>BSBN01001965.1:20463455-23201910 GCA_027924645.1 Cunninghamia lanceolata
GTCTTGTCAATGCATATAAATCCCCTAGATCCTTAGCTAATCATGACTTTCCACTAGAGAGATCCGGACCAAAGTACCAGACCCTATCACCTATTTTGTTCCTGACTGCTCAGACTTAGACACATTCTGAATCTAACTTCTAGTATGAACAGATTGTGTTATGCGAATGATTAGGATGATCTTAGTTGCCATCAATGACAACTTCTATCATGCCTAGTAGTGTCTCTTGCCAACAATCTCCCCCTTTGGCATTGATGGCAACACTTAGTTAAAAATGACTAAGTGTTTTGTGTAACCCCCCCTTTGTCTGTACATTCATGCACTTCACTTGTTCCGTTGCTCCCCCTTTGTTGAATAGCTCATCTTTCACTGCCCTTTACTCCCCCTTTGCATCAATGGCAAAGGGTGGGGTCCCCAAGCCAAATATCTTCAAAAATTATGTATATACTTCCACATATGTACAAATAATCATTGAGTCTTAATTACATGAACTTGAGAATGTCTGCAAAACTAGCTTTTATTTGCACAAGTTTGGAGGCCCAAGAACTCTTCATCCCATCCAAAATTGAGATGTGCCCACTCAACAAAAATGCATAAGCTTCTGCCTTTGTTAGATCTGGAGGATCACTTGTTTGAAGTGCATTCTAGGGTTCAGATAAGGCATTATGCATGGATTCCAACTTGGGAGCAATCAATCCATGGAGTTCACACATCCTCTTCATTATATTTGCTTTCTCTTTTACTAGTCCCTTTATTTCATCTATCAAGCTAATAACCTGACATTCTTGGCTTATAGGAGAGGCAGTTACATGAATAAAATTTTGAGATAGAACTGATATTTTTTGTTCTTGTTCCTTTATCTTCTTCTCAATATCCTTATTGACATTAGACCATGATAGGAAAAACTTATATATATCTCCTCCATCTCTTAAGCATTCTAAATGCTCTTTATGCTAATGCCCAGTATCAACCTATTACTCCTTATTAAATTCTTAACGTGACTGAATTTCTTGTTCAAGAACTCTTTCTAAACTTTTGCCTCCACAAACTTTTCAAGACTCAAAATATGAGTTTTCTGAACTTACAAGATTTTTTAGATGTTCGGAGGGGGAATCATTTTGATTATTCTAATAGATTAGCATTAATTTCTCTAGAATTCTGGTTGCAAGCACCAATAGCTCATTGTCCTCCATGTGGGACTTTAACATTTTTTCTTTGGCCTTTACTTGGGTGAATGATGCTATTTTCATCAATTGAATTGGAGAGAGAGCATCTGGATTGGCTAGACCTTGGAGTAGCTCAGGCTCATCAAGTTCAATCATTTCTTTTTCAAGAAGACCTTTTACTACATCTGCAGTGTCTCTTGCAACCATTTCAGAACCATCCTTTTGTTCATCTGATTTCTCAACATTTGCTTTAGGTGCTTCAACATTTACACCATCTTCTTCTACCTTATCTTCCTTTCCTTTTTCTTCCTCTTTCTCTATTTTACTCTTCTCTATCTTCTCATCTAAGGGACTCTTTCTTGTTTGCTCACCACTTGCTACCTGATCCGGAGGACTCTGTGTGGTAGCAATATCTTCTTCTTTTCCAGAGTGATTAGATGGTGTAGTAACCCCTGCATCAACTATTCTGTCTACCATCTATGTCCTCCTAATTGACTTGTTCCTCTTCCTGAACTTCTCCAATCTTTAGATCAAGTCCATCATTGGCCTCCTCATGGATTAGTTTCAGAGGATCTAGAGTAGTACTTTGGTTATTAATTATCTTGTTATTTTCTTCTTCAGGAGTAGGAGGATTGTCTTCTTCCACTTGCTTTTCTGAAATAATGTAGTATTTATTTTTCTCTAAAGCCTTTCTTAGAATTTCATCTATTTCCTTTGCAATTTCCTCAATCTCACCAAGAATTAGCTTGTTCATCTGGACCTTGCTTCTGAATTTATCTTTAACTTCTTTGAGGATTTTATCTGCTTCTTTTCTAGTCATTATAGGGCACAAAGAGGAGAGAACATACTCTTTGAGTTCTATGTCTTTATCCTTGGTTGATTCTTTCCTCATTTCCATTATGTTCCTTAAGCTTTTAGGAAGTTCTTGTAAGATTTCCAATAGGGCTCTATTGAATTTATTCAGATATATGATAACGGCATCTTCTAAAATTTTCTTGTTTGCTTGATCAAGGTTATCATAGTAAACTCTGATAGGTTTTAAATTTCCATGAACAGTGATTGTTTTTACAATTTCATCAATAGACATAGCAACCTTACTAGTTGCTTGCTTTTTATTGGCTTTATTGCTTCCGAAAGGCTGGTCTTCAGAAGTCTTTAAAGTTCTAACTTTCTTGGATCTTATCTCTTTTATTTCTTCATCTATTTATGTCTCCTCATCATCTTTTGTGCTTGAGTGGATTCTTGTGGCCTTGGTTTTCTTCCTTTTGCCTCCATCACTAGATGGAGTCACTTCTAGCTTATTGGTGGAAGTGAACTTGAGTTTCTCAGCACGAGTTACAGAACTCTTGTCTTCCTTGAAGAACTTGGTGGGATTTCCAAAGCGACTGCCAGCTGACTTTCTGCTTTTTCTTCTGTAGTTTGCTCAGTGCTCTCATTCATCTTTTCAATTCTTTCTCTATTCTACTTTACTGCCTCCTTGGTTAGGCCAATGCTCTTAGCAAACCTTTCAACTTGTCTTTGCACTTTCCTCTTAGTCTCAGGCTATTTGAACTCCACATGTAATTTTAGACTTAATTCCTTGTAGGTTCCAAACCTTTCCACAGAGGTATCTTTAGGTGTGCTCAGAAGATGTTGAGCATACATGTCCATAATTTCCTCATCCACTTCATAACCCATTGGCATTATCCATATTATTTTTAGTTCTATAACTTCCATCAAACACTGATCTATGTCTACCATAAGAGATATTTCATTTTCATATTTTTCTACGACTGAGCTAGGGATTCTTTCCCTTGCATGCATCAGACTCTGAAATTTTTTTAAATATCCCCAGATTGCAGTCTTTTGTGCTCCTAAATCTCCAAGATTATGTAAATGGTCTCTTATCTATATTGCCACCAGTTTGTCATTTGTCCAGTGCACACCTTGCACTCCAGGCACTTCATCCATAAAATAGAAAAATAGGCATATGATCAAGGAACCATATTTGAAAGAGTGTTTCTTATCTCTTTTTATTTTTCTCACATTGTCTATCAGTTGATTTTGAAGTAATTCACATGGATCATAGTCTACATTCTCCTTTAACATCTTAAAAGTTGCATATATTGCAGTCCCGGAGACTAAATTTTCCCTGCTTGAGTGATAAATCTTGTACCCGATTACCATAGAGGCAAATTTAACATCTGATTCTATGATATTATTGATGGTCATAGCCCTTTTGTCAAACTTGGCACCGGTAGCATCAGTTACAGTCTAGTTTTTAATGGATTTCAACATGGGTAATCCACCGGAGGAGTTGAACCCAGTTACAATCTTGATAACATCCTTTGTGATCTTAAATGGTTTCATTAGCCACAAGAATTCATCATGTATTTGTTGGCAAGAGACACTATATGGATTCATGGTTGTTGTCATTGATGGCAACAAAGGTCATCCCACATATCCGCAAGTCATGGTGTGTCTCTACCGGAAGTCAGAATGAAGGTTATTGTGGTCTGGTGAACAAGAACAGAGCATGTGGCAAGGTCTGACAGACAGGTCCGGATCTCTCAGAGGAAGTATCTTGGTGCAGTGCGGATCTGGGGAAGTCAAGAGGACTACCTTGAGTTGTATATTCCAAGGATTTAGCCTCCGGTGATGGACAAGGAAAAAGATATGAATAAGTTGAGTACTGGATTCCTAAGTGACAGTGTGAACAGAGGAAGAACTGACTGACAGAACATCAGACTATTTTTTGGATGTGTTACTGATGATGGTAAAGGTTGTGAAGGCATGAATCATGTTTGGCCGACATGATTAATGATTGTAGACACCCAAATTTGTCCCAACTTTGTCCATGTCTAGCAACACCTTGTTAAATCATTAATCCATTAAGCCAATTAATTAAATAAATTTTATTTATTTAATTAAAATCCCATTCTCATCCTACTTAGCCAATTAATTAAATAAATTTTATTTATTTAATTAATTCCACATCACATATCCCAATCATATCCTATCCTCATCCCAATTAATTAAATAAATTTTATTTATTTAATTAATTTCCACATCATATCTTATCCCATCCTATTCATTTATCCAATTAATTAAATAAATTTAATTTATTTAATTAATATCCAACTCATATCCCAACTAATTCAAATATTTTATTTGAATTAAACACTCATCTTTTATCATATTCCAACACTTGTCCAGTCAATCATGTGTTGTTATACAACTTTCATTCATATCCTTTACATGCACAACTAATGGAACCTAAATTTAGTATCTTTCAATCCTAGCCATTCACATAGCCTCTGAATCTCCACCTTCGATTGATCTTGGTTGAGTCCTATATAAACACCCTCTCATTCCATATGAGAGGATCTAGCAATCATATAGCACCTACATTATCATCTTAAGCATCTTGAGCATCTGAGCATCCAATTGAGCTTTTATCATCTATCATGGCAGCTTTCAGCTTTGCAATTGTTCATTGTTGAAGAAGCAGTCCACATCTCTTAAACAAGGAATCACACGGTCTAGGTGATGTTATGCTTGAATGGCTTTGTTCTTTTGATTTCATTTAGATTAGATTCCTTGATGATGGTAGGGTTAGGGTTTCATGACTATGTCTGATCTTCTAAACCTGACTTTTCACCTATCACAATGATATCTACAAGTATATGCTTGATCCGCATTACTTGATGTGCAAGGATTCAGCCGACAGAACAGAGTTTGTGAGAAGATAGACTGTTCCGGGTGCCGACTAGAAAGATAATGAAATCACTTGTGTGGATATATATATAGGATGGATTTAGCTATGAGAAGTGTAGTTGTGTGATGCGATATGTGAACAAGTGCAGAGCAGAACAGAAGCAGTAAGTAAGATCCGGTATGTGAAAGAAAAGCAGAATAAAGAGAAGAGGAAAGATGAAGTACAGCAGATTAGTGTACTGAGCCAAACCGGAACTGAACTCTAGCATATGTGGATGTTTCCAATCAGTTCAAGTATTGTATAAACATTCTTTTGTAGACAGTGTGTCTCCTTGTAGGCAGTGTGCCTCCTTTGTGAGTAGTGTGCTCGGGCAGTGAGCCCTAATTGGCAAGTGCCATTTTGTAATTCCTTATTCTTCTAACAGAGAATAATCCTTGGGTTAATCACCCCGTGGTTTTCTCCCTTAACAGGGTTTCCACATCAAAAATACTGTGTCATGTGTTTTTCATTTCATGGTAATATTTGCTTGTTTGAATTAATGCTGCATTGATTAATAAGAAAGTTCAGAAAGAATAAATAATTAGGATAACTGATTCACCCCCCCTCTCAGTTATCAACAATTGGTATTAGAGCTAAGTTCCTCCTAATAAGAGCCTAATAGCTTGAGGAAGATCTGGGAGTTCAAATGGATGCATATGGTTTAAGGGAGCAACTCAAAACTGCCCTTGAGGATCTTGAACAGTCAAACTCTGAAGTCAATGAATTAAAGGAAAGACTCAAACAGGTTGATGAATTCATGAGAGAACTAAAAGACAAATTAAGTCTCTCTATGAAAAAGAGAAAGGAGCTGCTCCAGCAATTGGCAAGACAAAGTGAAGAAAGTAATGCAAATGAAGAGCTGACTGAAAAAACCAAGTTATGTGAAAAGTTATCAAAAGAAGTCATTATGGTAAGACATGAAATGAAATCAGGGGTTATAAAGTTTACTCAAGAGATTGAAGAGAAAAGAAAAACTGAAGACAATCTAAGACAATCTCTCAAAGAAAAATCAGAAGATTGCCACCAGATGGATAGGATTATCAGACATCTTGAATCTGATCTTGAAGATGCTAAAGATAATGAAGAAAAACTTGAGGATCAAATTGTCTCTCTCAAAAGGGATCTTCAAATAGCAAATGAATATAAAGAGAAATTCAAGATAAGTTCTGCTCAACTTGAAGTTCTTCTTGGAAGTCAAAAGAGGACAGATGACAAGTGTGGTTTAGGATATGAGAAAGGAGAAAGCTCTGGATCTGGTCAGAAGAATATTGGATCAGAAAATCCAAGGAACAGGCCTAGAAGACCTCTGGTAAGACAGCCCAATGCTCAAAGATATCCATCCTTCAATGGATACTACCACAGCTGCAATCACTTTGGTCACAAAGCTAATTAGTGCAGAAAGAGAATGAATCAGACTAATTCATCCTTCTCCGGACAATGCTTTAACTGCAAAAGGTATGGACATAAGTCTCATGAATGCAGAAATATGTAAATGAACAAATCATTCAATGGTAGATGCTTTACATGCAATAGAGTAGGTCATATGGCTAATCAATGCAAATCAAGAGGTTATCAGTCAAATATGCAAAGAAATGTTGTTTGCCAAATTTGTAATAGGTCCGGTCATAATGCAAAAGTCTGCAGAAGCAAGAATCAGGACAAAAGGGGTCTGGTATATAGTCAGAATCAAGACAAAGGTAAACAAAAGATGAATACGGATGAAGTTAGGAATGAGATGAACAAGATTTGGGTGAAGAAAAGTTTAGAGAAGGTAGAGATTGGATCTGTACCAGACTCTGGTGCTGATAGTCCTTCCAGAAATTAAGAAATGAGCTCTGGCTCAGGGGGAGACACAAAGAAAACCCTGTTCCCCCAGCCAATCAAGTGGTGCCGGATTAGGCACAAGATGCGGAGTAAAGGGTTTGTAGATATGAGTCTTGAGATGATCCAGCTAAGATTTCAGAGGTCCGCATGAAGATGTGAAGAAGTTGTGATCGATCATGTAGAACCTATTCTGGAAGATGCTCCAGAATGACAGATGATTACAAAAAGGTCCCAAAAGTGCATTATCTTATCCTGCGGATTGGACAGAGTATTTGGGATGTCCTTGTGATGTGTCATCTTGATTTTTTCATGGTTGGAAGATCCGCATGATGTTCATAAATCAGGACTGATCCGGTTCTTCAAGTCATTCAATAAGGCAAACCAGAATAATGTAGGTCGAGCATTTATTGCAATCAGATATTAGGGTTTACAGAGCAATATAAGGGATTTCTCATAAATCACTTGTTCATTCTGCACTCAAGAAGAAGCGAAAAGTGGAGCCATGCAACAAACTTCATCAAGTTCACTGAAGATCTCTTGCAGAAGTCATTACATACAGAAATCAATCCAACCACTCCGTGTAACTGAAGGCGCATAAGGTATTTTTCATTTTCGATATCTCACTACAAATCTTTTGAAAAATGGCTACTCCAAATATAGTAAAGATCTCAGATAGGCCCCGACCTGAATTTAAGAAACACCCATACAAGTCATTGGAGATAGATCCCTTAGGAGCATTCTCTAGTGTTCCTCATGGCATTTTACACATAGAAGACATTAGGGTTTACATACATGCAAGTATTGAGGAATTTGGGGAATTCAAATTGAGAGATTTCTATCACAAACAACTGATAGACAATGCTTTTGAGCTTAAACCAAAGTATAAGGGTATCCAGAAGAAACATTTTGATCAATTCATTCATTTCCCCTGCTTTGAAGAAGATGAATGGGTCCGATACGTATTGAGTAGAATGCATGACAACTTTCTATGGCTGAATAGACCCTGCAAGATCACAAAAGAGGCAATTAGGGTAGTAACTGGTCTATACTCTTCCGGAGGGATACCTATCCTGAAATCTGTCAAAAATAACATTGTAACTGAGGCCGCCAGATCAAAATTTGATAAGAGGGCAATGACCATTGAAGATATTTCTGATCCGGATATCAAGTTTGCATCTATGATAATAGGATACAAGATTTATCACTCCAGTAGGGAGAATTCTGTATCCGGAACTGCAGTATATACTACCTATGAGATGCTGAGGAAGAATGCAGATTATGATCTTTGTGAACTTCTTTTAAGCCAATTAATGGAAAATATATAGAAGATCAAAAAGGACAAAAAGAATTCTTTCAAGTATGGTACACTTATATTATGTCTATTTTTCTACTTCATGAATGAGCTGCCCGAATCAAGTGGATGGGTATGGCAGAATGACAAACCTATAGCAGTCCAGATCAGAGATTATTTACATGGCCTTGGGGATGCCAAAGCAAGAAATACAGCCCTGTGGGGATACTTCAAAAACTTCTAGGGCATGATGCAAGCAAGAGAAAGAATTCCCCAATCTATTGTTGAAAAATACAAAGACTCAGTCTGCTTTATGGTTGATACTGATCAGTGCCTAATGGAGGCAGTAGAGCCAAGGACAGTCTGGATCATGCCCATGGGGTATGAGGTTGATGAATAGATTGTGGAACTGCATGTTCAACACATGCTTAGTCAGCCCAAAGATCCAAAGGCAGAAAGGTTTGGAACCTTTGAGGAGCTGAGTGTGAAGATCCATGTGGAACTTAGAGAACCTGAGATAAAGAGGAAGGTGAGAAAAGAAGTAGAGCATATTGCTCAAGGCCTAGGCATCCCAAAGGAGGCACTTGATACCAACTGGGAAAAGAGGCGAAAGGTTGAGGAAGAGAAGAAAGAGGCAGAAAAGAAAAGCAAGAAAAGTACTCCAGTGGAAACCTCAACCCGGACCAGATCATCAAAGGGATCTACACCTATCACAACCAAAAGCTCAAAAACATCAAAACTGAAAGGTCAAAGATCCAGTAAAGAAGAGAAAAGGTCTAAAATAAAAGCCACAAGGGCTTATACAAGTCAAAAAGATGAAGAGGAAACCGAATCAGATGAGGGGGTAAAGGAAATAAAGAAGCAGAAGAAGAAAGGATCCGGTAAACCCTCCACAGGCCAAGACAAGGAAGAAATGGCAGAGGAATTTGTTGAAAAGCCCACCCTGTCTCTAGAGAGTGTAATCAAATCAGTCACTGTGGATGGAAACCTTCAACCAATGGCCGAATTCTATGATGACTACAATGAGGTTGACCAAAAGATCCTGCAGGAAGCCACAATCAGGTATCTGAACATATACAATAAGGCTTTCATTGAGATTATATCTCTAATTCCTAAAAGCCTAGAAAAGGAGTTAAAAATAAGAAAGAACAATGCCCAGGCAAAAGATCTTGAGATTCGGGAGTAGATAGCTATTCAGCTATATCCTCAAATTGATCCCAAGACAATGAACATAATATTCAAAGACTGCAAAGATGAGTTTAGGAGTAAAGCAAGGATGAATCAACTCATGCTTGGTGAGACTGACAAGGTGGCCATGGATACAGAAGAGATCCTCTGGAAGGCCTTCAAAAGGATTAATCTTCCTATTGTAGAGGACTTGGGTACTGATCCCTCATCCACAAGTGTTGCAGAAGAAACTTCTGAGAAAGCAACAGAAGAGATGGGCCCTGAACAAACCAACATTTCTCCTCTGGTTTCCCCTACAGTCTCCGGATCCAAAGAAGAAGAGAAATTACAGGAGAAAGAAGCAGCGGTAAAAGAAAAAGAAGTTGATAGTACCAAGGTTGCAAAGAAAGAGAAGACTCCAACAGAGAAAACCACAACTGATAGTGGTAAGAATGTACAAGGAGAGAAAACTCCAAAGGACAACTCCAAGACTGCAGAAGAGAAGAAACATCTGTCTCTAGCAAGAGACACTGCACAAACTGTCCAAAAATTTGTGAGCAAAGAAACAATAGAGATTGACGAACCGGAGCGTCTACAAGGTCCATTCAATTTTGATTCCCTCTCTCCAGTACAGACAATGAAGATAGCTTCATTTGCAAATGCTAAGGCAAATGAAAAACTCCTAAAGTCTCATATGGAAGACTTTGAGTTGATAGAAGCTGCTTCCAGAGTGCTTGAGAAGATTATGCCATCAGTCCAGAAAGATCCCACAACCTCCTCTTTCGGTAATCTCAAAACCTTAGTCAGCAGTGTTGGTACACATTTTGAATCCCTAGAAAAATCAGCTGAAGAAAAGGTCTGGAAAGAGTTTTTGGATAAGAGATTCTCAGAGGTACTAGGATTAATCTCTAATGATAGAAGAAATATGAGTATTGGAATAAAGAGCTTAGAAAATGCTCTTAAGGATGGCAGTGACATTTACAAATTTTGTATCTCCTGGTCAAAAGCAACAGTAGAAATTGAGAAGAAAATAAAAGAGGAAAAGGACAAACTACTGAGTTTGTCTCAAAGTTTTGATCCTCTCTCTTCCTCCATAGTAAATCAAGAATGTCAAACTATTGCAATCACAAATGCAATCAAGAACTTTGAAAAGGAAAGGAAGAATATAATTAACTGGATGGGAGAACTTAGAAGGATTATTATCCCTAAGTTAGAGACCATGCATGAGGCCATAAGTGATGCTAAGACTACTGCCCACACAAATGATCTGACAGATCTTAAGAGGGCAGAAGCTTTTGTGTTTTTGTTGAGTAGTCACATTTCAATTTTGGATAGAATGAAGCAAAGTTGGGCTACATAACTCATCCAGTTGAAGACATCCTTTGCAGATATTCTTCAGTTTATGTGAATATGTAATATACAGCCAAGTATAGTAAAATTTTTGAAAATTTTGGTGTGCAAACCCTACCCTTTGCCATTGATGTCAAAGAGGGAGTGAGGAGCAGTGAAAAATGAGGAATCCAACTAAGGGGGAGCTTCAGAAAATGTATATAAAGACAGAGCATCAGCCAAGGGGGAGCATAGTGTAAACACTTAGTCATTTTTCACTAAGTGTTGCCATCAATGCCAGAGGGGGAGATTGTTGGCAAGAGACACTATATGGATTCATGGTTGTTGTCATTGATGGCAATAAAGGTCATCCCACATATCCGCAAGTCATGGTGTGTCTCTACCGGAAGTCAGAATGAAGGTTATTGTGGTCCGGTGAACAAGAACAGAGCATGTGGCAAGGTCCGACAGACAGGTCTGGATCTCTCAGAGGAAGTATCTTGGTGCAGTGTGGATCTGGGAAAGTCAAGAGGACTACCTTGAGTGGTATATTCCAAGGATTTAGCCTCCGGTGATGGACAAGGAAAAAGATATGAATAAGTTGAGTACCAGATTTCTGACTGACAGTGTGAACAGAGGAAGAACTGACTGACAGAACATCAGACTATTTTCCAGATGTGTTACTGATGATGGTAAAGGTTGTGAAGGCATGAATCATGTTTGGCTGACATGATTAATGATATCTACAAGTATATGCTTGATCTGCATTACTTGATGTGCAAGGGTTCAGCCGACAGAACAGAGTTTGTGAGAAGATAGACTATTCCGGGTGCCGACTAGAAAGATAATGAAATCACTTGTGCAGATATATATAGGATGGATTTAGCTATGAGAAGTGTAGTTGTGTGATGCAATATGTGAACAAGTGCAGAGCAGAACAGAAGCAGTAAGTAAGATCTGGTATGTGAAAGAAAAGCAGAATAAAGAGAAGAGGAAAGATGAAGTGCAGCAGATCAGTGTACTGAGCCTAACCGAAACTAAACTCCAGCATATGTGGATGCTTCCAATCAGTTCAAGTATTGTATAAACATTCTTTTGTAGATAGTGTGTCTCCTTGTAGGTAGTGTGCCTCCTTTGTGAGCAGTGTGCTCGGGCAGTGAGCCCTAATTGGCAAGTGCCATTGTGTAATTCCTTATTCTTCTAATAGAGAATAATCCTTGGGTTAATCACCCCGTGGTTTTCTCCCTTAACAGGGTTTCCACATCAAAAATACTGTGTCATGTGTTTTTCATTTCATGGTAATATTTGCTTGTTTGAATTAATGTTGCATTGATTAATAAGAAAGTTCATAAAGAAGAAATAATTAGGATAACTAATTCACCCCCCCTCTCAGTTATCAACAGTATTCAACAAAAGATGTATTGAACCCATTCATTTTCATCAAAAGACATAAATTCAATTATTTACAGAAAGTGTTTGCTTTCAAGGGCTTCAAATTTAGGTCTCAGTTGGTAGTTATCATCTTTCAGATGATTCTTAAACAACTCCATTAGTTTTAGATTCCCAAATTCTTCTAGATTGCAATGAATGTATGCCCTAATATCTTCAACATGTAAAACCCCATATGGGACACTCGAGAAGGCACCTAGCAGATCGACTTCAACAAATTTATAGGGATGCTTCTTGAATTTGGGATGGGACCTCTCAGTGACATTAACAAGTAAAAGTGTAGCCATTTGCAGAGATTGAGAATTCAAGAAGTTTCACAGAAAATAGAAATACCTTGTTCCGTAGATTAGGGTTTAGCTTGGAGATCCTCTTCGCACTTTAGTTTCTAGAAATTCTTAGCTCCGAACTCGTTTACTTCTCCTCTTCTTGTTTTCTTCTGATGCAAAGTGATCTAAATGAGGAATGAATGATCATTTTATGTTCCACAATACTGAATTTGTCTTTGTAACAAATGTTTTGCCCTAATACATCTAGTTGCTTTAGTTTATTGAACAGTTTCACATAAATGACTCCATAATTTGCCATATTCACCTCTTATCTTCCAGAATTCTTTCCAACTATTATGAATCAATTTAGGGTACATTTTCTTATTGTACCAGATCCAGGCACTCACTTATTGGCTGGGGGAATTTGATTTACAATGCTGCCCCCCCTAAGCCAAGGCTCTCAAATTAATTCCTAGAGGAATTTTTAGCATCGAATTCTGGTGTGGATCCATTATTATCATTCATAATTGTTTTCTTGACCCGTATCTTGTTTGATTCATTTTGAGTCTCATTCGTATCAATTTTTTATTTACCTTTGTTTTGTCTCTGCTCATCTAGTTTACTACTTACCGGGCCACTTCTTTCATTGTTCCTACTTCTGCAGAATCTTGCAATATGACCAGATTTATTGTAGTTAAAGCACACAACATTTCTTTTCTTGTAAACCTAATTTTCTCTTGATCTACATTGATTAGCCATGTGTCCAAATCCATTGCAAACAAAGCAATAACCATTGAAAGAATTGCTAATTCTTCTATTGTTAGCATTATTCATCTTCATATTTCTACATTTGTTTGATCTATGACCATACCTCTTACATTTGAAGCATTGACCATAGAAGGATGGACCATTTTGATTTACTCTGCTTCTGCACTGAGTAGCTCTATGACCAAATTTGTTGTAGTTGAAGCAATTTCCATTGAATGAAGGATATCTTTGAGCATTCGGCTATCTTATCAGAGGTTTTCTAGTTCTATTTCTCCCATTCCTAGATTGAAAATTTTTTTGTCCAGATTCAGAGCTTTCACCTTTCTCATATCCAAGACCATGCTTGTCATCAGCCCTTTTTTGTCCTTCGAGTAGTGCGTCTAGTTTTACTGAGCTTATCTTGAACTTCTCCTTATATTCATTTGCAACTTCTAGGTCATGTTTGAGAATGATAATTTGCCTCTCAAGTTCTCTCTCATTATCTCTACTTTCTTGTAGATTAGATTCTAGATGTCCAGCTATTCTATCCAACTTGCAATATTCTTCAAATCTCTCTTAGTTTTTGATTTAGATCTTCTTCAATTTTCTTCCTATCTTCACTTTCTTTAGTTTGCCTCATTATTCCAGATTCCATTTCAATTTTTAGAACAACAACTTCTTTTGACAGCTTCTCACATTCTTTTGTCTTTTCTTCCAAAACTTCATTCATGCCATTTTCTTCAAGTAAAATGGATAGCTACAGAAGTAGTTCCTTTTTTCTTTGTAGAGATTTCTTTAATTTTTCTTTTAACAATTCAATGGTATCATCCGTATCTTTAAGTTAACCTTTCAAATTGCTAATTTTTGCTTTAGACTGAACAATCTCTTCCAGGGCCACTTGAAGTTGATCTTTGAGTGAACCCATTTCAAATTCCTTCCAAGATCTTTTCCTTAATCTATTAGGATTTTCAAAGGAACCTTTCTCTAATACCAATTGTTGGTTTAGGTCTGACAACTGAGAGGGGGGTGAATCGGTTGTCACACTTTAACTTTCTTTTCTACTTTCAATAAATTCAATGATATAAACATTTCAGCATCAATTAATAACATATGCACATAAAACTTAAATAACACATTAGACACCAAGATTTTGACATGGAAACCCGGTTAGGGAAAAACCACGGTGGGGGTTAACCCATAAGATTAATACTCTATTAAAGGTATTTTTACAAATGGGAATGCACATGCATTCGGGCTCACTGCCTTTGGAAATATTACAACAAAAATAACAAAGGTCTGGACTAATTAATAGAATCTACTCATGCAAGAGTTTCAGTTCCAGTTGAGTACAAAAACTGATCTTACACATTTCATCTTTGATTTGCTCTTCTTACTATTCTTCCTTCATTCACACTTTGGATTTCTACTCTTCTCACATGCACCTTTTTCACATATACACCACACACAAAATCATCTAATTTCATCGACTATATATATCTGCAACATGATATACAATCATTTTATCAATCAGCTTCAACAACACTTAGAACTTTTATGAATGCTCTGTTCTATCGGCTAAATCTATGCATAGCTTAAGGTGTGGACCAAAACTTGCTCTTGAAAATCATCACTCATGTTGGCCACTATTACTAATCATCACCATTTGTCCAACAAACAACTTCCATACATCCGTAATCAAGATCTTCTGCAAGGTTGGCCTATTCTTCTTCTATCTACTCTGACAGACTGGAACCTAGTACTTAGAGGCTAATATATTTTGAATCCTTTATTACAAGAGGACAAAAATCTAGATTTAGATTGTCTTTTCAATGCATATAACTCCCCTAGATCTGCAGCTAATCATGACTTTCCACCGGAGAGATCCGAACCAAAATACCAGACCCTGTCACTTGTTCTGTTCCTGACTGCTCAGACTTAGACACATTCTGAATCTGACTTTGAGTATGAACAGATTGTGTTATGCAGATGATTAGGATGATCTTAGTTGCCACCAACGACAACTTCTCTAATGCCTACCAGTGTCTCTTGCCAATAGAGAAAAGGTCTCTCACATTAAATCCTCTAGGGATAGATGTTGGGTATAATTAAGAGGAAAACAATGTTAATTCAATATTCACTAATAGACTTTGTAGTAATCTTCCTAAGATGATTGTGGAGGGGGCACCTAGTGCATCTTCTTGCTTAAAACTAGTTATAATAGTTTGAGGACCACCTCGACCTAAGGATTACATCTACAAATATGCACAACAAATTTCTCAACCGAGTCAAGGTGTTCAAAATGTGTTACAACAACCACACCATAATGTGATTTCTCACACCTACAACACTTGTAATAACAAGCAAAGTAAGCAAGCACCACATGTGCCTATCTCTCTTCCATGTTCTCAACCTATGCTCCCTCCACCACCTTGTATTACTCATAAAAATGGTCAAGAATATGATCTTGTCAAACAACTTCGCGCTACTCTGGCTAAGATCTCTCTTTGGGATTTAATATGAACCTCGCCTACATACCATGCAATGCTCCAAGAAGCTTTACAAAAGATGATTGTCCCACCCACTACTAAGTCTAATGATATAGCAGTTGTATTAGATAGTATGCATGTGACAAAAATGGATATTCTCTTTCAACCACATGAATTACCGTCAATTGAAGTTCAAAACCAATATGTTCCACTTATGATCTTTGTAACAATAAACAAAACATTGATAAAATGAGTTATGATTGACAATGGATCAGCTCTTAATGTTTGTAGCATTGACCTACTACACAAAATCAAGGCTGACACATCAAAAATCAAACCAGATAAACTTAGCATTCATGGTTTTGATAATCATAGTAGTCAATCACTAGGTACTATAGCCTTACCTGTAAAGGTGGGTCCTACAATTGTATCTACCCTAGTTCATGTCATGCCTAGTTCTTTATCTTAAAACATGATTCTTGGTAGACCTTGGATTCATGCATTGGGGGTGGTTCCTTCCACCCTACATCATTCAATCAAATTTATATTCCAAGATAAACTTCATACTATTCATGTTGATTCTGAACCAGATAATTGTTTACATATTGAAATACCAAAACAAGTTTACAATCATATGAGCTTAAACAATTTATGAGTTGATTCATCAATGTCTCTTACCATGAATAGTGTTGTGCACAACTCTACACCATCGAATATAAAATTAATAGCCTAGATACATCAAAAGTAGCATCGATCTCATCTAAGCAATCTTTTGAAGCACCTCTGAAATCTAAAGTGCCTTTGGTAGAAAATAAAGATAATACTCTCAGTTATACTACAAATTACGAGACCTATGAGGCTTCATTATCCCCTAAATAAATGACATCCCTCTATGGTTGAGGATTTAAAATCCTTTATAACAACTGTTAATATGTAGGTAAGGGATGTGGTGTAAATCAACAAGGGATTCGAGTACCTATAGAATCCACTTCAAGACATTACTCAAGTGGCATTGGATATAATCCTTTTAAAGAAAAGAAAGCTTCTCGTTGTTTGAAACTCAATGCTAATGCAATTTCAACAAGACCAAACCAACATGTGAGATATCCTAGGATGATAGACAAATAATTGTTCACCAGGAAGCATCTCTTGGAATCAAGTATCTATAACCCTGGTGGTCACCTATGAGGTAGCATAATCAACTCATGTATGTGAACTCCCCTTCATGTTGTGTTTCCCCCCGTGATGTGTTGTGTTGTTTATGCCTCCTGGGATGGCCCTTGATTCTCTTGTAAGGTCTTGGATACCAGGAGACTACCTTTGTTGTGACCCTTCTCCTATTTGTATCATCCTTCTTCTATATTGCTTCTCCTCTATTTTCACTATTGTGTGTTGTGTCTTAAGGACATAGCATTGTGGTTGGTGACTTAGGGGCACCCTCCTACATGATTGTCCCTAAGACACTTGTTTCTTCTCTCTTGATTTATTGTTTCCCTTCCTCTAGTGTTTCTATGTAGTGGGTGGATGATGAAAAATATTTTATATTGATGTGGACCTAGTGTCCCTTTAGCGAGAAATCAAAAATTGGACTTAGTTCCTATATGATGATGGTGTTGTTATATATTATCTGACACTTGGCTAGTAGAATCACTCCGTGTGATCTTGATGTTGTCTTATCACACTTACAAACCATAACAATACTGCACACTCCATGGCACACTTTGCAACAAACTCCACAGTAACCATTTTCTCCATGCATGCACAAGCCTCCTCCAATGCTGGATCTTCATGTTTCACTACTTCTAGAGCTTTGTGTAGAATTAGTCAACACTCCTTCATCTAGTCCTGCTGACTTTTCAAACTCTTATCATTATTGCACAATGCAGGCACTCCTTCTCTAGAAGCATTAATGAACTCCTTAGATTCTACTTGAATATCTTCATGAAAATTTGTATGTGCCTTGATCAAGTCCTCAGCATTGCTAACAGATTTAGTATCAGGAGGATCTCTATTTTGTATTTCTTGGAGTCTTTCAGCCAATCTTCTATGTTCTTGGAGAGTAGTTTGATTTTTGGAATGAGTAATCTAGAATTTATTCATCCACGTCATCATGTTAGTATGTCTCCTTTTGAATACTATGGAAAGTGCATTGAATCTAGCCTGGGTTATCTAAGTATTGACCTATGATGTTTCACCTTTGTCCATTGTCTGGGAACTTTCCCCTTGGGTTAACAATTTGGCAGGAACTAAATCTTTTAGAAAATCATTTTCCTTTTGCATTCTCTCACAATCTAATTTATACATGTCTCTTTCTCGGATCAGCATTTGAATCTATGCTTTATTTAATTTAGCCACATTAACACCAATTTCTGCAATAACCATAGGATCGGTCTCACCCACTTTCAGTGTCATCACATGGCCAAATGCTTTTTCTATGTCAATAATGGTAAGCTTCTGGTGTGGAGGGTATAGGGCCCATATCATAAGAGATTCTTCATCAGGATTGTATCGTGATCTAGTATACACCTCTGTCACACCTTCTAAACTGAGTTTATTTTTGGCATTGTCATTATGCAAAAAGCTATCAAAAACCAAAGAAGATTTCAAATCCAAACCCAGAAAAATCATCACACCAGCGTCTTCTAAGAGTTTCCTCCCCTTTTCTAGAGTCATGTTTTTTATTTCATTTTCAACATCTATTTTCAAAGTATTCAATAACTATTTTTCATTATTTGGTGTGATGTTTGGAACTGATTCTCTAATTGCTTTGCCTATATGTTTATACAAGAAAGATTTAAATTCTGGGGACTAAATGAACTGATCATCTGGAATAAAAGATTTGTAAGCCAAATACCTAGCATCAGTATTGTTGGCCTCATTTCTAACCTACCGAATTTAAATTTTTCATATATCAAAACCCTTTGCCAAGTCATCTGTTTGGTTACAAATCGCTAATGTCATATTTCCTACATCAGTCAAGTTGAAATTCTTTATCTTATTTCTCTCCATTAAAGCTTCAAAACCAATTTTTATCCCAAGGCAAAACTCACGACTTGGTCATATTTTACTTTGCATCTATTTTCCATTTTGACCAAGTCCGCGTTAATTTTTGCTTCTCCCCAAGTCCATTTGCATCTACTTTTGATCCGCACCAATTTCTCCTTTTCGCTAAGTGTGCGTAACTTGTGAATTTTGTCTAAGTTGTTCATATTTGCTTTTTACCGATGCAAGAAGTCTACATTTACTTGTGACAACCACGAAGTAAACGCCGTTTCTATTAAATCACAAGTTGCACATTTTTCTTTTATGAAGCAAGTAAATAAAGTGGGGGCATAAAATACGAACAGCCAAGGTGTTAAACTTCGCTTGTTACTTGCATTAAAAGTTGGTTACGGTTTTTGTGACCATGATCATCTCCTAAAAATGAGGGAATATTCTTTTAAAGACCTCCCTGCCATATTGTTATTCATAACTATCAATAAAACTCAATTCTAATTTTCCAATGGCATGAAGGGTTTCGAGTTATTTCCTTGGTTCTATCCGATGGTTAAGGAATCGACCATCTATGATTTCGGTCCACAAACTTCAGTTGTCACACGTCTTCAAGTAAAAGATCAAGTTGCCACGACCACTATACATATTATTTCACTGATTTGTTTTACCTTTCACTAATACATGACTGATATATGTTAGAAAAAGTGGCATAGTCGACAGGTGTCGCATTCATGGGATGAAAACGTTGAAACTCAAACTTATTTTGTGCCATCCTCCACCGAGCATCATGGCATGAGATAGAAGTTGGTTGGCATACAGTTACCACATTCTCACCGTCCCTTGTATGATGGCAAAGAGCATGCTTCATGCAGCGTATTCAAATGCAAACATAAGACAATTAAGACTCGTAGTTATTCTCGCAAGTTGATAATTATCTCTGCAAATCTTTGCGTGCTTAGAAGATTTCCATGAGACTCCACCTTCTAGAAATGATTGTTGAGAGCGTTCTCTTATATCAACTAAGGTTGGTTACATCAAATTGTAGAAATAGAGCAATGTGAACATGAGGACAACTCTCATAAGTCAGACTGCCATCAGAAAAGCTCTTCAGAGAATGAAACCTCACGCTACTGGCATTGTTTCATTGGCATTGAAACATGGTTGAAAGTTGATTTCTATTGTATGTTGTCATTCGAGCACCGTAAATACACGTGTAAAGTATAGAAGCTCAAAGAATACGCAGAACTATTTGACAGAATGCCTCAAAGAAACGTTATGTCATGAGATACGGTGGTGGCAGGAGTAAACTGCAGCGACTATTTCAAGCCAAATACCTGAGCTCCACGATAGAAAACTTCATGGAACTACTGTGAATTCATTGAAGTATGAGAATCTGAAGTTGAACTTCGTGGAAGACATACAGCATGTGTTTATCAATGGCATGAATAAATGGGAACATCTGAGAGATATCTCTCTTCAGCACAAATGCCATCAGCTTGTTCTGTTAACCAAACTTTTGAGCAAAGGCATCTATTCTGATGAGATCATTGCAGATTTACTATTGTTTTTTCTCTTTGAGGGTTTCTAGACTCCATCGACAACCTTGGCACTCGTTGTGAAGTCTCTGGCTCAGAATCTGAAGATGGCACACAGGAGGTAGCATACCATTATGTCATGGTCTCTTTCTGTCGATTGATTTCGACCATGCAACAGTCACTTTGAAACACACACAGTGTTGCGTATTGGCATGATGTCGACGACAGGGAATTCTCAATGCTTGCCACCTTGAGCTTTCACAAAACTAAGGGTTTCGAAGGACTGAAAGATAGGTGCATTGCCATCATTCTTCTGTCAGTTTTCTATAATATGGAAGAGCCGAAGGTTATCATGCAGATAACATCATTATTTGGAACTTGAAGAAAGTATATCTCATAGAACATGACTTTAAATCATTGACAGAAGCACAACTCGTAGAGGAAATGGGAACACAGCTATTTTGAACATGTTCTAAGACCGAGATGATGGTTTATTGAGGTGGCTGCTATTGAAGGTTATGCATATGCATTTGTGTATAATAGTGTGTTTATTAGTATAACAAGATTTATGGAAGAGATGAGTGAACATCATGGAAGGCTGGACTGCTATGCAAAAACTATAACTCTAAAATCAAAATCACAAGATTCTTGTTGAGTTGAGGTGAAATGCTTGAAAGAATGCCTCCAAGTTTCAACTCTGCGAAGGGATTGTTTTCTTGGAAAATTAGTTGCATGTTATGCTCATTGTCTACTTCTCAAATCTCTTGTGAGTGCAAATCCCAGCTGATTTTGGGGTGGAGAATGTGAAATTACAAGCCAACACATGTGAATTATTCCATAGATTGTTTTATTTGTCATACAAAGGTGTAGGTCTATGAAGAAATACAGAAGTATGGACACCGACAAATGCAGTTCTCTTGCAGTGTGGTCATGTCTATTCAATGAAGATGTCCGGATGGAAAGATCTTATATGTGAAATATTGAAGCATAAGAGAAGGCATTATTTGAGTTGACACGTGTGTTCAAGCACTTTTCAATTGAACCTCATGGCTAAAAATGAGAACCTTACATCTAAAGTAATGAAGGAGCTTGCAAGAAAGATAAAGAGTCTTGATGAAACTATCTTGGAAACATTTCAACTATTTCTGGAAAGGTTAATCAAAAATGCAAAATGTGGAAGCTTACAGAAGGCACATGAACTATTTGACAAAATGAATCAAAGAGTTGTGCTTTCCTGGAATGCAATGAATACAGGATATGCATAGATAGAATTGACAAGGTGGCTTTATTGAATGTAATGTTTGTTGGATATGGAATGCATAGAAATATCAGAATGAGTAGGAAACATTAGGTGATATGGCAATTAAAACCACGAGGACTATGAATTCAAATTACATGTTTGCTACCATCTATGAGGATAAACTGTGCATCAGTTTAAAGAATACTTTTGGAGACATTTTCTTTGTTATGACTATATAGTCATCAAGACAAGGTGATGTTTGAGGTCCCACAAAAAGACATGAAAATTGGGAATGCACTAAATCAAAAGAAGACAATGATAGAGGAGGATTTGATTTGGAAGTTGGCAATATCGTGCTTTTGTGTGCAAAATGTGTATGATCACCCTTGACCATGAAAAGTACTATGAGGTGATTGGTAACATAGGAACGATACAATTTTGCAGAGCATTGTTTTCAAGCAGAGAGATAGCATCATTATGAAGAAAACTTTAGATTATTTTTAGTGTTAGAAACATCTTCACGAAGCATTTTCATCAATTCAATAGGTTATCAAAATTGCAAATAAGGTGGTTTTAAGGCATGAAATACATGTTTTGGTGATTGACAACCAACATCCATCTAATCAAACAGAAATAGGGTATATGTTGTAAGAAGAAAATGCAGTATCTCCTTCAACTAGCCCTCTCTACAGGATGCTCTGAGATTGATGAGTAGTGGATGGCAATGGTATTTTATGATGCAATTGAGATGAGAATCTAAGATTCAAGTATTTGGAGGAGTTGTCAAGATCTGTCAAGGTTGGATCACCACAATGGAACAGAACAAAAATGGAAAGAACTTAGCAAAGTTCAAAACTCAAAACTTACAAGTTTTTAGTTACCCATTTGTAAAAGTGACTTAAGTCACTCTTTGTAACTAAAGGTTAGAAAGTGAACCTTATTTCGGGAAAAGTGATGTAAAAAGTAACCAAAAATAAGGTTTATCATATTATTACATTTCAAATAGGTAGTTACAAAGTAGTTATCAGGTAGTTACAAGTTGGTTATTAGGTGGTTATGAGGGAAAGTCTATATATACTGGACTTCACATTGTAAAGGGGGGGTCTCTTTAGAGAGAACTTTTGCAGGGGCAACTTATGATACTTTTTGGAATATTTTTGGTCTTACACATTGTATAGTTTACCTTTGAAATTGTATAATTTTGAAAAGATAATGAAGAAGTGCATTTTTTAGTTTGTATGTTCTTGATGTATTTCTGAGTTATGATTACTAGTTTCTCGTATGTCAAATTGGTGATCTTTCTATGTATTTGTGTAAATCAAAGTTATCCATTGAAGCATGCAATTGGGGTGATGAAACACAATCATGTCTTGGTATCCTAATTTGAAAGTGTTACGATAAATTATCTCTTCGTATGTTGAGATTTGCCATATTTCTTCATCGTTATTGCATATATGTCATGAGATCCATCATAGAGTTTAGGAAAGTGGTTTCTAGCTTTGTGGTGAAACCCCCCTCACACTTTTCAATAAGATTGTGAAACTCCGGTTGGTTTTCGTACATCTACCATGAGGGTTTCTACATGCCTATTTCTCCTGTTATTTTCTTTTTCTTCCTTTGTGTACTTTCAGGATAAAAGTACACAAAAACCCACAAATAACCCTATCATACGAGGGAGCTGCCCCTCTCAAATGCAGAGGAAGATCGTTGTTCTATCGCGATCTCTCCAACTGTTGGGACAATTTAGTCACCGCTCCACAGGCAATGAGTCATTTTCAAAGGTTATTTCACGGTGACAAATCTATTTACCAACAAGTATCAAATGTCTCTTCAGTCTCTATCTCTCTGTCAGGAGGCCTGTATTCTTCAATTCTAAGTTTAAGGATTATGTCAAGCCGGTCTTGGGATCTTTTGTCAAAAGATCCTTCACTATCAGAGGATAACACCTCTACCTCCTATATCTCCTTCCTCATCTTTTCTACTTGATTATATTCTTCAATGGCCAACTCAGCCTCTGCCTCCTCCATGTTTCGGATAACATCATCATGAGGAAATGGAACGTGAATATATCCACTCAGATTTTGCTTCTTTCTTGCAAAATCAATGAAACCTTCAGGGTCAAACCCTTTTCTTGGTATTTCTTTTATCAAATTAAAATGTAACAGTTTTTCATGAATAAGGTCATAACCTTCTCTTGACAACACAATAAAATCTCCAAAACATAATGTGCTTGGCATGAAAGATTGCTTATCAAAGGCACTCAAGTTCATAACATTTGAATAGTCCAACTATCTGACAATTTCCAAGTATGTGATGTTGTCAGGTACAGTTTTAGGTAATAAGAATGGTGTATCTTCGAAGCAATACACTCTGACCATGGTGGAGTCAAGGCAACAATACCAATCACCCCAGTTATGATTCACAGTCAGTGGTCCACCAAAATCCTTAGGCCTTAAAAACCTTTTGATCTCATATGATAAAGAATAACTACAAGGATAACCATAACATCTGTATAGTGTTTTGACAAAGAATTCTTCGTAATGCACATAACTAGAATTTACAAACCTACTATCCCATATTGACGTCCATAATTGTATGGGTAGCGGCTGACCCGCTTTATCAAACTGTGTAATTCTCAATTGTTCATGCCACATTCTTAATTCTTGTCCATAATACAACACCATATGCATAAGAGAGGAATAATGCTTGAAACTCATTATGGGAGAATCATTTTTAATGGCCACCAATCCTGAATCAATTCCCCTAGAGGTATGTGAAGTATAATAAAAAATCCTTGCCTAATGGCATTGGATGTCTGCAGAGATGACCATGGCCGCTATGGACATGAATTCAAGGACATCTGTTTCCAGTACTTGTCCCACTGAATAATATGTATATTTCATATAGGGTTCAAATAAATCAACATGAAAAGGAGGTCCATCACCCTCCTTGAGTGGCACTAAATTTCCCTTCTCTCTGGGTCTATGCAGTGGTAATCTCCATCCCTTATAAATGGTATCCATTCTCAAATACTCCTTTTCTAAATCTTCATATATTATGGGAGTATTGCATGTGTCATCCATGCCAAAAACGTCACACACTACAATTTTAGACACATGAATAAATGGTTCCCCTTGCAAGTTGCAGATGGCTTTTAGGTCAAGGTTATAATGGTAGGCCAAAAGTTTTATGAGCTCCATATTTACAAAGACATCCCTGATAACTAATTTCCCCAAATTAAAATTCCAAGGGTTACAGATAGGTTCCAACCTATTCCTTCGATAGTAGTGAAACATAAACAGTTTGTATCCACTAATAGGGGTCCATATGTTCCCTACATGTTTATATTTGTCTTCTAATTTTTTAATGCCTGCCCTTAGTTGTCCAGTTCTTCTAGCCTTAGGTCCTGAACCAGGCAATTGGTCTATAAGGTCTTGGTTGAGTTTTTGTTCTTGTGCTTTTTCTCCCTTCCCTGTTTTGACCTTTTGCCTTTTGCCCTTGGTTTGGCTAGTTTCAGTTTGTTGCTTTCTTTTTGTTTTCACAGAACCCTCCATTATATCTTTATGCTAGATAATGGATTTTAACCTTAGAATTTATCAGTAATATGAAGGTCTGGTATGCTTACTTGTATGTCTTTGGCGTCGTGAATTTCTCAGCCTCTGGTCAATTCCCTGCTCTTCCACCACAACCCTTGAAGATTTGTTTTGATTTTAATTCATTGTGATTCAGGACAGCTTGTACAAGATTATGCTCAAGCGGCCATTAATGTTGGCCACTAGAATTGAATGCAGAGGGATTCTCATACTTCAAAAATGTTAGAGAAATACGTCTTTGTATTGGGAAGACTATTTTGATCTTAGGCCAATCTGTCTGTTCATTTTGGCACCATCTTTTGTTTATACATTCTCGACCAATCGCTAAAACTATCTCAATGTCTTTCTGATACGAAGTGCCCCTTTTAGTTCTCTAATTTTATCGGGAAGACACTTTCATCGATCATGCACAAATCTCCTTTTCATGTTTTTCTATTCTAAACATTTCAGGGAGACATTATGACTTTCACTTTGATATCAAGGTGGTCCTGACTATTGAGGCTCCCTTTATACATCAGCGAGTGTTTTCCCGATGAGAAATAGTAGAGAACAGAATGTTCTTCCGATACATTAAGTCTTTCCGAAATGTTTCTTTCATATCTTTTGTTCATTGGGGTACATCGGTAGGACTCTCGCCAAAACATTTCAATACCTTCTCATCAGGGTGACTTGGATAGTCGAGAAGACATAAAAAATCTATTCCAATGGTATATGTCACACCGATATAACTAGTGTATCAACTCATCGATGAGAGCAAACATATCTCTTGCCGAACTTATGTCCAGTATGACTTCTGGGATCGGCATAGTTTAACATTTTCACTCTGACTTTATCTCTCTTGCCGATAAATTTTTTATCGACGATACATTATGTAGTCTTCCTGGTTGTTACACAATTGTTACTTCTAGGCTCTTGGATCAATGTAACTTCATGTAGGTCTTCCCAATATACATGAAAATGTTCATTAGAGGATTATAGTTTATTTGATCAGAAAGACATGCATATGATTTTTTTGATAGGGGTCAATTGCTCATTTTGCACAACTATGGTTAGGGAAATACTTATCTCAAAGGTCATATTTATGGAGTCATCGATTGTTATGGGTTACCAAATGGATCTTGTCACACAAATTTTGACAATTTGTATTAATCATAAGATCAATGTGTGGCAAATGTGGAGGACAATTGAATGGTGGAAAATGTGAATTTCTCATGTTCTAACAATATCGATATTTGATATCAACCACCTTAAGGTGGGGGCATATATAAGGTAAGCTATCTATTCTAGATATTAGCAATGTGTTTGTTCTTAGGTGCAGACTTAAAGATTGGTGGTGATGAGTCCCTACTGCACGCTGAGATTTGTTTGAAATCTATTGCAATCATTTAAGCCCTCTACAGAGCTGGGATATCGTGCATATCCTTCTTATCTTAAGCCCTCTGCGGAGGTGGGGATGGTGTATTTCTCATGGAGAGTGCACATCCTATCATTTTGAAAAGTCCTCTCTGGAGGCGAGGAGCGGTTCTGTGACTAACTCAACCCTTAAGCGTGTCTTCGATGATTGTTGTGGCAAAGCGCAATCGTTGATGTGTACCTATAATGTGCCTAAGATGGTGATGAACCTAGAAATAGGAACACTCCATCACTTGTTTGTTGTGTTTTCTACGTGTCTTCCAAGTGTGTGTGTATTGTGTGTTTGTTCCCAAGAATAGTCTTAAAGATCGGTGGCGATGAGTCCCTCCTATGCTTTGGGATTTGTATAGCGTGCTTAATTTGATGGTGTGCTTTATTTGTTTGGCATGTCTATTGCCCCATATGCATCCTTAAAGATGAGTGGTGATGAGTCCCTCCTGCATTATGGGTGGTGTGTTTACTTTCCTTGTACTTGCATCTACATTTCATATTTATGAGAAAAAGAAAAAGAAAAAATCATCACTCTCTTCACTGCATTCACTATATTCGTTGTACTTTGCATGTCTTCAATGTTCTCTTCTCTACATTTTGCATGACTTTAACTATCTTCTCCATGTTTTACATGCCTATTACTGTCTTCTCTATGATTGGTGTGTCTTCTCCATGCTTAGCATGTTTGCTATGTTTGTTGATCGTACTTTAATGCATGTATTGACCTTGCGTTTATACATACATTAAAGTGGGGGCTAAATGTTATATCAAAAAAAGTAACCTTGGGGGCTTTTTCCTATTAAGGTTTATCTCCCAGGTCCTTAGTATGCATTAGAGCATCTTGCATGATTTTGATGACTACCAATGAGAAAACCCTAAAGTTTCATGGAAAATTAGACTCAGGGGATGCACTTAACATTAATCTCGCTTGAAATAGGGGGGAGGACTTGGGTGCCCATGCCCTAGTCCTGCTCTATTTTAGGTTAGGACCAATTTCAAAGTGTCAATTTATGACTATTATTTATGTCCTATGCAGTGATTTTTTTAGTGGTTAATATTCGCCAATTGGCTAATAGTTGAAATTAGGGATTCAAAATTTGGCTAATAGTACAAGTTGTAATGTGATGTGAATCACCACTTTTTTACAAAATTTTACTTTAGTCCTAGCTTAATTGCCAAAATATTTATTTTATCAAACTTTTAAACTCAAAGATTCGCCACAATATTCGATACCTAATTAGATTAGATTTGCCTAAATTTTATAAGTTATAGTAGAAAATGAAATTAATTTGTCAATAAAATTATATAATTACTGGTTACTTTAGGGCCATATTGCTAATTTTTAATCACCACTATTGATTTTATCTATAATCTAACAAATGGGGTTGGTATTCCATGGGTTAAAATTTACCCACGAAGCTCCAATGCCCATTGAGTCCAAAATTGTATTTGGGCCATTGATCTCAATTTATAATCTAATGGTTGGGGTTAAATTCTATAGGCCAAAATGTACCCATGGAGCTCCAATTCCCATGGGGCCTGAAATTGCATTTAGCTTGTTGAACTCCTTTGATATCAATGACCTAAATGCAATTTCGGGCCCCCTGGGAATTGGAGATTCATGGGTACATTGTAGCACATGGAATAGAACCCAAACCATTAGATTATAAATAAAATTAAGGGTGGTGAAAAATA
Organism: Cunninghamia lanceolata; assembly: GCA_027924645.1. Lineage (NCBI taxonomy): Eukaryota > Viridiplantae > Streptophyta > Pinopsida > Cupressales > Cupressaceae > Cunninghamia > Cunninghamia lanceolata. The sequence goes on from BSBN01001965.1 coordinate 20,491,378, forward strand.
ATTTAGGACTAATTTAAAATATTAAAGAATTAAGGAATTATAGACACAAGCACTACACCTTAAACTCGTCAATCACTACCACCCTTAAGCACTTACTTTTCCATAGGAATTTAATTTTTTTTAAAGGAAGGATTCACCATGGTAATCAATGCATTTGCCTATTTTTCGTCAAGATTCTTCAAGATTTTCTACAAATTTCTAGTGATTTAAAATAATTTGCCAATAAAATTAATATTTTTTCATAAAATAGGAAAGATTCGCCAATAGAAATTATGATTTTTTCCAAAAAAATGAAAGATTTACCAGGATTTTATATCTTTTTTTAGGGGGGATTTCTTAAAGTTATCACTAGTCCTATGTTGACACAATAAGTTTGAATTACGAAATTCTTAGTGGGAATGTTTGCAATTGCATATATAAGCATAATTAGTGATTCATTTGTAAACTAGATGGAAATTTCATGAGCATTGTGATTTTGTGAAAGTGATTCAAATCTATCATTATGTTGTAGAGTAGAATTTGTGTTGTTCTTGTGTTTGTATTTGTAGATTTGGCATCCATCTCCTCATGGCATGAAGAGCATCTTCCTTCCATGAGATTTTCATTACAAGGTGATATCAATTGTGTTTTCTATCATTTATCATTTAGATTTTGCCTCTATCCCGTAGGGATACACACTCTTTATCTAACACCGGTGTTCAGAAGACTTGAATGTCTCTCTTGGGCTTGACTGAGGCAAGCCTCTAAACACCACAACCCCCAACCCATTTTTTTGTGATTGCAAGTTACAGGTTGTGAAAGTAGAAAAAGTGGAGTTGTAGGAGAGCAATGTAGACTGTCAGAATTGCAAATCAAAGAAGAAAACAAGGACCTAGACTTGGGCACCTGCTCATTAGTCCTCTGGATCCCGCAACTGGAAAATCTCTGGAACAGCAGGAACAGGTTGCAAACAAGATTCCCATATCTCAATAGAAATGGTGGCATTGGACTAGGGCACCTGCTCATTAGTCCTCAACTTTTCTATTTTCTAAACTTCAAAATCTGGTACGCATTTGATTGTCATTTGATATCTCTATGTGCAATCATTTTCTGTAATTTGTCCATTTGCTTTTGAATTTGCATAATTAGGGTTTTGAGTATAATTGGACTCTATTGAACAACTAAATCACACAATTCCAATCTTCCCCTATATTTTGAGTGACAAAAGGCCTATAGTAGACTTCCTACTCGGCTAAAAATCCTTGAATGTTTAGTGGAGAAAGGAGGATTTATACAAACCATCAAAATCAACCCTAAACAAATCCTCTTCATTTTCATATTAATCAAAAACCACAAACCCCAAACCCCTTCTTGTGTGTAGGTTATAAGAGTGGGAATTGTAGAAGTAAAGGTATAGGAAGATTGTTTAAGAGATAAAGATTCAAGATCTAAAAATAGAGCTCATAAATTCACATGTAGCAGACTTGAGCGCTAGCCCTAGTGTCTAGCAGCTAAAATAAACCCTAAATTTATCATTAGAAAATTAGTTATGACATTTAAATTCCAATTTTGAGCTATCAGATATCAATACTTTCTAAACTAGGGTCCTAGCCCCAATGTCTTCCAACATTTCATCTTCTAAGGGACAGGTTTGGACATCTCACTGATCATCCCGGTGTTTTCATGTCTTGACTTGTTTTTGTTTCTCTATTATAAGATGATTATCATAATTCTAGGGTTTAGTGCATTGATTGGCCTAGGGTTTGATAAAATTCTTGGTTGAATCACATATTTCTTCTACAAACAAGAGTACAAAATTAGAAGTTGAGTCCTCTTCCATCTTTTAGTGACTTGACTCAGTTTTGTCCTTGAATGTTGTAGTGAAAGGAGGGTTTTGTCTAGTTTATTCACATGCTTTACATCTCATCTCTCTTTATGCTACTAAACAAAATCTCTTCACATCAAGGTCCTTATCCATAAATAAATCATAAAATGAGTCTTGATAGATGGTAGCTCTGGCCTAAATCTTTGCACTCTCAAATTATTTAAATAGTTGGGATACTCTGATGTGGTTATGGATTCTAGTGAATGCATCACCATAAAGGGATATGATGATACTAAGAGATTGTTCGAAGGCAGCATTAAACTCCCCATTAAAGTGGGACAAAAGATTCTAGAAACCAAATGTCACATTCTTGATCTTGACCTACCCTACAACATCCTCCTTGATCGACCATGGATCCATGCCATGTAAGTCATTCCCTCCACATTATACCAATGCCTCAAATTCCTGTATAACGGCATGGAAGTTACTATCTATGCCAATCCTTGTCCATTTCAATATTGCAACTTTTTGGAAGGACACGATAGAACCTTCTGCCCTTACAACAATGCCACCAAAGTATCCACTCCTAACACCACTTTGAAACCTCTCACCTCATACATTGACACTTCAAACATTGTATCCACATCGCAATCACCCACCACTTCTGAGGTCAAGATCAAAATGAGTGACATGGAATATGGTGAATATGATCTACATGGCACATTTTGTGTAGGCTTACTCCTACCATCCCCTAAGGCATTTGGTTCCCCTAAGGAAAATGAAGTCTCCATGTTCATCATCAAATGCAAGCCATCCCCAATCTTTGAGCGAAAACACTTCATGGAACAAGACATCCTCAAAGATATATCCTCATGGTTGTACAAAGATGAAGATGAACAACAAGAAGCTCCTATCCTCCCAACTGAGATATATGGAAAAGGTCTCAAGATTGTCAAACACATGGGTTACAAAGGACAAGGCGGTATAGGTCTACATGAACAAGGGATTATTGGTCCTAATCAAGCAACAAGGAATCCTTATCTCCATGGCTTAGGGTATGGAAAATAAGAATCTACCCCCACCAAATTTGAGTATATCTTGAGTGAGGTTGGTAAGGCTTTCCCTACCATCGATAATGTCAATGAAGAGGACCATCAAGACTCCTTTTCTAATTTCTCTAAATTCTTCAAATCCTCCATATGCATTATTTATACCCTGTCAACTACACCATCAACATCCACCAACCTTCCTCTAGTCTATCCCCAACTCATAGATTGGGACCAACAAGGACCTCCTATCCTAGATATCACATAGAATGATGAAGCCATTATAGAATTCATGGGGGTTAGAGACTATATGCCCCTTGGATATCATAGAGTCAGCTACATAATGGAATTCAACACATCTGCATACTTCGGGGAGATGTCCCAGTCTCTTAGTTGCAAAAGTATAAACATAAAAACAAACATCCCCTAGTGAAAACCACTTTGTGGTACTTTCAGATGAAAAAATCAAAATAAAGGATGTATCCCCTAGTGAAAACCTCCCTAAGGTACTAAGGGATGAGATAATGGACCTCCCTAAAGTCCTAGAGTTATATCAAGAAAGGTTAGCAATTCTTGTGGAAGCATCACAAGAAATGAACCTTGGTATCAAGGAAACACCTAAAATCACCTTCTGAGTAGCATCCCTTATAGCAGAAGAACAAGAGGCCTTCTTGGCCTTTTTCAAAAAAGAAGTCATAACTTTGCATAGACATATGTTGATATGCTGAGATTGGATCCCTCCTTAGTGGTACATCATCTCATCATTCATCCTAAAGAAAAACTGGTGAAGCAAAAGCTTAGAAAAATGTATCCTTAAACTATTGGTCAAAGTCAAGCTCAAGAAGCTCTTGGATGTAGGTTTCATTTGGCTTATCGACTATCCTGAATGGGTGTTGAATATTGTCTTAGTAACCAAAGTCATTGGGGGCATCCACATATGCATGGATTTAAGAGATCTCAAAAAAGCACGCCCAAAAGATCACTTCCCACTTCCAAACATAGACATCATTATTGATCTAATGGCTGGGCACGAAATGCAATCCCTCATGGATGGATTCTCCAGTTATAATCAAATAAAGATAGCAGAAGAAGACCAACACAAAACAAATTTCATATGTCCATGGGGAACCTATTGTTGGGTTGCAATGCCCTTTGGTTTGAAAAACGTAGGAGCTACATATTAGAAAGCTATGACAATGATCTTCCATGATCTATTCCACAGTATAATGGAAGACTATGTAGATGACTTATTGGGAAAGTCCAAAACAAGAGAAGAACATTTGAATGTGCTATCAAAGATCTTCAACCTCCTAGAGCAATACAAAGTACATCTGAATCCTAAGAAATGTGTCTTTGGAGTCACCTCCAGTAAACTCCCTGGATACATCATATCAGGAAGAGGTATTGAAGTTGACCCCATGAAGGTGAAAGCCAAGTGGAGATGCCTCCACCCAAAACACTCAAACAACTTTGTAGCCTTCAAGGAAAGCTTTAGTCCATCAAACACTTTATATCCCAACTAGCAGATAAGTGCTAACCATTTCAACATCTTCTCTAAAAGAATACAACGTTTGTATGGGATGAGAATTGTCAAAAGGCCTTATAGTAGTTGAAAGAATATCTTGGCATGCCACCTGTCCTCATACCACCAAAACAAGGACAACCACTTTTACTCTACATCTCCACAATAGAAATAGTGATAGGGGCCTTATTAGCACAACATGATGAACAAGGAAAAGAGATATCCATATACTACATCAGCCACACTTTAGTAGCGTATGAGATAAACTATGCACCCATTGAATGGGCATGCCTCGTTGTTGTCTTTACCCTCCCAGAATTTAAGGCATTACATGCTAAATCATAAGACCAGGCTCATTGCAAAAATTGACCCACTAAAGTATTTGTTGACAAAAGCAGCTCTCACTGGACGAATGGAAAAATGGGTAATGATCTTGAGTGAGTTTTGCATTAAATATAAATAATACAAAGCCATCAAAGGACAAGTAATTGTAGTTAAATTAGTCGATGCACCCATCCCGATAGAGCCGCCCTTGCTTTCAAAATTTCCAAATGAGTCCATCCTTATGGTAGCACCGACAATAGAAACATGGGAGATGTATTTTGATGGATTATGTACACATCGTGGCTCATGAGAAGGCATCCTATTTGTCACCCCTCAAGGAGAAACCATCCCAAAGTCCTCCAAAATCACATTTCCTTGTACCAACAATGTCGCAGAATATGAAGCAATAATCATAGGGCTCTGTATGGTTGTCCAATGGAAAATTGAAAAGCTCAAAGTTTATGGTGATTCCTAACTGGTTATAAGACAAGTCAACAATGAGTATAAATCAAAAGATGATAAGATCCTACCATATAAAAGAATGGTCAATGACTTCAAAGATTATTTTCATGAAATCCATTTTGAACAAGTACCAATGTTGAACAATAAAGCAACAAATTCCATGGCTACCATAGGGTCTTTGGTTGATATGAAGAAAGATAGCAAAAGGTGTGAGTTCCTGATATAAGAGATCCTGACACTAGCTTATGATGTACCACAATCTAAGTTAGTGTGCGACATTGTTGGTCCCTTGTCCCCTTGGTATCAAGAAACCTACCTTTACCTCCATGACAACATCATCCCACCTAACCTTACATCTATACAATGTCAAACCTTCATCCGCCGAGCCTCTCTCTTCACCATCATAGGTGACACCTTACACCACAAATGTCTTGATGGTACTCTTTTGTGATAGCTCAATTCTAGAGAATCCAAAACAGCATTACAAGAGGTACATGAGGTTATTTGTGGGGCATAGTCTAGTGGACCTACCTTAGCAAAGAAAATTCTAAGAATAGGATAATATTGGCCTACCATGGAACAAGATGCTTAGCAATTTTTGAAGAAATACCTCCCATGTCAGCAACATGGTGATCTCATCCACACAACATCATAGGAATTACAACTGATCATGACCCCTTGGACCTTTTCACATGGGGGGCTTGACCTCGTAGGCAAAATTCACCCACCATCATCAAATGGACAGAAGTTCATAATCACCGCTACCGAATATCTCACTAAGTTGGTAGAAGCCATTCCACTCACGTATACCACCGGTATCCAAATCGCTAAGTTCATCCTCCATTACATAATATGCTGCTATGGCATCCCCCTTTCCATCATCACTGATAATGGGAAACCATTCAAAAGCCAAGAAGTACATAGACTTTGCCAAGAATTCCACATCCAACATCACATTTCCATGTCGTATTACCCTCAAGGTAATGGTCAAGCTGAAGCTTCCAATAAAACCATCTTATGCATCCTAAAGAAGATGGTTAATGGAGTTGGTTGTGACTGGTACCTCCAACTCAATGCTGCCCTTTGAGCCTACTAGATAATCATCTATACCCCTATAGGAGCCACTCCATACTCTTTAGTATTTGGTTCCAAATCCATCCTACCAATCGAAGTCAAGCTCCCCTCTCTTAGAATCTCATTGCAAAATATTATTACTGAGGAGGAGTATCAAGTTGTAAGACTAAATTATGAGCTATAACTTTTGGATGAGAAGTGCTTGAATGCTCTTAACCACATACAAGCCTATCAGAATCACCAATGTAGAAGCTATAATGATAAGATCAAGAACCACTAGTTTGAGATAGGCGACCTAGTCCTTATGGAAAATCATAGGAACATACAAGAGTGTCACAAAATAGGAAGTTCAAGCCTAATTGGTTGGGACTCTACATCATTACAGCTAGCAATGGATCAGTAGCTTATTAGATTGCAACACCTGAGGAGTAGCCTTTGGAGGATCCAATGAACATCATGCACCTGAAAAAGTTCTATGCTGAACCCATTGAGTATCCCAAGTCAAAAAATACAAATTATTTTTTAAAAAATCAATAAATCAAGAAAAAATGCAAGTGTAATAAAGTCGTCCAATGGTGAAAATCACTTCACTGACACCTTGGATAAGTACCATGGTGAAAACTTATTTCAGGCACCATGTGTAGTGGTCGGTCCTACCATCTAATAAGTCCTCACCTTCATCCATATCACTCCATATCACCTCCATCGCATGGCTTGGAATCACAAACATTTATCATCACCCTTCCCATCCATTCATCTCCCACCTGAGGTAGATTCTGAAAAGAGGATCCTTGTATGCCCTCCTTGTACAACATAAAATTTGAAAAATCCAAAAACAACATAAAATCACCAAAATCTAAAAAAATTAGAAAAACACAAAATCTAGAAGCATTAGAAAACCAAAAATCCTAAAAAATAAAAAAAATAGAAAATCCCAAAAATAATCATGCAACTCATCAATTCCATCATCCAACCCATCCCAAACCATCCATACATCAGCACTACAAACCAGAACTACATATCATCACTACCCGCATGTTAATGTGCCTTGATCCCATGAATACAAGGTATGTAGGTAGTCTGGAATATGAAGGAAGTATCCAGTATGTAAGTACATAAGATTCACCCATCCAACCCATTTGGATGGTCCTTATTCTCTAAGCTTATATTAGATCCAAGAGCAATACACTTGTTAAGCATACTTTCAAAAGCATCATATCTCACGCAAAAATCATCAATCAAAAAAACAACTACAATCACGACACATGGCCTACTATCTTTTTTCCCATCTTTCAACTTTTATCCTAATCATCCAACTAATTCTTTCCTTAATAGATATATCATTCCTACAATAGACAGAATCTATCATCCTATCAAATCAACACTTATCTTAGCAAGAGATATAATGGTTGTTTGTTTGGTTCATTAGTCATTTTGATTATTGATTTTTATCTTTTGTCTCATTCTAAGGATCGCTCCAAAACTACTTTGATCTCACTATGTCATGGTATGTGGTGGAAAACACCTGGAATGGGGCATGGTCATTGTTTTTGTATGTTGTGCTTGTGGGTTGATCTCATTACTCCAAGTTTAGTATTCATATCTTATAAATGTAGGGTCAGTTCTAGCATATTGTTCCCCTTTTGCATCTAAGGTTCATCATACCTTTTATGTACTAAGGACTTATGCTATGAGTCCCCCTCCCTCATCTAGGTAAAATTGTACTACCTTGTGTTGAACACCCAGAATACTAAGAGGGGGATCAATCAGTATTCTCTTAAACCATTTACATACCAAACATTTAATCCATTTAACATGTTTGATTGCAGTAAAGGAAATTAAGCATAAAGCATATAGCCACAACTCATAACACATGAACACTAGGATTTTTATGTGGAAAACCCAAAAAGGGAAAAACCACAGTGAGGATTACCTCACAATATATTATAATAGAGCAACTAGTTAAGGTTGATACAATTGGTGCTCATTGTCCAAGAATGCTCACTACAGGTGGCTCACTACCAAAGGACTCACTGTCCTAAAAGAAAGAGATAGAAGGGAATAGATGGCTCACTACCAGAATTGAACTATTACAATTACATCTAACATATACATGGAATACAGTTCCAATGAAGCTCAAAGTATAGAAATAATACTCATCACACTGTTCTAAAATACCAGACTACACTACTCTGCATTCACTCAATTTTCATCCAAAGGCACTTGTCGCATCACACATATCATATATATATATATATTCCATACCATAAAACATCAAAAACAATCCTTCATATATATATGCTTCTTTCACAACATCAATTAGGTTGGCCTAATTGGATGTAACGTGCAAAACATGCCATATATAACCTGTCAGCTCCAAACCTTCACACACACGCTTTGCGCCAAGATTCAAACTTTGAAAACAAGTTGAGATAGGTTGACATGGACCTAAAAAAGCTCCCACTTAACTCTGCAAAGCATATTTACTCTCTGCATAACTTCACACTTGATAGGTCGGCTCCACTGATAAGGCAAAAAATAGCATGAGCTATCTATTAGTTCACAAATCAATATATGGATCTCCAAAATGCCTAAAACTTGGAATATACATGCTACATGCATTCATAATCTTATCCTCAAGTCCACATAGCAAACCCTTTACTTGTGGTAAAATACAGAGTGTCTCAATGTGTCACTGGCACTGTCAAAACACTGTCAATACAAAGTGCGATACTCTATCACTTTAGATTTCATTCTAGAGGGCTTCAAGACCTAAAACTTTGGATTTGGACTCCATGAATATGTGCCAACAATACCTTACAACTATAGAGAAAAATGTGTCATGGCAGAGGAATGCAGACCAAATTACCAAAACTCTGTAACTTAGAAATACCAGAGTTGACACTTAGCCAACTTTCATCATAATTTCTTTACCAGATCAAGCCTTCTTCCAAATTTATTTTCTACTAAGGATTAAGATCATATTTAAGAGAAGAGGATCAAACCCTCTTACAATATTATCAATCAAACTAATTTGCACAACTGTTTCCGTATGCCTTGTTATCACTTTCTAGATCACTATACCTTTATCCTTTGTTGTCACTGTCTTTGTCCTGTGATGTTATTGACTTTAACCTTTGTTGCTATTCTCCAAACCACGATATCTTCAACTAATCTCCAGACCACTGTATCTTTACTCTTTGAAGCCAACACTGACAATATTGCAATCTTTGTTGCCATCAATGACAACACTGCTTAACATCATGCTTATCACTCTCTATACCATCATGCTTATATTGCCAACAATCTCCCCCTTTGGCATTGATGGCAACATAGCCAACACTCTCCCCCTTTGACATCAATGGCAAAGGGACTATTTACAAATCAAAAACTTCTTTAAATTTTCTTTACACTATGCTCCCCCTTACTATCTTATTCCTATACCAAAATATCAAAATTGTTTCCTTCTAATCTTCTGCATATGTACAAGAGATTAGAAAATAAGAAACTTACTAATTAGTAGAAAAGATATCTTTGTAGATATTCTTCAACTGGATCACAATTGAGTCCCAATGCACCTTTTTAGAGTATAATATATATATATATATATATATATATATATCCATTTATCTGCAAGAGTAATTCTTCTACTTTATCCATTGTTGCAGGGGCGTCCGTTATCTTTCCAACTTTATCAGCTTCTTTTAACAAACCAATCAAAGAAGCCATTTTAAAGCTTACTATCTCTCTCATCTGACCCATTTGTTCTTTTATCAACTCCTTTTGGCTCTACAATTTCTTTATTATGGCATGAGTCTTCTCTACTTCTGCTCTTAGATATCCATTTGCATCTTTCAAGGGATCATAGGTTCTAGAGATTTTTGCTATTTGCCCTTCTAGGCCATCAATTTTGTCTTTTATTTCCTTAGTGGTCATGGGCCAAGAGAAACAAAATTGATGTAATACATTGGCATCACTTAGAGCATTGTGAATACTTTTTATGCTATTGTTTAACAAAATGTGTGCCTTGGAGCATTTATCTATCAATTCAACTAGCCTCTTATTATCTAGTTCTTCCCTTACCTTCTTAGCTGCTTCTTCGAAAGACTCAAAATGATTGTTGATTACCTCCATTAGTTTCTTCATTTGCAATGCAAGGACTAGAGAGACATCTCTCTTAGCTTCAGGTAACATCTTTTCAAAAAATTCCTTGGCATCTTCCATAAGCTCATTTCCTTCTATATGAGACTGTAAGATTTCTTCTTGTACAGATGCCTAAAAAATTATTCCTAACTGAAGCTTTTGCAAGGAAGATATGCTAGACAAGTTAATTTGTCCATTCAAGGATTGTACCTATAATAGTTGTGATGAAGACATGGTTTGGATTTATCTTTTCTTTGCCAAGAACTCTCTAATGGATTCTATCAGAGAGACTCCAGAGCCTTCACCAACATTATCTTTTTTCTCCTCTTCATATGTCAATCTAGAATCAGAAGTATCCAGAGGATGGATTCCATCATGTACTTCTTCTTCAACATTCTCCAGGACAGAGGCATTATCCATAGTGTTAGTAGCTTGATCTGCAATAGCCTCTCTTTGTTCTCCATCATCTCCATTTGTATTTTCTTCTAGAGACTCCCTCTTCTCATCAGAAATTTATGTGTTCTTCTAAGGGCCAACCACATTCAGATCTTCTGCATTCCTTTCTGCTAATGGTGATGGCAAATTTTCTTCAAATAACACATGTGGTTTTGCACTGGTTTCACCTTTTTCTTTATTTTTCTCAATCTGATCTTCATCTTTTTCATCTTCTTTAGAAGACCATTCTTTAACTGTAGCAATCTGTACTTCCTTAAGAACATTTGCAATTGTTTTCAGTGTGTCCTTTTTCAACCTCTCTATTTGATCTTTGTCACTTGACATCAAAGTGTTTAGTCTTCTTTTTGTTCTAAATTCCTTGGCTAACCTTTGTATAGCCTTGATCTTGTCTTGTTCAAAAATTGTAGGGCAAACCTTCTCAAATGCCTTATTCTTCATTTTAATGTCCTTATTCATGGCATCATCTTGTCTCTTTGTCATTACATCAGCAAGACTATTAGGTAGTTTGTCTACTATTTCTATTAATGTAACATTGAATGTGACCATGTACCAGATAATATCTATCTCAATGATTGATTTATCTTATGTTGATCTTTCTTCATATCACTCAACTACTTGCTTCAGATTATCATACTCAGTTATAGCATTAATTGTAGCTTCCAATTGCAGAGGGGGAAGATAGGATTTTTTTTATTGCTTTTGCTTACCCTTTCCCTTATTTGTAGCTTCACCTTCCTTTCTTTTCTTTTCCTTTCATTTTCCTTTGTCATCTCTTTTCTTGAGAAGGAAGCCTTCTTTTTCTTTCTCAATATCTTCATCTTCCTCTGTAGCAATGTTAATCTTTGTCCTCTTAACTTGTGTCTATTCTCTGGAGGCGAGAGACTCTATTTTCTTCTAGACCAGTTTAGGTCCTTCTTCTTCCTCTTCTTCCTCAATGACATCATGCATCACATAATCCTTTCTCACTACTTTTCCCTTTACTCTTCTCTTCTTTGCAGGTTCTAAAGCACTGACTATTTCATTCTTCTCAAGACTGGTTGCAGGCATGGCTCCAAAGGTATTAGAAGTAGCAGCAGAGCGGTCAGAAGTCCTTGTTGACCTTCTAATACCTAGTGATTTCCTTTTAGGTTCAGATGTACCCTTGGATTTCTCTATAGGGCCCTTTTGTGCAATCATCTTCTCAACTTTAGACTTCATTAATTCAACATTCTTAATCTCTTTCTCTTTGTGCTTAAAATAGATCTCGGTAGATTTTTCTTCATAAGTTCCAAGTCTTTCTTCAGAGGTATCTTTAGGCTTGATCAGCATTAGGTCTACAAGGCCTACAATGATATCATCAAACACTTCATATCCCATTTCTGGAATCTAGACTATCCTACGTTCCACTACCTCCATGTAGCATCCATATTTACTTACCATGAAGAGGATATCATCTTTATATTTCTCCACTAATTTCTTAGGGATCCTTTCCCTAGAATTCATCTTTCCTAAAATATTTTAAAGTAACCCCAGATTGTGGCATTTTGAGCTTGAATGTTTCCAATTGTTTTCAAATGGTCTCTAATCTAGGTTGCTACCAGAATGTGTCCTAACCACATAATGTTTTGTGCACTTGAAACTTCCTTAAGGAAAGAAAATAGTAAACAAAGGACCAAAGTGCTAAACTTGAAAAGATATTTTGAATCCTTTGTCTTCTACAATTTTTTGAGTAATTATTGTTTTAGGATTTCACATAGGTCATAATCCATACCCTTTTTGGCCATCTCATATGCAATATATATTGTAGTTGCTGAGACAGAATTTTCCCTATTTGTGAAGTAGATCTTTTATCCTATCATCATGTATTCATATTTTACTGTCAGATCTTCAATATCATTCACAGTCAAAGTTCTCTTATCAAATTTGGCTCCTATGAGTCTCATCACAACATTGTTTTTAATGGATTTAGGTATTAGAACAGCTCCGGTGGAGTACAACCTTGTTACAGCCCCAATAGCTTCCTCGTTTATCATGTGTGGATGGTCTAGCCACATGAGTCTATCATGAATGTGGCTCAATACATACCTTACACATGCATCTTCATAACACAAATTGGAAAAACCATTCCAAACATCTACCTTTTTCTTGGTTAGGGCACTGTATTCATGGTTCATATCAAAGTTGTCATATGTTAACTCATTAACCCAAATCTCTCCTAGTTTTGCATGGTTGTATTCTTTCATCTTTGCATGTATATACATTCTTACTTCCTCTGTGTGCAAGACACCATATGGTATATCTGAGAAAGTGCCATCCAAATTCCTTTCCATGGATTTGAAGGGGTGTTTCTTAAATTTAGGTCATGGGCACTCAATGACCTCTACTACTTGCGATGTACCCATTGTTAGTGAGTTCAAAAGCTTCAATACAAAGTTCACAGTGAAATAGGGTAAAACGAAAAAATACCTCTTCTTCACTTGTCACACTAGGGTTTGAAGGCACTAAATCTTGGGATGCTTTGATCTCCTTTCTATTGCACTACTCAGCTCTTTCTCGCTTGAAATTTTGATTGCAATATGAATTTTGATCAAGTATAACTGCTTATAACCTCTTTTTCCTTAACCTAATTCACCATAAATACCTTGTCTGATAAATTTGTCAAACCTTTCTCTGTATACATAGTCGACTTCAAATGCTCCACAAACTTCTACATTAGGAGATTTTCTATAGCAATCTTCACCAAAGAATTAAGCATGTTGATCTTCATCTTATATCTTTGTGTTGAGGCATCAGCACCATTCCTTTGGCAGGCAAGAAAAGATTTTCAATAAAGTTCCCCCTGAGCCAAAGCTCTCATCTTAGTTTCTGAAGGAAACAACTACATCAAATGTTGGTACAAGCTCATCTTTAACCTTTGTTACATCCTTCTTTATCCAAATCCTATTCATTTCCTTCATTGTCTCTACCAGATCAATCTTTTGTACTAGTTCATTCTTCTCTACCAGATTATCCTTCTTCATGTTTCTGCTTCTACAAAACTTAGAAATGTGTCTAGGTCTACTACAATTGTGGCATACAACATTCCTCTGACTAGTATTCCTTCCATTCATTATAGATTTGCATTGATTAGCTTTATGCCCAAATATATTGCATGTATAACAGTAGCCATTGAAATATTGAACCATTCTATCATTGTTATAGCCAATCCCCATTTGATTTCTACACTCACTAGCTCTATGACCAACTTTCTTGCATGTAAAACATTGACTAGAGAAAAATGGTATATTTTGGTTTATTCTGCTTCTACATACTATTGTCTTGTGTCCATACTTATTGCAAGAATGACAAAAACAATTGAAAGATGGGTACCTTTGAGCATTTGGTTGTCTGACTGGTGGTCTTCTAACTTCATTTCTTTGATTCTAGAACTGCTTGCCATTGTTCTTGTTTTCAGCATTTGATGTCTAACCTAATTTTGAGCTTTCACCTTTTTCAAATCCTAAACCCTCTTTATCATTTGGACCTTTTTGATTTACAATCATTTCATCAAGCTTTGCAGAGCTCATCTTGAATTTGTATTCATGCATCCTAGATCTAATTTTAGATTTACAACTTCTTGTTCAAGTCTTGAACATTCTTCTCATTTTCCTTTCATCATTATTGTTATGTCATGAAATGTCCCCCTAGGACTTTTAGCTCCCAGGTCCCTTAGATTTAATCTTGCATATTCATTTTAACTCCTGATGCAAAATCCTTGGAAATCCATGTCAAATGGGCTAAGGGGACATTCTTGAACTTGATTTTGCCTTAAAAATGGGGCCTAGGGCTTGGGCACTCATGCCCTAGCCCTTCCTTATTTGGTCAGGACCTAAATTTTAAATGACGACAATGTGACCATTAAAGGTCTCCCTCATCGGCATCTCAAGTTTGAATTACGAAATTAAAGTGGGAATGCACATATAAGCATGTTTAGGGTTTCATTTGTAAGCTAGAGGATTATTATGAACTTTTGGAAAACTTATTCAATCATAGAGCATTTAAGGTATTCATTGTGTTGCAAAGTAGAATATTGTTGTTGTGTTTGTGATTGTAGATTTGGCTTCATCCTATCATGTTGTGAAAGATCTTCATCTATATGCGAGCTACACCTACAAGGTAATATCTATTTGTGTTTGAATCAATCATTTATCATTGTTTTTTCCTCTGTCCTATAAGGAAATGCACTCTCTATCTAACAATGGTGTTGGAAGGCTTGAATGCCATTCCAGGGTTTGACTAAGGCAAGCTCTAAACACCACAACCCCCAACCCCATTCCTTGTGATTATAGGTGATAAGTGTCATATCTTATAGAGTGGAGTTGCAGAAGGCTATGATAAAGTGTAGGATAAAAGCACTGCAAGGGCTTGGGCACCTGCCCCGAAGCCCTCTGGATCTTCAGAACAAAAAACCTCTAGGATAGTGGTGAACAGTAGAAAACAACTTCTGGAAATCCCTAAAGAAATTCATAGCTTGGGCTTGGGCACCTGTTCTTTAGCCCCTAACTTTTCTACATCCTAAATCTTGAAATCCAGTATGTATCTACTCTAAATATAACATCTATGTGTGCAAGCATTTGTCAAAATTCATCTGTTTACTTACAATTTTGCATAATTAGAGTTTTGAGCATAATTGGGCATTAAATTAACATAATAATCATTAATTTCCAAATTTCCCTATCATTACAAGTGACAACCAACCTATAGGTGAATCCTCTTGCAAAAGTTGTGATTGAACTCAGTTAAATGTCCTTGAATGTGTGTAGTGAAAGGAGGATCTAGGCATATCATCTAATCAACCCTATTCCCACTTTTCCTACATAAAAATTATATTTAGATATTCCTCAATTCTTGTCTTCTCCTCAACTTGCACTTTCAGACGACTAATAGATTCATTTGCTTGCTTCAATTGTTCATTGATTTCCTTATGCTTTTCTTTAAACTTTTTAATTTGCTCTTTCAATTTTTTGATACAATCATTTGCTTCCTTGACATCTTCCTTTAGATCTCTGATTTCACCTTCAGTCCTTTCAAGATCTTCAAGAATGACATTAAGTTCCCTAGCATTGTCAAGTATGCATTCTTCACCAATGAATTTAGAAGCAGGAAACTCTTCCAGAGGAATATGTGATCTTCTAGTATCCATGTGTTCAATTTCCAAGATCTTCCTTGAGTGGTTAGGCTTCTTTCAAAGGACTTGGCTCTGATACCAATTGTTGAACACCCAAAATATTGAGAGGGGGGGTGAATTAGTATTCTCTTAAACCATTTACATATCAAAAATTTAATCCATTTAACATATTTGATTGTAGTAAAGGAAATTAAGCATAAAGCATACAGCCACATCTCATAACACATGAACACTAGGATTTTTATGCGGAAAACCCAAAAAGGGAAAAACCACGGTGATGATTACCTCACAATATATTATAATAGAGCAACCAGTTAAGGTTGATACAATTGGTGGACTCACTGTCCAAGAATGCTCATTGCAGTGGGTCACTGCTAAAGGATTCACTATCCTAAAATAAAGAGATAGAAGTGAATAGGTGGCTCAATACTAGAATTGAACTGTTACAATTGCATCTAACATATGCATGGAGTACAATTCCAATGAAGCTCAAAGTACATAAACAATACTCATCACACTATTCTGAAATACTAGACTGCACTGCTCTACATTCACTCAATTTTCATCCAAAGGCACTTGTCGCATCACACAGATCACATTTCTATATTCCATACCATAAAACATTGAAAACAATCCTTCATATATATCCACTTATTTCACAACATCAATTAGGTCAACCTAATTGGATGTAACATGCAAAACATGCCATATATAACCTATTAGCCCCAAACCTTCACACACACGCTTCACACCAAGATTCAAACTTGAAAACAAGATGAGATAGGTCGGCATGGACCTAAAATAGCTCCCACTTAACTCCATAAAGCATATTTACCCTCTGCATAACTTCACACTTAATAGGTCAAATCTACTAATAAGGCAAACAATAGCATGAGCTATCTATTAGTTCACAAATCACTATGTAGATCTCCAAAATGCCTAAAACTTGGAATATACATGCTACAAGAATTCATAATCTTATCCTCAAGTCCATATAGCAAACCCTTTACTTGTGGTAAAAAGTGGAGTGTCTCAATGTGTCACTAGCACTGTCAAAACATTGTCAATATAGAGTGCGATACTCTGTCACCTTTAACTTTAGATTTGGACTCCATGAATATGTGCCAACAATACCTTACATCTAGAGAGAAAAATGTGTCATGGTGGAGGAATGCAGACCAAATTACCGAAAATCTATAACTCAAAAATACTAGAGTTGACACTTAGCCAATTTTCATCATAAGTTCTTTATCGGATCAAGCCTTCTTGTAAATTTATCTTCTACTGAGGATTAAGATCATATTGAAGAGAAGAGGATCAAACCCTCTTGCAAAATTATCAATCAAACTAATTTGTACAACTATTTCCTTATGCCTAGTTATCACTTTCCAGACCACTATACCTTTATCATTTGTTATCACTATCTCTGTCATGTGATGTTACTGACTTTAACCTTTGTTGCTATTCTCCA
This sequence comes from Cunninghamia lanceolata, assembly GCA_027924645.1. Lineage (NCBI taxonomy): Eukaryota > Viridiplantae > Streptophyta > Pinopsida > Cupressales > Cupressaceae > Cunninghamia > Cunninghamia lanceolata. Next base: position 20,508,826 of record BSBN01001965.1, read on the forward strand.
GACCACTATATCTTCAGCTAATCTCTGGACCACTGTATCTTTACTCTTTGAACCCAACATTGACAATACTGTAACCTTAGTTTCCATCAACCTATGTTACCATCAATGACAACACTACTTAACATTAATATTATCACTCTCTACACCATCATGCTTATATTGCCAACATCTTGGGCATGCATGGGATCATCATATTGTTTGCAGGTCTAGTCCATGCAAAGACAAATATATATCATCACCTTGGTCCTTCATACCTTGGTGAAAATATCCCCTTTTGTTGTAATAAATCTAGGATTGCTCTCAAAATATCAACACAATATCCCATCCCAACCCATCATCATTAATCTACCCTCATCCCCCATTCATCAAAATCATCACCTTGGCTTTGCATTTAATAAAGAAAAGGACATAACTAATCCCATCCCACAACCACCCTAACCAACCTAACAAACTCTTACCCTCCCATACTACAACAAATCCAATCCAAATTCCAACCAACTCAACAAAGCCCCTCTAGTAATGTGACATCTATTGACTTAGTACTCACCATCTCCTAACCATCCCAACCTAACGCAATCATCTCTAAACCATTCCCAACCTAGCCCAATCATCCCTAAATTGTCCCAACCTATCCCAGTCATCCCTAAACCATTCCCAACCTACCCTAATCATCTCTAAACCATTTTCAACCTAGGAAAACCATCCCCCAAATCTCCCAACCCCATCTCCCATGGTTCTAAGCATCACAACATATCATGACAAACATCTATCATCCTGTATACACAACATCATCATTAACATAAACCGCCATATCATTGCATTGACATCAAAAACCATATCATTGCATTATCCATCTATCACATTACTTTCCATACATAATAAATGTTTATTAATCTAAGGATATATTTCCATTGCATTTCATTTATACATAATATATGTTTATTAATCTAAGCATATATTTCCATTGCATTTCATTTATCCATACATAATATGTATTTATTAATCTAAGCATATATTTTGTCTCCATCTCATTCATCCATAATCTACATCATAATCCAAATAAACCATAAAACCATAAAATATTCATATGCATACCATACATCATAAAGCATCATAACATCCATACATAATCCATAACCATATACTTGCATAAACCATAATCATTATCATTATATGGTGCAGGAGCATCATAGACATCAGGGTTTTGGTTAGATTTACAAGTAGTTGTTTGGTTAAATAAGGTCTATAAGACCATATTCAATATTGTCTAAGGCTTGAATGCCATTCTTGTAATGGACCATGTCTAAATAGCTAGTTTCTTCTAATGTCTTGTTGCAAGTCCTAGTTAGGACAGTCATTTTGCATAGGCAGTCTTAGGGAGTCATTAAATTTTAATATTTGTATAGGTTAGTCATTAAGTTTCTTTGGTTGTAAGCCTTTTAAATGCATGTCAAAGGGTGTAGATGTGTTAACACCTTGTCAAAGGTTAGGAGGTGGTTAATCAAAGGTTATACCACATATTTAAAAGCTTGCTAAACTCAAAAAGCCATCGGTGCAGACCAAAAAAGATAGTTTCTTTATTGATCTCTTAAAACAGCAGTTACAAATCAAGAAAGCATCGATGGTTTTGGAATGCAAAATGTTTTAATGCATTGTAGGAGGATTGTATTAAGAAAGGAAATTTGTAATGTGCAGATTCATTCGAAGGATTTGAAAGATATAACAGAAAAACCATTATTTCCTACCTTTTTCTAAAATTTTCTGAGTTTATGTGTATTTTGAGCCGTACCACGGTACAGTACGGCCCTGTCATGAGATATTGAATGTTTAGAGGTGAAGCTTGAGGAGTTAACTATCCATTAAAACAAGTTTGGGCCCTTGGCATTGATTAGAAAGCATGTTATGACTGTAGAAGATAAAACTGCTCTTTAACCTATTGTTCAAATCAGAAAACTCACTATTTTTTCTGTGTTTGCCGTACCTGTATGGAATAGTTTTGGCACGTGTTTGGAATGGAATGAGAGAAGACTATAATACCTTTGATCTGAGCCTGATTGGAAGCCTTGACAGTGTTCTAGATGAGAGATACCACTGATTCTTCCAAAACTATTTTCTTTTTAAAACTGTTGTTATCATCCTTAAGTTATTTGTTGTTTTCTGCATAAAATCGTACCTGTACAGCCTGTAGGTGGGTGAAGGTTGTAATGTATGTTTAGGTTGGAGAGTTACCTATCCATTGCAAGTGGTTTGAGCTTTTGACTCCTTCATACACCTCTGCATTTCTCCTTTGTCTGAAAGAGGTTTGAAAAGACCTAGTTTAGGATTTTGTTGGTTACCCGATGGATTTCTGCCCATTTCATTGAATTTTGTCTACCCTACTCAATGGAATGGATTGTATGTTGGTGAGGGAAATGCCTTGTGAGGAATGTGGAGGGCAGGAGGGTGGTTTGGTCTAAATCTTCCATGCACATGACTCTGCAGATTCATGTTTATGACTTGTGACTTTGACAGCAGCAAGTATGTGATGATCAATGACAGAGAAGTGGAATGTTGGTGAATGGATGAGTGGAGATGTTGTATGTTGCAAGATGCTCTTGGATCTAGAAAGGATCCCATGACTAGAGGAATGGGGATAATCAATGTGAGAAGACAATAGACCTCTAGTAGATAGTCACTGCAGAGAAGGCTTAAGGACAGCCATTGCCAAGAAGGTAATTGATTTGTTTTCTATGCTATTGATTTGTCAATGAAAAAATTGGTATGTGTGCATGTTAGAGATTGATGTGTTGCAAAGGGATTGGGTTTGTGTAGAGGGAGACTACCCTAAGGAGGTAGTGTGACTGTTTACTAGTGGAGTAATAAGGTTGTGACTGTCTTGAGAAGGCAGAATTAGGATGTTGCTGCGTTTGGTGGGTTAGATGGAATCTTGATGGAGTTGACATCTTGGAAGGTGTAGATTGAAGTTATTGGGTTAGAGACCATGTGTTGGTCAAGTTGTGTGATGCAAAATGCTAGTATGAAGTTGATTTGTTCAAGTTATGATAGTCTATGAATACTGTTGTCCTGCTGTCCTTGATGCTCTGCATCATCATAACCATCTAGGCATAATCATCGTATACATAATGCATAACATCATCACATAATCATAACCATCACATAGAATCATAAATGCATAACACATCATACGTCACCACCAAAAATTATCATACATATATCGCTCAAAATAATGTCATGATACAATGTGGCCTGAGGGCTGAAGTACATCAAAATACATAACACTCAAAGGCATACAGATATAGATCAACCATGAGTAGAACTACCCCATGCAGAATCAGTAGGAGAGTCAGGTCGATGAGGAGGAGGTGGCCCCATAGGTGATTTCTGCTAAGATGGTCATTGTTGTTGACGTGGAAGTTGCTACAGCTATGAGGGCTGCTGCACAGATCTCTAAGAATGGCTTAATCGGTAAGAACCTGGCATACCAAACTGGCTATGTTGGTTGTAGCTTGGTACTCTCTGCCCCTCAGTGTAGTAGGCTACGTAGTAATACTCAGCCCCTGCCCTATGGTCTACCAACTGCTACTGCACCTGGGATAACTGATGTTGGACCACTGTGTAATCCCCCACATCTACACCATGTTGGTGCCAACAATGACACCATGCATTTATGAGACATGTTATTGTGCTGGGTCACCTATGCCTCAGCCTACTGGGCCCTAACCTCAACTCGCTGCATCGTAGCCTCAACCCCCTATCTCATAACTATTTTAGCATCTCTTTGTTGTGATCTGACCAATCTGCACATACATCTAGCCCTACAGGTGACCAATCTATGCCTAGAAGATCTGAATCTATGGATCCCCATCTCCTCTACTCACTCCATCTAGTAAGGCCTGCAAACCCTACAACCTCAACAACTCCATTCATGTGTTGTCCCACTCAATTGTAATAGTAGCTAACTACTACTATTGTCTAGCCACCTGATCCTCCAGGCTTTCTACCTAAACCCACAGGGTCATTGTATCCTCCTCCTCATCTCCCCGTGGTTGCACCTGTCAACGACCAGTAGATGGAGTTGGGCCAGGGCCAGTACTTAATGTCCCTACGCCTGATGTCCCCGCCTAGCCTAAAATCCTCACCTATCTAAAAGTCCCCACCTGAGGTACCTACCCAATTGCTACCTATGTTATCAGTGGTCCTTGACTCATCACCACATGAGGTACCTATCCAATGGGCACCTATCCAATTAGAACGTATCCAATGGGCACCTATCTAACTAGTGCCTTCCCAATCTCTCCATGTCCTACGGATGCCTGCCCTATAGTTGGAGTTGCCAAAACCTCTATACCATCACCTCCCTCTTCGCCATCCCTCCTAGCTTCATCTCCCTTCTCCTCTATCTTCACATCCTCCATAACACGCTCCTCACACTCCTCCTCCTCCTCTATAGGATCTGCATCCAAGACTGTAAGTCATATCAGCCTCGTCATCTACCACCAAGAATCATATGTTGGGGTCATCCTTGCATCTACCATATGACTCCCCCAATCCCACTACACTAACTACAATGTTGCCCAATCTAGCAATGCCACCTGTGGCTACAACTTTGGAGGCTAGGCCAGTGTATCTTCTCATACCCACCCAAAAATAGCCATGACCTATGGTAGATCCTGTCTCATCCCAAACTAGCACATAACACATGATAAAATATATCTGTCAATAGTGTGCTCCATCTACCCCATCATGTATTAAGGTTGAAAGGTGTATGGAATATGCACATCATCATCAAACCACACCTCTACCCCTATATATGATAGTCATATGACCATATCCATGTCATCCAATAGTTGCCACTAGTATCTCAAGTTCCCCAGTCATGTATGCCAGAGAGGTGCCCTATACAAAAATACAAAGGTCTCAAACTGTACCCTCACATATGCACACTTAGGCCTCGTAATACAGATGTGATCCCACACCCACACGTGAAGCAATGTCACCCCTACACCCAAGCTCACATCTGCCTAATACACTCATGTGAATCTAATGATAAAGCTAGGCCAGTAAACAAGGCCCCCAAGCAAACACTATCTCCTAGGTCATCATAGCCTTGATAACCTACCCCCAACCAACCAAGAAGTCCCACGACCATTGATTAGGCATCAGTATACCTCCAAACATCCCATAAACATATAGCACAAAATGCTAACCTCCCCCCACATGAGTAGCCCCATAGTGCATCTCCCACCTATCCTGAGTGTATCTTGGTTGTGCTAGTGCAAATGCTCAATCTAATGTCGCTGCTCTAGAGGGAACATCATAGGTCACCCTCTCGCTAACTATGTGGATCTTAAGGATCCTCCATACATCCTCTAGGGTGATAGTGATCTCGCCCATCGGCAGTAAGAAGGAGCATGTCCTGCTCCTCCATCTCTCTACTAGGGCTATCATCATGGCCCTATGAGCCTATAATTGGGGCATCTCTGAGATGGTATGAAGTTTAATCCTGCATAACTGAGCTATGTCCACATCTGTAAACTATCCCCTCAAAGCCATCACTGAAGGAAATTGTTTCTCCCATAACTATAGTACCTCTCCATCAATCTACATCCAAAACATCATCAAGTTAAACCCTCATTTCACCTAAAACGGTGCTTTGGTGCTAATCTAGAGCCATATTACACTAATCTAGAAGATGGCACTAATCTGAAGCCATATTGTGCTAATCCACCCATTAGCACTAATCCCTGACCTAATGGCACCAATCCACTATTATACCCAAAAAACCCTAAAATTTTGGCACTAATGCAAAACATGGCACTAATCCCCAGACACATTGCGCTAAAGCAGTAACAGATAGCGCTAAACTACATATATCCTAAATTCATGGTGCTAAACCATCTAATAGCACTAAACCACTAGCAGATGGTGCTAAACAACTTGATTTCCCATTTTGCCTTTGGCACTAAACTACACAATAGCACTAAATCGTGCCCCAATAGCGCTACATGGCTGCGTGATAGTGCTAATCTAGATAACCTACCTATTTTTGCCCCCTAAACCTAACCCAAATCCTAAAATAAAAAATTTAGGTGGATGATGTACCCATGGTCAAGCCTCATCCATCCGTCGGTAGACTCGTACCCTCTTTGATTGATGCACATGTCACAAAAAAGTCAATTGCACCAAAGCTCTCTCTCTAGTCTCTCTCATCCAACTAAGCTTAGGTGTGCAAATGTGGCATAGTGGGCCCACACTTGCTATCTATAGCTACCATGTCAACCCTAATTCACTATTTTCTCTCCCCATGCCACAAATCATAACCTTTTTCGTCTATTTTTTCTCCTATCAACCCCGTTTTCCGTCTCGCATCTATTTTTCACCACCATTCCCTCCTTTTCGAGAGTTCACCCAAAAAAATTATTTTTTTCACTCGACCTCTCAAGGGGGCATCCCTCATCCATTTTCACTCCTTCCCATCAAATGGGACGAAATTCTTTGACCTTACATTATTTCCCTACTAGGTCACAACGCCACATCAAAGAGGGGCAAAATGTAGACACCTAAAAATGTCTTGACCCTTTAAGCATTTTTCTATATCATTCATTTCACTAATTTCCCCTTTCATCTGATTAATTAAATAAATTCATAATTATTTAATTAATTAACCCTACATCATCCCTAACCATCCATCCCTGACCATCCATCCTTGACCATTCACCATCAATTTACCCTCAGTCCTAAACTAATTCAATTAATTTAGCACTTTACCTTACAACATCATCCCAATTAATTAAATAAATATGTTAAATATTTATTTGGTTAATTTGTCCACTTTCCTAAACCTGATTAATTAGATAAATCATTCTTATTTAATTAATCTACCCTAATCTACCACCTAAACCCAGCCTAGTTGATTAAACATCAATTATTTAATTATCTACCCTAGCCCACATGACCCCTAGATCTAAATTAATTAAATAAATCATTATATAATTAATTTAAATCCTCCATTAGCCCATCCACTAATTTTCTCTAGCCATATTAATTAAGGTAATCCCCCTGATTAATTTGGTTAAACCATCATTAACACCTCCCACATCCCACAAATAAAAAATTACCTTTTAATTCAAAATGTCACATGACCCTTCCACCTCACCTTTTTATTTTCATGTTAAAATCTTCTCCATAAAATTATCTTACATATGTAAGGTGCTAAAAATGTGCATGTGTCACATGACTCTCACCCTTCCACATAAAATAGAATTCTAAATTCCATCTCATCCCAAGGAAATAATTTTTTATTTCCTTATAAGTCTAAATCACATTAAATGCAAATTCTTCCCCAAAAATGAATAAAAGATTGCAAAATATTGTCCACCCTCCAATCTTGTTGGTAAAATCTTAACTCTTCATCCTCTCATCTCATCTCCACCCTTGATCTCAACTTTCAATCTCCACCATTGGATCAAATCCCCCCTCAAATTGCCTATAAATACAAGCCTCCAAAATCCATTTTCATCATCCATTTTCAAGCAATCTTACCATGCCAAAATAGCCTCCAAATATCTCCATCATACCCTTATCATGATAAATTGATATTGTGCTATTTGAGAAGCAATCCACAGTTCTCCATTATACTTGGGTGAAGCTAAGGAGTTTCAGTGCAACTCCATCTACCTTATCAAGGAGTGAGAAGGACTTCAAGGCATTTTGAGAAGGTATAAAAAATTGTTTTGATTTCCTTTTTGATGTTTTTATGCTTTGTAGACTTTTTCATCTTCAGGAACTAAGTCTTTTGAGTGTGTGAACCTTACATCCACCACCACTACTTACTAAATATAGAAAAAATATGAATTGCGCTTGCTAATCTTTCTAGTACTTGAAAAGCTCCAACAAAACAAGGAACCTACACACCAACAATTGCCTTCAAATAATTGTGTAAGACCCTCTAGAGAAGGTCAACTTCCTCATCTATTTTATACCTAATATTAAACCTACTAAAAATGATGACTGCTACTACTAATGATGTAGAATGAAAACTAATTTAATGCCTAGTCTACTACTAAGGAGGATAAGGGTTAGAAAAGGAGGTAGGGTTAGAGAAATAAAATAAAAGGATGGGTGAAGGAGTGATAGAGAAGGGTGACCAATCAACTTTATTTACAACATACAACCAAATCTTCTTTGTGAACAAACATATGCCTATGATAGGGCTACCTCAATATACACTACACAAACTTATCTACATGCTAAATGACATTAATTGGCATCTATGATTAGTGGACATTCAAATCCATACATATAATTCATTTCAATCTGAGTGGCATAAGTAGAAAAGAACACATACATTCATAGTATCAAACTAGAGGACACTCTCCAAGATGAGATGTAAAGAATATAAGAGTTAAGACATACATTCACTACAAGCCAATAGATCATGACTAGTTAATTCTTTAGGACAGAAAACCAAAATTTGATTCTATATTAGAAAGTCAATGATATTTATATGAGGGCATAGCCCATATTTATACAACCACAATAAATCCCTATACAAATCACAACCAAGGGTTCAAGCTCACATAGAGAGGAGATGATATGGGATCCTTGTGCTCATAGATGAGCATGGGCACTAAGTCTCTTGAGTGTGAAAAACTTATGTAGACACCTAAATTTGACTTGCTCCACAAACCAATTTCTCGTATCTCTACACCACCAATTATCCCTCCTATTAATTAAATAAATTCATTTTATTTAATTAATTTATCCCAAATCATCTACCCTTAACCATTTATCCATCCTTTGTGATCAATTAATTCATTTAATTTAACCCCTACTCTCGCCTTGTACTTAATTCTATATCTTTTCAATTTTCAACATGGTTTGTATGACTTACCCCTTTTTTCCCTTTACCACCAAGCAAGACCACACAGCAAACCAAAAAGCAATAGCCACAGCAGGGGTCCTCATTTTGCTAAGAGGTAAAATGGGACATGTTGCAAACATCACAACTAGAAACCAAACAAAAAAACTAAATTTAAATTATTCAAGGAAAACCTAATGAAATAAATCCATAACTTCCAACATTCTATACGTAAACCATTATTCAATTTGGACCAAGTGTATTCAATAAGGTGCATGAACTTTCAATAGAGTTTAAATGTGTGCATGTGATTAATAATCCTCATCTTGAAAATGAGTTGAAAACACTAGTGATTGGTGTTAAACTAGATAGTTGATGTCATTCCCTCATAGCCAACGAGATAGAGCCTTGCTGCCAGCAGGCATCCATTGTCCCGGCAAGGCTATCGTTGCAATTCTCCTAAGTAGAGCCCCACTACCAGCAAGCATTTATAGCTTCAGTAGAGTTACTTAGATGGCCTAATTTGGATTTTCAGTAAAATCCACCTTTATATTTATAACTCTGTGTAACATAGAAATTTCATAAGATATTATCATGGTAAGTTTATGATGCAAGGTATGATCACTTGCTAAAAATTAAGCTGAGAATTGCAATGGTAGCAAGGGTGACCTCTAATTTTTCACTTAACACGTACACTAGTACGTTCAACAAACCCAAGGATTTTAGGTGTGTCATTGTGAGAAACTTCCCTTGAATACTCAATTCACAGTTATTGAATAAAAATTTTCACAAGTCAATCAATTATTTATATTCATAAAAATCACAACAAGTTATGTCTAAGTTTCAAATAATTAACCTGATTGCTTTGAATTTTTTGTTGTTTTCAGTGGTTGTTAATCTACTCCTGCATACCTCAAATCAAAATAAACATCCCTGCCAAGGAAACACAACAAACAAACCAACCAAAAACAACAAAACAAAACAACACAACACAAAACAAAATGAAAACAAAACACAGACTATACACTATTTACAATATGATACACAATAGGACAAACCCTGTCTTCTCAAGCTTGGAAGTAATGTTTCAAATGTTGGCCATTAAGAGCTAATGACACATCTTCCCCAGTTAAAGTCTTGAGCCTAAAAGTATTGTCTCCTATTATTTCTGCGACCTGTAATGGACCTAACCATAATCTGTCAAATTTTCCATGGTTTTCTTTCTTTTCATGTGCTTTATGCCAACATAACACTAGGTCTGATATTCTAAATGATTTAACGCTTGCTCTTTTATCAAACCACCTTTTAACCATAGCTTGTTGTTTAACAAACTTATCTATGGCTTGATCTCTCTTCTCATCCAATTGTAACATCTAGACCAATCTTGCTTCTCTATGATCATCAAAGCCTATATACTCATTAGCAAATTTCCAGGTAGGTATTCTTAAGTTCATTGGAAGTATGAGATTAGTCCCATAAACTAGGTGATAAGGTGCATTACCTAAGGAAGTCTTAACCTTTGTCCTATCTACCCACAACGCATATTTCAGTAGAGTATTCCATTCTTTTGGGTTTTTTACAATTAGCTTCTTAATGATATCCAACAAGATCTTGTTAGTAGACTCAGCTAAACCATTGCCATGAGGGTAATAATTTGACGAAAACTTTAAAACTATTCCGTATTCAAATGCCCACTTAGAAAATTTCAAAGAAGAAAAGGCAGGGCCATTATCACATACCAAAGAATAGGGAGCCCCAAACCTTGTAATGATGTTTTCTTCTAGAAATTTGATGACCACCTTAGTAGTAGAGAACATGCAACATCTGGCTTCTATCCACCTTGTACAATAGTCTATCACTGTCAGTATAAACTTATGCCCAGCAAAGGATGGAGGATTTATGACTCCAATGAAATCCAAGCCCCACTGTACAAATGGCCTAGACTCAATAACTGGCTGTAATGGATTAGCCTGATTCATTCCCTTGTCTGTTGTAGTCTAATAGGTGTGACAACTTTGAATATGGCTTTCTGTATCCTTAACATTGTTGGCCAATAATATCCAGCTCTCAAAATCTTATAAGTAGTAGCCAAATGAGAACCATGAGCAGTTCCATACTTATCATGCAACTCTAACAATATCTTATCTGCTTCTACTATGTTTAAACACCTCAAATATATACCTTCATGATTCTTTTTGAACAAAAGACCTCCTTGTACCATATATCTTTGTGCTTTTATCTTTAAGGCTCTCCTCTAAGAGGACTTCATCTTATTTGGATATTTTTGTGATATCAGAAATGTGCTTAAATCATCGTACCAACCTGATAGCAAACTTATCTATGGCTTGATCTCTCTTCTCATCCAATTGTAACATCTAGACCAATCTAGCTTCTCTACGATCATCAAAGCCTAGATACTCATTACCAAATTTCTAGGTAGGTATTCTTAAGTTCACTAGAAGTATGGGATCAGTCCCATAAACTAGTTGATAAGGTGCATTAGCTAAGGAAGTCTTAACCTATGTCCTATCTACCCATAATGCATATTTCAACAGAGTATTCCATTCTTTGGGGTTTTTTACAATTAGCTTTTTAATGATATCCAACAAGATCTTGTTAGTAGACTCAACTAAACCATTGCCCTGAGGGTAATAATTTGAAAAAAACTTTAAAACTATTCCATATTCAAATGCCCACTTAGAAAATTTTAGAGAAGAAAAGGTAGGGTCATTATCACATACCAAAGAATAGGGAGCCCCAAACCTTGTAATGATGTTTTCTTCCAGAAATTTGATGACCACCTCAGTAGTAGAGAAATTGCAACACGTGGCTTCTATCCACCTTGTACAATAGTCTGTCATTGTCAGTATAAACTTATACCCAGCAGAGGATGGAGGATTTATGACTCCAATGAAATCCAAGCCCCACTGTGCAAATGGCCTAGACTCAATAACTGGTTGTAATGGATTAGCCTGATTCCTTCCCTTGTCTATTGTAGTCTGATAGGTGTGACAACTTCGATTATGGATTTCTGTATCCTTAAACATTGTTGGCCAATAATATCCATCTCTCAAAATCTTATGAGTAGTAGCCAAATGAGAACCATGAGTGGTTCCATACTTATCATGCAACTCTAACAATACCTTATTTGCTTCTACTCTGTTCAAACACCTCAAATATATACCTTCATGATTCTTTTTGAACAAAAGACCTCCTTATACCATATATCTTTGTTCTTTTATGTTCAAGGCTCTCCTCTGAGAGGACTTAATCTTATTTGGATATTTTCATGATATCAGAAATGTGTTTAAATCATCGTACCAACCTGATGCATCATTAGAATTTAATACATACTGCTACTTCACCAAATTTGGGTCAGTATTGGCTATTGTTTGTACTAATGCCTGACCTTGAACTAACTTCATTAGAATGATCTCCATACCAAATTCTTGCAATACTGTAATCCATTTGGCCCTTTTCCCTCCAAGATCATTTTATATCAGCAACATTTTAACTACTGCATCTGGTACTATGGCCTTACCTTGGCTTCGCATGATGTAATGCTTGAACTTTTTTACTACCCTTACTAGTGCAAACCCCTACCTCTCTATGTATAAATATTTCAATTGTACATCCTTCAAAGGGGCACTCATGAAAGCAATAGGTTTTTCTTCATTCTCTTCTCCCTTTTGTGTTAAAGCGAAGCAACTAAATGTGTAGATGCAAAAGAGTAAATGTAGAATGGCTTGGTATAATCTAGACTTGCTAACACAGGAGCATTAGAAATGGCCTCCTTAATATCTTCAAATGTGACCTTAGCTACTAGTGTCCATTCTATTTTTGCATCCTTCTTTAGCATTGTGTTTAACGACTGCACAATCTCTGCAAATCCTGTAATAAATTTCCTAACAAAGTTAATTTTCCAAAGAAAGAATTTAACTCTTTCTTACGGTTAGGCAATTGCAAATTTTTAATTGCCTCTACTCTATCTGGATCAATAGATATCCAATTTTCAGAAATGATATGCCCTAACAATTTTCCCTCTGTCACGCCAAAAGAACACTTCTTTGGATTGAGAGAAATCCCATACCTCTCGCATCTTCTAAGCACTTTTCTCAAATCTTTTGCATGAGTAGATGCATCCTTAGAATATACGGTTAAATCATCCATATGAATGACAATATACTTACCTGATAATCCATGAAATGCAATGTCCATGGCTCATTGAAGAGTAGCACATGCATTAATCAAACCAAAAGGCATTCTTCTGTATGCATAATTGCCCCATTTACAAGTGAATGTAGCTTTCAACCTATCCTCTTTATCAACCAAAACTTGATTATATCCTGAAAATCCATCCAAAAAACACATCATCCTGGCTCCATTTACTGCTTACAGTACTTCATCTATTGGAGGTAATGGATAATTATCTTTTTTCAAATACTTTGTTTAGGTTTCTAAAGTTTACACACAATCTAATGTCTCCATTTTTCTTTCTCACAGGTACTAAGTTTGCTACCCAGGTTGAATGTCTTACTGGGAAAATTATTCTAGCAGACAACAATTTTTTGACCTCTTCAAAGATCAGAGGTTCGAAAATAGCATTCACAGGCATTTCTTTTTGCCTAAATGGTTTCAATCCTGGTCTCAAAGGTATCACATGAGTTATAATGGACCTATCATAAGTCTTTAAATCTTCATATGTCCATGCTATTACCTATTTATATTCTTTTAAAACATCCACAATTTCCTTTCTCAATTCTTCAAAGCAAGCCTTTCCAATCAACACATTTTGCGGACTTTGCTCTGTCCCTAGGTTATAGGGATCACATTTACCCCCTTCAGTTTTGGGCAAATCTTTCTATCTGACTACTCCATCGAAGTCAAAAATCTTTTCCAACTCTATTACCCCCTTGGATAAGAAATTGCTCTTCAAGTTTACTATGTCTTCTTCATCCCAAGACACATCATGCCTTTCTTGTTTATCAATGATCTGAGCCTCAAATACCTCATTACAAGTAAGGAAGTCAACAATTTGTTGATCTCCTTCAAATACCTGAAAATGAGTAACGTTATCTGGTATACTTGGGACATTCACTAATCCAACAGCAAATCACTTTAAACCTAACAATGTTAGTGGCTCTAAGTGTTGGCAAGAGACACATTGAAACTTCATGATTGTTGTCATTGATGGCAACAAAGGTCAACCCACACATCCGCAAGACATGATGAGTCTCTACCGAAAGGCAGATTGTAGAGTATTATGATCCAGTAAGCAAGAATAGAGCATGTGGCGAGGTCTAACAGTCTGCTCCGGATCTCTCAGAGGAAGTATCTTGGTGAAGTGTGGATTTGGGCAAGTCAAGAGGAATACCTTGACTGATAGATTCCAAGGATTTATCTTCTGGTGATAGATGAAGAAAAAGATATGAATACTTGAGTGTCGGGTTCCTGATTGGCAGTGTGGATAGAGGAAGAACTGACTGGCAGAACATCAGACATCATTCCAGATGCATTACTAATGATGATAAAGATTCTCAAGGCATAAGTTATAATTGGCCGACATGATTGATGACTTCTACAAGTATATCCTTGATCTGCATTACTTGGGAAGCAAGGATTCAGCCGATAGATCAGAGTTCATGGAAAATATTGACTATTCTGGATGCCGACTAGAAAGGTGATGAAATCACTTGTGCGTATATATATAAGATGGATTCAGTTGTGAGAGGACTAGTGGTTTTTTTGTGGAGTGTGAAGAAAAGTAGAAAAGCAGAGTAAAAGCAGAGAGACAGGTCTGGTATGTGAAGGGACAGCAGCACTAAGGAAGAGAAAGGATGAAGTGCAGCAGATCATTGTACTGAGTTTAATTAGAATTGAACTCCAGCATATGTAGATGCTCTTTATCAGTTCAAGTATTGTATTACACTCTTTGTAAATTGTAGACAGTGAGTCTCTTATGGGCAGTGAGCCCTAATTGGCAAGTTCCATTTTGTAATCCTATTCTTCTAACTGAAAATACAATCTTGGGTTAATCACCTTGTGGTTTTCTCCCTTAATAGGGTTTCCACGTCAAAAATATTGTCATGTGTATTTCCATTTCATGGTTATGTTTGCTTGTTTGAATTGATGTTACACTAATTACTAAGAAAGTTAAAAAAGCTGAAATAATCAAGATAACTGATTCACCCCCCTCTCAGTTATCAACAATTGGTATCAGAGCCAAGTTCCTCCTAATAGAGTCTAACAGCTTGAGGAAGATCTGAGAATTCAAATGGATGTATATGGGTTAAGGGAGCAACTCAAGACTGCCCTTGATGATCTCGAGCAGTCAAACTCTGAAGTCAATGAATTAAAGGAAAGACTCAAACAGGCTGATGATTTCATAAAGAACTAAAAGACAAATTAAGTCTCTCTATGAAAAAGAGAAAGGAGCTACTTCAGCAATTGGCAAGTCAAGGTGAAGCCAATGATACAAATGAAGATCTAAAGGAGAAAACCAGGTTATGTGAAAAGTTATCAAAAGAAATCATTATGGTAAGACATGAAATGGAATCAGGAGTTATGAAGTTTACCCAAGAGGTTGAAGAGAAAAGAAAAACTGAAGATGATCTAAGACAGTCTCTCAAGGAGAAATCAAAAGATTGCCACAAGATGGATAGAATTATCAGACATCTTGAATCTGATCTTGAAGATACTAAAGATACTGAAGAAAAACTTGAGGATCAAATTGTCTCTCTTAAAAGGGATCTTCAAACAGCAAATGAATATAAAGAGAAATTCAAGATAAGTTCTACTCAACTTGAAGTTCTTCTTGAAAGTCAAAAGAGGGTAGATGACAAGTGTGGATTGGGATATGAGAAAGGAGAAAGCTCTAGATCTGGTCAGAAGAATCTTAGATTAGAAAATCCAAGGAATAGGCCTAGAAGACCTCCAGTAAGACAGCCTAATGCTCAAAGATATCCATCCTTCAATGGATATTGCCACAACTACAATAACTTTGGTCATAAAGCTAATCAGTGCAGAAAGAGAATGAATCAGACTAATACATCCTTCTCCGGACAGTGTTTCAACTACAAAAGGTATGGTCACAAATCTCATGAATGTAGAAATATGCAAATAAACAACTCATTTAATGGTAGATGGTTTGCATGCAATAGAATGGGTCATATGGCTAATCAATGCAGATCAAGAGGATATCAATCAAACATGCAAAGAAATGTTGTTTGATAAATTTGCAATAGATCCGGTCATATTGCAAAATTCTGTAGAAGCAAGAATCAAGATAAAAGAGGTTTGGTATATCAGAATCAGAATCAAGATAAGGGAAAACAAAAAGTGAATGCGGATGAAGTTCAAAGGGAGATGAACAAGATTTGGGTGAAGAAAAGTACAGAGAATGTAGGGGATGGATCCTCACTAGACTCTGGTGCTGATATTCCTTCCAGAAATTAAAAAGTGAGCTCTGGCTCAGGGGGAGACACAAAGAAAACCTTGTTCCCCAGCTAGTCAATTGGTGCCGGAACTGGCACAAGGAGAGTTGTGGATTAAAGGGCTCATAAGAGAAACATCTAAGTAAACTATGGTTAAGATTTGGAAGATCCGCAAGATGTTTAAGATTAAGATTGATCCAGTTCTTCAAGTCATCTGAATAAGGCAAACCGGAATGACTTAGGTCAAGCATTTATTGCAACTTGATATTAGGGTTTGCGGAGCAATATAAAGGTTTTCTCATTAAGCATTTGTTCATTCTTCTCTCAAGAAGAAACGAAAAGAAGCTCTACAACAGAAACTCCTCAAGCCCATCAAAGATCATCTGCAGAATCTGATTCATCTAGCAATTGATCTGGCTCACTTCGTGTAACCTAGAAGTGCAAAAGGTATTTTCCGTTCTCAATATCTCTATGCAAAATCCTTGAAAAATGACTACTCCAAATATAGTGAAGATTTCTGATAGGCCACGACCTAAATTTAAGAAGCATCCATATAAATCCTTAGAAGTTGATCCCTTTGGCGCTTTTTCAAGCATTCCGCATGGGGTTCTGCATGTAGAAGATGTTAGGGCATATATTCATGCAAATATTGAAGAATTTGGGGAATCTAAGTTGGCTGATATCTATCACAATCAGTTAATAGATGATTCTTTTGAGCTCAAACCTTAGTTCAAGGCCATCTGGGATAAGCATTTTGCACAGTACATTCATTTCCCCTATTTTGAAGAAGATGAATGGGTCCGGTACATGTTGAGCAGAGTACATGCTAACTTCCTATGGTTGAATAGACCATTTAAGATTACCAAAGATACAATTAGGGCAGTAACCAGTCTGCATTCATCCGATGGGATACCCGTTCTCAAATCTGTCAAGAATCAGACAGTGAGTGATGCAACCGGATCAAAATTTGACAAGAGAGCTATGACAAATGAAGATATCACTGATCCGGATATCAAATTTGCATCCATGATAATTGGTTACAAAATTTATCGCTCCAGTAGGGAAAATTTAGTACCGGGAACTGCAGTTTATACAGCTTATCAAATGCTAAAAGAAAATGCTGACTATGATCTATGTGAACTTCTTCTAAACCAACTATTGGAGAATCTACAGAAGATCAAGAAGGATAAGAAAAATTCCTTCAAGTATGGTGGGTTGATATTGTGTTTGTTTTTCTACTTCATGAGTGAGCTGCCCGGATCAAGTGGTTGGGTTTGGTAGAATGACAGACCTGTTGCAATCCAAATCAGAGACTATCTGCATGGGTTTGGAGATGCCAAGACAAGAAATACAGTTCTGTGGGGTTATTTCAAGAACTTCCAAAATTCAATGCAAGCAAGAGAGAGAATTCCCAAATCTCTAGTTGAAAAGTATAACGATACAGTTTGTTTTATGGTTGAAACTGATCAGTGCCAAATGGAAGCTGTGGAACCAAGGACAATTTGGATCATGCCAATGGGGTATGAGGTGGATGAGAAACTTGTGGAGCTGCATGTCCAACACATGCTTAGTCAACCCAAGGATCCCAAAGCAGAAAGATTTGGAACCTTTGAAGAATTGAGTATAAAAATTCATGTGGAACTTAGACAACCGGAGGTAAAGAGGAAGGTGAGAAAAGAAGTTGAAGAAGTTGCCAAAAGATATGGCATATCAAAAGAGGCACTTGATGCGAACAGGGAAAAGATGGAAAGGGCTGAGGAAGAGAAAAAAGAGGCAGAAAAGGGAAGCAAGGAAAGTGCTCCAGTAGAGTCCTCCACTCGGACAAGATCATCAAAGAGATCAGCACCTGTCACTACTACGAGCTCAAGGACATCAAAACTAGAAGCAAAATCATCTGGCAGAGGAGAGAAAAGAACTAAACAAAGGCCACAAGGTCTTATGTCAGTCAAAAGGATGATAAAGAAACTGAATCAAATGAGGAGATAAAGAAAATGAAAAAGAAGAAGAAGAAAACATCCGGTGAACCTTCTACCGGTCAAGGTGAAGAAGAAAAGGCAGAAGATTTTGTAGAAAAGTCCACTTTGTCTTTAGATGATGTCATCAAATCAGTCACTATGGATGGAAACCTTTAGCCAATGGCTGAATTCTATGATGATTACAATGAAGCAGACCAAAAGATCTTGTAGGAAGTAGCAGTTAAGTATCTGAACATATATAACAAGGCTTTTATTGAAATTATATCTCTTATTCCCAAAAGCCTAGAAAAAGAGTTAGAAATAAGAAAGAATACTACCATGGCAAAAGATCTTGAGATTCAGGAATAGATAGCCATTCAACTATATCCTTCAATCGATTCAAAGAAAATGAACATGATCTTCAAGGATTGCAAGGATGAATTTCAGAGCAAAGCCAGAATGAATCAACTCATGCTTGGTGAGACTAACAAGGTAGCCAAGGAAATAGAAAAGATCCTCCAGAAAGCCTTCAAAAGATTCAATCTTCCTATTATAGAGGACTTGGGTGTTGATCCTTCGGTCACAGATGTTGAAAAAGAATCCACTGAGCAAATCATGGACACCGGTACAGAAAAGGATAAGGACTTGGAATCCTCTGTTCTGGAAAAGGAAGTACATGGACAGACAAACATCACTCCTCCGGTTTCCCCTGCTGACTCTGAATCCAAAGGAGAAGAAAGAATAAAGGAGAAAGAAGCAGAGATGAAGGAAAAAGAAGATATCAGTACAAAGGTTGTGGAAGGGGAGAAAGCTCCAAAAGATAGTTCTCTAACTGCAGAAGAAAAGAAGAGATTGTCTCTGGCAAGAGACACTGCAGAATCAGTCAAGGACTTTTTGACAAAAGAAACTATGGAGATTGATGAACCGAAACTACTAAAAGGGCCATTTGATTTTGACTCTTTATCTCTGGTACAAACAATGAAGATAGCTTCGTTTGCTAATGCAAAGGTCAAAGAAAAACTCCTGAAGTCTCACATGGAAGACTGTGAGCTTATAGCAGCTACATCCGGAGTGTTAGAAAAGATTGTGCCATCTTTTCAGAAAGATCCCACAGCCTCCCTATCTGGTAATCTTAAAACTCTAGTAAATAGTGTTAGCACACATTTTGATTCCCTAGAGAAGTCAGCAGAAGATAAGGTCCGAAAGGAATTTTTGACAAAAAGATTATCAGAGGTACAAGGGTTAATAACTAATGATAGGAGGAATATGAGTATAGGGATAAAGAGCTTAGAAAATGCTCTTAAAGATGGCAGAGAAATATACAAATTTTGTTTATCTTGGTCCAAAGAAACATTGGACATTGAGAAGAAAGTAAAAGAACAGGAGGACAAACTGACAAATCTAGCAAAGAATTTTGATCCTCTCTCATCCTCCATAATAAATCAAGAATGTCAGACTATTGCAGTCTTGAATGAAATCAAGAAGCTGGAGAAGGAAAAGAAAAATAGAATAAGCAGGTTGGGTGCACTCAGAGGGATAATTATCCCTAAGTTAGAGGCCATGCATGAGGCCATAAAAGAAGCCTAGATCACAGCCTGGACCAGTGATCCGACAGATCTAAAAAGGGCAGATGCATTTGCATTCCTGTTAAGTAGACATATATCAATTTTGGACAGAATGAAGCAAAGTTGGGCAGTAGAATTTGTCCAATTGAAGACAACTTTTGCAGACATTCTTTAGTATATGTAAGTATGCCATATGTATATACTTATGTGGCTAAGTATAGAAGTGTTTTTGAGAATTTTTTTTTGTGTACGAACCTCACCCTTTGCCATTGATGTCAAAGGGGGAGTGATGAGCAATGAAAAATGTTGTAGCCAGGTAAGGGGGAGCTTCAGAAAATGTACATAAAGACAGAGTATTAGCTAAGGGGGAGTATAGTATAACACTTAGTCATTTTTCACTAAGTGTTGCCATCAATGCCAAAGGGGGAGATTGTTGGCAAGAGACACATTGAAACTTCATGATTGTTGTCATTGATGGCAACAAAGGTCAACCCACACATCCGCAGGACATGATGAGTCTCTACCAGAAGGCAGATTGCAGAGTATTGTGATCCGGTAAGCAAGAACAGAGCATGTGGTGAGGTCTGACAGTCTGCTCTAGATCTCTCAGAGGAAGTATCTTGGTGAAGTGCGGATTTGGGGAAGTCAAGAGGAATACCTTGACTGATAGATTCCAAGGATTTAGCTTCTGGTGATAGATGAAAAAGATATGAATACTTGAGTGTCAGGTCCTGATTGGCAGTGTGGATAGAGGAAGAACTGAATAGCAAAACATCAGACATCATTTCGGATGCGTTACTAATGATGGTAAAGATTCTCAAGGCATAAGTTATAATTGGCCGACATGATTGATGACTTCTACATGTATATCCTTGATCCACATTACTTGGGAAGCAAGGATTCAACCGACAGATCAGAGTTCATGGAAAATATTGACTATTCTGGATGCCGACTAGAAAGGTGATGAAATCACTTGTGCGTATATATATATATATAAGATGGATTTAGTTGTGAGAGGACTAGTGGTTTTTTTGTGGAGTGCAAAGAAAAGCAGAAAAGCAGAGTAAAAGCAGAGAGGCAGGTTCGGTATGTGAAGGGACAACAGCACTAAGGAAGAGAAAGGATGAAGTGTAGCAGATCAGTGTACTGAGTTTAATTAGAACTAAACTCTAGCATATGTAGATACTCTTTATCAGTTCAAGTATTGTATTACACTCTTTGTAAATTGTAGACAGTGAGTCTCTTGTGGGCAGTGAGCCCTAATTGGCAAGTGTCATTTTGTAATCCTATTCTTCTAACCAAGAATACAATCTTGGGTTAATCACCCCATGGTTTTCTCCCTTAACAGGGTTTCCACGTCAAAAATATTGTGTCATGTGTATTTCCATTTCATGGTTATGTTTGCTTGTTTGAATCGATGCTACACTAATTATTAAGAAAGTTCAGAAAGCTGAAATAATCAAGATAACTGATTCACCCCCCCTCTCAGTTATCAACACTAAGGTCCTAGCAGTGACTACTAATGCATCTGGTCTTTGATTCAATTCCCTAGGGACATGCTCAATGTTAAAAGCATCAAATGATTCAATTAGATCCCATACTCTATGCCTATAGCTGACCATTTTCTTGTAGTTACAAGCATACAATTTCCTAACCTGTCTGACCACCAATTTAGAGTCAGAAAAAACTCTAATCATCTTTACCTTCTTCTTAATAGCCATAACAAGTCCATAAATCAGAGCTTCATATTCTACTACATTATTAGTGCAAGGAAATTGTAACCTATACGCTACTAAAAATGACTTACCACTTGGATTAATGAGTTCAAGCCCAACTCTTGCTCCTTGCTTAGACTTGGATCCATCACACTTTAATGTCCACATGTCACTTTTATTCTTTTGACTTTTCCCTTTAGCACGTTCTATCTTATCTATTACCTGTGTTGAAACATTTTGCTTATGTTTAGATACTTCATTCTATATTACCTGTACATTAGCACTTTCAATTTGTAAACCAGAATAAGCAACACTTTATGTTCTTGTTTCCTTCTTCAAAGCTTGGATTGGTTTATTTATATCATCAAGAGAATACAACTTTGGCTTATCCAGGATAAACCTTTCACCTTGTTGTTTGATTTTCTTTATGCACTTTCCATATTGATATTTAATGATGTCTCTGCACATTCCACAACTCTCCTCAGGATGAGGCTTATTAAGGACTCTGCACAAATTCTTGTACAACTTACATTGAACTAGAGATTGTTGTTTAATACACTCCTCTATCTCTTATCTGATAATCTAGCCAAAACTATTTACAGCATTACTCTCTTCATCAGAAGAATTACCATCAGATTCAATGAATACCATTGTTTCTTTACTAACATGCTTTGTCTCAAAGTCTAACATCAGTATTTCCTCAATCTGCACTCCCTTGTTTGTAACTCTATAAACACCTGGCTCAACTGATGCATATAATATCTCATTTGTTCTGTTATATTCTATGATCATGTGTTTCATCCTAGGCTTGACTTTTATCCTAATCTGATTTGGGACACCTCTCCAGGGTAACCACATGTTTGAAAAATTAGTGTCCATATATCAATTCAATGTCTTAAACCAGTCCCTACTCAGTAACATGCCATAATTAATAGGTATATCAACTACTTGAATATCAATAAACTAACTCACTCTAGGATCTGAGGCTAACTGCATTTGAATGTGCATCAATTCACCTATCACATTGACCTCAGTTTTGTCCAATTGAGTAACAACCTTGGCAGACTTGGTGGGAGTTAGCCCTAAAGTTTTACATATTCCTAGGGGCATAACATTGGCTGAGGCTCCCGAATCCACCATACAATTGTGTATATTTTTTCCCAAAATTCTAATGGATAACAGAAAAGGAGGAGCTTCCTTCTTATTAGCATACATGACAACATTGGTGTTGGAAGGTTGTTTAGTTGGCTTACCTTTATCCTTGGACTGTGTACTTTTACCATGAACATCTAAACCAATAGAAATTTCATTTGCTATAGATGTATCTAGTGATTTTATAAAGGTAGTCCGTACCCCTGGACTTCTCAATAACTCATATAGGGGTACACTAACCTTGATTTTCCTTATTTCTTCAGACAGATAGTTCATTAATTTTGTTGTTTCCATAGACTCTGTTTTCCCTATTTGAACTTTTTATGTTGTTGTCCCATCAATCCCTTGATGATTAGCTTTTACGATTGCAGAGTTATTACTACCATGTTGATTCGGAGGAGTATTGAAGTTGTTAGGAAGAGTGGAGGTAGTGAAAGGACCTCCAAGCTTGGTATTGCTTCTCAGATTATAAGTATAATTTTTGTTAGACTGTTGAAAAGCCTACACCTCTTCTGGTTCACTTAATACTTCATTTTCAATTTCAAAGGGAAACTGAAAAGCATCCAATACTAAGGCTGATTCAGTATACAAACTCTCACAAAAATAAGGTTCATCTTCTAATATCTAATTTTCTTCCTCTCTAGTTGAAAAGGTGAAACTTTCTAAAACCAAAGCAGACTCAAATCCTGAAGGTACTATCTCGTTCCCCTTGGGAATGAGAAATTCAGAAGTAGGAGCGTGTACATCAACGTTGAAAATGCTAGCAGCAAGGTGGAATTGAGGGCAATCAAGTTCAGCATTTGCACTTGTATTGTGAATCCTACACTAATTTTTTAATGCAACATTGGCCATTTGAATTTTAGTTGGCTATTTCATTTCCTGATTATCTAGATTCTCAAATGGAGATGCCAGAGTACCATTATTTGGTCCTGTGTTCCATGTCCTAGGTGGTTTAGGTTGATTTTAATTTCTGTTGTTATTACCCCAGGCCTTATTATCTTCAACATGTCCCCTGTTTTGCATTCCCTGTCCTTGATTATGATTTTGTCCTTGGTTGTAATTCTAATTTTAATTTGAACTTTGGCCTTGACTATAATTTTGATTTTGGTTTTGACTATATCCCTAAGTATTTCTACCATAGAAATTCTCATTTCTCAATTGTGTCATCTCAATAGTCAACCTTCTTAAGTGTGCAGTAATTTATTTTGTTTCATCTTTATCATCTTGTGCCTTTGCTACAAATGTATCCTAAGGAGGCTAGAAGAAAGACTAACCGTTAGTCTGATTGTTACTAGTATTATTATTACCGGTATAAGGAATAGCCTAAATGGGGGAAGGATTATATACTGATGTACATGTAGGAACTAGATTTAACAGTGGAGTATGATGCATTGGAACTCCATTCCATGATTGTGCTTGATTTTGCATCCCAAGATTTCCTACATTTAGAAAAGGATTGTCTGTCATTTGTCTCATCTCTTGGTTTATAGCGGCTGCTTCTTTATAAGCTTTTGATATAGTATCTATATCAACGTTTCTTTGGACAAACATAGCAGTCAAAGGATCTAGTGCAACATAATACATTGCTAATAGGGCCTCAGGAGTTACCGAATAAGGAGCAACTAACCTAGAGAAAGCCTTCTGGAACCTATCATTGAAATTGTCAATAAGTTTTCCCTCACCTCTTTTAATTGCTACCAATTTATGATATGAGGTAGAAGGATCGACTGGTCCCCTCAACCTAGACAAGAATGCCTCTTCCATGAGTGCCCAAGAGGAAATGTAGCCATTTGGCAAGTTGACATACCAATTAGAAGCCTACTCATTGAAGGTGTAAGGGAACAACCTACACACCACATCTTCATATTCTAATCTGGCTCTAAAGCATGCTTCCTTGAATATCCTAATATGATCTTCTCAATCCTGATGCAATTGATACTTGGGACAAATCTTTTTAGGATTCTTTAGCATCTCATGATAATCATTGAATGTTATAGGGTAATTGACATTGAAATATGCCATTACTGGACCTTGAGGTGGACTAGGACTTCTAGGTGGAGTTGTATTTAAGGGTGGACTCGGCCCCTTAGGAGGACTGAGACCTTTGGGAGGACTAGGACCTCGGGGAGGTTCTGAACCAAGATTCAGAGATCTAAATGAAGAACTGTTAGGACTTACGATATTATGTATATTGAAAGGTGATCCAAGAGGAGTTCCAGATGAGCCTCCTAAGTGTGATATTCTAGGATTCTAGATCAAAGGACCTTTATTCTATTTTCTATCAGATAATTGCATAAAGATGTCTTCTGAACTAGATCTAGACCTAGTAATTCGACCACTATTGTGAGCCAGCTTTGCTTAAATCCTACTTCAACTTAAATCAGGCCCTCCTAGCACCAAAAATTGTTGATGTATATTTTTACACATTCATAACAAAAGTTAAAATTCACAAAGGAACCTTAGCTATCTTGAAAGATATGAAGAATTAACTAAAAAATCTTAATCTCAAGTTTCTGTATGGTCAGGTCTTGACCTTGTGGATAATTCAGCAGGTTGATGTGAAACTGTAATATTCAAGGAGCCTTACGTAAATTAAAGCAATTAAAGATTCACTGGACTTCAGATTATGCACATTGTTCAAAATAACATCAAAGTATTTACTCTTTTGCATAAATTCACTATTATATCTCAAATCTTTGCATGAATTTTAGTAAAATAAACTTTGTCTTTCAAATTTATATGAAAATTGTTAAATATCACTGCAATTTCTCATTCCTTGTTCAAATGTATGACAACCTCCTTCAGATTTCTACATTTCAGCTAATTATTTTCAATTGTTGAAGAACAGTTAGAAAAAATCAAATTAAAGTACCATTCCATACAGGCTCTAAATGTTCTGCTACTCACGTTTTAAAGAATACAGTAAATTGAACAACTCAACACATTCGAATCTAAAAATGTAAAGTCCTGAACATTTTCATGAACATACATAAGAGATTGCAAGCTTTCAAAGAATAATACTTCAAATACAAATCAGAATCAGAAAACACTCTGTAATAGATGCAGAATTCTGAGTTTACTTATATTCAAAGCACGAAGTCATATAAAATTTACAATGTAAGAATGACTTATGTTTCATTGATCAAATTACTATAAAAACTTACAAACTTTTTGATAGATACACTAAGGAGACTAGACATTCTACGTACTCCTTAATGTAGACATAGATGACCTCCTTTTCTAAACTAAAAGAAATGTCCTCTCTATTTCAATAAACTTTGACAAATTACAAACTCAAGCTAAAATTCTAAAATCCTTGTGTGAATAATACAAGTAGCAGAGCTTCTTATATAGACTTTGAAGCTTCCTACTGCTACGGTTACAAAAATCCCATCAACAGTCAAAATTCAAACTTTTTAGATCAACGGTATGCATCAATTCTTAACCATTTTTGAAATATCTTCATCGTATCTTTGCTCGACCCAAAGGATGCCTTTGGAATCTTTTCAAAATAAAAGATGTCTGCTGACGTCTTCTTATTTGTTCACTTTGGCTGATAATACCCTTCAATTACATTCTTACTTAGCATTATTTTCCTTTTGAGACTTTTCTATTCTCTCAGGTACACCTTAAAATTACCTGTTACCCCTTCTATGAAAGTACGGTTTCCTCCTAGACTTCTTATCCATATGTCTTAGTGCATTCTGATTCCTTCCTTTAACTTCATTTCTTCTTCTTCCAAACCTTCAACTCTTTTCTTATACTTCTTGATTTTAGTACTTGTTTCCATTATTAAATCAATCATTTCCTTACTCAGATAAGCTGTCGGGTTCCCCAAGCACGGTGCAAAAATAGATTTAAACTCCTTCAATGCCTTTTGTAATTCATATGCTAGTATTTCTAGACATTCATGATCAATGAGTTTCTCTATCATTTTCATATGTAACCTTATCATTTTATTAGCAATCTCCTCTAAGTCCTGGGTACTTGTGATACATCTTTTGAGAATATCATCTTCAAATTTCAATTCTAACCTAGCCTGTGGTAATTTGTTAGCCATGAGAGGAGTAATGACTCCTTCATTTAACAATTCTTCTACTCTTTCTTCAATTTATTCAAGTTGCTTTAATTCTGATTTGCATTCTTCCCTTCTAAATTGACAATTATGTATAAGAACACTGCATTTATTTTTCTCTATCATAGCCATTTCCCAACCTGTCACTGCTTTCTTCGTCACTTCCTCTCCTTTCTGCATGAATTTTCTAAACCATTCTTCAAAAATATTAGCTTCAAGCCTTTTATTTTCCATGTCTTTTACTTCATCCTTTGATAATACTGCTATTTCAATAGGTAATTCTGGTACTATGGCATTGGGATCAAATATCCCTCTAATGAATTGTTGCAATTAGACAATGTGTCCTTTCAAGTATTCCTATTTATCTTTATCTTTCTTCAATAGTTTAGCAGTGGCCTGATGCATATTCTCCAATTCATTTATATGTTGTTCTCTGGTCCTGTGGCCTAGATTCAAATTAATTATCTCATAGTCTTCCATAGTTATTTCTCCTTTTAACTTGTCTTTGTGTGGTATGGCTAACTATAGCACTCTAGATCTAGAAGGACCTCTTTTAATAGCTAACATTGTTCTAGCCTTTCTCTTTTCCTTCTGTGGTGTGGATCCACCTAGTAGACTCTTTATATGAATAGGTATTAACTTCACTTCTACCTTCTCTTTTCTGACCTCAGATCCCAACCAAGTTGGAATCTCTTTGGTAACCTTTTCTGTTCTTTATTCATCTATCACCTCTTCTTGAGGTTTCTCCATTTCTGTCTGTTCCATGTGTTGCTCTTGTTGTTGTTGAGGAGGCTGAGGTTGAGGACCCTTTTCTGGAATCAATGGATCATCTTGCTTTTCTGATTCTCCCTCATTATTATCATCTTCTATTTCAGTGTCTCCTCCTTCCTCATCTTCTATATTCTCTTTTCCTGTAGATTCCTTTTGTTCTTCTTTTTCTTTATTATCCTTCGCCACATTCTCTATGTCCATACTCTCTTTTGTCTCCTTATGCTCAATATCATCCTTAGAAACATTTTCTGTTTTACCTGAGTCCTCTTCAATATTACATGATGTTTCCCTTGTTTCTTTTTCTGGTTCACTTTGCTCTTACACTTTTTCAGGTTTATTTGTTTCCATCTGTGAAGGTGAACCTGTGATTTCATCAAGTTTCCTTGTATCTTTTTCATTCTCAGGTTTATTTTCTATATTTCCATCTTCTATGTTTTCTTCTTGCTCACTAGGTTCACTGTACATGTTCAATATATTTAAGACATCAACACTAGAAACATTAATCTCTGTTTCTCTTTCAGTTTGGACTGGTTTTTCTTTCACAACCTTTTCAGGTGTGTCTTCTTTTTCAGATTCCTCTATCTATTGTGCTACATCCTGCACTTCTTTAATGATTTCAGGTGACACTAATGTACCAAAAGGATCTCTTGCATCTACTTTATCCTGTACATTTTCATCTACTGATCCCTGACTTTGTTCTCTCTCCATATATCCTTGAGTATCATGCCCTTCTGTTGCACTAGAGTACTCACTTAGTTCCTCTTCATCTTTTCCAATTTCTTCTCTCTCACTGAGCTCTACCTCCCTAACTCCACTGTCACTACTATCATCCTCTACATTGATAGTTTCACTTGTTTAGCTTCATGCAATCTTGACTCTTGCAGCTTCTCTTAAGATAATTCTTGCTTAACCTTTACATATTTTTGCCTTTTCTCTTCTGGTGTGGCTTCACTGGATATGCCACTCATCTTAGCCTCTACTTACTGAGCACCTATAACAACACCTTGCATTGGTGTTTGTCCTTATGGGGTTTCAATTGCTATGGTGGTGCAGGGGCACCCCTTCAATAGGACCAACATACACAAGAGGGAGAGGAAGAAGACTAATATAGTTTTTGACATTTTATGTTACGTTATAACATCTTCAAAAATGTAACATTCTCTATTAGCATTTCATGTTGGCAAACTCCAAACTTGACATTTATTGACAGTTTGGATTAAGGGAAAGATAACCAAGGTGTCTTAGCTTTAAGAGTTTTGTTGTCTTATGAAAAACAGATGTCATTTGTAATAGATTAAGGGTTTCCACCTATAATTTTGAAAAGATCAAATCCCAAAAACAGAGGGGAATGTCAGTCCCTCACATTGGGAAAGATAAAAAGGGGAAAACCTTTTGTGGACGGGAGTAGTTTTTGGTGTCTGGTCTCTGAATAGTCGAATGAAAATTTTTGAACATCAAGAAGGAGTAGAAGTTCTACAATTTAATTCCTTTTCTAGATTCTGAATACTGTGTAGATACCCAGTGTAGATACTCTGTGTGAAAATTCCTTCTGTGTAGGGTCTGTATATATAATCTAGTTTTGTGTCTCTGTAATCGAATTCACTAGGAAAATCCATTCCACTAGTAGATTTTGGGGGAAATCAGTGGAATGGGCTTGTAGATTAATTTCTTATTCTTTTTACTTACTCATGTTAGATATGGAAGGTTAGGAGTTACAGACCTCTCTCCAGAGGAAATCATCATTTAGTGTACATTTGCAGGACGTATACTTTGTGTGTATCCATCCATAGTATTTGTATATGTATCGCTGGCCAGGTCTGGATTCAAATTCAAGTTAAGAAAGGCATGTTTTGAAGGCATCAGTGAGAGTCAAGCATCAGCAAGGAGGAATTGTGCTGGTCCGATAGAAGTGAGTCTCACCGACAATGGTATGAGTTAAGTCTGTCGAGGTGAGACAAGGTATCGGTGAAAGAAAATTGTGAAGGTCCGATAGTGAAAGTCTCACCGATGGTTCTATCATCGGTGAGAGGAAGAAGGGAGTCTGGCTGAAAAGGAGTTGATGGAGAGTCCATCGACGTAAGATAGCCCATCGGAGAACAGGAGGCAAGTCTTGCTGAAGAAACAAGTCCTACCGATATAAACATTGGTATGTAGCCGTCGGAGTGAGTATCGCCATCGGAGTAAGAAAATTACCTTGGGATGACAGTTGGAAGTCACACCGAAGGAGAAGGTTGAACCTCACCATTGAACCTCAGCGTTGAACCTCCGGATTGAACCGGTTCATCGGTTCAATGGTTCACGATTCAAGCGAATGGTTCAAGATAATGGTTCAATGAAAAGGTTCAAGATAATGGTTCAATGAAATGGTTCAAGCAAATGGTTCAACCCGAAAGTTAAAAGGCCAGCCGAAGGAGGGAAGAGTGAAGGTTCATCGGTGTGAGGTGAAGGCGTCGGTAGGAGTTTCAAAGAATTTGCCGATAGTAATTGTCTTGCGGATAGGCAAGAGTGTGTATGTTTTGGTGAGACAATTCAAAGGTCTTGCCGATATATTCTCATTTTGCTATTTTGTAGGCTCCAAAGGGTCTTTGACCGGGTTCATTACGTTTCAACGGTGCAGGCTCTGCATCGAGTGGTATCAGAGCAAGAGAAAGTCCTGGGAAAGGTTAGTGTGTAAATTTCATTCCAGAAGGTATTTGTTCCATCTAGTAGTAAAAGAAGAAAGCAAAATGTCAGAAGGAGAAGCTTCAGACACTCTTCCAGCAAAAATGACCAATGTTGAATTGACAGTCTTGGTGGAGAAGCAAATAGCAGAGAGTAGAGCTGATAGAGTTCAGAATCAGGAATTGAAGGAAAAACTAGAGAAGCTGAGGGAAAGAGTGGAGAGAGGGGAAGAAAACTCTGGTAAACATGAAGATGGGGATGAAGAGGAGACCCCAAAGCAGGAAGAGCTAGTGGTTCCTGCAGACCAGAGACCCTTACTCAATGCCCTTAGGTGCATGGAAAGAAGGACCATGGATGTGAAAATAGACTTGCCAGTGTTCGCAGGAAAAATGGAACCTGATTCAGTAATGGAGTGGATAGACTGCTTGAATAATTTCTTTGAGACAGAAGAGATACTAGAACACCAACGAGTGAAGATGGCTCAGTCCAAAATGAAAGGAGCTGCACTAACTTGGTGGAATTTCATCCAAGATGATAGGGTGAAAGAGGGAAAGAACAGAGTTACAACATGGAAGAGAATGATGGTATTGGTGAAAGAGGCCTATGTTCCATTGGATTACAATATCCAATTACATAAGAGAAAGCATAATTTAAAGCAGACGGAGCTAGATGTCAGCTCATACACAAAAGAATTCATGAAGTTGTGTGTAAAAACAAAGGTAAGGGAAGATGAGGAAGAGAAGGTAGCAAGATACCTCAATGGATTGAGATTTAACATCCAGGAAGACTTAAATCTACATAATCCAGATACAGTTCAAAAGTGCTATCAGTTAGCACTCAAAGTGGAAGAAAAACTAAAGAGAAGGCATGAGCAGAACCATAGAGGTAGGGGAAGA
Source organism: Cunninghamia lanceolata (assembly GCA_027924645.1). Lineage (NCBI taxonomy): Eukaryota > Viridiplantae > Streptophyta > Pinopsida > Cupressales > Cupressaceae > Cunninghamia > Cunninghamia lanceolata. The sequence continues at coordinate 20,539,909 of BSBN01001965.1, forward strand.
TAGCAGATAGGAGGAAGAATTCCTTTTAGAGGCAGAGGATTTGGATACCAGAGTGAATCTAACCAAGAGACTAGCAGAGGAGATAATAGTCAAAACCAAGGAGGAAGCTACAATCAAAGGGGAAACTTCAAGGGCAGAAGACCACCATTCAAAGGAAGATCTCAGGGCAGAGGACCTATCAGATGTTACAATTACAACCAAGAAGGCCATATAGCTAGCAGATGTCCAGCAAAGGCAACAAGTTCAATAGGAGAAAAGAGGATCAATCTGATCCAAGAATCTGATTGTCAGAGTGTAGCAAGTGCAAGCACTATTCAAAGTGTGAATGCTCCTAGCAGTTATGGGTATCCTAAGAATGGAGAATCTTTGATGATTAGGAGAGCAATGACCACCATGAAAGTGCCTGGAAAAGAACCTCCACAAAGGAAGTCTCTCTTCAGAACTACTTGCAAGGTAGGAGGAAAGGTATGTAAAGTTTTGGTTGACTCTGGATCTACTGAAAATTTTGTATCCATTGAGATGGTAGAAAAACTTAAGCTTAGGAGACTACCACATCCTTGCCCTTATAAAATTTCATGGCTTACCCAAGGATAGCAAATAGTTGTAGAAGAACAGGCTTGGGTAGAATTTCAAATTGGCCCATACAAGGATAGGTTATTGTTTGACATTGCCAAGATGGATGCTTGCCATCTCCTGTTTGGAAGACCATGGTAGTATGATTTAAAAGCATACCATGATGGAGTTAGGAACACCTATTCCATCACCAAGAATGGTAAGGTGATAGAATTGATACCATTAATGGAGACGGAGGTGGAGACAAAAGGAAAAGAGGTTAAAGTGATGATGGTAGAAGGAAGACAATTCATGAAAGAGATAAGAGAAGATGGAGCAGATACATATGCTCTAATTCCTTGCCTAAAGGTAAACAAGGAATAGTAGAAAGAAGTCAAGGGAGAAAAGAGACAAAAGTTCATAGACTCAGCTGTCCAAGAGCTATTGGACAAGTACAAAGGCATTATTTCTGATGGGATGCCAAGTTCCCTACCACCTATAAGAGACATCAGCCATTGTATAGATCTGATCCCAGGATCTACACTCCCAAACAAAGCAGCATATAAGCTCACTCCAGATCAGAATACAGAGGTAGCAAGACAAATTGAAGAGTTGTTGAAGACAGGCCTAATTGGCAAAAGTTTAAGCCCATGCGCAGTACCGGCTGTACTAGCACCAAAGAAGGAAGGCACTTGGAGGCTTTGCACCGATTCCAGGGCTATCAACAAGATAACAATCAGGTACAGGTTTCCAATCCCTAGGATAGAAGATTTACTTGATTGTTTAGGAGGTGCTAAATACTTCACCAAAATAGATTTAAAGAGTGGTTATCATCAGATTAGGATTAGGCCTGGTGATGAGTGGAAAACTGCATTCAAGACAAATGAGGGGTTATATGAGTGGAAGGTCATGCCTTTTGGTTTATCCAATGCTCCTAGTACCTTTATGAGATTGATGAATGAGGTCTTGAGAGAGTTCATAGGTAAATTTGTCATAGTATATCTAGATGACATCCTGATTTTCAGCAATATGAGGAAAGAACACCTCATCCATATAGACTTGGTTCTCAAAAGGTTACATGAAGAGCAGCTAATGATAAATTTAGCAAAGTGTCTATTTCTGCAAGAAGAGATCATCTACTTGGGATTTGTTATCTCACATAACAAACTGAGAATGGATCCAGAAAAGGTAAGTGCCATATTGTCTTGGCCAACACCCAAAACTATGAATGATGTTAGAAGTTTCCATGGATTAGCAACCTTTTATAGGAAGTTTATAAAGGGATTTAGTCATATTTGTGCACCCATGCTTGACACTATAAAGGGAGGACAGAAATGCAAGTTTACATGGACAAAGGAGGTAGATAATTCTTTTGAAACATTGAAGAAGAAGGTGACAGAACAGCCAGTTCTTGCATTTCCTGATTTCAGCAAGATTTTTCAAGTAGAATGTGATGCAAGTCATATTGCAATTGGAGTAGTACTCAGCCAAGAAGGTAGGCCTATTGCATTCTTCAGTGAGAAATTAAATGATGCCAAGAAGAGATACTCATCCTATGATTTGGAGATGTATGCTCTAGTCCAGTCACTTAAGAAATGGAGGCATTACTTAATGCCAAAAGAATTCATAGTGTTCACAAATAATCAGGCTGTCAGTTTCATAAACAGTCAAGAGAAGCTGAACCATAGACACATGAAGTGGGTGGAAACTTTGCAAGCTTTCATTTTCACACTCAAGCACAAGAAAGGGGTTAAGAACAAAGTAGCAGATGCTTTGAGCAGGAGAGTTCTGACCATAAATCAGATCCAATTGGAGAGTGTTGGGATTGATTCGTTGAAGACAATGTATGCTGAGGATGAAGACTTTGGAGAGGTCTATAAGGTATGTACTTCTTTTGGAGACAAATATCATGTTGATTTTTCTGAATTTCTGATCCAAGATAGATTACTTTTCAAAGGTGGACAACTATGTATTCCCAGATGTTCTATGAGACTGAATATTATTCAGGAAAAACATTGTGGGGCTCTGTCAAGACATTTTGGTCTTGATAAAACTCTTGATCTGGTAAAAAGACATTACCATTGGCCTAAGTTACAGTCAGATGTGAGAAAATTTGTGGAAGCATGTGTAATATGTCAGAAAGCCAAAGGAAGATCCACAAATGCAGGTTTGTATCAGCCATTACCCATTCCTTCTAGGCCATGGGAGAGCATCAGCATGGATTTTGTACTAGGTTTGCCTAGGACAAGGAAAGGATATGATAGTGTTTTTGTGGTAGTAGACAGATTCAGTAAAATGGCACATTTCTTGCCATGTAAAACCACTTATGATGCTTCATATGTCGCTGATTTGTTTTTCAAAGAGATAGTGAGAATACATGGTTTACCATTGAACAGAGTATCAGACAGAGATGTGAAGTTTATTGGCCACTTCTGGAGAACTCTTTGGAAAAAGCTGGGAACAAATTTGTCTTTCTCATCAGCCTACCATCCTCAAACAGATGGGCAGACTGAAGTTGTTAACTATTCATTGGGTAACCTACTCAGGTGTTTAACCAGGCAGCATGGAGAGAAATGGGATAATATCCTCCCACAAGCAGAATTTTCTTATAATGACACCATCAATTGGAGTACAGGAAAGTCACCTTTTTAGATAGTGTATGGAGTTCATCCAAGGGGTATTCTAGAGCTGAGAGATCTACCTATAGGAGAACCTATTAGTGCAGATGGTGAAGCTTTTGCTTCAGCTATTAAAGAAGTACATGATCAGGTCAAACACCAACTCCAACAGGCTACAACGAAGTACAAAACATATGCTGACCAGAAGAAAAGAGATTTACAGTTTGAAATTAGAGATTTGGTCTGGGTAAATCTAAAGAAGGAGAGGCTCCCCAAAGGTAAGTATACCAAGCTAATGCAGAGGAAGATTGGACCTTGTCAAATTTTAAAGAAGTGTGGATAGAATGCATATGAGATCCAACTTCCTCCTGATCTTGGATTGTCCCCAATTTTCAATGTCTGTGATTTGACTCCATACAAACCAAATGTAGATATAGAACAGGAACCATTGCAGGCAACAGATGATGATATTCCTAAGCATGATCCACCAAAGTTGAACCACATCTTAGACTCACGAGTGATCAAGAAGACCAGAAACAAAGAATACTTGGAGTATTTGGTGACCTGGCAAGGACAACCAGATTTCGAGGTAGTTTGGATGACTGCTGACCAAATTTCAAAGCATGGTACAGACCTACAAACTCTGATCTCAAAGGGGCTTGAGATCTCTTCTCCCGGGGAGTATGGTGCAAGGGCACCCCTTCAACAGGACCAACATACACAAGAGGGAGAGGAAGAAGACTAATATAGTTTTTGACATTTTATGTTACCTTATAACATCTTCAAAAATGTAACATTCTCTATTAGTATTTCATGTTGGCAAACTCCAAACTTGACATTTATTGATAGTTTGGATTAAGGGAAAGATAACCAAGGTGTCTTAGCTTTAAGAGTTTTGTTGTCTTATGAAAAAATAGATGTCATTTGTAATAGATTAAGGGTTTCCACCTATAATTTTGAAAAGATCAAATCCCAAAAACAGAGGGGAATGTCAGTCCCTCGCATTGGGAAAGATAAAAAGGGGAAAACCTTTTGTGGACGGAAGTAGTTTTTGGTGTCTGGTCTCTGAATAGTCGAATGAAAATTTTTGAACATTAAGAAGGAGTAGAAGTTCTGCAATTTAATTCCTTTTCCAGATTCTGAATACTATGTAGATACCCAGTGTAGATACTCTGTGTGAAAATTCCTTTTGTGTAGGGTCTGTATATATAATCTAGTTTTGTGTCTCTGTAATCGAATTCACTGGGAAAATCCATTCCACATGTAGATTTTGGGGGAAATCAGTGGAATGGGCTTGTAGATTAATTTCTTATTCTTTTTACTTACTCATGTTAGATATGGAAGGTTAGGAGTTACAGACCTCTCTCCAGAGGAAATCGTCATTTAGTGTACATTTGTAGGACGTATACTTTGTGTGTATCCATCCATAGTATTTGTATATGTATCGCTGGCCAGGTCTGGGTTCAAATTCAAGTCAAGAAAGGCATGTTTTGAAGGCATCGGTGAGAGTCAGGCATCGGCAAGGAGGAATTGTGCTGGTCTGATAGAAGTGAGTCTCACTGACAACGGTATGAGTTAACTCCGTCGGGGTGAGACAAGGTATTGGTGAAAGAAAATTGTGAAGGTCCGACAATGAAAGTCTCACCGATGGTTCTATCATCAGTGAGAGGAAGAAGGGAGTCTACCTGAAAAGGAGTTGACGGAGAGTCCATCGGCGTAAGATAGCCCATCAGAGAACAGGAGGCAAGTCTTGCCGAAGAAACAAGTCCTACCAATATAAACATTGGTATGTAGCCGTCGGAGTGAGTATCGCCATCGGAGTAAGAAAATTACCTTGGGCCGACAGTTGGAAGTCACACCGAAGGAGAAAGTTGAACCTCGGCGTTGAACCTCTGGATTGAACCGGTTCATCGGTTCAATGGTTCACGGTTCAAGATAACGGTTCAATGAAAAGGTTCAAGGTAATGGTTCAATGAAATGGTTCAAGCAAATGGTTCAACCCAAAAGTTAAAAGGCCAGCCGAAGGAGGGAAGAGTGAAGGTTCATCAGTGTGAGGTGAAGGCGTCAGTAGGAGTTTCAAAGAATTTGCCGATAGTAATTGTCTTGCCGATAGGCAAGAGTATGTATGTTTCGGTGAGACAATTCAAAGGTCTTGCCGATATATTCTCATTTTGCTGTTTTGCAAGCTCCAAAGGGTCTTTGACCAGGTTCATTACGTTTCAACGATGCAGGCTCTGCATCATATGGCTTTCATGATTTTCTATCATGTTGACTTCTTAACAGCTTGGGTCTTCTCTACACTGATGTTATGGCTAGATGATTCTACCTCCATAAATGTGCCTGAAGATACTGCCACTGTCACCCCTAAGTCATATGGATCCATTAGGGTTGCATTCTTATCTTTTTCAATGATCTTTTCTTCCACAACCCTTCTCTTCTTCTCATAAAAGCATTGGAGCTCATCTTGTTGCTCCCTCACCCTCTTCTTACCTTTCTTTTGAAATGTGGGTTCAATCCCCTTAGCCTTGAGTTCTTCTATTCTATCTTTTCAACCATGTCTTGGAAAATAAAATAACTAGTTTGGATAATGTATCCAACGATGTATTCCAAGGTTGTGTCCAATCAGGCTCTCCAATTGGAGCAAGCCTTGCACTCTCATAACTATGATGTAGTAGTTTGTCATCATCTTCAACCTCTGGAGGCACATATATTTCTCCCATGGTCCTCATCTATTCTACTGTTAGCCTTTTATGAGCCCTTTTCCTCACTTCTTTATCATTTTTGGAATCTAACCAGTAGTCTTCAATATGCACTTGATGCTTGAACTTAGGATCAATGGTTCTCTAGATTCTGTGAAAATGATCAAAATGTCTTGCCAATTCAAATTTCTGAAAGCCATAATATCTTAACTCTCTTTCTAAACATTCAGCCACCTCTTCACTATAGCAAAAATATCTTCCAATTGCCCAAGGAAGTTTAATATTTCCTCTGTTCCACTTCTTGTTATACATCTTGAAAGCATTCAGGTTTTGTCTTGAAAATTCCAATACAATCAGCTTATTTGATGGATATCTGGGCAGCATGAATGGCTTCCCCTCAAAACCCTCAGTTCTAATACATGTAAAGTTTTGGAATTGTATATACCAAGAACTATACAATCCAATAGTGTTCTTTGCATCCTCAGATAACCTTTTATCTTTTTCTCCCTTTAAAACTCTTACCATGTAAGTATAAAATACATCATTAACCAAGGCATACTTCCTCAATCCATTATCCTCCTACAAATCTAGATAATGGTCATAGACTAATTTTTGATCTGGGTCATTCCCCATGGTCCCAACTCTATCAATTCCAATTATGTATGGTTGAATCATTGATGCACATGAATATAACACATATGACGACAAATAAAAAGGCATCATCTTTTGTTTCCTCAACATAGCCTAATTCCATATGGTCTTACTAATAGTCTTAGCCCAGTGAGTTTTTCCATCTTCCTTTTTTGCTTCCCTTATGAATTGAATGATAGTGAACATCCAGGGTTCACATTTTGTTGCATCTCTCAACCCTACTAGTCTACTCATCATGGTAATCATTAAATATATTTCCTCTTTAAAATCTATCCTTTGCAGATTCCTGGGCACTCTTGCTAGAGCTTTGGGTTTGTTTTTTGCATTGTACCAGCTGTAGAAGATTTTACTTTTGTATTCTCTTTCATTACTATTAAAGTCTTGTGTGTATTGGTCTATATCTATATCTACCATTTTCTCTTGAATTTCTAGAACAATTGTCCTTTCTATCCTCTCCGTGGTCAAATCTACAATTACCTGGTATTCATGTATTACCTTTCTAGTATTTACATCATAGTTGTATATGCATTCCAGAACCAAATCCTTAGCCTCCATGGCTAATGGAAAACCTACAGCCTTGTATAATCCACTATCCCAAATGCACTTCATGTCAAGGGTAGCATCTATTGTTGTGATCTTCTCAAGAATACCCTTTGCATCATAGGACCCCACATTCGTATCAGTGCTAACTCCTGCTTGTGCCAAGTAAAGTTGAATATCCTCTGTGCATCTACAATTCTTCCTTTTATGTTTCCTTTCACGGCTTTCTTTCTTTCTTCATTTTTTCTTCACCCCCTAGATCTATTTTCTTTTGTTTCGGGGCCATCCTGTGAAAAGTCACCTATTTAACTTCCTATTTTTACTTTATTTACCTAGGGTTTTAGTATGAATTTCTTACATTTTACATTTACCCTAACCCATTTTGTCTTTTCCATTCACAAATTTCATATTATTAACACAAATCAACTAATTTCCTTAATCAACTACAGTAATTTGCCATTTTCTTGCATTTTTAAACGAAATTACTAATAATCCATTTTGCATTTTCAATTAACTAAACTGTAATGGCATTCAAGATAAATACCTGTATTCATGACAGCTCAACCTTACAAACGTTAACCCACTTTACCATTTTTTCAATCCATTCCCATTCTGAAATTTCGTTTAGCAATGAACTTTTTGTTCAATCTGTGCAATAGTTTTATTTCTCTACAATTTTATTTTTTACGATGCAATTCTAAAAGAAAAACAATCTTTACTTACCCTAACATGTTAAAATTCCTCCTTTCAATGTTAGTTTTGCATTAAATGCGACATTCAATGCACATACGACTTTGGCTTTCTACTTTAACCTTCTATTTTGAACATTGTATTCGTTAGTCTGCCCTTTGCATACATATCATTTTTTGTATGTCACTTTGTATATCATTTTTTTGTATGTTGCTTTGTACTTCATTAATATGCAAGCTTACATATGCAACGGGTTATAAAACAATGTTAACTTTTACCTTATGTTCAACTTTGTATCTTCCATTTGTATGTCACAATGTATGTCGAATAGATACAAACCATTATACAAATGCAACATATGCAAACCATTCACTTTATATTTCTCGACAGTGCACTTTTACCTCTTTGTATATCGGGATTGTATTTATACAATCTTTCATACATACCAAAACATTAATCATATTTCATCCCCTTTTGAACTCTGCGTCGAGTTTTACCTTTTCAGTTCTTGTGTCCTTTTGTATCTCTACTTGTATCTCCCTTTGTATATGCAACATACAACCGCGAGATACAATCATGGGCCCCACTCTTCTTACCCACTTGTATCTTTTCAAAGCACTAATAATTGTATCTGCACCTAGATACAATCCCTCATACATGCAAACTTCTATACAACCATATTGGACTTTTGACTTTCATTAACCATATTGCATAATCATTTCAGGTCAGTGCATGTATATTAAGCGAATGCATACTTTTCCAAAATGCATTAAGAAACAATGCATCGCTTACATCAGATTTGAAAAACTTTTGGAATCCGTAATTGTATGTTCCTTAAAGATGCAGAGCCGAAACATACAAACATACAAACTGCATGAAATACCTTTCCTCACCTTAATAAACCACATTTTATACTGCCCTCAGGTCCATGCATGTTTATCACCTTATATATTCGTTTGCGCTTAATTGATCATACATACAAACCCACATACAACACGGATATGATGACTTTATTTATCTGACTTTTGAAAACCTATCGGGTCTGACTTGCATACAAAGGATACCAACATTGAGCATATGTATGCAAATTATCAAAATATAAAACCCGATTGTACTCACCATGACTTATACAAAGACCTCACATACAAACGACTTTGTATATGACATACAAACCCCAAAAAATGATGCATTTTACTGAAAAACACATATCTCGCAGAATATTGGGAATTTCTTACTAGTTTAAAAAATAACCTTGACTCATTTTTCACAAATAATTCACCCCTACTCTCATCTTGTACTTAATGCTTGATCTTTTCAATTTTCAACATGGTTTGTATTACTTACCCCTTTTTTCCCTTTACCACCAAGCAAGACCACATAGCAAACCAAAAAGCAACAGGCATAGTAGGGGTCCTCATTTTGCTAAGAGGTAAAATGGGGCATATTGTGAACATCACAACAATTCCTAAACTTGTTGTGAATGGGGCACATAATGTGCCTCCTCGCTTAAAACTGTTGATTACGGTTCAAGGTGTTCCAACACCACCTAGACCCCCGAGTTACATTCTCAATTTGGCAAAACAAATTACTCGAGGAAATAAAGTGTATCAAAATGTGTCGCATCAACCCTATCACAATGTGGTTTCTCACACATACAATACACAAAATAATAAACAAAGTAAACAACAGTCGAATATTCCAATCAGTTTACCTACTTCTCAACCTATGCTTTCTCAATGACCCTGTCTTACTCATAAAGGTGGTCAAGATTATGATCTTGTAGAGCAGCTTCTTGCTACTCTTGCTAAGATCTCTCTTTGGGAACTCATACAAACATTGCCTACATACCACAGAATGCTCCAAGAAGCTTTACAAAAGGTGATTGTACCACCGAATGTTAAGCCTAATGATGTAGCAACCCTGTTAGATTGTATGCATGCGACAAAAACAAATATTTTTTTTCAACAACATGAGTTACTCTCTATGGAAGTTCAGAAACAATATGATCCTCTTATAATCTTTGTCACTATAAGCAAAAAGTTGATAAAGCGAGTTATGGTTGATAATGGATTGTCTCTTAATATTTGTGGTGTTGATTTGTTACACAAAATCAATGTTGATAAAAAAATTAATTAAACCAGATAAGCTTAACATTCATGGATTTGATAATGTTGGTAGACAATCCCTGGGTACTATAACCTTACCTGTAAAGGCTAGACCCGTGACATTGTCTACTCTTTTTCATGTCATGCTCAATGCTCTTTCCTATAATGTGATTCTTAGAAGACCATGGATACACACTATGGGGGCAGTTCCATCTTCCCTTCATCGATCATTAAAGTTTATTTATGAAAATAAACTTCACACCATCGAAGCCGATCTGGAGCTGGAAAGTTGTTTACACATTGAAACATAAAAACAACTTGTCAATCATAAGATTCTAAACAATTTAAAAGTTGATTCATCTATACCTCCTGTCGCAGATAATGTTGTGCAAGATTCAACATCAAATGCACTTTTTGGTGATGATTGGGGTTCATTAGACTTTACTCCTACCTTTATAGGGGAGTAAAAACTTAATAACACTGAAATATCAAAAGTTGCATCGATATCATCTAAACAGCCTGTAGAAACACTTAAAGAATATCAAGCTTCTTTTGTCAATAAAGAAGACAAAACTCCTACTTATACTACAAATTATGAGACCTACGAGGCCACACCATCTTCTAAAGAGATGACCTCCCTCTATGGTCAAGGATTTAAAATCCTTTATAAAAATTGTGACTATATAGGTAATGGTTGTGGTGTAAAACAACAAGGAATCAGAGTACCTTTACAAGTTGCTAGAATTAATTACATGACTGGTATTGGATACCGTTCTCTGAAGCCCACTAAAGCCTACCGTCATCCTACTCTTAATGTTAATACAATATCATTAAATATGATATATCCTGAGATGGTGGACATGGATTGTCTGCCAGGAAATATCCCATTGAATCAGGTAAGTATTTCTAACCCTTTTTAGCCACCTCTATTGTAGCATCTCTTTGAGTTGCTCACTTATGTGGCCTCCTCTTATGTGTTGTATTCCCCTTTGATGTGTTATATGTTTTTTAGGTCTCTTTCAAGGGCCCTTGATACTCTTGTAAGGTCAAGGATATAAAGAGATTGCCTTTGTTGTGACCATTCTTCTATTGTTTCTCTATTGTTCTACTTTCCTCTCCTCTATTTTATTGTTGTGTGTTGTGCCTTGGGGGCATAACATTCTAGAGGATGTCTTGGGGCATCTTCCCGTGCGTAAACCCAAGTAACTCTTGTCTCCTCTCTCATTTTTACTGTTTACATTCTTCAGTGACTCTACTTGTTCAGGGAAAATTGGATCTAAATGAATAATCAATATATAAATATCAATGATACCCAAAACTCAATGAAATAATGAACAAAAGAGATCAATCAAACAATAAACAATACAAAGAAAACCTCCTTTAATTCTCAGCTTCCATTGATTGCCTATCACAAAGGATCTTGTCTATGAATATGGCCCTCAAAAGGTGCACTTCTTTGCTATGATTCCAAAATGTTCAAATGGGAATGGCTATGATAGTTTTGCCATGAAGATGAGCTTCACAACAATGATGATAGTGTGTAGTAACAAGTTTGATCACAAGCAATGAAGGAATTGGTGCCAAAGGCATGCTGTAATTCCTGCAGAGTAAGTTTACTTAAAGCCTGGATGAATGAAATGGAAGAATAGGGTTCAATTTATAGATTTGAGAGAATGAAGATCAACGGTATAGAAAGAATAAGATCAATGGTTGAGAATAGTTGAGGGGTGTGTGTGAATAAGAAGACAAGTGTCTTGCTATATTTTGCATGAGAGGAATTTAATAAAATAGAAGAATGAGTTAACTGAAGAGATTAATCAATTAAAAGAATAGATTAATCAGTTAAGAGAATAGAACTAGAAAAATGGAAATTACATAAGGATGAGAAGATATTTTAACTCAATTAAATATTTAGAATATTCAATTGCATTTGCACAAGGATTGAATTATATTTAGAGATAACTCAATTTAGAAGAAATGGACAACTTAAATAAATATTTGATTTATTTAAATTTAGAGAAGATATTATTGGAAGAAACAATTAAATAATTGATATTATTTAATTTAGAATGAATTTTAGAAGAACTAATTAAATAATTGGTATTATTTAATTTAGAATGATTTTGGAGGAATTAGAAGAATTTAGGAATTTAATAAAATAAATTGATTTTATTTAATTGTTGGGAGAATGTGAATCAAATAAATAAATTTGTTTATTTATTTATTGATAGAGGAATTTGACTTAAATAAATATTAAGAATATTTATTTGGGTAGAGTCGTGTCATTTTTAGGCGTATACATTTTTCCCCTCTTTGATGCAATGTAGTTTATGGCATTGCCTCAAAGAAATCGATTGTTGAATAATGATACATGCCCCAGTTTGCCCCTGGTACAGGTTATGATGATAGGATGTGCCCTTAGGAGATTGGATGGGAAGAAGGCAAAAGGATGAGAGACAGATAATCTCACGAAGATGAAGGGAAAACTTGGTCAAGACTGAAGAAAACATGATGTGTTTTTGAGAAATGGGAAGAAACGGGTGCAGGAAGTAGTCATAGTCACCACATAGCCAATTTAGGGTTTGCATGCTATATATAGGAGCTGGGTCCACAAGACAAGTCATTTGCACACTTGGCTTTGTTTGGTTTGTCTTTGAGAGCTTAGGAGAGTACAGAGCACAGAGCAGTCAACACTAGGATGGATATTCCGCGCAAGGAGCACCACTTTGAGCGAGTCTAATGATTCAACTGGCGAGCAGAGGAAGGACCCCCGGTATGTATCTCAAAAAAATTCACCTAGGGTTGATTTTGAATGCATTAAATGCTAGGTTAAATTAGGCCAGACAAATGCACCAGATCATAGTTCGGCGCATCTGACATGCGGAACTGCACATCTGTCAAACTGTGGCGTATGTAGGATAGAAAGCGGCACATGCATGAGTAAGGTCGGCACATGTACTATTTGACGGTGCATGCAATGTATGAGTTGGCGCATGCACTTGGGCGGCGCATTTACGGTATGGGACGGCGCATGTATGTAATGTATGAGTTGGCGCATGTGACAAAAGTGGTGTATTTGTTGAGAAATGGTGCATTTACCTTTTGTTATGATGCATATGATATAGATAGTCAGTTTGCTTAACAAAATTGACTCGATTGGCATCCTGTTTGATGCGTCAATCGATAAGCTGTCTCTGAGATTGCAAGAATCTAGGCAAGAGATGTAGTGTGCTATTTTGATCAATTTGATATGTTAAGTTAGTTGATATGATTGTATAGATATGTTGAGCATGGTACTTGCAGCCTTAGGTTGACGCCTTGCTTTGCGTGCTTGCAGGAGGACATACGAGATACACTGATGTCGAGGGAACAGTTTCCCTTGCTGATGTTGCAGCGCTACATGCTGATGGAGATAGATCGAGAGGTACTCAGCATGATGGGATTGGACTACGTGTGCTTTATGCTTGAGGTTCGAGTGAACCGTGGCTTACTGACTGCAACAATGGAGAGGTTTCACAGCAAGGATGGGACCTTTCACTTCCCAACTAGCGAGATGACGGTGACTCTTGAGGATGTATATAGGATACTTCACTTGCTGATTCAGGGAGAGCTCGTGGAGTATGATCCACAGCGGGATGCAGGACTCGTAGAGTGTAGGTGAGTGTTTGACAACCCTAAGCTAGACTATCAGATTATCTCCTGGCAGGATATACATGACTACTATGACTACTTCCCTGGGATAGTTGTAGGATTGATCGAAGGTGTTGTATGCCCCGATAGGAGATCGCATGGGTTCCTGATTAGATGGGGATGGATCATGGAGAGGATGATTACAGAGGGCACCCATTATGCTTGGGGTGTTTGTGTTTTGGCACACCTATACCACGATATGCATCAGGTGGTATACCATAGGGGTGCTAGTCTATCAGCAGGTGTCTCACTGTTAGAGTTTTGGTTGTGGGAGCATATCGCCATTACCAAACCGATATGTGTTTTTCAGAGACAGAGGGGAGAGCCTTACAACTATGGATACGCAGGAGTAATTTCCCAGCATAGGCTGGGGAAGCTAGAGTATTGGAGGCACGCAATGGATGGGGTAGATGTGGTCATTTGGCGACCATATCTAGACTATGAGCCTTGGGATGACGAGGTGGACAAGCTGTGATACTGCTATCAGACACGGTGGCTCATAGGCAAGACGTGATTCATCTTGGAGAGATAGATTGTTAGCAGGGTTTGGAGGCAGTTTGGGAGGAGACAAGGCATGCCACAGGGGCAGGCTCAGTTTGTACGAACTCATGCAGAGAGGTTTAGATGGGGCCCAGTGGCGTCATATGAGGAGGTAGTGGCAGAGTTTTGATACATTCCCTATATTGCCTGGCTGATGAGGAGAGATATTGCAGATGCAGGGATGACACAAGACTACGAGGAGTGGTTCGCAGAGCATCCATTTCTGAGATACTCTGGGCCTAGAGAGCTAGTTCCTTGCATAGACGAGGTAGATTTAGATGACGAGGGTAGGGTTGGCAGGAGGAAGAGGAGGGGAGGAGGACAGAGAGATGGTGGAGATGGAGGAGGAGGTAGAGGAGATGGCGGAGATGGAGGAGGAGGGGGAGATGGAGGCAGACCCCAGCAGAGGAGGAGATCTAGGGAGGGATCCTCTATTTCTCAGCAGGTAGTGCAGCTGTAGGTTGCACAGTAGGTTACACAGCAGGAACAGATGCCGCCGCCATAGTAGGTGGCACAGCAATAGGTGCAAGGATAGGCACAGGCCTCCCAAGATCCAGCACAACTAGATGTCTAGGAGAGAGCCATTGCCATGCTAAGAGGACAAGTCAGGCAGCTGAGGGCACAACTTAGGATGGCCAAGGCTTAGCAGGAGACAGATATGGGCTGTGTGTCAGAGATCTTGAGAGAGCAAGATGTAGTTGAGGCTAGGATACAAGCTATTTGAGTAGAGAGAGACATAGCCATAGCAGCCCTTGGGACAGATGGCACTAGCACATTTCTAGTTGGATAGGTACAGTAGGCTTAGGCACAGCTTGCCCAGACTCAAGCACAGTTGCAACAGGTGCAGCAACAGTTAGCACAAGTACAGGGTCAGCTTGCCAGAGTGCAGGCTCAGACGCAGTACTACTAGAGACTATACCATGGTGTTGTTCCTATTGATCAGAGGGCTCCGAGCTACAGGAACTAGTCCATGGCCTCACAGAGAGCAGGTGGATCGCGGTCCGGAGCCTCTGTGATGGGCCCGCATCAATCCGGGGCCGGCAAAGGAGGGGAGACATAGGACATTGCTGGGAGCAGGGGTTCACAGCAACAGGGTTAGGCAACACTTGGACAGATTTTGGCTCCTATGTACCTACATTTTGATGGCTCAGATAGCCAGACACGTATATGTACTACTTTTGTACTTTGAGACATGTACCATTATCCTTGAGATGTATACACTATATATGACATTGACTCAGAGACGTACCTTTTAATATCATACATTTTGACATATTTTTGATATCTATATGATGATGCAGCTATATTTGATAATTTCTATATGCAGTCATGTATGCTATATGTTATGGATGCATTTTTATTACACAATGTGATGCACATGTTTATCTAATGCAGACTTAGATGTTTATATGATGCTATGTGATGCTTATCTAATGTAAACTTAGATGCTTATGATGCTATGTGATCTAATATAGACTTAGATGTTTTACTTGATATGCCCCTAATGTGTAAATGCGACTGGTATCTATATGATTATGCAGTTTATACAATGCAAAATGTATATGGATGACCTAATGCATTTATTATGTATGCAATTGATTTAATCATGTAAATGACTATCTCATGTGATATGAGATGCAACTGTATGCTATGTTTTTGTGATGTCCAAATGTACTCTATCGGCACAGAGATGACATAATGATAGATAGAAGATTGATTGAAAGAATGACTTGATAGAAAGACTCTTAAGCTTTAATTTCTATTGATTCTTTGCATTGTTTGGATCATTTATTGCATGGGATACGGATATATGGATGTATAATGGATGTATGATGGATGCTTTGCTTTTGACATCTTGATGGTGCAAGTATTTTGAAGTGCTTATTTCATCATTGGGCAATTTTTTTTTTTTGGTACTTTTTCCAAATGTTGTAAGTTAATACAAGCATCTAGGTATAATTGAATCGAGATGACCTAAGTATCACTTACATGGATTTTGCTTTAGCAAGTTAATACAAGCATCTAGGTATAATTGAACCGAGATGGCCTGAGTATTTCTTGCATATCAACAGACAAGGATTGTCCCCGTTCATGTTAAACCTTTGATGTCCTCAATGATCTTTTACCGATCATGTCTTTAGACAAGGCTTCGCATTACTAAAGTTTAATCCACAAATAGCAAAACAAAGAAAATAATCATGCGCCCATCATAGCATCTCTAGCTTTTGGCATCCTTGAGTAGCATAGAAAGACATGATAACAAAAATCAAGACGTTGTAAGGTAACCTAACCAGCATAAAACATTATTGCATTTAGATGTGTTTGTTTCTTTCCATAATTTTAGGTAAAACCATTTAGAGTGTTTTAGGTGCTTGCTTGCTTTTCTTTGGATAGGTTGAGGTGTTACGCCAAAATTTCTGCTTGAAAGCGGGCTTTGCTTTGCGCTTGCTTGGCTGGTGAAAGATTCCACAATCCTTGTTGGTGAGACGGGCCCTAAGGGACTGACCTAGTGCCTCGGGGGCTCATTGCTAAATGGCCTTGCCTAGGTGACGACGCAGAGGCAACGTAGTTCGGGGTAACCCTAATGGACCATGGATGAACTAGAGGATAGATGACAAGAAATGGGATGGATGGAAAGGTGGAGCCTCCGGGACGCATTGAAAAATGGCCTTGCCTACATGATAATGCAGAGGCAATGTAGTTCGGGGTAAACCCTAATGGACCATGGATGGATACTGGCAACAGACACTATGCCAGGCTGACACTATGGATAGGATATTGGATAAAACCTTGGTTGACAAGCCAACAAAGAGAGAGTATCGAGCCATGATAGGTTATCGCTAGGTGTTTTTATTATGGAACAAATATGGGTCGAATGGGACACAAGTGAAGGAAGAATGGACACAAGGTGATTGGTTTCCCAAAGATGGAGGAAGCGGTTTATCACAAGTAATGCATGTTTACCAGGTTTTCACCACTTGCTTTTATTTGCATGAAAGCTAGAAAGTATGCATGACACCTGTTTACTAGGTTTTCATCATGATACCTATCCAAGGCACCTGTTTGCCAGGTTTTCACCAAAGGATGATTTTTTTGTACTTTTCTAATTTTTTTATTTTTTTGTATTTTTCTTATTTTTCTTATTTTTATTTTTTTTAATTTTATGCCCCCCTTACATTGGGGTTCTCTTAGGTATAGAACCGGTGAAGATGAATGCTATTGATTGGGTCATCGAACAACTCACCCTTTGATGTTGCTAACTAATATGCCCCCGATCCATAAGCTGCTATGATCACATGAGGCCCAAGCCAGTTGGGTTCAAATTTGCCTTTCTTTTCCTGATCCTATTGATTGCGGGGATTCTCTTTAAGTACCAGATCTCCAACTTTAAAGACTCTAGGGTGGACTATGTGGTTGTAGCTTTGTGACATCATTTGTTGATATGCCTTGAGATGATTGAAGGCTTTCTGTCTCCTTTCTTTTAGTAGCTCTAGCTCTTGTAATCTAGAAACTCTGTACTCTTCATCAATTATGAGACCTTTTAATGACACCCTTAGAGATGGTAGCTCGACTTTGATGGGCAGAATGGCTTCTAACCAATAAACAAGGGCGTAAGGGGTAGCACCTGTGGGAGTGCGTATACTAGTTCTATAGGCCCACAGAGCGGGATTGAGTTGGATGTACCAATCACATCTAGCATCGTTAACTAGCTTTTTGAGGAGTTTCAAGATGGTCTTGTTGGATGCTTCTGCTTGGCCATTGCCTTGGGGGTAATAGGGCGTGGAGAAATGGTGTTAGATTTTGAATCAGTCACAGAGTTCTTGGACATCTTAGTTCTTGAAAGGTCTTCCATTAACTGTGATAATGGATGAGGGAATTTTGTATCTGCAGATGAGGTAATTAAGGATGAATGAGGAGATTTGTTTACCTATGATGGTGGTGAGGGAGACAGCTTCAATCCACTTGGTAAAGTACTTAGTGGCGGTTATTATGAATTTGTGGTTGTTGGATGAGGGCGGGTGGATTTTGCCTACAAGGTCGAGTCCCCATTGATAAAAGGGCCAAGGTGTCATTAAAGGTCTCAACACTTGAGCTAGTGCATGTATCAGGTTCCCATGTATCTAGAACTACTTGCATTTCTTCACAAACTGGTATGAATCTGTCTCCATGTTCGGCCAATAATAACCCAAACGCATGAGTTTCTTAGCTAAGGAAGGACTGCTAGAGTGTGTTCCACAAATCACTTCATGTACGTCTTGTAAGGTGGTTTGGGATTCTTCTTGTTCTAAACAATGAAGTAAAGTACCATCTAGACCACATCAGTATAGGGTGTCGGCAATAATGGTATAATGAGAGGTTTGGCGTATACAGGTTTATCATTGGTTTGAAGATAAGTCAGGTGGGAGGGTGTTGTCCTTGAGGTAAGTGTAAACCTTACCATACCAAGGTGAATCAGATCCAACTAATAGGCATATGGAATGGGTTTCAGGAAGATCATAAGCTGGTTGCTGAATTGATTCCACTAAGAACTCGTATCGTGACTCATTCTCTGGGATTTCGAGGAGAGAGGCAATGGTTGCCATGGCATCTGCTGCTTTGTTTTCAATACGAGGTATCTGCTCAAAAGAGATGATCACAAAGTATTCTTTAAAGTCCTCTACCATCTGTTTGTATGGGACAAGCTTCTCATCTTTGGTTTGATAGTCGTCATTGACTTGGTTGATCACTAGTTGAGAATCACCATAGACGTGTAGCTCTTTGATTTTCCACTACGTTGCCATTTTGAGACCAATGACCAGGGCTTCATATTCTACTATGTTGTTGGTGCATGGGAATAACAGACGATAAGACTTCGGTATGGTGTCACCATGAGGAGTTACAAACAAGATTCCTACCCCTGTTCCATGGTTTGTGTAGGACCCATCAAAGTAGAGTTTCCAGGAATGTGTTGATATATTGAATAAGGATTCATCTGGAAACTCAAATCGCATTGGTGTGGTGTCCTGTAGTGGTGCATCTTCTAACTGATCAGCAATGATTTGTCCCTTGATAGCCTTTCTGTCTACATACTCAATGTCGTATTCACTTAGAAGCATTACCCACTTGGCTAGGTGACCTGTTAGAGCTGCTTTGCTTAGTAGGTACTTCAGTGGATCTATTTTTGCAATAAGTTTGACTGAATGTGCTAGCATCTAATGACAGAGTTTATGGGAAGAAAAAACTACCACAAGGCATGATCTTTCTATCTGAGAGTATAGCAACTCATAGCCCACCAATGTGTGACTGATGTAGTAGATGGCTCTTTCTTTACCTTCATAATCTTGTTGTGCTAGAAGGGCCCCAAGAGCTGTTGGCATAGCAGATATGTAAAGTAGTAGCGACTTTCCTTGGATGGGAGGCATCAAGATAGGTGGGTTCATAAGATATTCCTTCAATTTTCCAAATGCCTCTTCACATTTCTCATCCCACCTAAATGGAATGTTCTTATGTACGAGATGACTGAATGGTTGATACTTGTCTGCCAGTTGTGATATGAACCTACAGATTGCTTGCAGCTTGCCTTGTAGAGACTGCAGTTGAGTGACATTCTTGGGTGGTGGCATTTCCATGATTGCTTTGACTTTGGTCAGATATACTTTAATCTCATTGGCTGATACAATGAAGCCTAGCAGCTTGCCTGAGGTGACTCCAAACACACATTTCTTTGGGTTCAACCTGACTTTGAATTGTTCTAGTCTCTGAAAGACTTTCTCTAACACATCCAAGTGTGATTCTCTAGTGAGTGACTTTGCAAGGATATCATCTACATAGTCTTCCATTGTGACATGCATCATATCATGGAATATAGTGGTCATAGCACGTTGATATGTGGCTCCTACGTTCTTTAGCCCAAATGGCATGACATTCCAACAGAAAGTACCCCATGGACAAGTAAAAGTTGTCTTATGCTGGTCTTCTGGTGCTATCTTGATTTGATTGTATCCAAAGAAGCCATCCATGAGAGATAACATGGTATGCCCTGCTGTTAAGTCGACTATGATATCTATATTTGGCAACAGAAAATCATCCTTGTGGCAAGCTTTGTTTAGATCTCTAAAATCATTGCATAGTTTGAATTTGCCATTAAGTTTCGATACTGGTACTATGTTGGAGACCCATTCCGGATAGTCTATAGCTCTGATGAACCCTACATCCAATAGTTT
The DNA here is from genome assembly GCA_027924645.1 of Cunninghamia lanceolata. Taxonomy (NCBI): domain Eukaryota; kingdom Viridiplantae; phylum Streptophyta; class Pinopsida; order Cupressales; family Cupressaceae; genus Cunninghamia; species Cunninghamia lanceolata. The sequence goes on from BSBN01001965.1 coordinate 20,560,197, forward strand.
CTTGAGTTCCTCTTTTACTAGCAGTGCAATGTGTGGATGCATCTTTTTAAGCTTTTGTTTCACTGGTTTCACTCCTGGATCTAGTGGAAGATGATGTAGAATCAAGTCTGGATCTAACCCCGGCATATCTACATATGACCAAGCAAAATTGACTTGCTTTTTCTTGAAGAATGGTACAAACTTAGTCTTTTCTGGTGGGGTTAAAGACTTAGCAAAGTGAATGATCTTAGGTTGTTCCTCTGTTCCAATGTTAACAGATTCTATAGGTTCAATAACAATCTAAGACTTCTCTTGGTGCATGTCATCAGGGAGAGTGTCAAGCCTTCCATCATCAAGTGCCACAGTTGGGTTTTCACCATCGGATGCATCCTTTCTTTTTACTATTTTGGGATCTGACACTGCCGTGGAGTGGTTTTCACCATCAGATCTAGTTTTTATTTTGATATTTTTTGCGACTGGAAGGCTTGGCACCCTCTTCAAAATAAGCCACGGTATTAAGTTCAATGGTGAAGCCAGCTTTATGATCTCCTTTAGGTAGGTGGTCCCTAAGTTCCATGTAGTCAATATAGGCATCATCGTTTTGGAACATATCTAGTTGCAGGGTTCCTTGTAGATCCTAGTCAATAAGTTCAGGATGCAAAAGGGGGAGGGAGTTGGAGGATAGATCTAATTCATTGATAGTTTGAATGGATATGCTAGGGGTATTGATAGGGAGAGTGTTCGGGATGGTACTTTCCTCCAAATTATTTATTGTGATAGAACTCAAACCTTCCTTGAAAGTCGCATTCTCAGGGATAGGCAAATCACACTCTAACGGTCTATGCAGTAGCGTTTGTCCCTCATGGTAGGGGCTATAAGTTTGAATGGTGTCAACCTCTTTGTTTTCATAGGAGTGCTCTATCAGCTCATACCACTCATACTCATTGGAATCTGTGTCACTGTCCTCTTGAAGGGTATGGATCATTTCCACAAGACAAGCATTTGTTTTAGCTTTGTCGTTATCCTTATATCCTAGAACTTTTGTATTTCTCACCAATGCAGATGAAGAAGATTGAATGGGTTCTACTATTCCTTCTTTTCTCAGGCCAATGGGGCCTTGTCCTTCGTAACCCATTCTGTGTAAGATGGACTCACCTCGCCCATAGATTTCTGTTGGGAGCCTAGGTGGTTCTTGTTGTGTGTTCTCTTCTTCTTCTATGTAGAGCCATTGTAAGATATCTCTTTCCTCTGTTTCATCTGATAGGGTCCCCTATTTTACAAAGGGAGCTATGGGAGGTGCAGGAGGAGCAGATGGTTTTGGAAAATGCCTAGGTTGCCCAAAGGATCTAGGAGATAGAAGCATTTTGGCTAGATTGAGGTTGTGCTCGATGGAGTATTCCCCTACTCATGTTTCTTTTATGGTAATTTTTTTCTCTTTGGGCTTGGATGAGGAAGCTTCGGAGGTAGAATCATGTTGTGGGATAGGGGATGTAGATGATCTATTGTTGGGTATGATGCAATCAGGTTTTGAGAGGACAGAGTTGTAATGTTGAAAGGGATTGGGATCACCTTGGATGGTGACTTGTTGTTATGAGGGAATTTTATGCATTGGTGATAGGTAGAAGGCACAGATTTCATGGCATTAATCCATGGTCTACTTAGGAAAATATTATAGGCTAGCTCCCTATCTAGGACTTGGCACACAACATCTTTTATCATCAGTCCCACTTGTATGGGTAATACTACTGTTCCATTGGTAGTTCTTTTCTCTTCATCATAGGCTTTGCTAGTAATCTTCTTCCTTGGATCAACTGCATTTTCAGAGAACCCCAATGTAAGGACTAGCTTGAGTGTGCAAATATTTAAACCAAATCCCCCATCAATGAGAACCCTCTTGATGCGGTGCTTATGGATGAAGGTGACGATATGTTAGGGGGTGTTATGAGGCTTAGACACTGAGAGATCATCTTGTTCAGTAAATGATATGGTATTGGAGGAGGATAGATTACCTACCATGGCTTGAAACTTCTCTTGGACCAAGTTTGTGGGTACAGTCATTTCCACTAAGGCTGTATCGAGAATCTCCTTGTGGGAAGGAGATAGATGCAACAACTCTAAGATAGAAATGTGGGAAGGAGTTTTTCATAGTTGGTCTATGACACTATACTAATGGGAATTGGACTGAGAAGGTGATGACCTTGGAGGGAGGGTATTCAACGTGACCTTACCACTGCGGGTGATGATGTTGCAATCAATTTTGTTGGGTCCTGATTGTTGGTTAGATGTAACCACATTGATCTGTGGGACATGCTCTGATATGCAATTGATGGTACAATCGAATGGTACACTTGCGTAACTGGCATTACTATTCCCATTATTCTAATTTTGCCTATTGCGGTTGTTGTTGTTGTTGCCATTGTTGTTGATGTTGTTCTTATATGGCCTGTCATGATTGAGAAGTGGATCTTTGTAAGCCACATGTGTCTCATTCGAAGTATGTTGTCGAGCACCTCCTTGATTTTGATCAAGTATGTCTTGAATAACATGTTTGAGATGGATACAATTGTTGGTCGTATGTCCTCTTCCTCTATGATACTCACAAAAGTCGGTGTCTTTCCAATAGTGAGGTTTGATTTGAGGTTCGTAATTGCTTGTTGGCGGTAGAGTAATTTCATTGTTGGCCAATAGCTTCCTTAATACAGATTCTTGGGACTCACCCAGCGGTGTGAACTTTTGCCTTGGATTTGAGTTGAACCATGGTCTTGGCTCTCGAGAGAATGTTTTATTGGGTATAACATTGTTTGTCTCTCCTTTGAGAGTGAATATTGGTTGCTATTTGGGAGCCGCCGCCTTGGCATCAACTACTCCATCATTGACGACATTTTTATTCTTAGTCCAAAACTTTGATTTGTCGGTCGTGTAGTTGGAGGTAGGTGTGTCCTTGTACAACTTAAGTGAACCCTTGGTGATCATAGCTTTCTCGATGAATAATCCCATCTCAACGACCTTTGAGAATGAAGAAGGGCATTGGATTTGGATTTGATAGCTAAAATCAGATTTGAGGTTATGGACAAACAACTCCATCAATTGCTTCTCAGGTACATCAAATGGGCATTTGCTAGCTAGTAGTCTCCACCTTTGTAGGAAGGAGGTGAATGATTCACCACTCTTTTGTTTGGTATTGCATAGATCGAGCATGGAGACTTCATGTTCAATGTTGTATGAGAAGTGTGTGATGAACTTGTTGACTAACTCATCAAAGGTCTTGATACCCAGCGAAAGTCATGAGAACCACTCCATGGCTTGACTACCTAGATATCTAGGGAATAGTCTCATTAAGAAAGTCTCATTGTGAGCTACTTCCATGCATGCGGCGGTAAATTCCCTAATATGATCTCTTAGGTCTCCCTTTCCTTTGTATTTGTCAAACTTAGGAGCTTCAAACTGAAAGGGGAAGGGGATCATGTCCAAACTTTTATCAAAAGGGTATGGTACAATATCTTCCAAAGAGTACATTTTAGTACTCATTCCCGTCTTGACATCTATCATTTGTTGCGTTAGACCCTCAATTTGTTTCCTCATTTCTTCCATAGGTATAGTTGGGTCCGTGACTTTCTTTCCTTTATCACCCTTAGTGTGATTTTTGTGGTTTTCTCTATGGTCTCTTTCAGTGTATTGAGATCAAAGTCAGAGGAGAGTTTGAGCCCTAGACTCGCAATATGCACAAAGTACTTGTGAGGGTCCTCATGGAGCACTTTTTCTAGTAAGCGCTGAAATTTCTGATCTTGGAGGTGCCCTTGATAATCTTCATGAGAGATATCCTCATCACTATCATGAGGAGTAACAATGTGATTGGATGATCTAGCCATTTCAAGTTGTGTTTTGTATTAAGATCTAGTAAGAACCATGTAAGGCGACGTGGGGTGCGGTGGGATGAAACTAGAGATTTTGACAAGATGCCGGTGGAGACTATTGAGGATAGGATACTTATGATGAGATTCAGACAAGAGACTCTTTCGATCAATGATTCCAAGTAAGACGGCCAATACAAGACGATAGCCACTAGTAAGGGTACTCGATACCTATCTTACTATGTAGGGACTAGTCGTGCACCAAGACCACTAGCGAAGTTCTGCGACTTACTAGGGTTACTTGAATCCAAAATGATCTGATATGGGATACTTTAACTTTGCTTAGGAAGACCTGGTAGGTGGATGAGATGACCGATGAAAGAGAGACTTTGACGTAAAATAGATGAAAAAGTGACTGCAAGGTAAGATCTGATCTTGAAACTTGGAACTAGGCTGAAATGGGTACCCAAAAATGGTAAAATTTTCCTCTCAAAGACTGTGGAAGTACTCACTGTCACACATGCACTGGAACAGATGCATAGCATAAACTAGTAAATGTGCGAAATTTTGATATATATGCGCAATACTAGTAAATTTCAAATGCATCATAACAGGTGTTAAAAGTGCAATAAGTCAGTACAGATGCGTAGCAAGTCGATATAAATGCGCAGCAAAAAATGATAAATGCGTCGCTCTAGTTTTTCAGTGTTTTTGCAAAATTTTGGTAATTTTTCTGATGTTTTTGGTCTCTTTGGTTGCAAAATGGTCTCTTTTGTTATGATTTTCTCTATTTATGGCAAGAAGACACAACAAACACAAAGAATGTTTTCATGTTTTTCTATTTTTTGTGATTTTTTGACTCTTTTTGGACTAAAAGGAAAAGTAAGTACAATCCTAGGCTTCAAATGGATTACAGGGGTTTTTGGCCACTAGAACAAAAGGTGTTTAATGAAGGCAACCATTCAAGTGGTTATACATGCGGCAGCACTTCTCTCTGTTATGGAGTCTCCCAGCCTGCAAGGGTTGTGCCTTGGAGGGTTTTGGGGGAGGTTGGCTGTCGGTATAACACAACTGCACTTGTTGTTTGAAGCTTTCGCTCCAAACACAATTTATTTATAGTGGATTGGTAGGGCTTGGCGTTTAGCCTATTTCCACTTAGGGTCATTCCTACTTAGATGAACGGTATCCAAGAGCAGGCCCCTCTAAAGGAAAAACACATGCAAAAATGATATGTCTGACATTTTGGTCACCCAACATAGGGGAGAGCATAGGCCTGGTATCATTTCCAAAACATAGAAGACAGTGGTTCTTTTTCCCCTAGTTAGAAAGGAAAAAACTAAATGAGTTATCTACTTGGGCAAGCACAGAAGTTTGTTAACTTTGAATTGATAACCAGATAGCAATGGTTCAATTTTACCCAGATAGCAATGATGTGTTCAATTTTACCCAGATAGCATAGATTTGTTAACTTTGAAGTGATGTCGAGATAGCAATGGTTCAGTTGTACCCAGATAGCAATGTTGTGTTCAATTTTTACCCAAATATCATGGATTTGTTAACTTTGAAGTGATAATCGAGATAGCAATGGTTCAGTTTTACCCAGATAGCAATGATGTGTTCAATTTTACCTAGATAGCATGGATTTGTTAACTTTGAAGTGATAATGAGATAGCAATGGTTCAGTTTTACCCATATAGCAGTGTGTCTAACTACAAAAGATAGCAATAGTAATGATTTAATGATATGCAAGATAGCAAAGATTCAATTACCGCTTTCCTAGTTAAGACTATGTGAGATTTGCATGAGCATCCATTTACTTTTCTGTTAGAAATTGAAGTGTGAGTTACCAAGCGCAACTATATGATTATAAACCAATATCTATCCTGCAAACAGATCAAGAGTGTTCCTGCAAAAAGACGTTAGCGTTAGCGAAAAACTTCAAGGAAACCCTAAAAATCACTGCCTAGATCAGATGCGCAGCTTTAGAGCTTGAATGCATAGAAACAAAGCTCAGAAGCACCACAGTACATATGCACTAAGATAGAGGTCAAAAGTGTAGGAAAACAGTATATATGCGTCGAATTGACAGATGCGCCACATCAGAGGATAGATGCGCCGAAAGAATGTATGCACTGGAACAGACAACATATGCGTGTTAGGATATGTCAGATGCGTGGTTTCGTCCTGTGTACGGCTTTCTAAAACACAAAAACTCAGTTTTTGGGTTAAAAATCGGGGCTAGGCTCCACAGTGGGCGCCAAAAATGTTAAGGGAAAATTGGATCTAAATGAATAATCAATATATAAATATCAATGATACCCAAAACTCAATGAAATAATGAACAAAAGAGATCAATCAAACAATGAACAATACAAAGCAAACCTCCTTTAATTTTTAGCTTCCATTGATCACCTATCACAAATGATCTTGTCTATGAATATGGCCCTCAAAAGGTGCACTTCCTTGCTATGATTCCAAAATTTTCAAATGGGAACGACTATGATAGTTTTGCCATGAAGATGAGCTTCACAACAATGATGATAGTGTGTAGTAACAAGTTTGATCGCAAGCAATGAAGAAATTGGTGCCAAAGGTGCGTTATAGTTCCTACAGAGTAAGTTTACTTAAAGCCTGGATGAATAAAATGGAAGAATAGGGTTTAATTTATAGACTTGAGAGAATGAATATCAACGGTATAGAAAGAATAAGAAGATCAATGGTTGGGAACGGTTGAGGGATGTGCGCAAATAAGAAGAAGACAAGTGTCTTGCTATATTTTGCATGAGAGGAATTTAATAAAATAGAAGAATGAGTTAACTGAAGAGATTAATCAATTAAAAGAATAGATTAATCAGTTAAGAGAATAGAACTAGAAGAATGGAAATTGCATGAGGATGAGAAAATATTTTAACTCAATTAAATATTTAGAATATTCAATTACATTTGCACAAAGATTGAATTATATTTAGAGATAACTCGATTTAGAAGAAATAGACAACTTAAATAAATATTTGATTTATTTAAATTTAGAGAAGATATTATTGGAAGAAACAATTAAATAATTGATATTATTTAATTTAGAATGAATTTCAGAAGAACTAATTAAATAATTGGTATTATTTAATTTAGAATGATTTTGGAGGAATTAGAAGAATTTAGGAATTTAATAAAATAAATTGATTTTATTTAATTGTTGGGAGAATGTGAATTAAATAAATAAATTTGTTTATTTATTTATTGATAGAGGAATTTGACTTAAATAAATATTAAGAATATTTATTTGGGCAGAGTCGTGTCATTTTTAGGTGTATACACTACCTAGTCAGCAGATGTCGAAAATAAACAAATACTGATAAGGACCAAGTGTCCCCTCAACAAGAAAGCAAAAATGGACCTAATCCATATATGAAGATGGGGTTGATATATATATATATATATATATATATATATATATATATCCAACACTTGACTAGTAGAATCACTTCATGTTGTGATTCGTGTTGTGAATTTTGTTGTAACAAACCTTTGCAATACTGTAAATCTACTTCAACGCACTTTGGATCATTTTCTATCTCACCTTATTGCTACACTCAGTTTTGAGGTACCTGTAGTATAAGCCCAATGGCTATAGTTGGTACTAAACAAGATAGTGTAGCCTTGGTCTTTGTTGTGATCTAATATATGATTTATGCTTAGCTTCTATGAATTGATTTGGTTATTATCTTAGATTAAGATTTTCTAACCAAAGCTTATATCTTGTTGATTATCTTAGCAAATCATAACTATGTGTTTGTGGGAACATCCAGTGATCATGGCACATGTCACTTTTGGGGGCATGGGCTTTGCAAAAGCTCTTGTTCCCTTGCATGTTTTCACTCTACCTTAATGCACTTGATATTGGCAAGCGGGATCAACCACTTTAAGATGGGGGCATATATAATGGTTTCTGCTTGATTATATTAGATACTGACAAAGTGTGTTTGAAAGCCCTCATCACGAGGCGAGATGGTGTATCTCTTGAGCTAGTGCACATCATTTTAAAGAAAAAAGCCCTCATTGCAAGGCAGGATGACGTGTCTCTCTTGAGTTAGTGCATATCCTTTTATACAAAGCCCTCATTGTGAGGTGGGATGGTGTATCTCTTGAGCTAGTGCACATCCTTTTATAAAAAGTCCTCATCGCGAGGTGGGGTTGGATCTTGAGTCATTCACCCTTAAGCGTGTCTTTGGCAGTTGTGGTAGCATAGCTCAACCATTAGGTGTATTTAGCATGTTTTAGATAGTGGAGTAGTGATGAGCTCCTCCCTATCGCTCGTGTTTGCATTATATAAGATGTATAGTGTGTCTATGGCATACTATGTGGCACTCGTGTATTCCATGTGTCTTTTGTGTGTTTTACATGTCTTCTTTGCGTGTCTTGTGTGTTTTTGGCGTGGTCTAAAGTTGTGCAACAATGAGTCCCTCCCCATGTTGTATGTGTTTTGTATGTCTTTGCATGTATGTTTTGTTTACTATAGTTAGCATTATATATGTGTGTGTGTGTGTAATTGCTTAATCATGTCTTCTTTGTGTATTGTGTGACTGTATTCATGTCTTCTCCATGTACTGCATGCATTCACTATCTTCTTCGTGTATTGTGTGCTTCCTTACTATATTCATTGTGTCTTATGTGACTGTTAAGTGTTTTCATATGTTTGCCTAAGCTTGGGGGGGCTAGAAATAGTCTTAAAACTTAGGGTGTGTTTGATGTGTCTGATGTCCTTTGACTGTACTTTAATGCATGTATGGATCGTAAGATCATACACACATTAAAGTGGGGGCTAAATGTTATGGAGTAATAAGTTGACACATGCCTTTTTACCTCCTAGTTTAGCTCCTAGGTCCTATTTGCTTCATTATACATTCTAATTGATCATCCCGAAGGAAATTGCCTGACACCCATGACATTTTGGACCCTTGGGCCTCCTTTAGCTTAACCCTGACCTAATTTGGGCCCCTAGACTTGGGTGCCAACCACCCAAGTCTCCCCTAATTGGTCGAGGCTAATTAATGGCATATTGGTCTGGGCCCTTCCAAAATATTCCTCCTTGTCGACTTTTTTAATGTAAATTCATAAATGTTAGCGGGAAAGCATATATAAGTGAGTTTATGACTTCATTTTAAACCTAGATGGATAACGCAAACTTATAATATTAGAGCAAAGAACATTCAAGGCATTCATTGTGTTATTGTTGTAGATTTATGTTTTTATTTGTGTGTTTGTTGTAGATATGGCTTCATCATCCATCTTCTTATGAGTTGAAGAGCTTTCATCCTCCTAAGGGCTTCACCTCTGAGGTGGCATCATTGCTATTTGAATCATTGGAAATATTTCATCATTTGGATTATCTTTAGCCTCTGCCCTGCAAGGGCACGCTCTCTATCTAACAACGGTGTTGGGAAAGCTTGAATGCTAACCCAAAATTTGACTGAGGCAAATCTCTAAACACAACCCCCAAACCCCTCTCTTATCATCTTATGTACAGGTTACAGGTACAAGTTTCAGGAAAAGTGAAGCTACATGAAGGCAGTGCAAGAATTAGATTTTCAAGATCTAGAATCAATTTCGGATTATCTCTCTGAAGAGACTTGGGCAGTTGGCGCCCTATTCTACAGGGCCTCCAATTTTTGGATCTAGTTTCTGAGCATTATTTACAACATATTCTCAGTTTTGACCTCTGGCTAAATCTCACTTCTAGACTTGGGTGGTTGCCGAATTTAACCTCTGACACATCTACTTTTGGGAGACAGGTTCCGACATCTTATTGATCATTTCTATACTTTTGGTTTCTAGATTTTTGTTGTTGATTATCTATTTCAAGATAATTATCTTATAACTAGGGTTTTCCTCATACTTAACCTAGGGTTTGATAAAAAGCTTGGTTGAATCTTATCTTTCCTTGACAAACAAGAGAACAAAATTTGTAGCTAATTCCACCTCCTTGGTTGTGATTTAGCTCAATCTTGTCCTTGAATGTTATTGTGGAAGAGGGTTTTGATCTTGTTTGTACATGCATGCATTCATCTCCCTTTTAACCACTTAAAAGGAGGTTCATAGACAAAGAAGTCTACAAAAGTATTGAATGCAATGTTGAAGGATTCCTTGAGAGAGGCTAAAGATTTAACCAAAATCATGAACAATGGGCCATCAATGGCACCGAGGCACCAGAAGCTAAGAGGAAAGCTCCACAAACACCATGACACCTACGGCTCAAATATCGAGTTATGTAAATCATAGGAAATAATTCAAGACTTGCAGAAGGGGAACCTCACAAACCTAGAAGGGACTTGGAGTTCAAAGAAGACAACTAAAAAGACCCAAGGATTCCATCTATATTAGTATGGATTACTCAGAGTGTGTGCAAAAAAACACTACAAGGTGGAAGAGTAGATCAAGTGTATTGGTTGGTAAAGTTGGTTGTGTTAAGGGAACATCTTAGTCTCTTCCTAACTTTTGATTTGTATGTCCAATAATAAGTCATGGACAATAGGAGAGGATAGACAACCATCAAAAGATAAATCATGAGAGAGCTCAACTAGGTCCTAAAAGGAAGCTAGGTGTGTGGAAATCACTTCCTACACTAATCTAATGAGGAGAGATGTATGCAAATTTAAATTAACCTTTCTAGTTACAGCATTATTAACACAATAACAGAGATATTGTAGCAATACACATACACACAGAAAGTAGACAAAAGAGAGAGAGAGAGAGAGAGAGAGAGAGAGAGAAGATATACGTGGGGAAAACCCTTACGGGTGAAAAACCCCACACTCCAAAACATAGCTCAAATGTATTACAATAAACAATAACATATTACAATACAGTTTCAGAGCTAATGCTCTTTCAGGAGTCTTTGAATGTCGAATCTAGAAATATTCCAACAGCATAACAATACTTGTACAAAAACTATATATCTCCCATCCAAGCACCTATTTTTATAGAGTTTACAAGGCAAATATGGAACCTTCTAGAGATGGGCATCCATCTTGGACTCATGCCCCAAAACCCATACCTAAGGACACTTGTCCAACATCCCATCCCAATGTGGGTGTTTTGTCCCAAGATAGGCTATGACAGATACTCTTACACACCTTACAGCTATCATTGAATCCATCATAACTGACAACACTTACAGCTGTAAGAGAATCTGTCATACACTGACTAAAAATATCATATTCCTCTTACAACATGTCATAACCTCCCTTGACCACCCAAATATGCCTTTCTCTCATGCAAAGATATACTCACTGACACTTGTCATTAAATAAAAGTTGTTTGAGGTTTTGGGGGCGCTGCCCCTCGACCCCACCTTGTACCACAACAGGGAGCGCTGCCCCTGGAACCTCGCAAGGGGCTCTACCCCTTGACCCCATCTTGGGGGCGTTGCCCCCAAACCCCCATTAATTATTCAAGGGAGAAACCACGACTGCCAAAGTCACCAAAATTTATTCTACTACATGTACACAAGGTGCCGACTATGCCAATTCAACATGGGATAAATAAATACAACATTAGGAATTTGCAAAGGTTGAGACACCTTAATTCCCAACAGGTTCGTGTTATCCTTAAGCACACTAGGTTTTGAAAAATAAGCAATAAAAGCATGTGCCAAATCCATAAAAGAAATGTACAAAGAAAATAAGATGAATCAAATCATTGCAATGTTTTATCACTCAAATGAATCTAAAATCACTAATCAATAAAATATTATCTAATTACTCATAATTAGCAAGTAAGAATGATTTAACATGTAAAGAAGCATCCATATTACCATCATAATCATCATGTATTAACTTATCACTAAGGTCATAATATCATTATGAAATACAAGGAAAGGTAATGAAGCATCAATAGTGACTACATGAGAAGATAATGAAGTATTAGATCAAGTTGTATGCTATCATCATGTAAGGTATTGATATAGGAAAAACTATCATGGATATCCATAGGATTAACATGAGGTGTAGAAGAATAATCATCATGAAACACATCATCGTGTTTAAAGGAAGGTAGATTATCAAAATACATGGCTCTATGGATATAGGACTATCATGACATGGAGAAGAAATATCATCATAAGGTGCACCAATGTCCTAAATAGGTAAAGCAAGTGTAACATCATCAATAGCCATCACACTAGGTGTATCATAGGGTAAATTCTCACTATATGTATGCTCATTACTATCACATTTCATAGAAGAAATAGGATCAATATGAGACTCCTAGACAAGTGAAGTGAGTATCTCTAAGAGGAAAGGACAAACACTAATCAATTTAATTGAGGGAGAAACTAATACATGATAGAACACCACCTCCATAGTAAACACATCCTCGTCCATAGCATAAAAATTCACGAGAGAATTAATGATGGATCATGTGTAAAAAAAGATAGGAACATGTCAAAAACAAAAATATTTGCATGCACATCAGCAAAGGAAAATGGCTTAGAAAGAGTCATAATGATCTACATTATCCAAGGGTAGGAAAATGGGATCAAAGAGATATATCACTTTATAAACCCAAAACTTAATCAAGGTATATAAACATATGCAAACAAAGATGTCCAAACCCAAGTTAGTTAGAATAAAATTATATATGAAAGCCTTATAGAAAAATATAGGCCAAACCTTGGGGTGTAAGAATGTCGAATTCACCAAAAATGTAAATGTAAAAGTATCTTTGCATGGATCTCTAGGCTAATTAATCAAATGCTACTAGTAAACACCCAATTAACCTAAATAACAAAGTTGGGTTAATAGTTGCATAATATAATTAAAAAATAAATGTGAAGGATCATGGTACCTAGCTCTAGAACCAATGATGAAGAATTGATGTTGATGTCATGCTAGAATCATTCACCATTGTTCAAAAATATATTGCTCTTAGTCTAATGGACATGCCAAAATTTGTGTGGTCTCATAATTTTGTGTGGTTTAGTTCCGAGCCCCTCAAGTTTGACCTCAAGCCACATGAATTTGGTCTAGTAAACAAATTTGAACCGTCTCCCATAAGTGATCTAGCATAATATTGTGACTATAAAACAATTTGTCTTCACCTTCCCATTAGTTTAATGTGTCAAGTCAATGTTTACAAACACCTTTGAGAAGATTGCCAAGTCGATAAATGAGTAAGTTCGCCTTGGTCAACCCCTTAGCGGGCCAAATTAAGAATGAGACTAATTATTGAAAACAACATACATAGACATGAAGATGGCCACGGTCTCTTTGTCCCTTAAGAAATTGAGGTGTGCTCTAGATGCTCTTTTTATTCTCCAAATTCAACATTTATATTAATGGCACATTAAATGTCTTTAAATACCAAAACATAGCAATAAGTCACACAAACTTGTACAAAGCCGACTCATAATGGCTACTAAAAATGGGAGGCAAATTTGAAATTAGAATTTTTTATTTTAAATTTGGGGTTCATTTCTGCACACCTAGGAGTTGAACGAAGTCAATCTTCAACCATTCAATAATGAACAAGTGGAGAAAATGATGATCTCAAGGCAGAGATTGAATGTGTGGAAATAAGTGTTAATCTCAATGGATAAAAATGGCAAATGTATTGGTTTTAGTGTAAATGGGGATATGAGGAAAGGTCAAACATATGGAACTATGTGCAAATAAGATAAAATTGGTATGAATAAAGATTGGGTCATGAGCCAAACTTAGCAAGAGTATGCCACTTGTCAATATGCAACTTTATTAAAAATATTACACCATGGTGGGCACAAATCTAAATGGGAAATGGCATGTTATATTAAATTTCACCATTACAACTCTAAAAACAACATTTATAAACCCTAGCAAAAACAATACATAAAAATATTAAATTGTAAATCTTTAAAAAAATGATTTGAATTTCTCAAATTTGGAGAAAAAAGAAGCATCATGATTCATTTTTTGACATTTTAATTTTGTTTATTTGAATCTTCTTATGTTAATAGGCCCTTGGTCTTCTAGTGAAGTTGAATGGTTCTAAATGAGCCCATCAGAGGTCCCCGACACCATGAGGGATGAGGTCGAGATCATGCTTGGGCAACTTTGGCAGAATGGTTACCCCTTAGTCCTTGACTCTTAGCCAAAAAGGTTTCATCCTAGGGCTCGTGCTCCTATATCGGATAGCTAGACAATTCTATGGATTTGATATAAAACCCTCCAATTTAACCAAAAAAACACTCAAACAAAAATTTAAAAATAAAATTCAACTTTAAAACTACTTGAACTTGAAGTCTTGATTGAAGTGGATGGAGACTCTTCCTCTACCTCTTTTTCAGCAGAAAGCAGTACCAATTGTTGATGGTGATTTAATTGAAAGTGAGCTATCTTATCTATAAAAAAATTGTAGATTGGGATGTTGGTGGGCCCCCCTTGCATGATAGGGTTAAGGTTAGTGGGCTTAAACTGATTTAGAAGTGGCTTTCGAAGTTATAATGCAGTTGAAACAGGGCTTAATCGGTGGCCTAATATAACCCTGTGTAAAGGCTCTTAAATTTAAGTCCCACATAATTCCTATGTAATGTTTATTCTAAATATTGCAGTCAAATCTTAAATGGAGAAAACATCAATTAAAAAAACATCTAGCTAAAATAATCTCATCACTAAACAATAAGAAAACAGAAACTTCCCTAGAAAATGACGTGCCGAAAGCAGCCATATTTGATTAATATGCACCTTACAAATCAAACAATTTCTTTAAAAGATCATCTTGAATTGTCATTTCTTGCCTTAAATAATTTTGCGTGTCAATCAAAAAGAATAAATTCCATATGCTTTTCAATGTTTGCTCCCTAAGTTTTCCAGTATTTCATTCCAAAGCATAGTTGATTGTAGGTGGTTTTAACAACAAAGATATCTCACGGTAGGTCTGATAAGAAAAAAAATTTCCAATGTCATTTTGCATGAAACAGAGTGCTTTCTAGCTCCCTTACTAAGCATTCGTCAACACACCCAAAAGCTGTCACCTAAAAAAATTGGATTCAAGAGCACAATTTTCAACACCATTTTAAAAAAATTTACAATGACAAATAAATCCGATTATAATTGTCTGGTAGCAGAAACTATCAACACAGTCAGAGCAAGATATAAAACAACATGAACACACTTCACAGGATACAAGATGTACACTTTCAAGAAGATGTCCACAGCAGACCAAATTCTGCAGGTAAAGTGACAATACTTGTGCAGTCATAATAAGGCATATCACAAAACAGGGGAGGAATAAACCACAGTTCTGAATTACAATGTACCAAATTAACCACCATATCCAGTTATTTACATGAGGAAAACAATTTCAGTCTACATCCTATAATAAAATGTTTGTGACTGCTTCAAATACAGAGAGCTAATCTTTCTTTGTGGATTTGTTAATGAGGGACTTGTGAATGTGAGGGATAACACCTCCACCAGCAATGGTACCCTTGATCAAAGTGTCAAGCTCTTCATCTCCGCGAATAGCAAGCTGCAGATGCCTTGGAGTGATACGTTTCACCTTCAGATCTTTACTTGCATTTCCTGCCAGTTCCAGAACTTCTGCAGTCAGATACTCCATAATGGCTGCTGAATATACTGCTGCTGTTGCCCCCACCCTCCCATTTGCCGACACTCTGGATTTTAACATCCGGTGGATACGCCCAACTGGAAACTGCATCACACACACACAATTCAATCAAAATACAACCATGGCAATTCCATTGAAATTTGAAGCTCTCATCAAATGCATTTCTTCAATAGGATAGAAAATGTATGGAACTACAACCCACTTGAAGAACAATAACCAAATCCAATTTTATAAGGACGCTTGTGCAAGATAAACCAATTCCCCCAAAGGAGCAGAGCTTGAAATTCATTTTTGCCCAGTTATCCTCCTCTTATGGCACAAACATTCTTGACATGCTGAAAACTAGCATTTAAGTATGAAATTCAGATGGTCACATACAGTTGAAGTTATGCATCGTTTGTTGAACAAAGAAAACTAATTAGGACTACATTAAAAACTAGGATATCCACATCATGCATGGAACTGGAATCTGTAAACGGAGATATTGGAGTAACAGAAGCCGAGATGCATACCATTTAATCAAAAGCATCCAAGGAGATATGATTACCAGTCTCACTGACTTCAGAAAAGCATTTACACCATGCTGAAGTACAATACTGCCCTGAGAGACACTGGTTGTAGGAAGGACAAGACTATGCACACTACAGAAACTTTCTATTGGATAAAAGGTAGCTAGTAGAGACTTGGACTCAACACTCAACGGAACTATTTGAAGAGTTGCAGACTCCTTTTTATGGTTTGATTTCTGGAATTCAATTCTACTGAACGTTGAACCAGAATAAACATGATTCCTTGTAAAATTTGAATAGCAAAGATGCATGTCTCTTAAAAAAGAAAATTCAGGACCCTAGAGGAGCATATTTACGGCAGTCCACAGACTAATTGTTTCTCCTGAAAGTCGCCCCCAACAGGTTACCTATATAACATGTCCTGCCTTTTAGCCTCTGAATCAGTATAACAACATTCCAACTTGCCAATCCTCTCAAGATATCATTATAACAAGAAAAAACTCCTAAAACGAAGCAATTTTCCTTACAATGTTCTGACATATATACTTGTATATTTTCAAAGGACAACACAGTTTGACTACTCCTACCATACAATTCTCAGCCAAAGAGAATCACACTTACAATCAGTTTACAGAGTCCACTTTATATGAAAACCTACCATTTTTTGATGAAGATAATTCTGTAACCAAATCCTATAGAAAAAATTTAAAAAGACAATATGGACCAAAATAATGCCAAAACATTTATAAATCTCATACCTTAATATGCTAAACCTATTTTGCAGAGGCCATAAAGAACATGATTCATTTTAAGAAAGAACTTGTGTGGTCTCTCAACTTGACCTTGAATCACATCCAAACTTCTGATAACTGGTCTTGGTTAAGAACTTGAGAGGGTGATTTCTCAGAGCGAGGATATAGCCATTGGTCCAGATAGGTGCCCAGATAAAAGCTTTATGCAAGTCAGGCTAATCTGAAGAGAGACAAGGTCTCATTGTTCTGATATATTAACTATAGTGTACTGATTAATGGGCTCTGCATGTTAGGCAACCTAAATAAAGCCACTAGATCAAAACAACTTTCATATAAATATCAGGCAATCTGCTGAATGAATTAATAAACCCTGGTGATCAAGAATTTCTGAGAAAATCCAAAATGATCGTGTAGAGTGAAATTTTAAAATTTAAAAAAAAAAAGAGAGGGGAAGGCACAGACTTACATTTTTAGGGGACATAATAGAGGAGTTTGTATTAGGACGGGAGTTTGCATTCTTTTTATCTAGTTAGGTTTCTGAAAACCTTCACAATTAATAATTATATTCCATCCTTATCCATGTATCATCTTGTCTAAAATAGAATATGGATCAAAATAGACAGCTAGCCAATTATAACTCTCTAACAAAAGAATATTATAAAATTAACATGAAATTAATTTATTCTTCAACTAACACAGAAACCATGAAATATGCTTCTGCATCATCACCAGACAGCAGAGACCAGCTCTCAAACTTGTCACAAGTCTGAGAAGCTTAATAAGACTGGAACAAAAAATGACTGCTAGGGATCTAGTGATGTAATGAACATTACAGGACAGACTTGCGAATTACCTAAATGCATGCCATTTAATCCATAATGTTTATATGCAGCAGCATGGCTATACAGGTTCTGCTGACAAGATGAGCATTTTCTCATATAACATCAGTACCAACCACCAAGGCCAACACTGATAAACACTGCAGCAAGAATAAGAGCAGTGGAATATACAAATTCTGTATACACGAGCCTCATCTTTCGTGGGCACTTTGAAAACTTACTCATCTAACACATTGGTCCTCCTGGCCATTGATCACTTCAACATCAGGTAATAGAGAAGGAAACTCGGACAGGTTCATGCATTCATTCTTTTATATATATCGTAAACAGTTTATGCCCAAAATAACAGGGCAGCAACTTGCAGCAAGTGCATCAGTGCTAATCGTAGCATATACTCAAATTATAAATATGGAAATCATGTAGGTATATTTTGAAAAAAGAAGCCTAAATAAAACTATGAAAACTGGAAAACAAAAGTTCACAACATTAAAATTATACCGTAGATATTACAAAAAGTTAAGGGAATAAACAAATTGATGGGAATTAAATTGCTTAGAAAAATTCAAATATATAACAAAACAAAGTAGCTTGGCAACTGGATTAAACCTTAGGTCCACCTTGCTAACATTCTTCATTTCTGTAAGGCAGTCTGCTTGAAATTTTCAAAGTTCAGTAATATACCATTACGTTGGGTTTCACCTCCAACAGAATCTACAATAGGATGTAAGATTCAGTAATACAACAACTTATGAAGTCTCAATGGTAAAGAGCAGTCAGTTTCACGAGGTTGGCAAGAAAACACAGAATCTATACAAGGTTACTTTATCGAGTCGAGTCCCAAAGACAAAAAGAAAACAGTTTTACTTGGTTGACAAGAAATCAAATCATATGAGAAAACATGCCAACCAAAAAAGTTCTGTGCTTAAGGGTAGATTTTCATTTGACTGAAAAGGAGACTTTGCAGCCAAAATCAATACTGTACTGTTCAAAGACTGAAAACAACATTTCATGTATACATGAAGGAAATTAAGGCTTAGTTCATAATATAATACAGACTAAAGATGATCTCTGTATGCAGCGCATCTATGCTTAATATAATCGTAGTAGTCAATCTATTCTCATGTAAACTAGATTAAGTCCAACCGAAATGCCTTCACAACGGACCTGGCACGACCAATACTTTTCTTATTTAAGAAGAACAAAATCGCCAAGACCCACATGAAAAGTATCAAGATTGATTAATGGGTGTAAGAGGAAAAAGCAACAGCTTCCTAGACAGGGTCCCTTCAACATGAAAAACAGTTCGATAGTCTGATCATTTAATAACTTGTCAAACAAGAACAAGCCCATAAGGCCCCACAATGAGACAAGAAAGGCCTACAAACAACATAGATTTTTCTAGAATTCTCACTACCCCAAAAAAGATCCTCCAAGCAAGAAGTATGAACACATGCATGCACAGACTAAACCAATGAGTTGGAACCAAACAAAAAGCATTACAAACAAGTAAAAACCTGGAGGCCTGCACGAGATGAACGAGAGATGGGCTTCTTCTTATCAGCCTTGTCATTACTGATAGATTTGCTATTATTAGCAGAAACTGGAGCAGGGGTGGAGGATTTCCCAGAAAGCAGGCCTTTGGCACCTTTGCCTGTAACCATTGTCTCTCCTACCGATGGTTTCTATTCAGATCCTGCAACACAACAACCACCCACACGCTATGTTTCTGACAAATTGGGCTAAATGGGTACAAACCTCTTATTAATCACTGCATGAAAAGGAGCTCAGATGTAGCAGAGGAAGCCCAAACACAGGTTGTACATGGAGAGAGAAAGAAGTAATGAAGCAAAAAAGACGAGAAGAAAAAGTACCTGAATAAAATGAAATGTTAAGATGTGGCAGAGGTGCTTTTGAATTTGGAGGTGGTGAGTAGATGTGCTGCTCCTGCTGACAAAAGGATCTCTTCCTAGGCTTTGGCTTTCATTTTTCATTCGCCTAATCCCATAGGAGTGGGTATGAGTAACAAGCCGTTTGGGTAGAAATATACTTCCAAAGTCTAATTGTGTGAAAAACTCGTAAATTGGAATTTATCTTATATTCCCCTTGTTTTTGACTTTGACATTTTTTATTTTAAACTACAACCTTATTAAATCTCTATTTGAATTTTAACAATTAAGTATGAAGGCTGTAGGTCAAGAAATATTTTGCGTCCGTGGCTATCCACTATTCGGGATGTACTTTTTACGAGACTAATTATTAATTTTTTTTAATGAATAATTCTCATTTTTATTAAAATGTTTTATTAGGGTTTAAGAATCTATTTTTGGGAGTATAAATCTATTTAGCACTCATTGCATTTAGGCAATGCTTACAGGGTGAAGCATTAGGACCTCCCAAGAGGTCACCCATCCTAGTAATCAAGTGTGCTTAACCATGGAGCTTCTCCCAAGATAAAACCTACTTAGCTTACTACCCCAACAAGTGTTGTTCGACTCGGGTGTCATTTCTATTATTTTGTATGAAGATAATAATGCATCATATTCACAAAAAAGAGTGGTTGGAAAAAGTCATGCCCTACAGTATATGCAAGGAAAAGTATTAACGACATATCTGAAAAGAAAAATAAAAGAATAAGTGGCAAAGCTGCTAAGTAGTAAGAGCTTTTGATCCAGTAGCAAGAGGGGGGGTGGGTCAAGGTCATCTAGTTTTCCCTAGCCACCAGATAGGTCTTGGTCGTCTAGAATAAGCTCCCAACCTGTAAGTACATCATCATCATTAGCCTGTTCATCGTCAAGAGGCTAAGTATTATTCTTGGTATGAGAAATAGTTAGAGAAAGGCGAGGAAACTTGGTATCTAGCCAACTAGAAGCACCATGGTCATGACGTTGAGAAGAAATTAAATGTTAATGAGGCCAATTGTTAGTACTATGGCCCCATGCTCTATGTTGAGGTGACTGAGAAGCATGTGAATCACAAGATTCATGCCCACGGGCATTATGACTACATCTGCATCGACACGCTCAAGGGGGAGATTGACCCCTATTGGAAGGAGAGATTGACGAAACTCTGGCAATTGTACAAGGTTCATTACCCCCAATGGTTAAGAAGCACCTACAGGTGAGTAGCTTTTAGTGCAACTACATTATCTTGCACTTGTATTTGCATGAAGACATTCGAATAAATCATGGACTTAGAATACATAAAAAAATGAACATCAATAGAAAAAACAAGAAAGATAGTAGAATTTCTATTATTCCAAATACTAAATAGGATCCCTTCTGAAAGCATATCAAATCTAAGTAAATTTTGTAAGAATTCTAGGCCAATCCCCAAGAAGAACAATATGCCAAAAATAGGTTCAAAATCTAAAGGGTTTGAAGAAATCATGAAACCAATTCGAAGTAGCCTAGGCTCTGAGGCAAAATCAAAAGAGATGTTTATGAGTCTCCTAACTTGTCCACATAAAGGGCAATGAGGATTAACAACCCCAAACGAATCAATCTAGAGCCAATACGGAGACCCTAGTAGAGAATGCACCAAGCAATGTGAGCAACCTTCAGCTCAAGAACGCCAACCAAATAGTCTAGAATCTCTATTGCCAAGAGCTAGCTAAAGACTGTAAAACCCATCTATCATTAATCTTTTACACCACAAGCAAATGGGAAGATAGCCGAGGGTGTCCTTTGTGAGGTTTATAGTTATGAAATGGTGTATCATGATACCATTTCCAATCTTTCTACTAGGGTATAAAACTCCTCACCCCAACTTTATGTAGCACCTTTGTAGGACCAAAATCAACAATAGTCTAGATGGATTCAAAATCTTGATTGGTGAGTCTTCAAGCCAAAAAGAAAATTCAATAGTCCTTGAAAAAGGTCTAGAAGAGTTAATCCATTTGTTATAAAATTTCAAAGGACAGACCTAGGGAACCTTAGCGAGAGGTCTATCCTAGCAAGTGATCACAAAAGACCAATAGTTAGCCTATTGTTGTAAGATAGAAAAGAGAGCCTAATCAATTATGCACTAACTAGATCAATCTTTTCTATCAAACATTAGAACACAAGCCGACAAAGACTTGTACACTTGGCTACAGTCCTCAAGGGAGAGCCAAGCTATCTGGGCTCTGTTCTTGTGTTGTAATAGTGGATATTGATTTGAGAATAGCAAGATCTATGGTTTTAAGTGACCTAATTGACAAAACAGACAACTTACAGGTGTTATAGATTGACTGACAGAAACATAGAGCAGATCAGGAATGAACAAGGCAGATGGAGCCTGTAGTCGAAAATAGGGGCATATCTGGTAAGACTTGGGTGTTGGACACCCTAGTCCTAGGGTTTTTTCCCTAACGAAGTTTGTGTGTGACGATCTATGTTGCTTTTATCTTCCTATCGCTCATTGGCGCCTGCAACTACCGATTCGGATCTGCACACATAAAAGAGGGAAAATAGTTGTGTTGTATAGGGGCTTGCCTCATTCAAACCCTATGTTGGTGTTCCCACCTCCACAACAACAATGATAGATGATGATAGAGAGTGTGTGATCGCGATGCGTAGAGGAAAAACATGTAATAAAGACTGCCGTAATCAAATGAAATAAAATAGAGTTACCATGAGCATAATGTTGATAACTGAGAGGGGGGTGAATCAGTTATCCTAATTATTTCTACTTTCAGAGCTTTCCTAATAATAAATGCAGCATTAATTCGATTAAGCAAACATAACCATGAAATGGAAATACACATGACACAATATTTTTGACGTGAAAACCCTGTTAAGGGAAAAAACCATGGGGTGATTAACCCAAGATTCTATTCTCTGTTAGAAGAATGGAAATACAAAATGGCACTTGCCAATTAGGGCTCACTGCCCGAGCACACTGCTCACAAGAGGCACACTGCCTACAAGAGACACACTGTCTACAATTTATAAAGAGTGTAATACAATACTTGAACTGATAAGGAGCATCAACATATGCTAGAGTTCAGTTCCGGTTAGGCTCTGTACACTGATCTGCTGCACTTCATCTTTCCTCTTCTTTTGTGCTGCTTTCCTTTCACATACTGGACCTTCCTTTCTGCTTTTATTCAGCTCTACTGCTTTTCTTTGCACATCACCAAAAACCATGACACCTCTCACAACTAAATCCATCTTGTATATATATGCGCACAAGTGATTTCATCACCTTTCTAGTCGGCACCTGGAATAGTCAATATTTTCCACAAACTTTGATCTGTCGGCTGAATCCTTGCTTACCAAGTAATGCGGATCAAGGATATACTTGTAGAAGTCATCAATCATGTTGGCCAATCATAACTTATGCCTTAAGAATCTTTACCATCATCAATAACACATCTGGAATAATGTTTGATGTTCTGCCAGTCAGTTCTTCCTCTGTCACACTGCCAATCAGGAACCCGATACAAAAGTATTCATATCTTTTGCTTCATCTATCACCGGAGGCTAAATCCTTGGAATCTATCACTCAAGGTAGTCCTCTTGACTTCCCCAAATCCGTACTTCACCAAGATACTTCCTCTGAGAGATCTGGACCTAACTGTCAGACCTTGCCACTTGCTCTGTTCTTGTTTACCGGACCACAACATTCTTCACTCTGACTTCCGGTATAGACATACCATGTCCTGCGGATGTGTGGGATGAACTTTGTTGCCATCAATGACAACATTCATGAATCCATATAGTGTCTCTTGCCAACAATCTCCCCCTTTGGCATTGATGGCAACACTTAGTCAAAAATGACTAAGTGTTTACACTATGCTCCCCCTTGGCTGATGCTCTGTTTTTATATACATTTTTCAGAGCTCCCCCTTAGTTGGATTCCTCATTTTTCACTAGTCTTCACTCCCCCTTTGACATCAATGGCAAAGGGTGGGAACCGTGCATCAAAATTTTCAAAAATTTAACTATACTTAGCCGCATATAACATACTCACATAAACTGAAGAATGTCTACAAAAGTTGTCTTCAATTGGACAAATTCTGTTGCCCAACTTTGCTTCATTCTGTCCAAAATTGATATATGACTGCTTAATAGGAATGCAAACGCATCTGCCCTGTTTAGATCTATCGGATCACTGGTCTGGGCTGTGATCTAGGCTTCTTTTATGGCCTCATGCATGGCCTCTAACTTAGGGATAATTATCCCTCTGAGCTCACTCAACCTACTGATACTATTTTTCTTCTCTTTTTCAAGCTTCTTAATTTCATTCAAAACTGCAACCATTTGACATTCTTGATTTATTATGGATGTAGTGAGTGGATCAAAATTTTGAGAAAGTTTTATCAGTTTATCCTCCTGTTCTTTCATTTTCTTCTTAATCTCCACTATTGTTTTAGACCAAGATATACAAAATTTGTATACATCACCTCCATCCTTAAGGGCATTTTCCAAACTTTTTATCCCAATACCCATAATTCTTCTGTCATTTGATATTAACCCTTGTAGCTCTGAGAATCTCTTATCCAGAAATTCTTTCCTGACCTCCTCAGCTGATTTCTCTAGAGAATTAAAATGTTTGCTAACACTATTGACTAGAGTTTTGAGATTACCGGAGGAAGAGGCTATGGGATCCTTTTAAAAAGATGGCATGATCTTTTCCAACACTCCGGATGCTGCCTCTATAAGCTCACAGTCTTCCATGTGAGATTTCAGTAGTTTCTCTTTGGCCTTCGCATTTGCAAATGAAGCTATCTTCATTGTTTGTACCGGAGATAGAAAGTCAAAATCTAATGGCCCTTTTAGTAATTCCGGTTCATCCATCTCATTAGTTTCTTTTGTCAAGAAGTCCTTGATAGATTCTGCAATGTCTCTTGCCAGAGACAGATTCTTCTTCTCTTCTGCAGTGTCACTTATGTTCTTTTCAGCTTGACTTCCTTCT
Organism: Cunninghamia lanceolata; assembly: GCA_027924645.1. Lineage (NCBI taxonomy): Eukaryota > Viridiplantae > Streptophyta > Pinopsida > Cupressales > Cupressaceae > Cunninghamia > Cunninghamia lanceolata. The sequence goes on from BSBN01001965.1 coordinate 20,584,625, forward strand.
TTACTTTTCACCTCTTTTTCTTTCTCCTTTATTATTTCTTCTTCTTTAGATCCGAGGTCAACAGGGGAATCCGGAGGAGAAATGTTAGACTATTCATGGGCCACCTCTTCCGAAGCAGAGGATTCTAAGTCCTTAGCTATTTCTGCACTGGTATTCATTACCTCTTCTGTCATTTTCTCAGTAGACTCTTCTGCAACACTTGTGGTCGAGGGGTCAGTACCCAAGTCCTCTATAATTGGAATGTTGAATCTTTTGAATGCATTTCGGAGGATCTCTTCTGTCTCTTTTGCAACTTTGTCAGTCTCTCCGAGCATAGGTTAATTCATCCTTGCTTTGCTCCTGAACTCATCCTTTTGACTGGCATAAGCCCTTGTGGCTTTTGTCTTTGTTCTTTTCTCTCTTTTGCCGGATAATTTTGCTTCCAGTTTTGATGGCCTTGAGCTTTTGGTAGTGGTAGGTGCAGATCTCTTTGATGATCTGGTTCGGGTGGAAGGTTTTACCAGAACACTTTCCTCACCTTTCTTTTCTGCCTTTTTCTTCTCTTCCTCAGCCCTTTCCATTTTTTTCTGTTGGCATCAAGTGCCTCCTTTGATATGCCAAAGCCTTTTGCAACATCTTCAACTTCTTTTCTTACCTTCCTCTTGATCTCTGGTTGTCTGAGTTCCATATGAATCTTTACACTTAGCTCCTCAAAGGTTCCAAACCTTTCTGCCTTGGGATCTTTTGGCTGACTTAACATGTGTTCAATATGCAGCTCAACAATTTTCTCATCAACTTCATACCCCATTGGCATGATCCATACTATTCTTGGTTCCACTGCCTCCATAAGGCACTGATTAGTTTCTACCATGAAGCAAACAGTATCCTTATACTTCTCAACTAATGATTTTGGGATTCTTTCTCTGATTTGCATAGTATTTTGGAAATTCTTAAAGTACCCCCACAAAGTTGTATTCCTTGCCTTGGCATCCCCAAGTCCATGCAAGTAATCTCTGATTTGTATTGCTACTGGTTTGTTATTTTGCCATACCCATCCATTAGATCCAGGCAGCTCATTCATGAAGTAGAAAAATAAACACAATATCAGTCCACCATATTTAAAGGAGTTTTTCTTGTCCTTTTTGACCTTTTGTATGTTCTCCATCAATTGACTTAAAAGAAGTTCACATAGATCATACTCTGCATTCTTTCTTAGCATTTCATAGGCAGTATACACTGCAGTTCCAGACACTGAATTCTCCCTATTGGAATGATATATTTTATACCCTATTATCATAGATGCAAACTTGATATCTGGGTCCGTGATATCTTCAATGGTCATTGCCCTCTTATCAAATTTTGATCCAGTGGCATTAGTCACAATTTGGTTTTTGATAGATTTGAGGATAGGTATCCCTCCGGAGGAGTATAAGCCGGTTACTGCCGTAATTGCCTCCTTAGTGATTTTGCAAGGTCTGTTCAGCCATAGGAAGTTGTCATGCATCCTACTCAATACATACCGAACCCATTCATCTTCTTCAAAGTAGGGGAAATGAATGAACTGATCAAAATGTTTCTCCTGGATGCCCTTATATTAAGTTTTAAGTTCAAAAGCATCATCTATCAATTGTTTATGATAGATTTCACTTAGTTTGGATTCCCTGAACTCTTCAATATTTGCATGTATGTAAACCCTAATATCTTCTGTATGCAACACACCATGCAAAACACTGGAAAATGCTCCTAGGGGATCTACTTCCAAGGATTTGTATGGATGTTTCTTGAATATGGGGCGAGGTCTGTCAGAGATCTTCACAATATTTGGAGTACCCATTATTTAAGGATTTACAGAAAGACATTTGATAACGGAGAATACCTTTTGCGCCTTTTGGTTTCACGAAGTGAGCCAGATCAATTGCTGGATGAATCAGATTCTGCAGATGACCTTTGATGGGCTTGAGGAATTTTTGTTGCAGAGCTTCTTTTCGTTTCTTCTTGAATGCAGAATGAACAAATGCTTAATAAGAAAACCCTTATATTGCTCCGCAAACCCTAACATCAATTTGCAATAAATGCTCGACCTAAGTCATTCCAGTTTGCCTTATTCGGATGACTTGAAGAACCGGATCAATCTTGATTGTAAACATCTTGTGGATCATCCAAATCTTAACCACAGTCTACTTAGATGTTTCTCTTATGAGCCCTTTAATCTGCAACTCTCCTTGTGCCAGTTCTGGCACCAATTAACTAGCTGGGGGAACAAGGTTTTCTTTGTGTCTCCCCCTGAGCCAGAGCTCACTTTTTAATTTCTGGAAGGAATATCAGCACCAGAGTCTGGTGCGGATCCATCCCCTACATTCTCTGTACTTTTCTTCACCCAAATCTTGTTCATCTCACTTTGAACTTCATCCGCATTCACTTTTTGTTTTCCCTTATCTTGATTCTGATTATAATATACCGGACCTCGTTTGTCTTGATTCTTGCTTCTACAGAATTTTGCTATATGACCAGATCTATTGCAAACTTGGCAAACAACATTTCTTTGCATATTTGATGGATATCCTCTTGATCTGCATTGATTAGCCATATGACCCATTCTATTGCATGCAAAGCATCTACCATTGAATGAATTGTTCATTTGCATATTTCTGCATTCATGAAATTTGTGACCATACCTTTTGTAGTTGAAGCACTGTCCAGAGAAGGATGTATTAGTCTGATTCATTCTCTTTCTGTACTGATTAGCTTTATGACCAAAGTTATTGCAGTTGTGGCAGTATCCATTGAAGGATGGATATCTTTGAGCATTAGGCTGTCTTACCGGAGGTCTTCTAGGCCTGTTCCTTGGGTTTTCTGATCTAAGATTCTTCTGACCGGATTCAGAGCTTTCTCCTTTCTCATATCCCAAACCACACTTGTCATCTACCCTCTTTTGACTTTCAAGAAGAACTTCAAGTTGAGTAGAACTTATCTTGAATTTCTCTTTATATTCATTTGCTATTTGAAGATCCCTTTTGAGAGAGACAATTTGATCCTCAAGTTTTTCTTCATTATCTTTAGCATCTTCAAGATCAGATTCAAGATGTCTGATAATTCTATCCATCTTGTGGCAATCTTCTGATTTCTCCTTGAGAGATTGTCTTAGATTATCTTTAGTTTTTCTTTTCTCTTCAATCTCTTGGGTAAACTTCATAACTCCTGATTCCATTTCATGTCTTACCATAATGATTTCTTTTGATAACTTTTCACATAACTTGGTTTTCTCCTTTAGATCTTCATTTGTATTATTGGCTTCACTTTGACTTGCCAATTGCTGAAGTAGCTCCTTTCTCTTTTTCATAGAGAGACTTAATTTGTCTTTTAGTTCTCTCATGAAATCATTAGCATGTTTGAGTCTTTCCTTTAACTCATTGACTTCAAAGTTTGACTGCTCAAGATCATCAAGGGTAGTCTTGAGTTGCTCCCTTAACCCATATACATCCATTTGAATTCCCAGATCTTCCTCAAGCTGTTAGACTCTGTTAGGAGGAACTTGGCTCTGATACCAATTGTTGATAATTGAGAGGGGGGGTGAATCAGTTATCCTAATTATTTCTACTTTTAGAACTTTCTTAATAATCAATGCAGCATTAATTCAATTAAGCAAACATAACCATGAAATGTAAATACACATGACACAATATTTTTGACGTGGAAACCCTGTTAAGGGAAAAAACCATGGGGTGATTAATCCAAGATTGTATTCTCTGTTAGAAGAATGGAAATACAAAATGGCACTTGCGAATTAGGGCTCATTGCCCGAGCACACTGCTCACAAGAGGCACACTGCCTACAAGAGACACACTATCTACAATTTATAAAGAGTGTAATACAATACTTGAACTGATAAGGAGCATCAACATATATTGGAGTTCAGTTCTGGTTAGGCTCTGTACACTGATTTGCTGCACTTCATCTTTCCTCTTCTTTTGTGCTGCTTTCCTTTCACATACTGGACCTTCCTTTCTACTTTTATTCAACTCTACTGCTTTTCTTCGCACATCACCAAAAACTACTACACCTCTCACAACTAAATCCATCTTGTATATATATGCGCACAAGTGATTTCATCACCTTTCTAGTTGGCACCTATAATAGTCAATATTTTCCACAAACTCTGATCTGTCAGCTGAATCCTTGCTTACCAAGTAATGCGGATCAAGGATATACTTGTAGAAGTCGTCAATCATGTCGGCCAATCATAACTTATGCCTTAAGAATCTTTACCATAATCAGTAACAAATCCAGAATAATGTCTGATGTTCTGCCAGTCAGTTCTTCCTCTGTCACACTGCCAATCAGGAACCCGATACTCAAGTATTCATATCTTTTCTTCATCTATCACCGGAGGCTAAATCCTTGGAATCTATCACTCAAGGTAGTCCTCTTGACTTCCCCAAATCCGCACTTCACCAAGATACTTCCTCTGAGAGATTCGAACCTGACTGTCGGACCTCGCCACATGATCTGTTCTTGTTTACCGAACCACAACATTCTTCACTCTGACTTCTGGTATAGACATACCATGTCCTGTGGATATGTGGGATGAACTTTGTTGCCATCAATGACAACATTCATGAATCCATATAGTGTCTCTTGCCAACACATAAAACCCTAATGGATTTGATGTTGCAACATGGATCAACCATAAGGAGTTGAAGGAGAAGGAGCTTCCTCATAGACCTGCAAGGGTTAGTACATACAACAATAATCTTCACAATTAGAGAGCTTGTAGAGAGAGAAAGAAAGAGAAAGAGAGCTTGTTAGAGGGAAGTTGCATGTGTGTAAATGAGTGAGAAACTTGCTTATATATGAATCCCAATTACTTTCTAAAGGCCCAATTGAGTTGAGGTCGACAAGGCGCATCACATAAGGCAAAAGGCTGACATTCAAATATACTCTTTTGGGGCCAAACTGGCAGGACCCTAGCACTAGGCGCTAGTGTCCTGGTGATTTGGAATTTTCAAATGTCAAATGTCAGAGGACTTAGCCTTGTTTCTCATAAAAGTATTGAATGTGCATGTATTAAGAAGAGATGAACATGCAAGCTAAAACGAGTGCCAAACCTAGTGTGAAATTGTAAGAGGTAACAATTCTCGACACTACATTTAGCCCCCACTTTAGTGAGGGTATGAACTTATGCTCATACACTCACTAAAGTACATAGAAGCCAAATCTCTTCACCAAAATGTTGAAGCCGTAGAATGTCTCTAAGTTGAGAGATGTGCTAGCCCCCAAGCTTAGGATTCTACGAGTCTACAATGCTCAAATAAAGAGGTTGCACATACACAAGACACATAGAATAAATCATAAGGATACACACAAAGCATAAATAGAGCATACACAAAGCATATATGGAAGTCACGAAGAATACATGGAAAACACAAAGCATACATATAAGGCACAAAGCATACATGGAAAACATGAAGCATACAATAACAAAGTCAGTAAGCCAAAACACATAAGCAAACAAAAGAAAGGTTTTGAATCATCAAGGTAAGGAGACCTTGGTATAAAGGTTGTCTCAATACCATGTGTCATCCCCAAAATATAACAAAAAAATAAAAGAAAACCAAAAATAGAGGAATTCTAAAAAAGAGATAGAAGAATGTAATGAGTCGATCAATTGCTATAAGGAGATTGTAAGGAAGATAAGGTACTGGAACAACTTCTAACACTAATCTTAAGGGGAGGGATATGTAGAACTTTTCAAATCTTTACAATAGATATAGAAATAAACACAAATAGCAATCATACCACAACATAGTAATTACATGGGGAAACCATTTTGGGAGAAAAACCCCACACTCCAAAGCCACCCAATATATTATTCAAGAATCAAGAAGATTACAATGTACTTTCAGAGTAAGCTTTCACATGAGTATAACCAACTAGAGATCTGGAGGCAACTTAACATCTATAAGACTCTTACACATAATCTCCTTCTCAAGCTCCTGATATATAGGAGATACAATACAGTAAACCATCAACGCTAATTACAAAACCATGAGCCAAAACCACCCAAAAGTGGCACCCAAATTATCTCTAATAAAAGATACCTTGTTACATGCCAAATCACACACCAACATGTGTAACTCTCCCCTTTACAGCTCTTTCAACTGTCCAACACATTTTCACATTTCCTAAAATGGGAGGCCCAACTTCCAGAGGCCATAACTTTTGATCTGGGTGTCTGATTGATGAATCAAATTTGATGTGTCAAAAAGCTTGTGAAGAGATCTATCACACTATAACCTTATTCGCTAGTTATGACAACTTTTGGGGCATTTAAGGACCTCTAATTGCCTCAAATTTGAGTTTAAATTTTTTATGGGAGTTTCAAAAAATGGAAACTTTAATATCTTGCAATCTAGGTATGATCTTGAGTCGAAACTCACCCAAGATGTTTACTTGGTAAGTCTGCAACTTTTGGGAAAATTTCAGGTCCATCCATGCTCAAATGTAAAGTTACTAAAAATAGTAAGCCCTACCATTTTCAACCCCTTTTAGAAACATTGAAAGTTCTAAACTATTTTTCAAGATAAAGGGTATTCAAAAAGACCAAAATTGGGAAGAATAGAAACCTTTTGTAGTTTCAACGTTGAGACACCTTTCCTAACATTCTTCCACTTTTCAAACACCTTGCAAGAGCAAAGGGAGTATCAACACCATGATTTAATTGCTAGGGGCCGAGAGGCCCATAGACTCTGAACACCATCTAAACTTCTATGTGCTCATAGGATTAGTTAATGAATCTGCAACATTTGTCAAAGTCTCTACCTTTAGTAGCTTCACCCTGCCATCCTTGACCATATCTCTAAGAAGATGATACTTTACATCAATGTGCTTGGTCCTGGCATAAAATGTTGGGTTCTTAGCTAGGAAGATCACACTTTGACTATCATAATAAACTATCATTGTACCTTGTTTTATTCTAATATCTGAACATGGTCTCTTAAGCTAAATGGCTTATTTACAAGCATGAGTAGCTATCATATACTTAGCTTCAGTAGTGGACAAAGCAACCACATCCTATCACTTACTGATCCAAATAATTGCACCACCAAATAAAGTAAACACATAAGCACTGTTGGAGCATCTACTATCAACATCACCTACCCAGTCTGAATCCACATAACCATGAATATCAATGGAATGCATGTCTCCTATCAAATTACCATGATAACACAAGGAATACTTTGAGGCACCCCAAAAATACTTGAAGACTCTTTTAACTGCAGCCCAATGAACTCTACCAGGATTAGACATATAACTGGAAAGAACTCCCACTACTTGGGCAATGTCTGGTCTAGTATAGACCATAGCATATGTTTACAGAAGACAAAGCAAGTAGCAGATCCTATCGCAAGTGGTATGTGGAGGACAGAGCCAACAAACAAAGAGGTATTTTGGGAAAAGACACACCTCTATGTGATATATAGATAGGATATAGGATGTAATTGAAGAAGGTAATAGAAGAGAATGAGATAAGAAGAATATGCATAAGAGAGTGTAAATGGTAGATACTTAGACCTATCGGATGTATATGATTTTACATGATAATGAATATATATATATATATATATATATATATATATATATATATATATATATATTATAAAATAAAATGTGTACACTACCATTTTACTCTTAGTTTAGCATCTCGGTGGACCTCAAATGTTTACACTTGTTAATTAGGACCTATTTTAACACCTTTTTGAGCATTAAGCATGTAATTCTTGATCCTAATGCACAAAACCTAGAAAATTAATTATAAGACGAGGCTAATAACACTTTAAATGCCTTATCCTAGGAGTTTGGGGCTAAGGGACCAAGGCGCCCAAGTGCCCTTGTCCCCTCTTTAGCCCTGGCCTAATTAATGGCTTGTCAGCTTGGGACCTTTTAAATGATTCCCAATGTTGGCCTCATGTGGTTTAATTCTCCAAGAATCAATAGGAATGCATGTAAAAGAAAGTTAGTTTATTCATTTCAACACACCAAAGCTATCTCTAACTTCTAAAAGGATTCTTCTTCTTGCTCATGCTCTCTACTTTTCTCTAAAGCTCTCAATTGTGGATTATTGTTGCGGCACTAACATACTATAGGTCTTGTCGAGATTTTTCTACTTCCTTGGGTTATATTGGGACCCATAATAGTTGCAACCCTAAACCTTAAAACATTCCTAAATCACCTAGGCTAGGGATGGTCATTCTGGGTGATAGGAAGAGGTTCATCAACAAGTTTAGGGTGATTTTGGCCAACTAATAGGAGTGGGTAGGCTCCTCTGCACTTTGAACTCAACTTAGACTCAGGAGGGATATTCCAAGGGGTATACCTGAATAGGTATTGGCTTCAACACCAGATGAACAACTAAAAATGAAAGGACAACCAAACCCTAATCATCTTCTAGGCCCCAAAGATTGTCACTGGACCTAGAATGACTAGTTGTTACTAAATGACCCCTATATAGCTAATGAGAAGGCACTCCCATTGATAATGTAAAGTGCAGGTATGCTTTTCTAGTTTGTAAAGAGATGATACTTCAAAGAATCTCTTACAATATTTCTTGTTCAACATAGAACCACAACAACACACACAAACTAACTACTAACTTCACACATAATGAGTTTGTTTTGATTTTTAAAGAGTGTGGGTGATCAAACACTTCAAACTAGTGTCTAATATAATGGGTTATAGAGTCCATAGTTCAACAGAAGGAAGAAAATAACAAAGAGATGAAACACACACTTTCTGGATACCCAGATGCAAGAAAGACAACTATCAAAGAAGCAAAATACTTAGTAATCCTTTGTCTACATATAATCATTCATCTATAACCATATAAGAGATCATTATACAACATGTAATGTTTTAAGAATTTGTTTGATTCATCTGATAAACAATTACAGTCATACCATGAAGTGTGGCAAGAGGAAACCTAGTTGAACTTAGTATTTCCTTGAAAAATTACAAAAGAAGAAGGAGAAATCCATACAATGATAACCAAAATCAATCTGAAAAACCTTTCATAACCTATGTCTTATTTGCTAGAGAACTGTAACTTTTTTGCTCTTCAAGGAAAACTGGAGAATTCTGCACTTAATCACCCGAGAGATGGTAGAAATGACCAACCCCTAACAAGAGAACTGATCTTGCCTTTATAGTTATCCTAAGTTAGTCTGAGAAAGATCTGGGAAAGATCTCGGTGCCAAAAACTACAACCATCTTAACTGCAAATAAAGTACTCAACAACTTTTAATAAAATCTTCAACAACTTCCAATGAAATCTTCAACAACTTCCATAAATGCATTTGTCTTGATGTCAACCAGTCACTTCATGTTGATGGTGCTCCTAGAAGCGGTTGGAGTGCTCCCAGGCAGTTGGAGGAGTTGGGAAACCAACGAAATGACCTTCATCCATCCACCTTTATTTCTTTGTTGGATTTAGGGCTTTCAACATTCGCCACAAGCTCCTGTATTTTATTTGCCCTATTGGCGAGCCTCGTCTTTGTTGTTTTTGCCAATTTCCTCTATTTTATCGGCAATCACCCTGGTTGTTGAACTTCTTCTCTTTTTCTCTTTCGCCCTGGGGTCCTTCTTTGTCGGCAAATCTTTAATTTTCTTCAAACCTTGGAAACTTCCTTATGCTTTTTCATTATCAGCAAATTGTCGCAGTTCAGAATTTTGTCTTTGACCTTATCACCTTATCAGTGAAAAGAGAAAACTTCAAACTTGTAAAAAGTTTGGTCCTTAGCTGGCTTGCAGATATCTCTCTGCCTTAGTCTTTTTCTTTATTATCGGTAAACTAGCCTCTTTTCGAACCAAAGGGTCATAGCACCACATTCCTCATTATCAACAAAAAAGGCACTTGTCAAACTATCTTTTTTGTCTTTAGCAAAATATTACCTTAATTTGCCTTCTCAAAAAAAAGGACCCATGCCGAACTTACCTTTTCTCCCCTTTACCGACAAAATTACATTTTTATGAACTTTACTTTTTCTCCCCTTTATTGATAAAATTACATTTTTCCGAACTTTACTTTTTCTCCCCTTTATCGGCAAAATTATATTTTGCCTAACCAAGCAATTTACCACCTTATCGGCAAAATGCCATTTTCCAAACCATTTGTGCTTTCCCTCTTTCCTTAGCCTTTATCGGTGAAATGGCTTATCAACAAATTTGTCTTGTGCCGAATCAACTTCATGCCTTAGCCATTTTGCTATATCGACAACCTTGCTCCATTTCAAACTTTTCTCTTCCTTGTATATTTGCCTTATCGGAAAATCAAACCTTTTCAAAACTTAGCTTATGCTTCTTCTTATCAGCAAAAAAACAAGATTCATGAACTCACCCTTTTAACTCTTCCTTATCGGCAAAAAGGGACTTTGTTGAACTTCCCTTGATTCCTCTCTTTATCGGCAAAATGGGATTTTGTCGAACTTTGACTTTGATTCCTCTCTTTATTGGCAAAATGGGATTTTGTCAAACTTTGACTTTGATTCTTCCACTTGCCTTATCGACAAAATGCCTGTCGGGAGAACTCCTTATCGACGAACCTTAAGGACTTAGAACCAAAGCAAATTTGTCAATAGACTTCTTCCTTTCACCTTTTCTTCACTTTGCTGCAATACTCTCCCTTTTCCCTCTATTTCCTTATCGACAAATTGGCTGAAAGCCGAACTACTGAAAGTTTAGGAAGTTATGAGAAAAGCCAATTTGCCGACAAAGGCAAAAATATGAAAAATATTTAAGGGAGAGACCATTTTTTACTCAAGCAAAAAGCATAAGAACCATACTTTGAACAAGCATAACTTTTTCATTTTAAGGAATTTTAATATGGTTCAAAAGGCAAAGTTGCTCATAATTGAAAACTATATACAATGGCGACATCTACTAAGAAATTTGCATAGGATTTTTGGATTTTTGGGGGACAAAATGGGCATTTTGAGGACTGATTTTACAAGTCCTAACAAGCTACACCAATTTATTGAGTCAAGTTGCGATGCCACATCAAGCATGCTAGGGTTTCCATGCTAATGGTGACTTTTTTCCTTCATGCTTTGTTCTAGCATTCCATTCTACTTCAAATTTACCTTTGCCCTCCTAGGACACACACTCTTTATCTATTATCTTTGCTATTGTGGAGGTGGAAACACCTTTCATAGAGATTGACTGAGGAAAGCTCCTAAATAGCACCCAACCATTTTCTATCTTGTGTGTGTGTGCAGGTCAGATCTGAAAGAATTGGCTGAAGACAAGTTGCAGAGAGCAGAAACACAGGAAGGCAAAGACATTGGAGTTATCAGTTTTTGTGAACCCTAATAAGGCTCTAGGGTTCCCAAGCACACTTGTCCTAGGTATTTCTACCCTTGGATCCAGATTCTAACTTGATCCCTAATCTCTGTTGTTCATTTGGTTTCTAGGTTTTTGCTTCTAACAGTCTGTTATGCTTTGGTCTTTGTAAACTAGGGTTTCATGTCTTTGCCCTAGCTTGATTGGTTGTATTTGGTTAATTTCTTCTCTATACAACAAAAGGGAAGAACCCCTATAGTGTTTCTCTCTTTTGGTAGAAGCTAAGCTTGTTTTGTGTCCTAATGTTTTGTAGAAGAGGGTTTGACCTAGTTTGATTTATTAAGCTAGTTTCTCTTTTCTACAATACATTTTGGTGAACCCGTCATTTCTTGCACTTTGGCATCCTTCTTGCATCAAATATGAGCTATTTTCTACCTTAAATCTGATTTGATTACATTCATTCATCATTTTGCATACTTTCATAGCTTAATTTTGCATGATTTCATTGATAGGGTTTGAAAAAACCTTGCATTTCTAGAAAATCTAGCTAATCTTCAACCTAGGATTTGTAGATTAGTGTGTTGTTTCAGATATTATTGAATTATTGGGTTTATTAAAGGGATTTAATTTTCTTTACCTTATCATATCCTTTTTGTTCTAGGACATTCTTGCATTTGTTTGCATTGAAAAAGTGAAAAATCAAGCATTTTAGGCTTGCAAAAAGGCATATTTGTTGCATTGTTTTCGTTGCATATGTTGTAGATCATCATAGAAAGATTTAAATTTCTAATTTTGCATCAGATCTGATTTAAATTACAGTAGATAATCATTTCATGGTGTTGCATCTTGCATTTAAAACTCTCATTTGCTAGGGTTTTGTCAAAAAAGTTGCATTTTTGGAAAACCTAGTCAAATTCAAAACCTAGGGTTTGTAATTAAGATCTTGTTTAAAATTTGGCTGCTATAATGTATATTTCAAATCTGATCTTGCATTGTTTTAGAATCATTTTCTTTCAAAAAAATTTCTTGCATTGAAAAATTGTGATTTAGGAAATAAGCATTTAAAATCTAGGGTTTTGGTAATAGACCCTAGCTAGTTTTGCATTTAGTGCATCTTTATCAAAGCAGAGTTTTGTAAATAATTGCTGCATTCAAGTGGATACATTATTTAAGCACTCCTTTTGCACATACTACACATCCTACATTTACAAGACTTAGTTGTTGTGGTTACCAAGAATATCACATTTTTGGAAGACCCCGCCTCTCATGCACTTGTAGGTCTTTGATTGCAATCTCATTTTGATATTGGTTATACTTGATTAGTGAATTATACATTGATGTTTCATATCATATTTGCATTTCATTATGGCTTCTTCTTGTTTGGAATCTTTTTATGCACATATCATGGATTCTAAATTTTTTTCTAAATCCATTAATATGTATCCTCACATTTTAGATAACATAGCATACATGAATGATATATCTCATGATGATGATAGATCTTCTTCTACTTCTACTACATTTCATGATGATATCATTGACATCATCTCTAGGACATGTGATGGTGACTTAACTTTTCCTAGTTTACCCTATGCTTTGGATCCCTCTCCCAAAAAAGAAGACATTTTGGTGCAAGAGGATGAGATCATTGACATACTCCTTAGTCTCTCTTCTAGAGATAATGTTGAGCATACTACTTCTATTTCTACCATAGTACATGAGGTTTTTGTGGCTCATCCTATGGATCTTCCGCCTTTGGTTGAATGCTCAAGTACCATGGATATCACTAAATGTGAAGACCCTTGGTCTTCATCCTTTGATTGAATGTTCAAGTACCTTGGATATCACTAAGAATGTGAAGACACTTGGTGTTTCTCCTTTGGTTGCATGTTCAAACCCCTTGGACATCACCGAGGATACAATCATCAACAATTTCCTTAACAACACTTTATCCTCCCTTCATTCCAATGATCTCCCTTCAAAAGATGAAGCATTAGTGGATGAAGAGCGGTCTCTCACATTAAATCCCTTGGGGATGGATGTTGAGCTTACTCAAAAGGAAAACTATGTCAATTCAATCATCATTAATAGACTTAGTCCGCCCACTAAGGGGATAGTGAATAAGTGTACTAATGTTTCTAAAATCATTGTGCATGAGGCACCTAATACGCCTCCTTGCTTCAAACCAGTGATTACTGTTCAGGGTGATCCAACACTGCCTCGAACCTCGGGTTACTATCTCAATATGGCAAAACAAATTACTCAAAAGAATCAAGGTGTTCAAAATGTGTTGCAATATCACACAATTGCTCACACATGTAACACCCGTAACAAAAGTAAGCACATGCTAAGTATGCCCATCTCTCTTCCACCTTCTCAACCTATCCTACCTCAAGCACCTCATCTTCCTCTGCATATTGGTAAATAATATGATCTTGTCGAGAAGCTTTGTGCTACTCCGACTAACATATCTCCATGGGATTTAATACAAACATCACCTACATACCACAGAATGCTCCATGAGGCTCTACAAAAGGTATTTGTTCCACTTTCTACTAGATTGAATGATGTAGCATCTCTGCTTAGTTGTATGCATGCGACAACATCAGATATATCATTTCAACAACATGAATTGCCTCCCATAGAAATTCAAAACCAAAATGAGCCTCTCATGATATTCATCATGATTAGTAACATGACGGTAAGATGCACTATGATTTATGGTGGATCAGGTCTCAATGTTTTTGGAATAAACTTGTTACATAGACTCGATATTGACACATCTCTCATCAAACTAGATAAAATAAGCATTTGTGCCTTTGATAATGTTGGTAGGACATCACTTGGTACAATCACCTTAGATATTAAGGCTAGACCTGTGACACTACCTACCCTTATCCATGTCATGCCTAATTCTCTTTCATACAATCTTCTTCTTGGTAGACCGTGGATTCATGCCATGGGGGCAGTCTCATCTACCCTTCGTCGTTTAATAAAATTCATCTTTGAAAATGAATTACATATAATTGAAGCTTATCTAATTCTCGAAAGCTACTTACAAATAGAAGTGAGACATCAAATTTCATTATGTAATTTGATCATTAACAAAAATAAAACCATTATCCTCAACTGCTAACAACAGTGTTGATCAGGATAGTGTCAGTCCTTCAAATGCATTTTTCGGTGATGACTGGGTTTCGTTAGATTTTAGACCCTACTTTGCGAGTGAATATAAAATTTCACCCTCACACCCAAAGACCTCGAAGGTAAATGAAGTTTCTTCAACACAAACACATACTCTACAAAGTTTAAACTCAAGATTAATGATGATGGAACCTTTAAAATAGATGAAGATCCACCTTCTTCTACAAAAATGGCAGCCATTTGTGATAAAATACCATCTAATTCTAATACATATCTTAGTAGTGACAAGGTCTCTTTAGATTTTAACCCCCATGGGATGGTTGAAACAAAGGTTGACCCTCCTCACCATGATGAAAAGAATGATCCTTCTTCTTCAACACATTTCAACAAAGACAGTCATATGACCTCTCCTCTTCCTTCAGATTTGGAGAAGCGTTATGGGTATGGATTCAAAATTCTTTCTAAATAAGGATACAATGGAAACAAGTTAGGATGTAAAGAACAAGGAATCAAGGAACCTGTGGAACCGACACTGCACTTGTCTAAAGTAGGTTTAGGTTTCCAGGCTTCTCCTACGTTCTCTCCATGATTTTCACAACAAAAAGGATTGCTTCCTACTCCCCCTAAATCTTCTCTTATATCTCAACAAGAGTGTATGTTGTCGAATCTACTCAAAGACTGCTTAATCACTCTTCCTACTCCAAAACACAAGAAGATTCAATAAAATAATCATTCATCACCTCATTATTGTGCATATCATCGAGCACTTGGCCATTCCACTAACAAATGTTGAGTCTTGGGTGACAAAATTCAACAACTTCAAACAAAGTTTGGCTCTAGCACTCCTCACCACGCTTGATGTAGTCCCTAGAGCACCTTGTCCTCCATCCATTTTATAATCAAGTTGGGGGAAGATAACTTGTTACAGGATGACTCGCAAGAGTGGTCCCCTCTTTCTCATTTGTGTTATGCTTGTACATATCGTTATCCCCATATTGTGATATTTTTCTAGTTCTCCCTTGACACCCTTGTTAGCACAAAGGTACAAGGGATAAGAACATGTGTCATTCGTCTATATGTATCTACATTCTTCTATATGTCATAATATGCAATTTTGTTATTTTCTTGGATGTTTTAGCATCCTTTCATGTTGATTCAATTTATGTGTACTCTCATGTGATCTTTCTTTTGTTGATGTGGCACCTTGTAGCAATTCTCAGCATCATACCATGTCTACACAAGCCATTGTGTATCATGCATGTAAGCATTGCCTTGGTTTTCTCGTCTTGGGGGGCAACCCCTTATCACAATGTAGCTTTTGAAAACACATATCATTTGGGCATGTGATTTTAGAAAGCTCTCATGCCTATTTTATATTTCTTCCTTACTCTACCTTAAAGGCAATTGCTCCCTGATGAAGTTAATAATCACTTTAAGGTGGGGGCATAAATCGTGCTATGAGCCTCACTCTCATCTTTCTATATAAACACTTTGTTACTGCACTCTCTTGGAAAGGATTACAGAAAACTTAGAAAAAAGCCCTTGAGTCTATCTTGTTCTCCTAAGTTGAATCTCCTTGCATGTTTGGGAAAAGGGTTGTGCCACCTACTTGAGTTTGGTAGAAAGGTCACTTCACCTTCTTATTTTGCAAGGCTTCACATAATTCCTTTTACGGAAGGTGGATTGTGTATTCCCTTGAGTGGAAGCATTTTTCTTGATGTGGATTATGTGTATGATGTGTTTGTACTCTTACACTTCTCATTCCTAACTAACCCCTTAGCATTTTTCTTTATTGCATCTTGGGGAATGATGCATGGTGATTGAGACAACATTTAGATTGAGGTCTCCTTTGTCATGTTGACTCAAGGTCTTCCATTATGTGCTTTTTGTGATTGATGTATGATGCGTGTATTCTCCTCATATATTCTTATTCTCTCTATATTCTTCACACCTTGCACATGCCTCACATGTGTTATCTCTATGTTTTTCTTATGTATTCTCCTTGAGTGTTTTGTGTGTCTCCTATGTATATTCTTTGCCTTATGTGTATACTTTGTGTAATATCCATAGTTCAGAAAACATAACTTCTAATAATTTACCATGAGATAAAAGTAATATGAGGAAAAATGGTAAATAAAATTTTTCATTTCATAATGATCATACTAAAAAACTGAGATCTTGAATATTCAATATTAAATTAAGTGATGCAAAATAACAAATTTCACAAATCATCTTACCATAAGATTTTTCTATATCTGGATTGTTGATATCTTCATCACAAGTCCTGGCATGCCTCGAGTAGAAGAGAGAGAAAGCATCTTCAGGGTGCTTTACCTCCAGCCATAGACCAATGGTCTCCTACTCATCTTCCATTTTGGAAGTGGCCCTACCCTTCACGAAGAGTATAGACCTAGGGTGGCCTAAGGTATTTGCCATCTGAGTACTGGTGTTGTATCCTACACAACACTATTGATCACACATCCCCTAGATATCCTCTATCCATGTATGATCATATCCATAGGTTATGTAATCCTAGATATGGTGAACCGACAATGCACTTGAGGCACGTGCATTACTTTGGCCAAAGTTTTGTTATGAAAAGCGTTTATAATAAATGAAGTCAATTTGCTCACCCACCCCAACTTGACTTGGATAACACCACAATCCTATAGTTGGCTTGGTCATAATGGGTTTAGTCTCACCGACTAGGTTTTTCATTCTCTCATAGTCTAATCTAATGAATAACGAATCTCCTTTTCTAAAATAATAGAATAACAGGTCGATAATTCAAAAAGGAATTTGGTTAATTCCCTTGTGACTACTTTAATGACTAGGTCATTTCAAATTCGGTTGACTCTTGTCTAGAATGTTGGTTTATTATAATCTCCTCTTTGGTATTGTTCAAGTCACCTATAGATTGTGATACTTTATCTCAAGAAAATTGAACTATACCAAATATGTGGTTTGACACATTGTGATTTGCTTAATTAATTGTCTATTTGAGTCGATCAAATTGGTCTAAGTAATGCCATTACTATAAGAGGGCTCAACCAATTGTTAGTTAAGTCAATAAAAGATATCTTTAAATAGCTAGGGTTTTATTTTAACATGAGATAACCTAAGGTTTTGAATATAGAACTCATATTGCGTTACCACCTTAGTGTTGTTGAGTAATTTCTCAAAGAAAAACAAAAGTATAATAATGGTCGATCTTAGATTAGTCTATAAGTTATACCATGCTTGGAGATTTTAATTCGTAGACCCCATGTTTTCAAGAACTAAAATATTTCTTAACCAAAGAAAATAGAATTCGAGAATTATAAATTTTATGGTTTTACACAGAAGCTTGTTTTCTCATTCATCTCAATGATGTTCACTGCAGACTAGTGAGCTTCTAATGAACCTTAGAACTTTACCAGACTGCACTATAGTATATCGACAACTATGATTGTTTATTTCTATGAATACTCTGTGCCAAGAATTTCAGCAAGGTCTCTTTTACTTTGAACTCTGTATTACATACACGAACCAACTAGTACGCCTTTACATCTTAATTCATAAATCTCAAACTTAATTCTTTATAGGTGAGGCTATTCTATAATCCTTATGTTTATCCCATGAACTTGCATGAAAACTATTCTTTTTCCCATATTTGCTCATTGAAAAGACTTGCACACGAAAAGAATATCATTTAAGGTAACTCATTAAAAGAGAAAGGATTCCTTCAACATCATAATTCAATCACTGAAGCTAGACTTGAATTCTAATGTTATCATTGATATCTTTTTATACAAATTAACGTAGAAATGTCATTCCCTAATTTTGATGTGATCACCTTTTGAGCTTTTGATGATGCAGAAGATGGTCTTCCTCAAGCTCATGACGCCCCCTTTAGCTTCCACCCTCCGTTCTAACTACATATCTCCTTCTATATCCTCTATATTTCAACACCCTTCTCTCTATTTTTATCTTCCCCCGACTCAAAGATGGTTTTCAACTATGTATATATATTCACTTAATACTTCCTTTTTCTCCAATAACCATTTTTTTGATCTCATGCAAAATGGTTTTATATTTCTATCCTGACCTTGATCGATGACTAGAGCCACTACTGGGGGTTGGAAACCATTCTCGGCATGAGTGGTGACTCAGCGAATGTTTACAACTGATCGCTGATCATGACATCATGGTTGAGTTGATAAGTATTGGTAAAATAGATGACGTCCTTCCTAGCATGAATTACTTCGATTTCAAACCTTTAGACAGATGTAATTTATATATCATAAATCGCAATCTAATTCATATGACACGGGGGGGGGTCATATTACATACATTAAAATGAGTTTAAAGTTGGATATCATCGAGTGGTACTATCACCCAATCGACTTCGATGGTTTACAGCTATCATTTCATATCTTGCACATATTAATTTTATATAAATATATCAACCTTCTTCCCATAATTATCATTACTATAAACACCCAACCCGTGCCAAATAAAGACTACGGTGAGAGTATGAATCATCTATTTAATGACATGGTGGCTAATGGAGTTTATCCATTACAAAGGATAAATCGACCCAAAGGACATATATGCAAGGGTTAAAATGTTCGATGCACATGAAATGATAGAAACAATTATAAGTCGAAGATCTTATGTTAAATGTGATAGGGTCGATTTTTATCTCCCCTTCATTGAAACACATTGATTTGCGTCGAATTAACTTGCCTTAGTCGTGCTTGCGACGTTATATGGCTAAAAATTAACCACCCACATTTGACGACGTAAACACAAACTAATTATGACATAATCGTTGAAAAGTTGCGTTAGTTGCAAAAGAACGAAGTTCCAACAACATCATTTTTTTCACCAAAATGACACAATTGAAAGACAACTAACTTGAAGGATAAAATACTAAAGGACATTGACAATCTTGCTAAGTCAGTCTTGAATTTGACCATAAAACAAGGCTTACCTCAAGGAGCTAAGGTCCACTATCTGTTTCTCGTCATACTCATTTGGCAAATACCTGTTGGTAACCCACAATCTATATTCTCCTTCCCCGAAGATGCTTTCTCTCCCTTTATTTTTCAGAGAGTCACAACCACCTATTTTTCCTATTCAAAGCTTTCACACACAATTTCATGATCAATGTGTCTGTCTTCCATTCAGATATCATAAGAATAACAATTCAATTTTTCTCATCACATAGTCTATCATAACTTTAATCATTTAAATTAACATGATCACATAATCAATTTTCCATAAAATTTAATGTCTCCAAAACATTGCATTTAGATTATATTAATAATGCATCATATCTCATATACAAGTAGTCATTCATAATTTTACTCCTATCCAAGTAAAAGTGAAAAGTAAAAACATGTCCAAAATTGGGGATGTAACATATCTCTCCCCTAAAGATTCATTGTCCCCAATGAATCAGTGTATCATAATAAAGTCTTAAACAAGTTTTTGTTCAATTATCAAAAGCATGAAAAAGATAAGGAAATTTTTGATAAAGGTCCCACATAGCGAGGAGCTAGTTTAGAAGATTTCCAAATTTGATAGAGCTTTTCTGTGGTTTAACTCTCAAAAGAACTTTCTCTCCAACAGAGAAGTGTCTAGGTGTCCGCTTGTTATCTGCATAACGTTTTTGCATGTCATTGGCTTCTACAATCTTTTCCTAATCATTTTAACCTTTTCTTCCATTTCAGCCAACATCTCTAGACCAATGCTAATCCTATCTTCCAGCTTATCCCAACTTATAGGAGTTCAGCATTTTCTTCCGTATAATACTTCTAATGGTGCTATCTTAATGGAAGAATGATAGGAATTGTTATAAGCAAATTCCACTAGTGGTAAATATTCTTCCCACTTATATTGCTCATCCATGCAATACATTTGCAGAAAATCCTCTAAAACTTGGTTAACTCTCTCAGTTTGCCCATCTGTTTCAGCACGATATGTTGTGCTTACATTAAGTTTGGTTCCTAGTGCTGAAAACAAGGTTTACCAAAACCTTGATGTTATTCGTGCATCTGTCTCCGAGATAATCTTTTCAGGAAATCCATGTAATCTGAACACTTACTGAATAAAACTGCGAGCTAACACTGGTGCTCCATCAGTTAGATTTCTTGGTATGAAGTGTGCAACTTTTGTAATTTTATCAACTACAACCAGAATTGCATCATGTCTATTTTTGGACATTGGCAAACCTTGAACAAAGTCCATGCTTATAACTTGCCATTTCCACTGAGGAATATCATGTGGATATAATAGTCCTGTAAGATGTTGATGTTTTTCTTTTACCCTCTGACACTCCAGACAACTTTCTACAAATCTTGCAGCATCCCCCTTCATTCCTTTCCAGAAGTAAAGGGGTTTCACATTGGCTAGAATTTTAGTCACTACTAGATGTCTTGAATAAGGTGCACAATGGACTTCTTTCCACACAAGATTTCTTAATTTAGCTAAATTTGGAACATAAATTCTTCCTTTGAATCGCAATAGCTCATTAGACTCAAAATGAAACCCATCATACCTTGAGTCTTTAGGATTATCTATTAGGGCTTGCTTGACTTGTTCATAAAATTCATCCCCTGACAACTTTTGTAGTACTAAATCCTTGAAATTTGCATGAATAGAAACAATTGATGCAATATGTCTCCTTCAGCTCAAGGCATCAGCTGCCCTATTTTCCTTTCCCTTGATATAGCTTATCTAAAAATCATAATCAGATATCATTTCTAACCATCTTTTTTTTCTGTGCATTGAGATGTGGTTGAGAAAATATGTATTTAAGACTTTGATGATCTGATTTAAGTACAAAAGTTCTTCCCAACAAATAATGATGTCACATTTGTAAAGCATGAATTATTGCTGCTAACTCTAAATCATGCAGGGCATAATTTTGCTCATAAGCCTTTAACTTCCTTGATTCACATAAGCACACCTCCTAGTCCCTCTCCTGAGTCATCAGTTATTACTTCAAACTATCTTTCAGGGTCAGGAACTTTCAAAATTGGAGCGGTTGTTAATTTCTCTTTCAAAAGATCAAAAGCCTTCTGACATTCCTCTATCCACTCAAACCTTTTTCCTTTCCTCTGTAAGGAGGTAATTGGGCTTGCAATACTTGAGAAATTTAAAACAAACTTCCTATAGTAACTAGCCAAAACCATGAAACTACACACTTCATGCACATTGGAAGGTACAGGCCATTCGAGAATAGCTTTGATTTTGGTCGGATCAACAGATATCCCTTTAGCAAAAATTATATGCCCAAGATACTGAATTTCTTTTTGAAAGAAAGAACATTTAGAAAGTTTTGCATACAACTTATGTTCCCTCAATATTTGTAACACTATTTGCAAATGTTCCCTATGCTCTTCTTCATTTTTAGAATAAATGAGAATATCATCTAGAAAAACTAGAACAAACTTGTCTAAACAGTCCTTAAACACACTGTTCATGAGATTCATAAATGTTGAAGGGGCATTTGTCAAACCAAAAGGTAACACTGTGAACTCATACTGTCCATACCTTGTCCTGAAGGTTGTTTTATGGATATCCTCATCCTTCAATCTTAATTGATCATACCCTGATCACAAATCAATCTTTGAGAACACCATGGCTCCACGCATCTGATAAAAAAGATTGACTATACATGGCAAATGATATTTATTCTTTATCATTGCCTTATTAAACATATGATAATCAATACATAATCTTAGAGTTCCATCCTTTTTCTTGATGAAGATAACTAGTGCTCCCAAAGGAGAGACACTAGGTCTAATCAAGTCCTTAGCCAACAATTCTTGTAATTGAGCCTTCAATTCCATTAATTCAGTAATTGTCATTTGGTATGGAGATTTGGAAATAGGCTCAGATCCTGGTTTGATATCTATTGCAAAATAAAAAATCCTTTTGGGAGGTAATCCAGGAAGTTCCTTAGGAAAAACATCATGGAGGTAAGGATACTTTTCTTCAAAAGAAATACTTTAGTTTTTGGGACTCTCTTCAACTTGTTCTATTTTAACTGCAAAAAGTTGACAACCTTTCCGCCTGGCTCTTTTTATTTGTTTTGAAGAAATAGGTCTAATCTTGACTTCTCTTTGGATACCTTGAAAGCTGACCCTATTCCCCAAGTCATTTAAACATTCAATTGCTTTTGAAAAATAATCCACTCTAGGTCTTTGCTTCTATAACCATTTCATTCCTATAATGACATCATAGGAACCTAAGGGGTTTACATACAGGTTCACCTTAGTTGAAAAACTTCAAAAATCAATCCTGACCTCAAACAAACATTGCTCTACCTAAGCCTTGGTTTGGTTAGTATATTCCATAGTCCATGGTTTAGACATATATCCAACCCTTCTAGGACATTTACTCAAAAACCTAGGTGATACAAAGTTTTCAGTAGCTCCAGTATCAATCAAAATAGAAATAGGAACTCCAAATAAGTTACTTGTCATTTCAATGGGCATTATCTGGTATTCGGCTTGTCAGTTATCAAATGCAACATGAATTGTTTGTTGGAAGGATGCTTGCTGAGAAGGTAAGGCATAATTATTTTGCTGTCCATTTTGTTTCCTGGTTGGAAAACTAATTGCATAGTGATCACCTCCACAAGTGAAACAACCTCCTACAGGACCTTTCTTTTCTGCAGGCCTTTCTGAGAAATCATCATTCCTTTTGAAATTTCCATTTTTCTTTCCATTTCCAAAGCCACTTTTCTTCTGATTTCCTATACCATTTCTTTTGTCATCATACCCCTTATCACTTCTTCTCTTAGATGGTTGGGTAGATGTGATCTTATTGAATATTTTTCAATTTCTTTCATGGTATGCTAAAATAAACTTTAGTTTTTGCTCCTGCTTGATTGCATTTTCATATACCTGATCCATTATCATTGGCCCATGAATATCCAACTCCCCACCAATTTGAGCATTTAATCCCATAATAAACTTCTTGGTCCTGAACCTTTCATCCTTCTAATACTGGGGCACATATTTCAAGAGACGGGTGAATTTTTCAGCATATTCCTCCACCGACAACTCTCCTTGACGAAGATTTTGGAAATCAGTCAATTTCTGATCAAAGTAGAGTTGTGGTAGCCACCTTTTCTGAAAAATCTCTATGAAATCATCCCATGTTACCCTTAGGGAATTTAAAATTAGTTCCATCTTTTTTTTCACCCACCATGTGGATACTTCTCTGGCCAATTGGTAAGCTCCCTAAACTTCTTTGGTTACCTCTAAATAATTTCTGATTTCAAAATATTTTTCCATTTCTGCCAACCAAGCTTCAGCTGTATCACCAGTTTTTGTTCCATCAAACCGAGGGGGAATGATCTTTTTCATATCCTTGGACAATTCAAGAGCAAGCCTATCTTTGGTTTCCTTTTGAAGTTCACTATTTTCTAGGCTATCACTAGCCGTACTCTTTCCTTGTTGTCCTCCCCCACTCATACCTTGAGAAAATTCATTTTCCCCTTCTGTTTTACTTTGCTCATCCACTCTCTTCTCTAAATTACCCAATCTTTCTTTTGTTTTGACAAGCATGGCTAATATTTGATCCAGTTTAACTACAGAATTTACTTGTGAGTTGCTATCCTCTTGATTCTCTCGTGGGCTTGTCCTTGTTTGCACCATGGTTGTGAATTATTTTCACACCTATTTAAAATTGAGTTATCTATTAGTTTCCTGATTTTAATCCATCTCATAAATTCATAACGTAATTAACTCATTCAAACAATGGTTGATACAAAAACAAGCTTATCTTTATTATGGTTTATTTAAAAATATATACATTCTTCATGGATACGTACATAGAGTGATTCACTTATCATTTACAAGAGGAGTATATCCCTCTAAATCATTATTATGTACATACTCAAGGGGTGTATAACCTCAGACTCACTACTAGATGAAAGTACAATGATCTATGCATTTGAAGGTATACGGGGATCTCTCATAATCATAGGTGTGTTTTCTGTGCAAGAGTAATCCATAATGTTAGCTAACATCCTAGTTGCCTCTAGAATTTCCTTTTTCACTTGTTTGATTCCGGTCATGGCATTTGCAAGGGTTTCAGTGTCACTTAACCATGTATCATTTTCATCATTGGTTCCTTCAAGGGTTTTTACTATGGCCTGACGCTCTCTTTTTGCCCTCAAATAACGTTCTTTTCCAATAAATGATTTTCTAATAGTCATTTTAAGACGTACCATCCTGGCACAAGAAATCAAAACATTAGCTACCTGCATAATGTTGATTCTAGGTTAGCATAATGGATTCATAAGCCCTAGTGTCAAACTTGGTTTTGCTCTGATACCATATGTAATATCCATAGTTCAGAAAACATAACGTCTAATAATTTACCATGAGATAAAAGTAATGAGGAAAAATAATAATAAAACTTTTCATTTCATAATGATCATACTAATAAATTTAGAGCTTGAATATTCAATATTAAATTAAGTGATGCAAAATAAAAAATTTCACAAATCATCTTACCATAAGATTTTGTTGCATTTGGATTGTGGACATCTTCATCACAAGTTTTGACATGCCTCGAGTAGAAGAGAGAAAATGTCTTTAGGGTGCTTTACCCCCAACTACAGACCGATGGTCTCCCGCTTATCTTCTATTCCAGAAGTGGCCCTACCCTTCACGAAGATTATAGACCTAGGATGACCTAAGGTATTTACCATCTAAGTACTAGTTTTGTATCCTACGCAACACTATTGATCAAACATCCCCTAGATACCCTCTAGCCATGTTTGATCATATCCATAGGTTACTTAATTCTGGATACGGTGAACCGACAATGCATTTGAGGCACGTGCATTACTTTGGCCAAAGTTTCGTTATGAAAAGCGTTTATAATAAACGTAGTCAATTTTTTCACCCACCCCAACTCGACTTGGATAACACCGCAATCCTACAGTTGGCTTGGTCATAATTGGTTTAGTGTCACCGACTCGGTTGGTCATTCTCTCATAGTCTCATCTAATGAATAACGAATCTTCTTTTCTAAAATAATAGAATAATAGGTCGCTGGTTCAAAAAGGAATTTGGTTAATCCCCTTGTGACTACTTTAATGACTAGGTCGTTTCAAGTTCTATTGACTCTTGTCTAGAATGTTGGTTTATTATAATCTCCTCTTTGGTATTGTTCAAGTCACCTATAGATTGTGATACTCTATCTCAAGAAAATTGAACTATACCAAATATGCAGTTTGACACATTGTGATTTGCTTAATTAATTGTTTATCTGAGTCGATCAAATTGGTATAAGTAACACCATTACCATAAGAGGGCTCGACCAATTGTTAGTTAAGTCAATAAAAGATATCTTTAAATAGCTAGGGTTTTATTTTAACATGAGATAACCTAAGGTTTCAATTATAGAACTCATATTGCCTTACCACCTTGGTGTTGTGGAGTAATTTCTCAAAGAAAATAAAAAGGATAATAATGGTCAATCTTACATTAGTCTATAAGTTATACCATTCTTGGAGATTTTAATTCATAGACCCCATGTTTTCAAGAACTAAAATATTTCTTAACCAAAGAAAATAGAACTCGAGAATTATAAATTTTATGGTTTTACAAAGAAGCTTGTTTTCTCATTCATCTAAATGATGTTCACTGCAGACTAGTGAGCTTCTAATGAACCTCTGAACTTTGTCAGACTGCACTATAGTATATCGACCACTATGATTGTTTATTTCTATGAATACTCTGTGCTAAGAATTTTAGCGAGGTCTCTTTTACTTTGAACTCTGTATTACATACACGAACCAAATAGTACGCCTTTACATATTAATTCATAAATCTCAAACTTAATTCTTTACAGGTGAGGATATTCTATAATCCTTATGTTTATCCCATGAACTTGCGTGAAAACTATTCTTTTTCCCGTATTTTCTCATTAAAAAGACTTACACACGAAAAGAATATCATTTAAGGTAACTCATTAAAAGAGAAAGGATTCCTTCAACATCATAATTCGATCACTGAAGCTAGACTAGAATTCTAATGTTATCATTAATAGCTTTTTATACAAATTAACACAGAAACGTCATTCCCTGATTTTGATGAGATTGAAGATAAGGAGTGATCACTTGTTGCACTTTTGACGATGCATAAGATGGTCTTCCTCAAGCTCACGAAGTCTCCTTCAGCTTCTACCCTCTGTTCTAATTGTGTATCTCTTTCTATATCCTCTGTATTTCAACACCCTTCTCTCTGTTTTTATCTTCCCCCGACTCAAAGATGGTTTTCAACTGTGTATATATTTGCTCAATACTTCTTTTTTCTCCAATAACCATTTTTTGGATCTCATGCAAAACAGTTTTATATTTCTATCCTGACCTTGATTGATGACTAGAACCACTACTGATGGTTGGAAACCATTCTCGGTATGCGTGGTGACTCAGCGAATGTTTACAACTAATCGCTAATCATGACATCGTGGTTGAGTTGATAAGTATTAGTAAAATAGATGATGTCCTTCCTAGCATGAATTACTTTGATTTCAAACCTTTAGACATAAGTAATTTATATATCATAAATGTCAATCTAATTCATATGACACAGGGGGGTCGTATTACATACATCGAAATGAGATTAGAGTTGGATATCATCGAGTGGTACTATCACCCAATCGACTTTGATGGTTTACAACTATCATTTCATCTCTTGCACATATTAATTTTATATAAATATATCAACCTTCTTACCATAATTATCATTACTATAAACACCCAAACCATGCCAAATAAAGACTATGGTGAGAGTATGAATCATCTATTTAATGACATGGTGGCTAATGGAGTTTATTCATTACAAAGGATAAATTGACCCAACGAACATATATGCAATGGTTAAAATGTTCACAGCATGCGAAATGAGAGAAACAATTATAAGTCGAAGATCTTATGTTAAGCGTGATAGGGTCGAGTTTTATCTCCGTTCATGGCAATACGTTAATTTGTGTCGAATTGACTTGCCTTAGTCATGCTTGCGACGTTATATGGCTAAAAATTAACCACCCACATTTGACGATGTAAACGCAAACTAATTATGACATAATCGTCAAAAAGTTGCGTTAGTCGCAAATGTACAATGTTCCAACAACGTCATTTTTTTTCCACCAAAATGACAATTGAAAGATAACTAACTCGAATGATAAAATACTAAAGGACATTGACAATCTTGCCAAGTTAGTCTTGAATTTGACCATAAAATGAGTCTTACCTCAAGGAGCTAAGGTCCACTATCTGTTTCTCCTTGTACTCATTTGGCAAATACCTGTTGGTAATCCACAGTCTATATTCTCCTTCCCCGAAGATGCTTTCTCTCCCTTTATTTTTCAGAGAGTCACAACCACCTATTTTTCCTGTTCAAAGCTTTCACACATAATTTCATGATCAATGTACCTGTGTTCCATTCAGTTATCATAAGAATAACAATTCAATTTTTCTCATCACATAGTCTATCATAACTTTAATCATTTAAATTAACATGATCACATAATCAATTTTCCATAAAATTTAATGTCTCCAAAACATTGCATTTAAATTATATTAACAATGCATCATATCTCCTATACAAGTAGTCATTCATAATTTTACTCCTATCCAAGTAAAAGTGAAAAGTAAAAACATGTCCAAAATTGGGGATGTGACATATCTTTCCCCTAAAGATTCATTGTCCCCGATGAATTAGTGTATCATAATAAAGTCTTAAACATGTTTTTGTTCAATAATCAAAAGCATGAAAAAGATAAGGAAATTTTTGATAAATTTCAATGTAATCTTCCCAAGTGGCGCTATCTTCCACATACTGGTCCCATTGTACTTTGCACTGCATGACTTCTTTGTTACGCAAGTGGAGCTTGTGTGGTTTGAGCACTCTGAGAGGCTCTATTGTAATCACCCCTCATTCCCGCATCTGTAATGCATTCCAATTCAGTATATGATTATCTCCTGCAAAATATTTTTTTAAATATGAAACATGAAAAATAGTATGCATCTTAGCCAGGGTTGGTGGTAGAGCAATTATATAGGCTACTGGATTGATAATTTTAAGGACTTCAAAGGGTCCCACATAGAGAGGAGCTAGTTTAGAAGATTTTCCAAATTTCATAGATCTTTTCTATGGTTTAACTCTCAAAAGAACTTTCTCTCCAACAGAGAAGTGTCTAGGTGTCCGCTTGCTATCCGCATAACGTTTTTGCCTGTCATTAGCTTTTGCCAATCTTTTCCTAATCATTTTAACCTTTTCTTCCATTTCAGCTAGCATCTCTAGACCAATGCTAATCCTATCTTCAGACTTATCCCAGCTTATAGGAGTTTGACATTATCTTCCATATAATGCTTCAAATGGTGCCATCCTAATGGCGGAATGATAGGAATTGTTATAAGCAAATTCCACCAGTGCTAAATATTCTTCCAACTTATATTGCTCATCCTTGCAATACATTCACAACAAATCCTCTAAAACTTGGTTAACTCTCTCAGTTTGCCCATCTATTTCAGGATGATATGTTGTGCTTACATTAAGTTTGGTTCCTAGTGCTGAAAACAAGGTTTGCCAAAACCTTGATGTTATTCACGCATTTCTATCTGAGGTAATCTTTTTAGGAACTCCATGTAATCTGAACACTTCATGAATAAATTTGCGAGCTAACACTGGTGCTCCATCAGTTAGATTTCTTGGTATGAAGTGTGCAACTTTTGTTAGTTTATTAACTACAACCAAAATTGCACATGTCTATTTTTGGACATTGGCAGACCTTGAACAAAGTCCATGCTTATAACTTACCATTTCCACTCAAGTGTATCATGTGGATATAATAGTCCTACAAGATACTGATGTTCTACTTTTACCCTCTGACACTCCAGAAAACTTGCTACAAATCTTGCAACATCCCCCTTCATTCCTTTACAAAAGTAAAGAGATTTCACATTGGCTAGAAGTTTAGTCACTCCTGGATGTCTTGAATAAGGTGCACAATGGACTTCTTTCCACACAAGATTTCTTAATTTAGCTGAATTTGGAATGTAAATTCTTCCTTTGAATCGCAATAGCCCATTAGACTCAAAATGAAACCCATCATACCTCGAGTCTTTAGGATTATCTATGAGGGCTTGCTTGACTTGTTCATAAAATTCATCCCCTGACAAATTTTCTAGTACTAAATCCTTGAAATTTGCATGAAAAGAAACAATTGACCTAATATGTCTCCATCAGCTCAAGGCATCATCTACCCTATTTTCCTTTTCGTTAATATAGCTTATCTCAAAATCATAATTAGATGTCATTTCTAACCATCTTTTTTTACCGTGCATTGAGATGTGGTTGAGAAAATATGTATTTAAAACTTTGATGATCTGATTTAAGTACAAAAGGTTTTCCCAACAAATAATGATGCCACATTTGCAAAGAATGAATTATTGCTGCTAACTCTAAATCATTGGGGGCATAATTTTGCTCATAAGTCTTTAACTTCCTTGATTCATAGGCTATTACTCGCCCATCTTGCATAAGCACACCCCCTAATACCTCTCCTGAGTCATCATTTATTACTTCAAACTGCCTTTTAGGGTTAGGAACTTTCAAAATTAGAGCAGTTGTTAATTTTTCTTTCAAAAGATCAAAAGCCTTCTAACATTCCTCTATCCACTAAAACCATTTTCCTTTCCTCTATAAGGAGGTAATTGGCCTTGCAATACTTGAGAAATTTAAAACAAACTTCCTATAGTAACTAGCCTAACCCATGAAACTACACAGTTCATGCACATTGGAAGGTAGAGGCCATTCGAGAATAGCTTTGATTTTGGCTGGATTAATAAATATCCCTTTAGCAGAAATTATATGCCCAAGATACTAAATTTCTTTTTGAAAGAAAGAACATTTAGAAACTTTTGCAAACAACTTATGTTCCCTCAATCTTTGTAACACTATTGGCAAATGTTTCCTATGCTCTTCTTCATTTTTATAATAAATGAGAATATCATCTAGAAAAACCAAAACAAACTTGTCTAAATAGTCCCTAAACACACTGTTCATGAGATTCATAAATGTTACAGGGGCATTTGTCAAACCAAAAGGTAACACTGTGAACTCATAGTTTCCATACCTTGTCCTAAAGGCTGTTTTATGGATATCCTCATCCTTCAATCTTAACTAATGATACCCTGATCGCAAATCAATCTTTGAGAACACCGTGGCTCCACGCATCTGATCAAAATGATCGACTATACGTGGAAAAGGATATTTATTCTTTATCATTTCCTTATTAAGCATACGATAATCAATACATAATCTTAGAGTTCCATGCTTTTTCTTGATGAAGATAATTGGTGCTCCCCAAGGAGAGACACTAGGTCTAATCAAGCCCTTAGCCAACAATTCTTGTAATTGAGCCTTCAATTCCATTAAGTCAGTAATTGTCATTCGGTATGGAGCTTTGGAAATAGGCTCAGATCCTAGTTTGATATCTATTACAAAATCAAAAATTCTTTTGGGAGGTAATCTAGGAAGTTCCTCAGGAAAAACATCTTAGAGGTAAGGATACTTTTCTTCAAAAGAAATACTTTAGTTTTCAGGACTCTCTTCAACTTGTTCCATTTTAACTGAAAAAAGTTGACAACCTTTCCACCTGGCTCTTTTTAATTGTTTTGAAGAAATAAGTCTCATCTTGACTTCTCTTTGGATACCTTTAAAACTGACCCTATTCCCCAAGTCATCTAAACATTCAATTGCTTTTGAAAAATAATCCACTCTAGCTCTATGCTTCCATAACCAATTCATTCCTATAATGACATCATAGGAGCCTAAGGGGGCTACATACAAGTTCACCTCAATTGATAACTTGGAAAAGTAATCCTGGCCTCAAACAAACATTGCTCTACCCGAGCCTTGGTTTGGTAAGCATATTCCACAATCCATGGTTTAGAAATATATCCAACCCTTCTAGGAAATTTACTCAAAACTCTAGGTGATAAAAACTTTTTAGTAGCTCTAGTATCAATCAAAATGGAAATAGGAACTCCAAATAAGGTACCTGTCATTTCAATGGGCATGATCTAGTATTCGCCTTATCGGTTATCAAGTGCAACATGAAGTCTTTTTTGGAAGGCTGCTTGCTGAGAAGGTAAGGCAGAATTATTTTGCTGTCCATTTTATTTCCTAGTTGGACAAGGGTTTGCATAGTGATCACCTCCACAAGTGAAACAACCTCCTATGTGACCTTTCTTTTCTACAGGCCTTTATGAGAAATCATCATTCCTTTTGAAATTTCATTTTTCTTTCCATTTCCAGAGCCACTTTTCTTCTGATTTCCCTTACCATTTCTTTTGTCCTCATACCCCTTATCACTTCTTCTCTTAGATGGTTGGGTAGATGGGGTCTTATTGAATATGTTTTGATTTCTTTCGCAATATGCTAAAATAGACTTTACATTTTTCTCCTGCTTGATTGCCTTTTCGTATACCTGATCCATTATCATCGACCCATGAACATCCACCTCCCCACCAATTTGAGCAATTAATCCCATAATAAACTTCCTAGTCTTGAACCTTTCATCTTTCTGATACTGGGGCACATATTTCAAGAGAGAGGTGAAATTTTTGGCATATTACCACCTACAAATCTCCCTGATAAAGATTTTGGAAATCAGTCAGTTTCTGATCAAAGTAGAGTTGTGGTAGCCACCTTTTCTGAAAAAGATCTACGAACTCATCCCATGTTACCCTTAGGGAACTTAAATTTAGTTCCATTTTTTTATTCACCCACCATGTGGATGCTTCTCTTGCCAATTGGTAAGCTCCCAAAACTGCTTTGGTTACCTCTGAATAATTTCTGATTTCAAAATATTTTTCCATTTCTCGCAACCAGGATTCAGCTGCATCACCAGTTTTTGTTCCATCAAACTTAGGGGGAATGATCTTTTTCATATCCTTGGACAATTCAAGGGCAAGTCTATCTTTTGTTTCCTTTTGAAGTTCACTATTTTCCAGGTTGTCACTAGCCGTACTCTTGCCTTGTTGTCCTCCCCCACTCATACCTTGAGAAAATTCAGTGTCCCCTTCTATTTTACTTTGCTCATCCACTCTCTTCTCTAAATTACCCAATATTTCTTTTGTTTCGACAAGCATCACTAATATTTGATCCAGTTTAACTGTAGAATTTACTTGCGAGTTGCTATCCTGATTTTAATACATCTCATAAATTCATAAGGTAATTAACTCATTCAAACAATGGTTGATACAAAAACAAGCTTATCTTTATTATGGTTTATTTAAAAATATATACATTCTTCATGGATACGTACATAGAGTGATTCACTTATCATTTACAAGAGGAGTATATCCCTCTGAATCATCATTACATACATACTCAAGGGGTGTATAACCTCAGACTCACTACTAGATGAAAGTACAATGATCTTCGCATTTGAAGGCATACGGGAATCTCTCATAATCATAGGTGTGTTTTCTGTGCAAGAGTAAGCCATAATCTCAGCTGACATCCTAGTTACCTCTAGAATTTCCTTTTTCACTTGTTTGATTTGGGTCATGGCATTTGCATGGGTTTCAGTGTCACTTAACCATATATCATTTTCATCACCGGTTCCTTCAAGGGTTTTTACGATGGTCTGACGGTCTCTTTTTGGCCTCAAATAACATTCTTTTCCAATAAATGATTTTCTGGAAGTCATTTTAAGACGTACCATCCTGGCACAAGAAATCAAAACATTAGCTACCCACATAATGTTGATTCTAGGTTAGCATAATGGACTCATAAGCCCTAGTGTCGAACCTGGTTTTGCTCTGATACCATATGTAATATCCATAGTTTAGAAAACATAACTTCTAATAATTTACCATGAGATAAAATTAAGATGAGGAAAATTGGCAATAAAATTTTTCATTTCATAATGATCATACTAATAAATTGAGAGCTTGAATATTCAATATTAAATTAGGTGATGCAAAATAACAAATTTCACAAATCATCTTACCATAAGATTTCTTTGTATCTAGATTGTTAACATCTTCATCACAAGTCTCGACATGCCTCGAGTAGAAGAGAGAGAAAGCATCTTCAGGGTGCTTTACCTCCAACCACAGATCGATGGTCTCCCACTCATCTTCCATTCCAAAAATGGCCCTACCCTTAATGAAGAGTATAGACCTAGGGTGACCTAAGGTAATTGTCATCTGAGTACTGGTGTTGTATCCTATGCAACACTATTGATCACACATCCCCTAGATACCCTCTAGCCATGTATGATCATATCCATAGGTTATGTAATTCCAGATATGATGAACCGATAATGCACTTGAGGCACATGCATTACTTTGGCCAAAGTTTCATTATGAAAATCATTTATAATAAACGTAGTTGATTTGTTCACCCAACCCTACTAGACTTGGATAACACTGCAATCCTACATTTGCCTTGGTCATAATGGGTTTTGATGTAGTCAAGGTAGGAGGGTCTGGTGAGGGACTATCCAACCTTGTAGCCTTATCTAAAAAATACCATGATCATAATAGATATGCAATGGAAGCTAACAACTAATCAACAGAAAGATAAATGATATTCATGAACACATAAAACAAGATGTATCATGGGAAAACCCCAATGGGGAAAAACCCAGCCTTCAAAGCTCATTCTTCATATATTATACTTCAAATCAAATTACACATGCCTCAAGGGCTTTATATATTCTAGGCCACAATGCATGGATTACAAACAATTCATACAACAATATTACTTCATGATATCTTTCTTCTTCAACTCAGTTCTCTACTGTGCAACTCATTCTGCTTCCTTCTCTATTTTCTATTCTTCTCTGCTACTCAACTAGATCAAAACGACTTCAGATCTTGTTTCCATTCTTTGTGCTATCAATCCTTTCTAGAAATAATCCTTTGCCTCTTATTTATATCCTTCGCAAGCCTTCAAATCATCACCAGGTCGGCCTAACTGCAATGACTAGCTTTATGTAACTTGTACACAAAATAGGTTGGGCCTAAACATAAGGCACATCTTCACAAATACATAAAACTTCACGCGGACCTCACTGAAGGTTGGCCAAGTCCTTAAACTTCATCAACCAATTCTTCTTTTTGCTTTGCAAGTCACGGGAATGATCCACAAGCTGATTCCACTTCACTAAACACAGTCAGCTCTGTTCATTCAGAATAATCAATCTTCAAACAATGATAACTTTCTAGAATCAAATCCAAATGATCTGAATTCTTGATATGTTGTAATTTCCTATGTCTATATGCTAAGTCTAGATCCACAATGTCTCATACTCAAAATCCATAATTCTACAAGGTCACTTTCTCTGCATGCTCAAGCTTCTGTCAATTGTCTCAATGATTTTGAATTCTTTTGAATGCTCCTGCATCAGACTTCTGAATGCTCCTGCATCAGAACCTTGGGGTTATTTGAGAAGTGAGCCCCTTCGCTTTGGTTTGTATTATGTCAAAATCACATAGGTTTGGTGATATGTTTTTAGGTACTTGCAACTGCCTCAAAGTCGGTGGTCTATCCAAGTCCACCGTGCAAAACTACCTCAAAAGTAATCTAGATTCAGAGGTCTACTTGCAAGCCTTGCACTGCCTCAATGATCAGCAATCTGAGCAAGTCTTCTCCACAAGCTGCCTCAAGTCCTTTGTCTGCTTCAATTAGATTCATTCATGCATCCTCCAGAACATTCAAGTTACTTCTTGATTTAGCCAATACACTTTCTTAATTTCTCTGCAACACTAGTTTATTAACATAATTTCCTCTACACGCATCAAAATCTTATAGCTTCTACTTTGCTTGTATTTCTTCTATACTTCACTTTGTTTCCTTTACCACAATCACTTCAATCTGGTACACAATCCTTCTCCTCTGGTACAATATCTTGTCATTCCCTCTTTCTCTGTCACATAAACTCTTTTCTCTGCTATTGTTTACACTTGTTCACATAAACTTTCTCTTGCACTTCTTCCTCTTATGATCTTTCACAAACTTTCTCTTGCACTATATTCTCAAGATTAATGCTTTAGCTTCTTTCAGTTTTTTTATTATACTCAATGATTCAAAAGGTTTTTCTTCTTCCTCTGCATAAACTATCTCTGCATCATTCTCTTCTAGTTCTTCTGTCAAACTTAGTGATTCCAAGGGTTCTTCTTCTTCTGCACAAATCATCTTTGTATCAACAGGATTTTCTTCCTCTGCATCCACTATCTCTGAATTCTTACTGCTTCTCCTTTATCAGTTTCTTTGGTTACATGTTCTTGATGACTTTCCTTTCTTGATTCTTTTCTCCTCCAAACTTGAAAACATGTTCTTCTAAATGGTCTTCTATCAAATCTTCCTTTATCTCTTCTATATTCTTCATTGTGATAAGAATTATGACTCCTATCACTTCTCCCTCTGTAGTTTGAATTTATTTCCTTGTTCTGCTCCACATAAGGTGTTCTTTCTTTGCTGGATCTTAATCCAACATATGAACACTTTAGTCTATATCTTCCTCTGAACATACCAATAACATGTTTCCATTCATGTCCATCAATCCACCCATAGTTCCTCTGTCTACAACTTGTCATAGGCTTTCTTCTCTTTAACTTATTCCAACACAACTTTTCAGAATGGTTCCCCAATCCACATAACTTACAAGGGTGTATATCCCAACAAGATTCCTCTTCATGCCCATGTCTATTGCAATGTGAACAATACATACCTTTTCTACTTTGATTTGATTTAAAGTTTGCCATAACCTCCTTAGCTCTATCATATCCAATACCTTCACTTCTTGATCTGATAATTGGTTCAATATGTTCTATAATTCCTTGCTGATGCTTTCCCAATCCTTGTCCTTCATATCCCATTCTTTGCATGATTTTGAAACCAATACCATCACCAACAACTCCAGGTTCTGTCACATAATCATCTTTAATTTCACTGTCTAAAGAAACTTCTGCATCATCACACAAATCATTAGTATCACAAGAAACATCATAAAATTTAGGCTTAGATCTCATACTCTCATTTTCTTTTCTACATGCTACAAGTGACTAGTCTAGCTAATCTTTCTGCTCTTTTAATTTTGATATTTCATGTTTCTGCAAACTATTCTCCTTCTTCAATTCTTCCAAACTGTCTTCTAGGTCTCTGTTCCTCTGTTCAACCTTATAAAACAACTTAAATCCTTCTTCTAGTTCTAAAAATTTCTTTTCAACATCTTCAAATAGTTTCAGCTCTGCTTCTAGGTCTCCATTTCTGGTCTTTACATCTCTCAATTCTTCTTCAAGGGCATCAAACTTGTCCACTCCCAGATCTTTCATTTTCTCCAATAATGCTGAATTACATTTCTTGACTTCGCACAATTCTCCTTCCAAAATATCCTTTTCACATACTAGGGTTTCATTTTCTTTCTTCATCCTCTTTCCCATCTTCCCCATCAAAACAAATCAGATAAACACTAAATTTGAAAAGCTTACTGAATCTTTCTTGCCTTGATCTTTCTTCTACAACAACAGTTATTACTTCTAGGGTTTTGCACAACACTTTATTAGATTCGCCACCTTCTAACAGATTTGCGACCAGCCCAACAGATTCGAAACCAACTCTGATACCACTTGATGTAGTCAAGGTAGGAGGGTATAATGAGGGACTATCCAACCTTGCAGCATTATCTGAAAAACACCACGATCATAATAGATATGCAACAGAAGCTAACAACTAATCAACAGAAAGATAAATGATATTCATGAACACATAACACAAGATGCATCCTGGGAAAACCCTAACAGGGAAAAACCCATCCTTCAAAGCTCATTCTTCATATATTATACTTCAAATTGAATTACTTATGCCTCAAGGGCTTTATAGATGCTAGGCCACAGCCCAGGGATTACAAACAATTCATACAACAATATTACTTCACGATTTCTTTATTCTTCAACTTAGTTCTCTGCTTTGCAACTCATTCTACTTCCTTCTCTGCTTTCTATTCCGCTCTGCTACTCAACCAGATCAAAATAACTTAAGATCTTGTTTCCATTCTTTGTACTATCGATCCTTTCTAGAAATAATCCTTTGCCTCTTATTTATATCCTTCGCAAGCCTTCAAATCATCACCAGGTCGGCCTAACTGTAATGGCTAGCTTTATGTAACATGTACACAAAATAGGTCAAGCCTAAACATAAGGCACATCTTCACAAATGCATAAAACTTCACGTGGACCTCACTGAAGGTTGGCCAGGTCCTTAAACTTCATCAACCAATTCTTCTTTTTGCTCTGCAAGTCACGGGAATGATCTACAAGCCGATTCCACTTCACTAAACACAGTCGGCTCTGTTCTGTCACAACAGTCAATCTTCAAACAATGATAAATTTCTGGAATCAAAGACAAATGATCTGAATTCTTGATATGTTGTAAGTTCCTATGTCTAGATGCTAAGTCTAGATCCGCAAACTCTCATACTCAAAATCTAGAATTCTACAAGGTCACTTTCTCTGCATGCTCAAGCTTCTGTCAACTGTCTCAATGATTCTGAATTCTTCTAGATGCTTCTGCATCAGACTTCCAGATGCTCCTGCATCAGACCCTTAGGGTTATTTAAGAAGTGAGTCCCTTCACTTTGTTTTGTAATATTTCAAAATCACATAGGTTCAGCGACCTATTTTCAAGTACTTGCAACTACCTCAAAGTCGACAGTCTGTCCAAGTCCACCCTACAAAACTACCTCAAAAGTAATCTAGATTCGGTGATCTACTTGCAAGCCTTGCACTGCCTCAATGATCGGTGATCTAAGCAAGTCTTCTCCACAAGCTATCTCAAGTCCTTTGTTTGTTTCAATAAGATTCATTCATGCATCCTCCGGAACAATCAAGTTACTTCCTGATTCAGCCAATACACTTTCCTAATTTCTTTGCAACACTAGTTTATTAACACAATTTCCTCTGCACTCATCAAAATCTTATAGATTCTACTCTACTTATATTGCTTCTATACTTCACTTTGTTTCCTTTATCACAATCACTTCAATCTAGTACACACTCCTTGTCCTCTTGTACGATATCTTGTCAGTCCCTCTTTCTCTGTCACATGAACTCTTTTCTCTACTATTCTTGACACTTGTTCACACAAACTTTCTCTTGTACTTCTTCCTCTTATGATCTTGCACAAACTTTCTCTTGCACTATAACAAAATTCTTCTCAAGATTAATGCTTCACCTTCTTCCGGTTTCTTTATTATACTCAATGATTCAAAAGGTTCTTCTTCTTCCTTTGCATAAACTATCTCTGCATCATTCTCTTTTGGTTCTTCTGTCAAACTTAGTGATTCCAAGGGTTCTTCTTCTACACAAATCATCTCTATATCAATAGGCTTTTCATCTTCTATACCCACTATCTCTGAATTACTTACTACTTCTCTTTTATCGATTTCCTTGGTTACATGTTCTTGATGACTTTCCTTGCTTGATTCTTTTCTCCTCCAAACTTGAAAACATGTTCTTCTAAATGGTCTTCTATCAAATCTTCCTTTATCTCTTCTGTATTCTTCATTGTGATAAGAATTATGACTCCTACCACTTCTCCCTTTATAGTTTGAATTTGTTTCCTTGTTTTTCTCCACATAAGCTCTTCTTTCTTTGCTAGATCCTGATCCAACATATGAACACTTCAGTCTATATCTTCCTCTGAACATACCAATAACATGTCTCCATTCCTATCCCTCAATCCACCAATAATTCTTCTATATACAACTTGTCATAGGTTTTCTTCCCTTTAACTTATTCCAACACAAATTTTTAGAATGGTTCCCCAATCCACATAACTTACAAGGGTGTATATCCCAACAAGATTCCTCTCCATGCCCATGTCTATTGCAATGTGAACAATAAATACCTTTTCTGCTTTGATTTGATTTAAAGTTTTCCATAACCTCCTTAGCTCTGTCATATCCAATCCCTTCACTTCTTGATCTGATCACTGGTTCAATAGGTTCTATAATTCCTTTCTGATGCTTTCCCAATCCTTGTCCTTCATATCCCATTCTTTGCAAGATTTTGAAACCAATACAATCACCAACAACTCTGGGTTCTATCACATGGTCATCTTCAATTTCATTGTCTAAAGAAACTTATGCATCATCACACAAATCATTAGTATCAAAAGAAACATCACAAAGTTCAAGCTTAGATCTTAGACTCTCATTTTCTTTTCTGCATGCTACAAGTGACTGCTCTAGCTGATCTTTCTGCTCTTTTAATTCCAATATTTCACTTTTCTGCAAACTATTCTCCTTCTTCAATTCTTCCAAACTGTCTTCTAGGTCTCTGTTCCTCTGTTCAACCTTATAAAACAACTTAAATCCTTCTTCTAGTTATGTTCCTCTGTTCCTCTTGTACATCAGCCCCTAAAAGGCAATATCCATTGCCTTTTGAAAGGTTGCTCCAGTGTTGGACAAACTGAAAGGCATCTTTTTGTAAGCCATAGTCCCCCATTTTGTGGTGAAGGCTATTTTGTACTGGTCTTCCTCCTTTACTAAAATTTGATTGTATCCGGAATAGCCGTCTAGCAAGGAAAACCCTTCTGATCCTAAAACTACTTGGAGTATCTGCTCCATGGAAGGTAAAGGATGATGGTCCTTCAAAGAAGCCCTATTTAAGTCATGGAAGTCCACACATAGCCTTATCTCCCCATTTTTCTTCCTAACCAGCACAAGGTTGGAAACCCATGAGGTGTGTTTGATAGAAAAAATTATGCAACTCTCAGTCAGCCTATTCAGTTCCATTTTCATGAGAGGCTCTAATTTAGGATTCAAAAGCCTCTGTTTCTACCTAACAGGCTTGGCATCAGGTTCCAACTTAATAGTGTGTTGAGCAAGCTGGGGATCAAACCCCTTTAAATTGCCATATTCCCATCCAAAAATGTCACTAAATTCTTGGAATAGCTGAATAAATTAACGTCTTTCCTTTGTTGTACATACCTTGCCTAGTTTAAGGAGTTTACCCTTAAAGATCTCAAATTCTTCACAATGATCTTGCTAAACCTGTAGGCTGGACCTGGGTTTTATAGCTTCATCATCAGTGTTAAGATGGATTCTAAGGTGACCAAACCTTTTGGCATCTTGTTTTTTTTCAGCTGAATGATTTGGTCACCATACTAGTGATGTAGCTTCCCCTGATTTGCATGAGAAAATTCAGCTTCCTCTCTCAAGAAGTTTACAATCTGCTGATCACTATCAAACACCTGCCAATGTATGTTATTATCTAGCACAACAGGCTTAACAACAATTTTAATATGCTAATTTTTCTTACCATTACTGATTTCCTTGGGAATGTCAAATTCTACCCCTACAGCAGCCAACCTATCAGTGTGTTTATTCTAATTTCTAGGTATGGAGATCAAATTGAATGCATCAAAACCTTCCAAAAGGTCCCATACTCTATGCTTGTAAGACTTGAGCAGGTCATTTTTTGTGACATTAAGCTTTCTCACCTGATTTACAACCAGTTTGCTATCCCCATAAACTTTCAGACAACCAATACCTCTTTGTCTTGCCCATTCTAGGCCTTGAATTAGAGCTTCATATTCAGCCACGTTGTTAGTGTAGCTAAAATAGAATCTGAAAGCTGAATAGTACTTTTCAGCCTTAGGGGAAACAAGCATGCATCCACCTCCAGCACCCATTCTACTCCTTGAGCCATCAAAAAATAGCTCCCAGACTTCATTTTCTTGCTGCCCATTCTGTTGTTCTGCACTTTTTTCAATATTGGGCAGAAATAAATCAGCCTCGTGCATCATATACATGCCCAAACCAACCTCATCCATGTGTTCACATGGCTCAACCACTTGAGTTTGATCTGCCCATTCATCAAGAAGGACCTCTGGTATGCCTTCAATCAGCGTATTGCCTTCTTGAACAACAGGCTGTTCCGTTTCTGATTCACTTACAACCAAGTTGGCATTGATGAGGCGTGTAGTGTAGGGCTCAATATGGTCTTTGGCAATGGGTTCTGACTTGATAGTCACCTTAGTGCCGTACCTAGTTCTGAACAGCATATGAGACCAATCTAAGGATAGGTAACCTCCTATCTTTGCTGTAAAATCCCTTGAACAACAGTTCCATCCAACTGAACAACTCCCTTCTCTAATGGCTCATATTCAATGCCCAACTTGTCAACAATCTGTTTGGGCATGATGAAACTGCTAGCACCTGAGTCTATCATGCAGTTATGAACTAGATGATCCCCTATGATCAAAGATACATAAAATGGTGGGGGTTTAACCTTTGAAGTTTGTTGTTCTGCATTTTTCTCAAGGTTACTTGTCAAAACAACTTTGGACTTACCTAGATCAGACTCTTGAGACAGCTTTAAATTTGACAAGGCTGATTGGAGCAGGTCTTTTTGGCTAGGGATACTTAGGGAATCCCACATAGTCATGGATACATTTATTTTTTTCATATGCTCAAGGATATTGAAAGTAGATGTACTTGATTTAGCTTGGCTTTTGGGGACAACCACGTCACCTTGAGCGCAAGTTGGCTGAACTGATGGATTAAGCTGTTCCTTGCCTATCAAAGGCTGATCCTTTGATAGGACCTAAGTTTTTTCAACCTTTGATGGGTTAGAAACACCTTGACTGATGTTCGGCACTTGATGCCCATGAGTTTGAACTTTACCAGCTTGCTGCCCCTCATCAATAGCACTTTTCTTGCTATGTGTATTGTCTGCAATTGAAGCACCAACCTGGTTCATACCGCAGAATTCTTCTCCTTGCCAG
This sequence comes from Cunninghamia lanceolata, assembly GCA_027924645.1. Lineage (NCBI taxonomy): Eukaryota > Viridiplantae > Streptophyta > Pinopsida > Cupressales > Cupressaceae > Cunninghamia > Cunninghamia lanceolata. The sequence goes on from BSBN01001965.1 coordinate 20,626,906, forward strand.
TTTAGGAGTTTTGTTTCATGTGCCTATTCTTCTTACTGCTGAACATTAGGTTCTACAGGCACATTAGACTGCACTGCTGGACTGTTCTGAACCATTAGAGCTTGGTTAACCACCCCATTGGCACATGTATTTTGGTTATGGGGCTGGTTACAAGGAAATCACTAGTCATATTCTTGAGCAAAATTGTTTTGTGTGGGCACAACCTCCTTCGAAGAACTGACAGCGTTTGGATTGTAGGCCTGATAAGGTCTAGAGTTAAAGGTTTGCCTTGTACCTTGATTATTAGGCTGATAAGGTGGCCTATTTGTCTGATTTTGCTAGTTATTGGACTAGAATGGGGGCTGATAAGGTCTAAAATTTTGACCTTGCTGCCTCTTGAGGTTCACAATCTCATTACCAAAAGATTGCAGCAGTCCCTTGATTTCTTGTAACTCAAAAGACTGAGTTTGAAAAGCATTTTTTGATTTATTGGGCTGCGCATTAGGTGCTAGTAACGTTGGCACAACAGGTATAATAGCTATAGGAGGCACATGCATTGGCATTGGTGGCTGAATAGCTAGAAAAATTGGCAAAGGAGGCCTAGGGGTGATTTTACCAGCCTGTATGAGGCTGTTTTCAGCTCTTATGGCTATGGCATAAGCCTATGGTAAGGAATTTCCTCCCATAGATTGAATCATGATAGAAATATCATTGTTTAAGGCTCTTAAATAATATAAGAAGGCATGGTCAGCTGTAGGCCTTACCGTTGGTGGGATTCTATCCCACGTCTTCTGAAAACGGTGATTGAAGTCTGACATAACTTCATGAGGAGCTCTTTTTATTATGGACAGCTGCTCCACCAATGACAGATGGTTTGATTTGTCCTCAAAGAAATTGCACAACTCCTCTCCCAGATGATCCCATGAATCTATGGAGTTCACGAGCAAGCTTCTGAACCACTGCAAAGCCTTACCTTTGAGAGAAGCTGCTAACAACCAGATTGCAACATTCTCTTCTATCACATGATGGATAACACATAGGTTTGCAATGTCTTTTATGTGTTCAGCTGGAGTAGTCTAATCTTCACCATTGAAATATGGTAAACTTTTCAAGGCAGCAACAGGAATATCATTATGTTGAGTTAAATTTAGTGGGCTGCCTTGGTTGAATGCAACAAAAGGTTGATTTCTGATTGCAGGAATCATTATAACTGGGGTTCTTGTGATAGTATGAATTCCAATAGCAGGAGGAGTAGACTTGGCTCTCCTTGAATAGACATGAGTTCTCTTGGGTTTCTCAGTTGCTATCCCTCTTCTCCTAGCTGGGGATAATTGCAAATATTCAAAAGATGAAGAACTGCTTCTGGTTTGTATCCTTCTCATAAGAAGAAATATACTGATTTGCTAAACCAAAGCTTAGAGTCGCCAAATATGCAGGTTTTAACCTCTTAAGGTCTAAAAATCACTGGCTGCACATCAAAACTAGTAATAAACTGTAGTATTTGAATTGTTTCTAATTGCACAGTCCCACTGGGCGTGCCAAAAACTATTATCTCTCAGATTTGCACCCTTGCTGAGTTGTTGAACTTGGCAATCTAGAGAAACATGGGATCTTTTTAGGTCTGTGGGTCACCTGTGATGGAAAGAACCTCCGGAGAAGGCCGACTTCCTATTGATACTCCACCTAAACTACTTATACTAAAGTCTTTGCAGAGAAAAGGGTAAGAAACATTACATGAAAATGAAACCTACTGTCTAAGGTGATGCACCAAAAGATCATCAGAAAATACACAGAAATGATACACTTCAGAACCAGTAATAATAAGAATCCTTTACACAACCCAGCAAATCATAATCCTTGCATCATTACTTTGTAAGGAGGCTAAATAACAACAGTCCTGCAAAGGAGAAATAGGTTTTTCTCACTACCCAAAACTGATTGTTATTCCTTGCACATCTCACAACCTGCAAAAAATATGTAATCCATGTATAAAGGCACCAACATGAAAGACAACTCCAAGGACAAAGAACATCACCAAGATCTGTGCTAACACTAAGGACACACAATAGCAGAAGAAATAGGAAGGTATAAACTGGTTATTACTGCCAAAAGGGTGTTACAATACTGTATATCTCTAAAAATGGGTTACAAGACTGTTCACTTCTGCAAAAGAACTTAGAAAATTACAATATATAGAGTAGTGAATAATTAGAACCTCCAAAAAATGAATAAGGAAGAAGACTATATACTTCCTAAATAGCTGTAAATAGATAAACATCCACCACCTCCATTCCCGTGCATCTCATAAATGCCCACAATATATCTCTCTAAAGTCCTCTAAAAAGGCTTCCTAAGGCATAAATGGTCAAGGCATGCCATCAACTATCATAAAGACACCTGAAAATGTCATAGAATGCCTTTAAATGATCTTTTAAGACTTCTAACATATGTCATATCTGTGTCATAAACTCCTGCAGCATCATAAATAACTGAAAAATATCCCAATAAATGACACGTTTTCTACATTTTAATTAACATTTAACTAAGAGGCTTATAATTTCACCACCTTAGTAAATGTTTACAATTCCAAAATTTACACAAGTATATGCAGAAAAAGTGACATTTATGACATAACATCTAATTCCCTGATTTTGATTATGCAAAAAAAAGACAAAAAATGTCTGTGACCCTAGGCAAGATGACACGACACATCACATCTGCATCATATATATGTCACAAAGTTGTATCAAAACGTCTCACAACTTAACCACTTCCATTCTCACATACATCTCTATCATGATTTGAGGTTCAATGGAAAATGTTTCAAAAACAACCCTTATGACTCCCATATTCATTACTCAACCCACCTTGTAACTCCTAGCCAACATGCCTCTAGCAAAACATATCCTCAGCCTTATATTTCCCTTGGACTTGTCTTCAAAAAAAAGAAACAAAAGGCATAGAAAATGCCATGACCCCCTTTGAATCATCACTAGGTTTGAACAAATGAAACCTTCCCCATGTCGCCAAATGGATAAAAATGAGTGTTTTAAAAATGAAAGTCAAAAATATGAATGGAATTAGGTCTCAATCAAACAAAAAGAAATAAAACTTAAAAAGCACCCTCATTTTGCATTTTGGTTTCCACTGTTTGAACTTGGCCGCCACTATGAGGGTTTGAAGGCGAGAAATGTATCATTTCTGTCGATTTTAGAGGATTTCGGCCATTTTTTGAAGGAGAATGCAAGGTAAGTTGCATTTTTTCTGAGATTTGAACTCCATTTCTTTTGATTTCGAGCCTCCAAGGCCGTGATTTGACTGCTTATTGATGCATTTTCTGCCATTTTGATGGTCGACCCTTTGTATATTTGTGGCTGGCTGTGTTGAGGCCATTCTGAATGGTTGAATGAGGAAATCTCTGTAGTTTTAACATAGTATTTTGGCAAAAACAAAGGTAAGTCTTTCTTCTGTCGAGCTTTCTCCATTTTCTCAGCTTTTTACAAGCATTTTCGTTGCCAAAAGCACGCGATTCTAAGCATTTTTGAGGGTTTTTTCTTGCAATGAGTTGAAAAATTTCAATTTTCCTTTCTATTGTTTGAAATCTGAAAAAGAAAACTGTATTTCTTTGAAAATCACTGCCAGAAGGCACGATTTTGGACGTTTTCTGAGCATATGTCTGAAAAACTACAAAAAACTTTGCTTCCCCTTTTGGTATTTGCATTCTTTTTGATTTTCTGAGCACAACACATAACAAAATCTTGAAAAGCTGCAAAAAAGACGTCTCTATGCATTCTGAATTCAAAAAAAAAACTGTATTGTATGTTGTTTTTCTCTTCAATTTTTTGAGACTTTCTGGATTTTCGCTGCCTATAAGATTCCATAATTGCATTGTAAGCATAGACATCTGGTTTGTGCCCAGCAAACTGTAACAGTTCAAATATTTCCTCTGCCTTTTCACAGTTAGCTTCCTTAGCATATGCATTGATTAATGTTGTGTAAGTGCAAATGTTGGGTTTGCATTTCGAAGACTTCATTTCATGAAAGATCCCCTGGGCTAAATGAGAAAGCCTTGCTTTTCCATATACATTAATCATAGTAGTGTTTGTATTAGTAGATGGTTAACATCCATCCCTTTTCATCTTTTCATAGGCTCCCTTTGCTTTGTGAATATTTCTAGTCTTGGCTAGGGCATTAATAAATGTATTGTATGCAACAACCCCCTTTTTGATATGCTGGATTAAAGGTCAGAAATAGAAACATACTAGAAGGACAACCATGTTTGTGCATCTCATGCAAAATAACCTCTGCCTTTTCAAACAATCTAGATGTACAGTATGCCTCAACAAGTAGAGCACAAGTATCTTCAGTTGCAACACAGGACACCTGTTTCATTCTCAAGTAGACCCCCTCTACTTTCTCGCACTATTATTTTTAACCATAAGCATGTATGAGCAGGTTGTAGCACATAATATCTGGTCGGAAGTGACCTTTTTCTAGTATCCACTCACATATTTTTCTTCATTATTTTTATGCGATCTGGCTCTATGACATGACTTTATTTGGTATTTCTGAGCATTCTAAGTAATTGCTGCCTTGAAAAGAAATGAAAACTTTGTATTTTCTGTAGCTTTTGCTATTTTTTGGCTGTGATAAGCCCTAGTCTTAATAAAAACTTGGAGAAATGACATATCTGCCTTGCTCTAACTTGAAGCCTGTATTTTCTGGGTGGCTGTTTTGATAGAAAAACTCCATTTTTTCGCTCTTTTGTGGAGGGTTATGTAGCATTTGAACTTGGACAAGAGAAAAACTGTATTTTCCTTTTTCTATTGCTGCTGGTCGGCATGATTTTTGGACATTTCCTGAGCATATTGTGTGAAATGAGTTTTTAAAAAACTTACATTTTCCTTTATATCTGATGATCTCCTCCTCCTCCTGAGATTCATTGCTCTATTTTGCTGTTTGGTTGACTGATCTACCATTTTGCAAAGACACAAAAAATAGATTTTCCATAGCTTTTTCCATTGTGTACTAGTAGTTTCTTTTGTTTGTATGACTATATGTAAGATTGAGCTCTATATCACTGTCTTGGTGTCTCTTTTATTGGGTAGGGTTTATACAAGCCTTTCTAGATTTCATACCACAAACCTTGACTGTCTTCCCATACTCTTGACTATTTCTTTCAATCTCTCTTTGTCACTTTCATACTATGTGGCATCTCTTAATGGTCGTGACAGTGTTTTATTCCTAGACAACTTTTAGTTTCTATGCTTCTTTGTAACCTCACCGCCTTTTACCATGATCTCATCTTGACTCAATAAAGGTGCAGGTATGTTAGGGTCTTCATTAACAACATAAGACCTTCAAATATGCCCAAGCCTCTTCTATCTGTGCATATTCAACCCTTAAACCCAATTGTGGTGCTCCCAAAAAACTAAAACACTGTCAAAACTGTAAATGATCAAGTATACCTTTGTCATACCCCTTTGGACTGCTCCTACCCTTATATGGGCATGTTAAATAGCTGAGAACAGCAACTATGATATGCTCTTGTGGCAGCAAAAACTCTCAGCATTGTGCTTAATGATGACTCTCTGAAATATGTGTGCATATATCTTGGTGTTGGATGAATACAAACCTCCTTTCTTTACTCACATATATTGATAGGTATGTAGACAGTGAATCTTATTTTATTCTGAGCATTACATGATTCATATAGAGAACTGAAATGTGGACTGTATTTTCTTCTTTGTAACCTCGCCTTTAGATACCTGATACTCCTCTGTAGCTGACTTCTATCATTGTCTCCTATCGGTGATCTCATACATATATTTAACATGCTTCATTAGTGTTTTAATATCTTTGTTGTTGGCAATCCTTTTGTTGATGTGCTTGAAGATAGTTTGATTGTTGTTCCATCATACCTTGCTGCTGCGTCTCATGCACCTTTCCAATGTCTTTTATGACTGTTATCTTCATGGTGACTGCTTGTTGTCCTGTCATGACTGAAACCTCTTGAAAGCTGAGATCTGCCCTCTGAATATGCTCCTTGAGCTATGTTTTTGCATTCGTATATTGCATCTTTGATGTTCTGTAGGGTCTATGAGCTGGGCTCAACCCTTGTGGGAGCCACACTTCCTCCACTCATAATGTAACTGATGGATTAAATAGAAACATAATTACACCTATATCTGCACATGAAGGAAACATGTTAAGAAAAACAAGGGCTCATAGTTGATATACTTGATTTGTATTCTCAACAGTTTATGTGATACTAACTGGTTTACTGCATCTGAAAAGACAAATTGTACATTTATGTGTGCATATCATGTGATGTATGATGCCCCGTCATTGCTCTAACATCAGTTCTTTTCAAAACTTTATGCAGATGACTAAGGGGCAGCAAGGAGACAGCAGCTGGATGTGGGGACACAGACAATCCAGGATGACACAAGACGCGGCAATAGTCTGAAGGCTCGTCATTTAGGCAATGACGAGTCACCCTACCTCACATGCATATTTGCTTTTTGGTCTTTTATAAATGTATAATTTGTCCTTTTCATTTTGCAATGAAACAGTTAGTCTCACGGCTTGTGTGAGATCTTATACATTGATTTTTCAATACATATTGCTGATCTTTTTTTTTTCTTAAAGATTTGTACAATCTCTTAAGTTCTGAAATGCTTTGGAATGCAATAACACAATGTAATCTTAATTTGTACCAAATATGCGCATGGATATAATGCAGTAGCAATAAAATGTACCTTCCTCTCCTTTCAAAAACTAGAAAGTTCTGCTTGATTTCGCTAGTAGTGAAAACTAGGTAATAGGTCTTCCTCAAGCTCACAACATCCCTTTCAGCTTCTACCCTCCATTCTAACTACGTATCTCTTTCTATATCCTCTGTATTTCAACACCCTTCTCTCTGTTTTTATCTTCCCCTGACTAAAAGATGGTTTTCAACTGTGTATATATTCACTCAATACTTTCGTTTTCTCCAATAACCATTTTTTTGATCTCATGCAAAATGGTTTTATATTTCTATCCTGACCTTGATCGATGACTAGAGCCACTACTGGTGGCTGGAAACCATTCTCAGCATGTGTGGTGACTCAGCGAATGTTTACAATTGATCATTGATCATGACATCATGGTTGAGTTGATAAGCATTGGCAAAATAGATGACGTCCTTCCTAGCACGAATTACTTTGATTTCAAACCTTTAGACATAAGTAATTTATATATCATAAATCGCAATCTAATTCATATGACATGAGGGAGTCATATTACATACATCGAAATGAGTTTAGAGTTGGATATCACCGAGTGGTACTATCACCCAATCGACTTTGATGGTTTACAACTATCATTTCATATCTTGCACATATTAATTTTAAATAAATATATCAACCTTCTTCCCATAATTATCATTACTATAAACACCCAATCCGTGCCAAATAAAGACTATGGTGAGAGTATGAATCATCTATTTAATGACATGGTGGCTAATGGAGTTTATCTATTACAAAGGATAAATCGACCTAATGAACATATATGCAAGGGTTAAAATGTTTGTAGCATGCGAAATGATAGAAACAATTATAAGTCGAAGATCTTACATTAAACGTGATATGGTCAAGTTTTATCTCCCCTTCATGGCAATGCATTGATTTGCCTCAAATTGACTTGCCTTACTCATGCTTGGGATGTTATATGGCAAAGTAATTATGACATAATCGTCGAAAAGTTGCGTTAGTTGCAAATGCACAACGTTCCAACAACATTGTTTTTTTTGGCCAAAACGACACAATTGAATGACAACTAACCTGAAGGATAAAATACTATAGGACATTCATAATATTGCCAAGTCAGTCTTGAATTTGACCATAAAATGAGGCTTACCTCAAGGAGCTAAGGTCCACTATCTATTTCTCGTCGTACTCATTTGGCAAATACTTGTTGGTAACCCACATTCTATATTCTCCTTCCTTGAAGATGCTTTCTCTCCCTTTATTTTTCAGACAGTCACAACCACCTATTTTTCCTGTTCAAAGCTTTCACACACAATTTCATGATCAGTGTACATGTGTTCCATTCAGATATCATAAGAATAACAATTCAATTTTTCTCATCACATAGTCTATCATAACTTTAATCATTTAAATTAACATGATCACATAATCAATTTTTGTAATGTGTTGTATCTGTTTGTATTTTTTAAAAATCTTTTATGTATTATTTTATTAATTTTTGTGTGATCTTTTAGACTAGACAGAAGAATGCAGAAGGGGTTTTCAGTTTTCCTGTAAATGTGTTGCCGAAGCATACAATATAGAGCATAGAGAGAAAACCCATAAAAAATACAACATATATAAAGAAAACAACAAAGACCCAGATAGCAGAATAGCCAAATATGAATTACTGTGACATACCCATATCCTGAAATGCAACTTGGTACATGTGCTGAGAGTGCACTAGCAACTGGGTATAGCTAGAATCACTCCAAACTCTAAAAAATATGAGATTGAGCTTACAAATGATATTAGCAATATAAATGGGCTCTAAACACCTCACACAATGTAAAATATGTGACACCCACAAAGGAAATGATACTCTAAGACTTCCACGCTACTCATTGAGTAGTACAACCATGGCTGAAAATGTAAACAATAGCTATGAACAATGCCCACACAAAAACTACCTTCAAACCCACTGAAATCTGCACTCAACAATAATAGAGAAATGCTATATATCAAAATCAGCTCAAAAACTCCTCTGAATGACTTCATTACAACACCATGTGAATGCTGAATACATCCATCATGAATGGCACCGTTGGGTGGTCTCTCACACCTATAGAATGCCGTTACCTATGGAGGTTTAAGTCTCCACAAGCCTCTGGTTCGAATCCTCAAACCCTCACAGTAGCAAACTCTAGCAGAGCTCACAAGAAGAAAATATCATAAAACAAGCATAATCCAAAATGAGCCCTCCAGCACCTTTTATAACTTTCTCCAAGCCCAAAACCCCTTTTTAGAGGGAATTTGCATTTGTTTTATTATTTAATTTTCATCCCCTTATGACTCCCATGGATGCCCACCTCCTAGAGGGTCACTTTTAAGTTATAACTTATTTTTATAAAGTGACCATTTAATATTTATTTGTGAAGCCCCAATAAATAATTATTTTAAACTTCAGACTTTAAAATAAATATGAAGATGGTGTCGGAATGCCATGTTCTTTAGCTTGTCAAAAAGGTCTCGACAAGATGCTTCTGAGCCCACTCTAAAAATCTTGAACCGACACTGGACTCAAACTTACTAAAAATAGTAACGCTCAAGATCAACTGGGCCAACTCTGAAGGTGCCAACTGGATCCTTTGAACTCGAACCATCTTTTCCTCCACCGACACAACCTCCAATGCCAACTAACCCTAGTTCCCTAACCAAATGGCTAGTCCATGGGAAATCTATGATGGACTAACCATGAGTCTAGAAGGGGACATTACAGTCCACCCTCCCTAAGATTGCTTGCCTCAAGCAATCTCAAGTCAGGATGCTCTAATATCTACTCATTCTCCCAAGTAGCATCCTCCACTGGCAGGTTCTTCCATTTAACTAAATACTCTCTAATGATCCTCCTCCTTAAATTACATTCCTTGGTATCAATTATAGCCTTGGGTACCAGTATCAACTTCCCCTCTTCATCAAGAGGAGGCAACTCCACTGATGGTGTCACATTATTCCCCAACACCTTCTTGAGGTGAGATACCTGAAACACATTATGTACCCTGCTACTTGCTAGAAGCTCCAACTCATAAGCCACTTCTCCAATCCTCTTGGAGATCCTAAAAGGTCCATAGTACCATGGCTTCAACTTCTCTACCCCACTCTTCTTGAGAGTGGACTGTCTATAGGGCTGTAGCATGAGATACACCATGTCACCAACCTCAAAAGACCGCTCAATCCTCTGCTGATCTGCATACTGCTTCTGCTGATTCTGAGCCTTCTGTATGTTCTCCTTCAAAGACATCATGATGTCCTGACTCTCCTGGAGAAGGTCTTTGGCCTTCAGCACTCTGCTATCACCAAACAACAAATCAACAAAGTTCAGTGCCTCATACCCATACAGGGCCATAAATGGTGACATCTGAATAGACATGTGGTATGTGGAATTGTAACAATACTCTCCCATGTGAAGCCACTTAACCCATGCCTTTTTCTGCCCTGAAACATAGTTTCAAAGGTATCCTTCCACCCATTTATTAACTATCTTTGTCTGACCATCTGTCTGAGGGTGGTAACTCATACTGGGTGTGAGCTCTATCCTTGTCAACCTGAAGAGCTCCTGCCAAAAATTTCTAAGGAACCTGCTTTCCCTATCACTAACAAGGTTCTGAGGCAACCCATGGAGTCGAAATACCTCACGAAAGAACAAATCTACAACCTGTGTTGTAGTGAAAGTGGTAGGGATGGCAAAGAAGTATGCATACTTTGTCAACCTATCCACTACCACAAAAATGCAATCCCTACCTTGAACTTTTGGTAAACCTGTGATAAAGTCCATTGAAATGCTATCCCACTTCCTCTTAGGAATGGGTAGGGGCTGCAATAAACCTTCTGGAAATGAGTGCTCCTATTTGTTCTGCTGATATATTGGGCACTCTCTCACATACTGCATCACCTCTGTCTTGAGGCCCTTCTAGGTGAACCTCTCTCTAACCTACCTATAAGTTTTGAAGTACCCCGAGTGTCCTGCCATCGGCAAGTCATGGAATTCCCTCAAAACCTTTTGTTTCATCTGAGAACATGACACCAAGAAGATCCTATTCTTGTAAATGATTAAATTATTTACCACTATATACCTGTCATCCTTGATGGTGCCATCAATTATCCCAGTAGCCCGTGCATCCTTTGCATACTCAGCTGATATCATCTCCCTCCAATCATTTGCAATGGCTCCAAGTGCACATAAATGGGGCCTCCTGGATAGAGCATCAGCAACAACATTTTTCTTTCCTTTGACATACACAATGTCAAAGTCATAGGCTTGTAGATTGCTGACACACTTCTGTTGCCTCTCATTTAAGTCTTTCTAGCCAAGGAAATGCTTCAGACTATTGTGATCTATTTTGACTACAAACTTGCTGCCCACAAGGTACTGTCTAAACTTAGCCAATGCATGCATTATGGCTAACATCTCCTTGTCATAAATGTTATAGCTGTGTTCCACACCCCTCAACTTCCTACTCTCAAATGCTATGGGGTGCTTATCCTGCATAATTACCGCACCAATGCCTTCCCCTGAAGCATCACACTGCAACTCGAAGGGCTTGCTAAAATCTAGTATGGCCAATACATGGCATGTACTCATAATTTGTTTGAATCTATCAAAGCACTCCTGTGTACCCCCTGTCTAACTAAATACATCCTTGTGAGTCAAATCTGTGAGGGGAGCAGCTGACTGAGAAAACCCCTTCACGAACCTATGATAATATCCACATAAACCAAAGAATCCCTTCAGCTGAGTGAGGTTCTTTGGTGGTGGCCAATCTACTATTGCCTGAATCTTCTCTGGGTCTACCTTCACATTACCAACACTGATGATGTGACCCAAGTATAGCAACTCAGTCATCCCAAACTCACACTTTGACCTCTTAGCATATAAAGATTCCCTCTCTAGAATACCCAACACAATGTTAATGTGTTTCAAGTGCTCTTCCCATGTCTTGTTGTAAATCAAGATATCATCAAAAAATATCAGAACAAACCTCCTCAATTGCTCTCTAAAGACTTTGTTCATGCAAGACTGGAAAGTAGCTAGTGCATTAGTCAAGCTAAATGGCATGACTAGGAACTCAAAGTGCCCATAATGACACTGAAATGTTGTCTTCTCCACATCCCCATCTCTGACCTGAATCTGATGGTACCCAGATCTCAAGTCTATCTTAGAGAAATAACAGGCCCTGTGAAGCTCATCAATCAACTCATCTATCCTGGGTATGGGATACCTATTCTTGATTGTTTTCTTGTTGAGTTCCCTGTAATCAATGCACATCCTAAGAGTCCCATCCTTTTTCTTTACTAACACAACAGATGATGCAAATGGGTTCTTACTTGGCCTTATGTGTCCCATGGTGAGAATCTCTTTGATAGCTTTCTCAATCTCATCTTTGTATCTTTTCAGGTACTGGTATGGTGTGGTGATCATTGGTTTTGCACTCTCCTCCAACTCAATCACATGCTCGATACCCCTGTCGGGTGGTCTACCTAGTAGAATATCACTAAACAATTTGGTGTGTTTAGTTAGAAGAGCTTGTATGTCAAGTGGATACTCACATTTCTGCTGCTCCGCAACTTTAGGCATCACCAATACCTCTGCTACCCATTGTACCTGATCATGGCGAATCAACCTCTCCATTCGCTTGAGAGAAATAACTCTCAATCCACCATCTGAAATTCCCCTAAGCACATGCTTAACTCTGTTCACTTCAAACTTCATTTTCTTTGTCCTCAAATTGATAGTGAACTCCCCTATCTCATGTAGCCATTTCATTCCTAGCACAACATCCATGTCACTCATGCTAACCACATAAAACTCTGACTGACAAGTATAATGGTTTAGCTAGATCATCAAGTTGGGAATCCTCCTAGTGCAAGTGAGTACAAACCCATTGGCTACCTTTACCTTAAATCCTGTAAACTCCTCTGTTTGCAACCCCCTCTTAGCAACCAATCCCTCTTCTATGAAGTTATGAGTAGCACCTGTATCTAGCAAGGTAATGTACCTCTGTTCACCCTCTGTTCACCCAATACTCCTTGGATCCTGAATGATCCTTCTCTCTGAATACTAGAAATGTGGGCTGTGGGTAGGGAGGTATCCTCATCCTTATCTGGTACTTCAGATGCAACATCTATCCCTGAATCATCATCCTCTGTATGCTGCTCTAAATGCGTGTCTGACTCCACAGACTCATCTGCTGAGAAGTACTCAATCTGTTTTGCCTTCCCTTGGGTAGCACATTTGTGCTTAGGATCCTAAGGCTCTTTACAATGAAAGTAGAGTTTCTTCCTCCTAAGATCATTCAGCTAATACTCATCTAGTCGGGAAGAACTCTTGTGTGGCTGATGTCCTGAGTCCTTGTACCCATGCCTCCTATCTCTCTCCTTTTCTCTCCTATGCTGAAAGTTTTTGTTCTGAAATTTGCTTCTCCATGCTGAAGACTCCATATCCTGAGCCTTTTTCATGGCCTCTTGCAACGACATAGGGTCTAAACCCTTCACCCATCCATGTAGAGGATCAGACAAACCATCAACAAAGACCACAATCAACCTCCTCTTGGATATGTCTGTAACCATGACTGAAAGATCCTGGAACTCTTAAATGTATGAGTCCACTGAACCACTCTGTCGCAACTGTGCCAACTCTTTAAACTGCAACTTCGGGTCCTTCTTGTCGAACCTATCAATGAGTCTGGCTGTGGACTCAACATAAGATGTGATCTGGTCATGTCCTAGAGTCACCTTCCCATTGCTCCACCACTTATGTGCACTACCCTCCAAGTGTAAGGTTGCGTATGTGATGGCATATGTCTCTGGCATGGGGCTGATTTGGAGGTAACTGTCCAACTTTTTTGCCCATGCTCTTGCTGAAGTTTTTCCCAAACCATCAAAATATGGTAAGGTCATCTTGCTGACCTTCTTGTGCAGCTCATTGTTCTATTGTCTATTACCCCCTCTAGGTCTGTGTCTCATCCGAAGATCTGGGTAGTTTTTGAAATTCATTTCAGCTTTAAACCCTTCGCTGAAAGCCTGCCAATCCCTAAAGATCTCCTCCTAAAACTCCAACTGTGTAGCATCCCTGTCAGGTATCTCGTCCCTCAGCCTGAAAGTCAAAATGCTTGGTCTATTTGTAGTTGTGACCTATGTAGCACCCCGGTTATTCACTAAAGCCTCTCCATCATGATACCGGTGTCTGTTCCTATCACCAATGTTTCTGTCACCATTCCTATCTCCATTACCTCAGTCTCCATGACCTCGGTCCCTGTGTCTATCACCATCATCCTGGTCTCTATTTCTATCATTCCTACCTCTGTTTCAGTCATTCCTGTATCTATTTCGATCTATATTCTCCTCATCTTCATCTAGCTCAAGAAATAATTGGCCAAGAAGCCTTCCGAGTGCCTGTTGAGTCCTGTCCAAGCTAGCCACGATCTGTTGCTAACCTCTAGCCAAATCATTGAGGATATCTCATGTGCTTGGTTCTTCAATCTCCCTATCACCCATCTCCCCTGTATGCTCTGGAAATGGAGGTATCTCACCTGAAAAGGGGTCTGTCCATGACACTAGGGAATCGTCCTCTATAGTTGCTACCACTATCTCTGGATCTGACTCAAATGGATTACTTTGTGGTATTGGATTCCTCTGTGGAAACTGTGTTCCTTACCTTGCTTTGGTATTCCTGAAAGGATATCTATCTACCGGTCACATATCTCATTTTCACCTATGCATGTTAGTTTCACACGGGATGGCAAGATCATAGCTCTGATACCACTGTAATGTGACATACCTATTTGTATTTTTTTAAAATCTTTTATGTATTATTTTATTAATTTTTGTGTGATCTTTCAGACTAGACAGAAGAATCCAGAAGGGGTTTTTAGTTTTCCTACAAATGTGTTACTGAAGCATACAATATAGAGCATAGAGAGAAAATCTAGAAAAAGTACAACATATATAAAGAAAACAACAAAGACCCAAATAGAAGAATAGCCAAATATGAATTACTGTGACATACCCATATCCTAAAATGCAACTTGGTACATGTGCTTAGAGCACACCAGCAACTAGGTATAGCCAGAATCACTCCAAACTCTAGAAAATATGAGATTAATCTTACAAATGATATCAAAAATATAAATGGGCTCTAAACACCTCACACAATGTAAAATATGTGACACCCACAAAGGAAATGATACTCTAAGACTCCCACACTACTCATTGAGTAGTACAACCATGGCTGAAAATGTAAACAATAGCTATGAACAATGCCCACACAAAAACTACCTTCAAACCCACTGAAATCTGCACTCAACAATAATAGAGAAATGCTATATATCAAAATTAGCTCAAAAACTCCTCTGAATGACTTCATTACAACACCATGTGAATGCTGAATACATCCATCATGAATGGCACCGTTGGGTGGTCTCTCACACCTATAGAATGCCGTTACCTATGGAGGTTTAAGTCTCCACAAGCCTCTGGTTCGAATCCTCAAACCCTCACAGTAGCAAACTCTAGCAGAGCTCACAAGAAGAAAATATCATAAAACAAGCATAATCCAAAATGAGCCCTCCAGCACCTTTTATAACTTCCTCCAAGCCCAATGCCCCTTTTTGGAGGGAATTTGCATTTGTTTTATTATTTAATTTTCATGACTCCCATGGATGCCCACCTCCTAGAGGGTCACTTTTAAGTTATAACTTATTTTTATAAAGTGACCATTTAATATTTATTTGTGAAGTCCCAATAAATAATTATTTTAAACTTCAGACTTTAAAATAAATATGAAGACAGTGTTGAAATGCCATGTTCTTTAGCTCGTTAGAAAGGTCTCGATGAGACGCTTCTGACCCCACTCTGAAAATCCTGAACTGACACTGAACTTGAACTTACTAAAAATAGTAAGTAATGCTCAAGATCAACTAGGCCAACTCTGAAGGTGCCAACTAGATCCTCTGAACTCGAACCATCTTTTCCTCCACTGACACAACCTCTAATGTGAACTAACCCCAATTCCCTAACCAAATTGCTAGTCCACAGGAACTCTATGATGGACTAACCATGAGTCTAGAAGGGGACATTACAATTTTTCATAAAATTTAATGTCTCCAAAACATTGCATTTAAATTATATTAACAATGCATCATATCTCATATACAAGTAGTCATTCATAATTTTACTCCTATCCAAGTAAAAGTGAAAAGTAAAAACATGTCCAAAATTGGGGATGTAACATATCTCACCCTTAAAGATTCATTGTCCCCAATGAATCAGTGTATCATAATAAAGTCTTAAACAAGTTTTTGTTCAATTATCAAAAGCATGAAAAAGATAAGGAAATTTTTGATAAATTTCGTTGTAATCTTCCAAAGTGGTTTTATCTTCTGCATACTGGTCCCATTGCACTTTGCACTGTATGACTTCTCTATTATGCAAGCAGAGCTTGCATGTTTCAAGCACTCTGAGAGGCTCTATTGTAATCACTCTTGGTTCCTGTATCTATAATGCATTCCAATTAAGTATATGATTATCTCCTGCAATTTTTTTTTTAAATATGAAACATGAAAAACATTGTGCATCTTAGCCAAGGTTGGTGGTAGAGCAATTATGTAGGCTACTGGATTGATAATTTCAAGGACTTCAAAGGGTCCACATAGCGAGGAGCTTGTTTAGAAGATTTTCCAAATTTGAGAGAGCTTTTCTGTGGTTTAACTCTCAAAATAACTTTCTCTCCAACAGAGAAGTGTCTAGGTGTCTACTTGCTATTTGCATAACTTTTTTTCCTGTCATTAGCTTCTGCCAATCTTTTCCTAATCATTTTAACCTTTTCTTCCATTTCAGCCAGCATCTTTGGACCAATGCTAATCCTATCTTCCAGCTTATCCCAACTTATAGGAGTTCGGCATTTTCTTCCATATAATGTTTCAAATAGTGCCATCTTAATGGCGGAATGATAGGAATTGTTATAAGCAAATTTCACTAGTGGTAAATATTCTTCCCACTTATATTGCTCATCCATGCAATACATTCACAACAAATCCTCTAAAACTTGGTTAACTCTCTCAGTTTGTCCATCTGTTTCAGTATGATATGTTGTGCTTACATTAAGTTTTGTTCCTAGTGTTGAAAACAAGGTTTTCCAAAACCTTGATGTTATTCATGCATCTCTATCCGAGATAAACTTTTCAGGAACTCCATGTAATCTGAACACTTCCTGAACAAATTTGCAAGATAACATTGGTGCTCCATGAGTTAGATTTCCTAGTATGAAGTGTGCAACTTTTGTTAGTTTATCAACTACAACTAGAATTGCATCATGTCTATCTCTAGACTTTGGTAGACCTTGAACAAAGACCATGCTTATAACTTGCCATTTCCACTTAGGTATATCATGTGGATATAATAGTCTTGCAAGATGTTGATGTTCTACTTTTACCCTCTGATACTCTAGACAACTAGCTACAAATCTTGCAGCATCCCCCTTCATTCCTTTCCAGAAGTAAAGAGGTTTCACATTGGCTAGAAGTTTAGTCACTCTTGGATGTCTTGAGTGCACAATGGACTTCCTTCCACACAAGATTTCTTAATTCAGCTGAATTTGGAACGTAAATTCTTCCTTTGAATCACAATAGCCCATTAGATTCAAAATGAAACCCATCATACCTCGAGTCTTTAGGATTATCTATTAGGGCTTGCTTGACTTGTTCATAAAATTCATCCCCTGACAACTTTTGTAGTACTAAATCCTTGAAATTTGCATGAATAGAAACAATTGACACAATATGTCTCCTTCAGCTCAAGGCATCAGCTACCCTGTTATCCTTTCCCTTAATATAGCTTATCTCAAAATCACAATCAGATATCATTGCTAACTATCTTTTTTTCCATGCATTGAGATGTGGTTGAGAAAATATGTATTTAAGACTTTGATGATCTAATTTAAGTACAAATTTTTTTCCCAACAAATAATGACACCACATTTGCAAAGCGTAAATTATTGTTGCTAACTCTAAATCATGCGGGGTATAATTTTTAACATAAGTTTTTAACTTCATTGATTCATAGGCTATTACTCGCCCACCTTGCATAAGCACACCCCCCAATCCCTCTCCCGAGGCATCAATTATTATTTCAAACTATCTTTCAGGGTCAAGAACATTCAAAATTGGAGTGGTTAATTTTTTTTTCAAAAGATCAAAAGCCTTCTGACATTCCTCTGTCCACTCAAAACATTTTCCTTTCCTCTGTAAGGAGGTAATTGGGCTTGCAATACTTGAGAAATTTAAAACAAACTTTCTTTAGTAACCAGGCAAACCCATGAAACTACGCACTTCATGCACATTGGAACATACAAG
Source organism: Cunninghamia lanceolata (assembly GCA_027924645.1). Taxonomy (NCBI): domain Eukaryota; kingdom Viridiplantae; phylum Streptophyta; class Pinopsida; order Cupressales; family Cupressaceae; genus Cunninghamia; species Cunninghamia lanceolata. The sequence continues at coordinate 20,645,021 of BSBN01001965.1, forward strand.
CCATTCAAGAATAGCTTTAATTTTGGTCAGATCAACAGATATCCCTTTAGCAGAAATTATATGCCCAAGATACTAAATTTCTTTTTGAAAGAAAGAACATTTAGAAAGTTTTGCATACAACTTATGTTGAAGCCTCAATCTTTGTAACACTATTTGCAAATGTTTCCTATGCTCTTCTTCATTTTTAGAATAAATGAGAATATCATCTAGAAAAACCAAAACAAACTTGTCTAAACAGTCCCTAAACACACTGTTCATGAGATTCATAAATGTTGAAGGGGCATTTGTCAAACCAAAAGGTAACACTGTGAACTCATAGTGTCCATACCTTGTCTTGAAGGTTGTTTTATGGATATCCTCCTCCTTCAATCTTAACTAATGATACCCTGATCACAAATCAATCTTTGAGAACACCATCCCTCCACGCATCTGATAAAAAAGATTGACTATACATGGCAAAGGATATGTATTCTTTATCATTAACTTATTAAGCATATGATAATCAATACATAATCTTAGACTTCCATCCTTTTTCCTGATGAAGATAACTAGTGCTCCCCAAGGAGACACACTAGGTCTAATCAAGCCCTTAGCCAACAATTCTTGTAATTGAGCCTTCAATTCCATTAATTCAATAATTGTCATTCGGTATGGAGCTTTGGAAATAGGCTCAGATCCTGGTTTGATATCTATTGCATATTCAAAAATCCTTTTGGGAGGTAATCCAGGAAGTTCCTCAGGAAAAACATCCTGGAAATCTTGGAGGTAAGGATACTTTTCTTCAAAAGAAATACTTTAGTTTTTAGGACTCTCTTCAACTTGTTCCATTTTAACTACGAAAAGTTGACAACCTTTGTGCCTGGCTCTTTTTAATTGTTTTGAAGAAATAGGTCTAATCTTGACTTCTCTTTGGATACCTTGAAAACTGACCCTATTCCCCAAGTCATCTAAACATTCAATTGCTTTTGAAAAATAATCCACTCTAGGTCTATGCTTCTATAACCAATTCATTCCTATAATGACATCATAGGAACCTAAGGGGGCTACATATAGGTTTACCTCAGTTGAAAAACCCTAAAAATCAATCCTGGTCTCAAACAAACATTGCTCTACTTGAGCCTTGGTTTGGTTAGCATATTCCACAGTCCATGGTTTAGACATATATCCAACCCTTCTAGGAAATTTACTCAAAACTCTAGGTGATACAAAGTTTTTAGTAGCTCCAGTATCAATTATAATGAAAATAGGAACTCCAAATAAGGTACCTAGCATTTCAATGGGTGTGATCTTGTATTCGGCTTGTCGGTTATCAAGTGCAACATGAATTCTTTGTTGAAAGGCTGCTTGCTGAGAAGGTAAGGCAGAATTATTTTGCTGTCCATTTTATTTCCTAGTTGGACAAGGGTCTGCATAGTGATCACCTCCACAAGTAAAACAACCTCCTACAGGACCTTTCTTTTCTGCAGGCCTTTATGAGAAATCATCATTCCTTTTGAAATTTTCATTTTTCTTTCCATTTCTAGAGCCACTTTTTTGCTGATTTCCCTTACCATTTTTTTTGTCCTCATACCCCTTATCACTTATTCTCTTAGATGGTTGGGTAGATGGGGTCTTATTGAATCTTTTTCAATTTCTTTCACGGTATGCTAAAATAGACTTTAGTTTTTGCTCCTGCTTGATTGCCTTTTTGTATACCTGATCCATTATCGTCATCCCATGAACATCCACCTCCCCACTAATTTGAGCATTTAATCCCATAATAAACTTCCTGATCCTGAACCTTTCATCTTTCTGATACTAGGGCACATATTTCAAGAGATAGGTGAATTTTTTGGCATATTCCACCACCGACAAATCTCCCTAATGAAGATTTTGGAAATCAATCAGTTTCTGATCAAAGTAGAGTTCTGGTAGCCACCTTTTTTGAAAAAAGCTCTATGAATTCATCCCATGTTACCCTTAGGGAACTTAAATTTAGTTTCATATTTTTATTCACCCACCATGTGGATGCTTCTCTAGCTAGTTGGTAAGCTCCGCAAACTGCTTTGGTTACCTCTGAATAATTTCTGATTTCAAAATATTTTTCCATTTCTACCAACCAAGCTTCAACTGCATCACCAGTTTTTGTTCCACCAAACTTAGGGGAGATGATCTTTTTCATATCCTTGGACAATTCAAGGGCAAGTCTATCTTTTGTTTCCTTTTGAAGTTCACTGTTTTCCAGGTTGTCACTAGCCATACTCTTGCCTTGTTGTCCTCCCCCACTCGTACCTTGAGAAAAATCATTTTCCCCTTCTGTTTTACTTTGCTCATCCACTCTCTTCTCTAAATTACCCAATCTTTCTTTTGTTTCGACAAGCATGGCTAATATTTGATCCAATTTAACTGCAGAATTTACTTGCGAGTTGCTATCCTCCTTATTCTCTCCTGGGTTTGTCCTTGTTCGCACCATGGTTGTGAATTATTTTCACACCTGTTTAAAATTGAGTTATTTGTTAGTTTCCTAATTTTAATACATCTCATAAATTCATAACGTAATTAACTCATTCAAACAATGGTTGATACAAAAACAAGCTTATCTTTATTATGGTTTATTTAAAAATATATACATCCTTCATGGATACGTACATAGAGTGATTCACTTATCATTTACAAGAGGAGTATATCCCTCTAAATCATCATTACATACATACTCAATGGGTGTATAAGCTCAGACTCACTACTAGATGAAAGTACAATGATCTCTCCATTTGAAGGTATACGGGGATCTCTCATAATCATAGGTGTGTTTTCTGTGCAAGAGAGCTACAATCTCAGCTGACATCCTAGTTGCCTCTAGAATTTCCTTTTTCACTTGTTTGATTCGAGTCATGGCATTTGTAAGGGTTTCAGTGTCACTTAACCATATATCATTTTCATCACTGGTTCCTTCATTTGTTTTTACTTTGGCCTAACGCTCTCTTTTTGCCCTCAAATAACGTTCTTTTCCAATAAATGATTTTGTTGCAATCATTTTAAGACGTACCATCCTAGCACAAGAAATCAAAACATTAGCTACCCACATAATGTTGATTCTAGTTTAGCATAATGGACTCATAAGCCCAAGTGTCGAACGTGGTTTTGCACTGATACCATATGTAATAACCATAGTTCAGAAAACATAACTTCTAATAATTTACCATGATATAAAAGTAATATGAGGAAAAATGGTAATAAAGTTTTTCATTGCATAATGATCATACTAATAAATTGAGAGCTTGAATATTCAATATTAAATTGAGTGATGCAAAATAACAAATTTCACAAATCATCTTACCATAAGATTTTGTTGTATCTGGATTGTTGACATCTTCATCACAAGTCTCGGTATGCCTCGAGTAGAAGAGAGAGAAAGCATCTTTAGGGTGCTTTACCTCCAACCATAGACTGATGGTCTCCCGCTCATCTTCTATTCCAGAAGTGGCCCTACCCTTCACAAAGAGTATAGACCTAGGGTGACCTAAGGTATTTGCCATCTAAGTACTGGTGTTGTATTCTATGCAAAACTATTGATCACACATTCCCTAGATACCCTCTAGCTATGTATGATCATATCCATAGGTTAAGTAATTCTGGACACGATGAACCGATAATGCACTTGAGGCACGTGCATTACTTTGGCCAAAGTTTTGTTATGAAAAGCGTTTATAATAAACGTAGTCGATTTGTTCACCCACTCCAACTTGAATTGGATAACACCACAATCCTACAGTTGGATTGGTCATAATGGGTTTAGTCTCACCAACTAGGTTGGCCATTCTCTCATAGGCTTATCTAATGAAAAATGAATCTCCTTTTCTAACATAATAGAATAACAGGTCGATAATTCAAAAAGGAATTGGGTTAATCCCCTTGTGACTACTTTAATGACTAGGTCATTTCAAATTCGGTTGACTCTTGTCTATAATGTTGGTTTATTACAATCTCCTCTTTAGTATTGTTCAATTCACCTATAGATTGTGATACTCTATCTCAAGAAAATTGAACTATACCAAATATGCGGTTTGACACATTGTGATTTGCTTAATTAATTGTCTATCTGAGTCGATCGAATTGGTCTAAGTAATGCCATTACCATAAGAGGGCTCAACCAATTGTTAGTTAAGTCAATAAAAGATATCTATAAATAGCTAGGGTTTTATTTTAAAATGAGATAACCTAAGGTTTTGAATATAGAACTCATATTGCCTTACCACCTTTATGTTGTTGAGTAATTTCTCAAAGAAAAACGAAAGGATACTAATGGTCGATCTTAGATTAGTCTATAAGTTATACCATGCTTGGAGATTTTAATTCGTAGACCCCTTGTTTTCAAGAACTAAAACATTTCTTAACCAAAGAAAATAGAACTCAAGAATTATAAATTTTTATGGTTTTACACAGAAGCTTGTTTTGCTCATTCATCTAAATGATGTTCACTGTAGACTAGTGAGCTTCTAATGAACCTCAGAACTTTGCCAGACTGCACTATAGTATATCGACCACTATGATTGTTTATTTCTATGAATACTCTGTGCCAAGAATTTCAGTGAGGTCTATTTTACTTTGAACTCTGTATTACATACATGAACCAACTAGTACGCCTTTACATATTAATTCATAAATCCCAAACTTATTTCTTTATAGGTGAGGATATTCTATAATCCTTATGTTTATCCCAAGAACTTGCATGAAAACTATTATTTTTCCCGTATTTGATCATTAAAAAGACTTGCACATGAAAAGAATATCATTTAAGGTAACTCATTAAAAGAGAAAGGATTCCTTCAACATCATAATTTGATCAATGAAGATAGACTTGAATTATAATGTTATCATTGATATCTTTTTATACAGATTAATGCAGAAACATTATTCCCTGATTTTGATAAGACTGAAAATAAGGAGTGATCACCTGTTGAGCTTTTGATGATGCCGAAGATGGTCTTCCTCAAGCTCAGGATGTCACCTTCACCTTCCATCCTCGGTTCTAACTATGTATCTCTTTCTATATCCTCTATAGTTTGACACCCTTCTCTCTATTTTTATCTTCCCTTGCTCAAAGATGGTTTTCAACTGTGTATATATTCACTCAATACTTTCATTTTCTCCAATAACCATTTTTTGGATTTCATACAAAATGGTTTTCTATTTCTATCCTGAGCTTGATCGATGACTAGAGCCACTACTGGTGGTTGGTAACCATTCTCGGCATGCCTGGTGACTCAGCGAATGTTTACAACTAATCGTTGATCATGACATCGTGGTTGAGTTGATAATTATTGGTAAAATAGATGACGTCCTTCCTAGCATGAATTACTTCGATTTCAAATCTTTAGACATAAGTAATTTATATATCATAAATCACAATCTAATTCATATGACACGGGGGGTCATATTACATACATTGATATGAGTTTAGATTTGGATATCATCGAGTGGTACTATCACCCAATCGACTTCGATGGTTTACAACTATCGTTTCATATCTTGCACATATTAATTTTATATAAATATATCAACCTTCTTCCCATAATTATCATTACTATAAACACCCAACCTGTGCCAAATAAAGACTATGGTGAGAGTATGAATCATCTATTTAATGACATGGTGGCTAGTGGAGTTTATCCATTATAAAGGATAAATCGACCCAACAAAAATATATGCAAGGGTTAAAAGGTTTGCAGCACGCGAAATGATAGAAATAATTATAATTGGAAGATCTTACATTAAGCATGATAGGGTCATGTTTTATCTCCCCTTCATGGCAACACATTGACTTGCGTCGAATTGACTTTCCTTGGTCATGCTTGCGACGTTATATGGCTAAAAATTAATCACCCATGTTTTACAATGTAAATGCAAACTAATTACGATGTAATCGTAAAAAAGTTGGGTTAGTCACAAACGCGTGATGTTCTAACAACGTCATTTTTTTGGCCAAAACGACACAATTGAAAGACAACTAACTCAAAGGATAAAATACTAAAGGACATTGACAATATTGCCAAGTCAATCTTGAATTTGACCATAAAACGAAGCTTACCTCAAGGAGCTAAGGTCCACTATCTATTTCTCATCGTACTCATTTAGAAAATACTTGTTGGTAACCCACAGTCTATATTCTTCCCCGAAGATGCTTTCTCTCCCTTTATTTTTTGGAGAGTCATGACCACCTATTTTTCCTTTTCAAAGCTTTCACACACAATTTCATGATTAGTGTAACTGTGTTCCATTCAGATATCATAAGAATAACAATTCAATTTTTCTCATCACATAGTCTATCATAACTTTAATAATTTAAATTAACATGATCACATAATCAATTTTCCATAAAATTTAATGTCTCCAAAACATTGCATTTAAATTATACTAACAATGCATCATATCTCCTATACAAGTAGTCATTCCTAATTTTACTCCTATCCAAGTAAAAGTGAAAAGTATAAACATGTCCAAATTTGGGGATGTAACACTTCATGTCAAGTGTGTATACTTGGTGCATGGCATATATACTTTGTGTATTGTGTGTATACTTAGTGTATGACATCTATGCTTTGTGTATTGCATGAATACATTGTGATTTCTCAAGTGTATGCTTGGTATATATCCTGTCTTATCTCATGTTTGCTAGGGGCTTCATGTATGTGTGAATTATGTCATGTATCTTGTGTATATGAAATTCATCATAGACTCCTAGGATCCTAAACTTGTGGGCTTCATTACCCCTCAATTTTGGTGACATTCTATGGCTTCTATGATCATATGTGTTTACAACCTTAGAATCCCAAGCTTGGGGACTTAATCACCCCTCAACCTTGGCTGAATTCTTTGGCTTCTATGTTTGTTGTGTTTGAAATTTGTCTTCTCTATCCTTTAGTATGAGTTCAAATGTAAGTTCATATCCACACTAAAGTGGGGGCTAAATGTTATAGAGTAAAATGTGTACACTACAATTTTACACTTAGTTTAGCACTTGGGTGGACCTCAAATATTTACACTTGTTAATTAGGACCTATTTTAACACCTTTTTGAGCATTAAGCATGTAATTCTTGATCCCCATGCACAAAACCCAAAAATTAATTATAAGGTGGGTCTAATAACACTTTAAGTGTCTTATCTTGGGAGTTTGGGGCTGTGGGACCAGGGTGCTCAAGCGCCCTTGTCCCGTCTTTAACCCTGGCCTAATTAATGGCTTGTCAGCTTGGGACCTCTTAAATGATTCCTAATGTCAGCCTCATGTGGTTTAATTCTCCATAAATCAATGGGAATACATATAAAAGCAAGTTAGTTTATTCATTTGAACACGCCTAAGCTATCTATAACTTCTAAAATGATTCTTCTTCTCTCTCATGCTCTCTACTCTTCTCTGAAGCTCTCTATTGTGGATTATTGCTACGACACTAACATATTGCAGTTCTTGTGAAGCTATTTCTACTTCCTTAGACTACATCAACTTCTTGAGTCAAGTTGTGATGCTACATCAAGCATGCTAGGGTTTCCATGCTCATGGCAACTTCTTTCCTTCATGCTTCATTCTAGCATTCCATTCTACTTCAGATTTGTCTCTGCTCTCCTAGGGCACACACTCTTTATCTATCATATTTACTATTGTGGATGTGGAAACACCTTTCTCAAAGCTTGACTAAGGTAAGATCCTAAATAGCACCCAACCATTTTCCTTCTTGTGTGTGTGTAGGTCAGATCCAGAAGAATTAGCTGAAGACAAGTGACAGAGAGCAAAAACATAAGAAGGCGAAGGCATTGGAATTATCAATTTTTATGAACCCTAATCAGAGTCTAGGGCACCCAAGAGCCCTTTTCCTATGTATTTTTTCCCTCGGATCTAGGTTCTGACTTGATCCCTAGTCTCCGTTGTTCATTTAGTTTTGGGGTTTCCACTTTTGATAGTTTGTTATGCTTTGATCTTTGTCAATTAGGGTTTCATGTCTTTTCCCTAGCTTGATTGGTTGTATTTGGTTAATTTTTTCTCTATACAACAAAAGGGTAGAACCCCTGTAGTTTGGCTCTCCTTCTTGGGTAGAAGCTAAGCTTGGTTTGTGTCCTAATGTTTTGTAGAAGAGGGTTTGACCTAGTTTGATCTATTAAGATAGTCTCTCTTTTTTATGTTACAATATAATGGAGATATAAGGATTAATCTATGTCTATGTGTATATATTGAATGCTTATATGTGATCTATGTATACCGCATGTTACATTTCCTTACTATTTTATTAGGATTATCTCATTGTATGACCAGGGTATAAATTGACTGTAGAGATCTAATTGAGGACCATATCTCTAAACTAGTTCCTCCCCATTTCTTGCCAACATTTGGTTCCATTTCTGGGACCCTAGAAAATGATAGTGAAGAATAGAGAGGATGAAACAAAAAAAGGAAAAGTGTAGAGTAGTAGAAAAGGAAAAAACTAAAGTAACAAAAAATAATTTATGGTCTATGGAGTATTCTCTTAGGTTCCTACCCTTGTGAGAGGGGGACATGCACTTAAGGGGATGATAAATGGAAAAGGGGAGGATACATAAGGATTAATGTAATACCAAATCTAAAACACCCATGGCAAAAGGGGATAACAAAAGATTAAGGAAGATCAATGAAATTATACTAACAAGAATGGAAATAAGCATGGAAGAGAGATAGAAGTAGACTCAGGAACGTCAAGAAAGATACCACAGAAGGAGGGAAAAGGTAGAAGAGATAAGGAGAGAATGCACAAGGGTGTGGAGAAAAAGAAATAGTTAGATTAGCATACCAATGTGGGTGCTATTGAGCGCACCAAGGTTGGTACTACCAGAGAGGAGAATATAGGGGAAGAAGAGAGAATGGATGAGTGTACCATAGGGGCTTTCACAAGTTTAATACAAAGAGATAGACAACCCTGAGCTAGTAACAATGCATATTGATAGGGCTACAAAAAACCTTAAAAGTTAAGGAGGAAATTTTAATGCTTATGATCAGGAAAGAAGAACATGGGAACAAGAGTTTAATCAAACCCTAGGTACCACAAATAGGAAAAACCCTAAATGTTCAACATGACTTTACTAATATTTAGATCAGGATAGATGAACAATGGGAACATTTACTAAATCCTATAAGAACCTCCAGCCCTTGAATCTAGATGTGGAGTACCTAGATGTTGTGATTAATAGAAGTGTAATGAAGATTAAAGAAAGGGAAGAAGATGTAGCATATAATGAGATTAGTTCCTTGAGTATAAGACAATTTAGTGAAAAGTCACCTACAAAATATATGATGTCATTAATAAATAAAAATCTATCCCCTAAAATAAAAAGGCACCTTGTGTTGCAAGGTGTGGCCCTTGGTCTCCTTGTTCAGCACAGTGCTGTGGTGGTTTGTGACAAGGGCTTAACTGCCTCTCGTGCTTGTTAAGTCAAGTGGTTGTATCAGGCATCAATATGTCGATCTTTTGGTGCAACGACAGCTAACAATTGGTATCAGAGCCAAGGTCATAGGTTCAAACCCTGTGCTTGCACTGGGGGGGATTGTTGCAAGGTGTGGCCCTTGGTCTCCTTGTTCAGCGCAGTGCTGCGGTGGTTTGCGACAAGAGCTTAACTGTCTCCCATGCTTGTTAAGTCAAGTGGTTGTATTGGGCATTACTAGGTCAATATTTTGGTGCAACGGAAGCTAACACCTTGAAGAGACACAACCCCTTAACCAGGAGTCACCCCAGGTGCCCTACAAAACAAGAAGAATTTTAGAAGAAGACAATCACAATCAAGTGAATAAGAAAGAAGAAAAAGAGGATGAAATTAAGAGAGATTTCAAAGAAACATTGGGAAAGGACTATTTTGATATCAAGTTACAAAGAGATAAGGGAAGGGAAAATGAAACCCTAGTATAGAGGAGAAAACCTAAAAAGAAAGATAAGAAAGAAATACACTATAGCCTACTGGAAATACCAGAAGGACCAGAAGGACAGAAGAAAGTACCAATGGATGCACTAATTAAGCTACCAATATTTGAAAAGGACACCACTAAAGCAACAGAACATATCTTCATTCTAGAATACATTTGGAATAGAAATGACATAACAATGGATGAAACCAAGTTGTTTGCTTTTATAGGAACATTGTAGAATGATGCCTTGAAATGGTATAGGAAGGCATGCCCTAAGCATGATAAAACTTGGGAAGAAGTCAAGAAGGAATTTTTGGAAAACTTTGAAACTCTGGAGATCCCTACAAAGGGGGTAAGAAAAACGGGGGAGTTAGTATAGAAGGATGGGGAAACAATAAAATATTTTTTTAAAAGCGTTAAAGAAACAACTCACAAGTTGGAGGAGCCTTTAATGGAGAAACAAATGATTGAATGATTCATATATGGAATAATCCCAGATGTCAGAACATCAAGTTGGATTGTAGGGTAATTGAAACCTATGCAAAAGTGTTGTGATGTTCACAACACACCCCTTTTTGCTCTTTAGCAAAATGAGGACCCCTACTGTGGCTGTTGCTTTTTACTTGTGTGTGTTGTTCTACTTGGTGGTAAAGGGAAAAGGGAGTGAAATGTTACAAACCTTGTTGAAAATAGAAAAAAAATTGCATTGAGTACCAGGGCAAAGTATAGGTGAATTCCTTGTCAAAAATGAATAGGGGTTACTTTTTGAGCCATCTTAAAATTCCCTGTATTTTGCAAGTCATGAGTGTTTTGGTAAAATGTACATTCGCGTTTGTATGTTGCATATACAAGGCCCTTTGTATATCGGGTCACTTGTATGCAAGGTCTTTTGCATATCGGGTTGCATATACAAAGTTGTTTGTATGCTTTTTATACTTGTATGCATTTGGCTAATGTTTTATTTGTACATACAAAGTGGACCTGACGTAGTTAAAAGTTGAAGTGAATGTTTGGTTAAATCTGCCGGATGCATCTTATGTTTGTATGTATCTTACATACATTGTCATATGCAAAGCCTGCATACAAGTCACGGAGCCGAAAAGGTTATAAATTACAGTTAAATCATTGTATGTTTGCGCAATGTATGTATCTTACATACATTGCGATATACAATGCTTTATACATGCATCGGATCTAAAATCATTATGAAGAGTTAAATGCTTGTACATTCTGCACTTTGTATGTATGTTTCGAAACATACATTGCATTCGATACATACAAGCGTCAGAATTCAAAGAGGATTAAAACTTAGTTAATGTTGTAAGGAAAGCAGAGGTACGGAATACAACTTCCCTAATGTTAATTCAAAGGGGATAATGCAGACAGGTAACTTCTAATTCAATACACAGATGAATACAGATGAATACACTAGAACAAAATAGAATAAACAAACAAGATACAGAGAATGACACCAGATTTATGTGGGATAACTCTTTCGAGTAAAAAACCCACCACCACAATAGAACAATCTTTATTACAGTAAAAATTGAATATACAATAAAGATCTCCCATTCTTCTATTCAGGTATCGATTCTCAGATTATATTTAGTTCAACACACATTTCCTAACTTTTTAGGATGAACTATATAATCGAATCTCTTCAACTACTTCCTCTGCACATCTACTGAATAAACTATATATTCGAATAGTTTCATCATTCTCCAACGACACCTGCTGATCTGTGTTTCTATTTCCAAGCATCAGAAGCAAAACTGTTACACTCTTTTGCCCTAATTGATCGATCATATTTCTCTGGTGTCGCTGCCTTCCAACTGTCGCAATGGTTCACATTCCAGCGAGATGTTTAATCCCACATGCACCAGGTCATTGACGCTGTTCTGGTTTATATGGTCAACCACATGGTAATACCATTGTCGGCAATTTTGTTGCTGACGATGCCAAGCTATAGCCTTATCGGCCTAACCCGCTCCACCGGTGAGCACTTCAATTCTCGCACTGATAGACCAATGTCTCCACGATGCCCAAGTCCTCCTACCTTCATCGGTCAGACCTTTGCCATCAGTCCAAACAGTTTACATTGTCTCGATGAACAATCTCTCATCGATCTCTGAAGAAACTACCACCATCGGTAAGATAGCGAGCATCGGAAGGACTTAACAAAGTTTGGCCAAAAGAAGCTCTTATGCTGATGAACCATTGATCTCAATGTATACTTCCATCGAAGTAACACACTACTATCGGAATGACCACCATGAGTTTACCCAACGCCTAACCTTATGCCAATGGACTTCTCACATCGGTCAGACCTTGGAGATCGGCATAAGACTCTGAACTCCTACCGATAGTGAACATCATCCCAATGGCCACTAGCATCGGTATAAAACAAGTCATCGGTGTAGCTTAATAAAGACCCACTGATAGTGTTCTGTCACAGCGATGAAACCGTTTAACTCCAAAAAAGGTTCAATGAAGAATTACTATGAAACATGAAATTCAAGCAGTAATCTGAGACACACGTTCTCTTCAATCTCCCACTTGTCGAGGAGATTACTGCTACCTCTCAATCCTTATGCGATTAATGAGAACTATGGGTCTGCAGACCCATTTCATCTGAACACCATTTGAACTTGGTTGTACTCACTAGTTTAGTTAAGGCATCAACGATATTTTCCAAAGTATCAACCTTTTCCAGCATCACCTTCCTGTCTTCCACCATATCACGAACAAAGTGATATTAGACATCAATATGTTTTGTCCTAGAATGAAATGTAGGGTTCTTTGCCAAACATATAGCACTTTGACTGTCACAGTGTATTTGTATCTGCCCTGCATCAAAACCAACATCAGAACACAACCTCTTCAACCAAACGGCTTCTTGGCATGCCCGAGTAGCTGCCATGTACTCTGCCTCTATTGTGGACAAAGCAACTACAGCCTACCGCTTACTCATCCAACTGATAGCACCACCATTTAACATGAATACATATCCACTGGTGGATCTTCTACTGTCAATATCCCCTACCCAATCAAAATCCACATATCCCTGAATGCTAATAGATCTCTGTGATCCAACTGAGTTTCCATGATAGCATATAGCATAGTTAGAAGTTCCCTTCAAATACCTCATAACTCTCTTCACAGCATCCCAATGTGATCTGCCTGGATTTGCCATAAACCGGCTCAAAACTCCCACTACTTGGGCAATGTCTGGTCTGGTACAGACCATTGCATACATTAAACTACCAACAACACTTGCATAAGGCACTCTTTTCATGTCGTCAGATTCATTCGAAGATTCTGGACAATCTTCAACAGATAATTTCATTCCCTGCAAGACTGGAACAACTAACTGTTTAGAATCAGACATATGAAACTTATCAAGAACATTGGTAATATACTTGCTCTGGCTAAGCCAAATCTTTCTCTTAGATCTGTCCCTTTTGATTTCCATTCCCATAATGTACTTCGCTGCCCCCAGATTCTTCATTTCAAATTTCAAGGACAACTGAGATTTTAATTCTAAGATCATCCCATTACCATTGCCAATGAATAACATGTCATCCACATACAGTGCAATTATAAGAATCTGATCACCTTCAGTTTTATAATAGACACAATGATCAGATTTAGATCTCACATACCCCAAGGATAAAACATACGTATCAAATTTTTGATACCACATTCTGGGAGATTGCTTCAAACCATAAAGAGACTTTTTAAGTTTACATACCAGATGTTCTTTACCTTTTTCCACAAAATGCTCTGGCCGGGACATATAAATTTCTTCTTCAAGGTCCCCATGAAGAAATGTTGTTGTCACATCCATTTTCTCAATTTCAAAATCATATGCTGCTGCAAGTGACAACAGAAATCTAATGGATGCCAGCTTAGCTACAGGAGAAAAGATTTCTCCATAATCAATACCTTCCTTTTGGGAATACCCCTTAGCAACTAGTCTTGCCTTATACTTATCAATACTACCATCCGGACCATATTTCTTTTTAAATACCCACTTACACCCCACAGGTTTTCTACCTTCAGGCAAGGGCACCAGATCCCAGGTTCCATTTTTCTCCAACGATGACATTTTGCTATCCATGGCTTCCAACAAAGAATCTGAATCAGGTAAGCTAATAGCTTCTTTCACAGTCCTAGGTTCATCAGTATCAGTAAGTAAAGCATAGGCACAACTTGAATCAAGTACTGAAAATCCATACCTATCTGGTTGTCTTCTTTCATGTGTAGACCTCCTCATAGGTTCAGGTTCTTGCTCTGGATCTAAATCTTCAAAGCTACTTGAACTCACATCTGAACCATCTACACTTGGTGCTTGTTGTTCCTCTTTGATAGGGGTCAGAGGAATATTAACAATACTCTTTTTTTTCTTTTCTTCTGTCTTCTCTGGCTGAGAAATATTAACTAAAGGTTTCAACTCTCTAAAAATTACATTCCTACTGTAAATTACTTTTTCAGTTTCAGGATTCCAAAGCTTGTACCCCTTAACACCAACTCCATAGCCAATAAAGATACATTTGACTGCCTTGTTATCTAACTTAGATCTTTTTACCTCAGGAATATGAGCATATGCCTCACAGCTGAAGACACGAAGATGTCTTAGAGATGGCTTCTTTCTAGACCATGCTTCCATAGGTGTCTTATCAACCAATGCCGAAGTAGGAGAATGATTCAGCAAGTAACAAGCTGTAGCAACTGCCTCAGCCCAGAACCTTTGTTCAAGGCTAGCATAACTCAACATACTTCTTGCTTTCTCCATCAACGATTGATTTAACCTTTCAGCAACTCCATTTTGCTGTGGAGTATAAGGTGTAGTTTTGTGTCTTTTTATACCATGATCTACACAATACTTATCAAAATCTGCATTGCAATATTCACCACCATTATCTGTTCTCAAGCATTTTATTTTTCTACCAGTCTAGTTTTTCACAAGAGTTTTAAATTCTTTAAACCGACTGAACACTTCTGATTTATTTTTCAAAAAATATACAAATGCCCTCCTTGAATAATCATCAATGAATGATACATAGTATCTTGATTTAGATAAAGACGGAACATCAACTAGACCTAAAACATCAGAATGTACATAGTCCAGAACAACAGAAGATTTATGAGAACTTGAGTAGAAAGTAACATGGTTCTGTTTTCCATATATACAATGTTCGCAGAAATTGAACTCCAGATTACAATCAATCAGCCCATCTACCAGGATTTTGTTTTTCAAGGTTTTAAAACCTTTTTCACCTATGGTACAAAGTCTATGATGCCAGAGCATTGTTTTCTTTGCAGGAAGTTTAACTTCCATAGAATTTGCATCATGTTTTACAATAGTAGCTTTTTCAGATTTTATAGAGACACTATTACAGTACATTGGTTTAGCATCTAACCTATACAGAGTTCCAATGCATTCACCCTTTGCTAGTACTATAGAACCTCTAGTCATTTTATAGCCACCATTCACAAAAGTAACTTGCACTCCAACATCATTAAGCTTACTAATAGAAAGTAAATTTCGAGCCAGACCTGGTATGTGAAGAACTCCATTCATTCCCTTTATTCTGCCATCCGGGAACTAGATTCTGACTCGTCCTCGGCCAACTATTTCTAGCGTTGAATCACTTGCCAGGAACACCTTCCCACCAGCATATGATTCATACTTTGTGAACCACTTTCTGTGAGATGTCATATGAAAAGATGCTCCCGAATCCACCAGCCACACATCTTTAGATGCAGGCATTGCCAAGGCAACAATGAAGGCATCAACATCACTCTAAGAAGAATCATTGTCAGAAGAGTTCTTCTTCTTCTTCTTTTTCTCCTCTTTATAGTCTCTTCTGATGTGTCCTTTCTGCCCACAATTCCAGTACTTCACCTTGGAATTTGTGCCAGGAGATTTTGATTTCCCCTCTGATTTGGACTTAGACCTGTTGTCCTTCTTCTTGCCTCTTTCCTTTGATCTACCTCGAATAGACAAGGCCTCTTTGGTTGTCTCAGAAGATTTCCTCCGCATCTCTTCAGATAACAATGAGGTAACAACCGCTTCAGTTGTAAACGTGGTTGTTGTACTTCCAATAGCCATCACAAGATGATCCCACGAGTCAGGTAAGGAACACAATAGAAGCATACAACGGTCTTCCTCTTCTATTTTTACACCTACAGACATCAACTGTACAACAATCAAATTAAATGTGTTCAGATGGTCCACTACAGATGCACCTTCATCCATCTTCAGAGAATACAACTTCTTTCTGAGGAAAAGTTTATTCACCAGGGACTTGCCCTGGTAAAAATCTCCCAACTTCTTCCACAAATCTTTGGCTGACTTCTCTTCATGGATGTTCAATAGAACAGAATCTGCAAGACTTAATCTTATCAGTCCTCTGGGTTTTCTGTCAGCTAGGTCCCAATCTTCTTGCTTCATGCTTGAAGGTTTAACCCCAGACACAGCAATCCAAAGATCTCTATTAACCAGCAAATCTTCAGCCTTAATCTTCCACAACTCAAAGTTTGTTCCATTGAATTTTTCAATGTCTATTTTTCCTAATGTACTTGCCATCTTATTTAACAGAATAGACCTCTACAGAACTCCCACTCCTAGAATTAACACAAAAAACCCAACCTACCAACAAGGATAACACAACGGGCCAGGCTCTGATACCACTTGTAAGGAAAGTAGAGGTGCGGAATACAGCTTCCCTAATGTTAATTTAAAGGGGATAATGCAGACAGGTAACTTCTAATTCAATACACAAATGAATACACCAGAACAAAATAGAATAAACAAACAAGATACATAGAATGACACCAGATTTACGTGGGAAAACTCTTTCGAGTAAAAAACCCACCACCATAATAGAACAATCTTTATTATAGTAAAAACTGAATATACAATAAAGATCTCCCATTCTTCTATTCAGGTATCGATTCTCAAATTATATTTAGTTCAACACACATTTCCTAACTTTTTAGGATGAACTATATAATTGAATCTCTTCAACTACTTCCTCTGCACATCTACCGAATAAACTGTATATTCGAATAGTTTCATCATTCTCCAACGACACCTGTTGATATGTGTTTCTATTTCCAGTCATCAAGAGCAAAACTGTTACACTCTTTTGCCCTAACTGATCGATCATATTTCTCTGGCGTCGCTGCCTTCCAACCATCGCAACGGTTCACATTCCAGCGAGATGTTTAATCCCACATGCACCAGGTCACTGACGTTGTTCCAGTTTATATGGTCAACCACACAGTAATACCATCGTTGGCAATTTTGTTGCCGACGATGCCAAGCTATAGCCTTATTGGCCTATCCCACTCCATCAGTGAGCACTTCAATTCTCGCACCGATAGACCAATGTCTCTGCAATGCCCAAGTCCTCCTACCTTCATCGGTTAGACCTTTGCCATCGGTCCAAATAGTTTACATTGTCCCGATGAACAATCTCTTGCCGATCTCTGAAGAAACTACCACCATCGGTAAGATAGCGAGCGTCAGAAGGACTTAACAAAGTTTGGCCGAAAGAAGCTCTTACGCCGATGAACCATTGATCTCAACGTATACTTCCATCGGAGTAACACACTACTATCGGAACGACCACCATGAGTTTACCCAATGCCCAACCTTATGCTGATGGACTTCTCACATCGGTAAGACCTTGGAGATCGGCATAAGACTCC
The DNA here is from genome assembly GCA_027924645.1 of Cunninghamia lanceolata. Taxonomy (NCBI): domain Eukaryota; kingdom Viridiplantae; phylum Streptophyta; class Pinopsida; order Cupressales; family Cupressaceae; genus Cunninghamia; species Cunninghamia lanceolata. Next base: position 20,662,639 of record BSBN01001965.1, read on the forward strand.
AAACTCCCGCTGATAGTGAACATCATCCCGATGGCCACTAGCATTGGTATAAAACAAGTCATCGGTGTAGCTTAATAAAGACCCGCCGATAGTGTTCTGTCACAGCAATGAAACCGTTTAACTCCAAAAAAGGTTTAATGAAGAATTACTATGAAACATGAAATTCAAGCCGTAATTTGAGACACACGTTCTCTTCAAATGCAATGTATCACATCTGAATGTAAATCAAGAGATACATTGCACTTTATACATTGTGGATCTGATAGGTAAGTAAACTGCAGTTATGGAATGGTTGAAGTCCATGTTGACCCTTTTTCCTCTAGCCGGAGTCAAATAATTCAAGCAACATCAGTCAGTGTGCACAACCCCAATGTAAGCTATATTTGTGATCCTAAAGTCTGAACCCAAATCTCATGGTCTGAAGCTTGCCTGAAGAAGCTTACCATGTGAAAGAGCTTGAAAAAATAGGCAAGTTTGCTTTTTACATCACCCTAAAATTTGCTAAAATAAGGAAGTTATGTATGGTCAATGTTCTGGCCAAATCTGATATTTCACACATTGGGTCATATTCCAAACATCGGGTGATATTTCACACATCGGGTGATATTCCAAACATCGGGTGATATTCCACACATCGGGTCATATTCCAAACATCGGGTGATATTCCACACATCGGGTCATATTCCGAACATCAGGCGATTTCCAAATATCACCCCTCGTCCAAATATCACCCCTCATCCAAATATCACCCCGATATTTGTAATATCACCCTTTCGTCCATATATCACCCCCTCATCGAAATATCACCCCGATATTTGTAATATCACCCTTTCATCCATATATCACCCCCTCATCCAAATATCACCCCGATATTTGTAATATCACCCCTTCGTCCATATATCACCCCCTCATCCAAATATCACCTCGATATTTGTAATATCACCCCTCGTCCAAATATCACCCCGATATTTGTAATATCACCCCTTCGTCCATATATCCCCTCTCATCCAAATATCACCCCGATATTTGTAATATCACCCCCTCCTCCAAATATCACCCTGATATTTGTAATATCACCCCTTCGAACAAATATCACCCCGATATGATGATGACGCCATCCTGTTACGTTTCAATAAGGCCCGTCCATGATGGTGACGTCACCATCATATCCCTCGTAAGGAGAAGTATACAAAGGCCGATTCAAAAAGGTAGGAGCCCGTGTTGTATGTAGATCTAGGTGCATATTCAAGGGGACGATTTCAAAGAGGAGTTTAAGTGCCAAAAGTAGAGGTACATGATACGAATTTGCATATTTGGCCGAAGGGATGTTTTAGCGACCATTTTGGGGCAGATGCAAATATTTCTTGCATTCATTGCTACACAAAGAGGAAGTAGCTCGCATTGATGATCAGAAAATATCTCTCCACTACTTTGTTTCAGACGCTGCATACAGTCATGGTTGAGGATAGACATGCAAGCTGCTTGCATTTAATACCAAAATATCTTCCACCGTTTCAAGGGAGCAGATTGATGATGTAGTAGCTTGCATTGAAGACTGAAAATATCTTCCATTTGCATCAATTCCAGATATTTGATACCATTACTTCTGCAGCTGGGATGTCCTTTCAGAGGAGATATTTTCTGCTGCAGCTCTTTGAGTGAATTTTGTAACCAACCTAGGGTATTGTTGAAATGCTATATAAGCTAAGGCTTATGATGTAAATAGGGTTGGAATTTTTTTGGCATTCTGGTCTTTCTATTTCCAAACAGAGTTTTCATATAATGTAACCTTGCCTTTTCATTGGATATATGCAAGTTACTTTACCTCCTTTGCTGATTTTCCAGTTCTGTGTGAATCTGCATGAGGTTGTCTGTGAACATTCTATTCCTCTCAACCCTATTGCGCCTTACCTCTGCTAGAATCATCTAATCTGTGTATGTTTACTTGTTGTATCTGATTATATTGTGCATTTTCTCAGTGTTGTGGAAGTCTCTTTTAATCTGTCTGGTGCATCACCCTTTGTTTTCAAGTTTTTCTGTTTCATCTTCATTTTAAAGCTTTCCTTCTCCCTTTTCCCCTCAAAGTTCAGTAGTTTTAGATGATAATCAGGCAAGGAAGCCGACCTTCTCCAGAGGTCTGATCTCTTTGAGCAAGGTCCCACACCTAGAGATCATTCCCATTGTGTCATTGGAATGCTTGGAATCATTCCAAGTAGGGTGCAATTTCATGTGACAATAGTTTCTGGCACACCTGGTGGGACTGTACAACTTTTATTACTAGTTTTGATGTGCAGCTAGTGATTTCAGACCTGTAAGAGGTTAAACCTACATATCTGGCAACTCAAACTGAGGAAGAACATGTAGATCAGTTCTACTGAGACATTTTTATGAGAAAGATTCAAACCAGGAGTTCAAACTCATTTGATTATTTGCAGCTGTCTCCACCTAGAAGGCAGAATAGAGCTATAGTAAGGACTCCAGTTTCTAAAAGGATACAGTCAACTCCACCAAATTTTAGACTAGTTGTCTCTGTAGTCCCAGTAGCAACTCAAGTAAACCTACCTTTAGTTGTTCAGATGGCAAGAAATTATCCATTCATGACTTTTGATGGGGGCAGCCCTTTAAACCTAATAGTACATGATGTTATACCCATGGCATCTTTGAAGAGTCTGCCCTATTTTACAGGGGAAAATTAAACTACCCCTATTGAGCACATTAGAGACATAGCATCTCTGTGTAGTGTACATCATGTCACTCAGGAGAATGTAGCCATCAGGCTGTTGGTTGCCTCATTCAAAGGGAAGGCATTGCAATGGTTCAAGAGCCTACCAGTGTAGACTATAGGAACCTGGGATGATCTAGGAGCGAAATTGAATAAACAGTTCCAAGATAAATCAGATAATCTATCATTGGTTGAACAAATGACCACTATAAAGAGAGCTCCTTAGGAGAAAATGATGGATTTTAACTTCAGATTCTAGAAGACATGGGACAAGATCCCTGCCATGGTAAGACCTCCAGCTAAATATACTTTTTTGTATTTTTTGAAAGCCCTAAATAGTGATATTTCAGTGATGATACAATCATTAGGAGGTACAAGCCTACCTGACACTTATGAAATAGCCATTAGAGTAGAGAATAGTCTGATTCAGGCCAGAAAAATAGCACCTAGACCACCAGTGCCCATCTTTCCTGAGATTCAGGCTTCAATGCCATTGTCAATTCCATATTTTGCCCCTTTACCCACTGTGGCAGCATTACCAAGCACTACCAATTCTGAACCAGCTACCTCTAGTTCATCTCAAGAGCTGAAAGAGATTAAAAATAACCGACAAAAAATAGAGAATATTCTGCAGACTTTTGGGAATGAGCTGGTAAACATTAAAAAGCAGCAATCCCAGCATAGATAGCCTTATCAGCCGCAACCTTAGGCCAAAATCAACAACCATATCAAGGCCAAAATCAGCCTTACCAAGCCAATAGGCCACCTTATCAAAGCAACTACCAAGGTGCCAGGAAAAATGTGAATCAAAGGCCTTTTTAGCCTTATAATCCGGCACCTATTAATGCAGTAAGGGACCTTGTCCTTGCTTAGAATAACCTTGCAGTTGAGTATGAATGGTGCTATCCATGTAATCAGCCACATAGTCAAGTAGCTTGTTCGAATGGAGTGATAATTCAAGCTTTAATGGTGCAAAATGTGGTAGTCTCACAGTTAAACACACCAAATGATGGAGCTGCACAACAACAAGAGGAACCTCAGACTGATTTTGCCTTTCTTAAATTGGCAAGAAGGTGAATTCTGTGGTGTAAATAGCGCTAACACCTCAGTTGCAACAAATACAAGAGCCAAGAAGAGGGGTTATGAGATAGATCAAGCAACAAATAAAGAGAAAGGACATCTTGGTGCTTCCACATCACACGTTCCCCACATTTTATAAAGAAACACTTTAGCAACAACAAGGGAAATGCCTCATTTGCAGGCTGATACTGTTGCTACAAAATTACAAGAAAAGGTAAGTGTCACTCCACCTTTCAATATCATTGAAAATATGAAGAAGATGAATGTGACAATGTCCATGTGGGATTCCCTAGCCATCCCTAGCCAAAAGAAGATGTTGCAGTCCACCTTATCTGATTTGAAAGTATCTAATGATACAACTATAGACCCAAATAGGGCTGTCCTTACCAATTCATCCCAGGATAATAGCAAACAACCCAACAAAAGTGCCAAACCACTCCCATTTTATGTATCATTGATAATTGGAGACAAATTAGTACATAATTGCATGGTGGATAGTAGAGCAAGTAGTTCTGTGATGCTTAAGAAGATTGCAGACCAATTAGGACTCAAGTACCAGCCCCTTGAGAAGGGTGTACTCCAATTAGATGGCACAGCTGTTAATACTGTGGGTGTAATAAAAGACCACTTTGCATACTTGTCCCAATGTTTCCATCTTCCAAGAGGTCTTCATCATAGATTTGCCTTCTTATTTTGCCATGTGCTTATCAAGAGAATTTACCGCAAAGATAGGAGGATATTTATCCTCAGACGAGTCCCACATGTTTTTTAGGACCAGATATGGCACCAAAGTAACTCTAAAATCTGAATTGCTTTCAAATCATCACATAGAGCCTTACACACCAAGTGCTGTTAATGCAGATTGCATTATTTCTAATGATCCTGAATTAGTTGCTGCTCAAGAACTACAAGTTGAAAGCATACCAGAGGTACTCTTAAGGGAGTGTGCCTTAGAAAATAATGTGGATGATCCTGAAGGACACATCCAAGAAACTAGTATGGGGGTTTACATACTACATGAACCTGAAACAGTAATACCAAGCCTTGTAAAGGATGCAGAACAACAGATAGAGCAGCATAATGAAGTATGGGAAATGTACTTTGATGGCTCAAGGAGCAGGAATGGATTTGGTGGTGGTACAATGCTTGTGTCTCCACAAGGTGAAAGATACTATTCTTCTTTCTATTTTTCTTTTTCATGCACAAATAACATTGTTGAGTATGAAGGATTGATCCAAGGTTTGTAGTGGGCAAGAAAGAGGAAAATTGGCTGTTTATAGGTATTTGGGGATAGTGAACTTATTGTAAATCAAGTAAGAGGGCTGCATGTTACCAAAAATGATACTTTGAAATGCTATAAGCATAGGGTCTAGAACATGATTGAAGAGTTTGATGCTTTCAACCTGATCTCTATTCCAAGAAATCAGAACTATCATGCTGATAGGTTAGCTACAATTAGGGCTCAATTTGACATCCCCAGTGATATTCAAAGGGAGAAAGTACAACCTCATGTAAAAATAGTTGATAGGCCCTCTATCCCTGATAATAACATTCATTGGCAAGTTTTTGAAAGTGATGAGCAGATCCTACATTTCTTGTTAGAAGAGGATGAATTTTCTATGATAAATCAAATAAGCTCAAACAACAATATAGCAATGATCAAATTGTTTAGCTGAGCACAAACAAGCTACCCAAGGGATTGGTAACCTTGGAATCTATTTTTGGCATTGATGATTAGATGAAGAAGACCAAAACTGGCATGCAAATAAAAGATGAACATTATGAGGAGTTAGAAATTTTCAAGGGTAAACTTCTCAAAATAGGTAAAATCTATTCGCCTAAGGATAGGAGAGCTTTTATTGCTCTTTGTCAAGAGTTTGAAGATGTGTTTGCTTGGGATTATTCAGACCTAAAGGGATTTGATCCTCATATTGCCCAGCATACCATAGAGTTAGAACCAGGTACAAAACCTGTGAGGCAGAAGCAAAGACCTCTAAATCTAAAGCTAGAGCCCCTGATGATTAAAGAATTGACCAAGTTGATCGAGGCAAAGATCATTTTCCCAATCAAGCACACTTCTTGGGTCTCCAACCTTGTCCCTGTGAGGAAGAAGAATGGAGAGATTAGGCTGTGTGTCAACTTCAGAGACCTTAATAGGGCCTCACTAAAAGATCACTACCCATTGCCTTCAATGGAGCAGATTCTACAAGTAGTGGCTAGTTCTGAAAGATTCTCCTTGTTGGATGGATTTTCTGGTTACAATCAGGTGTTAGTCAAGGAGGAGGATCAGTTCAATACTGCTTTCACCACCAAATGGGGTACTATGGCCTACAAAAGGATACCCTTTGGTCTATCCAATGCTAGCTCTACTTTTCAGAGAGCTATGGACATGGCTTTTAAGGGTTTGCTATATAAACTGGTGCTGGTATACCTTGACATAACAGTCTTTTCCAAGAATTCATCTGAGCATTTATCTCATCTGAGGTAGTATTTGAAAGATGCAAGGAATTCGGGATATCTCTCAACCCCAGGAAGTGCATATTTGTCGTGCACAAAGGCAAGCTATTGGGACACATTGTGTCAAAAGAGGGCATTACCATTGACGCTAAAAGGGTAAGCACTGTTTTAGAGCTGCCCTTACCCAGTCACAAGAAGGGACTACAAAGTGTCATTGGCAGAATTAATTTTCTGTGAACATTCATACCTAATGTTGCAAATCTTTTGAAGTCTTTGACGTCGATGTTAAAGAAGAATACAACTTTCAGTTGGACAAAAGAGGCCAAACTCAGCTTCGATTCCATAAAGGAGGCATTAGCGGCTGCACCAATGCTGGTAAATCTTGATTTTTCCAAAGACTTTATCTTGTATGCTTATGGCAGCCTGGATACAATTTCTGCAATTCTAGTACAGTAGGAGAGTGAGGGTTTTGAGCAACCTATCACTTTCTTCAGTCAAGGACTGGAGGAGTATGAGTAGAGGTATAGTTTCATTGAAAAACACATCCTTGCAATGGTAAGGAACCTCAAGAAATTTAGACATCTTGTTTCTAATAACAAGATATGTTTGATGGTAGCTCACCCTAGTGTGAAGGAGTTCCTGTTGATTAAAGATGTTAATGAGAAAAGGGCTGGTTGGATCACCAAAGTCATGGAATATGATGTAGAGATCAAGATATCCAAGCTTGTCAGAGGCAGAGGACTCAGTGAACAACTTGCTACCAGTTCAGAGAATGAAATAGAAAAGAAAGAGGAGGTGCTTCTGACCATTAATGAGGAGCATTAGAATGGTAAGCAGCAGTAGGCACCAGTTGGGTTAATGACATGACTCAATTTTTGCAAAGTGGTAAATGCCCAATGGATCTAGATAGAACTAAAAGAAGATATTTTAGACTCAATCCATTCCATATGTTTTAATAAATGACATCCTTTTCAGAAAGGACTTTAATGGTGTATTGTTAAGGTGCATTGATAAAGGTCAGGCTGACAAGGTGCTACATGAATTTCATGATGGAACAAGGGGTTATTTTGCCCCAAGGACTACTACTTGGAAAATAATGAGAGATGGCTACTACTGGCCCAGTTTATTTAAGGATGCCCATGCATGGGCTAGAAAATGTATAAAGTGTGCCATTTTTCTGATAAAGAAAGGCTACCAGCTTTACCTCTGTAGCCAATTCAAGTAGAGAAGCCCTTTATGAGATGGGGCATTGATTTTATAGGTCCTATTAATCCACCATCAAGTGCAGGCCACAGATGGATACTTACAGCTACAGACTATTTCACAAGGTGGACTAAAGTAGTGGCTCTAAAGGAGTCCAATGAGAATGCTGTTTTAAATTTTTATTGTGATTTGGTTTCCAGATTTGGAGTGCCCGAGTCTATCATATCAGACAATGCTTTGGCCTTTATAGGATTGAAAATAACTGACTGGATTGTTAAGAGTGGGATCTATTTGAATACTTCATCAAATTATTACCCATAGGGTAATGGTTTGGCTGAATCTACAAATAAAAATCTCATAAGGATTATTAAAAGATCAATGGAAGATAACCAAAAGACCTGGCACACCAATCTGAAATTTGCTCTATGGGCAGATAGAATAACTCCTAAAAGGTCTATTGGGAACTCCCCATATCTGCTAGTGTATGGAAAAGAGGCAAGGTTGCCCATGTCTATGGAACCGCTAGCACTAGACCTCATGAATCAGCTGGAAATGTTTGAAGCAGAGGGCCCCATGGCTGTTAGATATGCTCAGCTTATGGAGCTTGAAGAGAGTAGAGATAAAGCTATGAAAGCTATGGACTATCATTAGATTCAAACAAAAAGAAATTTTGATAAGAAGGCCACCCCCAGAAATTTTAGAATGGGTGATATGGTGCTCAAATGGGATGAATTGAAAAGAAGACCAGGAAAGCATTCCAAGTTTGACAGCATGTGGAGTGGCCCATTTCTCATTACTAAATGCAAAGAGCACAGTGCATTTCAGTTATCAAATATGGATGGACAAAATTTGCCTATCCCAGTCAATGGGGTACACCTAAAGAAGTGTTTTGAGGTATGAGTGCTTTGTAAATTAGTAGATTAGGTCTCTATGTTTCCAATAAGTGATGTTGCACATTAGTTTAGATCCCTTTTGCTTTCTGTAAGTGTTGTCTAGCACAGTTGAGGGGGTTGCTTTCAACATTTCTGTCTTGGGTTGGTCTTCCAGTGTTCTTCACTGCTGTGCTGAGTTGCTAAAGTCAGAAAATATCTGTATATTTTTAGTCTATGTATGACTCTATGCCCAATGGATACTCAGAGCCACTGATCTAAGTGTTTAGCAGGCAAACATCCCATAGAAGCCGCCAAATTGTTGACCCTTTTTCCTCTAGCCTGAGTCAAATAATTCAAGTAGCATTAGTTAGTGTGCATAACCCCAATGTAAGCTATATTTGTGATCCTGAAGTCTGAACCCAAATCTCATGGTCTGAAGCTTGCTGAAGAAGCTCACCATGTGAAAGAGCTTGAAAAAATAGGCAAGTTTGTTTTTTACATCACCCTGAAATTCGCTAAAATAAGGAAGTTATGTATGGTCAATGTTCTAGTCAAACCTGATATTTCACACATCGGGTCATATTCCAAACATTGGGTGATATTTCACACATCGGGTCATATTCCAAACATCGGGTGATATTCCACACATCGGGTGATATTCTAAAAATCGGGCGATTTCCAAATATCACCTCAATATTTGTAATATCACCCCTCGTCCAAATATCACCCCGATATTTGTAATATCACCCCTCGTCCAAATATCACCCCTTCGTCCATATATCACCCCCTCATCCAAATATCACCCCGATATTTGTAATATCACCCCTTCATCCATATATCACCCCCTCATCCAAATATCACCCCAATATTTGTAATATCACCCCTTCGTCCATATATCACCCCCTCATCCAAATATCACCCCGATATTTGTAATATCAGCCCTTCATCCATATATCCCCTCTCATCCAAATATCACCCCGAAATTTGTAATATCACCTCCTCGTCCAAATATAACCCCTCGTCCAAATATCACCCCTTCGTCCAAATATCACCCTGATATGATGATGACGCCATCCTATCATGTTTCAATAAGGCCCATCCATGATGGTGACATCACCATCATATCCCTCGTAAGGAGAAGTATACAAAGGTTGATTCAAAAAGGTAGGAGCCCGCGTTGTATGTAGATCTAGGTGCATATTCAAGGGGGTGATTTAAAAGAGGAGTTTAAGCACCAAAAGCAGAGGTACATGATAAGAATTTGTATATTTGGCCGAAGGGACGTTTTAGTGACCATTTTGGGGCAGATGGAGATATTTCTTGCATTCATTGCTGCACAAAGAGGAAGCAACTCACATTGATGATCAGAAAATATCTCTCCACTACTTTGTTTCAGACGATGCATATAGTCATGGTTGAGGATAGACACACAAGCTGCTCGCATTTAATACCAAAATATCTTCCACCATTTTAGGGGAGCAGATTGATGATGCAACAACTTGCATTGAAGACAAAATATCTTCCATCTGCATCAATTCTAGATATTTGACACCATTACTTCTGCAGCTGGGACGTCCTTTCAGAGGAGATATTTTCTGCTGCAGCTCTTTGAGCAAATTTTGTAACTGACCTAGGGTATTCTTGAAATGCTATATAAGCTAAGGCTTATGATGTAAATAGGGTTGGAATTTTTTTGGCATTCTGGTCTTTTTGTTTCCAAACAGAGTTTTCATATACTGTAACCTTGCCTTTTCATTGGATATATGCAAGTTATTTTACCTCCTTTCCTGATTTTCTAGTTCTGTGTGAATCTGCATGAGGTTGTCTGTGAACATTCTGTTCCTCTCAACCCTATTGCGCCTTACCTCTGCTAGAATCATCTAATATGTGTATGTTTACTTGTTGTATCTGATTATATTGTGCATTTTCTCAGTGTTGTGGAAGTCTCTTTTAATATGTCTAGTCCATCACCCTTTGTTTTCAAGTTTTTTGTTTCATCTTCATTTTAAAGCTTTCCTTCTCCCTTTTCCCCTCAAAGTTTAGTAGTTTTAGGTGATAATCAGGCAAGGAAGCCAGCCTTCTCCAGAGGTTTGATCTCTTTGAGCAAGGTCCCACACCTAGAGATCATTCGCATTGTGTCATTGGAATGCTTGGAATCATTCCAAGTAGGGTGCAATTTCATGTGACAACAGTCCGAAAGTGACATACAAAGGCGTTTGTATGTATCAAGCCTTGTATCGAAAGAAAGATACAAGCCGATATACAAAGAAAAGATACAAGCGATACATACAAGTGATAGATGCAAAAGGAAAAATACAAGTTAAAGGTGCAACTCAGACCCGAATAGAAAGTTAAAAATGAAAAGGTCCTTGTATGTTCGGAATGCTTGTATGTTACGATATACAAGCCTGATATACAAGGAATTAAGCATGCGAAAAGGTGATAAAGGGTAAAAGGGGAGTTGCATAGGACTGCTTGTATATCCGATATACAAGAGCAATATACAAGTGCGAAATATACAAGCCGGATGTAAAAGGAAAATTAAATATGGAAAGTTCTTTGTATATTTGCATGTTTGTATGTTTACTGCAACAGTTAAGTTCAAACTTGAAAAGTGAATTTTTTTAATTCCATTTTACTGACTTATGTCTATTGGTAGGTACGTAGGTGTTAGTGAAGCCGTCAGGGTTATGAAGGCAAGGTAAAGTGAAGCAGTCATCGGGCATCAGCGGAGAGATAAAAGCTCGACCCGATGAAGGGAAGTCATGCCGATGAACAGAGAAATGCAGGCTGATTGGAATTGCATCAGCCAGAAAGATGAGATCGGTGTGAAATCATTGGATCACCCAGATTAAGAAGGTCACACCGATAATAGAGAAGTACACAGAATGAGAAATACAAGCAAAACTTACAAAAGGGTTTATAGGCAGAATTGACTAGCGGCGTGCAGGTAGATATAAAGACAGAGCTTTAATGGTGATGACATCACATGAGGCGGATCAGATCACAAAAGATCGCAAACAAAGCAGGAGGAGTAAAGGCTTTCAATGCGGAGGAAAATGCAGGTGGAAAGAAACATTATTAAAAGGAACAACAGTTATTTTGGTGACCATTAGGGTTTCCAAGGGGCATCCCTATGCTCAGTATGGGTATGTTGCTCAAAGATTTTTTGGTAGGATTTGTTTTCCACTGGTGGATGCTGCACTTGAAGGGTGGACCGTTGATCGACTAGGGTTTTTGGAGCTGTAGTGGGGATAATCAGAGCTATATATTGAGCCCCTTTACTTTGTGGGAAGGAAGTCAATCATTCAAAATCTGACCAAGACAATTTCATATAGGAGATCAGATTACTGAGACTAATGAGGACTGAACTATTGAAATGTCAAGGTTCTTTCTTTAGATCATTGTAAATGTACTTGTTCTAAAGCCTACTGAATGAAGATGAAGCTTTAGATTACATCCTGATTGTAAACTTTACGTAATCTTCAAGTTGATTTCTGGATATGTACTGGTGAATGTTGTGTTCAATAGAAGCGCTTTCATTTTATTGCATGTTGTTGTCAACTTTTCCTTTGAAGATTTGCACTGGATCATGCAAATTTGTGGAATGTCCTGGTGAAGTATGATTCTAGTTTTCTTCTCTTCATTGTTGTATCAGAACATGTATGTGGACCAGTGATCTCAATCAAGTAATTTTGGGAATCTCACTCTTTAAACCCTATCTTTGTCATTTCTTTTTCTTAATTTCATTGAAATCACTTCCATAACTGCAAATCATGATAAAATAATAAGAAGACCAAAGAAATATGCTGACATCCCGTAGATAACTGAATATCATTAGCATATTTGAGCTAAATGCATGTAGTGTTGAAAATATCATGCAAAGAATTACAAATAATGGTAGAAATCATGCAAATATCAACCTGTAGGCACATTATTTGAGTGAATTCATAGTGTAGAGGTAGAATTGTTGGAGATTTATGCAGAGTAGATATAAAGAATAGGATATTTGGAGGAAATATTGAGGAACTTTGTAGGAACAATCAAAATACGTAAGGCATCTGAATGATTAACAGCAACACACATCAACCACTGAGTAACGTCAGTAGATTATGAACTAATCAATGGAGACTTGGGATCATGAATTCTTTGAATTAATCGTATCTTTCAAGATAAGTAAAGGTTGTTGTGTAACTTTTATTTTGTATTTGTATGTGAGTAACATCATCAACAACAACAAATTGGCACTAGAAGGAGGGCATGAACAAGGAATCTGTGGATTTCTTTAAATCTTGCATAAATAGTTCATCATTTGAGTTGAATTTTTGCAAATATCACTTGTCTGAGAGGTTTGGACTGTATCTTTGCAAAGATCTAGCTCAAAGCTTCAAAGATTCATTTGATTTTCTGAGCTTTCAAGTTTTATTCTAAGATATGATAGATCTCATTAAAATTTCAAAATCCTAAAAATAGAAAGCAGAGTCTCATTTTGATGGATGCATGTGAAGAAAATTGTCAAGTTAACATTCCGTTATTTTAGGAAACTTTGAATAAGTACCTTTATCCTCAAAGTTTGTATAACTTTGGTTTATCCAGCTGTTGCAAGATACACCAGACTGTAGAGCACAATGAAATTAGTTGTCTAACTTTTCTTACAAGGTTGGATTTATATTTGAAAGGACTAATTCTTTTCTTAGATGTGTTTAGGGCTGAAGTCTGGCAGGAAAATGAAGAAATTATGGAACATCAAGAAGAGACAACACCTGTAATCACAAGTTGGTCAGAAAATAGAATAGCTGAATTAGTTCTAGAAGGTAAAAATGAGGAAGCATCTTTCCTTAAGTCATTTTATGGTGAGAATAGGAGTTCTCTACTTAATAATACGGATGAGGCAAAGTGCAGGTACGACTCTTTTGAAAATCATAGAGAAGAAAGTGCTTCTTGTTTCACGTCATCAGACAATTAGTAAGAAAGGTTTGATGAGGGGGAAGATAAATGTGAAATTGATATTGATACACTAGACAAATATATTGAATTATTAAACACTTGTCAGGATAATGTTTCTGGATCTGAATTTAGTAGTTTTGATAGAGATGAGTTGATAAAGAGGTGTAAATGGGTAGTAGAACAATCTAAACACACTATTGTTGATGAAGTTCCTATTATAGAAACTAATGGAGTCATAGAAAAGGAAATAAATGTTGATTTACTACCTAACTTCTTTAAATTGAATGATCAAATGCAAGAATGTTGCAAGTCAATGGAACCAGATGCTCTACTGGATGGTAGAAGTGAAATACTTGATGAACAATTCATGAAAGTTGAAGATGCAGAAAACTTTGGAGTTGTTGTGCATGATCAGATACCAATCCAATGTTATTTTGAAAATGAAACAAGGGAGTATTCCTATCAATCGAAAGTTGTTTCACCTTTACAGTCAAATGATTTAGAAATGATAAATTTCTGTATATCAGGTTATGATGATGAAAATACTTATTTAGATGATGATGTGCAGGGAATTAATGAAAACCTTGAGGTGCTTCCTGAAGTCAAGATTCAGATATACATGTAGAATGAAGGAACAAAGATAGATAAAAATAAAGAAATAGTCCATCAAGAGCCATACATCCTTCAATTCGAAGTGAGAACAGGCGTTGAGCCAAGAAATGAAAGTACAGAGTTAAATGGAAGACCAGCTATTAACAAACTAGCATGTCCAACAGAATCAAAGATACACCAGGTTGTATTTCTCCTTTCCACAGTAAATGATGTTGATTATTATTTTGATTATGGGAATTTGGGAGATAGGACATGTATATGGATTAATCATGAGCATGATGAGCTTCCTCAGTTGTTGATTATCAAGAGTTATTCTGTTAAATACAGTGAATTTAGAATACAAGAATATTTTTTAGAATACAAAGATGAATTTGCTAGGATCAAAACCATAACTAATGCCCTGATGCTCCTACACAATCTAAGGAAATATGCAAATACAGGTGTCTTTGGGTCTTTTCCTAGGTTTTGTTTGCCTTGTAGTGTCTTGTGTTTAGTTTGGTAGAGTAGTTGTTTTGTTTCTTTTCTTTGCTTTCTTGTCTTGCTTTGTGTTGTTTCCTTTTGTTGGGCGGTTGTTTGTATAGTCTGTTTGTTTTGTTTACTTTGTTGTGTTTCCTCAGCAGGGATGTTCCTTTTGATTTAGAGTATGCAGGAGCAGACTAACAACCATTGAAAACAATAGAAAACTTAGAACATTCAGGTTAATTATTTGAAATTTATGTATAACTTGTTGTGACTGTCATGAATGTAGAAAGTTGTTTAACTTTGCGAAATTTTGTATTCAATAACTGTGGGTTGAGTATTCAAGGAAGGTTTCTCACAATGACACAGCTAAAATCCTTGGGTTTGTTGAACTTACCAGTGTAGATATTAGGTGAAAAATCAGAGGTTACCCTTGCTACCATTACAATTCTCAACTTAATTTCAGCAAGTGACCACTCCTTGCATCATGAAGTTACAAATGGAATATCTTATGAATTTCTATCAAATACAAAATAAAAATAAAAATAAAATAGATTTTACTGAAAATCTAGATTAAGCCATCTAAGTAACTCTACCGAGGATATAGACGCTTGTTGGCAGTGGGGCTCTACTTAGGAGAATTGTAACAATAACCTTGTCAGGGCTATGGATGCCTGCTAGTAGCAAGGCTCTATCCGGTTGGCTATGAGGGAATGACATCAACTATGTAGGCTAATATCAGTCACTAGTTGGTTCAATTGATTTTCAAGATGAGGATTATTAATCACATGCACCCACTTGAACTGAAAGGAAAATTCATGCACATTATTGAATACATTAAGTCTCAAGTTGGATAATGATTTGCAGAAAAGATAGTTGGAAGTTATGAATTAATTTCATTTAGTTTTTTTTAATGGTTTTAATTTAATTGTTTTGTTTGGTTGCTAGTTGTTGTGATGTTCACAACACGCCCCTTTTTGCTCCTTAGCAAAATGAGCACCCCTACTGTGGCTGTTGCTTTTTGCTTGTGTGTGTTGTTCTGCTTGGTGGTAAAGGGAAAAGGGAGTGAAATGTTACAAACCTTTTTGAAAATAAAGAAAAATTGCATTGAATACCAGGGTAGAGTACAGGTGAATTCCTTGTCAAAAATAAATAGGGGTTGCTTTTTGAGCCATCTTAAAATTCCCTATATTTTGCAAGTTATGAGTGTTTTGGTAAAATGTACATTTGGGTTTGTATGTTGCATATACAAGGCCTTTTGTATATCGGGTTGCTTGTATGCAAGATATTTTGCATAGTGGGTTGCATATACAAATCAGGTTGCATATACAAAGTTGTTTGTATGCTTTTTATACTTGTATGCATTTGGCTAATGTTTTATTTGTACATACAAAGTGGACCCGATGTAGTTAAAAGTTGAAGTGAATGTTTGGTTAAATCCGTTGGATGCATCTTATGTTTGTATGTATCTTACATACATTGTCATATGCAAAGCCCACATACAAGTCATGGAGCTGAAAGGGTTATAAATTACGGTTAAATCATTGTAAGTTTGCGCAATGTATGTATCTTACATACATTGCGATATACAATGCTTTATACATGTCGTGGATCTGAAATCGTTATGAAAAGGAATTAAATGCTTGTACATTCCACACTTTGTATGTATGTTTTGAAACATACATTGCATGTGATACATACAAGTGCCAGAATTCAAAAAGGATTAAAATTTGGTTAATGCAATGTATCACACCCGAATGTATATCAAGAGATACATTGCACTTTATACATTGTGGATTTGACAGGTAAGTAAACTACAGTTATGGAATGGTTGAAGTCCGAAAGTGACATACAAAGGCATTTGTATGTATCAAGCCTTGTATTGAAAGAAAGATACAAGCCGATATACAAAGAAGAGATACAAGTGATACATACAAGCGATAGATGCAAAAGAAAAAGTACAAGTTAAAGGTGCAACTCAGACCCGAATAGAAAGTTAAAAATGAAAAGGTCCTTGTATGTTCGAAATGCTTGTATGTTACAATATACAAGCCCGATATACAAGGAATTAAGCATGTGAAAAGGCGATAAAGGGTAAAAGGGGACTTGCATAGGATTGCTTGTATATCTAATATACAAGAGCAATATACAAGTGTGAAATATACAAGCCGGATGTCAAAGGAAAATTAAATATGGAAAGTTCTTTGTATATTTGCATGTTTGTATGTTTATTGCAATAGTTAAGTTCAAACTTGAAAAGTGAATTTTTTTAATTCCATTTTATTGACTTATGTTTGTTGGCAGGTACGCAGGTGTTAGTGAAGCCATCAGGGTTACGAAGGCAAGGTAAAGTGAAGCAGTCATCAGGCATCAGTGAAGAGATAAAAGATTGACTTGACGGAGGGAACTCACACCAATGAATAGAGAAATGCAGGCTAATTGGAATTGCATCAGCCAGAAAGATGAGATCGGTGTGAAATCATTGGATCGTCCAAATTAAGAAGGTCACACTGATGATAGAGAAGTACATAGAATGAGAAATACAAGCAAAACTTACAAAAGGGTTTATAGGTAGAATTGACTGGTGGCATGCAGGTAGATATAAAGATGGAGCTTTAATGGCGATGACATCACAGGAGGCGGATCGGATCACAAAAGATCACAAACGAAGCAGGAGGAGTAAAGGCTTTCAATGCGGAGGAAAATGTAGGTGGAAAGAAACATTATTAAAAGGAACAATAGTTATTTTGGTGACCGTTAGGGTTTCTAAGGGGCATCCCTACGCTCAGTATGGGTATGCTGCTCAAAGATTTTTTGGCGGGATCTGTTTTCCACCGGTGGATGCTGCACTTGAAGGGTGGACCGTTGATTGACTAGGGTTTTTGGAACCATAGTCGGGATAATTAGAGCTATATATTGAGCCCCTTTACTTTGTGGGAAGGAGGTCAATCATTCAAAATCTGACCAAGACAATTTCATATAGGAGATCAGATTACTGAGACTAATGAGGACTGAACTATTGAAATGTCAAGGTTCTTTCTTCAAATCATTGTAAATGTACTTGTTCTAAAGCATATTGAATGGAGATGAAGCTTCAGATTACATCTTGATTGTAAACTTTACGTAATCTTCAAGTTGATTTCTGGATATGTACTGGTAAATGTTGTGTTCAATAGAAGCACTTTCATTTTATTACATGTTGTTGTCAACTTTTCCTTTGAAGATTTGCACTAGATCATGTGGATTTGTGGAATGTCCTGGTGAAGTATGATTCTAGTTTTCTTCTCTTCATTGCTGTATCAGAACATGTATGTGTACCAGTGATCTCAGTCAAGTAATTTTGGGAATCTCACTCTTTAAACCATATCTTTGTCATTTCTTTTTCTTAATTTCATTGAAATCACTTCCATAACTGCAAATCATGATAAAATAATAAGCAGAACAAAGAAATATGCTGACATCCCATAGATAACTGAAGATCATTAGCATATTTGAGCTAAATGCATGTAGTGTTGAAAATATCATGCAAAGAATTACAAATAATGGTAGAAATCATGCAAATATCAACCTGTAGGCACATTATTTGAGTGAATTCATAGTGTAGAGGTAAAATTGTTGGAGATTTATGCAGAGTAGATATAAAGGACAAGATATTTGGAGGAAATATTGAGGAACTTTGCAAGAACAATCAAAATATGTAAGGCCCCTGAATGATTAACAGCAACACACATCAACCACTGAGTAACGTCAGTAGATTATGAACTAATCAATGGAGACTTGGGATCATGAATTCTTTGAATTCATCGTATCTTTCAAGATAAGTAAAGGTTGTTGTTTAACTTTTATTTCATGTTTGTATGTGAGTAACATCATCATCATCAACAAGAAGTAGTTACATTGGCTTGCTGCATAGAGTCACAAACATGGTGCAAACAGGATAAAAACAAAGAAAACCTAGAATTAGAGAAAGTTAGGATAGAATTGGAATAATTGAAGTTGAAACAAGAACTTTTAGCAAAACAGGAGGAAAATTCACATAAACAAAGGCCTAATATATGGTGCTCCTATTATACTAAGGAAGGACATCTAATGAATGAATGTCTGATGATGGAAGGTGAAAGACAGGATGCCGCTATGAAAGTAGATATGAAGGTAGTACCTACAAGAAATAATACAATATATTGTGGATTATGTAGTGAGTGGGACAACCATGAGACACCAGATTGCCCTTCACAATTCTTCAAAGTAAGGGAAGATGATGATGAACATGAGTCATGGTGCAACGCACACCACAAGAAGAACAAACAAAACAGTACTATGGCATATGTGATTTAAGGATTGGTGGAAAGACCCTGTTACATTTAGGACCATGGGTACAAACAACCTAAATGGGAAAATCAAAGGAATATGAACACTGTGCAAAATTCAAACCCTAACAGTGTACCATATGAGAACAATTATAGTAATGATGAAATAGATCAATTTGGAGGATATAGAGTAGGTCGAGGCCAAGGTAGAGGTAGAAAAAGAAGAGACGATGCAACCTATTCTAAATATGGTAAACTAGGACACTTTGCCAATGAATGTTGGGGAGAGCAGAGAAAATAGTGCACATTCTGTAATAGTACAGAGCATGACCTATTTTCATGAGAAAAAACACAATACTTTTGCAATGCATCACAAATATAAAAAAGTGATAAATTAGAAAACTTAAATTCCCAAAAAAGTACCCGGATAATCCAGAGAGTCCCCAAAGAACAAGGTCAGGCAGCAAGAACCTGCCAAAGAAACAAAGATGGTCAAACAGATACATCTTCAATGCAATCTTTGGTAGAAAAGAACTAGTGTAAGGAAGTCAAGCATGGGTAATCTAAAAAGAAAAAATAAAGGGAAATAAAAGGCTGTGGTACTAATAAGGCAAGGTAAAAATATTGCAGGACATCATACTAGTGAAATAGAAGAAGGAGAAAGTGAGGAGGAAGACACATTCCTCCCTGATAAAAAACATGACAATATTGAACATAAAACAAAGCAGATGGTAACTCAAGAGCAAGATAAACAAAAACAATATAATTAGTTATTTATAGAAGAAGAGGTTGCAACACTTAAACAGTTCATAGTGCTAACACAACAACACAATCTTATTGAGAATTGAAACAATTTGCTAAATACTAGAACAAGGAGCAAATACCTATAAACCAAATCCAGCAGATACGTAGAATAAATAGACACTGGAAAAAAAACCACTATTGGTAGATGTTCATATAAACCATAAAAAGTTCAAACATGTTATGATAGATCTGGGTGCGAATGTGAACATGATTACTAAGAGGCTATGGGAATAACTAGAAAAATCTAGGTTGACTGAAACTCCCTATAATATCACTTTGGCCGATGGATCCAGTATGGGAACACTTGGAACTTGGAAACAAGTGGAGGTAAATCTAAGAGGGGTAAAACAAGTCATAAACTTTTTTGTTGTAGCAATGAAAGAACAAGGTGATTCATTCAATTCATTACTAGAATTGAGATAGTTTGTTGATGCATTTGATATTGTTGAATCTCGCAAAGAGGAATTATCTTTTGCAGATAACAATACAATTGTATACATACCTTTGGGAACAACCATGGAAGAAGCATACATTGAAGAATCAAACTATGTGGAAGGTACTGATGACTATCCTAAGAATATATATTCAATATCAAGGTTAGATATGGATGAGACAGAAGAATAACCTAACTTAAAAGGAGAGATAAAAGAAAAAAATGATAATTATACTATTGATAGTGAGGAAGTACTAGAGGCATGGATAAGAAATGAACCAGAGCTCAGAACTCGGAGAATGACTAGGTTTAGGAGGATATTTATGCTTCGAGCCAATAGGAAAAACCTACTGCAAACCTCTGCATTAGATGAAAATCCACCATAGAATGTATGCACCTTCTGGAAGAGCTGAATACAAATGCATCTTGGATATCTTGACAAATCAATCATATTATGCAAGGCATTTCACAAATTAAATTACCTAAGTTTTCAGGAGTACAAGACCTACAAATATACTTGACAAAGATGGAGAAAACTTTTTCAGATGAATGGAGGAGACTAGAATAAGTACAACATACATTAGTATGTAATGCCACAAATTGGTGGACCACACATAAAGATACAGTTAAAAATTGGCTGGTATTTAACCTTCTCATCAAGGTAAGATATCTACCAGAGGAAGGAGAATATAAAAACATACCCAAATATGAGGGACAAATCCCACCACAAGAGCATTTAACCACCTATATAATAGTATGGGAAGGCAAAAAGGAGTACAATAAGATTATATATGCTCATTTATTCTATTGGAACTGTCACCAACAGCACAAACTTGGTACATAAACCAAGAAAGGAGAAAAGAAACCAAAAATTGGGATGAGATACAAAATGACTTTGTGCATACATTTTCCTTCTGTAGACCAAACAAATATATACATACCGTACGCATGAAAATGAAGGAAATAATCTTCCAACAAATTATAGAATGGATAGACAAACAATCAAAACACACTGGTCAAATATGGTATAAGGCTACAAAAATAGATGATGAGGGTACAAAGGATCTAGAATTAGAGGTTCAAGAAGGAGAAAGAGAACTAGAGCTACCAACTGAACCAAAGGAGAAATACTACAATAAACCTATCAAACTCAGAGAAGAAAACATTGCAAAAGAAGGAGACCCTATGCTAGCAAAAATAGGAGATTATTGGGATGACATAGTAGTAGCGCAAGTAACTAAAATTCTTTCTAAATTTGAGGATTTATTTGCAAGAACATTCACTGAAATGAAAGGAATCAAGGAAGAGGTAGGTATGATGAAAATTAAATTAAAAGAAGGAATTAAATTAGTAAGGAAAAGGCTATACAAACTAAACCCAAATACGAAGAAGAGAGTCAAAGTGGAAATTTATAAAATGTTAGTAGTAGGAATTATAAAACCAGTGGAAGAAGCAGATTAGATTAGTCCAATGGTGGTCCAGAACAAGAAGTTGGGAGAAATAAGAATATGTGGAGATTATAGAGAACTAAAAGAAGCTTGTATTCATGATCCATTTCCAATACCATTCACATAAGACATCCTAGAATCATTAGTGGGGAGAGAAATCTATTCATTCACTGATGGGTTCACTAGTTACCATCAAGTGAAAAATAGAGAGGAGGATCCACCAAAAACAATATTTTCCTCAGAAATTGGATCATATGTGTATACAATAAAGCACTTTGGATTGAAGAATGCACCTGTAGTATTTAACAAAATTATGGTGAATGCATTCAAGGAATTTATACATGATATCTTAGACGTCTATTTGGATGACTGGATGGTATATGGATTGGTAAAAGGCCATACACAAACCCTAAGGATGATGCTGAATAAGTGCAGAAGCCTACAAATATCATTAAACTTAAAGAAATATACTTTTGCAATACCATTTGGGACTTTGTTAGGCCATATTATTTGTATAGAAGGTTTGATGGTAGATATGATGCAGGAGCATCCTAGGTTGCAAAGCAATCTTGCATCAACAAAAAATAATTGCATTTTTTTCTTTTCTTTCATTTTAGTTGTAGTTCATTGATTTACAGTTTAGCATTTTCTACCACATTTTTCTACATATTCATATCATAGCTCGTGGAGTAGGATTTATCTTCTATGACATGTTAACTACATCATGTTCAAATTTTAGGAGATTTGGATTTGTCTACAGGAAGTTATCGCTACCAAAAGATCATTAGCTTTTGCAGAGCAGAGCATTCATACAATCAGTTGAAGAAGAAGGTTTGCAGAGCACTTCCATGACTTGTGAAGCCTAATGGAACATCATATGCAGCACATAAGGACCTAATAGATCTTCCTTGAGGTATGCACAATGTTTCATTCATTTCCACAACAATACCATGTGTTGTAGGCCGACCTACATGTTTCTACACGTTTCATCATTCAATTGAGTTTGTAACCTCTTGTGACCAACGCGGAGGATTCTATGAGATTGAAGATAATATATATAGATCTCTTAGTTGCATTAGGATGTCAGTTCTTCAGTTGAGTAGTTCTATAATGTGATTTTGATTAGATTTTCTTTCTAGAGGGGTGCACTTACATATCTATTGTAACCTAGAAAGCAGACATGTGAGCCCTTTGATAGTAGCCCACAAGTTGCCGACATATGAGCATTGTAATTCTTTGATATATTGAGTATATGAATCTTCCATTGCATTCTATATTTGTGTTGTTTCTGTTGTGTTTACTCTTGCTGCATGGTTTGGACATTTCATTTTTTGGACACTCCATCCATGACTGCACCAAGTGGTATCAGAGCGAAGTTGTGAATCCTTTGGGAATTGAAGGCATTCCAGAAGATTTTGTGGTGAATAGAATGCCAACCTGAGATAGTCTACTGGTGTTTGTCAACAAAGCGCCAATTGTGAGGCAGTTGCTACCCTGTAGTCAAATCACCGAATTGAGGCGGTTGCACTGAATCCTAGGAAGAGATGCTACCAAGGAGGGTGCCTATTATGACCAATGTTACTAGAAGAATGGAAGAGATGATAGAGATGATGAGGATAATGAAAGTTAGAATGGATGTTGTAGAAGAAGATAGAAGAAGAGGACTAAACCCTAGACGTGAAAATGAAAGTAATGATGATGAATTTCAAGCTGCTAACCAAAATGAAGAAGCCTTAGAAGAAGAAGAATCAGATCAGGTGAAGATGTTGAAAGTTATTTTTAAGATGGGAAAGAGACCTAGAGTGGAAGTACCAAAATATACTAGAAATTTGAATCCTAAGGAATTGATCGACTGGATAAATGACCTAGAGGAATACTTTGAATATGAAGAAATTGAAGATCCGGAGAGACAAAGATTTGCAAAGACTAAGTTAAAAGGACATGCTGCTATTTGGTGGAAGAAGTTTAGTTAGATAGAAATAGGAGAGGAAAAGAGATCATAAAATGGGATAGGATGGTGACAAAATTGAAGAATCAGTTCATACCTGTTAACTATGAGTTGGAATTTTTGAAGAGATTACAAAACTTAAGGCAAAAGGAGAAATCTTTGAAGGAGTACACTGAAGAATTTTATAAGATGATCATAAGAACCAAACATAGTGAAGCAAGTAAAGAGAAAGTGGCAAGGTACATAAATGGGTTGAGGATGAACATTCAAGTAAAACTAAGTTTGGTAAGGATGACAACAGTAGAGGAAGTATATCAGTTTGTATTGAAAGTTGAAGACAAGTTAAATAAGAGGCATGAACAAAGGTAGAGAGGTAGAGGAGGTAAAAGAGGTAGTACATATTCTAGAGGAGAAAGACATTATGTGGAGCAAAACAAGGAAAGTAGTCCATACAAGAAGGAAGATAGAGATAGAAATTCATACCGGAGAGATGATAGGAGTTTCTATTGCAACAACAGAGGGAATCATAATTCCTATCACAATGAAGCATATAGGAGAGATGAAAGAGAGTTTGACAAAAGATCATTTAAACAAACTTGTTTCAAGTGTGGAGGTGAAGTACATAGAGCATTTGAATGTCATCAGGGAAGTATAAGCAAGATAACAGAGAATAGTGCAAGAGTAGCTTATGTAGAGGAAGAGCCTGTTGGATCACCTAGTTTAGTGGGAAAGCCAAAGAAAGGAGAATCATTAGTCATGAGAAGAGCATTATTTCAAGTAGAGACATCTGAGGAACCACAACAAAGGAAAATTTTGTTTTGGACAAGATATAAATCAGGAGTTAAATGTTGTAAAGTTATCATTGATAGTGGTAATACTGATAATTTGGTTTCAGAGGAGATGGTGATAAAGTTGAACCTAGAGAGGTTGAAACATCCAAAGCCCTACAAGATAGCATAGATTCAAGATGATCACAAGGTACTGGTGAGTGAACAATGTTTGGTGAAATTTCATATAGGATCTTATAACGATGAGCTATTGTGTGATATCATGCCGATGGATGTATGTCATATATTGTTGGGGAGACCATGACAGTATGATAGAAAATCTATACATGATGGGAGGAAGAATACTTATACTATAACATCTAATGGGAAGAAAAATATCTTGATACCTTTGGAAGATGAGCCTAAAAGTGAAGTATGTGGGAATGCTAGAATCTGTTTGGTTGATGGAAGGAAATATTTGGATGGATTGAAACATGAGATTATGTGTTTTTCTTTGATTCCTAAGAAGTGTGGAACCCTAAGTGCAGAAAATACCACAGCAAAAGAAGAAGAACCACCGCTAAAGGAGATAACTGAATTATTGACAGAATACCAAGATATCATCTCAGATAATGGGCCTGAAGGATTGCCACCAATCCGGAGTATCAGTCATCATATGGACCCTACACCTAGAGCTAGTTTTCCTAACAAAGCAGCACATTAGATTACACCAGTAGAAAATGTAGAGCTGAATAGACAGATATAGTAGCTGTTGAGGAAAGGACTAATTAGAGAAAGTTTAAGCCCATGTGCGGTACCTACAGTACTAGCACCGAAGAAATATGGAGAATGGAGGATGTGTACAGACTCTAGAGAAATCAACAAGATCATAGTTAAGTATAGATTTCCATTTCCAAGGATGGATGACATCATGGACTATTTGAGTGGAGCAAAGTATTTCACAAAGATAGACTTGAATAGTAGATACCGTCAGATTAGGAACAGAGAAGGAGATGAGTGGAACACTGCATTTAAGACAAATGAAGGATTGTATGAGTGGTTAGTGATGCCTTTTGAATTGACTAATTCACCAAGTACTTTCATGAGATTGACGAATGAGGTTTTGAAGAAATTCTTGGGTATGTTTGTCATTGTATACTTGGATGATATTTTGATGTTTAGTAAGACAAAAGAAGAACATTTTTGGCATATCAGACAAGTACTTTAGAGGTTGAGAGAAGAGAAATTGTTGATAAACATTAAAAAATGTAGTTTCATGAAGGAAGAGTTGGTATATTTGGGATTTGTGATTTTTGCAGAAGGATTGAAGATGGACCCTGAGAACATTGTTGAGTGGCCAACACCTATGAACATTGGAGAGGTAGGATCATTTCATGGATTAGCAAGTTTCTACCAGAAGTTCATTAGAAATTTTCATGCAGTATGCAAATGAATGACAAAGACAATGAGAGGTGAAAGAAAGGATTTTAAGTGGACATTAGGAGTAGATAAGATTTTTGAATCGTTGAAGCAAAAGGTGATAGAGCAACCAGTGTTAGCATTACCAAATTTTAATAAAGTATTTCAAGTAGATTGTGATGCCAGTGGAAATGCAATAGGAGCAGTGGTAAGTAAGGAAGGGAGACCAGTAGCATATTTCAATGAGAAGTTGAATGATGCAAGGAGAAGATATTAAGTTTATGATCAGGAATTCTAAGCCATAATTCAAGCTTTGAAGAAGTGGAGACATTACTTGTTGCCTAACGAATTTGTGTTGTACAATGATCATCAAGCTTTGCAGTATTTGAACAATCAAGGAAAGTTGAATCAGAGACACATGACATGGGTAGAGATTATGTAGAGTTACACTTTTATATTGAAGCACAAGAGTGGGAAGTCAAACAAAGTTGCAGATGCATTGAGTAGAAAAGGGAATTTGCTAACAGAAATGAGGGTGGAAATATTAGAATTTGAAGAACTTAAGCACATGTATGAATAAGACTTGATTTTGCAGAAGCATGCAAAGCATGTAAGGAGCCTATTGTGATGGATATAAGTAAGTGGTTGGATTATTTCATTCAGGAGGATATGTTGTTCAAAGGAAATCAGTTGTGTATACCTAGGAATTCAATGAGAGATAACTTGATTAAGGAGAAGCATAGTGGTGGATTGGCAAGACATTTTGGGATTGACAAAATAATAGCTTTGACAAGTGAACATTATTTTTGGCCTCAGATATATAAGGATGTAAGGAAATTTGTTTAGAGTTGCAACATATGTTAAGTTGAAAAAGGAAGTAGTTAGAATAATGGTTTGTATAAATCTTTGACAGTACCGAAGAGACCTTGGGAAGATATAAACATGGATTTCATATTGAGATTGTCAAGAACATAGAGGGGATTGTTATCACTGGGAATTGCACCCGTATGCAAGACTAGAAAGGTTCTGCAATTCCATGTAACATGGGACTAATTTTAGGTTGTGGGTGCCCTATAATTAAATTAGACCTCTAGATTGTGGGCTGGTTCCCTCAAAATATTCTATTGAAATGTATATTTTATGTTTTGGAAAAGAGTAAGGATGAAACTATAAGGAAATAAAACTGTGAAAATTTGGTGATGCACCTAGTATGGATAAAAATATGCAATCTGGTTCACATTATAACACAGAAATCTGACTTTCACACAATCCAATATTGGCATAAATATCACAAAAGTGATTCTTAGGGAGGCTTTAAAACAAGCTTTCTATGAAGGAAATGGTTTTTTCAGAACATGAAAAGATTATTTTTGATTAACACAACCTAAGACCTGTGATGGTTATATGCTTAATGCTACAAGCAAAAAAGTGAGCAATAATTTTAAAGGTTTAATGGTTAAACACAATAAAATTTCATCAAATCACTTCAAACAACAAACATTAAATGGAAAGGTAACTATTTGATTCTAAAGAACAAAGGAAATATTGCATGATAAAAACAAAGGGATTAACCTATAACCTGATGTGATCTCTCTATAAAACTGTCGAAAATGAGCTACAAAAATTCTCTAGTCTGTCTGAATCAAAATGAGAACCAAGAACTAACTCCATAATGAATGAAGTTTTACAATATATAGAAAAGATAGGTCAAAAGATTGACCTATAGACAACTAGAATTTGAACCTCAGTTATCTCAAAAAAGCACATGTATAAATGATAATTGATTCCCGTGCAAGCCCTGAAATCATGCAAAAGACACCTCCAAACTGATGGAAAAAATAGATATAAGGTGTTAAAACTATCTTTGATCGATGCACCAATGGAATGAAGTGCTCAACTCAAGGTGAACTGCTCATATAACTCTTCAATCTACTCCTCAAACTGCTCCTAACTAAAAGATCAAACTGATGACTCAGTTCCCCTTATCACTCCATGCACAAGTCAAAAATAACTCGTATTTCCATCAATCCATGCAATGCAATGGCTAGTAAATAATATTCAATAAATGAATATTCCATCAAGTCCTCTTGTGTGCTACATATGACTTATATTTAAAATAGTTTATTTAAACTATTATTAGTAACAGTTAGTGTAATTGTCCTAATAATATCTTAAATAAACTAAAACATATTTGCTATTCATATCATAAGTCAAAACCTTATGTCCACATCCTCGCCATGCATTAAGGAAAAAATTATCCTTATTACTCCATTTACAATATCAAGGATAAAATGTATTACAAGAACACTTATCACTCCACATGTACTATCACCATGCAAAATACCTTATACACTTCATGAATCCTCCTCATGCAAAGAAAGAAAAAAAAACTTATGACAAGCCTCTGCCACCTTGTAATTTTATCTTGTCTTCATTCATATCCTGACTTTGATCTCTAATTATGACCTTACAAGGAATAAGAAAACATGCTTTGACCATATTAGGTCACCTCACATTATACAAATACTATCAGAATCTTTTTACCATGTGATAGTGGCATCTTTGGACTATAAAGATAGTCGACCATAAGGTAATAATCATATGTTTGAATCTTGCAAAGTATCATACTTATCTTTGACTGTTGACCACCTTTTGGAGTATAATATATACCATCTGTCGGCCATCTCTTATGATGATTACTAGGTAATACATCTTGATGTTTTGACCCTGATTTGATTTTTTAGATATGACAATAATAGATTATTTTGAGAAGTCAAAACATAATGAAGAAAAGAAATTTTGACAAAAGGGGTAGAAATCCTAATTATTTGATCATTTTTCATTTTGTCCTCCTATGCTGGTTGTCACTTTGCTCTGCAACCTCTTTGATATCTAGGGTTTGTCGTGTTCTCCATGGCCTCTCTTTGCATCTTTCAGGCCTTTGTGCTTGATTCTTTTGCATTTCTGAGTGAAATGAGATGACAAAAGTGGGAAGTGTTGTATCTTTGGTTTCTTACTGGTATTTCTTTCATTTTCTACAACTTCTTGTGACAATGGCCATGGCCATACTTACTTTCTCCTTCTGTATTCTCTTCTTGACATTACTTTTTCTTTCTCTGTGAAACTTCTTGCAAAATGTGAGAAAAAAAATAAGACCCTCATCAAAGGGGGCCGCCGCTATGCTTCTCTACTCTCTACAAATGAAGATAAGCTTTCTTGTTCTCCTTTGTGTTGATGGTGGTTTTAGCACACAACAACACAGGTGTGATTGCTAGTTTCACACCTCTCTTGAAAAGTATCTTACCCTAGGTAAGACTACTCCAAGGATAATATAGCTAGGTCTTAGCTTGCTTCGAATCTCTCAGTTGGTATGTTCTAGCTATGCCTACAAGGGGTCTTACATGTAATCTTAAAGATCTTCAAGTTGGGACAGCAAATACATATAAACCCTTTTATGATTTTCAGCTGATAAACAATGTAAAATACTGCTGGAATTCCTAATCTAACGATGGTTTTCAAATAAAATGCAAAAAGGTTTAGGGTTTTTAGAGAAATCCTAAGTGACATTCACAATGTATGGGTTACTTTAAGTAGACAAATACTCTAGAACTTAACCAGTTTTTTGAGTTACCAAACTAAAATAGTTGTTATAGTACTGTAGAAAACGGTACTATCTTTAATGGAAGTCAACAAATTTTTAGATTACATTCATTTGTTAAATACCCAATAAACGGTGCAATTTAAATTGTGAAATGTAATTGAACTTTAGAATAAGTGATCAGCCCAGACTAACTTTACATAGCTATCTACCATCATCAAATAACTAAAAGTATGGACTTAGAGTATTCATAAGATACTTTCAACAAACCATGAACATTATAAAAACACAACTAACTAACTACGGGAGAGAAAGAAGCAAACCATGAAAACCAAATAAGGAACACAATACACAAATTCTCAAAAACACTGCAGAAACTTGGTTTGTATTACTTCAAATGGTAGAATGTCAACAATTCGGCATCAAATTCTCTCTTACAAAAAGTGGAAATGGTAGCCCTTTATTTAGAAAAGCAGCATACCGAGTTTTCAAATGAATGGTGGAGATTAACTCAACACTGACGGTCCAGATTACATCAATGAATACAATTGCAACAACTCATATCAATTCTCAGATTACATTTTGTCTTCTATGAAAAAGACGAAAAATAACCTCCAGATACATTGAATCTAGTCAATTTGACTAGCCAACTCAATATATTAATATAAAAGAACATTTTTAAAGCATAGAAAAGACAAAATAGAGTCACATGCTGCCCTAAATATAGAGATTTACAATTAAGATAGGATTACATCCTTAAAATATTCAAAACAATATCAAGAATCTTCATCTAAATCAATTTTGTCTTCGTCAGCCAGCTTGTTACGGTAAGTCAGCCATGCATCAAGTGCAGGATTAATCTCTAATAGATCTGGGTTCTTTAAATGATTGATTCGATAATCGAACATCTCCAGTTCTTGGCTAAATCTGTTGTATATCTTTTCTATCTCTGCACTAGCCTTATGGAATGCTTTGAATTCAGCTCTAAGGTTGCTTACCTTATCCAACCTGTCTTCCATACTGAGCTCGGTATTTTCAAAAATTACCTTATGTAATTTGCCTTTACAATTTTCAATATCATAAGGGGCATAGTCATCATAGGATGTTTCTAGACAATCCTTCAAAGAATCATTGATATCATATATAACTGACAGTGGCTCTTCATCTGCTAGCTTATATGCTTCTTTTATGTTTTTGAAAGTTTCTTTTCTCAAAAGTAGTTGTTGGTACCATTCAATGGCCTTGGGCAACTGGTTCCCAGTTAGAATATTTTCTATAACCAGAGTCTGGGTGGGAGATCACTGATGCTCTTTATTCACGGATACATATGTGAGTAATACTCATCAAAGGAGTCACATTCCTTGCACAGATATTTCCATTTCTTATGCAATTCCACCAACTTCTTGTGTGCTTGAGCAGAGGCATTGATAGTCTCGCATCCCATCTCAAAAACTCTAAATAACCATTTTTCAGTACCTTGGGATTTGGACCTTACCTCACGTAGCCTTGCCATTTCATCAGTAGACAGGAAAGTGGGCACTATCCCTTTATCTCCTCCTGCATCTACTGGCTTGAACAAAAACTAGAGGCAAGTACGGAGTTCTTCATTTTGCTATTTTAAATCCTTCTTGGACATCTCATCCTTGTCTAACTGTTCCCAAATTGATGTAACTGATTCTTTAAAATCATCAACTCTTTGAGCACGAGTGGTAGGTCCCAAATCAACTATGGAGATTACATAATCCTCTGCTCTTATTTGTTCCTTGGCTGCATCAGTTGGTGGGAGTGCTATCTCTGCAATTCTGGATCCTGATTCATCCTTATAGATCCTAGATTGTATATTTTCCTTCTTTTGCTTCTTAGGCCTCTGAGCTTGTGACAAAATAGTACTAAAATCTAGCTACATTATTTCTACTTGTGGCTCAGGATATGCCACTCTGCTTTGCCACCATTCAAGTGCTGAAGATTTATTCAATTCAGTGGCTTTGTCATTATTAATTACAGCCAGTTCTTCAAGTGGCTCTTGTTCTTGCTCTAGTTCTCCATCTTTATTTGTATTCATCTCCTCTTCTTTCTCTCCTTCTTGGGCCAAGTTTTCTTGGTTTATCATTATACTTTATTGGGCTACCTTGAAAACTTCCTTCGCTTGACCGTTCTCTGGAGCACTGTCAGATATAGCAATGACTTCAACATTGGTCAGAGGTTCATTCAAGTCTTAATTACTCACTTCTATCAATATCTCTTTTTCTACCTCAGGTAATAATTCTACTTTAGGCTCCTACAAACCCAACTCTACATATACTTTCTCAACTTTGGGCAGCAGAGGTACAACCAAAGAATCTATAGGCATTTGTGAAATAGGAACTGCAAAGGATATGGGTAGTGAAGGTAGAGGAAGAATAGGTGAAAGGATGGTGGAAATAGGAGGTAATGTTGTAGGGGTGGGTAATTGATTGGAAGAAGTAGGTGTAAGTGTAATAGTAGTAGAAGGACATGAAGTGGTATAAGTGGAGGAAATAAGACTGCTAGGGACATTGGAAGAAATTGCCAACAAGCAGGAAGTGGCTGAAATGGTAGAGACAAGAGAGGTAGCAAGTGAAGTGGATGCAACAGTAGTAGAAGTGGTAGAGGAAGAAGTAGCAGTAGAAGCTGCAGAGGTTGGGGTAGCCATGCTTACACTTTGAGTAGTAAAAGATAGGGAAATTGGAGGATTAGTGTCTTCTTGTGTTGCAACATCCTCCTTAGTTATCTCCTTTACCCTTGATTTCTTGGTCTTAGAACCTTCTCCAGGGCCACTTGGCATATCTCTTTTCTTGGAGGCCCTTGTCTTGGTGGAGGGAGGATGGTCTTTCTTTGAAGGAGGCCTTGTAGAAGGCTTCTTAATTTTCTTTGCCTTTTCTACTAGAGATATATGTTCTTCACTGTCTGATTTCTATTTCTCACTTGGCTTTGCCTCATCTGTGATATTGATTGGTTCATCCTCCTCACCTCCAGAGTCCTTATCTGATTCTAATGCAGTATAGGTAAGATGCACTCCTTGTCCTTCTAAAGCAGCCACCTGACCCATTACCCAAGCCTTGCTCAATTTGATGGGTTCTCTCATTATGATATCCAAAGAGCTTTCTTCTGCATTGCCCAATTTAGAAGTGGGATGGGTTGATGGTATTGAGCTTCCCAAGGTCCTCTAACCATAACATTATCATCATCCTCTAACTGATCTAGCACTGCAATTATATGGAACTTTTTGATGAAGGCTAGAGGCAACCTTGAGTGTGCCTTCTTCATAACTTCATAATCATCTAGGAAGTTGGCCCAAAAGTCTTCAATATGTATCTTGTGAAATAACTTGTTACTTACGAACCTTTCCATCACCTTATTTGGATCAAAATGATCCCTTGCATTATAGTAGTGTAGATTAAGGAGCTGAAGTTCCTTGTCAAAATGTTCTACTGATGCTAAAGAAGGGCATGCATAATTCCCCTTGCCAAACCTGATAGGAAACTAAACATTGGTTCTATGTAAGTGCTTGAGTTTCTCAGCACAGGGTATCAACTATCTAGACAACTCTAGAAGCACTATTTTTTCATCAGGATATTTGGGAAGTCTGTAAGCCATCCTAGTGAAGCCTTGTACTCTTAGATATGTGAATTTTTCAAATTGAATATACCACCTACCATATTTAGTTACTTCATTCATTGCTTCAGTGGAAATCCTCAAGGCTGTATTACCTTGCAGCAATCTGGCTATATACATTGTGAAAGCATCATTTACCCTTTTAAAGTGTATCAAAGATTGAGATGAGGTCAGCTGTGGGTAACATTCATATACTTTTATTTGGGTTTGCTCATCATTTCCCACTTCTCCAATCTTAGATAACCCAACATAGTGATTTCTCCTTACTAATGCATAGACAACATAAGATGTCCATTTGAAGTACCTTTTCTCTTTGAAGTTGCTGAAGGCCTCATGACTATTGTCACTAAGGATTTTGGCCCAGTGAAACTTAGTCCCTTTCAGTATCTCAATTATAATAACGAACATCCACCCCTCAAAAGTGGAGGTTGTAGGTAATCCATATATTCTACTTAGAAAAGTTACCAAATCTCTAATTTCATCATGAAAATCACTTCTATATAGCACTTGGGGAAATTTACTGAGGGCAGACCTTTTTTTTTTGGCACAATGATCATTCATGTGTTTCATGCATCCCTCCACATCTTTGTTGTAAGTCCCCTCTAATCCTTGTTTGTCTGGCATGGTCATGACTTTGTGCCATGGAATATCAAAGGTCTTAGCCAGAGAGGGTGGACTTAAATCAGCCAAGATATCCCCGTTAGCAGTTTGAATTGTC
This sequence comes from Cunninghamia lanceolata, assembly GCA_027924645.1. Classification (NCBI taxonomy): domain Eukaryota; kingdom Viridiplantae; phylum Streptophyta; class Pinopsida; order Cupressales; family Cupressaceae; genus Cunninghamia; species Cunninghamia lanceolata. The sequence continues at coordinate 20,696,066 of BSBN01001965.1, forward strand.
CTTTTCATGACATCATACCTATCTACATATGTTACCATCAATTCTCCACACTGTACTAAGGTGAGGAAGGTAGCAGCCTGTGATATACCACTGTCTTTGAGTGTTTTGGCCCTAGGAGTTGGGTTTGGGCCAAACATTCTTAATCTAAAATCATCTAAGTCTATGTGACCCAGATTTGTGTCTCCTACATCACTACACCCAAAGTGAATCTTGGTCTCTGGAGGGATTCCATTGAATTCGTACTTCATGGCTTGAGCTCGGGCAGTCATCTAATCTGTAGGACTAGACCTTATAAGTTTGACACCTTGAGAATTTTTTACATTCCTAAGTTTGAGCTAATACTACTGATCTTCCCTTTTCAAAGAATCACAAATTTAACAGTTATTACCATCGCACCTACTTCATAGCAATTTACCATTAATGCATGCAAAAAAAACATTTAATGTTGCAAGAAATCTTATTGCAATCATGAAAAACATCATTATCTATGTATCACAACATTAACTTCATCATTCCTGACATTTTCCGTTTAAAAATTCTTAAAACACAGTTATTTTGCATTATTTGCGCTAGTTTTAGGGTCAACTGACTTGTAGGTAGAAAAGCGCTAAAATTGAGGTCTACCAACCTCAGCGGGAAAAATGGGCTTGTCCAACTCAAGGTTTTATTAATGTTCATTCTTTTTTGGCTTTTGCGCGGGTTTGGATGTTACCGACTTGCACAACTTTTGAAGGTCACCGACCTTTCATTGGTTGTTTAGTTAGTCGGTCAGGTTTTAGCGCAAGTCCCTTGAGATCTCTTTCACTACACTTGCATGGGATTTGCCTTTGTCTGACATGCGTGAGTTTTGAAGTCAACTAACTAAATCAGTTAAGGAGTGTTTCAGCACAAGGTCGGATGGGATCATTTTTAGCGCAAAGCCGTTTTCTTATTTTCAGCGGGACTTTGGATGTCGCCGATTTGCAGAGATATTTGAGGTGTCTGACCAAGTCAGAGACGGAGTCATTTAGTGCATGGTTGAACAAGAGGTTTTTAGTGCTAAAATAGCTTTTCAAATCTTGCAGGGTTTTGAGGTCCCACTGATCTAATTAGTTAAAACACGACAAAGCTATGTATGTCAGATGTCAATGTTTTCAGCGCTGAAAAGCGCGGTATGGGTTTTAACGACCACCGACCGACTGGACAAGTTGAAATGTTTACAAGTCAGTCAGACTCCAGTTTAGCGCTAAGACCAAATATCTTTCTAGTTTACAAAAACTTTGGCCAAGTCAGGTTAAGTTATTCTTTTAGCTCATAGTAATCCATCTATGATTTCAAGGGGAAATTCAAACTAGATTTCGAAGAGGAAACAAACAATTTATGCACAAAACCCTAGATGAAACCCTAAATGCGTTTCTCAAAAGAAAATGTACTTTGAAATCAAACCCTAACCACATACAATGAAAGCTCAAAGAGGATAAGTGGAAACCCTACCTGGTTAGTTGCATAAAATGGGTCTGAATTGCATAGGCAGGAAACAGTCGCGGGATCGAACACGAGGGCAACGGCGTTGAAAAATGCTCAATAGGCTACGAAGATTACAAAGGGGCTCCAAAATCTTTATCAAAGTACAAACATAATTTTAAAAAAGGAGGTTATCCTTTTATTACCCTCGGCCAAATCACCATTTAATGCACGACATACAGTCGACAGATTAGGATTTTTGTGCGGCTTTTCACTTGCTCAGACTTGACGGGGAAATTAGATGCGACGGACCTAGTTGGTGAGAGATCTTTTTAACGCTGTGACTATAGGCTCAACGTATGTAGTTTGTAGGATTTGAGGTCCTTCAAACTTGCAAGAAAATTGGCCTCATCTGACTTGGTCAGTGATTGAACCATACAACGTAAGTCAGAGACGATTGATTTGAGCGCAAAAGTCTGTCAAAAGAAAAACTAACACTAGAGTTGGTGATAAAGGATTTTAGAGCAAGGTTGGTTAGGAGGCAAATCAGTGCAAAGGTCAGTTGGAGAGCAATTTAGCGTAAAAGGCAGTTGGAGAGAAATTTAGTGTAAAAGGCGGTTGGAGAGCAATTTAGCGCAAAAGGTGGTTGGAGAGCAATTTAGCGCAAAGGGCTATTCAAAGCCATCAAAAGGGATATAAAAATCCAACTTAGAAGATTCCTAAAATGATTTTTAAACATCATTGTTCAATCATGACCAAAATGCACTTTGACCACTTGACCAATTAGGAGGTGAAAAAGATCTACTTGACATCCTAGACCAAATTTGAAAAAAAAAGGGGGGGTCCCTATTTTGAAATGGGGCGTGTGTACGAGGTACAACACTTTGTTGTAGACTTCTGACTTATTTTGTAAATGCAAATGAAAAGACAAGGGTTTCAAACCTTTTCATCTGGGTATGGTTTACTATTCTTCTCCTTCTGTATGGTTGTGGCCATATTTGCATTCTGTAGCCTATTTTCTTGATTCTCTGGTATGAAACTTTTGAGGGTTATAACTTTATCATGAGGGTTTCTATTGAATCTTGCACATGAACCCTTCTCTATTCCACGACCATACTTGTAGGCACCTTGGCATATAGTTTGCTTGATTGTATCTGAAAAAGAAGAAAGGTTTCAAAACCTGACAAGGGTTTCTTTATAATTTCTATACTCTTCTTGCCATTTTTAGGCACGACCAACTGTAACACCATTGTTTTCTTGAAATTATAAGAATTATGTTCAGGTTTCACAAAAAACCCTTATGGGTATCTCAGAAAAACAATCCTTCAGGAACGACCATGATGTAAAAACACCTCTCTGTAACTTTTACCTTCACTGTGCATATAAGATGGAAGTTAGGGTTTCATTCTTAAAAAAATGAGGGTAAAAGCTTCTCTTTTTGCTCACAGCCATGGCAAAAAACTTTACTATGTTTTATTTATTGACTGTATGCAGGAAAGTTGTTAGGGTTCCAAACCCTCCTGTAGTAATTTATATCCATGTGAATATGCAGCTTGTTCTCTTATCTCTGAACACTTCTTAATGATGATAAGTCTCTTTTCTTGTAGCTCTAAGCAGCATATGTGTTTATTTCTGTAAAAGAAAAGCATAAGTCTTGATATCATCTTTTTGTCTTTTCTGTAGCATACTTTTCCAAAATACTTGTAGTTTGTACTATTCATTTCTATCTTCTTTTTTATGAAAGTTTTTACTTCTTTCAGCAGTCATTCTGTAGAATATAGGAGGCATGTCATAGGTCTTTATTTCTTTACCTCCTGCAAATGCATCTCTACTTTTGTATCATGTTCATTATGTCACTTAGCTCTTTCTGCCCTTCATTATGGCATATGCCTGTCATAGCTGTGTCAGTTAGGAATAATGGCATATGAAATAATGAATGCTTGTCTTGTGCCTCTGTCCATATTATCACTATGGCATTTAGGATATTCTGAGTCCTCTATTGTTTCTCCTCCATCACTATAATAGTTAGTAGCTACAAAGTATGCGTAAGGAATACTTGACTATCACTAGTCAGAGGTATTGATGCCTTGCTATTTGATCTCCCTTGTGTATCAAATTTTGTAGATATTTTTATTATTCTGCCAGAGACCATGATCCCTGTATTTTGATATTTCTCTAAACTGAAATTGTATCAGTCATTTGATCTTCATTTGATGTGTCTTATTCAATTATACTTGTTAGATGCTTCTCATGATGAACCTGTAGATAATGTCCTTCTAAAGGCAAGACCTGCATCACTTGTCAAAACTGTAACATGATATTTGTTTGTTGTTCTATGCACATGATCAGATGAGCTTCTTAGTGCATACTGTAACCCATGTGCATAAGTATGTTTCCTAAAAGCACTACTCTGCCACTCTTTTATCATCATTAGATAGTAATGCAGACATTCATATTGTAGTGACTAAAGATATGCATTAGTTTGGGTATGTCATTTACTCCTCTTTGAACATCATATACATAACAAATAAAGGCTCCTAAAGCCTATTCCTTCTATCTGATATGCAATAGAAACCGGTTTAACATATGTGACCATGTCTGCACTTGATGACTAGACTTGGTTACTGTACTTATCTCTATTCACTCTTCTGTCATTTCTTAAGTGTGGTTTTGAAAATATGACATCAAATATGACAGGAAAATGGTACTCTGATAATGCTATGAAGGAGATGAAATACCTTCTATGGCTGCAATTTTGATTTATGCACTTGTCAACTTGATTCAAGCATTTTAAGTTAATTTGATTTGCTCCAATCAATTGCAATTAATGTCATGATGACATAACTTTTCTGCAAGTTGATTAGGTGATGCATAGTGTAGCTTAGAATGATGCATCCTGTCCTTTTTTTTATACTCTTTTTCAAATGAAAAGAAAACATGCTGGGCTAAAACCCTTGTGGAAGCCACATTTTATCCACATGTTTATTTGTCTTCAAATCAGCAACAATACTTGTCCTATACCTGTACAGTGAACAAACAAGTTAGCATAAAAATGTATACCTAAGTGCATTGATAGATCTTCTTCATGGTTTTTTCCTGATTTGTATCACATATCTGATTTGATCTTTCATATGAATACATGATGTGACAAGTTGATTATCTATTTGATAAAAGCATGTGATATCTTAAAACATCTGGAGCTCTAATAGGACTGTTCCAAAAAAAATTGCAGGCTCAACTGATGATGTGAACTGAAGATAAGATAGAAGATTGAAGGTTGGCATCAACAAACAACCTTCTTGCTTAGGCAATGATGGATGTTTCATTTTATCATGTGTTCATTTCTTTTCTTTTATCAAACAGATGTATAGCTTGCATGTCTGCAATTGCTCAGTCTAGTTACTCCCACAACTTGTGTGGGACACATTTGAACACTTCCTTTAAACATGATTAGTTAATTTCTCTTATGCATATGATGTATGTGTATTTCTTTTTTAATCAATCCATAAGATAAGGTAACAGATATTGAATGTATGTTCAAAATATGACATGAAATAATAGTTCAATACAAATATCTTTCTTTGTTTTATTCAAAATTGATCAACTGAATAATCAATCTAACTTATAACTCCTGAAAGATAACATGATGCAAAACAACTGTATTTCTTGAATGATTGGTACCTTGGCAATCTTATTCTCTTGTCATGATGACTCATCAGTCTTGATTAGACTGATGGGCTATCTTGTCAACTGAATTCCATCTCTACTCTATCAAGATGTTAGTTGTTCATTAAATGCATAACTTCAAAATTTTCTTTTATCACTTTTGAACAATTGTACTTAGATCAAACTAATTTTATTGTGAACAAAAAATTAGTAACATTTTTGGTGACCTCTTAGGGGTGTTTGCCTACTAAACAACTTAGAACTAGTAGCCTTTGTAACTCCATTGGGCATAGAGTCCTATCTACCCTGAATCTTAAAAAATTCTACAACTCAAAACTGACTGAGACACAATAGCAGCAACAAAACTGAAAAACTGATACTAAACTAACTTGCTTAAAACAAAGTCAATAACATGTGCAAAAGCACTTCTTGGAAACCAAAACAATAACTAAAACTAAATGTGTAGAAGCACTTATTTGCAGCATAAGGCTGCCTCACTAATAGCATAACTTGAGGTGGATCCCATTAACTGGGATTGGCAACACCTCACCATCTAACTTAGCAAGTTGGAATGCATTGTGTTTCTTGCATTCTGTTATTATATATGGTCCATCCTACATTGCATCAAACTTTGTATGCTAACCTAGTTTGCTCTTCAACTCATTCCACTTGAAAACTAGATCACCATCTTTATATACTCTTGGTACTGCTCTTTTATTAAATGTCCTTTTCATTTGGGCCTAGTGTACTTCCAATGTTTTCAAGGCCTCTTTTCTGGTTTCTTCAAGTTCAATCAACTGTGCAAGCCTGATTTCCATTGGATGCTCCTCAAGTAACTCTAACTCTTTTATGTAACTAAGAGCTGGAAACTCCACTATTATTGGTAACTTGGCCTCCTTTCCATATGTAAGTACATAGGGTGAATTACCTGTTGATCTTTTAGGTGTAATCCTATCAACCCATAATGCTAACTTTAACTTATCATGCCAAGACCTTTGATTTTCATCGACTATTTTCTTTAAGATTTTAATCAGATTTTTATTAGTTGATTCGGCCTGTCCATTACCTTAAGGGTAATAATTTGATGAAGTATTCAAAAATATGCTATTTTTGACAGACCAATCAGACTTAATCCAATAAATGCTAAAGCATTATCTGAAATAATAGATTTAGGAGTTCCAAACCTGGACACCATATCTTGATAAAAATTTAGGACTAATGTTTCATTAGCATCCTTCAAAGCAACTACTTCAGTCCATTTAGTGAAATAATCAGTAGCAATCAAAATCCACTTGTGTCCTTGGCTTGAAGGTGGATTAATAGGACCAATGAAGTCCAATCCCCACTTGCCAAATAGTTGCTCCACTTGAATTGGATGCAAGGGCATTGTTGCCAGTCTTTGTTTACTTGGAAAAATTGAACACTTAAGACATTTCTTTACCCATTCATGAGCATCCTTGAACATGTTAGGACAATAGTAACCAGCTCTCATAATTTTCAGAGCTGTTGTTCTAGTTGCAAAATGACCTCCAAAAGGTCCATCATGAAATTCTTCTAGAAATTTTTAAGTTTGATCTAGTTGTAAACATCTTAGCAAAATATTGTTAAAATCTCTTTTGTACAGAATCCCATCAATTACAGCATAAAGAATTGCCTGTAATATGTAATATCTGTTGGATCTAGGGCATACAACTGAGAGCGGGGGGGGGGGGGGGGGTGAATCAGTTGTATAAAAACCTGCTCTACTTTAAATACTTGATTCTTCTTGTTAGTTAACAGTATATCAATTAATCACCCATGAAAGCATAATGCACAAACATAAGAGTAGATAAACATCAACACATTGAACACCAAGATTTTGAAGTGGAAAACTCGGTTAAGGGAAAAACCACATGGTGATTAACTCAAGGATTATTCTCTGTTAGAAGAATAAGAAAAAGAATGGCACTTGCCAATTAGGGCTCACTGCCCGAGCACACTGCTCACAAAGAGGCCCACTGCCTACAAGGAGACACACTGTCTACAAAGTGATAAGAATAACAATCTTGAACTGGAGAATGACATCTCTACTATGTCCGGATCAGTTCCATTTAAGCCCAAAAACCCCTGCTCTGCCTTTCGCACTTCTCTCCGCTACACCATACTCATCCACACAATCCACACTTCTAAATGAACTCACAAACCTTTATTTATACAACACATCGACTTAGGAACAATCATCTAAGTCAGCAATCAACCATAAGAATATCTGCAAGATGAATAACACATCCGGTCGGCCATCATAAGAACATTCGCAGGATGAATAACTCATCCGGTTGGCTAGTCGGAACAAGAACTTCATCCGGAAGAATAACTTCAATTCTGGGCTCTACCATCAATGCGGACCAACAACACAACCTCATCATGATCCAAGAACCTTCACAAGCCTGCCTGAATGACCAGGTACATCCGCACTTCCTCTACTTACTAGAATCTCTTCTCGTCCTCATTCAGAACTTCAAGAACACAGTCTATCGCCACTGTCACAATGCAAAAGGCACTTCCAGACCTCAAAATCATACACAACTTGAGATGACACATCACAAGGACATCCCAAACACTCCTTCCAATCCGTAGATTAGGATTATACAATTTTGGACCTCACCGGACCTTTCTATGATCCTCTGTCACCTCTGAACACTTGTCGGAACCGGTTCCACACTGACAGCCACAACTCCTTCATATCTTCATGCGGACCTCTAAAATCTTAATTAAAACATCTCAGGACACATATCTACAAACCCTTTGATCCGCATCCTCTGGTTCGCAACCTATATAATACATTTCCCTTCTTCTCATCACTGTTCTTCACTATTCCTGACTGAGGCTAATTTTCTCAATATCCTCAGCACACTGCTCATCCAATCCTTCTTGTCAATGCAGTATGAGTATGTTGACATCAATGACAACACTGGTTCACCTTCATACTTGCAACAATCTCCCCCTTTGTCATTGATGGCAACATATGATGTGAAAAACCATCAAGACATGAACTTCTCCTTTCTGTCACAGCTCCCCCTATTAGCAACATGTCTTCTCCTCATTTACTGCTCCCCCTTTGATCAACAGCCACTTGTTTTTCACATGTCTTCTCTCCCCCTTTGACATCAATGGAAAAGGGCTCATACTTACAATTCTAACACATCAAAATCATACCAGCTGCTCCCCCTTAGTAGCAGCTCCCCATCATCAATCTGGATCACAAGATATGACTGTGATATCCACCAGACTGATGCACATCAGTGCATCTTAGTTCATTACCGGAGGGGCAATGACCCCTAACTTCTCCCAGAGATATTCAAAAGAGTCCTTGGGAAGAGGTTTAGTAAAGATGTCTGCAATCTGATCCTTGGAAGGAACATACTCCAACCTGACTTCTTCCTTGTTCACTTGTTCTCTCAAAAAGTGAAACTTGATAGATATGTGTTTAGTCTTAGAGTGCAATACCGGATTCTTAGAAATATTAATTGCACTTGAATTATCACAGAAAATTGTGATAGGCTCCTCATATTCAACTTTAATGTCTCTTAGCATCTGCTTCATCCATAAGATTTGAGTGCAACTGCCTGCTGCTGCAATGTATTCTGCTTCAGTTGTGGACAGAGATATTGCATCTTGTTTCTTGCTTAGCCAAGCAACCAATCTCTTCCCCAGAAAGAATGCTCCACCACTGGTGCTCTTCCGGTCATCCACATCTCCTACCCAATCTGCATTTGTGTAAGCATGAAGAGAGAAATCTGAATCTCTAGGGTACCATAGACCATACTCAACTGTTCCTTTCAAGTACCTAAAAATTCTTTTGATTGCCATAACATGAGATTCTCTAGGATCAGCCTGGAATCTTGCCACAAGACCAACAACCTACATTATATCTGGTCTAGTCTGAGTGAGATACAATAATCCACCAATCATTAATCTATACTTTGTCTGATCTACCTTTGGGGAGTCATCATCTTTGCTCAACTTACATCCACTTGCCATGGGAGTGTTCATTGGCTTTGAATCTTCCATACCAAATTTCCTCAACAATTCTTTCACATATTTGGTCTGAGAAATAAAGATCCCTTTCTTTGTTTGAGTAATTTGCAGACCCAAGAAGAAATTCATTTCACCAAGCATAGACATTTCAAACTCACTTTTCATCTGATTTGCAAAAGTTTTGCACATACTATCTCTTCCTCCAAAAATGATATCATCCACAAACACTTCAACAATCAAAATGTTTTCATGATCAATTTTGAAATATAAGTTGCTGTCAGCAGTACCTTTGTTGGATCCAATCTGCACAAGATGCTTATCCAACCTTTCATACCATGCTCTTGGGGCTTGCTTTAATCCATACAATGCTTTCTTCAATTTGCAGACCATATCTTCATTATCAGACAATTGAAATCCATCCAGTTGTTCAATGTAAACTTCTTCTTCCAGATCACCATTTAGGAAGGCAGACTTGACATCCATCTGATATACCTTAAAGTCTTTAAAGGAAGTAAATGCAAGGAATAATCTGACTGCTTCAATTCTTGCCACTGGAGCAAAGGTTTCTTCAAAATCAATTCCTTCTATTTGAGAGTAGCCTTTACAGACCAATCTAGCTTTGTTTCTGATTACTTCACCAGCTTCATTCAGTTTGTTCTGGAAAACCCATTTGGTTCCAATCACATTCCTGTCTCTAGGTCTGGGAACAAGATCCCAAGTATGATTTCTCTCAATTTGCATCAATTCATCTTCCATTGCTTTGGTCCAGTTTTCATCATTGCAAGCTTCATTTATTGTTTTGGGTTCAATCTTTGAAATCAGACAACATTCATCCTGATTTTGAGCAACATTCCTTCTAGTTTGCACACCTTTGTTTCTGTCACCTATAATCTGATCTTCAGAGTGGTTCTGTATTACATACCTTGGAATTTTGGGAGCATTCTGTACTGCTACTTCTTGATCAGGCTCATTCAGACCTATCTCTTCTTCCTGATTTACCGGATCAGGCTGATTCTGACTTACCGGAGAGGATTGAGCTCCTTGAACTTGAACACCATCTTGGTCATCCTCATCAAACTCATAAAACCTTGAGGGCTTCTCAATTCCTTCATCAACTTTCACATTAGTGCTTTCTATCATCTTCCTCAATCTCTTATTGTAACACCAATATGCTTTGCTTTGAGTGGAGTAACCCAAGAAAATTCCTTCATCACTTCTAGCATCAAACTTTCCTACATCTTCATCTCTTTTAATATAACACTTGCTACCAAATACTCTGAAATATTTCACAGTAGGAGTGATGCCAAACCAAAGTTCATAAGGGGTCTTACCGGTGTTGTTTCTGATTTGAACTCGATTGAGAGTGTAGACTGCAATGCTGGTAGCTTCTTTCCAAAACATTTGAGGAACATTTGTTTCCAACATCATTGTCCTGGCAGCTTCCTGGATGGTCCGGTTCTTTCTCTCAACTACATTCTGCTGTGGAGTCCTAGGAGCAGACAACTGTCTTCTTATACCCTGCTTCTCACAAAAGTCAATGAACTCACCATATGTAAATTCACCACCTCTATCAGACCTTAGACACTTCAATTTCAATCCGGTTTGATTCTCTACCATAGCTTTGAAGATTTTGAACTTCTCAAGGGCTTTTGATTTCTCCTTTGGGAAGGTAACCCACATCATCCGGGAATGGTCATCAATTAGCAACATGAAATATCTATCACCTTGTAGACTTTTGATTCTTGTTGGACCACAGAGATCAGTATGTACTAGTTCCAACAATCCGGTAGAGGACTGATCTTTGCTTTTGAAAGAGATTCTGCTCTGTTTACCTAGCTAACATTCTTTGCACAAACTATTTGTAGGTTTCATCAATTTTGGAAGATCTCTTACAGCCTGAGTATTGCTTATCTTGATGATGTTATCAAAATTTACATGACACATTCTTCTATGCCATAACCAACTCTGATCAATTTGAACAAATAGACAACTTTTATTTGAACCAACCAGATGAAAGATATTACCTTTTGTCTGAGTATCGGATGCAATTTAAGTTCTGGAACTTGTAAAGATTCTGCATTTTCCATTCTTGAACCGGAGATCATAGCCTTTGTCTACTAACTAACCAACACTGAGAAGATTGTGCTTCAATCCTTCAACATATAGTACATTACCTGTTTTGCTCTTTCCATCAAAGGAAATAGTTCCCCTACCTCTGATTTTGCCAGCAGAATTGTCACCAAATTTTACCATTCCTCCTTCATACCTTTCCAAATCCAAGAACTTATCCTTGTCACCAGTCATATGGTGAGAACATCCACTGTCAATAACCCAATCATCCTTTTCTTCCACTTGAGCAGCCAAAGCTTTTTCCACAACCTTGTGATTGACAGATTCAGAGAGTACTGAATCTTCTTCCTTGATGGCAATAAACACCCATTCATTTCTGGATTTGCTTCCTAGTTCTGATTCATCATCTGTTACTCCTTCATTGTCATCTTCTTCATGAACATAATAGCAGTTCTTTTGAAACCTTTGTCTGTTAGTATTAGTCCTTGCAGATCTTTCTGGACATCTTGAAGCAAAATGACCAATCTTTTTGTAGTTAAAGCACTTAAAGGGTAGTTTTCCTTCATACTTACCGGATCCTCTTGGCAGTCTCTTTGTAATGAGGGCTTCAAGTTGAGCTATTTCTACTTCTTCTTCTTCCATGTCTCTTCTTGCTTGATCATACCATGACATCTTCCTTGAAGAGTTTTCACCCGGATCAAATCTCTGTTTGCCTTTCACATAGGCACTGGCTTTGAAAGTAGATTTAGTCTTGGGAGGATCATCTCCAAACTCGGTCATTTCAAATGCAGCTAGCTTGCCAGCCAATTGTTCTCTTGTGACAGTTGTGTGGGCTCTGAATTCATCAATGGCAGCAACCTTGATTTTGTAGGCAGCAGGAAGGGATCTGAGGATTTTGCAAGCAATCTCATTTTCATCTAGAGTTCCACCAGCATTTCTAATTCCACATACTAGCTCATTCACTCTTGGCATAAAGGTAGTGATGTTTTCATCATCTCTCATCTTCAATCTTTCAAATTTCCCTTTCAGACTTTGCAACCTTGCACTTTTGACAAACTCATCTCCTTCATACAGAAGTTCCAATTTAGTCAGGATCTCATATGCAGTTGGTAGGTTGATAACATTTGAGAGATCTGAGTTGTTTAATGCACTTAGCAGAGCTTCCTTGGTCCGCAGATTATTTTCAGCATCTGTGATTTCATTCACAGTTGTCGGACCACCTTGTGGAGGTACATATGGTTTTGAGACCATGGCCAAGTATGGTTTTCCCATACATTCCAAGTGACATTTCATGCAACCTTTCCAGAGAGTGAAGTTGGTTCCATCGAACTTCGGACTATCCTTCTTGTATGACGACATCCTGGATCTCCTCAAGCGGTTAAGCTCCTTTCAGAGGAACTTGGCTCTGATACCAATTGTTGGATATAGGGCATACAACTAAGAGGGGGGGTGAATCAGTTGTATAAAAACCTGCTCTACTTTAAATACTTGATTCTTCTTGTTAGTTAACAGTATATCAATTAATCATCCATGAAAGTATAATGCACAAACATAAGAGTAGAGAAACATCAACACATTGAACACCAAGATTTTGACGTGGAAAACCCGGTTAAGGGAAAAACCACGGGGTGATTAACCCAAGGATTATTCTCTGTTAGAAGAATAAGAAAAAGAATGGCACTTGCCAATTAGGGGTCACTGCCCAAGCACACTACTCACAAAGAGGCCCACTGCCTACAAGGAGACACACTGTCTACAAAGTGATAAGAATAACAATCTTGAACTGGAGAATGACATCTCTACTATGTCCGGATTAGTTCCATTTAAGCCCAAAAACCCCTGCTTTGCCTTTCGCACTTCTCTCCGCTACACCATACTCATCCACACAATCCACACTTCTAAATGAACTCACAAACCTTTATTTATACAAGACATCGACTTAGGAACAATCATCTAAGTTGGCAATCAACCATAAGAATATCCGCAAGATGAATAACACATCCGGTCAGCCATCATAAGAACATTCGCAGGATGAACAACTCATCCGGTCGGCTAGTCGGAACAAGAACTTCATCCGGAAGAATAACTTCAATTCCGGGCTCTACCATCAATGTGGACCAACAACACAACCTCATCATGATCCAAGAATGTTCAATTCCTCTACTTACTGGAATCTCTTCTCTTCCTCATCTGAAACTTCAAGAACATAGTCTGTCACCACTGTCACAATGCAAAAGGCACTTCTGGACCTCAAAATCATACACAACCTGAGATGACACATCACAAGGACATCCCAAACACTCCCTCCAATCCGTAGATTAAGATTATACAATTTCAGACCTCACCGGACCTTTCTGTGATCCTCTGTCACCTCTGAACACTTGCCGGAACTGGTTCCACACCGATAGGCACAACTCCTTCATATATTCATGCGGACCTCTGAAATCTTAACTAAAACATCTTAGGACATATATCTACAAACCCTTTGATCCGCATCCTCCAGTTCGCAACCTATACAATACATTTCCCTTCTTCTCATCACTGTTCTTCACTATTCCTGATTGAGGCTAATTTTCTCAATATCCTCAGCACACTGCTCATCCAATCCTTCTTGTTAATGCAGTATGAGTATGTTGAGATCAATGACAACACTGGTTCACCTTCATACTTGCAACAATATCTTCTTTTAGATCTGTCTAGGCCTTGTGGACAATCACCAGTGTGCAGATAATGGATCATATCATGCACCCAACTGTAGGGGGGTCTGGGACAGTAGTTGTTTCATCATTTTGAAGCACTGTCTCAGTCTCTCCTTCAAGTTCCTTGTTGTATCTTTCATTTTACACAAGTTGTTCACACAGTCCTTTGCCTCAGACCAGCTTGGTGACTTTAATTTGGATGTCATATTCCATGACCTTTGTTATCCACCCTGCTCTCTTATCACTTAAATCCTTACTGAGTAAAAATTCTTTCACTGTAGGGTGAGCAACCATTAACTGAATTCTATTACTTGAAAGCATATGTTTGAACTTCTTTAGGCTCCTGATAACAACCAATACATGCTTTTCAACAAAAGAATATCTTACCTCATAGTCATGCAGAACTTGGCTGAAAAATGCCACAGACTGTTCCATTCCTTCATTGTTCTACTGACAAAGCATAGCTGATATAGTATCCACACTGCCAAATACATATAAAATGAAGTCTTTATCAAAATTTGGATTTATTAGAGTGGGGGCAGCAACAAGTGCCTCCTTTATTTCTTCAAAGCTCTGCTTTCCTTCTTTGGTCCAGCTGAAAGGAATATTCTTCTTCAGCATTGCTATAGGAGGTTGTAAAAGTGTTGCAATGTTAGGAATAAACCTTCTTACAAAGTTAATCCTTCCCAGAAAGATTTGCAAGCCTTTCTTATGTGCGGGAAGAGGTAATACCAATATTGCAGTGATTCTTTCAGGATCAATAGATATTCTATCTTTAGATACCATGTGTCCTAACAATTTACCTTCATAAATAGAAAAAATACTCTTCTTTGGGTTTAGTGATACCTCAAATTCTCTACATCTCTCAAAGATTAGTCTTAAATGATGAAAATGATCTTTAGTCTTTTTAGAAAAAATAGTCACATCCTCTAAGTATACAAGCACAAATTTATTAATCAGACCTTGAAAGGCCATGTCCATTGATCTTTGAAATGTTGCTCCTGCATTTGATAAGCCAAATGGCATCTTTTTGTATGCTAGTGTGCCCCATTTTGTAGTAAAAGTTGTCTTATACTGATCTTCCTCTTTTACAAGAATCTGGTTATAACATGAATAACCATCCAATAAAGAGAGTCTTTTTTTATCCAGAAACAACCTGCAATATCTATTCCATAGATGGTAAAGGATAATTATCCTTTAAAGATGCTCTGTTTAAATCACGGAAGTCAACACATAAACTAATTTCTCCATTCTTTTTCCTGATAGGAACTAAGTTAGAAACCCATGAAGTATGCTTGATAGGAAAAATGATATTACCTTCAATGAGTTTATTGAGTTTTGTCTTCATAACCAATTCTAGCTTAGGATTTAGTGGCCTTTGCTTCTGTCTGACTGGTTTTGCCTTGAGTTCAAGTTCTATGGTATGCTGAGCCAACTTTGGGTTGAAACCTTTCAGATCTCCATATTCCCATGCAAATATGTCACTAAACTCCCGATAAAGCTTAATGAATGCTTGTTGTTCCTCCTTTGTACATATCTTTCCCAGCATGAGTAACTTCCCTTTAAAGATCTCAATAGGTTCATAGTGTTCTTGCTTCACTAACAAGCTGGCCTTATCTTTTCTTATCTGATCATTAGTGTTAAAGATAGATTCCAAGTTCACTAAGCCCTTGGGTAGCTTGTTTGATCTTAACTAAAGTATTTGATCAATATATTGCTACACAAATTTCTACTGATTACCTGTAGAAAATTTAGCTTCTTCCATTAAGAAATTTACAATTTGTTTATCACTATCAAACACTTGCCAGCTGATATTATTATCTGGGACTGATGGTCTAACATCAACTTTGACATATAAAGGAAAGTGAATATTCTTCATTTCTGCAGGAATATCATATTTAGTTCCTATGGTAGCTAGCTTGTCAGCTTGCTTATTATCAGTTCTAGGTATAGATATCAGATTAAATGCATCAAATTCTTCTATCATGTCCCAGATTCTATGTTTATATAATTTTAGTAAGTCATTTTTTGTTACAGCAAGGTTTCTGACTTGTTTATCAACTAACTTACTGTCTCCTTTAACCTTTAAACATTTGATTTTTCTCTTTCTTGCCCATTCTAGTCCATGAACTAAAGCTTCATATTTAGCTGTGTTTTTAGAACAACAGAAAGAAAATCTAAAAGATGAATAGTATTTCCCACCCGTGGGAGAAACTAAAACATCCCCTCCTCCAGCACCAATCTTGCTTCTAGAACCATCAAAATAAAGTTCCCAAACATCATTTTCTACTTCAATGGCTTGTTGTTTTTCTTCTTTAATCAGATTTGGAATAACTATATTTTTCTCCTGAATCATATAAACACCAAGGCTTATCTCATCCATTTGCTCAAATGGATCTATTTCATGGTTCTCTATTGCCCATTGATCTAAAACCATATCTGGAGTTCCTTCTAAAGGTATATTTGGGTCTTGGATAGGAATTAGATCCTCTTGATAAAAAATGGAAAGGTTGGCATTTATAGAACTAGGCATGTAAGGTTCCAGATGATCTTTGGCTAATGGCTTAGATTTGATTGTAACCTTGGTTCCATATCTAGTTCTGAAGAATAAATCTGTCCAATCAGATGATAAATATCCTCCTAACCTTGTAAAATCTCTAGATAAGCAAATAACAAAGGTAGGTGGCAGATCAATGACATAAATGTCCTGATATATAACAAAGTTAGGACAGGCATGCAAAGGCCTAAATTTTTTAACATTCCAACTATACTAACCTTAGTTCCATCCATTTATACGACACCTCTAACAATAGATTCATATTTCAGACTTAACTTATCAGCTAGTTATTTTGGCATAACTGAGCTGCTAGCTCATGAATCTATCATGCAATTATGTACTAGATAGTCACCTACAATTAGGGTGACATAGAATGGTGGAGGTTTTCCTACTGGTTTAGGTTATTCTACTCTTTTTTCTGCCTCATTTGCAAGCATAACTTGAGGTTGATGTGTTTTTTGCACTTCATTTGACAAAGGTAACTGCGGTAATGCATTTTGTAACAAATCCTTTTGTCTTGGAATATGTAAAGCATCTAAAATAGACATGCTTACTATTGTCTTTTTCATATGATCCAAAATATTGAAAGTAAGACCACTAACCTTTTACTGTACTTTTGGGACATCAACTTTTGGTTGGTCTTTAGCTAGTTGTTTATTGGTTTCTGGTTGTCCTTTTTCTGCATTTGGCTGCCTTGACAAAATGTGTAGGTCCTTTGATGTAGAAGCTTAGTTTTGTTCATTCTGAGTTGTAGAAACTGTACTTTTACCTTTATCAACTTGTTGTTGTACATTTCCAGCTTGTTGTTTACCAGTATCAGTTTGCTGATTTGCATTTCAAGCTTGTTGCAAGTCAACAGCTCTCTTTTTTGATGTTGTGTTTGCTGTAATATTAGTAAAAGATTGCTTTTGACCTGGCAACTAATTTACACCACAAAATTCATTAGTCTACCAATTCATCAAAGCTACATCAGGATTAACATACTGAGTCTGAGTATCTAGCTGGTTATTTACATCACCTGCTAAATTTTCAGCAGTAGCATAGTTATTCCGTACCATTAAAGTTTGACTTACTATCCCATTTGGGCAAGTGGCCCGGTTATGAGGCTGATTACATGGGTAGCACCATGCATAATCCTAAACCATGTTTTTTGGTATAGGCACTATTTCTTTTGATGTACTAACAACATTTGGATTATATTGTTGATTTGGCCTATTGTTGTAGTTTCTTATTTGACCTGATAATCTGCCTTATAATCAGGTCTATTTTCTTGGTAAGGCGCTGCTTGGTAAGGTCTATTATTTTGGTTTGCTTGAATTTTTAGACTTACTAAATCATTGCTCACAGTCTGCAATATTTTTTCTATACTTTGTTGGTTTTCTTTCAACTCCTGAAACTCAAAATGGATGGGATCTATACTACTTTTTGCATTTGCTTGATAACCAAAATATGGTATTGATGAAATATGTGGGGCTGAAATTGGAATTAAAGGTTGTATATCTAGAAAAAATGGCATTGGAGGCCTAGGTGCTATTTTACCAACTTGTATTAAACTGTTGTCTACTCTTATTACAATATCAAAAGTAGCTAGTAAAGTTACCCCTCCCATAGATTGTATTATAACAACAATATCATAATTTAATGCCCTTAAATAATACAAAAAAGCATGTTCTCGTGATGGTTTCACTATTTAAGGGATTCTATCCATGTTTTCTGAAATCTGAAATTAAAATCTGACATTTTCTCTTGTGGAGCTCTCTTAATAGTAGTTATTTGTTCAACTAATGATAAATGGTCAGATTTATCTTGAAATTGCCTATTCAAAGTAGCACCTAACTCATCCCAAGATTTAATTAAATTAACTCTTAAGCCTCTAAACCATTGAAGAGCTTTACCTTTTAGTGATGTTGCCAATAACCTGATTTCTATGTTCTCCTCAGTAATGTGATGAACAAAACACAAGGAAGCCACATCTCTGATATGTTCAATGGGTGTAGTCCCATCTTCTCCTGTGAAACTTGGCAAACTCTTCAATGCAGCCATTGGTATGTCATCATGCTAATTCAGATTCAAAGGGCTACCTCCATTGAATGAAATAAAAGGCTGATTTCGAGGTGGTGGTGGATTTCTTCCACCTCCAGGAGGTGGTAGTGTATTTCTTCCACCTCTAGGAGGTGGTACTCCTCCTCCAACTCCTCCAAGAGGTAGTATTGGTCCTCCACCTCCACCTCCTCCAAGTAGAGCCATTGGAATAGATGGTATTTGAGTCAGTACATGGACAAAAACTACTTGTAAAATTTCTTGTAACACATGTTCTTCCTCTACAAACTTAAGAAGAAGAGGTTCCTCTTGGAAAACAAGAATCTGCTCTCTTGGGCTTGCTGGTGGAGAACTATGAAATTCTGATGATGAACTTGCAAATAGCAGATTCTGGTGTGAAGCAAACTTTGGATGTGTACTTGGCAGATCTGAAACAACTGATAAATCTGTTGTGTTGATCACTTTATCTACTTTTATTCTACTCTTTGGTGGAGATAACTGATTATGCCTCTTCTCAGAATCTTTAATTGACCTTGTTTCATATTTTTTCATAAGTTGCAAGGTCTGATTTGTAAAACAGAAGTATTAGAGTCGCTAGGTACTTTGATAATGAACCTCTAAAAGGCTGAAATTTTGTTGTTCATACCAAGATAGCAAAAAGAAACAAGTTCTATTGAACTGAGGATCAGTTCAATGTCCCACCGGGCATGCCAAAAACTGTTATCACTAGGAATTGCACCCGTATGCAAGACTAGAAAAGTTCTGTAATTTTGTGTAACATGGGACTAAGTCCAGGTTGTGGGTGCCCTATAATGAAATTAGACCTCTAAATTGTGGGCTAGTTCCCTTAAAATATTCTATTGAAATGTATATTTTCAATTTTGGAAAAGAGTAAGGATGAAACTAGAAGGAAATAAAACTGTGAAAATTTGGTGATGCACCTAGTATGGATAAAAATATGCAATCTTGTTCACAATATAACTTAGAAATCTAACTTTCACACAATCCAATATTGGCATAAATATCACAAAAGTGATTCTTAGGGAGGCTTCAAAAAAGGATTTCTACGAAGCAAATGGTTTTTTCACAACACAAAAAGATTATTTTCGGTTAACACAACCTAAGACCTGTGATGATTATATGCTTAATGCTGCAAGCAAAAAAGTGAGACAATAATTTTAAAGGTTTAATGGTTAAACACAGTAAAATTTCATCAAATCACTTCAAACAACAAGCATTAAATGGAAAGGTAACTCTTTGATTCTAAAGAACAATGGAAATATTGCATGAAAAACACAAAGGGATTAATCTGTAACCTATTGTGATCTCTCTATAAAACTATTGAAAATGAGCTACAAAAATTCTCTAGTCTATCTGAATTAGAATGAGAGCCAAGAACTAACTCCATAATGAATGAAGTTTTACAATATATAGAAAAGATAGGCCAAAAGATTGACCTATAGACAACTGGAATTTGAACCTCAGTTATCTCAAAAAAGCACATGTATAAATGATAATTGATTCTCGTGCAAGCCCTGAAATCATGCAAAAGACACCTCCAAACTAATGGAAAAAATAGAGATAAGGTGTTAAAACTATCTCTGATCCATGCACCAATGGAATGAAGTGCTTGACTCAAGGTGAACAGCTCATATAACTCTTCAATCTGCTCCTCAAACTACTCCTAACTAAAAGATCAAACTGATGACTCAGTTCCCCTTATCACTCCATGCACAAGTCAAAAATAAATGAATATTCCATCAAGTCCTCTTGTGTGCTACATATGACTTATATTTAAAATAGTTTATTTAAGCTATTATTAGTAACAATTAGTGTAATTGTCCTAATAATATCTTAAATACACTATAATATATTTTCTATTCATATCATAAGTCAAAACCTTATGTCCACATCCTCACCGTGCATTAAGGCAAAAATTATCCTTATTACTCCATTTACAATATCAAGGATAAAATGCATTACAAGAACACTTATCACTCCACATGTACTATCACCATGCAAAATATCTTATACACTTCATGAATCCTCCTCATGCAAAGAAAGAAAAAAAAACTTATGACAAGCCTCTGCCACCTTGTAATTCTATCTTGTCTTCATTCGTATCCTGACTTTGATCTCTAATTATGACCTTACAAGGAATAAGAAAACATGCTTTGACCATATTAGGCCACCTCACATTATACAAATACTATCAGAATCTTTTTACCATGTGATTGTGGCATCTTTGGACTATAAAGATAGTCAGCCATAAGGTAATAATCATATGTTTGAATCTTGCAAAGTATCATACTGATCTTTGACTATCGACCACCTTTTGTAGTGTAATATATACCATTTGTCAGCCATCTCTTATGATGATTACTAGGTAATACATCTTGATGTTTTGACCCCAATTTGAATTTTTGGATATCACAATAATGGGTTATTTTAAGAAGTCAAAACATAATGAAGAAAAGAACTTTTGACAAAAGGGGTAGAAACCCTAATTATTTGATCATTTTTTATTTTGTCCTCCTATGCTAGTTGTCACTTTGCTCTGCAACCTCTTTGATATCTAGGGTTTGTCTTGTTCTCCATGGCCTCTTTTTGCATCTTTTAGGCCTCGATGCTTGATTCTTTTGCATTTCTGAGTGAAATGAGATGACAAAAGTGGTAAGTGTTGTATCTTTGGTTTCTTACTGGTATTTCTTTCATTTTCTGCAACTTCTTGTGGCAATGGTTGCAGCCATACTTATTTTCTCCTTTTGTATTCTCTTCTTGACATTACTTTTGCTTTCTCTATTGAAACTTCTTGCAAAATGTGAGAAAAAAGATAAGACCCTCATCAGAGGGGGCCGTTGCTGTGCTTCTCTACTCTCTGCAAATGAAGGTAAGCTTTCTTGCTCTCCTTTCCTGTAGACTTCTAACTTATTTTGTAAATGCAAACAAAAAGACAAGGGTTTCAAACCTTTTCATCTAGGTATGGTTTATTGTTCTTCTCCTTCTGTATGGTCGTGGCCATATTTGCATTTTGTAGCCTATTTTCTTGATTCTGTGATATGAAACTTTTGAGGGTTATAACTTTATCATGAGGGTTTCTGTTGAATCTTGCACATGAACCCTTCTCTATTCCACGGCCATTATTGTAGGTACCTTGGCATATACTCTGCTTGACTGTATCTGAAAAAGAAGAAAGGTTTCAAAACCTGACAAGGGTTTCTTTATAATTTGTATACTCTTCTTGCTATTTGCAGGCACGGCCAACTGTAACACCATTGTTTTCTTGAAATTGTAAGAATTATGTTAGGGTTTCACAAAAAACCCTTATGGGTATCTCAAAAAAATAATCCTTTAGGCAAGGCCATGATGTAAAAATGCCTCTCTGTAACTTTTACCTTCACTGTGCATATAAGATGGAAGTTAGGGTTTCATTCTTAAAAAAATGAGGGTAAAAGCTTCTCTTTCTGTTCACAGCCATGGCAGAAAACTTTACTGTGTTTGATTTATTGACTATATGCAGAAAAGTTTTTAGGGTTCCAAACCCTCCTGTAGAAATTTGTATCCATGTGAATATGTAGCTTGTTCTCTTATCTCTGAACACTTCTTAATGATGATAAGTCTCTTTTCCTGTAGCTTTGAGCAACATATGTGTTTATTTCTGTAAAAGAAAAGCATAAGTCTTGATATCATCTTTTTGCCTTTTCTGTAGCATACTTTTCCAAAAGACTTGTAGTTTGTACTGTTCATTTCTATCTTCTTTTTGATGAAAGTTTGTACTTCTTTCAACAGTCATTCTGTAGAATATAGGAGGCATGTCATGGATCTTTATTTCTTTACCTCCTGCAAATGCATCTCTACTTATGTATCATGTTCATTATGTCACTTAGCTCTTTCTGCCCTTCATTATGGCATATGCCTATCATAGTTGTGTCATTTAGGAATAATGGTATATGAAATAATGAATTCTTGTCTTGTGACTTTGTCCACATTATCACTATGGTATTTAGCATATCCTGAGTCCTGTACTGTTTCTCCCCCATCACTGTAATAGTTAGCAACTATAAAGTATGCATAAGGAATACTTGACTATCACCAATCAGAGGTATTGATGCCTTGTTGTTTGATCTCCCTTGTGTATCATATTTTGTAGATATTTTTATTATTTTGCAAGAGACCATGATACCTGTATTTTGATATTTCTCTAAACTGAAACTATATCAATCATTTGATCTTCATTTGATGTGTCTTATTCAATTATACTTGTCAGATACTTCTCATGATGAACCTGTAGATAATGTCCTTCTAAAGGAAACACCTACATCACTTATCAAAACTGTAACATGATATTTGTTTGTTGTTCTATGCACATGATCAAATGAGCTTCTTAGTGCATACTGTAACCCATGTGCATAAGTATGTTTCCTGAAAGCACTACTTTACCACTCTTTTATCATCATTAGATAGTTATGCAGACATTCATATTGTAGTGACTAAAGATATGCATCAGTTTGGTTGTCATTTACTCCTCTTTGAACATCATATACATAACAAATAAAGGCTCCTGAAGCCTGTTCCTTCTATCTGATATGCAATAGAAACCTGTTTAACATATGTGACCATGTCTGCACTTGATGACTAGACTTGATGACTGTACTTATCTCTATTCACTCTTCTGTCATTTCTTAAGTGTGGTTTTGAAAATATGACATCAAATATGACAGGAAAATGGTACTCTGATAATGCTATGAAGGAGATGAAATACCTTTTATGGCTGCAATTTTGATTTATGCACTTGTCAACTTGATTCAAACATTTTAAGTTAATCTAATTTTCTCCAATTAGCTACAATGAATGTCATGATGACCTAACTTTTCTACAAGTAGATTAGGTGATGCATAGTGTAGCTTGGAATGATGCATCCTATCCTTTTTTTTTATACTCTTTTTCAAATGAAAAGAAAACATGCTGGGCTCAAACCCTTGTGGGAGCCACATTTAATCCACATGTTTGTTTGTCTTCAAATCAGTAACAATAATTGTCCTATACTTGCACAGTGAACAAACAAGTTAGCATAAAAATGTATACCTGATAGCATTGATAGATCTTCTTCATGGTTTTTTCCTGATTTGTATCACATATCTGATTTGATCTTTCATATGAATGTATGATGTGACAAGTTGATGTATCTGTTTGATAAAAGCATGTGATAACTTAAAACATCCGGAGCTCTAACAGGACTGTTCCAAAAATTTGTGTAGGTTCAACTGATGATGGGAGCTGAAGATTAAGACTAAAGATTGAATGTTGGAATCAACAAACAACCTTCTTGCTCAGGCAATGATGGATGTTTCATTTTATCACGTGTTCATTTCTTTTCTTTTACCAAACAAATGTATAGCTTGCATGTCTGCAATTGCTCAGTCTAGTTACTCCCATGGCTTGTGTGGGACACATTTAAACACTTCCTTTAAACATGATCAGTTAATTTCTCTTATGCATATGATGTATGTGTATTTCCTTTTTAATAAATGCATAAGATAAGGTAACATATATTGAATGTATGTTCAAAATATGACATGAAATAACAATTCAATACAAATATCTTTCTTTCTTTTATTCAAAATTGATTAACTAAATAATCAATCTAACTTATAACTCCTGAAAGATATCATGATGCAAAACAACTGTATTTCTTGAATGATTGGTACCTTGGCAATCTTATTCTCTTGTCATGATGACTCATCAATCTTGATTAGACTAATGGGCTATCCTGTCAACTGAATTCCATCTCTGCTCTATGAAGATATTAGTTGTTCATTGAATGCATAGCTTCAAAATTTTCTTTTATCACTTCTGAACAATTATACTTAGGTTAAAATAATTTTATTGTGAACAAAAAATTAGTAACAGGGATATGATTCTATATTTGTAGTAGTGGACAGAATTTCAAAGATGTCACATTTCATTCCTTGTAAGAAGACAAATGATGTAGTATATGTTGCTGACCTATTTTTCAAGGAGATTGTGAGATTGAATGGATTACCTAAGAATATAGTTTTAGACAGAGATACAAGATTCATTAGATATTTTTGGAGGAAATTATTGAAGAAGATTAAGACAGACCTAAAGTTTAGTTTAGCATTTCACCCACAGACATATGGACAAATAGAAGTAGTAAATAAGAGTTTGGGTAACTTGTTGAGATGTTTAGTAAGAGATAAAGCAGGAAATTGGGATCTAATTCTACCACAAGCAGAGTTTGCATACAATAATTTAGTGAATAGAAGCACAGGGAAGATACCATTTGAAGTTGTGATATGAGTACAACCTAGAGGAGTAGCAGAGTTGAGAGATGTCAGTATAGAGAATAAGAGAAGTGCAGAGGCAGAAGAATTTACAGGATACATGGAGATAGTGCATAATCAAGTTAGGAAGCATTTGGAGGAGATGAATAGTAAGTATAAGAGAAAGTAGATGAGAAGAGGAGACATAAAGAATTTTTAGTTGGAGATGAAGTAATGGTATATCTAAGAAAGGAGAGATTTCTAGTGGGGACATACAATAAGATGAAGATGAATAAGTTTGGACCATGTAAGATTCTTAGGAAATTTGATTCAGGGAATGCATATGAAGTAGAGTTACCAGAGACATTTGGTATATCATCTATATTCAACATTGCAGACCTATATCAGTATCATGAAGGAGAGTCAAGTGACAATATTGAAGATGGATGGAAGAATCAATTACCACAATGACAACTGAAGCAGATAGAGAACATATTGGAAAGCAGAGTTGGATGCAGTACTAGAGGCAAGTAGTACAAAGAGTATTTGGTAAGGTGGAAAGGAAGACTGGAAGAAGATTCATCATGGATTTCTTAGGCTGGGGTAGACCACCTTGGTTTTCCTCTAGCCCCAACAAAGTGAGGGATTCACTTTTTCAATAACTCAGGTGTCTGATGCAAGAGCATCCCAGGTTGCAAAGCAATCTTGCATCAACCAAAAATATTTGCATTCTTTTCTTTTCTTTCATTTTAGTTGCAGTTCAGTGCTTTACAGTTCAACATTTTCTATCACATTTTTCCACATCTTTGTATCAGATCTCATAGAGTAGGATTTAGCTTCTATGACATGTCAGCTACATCATTTTCAAATTTCAGGAGATTTGGATTTGTCTAAAGGAAGTTATCGCTACCATAAGATCAGCAGCTTTTACAGAGCAGAGCATTCATACAGTTAGTTGAAGGAGAAGGTTTTCATAGCACTTCTATGACTTGTGAAGCCTAATGAAACACTATGATGTAGAGGCATGGGGGAATTCACCCAAACAAACTCAATACAAGCAATTAACGTTTCTCAAAGACTTCCACTATGCTTTGATGAGAGTAACAAATAAGGTAATTTTGACATAATTTTGAAAATAAAAATCAAACCTATGATCTAAAAACTGTTTTGGATACCCATTATCCTCTTACACAACATACTTCAAGTGTATGTGGGGTTGTTTTGGAACATAGAGGTCAAATCTTGATTTGTCCTACTCTTAACTAGATTTGAAGTGGAGCAACAAATAGGGTTTTTCGGCCATAACTTTCAAACCAGAACTGATCACCAAGAAAATAAACTTAAGTTAAATATGAATTTGGCCCTTATTTAACATATCTCAAAATCAAGGTAGGTTATTTTGTACGGAAACCCTCAAAAATGGATTGTCCTTCTGCCAATTAGACAAAAATCTAGAAATGACAATCACTAATTTAACCATAACTTTCACAAAACATGATGAAATTGAGTGAAAAAAAAAGAATTAGAAAGTAGATTCTATTATATTTCCAACCATACCACATGAAAGTCACACAAATTCTATACAAATCTGTACCAAGCTCTGAAACAGCAAAAATATAGGAAAAAAATGCAGAAAACTAGAAATCTTTATTGATTTTTCTCTCCAAAATTCTTCTCTCTTTTGCCTCGAGGTGTGTGAGGCCTAAATAACATATTTTCCTTCATATTCCATCATTACATGACTCCCATGGTCGTTAAGATTCCTCAAAATGTCAAAAATAGGCTAAAAATAGCATGTCCACTACAATGTTAAAAATGGATTATCTAATATTATGCAATATTCAAGACTCCACCTCTAGGTGACCACAAATACATCAAAAATGATCTTGAATAGAACTTATTACATCAATTGTGAATCCAAACTCCACCTAGGCTCTTATTGAGAAAAGAAACCAAAATTTACCATGGTGCCTCTGCACCATACACCCAACCGAAAGAAATTCCAAGCCCTCTTGGATTGAGGGTAACAATAGATATCCACTTTGAATGCTCCTTCTTGATGCCTTATGTGATCTGCCCTATGTCTTTCTTCAAGTAGCTCTATGTAGTCTTCATCTTCACTTCAGGTTTCCCCAATTGTTTGTTAAGATGTTTAGGCCTGTCAAATGGCATAAGCTTCTTCCTATCTACATCTCTAGATACCTATATTGGAATAATAACAATAACAACTTCATACACCAAAACAACTTGGTTAGTACCATTACCAATAATGCATTCTTTACTTTGCTTCTCACACTCCTTTGGTGATCCCTGCAATATAACAACATCCAATTGCAAGAACTTGGTTTGTAACTCTGTAACAACAACCCTATCAGCAACTTCATTATCAATATCAACTTTTTTGACAACATTAACAGTAATATGCCCTTCTACTTGTTCAACTTGCTCTTGAGAGTCAAACAACTAAAAATGAAATGAATGCTCATCCACCACCATGTCTACTTTATCTTCTTCAGTGCTTGATGTCAAAGATGTACTCACCACTTCATTGCTTACCTCTTCCTTTATCTGAGATTGCTTTTGCTCTTCCTCTAATACTATTGTCCTTTCTTGTCTTCTTCTTTAGACATTTTTTCTTGATGGGCCATGTAACCTCCATCTTCACTGATAAGTGCCAACTTTGAAACTACTACATCTTCATTTGGAACTCCTGAACTATTCTTTCCATATCTTTTTCCATCTCTTCCACAGCTTGCCTCGGTTCCCTTAGCTCTTTCTCAACCTCCATTTGCCTCATCTTTTCCTCTTCCTCTCTTTTTCTTCTTGCTTCTTCTTTTGTGAACCCTCAGCCTACAGGTACCTTCTCAACAAATCCATCTTCTCTTCAAGAAAGTCCCTTTAACCTTGCTTCCTCTTGTCTTTGTGACACCTCACCTATGTTTCCTTTTTTCTTCACTACCTAGTCTCTTGGTATCCATGTTCTTCCTTCAACCTGCAAAAAGACAACACACAAACACACAACCTTCCTTTCCCAAATTCTTCTAGCTCTAAAACTAATTGATGCAAAGGTATGGGGGAATTCATCCAAACAAACTCAATACAAGCAATTGACTTTTCTCAAAGACTTCCACTATGCTTTGATGAGAGCAGCAAATAAGGTAATTTTGACATAATTTTCAAAATACAACTCAAACCCATGATCTAAAAACTGTTTTGGAAATCCATTATCCTCTTACACAACATACTTGAATTGCATGTGGGGTTGTTTTGGAACATAGAGGTCAAATCTTGATTTGTCCTACTCTTGACTAGATTTGAAGTCGAGCAGCAAATAGGGTTTTTTGACCATAACTTTCAAACTAGAAGTGAGCTCCAATAAAGAAAACTTGATTTAAATAACCGTTTGACCCTTATTTAACATATCTCAAAATCAAGGTAGGTTATTTTGTATGGAAACCCTAAAAAATGGATTGTCCTTCTACCAATTAGACTAAAAATTTAGAAATGACAATCACTAATTTAACCATAACTTTCACAAAACATGATGAAATTGAGTGCAACAAAAATAATTAGAAAGTAGATTCCATTATCTTTCCAATCATACCACATGCAAGTCATACAAATTCCGTACAGGTCCATACTAAGCTCTGAAACAGAAAAAATACAGAAAAAACTGTAGAAAACTGGAAATATTTATTGATTTTTCTCTCCAAACTTCTTCTCTCTTCTGCCTTGAGGTTTGTGAGGCCTAAATAACATGTTTTCCCTCATATTCCATCGTTACATGACTCCCATGGTTGTTGAGATTCCTCAAAATGCCAAAAATAGCCTGTCCACTACAATGCTAAAAATAGATTATCTAATATTATGCAATATTCCAGACTCCACCTCTAGGTGACCACAAATACATAAAAATGGTCTTTAATAGACCTTATTACATTAGTTATGAATCCAAACTCCACCTAGGCTCTTATTGAGAGAAAAACCAAAATTTGCCATGGTGCCCCTGCACCACATTATACACGGCACATAAGGACCTGATAGACCTTCCTTGAGGTCTACACCATGTTTTATTCATTTGCAGAGCAATACCATGTGTTGTAGGTTGACCTACATGTTTCTACACATTTTGTCATTCATTGGAGTTTGTAACCTCTTGTGGCCGATGTGGAGTATTCTATGAGCTTGAAGATGATATATAGATCTCTTAGTTGCATTAGGAAGTCACTTATCCAATTAAGAAGTTCTATAATGTGATTTTGATTAGATTTTATTTCTAGAGGGGTGCTTCAATGCCATATCTTGCATATCTGTTGTAACCCAAAAAGCAGGCCTCTGAGCCCTTTAATTATAGCCCGCATGTTGTCAGCATATGATCATTGTAATTCTTCGATCTATTGAGTATATGAATATTCTATTGCATTCTATATTTGTGTTGTTTCCATTGTTTTTAATCTTGCTACATGGTTTTGATAGTTCATTCTTTTGACCCTGCATCCATGAATGCACCAAGATCCTTTAAAGCTAACTTTGATTCTTACATTATCAGCACCAAAAACAACAATAGAGGTGAAAACATTCTTGTGATATAGTGGATATCACCACAAATTCATTAGAGGATATGCACCAATAGCAGCACCTCTTGAGGATTTATTAAAGAAGAAAAGTGGAAAAAATATTGAGTGGAATGATCAATGTCTAACTTTCTTTGATATGTTAAAACAAAATATTGTACAAGCTCCTATTCTAATATTTCTAGGTTAGAACATTTCATTTCATTTCATGTGGATGCCCCAAGAATAGTAGTAGTGTGGTACTAGTCCAACCCAAGGGAACAAAAGATCATCCTATAACATTTACTAGTAGGAAACTATCCAAGGCTAAAAAGAACTATACTATAACAGAGAGGGAAGCCCTAGCAATGGTATATGCATTACAGAAGTTTAAACATTACCTCCTATCTACACCTTTCATTTTTTACACTAATCATGAGCCACTAAAATACCTATTAAATAAACCATTTATCCAAGGAAGAATATGTCACTGGTTGTTATTATTCCAAGAATTTGATTTCACCATAATGGTAAAATCGGGTAAACATAATGAGGGACCCAACTACTTGTCTAGGATTGAAATAGGAGATGAACCGAAAAGTCAGGAAGAAGAACTCCCTAATACAAAATTGTTTAGGGTTACTACGATATCAGAAGATTTAAAAGACATAGCCTACCTACTATCTATGTAGGTAAATTTCCAACAGATACATCCACGTAAGAAAGACAAATCCTAATGCTGAAGACTTTTCCATACACACTCATAGAAGGGGAACTGCATATTAGAGGAAGAGATGATATAATAAGGAGAGTTGTTTATGAACATGAAAGGGAGACAATATTAAGGGAGGCACATGAAGGAGTAGTAGGAGGCCATAACTCTAGAGAACTTACTATAAGGAAAATAAAGTTATCAGGACTATGATGGCCCACATTATTTTAAGATGCAAAAAGGTATGTAAAACATTGTGATATATGTCAACGCATAAGAAGACCTACCACAAAGATGAAATGCCACTTAGACCAGTACTAACACAACTCCCATTTGAAAAATGGGCAATTGATTTCATTAGACCTATAGATCCCCCTGCTAAGCAGTCAAAAGCAAGATACATCACAAAGGGAGTAGAATAGCTCACCAAGAGGGAAGAATCTCAACCAACTAAAGACTATACTACCAAAACCTCTGTAAAATTCCTAATGAGAATATAATAACTAGATTTGGTTGTCCATTGAGCATAACAAGTGATCAAGGCAAACACTTTGTAAATAACATGATTGCAGAGCTATTACGAACCTTCATGATAGCACATAACAAAAGTTCACCTCAAGTGAAGCTTTGAATAAGATCATTGGAAAAACATTAGCAAAGATGTGCAATGGGAATAGAACAGATTGTGACCTAAAAGTACACGAGGTACTTTGGGCCTACTGCACAACCTATAAGAGGACTACGAACTTCACATCATATGAGCTAGTATATAGCATGGATGCCACATTATTGGTACATTTTATACTACCAAACTTTTGTACCGCATTAACTTTGAGGATAAATGTGGAGGAATCCCTAGTACAGAGGATTGAAGAATTAGATAAAATGGATGAAAATAGATTATTGGCAACATATAATATGAATTTGGAGAGAAAGTGCTAGAAAGCATGGCACGATAGAAACTTGCAGCAGAAAAACTTCAAAGAAGGCAATTTAGTACTCATGTATGCTAGCAAATTCAAGAAACATGGCAAATTAAAGGTAAGATGGTTAGGACCATACTATATACATGAAATTGCAAGATCCGAAGTAGTAAGACTAAAGGACATGGTAGGAAAATTAACACCTAGTTACATGAATGGAGGTAGACTGAAACAATACAACCAATCTCTAGATTAATAAGGTATAATGCAGAAGAAACATAGCAAACAATGTATCATATCGTAACATAGTGTATTATAAACTAATCGTTAACATCTAAAACACTTAGCAGCTAAAAGAGCCTGTGAAAAGAAGAACGGATAAAAATAATAGATGCATAAAGTTACTTTTAGGGTTATATAAACCCTAAAACCTTCAATTATCTCCTCATTTGCATCCAATGGATTGAGAAGTTGAGCTCTAAAGTACAAAGCACAAAATTGTGAAGATGCCCTAGTTGTAAGCAATGGACTAAGAAATACCTACTTGCTAGCTGCGAAGACGGAGAAATGCGTACACCAATACTAATTGACATTGCAAAGAAGCCTAGGCCTAAATACAAGAAATACCCCTACAAGGCGATCGAAATCGATAAAGAAGGAGCATTCTCTGGAGTATCGAGGGATGTAGTATATACCTAAGATGTGAGGAAATACATTAATGCCACAATATATAAGATAGATCATGTATACACCTAAAAATGACATGACTCTACATAAATATATATTTTAAATATTTATTTCATCTTCATATTCCTCTATCAATAAATAAATAAATTTATTTATTTATTTGATTCACTTTCTCCCATTTAATTAAATAAATTACATTTATTTAATTAATTTCATCCATATCAACTTTATTCTTCTAAATAATTAAATAATTTTAATTATTTAATTAAATCTCCCATTCTTCTAAATTTAAATAAAATGCAAAATTTATTTAAATTAAAATCTCCAAAAATAAAATATATTAAATATTTTATTTATTCCTCCAAATTATCTACAAATAATTAAATAAATCTATTTATTTAATTATACTTTCTTATCTTCTAAAAATCTTCAATATCTTCTAAAAATAAATTCTTCTTGTCATACAAAAGCAAAAGTTGAGTTAAAGCAACTTTGCTCTTAAATTAGAAAAAGATATTCTAATTTAAGAAAAACAAAACTCATTCTCATCAAGAGAGCAATTAACTCAACAAAGCTCTTTTTGAATGGCACATGTCCTTCTATTTGTTGCACGTTCCTCAACCATTGTCCTCCGTTGATCTTCTTATTTCTTCTCAACCATTGATCTTCTTCTACACAACTCTATAAATACAACCCTCTTCTTCTTCATTTCATATCCATCATTTGAGTAAACTTATGCTGTAGGAAATATAGTGCGCCATTGGCACCCCTACCATCACTTCACCTATCATCCACTCACATTTGTGTTTGAATCTCATCTTCGAATACAACAAGTATCAGAGCCAACTTCTCCTTGTCATCTTGAGGAATCGAAGCGAGGAAGCAAGCTTCATGAGGGCCATTTTCATCTCCATCAAGATCAAGAAAGAAAAGGTGAACAATGGAAGTCAAAAGGTAAAGGTTGTAAGTATCTCTTTGTTATTTTAAATCCCTTTTCCTTCGTATTTCGTTGATGTATTGGGTTTGTTATTGATTTGATTAATCCCACATTACCCCCATCACATTTTGGCACCCACCGTGGGGCCCTTGCCCCTGATCTAATCAAAATCTAAGTTTTCTTAGTGACAGGTTCCATACAAGTGTCGTACAGGTTTCTGACAGATTCATCTGGCACACACATCTTCTATTTCAGCACGTTTGCCTCCTATTACGGCACTTACAAACTTACGACACATACAGCCTTTGAGTCAGTGCTTTCACCTCTTGTTCCAACGCATCAGAGTTACGGTGCATCCATCCCCTATTTCGGCACTTACATTACCTATTCTGGCACCTGCGTAACTCCGGCGCATATACCCTACATAACGATGCTTTTACACATTTTTATGGCACATTTGTTAGTTTAACACATATGTCTCTTGTTACAGCGCTTTTGACACTTGTCTTAGCACTTCTGTAAAACGGCGCATGCAAGCTCTGTCTCTACGCATTCAGACTACATAGTGGTGCTTCTGTTCTGCATGATGGTTTAAGGATTTCATCTAATTTTTTCTATTTAAGCTAACATTTGTCTTGCAGGATTAGAGGCTAGATTAGATCATTTAGCTAAGTTCATTTAGATTAATTAGTGGAAAAAGTAACCAAAAAAAATTGCAAGCAAGAAGATCGATATTTGGAAAGACTACCCAGATTTTAGTGATGCACATGAATGGGTTAGGATTGTACTCAGTAGAATTCATGATGAATTCATATACCTAGACAAACCCTATCGGATTACCAAGGAGGCAATTAGGGTGGTAATAGGACTTAGCTCAACTAGTTCGGTGCTAACAATGAAATCCATTAAAAATGAAAAAGTGACATAGCTCACAGGGGAAAAATTAGATGGTCATAGCCTAAGAGTCAAAGACATTAAATAGATCTAGGAGTCAAATACATGACAATGGGGATAGCCTATAAAGTCTATTATGCAAATAGAGAGGGGTCCACCACTGCTACCGAAATCCACACTCCCTACCAAATGGTGAATGAAGGAAAGGACTTCAACCTCTGCAAAGTGATGCGAGAGAAATTGATGGAGAATTTGAAGAGAATGAAGGAGTCCAATTACAACTTCTGATATGGAACCTTGATCATTTTCTTAGTATTCTACTTTTTAAATGAGCTATCAGGGTTCAAGGGAAAATTATGGCAACAACATCTCATGTAGTAGCGGCACAAATTAAACAACATATAAGACAATTTAGTGATACAAAAACCTTTAGTACCATGTATTGGGGTTTCTTCAAATCCCTACAATCATAAATGCAAGCTAAGGAACAGATCTCTTATGAATTAGTCAAATAGTATATAAATCACATTACCTTCATGGTTGACAAATACTACACTTATATGGAAGCAATGGAGCCTAAGAAATTTTGGATTCCTAGGCTACCATATGAGATCACCACAACAGAAATAAAAGCCTATGCAACAACTTTGTTAAGTAAGCCCAAGGACACTACCACAGATAGATTTGGGACATATAAGGAGGTAATGGAGAAATAGCTACATAAAAAGAATGCAGAGGAGCAATTAGAGAAAAAAAAGGAAAAACTTCATAAATAATGGGAGATACCACCTAGAACAGACACATTTGCACTACATCCTTCATCATTAGCATCACAAGCCATTGTGGAAGCTCAAAAAACAACTTCATAAACTCTGCAAGTGGCTATTTCACCACAACATCCAAGGAGATTAGGGAGAAGCACATCCACAATAGCCAGTGCACAAAATGCACCACAACCTACATCTTCAACACAAACGGTGTCAACAGGGAGAAGAGTAGCATCAGAAACACTTATACAATTGAGTGTGGAGAAGAAAAAAGAACCTAGACAAAATCAACATGCTAAAAGGAAGAAAAATCAAACTTATGTAGAAGAAATTGAAGAAGAAGAAGAAGGGGAAGAAGAAGTCTCAAAATTACAAAAGAGAAATAAAAAGAAGAAAATAGAAGAAGAAGCCCCCCAAGAACCATTGAACATTGATGCAATTGTAAATGGAATGGAATTCCATGGCTTGTTGCAAGAAATAACAGAATTATATGGTGAAGTCTTTGCTAATAACAAGAAAATAATAGAAATAGAAATGATAAGATATATGATTAAAATAAATAAAACAATGAATGAGATCCTAGAAAGGTTACCAGAGAACCTAGCAGAAGCCTTGAGACAAAGGAGGGAGAAAGCCTTGCAACTAGAAGAGGATTTGAGACAACATGCTATTGATGGGGTAGGTACCTCTATATCCACAGAGGAGAAAGATGAAATAGAACAATTACAAGCTAAAGATTTGAGGACAAAGCAGAGGGTTGATACCCTGATGAATATGGAACAAGCAGATAGGGACAAAATTCAACAGGAAACATAACTAATAACAAAGAAATTGTATGATACTATGGAGGGTGATAGAAATGCATAACAACAAGAGATATCATTTCTGCATAATACACAACAAGAAGAGCAAAAAGAAGAAGAAGAAGAATAGAGGGTATCCCCTCCCCAAAACACAAATACACAATAGGAAGAGCAACAAATTGGAGAGGATGCACAAAATCTGAAGGATAATTAGCAAGAAGAAGAGATACAAAGACCAGATAACCAAGATGCATCCTCCTCTACATCTCCCATTCAATCTATCAAAGGTTTATTGGCATAATAGAAACAAATTTAGCCTATGGTAACACCTCAACTACTACAATTACCATTAGAAGGAGAACAAGTCAATTTATTAGGGATATCACCTATCTAGAAACTATAGCTTGGTGACATGTCTTCCACTCCACATCGAGGGAAGAAATTTTTCAACAACATATTGAAGGTAGAGAAGTACTACAAGAGGCTATAAAATTAATTCAGAATGAGATTCCAGAGGCACAAAGGGACACAAACCTACCTCTTACATAGCAGCTAAGGTAGTTAATGCAAAGCTTCAATGCACATTCTAGCTATCTAGTAAATAAGGCAAAAGAATGTATCACTGAGCAAATGAATAAGAAAAGATTAGCAGATGCATCAAATAAATATGCTAAGGCACATACTAAACTAGAAACACAAATAAGGAATATCTAGTGGGGCATGGAGGAAGCAAAGGTATTATATCAATTTTGTTTATAGTGGCCTACCATTACTAAAAATATAAAGGATCAAATAGATGTGCTAGAGGCACAGATAACACAAGTAGCTACTTCATATGATCCTATAAAATATACTAATGGAATAATAAGGGCAAAAGTAGAGTCATTACACAGTTAGCTTGAGTAGTTCCAAGACTAGAGGGAACAAATAAAGATGCAAACTAAGAAACTAAGGGTAGTAGTAAGACTAAGACTAACATCCCTAGCTAACATTTTCACATAGGCTAAGCAGACAACCCATAAGATACAAATTCCTACTACATTAGGAGATGTAAAAGACACATATATACAAATAGAGAGCCAAATCCAAATTTTGACATCAACCAAAAAGAAATAGGATACAACTTTGGCTCAGCTCCAAGTAATATATAAGATTATCCTACCTTCCAGCCGAACAGAGCATGTCTTGATGACAAGACATAATTTTAAAAGGTGGAATGATGTTGGCGGAAGACAGAGCAAGTAGCAAATCCTACCACAGGTTACCATAGATTACCACTGTTGATGCTGAAAATAAGAAAAAGCAGATGAATCTATAACCAGAATCAAACTATTTCCAACATCACATTCAATGAAGTTTCTCCTAAATGAATACTAATGCAAAAATGAGATACTAAACCAAACACAAGCATTCAAAGGAAAAATCACTCCATTGTTTTCCTATCATCAAGATCTTGATTACACATTTGATTTCTCTTAGATTTTCATTAGCACAAATGCAACAAGAAGCTATGATGAATAGATGAAGAGTTGTTTGATCAAAAACCCATCTCCTCATGGTGAAAAGAGAGAGGGTTTATATAGATTTTTGGGAGAAGAGAAAGTGAGAAAGTTGTCATTTTTGCAACGAAAGATCGCTTGAAGTTAAGTGATGTGGATTAGAGAAAGTTTCCATTATGAAGAGGAGACAGAAAATAGAAATGTCAAGGAGAGAGAGAGAGAGAGAGAGAGAGAGAGAGAGGAGTAAAAGATCGAAATGGTAAGTTCATTTAATTAATTAAAATAGAATTTTAATTAATTTGTGGCATATATGAATAATTAAAAAAATAATAAATATTTATTTAATTATAGAATGAAAAGGTGGATAAAATTAAATAAATATAAATATTTATTTAATTTGGAGGAAGGATTAGGACAAGGATAATTAAATAAATTTAATTATTTATTTAATTTAGAAGAAAGAGTCTAGGGTAATTTTTAGTGTCTACATTTTGCCCCTCTTTAAGACAATACAACATGTCACGTTGTTTCAAAGAAAAAAGAAGAATTGATTAACTGATACATGCCCCAGGGATATCCTAGTAAGGATGATGATAAAGATGATATGCCCCCTTGAGAGATTGATTGAACAAGCTTTGATAAGATTAATCTATTGATAGATCACGGGGAGAAGATTTGATAATTGATATTGCACGAGTGATTAAACGAAGATGCACATTTGATGAAAATGCACAACTGATAAGCAAAGATGTACATTTGATGAAAATGCACAACTGATAGGCGTAACTGAACAATTGATGGAAATGCTCAGTATAGCCATGTTGATAAGCTGATTAAGTTGATTGAGATTGATGCTAGCACAAAACAATGATTGATTAATAGATTGAGTGATCAGGGAGCATTGGAATCCCATGTTAAAAAAAAAATTGATTGATTTGATGTTTAGATTAGGAGACATGTATCAGTTGGATAAAGTGATTAATTATTTCTTTCGGATAAGGAGCATGAAGAAAAATGAAATGATGAATGAAATGGATGATGGAAGAAATGATGAATGAAAAGGGAATATGAGGAAAATGAAGGTGATGGAAATTCTTGTGCATTACATAGTCCTTTATCATCATTGAGCTTATTATGTCACAAATTAGTATAAGCGTCTAAAACATGAATGTCTAGATGACCTGAATATTGTTTGCATTTTTATTTAGCAATAAAGTATAAGCATCTAGGTATAAGGACCCTAGATGACCTGAATACTTATTGCATGGAAGACATTATCAGACAAGGAATGCTCTCATCCACACTAGACTCAAAGGTCCTTGATGATTTTTAGACAACCATGTCTTAAGACAAGTCATCCTGTGAATAAGGAACAATCCACAGACAACAAACAAGTGAACATGCCCCATCCTCACATCTCTAGTCGAAGACATACTTGAGAAGCTAAAAGACATGCCACCAAAGATAAAATCATAAAACAATCAAAGACTGACAAACAAATAGGCATCATGCTTCAATGTAGAATTGGTTCCTGTCACAATTTATGTGTTTGGTTGGATTTGAAAGATGGATTGATAGGTATGTTGCAATGTCTACTTAATTGTCAATCTTGGCATGTTTTTATTGTTAGATTTAGGGCACACAACTGAGAGGGGGGGTGAATCAGTTGTACAGAAACTTGCTTCTACTTCAAACACTTGATTCTTCTTTGTTAGTTAATATCATATCAATTAACCATCCATGAAAGCATAATGCATAAACACAGGAGCAGATAAACATCAACACATTAGACACCAAGATTTTAACATGGAAAACTCGGTTAAGGGAAAAACCACGGGGTGATTAACCCAAGGATTATTCTCTATTAGAAGAATAAGAAAAATGAATGGCACATGCCAATTAGGGCTCACTGCCCGAGCACACTGCTCACAAAGAGGCACACTACCTACAAGAGACACACTATCTACAAAGTGATAAGAATCACAAACTTGAACTAGAGATTGACATCTTTACCATGTCTGGATCAGTTCCATTTAAGCCCGAGATACTTCTGCTCTGCCCTTCGCTCTTTCGCTATACCACACTCATCCGTTGCTCCACACACTTTTAAATGAACTCACAAACCTTTATTTATACAAGACATCAACTTAGGAACAATCATCTAAGTCGGCAATCAACCATAAGGACATTCGCAAGATGATTAATACATCCGGTCGGCCACCACAAGAACATTCGCAAGATGAACAACTCATCTGGTCGGCTAGTCTGAACAAGAACTTCATCCGGAAGAATATCTTCAATTCTGGGCTCTACCACCAATGCAGACCGACAACATAACCTCAACATGATCCAAGAACCTTCACAAGATTGCCTGATTAACCAGGTATATCCACACTTCCTCTACTCACTGGAATCTCTTCTCCTCTTCATCTAGAACTTCAAGATCACAGTCTATCACGACTGTCAAAGTGAAAAAGGTTCTTCCGGACCTCCAAACTTTGTACAAACCAAGATGATACATCACAAGGACATCCCAAACACTCCTTCCAATCCATAGAGTCTAATAATGCACCTCCAGATCTCACCAGACCTTTTTGTGACACTCTGTTCCTCCGGAGCATCTCCCGAAACCGGTTCTACTTGACCAATCACAACTTTTTCATATCTTCATGCGGACCTCTGAAATCTTAATTGGATCATCTCAAGACTCATATCTACAAACCCTTTAATCTGCATCCTCTGACTATCAAACTATTGAGTACATTTGCCTTCTTCTTATCACTGTTCTTCACTGTTCTTGATTGAGACTACTTTTCTCAATATCCTCAACACACAGCTCATCCAAACCTTCTTACCAATGCAATATGAGTATGTTGACATCAATGACAACACTGGTTAACCTCATACTTGCAACAATCTCCCCATTTGTCATTGATGGCAACATATGATGTGAAAAACCATCAAGACAAGAACTTCTCTTTTCTATCACAGCTCCTCCTATCAGCAACAACTCTTCACATGTCTTCTCTTCCTTTACTGCTCCCCCTTTTATCATCAACCACTTGTTTTTCACATGTCTTCTCTCCCCCTTTGACATCAATGGCAAAGGGCTCATACTTGCACTTGTAACATATCAGAATCATACCAGCTGCTCCCCCTTAGTAGCAGCTCCCCATCATCAATCCGGATCACAAGATATGACTGTGATATCCACCGGACTGATGCACATCAGTTCATCCTAGTTTATCATCAGAGGGACCATGACCCCTAACTTCTCCCGGAGATACTCAAAAGAGTCCTTGGGAAGAGGTTTAGTAAAAATATCTGCAATCTGATCCTTGGAGGGTACATACTCCAATCCGACTTCATCCTTGTTCACTTGTTCTCTCAGAAAGTGAAACTTGATAGATATGTGCTTGGTCTTAGAATGCAACATCGACTTCTTAGAAATGTTTATTACACTTGAATTATCACAGAAAATTGTGATAGGCTCCTCCTATTCTACTTTCATGTCTCTTAACATCTGCTTCATCCATAAAATTTGAGTGCAACTACTTGCTGCTGCAATATATTCTGCTTCAGTTGTAGACAGAGATATTGCCTCTTGTTTCTTGCTTAGCCAAGAAACCAATCTCTTTCCCAAAAAGAATGCTCCACCACTGGTGCTCTTCCGGTCATCCACATCTCCTGCCCAATCTGCATCTGTATATGCATGAAGGGAGAAATCTGGATCTCTAGGGTACCATAGACCATACTCAACTGTTCCTTTCAAGTACCTAAAAATTCTTTTGATTGCCATAACATGAGACTCTCTAGGATTAGCCTAGAATCTTGCCACAAGACCAACAGCCTGCATTATATCTGGTCTAGTCTGAGTGAGATACAACAATCCACCAATCATTGATCTATACTTTGTCTGATCTGCCTTTGGAGAGTCATCATCTTTGCTCAACTTACATCCGGTTGCCATAGGAGTGTTCATTGGCTTTGAATCTTCCATACCGAATTTCCTCAACAATTCTTTCACATATTTGGTCTGAGAAATGAAGATCCCTTTCTTTGTTTGAGTAATTTGCAGACCCAAGAAGAAATTCATTTCACCAAGCATAGACATTTCAAACTCACTTTTCATCTGATTTGCAAAAGTTTTGCACATACTATCTCTTCCTCCAAAAATGATATCATCCACAAACACTTCAACAATCAAAATGTTTTCATGATCAATTTTGAAACATAAGTTACTATCAGCAGTACCTTTGTTGAATCCAATCTGCACAAGATGCTTATCCAACCTTTCATACCATGCTCTTGGGGCTTGCTTCAATCCATACAATGCTTTCTTCAACTTGCAGACCATATCATCATTATCAGACAATTGAAATCCATCCGGTTATTCAATGTATACTTCTTCTTCCAAATCACCATTTAGGAAGGTAGACTTGACATCCATCTAATATACCTTGAAGTCTTTGAAGGCAGCATATGCAAGAAATAATCTGACTGCTTCAATTCTTGCTACCGGAGCAAAGGTTTCTTCAAAATCAATTCCTTCTATTTGAGAGTAGCCTTTGCAGACCAATCTGGCTTTGTTTCTGATAACTTCACCAACCTCATTTAGTTTGTTCCGGAAGACCCATTTGGTTTCAATCACATTCTTGTTTCTAGGTCTGGGAACAAGATCCCAAGTGTGATTTTTCTTAATTTGCATCAACTCTTCTTCCATTGCTTTTGTCCAATTTTCATCATTGCATGCTTCATTTATTGTCTTAGGTTCAATCTTTGAAATCAAACAACATTCATCTGAATTTTGACCAATTTTCCTCCTTGTTTGTACCCCTTTGCTTTTGTCACCTATGGTCTGATCTTCAGAGTGATTTAAAGTTACA
Source organism: Cunninghamia lanceolata (assembly GCA_027924645.1). Taxonomy (NCBI): domain Eukaryota; kingdom Viridiplantae; phylum Streptophyta; class Pinopsida; order Cupressales; family Cupressaceae; genus Cunninghamia; species Cunninghamia lanceolata. The sequence continues at coordinate 20,737,503 of BSBN01001965.1, forward strand.
TACCTTGGAACTTTGGGAGTCTCTTGCACTGCTATTTCTTGATCAGGTTCATTCAGACAAACCTCTTCTTCCTGATTTACCAGATCAGTCTGAATCTGACTTTCAAGAAGGGATTGAGTTCCTTGAATCAGAGCACCATCCTGATCATCTTCATCATATTCATAAAACCTTGAGGGCTTCTCAATTCCTTCATCAACCTTCACATTTGTACTTTCTATCATCTTTTTCAGTCTCTTATTGTAACACCGGTATGCTTTGCTTTGAGTGAAGTAACCCAAGAAAATTCCTTCATCACTTCTAGCATCAAACTTTCCTAGATCTTCATCTCTTTTAATGTAACACTTGCTACCAAATACTCTGAAATATCTCGCAGTAGGAGTTATACCAAACTAAAGTTCATAAGGAGTCTTACCGGTATTGTTCCTGATTTGAACTCGGTTAAGAGTGTAAACTGCAGTGCTGACAGCTTCTCTCCAAAACATCTGAGGAATATTTGCTTCCATCATCATTGTCCTGGAAGCTTCCTGGATGGTCCAGTTCTTTCTCTCAACTACTCCATTCTGCTATGGAGTCCTAGGAGCAGACAACTGTCTCTTTATGCCATGCTTCTCACAAAAGTCTATGAATTCACCGGATGTGAATTCACCACCTCTATCAAACCTTAAACACTTCAGTTTCAATCCAGTCTAATTCTCTACCATAGCCTTGAAGATTTTGAACTTCTCAAAGGCTTCTGATTTCTCTTTCAGAAAGGTAACCCACATCATCCAGGAATGATCATCAATCAGTAACATGAAATATCTATCACCTTGCATACTTTGGATTCTTGTCGGACCACATAGATTAGTATGAACTAATTCCAATAATCCAGTAGAGGACTGATCTTTGCTTTTGAAAGAGACTCTACTCTGTTTGCCTAGCTAACATTCTTTGCACAAACTATTTGTAGGTTTTACCAATTTTGGAAGATCTCTTACAGCCTAAATATTGCTTATCTTGATGATGTTATCAAAATTTACATGACACATCCTTCTATGCCATAGCCAACTCTGATCAACTTGAACAAACAGACAACTTTTATTTGAACCAACCAGATGGAAGATATTACCTTTTGTTTGAGTACCGGATGCAATCTCAATTCTGGAGCTTTCAAAGATCTTGCATCTTCCATTTTTGAACCGGAGATCATAACCTTTGTCTACTAACTGTCCAACACTGAGAAGATTGTGCTTCAATCCTTCAACATACAATACATTACCAGTTTTGCTCTTTCCATCAAAAGAAATAGTTCCCCTACCTCTGATTCTACCTGTAGAATTGTCACCAAACTTTACCATTCCTCCTTCATACCTTTCTAAATCTAAGAACTTGTTCTTGTCACCTGTCATGTGGTGAGAGCATCCACTGTCAATAACCCAATCATCCTTTTCTTCAACTTGGGCAGCCAAAGCTCTTTCTACAACCTTATGGTTGACAGATTCAGAGGATATTGGTTCTTCTTCCTTGATGGCAATAAACACCCATTCATTTTCGGATTTGCTTCCTATTTCTAATTCATCATCTGTTACTCCTTCATTGTCATCTTCTTCATTAACATAATAGCAGTTCTTTTGAGACCTTTCTCTGTTAGTATTAGACCTTGTAGATCTTTCCAGACATCTTGAAGCAAAATGACCAATCTTATTGCAGTTGAAGCACTTAAAGGGTAGTTTTCCTTCATACTTATCAGACCCTCTTGGCAGTCTCTTTGCAATGAGGGCTTCAAGTTGAACTGTTTCTGCTTCTTCCTCTTCCATGTCTTTCCTTGCTTGATCATACCATGACAACTTCTTTGAAGAGTTCTCTCCCGGATCAAATCTTTGTTTGCCTTTCACATAGGCACTGACTTTAAATGCAGATTTAGTCTTGGGGGGATCATCTCCAAACTCAATCATTTCAAATGCAGCCAGTTTGCTAGCCAGTTGCTCTCTTGTGACAGTTGTATGGGCTCTGACTTCATCAATGGCAGCAACCTTGATTTTGTAGGTAGCAGGAAGGGATCTGAGAATTTTGCAAACAATTTCATTTTCATCCAGAACTCCACCATCATTCCTGATTCCACACACTAGCTCATTCACTCTTGGCATAAAGGTAGTGATATTTTCATCATCTCTCATCTTCAATCTTTCAAATTTCCCTTTCAGACTTTGCAACCTTGCACTCTTGACAAACTCATCTCCTTCATACAGAAAGTCCAGTTTAGTCTAGATCTCATATGCAGTTGGTAGGTCAATAACATTTGAGAGATCTGAGTCATTCAATGCGCTTAGAAGAGCTTCATTGGTCCGCAGATTGTTTTCAACATCTGTGATTTCATTCAGAGTTGTCGGACCACCCTGTGGAGGAACATATGGTTTTGAGACCATAGTCAAGTATGCTTTTCCCATACACTTCAAATGACATTTCATGCGACCTTTCTAGAGAGTGAAGTTGGTTCCATCAAACTTCGGACTATCCTTCTTGTATGACGACATCCTGGATCTCCTCAAGAGGTTAAGCTCCTTTCAGAGGAACTTGGCTCTGATACCAATTGTTAGATTTAGGGCACAACTAAGAGGGAGGGTGAATCAGTTGTACAAAAACTTGCTTCTACTTCAAACACTTGATTCTTCTTTGTTAGTTAATAGCATATCAATTAACCATCCATGAAAGCATAATTCATAAACACAGGAGCAGATAAACATCAACACATTGGACACCAAGATTTTGATGTGGAAAACCCGGTTAAGGGAAAAACCACAGGGTGATTAACCCAAGGATTATTCTCTATTAGAAGAATAAGAAAAATGAATGGCACATGCCAATTAGGGCTCACTGCCCGAGCACACTACTCACAAAGAGGCACACTACCTACAAGAGACACACTGTCTACAAAGTGATAAGAATCACAAACTTGAACTAGAGATTGACATCTTTACCATGTCTGGATCAGTTCCATTTAAGCCTGAGATACTTCTGCTCTGCCCTTCGCTCTTTCTCTATACCACACTCATCCGCTGCTCCACACACTTTTAAATGAACTCACAAACCTTTATTTATACAAGACATTGACTTAGGAACAATCATCTAAGTCGGCAATCAACCATATGGACATTCGCAAGATGATTAATACATACGGTCGGCCACCACAAGAACATTCACAAGATAAACAACTCATCCGGTCGGCTAGTTTGAACAAGAACTTCATCTGGAAGAATATCTTCAATTTCAAGCTCTACCACCAATGTGGACCAACAACATAACCTCAACATGATCCAAGAACCTTCACAAGCTTGCCTGATTAACTAGGTACATCCACACTTCCTCTACTCACTGGAATCTCTTCTCCTCTTCATCTGGGACTTCAAGAACATAGTCTGTCGCGACTGTCAAACTGAAAAAGGTTCTTTCGGACTTCCAAACTTTGTACAAACTGAGATGACACATCACAAGGACATCCCAAACACTCCTTCCAATCTGCAGAGTCTGATAATGCACCTCCGAATCTCACCAGACCTTTTTGTGACACTCTGTTCCTCCGGAGCATCTCCCAGAACCGGTTCTACTTGACCAATCACAACTTTTTCATATCTTCATGTGGACCTCTGAAATCTTAACTAGATCATCTCAAGACTCATATCTACTAACCCTTTAATCTGTATCCTCTGATTCTCAACCTATTGAGTACATGTGCCTTCTTCTTATCATTGTTCTTCACTGTTCCTGATTGAGACTACTTTTCTCAATATCCTCAACACACAGCTCATCCAAACCTTCTTACCAATGCAATATGAGTATGTTGACATCAATGACAACACTAGTTAACCTCATACTTGCAACATTTATTTTGTTTAAGTTCAATGTTGTGTGGCGATTTGAAAGTATCATTGTTTTGGAAATTTTGAAGTTATTTGATTTTTTTGGATTTTTTTGAATATTTGGTTTTTTGAAATGTTTTGATTTTTTTGTGTTTTTTGGAATGTTTGATGGAATGAGATGAATTGTGAGCAAGCAGGCAGACAGTGCGTATAGTTTTCTAACCGCGAGATGCTAAGTATCTCAACCCATAGCTAAGGTTGAGGAAATGCCCCAGTGATGAATAGGACCAACTTAGTACACATGGAGAAGCAAGCAAGCGAGGGGAATGCCGAACAATTCACAAGCCATGGTGAGTGTGAAAAGGTTATTATGAAGTGGAAGGTGATTGGGATGGAAAGATCAAGTGGAGCTCCAAAGGAAAGAGGAGAGAATGTTAGGAATTGCATGCAGAAGATATCAATTAAATGCAAATAAAGATTAAACAAAGGAATGAAAAATTCACAGAAATAATAACAGTGAGAGACAATTTTTAACGTGGTTCACCCAAACTTAGGCTACATCCACCAAGAGAGAGTCCAATATTATTATCCAACAAATCAAACCGATTACAACTAGCAATCCTTGCAAATCAATACCACTGCAAATGCTATAAATATAATATCAACAAAAACCCTAACCCTTAGCTGTTTTTATCAAGACTTATGTCAGTTACAAAATAGGGTTTATTTATGTCAACCAATAGAAAAATAACTCTGAAGCCTTTATAAAATAATACAAGTTGTTTGAGGTTTCGGGGGCACTGCCCCTCAACCCCGTCCTGTATCGCAACAAGAAGCGCGCTAGGGGCACTGCCCCCTTGACCCTGTCTTGGGGGTACCACCCCCAAACCCCTGTTAAATAATTTGGGGGGAAACTACACCAATAAAAGTGGGGAAAATGTAACCTTCGAGTCTGATTAGGCTCCATATAACAACAGAGAAGCCCCTGCACATGGCGTCGATTTCTTAATTTTCACCATGGCACTTGCTCAAGGTGCCACCAGAGTGGTTTTCACCATTGAACAAATTGAATTCTCTTTACTTTTCCTTTTTTTCTTTTGTATTTTTTTTAGACTTTTTTTCATTTTTTTGGTATTTTTTCAGGACTTCTTTCCATTTTTTTTGTTTTTTTTCAAGACTTTTTTCCATTTTTTGTATTTTTTTCAGGACATTTTTCCATTTTTTGTATTTTTTCATAAAATCCAATCCTTTGTCATACTGTTAAATAGGTATCTTTATCTCTAGTTCTTCAGTTTGTTCTTTTGTTGCATTCTCATCTTTGTACAACCATCTCAGAAGATCAGCTTCTTCCATTTCATCATAAATAGCTCCCCATTTTTTGAAAGTAATTGATTTATAACCCAATGTAGCATCGGTGTCTGATATGGTCTTAGTCATATGTGGCTTGTCATAGGTGTGGGGAGATAAAGGTAGCCTTCCAATGCAAAGAGAATGATTCAAGGTATATTCTCCTACTCCTTGTTCTTTCACTTGTATTTTGCTCTTAGCCTCATTGGATTTTGAGGTGGACACCTTTAAGGACTCAGGATCAACATATGCTTGAGAAGGAAGTGCTTCATGATTGCTAGGGATTGTGATTTTAGTTTTAGGGCTTAGATTATTACAATACATGAAAGGGTTTGGATCTCCTAGTATTGTGATTTTGACACCATTGTGTGGGAATTTAATGTACTGATGGCATGTAGAATGTACCACTTGCATTGCATGAATCCAGGGTCTTCCTAGGAGGATGTTATAGGTCAAAGGGAGATCAAGGACTTGGAAAACCACATCCTTTACCACATGCCCAACCTTGATTGGTAAAGTAATTGATCCTTTAGATGAGCATTCATCTTCATCACATGCCTTTATGGTAATCTTTTTCTTTGGATCGGCTATGCTTTCAGAGAACCCTAATGTTGTGACCAATTTCTAAGTACAAATATTAAGACCTGCTCCTCCATCTATCAAAACTCTCTTGATCTTGACTTTATGGACAAGGACTTCAATGTGTAAAGGTGTGTTATGTGGTTGTCGGATGGACGAATCATCGTTCTCAGTAAAAGTGAGAGTGTGAGGAGAAGTGATGTGTCCCACCATAGCTTGGAATTGATCTACATGCAAGTTTGTAGGCACTGTAGCAGTAGCAAGTGCTTTATCTAGGATAGATTTATTCTCTGGAGATAGGTGTAGCAGCTCAAGTATAGAAATTTGCATGGGTGTTTTACCTAAATGCTCTATGAGTTTGTATCATGAAGCTGGTGCAGCGGGTTTTGAATTAGGACCTCTAAGGGTAACAGTGCCTCTACGGGTAGTAACATTGTACTCAGGTTCTTTTCCTTTTATAATGAAAGTGTTCACATGATTATTGACTTACTGATGTTATTTATGACAGTCATACTTTGCAGTAGTATAGTTTACACCATCACTGGATTCGAGGGCCTTTCCTTTAACCTTGTCATTCTTAGGGAAAGGATTTTTGAATAGATCTCACAATCAGAGTTACTAGAAGGAGTGTGTTTGTCAACTGCTATATTACCATCATCAATAAGGTCTTGTATCATATGTCGAAGTTTATTGCAACTATTAGTCTTATGTCCTTTGTGTCTATGATAATTGCAAAAGTGATCATCATTCCACCATGGGGGTTTGACTTGTGGATTATATTATCTTATCTCAGGTAGCATTATAAGATTATTTTGAAGGAGTTCTTTTAATACAGATTCAAGCAATTGTCCCAATGGTGTAAAATTTCATTTAGGGAAGCTTCTTTGTTTTTCTTTTCCTTTGTCTAAGGATGAACCTTTAAGGTTGTAGATAGGTTATGATGTTTTAGTCATTTTCGCATCAACAACTCCGTCATTGACCACATTCTTGTTCTTAACCCAAAAAGGTGTCTTGTTACTCAAGCCTAATTTTTGATCTTTGTCATGATTAAGTTTAATAGTTTCATCATCGATGAGAGTTTGTTTGATTCAAAATCCCATTTCTATGAATTCATCAAAGGAATCCAAGCATTTGAGGTGAAGTTCCTTTCCAATTTCCTTGTTCAAATTTTGACAAAAGAGGTCAACCGATTATTTATCTAGAATGTTATAAGGTAATAATTTTGTCAAATGTCTCCATCTTTGTAAAAATAACACAAAAGATTCTCCTTGTTTTTGCTTAGTGTTAAAAAGGTTTGACATGGTCACTTCATGTTCATAGTTGTAACTATAATTTGAGACAAATTTATCAGCTAGCTCTTGAAAAGATTTGATGGTTGGGGGTAATCATGAAAACCATTTGATAGCTTCTCCTCCCAGACTACGAGGGAATAATCTCATAAGATATGTCTCATCAACTAGGAATTCCAAGGTAGCAATGCAAAATTCTCTTAAGTGATCTTTAGAGTCTCCTTTTCGCCTATAAATTTATCAAGTCTTGGTATGTCCCAGTGACTGGGAAAAGGTGGCATTGGTATGCTCAGATCGAAAGGATAAGGACATATATCTTCAATGGAAAACTTGTGGGATGATGTTTTATTGTTCTTGAGAGTATCCAATTCCTGTCTCAATGCTCTAAGTTCATCCAAGTTGTTTGGCTTTGATATTTTTGAAGAACTTTTATAGCTTGGTTTCAAATAAAAGGGTCTATGATCCTTCACTTTGTTGTCATTGTGTGTCTTTGTAGTTTTAGGTCCAATAGATCCTATTTTTTCATTTTCTATGAGTAAAGATGCATCAAAATCACCAGGTATTTTTATCCCTTCATCAGCAATGACTTTAAAATAATGTTTTGGATTATGTTTGACCACGGGCTTGAAGAATTTTTGAAACTTTTTATCATTGAGGGCTTCCTTTATATCTTCTGGGGATATTTTTTCATCACTTGTATTGTTTTGTTCTTCCTCACTTGTAACACTAATGTGTTCTTCTTCATCAAGATTGTTATGATGTCTTTTTCCTTCTTGTTCCATTTCTCGTTGTATTTGTGATCTTGTCTTAGGGGGCATAGGTGATGTTATCAAAAAATGTGAACAACAGTATTAAACAACTAATCATCCAATAACTCAATGGAAATTGATTTAAACACAAGTAAACAAAGAATATACCTTTGAAGACCGTTTTACCTCTATGCTTCCATTATTCGCCTATCTCCTCTTGATCTTGATGGTAATGGAGCTCTCAGAAGTGTGCACTTCCTTGCTATTGAAGATGACAAGAGTAGAATGACTATGGGTGGATTATGCAATGGAGATCACACTACAATGTAATACTAATGGATATGGATTGATGTAGACATGATTGGATGAGTATTGTGATAATGAGGTTGTGTGAATGCAAGTGGATGATAACTTTGCCACAGGCATGTTGGTATGATTCCTACAGAGTAAGATTGCTTAAGCTTAGATGGATGCAAAATGAGGGAATGAAGGTTCATTTTATAGGCTCAAGAGAGGCCAAATCTAAGTGCCAATAGATCCATGATTGGAGGAATTACCTGTGAGGTGTATGGTTGAGAAAATTTGAGAGAATGTCCGTGAATCAGGAGAGGACAAGTGTCCAAGCCTTCTTCATGAGTTATGGGAGTTAACAGAAAAGATTGAAGAGTTAACTAAGATGATTGATCAGTTAACAGAATAGATTGACCAGTGAACTCAATTGACTAATTAGTTGACAGATTTGATTGATGAGTTAACTAATTTGATTGGAGGAGAAATAGGACATGTGGGTGAGGGAATATTAGCTAATTAAATATTAAAATATTTAATTACATGTACAACATGGTGAGGTGGAAAGGTGATGTGGAAAGGTGAGGTGGATTTATGAAATTAGGACATTAGGATGGAGGAATTTAGGATTAATTAAATAATTTAGAATTATTTAACTATGTGAGACATTAGAAGAATTAGGGAATTTAATTAAATAAAATTGATTTTATTTAATTTTGAGATGTGAATCATTTAAATAAATTAGAATATTTATTTAATTGATAGAAGAATAATAATTAAGATAAATATTAAAATATTTATTTAATTCGACACAAGCTATTTTTAGGTGTATACATTTTGTACCTCTTTGATGCAATGTATTTTATCACATTGTTTGAAAGAATTAAAAATTTTCTATGATTGATACATGCCCCAGTTTTCCCCTGGTACAAGTTTAATGATGATAGGATGCCCTCTTGGGAGATTGGATGGGAAGAATGTGATGACAAGATGACTGACAATCTCACGATGAGATAGGGTGAACAACAAGTTAGGGTGAAGAAATTGGTTGACGTAAGATAAGGGATGGAATGAAAGAGCTGAATGACACGTGATGCAAGATAAAATGATAACACACACAAACAAGCAAACAAGTATGCACAAATGATACAAGAACAAACAAGTTATTGCCCCTGTCCAGCTGTAAACCAATGATTAATCGATAACGATCGACGATAGTGTTTTTCATTGTGGGGAACGATATATCCCTAGATCAACACAAAGACGTGGAAAAGATATATCACACCGATAATTATAATTGATTGAGTTGGTTTACGACAAGATTAGGATCAAGACCACTGATTGCAATTGGATAATTTGACAAGATTGACTTTACTTGTTTGGTATGGATTAGGGATGGACTTGCATTTGGATTATTGCTTGGATTGATTAGACAAGGATGAATAGATCACATGGATAACTAGAAGAAACAATTGGATAAACTGCCAGAAAGGACTTGGATCTTAAGACAGTTGGAAAAGGTTTATTATGGAATGAAATGCAATTTGATATGTATGGATGTGGATTTTGTAATCTTTGTATACAAGATTTTGAAGTACTTTGTTTCATCATTAAGCTTTTAAAATGTAAGAAAATACAAGCATCTAGGTATAATTAAACCGAGATGACCTGAGTATTACTTCATGGATTATGATTTAGCAAATTAATACAAGCATATAAGTATAACTAAACCAAGATGACCTGAGTATTGCTTGCGTATCAACAGACAAGGATTACACATGTTTCATGTTTAGGCCTCGGATGTCCTCGATGATCATTTTGTTGATCATGTCTTTAGACAAGGCTCTAACATTACTAAAGATAAACCCACAAACAACAGACAAAGAAATGATTATGCCCCCATCATAGCTCCTCTAGTTTTTGACATCCTTGAGTAGCATAAAAGGACATAATAACAAGAATCAAGATAATAAGACTTAAAACAACCATTAAACCTTCTTGCCATAGATATACATTTTCTTGCAATAACTTGATAGAGTCATGTTTGATGTTTTAGGCAGGTCAGTGTTGTCAGGTGTAGTTTGATGCCTCATTGTCAATATGATGTTTTAAAATCTTGCTTTGTTGCATTGCTTGTTGTCTAGTGATAAAATCATGATCCAATTTGTTACCCTCTGAGTTATAGCATTCAAAAATCCAATTCACTAAGTAGGTTGAGGATTTTCCCCTAGTCAAGTAAAGGATCGATTTATTATGGACAAACTAATAATAGACACGATGAAGAACAAGCCCTAAGGGACTGACCTAGTGCCTCAAGGGCTCATTGATAAATGGCCTTGCCTACGTGACAATATAGAGGCAACGTAGTTCAGGGTGTGGACTTTGTGGACCTAGGAACTAGGTGATGGGAAATGGTGAGGATTTAGATGGACAAAAGGATGGGTGATATGGGCTGGAATGGATGGGAAGCCTCAGGGGCTCATTAATGATGGCCTTGCCTACGCGACAGCTGAGAGGCAATGTAGTTCGACAATGGTACTAATGATGGGGTTGCAGACAATTTGATGTATTTGGGATTTTCTAGAGTTTGCTAATTTTTTTTATGTTTGTGGGATTTTTCTAGATTTTGCTAATGTTTTGACATTTTTGGGATTTTCGGATGGGAATTTGGATAGCCTAAATGCTAGATACTGATGACAAGGGAACATCATGTATAGGTAAATGGATGGGTGATAATGGATAATGGATGGGTAGGTAGAAGGAAACAAGGATGTGATCTCCAAGGACTATGTCGCATAGGAATAACTCAGGATTTGACATGAAAAAGCTTATGACAAAGGAGGATGAGAGGCTTGGATTGTTTTGAAAAAGATAAGGTATATCTAGAGTTTTTCCAAAGCATGTTTCTACATTTTGCCCCCATATCTTTATCAAGATCAAAAGAGGAATGGAGGATGAATGGACTCAATATGATAGGTATATGTAGGATAAGGATGATAGGATGGTATGGTAAGATAGGATGGAAAATGATAGGGTCAATGAGACAATGTGCTCCCAAGGGTAAATGACATGGAAGATCAACCTACACATGACACCTATTTGCCAGGTTTTCATCATGGTAGTTATCCAAGGTGCCACCAAGGATGGTTTTCACTATTGGATGAAGGGATTTTTTTTTGAAACATTTGGATGGGAGAAGGTGGATATGGATGGGAGAGACTAAAGTGTCTAGTTCCATGAAAGGTGATAGTCCCTCTAGATGGATGTTGTCGCATGGACTATGTCAATTGTTCTCATAGATGTTGGTAGGGGATTGCATGAAAGTGAGATGGAGAAGGTAGATAGTGGATTATGATGTGGATTATGTAAGACTTATGCAAGGATGGAGGGAACGCTTATGCAAAAGCATGGACCCTAGGAATAGGATGAGAAAGATATGTAGGATAATAGTGGAAGGAAGGGGAGATGGAGGTATGTGGAAGTGTCACGGGATGGAAGGGAACCATGACCAACGGTTGCACATACCATGATAAAAATTGAAGTTTATGATGGGAAGGTGGTGTAGGAAGAAATGGAGATTTTTGCTTAGTGGATGAGTGATTTAGGCATTTAGGGACCACATAGACTGAGTATTTTTATTATTTTTGCTTGTCATGTGGGATGGAAGAATTTGAGACTTTTAGATGGAATGGGATTTTTGGATGGAAGAGGAGAAAGTGGATGGTTGGGATTCTTGAGAGGTGGATGCCTCATTTAACTTGATGGATTTTTGCTTAGGTACCCAAACCATTTTTCTTTTAGACTTCACTTGTGAATGTATGGGCTTGGGTACATGTAGCTTTTGTGCAGCTTCTGAGGTAAGTACTTGTTGCTTGGGGACCCACACCTTTTTTAGTTTTGCTTTGAGGTGTGTGAGTGTATGTAGCTTTTGAGATGGGTTTTTCTTTGATTCTTTGGATTGATTTCCTAAGGTATTAGGACCCTTAGGATTTTTGACTTTATGAAAGGATGCATCCCAATGTTTATTTTTGAATCCCATAGGTTTGGTGGAATGAGTGGAAGCTTCATGTTTAGACAATATGTGCATTTGCCAATCATGATTTGAAATGTGAGGGAATGTGTAGATGGATGAATTTGGCATTGGGAGAAGTGGAAGCAAAGTGGATGGAGGGATAGTAGGAGTTGGAAGGAGTGGAGGTAAAGTGGATGGTGGAAGGTGTATGGTCACATGCTTTTGACATTTGTAGGATGAGGGAGGTGGAATGGCAACATATGTTTTGGGAATATGATAGGGTTTGTGATGGGAAGTGGTGGATTTAGAAGGCATGGAGGAAGTACCAATATCATGAGATTTCTTTTCTTGGGGGGTATAACCAAGGCCATAAGAGGGTGGAGGGACTTTGACATGGATAGGCTCCAAAATACCTTGTTCATGAAGGCCTAAGCCTTTACCTTGATAGTTCATATTTTGGAGTATGTCGTGGACAATGGGATTATGGGTGATTTGGACACTAGATGTGAGATCATTATTTGATGGGGAAGGTGAAGTGGTAGATAATGGTTTCTACTCTGCTAAGAAAGAACATTCATGGATGAAGGTAGTGAGACCAAGGGGATAGGATAACGGATTTGTAACATGGTCGATAATGGATGGTGAAGGATCATTAGGATCTTGATTATTGCTATGCTCACTAATATCCAAGTTATTGGTTTGATCATCTATGTGCACTTGGGTGGCAAGTGTCTCATCAAGGAAAGTGTGTGTTGTTGGATCATGGATAGGACTAGGTGGATCATGGATAGGAGTAATGGAGATTTCTTGCTCATGGATGGTTATGGGGTTATGGATAGATGGGGTAATACACTCATGACCATGGAATGCATAAAGTTGGCTAAGAGGATCATCATGGTTCGCTTGATCCTAGATAGGACCTTGATCATAGACGGGATCTTGATCATAGATAGGATTAAGTGTGATATGGATGGGATCAATTTGCTCATGTATAGGTTCTTCATCAATGATAATACCTTGATCATAGAAAAGATATAGGTTATGGATAGGTTGGATTTGGGTTTCTTTCTCATGTATGGGTATAGGATAAAGTTGTTCATGGATATCTTCTTCGTAGGTAATATCTTGATCATGGAAAAGATAAACGTTATGGATGGGTGGAATGAAAGTAATTTGATCTTGATTAGGACTAGGACTTGATGTTTTCACATGCTTAGGATTAGGTTCTTGACATACCTCTTGGGTTACTTGAATAGAAGTGATAGGATCTTGGATAGGCTTGACATGCTCTTCAGGGTTATCAACATGAGGTGATGATGGATCTTGACTTAGATTAATTGGTGGGGATTTTTCAATAGGCTCAAGGGGTTGTGGACTATATGATGGGGTTGAAGCAATGGACGTGTTTGAAGGCTCTTTGATAGGCTCTTGGGTAGGTGTTTTATGACATGGAGATGGTTGGTTCCTTGCTAATAGCCATTGGATCACATCCTTCATGAGTGTATGGGTGGCTGGGCAATATAACGGATGGAGAATAATGGTAGAAGGCATAGGCTTATGATTAAGGTTAGGATTGCTTGTGCTAGATGGGGATGACATTGGATGAGTGGATTTTGATTTCTCTATGGCTTTTCTTTTGCTGTAATATTTTGGAAAAAGTCTTTGGAGAAGATCGTTCAAGGATTCTTTGGTTGGTGGATTAGAGCTTGGGGAACTTGATGGCGGTGTTGGTGTAGGACTAGTATGCTTTGGTATATGCATTCTAGGGGACAGTGATGGAGGACTAGTAGATGGAATGGTATATGATTCCAAATGTGGCATTTCCCTTGTCAATAGTATCATTAAGACGGGTTAAGGATGCGTGATCTTGGTATCTAGAGGGGAAAGGTGTCGTAACCAAGCTTTTATCAAATGGATAACGGGATATGTCCTTTAATGAATATCATTTTGTGGAAGATCCGGTTTGTAAATCTCCAACTTGTTGTAAAGCTTAGATTTTTTGTGTGAGTGCTTCTAATGGATTTGTCACATCCTTAGCTTTCTTATTTTTGGGAGCTTCAGTTTCATTTGTTTGCCTTGTTTCTCTCAATTTTTCTATGTCAAAATTGGAAGGTAACTTTGCTCCTTGTTGTGCTAGCATAAGGAAGTACTTGTTGGGATCCGTGGCAACGACCCTATCCATCATCTTTAGGAATTTTGGATCTTGAAGTTGTTTAAGGAGTTCCACTTGAGTAATCTCCTCATCATCAGAATTATGCCCATTATTGTTTAGGGAACTCATTTTTTGCTTTTGTTTGGATTGGGACCTAGTCTGAACCATGCAATTTTGTGGATGTGACAGAAGTTGGATGCAAGACTTGGGGGATTTGGTTTGTGAGGGTGAACTTGGTGTGGTTGAGATGACAAGATTTTCCTAAGGTTCAAATTTTGATCTACTGTTGTTCGAGCAAATGTGCTCTTGAGGTAAAAGATAGTCAAAGTAGGGAGAGTTGATCACCGCTATTGATATGGACTACTTTTATCAAGATTACACTAGTTTAGTTCTGAGATGAAGGATGATATGTCATGTTATGAAACTAACTAGATTTTTGTTTTGAATTATGGAAGATCTTAATGACACCTTAGTAGGAAACTTGGTTTGCTTTGTTTGATGTTTTTACTATGAATGATATGGCAAATGGAAGAAATTTGGAAAATGGATGCGAAACTAATTTGCATGGTTTTCCTGAGATCACAAACGAGGTATATGCAATAATGGGTATCTAGAACTAGTTCAAATTTTTCTCTAAAGTGTACGGAATAGCTCTCTATTTTCTGAGTTCTGTAGAAGGTTTGCCTTTTTGTTTCAGTTTTCTCAATCTTGGCTTGTTTTCACAATGTTTCTTGAAGTAAATCTGGTATTTTCGCTGATGATTTGTATCAATTAGTTGCAAGAAAACACATCAAACAAGAAGATTCCATGTTGTTTTTATAAATTGTGACCAAAAGCAAGCACAATCCTAAGGTTGGCAAGGACAGTATTTGATGAGTTCTAACTTGGGTTTTACCCCAACCACTTACATAAAGGCGTGACAGATAGTAACTTGGTAGCACCGGCTCCCCTCCACAGCACTCACTTCTCACGCATATCAAGTTACAGTTCCTTTGAAGAGTTGAACTTTTTGTCTCCACACTAAATGAGTGTATGATGTTGGATGGCTCTAGAGGTTCCTCCTCCTGTGTCACCAAATAGGGGTTTGGCATTCTAAAAATAATGGCTTTTTAGTATGGACATCCATTCGGGTGGTTACACGTGCGGTAATTGCTTTGATAAGGAGGCTTCCCAGCATGCAGAGGTTATGCTCCACAGGGCTTTGGGGGAAACATTTGTTGATGTAACACAGCAACACCCATTGTTTGCAACTTTCATCACAAACACAATTTATTTATAATGACTTGGAGGTGGCTTGGCTTTAGCCCGTTGTCACTTAAGGTCATCTCACTTGGAAGGAAGGAATTCCAAGGGCAGACCTCTCTAAAGGTTACACATGTAAAATGATAAGTTTGGAATTATGGTCACCCAAGAAAGGGGAGAACATAGGCCTATTATCATTTCCAAGCATGGAGAACAGTGGTTCTTTATCTTCCTAGTTAAAAGAAAAATAACTAAATGTGTTAACTCTACCAAGCACAGAAATTTATAACAAGATAGAAGTAACTTGGAAAAGATTGTTTATTTTTACCTTCTAACAAATCTAGGTGTAGATTGTTGCTTGAAGAAAAAAACAAGTGTTACTTTCCCCTATTAAGCTATGTGATGGATTGTAGTGCAAGATAGTAAAAACATAAAGAAATTATTCAGTTTTAACCCCTAGGTTTGGACTATGTTCGAGCTGTTTAACTAGAGAGCAATAACTTTGAAAAGATGGTTCATTTTATCCCTTAAACAGATCTATGTGAAGGTTTGTTTGTTGCAGAAGAAAACAAATTACTTTCCTTTAATTTACTGCTAGATGAGTGACTTGTAATTGCAAGATTGACTTGAAAGATTTGTTTAGTTTTTAACCACCTAAGTTGGGACTAAGTGCAAGTTGTATGCAACAAATCAGTTTACTCCTTCCTATTTTAATCTAGATGAAATTTGTATGAAGATGTTAGATTACTATCTCTTAATTAAATCTAGATGAACTAAGGATGTAGCTAAATGACTAAACAATGCTCCTACACCTGCGAGAAGATGTTAGTATGGAAAGATTTGTGAAACATTACAATGTTTTTGACAGATTATGCTATAAACATGAATGCACAGGATTATGCTATAAATGTGCAGGAAGATTTATCAAATGCGCGGAAAGACTTATCATATGCATAGAAAGACTTATCATATACACAGAAAGACTTATCATATGCACGTAAAGACTTATCATATGCGTAGAAAGATTTATCATATGCGCAGGACTGGTTATTTTTCTCCTGTAGGCTCTATTTTTGGCATGGATGTGCAAAACTAGAACTCATATGCGCTAAAATGACCTGTTACGACTTCAAGTGCACCAAAAACTCAAATTTGATGTTAAAAATGGGGCAATTCCCCATGGTGGGTGTCATAAATGTTATCATAAAATGTGAACAACAATATTAAACAACTAATCATCCAATAACTCAATGAAAATTGATGTAAACACAAGTAAACAAAGAATATACCTTCGAAGACCGTTTTACCTCTATGCTTCCATTGTTCACCTATCTCCTCTTGATCTTGATGGTAATGGAGCTCTCAGAAGTGTGCACTTCCTTGTTGAAGATGACAAGAGTAGAATGGCTATGGGTGGATTATGCAATGAAGATCACACTAATGTGCAATACTAATAGATATGGATTGATGGAGACATGATTGGATGAGGATTGTGATAATGAGGTTGTGTGAATGCAAATGGATGATAACTTTTCCAAAGGCACACTAGTATGATTCCTACAGAGTAAGATTTCTTAAGCTTAGATGGATGCAAAATGAGGGATTGAAGGTTCCTTCTATAGGCTCAAGAGAGGCCAAATCCAAGTGTCAATAGATCCATGACAAGAGGAATTACTTGTGAGGTGTACGGTTGAGAAAGCTTGAGAGAATGTGCGTGAATCAGGAGAGGACAAGTGTCCAAGCCTTCTTCATGAGTTATGGGAGTTAACAGAATAGATTGAAGAGTTAACTGAGATGATTGATCAGTTAACAGAACAGATTGAGGAGTCAACAGAATAGATTGACTAGTGAACTCAATTGACTAATTAGTTAATAGATTTGATTGATGAGTTAACTAATTTGACTGGAGGAGAAATAGGACATGTGGGTGAGGGAATATTAGCTAATTAAATATTAAAATATTTAATTACATGTGCAACATGGTGAGGTGGATTTATGAAATTAGGACTTTAGGATAGAGGAATTTAGGATTAATTAAATAATTTAGAATTATTTAATTATGTGAGACATTAGAAGAATTAGAGAATTTAATTAAATAAAATTGATTTTATTTAATTTTGGGATGTGAATCATTTAAATAAAATAGAATGTTTATTTAATTGATAGAAGAAGAAGAATTAAGATAAATATTAAAATATTTATTTAATTTGACACAAGCCATTTTTAGGTGTATACATTTTGGTGATTGTTCTGATCTTCAACCTAGGACTAGACAATGTATGGGACTCAAGATTAGGATGTAATGCAAACTAATGACTCTAAGATAAGATAATTAGAATGGAATGGTATGACTCTACAGATGACAAGCTTGATGCAAGAACTCAAGACAACTCTAGGTCTAAAGATAATTGTGATGCAAGGCTTTACCTGTGCTATGATGGATAGACACAAGGATAAGTGATCAAGTGAGGGTATGCTAAAGTAGGAGATGATGAACTCCAAGAAGATTTCCCTACTCAAAGACAGTGATATATTCCCTAACTCAAGGATGATGAACCTTAAGTGATACGCGTGATTAATAGCTAATGTTTGATTCAAGACCCAAGCAAAGTAACCTAAGTGCAAAATGGATACGCAAGGACTGAGGACATGACAGAATAGAATGATCAGAATATGCAAGGACTAGGTGGAATGATCTAGAATATGCAAGGATTGAAGGATCAGAACTAAAGAACAATTCTCCAAAGAGAATTAAATGCTAGGTTTGATTTGGACATGTAAGTCGAGTTCATTCATTAGATAGAAATTGCTCAGAAATATGTTTCGATTGCGGTAGTTCTTCAAGATACATTTTCTGATAGACCTTGAACTATGATATCTATGTTTGAAAAAGTGGAAAGTGGATCTTCGCTTAGGGATTTTGGTTTTGCAAGGGATCATGTAGACGTTTGTGTTGTTTTAACCTTTTGAGCAAGTTTTTGACATTTTGTAAGGTTAAAATGTTATAGATTCAAGGTGTGGTGTTTGGTTGAGATTGACAATGTTTGTTTTTTAACACACACGCAAAACACGGTAGAGAGAATATTTTGGATGACTCTGTTATAAAATCAGAGTAGAAGTCTAAATGGGGGCCTAGATTAGCCCCAAATTTTCACTAGTCTCAACAAATTTGAAGACACTCATAAGCATGCACAACCTAGGTTGGAAAGAGGATACTACTTGCCGAGTCCCTACTTGGATTTCTTCATATACTGAGACAAGGTGGATAGCTAGAGATATTGGTGACACTGGCTCCCCCACCAGGGCACGAGCACACCAAATCTCTTACCTTGAAGATCCAGAGATCTTATGAACTGAGGGATTTTCCGTCTCTACCCTGAAAAGTACATATAGGGTGGCTTTAGAGGTCTAACCTCCTGCACCAGCAAGCAAAAAAGGTTTTTGGCCTCTATAACAAATGGTTTCTAATCAGTGTTTTAGGATAATCTGGTGTCTATACATGTGGTGGTTCACTCATTTAAGAGGCCTCCCAACCCTCAGAAAGGGTTTTTACGTATCTCATGGATACTGAGGGAGACTTCCATTGGTATAGAACAGCGGCACCAGGTGATTAATGACTTTTGTCACAACCACAATTATTTATATAGCGGACTGAAATGAAAGTATCGCTTGGGTCGTTCCCTCTCACAAATCAGGAGGCAAGCCCTCTAAGGGATTAAAAACATAAAAAAGATGGGTCTAGCTTCTGATCACCGAGTTTGCACAAGGTGAGAGCATACACCTACCACCTTTCAAGCACAACAAACAATGATTAATTAACCCCCTAGTTAATCTGTGTAAACGGACATTTGAAAAAAAATTTAATCAATGAAAACCCTACAAACTACCATTAGTAGTTTGAATTTCTACTCTTTGACAAATGAAAAATCAAGTTTTAATTTCAATTCTTTGGCATGTGATTCCCTACACAAAGCAAAGTCAACATAGATTAAACACAAAATAAAAACTAAACTAGAAAGGAAAATAACAGTATTCTAACTAACGAAGATTAACAAACAACATTTAGTCTAAACCTAAACAAAATTAAAAACTAATTCAAGTGAAATTAATCTAACCAACAAAACAAATGATCTAACTAACAAAATCTAAAAACTAATTAAAACTAAGAAAACATTCTAATTAAAGCTAATTTAAAACTAATTAAGACTATCCTAAATAAAACTAATTAAAAATATCTAATTAAAACTAATTAAACTATCTATTTAAGACTATTTAAAACTATCTAATAAAAACTCATTAAAACTTTCTAATTAAAACTAATTAAAAATTTCTAATTAAAATGAAGTCTATGTTTTGAAAAATCTAATCATTATTCGACAATGGCCAGATCTGCTAAACGCTGGAGCTTTACAAATCTATAAATCTAATTTAAAAGTCTAGGGTATGTGCAGGATCATGTTGGGCCAAACTATACCTCTAAGTGGCAATGAAAATACAAAAAATCAGACTTTATCAAGTTCATGTGAAAATTTGAATGGATTATCTACACAATTTGAAAAAGATGTAAGAACGAAATTTGTAGAGAATTGAATTTAGTTTATAGGCTACTTTTTTTTTTTTAAACTAAATTTACTTAGTGAAAATTGAATATTTCAATGAACAATTATTAAATTTTTCAGAAAAAAATAAAAAGTGGGTGTCATTCCAGCCAATCTAACTATGGGTATATATATATATATATATATATATATATATATATATATATATTTGAAACTTTGAAAATAAGTAGAGGACTCATGCCCGGATGTGACACATATTTATTTGAAATTTTTTTCCAATAAAATAATTAGTTATGATTTTTTTACTATGACTTTTTTTAAAAACTAAAGAGTAATTTTCCAACCAACCTAACTCGATGAAAAAAATCAGAATTCAATTTTTTTTTTTTAACCTATAGCCAATGGAGCATAGAGTGACGCATCTTTCGGATCTGAAAAAGGTGAAATGGTTTGAAAGTTATTGATGTTTTTCAATCAGTGTATCCATCATGATTTCAGACACACACTATATAGAAAATTATTAATAATTATTTAACAAAATGATAATCAAGAAAATATTATATTTTTAGAAAGCTAACAATTTCCTCTATAAACCCTTTTTGTTTTATCAATTTTGCATTAAAAAAAAGTCGTCAGCATGAAGGGTGAAGTTTGAAGAAGAGAGTGAAACATGTAAAAACGTTAGAATTGAGGGAAAGTCAATTATGACAACTCCAAGCCTACATACAAGGCAAACGCGAAGTAAAACGGATATCCGTTTTGCTTTGGTAAAATACCATTTTTCCTTTTTTATGTTTTACAAAATGGATATCCGTTTTACTTTACCCTATATGTTACTCTCTCTCTCTCTCTCAAGGTGGTCTATCGAGATCCCGCAATGGTCATAAGTATTCATCTTTAGCTTTGTGTAAAATGCTAAAAGGGTGGTCTATCGATATCCCGCCATATTCTTACGACCATTGCATCTAATTTCATCTATGATCGAAAAGGCTTGTCTAGTTTCTAAGTTTTGTAAAGAGCATTGATAATAAAATTGTAATGTCCATTTTTAGATTCATTTTCTGCATTTTCTATAATCATGGTAATATATGAAATCACATTTTTTTGAGGCATTCTATCAAATAGTTAGCAATGCCTTGTCTATGTTTCCATAGTTTTTATAAATATTTACTAGAAAGTTACCAAATATAATATTTGATAAGAACCCCTCTATCATTATTCTTTTGATGGATGCCCATGTACCATTCCATTGGTGTAAGTAAATAAGATAGTAGAAAAGATCATGGAGTTTGGCTATATACGAGTCAACTACATTTGTTTGAAGATTTTTTTAACTTTTTCAACAAATTTCATTATGTTATGCATTGTAATTTTGGCACTTTGTAAGTTCTTTTTTGAAATGTATGTAAAAATAAGAAAAGTCTACACATAATAGTTGGTCTTTTGGTAAATAAACGTTGTGGAACTTTATGAGGCATGGGGATGTTGAACTTCACTGTAATTTACAAGTTTGTGGATGAGTGCATTAGGATTATTCATTGATGATACATAATTATTTTCAAAACCTTCATTTATATACTTATGAGATTTTGGGAAGTGGAGTCATGTTTTCCATCTACAACTTTGCAAAGGTTCCACTTTTCCACCAAATAGATTAATATTACTTTTAATCATGTAAGACTTTGGGAATGTTAAGATAAAATTAAGTTGCCAAAAGTGCACCTTGACTCTACACTTCTACTTTTTCGGATCTCTCTCTCTCTCTCTCTCTCTCTCTCTCTCTCTCTCTCTCTCTCTCTCTCTCTCTCTCTCTCTCTCTCTCTCTCTCTCTCTCTCTCTCTCTCTCTCTCTCTCTCTCTCTCTCTCTCCTAATTAAATCCTATTCCTAGCTTTCCTAGTTTTCCTTTTCCTTTCCAATTTGCTTAGGAGAGAGAGAGATAGATAGATAGAAAGAGAGTCCTAGTTTTCTTGTTTTCATTTCATTTGTCAATAAGGGAGAGGGAGAGATAGAGGGGAGAGATAGGGAGATAAAGGAATGATAGGGGAGAGAGAGGCAAGAGATAGAGAGATAGCTAGAGAGAGAGAGAGAGAGAGAAAGGAGATAGAGGGGAGAGATAGGGAGATAGAGAGTGAGCGAGATGTCCAGAGAGATAGGGAGAAGGATTGGGAGGTAGAGGGATGATAGAGATAGGGAGATAGAGGTTTAGGGTTGCTCAGGTTTAGGGTTTAGGGTTTAGGGGCATTATTTAGGGTTTTGAGAGAGAGAGAGAGAGAGGGTTACTTGGGGTTAGGGGTTGGGGTTTAGGGAAATTATTTAGGGTTTAGGGGCTAGGGTTTAGGGAAATTATTTAGGGTTTAGGGGTTTAGGGCTACTCGAGAGACATAGGGAGAGAGATTGAGAGGTACAGAAGTAAATAACATAAATATCAGTCCTTTCAATCAGAGATATGCTTCACAACACACTTTTGAATGCAATCCTAAATGATTGTAAGTCCAAAAACTAGTGAAATTATGCAAAAATATGTAATTTTTTCACAAAATGTAAATGTAAATGTCCAAATAAAGAGTGTTGTAATGAAATTTAAGATGTGAAGAAGAGTATGTCAAGGATATCAGTCAATTAGATCAATAATATCCTTCACAACATGCATGCCATGCAAGTTTAATAAGTTTGCAAGTCAAACCCTAGTAAAAGTCAAGCAAAATATGCAATTTTTTCACAATAAAAGCATGCAAATGACTGATAGAAAGGGTATTGTGTGAAATTTAATGATTTATATCAGATAATAACCATGTAATCAGTCACCTTGTGATAAAAAATCAGACACAACACTCCTTTAGAGTGTTTGTAGGGAGTTGACTAGTCAAACCTAGTGAAAAAGCCTAAAAACATGCAATTTTCGATCAAATTTCAATGCAAAAGTGTCAAACAAAAGGTTTTGCAAAGGATGTGACTGAATTAAACAGTAAATAGGTCTGATAAAGTCAAAATTCTGTTATAACATGCTTGTAGAGTAGTCTTGTGAAGATAAGCAATGAAAAGCTAGTGAAAAACCCTTAAATCATGCAATTTTCAATGCAATCATGAAATGAAAAGGTGTTGTAAGGAATTTTGAGAGTGAAGAAAGGAATATGTCTGATAACAATCCACTAAGGCCACAAAATCCACTACAACACCCCTAGAATGCAATCCTAGAGAGGAATCTAGTGAAAATGCAAGTTTCAAACCCTAGGTATGAGATCTAAATGAAATTATGCAATGAAATGGAATTCTACAGGTCAAAATCAGAATTGAAAGAGTGTTAAGGATACTAGTAAAATATGAAACCAAATTTTAGCTACCAACCCTAGCTCTTGCACAAACTAGGTCTCATAAATACACACAATTTCAAGCTTTTTATGTTTTTCAAAATGGATATCCATTTTCTTTTTCCCAATTGTTTTCATTGCTTTTTATTTTAGTATTTTAGCATTTTAGCAATTTTAGTATTTAGGAATTTTAGCTATAAAATACAATTCAAATTTTAGAAAGACTGTATCATATGAAAGGAGAGATTTTGGACAAACTATCAAAATTTATATAGGATTATGATGATATATATATTTGATTTTTATTTGATTTTTATATGATTTACTTATACTAAGGTATCTCATAGTATTTCAAAGGCACTTTTGAATAGATAATTGTCATAAAAAAATTGTAAAAGCAAGTAGTTTTGGTGTAATTTCTAACAAATCATTTCATGTAACTTACATCTTAGATGATATTTGTGTCAACAATTGATATCAAACTTCTGACACTCGGGATCGACCTCTCATTTTTCTATACCTATTCAAATTCCAAGACAATCATTGGATTGATGTCATTTATTTTCTAAAGGTGGCAAATCAATTTAGCACATCCTCAACATCATTGAATTGATGTTGATAGAGAGAGCAAGATAGAGAGAGGGAGATATCTATAGAGAGGTAGATACAGGAGAGAGGTAGATACGGGTTAGGGGTTAGGGATTAGGGGCATTATTTAAGGTTTAGGGATTTAGAGAGAGAGACTATTTTTGACATGCACAGTAAACCCTAAATAATGCCCCTAAACCCTAAACCCAAGTAACCCTAAATAATTCCCCCAAACCCTAAACCATAAACCCTAAATAATTTCCCTAAGCCCTAAACCCTAAACCTGAGAAAGGGAGTCCTAGTTTTCTTGTTTCCATTTCCTTCGTCGATAAGGGAGAGGGAAAGATAGAGGGGAGAGATAGGATATATAGGAATGATAGGGGAAGAGAGGAAAGAGATAGAGAGATTGGGAGAGATGGCTAGGTACAGAGAGATAGAGAGGAGACAGATAGGAAGAGATAGAGGAGATGAAGGGGAGAGATAGGGAGATTGAGAGTTAGAGAGATGTCCAGAGAGACAGGGAGATAGAGGAATGATAGGGGAGAGAGAGGCAAGAGATAGGGAGAGATAGATATAGGTAGAGAGAGAGAGGAGATAGATTGGGAGAGATAGAGGAGACAAAGGGAGAGATGGGGAGATAGAGAGTGAGTGAGATGTCTAGAGAGATAGGGATAGAGATTGAGAGGTGGAGGGATGATAGAGAGAGGCAGATAAGGGAGAGATAGGGAGATAGAGGTGGAGGGATGTTAATTTTAATGACCTCCAAATTTTCCATAAATTCTTCTCCACTAAACCCTAGACCATCACCCAAATCCTTACTTTCCTAATAAAAGCCCTTCCCCAAACATCATTTGATCATGTGACTCCTTCCATCACTAGACAAGTGCCCAAGTACTTTCCATTATTCATCTAATACTATAATCCCAATGTCATAGCTCACATTCCCACACCTACATTCATAGACTCCATTCCCCCTATTGACACCATCTTTGATAATCATTATATAAGGAGACTCCCTCAAGAATAATAATTAAACCATGGATTATCCCATATCCCCATCTTACACTTTCCTCACCTTTGAACCCTTAGAAGATGACATTTATCTATCGCCACCATTACCAATCATACTTTCTAGCAATCCCACATAAGACACCTTACCCATCACTTCACCTAGGTCATCACCAATTAAATCACCTCATTACTCCATTCAACCATACCCATACCACCCCTTTCTCACTCCACAACATGTATTAATGCATGATTAAACCTAACCCTTAAACCCTAAACCCTAACCCCTAACCCCTATTTCCTAACCCCTAAACCCTAAACCTGAGAAACCATAGACCCCTAAATCCTAAACACTAAACCCAAGAAACCCTAAACCTCTATCTCTCTATCTCCCTATCTCACTATCTCCCCATCACTATCATTCCTCTACCTCTAAATCTCTCTCCCTATGCTTTGGCCATGTCCCTCACTCTATATCTCCCTATTGGTCCTCTCTCCCTAAACACTAAACCCTAAACCTCTAAACCTTAACCCCTAAACCATAAACCCTAAACCCTAAATAATGCCCCTAAACCTTAACCCCTAACCCCTAACCCCTAAACCCTAAACCCTAAATGCGAGCAACCCTAAACCCTATCTCCTATCTCTCCCTTATCTCCCTATCTCTATCATCCCTCTACCTCTCAATCCTTCTCCCTATTTCTCTGGACATCTCGCTCACTCTCTATCTCCCTATCTCTCCCCTTTGTCTCCTTTATCTCTCCCTATCTATCTCCTCTCTCTTTCTATCTAGCTATCTCCAAAACTGAGAAAATATAAACCCCTACACCCTAAATCCAATCAACTCTAAACCTCTATCTCCCTATCTCTCCCATATCTCCCTATCTCTATCATCCCTCTACCTCTCTTGATCTCTCTCCCTATGTCCCTGGCCATGTGCCTCACTCTCTATCTCCTTATCTCTCTCCTTAGTCTCCTCTCTCTATCTCCCTATTATTCCTCTCTCCATAAACCCTAAATCCAAAACCCGAAACCTCTAAACCTAACCCCTAACCCCTAAACAATTTAAATCCTAAACCCTAAATAATGCCCCTAAACCCTAATCCCTAACCCCTAAACCTGAGAAACCCTAAACCCCTAAACCCTAAACCCCAAACCCCTAAACCCTAAACCCAAGTAACCCTAAACCATTATCTCCCTATCTATCCCCTATCTCCCTATCACCTTTGTCCCTCTACCTCTCAATCTCTCTCCCTATGTCTCTGGCCATGTCCCTCACTCTTTATCTCCCTATCTCTCCCCTCGAACTCCTTTATATCTCCCTATCATTCCTTTCTCTCTATAAACCCTAAATCCTCTAAGTGTTGTAAGGAATTTATTAGAGGGCAGCGAGGAATATGTCTGATAACAATCCTCTAAGTCAACAAAATCCACTACAACACCCCTAGAATGCAACCCTAGAGAGGAATCTAGTGCAAAACCTAGTGAAAATACAAGTTTCAAACCCTAGGTATGAGATCTAAATGAAATTATGCAATGAAATGGAATGCTACAAGTCAAAATCATACTTTAAAGAGTGTAAAGGATAGTAGTAAAATCTGAAACCAAATTTTAGCTACCAACCCTAGCTTATGCACAAACTAGGTCTCATAAAAACACACAATTTCAAGCAATTTTGACCAAATGGACAATGAAAATGCAATACAAATTAGCAATTGATGATGAATTTTTGAATTTTATATCATAATTTACAAACCCTAAACCATAAACCTCTAAACCTAAACCCCTAACCCCTAAACAATAAACCCTAAACACTAAATAAACCCGTACCCCTAAACAATAAACAATAAACTCTAAACCCTAAATAAACAATGTAAATGTCCAAATAAAGAGTGTTGAAATGAAATTTAAGATGTGCATAAGAGTATGTCAGGGATACCAGTCAATTAGATCAATAATATCCTTCACAACATGCATGCCATGCAAGTTTAACAAGTTTACAAGTCAAACCCTAGTAAAAATCAAGCAAAATATGCAATTTTTTCACAATAAAAGCATGCAAACAACTGATAGAAAGGGTGTTGTGTGAAATTTTATGATGGATATTAGATAATAACCATGTAATCAGTCACATTTTGAGAAAAAATCAGACACAACACGCTTTTAGAGTGTTTGTAGAGAGTAGACTAGTCAAACCTAGTGAAAAAGCCTAAAAACATGCAATTTTTGATCAAATTTCAATGCAAAAGTGTCAAACAAAAGGTGTTGTAAAGGATGTGAATGAGTGAAACAGTAAATAGGTCTGATATAAGTTTGATAAAGTCACAAATTCTGTTACAACATGCTTGTAGAGTAGTCTTGTGAAGATAAGCAATGGAAAGCTAGTGAAAAACCCTTAAATCATGCAATTTTCAATGCAATCATGAAATGAAAAGGTGTTGTAAGGAATTTAGGGTTTAGGGTATAGGTTTAGGGCTTAGGGCTTAGGGCTTAGGGCTTAGGTTCATTATTTAAGGTTTATGGTTTATGGGTTAGGGGTAAGGGTTTAAGGTTTAGGGGCATTATTCAAGGTTTACGATTGCATGTCAAAAGAAGTCTCTCTCTCTCTAAATCCCTCAACCCTAAATAATTCCCCTAATCCCTAACCCATAACCCCTAAACCCTAAACCTGAGAAACCCTAAACCCATATCTCCATGTATCTCTCCCTTATCTCCCTCTCTCTATCATCCCTCTACCTCTCAATCTCTCTCCCTATCTCTCTAAACATCTCACTCACTCTCTATCTCCATATCTCTCACTCTGTCTCCTCTATCTCTCCCAATCTATCTCCTCTCTCTACCTATCTATCTCTCCCTATCTATTTCCTCTCTCTCCCCTATCATTCCTCTACCTCCCTATCTCTCTGGACATCTCTCTCACTCTCTATCTCCCTATCTCTCCCCTATGTCTCCTCTATTTCTCCCTATATGTCTCCTCTCTATCTCTCTCTACCTAGCTATCTCTCTGTATCTCTCTCTCTTGCCTCTCTCCCCCTATCATTCCTATATCTTCCCTCTATCTCTCCCTCTCCCTTATCGACGAAGGAAATGAAAACAAGAAAACTAGGACTCTCTCTCTCTCTCTCTCTCTCTCTCTCTCTCTCTCTCTCTCTCTCTCTCTCTCTCTCTCTCTCTCTCTCTCTCTCTCTCTCTCTCTCTCTCTCTCTCCTATGGTGGTCATATCCTTTAGGTCAAATCACCTCCAAACTTCACAAATAGATATAGAGCATAATTCTAAGCATCTTTCATAAAGACCCGCTTCTCTACATAGGTGCAACTAATACGACTTTTTCATTGTTTTCCACATTTAATACTTATTCTTTTCCATTTTCCAAGTCCTACATGTGTCCAAGTTGTATTTTTTGTCAAGTTTTTAGTCTAATTGTTAGTCCTAACTCTCATGGATATTAAAATGTTAGTATAGTTAGATTTATCCTTAGGTAACATTAATTTACACATTGTTGCACAAACAACCACACTAAAAAAAAACCTTACCTAATTAAGGTTAACCTTTAAGGTTCTTTCATTTGGTGAGCCTAATAGATCCAACTAATTCAATCTTCTTATAGTCCATGCTTAGCCTTCCAAGAGAGTTCATGCCATGTTAACTTTGCATTATGTCCTCACTTTCCTCTTGCTAGTTGTAGTACTCTTTTTTTTCTAATCCTATCCCTATATCATACTATTGTTGTTGACTTTTCTTTCCATCTTCATCATCATAGTCCTAGTTATCCTATTTTGAGCCTACCATTTATCCTTAGCCATGTCTTGTACTTCTTCTATTTATGTCAATTTTAATGACCTCTAAATTTTCCATAAATTCTTCTCCACCAAACCCTAGACCCTCACCCAAATCCTTACTTTTCTAAGAAAAACCCTTCCCCAAACATCATTTGATCATGTGGCTCCTTCCATCACTAGACAGGTGCCCCTACTTTCTATTATTCATCCAATACAATCCCAATGTCATAGCTCACATTCCCACACCTACATTCATAGACTCCATTCCCCCTATTGACACCATCATTGATAATCATTTTAAGGAGTCTCCCTTGAATAATCATTAAACCATGGATTATCCCATATCCCCATCTTACACTTTCCTCACCTTTGAACCCTTAGAAGATGACATTTAGCTATCCCCACCATTACCAATCACACTTTCTAGCAATCCCACATAAGACACCTTACCCATCACTTCACCTAGGTCATCACTAATTAAATCACCTCATTACTCCATTCAACCATACCCATACCACCCCTTTCTTACTCCACAACCTGTATTAACGCATGATTCACCCCATGACATGCTACAGTTACCACAATCCCAATTCACTCTACCATCATTCTTCATATTATCTTATGAATCACCATCCTTTCTTCCCATTCCTTGAGACATCATACCATGACACGCACCAATGAAATAAATTATAAAACCAATGAAAAGAATTATAAAAAAAACATTTTTATAGTTCCAGGAAACAGATATCTGTTTCTGGAATATTCCCAAAACAGATATCCATTTCTAGAATATTCCCAAAACAGATATCCGTTTCTTGGAACTATAAAAATGGTTTTTTAAACCACAAAATGGATATCTGTTTTGGTTTGGTATCCAAACCAAAATGGATATTTTTAACATGCCTATGAAAGTCAAAGTTAGCCAATTCGTGAATTTGGCTAAGTAAAGACGCGATTTTTTTCCATTGCCACTGTTGGTCCACGATGATCTTGCCCATACCCTCTAGGTTGAAGTACAAAGATAAAAGCAAACCCAAAACCCTAATCCCTACTAAAGAGTTTGATGAATGTGGTGAAAAGACACGATGGGGCAGCGAAACGAGCACTTATTGAATTGCAGTCATGAAGGTGAGGGCATCAGTGTAGAAGCTATGCAAGTTCTACAGATCTGTGAGACGTCGTGGTAAGGTTTATATGTTGTGCTCTTTTTATCCTAAACACAAGCAAAGGCAAGGGAAGGTTAGGGTTTCGGCAGTGGAAACCAAAGGAGTGGCACTAGGGTTTCGACGCAGGAAGCTGAAGCGTGTAAGAAACGATAGACTTGATGTATCAATAAGCAAGCTGTGGCAGTTAGGGTTTTTTTTCTAATGCAAGAGGTGGAAATGTGGATTGGATTTCACCATAGATAAGCTTTGGTCCGCAAATGGAAAACATTGATAGAGGCTCATGTTGATGTTAAGACAACTGATAACTACATGCTGAGGATGTTTTGTATTGCATTTATAAAGAGAAGACCAAATCAGGTCAAGCGGACATACTATGCTCAATCAAGTCAAAGATAGCTTCGTAAATAGATGACAGAAATAATGGTCGTGAAGCTTCATCATGTGATTTGAAAGAGCTTGTCGCAAAATTTATTCCCAAGGTTATTGGAAAAGAAATTGAAAAAGCCACATCAAGTATTTATCCTTTACAAAATGTATTCATCCACAAAGTTAAAATTTTGAAGTCACAATAAAAATGTCACAATATGATGCAACCCATAATGTAAAATCTACCACAGAAGGATATATAACATTAACCTGCAGAGAGAGATTTAAAACCTTAAACCCACAGTGCAAAACTTGTATTGTAAAACCACACTAAAATTGATCAAACAGATTATGCAGAAGTGAATACGGGTCAGAAATTGACAAGAATTACTCTATTTCACGTCGGGTTCACCATTTTGTTGATGCTGAAAATAAGAAAATGCAGATGAATCTGTAACCAGAATCAAACTATTTCCAACATCACATTCAATGAAGTTTCTCCTAAATGAATACTAAACCAAACATAAGCATTCAAAGGAAAAATCACTCCATTGTTTTCCTATCATCAAGATCTTGATTACACATTTGATTTCTTTCAAATTTTGATTAGCACAAATGCAACAAGAAGCTATGATGAACAGATGAAGAGTTGTGTGATCAAAAATCCCATCTCCTCATGGTGAAAAGAGAGAGTTTATATAGATTTTTGGGAGAAGAGAAAGAGGGAAAGTTGCCATTTTTGCAACGGAAGATCACTTGAAGTTAAGTGATGTGGATTAGAGAAAGTTTTTGTTATGAAGAGGAGATAGAAAATAGAAATGTCAAGGAGAGAGAGAGAGAGAGTAAGTTTATTTAATTAATTAAAATAGAATTTTAATTAATTTGTGGTATATATGAATAATTAAATAAATAATAAATATTTATTTAATTATAGAATGAAAAGGTGGATAAAATTAAATAAATATAAATATTTATTTAATTTGGAGGAAGGACTAGGACAAGGATAATTAAATAAATTTAATTATTTATTTAATTTAGAGGAAAGAGTCAAGCAATTTTTAGTGTCTACAACCGCAAGTTACTGCAAGTTACCGTAGGTTACCGCAAGTGGTACGTGGAGGACAGAGCCGACAGACAAAGAGGTATTTTGGGAAAAAACACACCTCTATGTGATATATAGATAGGATATAAGATGTACATGTAAGAAGGTAATAGAAGAGAATGAGATAAGAAGAATATGTATAAGAGAGTGTAAAAGGCAAAGACTTAGACCTTCCGGATGTATATGATTACATGATGATATATATATATAATGGAGATATAAGGATTAATATATGTCTATGTG
The DNA here is from genome assembly GCA_027924645.1 of Cunninghamia lanceolata. NCBI lineage: Eukaryota > Viridiplantae > Streptophyta > Pinopsida > Cupressales > Cupressaceae > Cunninghamia > Cunninghamia lanceolata. The sequence goes on from BSBN01001965.1 coordinate 20,769,118, forward strand.
TATATCTTGAAAGCTTACATGTGATCTATGTGTACCACATGTTATTGTTCCTTACTATTTCCTTAGGATTCTCTCACTATATGACTGAGGTATAAACTAACTTTAGACATCTGATTGAGGACCATATCTTCAGACTGGTTCCTCCTCATTTCTTGCCAACAACATACATCAAACTTCCAACTGCACTCTGGTAAGGCACTGATGAAGATGTTGGACATTGTGAAGTAGATAACTTCGTTCCAACTGTAAAAGGAACACATAATGGTCTACAATCCTGCATGTTAAACCTCTGTAAAACTAAATTGACATACTTACTCTGGCCAAGCCATACCTCTATAAAACTAAATTGACATACTTACTCTAGCCAAGCCATACCTCTATAAAACTAAATTGACATACTTACTCTAGCCAAGCCATAGTTTTCTATTCACTCAATCTCTTATTTTCATCCCAAGAATGTGTTTAATTGCACCAAGATCTTTCTTTTTCCTTCTAACAGCTAATTACATAAGTTAGTCACCTTAGAACATGTGGTAGGAATTATTAGGAGGTTAGGGCCTAGAGTGGATGGATCTAATTGTGGGATGCAATGCCTAAAAGAGGACACTCTACACCATAATAAAGAACTTACATTAAATTATGTAATATCTAAAAGATGGCACTCTGCATAATAATAACAAACACAAGAAACCTAAGTATTCAATTACCAAAAGGACATATGTAAGAGGACACAGTCCATTTTACAAACATTACTTTAAGGGTGCTTACTATTGATACCAAGGGTGTAACTAGTTTTAGCTTGGTCATGGAAAACCAAGGGAACACCACTCCTGTTTCCTAGACTAGTCATATCTTCCTCATTTGTTTGAACTCGTGTAGTCCACCTTGTGAATGAGAAACCTTTAAGTGATGTGTTATTCATTGTGGCAAACTTGTGAGTGCTTGGGGTGTGTGTGTGTGTGATTGACATCCACAGTGATTGTCTCTTAGTTTAAAGGGGTGGGCCTTAGGGTCTCACATGGTTGTCTAATATTGACCACCATTGGTATTGTGATTGGAATCATGGTGGAGCATCATGGAATTTAAGCAAGGATCTTGTAGCCCTTTTGTATCTTTATCTCTTCATGGCTTTGTAATATTATATCATGTTATATTTGAGAAAGTTGTATTCTTGAATTATATTGTAATTATACATTTGAATCAACTTTGTATTGGAGTGTATTCCATCTATGTTTGGGATGCAAATATTGTTTTTTTATCATGTAATAATTATTATTTGAATTGAAATTGTACCTTGAGTTGTAGTGGAAATATCATTATTTGTAAGTCTTGATTGTGCAACATATAGGCCTAAAATGTACTCATGTTGGAAAGTGGTTTATAGATGTTTATGCTCTACTAGGATGTTAGAGTAATTTGAATTCATTTATGCCAATTGTGGTAGAGAAAACATATACCTATACCGAATCTAAATGCTATTTTTATGGCAGTTGAATCATATATAAATATGTCAAGTTTGTCACCATGTCATGGTAGACATTTCATATATGTATATCCAATTTTAACGCCAATTATGGCAGGTGGAGTTATTTATATTTATAACAGATTTTAATGTCAATGTATGGCAGAGATAACACCGAATGGAAATGCCATTTTGGCAGAGTTAACTCCTATAATTATAGCAATTGTTCACTTCTAGGGTATGGCAATTACAACATACATATTATATCCATCTTACCGCCAATTTTAGCAATTGGTAACTTACATACTATATAAACTTAGGCGCCATTTTAGGGTTCATAATAGCATATATTTCAATTCAACATTGAGCGCCATTTATGGCAATGATGACCTTCATGATTATATCAATACACAACGCCTTTATATAGCAGATTAACACGTATGCATTTCAACCTAAGTGCCATTATATGGTAGATTTAATATATTTATAGCTTTATCCACCAATTACTACATTTAATAATAAGTTTCCAATAAAAATATAAATTTAAACTATTTAGTGATAGGCCTATAAATATGTATGCGTATTGGTCATTTGATAGCATCTTTGGTGCTTTTACTAATAATTATTATTTGAATTGAAATTGTACTTTGAATTGTAGTGGAAATATCATTATTTGTAAGTCTTGATTGTGCAACATATAGGCCTAAAATGTACTCATGTTGGAAAGTGGTTTATATATGTTGTTTATGCTCTATTAGGATGTTAGAGTAATTTGAATTCATTTATGGATGATTAATATATTTGGCTCTTGTGTTAGCAAAGTTAAGCTTAGTTGAATGTTTCCTTATCACATTTTGTAATGGTTTGTATGCATGTGAACTAAGGAAATTCACCTAAATTAAAATACCATATTTTGTAGAATTTAGAACCTTTATGATGTTTAAATATATTGGAATCCATCATTTCAAATCGTTCATTAACAACACAAAAATCTAAAGAGTTGAGGTATGTTTTATGTTAGTCATTTTAGCGTCACATTAGGTTAGCCATGCACTTATTTTGGGTTTTGAGTTATCTTCCATGTTTCTTGGAATTGAAACATAGTCCTAGATGTCATTTTGGTTGTTAGGCTTGTTGGGAATCCCTTTGGCAACTTCAATGTTAATTTTGAAGTCTCTAGGAACCTTGTCGTCTATTTGGGCCCCTATGCATTGTTCAAAATTGCTTGATTTCAATCACAAAGCAAGGGAGGAATAAACCACTGTTCTGAATTACAATGTACCAGATTAACCACCATATCCAGTTATTTACATCAGGAAAACAATTTCAGTTTACATCCTATAATAAAATGGTTGTAAATGCTTCAAATACAGAGAGCTAATCTTTCTTTGTGGATTTGTAATGAGGGACTTGTGAATGTGAGGGATAACACCTCCACCAGCAATGGTACCCTTGATCAAAGTGTCAAGCTCTTCATCACCGCGAATAGCAAGCTGCAGATGCCTTGGAGTGATACGTTTCACCTTGAGGTCTTTACTTGCATTTCCTGCCAGTTCCAGAACTTCTGCAGTCAGATACTCCATAATGGCTGCTGAATATACTGCTGCTGTTGCCCCCACCCTCCCATTTGCCGACACTCTGGATTTTAACATCCGATGGATACGCCCAACTGGAAACTGCATCATAGACACACAATTCAATCAAAATACAACCATGGCAATTCCATTGAACTTTGAAGCTCTCATCAAATGCATTTCTTCAATAGGATAGAAGATGTCTGGAATTACACCCCACTTGAAGGACAATAGCCAAATCCAGTTTTGTAAGGATGCTTGTGCAAGCCAAACCAATTCCCCCAAAGGAGTAGAGCTTGAAATTCATTCTTGCCCAGTTATCCTCCTCTTTTGGCACAAATATTCTTTACATGCTGAAAATTAGCATTTAAGTGTGAATATTTGGATGGTCACATCCAGTTAAAGTTATGCATCGTTCGTTGAACAAAGAAAACTAACTAGGACTACATTAAAAACTAGGATATCCACATCATACATGGAACTGGAAACTGTAAACGGAGATATTGGAGTAACAGAAGCCAAGATGCATACCATTTAATCAAAAGCATCCAAGGAGATATGATTACCAGTCTCACTGACTTCAGAAAAGCATTTACACCATGCTGAAGTACAATACTGCCTTGAGAGACACTGGTTGTAGGAAGGACAAGACTATGCACACTACAGAAACTTTCTATTGGGCAAAAGGTAGCTAGTAGAGACTTGGACTCAACACCCAACGGAACTATTTGAAGAGTTGCAGACTCCTTTTTATGGTTTGATTTCTGGAATTCAATTCTACTGAACGTTGAACCAGAATAAACATGATTCCTTATAAAATATGAATAGCAAAGATGCATGTCTCTTAAAGAAGAAAATTCAGGACCCTAAAGGATCATATTGACAGCAGTCAACGGACTAATTGTTTCTCCTGAAAGTCGCCCCCAACAGCTTACCTATGAAACATGTCCTGCCTTTTAGTCTCTGAATCAGTGTAACAGCATTCCAACTGCCAATCCTTTCAAGATATCATTATTAGAAGTAAAAACTCCTAAAACAAAGCAATTTTCCTTACAATGTTCTGAAATATATGCTTGCCCATTTTCAAAGGACAACAAAGTTTGACTACTCCTAGCATACAATTCTCAGCCAAAGAGAATCGCACTTACAATCAGCTTACAGAATCCACTTTTATATGACTTGACCTACCATTTATTGATGAAGATAATTCTGTAACCAAATCCTACAGAAAAAATTTAAAAAGACAATATGGATCAAAACAATGCCAAAACATTTATAAATCTCAGACCTTCATATGCTAAATCTATTTTGGAGAGGCCATAAAGAACATGACTCATTTTAAGAAAGAACTTGTGTGGTCTCTCAACTTGACCTTACATGAAGCTTTTCTTGAGAAATCACCATCACATCCAAACTTCTGATGACTGGTCTTGGTTAAGAACTTGAGAGGGTTATTTCTCAGAGCGAGGAGATAGTCATTGTTCCAGATAGGTGCCCAGATAAAAGCTTTATGCAAGTCAGGCTAATCTGAAGAGAAACAAGGTCTCATTGTTCTGATATATTAACTATAGTGTACTAATTAATGGGCTCTGCAAGTTAGGCAACCTAAATACAGCCACTAGATCAAAACAATTTTCATATAAATATCAGGCAATCTGCTGAATGAATTAATACGCCCTGGTGATCAAGAATTACTGAGAAAATCCAATATGATCGTGTAGAGTGAAATTTTAAAATTTAAAGAAAAAAAGGAAGGCACCGACTTACATTTTTAGGGCACATAATAGAGGAGTTTGTATTAGGACAGGAGTTTGCATTCTTTTTATCTAGTTAGGTTTCAGAAAACCTTCACAATTAATAATTATATTCCATCCTTATCAATTACCAGACAGCAGAGACCAGCTCTACATCATCACCAGACAGCAGAGACCAGCTCTCAAACGTGTCACAAATCTGAGAAGCTTAATAAGACTGACACAAAAAATGACTGCTAGGGATGTATAAATTTCCTTAACTATAGCTTCTAATGATGTAATAAACATTACAGGACAGACTTGCGAATTACCTAAATGCATGCCATTTAATCCATAATGTTTATATGCAGCATCATGGTCTATACAGGTTCTGCTGACAAGATAAGCATTTTCTCATATAACGTCAGTACCAACCACCAAGGCCAACACTGATAAACACTGCAACCTCATATTTCGTGGGCACTTTGAAAAATTAATCATCTAACACATTGGTCCTCCTGGCCATTGATCACCTCAACATTAGCTAAAAGGAAACTCGGACAGGTTCATGCATTCATTCTTTTAAATATATCGTAAACAGTTTATGCCCAAAGTAACAGGGCAGCAACTTGCAGCGAGTGCATCAGTGCTAATAGTAGCATATACTCAAATTATAAATATGAAAATCAAGGAGGTATATTTTGAAAAAACAAACCTAAATAAAACTATGAAAACTGAAAAACAAAAGTTCACAACATTAAAAGTATACCGTAGACATTTACAAAAAGCTAAGGGAATAAACAAATTGAAGGGAATTAAATTCAAACATATAACAAAACAAAGTAGCTTGGCAACTGGATTAAACCTTAGGTCCACCTTGCTAACATTCTTCATTTCTGTAAGGCAGTCTGGTTGAAATTTTCCAAGTTCAGTAATATGCTATTACGTTGGGTTTCACCCCCAATAGAATCTAAAATAGGATGTATGATTCAATAAAATAACAACCTATGAAGTCTAAATGGTATAGAGCAGTCAGTTCCACGAGGTTGGCAAGAAAACACGGAATCTATACAAGGTTAAAGGTTACTTTATCGAGTCGAGTCCCAATGGCAAAAATAAATCAGTTTTACTTGGTTGACAAGAAATCAAATCATATGAGAAAACATGTTCTGTGCTTAAGGGTAGATTTTCATTTAACTGAAAAGGAGACTTTGAAGCCAAAATCAATACTGTACTGTGTTCACTGTTCACAGACTGAAAACAACATTACATGTATACATCAAGAAAATAAAGGCTTAGTTCATAATACAATACAAACTAAAGATGATCTCTGTATGCAGCGCATCTATGTTTAATATAATCATAGTAGTCAATCTATCCTCATGTAAACTAGATTAAGTCCAAACCGAAATACCTTCACAATGGACCTGGCACGAGCAATACTTTTCTTATTTAAGAACAACAAAATCGCCGAGACCCACATGAAAAGTATCAAGATTGATTAATGGGTGTAAGAGGAAAAAGCAACAGCTTCCTAGACAGGGTCCCTTCAACATGAAGCATTACAAACAAGTAAAAACCAAACAAAAAGCATTACAAACAAGTAAAAACCTGGAGGCCTGCACGAGATGAACGAGAGATGGGCTTCTTCTTATCAGCCTTGTCATTACTGATAGATTTGCTATTATTAGCAGAAACTGGAGCAGGGGTGGAGGATTTCCCAGAAAGCAGGCCTTTGGCACCTTTGCCTGTAACCATTGTATCTCCTACAGATGGTTTCTATTCAGATCCTGCAACACAACAACAACCCACACGCTAGGTTTATGACAAATTGGGCTAAATGGGTACAAACCTCTTATTAATCACTGCATGAAAAGGAGCTCAGATGTAGCAGAGGAAGCCCAAACACAAGTTGTACATGGAGAAAGAAAGAAGTACAAGCAAAAAAGACGAGAAGAAAAAGTACCCGAATAAAATGAAATGTTAAGATGTGGCAGAGGTGCTTTGAATTTGGAGGTGGTGAGTAGATGTGCTGCTCCTGCTGACAAAAGGATCTCTTCCTAGGCTTTGGCTTTCATTTTTCATTCGCCTAATCCCATAGGAGTGGGTATGAGTAACAAGCCGTTTGGGTAGATATATACTTCCACAGTCTAATTGTGTGAAAAACTCGTAAATTGGAATTTATCTTATATTCCCCTTGTTTTTGACTTTGACATTTTTTATTTTAAACTACAACCTTATTAAATCTCTATTTGAATTTTTAAAACATTACTTGAAGTTCAGAGGGCAATAAGTATGAAGGCTATAGGTCAAGAAATATTTTGCGTCCGTGGCTATCCACTATTCGGGATGTACTTTTTACGAGACTAATTATTAATTTTTTTTAATGAATAATTCTCATTTTTATTATAATGTTTTATTAGGGTTTAAGAATCTATTTTTGGGAGTATAAATCTATTTAGCACTCATTGTATTTAGGCAATGCTTACAGGGTGAAGCATTAGGACCTCCCAAGAGGTCACCCATCCTAGTATTCAAGTGTGCTTAACCATGGAGTTTCTCCCAAGATCAAACCTACTTAGCTTACTACCCCAACAAGTGTTGTTCGACTCGGGTGTCATTTCTATTATTTTGTATGAAGATAATAATGCATCATATTCACAAAAAAGGGTGGTTGGAAAAAGTCTTGCCCTACAGTATATGCAAGGAAAAGTATTAACGACATATCCGAAAAGAAAAATAAAAGAATAAGTGGCAAAGCTGCTAAGTAGTAAGAGCTTTTGATCCAGTAGCAGGAGGGGGGGTGGGTCAAGGTCATCTATTTTTCCCTCGCCACCAGATAGGTCTTGGTCGTCTAGAATAAGCTCCCAACCTGTAAGTACGTCATCATCATTAGCCTGTTCATCGCCAAGAGGCTAAGTATTATTCTTGGTATGAGAAATAGTTAGAGAAAGGCGAGGAAACTTGGTATCTAGCCAACTAGAAGCACCATAGTCATGATGTTGAGAAGAAATTAAATGTTAATGAGGCCAATTGTTAGTACTATGGCCCCATGCTCTATGTTGAGGTGGTTGAGAAGCATGTGAATCACAAGAATCATGCCCACAACATTATGACTACATCTGCATCGACATGCTCAAGGGGGAGATTAACCCCTATTGGAAGGAGAGATTGACGAAACTCTAGCAATTGTACAAGGTTCATTATCCCCAATGGTTAAGAAGCACGTACAGGTGAGTAGCTTTTAGTGCAACTACAATATCTTGCACTTGTATTTGCATGAAGACATTCGAATAAATCATGGACTTAGAATACATGAAAAAATGAACATCAATAGAAAAAACAAGAAAGATAGTAGAATTTCTATTATTCCAAATACTAAATAGGATCCCTTCTGAAAGCATATCAAATCTAAGTAAATTTTGTAAGAATTCTAGGCCAATCCCCAAGAAGAACAATATGCCAAAAATAGGTTCAAAATCTAAAGGGTTTGAAGAAATCATGAAACCAATTCCAAGTAGCCTAGGCTATGAGGCAAAATCAAAAGAGATGTTTATGAGTCTCCTAACTTGTCCACATAAAGGGCAATGAGGATTAACAACCCCAAATGAATCAATCTAGAGCCAATACGGAGACCCTATTAGAGAATGCACCAAGCAATGTGAGCAACCTTCAGCTCAAGAATGCCAACCAAATAGTCTAGAATCTCTATTGCCAAGAGCTAACTAAAGACTGTAAAACCCATCTGTCATTAATCTTTTACACCACAAGCAAATGGGAAGATAGTCGAGGGTGTCCTTTGTGAGGTTTTAAGTTATGAAATGGTGTATCATGATACCATTTTCAATCTTTCTACTAGGGTATAAAACTCCTCACCCCAACTTAATGTAGCACCTTTGTAGGACCAAAATCAACAATAGTCTAGATGGATTCAAAATCTTGATTGGCGAGTCTTAAAGCCAAAAAAAAAAATTCAATAGTCCTTGAAAAAAGGTCTAGAAGAGTTAATCCCTTTGTTATAAAACTTTAAAGGACGGACCTAGGGAACCTTAGCGAGAGGTTTATCCTAGCAAGTGATCACAAAAGACCAATAGTTAGCCTATTGTTGTAAGATAGAAAAGAGAGCCTAATCAATTATGCACTAACTAGATCAATCCTTTCTATCAAACATTAGAAGACAAGCCGACAAAGACTTGTACACTTGGCTACAGTCCTCAAGGGAGAGCCAAGCTGTTCGGGCTCTGTTCTTGTGTTGTAATAGTGGAGATTGATTTGAGAATAGAAAGATCTAGGGTTTTAAGTGACCTAATTAACAAAACAGACAACTTACAGGTGTTATAGATTGACTGACAGAAACATCAAGCAGATCAGGAATGAGCAAGGCAGACGGAGCCTATAGTCAAAAATAGGGGCATATCTGGCAAGACTTGGGTGTTGGACACCCTAGTCCTAGGGATTTTTCCCTAATGAAGTCTATGTGTGACGATCTCTGTTGCTTTTGTCTTCTTATCGCTCATTGGCGCCTGAAACTACCGATCCAGATCTGCACACATAAAAGAGGGAAAATGGTTGTGTTGTATAGGGGCTTGCCTCATTCAAACCCTATGTTGGTGTTCCCACCTCCATAACAACAATGATAGATGATGATAGAGAGTGTGTGATTGTGATGAGCAGAGGAAAAACATATAATAAAGACTATAGTAATCAAATGAAATAAAATAGAGTTACCATGAGCATAAAACCCTAATGGATTTGATGTTGCAACATGGATCAACCACAAGGAGTTGAAGGAGGAGGAGCTTCCTCGTAGACCTGCAAGGGCTAGTACATACAACAATAATCTTCACAATTAGAGAGCTTGTAGAGAGATAGAGAGAGAGAGATAGCTTGTTAGAGGGAAGTTGCATGTGTGTAAATGAGTGAGAAACTTGCTTATATATGAATCCCAATTACTTTCTAAAGGCCCAATTGAGTTGAGGCTGACAAGGATCACATAAGGCAAAAGGCTGACATTCAAATATAATCTTTTAGGGCCAAACTGGCAGGACCCTAGCACTAGGCACTAGTGTCCTGGTGATTTAGGATTTTCAAATGTCAGATGTTAGAGGACTTAGCCTTGTTTCTCATAAAAGTACTGAATGTGCATGTATTAAGAAGAGATGAACATACAAGCTAAAACAAGTGCCAAACCTAGTGCAAAATTGTAAGAGGTAACAATTTTTGACACTACATTTAGCCCCCACTTTAGTGAGGGTATGAACTTATGCTCATACACTCACTAAAGTACATAGAAGCCAAATCTCTTCACCAAAATGTTGAAGCCGTAGAATGTCGCTAAGTTGAGAGATGTGCTAGCCCCCAAACTTAGGATTCTATAAGTCTACAATGCTCAAATAAAGAGGTTACACATACACAAGACACATAGAATAAATCATAAGGATACACACAAAGCATACATAGAGCATACACGAAGCATATATGGAAGTCACGAAGAATACATGGAAAACATGAAGCATACATATAAGGCACAAAGCATACATCGAAAACATGAAACATACAATAACAAAGTCGAAAAGCCAAAACACATAAGCAAACAAAAGAAAGGTTTTGAGTCAGCAAGGTAAGGAGACCTCGGTATAAAGGTTGTCTTAATACCATGTGTCATCCCCAAAATATAACAAAAAAATAAAAGAAAACAAAAAATAGAGGATTCTAAAAAGGAGATAGAAGAATGTAATGAGTCGATCAATTGCTGTAAGGAGATTGTAAGGAAGATAAGGTACTGGAACAACTTCTGACACTAATCTTAAGGGGAGGGATATGCAGAACTTTTCAGATCTTTACAATAGATATAGAAATAAACACAAATAGAAATCATACCACAACATAGTAATTACGTGGGGAAACCCTTTTGGGAGAAAAACCCCACACTCCAAAGCCACCCAATATATTATTCAAGAATCAAGAAGATTACAATGTACTTGCAGAGTAAGCTTTCACATGAGTATAACCAACCAGAGATCTAGAGGCAACTTAACATCTATAAGACTCTTACACACAACCTCCTTCTCAAGCTCCTGATATATAGGAGATACACTACATAAACCATCAACGCTAATTACAAAACATGAGCCAAAACCACCCAAAAGTGGCACCCAAATTATCTCCAATAAAAGATACCTTGTGATGTGCCAAATCACACACCAACATGTGTAACTCTCCTCTTTATAGCTTTTTTAAGTGTCCAACACATTTTCACATTTCCCAAAATGGGAGGCCCGACTTTCGGAGGCCATAACTTTTGATCCGGGTTTTTGATTGATGAATCAAATTTGATGCAAGAAAAAGCTTGTGAAGGGATCTATCACGCTATAACCTTATTCGCTAGTTATGACAACTTTTGGGGCATTTAGGGACATCTAATTGCCTCAAATTTGAGTTTAAAATTTTTATGGGAGTTTCAAAAAATGGAAACTTTAATATCTTGCAATCCAGGTATGATCTTGAGTTGAAACTCACCCAAGATGTTTACTTGGTAGTTCTGCACCTTTTGGGAAAATTTTAGGTCCATCCATGCTTAAATGTAAAGTTACTAAAAATAGTAATCCCTACCATTTTTAACCCCTTTTAGAAACATTGAAAGTTCTAAACTATTCTTCAAGATAAAGGGTATTCAAAAAGACCAAAATTGGGAAGAATAGAAACCTTTTGTAGTTTCAAGGTTGAGACACCTTTCCTAACATTCTTCCACTTTTCAAACACCTTGCAAGAGTAAAGGGAGTATCAACATCATGATTTAATTACTAGGGGTCGAGAGGCCCATAGACTCTGAACACCATCTAAATGAAAGGAAGCTAGGTGTGCGAAAACGCTTCCTACACTAATCTATTGAGGAGAGGGCTATGCAAAATCAACTTTATCCTAACTATTACAGCGATGTTAAACCATTAACATGAGATATTGCAGCAAAACACAAGAACTAGAAAGTAGACAGAAGAAGAGAGACAAAGATTTACGGTGGGGAAAACCCTTATCAGGTGAAAAACCCCACACTCAGAAACCTGCACAATGTATTAACAAATCTGAAAGAATGTTTACAATACACTTGCAATGCAAGCTTCAATGGTCTTCGACACTCATGTCTGGAGTCAATCTGGCAGCATAACAGTACCTGTAAACCTGTGATACAAACTCCATCTCCAAGCACCTGTTTAAATAGAACATATAAGGCAATTTTGGACCTTTCTTGGAATGGGCGCCCAATCTGGCATCTTGGACCAAAACCCACGCCTAGGGACACTTGGTCAACATTGTAGAATGTGTCTAACACTTGTCCACAGCTCCCATCCCAAAGAGGTCGCCTATTTCCAAAATGGGCTATGACAGATGCTCTTACAACACTTACGACTATCATAGAATCTGTCATAGTAGTTACAACTTATAGCTATAAGAGAATCTATCATACACATGCTATAAATAGCATATTCTCTTACAACACATCATATTCCACCTTGGGGTGCCAAATATGCCTCATTCAAAGATGCTACATGACACATGTCATTACCTGTCTTACAACCTTCTATTCTTGACTCTTACATGTCATAGATTCGTCATAGGAATCCGTCATAACCGTTTCGATCAAACATTCCTTACACACCATAGAAGATGCCGACACATGGCAGAATATTCCTACCACTAAGTGGGATGCCTATCTCCTCATGTGAGGACAAAATAACAAGTTGTCATAATCCATGTAGGATTGACACATCACCATGCCACATCCCACAATATGACAAAGTGGAATTTCCAATTATTTACAACATAGGCAATTGAATAATAAATACAAACATTACAAATGCAGAGAATTACCAAGGTTGAGACACCTCAATTCCCAACATTCTCCCACTTGTCAAAATTTAACTACTATAGGTCGAGAGGCCCATAGACTCCGAACACCATCTAAACTTCTCTGTGCACACTAGTTTCGTCAATGCATCTGCAACATTCTTCAAAGTAACTACCTTCTCCAAATTTACCTTTCCATCCTCAACCATGTGCCTCACGAAGTGAAACTGAACATCAATGTGCTTGGTTCTAACATGGAAATTTGAATTCTTTGCAAGGCAAATTGCACTCTAACTATCATAACTGATCGTGATCTAACCTGCATCAACACCAATATCAGAACACAATCTCTTAAGCCAAATGGATTCCTTACAAGCATGAGTTGCTACCATATACTCAGCTTCTGTCGTGGACAAAGCAACAACAGGTTATCACTTACTCATCCAACTAATAGCACCACCAAATAGTGTAAAAACATAAGCACTGGTGGATCTCCTGCTATCAATGTCACCTGCCCAATCTGAATCCACAAGTCCACGAATATCAACAGAATGCAGAGGTCCTGAAACATTACTATGATAACAAATGGAATACTCAGAAGTACCCCTTAAATATCTAAACAATCACTTAACTGCATCCCAATGAACCCGTCCAGGATTAGCCATAAATCGACTAAGGACTCCCACTATTTGGGCAATGTTTGGTCTTGTGCAGACCATAGCATACATCAAACTGCCAACAACACTAGCATAAGGTACTCTGCTCATGTCCTCTACCTCACTAGGAGATTTTGGACAATCCTCAACAGACAACTTTGTCCCCAAAGAAATGGGAACACACAATGGTCTACAATCTACCATGCTGAATCTGTCCAACACGGACTTCACATACTTACTCTGGCTTAACCAAAGTTTTCTGTTGGTTCTGTCTCTTCTAATTTCCATTCCTAGAATGTACCTAGCTGCCCCTAAATCTTTCATTTCAAACTAAGCTGACAACTGAGATTTAAAATTAGAAATCATATTCTTACCCTTCCCAATGAGAAACATATCATCAACATATAGTGCAACAATGAGAATACGATCACCATCAAACTTATAATAAACACAGTGATCTGATTTTGATCTCACAAATCCAATTGACAACACAAAGGCATCAAACTTCAAGTACCATTTCCTAGGTGATTGCTTCAAACCATACAAAGACTTCTTAAGTTTGCAAACCAAATTTTCTTTACCTTTTACCATGTAATGCTCTAGCTGTGACATGTAGATCTCTTCTTCCAAGTCACCATGAAGAAAAGTGGTCTTCACATCCATCTGTTCTACCTCCAAGTCATAAGCTGCTGCGAGTGACAACATGAATCAAATGGATGTCAGCTTTGCAATGGGAGAGAAGATCTCACCATAATCTATACCCTCCACTTGTGAATACCCCTTTGCAACCAATCTGGCCTTATACTTCTCAATGTTGCCATCTGCACCAATCTTCTTCTTGAACACCCATTTGCATCCAACAGGTTTCCATCCAGGAGGCAAAGGCACCAAGTCCCAAGTTTGATTCTTTTCCAAAGAAGCCATTTCTTCCTCAAACCTGCATCCTTCATATCCAAAGCCTCTGATACAGTTCTAGGTTCATCACTATTAATGATTAAAGAATAAGCACAACTAGAATCAAGCAATGTAAAACCAAATCTTTCAGGTTGCTTTCTTATCTGTGTAGACCTCCTCAAGAGCTGAGGTTGAGGTTCAACTTCTTCCTCTAAGCTTTCAGAGCTGCTAGAGCTCTCCTCATCATCAGGTCCAACATTGTCTTTCTGTTTAGTCTTCTCAAGGGTGAGAGGAAACTGAACAACACCCTCTTTCTTTTCTTTTTCTTCTAGCTGCAAAACAGTGGAAGAAGGTGTCAACTCTCTAAAGATGACACTTCTGCTATACAACACTTTTTTAGCCACAGGGTCCCAAAGCTTGTATCCTTTCACACCAACACCATAGCCGATGAAGATACACATAACAACTTTGTTCTCCAACTTTGACCGCTTCTCCCTAGGCACATGTGCATATGCCTCACAACCAAAAACACAAAGATACCTTACTGAAGGCTTTCTACTAGACCACACCTCCATGGGTGTCTTTCCAACAAGAACTGATGTAGGAGATCTGTTTACCAGATAGCAAGCAGTGGCAACAGCTTCAGCCCAAAACTTTTGTTCTAGACCAGCTCCACTAAACATACTCCTAGCCTTCTCCATCAGTGTCCTGTTCATCCTCTCTGCAACTCCATTTTGCTGCGGTGTGTATGGATTTGTCTTATGTCTTTTAATCCCAAGTTCCTTGTAATACTTATCGAATTCTGTAGAACAAAACTCACCACCGTTGTCAATTCTCAAACATTTAATCTTTTTACCAATTTAATTTTCAGCTAAAGCTTTAAACTCCTTAAACTTGCTATAGACTTCATATTTGCTTCTAAGAAAATAAATCCATGTCCTTCTACTGTAATCATCTATAAAAGATACAAAGTATACAGATTTTGATAATGAAGGAACATTAACAGGACCAAACACATCAGAATGAATAAGGTCCAACACACCAGAAGACTTATGAGAACTCGAGTAAAACTGAACACGGTTTTGCTTTCCATAAATGCAATGTTCGCAAAAGTTGAACTCAAGATTACAATCATCTAACCCCTCAATGGGGTTCTTATTTTTTAGGGTACGTAGACCCTTCTCACCAATGTGGCCAAATCTCTTATGCCATAACATTATCTTTTCTGCAGGAAGTTTAGCTTCCAATGCATGATTACAACCATCAAGACTAGAAATAATAGATTTCTTCACTGCTCATTCAAATGGTGGGGATGAAGTGACTGCTTCCCTCTTCCTTGAGTCAAAAGAACTATTGCATTGTGCAATGCATGCTTCCAGCTGAAACAGATTACCTCTCCGAGTACCCTTAGCAAACACCATAGATCCTCTAGTCATCTTACATCCTTCTTTCGAAAAGACAACATGCACACTTGCATCATTCAAACTACTTATAGAAAGCAGGTTCTGTGCTAAGCCTGGGATGTGCATAACCCTAGAGATCCCCTTCACTCAACCATCAGGGAATCAGATAGAGACTCTTCCATGACCAATGATCTTCAGATGAGAGTCATCACCCAGATACACATTTCCACCATCGAACTCCTCATACTTAGTGAACCAGTCTCGATGTGATGTCATGTGGAATGATGCACTAGAGTCGATTAGCCACACATCATCAGATGCATGGGTTTCCAGGGCTGCGATGAAAACATCACCGTCATCTTGTGATTTGTCAGAATCTGAATCAGGAGCTTTCTTCTTTTTCTTCTTCTCCTCTTTGCATTCCTTTCAGAAATGCCCGGTCTTGCCATAGTTCCAACAAAGAGCCTTGGACTTTCTAGGAGATTTGGATCTCCCACAGGATTTGGATCTACCCTTCTCAGCTTTCTTGTCCTTCTTCTTCCCTTTATCCTTGGGTCTTCCATGAACTGCAAGGGCTTCTTTGGCTGCCTCAGAAGACTTTCTCTGCATCTCTTTAGACAACAACAAAGAAACCACTTCTTCCATTTTGAATATGGATGTGGTGCTTCTGATTGCCATGACAAGATGATCCCATGAGTCCGGTAGAGAACAAAGCAGGGTCATACATCGATCCTCCTCCTCCATCTTTACACTAATAGATGTTAATTGTGCAACCAACATATTAAAGGCATTCATATGCTCAGCCACGAATTCTCCGTCCTCCATTCGAAGAGAATACAACTTCTTTCTCAAGAAAAAATTATTGACTAGGGATTTAGCTTGATACACATCCCCCAACTTCTTCCAAAGGAGTTTTGCAATAGCCTCCTCATGGACATTTAACAACACAGAATTAGCAAGACTAAGTCTTATGAGACCCTTAGCCTTCCGATCCTTGAGATCCCACTCATCTTGAGTCATTGTAGCTGGTTTAGTTTCGTTCACACTTTTCCAAAGGTCTCGGTTAACTAACATGTCTTCCATTTTGAGCTTCCATAGCTTGAAATTACTACCATTGAACTTCTCTACTTCAAACCTTCCTGATGTGTCTGACATCTCCTTGCTGTAATAAGATACATAATGCTCTACACAGACTCCCACTCAACCTAAGATTAGCTCAAAAAACCCCTACCCTACAACTAGGACTAAAGGTGATCAAGCTCTGATATCAACTGAAAGGAAGCTAGGTGTGTGGAAATGCTTCCTACACTAATCTATTGAGCAGAGGGCTATGCAAAATCAACTTTATCCTAGCTATTACAGCGATGTTAAACCATTAACATGAGATATTGCAGAAAAACACAAGAACTAGAAAGTAGACATAAGAAGAGAGACAAAGATTTACTGTGGGGAGAACCCTTATCGGGTGAAAAACCCCACACTCATAAACCTACACAATGTATTAACAAATTTGAAAGAATGTTTACAATACACTTGCAATGCAAGCTTCAATGGTCTTCAACACTCATGTCTGGAGTCAATCCAGCATCATAACAGTACCTATAAACCTGTGATACAAACTTCATCTCCAAGCATCTATTTAAATAGAACATACAAGGCAATTTTGGACCTTTCTTGGAATGGGCGTCCAATATGGCATCTTGGACCAAAACCCACGCCTAGGGACACTTGGTCAACATTATAGAATGTGTCTAACACTTGTCCACAGATCCCACCCAAAGAGGTTGCCTATTTCCAAAATGGGCTATGACAAATGCTCTTACGACACTTACGACCATCATAGAATCTGTCATAGCGGTTACAACTTACAGCTGTAAGAGAATCTATCATACACATGCTATAAATAGCATATTCTCTTACAACACATCATATTCCACCTTGGGGTGCCCAAATATGCCTCATTCAAAGATGCTACATGACACATGTCATTACCTATCTTACAACCTTCTATTCTTGACTCATACATGTCATAGATTCGTCATAGGAATCTGTCATAACCGTTTCGGTCAAACATTCCTTACACAACATAGAAGATGTCGACACATGGTAGAATATTCATACCACTAAGTAGGACACCTATCTCCTCATGTGAGGACAAAATAACAAGTTGTCATAATCCATGTAGGATTGACACATCACCGTGCCACATCCCACAATATCACAAAGTGGAATTTCTAATTATTTACAACATAGGCAATTGAATAATAAATACAAACATTACAAATGCAGAGAATTACCAAGGTTGAGACACCTTAATTCCCAACACTAAACTTCTATGTGCTCACAGGATTAGTTAATGAATTTGCAACATTCATCAAAGTCTCTACCTTAAGTAGCTTCACCCTACCATCCTTGACCATGTCTCTAAGAAAATGATTCTTTACATCAATGTGCTTGGCCCTGGCATAAAATGTTGGGTTCTTAGCTAGGAAGATCACACTCTGACTGTCATAATAAACTATCATTGTGCCTTGTTTTATTCTAATATCTGAACATGGTCTCTTAAGCTAAATGGCTTGTTTACAAGCATGAGTAGCTATCATATACTTAGCTTCAGTAGTGGACAAAGAAACCACATCCTATCACTTACTCATCCAAATAATTGGACGACCAAATAAAGTAAACACATAAGCACTAGTGGATCATCTACTATCAACATCACCTACCCAGTCTAAATCCACATAACCATGAATATCAATGGAATGCATGTCTCCTATCAAATTACCATGATAACACAAGGAATACTCTGAGGCACCACAAAAATAATTGAAGACTCTTTTAACTACAGCCCAATGAACTCTTCCAGGATTAGACATATATCTGGAAAGAACTCCCACTAATTGGGCAATGTCTGGTCTAGTATAGACCATAACATATGTTGGCAGAAGACAAAGCAAGTAGCAGATCCTACTGCAGGTGGTATGTGGAGGACAAAGCCAACAGACAAAGAGTATTTTGGGAAAAGACACACCTCTATGTGATATATAGATAGGATATAGGATGTAATGTAAGAAGGTAATAGAAGAGAATGAGATAAGAAGAATATGCATGAGAGAGTATAAAAGGAAGATACTTAGACCTGTTGGATGTATATAATTTTACATGATAATGAATATATATATATATATATATATATATATGTTATAAAATAAAATGTGTACACTACCATTTTAATCTTAGTTTAGCACCTCAGTGGACCTCAAATGTTTACACTTGTTAATTAGGACCTATTTTAACACCTTTTTGAGCATTAAGCATGTAATTCTTGATCCTGATGCACAAAACCTAGAAAAGTAATTATAAAATAGGGCTAATTAAACTTTATGTGACTTATCCTAGGAGTTTGGGGCTAAGGGACCAAGGCGCCCAAGTGCCCTTGTCCCCTCTTTAGCCCTGACCTAATTAATGGCTTGTCGGCTTGGGACCTCTTAAATGATTCCCAATGTTGGCCTCATGTGGTTTAATTCTCCAAGAATCAACAGGAATGCATATAAAAGCAAGTTAGTTTATTCATTTGAACACACCAAAGCTATCTTTAACTTCTAAAAGGATTCTTCTTCTCACTCATGCTCTCTACTCTTCTCTAAAGCTCTCTATTGTGGATTATTGTTGCGGCCCTAACATATTACAGGTCTTGTCAAGATTTTTCTACTTCCTTGGGCTATGTTGGGACCCAAAATAGTTGCAACCCTAAACCTTAAAACATTCCTAAATCACCTAGGCCAGGGATGGTCATTCTGGGTGATAGGAAGAGGTTCATCAACAAGTTTAGGGTGATTTTGGCCAACTAACAGGAGTGGGTAGGCTCCTCTGCACTTTGAACTCAGCTTAGACTTAGGAGGGATATTCCAAGGGGTATACCTGAATAGGTATTGGCTTCAACACCAGATGAACAACTAAAAATGAAAGGACAGCCAAACCCTAATCGTCTTCTAGGCCCTAAAAATTGTCACTGGAATTGGAATGACTGGTTGTTACTAAATGCCCCCTATATAGCTAATGAGAAGGCACTCCCATTGATAATGTAAAGTGCAGGTATGCTTGGCTGGTCTATAAAGAGTTTATACTTCAAAGACTCTCTTACAATATTTCATGTTCAACATAGAACCACAACACACACAAACTAACTACTAACTTCACACGTAATGAGTTTGTTTTGATTTTTAAAGAGTGTGGGTGATCAAACACTTCAAACTGGTGCATAATATAATGGATTATAGAGTCCATAGTTCAACAGAAGGAAGAAAGCAACAAAGAGATGAAACACACACTTTCTGGATACCCAAATGCAAGAATGACAACTATCAAAGAAGAAAAATACTTAGTAATCCTTTGTCTACATATAATCATTCATCTATAACCATATAAGAGATCATTATACATGTAATGTTTTAAGAATTTGTTTGACTCATCTGATAAACAGTTATAGTCATACCACGAAGTGTGGCAAGAGGAAACCTAGTTGAACTTAGTATTTCCTTGAAAATTTACAAAAGAAGGAGAAATCCATATAATGATAACTGAAATCAAACTGAAAAACCTTTCATAACCTATGTCTTATCTACTAGAGAACTGTAACTTTTTTGCTCTTCAAGGAAAACTAGAGAATTATGCACTTAATCGCCCGAGAGATGGTAGAAATGACCAACCCCTAACAAGAGAATTGATCTTGCCTTTATAGTTATCCTAAGTTGGTTTGAGAA
Organism: Cunninghamia lanceolata; assembly: GCA_027924645.1. Lineage (NCBI taxonomy): Eukaryota > Viridiplantae > Streptophyta > Pinopsida > Cupressales > Cupressaceae > Cunninghamia > Cunninghamia lanceolata. The sequence goes on from BSBN01001965.1 coordinate 20,789,448, forward strand.
AGATCTGGGAAAGATCTCGGTGCCAAAATTTGCAACCATCTTAACTGCAAATAAAGTCCTCAACAACTTTTAATAAAATCTTCAACAACTTCCAATACAATTTCAACAACTTCCATAAATGCATTTGTCTTGATGTCAACCAGTCACTTCATGTTTATGGTGCTCCTGGAAGTGGTTGGAGTGCTCCCAGGTGGTTGGAGGAGTTGGGAAACTAAGGAAATGACCTTCATCCATCCACCTTTATTTCTTTGTTGGATTTAGGGCTTTCAACATTCGCCACAAGCTCCTGTATTTTATTTGCCCTATTGGCGAGCCTCATCTTTGTTGTTTTTGCCAATTTCCTCTATTTTATCAACAATCACCCTGGTTGTTGAACTTCTTCTCTTTTTCTCTTTCACCCTAGGGTCCTTCTTTGTCGGCAAATCTTTAATTTTCTTCAAACCTTGGAAAATTCCTTATGCTTTTTCATTATCCACAAATTGTCGCAGTTCAAAATTTTGTCTTCGACCTTATCACCTTATCAGTGAAAAGAGAAAACTTTGAACTTGTAAAAAGTTTGGTCCTTAGCTAGTTTGCAGATATCTCTCTGCCTTAGTCTTTTTCTTTATTATCGGCAAACTGGCCTCTTTTCGAACCAAAGGGTCATAGCACCACATTCCTCATTATCAGCAAAAAAGGCACTTGTCGAACTATCTTTTTTGCCTTTAGCAAGATATTACCTTAATTTGCCTTGTCAAAAAAAAGGACCCATGTTGAACTTACCTTTTCTCCCCTTTATTGACAAAATTACATTTTTTGAACTTTACTTTTCCTCCCCTTTATCAACAAAATTACATTTTTCTGAACTTTACTTTTTCTCCCCTTTATCGACAAAATTATATTTTCCCTAACCAAGAAATTTACCACCTTATCGGCAAAAATGTCATTTGCCGAACCATTTGTGCTTTCCCTCTTTCCTTAGCCTTTATCAACAAAATGGCTTATCAGCAAATTTGTATTGTGCTGAACCAACTTCATGCCTTAGCCATTTTGCTGTATCAGCAACCTTGCTCCATTTCAAACTTTTCTCTTCCATATATATTTGCCTTATCGGCAAATTAAACCTTTTCAAAACTTGGCTTATGCTTCTTCTTATCAACAAAAAACAAGATTCATGAACTCGCCCTTTTAACTCTTCCTTATCGACAAAAAGGGACTTTGTTGAACTTCCCTTGATTCCTCTCCTTATTGGCAAAATGGGATTTTGTCAAACTTTGACTTTGATTCCTCTCTTTATCAGCAAAATGGGATTTTGTCAAACTTTGACTTTGATTCTTCCACTTGCCTTATCGGCAAAATGCCTATCGGGTGAACTCCTTATCGGCGAACCTCAAGGACTTAGAACCAAAGCAAATTTGTCGATAGACTTCTTCCTTTTGCCTTTTCTTCACTTTGCTCCAATACTCTCCCTTTTCCCTCTATTTCCTTATCAGAAAATTGGCTAAAAGCCGAACTACTAAAAGTTTAGGAAGTTATGAGAAAAGCCAATTTGCCGACAAAGGCAAAAATATGAAAAATATTTTGAGGGAGAGACCATTTTTTACTAAGGCAAAAAGCATAAGAACCATACTTTGAACAAGCATAATTTCTTCATTTTAAGGAATTTTAACATGGTTCAAAAGGCAAGTTGCTCATAATTGAAAACTCTATCCAATGGTGACATCTGCTAAGAAATTTGCATAGGATTTTTGGATTTTCTGGGGACAAAATGGGTATTTTGAGGGCTGATTTTACAAGTCCTAACAAGCTACACCAACTTCTTGAGTCAAGTTGTGATGCCACGTCAAGCATGCTAGGGTTTTCATGCTCATGGTGATTTCTTTCCTTCATGCTTTGTTCTAGCATTCCATTCTACTTCAGATTTGCCTCTGCCCTCCTAGGGCACACACTCTTTATCTATTATCTTTTCTATTGTGGAGGTGGAAACACCTTTCATAGAGCTTGATTAAGGCAAGCTCCTAAATAGCACCCAACCATTTTCTATCTTGTGTGTGTGCAGGTCAAATCTAAAAGAATTAGTTGAAGACAAGTTGCAGAGAGCAGAAACACAGGAAGGCAAAGGCATTGGAGTTATCAATTTTTGTGAACCCTAATAAGGGTCTAGGGTGCCCAAGTGCCCTTGTCCTGGGTAATTCTACCCTTGGATCTAGGTTCTAACTTGATCCCCAATCTCTATTGTTCATTTGGTTTCTAGGTTTTTTCTTTCAACAGTCTGTTATGCTTTGATCTTTGTAAACTAGGGTTTCATGTCTTTGCCCTAGCTTGATTGGTTGGATTTGGTTAATTTCTTCTCTATACAACAAAAGGGAAGAACCCCTGTATTTTTTCTCTCCTTGGGTAGAAACTAATCTTGGTTTGTGTCCTACTGTTTGGTAGAAGAGGGTTTGACCTAGTTTGATTTATTAAGCTAGTCTCTCTTTTCTACACTACATTTTGGTGAACCCATCATTTCTTGCACTTTGGCATCCTTCTTGCATAAAATATGAGCCATTTTCTTCCTTAGAACTGATTTTATTACATTCATTCATCATTTTGCATACTTTCATAGCTTAATTTTGCATGATTTCATTGATAGGGTTTGAAAAAACCTTGCATTTCTAGAAAATCTAGCTAATCTTCAGCCTAAGGTTTGTAGATTAGTGTGTTGTTTCAGATATTATTGAATTATTGGGTTGATTAAAGAGATTTAATTTTCCTTACCTTATCATCCTTTCTATTCTAGGACATTCTTACATTTGTTTGCATTGAAAAAGTGAAAAATCAAGCATTTTAGGCTTGCAAAAAGGCATATTTATTGCATTGTTTTCGTTGCATATGTTGGAGATCATCATAGAAAGATTTAAATTTCTGATTTTGCATCAGATCTTATTTAAATTACAATATATAATCATTTCATGGTGTTGCATCTTGCATTTAAAACTCTCATTTGCTAGGGTTTTGTCAAAAAAGTTGCATTTTTGGAAAACCTAGTCAAATTCAAAACCTAGGGTTTGTAATTAAGATCTTGTTTAAAATTTGGCTGCTATCATGTACATTTCAAATCTTATCTTGCATTGTTGTAGCATCATTTTCTTTCAAAAATAATTCTTGCATCGAAAAGTTGTGATTTAGGAAATAAGCATTTAAAATCTAGGGTTTTGGTAACAAACCCTAGCTAGTTTTGCATTTAGTGCATCTTTATCAAAGAAACGTTTTGTAAATCATTGCTGAATTCAAGTGGATACATTATTTAAGCACTCCTTTTGCACATACTACACATCCTACATTTACAAGACTTAGTTGTTGTGGTTACCAAGAATATCACATTTTTGGAAGACCCCGCTTCTCATGCACTTGTAGGTCTTTGATTGCAATCTCATTTTGATATTGGTTATACTTGATTAGTGAATTATACATTGATGTTTCGTATCAAATTTGTATTTCATTATGGCTTCTTCTTTTTTGGAATCTTTTTATGCACATATCATGGATTCTGAATTTGTTTTAAATCCATTAATACACATCCTCACATTTTAGATAACATAGCATACATGAATGATATATCTCATGATGATGATAGATCTTCTTCTACTTCTACTACATTTCATGATGATATCATTGACATCATCTCTAAGACATATGATGGTGACTTAAGTTTTCCTAGTTCACCCTATGCTTTGGATCCCTCTCCCAAAAAAGAATACATTTTGGTGCAAGAGGATGAGATCATTGACATACTCCTTAGTCTGTCTTCTAGAGATAATGTTAAGCATACTACTTCTATTTCTACCATAGTACATGAGGTTTATGTGGCTCATCCTATGGATCTTCCACCTTTGGTTGAATGTTCAAGTACCGTGGATATCACTAAACATGAAGACCCTTGGTCTTCCTCCTTTGATTAAATGTTCAAGTACCTTGGATATCACTAAGGATGCAAAGAACCTTGGTATTTCTCCTTTGGTTGCATGTTCAAACCCCTTGGACCTCACCAAGGATACAATCATCAACAATTTCCTTAAAAACACTTTATCCTCCCTTCATTCCAATGCTCTCCCTTCAAAAGATGAAGCATTAGCGGATGAAGAGCAGTCTCTCACATTAAATCCCTTGGGGATGGATGTTGATCTTACTCAAAAGGAAAACAATGTCAATTCAATCATCATTAATAGACTTATTCCGCCCACTAAGGGGATAGTGAATAAGTGTACTAATGTTCCTAAAATTATTGTGCATGAGGCACCTAAAATGCCTCCTTGCTTCAAACCAGTGATTATGGTTCAAGGCGATCCAACACCACCTCAACCCTTGGGTTACTATCTCAATATGGCAAAACAAATTACTCAAAAGAACCAAGGTGTTCAAAATGTGTCGCAACATCACACAATTGCTCACACATATAACACCCATAACAAAATTAAGCACATGCTAAGTATGCCCATCTCTCTTCCACCCTATCAACCTATCCTACCTCAAGCACCTCATCTTCCTTCGCATATTGGTAAAGAATATGATCTTGTCGAGAAGCTCTGTACTACTCTAGCTAACATATCTCTATGGGATTTAATACAAACATTGCCTACATACCACATAATGCTCCATGAGGCTCTACAAAAGGTATTTGTTCCACTTTCTGCTAGACCAAATGATGTAGCATCTCTGCTTCATTGTATACATGCGACAACATCAGATATATCATTTCAACAACATGAATTACCTCCCATAGAAATTCAAAACCAAAATGAGCCTCTTATGATATTCATCATGATTAGAAACATGAGGGTAAGGTGCACTATGATTTATGGTGGATCAGGTCTCAATGTTTTTGGAATAAACTTGTTACATAGACTCGATATTGACACATCTCTTATCAAACTAGATAAAACGAGCATTTGTGCCTTTGATAATGTTGGTAGGACATCACTTGGTACAATAACCTTAGATATTAAGGCTAGACCTATGACACTACCTACCCTTATCCATGTCATGCCTAATTCTCTTTCATACAGTCTTCTTCTTGATAGACCATGGATTCATGCCATGGGGGCAGTCTCATCTACCCTTCGTCGTTCAATAAAATTCATCTTTGAAAATGAATTACATATAATTGAAGCTTATCTAATTCTGGAAAGTTGCTTACAAATAGAAGTGAGACATCAAATTTCATTAAATGATTTGATCATTAACAAAAATAAAACTATTACCCTCAACTGCTAACAATGGTGTTGTTCAGGATAGTGTCAGTCCTTCAAATGCATTTTTCAGTGATGATTGGGTTTCGTTAGATTTTACACCCTACTTTGCAAGTGAATATAAAATTTCACCCTCACACCCAAAGACCTCGAAGGTAAATGAAGTTTCTTCAACACAAACACATACTCCTACAAAGTTTAAACTCAAGATTAATGATGATGGAACCTTTAAAATAGATAAAGATCCACCTTCTTCTACAGAGATGGTGGCCATTTGTGATAAAATACCATCTAATTCTAATAAATATCTTAGTAGTGACAAGGTCTCTTTAGATTTCAACCCCCATTGGATGGTTGAAACAAAGGTTGACCCTCCTCACCATAATGAAAAGAATGATCCTTCTTCTTCAACACATTTCAACAAAGATAGTCATATGACCTCTCCTCTTCCTTCGGATTTGGAGAGGCATTATGGGCATGGATTCAAAATTCTTTCTAAATAAGGATACAATGGAAACGGGTTAGGATGTAAAGAACACAGAATCAAGGAACCTATGGAACTGACACTACACTTGTCTAAAGTAGGTTTAGGTTTCCAGGCTGCTCCTATGTTCTCTCCATGATTTTCACAACAAAAAGGATTGCTTCCTACTCCCCCCTAAATCTTCTCTTCTATCTCAATAAGAGTGTATGTTGTCGAGTCTACTCAAAGACCACTTAATCACTCTTCCTACTCCAAAACACAAGAAGATTCAACAAAATAATTATTCATCACCTCATTATTGTGCATATCATCGAGCACTTGGCCATTCCACTAATGAATGTCAAGTCTTGGGTGACAAAATTCAACAACTTCGAACAAGGTTTGGCTCTAGTACTTCTCACCACGCTTGATGTAGTCCCTAGAGCACCTTGTCCTCCATCCATTTTATAATCAAGTTGGGGGAGGATAACTTGTTAGGATGACTCACAAGAGTGGTCCCCTCTTTCTCATTTGTGTTATGCTTGTACGTATCGTTATCCCCATATTGTGATATTTTTCTAGTTCTCCCTTGACACCCTTATTAGCACAAAGGTACAAGGGGTAAGAACATGTTGTGTCATTCATCTATATGTATCTACATTCTTCTATATTTCATAATATGCAATTTTGTTATTTTCTTGGATGTTTTAGCATCCTTTCACGTTGATTCAATTTATGTGTACTCTCATGTGATCTTTCTTTTGTTTATGTGGCACCTTGTAGCAATGCTCAGTATCATACCATGTCTACACAAGCCATTGTGTATCATGCATGTAAGCATTGCCTTGGTTTTCTCATCTTGGGGTGCAACCCCTTGTCGCGATGTAGCTTTTGCAAACACATATCATTTGAGCATGTGATTTTAGAAAGCTCTCATGCCTATTTTATATTTCTTCCTCGCTTTACCTTAAAGGCAATTGCTCCTTGATGAAGTTAACAATCACTTTAAGGTGGGGGAATATATTGTGCTATGAGCCTCACTCTCATCTTTCTATATAAACACTTTGTTACTGCACTCTCTTGGAAAGGATTACAGAAAACTTGGAAACAAGCTCTTGAGTCTATCTTGTCTCCTAAGATGAATCTCCTTGCATGTTTGGGAAAAGGGTTGTGCCACCCACTTGAGTTTGGTAGAAAGGTCACTTCTCCTTCTTATTCTGCAACACTTCACATAATTCCTTTTACGGAAGGTGGATTGTGTATTCCCTTGAGTAGAAACATTTTTCTTAATGTGGATTATGTGTATGATGTGTTTGTACTCTTACACTTCTCATTCCTAACTAACCCCTTAGCATTCTTCTTTATTGCATCTTGGGGAATGATCCATGGTGATTGAGACAACATTTAGATTGAGGTCTCCTTTGTCATGTTGACTCAAGGTCTTCAATTATGTGCTTTTTGTGATTGATGTATGATGCATGTATTCTCCTCATATATTCTTATTCTCTATATATTCTTCACACCTTGCGCGTGCCTCACATGTGTTATCTCTATGTTTTTATTATGTATTATCCTTGAGTGTTTTGTGTGTATTTCATGTGTTTTGTGTGTCTTCTATGTATATACTTTTCCTTGTGTGTATACTTCATGTAATATCCATAGTTCAGAAAACATAACTTCTAATAATTTACCATGAGATAAAAGTAATATGAGGAAAAATGGTAAATAAAATTTTTCATTTCATAATGATCATACTAATAAATTGAGAGCTTGAATATTCAATATTAAATTAAGTGATGCAAAATAACAAATTTCACAAATCATCTTACCATAAGATTTTTCTGTATCTGGATTGTCGATATCTTCATCACAAGTCTCGACATGCCTCGAGTAGAAGAGAGAGAAAGCATCTTCAAGGTGCTTTACCTCCAACCATAGACCAATGGTCTCCCGCTCATCTTCTATTCCAGAAGTGGCCCTACCCTTCACGAAGAGTATAGATCTAGGGTGACCTAAGGTATTTGCCATCTGAGTACTGGTGTTGTATCCTACACAACACTATTGATCACACATCCCCTAGATACCCTCTATCCATGTATGATCATATCCATAGGTTACGTAATTCTGGATATGGTAAACTGATAATGCACTTGAGGAACGTGCATTACTTTGGCCAAAGTTTCGTTATGAAAAGCGTTTATAATAAACGTAGTCGATTTGTTCACCCACCCCAACTCGACTTGGATAACATTGCAATCCTACCATTGGCTTGGTCATAATGGGTTTAGTCTCACCGACTAGGTTGGTCATTCTCTCATAGTCTTATCTAATGAATAATGAATCTCCTTTTCTAAAATAATAGAATAACAGGTCGATAATTCAAAAAGGAATTTGGTTAATCCCCTTGTGACTACTTTAATGACTAGGTCATTTCAAATTCAGTTGACTCTTGTCTAGAATGTTGGTTTATTATAATCTCCTCTTTGTTATTGTTCAAGTCACCTATAGATTGTGATACTTTATCTCAAGAAAATTGAACTATACCAAATATATGGTTTGACACATTGTGATTTGCTTAATTAATTTTCTATCTGAGTTAATCAAAGTGTTCTAAGTAATGCCATTACCATAAGAGGGCTCGACCAATTGTTAGTTAAGTCAAGAAAAGATATCTTTAAATAGCTATGGTTTTATTTTAACATGAGATAACCTAAGGTTTTGAATATAGAACTCATATTGCCTTACCACCTTGGTGTTGTTGAGTAATTTATCAAAGAAAAACAAAAGGATAATAATGGCCGATCTTAGATTAGTCTATAAGTTATAACATGCTTGGAGATTTTAATTCGTAGACCCCATATTTTCAAGAACTAAAATATTTCTTAACCAAAGAAAATAGAACTCGAGAATTATAAATGTTGTGGTTTTACATAGAAGCTTGTTTTCTCATTCATCTAAATGATGTTCACTATAGACTAGTGAGCTTCTAATGAACCTCAGAACTTTTTTGGATTGTACTATAGTATATTGACAACTATGATTGTTTATTTCTATGAATACTCTATGCCAAGAATTTCAGCGAGGTCTCTTTTACTTTGAACTCTGTATTACATACGCAAACCAACTAGTATGCCTTTACATCTTAATTCATAAATCTCAAACTTAATTCTTTACAGTTGAGGATATTCTATAATCCTTATGTTTATCCTATGAACTTGTGTGAAAACTATTCTTTTTCCCGTATTTTCTCATTAAAAAGACTTGCACACGAAAAGAATATCATTTAAGGTAACTCATTAAAAGAGAAAGGATTCCTTCAACATCATAATTCAATCACTGAAGCTAGACTTGAATTCTAATGTTATCATTGATATCTTTTCATAATAATTAATGCAGAAATGTCATTCCTTGATTTTGACGAGATTGAAAATGAGTGATCACCTATTGAGCTTTTGATGATGCAGAAGATGGTCTTCCTCAAGCTCACGACGTCCCCTTCAACTTCTACCCTCCATTCTAACTATGTATCTCGTTCTATATCCTCTATATTTCAACACACCCTTCTCTCTATTTTTATCTTCCCCTGACTAAAAGATGGTTTTCAACTGTGTATATATTCACTTGATACTTCCTTTTTCTCCAATAACCATTTTTTGGATCTCATGCAAAACAGTTTTATATTTCTATCCTAACCTTGATCAATGACTAGAGCCACTACTAGTGGTTCGAAACCATTCTCCGCATGCATGGTGACTCAGCGAATGTTTACAACTGATCGTTGATCATGACATCGTGGTTGAGTTGATAAGTATTGGTAAAATAGATGACGTCCTTCCTAGCACGAATTACTTCGATTTCAAACCTTTAGACAGAAGTAATTTATATATCATAAATCGCAATCTAATTCATATGACACAAGGGATCATATAACATACATCGAAATGAGTTTAGAGTTGGATATCATCGAGTGGTACTATCACCCAATCAAATTCGATGGTTTACAACTATCATTTAATATCTTGCACATATTAATTTTATATAAATATATCAGCCTTCTTCCCATAATTATCATTACTATAAACACCCAACCCATGCCAAATAAAGATTATGGTGAGAGTATGAATCATCTGTTTAATGACATGGTGGCTAATAGTGTTTTTCCATTACAAAGGATAAATCGATCCAACAGACACATATGCAAGGGTTAAAATGTTTGCAGTATGCGAAATGATAGAAACAATTATAAGTTGAAGATCTTACATTAAATGTGATAGGGTCGAGTTTTATCTCCCCTTCATGGCAACGCATTGATTTGCATCGAATTTACTTGCCTTAGTTGTGCTTGCGATGTTATATGGCTAAAAATTAACCACCCGCATTTGACAACATAAACGCAAACTAATTACGACATAATCATCAAAAAGTTGTGTTAGTCACAAACACACGACACTCCAACAACATCATTTTTTTTACCAAAATGACACAATTGAAAGACAACTAACTCAAAGGATAAAATACTAAAGGACATTGACAATCTTGCCAAGTCAATCTTGAATTTGACCATAAAACAAGGCTTACCCCAAGCAACTAAGGTCCACTATCTGTTTCTCATCATACTCATTTGGCAAATGCCTGTTGGTAACCCATAGTCTATATTCTCCTTCCCCGAAGATGTTTTCTCTCCCTTTATTTTTTGGAGAGTCACAACCACCTATTTTTGTTGTTCAAGGCTTTCACACACAATTTCATGATTAGTATACCTATGTTCCATTTAGATATCATAAGAATAACAATTCAATTTTTCTCATCACATAGTCTATCATAACTCTAATCATTTAAATTAACATGATCACATAATCAATTTTCCATAAAATTTAATGTCTCCAAAACATTGCATTTAAATTATATTAACAATACATCATATCTCCTATACAAGTAAAAGTGAAAAGTAAAAACATGTTCAAAATTGGGGATGTAACATACCTCTCCCCTAAAGATTCATTGTCCCTGATGAATCAGTGTATCATAATAAAGTCTTAAACAAGTTTTTGTTCAATTATCAAAATCATGAGAAAGATAAGGAAATTTTTGATAAATTTCATTGTAATCTTCCCAAGTGGCGCTATCTTCCGCATACTAGTCCCATTACACTTTGCAATGCATGACTTCTTTGGTACACAAGCGGAGCTTGTGTGTTTCAAGCACTCTGAGAGGCTCTATTGTAATCACCATTAGTTCCCACATCTATAATGCATTCCAATTCAGTATATGATTATCTCCTGCAAAATATTTTTTTAAATATGAAACATGAAAAACATTATGCATCTTAGCTAAGGTTGGTGGTAGAGCAATTCTATAGGCTATTGGATGGATAATTTCAAGGACTTCAAAGTGTCCCACATAGCTAGGAGCTAGTTTAGAAGATTTTCCAAATTTGATAGAGCTCTTCTATGGTTTACCTCTCAAAAGAACTTTCTCTCCAATAGAGAAGTGTCTAGGTGTCCTCTTGCTATCCGCATAACTTTTTTGCATGTCATTGGCTTCTGCCAATATTTTCCTAATCATTTTAACCTTTTCTTCCATTTCAGCCAGCATCTCTGGACCAATGCTAATCCTATCTTCCATCTTATCCCAACTTATAGGAGTTTGGCATTTTCTTCCATATAATGCTTCAAATGGTGCCATCTTTGTTAGGGGAAATTTGGATCAAACAATGAATATGCAATGATAAACAATATCAAATACCCAAAACTCAATAGAATAGTGAACTAAGAAGATTAAATCAAACAAGCAATGAATCAACAAAGAAAACCTTCCTTAGATCGAAACTTCCATTGTTGCCTATCAAAAATCGTCCTTGTGTGTATGAAAAAAGGCCCTCAGTGAGTGCAATTCTTTGCTTTGTCAAGAATGTCGATTGAGAATGGATATGGTAATATCACAATGAAGAGGAGCTTCACAACGATGGTAGTAGTGTGTAGTAAAAAGTGTGATCACAAGAAATGAAGGAATTGGTGCCAAAGGCGTGCTATAATTCCTGTAGATTAATAATACTAAAAGCTTGGATGAATGAAATGGAAGAATGAGGTTGAATTTATAGAGTTGGAAGAATGAAGATCAACGGTATAGAAGACTTGAGAAGATCAACGGTTGAGAATAGTTGAGGAACGTGCAACGAATAAGAAGAAGACATGTGTCTTACTTTCTTTTGCATGAGAGGATTTGCTAAGAATAGAAGAATGAGTTCAAGCATTTAAAAGAATATAGCAATCAGTTAAGTGATTTAAAACAAGAAGAATAGATTTGCATGAGGGTAAGAAAATATTTTGTTTTATTAAATATTAGGAATATTTAATTGCATGTGCAAAAAAGTTTGAATTATATTTAGAGATAACTCAATTTAGAAGAAAAAGACAACTTAAATAAATATTTGATTTATTTAAAATTAGAAAAGATATTATTGGAAGAAAACAATTAAATAATTGGAATTATTTAATTTAGAAGATAAGAAAGAAAACTAAATAAATAAATTTATTTAATTGTTGTGCATGATTTTGGAAGAATAAATAAAATATTTGATTGTATTTTATTTTTGGACATTGAGAAGATTTAAATAAATTTGATTTGATTTATTCAAATTTGGAAGAATGATTTTGATTTAATTAAATAATTAAAAATTATTTAATTGTTTGGAAGAATTAAATTAAATAAAGGATTTTATTTAATTGTTGGCTTTAGAAGAGATAATTAAATATTTTGATATTTAATTAACTTAGAGGAATGAGAATCATGTCATTTTTAGGTGTATACATTTTGCCCCTCTTTGATGCAATGTAGTTTACGGCGTTGCTTAAAAGAATAAATAGTATGATAATGATACATGCCCCAGTTTGCCCCTGGTACAAGTTATGACGATAGGATGCCCCCTTGGGAGATTAGATGGGAAGAAGGCAGAAGGACGTGAGACTGAAAATCTCACGAAGATGAAGAGAAAACTTGGTTAGGGTTGAAGAAATTTGTTGAAGAAAGAGTTGAATGATACATGATGCAAGATAGAATGATAACACACACAAGCAAGTAAGCAAGTATGCACAAATGATACAAGAACAAACAAGGTATTGCCACTGTCAAGTGATAAACCAACGATATACTGATAATGATATACAACAGTGTTTTCATGGCGGGGAATGATATATCCCTAGACTAACACGGTAGGCATGTTGTCATGGCGGGGAATGATAGATCCCTAGAGCAACATGAAGGATAGTGTATGGTTTCAAGAAATGAAGCATGTCATGTAAGATGTGTTTGTTGGTCTGATTTCGACAATGTTACATCCTGTATAAGACAATTGATTGATTAACTGATCGAGTTGGTTTATGACCAGACAAGGATCAAGACCACTGATTGTGATTGGATCATTTGTGCAAGATTGGCTTGACTTGATTGGTATGGATTAAGGATGGACTTGCATGGGGATCATTGCTCGGATTGACTGGATTGAGAAGAATGGATCACAACAATAGATAGAATACCGATTGATAGAAGAATGACTCGATAGAAGGAATCACAAGCTTTTATTTTGTATTGTTACTCTGCCTTGTTTGGATCTTTTATTGCATGGGATACAGATGTATGGATGTATAATGGATGTATGATGGATGCTTTGCTTTTGACATCTTGATGGTGCAAGTATTTTGAAGTGCTTATTTCATCATTGGGCTTTTTTTGGTACTTTTTCCAAATGTTGTAAGTTAATACAAGCATCTAGGTATAATTGAACCGAGATGACCTAAGTATCGCTTACATGGATTTTGCTTTAGCAAGTCAATACAAGCATCTAGGTATAATTAAACCGAGATGACCTAAGTATTTCTTGTGTATCAACAAACACGGATTGCCCCCGTTCATGCTAGACCTTTGATGTCCTCGATGATCTTTTGTTGATCATGTCATTAGACAAGGCTTCACATTACTAAAGATTAATCCACAAACAACAAATAAAGAAAATAATCATGCTCCCATCATAGCATCTCTAGCTTTTGTCATCCTCGAGTAGCATAGAAAGGCATGATGGCATAAATCAAGACTCTGTAAGTTAACCTAACCACACAAAACATTCTTGCATTTAGATGTGTTTGTTTCTTGCCATAATTTAGGTAAAATCATTTAGAAGGCCTTAGGAGTTTGTTTGCTTTGCGTTGGATAGGTTAATGTCCTGCATCAGGATTTCTTCTTGAAAAGAGCGGGTTTTGCTTGCACTTGCTTGCTTGGTGAGAAGATTCCACAATCCTTATTGGTGAGACGGACCCTAAGGGACTGACCTAATGCCTCCGGGGCTCATTACTAAATGGCCTTGCCGACGTGATGACGCAGAGGCAACGTAGTTTGGGGTAAACCCTAGTAGACCTAAGACCTAAGCGGTAGAAAGTGGTGCAAACTCAGATAGATAGAAGGACTAGACATGGGATGGATGGGACCGTGGAGCCTCAGGGGTGCATTTGAATAATGACCTTGCCTACGTGATAACGTAGAGGGAACGTAGTTCATGGATTTGGACCATGGATGGACTAGAGGATAGACAACAAGATATGGGATGGACAAGGAAAGCCTCAGGGGCGTGTTGAAAATGGCCTTTCCTACGTGACGGCGCAGAGGCAACATAGTTCACAGACTTTGATGGACCTAAGATATGGATTGGATGAGACATGATATGGAATAGACATGGATCAAATATGGAACAAATATGGATCAGATATGGAACAAATATGGATCAGATAAGACACGATATGGAATAGATATGGATCAGATATGAAATAGATATGGATCAGATAAGACACGATATGGAATAGATATGGATCAGACAAGATACGATATGGAACAAACATGGATCAGATATGGAATGGATACGGAACAGATATGGATCAGATAATACTAATGACAAGGAAACACCATGGATAGGCAGATGTATGGGTGATAAGGAATGGAACGGGTGGTTAGGTAGAAGGAATCAAGGATGTGATCTCCAAGGACTACGTCGCATAAGAATAACTCAGGATTTTGACATGACAAAGCTTACGACGAAGGAGGATGAGAGGATAATGAAGGATTTGCATGGTTTTGGAGGGATAAGGTATGTCAAGAGACATCTAAAACATTTGTTAACATTGTGCCCCCAATCTTTATCAAAACCAAAGAAAGATAGAGGAAAGGAAAATTAGGATAGATAGACTGGATAGTATAGGTAGGATAGGATAGGAAATGGTATGGAAGGAAACTAATAGGAGAAAGTGATATGCCAATGAGACACGGTGCCCCCAAGTGTAGGTGACGTAGAAGATCAACTTACACATGACGCCTGTTTGCCAAGTTTTCATCATGGTACATATCCAAGGTGCCTGTTTGCCAGATTTTCACCATTGGACGAAGGGATTTTTCTTTACTTTTTTCAATTTTTTTTTTGAACATTTGGATAGGATAGGTAGAATGGACGAGAGGGACTCAATTGCCAGATTCCATGAAAGGTGATAGTCCTACTAGAAAGATGTCGTCGCATGGACCATGCCGAGCATTCTCATAGATGTTGGTAGGAGATTGCATGACAGTGATATGGAGAAGGTAGATAGTAGATTGTGGAAGGTGCAATAGCGGATGATGGTGTAGAATACAGAGGACTTATGCAAGGATGGATGAAAAGTCTATGAAAAAAGCATGGACCATAGGAATAGGATGAGGAAGATATGTAGGATATTAGTGGAAGGAAGGGGAGATGGAGGTATATGAAAATGTTACGGAATGGAAGGGAATCATGACCAACGGTTGCACATACTGTGATAAACATTGAAGTTGGTGATAGGAAAGTAGTGTAGGAAGCAACATAGACTTTTTATTGTGGATGAATGACTTAGGCATGTAGGGATCCACATAGACTGAGTATTTTTCTGATTTTTGCTTGCCATATGGGATGGAAGAATTTGAGACTTTTGGATGGAATGGGAGAAAGTGGATGGTTGGCATTGTTGAGAGGTAGATGCCTCATGTAACTTGAGGGCTTTTTGCTTAGGTACCCAAAACATTTTGTTTTTAGATAGTACCTATGAAGGTATGGGTTTGGGTGTATGCAGCTTTTGTGTAGCTTTTGGAGTAATCATTTGTTGGATGCGGACCCACACCTTTTTCAACTTGGCATATAGGTGTGTGGGTGTATATAGCTCTTGAGAAGGATGCTTCTTTGATTCTTGGATTTTGTATCCTAGGTCATGAGGACTCTTAGGATTTTTGACTTGATAGGTAGAGGCATTCAAATTTTTATGGTTGAATTCTCTTGAGATGGTGGAAGTGGGGTTGGAGGAAGTTCTTTGTTTAGACAACTTGTACATTTGTTGGCCATGATTGGGATTTCTAGAAGATTCATAGATGGGTGAATAAGGTATTGGAAGAAGTGGTAGTAAAATGTATGGAGGGATGTTAGGAGTTGGAAGTAGCGGAGGTAGATTGGATGGTGGAAGGTGTATGGTCACATGCTTTTGACAATTGTAGGATGACGGAGGTGGAATGGCGACATATGTTTTGGGGATATGATAGGGTTTGTGATGGAAAGATGTGGACTTTGGAGGAGTGGAGGAAGTACCAACATCTTGAGATTGTTCACCTTGGGGTATGTATCCAAGGCCATATGAAGGAGGAGGAACATTGACATGGATGGGCTCCAAAATACCTTGTTCATGATGGCCTAAGCCTTTACCTTGATAATTCATATGTTGGAGTATATGGTGGACAGAAGGATTATGTGTAGGTGGAACACTAGACACAAGTTCCTTATTGGATGGAGAAGATGAGATAGAGGATAATGCTTGCTGGTTTTCGAAGGAGGAACACTCATGAATGAAGGCGGTAAGACCAAGGATATACGGTGGGGGATTTGCAGCATGGTCGATAATGGACGGTGGAGGAGGATTACTGGTTTGATCGTTTATGCTTACTTGGGAGGCAAGTGTCTCATCAAGGGAAGTGGAAGTTACTGGATCTTGGATAGGACTAGATGGGGTTATAGGCTCAGGACCATGGAACGCATAAAGTGGGCTCAGAGGATCATCATGGTCTGCTTGATCATAGATGGGCTCTTCATCATAGATGGGATCTTGATCATAGATAGGATTTAGTGTGATGGGATTAAGGTGCTCATCTATAGGTTCTTCATCAATGATAAGATCTTGATCATAGAAAAGACATAGGTTATGGAGGGGCCGAAATTGGATCTCTAGCTCATGCATAGGATCAAGTTGCTCATGGATAGCTTCTTCATCAAAGGTAGTATCTTGATCATGGAAGAGATATAGGTTATGCATGGTTGGAAATTGGATCTCTTGCTCATGTATAGGTATAGGATTATCAAAAAGATAGAGGTTATGTAAGGGTCGAATGGGAATGCTTTGATCTTGATTTAGACAAGGGGTTAATGTTTCCACATGCTCTAAAGTGTGCTCTTGACATAACTCTTAATGTGCTTGAATTGGAGTGGAGGTAGAAGACTCTTGGATAGGATCTTGGTCAACAACATGAAGGTGCGACGGACCTTGACTTTGGTGCATGGTAGGAGGCTCTTTGATAAGCTCAAGGAATTGAGGATCACCAACAACATGAAGGTGCGACGAACCTTGACTTTGGTGCATGGTAGGAGGCTCTCTGATAAGCTCAAGGAATTGAGGATCACATGAAGGGGTGGTAGGATTTGACATATTATTGGAAGCATCTTTTGTAAGGTCAAGGACCAGATTTTGAGGACATGGTTGACTCTCTGCTAGTAGCCCTTAGATCACATCATTGGTAGGTGTATGGATAGGTGAATGAGGGGATTTTGCTTTCTCCCTAGCTTTTCTCTGGTTGTAAAAATTTGGAAAAACTCTTTTCCACAAATCATCCGAGGATTCCTTGGTTATCGATTTAGAGCTTGGGAACTCGATCGCGATGTTGGCATAGGATTGGTATGTTTTGGAATATGTGACTTAGAAGACGGTGAAGGAAGACTAGTAGACAGAGTGGTATATGATTTCCAACTTGAGGTAGTGCTTGCCTTGTCATGAGCATCATTAAGACAGGAAACAGATGTATGAGTTTGGGGCGAGGCGTAGCTAGTACTGACATGTTCAGCTTGTAAGATTGCCATTTCTTGTTGTATGACTTGGAGTTCTTGAGCAATTGCTATACGACCTTGGGGTGAGGTGTCTAAGGTTAATTACAATTTTAGGTATTTGAGTTCTTAAGCAAGCTCTTCTAATTCAGTTGTCATCTCCACAGAAATTGACACAAGACCAAAATGGGTACTCAGAAAACCTAAACTTTTTCTTTAAAAAGATGTGGAAATGCTTACTGTCAGGTATGCGCTGAAATAGATGTGCTACAGAAATGGATAAATGTGCTAGAAGTCAGGATATATGCACCACACTGGTAAAAGGTAAATACATCATAATAGACAAAAAAAGCATTGTAAGTCAGAACAAATGCACCACAGGTCGACACAGATGCGTAGGAACAGAGGACGGATGCGCTACTCTAGGTTTTCCCAGTATTTTTGCAATTTTTTTTTTGGAATTTATTTGATGTTTTTGGTACTTTGGTTGCAAGAAGGTCTTTTCGATCTAATTTTCTAAAATTATGGCAAGAAGACACAGCAAACATAGAATATTTTTATGGTTTTTTATTTTTTTGTGATTTTTTGACTCTTTTTGGACTAAAAGGAAAAACAAGTACAAAATCCTAGGCTTCAAATGGATAACAAGGGGTTTTGGCCACTAGAACAAAGGTGTTTAATAAAGGCAATAGTTCGAGTGGTTATACATGCGACAACACTACTCTCCATTATGGAGTCTCCCAGCCTACAAGGGTTGTGCCTTGGAGGGTTTTGGGGGAGGTTGGCTATCGGTATAACACAACTTCATTTGTTGTTTGAAGCTTTCACTCCAAACACAATTTATTCATAGTGGCTTGGAAAGGCTTGGCGTCTAGTCTGTTACCACTTAGGGTCATTCCTACTTGGATGAATGGTATCCAAGAGCGGGCCCCTCTAAAGAAAAAAACACATGCGAAAATGATATGTCTGGCATTTCGATCACACAAGATAGGGGAGAGCATAGGCCTGGTATCATTCCCAAAACACAATATATAGTGGTTCTTTCTTCCCTAGTTAAAATGAAAAAAACTAGATGAGCTATCTACTTGGGCAAGCACAAAACTTTGAAGTGATTTAGCAAGATAGCAATAGTCTAGTTTTAACCGAGATAGCAATGATGAGTTCAGTTGTAACCACGATAGCACGAGTTGTTAATTTTGAAATGATGGTCAATCGAGATAGCAATGGTTCAATTTTAACCAAGATAGCAATGATGAGTTCAATTTTAACCACGATAGCACGAGTTGTTAACTTTGAAGTGATGGTCAATCGAGATAACAATGGTTTAGTTTTAACCCAGAAAGCAATGATGAGTTCAATTTTATCCAGATAGCAATAACTTTGAAAAGATAGCAATGTTGCAATGCAAGATAGCAATGATTCAATTACCTCTTTCCTAGTTAAAAACTACGTGAGATTTGCATGAGCATTTGTTTTACTATCCTTTTAGAAATTGAATTGTGAGCTAACAAAATGCAACTATATGAAACTCAACCAGAACCTAGGCTACAAAACAGGTCACGAGAGTTCCTGCGAAAGATGTTAGCATTAGCAAAAATCTTCCTAGAAGACCCTAAAATAACTGCCTACGATAGAAGCGTTGCTTCAGAGACTTAATGCGTAAAAATAGTCAACAAAAGTGCAGTAACACATATGCACTAAAATAGACAGTAAATGTGCAAAAATAAGGTGTATATGCACAGTTTTATAGATGCATTGAATCAGAGGACATATGCACAGAAAGAAACAATCGGTCTGCAGAAATTTGCATTTTTCTAACCTTAGTTTGTTAAGATTTGGATAAAAATGTATGTAGATGATCTCTTAGCTCAAATCTAACCTCACCATTGCATCCGGGGGGGCATTCCCATAAATTTTGAGTACAAATTTGCCTAGGTTTCATGAAAAATAGAGCGTTTGGCAAAGAAAACAATGTTATAAAAATTCACTGCAAAACAGATGCGCTGCAGGATGTAACATATGCACTGTAGGATGTAACATATGCGCTGTAGGATTTAACAAATGCACAGAATCAGTAAATGCGTCGTATCAGAGGTCAGATGCACTGAAATAAAGACTGTATGTGCCGAAATAACATATGCGTTGTATTAGAGGGTAAATGCACCATAACAGAGTCTGTATGTGTCGAAATAATGTATGCACCGTGACAGGTAATAGATGCATGTTAGGAATTGATGTATGCACTATTTCCTCCTGTGTACGGCTTTCTAAACACAAAAACTTAGTTTTTGGTTAAATTTGGGGCTAGGCCCCATGGTGGGCACTAAAAATGTTAGGGGAAATTTGGATCAAACAATGAATATGCAATGATAAATGATATCAAATACCTAAAACTCAATAGAATAGTGAACTAAGAAGATTAAATCAAACAAGCAATGAATCAACAAAGCAAACCTTCCTTAGATCAAAACTTCCATTGTTGCCTATCAAAAATCATCCTTGTGTGTATGAAAAAAGGCCCTCAGTGAGTGCACTTCTTTGCTTTGTCAAGAATGTCGATTGAGAATGGCTATGGTAATATCGCAATGAAGAGGAGCTTCACAACGATGGTAGTAGTGCGTAGTAAAAAGTATGATCACAAGCAATGAAGGAATTGGTGCCAAAGGCATGATGTAATTCCTGCAGATTAACAATACTAAAAGCTTAGATGAATGAAATGGAAGAATGAGGTTGAATTTATAGAGTTGGAAGAATGAAGATCAATGGTATAGAAGACTTGAGAAGATCAACGGTTGAGAATAGTTGAGGAACGTGCAACGAATAAGAAGAAGACATGTGTCTTGCTTTCTTTTGCATGAGAGGATTTGCTAAGAATAGAAGAATGAGTTAAAGCATTTAAAAAAATATAACAATCAGTTAAGTGATTTAAAACAAGAAGAATAGATTTGCATGAGGATAAGAAGATATTTTGCTTTATTAAATATTAGGAATATTTAATTGCATGTGCAAGAAAGCTTGAATTATATTTAGAGATAACTCAATTTAGAAGAAAAAGACAACTTAAATAAATATTTGATTTATTTAAATTTAGAAAAGATATTATTGGGAGAAAATAATTAAATAATTGGAATTATTTAATTTAGAAGATAAGAAAGCAAATTAAGTAAATAAATTTATTTAATTGTTGTGCATGATTTTGGAAGAATAAATTAAATATTTGATTGTATTTTATTTTTGGAGATTGAGAAGATTTAAATAAATTTGATTTGATTTATTCAAATTTGGAAGAATGATTTTGATTTAATTAAATAATTAAAAATTATTTAATTGTTTGGAAGAATTAAATTAAATAAAGGATTTTATTTAATTGTTGGCTTTAGAAGAGATAATTAATATTTTGATAATTAATTAACTTAGAGGAATGCGAATCGTGTCATTTTTAGGCGTATAAAATCTTAATGGCGGAATGATAGGAATTGTTATAAGCAAATTCCACCAGTAGTAAATATTCTTCTGACTTATATTGCTCATCCATGCAATACATTCGCAACAAATCCTCTAAAACTTGGTTAGCTCTCTTAGTTTGCCCATCTATTTTAGGATGATATGTTGTGCTTACATTAAGTTTAGTTCCTAGTGCTGAAAACAAGGTTTGCCAAAACCTTGATGTTATTTGCGCATCTCTATCTGAGATAATCTTTTCAAGAACTCCATGTAATCTAAACACTTCCTAAACAAATTTGCTAGCTAACACTAGTGCTCCATCAGTTAGAATTCCTAGAATGAAGTGTGCAACTTTTGTTAGTTTATCAACTACACCCAGAATTACATCATGTCTATTTCTAGACATTGGCAAACCTTGAACAAAGGCCATGCTCATAACTTGCCATTTCCACTTAGGTATATCATGTGGATATAATAGTCCTGCAAGATGTTGATGTTTTTCTTTTACCCTCTGACACTCCAAACAACTTGCTACAAATCTTGCAGCATCCCCCTTCATTCCTTTCCAAAAGTAAAGAGGTTTCACATTGGCTAGAAGTTTAGTCACTCTTGGATGTCTTGAATAAGGTGCACAATGGACTTCTTTCCACACAAGATTTGTTAATTCAGCTGAATTTGGAACGTAAATTCTTCCTTTGAATCGCAATAGCCCATTAGACTCAAAATGAAACCCATCATACCTTGAGTCTTTAGGATTATCTATTAGGGCTTGCTTGACTTGTTCATAAAATTCATCCCCTGACAACTTTTGTAGTACTAAATCCTTGAAATTTACATGAATAGAAACAATTGACGCAATATGTCTCCTTCGGCTCAAGGCATCAAGTACCCTATTTTCCTTTCCCTTAATATAGATTATCTCAAAATCATAATCAAATATCATTTCTAACCATCTTTTTTTTTGTGCATTGAGATGTGGTTGAGAAAATATGTATTTAAGACTTTGATGATCTGATTTAAGTACAAAAGTTTTTCCCAACAAATAATGATGCCACATTTGCAAAGCGTGAATTATTATTTCTAACTCTAAATCATGCAGGGCATAATTTTGCTCATAAGTCTTTAACTTTCTTGGTTCACATAAGCATGCCCCCTAATCCCTCTCCTGAGGCATCAGTTATTACTTCAAACTGTCTTTCAAGGTCAGGAACTTTCAAAATTGGAGCGGTTGTTAATTTTTCTTTCAAAAGATCAAAAGCCTTATGACATTCCTCTATCCACTCAAACCGTTTTCCATTCCTCTGTAAGGAGGTAATTGGGCTTGCAATACTTGAGAAATTAAAACAAACTTCCTATAGTAACTAGCCAAACCCATGAAACTATGTACTTCATGCACATTGGAAGGTACAGGCCATTCGAGAATAGCTTTGATTTTGGTCGGATCAACAGATATCCTTTTAGTAGAAATTATATGCCCAAGATACTAAATTTCTTTTTGAAAGAAAGAACATTTAGAAAGTTTTGCATACAACTTATGTTCCCTCAATCTTTGTTACACTATTTGCAAATGTTTCCTATGCTCTTCTTCATTTTTAGAATAAATGAGAATATCATCTAGGAAAACTAGAACAGACTTGTCGAAACAGTCCCTAAACACACTGTTCATGAGATTCAAAAATGTTGCAGGGCCATATGTCAAACCAAAAGGTAACACTATGAACTCATAGTGTCCATACCTTGTCCTAGAGGCTGTTTTATGGATATCCTCATCCTTGAATCTTAACTGATGATACCCTGATCACAAATCATTCTTTGAGAACACCATGGCTCCATGCATCTGATCAAAAAGATTGACTATACGTGGCAAAGATATTTATTCTTTATCATTGCCTTATTAAGCATACAATAATCAATACATAATCTTAGAGTACCATCCTTTTTCTTGATGAAGATAATTGTTGCTCCCCAAGGAGACACACTAGGTCTAATCAAGCCCTTAGCCAACAATTCTTGTAATTCAACCTTCAATTCCATTAATTCAGTAATTGTCATTTGGTATGGAGCTTTGGAACTAGGCTCAGATCCTGGTTTGATATCTATTACAAAATAAAAAATCCTTTTGGGAGGTAATCTAGGAAGTTGCTTAGGAAAAACATCCTGGAATCTTGGAGGAAATGATACTTTTCTTCAAAAGAAATACTTTAGTTTTCAGGACTCTCTTCAACTTGTTCTATTTTAACTGCAAAAATTTGACAACCTTTCCACCTAGCTCTTCTTAATTGTTTTGCAGAAATAGGTCTAATCTTGACTTCTCTTTGGATACCTTGAAAACTAACCCTATTCCCCAAGTCATCTAAACATTCAATTGCTTTTGAAAAACAATCCACTCTAGCTCTATGCTTCTATAGCCAATTCATTCCTATAATGACATCATAGGAACTAAGGGGGCTACATATAGGTTCACCTCAGTTGAAAAATTTGGAAAATCAATCCTGGCCTCAAACAAACATTGCTCTACCTGAGCCTTGGTTGGGTTAGCATATTCCATAGTCCATGGTTTAGACATATATCCAACCCTTCTAGGAAATTTACTCAAAACTTTAGGTGATACAAAGTTTTTAGTAGATCCAATAACAATCAAAATAGAAATAGAAACTCCAAATAAGGTACTTGTCATTTCAATGGGCATGATCTAGTATTCAACTTGTCGATTATCAAGTGTAGCATGAATTCTTTGTTGGAAGGCTGTTTGCTGAGAAGGTAAGGTAGAATTATTTTTCTATCCATTTTGTTTCTTGGTTGGACAATGGTTTGCATAGTGATCACCTCAACAAGTGAAACAACATCCTACGTGACCTTTCTTTTCTGTAGGCCTTTCTAAGAAATCGTCATTACTTTTGAAATTTTCATTTTTCTTTCCATTTCCAGAGCCACTTTTCTTCTGATTTCCCTTACCATTTCTTTTGACCTCATACCCCTTATCACTTCTTCTCTTAGATGGTTGGGTAGATGGGGTCTTATTGAATCTTTTTCAATTTCTTTCACGCTATGCTAAAATCAACTTTAGTTTTTGCTCTTGCTTGATTGCCTTTTCATATACCTGATCTATTATCGTGGGCCCATGAACATCCACCTCCCTACCAATTTGAGATTTAATCCCATAATAAACTTCCTGGTCCTGAACCTTTCATCTTTCTAATACTGGGGCACATATTTCAAGAGACGGGTGAATTTTTTGGCATATTCCAGCATCGACAAATCTCCTTAACGAAGATTTTGGAAATCAGTCAGTTTATGATCAAAGTAGAGTTGTGGTAGCCATCTTTTCTAAAAAAGCTCTACGAACTCATCCCATATTACCCTTAGGGAACTTAAATTTAGTTCCATCTTGTTATTCATCCACCATGTGGATGCTTCTCTGGCCAGTTGGTAAGCTCCCCAAACTGCTTTGGTTACCTCTGAA
This sequence comes from Cunninghamia lanceolata, assembly GCA_027924645.1. NCBI lineage: Eukaryota > Viridiplantae > Streptophyta > Pinopsida > Cupressales > Cupressaceae > Cunninghamia > Cunninghamia lanceolata. Next base: position 20,814,158 of record BSBN01001965.1, read on the forward strand.
TAATTTCTTATTTCAAAATATTTTTCCATTTCTGCCAACCAAGCTTCAGCTGCATCACCAGTTTTTGTTCCATCAAACTTAGGGGGCATGATCTTTCTCATATCCTTGGACAATTCAAGGGCAAGTCTATCTTTTGTTTCCTTTTGAAGTTCACCATTTTCTAGGCTGTCACTAGCCATACTCTTGTGTTGTTGTCCTCCCCCACTTTGCTCATCCACTCTCTTCTCTAAATTACCCAATGTTTCTTTTGTTTCGACAAGCATGGTTAATATTTGATCCAGTTTAATTGCAGAATTTACTTGCGAGTTGCCATCCTCTTGATTCTCTCCTGGGGTTTTCCTTGTTCACACCATGGTTGTGAATTATTTTCACACCTATTTAAAATTGAGTTATCTATTAGTTTCTTAATTTTAATACATCTCATAAATTCATAACGTAATTAACTCATTCAAACAATGGTTGATACAAAAACAAGATTATCTTTATTATGTTTTATTTAAAAATATATACATTCATCATGGATAAGTACATAGAGTGATTCACTTATCATTTACAAGAGGAGTATATCCCTCTGAATCATCATTACATACATACTCAAGGGGTGTATAACCTCAGACTCACTACTAGATGAAAGTACAATGATCTCCACATTTGAAGGTATACAGGGATATCTCATAATCATAGTGTTGATAACTGAGAGGGGGGGTGAATCAGTTATCTTAATTAATTCAACTTTTTGTTCTTCTTCAATATCTAGTGCAGCATCAAAACAAATAAGCATCCATAACCATGAAAGCAGAAACAAAATCAATACACATAACACAATGATTTTGACATGGAAAACCCTGTTAAGGAAAAAACCACAGGGTGACTAACCCAAGATTGTATTCTCTGTTAAAAGAATAGAAGTACAAAATGGCACTTGCCAATTAGGGCTCACTGCCTGAGCACACTGCTCACAAGAGGCTCACTGCCTACAAGAGACTCACTGTCTACAAGTTATAAAGAAAGTAACAAGATGCTTGAACTGATGAGAAGCATCCACATATGGTGAAGTTCAGTTTCGGTTAGGCTCAATACACTGATCTACTGCACTTCATTCTTCCTCTTCTTTGGTGCTGATGTCCTGTCACATACCGGACCTATATTACTGCTTCCACACTGCTCTCTTCTTTTCTTTGCACTTCACAATACACCATGCACACCTTCTCATTGAAATCCATCTGGTAAATATATCCGCACAAAGGATTTCAACATCTTTCTAGTTGGCATCCAGAATACTCAATATTTTCCCAAACTCTGGTCTATCGGCTGAATCCTTGCTTACCAAGTAATGTGTATCAAAGAGATGTTTATAGAAGTCATTAATCATGTTGGCCAATCATGAATGATCCCTTAAGAAACTTGGTCACCATCAATATCTCATCTGGATTAAGGTCCGATGCTCTGCCGGTCAGTTCTTCCTCAATCTACTCTGTCCAACAGGAACCCAACACTTAGGTGTTCATATCTTTTCACTCTTTCATCACTGAAGGCTCAATCCCTAGAATGTATCAGTCATTATATTCGTCTTGATTTCCCCAAGTCTATACTTTGCTGAGATACTTCCTCTAAGAGATCCGGATCTGATTGTCAGACCTTATTGCATGCTTTGTTCTTGCTTACCGGACCAAAATACTCTTCAATCTGACTTCTGGTATAGACACACCATGTCTTGTGGATGTGTGGGATGGACTTTGTTTCCATCAATGACAACACTCATGAAGCCACATAGTGTCTCTTGCCAACAATTTCCCCATTTGGCATGGATGGCAACACTTAGTGAAAAATGACTAAGTGTCACACTACACTCCCCCTTGGCTAATGCTTTGTTCTAATGTACACTTTACTGGAGCTCCCCCTTAGCTAAATTCCACATTTTTCACTGCTCCTCACTCCCCCTTTGATATCAATGGCAAAGGGTAGATTCTGCACACCAAAATTTCCAAAAATCCAACTATATTTAGCCACATAAGTATATATACATGTTATATTTACATATACTGAAGTATATCTGCAAAGGTGGTCTTCAACTATACCACTTATGTTGCCCAACTCTTCTTCATCCTGTCCAAAATTGAAATGTGACCACTTAGCAAAAATGCAAAGGCTTCTACCCTCTTTAGGTCTACTGGATCACTGGTCCAGGTTGTGGTCTGAGCATCAGTTAGGGCCTCATGCATGGCCTCTAATTTAGGGATAATTATCCCTCTAAGTTCACTTCACCTGCTTATTCTATTTTTCTTCTCCTTCTCAAGCTTCTTTATTTCATTTATGACTCAAATAGTCTAACACTCTTGATTCATTATGGAGGAGGTGAGAGGATCAAAACTTTGAGATAAACTTGAAAGTTTTACCTCTTGTTCTTTCACTTTCTTCTCAATATCCATTGTCACTTTAGACTAGGATAAACAAAATTTATATATATCTCTGCCATCTTTAAGAGCATTTTCTAAGCTCTTTATCCCAATATCAATATTTCTCCTATCATTTGTTATTAGCCCTTGTACCTCAGAGAATCTCTTTACCAAAAACTCCTTCCAGACCTTTTCTTCTGCTGACTTCTCTAAGGAATCAAAATGTGTGCTAACAGTATTAACAAGAGATTTGAGATTACTAGATGAAGAGGCTGAAAGATCCTCCTGGAAGGATGGCATGATCTTCTCCAATACACCAGATGCAATTTCTATGAGCTCACAGTCTTCCATGTGAGACTTCAGAAGTTTTTCTTTTGCCTTTGCTTGAGCAAAGGATGCTATCTTCATAGTTTGAACTGGGGAGAGGGAATCAAAATTGAATGGTCCTTGAAGTAGCTCCGGTTCATCCAATTCCATCATTTCTTTTATCAGGAAGTCCTTGACAGCTTCTGCAGTGTCTCTTGCTGGAGACAGAGTTTCCTTTCCTTCTGTGGCCTCAGCACTGTCACTTGTGGTCTTCTCTGTTTGACCTTCTTCTCTTGCCTTCACTTCTTCTTGATTGATGCTCTCTTCTTTTCTATCTTTTTCTTCAATTCCAGAGTCTACAGGGGGATCTGGAAGAGAGGTGTCTTCTTGTCCATGAACTTCCTCTTTCGGAACAGAGGAATCTAAGTCCTTAGCTTTCTCTTTACTTGTCTCCTTTGTCTCTTCTGCAATTGTCTCAGTAGATTCTCCTTTATCATCCATGGTAGAGGGTTCATCACCTAAGTCCTCTATAATAGGAATATTGAATCTTTTATAAGCATTCCTAAGGATCTCTTCAGTCTCTTTAGCCACCTGATCAATCTCTCTAAGCATAAGCTTATTCATTCCGGCTTTACTCCGGAACTCGTCCTTCCAATCTTTGAAGATCATGTTTATTTGATTTGGAGTGATGGAGGGATAAAGTTGGATAGCAATCTGCTCCTAGATTTCTAGGTCTTTTGCCATGGCATTGTTCTTTCTTATTTCAAGTTCCTTTTCTAGACTTTTAGGAATCAGAGATATAATTTCAATGAATGCTTTCTTGTAGATGTTTAAATACCTGACTGTAGCTTATTGTAGGATCTTATGATCAGTTTCACTATAATCATCATAAAACTCAGTCATTGGTTTCAAGTTCCCATCCATAGTGACTGATTTGATGATATCATCAATGCGGAGAGTAGGCTTTTCAACAAATTCTTTTGCCTTTTCTTCCTTGCCTTGACTGGTAGAGGGTTCACCAGATGTTTTCTTCTTCTTCTTCATTTTCTTGAGTCCCTCATCGATTTCAGTTTCTTCATCATCCTTCTAATTTGTATAGGATCTTGTTGCCTTTTTCTTTGTTCTTTTCTCTCCCTTTTTGGATGTATGGGCTTTCAGTTTTGATTCTTTTTGGCTCTTAGAGGTGGCAGGTGCAGAGCTCTTGGAGGATCTAGTTTGGGAAGGGGCTTGCACTGGATCACTTTCCTTTTCTGCATCTTGTTTCTCTTTCTCTGCACTTTCCATCTTCTCTCTATTGGCATCAACTACCTCCTTTGATATTCCATGTCTCTTAGCAAATTCATCCACTTCTATTCTCACTTTTCTCTTGATTTTAGGCTGTTTTAGTTCAACATGAACTTTTACACTCAAATCTTGGAAGGTCCCAAACCTTTCTACCTTAGGGTCCTTGGGTTGACTCAACAGGTGTTGGATGTGTAGCTCTAGGATTTTCTCATCAACCTCATACCCCATTGGCATGATCCACACTATTCTAGGTTCCACTACCTCCATCAGACATTGATCAGTTTCTACCATAAAGCATATTGTATACTTATACTTTTCAACTAGGGGAATTCTCTCTCTATCTTTCATCATATTCTGAAAGTTCTTGAAGTAGCCCCAGAGTGCTGTATTATGTGCCTTGGCATCACCAATTCCATGCAAATAATCTCTAATTTGTATGGCTACTAGTCTATCATTTTGCCATATCCAACCACTGGATCTAAGAAGCTCATTCATAAAGTAAAAGAACAAACATAGTATTATCCCACCATACTTGAATGAGTTCTTCTTGTCCTTCTTGATCTTTTGTAGGTTTTCCAACAATTGGCTTAGAAGAAGCTCACAAAGATCATAATCTGCATTCTGCCTTAACATTTGATAGGCAGCATAGATTGTAGTTCCAGATATAGAATTCTCCTTGCTAGAGTGATATATCTTATAGCCAATTATCATGGATGCAAACTTGATATCCAGATTAGTGATATCTTCAATTGTCATTGCTCTCTTGTATAATTTTGATCCTGTTACCTCACTCACTGTTTGATTCTTGACGGATTTGAGAGCAGGTAACCCACCGGATGAGTGTAATCCGGTAACTACCCTAATGGCATCCTTAGTTATTATGAATGGCCTCATCAACCATATAAATTTGTCACGCATTCTACTCAGAACATACCGGACCCATTCATCTTTTGCAAAACAGGGGAAATGGATACAATGTCCAAAATGCTTGTCTCGGATAGCCTTGTACTAAGGTTTGAGTTTAAAAGCATCATCTATTAATTGATTGTGATAGATATCCATTAGCTTGGATTCCCCAAATTCCTCAATGTTTGCATGAATATATGCCCTAACATCTTCTACATGCAAAACCCCATGCAGAATGCTTGAAAAGACGCCTAGGGGATCAACTTCTAGGGATTTCTAGGGATGTTTCTTGAATTTAGGACACAATCTGTTAGTGATCTTCACAACATTTAGAGTATCCATTTTTCAAAAGATTCAGAGAGAGGTGTTCAAGAGCAGAAAACACCTTTTACGCTTCTAGGGTTCACGATATGAGCCGGATCGAATTACTGGAAGAATCGACTTCTACTGTTAATCTTTGAGGGGCTTGAGACAATTTTGTTGTAGAGATCCTTTTCTCTTTTTCTTGAATGCAAATGTACAAATGATGAACAAAAGAACCCTTTTATTTCTATGCAAACCCTAATTCCATTATGTAATAAATGCACAACTTAGGTTATTCCGGTTGCCTTGTTTTCCTTGTTTCTGAGAGAGATCTTTCTGGATCACTGAGATGCACTTAGAGATATTCTTGGTGAATATTAGCAATCTATCTACCTTTCTCCAATCATTCCATTTATCCATAGATCAAGATATCTCAATTTGAATCATACCAGATCTAACTATGAAAACCTTGTTCTTATCAGATGATTGTTAATCTGGATCAATCTTGGTATATTAACCTCTTCTAAATTTCTTACAGATCTTCCATATGTTTACCAATGCTTATTTAGATGTTTCTCTAAGAACCCTTTAATCCGCAACTTTCCATGTGCCAATTTCAGGCACCAATTAACTGGCTGGGGGAACTTGTTTTCTTTTGTGACTACCCCTGAGCCAGAGCTTGTCTATTTAGTTTCTGGAAGGAATATCAGCACCAGATTCTGGTGCGGATCCATCCTCAGCATTTTCTATACTCCTCTTCACCCAAATCTTGTTCATCTCCCTTTGAATTTCATCCACATTCACTTTTCCTTTTCCTTTGTCTTGGTTTTGATTAAGATGCACCGGACCCCTTTTGTCTTGAATCTTACTTCTATAGAATTTGGCAATATGACCGGATCTATTGCAATTGTAGCAAACAAAATTTCTTTGCATATTTGACTGGTATCCTCTTGATCTACATTGATTAGCCATATGTCCCATTCTATTGCATGTAAAGCATCTACCATTGAATGAATTGTTCATTTGCATATTTCTACACTCATGAGATTTGTGACCATAACTTTTGCAATTAAAACATTGTCTGGAGAAGGATGAATTAGTCTGATTCATTCTTCTTCTACACTAATTTGTTTTATGACCAAAGTTATTGCAATTGTGGCAGTATCGATTGAAGGATGGATATCTTTGAGCATTTGGTTGCCTTATCGGAGGTCTTCTAGGCCTATTCCTTGAATTTCCTGATCCAGAGTTCTTCTGACTGGATCCAGAGCTTTCACCTTTCTTATACCCCAAGCCTTGCTTATCATCTACCCTCTTTTGGATTTCAAGGACTTCAAGCTGAGTAGAGCTTATCTTGAATTTTTCTTTGTATTCATTTTCTATTTGAAGATCCCTTTTTAGAGTGTCAATCTGATTCTCAAGTTGTTCTTCAATATCTCTGATTTCTTCAAGATTAGATTCTAGATGTCTAATTATTCTATCCATTTTGTAGCAGTCTTCTGACTTCTCCTTCAGAGATTGTTTTAGATTATCTTCAATTTTTCTTTTCTCTTCAATTTCTTGGGTGAATTTCATAACCCCTGATTCCATTTCATGACTTACCATAATGACCTCTTTTGATAGCTTTTCACATAACTTGTTCTTCTCATTCAGATCTTCATCAGTATTATTGGCTTCACTTTGACTTACTAATTGTTGAAGAAGTTCCTTTCTCTTTTTCATAGAGATACTCAGTTTCTCTTTTAGTTCATTTATGAAATCATCAACTTGATTGAGTCTTTCCTTCAAGTTATTGACTTTAGAGTGAGAATGTTCCAGATCATCTAAGGTAGACTAAAGTTGTTCTCTCATACCATACATATCCATTGAGATTCCCATATCTTCCTCAAGTTGTTAGGCTCTATTTGGAGGAACTTAGCTCTGATACCAATTGTTGATAACTGAGGGGGGGGTGAATCAATTATCTAAATTAATTCAACTTTCTGTTCTTCAATAACTAGTGCAACATCAAAACAAATAAGCATCCATAACCATGAAAGCAGAAATAAACTCAATACACATAACATAATGATTTTGATGTGCAAAACCCTGTTAAGGGAAAAACCACATGGTGACTAACCCAAGATTGTATTCTCGGTTAAAAGAATAGAAGTACAAAATGGCACTTGCCAATTAGGGCTCACTACCTGAGCACACTGCTCACAAGAGGCTCACTGCCTATAAGAGACTCACTGTCTACAAGTTATAAAGAATGTAACAAGATACTTGAACTGATGAGAAGCATCCACATATGCTGAAGTTCAGTTCCGGTTAGGCTCAATACACTAATCTATTGCAATTCATTCTTCCTCTTCTTTGGTGCTGCTGTCTTGTCACATATCGGACCTGTATTACTGCTTCCACACTGCTCTCTGATTTTCATCGCACTTCACAATACACCACACACACCTTCTCATCAAAATCCATCTGGTATATATATCCACACAAAGGATTTCAACATCTTTCTAGTCGGCATCCGGAATACTCAATATTTTTCCAAAGTCTTCACTCCTCCTCAAGATGATAAAAGTAAATCAAATAGAACAACTTGCAGCACAAAGTCTCCAAACTATTGTATTTTCACAAACATGAACATATAACCCACAACTGATTTGATAACACAAAGTTTACCAGAATCAAATTATGAGCGCTCTTCGATCACTTGTAATAAACTCCACACTTCAATTATTATCAAATAAGACTATGATAGCAAGACGTAAGAACAAAACTATCACAACACAAATAATTCCAAGACAAAGATTGGAATTGAATTTGCTTTCTTGTATTGATAAATATTTGAATATTGATTTTTACAAAAAGCACAAAGTCTTGATTTGCTTCTCAATTCCCCAGAGTTTCCTTGCAATAGACAAAAGATAATATTTACAAAAGAGGTCCCCTTTATTTATAGGGAAAGACCTTGAGAAAATCTAGGAAATCTACAACTAATTTGACTTATTCAACAAGAGAGTCCTGTTTGACTTATGACTTCTCTTGTTTCACATGTAATTACATTTTGAAAAATTACATGTGTAGATGTCCAAAACAAAATTCCATTTACATAATATCTAAGAAAAATAAGCTAAGGCACTAGCTTCCTCCATCCTTTTTCCTTAGGAAGTTCTGATACATGGTTTGAATAACTGACATCTCGCATGCATCTGGTTTTGCTGTGTTTTCAGAGATGGTGCAAGATCGGAGGACTGAATCCTTCACCGCCTTTATTGCCTTTTCATGCTTCTCTAAATTATCCTTCAGACTCTCCAGAGTCGAATGCTGATCATACAGATTGTCCATTGAGAGTATCCATCAAAGGAGCTTCCTCTTCAAATTTCTTTTGCACCATTTCTTCAAAAGAACTTATCATTTCCTGTGCTGTGAGGAAACTATGATCTTCTCTTGTCAGGGTGCAAGGAAGTTCTTCCAGCCGATGTAGAAGTGTGACATCACTATCTTCGCTAGCTTCTTGAGCTTGGCACAGATCTTCCAGTAGACTCTTTATTGTGAAAATACGATGAGCTAGAGTCTCCTTGGTCTTGAGATATGATTCCCTGTTGGTGATGACCCCTATGGTGACCAAATTCTTGATCTTGATCTTCTTCATATCTGTCCACTCTTCTAGACTCTCTTCTTGATCTTGCAACTCTTGCGAAAGCAGATCCACCAGATTATCCAGCTCAGCTTTGGCCTTGTCCATTTTCTCCTTTCTTTCGACAGCGGTTTTCAACAGAACTCGTCCTTGTGCCAGCAACCGCTCCACCACATCCCCCACAATCTTGCCTCTAGCCTGGGCTTTTTCAACTTTCTGTATCAGGGGATCTTCCACTGTCACTGCCATTGGTTCCACTATTTCTGATGACTTTACTATTTTTTGAAGGATAGCAGCTAGTTGTTCTACTTTTGCTTTGTATTGCTCTTTTTCCCTCTTGGCTTCATCATATTTTTCAAGTAGGGTGGTGGCAGTGGTCTAGAAATCTGCTTTGACACCTTCATGAGTCACTTTACCAAGTTCAACTCTTGAAATGACATAACTGCTCATGTCAAAAGTATCAACTGTGGCATCTTCAGGAGGTTTGGCAATTTCCGCATATCTGATTCCCTTTTTAGTTACCAGCCTAGAAAAAGTCTTAGGCCTCTTCTTTTGGTTCTTAGCTTTCACGGGCAATAGCTTTTCAATGTCAATCTCATCAGGTGAGATAGCTTGTTTCTTCCTCTTTGGAGTATAGGTAGACAACCATGGAGGAAGTATAGATGCATCGACAGCTGGTGGGGGGTCCACTACTTGCTTGGTTGGCTTCGTGCTTATACCTGTGATGGTTACAATTGGACTCGTGTTGGTAAACACGACACTTGTATCAACAACCTTTTGCGAAGCGTCAAGAAGGTTTTCCAAAACAATCTATTCTCCGATATCAAAAGAAGGGGAAGATAAACTTGGAATGGAACCAGAAGAATCAAAAATAGTTCCAAGACTAGCCCTCATGGATTGAGGAGTATTGTCAGAGGAAACAACAAGAATGGGAGAAAGAGGGACATTAGACATCACTGGCAAACCATCAGATAATGGAACATGAGGAGGAGGTGTAAGGACTTGTGTATTGGAAGGAAGGTCTTTCACAAGAGTTTGTGGGGAACCATCAAGTCACTCTATCTCTGCATCTTCGGCCTCACTTTGTTTAGCTTCTGTAGATACCTTTGTTTTAGACCTTTGAACATCTTGTTCTTCAGTCTCGACATCGTCAATTTTCATATGTTCATTATTGATGTCTTCAACATCTGACTTAGTGGCATCAGAAGCCTCTGCGGTTTCTTTCTTCTTTCCTCCCTTGGATACAAATTTGATCTTTGGTTTGTGTACCTTAGAGGAAGAAGGTGTATCACTCTTGTTCTTGGTTCGGTTCTCAACCTTCTTACCTGTTTGCTCCTGTGTCCCCTCTTTGGACCCTGTAAGGAACTCTTTCAACTTGATCCCTTTACTTTCCAACCACAAGTTGGTGCTTGCCAATATAGGTTGGAATCTTTTTCTGATGGATGTCTCCTCCTTGACTGACCACTTCACCTCTGGGAGAGGTGAAGCTTCAACATTCTTTGCCTCATATTCATGATCTAGGACATCTCCATCATCCTCCATTCCATCTGGAATATCAGCTAGTCCTAGTTCTATAATTTGGCTCAGATGAAGCCTACAGAAATCCAGCTTTCTGATCTCATTTTGGGTCCTGAGATCTGCCCATATGTCTTCCACCATTGGCTCATGAAAATTTGACTTCCTCTTGATTTTGTCCTGGACCCTTCTGAAGTCGAAATGATTTCTCTTCTTGTAGGTCTTCATGGTGAATAACTGCAACTCGGAGTCAATTATTTTAGCTTTGTTGGCAGACTGAACTGAATACCTCCCAATTTCAATAGGAAACTTTATTCCTGACTTCTTAAGCTCCATCTGTTTATTATGAACCACAATTAGTTGCCTGCATAGCTCCATAAGAACAATGCGATCACTGGGATACCATGGCAGCATGTAAGGGTAGCCAGGATAGTATCCTACCCGAAGATAAGTGAAGGTGGGGAATTGTAGAAACAAACAACCAAAAGAATTTACAACCTGCCATGCTTCATCAGAGACTCTTCTCTAAACCAGTTCACCATTCCACAAACACATGAAAACTGAGAAGAACGCATCATTGACTCTTCTGAAATGATGAATCGACCCCTTCAGAGTGATTTGGGGGTAGTATTCATATACTGGGACCAATCTCCTGTCCCCTACTTGGGTCAATCCTGGAAAATTCCTCATACTTGCAGCAGCATAGACAAGGTAAGAGGTCATGTAGAATTTGAAGGTAATATTGACCCTTACTAGTTGCTCGTGCAAAGCATTACTGATCTGTTCTCCCCAAAATATCTTCTGATTACCCCGTAGGATCACCTTGATGTAAGTGTACATCTAGTCTTGGAATTTGGAGGCAGAAGGGAGTCCTCTGATGCAACTCAACAAAGTAATCAGATCACACACTTCCTCCACAAAATCACTCCTGTGAAGGTCTTTTGGCCATCTGGTCAAAGTTGCCTGTGGAATCTTCAACCATTTGCTGTTTATGTGCCTCCTAGTAGATTCCAAATCATTGTCATAATCCTGCTGACCTTGAGCAAAATCAATTTGTCCAACATTTTCAATTGGTGGACACATGAAGATTTTGTCCATGAATTCTGCATCCAATCTCATGATAACATTTCCCTATGAGTCTGTCACGGCTCTGGTGTCCCTGTTGTAGTGGTTGGCCACTTGTAGAACAAATTTAGGATCATGAGCACTAACAGGAAAGGATGCTACCAAATGGATATTGCTGTCAATGATTTTCTGCATATGCCGGGAGGGATTTGCTTGTTTAGTTCTATCTATGAATTCAGCCATATCTACGTGTCCAATTTCAGTGTCTCTGATTTCGTCAACATTTGACTGAACTGCTGTTACCGGAAAGACACCCTGGTACTTGTACTTCATGGCTCTGGACTTTGAAGGAGATGATTCTGACATGAGCCCTGGAGAAAACTGTGAACTCAAACACCAAACGTTGACTGAGAACTACAAAAGGCCATGATCTTGCAGTTAGGGAAAAATTGGATAAACTGGGTCAACTGCGTTTTGACGATCATGGATGGAAAAGCATGCGTTAAAAGGGCTTGAGTGCGCAAATCGAGGCTAGGGTGAAAGCGGGCTTTTGGCTTCGAAAAGTGAATTTTCCAGTGTTAGGGAAAATCAAGGAAATGTGCTTGGGCGGTAAAAAATGCCGCTCTTGCAAGTTGGCAGAGATTTCATGTGTAGGGGCGGTTAAAAACGCTGCTTCTGCATGTGTTCTGGAAGTTTTGGAATTTGACATGCTCGAGCGGGTGAATCGACCGCTATCGCAAGTGATGTTGAAAATCTCGACTGCTTGGGCGGGTGATTTGGCTGCTTCGACAAGTCGAGTAGTCTCTTGGTGTAGGGGCGGCGGAAAACGCCGCCATTGCAGGTGGAAAGAACTTGAAGTAAGCATTGGTTGATATGTTCGAGCAGATGATTTGACCGCTCTGGCAGGGGAAAGAACATCACTTTCAGTGTAAGGGCGGTGGAAACAACCGCTATTGCATTTGAAAGGTTTAAGGGTTTTTGATGCAGGGCTAAGCGGCGAGTTTGGCTGCTTCTACAAATGGGTTTGAATGGATTTTGGTGTTGGTTTAGCGGCGAATGCGGCCGCTTCGACATACAACGGGAATGTTGGGGGTTTTGGTGAGGTTTTAACGGCGAAAGACACAAAACAAAACCCTAATCCGAATACTAAAACAAACAATAGAAAACCTAACAAAACCTCATCAACTAACAATACTAGTTAATAAGAAACAACGAGGAAGATAAACGAAAAACTTACCCGTGACACTTGAAAACCTAGGGCCAACCTGTAGCACGAGATTCGTCACGGCTTCCGCAGTATACAATCAAGCGGTTGAGGAGAACGTTGGCGCGTCAACCTAAAGGCTTAGCATATGAAATGACAAGAATGAGGAGGATAACACATTAAAAAGGTCGAGATTGGGGTTTAAATGACTGGCACGAGTGGCCATTAATGGCACTCGACATCACAATCCCGAGGATCTCGGTCGGGCGGCGATTTCGGCCGCTTCTGCACTTCACTCAACAAACGTGCGACGTCGGCCAAAAAAGGCCGTTCCTGCATGTGCGACGGAAAACTGACGGAAGACATATGCAATGGCGCTGAATTTAACCTCTATTGCATATTAAACTTAAAACAATGTAATGGCGGCGATAAACACCATCATTACATCAAACAACAACTAAAAATAATATGTAAGAGCGGCATTTTTTGCCGCTCTTGCATATCAAGAGTCAAAAACTACTAACACTCAAAAATGACTAAAATTAACACCTTAACCAATTTACGACTTGAATATTCTTCGCAAATCTTGAGAAATCAATTCAAGGAAACATTGGAAACGAGTTATAAAATGTCAAATGACCTTGCACGAGAACAAGGAAATCTTTTCTCGATTTACGATCTTAGACTGTAGATTCACGAAATGGACAAGTTTCGTGGGGTTGTCTACAAAAACAAGCGCAGCTGATTTTGAGAACAACAGCTGGCTCTAACTGGGGAACTTCCTTCAATCAAACTTTGAAACGATTGAGGGGAGTAGAATCCAGTCTCTAAGTGCCTTCATCCATGCCATTGGGCTATAGAGTCAAGTAGAAAAGAAAAAAGACACAAAAGACTACATGAAAACACAAAAATAAAACACAAAAAAAAATATACAAATGTACAATTTAACTAATCTGAAACTTCAAGGATTGAAGTGCTTCAGATGCTGTCCACTGTGGGGCAACAAGAATGGTGTCCCATCCTGATACTCCAGCAAGAAACTGTTTTCACCACAGAACTGATGAATGGTGAATGGACCTCTCCACAAGGAATCAAATTTTCCATGCATTCCTTTTGGTTCTCTCCTCTTGTCCCACAACAAGACTTGATCTCCAACCTGAAACTCACAAGCCTTTGTCTTCTTGTTGAAGAGTTTCTTTACCTGATTTTGGTGCTCAGCAATACGGTCCACCACAACAGTGCGCTGCTCCTCAAGTTCGGTCAAATACATGATCCTTTTATCAATAGAACTATCAAATGTTCTATCTTCCAATGCCTTTACCAACTTCAATGCTGGCAACTCCAAGGTAATTGGTATCTCTGCATTCAGACCATATAGAAGATGAAATGGCGACATGCCTATCGCCCTTTTGGGTGTAATTCTATCTGCCCATAAAGCATCAAACAATGCCTTATGCCAAGTTCTCTGATTCTCATCTACCAGCTTCCTGATGATAGTGACCAGATTCTTATTGCTTGATTCTACTTGACCATTCCCTTGCAGATAATAGTCTGAAGAATGGGAAAGGGTGATCCCATGCTCGAAGCAAAACTCAGTAATCTCATAAGAGGAAAAACAAGTAGCATTGTCTGCTACAATCTTGTTTGGAACTCCAAACCTGGAAATAATGTTCTCCTTAAGAAAACTGCATACAACCTCAGAAGTGGCGTGTTTGACTGGAATAGCTTCCACCCATTTGGTAAAATAGTCTGTTGCTGTGAGGACATAGTTATGTCTGGCACTTGATGATGGATTCACTGCGCCAATGAAGTCAATACCCCATTGTTGAAAAGGCTCCTCAATCACCACTGGTTTTAGAGGTAAGGCTGCCAATTTTGGTTTCCCAACAAACTGTTGGCATAACTCACACCTGCGTACCCAATTGTACGCATCTTGGAATAGTGTGGGCCAATAGTATCAAGCTCGTAGAATCTTGTGAGCCATTACAGGTGCTGAAAAATGTCCACCACAAGCCAAATTGTGGAAAGACTCCAAAAGTCTACCTTGTTGCGCTTTATCCACGCAACGAAGAAATACACCGTCAAGACTTCTCTTGTACAAACCATTGTCCCAAAGAACGTAGTTCGTAGCTTTTAACTTGACAGTTCTCTTTTCCTTATAAGACAAGTGAGAAGGGCACTCACCATAGGTAAGGAAATGAGCGATATTAGAATACCACTCGTCAGTTGTAGTAACAAAAAGGACAGTTGGCGTGTCCACAACTTCTTCTTCTTCATCCCCTGCCTCTTTTGGAACATTATCTGTGATCAATTGACACAAACCTTTACCACGCACAAGCTTGGTAGGCTTGATATCCAGATCAAATTCTTGGATCTTAGCGATCCAATTACCTCTCTTTGTTCCGAACTCTTGTTGAGTTAGGATGGATTTGACTGTTGTATCAAGCACCATGACAATAGTGTGTGAGTTTAGAATACAGAACCTGAAATGCTTAACCGCTTTGACTACGGCATAAGCATGCTTCTCCATATTCGAATACTTCAATTCATGAGCTTTGAGAGGACAACTCATAAATGATATTGGGGATTCAACGCCTTCTTCATTCTGCTGAACCAGAATAGCTGAAAGTGTGTGTTCTGAAGCGTAGCTATAGACTAGGAAATCCTTAGTGTAGTCGGGACAAACAAGAACTGGAGCATGAGCAATAGCTCTCTTGATATCCTCGAACGCTTCCTTACCTTCCGCAGTCCAATGGAAAGTGGCCTTACCCTTCATCATATTAACAATGTGACGGGTTTTTTCTGCAAACTCAGGAATGAACCTTCGCAGAAAATTCACCTTTCCAAAGAAAGAGTGAACAGCAGTCTTACTTGCTGGTAGAGTGAGACTTTGAATAGATTTAACCCTCTCCAGGTCAATCTTAGTACCTTCCTGGGATACAATGTGCCCAGGAATCTTACCCTCCGTCACCCCAAAAACTGACTTCTTGGGATTGAGGGAAATACCATTTTGCCGACAGTGTTCTAGCACTTGTCGCAAATGATGCGCATGATCATGACGGTTTTTGGAGAAAACAGTCAGATCATCGAGATATACCACAATAAACTTACCCATTTCATCTCTGAAGGCGAGATCCATCGCTCTCTAAAATGTTGCGCCAGCATTGATCAGACCGAAAGGCATTTTGCGATATGCAAATGTGCCCCGTGGTGTGGTGAAGGCAGTTTTGAACTGATCAGCTTCGTTTACCTCCACTTGGTTATACCCTGAAAAACCATCTAACATAGATAGCATTTCTGAACCTGTCACTGTTTGCAATACTTGGTCCATGATGGGCAAAGGGTAGTTATCTTTCAAGGAAGACTGGTTGAGGTTTCTGAAGTCAACACAGATACGGATTTCTCCATTCTTCTTCCTTACAGGTACTATGTTTGAAACCCATGTGGAATGATGAATTGGAAAAATAATCCTTGCATTCAGCATCTTCTGAATTTCAGAAAGAATCGTACCTGATATCTTTAGATTGTATTGCCTCTGCTTCTGTTTGTAAGGCAATGATCCAGCTTTGAGGGGAATTTCATGTCGAACCTCCTTAGGCCTGAAAGACTTTAGATCATCATAGGAGTAAGCCAAAACATCAATGTAATGGTGGAGGAGGGTAATGAATTTGAATCTTTCATCAGCAGTACAACATTTTCTGATGTTGACCATCTTAGGATCTGTTTCTGTACCCAAATTGACCTACTCAAATTCCATGGAAGAACTCAAATCCTGCTGTTGTTGCCACTGCTTGATATACCTGTCATGTTTATCAAAGAGTCTCTCAAGGGAAACCAAACCTTTTGGGATTTTATTTCTTTTCAACTGTAGAAATTCTTCGCCAGTCTGTGAATCTACCTTAGAAACATATTCACGAGGTGGTGATTCGCTTCCTTCAAAGTAAAGCTCATCAAAACTATCCATCTTTTCTAGGAAAGCAATGATTTGATTATCGCCATTGAACACATGCCAATGATCAGCGTTATCAGGTACACTTGGTCTGAAGACCAGCTCAATAGTGTACTTGCTTCCTTTGAAATCCTTGTGAGGCACCATGAGAGTGGCAGAAACAGCCAATGAATCTGCATGGTCATTGAACTCTCTTGGCACAGCTGAAAGATTGAAAGCATCGAAATCTTCAATGCAATCCCATATGCGATTGCGATAGTGTCTCAATCTTTCATTTTTTGTTTGGTACAAATTTCTTACTTGACAAACTACCAATTCAGCGTCCCCTTGAGCATGCAGGATCTTAACACCTCTGGCACGCGTCGCTTCCAATCCGAGCAACAAGGACTCGTATTCGGCGGTGTTATTGGTATTGTCAAACTGTAGCTTATATGAAAAAGGTAAAATATCACCTTGTGGTGATATCAAGACCACTCCAGCTCCAGAACCGGTAGAAGAACAACTGCCATCAAATTCTAAAATCCAGACTCCATCAGAATTTGATTTCTTAGACTTTCTCTGGTCAGAAGATTCCTCTTCATCGGTGAGGGAAGAATCTGGAATTGCTATACCCTTACCTGAACTTTCATCTGAAAACTCTTCTGAGTCTCCATCTGACATATCGGAGCTATCACCCGATGTAGCCTCATCTGATGAATCGGAACAATCTTCAGTAGATAGAAAATAGTTACCCATTCCCGAGGACTCAAACAAAATTTGAGCTTTGGGGTTTGATGTTTGAGTAACAATATATTTCGCCTCCTTCTCAGGAAGCAGTTTTTGCATGACACCTTTAACAGGTATCCTAGCTTCAGACAAATCCATGTTCAACTCTCCACCCACATCCTTGCAGAAATTACGTCCAAGGAGGATGCCGTATGAAGCTGGAACATCAGCTACCAAGACTGTCATCTTGATTCTCTTATCTGGAAAAGCTACAAATGCAAATTGGGCGTCCTTGATTTGACCCAAAAGTGGAACTTGCTTATTCTCCATAGAGAAACACCTCCCAAAAGTTTTGGTTAAGGTGAGGCCAAGGGCATCTGCCACCTTAGCAGGCATAACGTTGTCTGAGGCTCTAGAATCTATTACGCAATTGCTCAACTTGTGACCATTCACTAGTAGGGAAACATAGAAAGGTTCAATTTTTCCAGAAACCACAGGAGGAGTAGTAACAAGATTGTTTTGGGTAGGTTTACTTTTAGAGGAGTCATGAGTAACTTTGGGAAACTCTTGTCTTGCAGGGACGGTCTTATTTTTGACATATTTGGCTAATCTATCAAATTGTTTAGGATTAGCCTGTAAATATTCAACTTCAGACATTTGTATCTTAGTTCTCCTAGCATGTCTATTATATCGAACTGCTAAAAAGAATTAGATACGGAGGAAGAAAAACCATCATTTTGATTTTTAGTAGTGACAGCACTAGTCTGAGGAGTAGAAGTGGAAGGTACAAATTCATTAGAGGCACTTACTTGTTTATTGACCACCAGGTCTTTTGACTGGAAAGGTAGCGAAGTCCCCCGTTTAGCGATCGAAATCACCGGTTGAGATTCTTCCCTGGCTTTCCCTTTATCAGCTTGAAGAGCTGACTGATTTTGAGACCTAGTGAAAACAGCATATGCTCCTTCACTCACTTCTCCTTTTTCAGCTTCATCCTGGTAGTTCAGAAAGCTGATGGTAGAGTTGCTAGCTATCTCTTCTTCTCCTTCTGTGAAGAGATTAGCACCATTTTCATATTCCAACTCGGGTTGGAAAGAAAGTTCATTTTCCCCCTCATAGTATCCAACGGCAGAGTTGACCGGCGCTGCTTCAATAGCAAGCTTCCCCTGTGTAGGAGGAAGACGGTTTTGCTGTCCTTGATTCCTAGCAGCATTGCCTTGATATGAATTATTTGGAAATGTCCTCCTTGGTATATCTCGGTAAGAAGGAGGTGCAGATATACCTTGGGACATTTGTCTTTTGAGAGCTAGCAATTCATTTGCTAGCTTTTGCACCATGGGATCTGTGGTGCTTGTGGAAGCGTTCTCGGCGGAAGAGGAACTTTTATTTCTATTAGTGTCCCTTCTTATCTTACCTGGGAGGATAAGATCATCTTCTACCTCAGTTGCCAGAATCTGAGCTACAGCAAGATCAGTAGGAGCAGCTCGCCTCAATAAGAAACTCACCTCCGGAAGCTGTGTATTGATAAAGAAACATTTGAGGTTTTCCGCCGTGGGCTCAGCAGTGGTGGGAATCCTGTTTCTCAATTTGTTGAACTTAGCGATGAAATCTCGCATTGGTTCATGAGGTTCCTTTTTCATCTGTGTCAGCTGTGCCAACAATGCATGAGCATCTTCCGCAGGTTTGAACCTGGCTTCGAACTTGGTTTTGAGAGTAGCCCAGTTTGTTATGGTCTGGGCTTGGAGGTGATAGAACCAATCTGCGGCAGCGCCTTGTAGTGTTTCTACAAAGAGTCGCACAGCCACGTCTTCGTGCTCGACACCTATCACACCGCAGGCTATACAGAAAGCCGCAATATGCTCATCAGGATGAACTTTTCCGTCACCATAGAATTTGGGGAAATTCTTTCTTGAACTACGAGGTAGTTCATGTAATGGTGGGGTCAAATTTAGAGGACCAAAGGTATTACCCCAAGGACCTTGGGCTGCCATGACGCGCTGATTGAAAGGTGGTATAACAAATCTTGGTGGCGTATGAACAACCAAAACTCTGTTAGCACTGGCAATAGAAACTTCACCTGGTATTGGGGACCTGGTGTTTGTAGGGGGAAAACTCCTGGTGCGCTGAAGACGAGGCCGTGCAGTTAAGAATCCAAAATTATTCTGCTACATCAACTCAAATGTAGGATCAACAATACCCTGAGCCCTCTTACTTCTGGTGTATTGGGAATCTGCCAGACTGTATTATACTAAACACAACATTGCAAGAAAATGGAAAAGAACTGAAAATGCTTCAACTCGAAGCGTGAGGCTTCAAGTTGCGCGTTCTTCCGCAGCAAAGTCGCCAAAAAACTGTTGGGTGAATATTTTGTCATTAACTCGCTAACGGCAAAATGGGTATATCAGCCACAGCTATGATGAGACAAAGTCTCTCCTCTCAGCAAGGGGAGGTTCCCTCTAATTACTTAACTTTTGTAAATCAAACACTTATCAAATTTATGTACACTAAAAACTATGTTTGTGGTGGTTCCATCTCATCTCATTCTCTTTTTTCAGAATAGATGTTTATATTTCAAACTCTTGATATAAGACTCGTAGATTATCACAATATCACAGAAACACAAAGTTTTCTGTTACCTCACTTATTACTTGTAAATAGAAATATTTGAAGTAGAATGCAGCGCAAAGTCATCACTCCTCCTCAAGATGATAAAAGTAAATCAAATAGAACAACTTGCAGCACAAAGTCTCCAAACTATTGTATTTTCACAAACATGAACATATAACCCACAACTGATTTGATAACACAAAGTTTACCAGAATCAAATTATGAGCGCTCTTCGATCACTTGTAATAAACTCCACACTTCAATTATTATCAAATAAGACTATGATAGCAAGACGTAAGAACAAAACTATCACAACACAAATAATTCCAAGACAAAGATTGGAATTGAATTTGCTTTCTTGTATTGATAAATATTTGAATATTGACTTTTACAAAAAGCACAAAGTCTTGATTTGCTTCTCAATTCGCCAGAGTTTCCTTGCAATAGACAAAAGATAATATTTACAAAAGAGGTCCCCTTTATTTATAGGGAAAGACCTTGAGAAAATCTAGGAAATCTATAACTAATTTGACTTATTCAACAAGAGAGTCCTGTTTGACTTATGACTTCTCTTGTTTCACATGTAATTACATTTTGAAAAATTACATGTGTAGATGTCCAAAACAAAATTCCATTTACATAATATCTAAGAAAAATAAGCTAAGGCACTAGCTTCCTCCATCCTTTTTCCTTAGGAAGTTCTGATACATGGTTTGAATAACTGACATCTCGCATGCATCTGGTTTTGCTGTGTTTTCAGAGATGGTGTGAGCTCGGAGGATTGAATCCTTCACCGCCTTTATTGCCTTTTCATGCTTCTCTAAATTATCCTTCAGATTCTCCAGAGTCGAATGCTGATCATACAGATTGTCCATTGAGAGTATCGAAGGAGCTTCCTCTTCAAATTTCTTTTGCACCATTTCTTCAAAAGAACTTATCATTTCCTGTGCTGTGAGGAAACTATGATCTTCTCTTGTCAAGGTGCAAGGAAGTTCTTCCAGCCGATGTAGAAGTGTGACATCACTATCTTCGCTGGCTTCTCAAGCTTGGCACAGATCTTCCAGTAGACTCTTTATTGTGAAAATATGATGAGCTAGAGTCTCCTTGGTCTTGAGATATGATTCCCTGTTGGTGATGACACCTATGGTGACCAAATTCTTGATCTTGATCTTCTTCATATCTATCCACTCTTCTAGACTCTCTTCTTGATCTTGCAACTCTTGCGAAAGCAGATCCACCAGATTATCCAGCTCAGCTTTGGCCTTGTCCATTTTCTCCTTTCTTTCGATAGCGGTTTTCAACAGAACTCGTCCTTGTGCCAGCAACCGCTCCACCACATCCCCCACAATCTTGCCTCTAGCCTGGGCTTTTTCAATTTTCTGTATCAGGGGATCTTCCACTGTCACTGCCATTGGTTCCACTATTTCTGATGACTTTACTATTTTCTGAAGGACAGCAGCCAGTTGTTCTGCTTTTGCTTTGTATTGCTCTTTTTCCCTCTTGGCTTCATCATATTTTTCAAGTAGGGTGGTGGCAATGGTCTGTAAATCTGCTTTGACACCTTCATAAGTCACTTTACCAAGTTCAACTCTTGAAATGACATAACTGCTCATGTCAAAAGTATCAACTGTGGCATCTTCAGGAGGTTTGGCAATTTCTGCATATCTGATTCCCTTTTTAGTTACCAGCCTAGAAACAGTCTTAGGCCTCTTCTTTTGGTTCTTAGCTTTCACGGGCAATAGCTTTTCAATGTCAATCTCATCAGGTGAGATAGCTTGTTTCATCCTCTTTGGAGTATAGGCAGACAGCCATGGAGGAAGTATAGATGCATCGACAGCTGGTGGGGGGTCCACTACTTGCTTGGTTGGCTTCGTGCTTATACCTGTGATGGTTACAATTGGACTCGTGTTGGTAAACACGACACCTGTATCAACAACCTTTTGCGAAGCGTCAAGAAGGTTTTCCAAAACAGTCTGTTCCCTGATATCAAAAGAAGGGGAAGATAAACTTGGAATGGAACCAGAAGAATCAAAAACAGTTCCAAGACTAGCCCTCATGGATTGAGGAGTATTGTCAGAGGAAACAACAAGAATGGGAGAAAGAGGGACATTAGACATCACTGGCAAACCATCAGATAATGGAACATGAGGAGGAGGTGTAAGGACTTGTGTATTGGAAGGAAGGTCTTTCACAGGAGTTTGTGGGGAACCATCAAGTCACTCTATCTCTGCATCTTCGTCTTCACTTTGTTCATCTTCTGTAGATACCTTTGTTTTAGACCTTTGAACATCTTGTTCTTCAGTCTCGACATCGTCAATTTTCATATGTTCATCATTGATGTCTTCAACATCTGACTTAGTGGCATCAGAAGCCTCTGCGGTTTCTTTCTTCTTTCCTCCCTTGGATACAAATTTGATCTTTGGTTTGTGTACCTTAGAGGAAGAAGGTGTATCACTCTTGTTCTTGGTTCGGTTCTCAACCTTCTTACCTGTTTGCTCCTGTGTCCCCTCTTCAGACCCTATAAGGAACTCTTTCAACTTGATCCCTTTACTTTCCAACCACAAGTTGGTGTTTGCCAATATAGGTTGGAATCTTTTTCTGATGGATGTCTCCTCCTTGACTGACCACTTCACCTCTGGGAGAGGTGAAGCTTCAACATTCTTTGCCTCATATTCATGATCTAGGACATCTCCATCATCCTCCATTCCATCTGGAATATCAGCTAGTCCTAGTTCTATAATTTGGCTCAGATGAAGCCTATAGAAATCCAGCTTTCTGATCTCATTTTGGGTCCTGAGATCTGCCCATATGTCTTCCACCATTGGCTCATGAAAATTTGACTTCCTCTTGATTTTATCCTGGACCCTTCTGAAGTCGAAATGATTTCTCTTCTTGTAGGTCTTCATGGTGACTAACTGCAACTCGAAGTCAATTATTTTAGCTTTGTTGGCAGACTGAACTGAATACCTCCCAATTTCAATAGGAAACTTTATTCCTGACTTCTTAAGCTCCATCTGTTTATTATGAACCACAATCAGTTGCCTGCATAGCTCCATAAGAACAATGCGATCACTGGGATACCGTGGCAGCATGTAAGGGTAGCCAGGATAGTATCCTACCTGAAGATAAGTGAAGGTGGGGAATTGTAGAAACAAACAACCAAAAGAATTTACAACCTGCCATGCTTCATCAGAGACTCTTCTCTGAACCAGTTCACCATTCCACAAACACATGAAAACTGAGAAGAACGCATCATTGACTCTTCTGAAATGATGAATCGACCCCTTCAGAGTGATTTGGGGGTAGTATTCATATACTGGGACCAATCTCCTGTCCCCTACTTGGGTCAATCCTGGAAAATTCCTCATACTTGCAGCAGCATAGACAAGGTAAGAGGTCATGTAAAATTTGAAGGTAGTATTGACCCTTACCAGTTGCTCGTGCAAAGCATTACTGATCTGTTCTCCCCAAAATATCTTCTGATTACCCCGTAGGATCACCTTGATGTAAGTGTACATCCAGTCTTGGAATTTGGAGGTAGAAGGGAGTCCTCTGATGCGACTCAACAAAGTAATTAGATCACACACTTCCTCCACAAAATCACTCCTATGAAGGTCTTTTGGCCATCTGGTCAAAGTTGCCCGTGGAATCTTCAACCATTTGCTGTTTATGTGCCTCCTAGCAGATTCCAAATCATTGTCATAATCCTGCTGACCTTGAGCAAAATCAATTTGTCCAACATTTTCAATTGGTGGACACATGAAGATTTTGTCCATGAATTCTGCATCCAATCTCATGATAACATTTCCCTATGAGTCTGTCACGGCTCTGGTGTCCCTGTTGTAGTGGTTGGCCACTTGTAGAACAAATTCAGGATCATGAGCACTGACAAGAAAGGATGCTACCAAATGGATATTGCTGTCAATGATTTTCTGCATATGCCGGGAGGGATTTGCTTGTTTAGTTCTATCTATGAATTCAGCCATATCTACGTGTCCAATTTCAGTGTCTCTGATTTCGTCAACATTTGACTGAACTGCTGTTACCGGAAAGACACCCTGGTACTTGTACTTCATGGCTCTGGACTTTGAAGGAGATGATTCTGACATGAGCCCTGGAGAAAACTGTGAACTCGAACACCACTACGAATGTTGACTGAGAACTACAAAAGGCCATGATCTCGCAGTTAGGGAAAAATTGGATAAACTGGGTCAACTGCGTTTTGACGATCATGGATGGGAAAGCATGTGTTAAAAGGGCTTGAGCGCGCAAATCGAGGCTAGGGTGAAAGCGGGCTTTTGGCTTCGAAAAGTGAATTTTCCAGTGTTAGGGAAAATCAAGGAAATGTGCTTGGGCGGTAAAAAATGCCGCTCTTGCAAGTTGGTAGAGATTTCATGTGTAGGGGCGGTTAAAAACGCCGCTTCTGCATGTGTTCTAGAAGTTTTGGAATTTGACATGCTCGAGCGGGTGTATCGACCGCTATCGCAAGTGATGTTGAAAATCTCGACTGCTCGGGCGGGTGATTTGGCCGCTTCGACAAGTCGAGTAGTCTCTTGGTGTAGGGGCGGCAGAAAACACCGCCATTGCAGGTGGAAAGAACTTGAAGTAAGCATTGGTTGATATGTTCGAGCGGATGATTTGACCGCTCCGGCAGGGGAAAGAACACTTTCAGTGTAAGGGCGGCGGAAACAACCGCTATTGCATTTGAAAGGTTTAAGGGTTTTTGATGCAGGGCTAAGAGGTGAGTTTGTCCGCTTCTACAAATGGGTTTGAATGGATTTTGGTGTTGGTTTAGCAGTGAATGCAGCCGCTTCGACATACAACGGGAATGTTGGGGGTTTTGGTGAGGTTTTAACGGTGAAAGACACAAAACAAAACCCTAATCCGAATACTAAAACAAACAACAGAAAACCTAACAAAACCTCATCAACTAACAATACTAGTTAATAAGAAACAACGGGGAAGATAAACGAAAAACTTACCCGTGACACTTGAAAACCTAGGTCCAACCTGTAGCGCGAGATCCGTCACGGCTTCCACAGTATACAATCAAGCGGTTGAGGAGAACGTTGGCGCGTCAACCTAAAGGCTTAGCATATGAAATGACAAGAATGAGGAGGATAACACATTAAAAAGGTCAAGATTGGGGTTTAAATGACTGGCACGAGTGGCCATTAATGGCACTCGACATCACAATCCTGAGGATCTCGGTCGAGCGGCGATTTCGGCCGCTTCTGCACTTCACTCAACAAATGTGCGACGTCGACCAAAAAGGCTGTTCCTGCATGTGCGACGAAAAACTGACGGAAGACATATGCAATAGCGCTGAATTTAACCGCTATTGCATATTAAACTTAAAACAATGTAATGGCAGTGATAAACACCGTCATTACATCAAACAACAACTAAAAATAATATGTAAGAGCGGCATTTTTTGCCGCTCTTGCATATCAAGAGTCAAAAACTACTAACACTCAAAAATGACTAAAATTAACACCTTAACCAATTTACGACTTGAATATTCTTTGCAAATCTTGAGAAATCAATTCAAGGAAACATTGGAAATGAGTTATAAAATGTCAAATGACCTTGCACGAGAACAAGAAAATCTTTTCTCGATTTGCGATCTTAGAGTGTAGATTCACGAAATGGACAAGTTTCGTGGGGTTGTCTACAAAAACAAGCGCAGCTGATTTTGAGAACAACATCACCAGACGCTCAATCCCTAGAATGTATCAATCATGATACTCCTCTTGACTTCCCCAAGTCTACACTTTGCTGAGATACTTCCTCTAAGAGATCTGGACCTGATTATCGGACCTTGCTGCATGCTTTGTTCTTGCTTACGGGACCAAAATCTCTTCATTTTGACTTCCAGTATAGACACACCATGTTCTGTGGATGTGTGGAATGGACTTTGTTTCCATCAAAGACAACACTCATGAAGCCACACAGTGTCTCTTGCCAACACATAGGTGTGTTTTCTGTGCAAGAGTAAGCCATAATCTCAGCTGACATCCTAGTTGCCTCTAGAATTTCCTTTTTCACTTGTTTGATTTGGGTCATGACATTTGCAAGGGTTTCATTGTCACTTAACCATATATCATTTTCATCACTGGTTCCTTCAAGGGTTTTTACTATGGCCTGACACTCTCTTTTTTCCCTCAAATAATGCTCTTTTCCAATAAATGACTTTCTGGAAGTCATTTTAAGACGTACCATCCTAGCACAAGAAATAAAAATATTAGCTACCCGCATAATGTTGATTCTAGGTTAGCATAATGGACTCATAAGCCCTAGTGTCAAACCTAGTTTTGCTCTGATACCATATATAATATCCATAGTTTAGAAAACATAACTTCTAATAATTTACCATGAGATAAAAGTAATATGAGGAAAAATGGTAATAAAACTTTTCATTTCATAATGATCATACTAATAAATTGAGAGCTTGAATATTCAATATTAAATTAAGTGATGCAAAATAACAAATTTCACAAATCATCTTACCATAAGATTTTGTTGTATCTAGATTGTGGACATATTCATCAAAAGTCATGACATGCCTCGAGTAGAAGAGAGAGAAAGCATCTTCAGGGTGCTTTACCTCCAACAATAGACTGATGGTCTCTCGCTCATCTTCTATTCCAAAAGTGGCCCTACCCTTCACGAAGATTATAGACCTAGGGTGACCTAAGGTATTTGCCATCTAAGTACTGGTTTTGTATCCTATGCAACACTATTGATCACACATGCCCTAGATACCCTCTAGCCATGTATGATCATATCCATAGGTTACGTAATTCTAGATACTATGAACCAACAATGCACTTGAGGCACGTGCATTGCTTTGGCCAAAGTTTCCTTATGAAAAGCATTTATAATAAATGTAGTCAATTTGTTCACCCACCCCAACTCAACTTGGATAACACCGCAATCCTATAGTTGGCTTGGTCATAATAGGTTTAGTCTCACCGACTAGGTTGGTCATTCTCTTAGTCTTATCTAATCAATAATGAATCTCCGTTTCTAAAATAATAGAATAACAAGTTGATAATTCAAAAAGGAGTTTGGTTAATCCCCTTGTGACTACCTTAATGACTACATCATTTCAAATTCAATTGACTCTTGTCTAGAATGTTGGTTTATTATAATCTCCTCTTTGGTATTGTTCAAGTCACCTATAGATTGTGATACTCTATCTCAACAAAATTGAACTAGACCAAATATGTAGTTTGACACATTGTGATTTGCTTAATTAATTGTCTATCTAAGTTGATCAAATTGGTCTAAGTAACACCATTACCATAAGAGGGCTCAACCAATTGTTAGTTAAGTCAATAAAAGATATCTTTAAATAGATAGGGTTTTATTTTAACATGAGATAACCTAAGGTTTTAAATATAGAACTCATATTGCCTTACCACCTTGGTGTTGTTGAGTAATTTCTCAAAGAAAAATAAAAGGATAATAATGGTCAATCTTAGATTAGTCTATAAGTTATACCATGCTTGGAGATTTTAATTCGTTATACCATGCTTGGAGATTTTAATTCGTAGACCCCACGTTTTCAAGAACTAAAACATTTCTTAACCAAAGAAAATAGAACTCAAAAATTATAAGTTTTATGGTTTTACACAGAAGCTTGTTTGACTCATTCATCTAAATGATGTTCACTACAGACTAGAGAGCTTCTAATGAACCTCAGAACTTTGCCAGACTGCAATATAGTATATCGACCACTATGATTGTTTATTTCTATGAATACTCTATGCTAAGAATTTCAGCGAGGTCTCTTTTACTTTGAACTCTGTATTACATACGCGATCCAACTAGTACGCCTTTACATATTAATTCATAAATCTCAAACTTAATTCTTTACAGGTGAGGATATTCTATAATCCTTATGTTTATCCCATGAACTTGTGTGAAAACTATTCTTTTTCCTGTATTTGCTGATTAAAAAGACTTGCACATGAAAAGAATATCATTTAAGGTAACTCATTAAAAGAGAAAGGATTCCTTCAACATCATAATTCAATCACTGAAGCTAGACTTGAATTCTAATGTTATCATTGATATCTTTTTATACAAATTAACGCAGAAACGTCATTCCCTGATTTTGATGAGATTGAAAATAAGGAGTGATCACCTGTTGAGATTTTGACGATGCAGAAGATGGTCTTCCTCAAGCTCATGATGTCCCCTTCAGCTTCTACCCTCCATTCTAACTGTGTATCTCTTTCTATATCCTCTGTATTTCAACACCCTTCTCTCTATTTTTGTCTTCCCCCGACTCAAAGATGGTTTTCAACTGTGTATATATTCGCTCAATACTTCCTTTTTCTCTAATAACCATTTTTTGGATCTCATTCAAAACAATTTTATATTTCTATCCTGACCTTGATCGATGACTAGAGCCACTACTGGTGGTTGGAAACCATTCTCGGCATGTGTGGTGACTCAACAAATGTTTACAACTGATCGTTGATCATGACATCGTGGTTGAGTTGATAAGTATTGGTAAAATAGATGACATCCTTCCTAGCATGAATTACTTCAATTTCAAACCCTTAGACATAAGTAATTTATATGTCATAAATCACAATCTAATTCATATGACATGGGGGGGTCATATTACATACATCGAAATGAGTTTAGAGTTGGATATCATCGAGTGGTACTATCACCCAATCGACTTTGATGGTTTACAACTATCATTTCATATCTTGCACATATTAATTTTATATAAATATATCAACCTTCTTCCCATAATTATCATTAATATAAACACCCAACCCGTGCCAAATAAAGACTGGTGAGAGTATGAATCATCTATTTAATGACATGGTGGCTAATGGAGTTTATCCATTACAAAGGATAAATCGACCCAACAAACATATATGCAATGGTTAAAGTATTCGCAGCACGCGAAATGATAGAAACAATTATAAGTCAAAGATCTTACGTTAAACGTGATAGGGTTGAGTTTTATCTCCCCTTCATGGCAACGCATTGATTTGCATTGAATTGATTTGCCTTAGTCATGCTTGTGACATTATATGGCTAAAAATTAACCACCCGCATTTGACGACGTAAACGCAAACTAATTACGACATAATCTTGAAAAAGTTGCGTTAGTCGCAAATGCATGACACTCCAATAACATCATTTTTTTTTGCCAAAATGACACAATTGAAAGACAACTAACTCGAAGGATAAAATATTAAAGTACATTGACAATCTTCCCAAGTCAGTCTTGAATTTGACCATAAAATGAGGCTTACCTCAAGGAGCTAAGGTCCACTATCTATTTCTCATCGTACTCATTTGGCAAATACCTGTTGGTAACCCACAGTCGATATTCTCCTTCCCTGAAGATGCTTTCTCTCCCTTTATTTTTCAGAGAGTCACAACCACCTATTTTTCCTATTCAAAGCCTTCACACACAATTTCATGATCAGTGTACCTGTATTCCATTCATATATCATAAGAATAACAATTCAATTTTTCTCATCACATAGTCTATCATAACTTTTATCATTTAAATTAACATGATCACATAATCAATTTTCCATAAAATTTAATGTCTCCAAAACATTGCATTTAAATTATATTAACAATGCATTATATCTCCTATACAAGTAATCATTCATAATTTTACTCCTACCCAAGTAAAAGTGAAAAGTAAAAACATGTCCAAAATTGGGGATGTAACATATCTCTCCCCTAAAGATTCATCATCCCCGATGAATAAGTGTATCATAATAAAGTCTTAAACAAGTTTTTGTTCAATTATCAAAAGCATGAAAAAGATAAGGAATTTTTTGATAAATTTCATTGTAATCTTCCAAAGTGGCGCTATCTTCTGCATACTAGTCCCATTGCACTTTGCACTGCATGACTTCTCTATTACACAAGCGGACCTTGCATGTTTTGAGCACTCTGAGAGGTGCTATTGTAATCACCCCTGGTTCCCACATCTGTAATGCATTCCAATTCAGTATATGATTATCTCCTGCAAAATATTTTTTTAAATATGAAACATGAAAAACATTGTGCATCTTAGCTAATGTTGGTGGTAGAGCAATTCTGTGGGCTACTGGATTGATAATTTCAAGGACTTCAAAGGGTCCCACATAGAGAAGAGCTAGTTTAGAAGATTTTCCAAATTTGATAGAGATTTTCTGTTGTTTAACTCTCAAAAGAACTTTCCCTCCAACAGAGAAGTGTCTAGGTGTCTGCTTGCTATCCGCATAACTTTTTTTCCTGTCATTGGCTTCTGCCAATCTTTTCCTAATCATTTTAACCTTTTCTTCCATTTCAACCAGCATCTCTAGACCAATGCTAATCATATCTTCCAGCTTATAGGAGTTTGGCATTTTCTTCCATATAATACTTCAAATGGTGCCATCTTAATGGCGGAATGATAGGAATTGTTATAAGCAAATTCTACCAGTGGTAAATATTCTTCCCACTTATATTTCTCATCCATGCAATACAACAAATCCTTTAAAACTTGGTTAACTCTCTCAGTTTGCCCATCTATTTCAGGATGATATGTTGTGTTTGTTGGAAATAGTCCAGACAACTAAGAGGGGGGGGGAATGAGTTGTCCCTAAACTTTAGCCTTTTCTAAATCTTTTAAATCTTCTTTGTAATCAGATTAATGATGAAAACATTTAAGCATAAATCAACATATGAGCAGAAACAACATGAACACACAACACCAAAATTTTGACGTGGAAAACCTAGTTAAGGGAAAAACCATGGTGTGGGTTAACCCACAAAAATGTGTACCCTGTTAAAAGTACTTAAGAAAATAGAAGGCACATGCATTCGGGTGCACTGCCTAGAGCTCACTACTCAAGAAGATGCTCACTGCCTATAAGAAATTATGATTTATATAGAAATAATGAACTGAGAAATAACATCTACATTCATGCTTGAATCAGTCCCTTTGAAGGCTCAAAACTTCTACTCTTATCTTCTAATTCTTCTTCACTGACTCTTCACTCTATACTCCATTTTCTCCTCTTCTTCTCTGCTTTGCTTTTAATCCCTTCTTCAGATTTAATTCATTGTGTACAAGGATGCTTTTCAACAACTCTTCAACAAGTATTTATATGCTTCATCAACCTTGGAATGATCAACAAGGTTGACTAAACTTGATGTGGATTATCACACTGTTGGCCAAACACAACCAAGACTTGAATATTCTTCTACAACCATGCCACGCTTCATAAAAATGCTCTTAGATTATCTGCAACTTGCTAGGAACATCCGATCGGCCAAGACTAGGAAGAACATAAACCTCAAAGAAGAAATCTTCAATCAACAAGCTCAAACTTTAGTGCAGACCTCAAACATAGTAGCCACACAATCCAGAGACCTCCACAAGCACATTGAAATTACCAATAACATTCACTTTAAACCAAATTACTAGAATCATTTCTATCTTCGTCCAGAACCTCAAGAACACTATCTGCCATGACTGTCAAACTAGAAGGATAGCTTGCGGACCTCCAAACCATGAACCACTGGAGTCGATGATACATACTAATTTCCCAGACATGCCTCTACATCTGCAAATCATCATTTTACATTACCGGAGCAATCTGGACCTCTTTCCTATCACTCTGTCTCTCCTGAATAATGCAAGAACTAATTTTACTCAGATGGCTATAACTTCTTTAGATCTTAATGCGAACCTCTCAAATCTTAAATAAAGCTTCTTCAGACAAACCTCTGCATAGCCATATGGTCCGCATATATTGATCTCCATTAATTTTCTCAATATCCTTAACAATCCGATCTTCTAAACAGGCAACAAGGATATGTTGACATCAATGACAACACCACTTAGGCACATATTTGCAACAATCTCCCCCTTTGTCATTGATGGCAACATATGATATGAAAAACTGAATTTAACCATTGAGACAAGAACTTCTCCCCCTTTCTCTTCTTACTTTTACAACTACTTTCTTTACTGCTCCCCCTTACATTAGTAACTAGTTTTTCACATGACTTCTCTCCCCCTTTGACATCAATGGAAAAAGGGCACATATTTGCTATCTTTTCTCCCTTTTTGCTTCAGAATGATCCCAAAATTTGCATAATGACTACTCCCACTTTGAGTAGTACCTCCTTAACATCAATTCAGATCACAAGATATGAGTGTGAATTCCACTGGACTGATGTACTTTAGTGCATCTTAGTTCTGATCAAGAGGGGTAATAACCCCTAGCTTTTCTCTGAGATACTCAAAAGTATCTTTGGGAAGAGGCTTAGTGAAGATATCTGCAATCTGATCTTTGGAAGACACAAACTCCAACTTGACTTCATTCTCATTAACTTTCTCTCTCAAGAAATGCAACTTGATAGATATATGCTTTGTCTTTGAGTGCAATACCGGATTCTTGGAAATGCTTATAGCACTTGAATTATCATAGAAAATTCTGACTGGCTCCTCAAACACAATTCTAATGTCCTTTAGTAATTGCTTCATCTACAGAACTTGAGATCAATTATTTACTTCTGCTATATACTCTACCTCTGTAGTAGATAGAGAAGTTGCCTCTTACTTTTTGCTCATCCAAGAGACCAATCTTCTTCCCAAGAAGAATGTGCCACCACTAGTACTTTTTCTATCATCCACATATCTTGCCCAATCAACATCTGTATATGCATGAAGAGTGAAATCATTGTCCTTTGGATACCACAGTCCATAATCAGTTATCCCCTTGAGATATTTAAAAATTCTTTTGACTGCCACAACATGGGATTCTTTTGGATTAGCTTGAAATCTTGCAACAAGTCCAACTGCATTCATGATGTCAGGTTTGGTCTGAGTTAGATAGAGCAATCCTCTAATCATTGATCTATACCTTTTCTGATTTTCCTTTGGGGAGTCATCATCTTTACTTAGCTTGCATCCGGTTACCATAGGAGTACCTACTGGCTTTGAATCTTCCATTCCAAACTTCTTCAACAATTCTTTTACATACTTAGACTGAGATATGAAGATACCTTTACCTAACTGAACAATTTGCTGGCCTAGGAAGAAGTTCATCTCACCAAACATTGACATTTCAAACTCACTTTTCATCTGATCAACAAATGTTTTGTACATACATTCATTTCCATGAAAAATGATATCATCAACAAAGACCTCAACAATTAGAATGTCCTGATGATTTATCTTGAAGTACAGATTACTATCAACAGTACCTTTGCTAAATCCTAGCATAAGCAAATGTTTATCCAATATGGCATACCAAGCTCTTGGAGCTTGCTTGAGTCCATACAAGGATTTCTTAGTCTACAAACCATATCTCCCTGATCAGACAACTGAAATCCTTCTAGTTGCTCAATGTAGACTTCTTCCTCCAAATCTCCATTTAGAAATGCTGGTTTAACATCCATCTGATAAACTTTAAAATCTTTGAAAGCAGCAAGGGCAAGAAATAATCTAACTACCTCTATCCTTGCCACCGAAGCAAAAGATTCTTCAAAATCAATACCTTCGACTTGATAATAACCTTTACATACCAACCTTGCCTTGTTTCTTACAACCTCACCATCTTCATTCAGTTTATTCTGAAAGACCCATTTGGTTCCAATCACATTTTTGTCCTCGAGTCTAGGAACAAGATCCCAAGTGTGATTCTTTTGAATTTGCACCAATTCTTCTTCCATTGCCTTAACCTAGTTTTCATCATTGCAAGCTTCACTTACTGATTTAGGTTCAATCTTTGAAATCAAACAAATCTCTTCTTGATCTTCAACAACTCTTATCCTAGTTCAAACACCTCTATTTTTATCTCCTATGATTTGATCTTCAAGATGTTCATTCTTACATACCTAGGGGTTTTTGGAATTGTTTGAACTTCTATTTTTTGAATTGGTTCCTCATCTTCTGTACTAATCTCTTGAGTTACTGGAGTTACCAGATCAATCTAGATCTGAGTCTGAATTTGATCTTGCCTTCCTTAACTTTGACTTTCGTCTTGATCATCTGAATCATATCCGCAATACTTGGAATGACCTTCTTTGCTTTCATCAACTTTAACATTAGCACTTTCACCAATCTTTTTCAACCTCTTGTTGAAGCACCGGTAAGCCTTACTTTGAGTAGAGTATCCCAAGAATATTACTTCATTACTTCTTGTATCAAACTTGCCTAAATCCTCATCTCTTTTGATATAGCATTTACTACCAAAAATTCTGAAATTTAACATTAGCACTTTCACCAATCTTTTTCAACCTCTTGTTGAAGCACCGGTAAGCCTTACTTTGAGTAGAGTATCCCAAGAATATTACTTCATCACTTCTTGTATCAAACTTGCTTAAATCCTCATCTCTTTTGATATAGCATTTACTACCAAAAACTCTGAAATATCTTACAGTAGGAGGATGACCAAACCATAGTTCATAAGGAGTTTTACCAGAATTTCCTTTGATCTGCACCTGGTTAAAAGTGCAGACAACAATACTCACAGCTTCCCTCCAATAAACTTGAGGAACATTTGTTTCCATCATCATGGTCCTGGCATCTTCTTGAATGGTTTGGTTCTTCCTTGCCACAACTCCATTTTGTTGAGGAGTCCTAGGAGCAGATAATTGTCTTTTATCCCATTCTTTTGACAAAAAGCATCAAACTCATCGGAAGCAACTGCTCCACCTCTGTCAGATCTTAGACATTTCAATTTCCCACCAATCTCATTTTCAACCATTATCTTGAACACCTTAAACTTATCAAGAGATTATGATTTTTCTTTTAGGAAGGTTACCCACATCATCTGGGAGTAATCATCAATCAACAACATGAAATATCTATCTCCTTGCACACTCCTAATTCTAGCAGGACCACAAAGGTTAGTATGTACCAGTTTACTTTTGAATGAAATTTTGTTCTATTTACCCAATTGACATTCTCTACATATACTATTAGGTTTCACAAGTCTTGGAAGATCTCTTATAGCTTGAGTGGAACTTATTTTGACAATGTTATCAAAATTTACATGACACATCCTTCTATGCCATAACCAACTTTGATCTATTTGAGAAATCAAACAACTTTTTCTTGAACTACTTAAGTGAAAGATGTTACCTTTAGTCTAAGTACTAAATGCAATTTTAGTTCCAGAGCTTTCCAAGATTCTACATTTTCCATCCTTGAAACGAAGATCATAACCCTTGTCAACCAACTGTCTAACACTGAGAAGATTATGCTTCAGTCCTTCCACATACAGAACATTATTGGTTATGTTCTTACCATCAAAAGAGATGGATCCTTTGCCCTGGATTCTACCAGTTGAGTTGTCTCCAAATTTCACAAGTCCTCCTTCATAATTTTCAAAACTCGAAAACTTACTCTTGTCTCTAGTCATATGATGAGAACATCCACTATCAATCACCCATTCATCCTTTTCAACAACCTGAGAAGCTAAGGTACTTTCTACATTTGCATAGCTAGCAGATTTGATAGACATTGGATCTTATTCTTTAATAGCAATGAACACCCAATCACCTTCTCCATGATCATATTCATCAGCTGTGACTCCTTCTCTAGCTTCTTGGACATAGAAACAATTCTTCTTACCCTTGTACCGGTTTTGTAAACCTCTCTGGACACCTTGAGGTAAAATGACCAATCTTATTACAAGCAAAACATTTGAGCGACAACTTTCCTTCATACTTACCGGATCCTCTTGGCATCCGTTTGGCAATGAGATCTTCAAGATCTATAGTTTCTATTTCAAAATCTTCAATATCCTTTCTTGTCTTCACAAATCTATTTGATCTTGCAAAGGAGCTTTCACCTGGATCATATCTTTGCTTTCCATACACACTAGCCTTAAATGCAAATTCAGACTTAGGAAGAGAATCACCAAACTCACTCATTTCAAATGCGAAAAGCTTGCCAACTAACCGATCCCATGTGACTATTGTTACTATCCAAATTTCTTCAATGGCTGTAGCCTTGTGTATGTAAGCTACAGGTAAGGATTTGAGCACCTTGGCAACAATTTATGATTCATCCAATACTTTGCCTACATTTCTCATACCGGCCACAAGTTCATTTACTTTCTGCATGTAGGAAGTAATGTTTTCATCTTCACTCATTACCAATCTTTCATATTTACCCTTCAGAATTTGTAGCTTGGAACATTTAACATATTTGTCACCTTCATACAGATTTTCCAATTCACTCCAAATTTCATGAGCAGTTTGTAAATCTAGGACATTTGCCAATTCGGTATCAGACAGGGCACTCAATAATGCTTCTTTGGCTCGAGTGTTGTGTTCAGCATCTCTGAGTTCATCTATATTTGAAGGTCCATTCTTTGGAATCTTATACACATTCTTGGTTATTGTCCAAAAGCCATCACCCATACATTCTAGATGACACTACATGCGTACCTTCCAGAGGGAGTAATTTGTTCCATCAAATCACAAACTTTCCTTCTTGTAGATTGACATCTTGGATCTCCTCAAGTAGTTAGGCTTCTTTTAGAGGAACTTGGCTCTGATACCAATTATTGGAAATAGTCCAAACAACTGAGAGGGGGGGTGAATCAGTTGTCCCTAAACTTTAGCCATTTCTAAATCTTTTAAATCTTCTTTGTAATCAGATTAATGATGAAAACATTTAAGCATAAATCAACATATGAGCAGAAACAACATGACCACACAACACCAAAATTTTGACGTGGAAAACCTGGTTAAGGGAAAATCCACGGTGGGGGTTAACCCACAAAAATGCATACCCTGTTAAAAGTACTTAAGAAAATAGAAGGCACATGCCTTCAGGCGCACTTCCCAGAGCTTAGTGCTCAAGAAGGGGCTCACTACCTATAAGAAATTATGATTTATATAGAAATAATGAACTAAGAAATAACATCTACATTCATGCCTGAATCAGTCCCTTTGAAGGCTCAAAACTTCTGCTCTTATCTTCAAATTCTTCTTCACTGACTCTTCACTCTATACTCCCTTTGCTCCTCTTCTTCTCTGCTTTGCTTTTGATCCCTTCTTTGGATTTAATTCATTGTGTACAAGGATACTTTTCAACAACTCTTCAACAAGTATTTATATGCTTCATCAACCTTGGAATG
The DNA here is from genome assembly GCA_027924645.1 of Cunninghamia lanceolata. Lineage (NCBI taxonomy): Eukaryota > Viridiplantae > Streptophyta > Pinopsida > Cupressales > Cupressaceae > Cunninghamia > Cunninghamia lanceolata. Next base: position 20,851,146 of record BSBN01001965.1, read on the forward strand.
ATCAACAAGGTCGGCTAAACTTGATGCAGATCATCACACTGTCGGCCAAACACAACTGAGACTTGAATCTTCTTCCACAACCATGCCACGCTTCATAAAAATGCTCTTAGATCATCTGCAACATGCTAGGAACATCCGGTCAGCCAAGACTAGGAAGAACATCAACCTCAAAGAAGAAATCTTCAATCAACAAGCTCAAACTTCAATGCAGACCTCCAACATAGTAGCCACACGAGCCAGAGACCTCCACAAGCAAATTAAAATTATGAATAACATTCACTTTAAACCAAATTACCATAATCATTTATATCTTCCTCTGTAACCTCAAGAATACTATCTTCAATGAATGTCAAACTAGAAGGATAGCTTGTGGACCTCCAAATCATGAACCACTAGAGTTGATGATACATACTAATTTCCCAGACATGCCTCTAGATCTGCAGATCATCATTTTACATTATCGGAGCAATCCGAACCTCTTTCCTGTCACTCTGTCTCTCCTAAATAATGTAGGAACCAATTTTACTCAGATGGCTATAACTTCTTCAGATCTTAATGTGAACCTCTCAAATCTTAACTGAATATTCTTCAGAACAACCTTTGCATAGCCATATAGTTTGCATATATTGAACTCCAATAATTTTCTCAATATCCTTAACAATCCGGTCTTCTAAATAGGCAGAAAAATAGGATACAGTTGACACCAATGGCAACAAGGATATGTTGACATCAATGACAACAACACTTAGGCACATATTTGTAACAGTTCTTACATTAATTTTGGTTCCTAGTGCTGAAAACAATGTTTGCCAAAACCTTGATGTTATTTGCGCATCTCTATCCAAGATAATCTTTTCAGGAACTCCATGTAATCTGAACACTTCCTGTACAAATTTGTGAGCTAACACTAGTGTTCCATTAGTTAGATTTCCTAGTATGAAGTGTGCAACTTTTGTTAGTTTATCAACTACAACTAGAATTGCATCATGTCTATTTCTGGACTTTGGCAGACCGTGAACAAAGTCCATGCTTATAACTTGCCATTTCCATTTAGGTATATCATGTGGATATAATAATCCTACAAGATGTTGATGTTCTACTTTTACAATCTGACACTCCAGACAACTTGCTACAAATCTTACAGCATCCCCCTTCATTCCTTTCCAGAAGTAAAGAGGTTTCACATTGGCTAGAAGTTTAGTCACTCTTGGATGTCTTGAATAAGTTCCACAATGGACTTCTTTCCACACAAGATTTCTTAATTCAACTAAATTTGGAATGTAAATTCTTCCTTTGAATCGTAATAGCCCATTAGACTCAAAATGAAACCCATCAAACCTCAAGTCTTTAGGATTATCTATTAGGGCTTGCTTGACTTGTTCATAAAATTCATCCCCTGACAACTTTTGTAGTACTAAATCCTTGAAATTTTCATGAATAGAAACAATTGACGTAATATGTCTCCTTCGGCTCAAGGCATCAGCTACCCTGTTATTCTTTCCCTTAATATAGCTTATCTCAAAATAACAATCAAATATCATTTCTAACCATCTTTTTTTTCGTGTATTGTGATTTGGTTGGGAAAATATGTATTTAAGACTTTGATGATCTGATTTAAGTACAAAAGTCTTTCCCAACAAATAATGATACCGCATTAAAAAAGCGTGAATTATTGCTGTTAACTCTAAATCATGCAAGGCATAATTTTGCTCATAAGTCTTTAACTTCCTTGATTCATAGGCTATTACTCACCCATCTTGGATAAGCACACCCCCTAATCCCTCTCTTGAGACATCAGTTATTACTTCAAACTGTCTTTCAGGGTCAGGAACTTTCAAAATTGGAGCAGTTGTTAATTTTTCTTTCAAAAGATCAAAAGCCTTCTAACATTCCTTTGTCCACTCAAACCGTTTTCCTTTCCTCTGTAAGGAGGTAATTGGGCTTGCAATACTTGAGAAATTTAAAACAAACTTCTTCTAGTAACCAGCCAAACCCATGAAACTACGCACTTCATGCACATTGGAAGGTATAGGTCATTCGAGAATAGCTTTGATTTTGGCTAGATCAACAGATATCCCTTTAGAAAAAATTATAGGCCTAAGATACTGAATTTCTTTTTGAAATAAAGAACATTTAGAAAGTTTTACATACAACTTATGTTCCCTCAATCTTTGTAACACTATTTACAAATGTTTCCTATGCTCTTCTTCATTTTTAGAATAAATGAGAATATCATCTAGAAAAACTAGAACAAAATTGTCTAAACAGTCCCCAAACACATTGTTCATGAGATTCATAAATGTTGCATGGGCATTTGTCAAACCAAAAGGTAACACTGTGAACTCATAGTGTCCATACCTTGTCCTGAAGGTTGTTTTATGGATATCCTCCTCCTTCAATCTTAACTAATGATACCCCGATCACAAATCAATCTTTGAGAACACCATCGCTCCACGCATCTGATAAAAAAGATTGACTATACGTGGCAAATGATATTTATTCTTTATCGTTAACTTATTAAGCATATGATAATCAGTACATAATCTTAGACTTCCATCCTTTTTCCTGATGAAGATAACTGGTGCTCCCCAAGGAGACACACTAGGTCTAATCAAGCCCTTAGCCAACAATTCTTGTAATTGAGCCTTCAATTCTATTAATTCAATAATTGTCATTCGGTATGGAGCTTTGGAAATAGGCTCAGATCCTGGTTTGATATCTATTGCAAATTCAAAAATCCTTTTGGGAGGTAATCCAGGAAGTTCCTCAGGAAAAACATCCTAGAAATCTTGGAGGTAAGGATACTTTTCTTCAAAAGAAATACTTTAGTTTTTAGGACTCTCTTCAACTTGTTCCATTTTAACTGCAAAAAGTTGACAACCTTTGTGCCTGGCTCTTTTTAATTGTTTTGAAGAAATAGGTCTAATCTTGACTTCTCTTTGGATACCTTGAAAACTAACCCTATTCCCCAAGTCATCTAAACATTCAATTGCTTTTGAAAAACAATCCACTCTAGCTCTATGCTTCTATAACCAATTCATTCCTATAATGACATCATAGGAACCTAAGGCGGCTACATACAGGTTCACCTCAGTTGAAAAACTTGGAAAATCAATACCGGTCTCAAATAAACATTGCTCTACTTGAGCCTTGGTTTGGTTAGAATATTCCATAGTCCATGTTTTAGACATATATCCAACCCTTCTAGGAAATTTACTCAAAAATCTAGGTGATACAAAGTTTTCAGTAGCTCCAGTATCAATCAAAATGGAAATAGGAACTCAAAATAAGGTACCTGTCATTTCAATGGGCGTGATCTGGTGTTCGCCTTGTCAGTTATCAAGCACAACATGAATTCTTTGTTGGAAGGCTGCTTGCTCAGAAGGTAAGGCAAAATTATTTTGCTGTCCATTTTATTTCCTAGTTGGACAATGGTTTGCATAGTGATCACCTCCACAAGTGAAACAACCTCCTACGAGACCTTTCTTTTCTGCAGGCCTTTTTGAGAAATCATCAATCCTTTTGAAATTTTCGTTTTTCTTTCCATTTCTAGAGCCACTTTTCTTCTAATTTCCCTTACCATTTCTATTTTCCTCATACCCCTTATCACTTCTTCTCTTAGCTGGTTGGGTAGATGGGGTCTTATTGAATCTTTTTTTATTTCTTTCATGGTATGCTAAAATAGACTTTAGTTTTTGCTCGTACTTGATTGCCTTTTCATATACTTGATCCATTATCATCAGCCCATGAATATCCACCTCCCCACCAATTTGAGCATTTAATCCAATAATAAACTTCCTAATCCTGAACCTTTCAACTTTCTGATACTAGGGCATATATTTCAAGAGATGGGTGAATTTTCAGCATATTCCACCACCAACAAATCTCCCTGACGAAGATTTTGGAAATCAGTCAGTTTATGATCAAAGTAGAGTTGTGGTAGCCACCTTTTCTGAAAAATCTCTACGAACTCATCCCATGTTACCCTTAGGGAACTTAAATTTAGTTCCATATTTTTATTCACCCACCATGTGGATGCTTCTCCGGCCATTTGGTAAGCTCCCCAAACTATTTTGGTTACCTCCGAATAATTTTCGATTTCAAAATATTTTTCCATTTCTGCCAACTAGGCTTTAGCTACATCACCAGTTTTTGTTCCATCAAACTTAGAGGGAATGATCTTTTTCATATCCTTGGACAATTCAAGGGCAAGTCTATCTTTTGTTTCCTTTTGAAGTTCATTGTTTTCTAGGTTGTCACTAGCCGTACTCTTGCCTTGTTGTCCTCCCCCACTTATACCTTGAGAAAATTCATTTTCCCCTTCTCTTTTACTTTTCTCATCCACTCTCTTCTCTAAATTACGCAATCTTTCTTTTGTTTCAACAAGCATGGCTAATATTTGATCCAATTTAACTGCAGAGTTTACTTGCGAGTTGCTATCCTCTTGTTTCTCTCCTGGGTTTGTCCTTGTTCACACCATGGTTGTGAATTATTTTCACAATTGTTTAAAATTGAGTTATCTATTAGTTTCCTGATTTTAATGCATCTCATAAATTCATAACGTAATTAACTCATTCAAACAATGGTTGATACAAAAACAAGCTTATCTTTATTATTGTTTATTTAAAACTATAAACATTCTTCATGGATACATACATAGAGTGATTCACTTATCATTTACAAGAGGAGTATATCCCTCTCAATCATCATTACATACATACTCAAGGGGTGTTTAACCTCAAACACACTACTAGATGAAAGTGTTGATAACTGAGAGGGGGGGTGAATCAGTTATCTAAATTAATTTAACTTTTTGTTCTTCTTTAACAACTAGTGCAGCATTTTTAGGGTTTTTAGATCTGATTGCTTTCTGTGTTAATGGAGGCTGCTGTCGTAGGCAATGCCTCTGGGAACTCGAACTTGATGGAGGAAGATCCTTCTAAAGGATGGAAGAGAGCGTTAATAGGGGAGAATATGGGCTCCCCTAAAAGCAGGTCAGGGCTTCCTATCAAAATGGATTCTGCAGCAGGTACGGCTCTGGATATTCCAGATGATCTGATAGAAGGAATCATGGTGACCATGGATTTGGCTCTGGTTGGTAAGTTTATTTCCTTCCATCCTAATATTGAGATGGTTAGGAAATGGGTGCTTTCTCGATGGAGAATCAAAGGTAGTGTTTCGGTCATTGCTATGGCAAGAGGTCTGTTCCTATTTAAATTTACTAATAGGGAGGATATGATAGCTATTTTGGCTGGAGGACCATGGCTTTATGGTTCTCATTTGCTTGCTTTGTGCCCTTGGAAACCTGGGTTTGAGCCTTACATGGACCTCTACAAGTCAGCTCCTGTTTGGGTAAGATTGCCAGGGTTTCCCTTGGAATTCTTGGATGAAACAATATTTACCGCTATTGGCAACTCCTTTGGACAGTATGTTACTATAGATCATACTACTCATATTTAATCCAAGTGTCTATATGCCCAGTTTTGTGTTAATGTGGAGATTAACCAAACCCTTCCCACGTCCATATAGTTAAACTCTAAATATGGGATTTGGACCCAGCCGATTCTCTATGAAAATGCAACTACCTTCTGTCAAATATGCAAGAAGAAGGGCCATGTAATGACCCAATGCAAGGCGAAGCAAATGGGGAAGGAGGCTGATCCTCATAATGAGGTTGCTCCTCAAAATGAGGCTACAGATCATTCACCCAAAAATGTTACCCCTGTTAATCAGGGAATGGGGGGTAATGAGGAAAATACTTTCCCAAAAGATAATACTGAGAAGGTTATGGAAAAGATTGTCATAATGCTGCTTTAGATATAGATAATTATAGAGATCACCAAACCAATATGATTGAGGAGGGTGAAATATGATCCCAATCTGTTGATGGGGATGATGAAGAAGGCAAGGGTTTGAGGGATGATTAGCATGTTCTACCTCCAGATATAGAAGATACTAATGGAGGGGATGATGAAGAAGGCAAGGGTTTGAGGGATGATCAGCATGTTCTACCTCCAGATATAGAAGATACTGATGGAGTAACAACCTTAAATCCAACACAGGAAGCTTCTCATGCTATGAAAACAGGGGACCAATCAGCTCACTCATTAGCAGTTGAAATAGGTCCAAGTGGTAGTGGTAATGAGCTAGAGGATTGGATTACCCCTAAGAAAAAGAACCGTAGAGGCAAAAAATCTACGGATGTAGGCACTGACTCCAAACAAGGGAGACTGACCCTCAGAGAGACAAGGCAAAGAGAGATTACCAGGGAAATTGCTAGTGGAAAGCAGAAAACACTGGAGGTCCAATCCCTCAAACCTTCTAAATGAGAATCTTATCCTAGAATTTGAGGGGCTTTAATAGCCCCACCAAATAGCTTGAGGTTAAAAATTGTGTTTTAGATAATAAGTTAGATATTCTGTTACTTCAGGAGGTCAAGATGACGAAGGAGAGCTTTAAGAAGATAGCTGATTACATGTGGCCCAAGGCTACTTTCTGCATTACTCTGGCTATAGGGGCCTCTGGTGGGATTGTTACTATGTGGAATAGTGCTAAACTCCAGGGTTCTCTTGTTGCTTCTAGTAAGCATTTTCTCATTATTAACTTCTCCTTGCCTTCCTTGAACTGGTCTTTAATCAATATTTATGCCCCCAATACTAGAACTCTGAGGCAAACATTGTGGACTGATTTGAGTACCTCTTTGACCAATACCCAGTGCTCTAGATGGATGCTGGCTGGTGATTTAACACTCCCTTATATCCTTCTGAGAAATCTGGTGGGATACTTGATTATTCTGATAGCATGTTTGATTTTGTGGATTTCATTAATGTTTGTGGATTGCTTGATGTGGAATTGCAAAACCAAAATTTTACCTGGTCTAACAGAAGAAGAGGAGACCAAATGATCCAAGTAAAATTAGACAGGTTTCTTATTTCTAGTAATTGGGATAATCATCATAATATGAATCTGCAGACTTTTCCTAGAACCATGTCTGATCACTGCCCTATTTTCCTCAATTGGAAACATCAGAGCCAACGGGACCCTTTCCCTTTCCATTTTGAAGCTATGTGGATTAAGCATAGAGACTTTAGACAACTTATGGCTCAATGGTGGCAAGTTCCTATTCAGGGTACTCCTATGTTTAGATTGGTTAAAAATATCCTACACATTAAACAGGAGGTTCGTGGGTGGAATAGATATAGTTTTGGTAATGTGTTTCTTCAAAAGAAAAACATTGCCAGAAAACTAGCAAATATCCAGCAGCGGATTGCCCAAGGAGATGATTCAGAAGACACTACTAAGGAAGAATATGGTCTGATTTTTGACTGGAAGAATCTTATGTGTAGAGAAGAGGTCTATTGGAAATAGAAGTCCAAGATTCAGTGGCTTAAAGAGGGGGATAGGAATACAGCCTTTTTTCATCTCTCTACCATGAAACATAGGAAGGCTAATTCCATAACCAAATTGTGTCTGGAAGATGGCAATACTATCACTGAGGATAATGAGATTGGAGAGCAAGCTGTGTTATTCTTTCAGGACTTGTTGACTAAACAAGCTAGCAATTATGAGAATGGCAGGAGTATGAATCAGTTCATTGACAAGATTCCCTATCTGATAACTAAGGAAGATAACCTTGAAATGTTAAAGCCTATATTTGAGGAGGAGGTTCAGGCTGTTTTATTCTCTATGGGCCCATTCAAAGCTCTGGGCCCTAATGGCTTCCCCCCTATTTTTTTCCAGGAATATTGGGATATTGTGGGGGCTGATCTCACAGCTGCTGTTAGAGATTTCTTCAAAACTGGTAAACTCTTAAAGCAAATCAATAATACTTTTATTGTCCTTGTTCCTACAAAGGTGAAGCCTACCCAGCTTTCTGAGTTCAGACCCATTAGCCTGTGTAATACTGTCTATAAGCTATGCACTAAAGTTCTTGTCATGAGACTTCAACCTTTTTTAGATAAAATTATTTCCCCAGCTCAGAAAGGATTTGTCCCGAGCCGGCAAATTCTTGATGCTGTGATTTCCACTCATGAAACTATTCATTCCATGAACAAGAGTAGAATCCCTGGTATGGCTCTTAAGTTAGATATCTCTAAAGCCTATGATAGGGTCTCTTGGACTTTTTTGTTTCAAGTCATTAGGAAGTTTGGGTTCAATGATAAAATTTCTCTTCTCATTAGGCAGGTTGTTTCTTCTGCTAAATTCTCGGTTCTGGTTAATGGGATCCCTAGGGGTTTCTTCTCTTCTTCGAGAGGACTCTGACAAGGGGATCCTCTTTCCCCTTACTTGTTTATCATGATGGCAGAAGCCCTTGGGAGACATATTCAAGATAATATCTCTTCTAAAGATCTCTTGGGCATCAAACCTACTTCCTCCCTTTCCCCTATGTCTGTGCAGCAATTTGTTGATGACACCATTCTTTTTAGCATCTCTTCTGTGATTGAAGCTCAGAGTTGGAAGAACATTTTAAATAACTATGCCCAAGCTTCTGGTCAAAGCATAAATTTCCAAAAGAGCAATGTATATTTTTATAATACTCCTAACAATCTCCAGCAAAAAATCATTAATATCCTGAACTGTGCTGAAGCTGATCTTCCTACTACTTACCTTGGCCTCCCCCTAACGGTCAAAGAGGTGTCTCAAGGTTTCTGGAATGGTATATTGGAAAGAACTCAGAGGAAATTGATTGGCTGGAAAGGGAAACTACTCAATAGTGTGGGCAAATTACACCTTCTTCGTGCCTCCCTGCAAGGTATACCTACTTACTTCCTGTCTCTTTTTAAGATACCTAGTTCTTTTGCTGACAAATTAGAACAGATTCAAAGAAAATTTTTATGGACGGGGGTGGAAGACAAATAGAGAATGTCTTTGGTCAGCTGGGAAAAAGTGTGTCTTCCTAAATCTCATGGTGGTCTCAATATTAGATCCATCCGTAACATGAATAAAGCCCTCCTCTCCAAAATCAGCTGGAACCTAATTCATAACCACAAGGATTGGGGGGAAATCATGCAAGCCAAATATTTTCATGTCACTGATTGGCCCAGCTTTCTCCATCAGGAAGGGTTACCCCAGGGATCTGTTATCTGGAATAAGATGCTGAAATCCATAAGTCTTCTTAAGCAAGGGGTTAGATGGAAATTGGGAAATGGTATGTCTATTAATTTCTGGAATGATATTTGGGTTAAAGATAAGGCTCTTATTTCTCAGGGGGATTATGGCGCTATTACTGGCATTGCTACTTAGTTTTTTGGGGATAAAGTCTGCAATTACATGGCTATTAACAATGGCAATCGAAGCTAGAAAAATTTATTGGATTGTTGTGCCCATCGCCCTGATCTCACTCCTAGAGTTTGGGCTGTTCAACATGTTGGTTTTTTCCCTAACTGGATGTTCATTCCTAGATTTCCCTACAAGGTAGCCATCAGTGATCAACAGGATCTCTGGGCCAGGGGCCAATAGTGTAGGAGATAGACTCTATTTTTATCTCCTCTTCTTCTTCAGGCTCTGCAAAACCTAGGGGGTATTCCCTATTCAACACCCATGAGAATATGCTTGTGGGTTGGCTTGGGATGTTGATACAAAGTAGATAAATCCTCCTGTATGAAGACCAAAACTGTGAGATAAGTGCAAAGGGGCTAGCTTTGGGCTTATGTTCAGTTGTGAATCAGAGGATCTTGGTCCTAAACTACTCCTAAGGTCCTAATGGTTGTTTTAAAGTTTAAATTTGATTTATATGTTTGGATGCAAACCAGGACCTAGTGTATAACCTCAACACAGAGCTAGATTGGTGCCTATCCAAGGCTTGGAGTCAATAGACATACACATGCAAATGTTCAGCATAAACATAACAAGACTAGATTTCAAGGGGATTTCATCATATTTGCCTTACAAATATATCCCAGAATAGAGTGTTTATACATCTCTACTTATGATATCCTTACTGCAATATACTTTCCTTAATACTTAACCTTAAAACTATTTAATCTATCCCTTGAACAGAAGTTAAGAGATCAAGCATTCAATAGAGTAAACCTATATCCTAGAACCCAAGACACCCCTTAGATATCTAGATTCAAAAGGAAAGCATATTCAATACAGGAGATAGACAACAGAACACATGCAATATAGCATTACTCATATAAAACCAATCATGATATCAGTAGATTCATGCATGAGAAACACAACAGGAGATACATAAACTCACAAGATTTTCTGCATAGAGCAACCAAAACTAGTTGTATCTTATTACAGAGCCAGATGTGTCCAGTTTTCAACCAAACCTAAAATTGAGTAGCATCATCTGCTTATAAAGTAGGATGATGTACTCCCTCATTAATCACATGGCAGTCCGCAAGACATTACCAGGTGCAGTGCATTGCCAGGGGGCACCAAAAATATTTAATGCAGCCACACAGACAGGAAGGAAAGGCTAGGTGAGATCTTGACCTGCATTGCCTCGTCATGATTCTCTGTCTAAATCGAGTAGCTGACATGTCCTTTCGACCCATACCTCTGTGCAATTTCACCATTAATGGCATACCAGCTCACAGCATCGGGATGCAGCAGTTGCATGCCTTGCAAGCCTCTCCCACCAAGATGCAAATGCAGGGACTGAAGAAACTCATCTTTTAAATGTAGCTGTTAAAACCTTTCTTCCCGTCGAGATTCACGGCTTAAAATGTGCTGCAAGGTCAGTGCCAATAATACTGTGCCATGTAGACACTTCAAGTTTCTACCACTGACTCCTTTTTCCTTTATCTTCCCCGCTGAGAGCCCTCTACTAGAAACATGCGCAAAAGCCACCACGTGGCAAGCTCCGCGGTGTCATTGGAACGCTAGGGACTCTCCATGAAACTCAAACAGAAGCCAACACGTGGTAGGTTCCGCGTCACTGCTAAGGGACACAAAAGAGTCTTATGAAACTCTGCGGGAGCCGACACTTGGCGGGCTCCACATTAACCTTGAAACACATAGAAACTTAAGAGAAACAGTCCTTAAGTTCTGGGATCCTCTGCCACGCATCACCTTCCGACACATTTGATACATATGCTGGGGCCCACCTCAAAGTTCTTTTTAACAATGCAACATAAAGAAAAGTCTTGCGAAAGCTGACACATGTCACGCTCTACAGCAACCATAAGGGACAGATGGCGCATTCTGTGCGCCCATTGAAACATACAGAAAGTTCCCCCGTCGTTTGACACTTGGTGCCTTCCGCGCTTGCAGAAACATTAGAGAAGAGGGGCTCTTTGAAACTCAGGCGGAAGTTGCCACTTGGCACCATCCGCGGCAGCAACTATTAACTGGGACCCGCCTTGTCTATGCCAAATAATGAAACAAATAGGAACTAACGCAGAAGCTGACATGTGTCAGCTTTTGCAGTGAGCAGCATGAAACACAAAGGAAACACTTGGGACTCCCATGGAGACTGACACTTGGTAGGATCCGCTGCAACTTAGAAACTTTTAGAAACTCAAGTGGACAGCGACACATGGCAAGCTCCGTGTTAGTTTGAGAAACATTAAGGATCTTTGAACCCTTTGGCAGAGACTGAAACTTTTAGGGTCTTTCGGGTGCCTCCACGTGGCACCTTCTGCGACACTTTGAAACATTTAGAAACTTACTGAAACTTCGGCGGAAGCTGACACGTGGTGCCTTCTGCAGCAATTCTTGAAACTTTAAGGGGCCGCCTCCGCTGCAGACACGTGGCACACTCTGCGGGAAGCATAAGCAACGGCATAGACTTAAACTGGGGAAAAATACTTCGTGAATCATGCGGCACTGGCACAATGAGACCCTCCCAGCCACTTCTAGAAACATTTAGACATAGGAAACCGTAGCTAGGTATGCATTAAGGAATGCATACGACTCATTTTTATCATTTTTCAGGGGCCGATGGAGATTTCAGCAACAGAACAAGATCCCGCAACTCGAAAATTTTAGGGTTTGAAGGAGAAAATTAGCAAACATTCAAGTTTAAACCCTAGACATAAATAATTACCAACATAGGCTCCGATTGGGGACGTGCAGGCGCAAGACTGTAGCGAGGACCAGAGAACTCCGGGCAGACCAGACAAAACCCAAAACTCAAAACACAACTGACCACACAAGGTATGTACAAAATATTTACAACTATTTTACATTGTGCACACAAGTTACTCATTTATGTGAAAAAGGCTTTAAGGAATTTGCTATGCACCGACAATTCCATTAATTCACCACTTAGGGTTTGGAGAAAGTAGGAGTCTCCTCCATAGATATTGCTAATTTGGTATGGGCTTGTCCACAAGGGTTCAAATTTGCCATGTTTACCCTTATCCTGGCTCCTTGCATTCCACATAAGGACCATATCACCTATCTGAAAACCTCTCTGTAACCCTTTTATCAAATAGCTACTTCACCTTTTGCTGTTTCTTGATGTTTATTTTTTGTGCCTCTACCCTGATTTCATCTAGCTCAACTAGTTGATTGATCCTTTCAGTCATTGAATCATTAACCTCCCCATCATTTTCTTGTATGAACTTGTAAACTGGCAGGAGGTTATTCACAAGCAATCTAACTGCTGCACCATACACTAATTCATAAGGTGACCTTCCAGTGGCTCTTTTCATTGTCACCCTATTAGCCCATAATGCCAACTTCAGTTTTGAATCCCAGGATTTCTTATTTTTATCCATTATCATCTTGATGATTTTCATTAGGCTTTTGTTGCTTGACTCTGCTTGACCATTTCCTTGTGGGTGGGATGGTGATGTGTGAGACAAGTCAATTCCATATTTATTGCAAAAATCAACAAATTCACCCGATCTAAAGCACATTGCATTATCTGTGATTAGCTTGACTGGTACCCCAAACCTGATAATAATATTCTCCAGGATGAAATCCATCACCACCTTACTTGTAGCCTTTTTAGTATGGATAGCCTCAATCCATTTGGTGAAGTAGTTAGTTGCTACGAAAATCTAGCTGTGCCCCCCACTTGATTTCTCTGCAATTTCCCCTATGAAGTCAATTCCCCATTGCTGAAATGGAGCTTCCATAGTTATAGTCCTAAGGGGTAGTGCACCTTCATATTTCAACTTTCCTGAGAACCTCTGGCAAGGGTCACATTTCCTTACCAGCCTTTGTGCATCTGAAAAGAGAGTGGGCCACCAATATCCTGCCCTAAGGATCTTATGAGCTATTGTTTGGGCAGTATAATGTCCACCACACAATCCTTTATGCATATCATTCAAAACATTGTTAGCTTCATCTTCATCCACACATCTCAGCAACACACCATCTGGGTTCTTCCAGTATAGCTCACCTTGAACAATAACATACCTGATTGCATGTAGTTTTAAGGTCCTCTTTTGACTGTCATTGAAATGGGAAGGACAATTCAGATTTTGCAAGTAATATATGATGTCCTTATACCATTCAGATTTTGATACATTGACATTCTCATTCTGGACTACATTGACTTGGCATGCTTCCAAGTTTGACTGTGCCATCATCTTGGCTAACCCTTGTCCCCTTACCAACTTGGTAATTTGTATCTCTATATTGAACTCCTGCAGTTTGTTTATCCATCTGCACCTTCTTCCTGTCACCTCTTGCTGAGTGAAGATGTCCTTAACTGCTGCATGAGGCGCATACACAACTATCTGGGATCCTACTAGATATGGCCTTAAACTCTTGACCGCTCTGACTAGTGCATATGCCTGTTTCTCCATGATGTCATACTTCAACTCAGAAGCCTGCAAGGACATACTGAAGAAAGCAATGGGCTGCTCAAATCCATCTTCATTTTTCTGAAGTAAACATGCAGCAACAGTATGGAAAGAAGCAAATGAAAACAATTGAAATGGCTTGGAAAAATCAAGAGATTTCAGCACAGGAGCCATCTTGATTGCTTCCTTGATGTCTTGAAAAGATCTACTTGCTTCACCTTCCCAACTGATAGTTTCACCCTTCTTCAGCATTTTAGAAATGTTCCTTGTGGTTTCTGCAAAGTTGGGAACAAATCTTCTAACAAAATTTATTTGTCCAAAGAAGGACTGGACTCCTTTCACTATTTTTGGCATCTGGATCCTATCAATTGCAGCTACTCTTTCAGGATAAATCCTAACTCCATCTTTGGAAACAATGTGCCCCAAGAGTTTTTCTTCAACTACACCAAAAGCACATTTCTTGGGATTAAGAGAGATGCCATACTCCAGTGCTCTAATGAAAATCTGCTCCAAGTGCATACAATGCTACTCTTCCTTCTTGGAATAGGCAATCAGATCATCCTGATATATAGCCAAAATTGAGTCAATCAACCCTACAAAAGCAACATCCATTGCTCTTTGAAATGTAGCACCTACATTTGTCAGTCCAAATGGCATTCTAACATATACATATGTTCCCCATAGAGTGGTGAAAGTAGTCTTAAATTGTTCTGATTCCTTTACCTTCACCTAATTGTAACCTGAAAATCCATCCATCATGGATAGGAGTTCACAACCAATCACCTTCTCTAACATGACCTCCATATTTGGCATTGGATAATTATCCTTTAAGGAGGATACATTCAAATTTCTAAAATCAACACAAAGCCTAATGTCACCATTCTTTTTCCTGACTGGGACAAGGTTAGACACCCAGGTTGAATGTCTGATTGGCACAATTATTCCAGCCTCCCTAAGCTTCTTGAGTTCTTCTTGCATTTTTGGAGCCAAGGTAGGATTAATAGGCCTTTGCTTCTATCTAAATGGCTTAGCTCCAGGCTTCAATGGGATCTCATGTTGGAATAAATCCTCTCTATAGGCCTTTAGGTCCTCATATGACCAAGCAAAAACATGCTTATACTTTTTCAGTAATGCAATCAGCATACTCCTAATGTGTGGTTTGAGCTGTTTGCCAATGTATACCTTCTTGGGGGCCTGAGATGTCCCCAAATTTATCTCTTCTAAATCATATTTATTTGTTGGAGATGTCTTTGTGACCAATTGGTCTCTATTGTCAAAAGCTCTTTCTAAAGCTACCAACCCTCTAGGGACTTTGTTAGTCTTCAGCTGAATTACTTCTTTCCCCATAAGAGTTTCTTTTCCATCTATAATTTCTACAAAGTTTTGAAAATCAATTTCTTGGTTCTCATATTCATCTATGTAGTGCAAAAATCTTAACAAGTCCTTGTCATCATCAAAAACTTGCCAACTACATATGTTTTCTGGTACTGCAGGTTTGATTTTAACTTCAACATTTGTAACACATGATAGAGTGATATCATCTGGTCTTATTGCTACATTAGCTAAGAAATCAGCCATGACATTTTTTGACCTCTCTACCCAACCTATTGAAAATGCATCAAATAGCTCAATGGTATCCCAGATAGCATGCTTGTATTGTTTTAATCTTTTGTTCTTTGAGGCATACCTATCTCTAACTTAGGAAACAATTAACTTAGAATCTCCAAAAACTCTCAACATCTTGATTCCATGTTTGAGGGCCATATTCAATCCCAGCAACAAAGATTCATATTCTGCAATATTATTTGTACAGGCAAACTTCAACAAGAAAGAGAATTTTAGAAGCTTACCAACTAGAGACAGGAATACAACTCCAGCTCTAGAGCCCTCCTTTGCACAAGCTCCATCAAAATACATGGTCCATAGACCTTGCTGGTCCAACTCTTGAATTCAAGGGTCTTCCTTTTGGTTTTCTTGATCACTTGAGACAACTCTGAAATTCTCACAGTCAGTGTCTACAAAACAGATGTGTTCTTCTGGATCTTGATCTTCAACTGACTCCTGTGATCTTTCTTCTCTGATCAGCTTGACATCCCTGCCATTCATTGGGATCATGGCATATGAAAAGTCCAATTGCATACTCCCACCAATGAGTGCTGCCCATCTCCTTGATAACAGCATACCATATTGTGGCTTTATGTCAACCACTGTTATATTCATTTTGTAGGTCTTTTCAAAATATGCTGCCAGTCTGAAATCCACATCCTTTATGATTCTAATGACTGGTACCTCTCTAGCATCCATGGCATAGAATTTTCCACATGCCTTGTCTATTTTTAATCCTACTTGTTGCATAATGGCTAGAGGCATGATGTTTGTTGATGCTCCTGAGTCAAGCATACAATTCCTGATTATTTTCCCATTGATAACAAGGTAGACATAGAATGGTTCAACCTATGAAGGGCATTTTGTCATGGTCATCCCTAGATATACCTCAGGAATCTCATCCTCTTCAATACTCATAGCTTGTTTCTTATCCTAAGTCTCAATATTCTGCTTGGCTTGACATGGTACTCTTGAAATCAAGGATACAGTCTTATTTTTGAATTCTCAACTTTCATCAGCTCCATTAGTGGAACAAAGACTTTTATTTGAGACAAGACTTGAGCTATATCAAAGGGAGCATAATCTTGTACCACAGTTGTAGCTTGTGTTGTGACTTTGTTTTTATCTTGAGGTGATCCAGCTTTTATCTTCATAGTCCCCTGATAATCATTTTTGATTTGGGAACTCTTGTTTTGATCTTCAACATGGGGAATTCTATTTTCTGGTCTTTGAGAATCATGACCTATTTTCTACTTAAAATTTTGCTTGTTGTTGCCCCATTGTTTCTTTTGCAGTTCAACCCCTTTATGACTATGCACTGGCTGACTTGTCAAAGTACTCTTTGGTTGGTGTGAGTTACTTACCTGAGCTTTGCCTCTGAGGTTATAGTTGCTCTTAACCTGGGCCACTGCTGCAGCTGTGAGAGCCCTAATCTCTTCATCAGAAGGTCTCTGCAGGTTACTCAAAAAACTATGTGAATTCTGAGCAAATGCATAGTTATCTTCATTATCTTCATCATAGAAAACCTACTGACAGGCCTGAATCTCATTATCTGTACTCTCATTTGCATTATGAGGAGGATGCTCCCTACTTGTAGACAACATATTAACATCATCATCTTGCACATAATGTGGCTCATTGCATTCATTACAGGACACAACATTATCATACAAAGACTGAGCAATCATGCATTGGGACTGCGAATGTGGCATCTGACAGATTATGCACCATGGAGTATCATCAGCAATATTTACAGTCTTCTTCAAAGGATCAAGAGTTTCCTTGGTATGTTGAGCTCTCTGATTTGTGTTGTTATGTGGCAATACAGGCCTACCATTATGCCAATTGGTATTATATGGCATATCATGCAATGATGGTCTCTTTTCCTATCTTTGATAAGCTTGCCTATCAGGACCTATTCCTTTTTCACTCCTAGCCAGCCTATAGCTTAGATCCTTAACAACATTTGCCAATTTGTCTATTTTATCTTCAGGGGTAGATGTACTACCTTGAGTGTTTTGAGGTTTGTTTGGATTCTGCAGAATTTTCACATCATCCCTTCTGTTTGTCTTGCCTGATGCTTTCCTGTTATTCTCAATATTTATTGCTATCTTGAAAGCATCCCTGAGAGTAGAAGGACCCTTATCTCTTAACCCATATGCTGTTTTGGCATCAAAAGCATTAATATATAATATTATGCACATTGGTTCATTTGGCCTCATGTGATGTGGTAATTTGTTCAACACTTTAGTAAATCTTGCTTTAAAATCTGCAACCTGCTCATTTGACCCTTTAGTGATACTAGTGAACTCATTTACAAAAAAGCTAGGGTCAGTTTTGTCACCATATTGCTCCTTAAACATCCTTTTGAAATCATCCCATGATGAAATACTCCTATCAGGCAGATTCTTGTACCATTCTCTAGCCTCATCAACCAAAGATTGCATGAATGACTTCTTAAAGACATCCTCATGCTCAACCTCAAAGTTATCCATGATATTCTGAAAAGATTTCAAATGATCCTCCCCTGACACAGTATTATTTCCTAGAAATATTGGCACTTAAAGCCTTACATGCTTGTCAATGGGGTTAGGATAACCAGGGATACCATCAAAAACAAGCTGTCTAAATCTATCTAGCTGCATAGGTTGTCTACCAAACTAATTTGCATTAACATTTCTATTAGCATTCTTATTTCTTACATTATTTAATGGAGCTCTTGCATCATTTACATTCTATCTTTGATCATTATTCTGATGATATTGTACCTCATTTCTGCACTGGTTTCTCTGCATATTTGCATTTTGGAGGGTAGGAATTGAATCATTCTGAGCAGTTCTCAGAGCTTGCACTTTCTGTCTCATGTCATCTCTGATTTTCATGGCTTGCATATATTCTACTTCTACTCTTAAACTTTTGATTTCTTCAGCTAATTGTTCCTCTCTAGGCATAGAAGAGGACGGTTTCATTATATTATGATCATCTTCAAAATCTCTTGGGGATTCAGTCTCCTCAAATCTATCACTGGGATCCAAGAAAGGGCATTCTTGGAACACTTCTGACCTTATTCTCAAACCATTACCTTGTTGTCTTTCATACACATTCTAGATTTCAGCCTCAGTGTTTGAAAAATATGGTACTGTCCTCTCTAAAGATCCAGGGTTGTCTTGAACATTATCACTTCTGGGAGAACCCTCTTGACTGGCTAGAACAGTCCCCTTTTTACTATACATCATTTTTGTGGGTAGTTCTTCAGACAGAGGATTACGTTGGGATCTTCTCCCCTACATATAAATTTCACTTTGACCGATTGGGAGATTACTCAGAGTCACCAACTATAACTAGGAATTGGTTTATTTTAAATCAGGGTTCTTTCACAAGTTCCCTAGTAGAGTCGCCAAAATCTGTTGCGACTCAGATGGGCCACAAGTATATCACCAAGGATGACTAGATATTATTTTTGATCAATCACATCCCCAGTAGAGTCACCAATTTCTGTTGGTTTTTTCCTGGACTGGATGTTCATTCCCAGATTTCCCTACAAGGTAGCCATCAGTGATCAACAGGATCTCTGGGCCAGGGGCCAACAGTGTAGGAGATAGACTCTATTTTTATCTCCTCTTCTTCTTCAGGCTCTGCAAAACCTAGGGGGTATTCCCTATTCAACACCCATGAGAATATGCTTGTGGGTTGGCTTGGGATGTTGATACAAAGCAGATAAATCCTCCTGTATGAAGACCAAAACTGTGAGATAAGTGCAAAGGGGCTAGCTTTGGGCTTATGCTTAGTTGTGAATCAAAGGATCTTGGTCCTAAACTACTCCTAAGGTCCTAATGGTTGTTTTGAAGTTTAAATTTGATTTATATGTTTGGATGCAAACCAGGACCTGGTGTATAACCTCAACATAAAGCTAGATTGGTGCCTATCCAGGGCTTGGAGTCAGTAGACATACACATGCAAATGTTCAACATAAACATAACAAGACTGGATTTCAAGGGGATTTCATCATATTTGCCTTACAAATATATCCCAGAATAGAGTGTTTATGCATCTCTACTTATGATATCTTTACTGCAATATACTTTCCTCAATACTTAACTTGAAAAAAGTTTAATCTATCCCTTGAACAAAAGTTAAGAGATCAAGCATTCAATATAGTAAACCTATATCCTAGAACCCAAGACACCCCTTAGATATCCAGATTCAAAAGGAAAGCATATTCAATACAGGAGACAGACAACAAAACACATGCAATATAGCATTACCCATATAAAACCAATCATGAAATCAGTAGATTCATGCATGAGAAACATAACAGGAGATACATAAACTCACAAGATTTTCTGCATAGAGAAACCAAAACCAATTGTATCTTATTACAGAGCCAGATGTGTCCAGTTTTCAACCAACCCCAAAATTGAGTAGCATCATCTGCTTATAAAGTAGGATGATGTACTCCCTCATTAATCACATGGCAGTCCCCAAGACATTACCAGGTGCAGTGCATCGCCAGGGGGCGCTAGAAAAATTTAATGCAGCTACACAGACATGAAGGAAAGGGCAGGTGAGATCTTGACCTGCATCGCCTTGTCATGATTCTTTGTCTAAATCGAGTAGCTGGCATGTCCTTTCGACCCATACCTCTGTGCAATTTCACCATTAATGGCATACCAGCTCACAGCATTGGGATGCAGTAGTTGCGTGCCTTGCAAGTCTCTCCCACCAAGATACAAATGTAGGGACTAAAGAAACTCATCGTTTAAATGTAGCTATTAAAACCTTTCTTCCTGCCGAGATTCATGGCTTAAAACGTGCTGCAAGGTCGGTGCCAATAATACTGTGCCACGTAGACACTTCAAGTTTCTACCATTGACTCCTTTTTCCTTTATCTTCCCCGCCAAGAGCCCTCTGCCAGAAACATGCGTGGAAGCTGCCACGGGGCAAGCTCTGCGGCGTCCTTGGAACGCTAGGGACTCTCCATGAAACTCAGGCAGAAGCCAACACGTGGTAGGTTCCGCGTCGCTGCCAAGGGACACAAAAGAGTCTTATGAAACTCCGTGGGAACCGACACTTGGCGGGCTCTGCATTAACCTTGAAACACATAGAAACTTAAGAGAAATAGTCCTTAAGTTCTGGGATCCTCTGCCAGGCATCACCTTCCAACACATTTGATACATATGCTGGGGCCCACCTCAAAGTTTCGTTTAACAATGCAACATAAAGAAAAGTCACACGGAAGCTGACACATGTCACGCTCCGCAGCAACCATAAGGGACAAATGGCACATTCCGCGCGCCCGTTGAAACATATAGAAAGTGCCCCCGCCGTTTGACACTTGGCGCCTTCCGCACTTGCAGAAACATTAGAGAAGAGGGGCTCTTTGAAACTCAGGTGAAAGTTGCCACTTGGCACCATCCGTGGTAGCAACTATTAATTAGGACCTACCTCGTTTGTGCCAAACAATGAAACAAATAGGAACTAACGTGGAAGCTGACACGTGTCGGCTTCCGCAACGAGCAGCATGAAACACAGGAAACACTTGGGACTCCCATAGAGATTGACACTCGGCAGGATCTGCTGCAACTTAGAAACTTTTAGAAACTCAAGCGGACAGCGACACATGGCAAGCTCCGTGTTAGTTTGAGAAACATTAAGGATCTTCGAACCCTTTGGCGGAGACTCTGAAACTTTTAGGGTCTTTCGGGTGCCTCCACGTGGCACCTTCCGTGACACTTTGAAACATTTAGAAACTTACTGAAACTTCGGCGGAAGCTGACACGTGGCACCTTCCGCAGCAATTCTTGAAACTTTAAAGGGCCGCCTCCGCTGCAGACATGTGGCACACTCCGCGGGAAGCATAAGCAATGACGCAGACTTAAACTGGGGAAAAATACTTGGTGAATCACGTGGCACTGGCAAAATGAGACCCTCCCAGCCACTTCTAGAAACATTTAGACACAGGAAACTGTAGCTAGGTATGCATTAAGGAATGCATACAACTCATTTTTATCATTTTTCAGGGGCCGATGGAGATTTCAGCAACAGAACAAGATCCCACAACTCAGAAATTTTAGGGTTTGAAGGAGAAAATTAGCAAACATTCAAGCTTAAAACCCTATACATAAATAATTACCAACACAACACTTGCTTCAGGGGATTAGAATCCCTCTCTTCCCTCGTGAGGATGAGCAGTATTGGTGGCCGGATAAGAATGGATGCTTCTCTATCAAGTCTGCTTACCAGCTGATGGATCCCGAGGTTCATAGAAAGGAGATATGGAGAAAAGTTTGGAATCATAAACTTTTACAAAAAATCAATATGTTTTGGTGGGCTTTTGTCCATAACAAAATTCTAACCCAAGACAACTTATAGAAGAGAGGGTTTACTTTGGTCAATAGATGCTGTCTATGCTGTGTAAAGGGGGAAACTATTTCTCATCTATTCATACATTGTGATTTTGCTAGGGAAATCTAGAACATAATCTTAGGAAATTTTGGTATTCAGTGGGTCTGTAATGCTGATATTAAGGAAGTTGTTACCAGTTGGTATCCTACCTTTTCTCATCCCTGGCTCATTGAGTTATGGAACCAAACTCTGCCCTGTTTGGGCTGGACTCTATGGAAAGAATGTAATCACAGAATTTTTAGGGATACTGCTAGAGATGCCTCTTAGGTTCTCCACTCTTTTGTTAAGACTCTAATAGAAAGTGTCACTAATGCCCATATACGTATTGCGGAGAAACCTCTAACCCATGAAGAGATGCAAATTGTAGCTAATTGGAATATCCTAAATTATATTCCTGTTTATAATAGTTCCAAAAGGTTACAGAGGCTTAACACTAGATGGAGTCCCCCAAAGCCTCACTAGCTTAAACTAAACTTTGATGGGGCTTCTAAGACGAATGGCAAAGCTAGTGGTGGAGGGATTATAAGGGATGACAAAGGGGGGATGGTTGCTGTCTATGCTGGCAGGTTAGGCTGTCAAAGTAATAATTATGCTGAAGCAATTGCTCTTCTATGGGGGATTAAATTGGCTATCTCCCTTGGTATTAGAAATCTAAATATTCAGGGGGACTCCAAAATGGTTATTGATGCGGTGAAAAATGTGTCGACCATTGGTATTAAGTTGAAGGATATTATTATGGATATTCAGATCCTCCTGCAGAAAATTCCCAGGGTGGACATCTCACATATTTATCGAGAGGGTAATGGGGTTGTAGATGCTTGTGCCGAGCTCGGTCAATAGTATTCAAATTGGCGATGTTGGCGCCAAATCGACTACATCCCTTTTAACATTAGGGATCTTATTCAAAAGGAAGTGACGTGTCAAGGATGAGTCAGATTTATTGGAAAGATAGATCACTTCATTAGTTCTATTGGAGGATACTGACATGCATCTTGAAGTACATGATTTTTTGTACTTTCTTGATTATTGTTATTTCTGCATTATTATGCCCCTCTGGTAAGGCAAGCGGCTTACTTGCTCATTATAGCACTTGCAGTTAAATTATAATTAAGCATGGGAAGAGTAAGCGTCATCCTTGTAAGGCGTTCCTTATTAATGATAATACGTGCTATTTCATTTCCCTTATCATTATCCTTGATCAAGGGATTAATGTTACCCTGCATATGAACTCTGTGGAAACTTGGGGTTTTCATGATTTGCTCTATAAGTCCAACATGGGTGGTGATCGAATCCGAACAGAACCCGTTTCTTGTTGCGAGTTCAAAGATAACCCGATGGTCTGGCATTATTGTAAAGAGGGTGGGATTAGTCCCTATTTGGAGCGGCTCAATGGGTATGATGAAAACTTATCTGAATAGTTCGCTAGGTCTTGGCAAAATTGGCGTGTCTCTGTGGGGGGAATTAGTTTCGAGATTTCTGAAAGTGTTATTGCTGTGGCTACTGGCATGTCTACTCAGGGGATTAAACTGCAAAGGAAAACCAAAATTGTAGACCATTCTAGCCAGAAGCTCTTTCTTGGAGATGGGGAAGCACTCGTTCCCTATCAGGGGGGTTTCGACAGAGCCAAGCTGCCTGAGCCTTGGGATGGGGTGTGTTTTCTCCTTATGAAGTATTTCACGTTGGAGGGGTGCTTCACCAGGTTCTATAACTATCATCTTCCCCTTCTGAATCATTTTCGACGCAATGCTCATATTAGCTTTCCTTTTTATCTTTTATCTTCCCTTGAGCATTCCGTTCTTAGGGTTAGAGCTAAACTGGCCAAGAAACTTGCTAAGAAACCCATCCCCCTTCATAAGGGCCTCATCCTCTATCTTTACAACTTCCATCTTACCCTAGAGGCTTCTAAGGAAATTTAGACTAATAGTGGGGAAATATCTTCAAACCCTGATGATACTGCTATTGTTGAAAAATCTTGCCCTTCCCCTGCTTCTACTAAGACAAAAGAAGTTTCTATTTCTACTCCTAAGGAGATTCCCATAGATACCCCAGGCTCTACTGTTAGTACGAAGGGCAAGAAGAGGAAGACACAAGCTGGTGACGCTGGCACTATGGGGACGGCTGTGGGGACCCCTAAAAATCCCTGTAGGACCCCTGTGGGATAGGGTAGCAAGTCTCATCTATCTGCAAAGAATATTAAGGAGGGTTTCTCCTCAGGAGTTGCGCGGTCCGGGTGAATTTCTAGCAAACTTGCTCTCAAGGCCAAACTTATTGACTATTCGGAGAGCACTTCTGATGAATCCACCCAGGGTGATGAGGCCAAGGATATGGATGTTCAAGAGATCTCTAAGGATGCTAATGGTAAGCAGGAGTATAAAGAGATGGGGGCTACTGCTGACGATGCTGAGGATTCTGCGAGCAATGCTGGCAAAGTGGGACAGATGTTTGTGGAAGAAGCTGATGAAGAAATAGAAATCGGTGCTTTGGGTCTGAAATTGTAGTTTTGTGGGGCCGCATTGAGAAGATGGAACAGAATCTTTCCACTGTGCTCAAGAGTTCTATCTTACTCAATATTTCTGTGTTGCAGAACCTTGGAGCTGTTGTTTCTGCTGACACTGATGAGAACTCTACAAAATTGGATGATCTTATTAAATCCATGGTTAAGTAAGGAGAGAATTATCCTCCTTAGTTTTTGCTTATATATTGATGATACTCTACTACTCCGTATTAACTATCTTAAGCTGTAGTTGCTATTTATGTGGGAAAATAGAGTTTGATGTATCTATTTTGAGGCACTTTTGTGCTGTCTGCCTCTGTGGCTCTTTTGCTTTTTGTATGGGTTCGGCCCCTTATTTAGCTGCCTTATATTATCAAAAACAACTAGTGCAGCATCAAAGCAAATAAGCATCCATAATCATGAAAGTAGAAACAAAGTCAATACACATAACATAATGATTTTGACGTGGAAAACCCTGTTAAGGGAAAAACCATGAGGTGACTAACCCAAGAATGTATTCTCTGTTAGAAGAATAGAAATACAAAAATGGCACTTGCCAATTAGGGCTCACTGCTCGAGCACACTGCTCACAAGAGGCTCACTACCTACAAGAGACTGTCTACAAGTTACAAAGAAAGTAACAAGATACTTGAACCAATGAGAAGCATCTACATATGTTGAGGTTCGGTTCCGGTTGGGCTCAATATACTGATGTACTGCACTTCATTCTTCCTCTTCTTTAGTGTTGTTGTCCTTTCACATACTGGACCTGTATTATTGCTTCCACACTACTCTCTACTTTTCTTCACACTTCACAACACACACCTTCATACTAAAATCAATTTGGTATATATATCCACACCAAGGATTTCATCCACTTTCTAGTCAGCATCCGGAATACTCAATACTTTCCTAGCCTCTGGTCTGTCAGCTAAATCCTTACTTATCAAGTGATGCATATCAAAGAGATGCTTATAGAAGTCATCAATCATGTTGGCCAATCATGAATGATACCTCAAGAAACTTGATCATCATCAATATCTCATCTGGATTAAGGTCTGAAGCTTTGTCGGCCAGTTCTTCCTCAGTCTACTCTGCCAAACAGGAACCCAACACTTAGGTGTTCATATCTTTTCACTCTAACATCACTGGAGGCTAAATCTCTAGAATATATTAGTCATGGTACTCCTCTTGACTTCCCCAAGTCTGTACTTTATTGAGATACTTCCTCTAAGAGATCCGGACCTAACTGTCAGACCTTGCTACATGCTCTGTTCTTGCTTACCGGACCACAATACTCTTCAATCTAACTTCTGGTATAGGCACACCATGTCCTGTGGATGGGTGGGATGAACTTTGTTGCCATCAATGACAACACTCATGAAGCTACACTATGTCTCTTGCCAATAGAAAGTACAATGATCTCCGCATTTGAAGGTATATGGGGATCCCTCAAAATCATAGGTGTGTTTTCTGTGCAAGAGTAAGCCATAATCTCAGCTGACATCCTAGTTGCCTCTAGAATTTCCTTTTTCACTTGTTTGATTCAGGTCATGGCATTTGCAAGGGTTTCAGTGTCACTTAACCATATATCATTTTCATCACCGGTTCCTTCAAGGGTTTTTACTATGGCCTAACGCTCTCTTTTTGCCCTCAAATAACATTCTTTTCCAATAAATGATTTTCTAGCAATCATTTTAAGACGTACCATCTGTTACCGCCTGCATGAGCTGTCTGGTTTCAAGCATTTAAATATGCAGGCACCTTCCAAAAAAATCTAAAGTTCTAACTCTTTTGGCCTCTGCAGTGCTAAAAAATGCAAAAAATTAGTCATATGCAGGTGTCTTTGTATATACAATGGTGTTTGCATATACATGCAGTCAAAATATGCATTGGCGGGTTAGAAAACTCTATCGCCCTTTGAAAAAAGCAGTTAGATGCATTTCTGAATGCATATTGGGCTTAGAATGTGCATATACAAAGGGGGAATCTTTCACAGATTCCTGAGAATATTCCAGCTTTGTATAACGGGTTGCATATAGGTATGCATTGAAAAATATACAAGGGCGCACATGCAGGATGAACAGTGTAGTGAGGAAGATACATGTGGTAGGGCCCGCGGGTATATACGAATGAGTTTGTATATTCGGCATACAAAGGAAATATACATTTGATGAGATACAAGTCAGATTCGAAAGGTTCTCCAATCTAGCTGATAAATGAGTTGGAATCCACGACTTGTATATTTGCTTTTGTATGCACAACATACAAGATGGAGGTACAAAGGAAGAAATACAATCCAGACCTAATGAAGATTTCAAGTTGCTTCATAAACATTTGGAGTCCGTGGCGTGCATGTATATGGCATTTGTACATGCCGATATACAAAGGGTGAGGTACAAACTAGATTTCAAGGCGGATGCAATGTGTTTTATATTTTTTGAAATCTGTGGCTTGTATCTAAATTGTATGTATATGCACATATACAAAGAAGATATGCAAGGAAAGATGATGCAAAGCGGACCCAATAGTTGATTTTCAATTTGTTCTATGATGTTTTGGGGTCCACCTTGTATGAAGGGCGATTGTATGTATATACAGTCCCACATGCATTTTCAGATGCAAAAAGAAAAGGCACATTAGTTCATCGGTGAGAGACTGCACATCGGCAGATGCTCCCAGGGTTGTTTCGATGGCTGATGGAGATGAAAATACCATGCGATAGAGAGCCAGTAAGAGGCTAGCACGTGTCCAGGCACTGTTGCATGTATATGCATTTTGCATATACAAGGGATTTTGAAGGGTGAACAATGGCGATTGTATATGCATATGTTTTTGCATATACAAGGGCGAAAAGGAAAAATATAGAAGCGAAAAGCCAGCGATTAAAAAAGGTACCTACGTGGCATGATCTAATTGGCTAGTGACCTATCAGTGCAATTTTGACGCTGTGGATCTCAGCAATATGAGTGGATCGACGGCCTTGTTTTGAGCCTACAGTGATGGTTTTTCCTGAGCGTGTGTGGCCATTTTTGAGCGAGAAAATCTCCAGATGCATCTGTTGTTGCATCTTGTGGGTAGCTCAAGTATTGATGGCGGTTCTGCAGAGAAGTATGGGTCGAGTTGACAAGTTCAAGCACCCGATTTAGGAAGAGGATCTCCATGCAGCGGCACTTTTCCCAAACATACCTGCTCCCTCCTCCTTGTCCCTCTACTGCATTGAATATTTTGACCTCCAATCTGAAAGATACATTGTATCTGGTAAACTTTTTGACCTGCCATGTAATTAATTTTGCTGAGTACACAGTCTTGGTATAAAAGCCAAACTATGTTACTCATTATGGATGGAAGACTTGGTCAATTTTGGGAAAAAATAATGAAATACAAAGCATTTCCTATCTGT
This sequence comes from Cunninghamia lanceolata, assembly GCA_027924645.1. NCBI lineage: Eukaryota > Viridiplantae > Streptophyta > Pinopsida > Cupressales > Cupressaceae > Cunninghamia > Cunninghamia lanceolata. The sequence goes on from BSBN01001965.1 coordinate 20,878,765, forward strand.
TGTATCTCTGTGGAGTTTATGTGTTGCATCTGAGTTGTATCTTGCACATATTCAGTTTCAGTGTTAATCTTATATGAAAAATACTTCTTGCATGTGTTTTACTGTCTATCTCCACTTGTTGTATGCATTTCTTCTTCTGAATTTGGTTGCTAAGGGTTTCTCAAATTCTAGAATACAGATTTATGTATTGCATGCTTAATCTCTAACTTCCAGTCAAGGAGTGGATTAAATCATTTTAGGTTGAGTGTGGAGGAGATTATATGTCAGCTGGGATATCCATAAGCAAAGACAACTAAATACCCATTCTTGGGTGATGTTTGTAAGGCAAGCATCAATCTAACCCCTTAAAACTTGAATGATAGTTGCAAGCCATTCTCACGTATACGTCTATGTGACTCCTTGCCCTGAGATAGGCACCGGTCTACCCTTGTGAAGTAGTTATGATCCAAAACCCCTATCTTGCATCCAAACCATCAAATTCAAACTATTCCATTATTCCAACCTATTAGTTGTAGGAGTAGGATTAGGACCCATGCATACTCTTAGCCACAACCAGACAAACATGTCGAAGAATGTTGCCAACCTTGTGATGTACCATGCACATCTTGGTCCACACATGAGAGTATTCTACCTGTTATCACAAAGCTAAATCTTCCTGTCATAGGGCAAGTCAATGTTATAGCTTTAGCAAATAGGGACACCCCCCTTGGTGTGGCAAAACCAGAAGTGAAGGGGAGACTACTCACGCAACCTCCCGTATCTGTTGACCGAATCTGCCCGTGCATTGGAACTTGCAAACCCTCTGCTGATTCAGGAGGTAACAGATTTGGCGACTCTACTGGGGAGAGAGTCAAGCAATCGAAAGGCTGGAAAATCTTGTTTCTAGTGATGTTGTTGCAGCAATACCAAAAATGACCTTGTGGTGCTTTGCTGGCATGGTGAATCCAAAAAATATAAGTGCCTTGTTGATATATTGTCCTCTCTGTGAGAGGTGGCGACTTTGTTGACTGAACCTATCAAGGTTGCAACATATTTCCAGGTATTTCATCTTTTCAAAAGGGATGAGTTTAGAATAGTATGCCTGGTTGTGCTCTCAAAGAAAATCATTTGTTATTAAAAGATATAAAGCCCTAAATTTCATAGGAATTATTGGTTACCCAAATATTATTCCCAATAAAATTAGAAAATGTTTGCCAAAATATGATGGATCAGATTCTGAATCAGAAAACAAACATCTGCAAAAATTTTGTAATCTAATAGAAAACTAAGGTAGAGGATGAAGATGTAGTAATGAGACTCTTTGTTCAATCATTGGAAGATGATGCTAGGGTTTGGTTTTCAGACCTGCCTGTATGTTCAGTTTCTTCATGGATAGATTTATAAATTGTATTCCTAGAGCAGTTTGGTGAAAGATTTGATGTGGCCTCATTGATCATACATTTTATGAATATCCAAAAGGAAGATGAGGAATTGGTTCCAGCTTTTAATCTTAGATTTATTAAGTTGCTTAAGCAAATCCCTGAGTATATGAGACCCAATAATGCATTGTGCTTAACAATTTATTTGGTTGCATTTGATGAAGAAATGAGTTATTCATTAAGAGATAAAGAACTAGTCACACTTCACCAGGCCTACCAATTTTCTATGAATATTGAAAATAATGAGAAATATGGAATGTCAGTAGGTTTCATGGTTGCAAGTTATAAAAATAGTTATCAAATTGAATATATTTCTGTTGTTCCAGTGTGTTCATTAATAAATGATTGTGTAGAGGGAAATATATTTCAGAATAGTATGTGCAGCCATGATATGATGACACATGAAGAAAATGTTATAGAAAATGTAGGCACATCTTGTAATGGTGAAGACAAAGACTGTTATCAGCCTCTAGATGAGGAGCCTGCAGACACAAAATGCCTTTCAAGTGATGAAATGAAAGACATACATGAGGTTGTGTCTTGCAGTAGTATGCATATCCCAGCTATTCCTAATTATTTGTATAAGGTGGATATGCAAAGCTTCACTCTGAATATAGAAGATGTTGCTTCAAGGGATAGTGAATATGTTAGTGATTGTCAGCATTCAGATGCATATATGAGCCTTTCAGATGATGAAATATACATGGATGCTGAATATGAGTGTTTCCTTGAAGATTCTGACTACCTTCACAATGCAGAGTTTGAGACTTTTGTTGTTGATTATCAGTGCATTGATGAGGAGGAGAAACAGGGTCACTATTCAAAGGTGGATGGATGAGTTGCAGATGTATGTGCTTGTACAGTTGGGGATAGTGTTGGTTGCAGGGGTAACTATGAAGCTTTCAGTATAAGGCTGCATTCTAATTTATTTCTGCCTTCTTTTGAGACATTCCAGGTGGACATAAATGATAAAATTGTTGAACACAATGATGATGAATATTTGTATACTTATAAAGATAAATTTGATTATGATATGTTTCTTGTGCCCAAATATTGCATGTTTGATATAGAGGAGCTTTTATTTTTTGAAGAAAGGCAAAGTTCTGATGTGGATTCATTTGTTTCATGTGAATCTGTCATTCTTCCAAGCAACATCAGTGACTCATATGATGATGATAGTCTACTGCTAAGAATGGTAGATGCTTATGAATTTTACTGTAGACTTGTTGAAAGAGAAAAGGGCAGCAGCACAAAAAAATGCAATGCTGGACGCTGCAGACAGTTAAATGCTTTCAAGCTTCATTTGAAGAAATCAAAAGAAAACAGGGTTTTTGACAAATGAAAACTCTTGTTTTTCCTTTTTGGTGGCCCTGGGCCACCAAGTAATTTTAATAAATATATTTTGTGATCCAGGTTAGTATAGTTTTGACTCTATTGCCCAATGTATAAGGCACTGGTCTGCATCCTAGAGATCTAAGGTTCTCACCATGCCTGCAAGAGGCATGCATCCCCAATCAGAGCCTATGTTACCGCCTGCATGAGCAATCTGGTTTCAAGCATTTAAATATGTAGGCACCTTCCCAAAAAATCCAAAGTTCTAACTCTTTTGTCCTCTGCAGTGCTAAAAAATACAAAAAATCAGTCATATGTAGGTGTCTTTGTATATACAATGGTGTTTGTCTATACATGCAGTTGAAATATGCATTGGCGGGTCAGAAAACTCTATCACCCTTTGAAAAAATTAGTTAGATGCATTTTTGAATGCATATCGGGCTTACAATGTGCATATACAAAGGGGGAATCTTTCACAGATTCTTGGGAATATTCCCGCTTTGTATATCGGGTTGCATATAGGTATGCATTGAAAAATATACAAGGGCGCACATGCAGGATGAACAGTGCAGTGGGGAAGATACATGTGGTAGGGCCCACGGGTATATACGAACGAGTTTTTATATTCGGCATACAAAGGAAATATACATTTGATGAGATACAAGTCAGATTCGAAAGGTTCTCCAATCTAGCTGATAAATGAGTTGGAATCCGTGACTTGTATATTTGCTTTTGTATGTGCAACATACAAGATGGAGGTAAAAAAGAAGACATACAATCTGGACCCGATGAAGATTTCAAGTTGCTTCATAAACATTTGGAGTCTGTGGCATGCATGTATATGGCGTTTGTACATGCCGATATACAAAGGGTGAGGTACAAGGCAAATTTCAAGGCGGATGCAATGTGTTTTATATTTTTTGAAATCCGTGGCTTGTATCTAAATTGTATGTATATGCACATATACAAAGAAGATATGCGAGGAAAGATGATGCAAAGCGGACCCAATAGTTGATTTTCAATTTGTTCTATGATGTTTTGGGGTGCACCTTGTATGAAGGGCGATTGTATGTATATACAGTCCCACATGCATTTTCAGATGCAAAAAGAAAAGGCACATTAGTTCATCGGTGAGAGACTGCACATCAGTGAATGCTCCCATGGTTGTTCCGATGGCCGATGGAGATGAAAATACCATGCGATAGAGAGCCAGTAAGAGGCTACCACGTGTCCAGGTGTTGTTGCATGTATATGTATTTTGCATATACAAGGGATTTTGAAGGGTGAATAGTGGCGATTGTATATGCATATGTCTTTTCATATACAAGGGCAAAAAGGCAAAATACAAAAGCGAAAAGCCAGTGATAGCAAAAGGTGCCTACGTGGTACGATCTAATTGGCTGGCGACCTGTCAGTGCAATTTTGAGGCCGTGGATCTCAGCGATACGAGTTTGTATGTTCAGCATACCCGATTTAGGAAGAGGATCTCCATGCGACGGCACTTTTCTTGAACATACCTGCTCCCTCCTCCTTGTCCCTCTGCTGCATTGAATATTTTGAGCGCCAATCTGAAAGATACATTGTATCTGGTGAACTTTTTGATCTGCCATGTAATTAATTTTGCTGAGTACACAGTCTTGGTATAAAAGCCAAACTGTGTTACTCATTATGGATGGAAGACTTGGGCAATTTTGGGAAAAAATAATGAAATACAGAGCATTTCCTGTCTATTGTATCTCTGTGGAGTTTGTGTTGCATTTGAGTTGTATCTTGCACATATGTTCAGTTTCAGTGTTAATGTTTTATGAAAAATACTTCTTGCATGTGTTTTGCTGTCTGTCTCCACTTGTTGTATGCATTTCTTCTTCTGAATTTGGTTGCTAAGGGTTTCTCAAATTCTAGAATACAGATTTATGTATTGCATGCTTAATCTCTAACTTCCATTCAAGGAGTGGATTAAATTGTTTTAGGTTGAGTGTGGAGAAGATTGTATGTCAGCTGGGATATCCATAAGAAAACATAGCTAAATACCCATTCTTAGGTGATGTTTGTAAGGCAAGCATCAATCTAACCCCTTAAAACTTGAATGACAGTTGCAAGCCATTCTCACGTATACGTCTATGTGACTCCTTGCCCTGAGATAGGCACCGGTCTGCCCTTGTGAAGTAGTTATGATCCAAAACCCCTGTCTTGCATCCAAACCATCAAATTCAAACCATTCCATTATTCAAACATGTTAGTTGTAGGAGTAGGATTAGGACCCGTGCATACTTTCATCCACAACCAGACAAAAATGTCAAAGAATGTTGCCAACCTTGTGATGTACCATGCACATCTTGGTCCACACATGAGAGTATTCTACCTATTATCACAAAGCTAAATCTTCATGTCATAGGGCAAGTCAATGTTACATCTTTAGCAAATAGGGACACCCCCCTTGCTACAGCAGAACCAGAAATGAAGGGGAGACTGCTCATGCAACCTCCCGTATCTGTTGACCAAATCTACCCATGCATTGGAACTGGCAAACCCTCTGTCGATTTGGGAGGTAACACCATCCTGGTACAAGAAATCAAAACATTTTCTACCTGCATAATGTTGATTCTAGGTTAGCATAATGGACTCAGAAGCCCTAGCGTGGAACTTGGTTTTGCTCCGATACCATATGTAATATCCATAGTTAAGAAAACATAACTTCTAATAATTTACCATGAGATAAAAGTAATATGAGGAAAAATGGTAGTAAAATTTCTCATTTCATAATGATCATACTAATAAATTGAGAGCTTGAATATTAAATATTAAATTAAGTGATGCAAAATAACAAATTTCACAAATCATCTTACCATAAGATTTTGTTGTATCTAGATTGTCGACATCTTCATCACAAGTCTCAGTATGCCTCGAGTAGAAGAGAAAGAAAGCATCTTCAAGGTGCTTTACCTCCAACTATAGACCGATGGTCTCTCACTCATCTTCTATTCCAGAAGTGGCCCCACCCTTCACGAAGAGTATAGAACTAGGGTGACCTAAGGTATTTGCCATCTGAGTACTGGTGTTGTATCCTATGCAACACTATTGATCCCACATCCCATAGATACCCTCTAGCCATGTATGATCATATCCATAGGTTAAGTAATTCTAGATACGGTGAACCAACAATGCACTTGAGGAACGTGCATTACTTTGGCCAAAGTTTCGTTATGAAAAGAGTTTATAATAAATATAGTCGATTTGTTCACCCACCCCAACTCGACTTGGATAACATTGCAATCCTAAAGTTGGCTTGGTCATAATGGGTTAAGTCTCACCAACTAGGTTTGTCATTCTCTCAAATCTCCTTTTCTAACACAATAGAATAATAGGTCAATAATTCAAAAAGGAATTTGGTTAATCCCCTTGTGACTACTTTAATGACTAGGTCATTTACAATTTGGTTGACTCTTGTCTAGAATGTTGGTTTATGACAATCTCCTCTTTGGTATTGTTAAAGTTACCTATAGATTGTGATACTCTATCTCAACAAAATTAAACTATGCCAAATATGCAGTTTGATTCATTGTGATTTGCTTAATTAATTGTCTATCTGAGTCGATTGAATTGGTTTAAGTAATTCCATTACCATAAGAGGGCTCGACCAATTGTTAGTTAAGTCAATAAAAGATATCTTTAAATAACTAGGTTTTTATTTCAACATGAGATAACCTAAGGTTTCGAATATAGAACTCATATTGCCTTACCACCTTTGTGTTGTTGAGTAATTTCTCAAAGAAAAACAAAAGGATAATAATGGTCGATCTTAGATTAGTCTATAAGTTATACCATGCTTGGATATTTTATTTCATAGACCCCACATTTTCAAGAACTAAAATATTTATTAACCAAAGAAAATAGAACTCAAGAATTATAATTTTTTTATGGTTTTACATAGAAGCTTGTTTGACTCATTCATCTAAATGATGTTCGCTGTAGACTAGTGAGCTTCTAATGAACCTCAGAACTTTGCTGGACTGCACTAGTTATAGTATATCGACCACTATGATTGTTTACTTCTATGAATACTCTGTGCCAAGAATTTCAGCGAGGTCTCTTTTACTTTGAACTATGTATTACATACATGAACCAACTAGTACACCTTTACATATTAATTCATAAATCTCAAAATTAATTCTTTATAGGTGAGGATATTCTATAATCCTTATGTTTATCCCATGAACTTGTGTGAAAACTATTCTTTTTCCTGTATTTGATCATTAAAAAGACTTGCACATGAAAAGAATATCATTTAAGGTAACTCATTAAAAGAGAAAGGATTCCTTCAACATCATAATTTGATCACTGAAGCTAGACTTGAATTCTAATGTTATCATTGACATCTTTTTATACAAATTAACGCAGAAACGTAATTCCCTGATTTTCATAAGATTGAAAATAAGGAGTGATCACCTATTGAGCTTTTGATGATGCAGAAGATGGTCTTCCTCAAGCTTAGGATGTCCCCTTCAGCTTCTACCCTCAGTTCTAACTATGTATCTCTTTCTATATCCTCTATATTTTGACACCCTTCTCTCTGTTTTTATCTTCCCCTGCTCAAAGATGGTTTTCAATTGTGTATATATTCATTCAATACTTCTATTTTCTCCAATAACCATTTTTTGGATCTCATGCAAAATGGTTTTCTATTTCTATCCTAACCTTGATCGATGACTAGAGCCACTACTGGTGGTTGGTAACCATTCTCAGCATGCGTGGTGACTTAGCGAATGTTTACAACTAATCACTGATCATGACATCATGGTTGAGTTGATAAGTATTGGTAAAATAGATGACGTCCTTCCTAGCATGAATTACTTTGATTTCAAACCTTTAGACATAAGTAATTTATATATCATAAATCACAATCTAATTCATATGACATGGGGGGTCGTATTACATACATTGAAATGAGTTTAGAGTTGGATATCATCAAGTGGTACTATCGCCCAATCGACTTCGATGGTTTACAACTATCATTTCATATCTTACACATATTAATTTTATATAAATATATCAAGCTTCTTCCCATAATTATCATTACTATAAACACCCAACCCGTGCCAAATAAAGATTATGGTGAGAGTATGAATCATCTATTTAATGACATGGTGGCTAATGGAGTTTATCCATTACAAAGGATAAATCAACCCAACGAACATACATGCAAGGGTTAAAATGTTTGTAGCACACGAAATGATAGAAACAATTATAAGTCAAAGATCTTATGTTAAATGTGATAGGGTCGAGTTTTATCTCCCCTTCATGGCAATGCATTGATTTGCATTGAATTGACATGCCTTAGTCGTGCTTGCGACATTATATGGCTAAAAATTAACCACCCATGTTTTACGATGTAAACACAAACTAATTATGGCGTAATCATCAAAGTTGCGTTAGTCACAAACACTTGACGTTCTAACAACATCATTTTTTTCCCAAAACGACACAATTGAAAGACAACTAACTCGAAGGATAAAATACTAAAGGACATTGACAATCTTCCCAAGTCAGTCTTGAATTTGACCATAAAATGAGGTTATCTCAAGGAGCTAAGGTCCACTATCTATTTCTCATCATACTCATTTGGAAAATACTTGTTGGTAACCCACAGTCTATATTCTCTTCCTCGAAGATGCTTTCTCTCCCTTTATTTTTTGAAGAGTCACGACCACCTATTTTTCCTATTCAAAGCTTTCACACACAATTTCATGATTAGTGTACCTGTGTTCCATTCAGATATCATAAGAATAATAATTCAATTTTTCTCATCACATAGTCTATCATAACTTTAATCATTTAAATTAACATGATCACATAATCAATTTTCCATAAAATTTAATGTCTCCAAAACATTGCATTTAAATTATACTATCAATGCATCATATCTCCTATACAAGTAGTCATTCCTAATTTTACTCCTATCCAAGTAAAAGTGAAAAGTATAAGCATGTCCAAATTTGGGGATGTAACACTTCGTGTCAAGCGTGTATACTTGGTGCATGACATATATACTTTGTGTATTGTGTGTATACTTTGTGTATGACATCTATGCTTTGTGTATTGTGTGCATACATTGTGATTTCTCAAGTGTATGCCTAGTATATATCTTGTCTTATCTCATGTTTGCTAAGTGCTTCATGTATTTGTGAATTATGTCATGTCTTGTGTATATGAAATTCATCATAGACTCCTAGGATCCTAAACTTGAGGGCTTGATTACCCCTCAATTTTGGTGACATTCTATGGCTTCTATGATCACACATGTTTGCAACCTTAGAATCCTAAGCTTGGGGGCTTAATCACCCCTCAACCTTGGTTGAATCCTTTGGCTTCTATGTTTGTTGTGTTTGAAATTTGTCTTCTCCATCCTTTAGTATGAGTTCAAATGTAAGTTCATATCCACACTAAAGTGGGGGCTAAATGTTATAGAGTAAAATGTGTACACTACAATTTTACACTTAATTTAGCACCTGGGTGGACCTCAAATATTTACACTTGTTAATTATGACCTATTTTAGCACGTTTTTGAGCATTAAGCATGTAATTCTTGATCCCGATGCAAAAAACCCAAAAATTAATTATAAGGTGGGTCTAATAACACTTTAAGTGGCTTATCTTGGGAGTTTGGGGCTGCGGGACCAGGGTGCCCAAGCGCCCTTGTCCCGTCTTTAACCCTGGCCTAATTAATAGCTTGTCAGCTTAGGACCTCTTAAATGATTCCCAATGTCGTCCTCATGTGGTTTAATTCTCCAGAAATCAATGGGAATGTATATAAAAGTAAGTTAGTTTATTCATTTGAATACGCCTAAGCTATCTCTAACTTCTAAAAGGATTCTTCTTCTCTCTCATGCTCTCTACTCTTCTCTGAAGCTCTCTATTGTGGATTATTTCTACGACACTAACATATTGCAGGTCTTGTGAAGATATTTCTATTTCCTTGGGCTACACCAACTTCTTGAGTCAAGTTGTGATGCCGCATCAAGCATGCTAGGGTTTCCATGCTCATGGTGACTTCTTTCCTTCATGCTTTATTCTAGCATTCCATTCTACTTCAGATTTGTCTCTACTCTCCTAGGGAACACACTCTTTATCTATCATCTTTATTATTGTGGAGGTGGAAACACCATTCACAAAGCTTGATTGAGGTAAGCTCCTGAATAGCACCCAACCATTTTCCTTCTTGTGTGTGTGTTTAGGTTAGATCTAGAAGAATTATCTGAAGACAAGTGACAGAGAGCAAAAACATAGGAAGGCGAAGCCATTGGAGTTATCAATTTTTGTGAACCCTAATCAGAGTCTAGGGCACCCAAGGGCCCTTTTCCTATGTATTTTTTCCCTCAGATCTAGGTTCTAACTTGATCCCTAGTCTCTATTGTTCATTTGGTTTCAGGGTTTCCACTTTTGACAGTCTGTTATGCTCTGATCTTTGTCAACTAGGGTTTCATGTATTTTCCCTAGCTTGATTGGTTGTATTTGGTTAATTTCTTCTCTATGCAACAAAAGGGTAGAACCCCTGTAGTTTGGGTCTCCTTCTTGGGTAGAAGCTAAGCTCGGTTTGTGTCCTAATGTTTTGTAGAAGAGGGTTTGACCTAGTTTGATCTATTAAGACAGTCTGTCTTTTTTATGTTACAATATAATGGAGATATAAGGATTAATCTATGTCTATGTGTATATATTGAATTCTTATATGTGATCTATGTATACTGCATGTTACATTTCCTTACTATTTTACTAGGATTCTCTCATTGTATGACCAGGGTATAAACTGACTATAGAGATCTAATTGAGGACCATATCTCTGAACTAGTTCCTCCCCATTTCTTGCCAACATTTGGTTCCATTTTTGGGACCCTGGAAAAGGACAGTGAAGAATAGAGAGGATGAAATACAAAAAAGGAAAAGTGCAGAGTAGTAGAAAAGGAAAAAACTAAAGTAACAGAAAAAAAAATTATGGTCTATGGAGTATTCTCTTAGGTTCCTACCCTTGTGAGAGGGGGGCAGGCACTTAAGGGGATGACAAATGGAAAAGGGGAGGATCTAAAAAGATCCTTGAAAATATATAACTCTTCAATTTAATCCAACCATAGGATACATAAGGATTAATGTAATACCAAATATAAAACACCCATGGAAAAAGAGGATAACAAAAGATTAAGGAAGATCAGTGAAATTATACTAACCGGAATGGAAATAAGCGTGGATGAGAGACAGAAGAAGACTTGGGAACGTTAAAAAGATACCGCAGAAGGAGGGAAAAGGTAGAAGAGATAAGGAGAGAATGCACAAGGATGTGGAGAAAAAGGAACAGTTAGATTAGCATTCCAATGTGGGTGCTACTGAGTGCACCAAGGTTGGTGCTACCAAAGAGGAGAATATAGGGGAAGAAGAGAGAATGGATGAGTGCACCATAGGGGCTGCCACAAGTTTAATACAAAGAGATAGACAACCCCGAGCCAATAACAATGCATATTGATAGAGCTACAAAAATCCTTAAAAGTATAGGAGGAAATTTTAATGCTTATGATCAGGCAAGAAGAACATGGGAACAAGAGTTTAATCAAACCCTAGGTACCACAAATAGGAAAAACCCTAAATGTTCAACATGACTTTACTAATATTTAGATTAGGAAAGATGAACAATGGGAACATTTACTAAATCCCATAAGAACCTCCAACCCTTGAATCTAGATGCGGAGTACCTAGATGATGTGGTTAATAGAAGTGTAATGAAGATTAAAGAAAGGGAAGAAGATGTGGCATATAATGAGATTAGTTCCATGAGTATAAGATAGTTTAGTGAAAAGTCACCTGCAAAATATATGTCGTTAATAAATAAAAATCTATCCCCTAAAATAAAAAGGCACCTTGAAGAGACACAACCCCTCAACCAGGAGTCACCCCAGGTACCCTACAAAACAAGAAGAATTTTAGAAGAAGACAATCACAATCAAGTGAATAAGAAAGAAGAAAAAGAGGAAGAAATTAAGAGAGATATCAAGGAAATATTGGGAAAGGACTATTTTGATATCAAGTTACAAAGAGATAAGGGAAGGGAAAACACAACCCTAGTATAGAGGATAAAACCTAAAAAGAAAGGTAAGAAAGAAATACACTGCAGCCTACCAGAAATACTAGAAGGACAGAAGAAAGTACCAATGGATGCACTAATTAAGCTACCAGTATTTGAAAAGGACACCATTGAAGTAGCAGAACATATCTTCGTTCTAGAACACATTTGGAATAGAAATGACATAACAATGGATGAAACCAAGTTGTTTGCTTTTATAGGAAAATTGTAGAATGATGCCTTGAAATGGTATAGGAAGGCATGCCCTAAGCATGATAAAACTTGGGAAGAAGTCAAGAAGGAATTTTTAGAAAACTTTGAAACTCTAGAGATCCCTACAGAGGGAGTAAGAAAAATGAGGGAATTAGTACAGAAGGATGGAGAAACAATAAAAGAATTTGATAAAAGGTTTAAAGAAAAAACTCACAAGTTGGAGGAGCCTTTAATGGAGAAACAAATGATTGAATGATTCATATATGGAATAATCCCAAATGTCAGAACATCAAGTTGGATGGTAGGGTAATTGAAGCCTATGCAGAAGTAGTTACATTGGCTTGCCGCATAGAGTCACAAACATGGTGCAAGCAGGATAAAAACAAAGAAAACCTAGAATTACAGAAAGTTAGGATAGAATTGAAACAATTGAAACTGAAACAAGAACTTTTAGCAAAACAAGAGGAAAATTCACATAAACAAAGGCCTAATATATGGTGCTCCTATTGTACTAAGGAAAGACACATAATGAATGAATGTTCGATGATGAAAGGTGAAAGACAGGATGCCGCTATGAAAGTAGATATAAAGGCAGTACCTATAAGAAATAATACAATATATTGTGGATTATGCAGTGAGTGGGACAACCATGAGACACTAGTTTGCCCTTCACAATTCTTCAAAGTAAGGGAAGATGATGATGAACATGAGTCATGGTACAACACACACCACAAGAAGATGGAACAAAACAATACTATGGAATATGTGATTTAAGGATTGGTGGAAAGACCCTGATATATTTAGGACTATGGGTACAAACAACCTAAATGGGAAAATCAAAGGAATATGAACACTATGCAGAATTCAAACCCTAATAGTGTACCATATGAAAAAAATTATAGTAATGATGAAATAGATCAATTTGGAGGATATAGAGGAGGTCGAGGCCAAGGTAGAGGTAGAAAAAGAAGAGATGATGCAACCTATTATAAATACGGTAAACTAGGACACTTTGCCAATGAATGTTGGGGAGAGTAGAGAAAATAGTGCACATTCTGTAATAGTACAGAACATGACCTATTTTTATGAGAAAAAGCACAACAATACTTTTGCAATGCATCACAACAATAAAAAAGTGATGAATTAGAAAACTTAAATTCCCAAAAAAAGTGCTTGGATAATCCAGAGAGTCCCCAAAGAACAAGGTCTAGTAGAAAGAACCTGCCAGAGAAATAAAGATGGTCAAACATATACATTTTCAATGCAATCTTTGGTACAAGAGAACCAATGTAAGGAAGTCAAGCATGAGTAATCTAAAAAGAAAAAATAAAGGGAAATAAAAGGATGTGGTACTAATAAGGCAAGGCAAAAATATTGTAGGACATCATACTAGTGAAATAGAAGAAGGAGAAAGTGAGGAGGAAGACACATTCCTCCCTGATAAAAAAAAATGCCAATATTGAACAGAAAACAAAGTAGATGGTAACTCAAGAGAAAGATAAACAAAAAAAATATAATCAGTTATTTATAGAAGAAGAGGTTGCAGCACTTAAACAGTTCACAGTGCTAACACAACAACACAATCTTATTGAGAATTGAAACAGTTTACTAAATACTGGAACAAGGAGAAAATACCTATAAACCAAATCCAGCAAATATGTAGAATAGATAGACACTAGAAAAAAAAACCACTATTGATAGATATTCATATAAAACATAAAAAGGTCAAACATGTTATGATAGATCTAGGTGCGGATGTGAACATGATTACTAAAAGGCTATGGGAACAACTAGAAAAATCTAGGTTGACTGAAACTCTATATAATATCACTTTGGCAGATGGATCTAGTATGGGAACACTTGGTACTTGGAAACAAGTGGAGGTAAATCTAAGAGGGGTAAAACAAGTCATAGACTTTGTTGTTGTAGCAATGAAAGAACAAGGTGATTCACTCAATTCATTACTAGGATTGAGATGGTTTGTTGACACAGATGATATTGTTGAATCTCGCAAAGAGGAATTATCTTTTGCAGATAACAATACAATTGTACACATACCTTTGGGAACAACCATGGAAGAAGCATACATTGAGGAATCGAACTATGTGGAAGGTACTGATGACTATCCTAAGAGTATATATTCAATATCAAGGTTAGATATGGATGAGACAGAAGAAGAACCTAACTCAAAAGGAGAGATAAAAGTAAAAAATGATAATTATAGTACTGATAGTGAGGAAGTACTAGAGGCATGGATAAGAAATGAACCAGAGCTTAGAACTCAAAGAATGACTAGGTTCAAGAGGATATTTATGCTTCGATCCAGTAGGGAAAACCTACTACAAACCTCCGCATTAGATGAAAATCCACCACAGAATGTATGCACCTTCTGGAAGAGCTAAATACAAATGCATCTTGCATATCTCGACAAATCAATCATATTATGCGAGGCATTTCACAAATCAAATTATCTAAGTTTTCAGGAGTACAAGACCTACAAATATACTTGACAAAGATGGAGAAAAAATTTTCAGATGAATGGAGGAGACTAGAATAAGTACATAATACATTAGTATGTAATGCCACAAATTGGTGGACCACACATAAAGATACAGTTAAAAATTGGCCAGTATTTAACCTTCTCATCAAGGTAAGATATCTACCAGAGGAAGGAGAATATAAGAACATACCCAAATATGAGGGATAGATCCCACCACAAGGGCATTTAACCACCTATATAATAGTATGGGAAGGCAAAAAGGAGTACAATAATATTATATATGCTCCTTTTTTCTATTGGAACTGTCACCAATAGCACAAATTTGGTACATAAACCAAGAAAGGAGAAAAGAAACCAAAAATTGGGATGAGATACAAAATGACTTTGTGCATGCATTTTCCTTCTACAGACCAAACAAATATATACATACCGTACTCATGAAAATGAAGGAAATAATCTTCCAACAAATTTAGAGGAAGATAGAGAAGAATCGGAGCAAAGTACATCACCACCCAAAACTAAAGGTATATGAAAACTTATAGAATGGCTAGACAAATAATCAAAACACACTGGTTAGATATGGTATAAGTCTACAAAAATAGATGATGAGGGTACAAAGGATCTAGAATTAGAGGTTCAAGAAGGAGAAAGAGAACTAGAGCTACCAACTGAACCAAAGGAGAAATACTACAAAAAAACTATCAAACTTAGAGAAGAAAACATTGCAAAAGAAGGAGACCCTAAGCTAGCAAAAATAGGAGACTATTGGGATGACAAAGTAGTAGCACAAGTAACTAAAACTCTTTCTGAATTTGAGGATTTATTTCCAAGAACATTCACTGAAATGAAAGGAATCAAGGAAGAGGTAGGTATGATGAAAATTCAATTAAAAGAAGGAATTAAATCGGTAAGGAAAAGGTTATACAGACTAAACCCAAATACGAAGAAGAGGGTCAAAGTGGAAATTTATAAAATGTTAGCAGTAGGAATTATAAAACCAGTGGAAGAAGCAGATTGGATTAGTCCAATGGTGGTCCAGAACAAAAAGTCGAGAGAAATAAGAATATGTGGACAGTATAGAAAACTAAAAAAAGCTTGTATTCATGATCCATTTCCAATACCATTCATAGAAGAGATCCTAGAATCAGTACTAGGGAGAGAAATCTATTCATTCACTGATGGGTTCTCTAGTTACCATCAAGTGAAAATTAGAGAGGAGGATCCACCAAAAACAACATTTTCCTCAGAACTTGGATCATACATGTATACAGTAAAGCACTTTGGATTGAAGAATGCACTTGTATTTATTAAAATCATGGTGAATGAATTCAAGGAATTTATACATGATATCTTAGAGGTCTATTTGGATGATTGGATGGTATATGGATTGGTAAAAGAGCATACACAAACCCTAAGGATGATACTAAATAAGTGTAGAAGCCTACAAATATCATTAAACTTAAAGAAATATACTTTTGCGACACCATTTGGGACTTTGTTAGGCCATATTATTTGTATAGAAGGTTTGATGGTAGATATGATGCAAGAGCATCCCAGGTTGCAAAGCAATCTTGCATCAACAAAAAATAATTGCATTTTTTTCTTTTCTTTCATTTTAGTTGTAGTTCATTGATTTACAATTTAGCATTTTATACCACATTTTTCTGCATCTTCATATCATAGCTTATGGAGTAAGATTTAGCTTCTATGACATGTCAACTACATCATGTTCAAGTTTCAGGAGATTTGGATTTTTCTACAAGAAGTTATCACTACCAGAAGATCATAAGCTTTTGCAGAGCAGAGCATTCATACAATCAGTTGAAGGAGAAGGTTTGCGGAGCACTTCCATGACTTGCGAAGCCTAATAGAACATCATATGCAGCACATAAGGACCTGATAGATCTTCCTTGAGGTATGTACAATGTTTCATTCATTTCCACAACAATACTGTGTGTTGTAGGCCGACCTACATGTTTCTACACGTTTCTTCATTCATTGGTGTTTGTAACCTGTTACGGCCAATGTGGAGGATTCGATGAGATTGAAGATAATATATGTAGATCTCTTAGTTGCATTAGGAAGCTAGTTCTCCAGTTGAGTAGTTCTATAATGTGATTTTGATTAGATTTTCTTTATAGAGGGGCGCACTTACATAACTGATGTAACCCGAAAAGCAAGCCTTGAGCCCTTTGATTGTAGCCCACAAGTTGCCGACATATGAGCATTGTAATTCTTTGATATATTGAGTATACAAATCTTCCATTGCATTCTATATTTGTGTTGTTTCCATTGTGTTTACTCTTGCTGCATGGTTTGGATGTTTCATTCTTTGGACACTCCATCCATGATTGCACCAAGTGGTATCAGAGCAAAGTTGTGAATCCGTTGGGAAGTGAAGGCATTCTAGAAGATCTTGTAGTGAACAAAATGCCGACCTGAGATAGTCTACTTGTGTTTGTCAACAAAGTGCTAATTGTGAGGCAGTTGCTACCATGTAGTCAAATCACCGAATTGAGGTGGTTGCACCGAATCCTAGGAAGAGATGCTACCAAGGAGGATGCCTATTATGACCAATGTTGTTGGAAGAATGGAAGAGATGATAGAGATGATGAGAATAATGAAAGTTAGATTGGATGTTGTAGAAGAAGATAGAAGAAGAGGACTAAACCCTAGACAGGAAGATGAAAGTAATGATGATGAATTTCAAGCTGCTGACCAAAATGAAGAAGCCTTAGAAGAAGAAGAATCAGATCAAGTGAAGATGTTGAAATCTATTTTTAAGATGGGAAAGAGACCTAGAGTGGAAGTACCAAAATATACTAGAAATTTGAATCCTAAGGAATTGATCGACTGGATAAATGACCTGGAGGATTACTTTGAATATGAAGAAATTGAAGATCCGGAGAGACAAAGATTTGCAAAGACTAAGTTGAAAGGACATGCTGTTATTTGGTGGAAAGAAGTTCAATTAGATATAAATAGGAGAGGAAAAGAGAAGATCATAAAATAGGATAGGATGGTGCAAAATTGAAGAATTAGTTCATACCTGTTGACTATGAGTTGGAATTTTTGAAGAGATTACAAAACTTAAGGAAAAAGGAGAAATCTATGAAAGAGTACACTGAAGAATTTCAAAAAATGATCATAAGAACTAGACCTAGTGAAGCAAGTAAAGAGAAAGTGGAAAGGTACATAAATGGGTTGAGGATGAACATTCAAGCAGAACTAAGTTTGGTAAGGATGACAACAGTAGAGGAAGCATATCAGTTTGTATTGAAAGTTGAAGACAAGTTGAATAAGAGGCATGAACAAAGGTAAAGAGGAAGAGGAGGTAAATTTCAAAGGGGTAGAACATATTCTAAAGGAGAAAGACCTTATGTGGAGAAAAATAAGGAAAGTAGTCCATACAAGAAGGAAGATAGAGAAAGAAATTCATACCAGAGAGATGATAGGAGTTTCTACTACAACAATAGAGGGAATCATAATTCTTACTGCAATGAAGGATATAGGAGAGATGAAAGAGGGTTTGACAAAAGATCATTTAGAGGAGCTTGTTTCAAGTGTGGAGGTGAAGGACATAGAGCATTTGAATGTCATTAGGGAAGTATAGGCAAGATAACAGAGAATAGTACAAGAGCAGCTTATGTGGAGGAAGAGCCTGTTTGATCACCTAGTTTAGTGGCAAAGCCAAAGAAAGGAGAATCATTAGTCATGAGAAGAGCATTATTTCAAGTAGAGACAACTGAGGAACCACAGCAAAGGAAAAATTTGTTTTGGACAAGATGTAAATCAAGAGGTAAATGTTGTAAAATTATCATTGATAGTGGTAATACTGCTAATTTGGTTTTAGAGGAGATGGTGACAAACCTAAACCTGGAGAGGTTGAAACATCTAAAGCCCTACAAGATAGCATAGATTCAAGATGATTGCAAGGTACTGGTGAGTGAACAATGTTTGGTGAAATTTCATATAGGATCTTATAATGATGAGGTATTGTGTGATATCATGCCGATGGATGTATGTCATATATTGTTGGGGAGACCATGGAAGTATGATAGAAAAGCTATACATGATGGGAGGAAGAATACTTATACTATAACATCTAATGGGAAGAAAAATATCTTGATACCTTTGGAAGATGACCCTAAAAGTGAAGTATGTGGGAATGCTAGAATCTGTTTGGTTGATGGAAGGAAATTTTTGGATGGATTGAGACATGAGATTATGTATTTTTCTTTGATTCCTAAGAAGTGTGGAACCCTAAGTATAGAAAATACCATAGCAAAATAAGAAGAACCACTGCCAAAGGAGATAACTGAATTGTTGACAGAATACCAAGATATCATGTCAGATAATGTGCTTGAAGCATTGCCACCAATCTGGAGTATCAGTCATCATATGGACCTTGCACCTAGAGCTAGTTTGCCTAACAAAGCAGCACATCAGATTACACCAACAGAAAATGCAAAGCTGAATAGACAGTTATAGTAGCTGTTGAGGAAAGGACTGATTAGAGAAAGTTTAAGCCCATGCACGGTACCTTCAGTACTATCACCAAAGAAATATGGAGAATGGAGGATGTGTACAGACTCTAGAGCAATCAACAAGATCATAGTTAAGTATAGATTTCCATTTCCAAGGATGGATGACATCATGGACTATTTGAGTGGAGCAAAGTATTTCACAAAGATAGACTTGAAGAGTACATACCATCAGATCAAGATTGGAGAAGGAGATGAGTGGAAGACTGCATTTAAGAAAAATGAAGGATTGTATGAGTGGTTAGTGATGCCTTTTGGATTGACTAATGCACTGAGTACTTTCATGAGATTGATGAATGAGGTTTTGAAGAAATTCTTGGGTTTGTTTGTCATTGAATGCTTGGATGATATTTTGATGTTCAGTAAAACAAAAGAAGAACATTTGTGGCATATCAGACAAGTACTTCAGAGGTTGAGAGAAGAGAAATTGTTGATAAACATTAAGAAATGTAGTTTCATGAAGGAAGAGTTGGTATATTTGGGATTTGTGATTTTTGCAGAAGGATTGAAGATGGACCCTGAGAAAGTTAGAGCAATTGTTCAATGGCCAACACCTGTGAACATTGGAGAGGTAAGATCATTTAATGGATTAGCAAGTTTCTACCAGAAGTTCATTAGAAATCTTTGTACAATATACACACCAATGACAGAGACAATGAGAGGTAAAAGAAAGCATTTTAAGTGGACATTAGGAGTAGATAAGATTTTTGAATTGTTGAAGCAGAAGGTGATAGAGCAACCAGTGTTAGCATTACCAGATTTTAACAAAGTATTTCAAGTAGATTGTGATGCCAGTGGAAATGCAATAGGAGCAGTGGTAAGTGAGGAAGGGAGAGTAGTAGCATATTTTAGTGAGAAGTTGAATGATGCAAGGAGAAGATATTAAGTTTATGATCAGGAATTCTAAGCCATGATTCAAGCTTTGAAGAAATGGAGACATTACTTGTTGCCTAAGGAATTTGTTTTGTACAATGATCATCAAGCTTTGCAGTATTTGAACAATCAAGGAAAGTTGAATCAGAGACACATGAGATGGGTAGAGTTTATGCAGAGTTACACATTTATATTGAAGCACAAGAGTGGGAAGTCAAATAAAGTTGTAGATGCATTGAGTAGAAGAGGGAATTTACTGACAGAAATGAGGGTGGAAGTATTAGGATTTGAAGAACTTAAGCACATGTATGAAGAAGATCCTGATTTTGCAGAAGCATGTAAAGCATGTAAGGAGCCTATTATGACAGATAGAAGTAAGTGGTTGGATTATTTCATTTAGGAGGATATGTTGTTCAAAGGAAATCAGTTGTGTATACCTAGGAGTTCAATGAGAGATAATTTGATTAAGGAGAAACATAGTGGTGGATTGGCAAGACATTTTGGGATTGACAAAACAATAGCTTTGATAAGTGAACATTATTTTTGGCCTCAAATACATAAGGATGTAAGGAAATTTTTTTAGAGTTGCAAAATATGTCAAGTTGAAAAAGGAAGTAGTTAGAATATTGGTTTGTATAGATCTTTGACAGTACAGAAGAGACCTTGGGAAGATATAAACATGGATTTCATATTGAGATTGTCAAGAACACAGAGGGGATATGATTCTATATTTGCAGTAATGGACAAATTTTCAAAGATGTCACATTTCATTCCTTGTAAGAAGGAAAATGATGCAATATATGTTGTTGACCTATTTTTCAAGGAGATTGTGAGATTGCATGGATTACCTAAGAGTATAGTTTCAAATAGAGATACAAGATTCATTGGATAGTTTTGGAGGACATTATGGAAGAAGTTGAAGACAGACCTAAAGTTTAGTTCAACATTTCACCCACAGATAGATGGACAAACAAAAGTAGTAAATAAGAGTTTGGGTAACTTGTTGAGATGTTTAGTAAAAGATAAAGCAGGAAATTGGGATCTAATTCTACCACAAGCAGAGTTTGCATACAATAATTCAGTGAATAGAAGCACAGGGAAGACATCATTTGAAGTTGTGACATGAGTATAACCTAGAGTAGTAGCAGAGCTGAGAGACATCAGTATGGAGAATAAGAGAAGTGTAGAGGCACAAGAATTTGCAGGATACATGGAGACAGTGCATAATCAAGTTAGGAAGCATTTGGAGGAGATGAATAGTAAGTATAAGAGAAAGTAGATGAGAAGAGGAGACAAAGAATTTTTAGTTGGAGATGAAGTAATGGTATATCTAAGAAAGGAGAGATTTTTAGTGGGGACATACAACAAGCTAAAGATGAGTAAGTTTGGACCATGTAAGATTCTTAGGAAATTTGATTCAGGGAATGCATATGAAGTAGAGTTACGAGAGACATTTGGTATATCATCTATATTCAAAATTGCAGACCTATATCAGTATCATGAAGGAGAGTCAAGTGACAATATTGAAGATGGATGGAAGAATCAATTACCATAACAACAACTAAAGCAGAGAGAGAGAGCATCTTGGAAAGCAGAGTTGGATGCAGTACTAGAGGCAAGTAGTACAAAGAGTATTTGGTAAGGTGGCAAGGAAGACTGGAAGAAGATTCATCATGGATTTCTTAGGCTAAGGTAGACTACCTTGGTTTTCCTCTAGCCCCAGAAAAGTGAGGGATTCACTTTTTTAATAACCCCGGGTGTCTAATGCAAGAGCATCCCAGGTTGCAGAGCAATCTTGCATCAACCAAAAATATTTGCATTCTTTTCTTTTCTTTCATTTTAGTTGCAGTTTAGTGATTTACAGTTCAACATTTTCTATCACATTTTGCCATATCTTCATATCAGATCTCACAGAGTAGGATTTAGCTTCTATGACATGTCAGTTACATCATATTCAAATTTCAAGAGATTTGGATTTGTCTAAACGAAGTTATTGCTACCATAAGATCATCAGCGTTTGCAAAGCAGAGCATTCATATAGTCAGTTGAAGGAGAAGGTTTGCAGAGCACTTTTGTGACTTGTAAAGCCTAATGAAACATTATGATACAGAGGCATGGGAGAATTCACCCAAACAAACTCAATACAAGCAATTGATTTTTCTCAAAGACTTCCACTATGCTTTGATGAGAGCAACAAATAAGGTAATTTTGACATAATTTTCAAAATACAATTCAAACCCGTCATCTAAAAAATGTTTTGAATACCCATTATCCTCTTACACAACATATTTCAAGTGCAGGTGGGGTTGTTTTGGAACATAGAGGTCAAATCTTGATTTGTCCTACTCTAGACTAGATTTGAAGTGGACCAGCAAATAGGGTTTTTTGACCATAACTTTCAAACCAGAACTCATCTGCAAGAAAGAAAAATTAATTTAAATACCCATTTGGCCCTTATTTAACATATCTCAAAATAAGGTAGGTTATTTTGTATGGAAACCCTCAAAAATGGACTGTCCTTCTGCCAATTAGGTCAAAAATCTAGAAATGACAATCACTAATTTAACCATAACTTTCATAAAACATGATGAAATTGAGTGCAACAAAAAGAATTAGAAAGTAAATTCTATTATCTTTCCAACCATATTACATGCAAGTCATACAAATTCCATACAGATCTCTACCAAACTCTGAAACAACAAAAATACAGAAAAAATGCAAAAAACTAGAAATCTTTATTGATTTTTCTCTCCAAACTTCTTCTCTCTTCTGCCTCGAGGTGTGTGAGGACTAAATAACATATTTTCCCTCATAGTTCATCATTACATGACTCCCATGGTCATTAAGATTCCTCAAAATGTCAAAAATAGGCTAAAAATGGTTTGTCCACTACAATGCTAAAAATGGATTGTCTAATACTATGCAATATTCAAGACTCCACCTCTAGGTGACCACAAATACATCAAAAATGGTCTTTAATAGACCTTATTACATTAGTTATGAATCCAAAATCCACCCAGGCTCTTATTAAGAAAAAAAACCAAAATTTGCCATGGTGCCCCTGCACCATACACCCAACCGAAAGAAATTCCAAGCCCTCTTGGATTGAAGGTAACAAGAGATATCCACTTTGAATGCTCCTTCTTGATGCCTTCTATGATCTACCGTATGTCTTCCTTAAAGTAGCTCCATGTAGTCTTCATCTTTACTTTGGGCTTCCCCAACTATTTGCTAAGATGTTTAGGCTTGTCAAATGGCATAAGCTTCTTCCTATCTACATCTCTAGATACATGTACTGGAATAATAACAATAACAACTTCATACACCAAAATGACTTGGTTAGTAGCATTACCAATAATGCATTATTTACTTTATTTCTCACACTCCTTTGGTGATCCCTACAATATAACAACATCCAACTGCAAGAACTTGGTCTATAAGTCTGTAACAACAACCCTATCAGCAACTTCATTATCAATATCAACTTTTTCAATAACATTAACAGTAATATGCCCTTCTACTTGTTCAACTTGCTCTTGATACTCAAACAACTGAAAATGAAATGAAGGCTCATCCACCACCATGTCTACTTTGTCTTCTTTAGTGCTTGATGTCAAAGATGTACTCACCACTTCATTGCTTACCTCTTCCTTTATTTGAGATTATTTTTCCTCTTCCTCTAATGATGTTGTCCTTGCGTGTCTTCTTCTTCTTTGGACAATTTTCTTGATGGGCCATGTAACCTTCCTCTTCACTGATAAGTGCCAACTTTGAAACTACTGCATCTTTATTTGGAACTCCTAAACTATTCTTTCCATATCTTTTTCCATCTCTTCCATAGCTTGCCTCAGTTCCCTTATCTTTTTCTCAACCTCTATTTGCCTCATCTTTTCCTCTTTCCTCTTCCTCTCTTTTTCTTCTCGCTTCTTCTTTTGTGAACCCTCAGCTTGCAGGTACCTCTCAACAAATCCATCTTCTCTTCAAGCAAGTCCCTTTAACCTTGCTTCCTCTTGTCTTTGTGACACCTCACCTAGGTTTCCTTTTTTCTTCACTACCTAGTCTCTTGGCATCCATGTTCTTCCTTCAACCTGTAAAAAGAGAACACACAAACACACAACCTTCATTTCCCAAAGTCTTCTAGATTTGATACCAATTGATGCAGAGGCATGGGGGAATTCACCCAAACAATCTCAATACAAGCAATTGATTTTTCTCAAAGACTTCCACTATGCTTTGATGAGAACAACAAATAAGGTAATTTTGAAATAATGTTCAAAATACAACTCAAACCTGTGATCTAAAATTTTTTTTGGATACCCATTATCCTATTACATAACATACTTCAAGTACAGGTGGGGTTTCTTTAGAACATAGAGGTCAAATCTTGATATATCCTACTCTTGACTAGATTTGAAGTCGAGCAGCAAATAGGGTTTTTCAGCCATAAATTTCAAACTAGAACTAATCTCTAAGAAAGAAAACTTGATTTAAATACCTATTTGACCCTTATTTAATATATCTCAAAATTAAGGTAGGTTATTTTGTACAGAAACCCTCAAAATGGACTGTCTTTCTGCCAATTAGGCCAAAAATCTAGAAATGACAATCACTAATTTAACCATAGCTTTCACAAAACATGATAAAATAAAGTACAACAAAAATAATTAGAAAGTAGATTCCATTATCTTTCCAACCATACTACACGAAGGTCATACAAATTATGTATAGATCTGTACCAAGATCTGAAATAGCAAAAATACAGAGACATGCAGAAAACTAGAAATCTTTATTGATTTTTCTCTCCAAACTTCTTCTCTCTTCTGCCTCAAGGTATGTGAGGCCTAAATAACATGTTTTCCCTCATATTCCATCGTTACATGACTCCCATGGTCATTGAAATTCCTTAAAATGCCAAAAATATGTTAAAAATAGCATGTCCACTACAATACTAAAAATAGATTGTCTAATATTATGCAATATTCAAGACTCCACCTCTAGGTGACCACAAATACATAAAAAATGGTCTTTAATAGACCTTATTACATCAGTTATGAATCCAAACTCCACCTAGGCTCTTATTGAGAAAAAAACCAAAATTTGCCATAGTGCTCCTACACCACATTATACACAGCACATAAGGACCTGATAGACCTTCCTTGAGGTCTACACCATGTTTCATTCATTTGCAGAGCAATACTATGTGTTGTAGGCCGACCTACATGTTTCTACACATTTTGTCATTCATTGGAGTTTGTAACCTCTTGTGGCCAATGCAGAGTATTCTATGAGCTTGAAGATGATATATAGATCTCTTAGTTGCATTAGGAAGTCAATTCTCCAATTAAGTAGTTCTATAATGTGATTTTGATTAGATTTTATTTCCAGAGGGGTGCTCCAATGCCATATCATGCATATCTATTGTAACCTGAAAAGTAAGCCTGTGAGCCCTTTGATTATAGCCTACATGTTGCCAGCATATGATCATTATAATTCTTTGATATATTGAGTATATGAATCTTCCATTGCATTCTATATTTGTGTTGTTTCCGTTGTGTTTACTCTTGCTGCATGGTTTGGACAGTTCATTCTTTGGACCCTCCATCCATGACTGCACCAAGATCCTTTAAAGCTAACTTTGATCCTTACATTATCAGCACTAAAAACAACCACAGAGGTGAAAACTTTCTTGGCATATAGTGGATATCACTACAAATTCATTAGAGGATATGTAACAATAGCAACACCTCTTGAGGATTTATTAAAGAAGAAAAGTGGCAAAAATATTGAGTGGAATGATCAATGTCAAACTTCCTTTGATATGTTAAAACAAAAAATTGCACAGGCTCCTATTCTAATATTTCTAGATTAGAACATTTCATTTCATGTTCATGTGGATGACCCAAGAATAGCAGTACGTGCGGTACTAGTCCAACCCAAGGGAACAAAAGATCATCCTATAACATTTACTAGTAGGAAACTATCCAAGGCTGAAAAGAACTATACTATAACAAAGAGGGAAGCCCTAGCAATGGTATATGCATTACATAAGTTTAAACATTACCTCCTATCTACACCTTTCATTTTTTACACTAATCATGAGCCACTAAAATACCTATTAAATAAACCAGTTATCCAAGGAAGAATCTGTCACTAGTTGTTATTATTCCAAGAATTTGATTTCACCATAATGGTAAAACCGGGTAAACATAATGAGGGACCCGACTACTTGTCTAGGATTGAAATACAAGATGAATCAAAAAGTTAGGAAGAAGAATTCCCTAGTACAGAATTGTTTAGGGTTACTGTGGTATTAGAAGATTTAAAAGACATAGCCTATCTACTATCTATGTAGGTAAATTTTCAATAGATACATCCACGCAAGAAAGACAAATCCTAATGCGGAAGGCTTTTCCATACACACTCATAGAAGGAGAACTACATATCAGAGGAAGATATAATATAATAAGGAGAGTGGTTTATGAACATGAAAGGGGGACAATATTAAGGAAGACACATGGAGTACTAGGAGGCCATAACTCTAGAGAACTTACTGCAAGGAAAATAAAGTTATCAGGACTATGATGGCCTACATTATTTTAAGATGCAAAAAGGTATGTAAAACATTGTGATATATGTCAATGCATAGGAAGACCTACCACAAAGATGAAATGCCACTTAAACCAATACTAGCACAACTCCCATTTGAAAAATGGGCAATTGACTTCATTAGACCTATAGATCCCCCTGCTAAGCAGTCAAAAGAAAGATACATCATAAAGGGA
Organism: Cunninghamia lanceolata; assembly: GCA_027924645.1. Lineage (NCBI taxonomy): Eukaryota > Viridiplantae > Streptophyta > Pinopsida > Cupressales > Cupressaceae > Cunninghamia > Cunninghamia lanceolata. The sequence goes on from BSBN01001965.1 coordinate 20,905,530, forward strand.
GTGGAATAGCTCACCAAGAGGGAAGAAGCTCAACCAACTAAAGACTATACTACCAAAACCTCTGCAAAATTCCTAATGAGAATATAATAACTAGATTTGGTTGTCCATTGAGCATAACAAGTGATCAAGGCAAACACTTTGTAAATAACATGATTGCAGAGCTATTACAGACCTTCATGATAGCACATAACAAAAGTTCACCTCAAGTGAAGCTTTGAATAAGATCATTGGAAAAACATTAGCAAAGATGTGCAATGGGAATAGAACAGATTGTGACCTAAAACTACGTGAGGTACTTTTGGCCTACCGCACAACCTATAAGAGGACTACGAACTTCACATCATATGAGCTAGTATATAGCATGGATGCCAAATTATCGGTACATTTTATACTACCAAATTTTTGTACTACATTAACTTTGAGGATAAATGCAAAGGAATCCCTAGTACAGAGGATTGAAGAATTAGAGAAAATGGATGAAAATAGATTACTGGCAACATATAATATGAATTTGGAGAGAAAGTGCTAGAAAGCATGGCATGATAGAAACTTGCAGCAGAAAAACTTCAAAGAAGGTGATTTAGTACTCATGTATGATAGCAAATTCAAGAAACATGGAAAATTAAAGGTAAGATGGTTAGGACCATACTATATACATGAAATTGCATCCAAAATAGTAAGACTAAAGGACATGGTAGGAAAATTAACACCTAGTTACATGAATGGAGCTAGACTGAAACAATACAACCAATCTCTAGATTAATAAGGTATAATGTGGAAGAAACATAGTAAACAATGTATCATATCGTAACATAGTGTATTATAAACTAACCGTTAGCAGCTGAAACACTTAGCGGCTAAAAGAGCCCATGAAAAGAAGAACGGATAAAAATAATAAATGCATAAAGTTACTTTTAGGGTTATATAAACCCTAAAACCTTCAATTATCTTTGCATTTGCATCCAACAGATTGAGAAGTTGAGCTCTAAAGCACAAAGCAAAAAATTGTGAAGATGCCCTAGTTGTAAGCAATGGACTAAGAAAAACCTACTTGCTAGCTGCGAAGACAGAGAAATGGCTACACCAATACTCATTGACATTGCAAAGAAGCCTAGGCCTAAATACAAGAAATACCCCTACAAGGCAATTGAAATTGATAAAGAAGGAGCATTCTCTGGAGTATCGGGGGATGTAGTATATACCGAAGATGTGAGGAAATACGTTCATGCCACAATATATAAGATAGATAACATGAAATTCAAAGAATTGAGGGACACTTTTCTTGATGATATAGGTTATTCAACAGAATATTGAAATATTGCAAGCAAGAAGATCGATATTTGGAAAGACTACCCAGATTTTAGTGATGCACATGAATGGGTCAGGATTGTACTCAATAGAATTCATGATGAATTCATATACCTAGACAAACCCTATCAGATTACCAAGGAGGCAATTAGGGAGGTAATAAGACTTAGCTCAACTAGATCGATGCTAACAATGAAATCCATTAAAAATGAAAAAGTGACAAAGCTCACAAGGGAAAAATCAGATGGTCATAGCCTAAGAGTCAAAGACATTAAATAGATCTAGGAGTCAGGTACGTGACAATGGGGATAGCCTATAAAGTCTATTATGCAAATAGAGAGGGGTCCACCACTGCTACCGAAATCCACACTACCTACCAAATGGTGAATGAAGGAAAAGACTTCAACCTCTGCGAAGTGATGCAAGAGAAATTGCTAGAGAATTTGAAGAGAATGAAGGAGTCCAATTACAACTTCCAATATGGAACCTTGATCATTTTCTTAGTATTCTACTTTTTAAATGAGCTATCAGGGTTTAAGGGAAAATTATGGCAACAACATCTCATGTAGTAGCGGTACAAATTAAACAACATATAAGACAATTTAGTGATACAAAAAGCTTTAGTACCATGTATTGGGCTTTCTTCAAATCCCTACAATCAGAAATGCAAGCTAAGGAACAGATCTCTTATGAATTAGTCAAATAGTATATAAATCACATTACATTCATGGTTGACAAATACTACACTTATATGGAAGCAATGGAGTCTAAGACATTTTGGATTCCTAGGCTACCATATGAGATCACCACAGCAGATATAAAATCATATGCAACAACTTTGTTAAGTAAGCCCAAGGACACTACCACAGATAGATTTGGAACATATAAGGAGGTAATGGATAAATAGCAACATAAAAAGAATGTAGAGGAGCAATTAGAGAAAAACAAGGAAAAACTTCATAAATAATGGGAGATACCACCTAGAACAGGCACATATGCACTACACCCTTCATCGTTAGCATCACAAGCCACTATGGAAGCTCAGAAAATAACTTCATCAACTCTGCAAGTGGCTACTTCACCATAACATCCAAGGAGATTAGGGAGAAGCACATCCACAATAGCCAGTCCACAAAATGCACCACAACCTACATCTTCAACACAAACAGTGTCAATAGGGAGAAGAGTAGCATCAGAAACCCTTATACAATTGAGTGTGGAGAAGAAAAAAGCACCTAGACAAAAATAACATGCTAAAAGGAAGAAAAATCAAACTTATGTAGAAGAAATTGAAGAAGAAGAAGGGAAATAATTCTCAAAATTACAAAAGAGAAATAAAAAGAAGAAAATAGAAGAAGAAGCCCCTCAAGAACCATTGAACATTGATGCAATTGTAAATGGAATGGAATTCCATGGCTTCTTGCAAGAAATAACAAAATTATATGGTGAAGTCTCTGCTGATAACAAGAAAATAATAGAAAGAGCAATGATAAGATATATGATTACAACAAATAAAATAATGAATGAGATCCTTGAAAGGTTACCAGAGAACCTAGCAGAAGCCTTGAGACAAAGGAGGGAGAAAGCCTTGCAGCTAGAAGAGGATTTGAGACAACAGGCTATTGATGGGGTAGGTACCTCTATATCCACAGAGGAGAAAGATGAAATAGCCCAATTACAGGCTAAACAATTAAGGACAAAGTAGAGGGTTGATACCCTGATGAATATGGAACAAGCAGATAGGGACAAAATTCAACAGGAAACATAACTAATAACAAAGAAATTGTATGATACTGTGGAGGGTGATAGATATGCAGAACAACAAGAGATATCATTTCTTCATAATACAAAACAAGAAGAGAAAAGAGAAGAAGAAGAAGAATAGAGGGTATCCCCTCCCCAAAACACAAATACACAGTAGGAAGAGCAAAAAATTGGAGAGGATGCACAAAATCTGAAGGATAATCAGCAAGAAGAAGAGATACAAAGACCAGATAACCAAGATGCATCCTCCTCTACATCTCCCATTCAATCTATCAAAGATTTATTGGCACAACAGAAACAAATTCAGCCTATGGTAACACCTCAGCTACTACAATTACCATTAGTAGGAGAACAGGTCAATTTATTAGGGATATCACCTATCCAGAAACTACAGCTTGGTGACATGTCTTCCACTCCACATCGAGGGAAGAAATTTTTCAACAACATATTAAAGGTAGAGAAGTACTACAGGAGGCTATAAAATTAATTTAGAATGAGATTCCAAAGGCACAAAGGGACACAAACCTACCTCTTACATAGCAACTAAGGTAGTTAATGCAAAGCTTCAATGCACATTCTAGCTATCTAGTAAACAAGGCAAAAGAACGTATCACTGAGCAAATGAATAAGAAAAGATTAGCAGAAGCATCAAATAAATATGCTAAGGCACATACTAAACTAGAAACACAAATAAGGAATATCCAGCAGGGCATGGAGGAAGTAAAGGTATTGTATCAATTTTGTTTACAGTGGCCTACCATTACTAAAAATATAAAGGATCAAATAGATGTCCTAGAGGCATAGATAACACAAGTAGCTACTTCATATGATCCTATAAAAGATACCAATGGAATAATAAGGGCACAAGTAGAGTCATTACACAATTAGCTCAAGCAATTCCAAGACCAAAGGGAACAAATAAAGACGCAAATTAAGCAACTAAGGGAAGTAGTAAGACTAAGACTGACATCCCTAGCTGACATTTTCACATAGGCTAAGCAGACAACCCATAAGATACAAATTCCTACTACATTAGGAGATGTAAAAGACACATATATACAAATAGAGAGACAAATCCAAATTTTGACATCAACCAAAAAGCAATAGGATACAACTTTGGCTCAGCTCCAAGTAATATATAAGATTATCCTACCTTCCAGCTAAACAGAGCATGTCTTGCGGACAAGACATAATTTTAAAAGGGGGAATGATGTTGGTGAAAGACAGAGCAGGCAGCAGATCCTACCACAAATTACCATAGGTTACCACTGTTGATGCTGAAAATAAGAAAAAAGTAGATGAATCTATAACCATAATCAAACTATTTCCAACATCATATTCAATGAAGTTTCTCCTAAATGAATACTAATGCAAAAATGAGATACTAAACCAAACACAAGCATTCAAAGGAAAAATCACTCCATTATTTCCTATCATCAAGATCTTGATTACATATTTGATTGCTCTCAGATTTTCATTAGTACAAATGCAACAAGAAGCTATGATGAATAGATAAAGAGTTGTGTGATAAAAAACCCATCTCCTCACGGTGAAAAGAGAGAGGGTTTATATAGATTTTTGGGAGAAGAGAAAGCGAGAAAGTTTCAATTTTTGCAACGGAAGATCGCTTGAAGTTAAATGATGTGGATTAGAGAAAGTGTCTGTTATGAAGAGGAGACAGAAAATAGAAATGTCAAGGGGAGGGAGGGAGAGAGAGAGAGAGAGAGAGAGAGAGAGAGAGAGATGGTAAGTTCATTTAATTAATTAAAATAGAATTTTAATTAATTTGTGGCATATATGAATAATTAAAAAATATATATATTTATTTAATTATAGAATGAAAAGGTGGATAAAATTAAATAAATATAAATATTTATTTAGTTTGGAGGAAGGATTAGGACAAGGATAATTAAATAAATTTAATTATTTATTTAATTTAGAAGAAAGAGTCTAGGGCAATTTTTAGTGTCTACATTTTGCCCCTTGGTGCAGGAGCACCAACCCCACCATTGACAATATATGATCACCTTCAGAGAATGGGCTTCTAGTATAGGATATTTTGGAAATAATTAGTCTTTTTTTATCATTATAGACCAATTACCATGTAATAAGGACTATGAGAGACCACTCCTTGCATTTAAGGGTCATTTTTGTAGTGGGACTTTAAGTTTGTCTTAAGCTAGAACTTTCTAAGCTGAGTGGAGTGGGTGGACAGGCTGTTCATGCCTATTTTCTAGGCTTTTACCACGTTGGGATGTTATGTAATGGGGAGATAAGGATAAAAACTATCATTTTGATTCATTTTTGACATCATGTAATGTGGAGAAGGAGATGTATTGGGGAAAAAAAAGGAAAATATAGTGATTTTGCTCTGTTTCTGCATTTTTTCTATTTTTTGGACTATTCCTCTCACTTGCTTGAGCCCATACAGCACTGGTATAGGTCCTAATGCTTGAAATGTCAAAGTAGATGGTGTCAACATTGTCTTAAGTCAGATTGGAAGGATTATGATGAGATTTGAAGCATATTACAAACCTTTTTTTTGAAACTACTTTTTATTTCTGCAATTTCTGTTGTTCCCTGTTTTGTATGGCCCTGTACCCAACTGTCATGAACCCAAATGACTGAAAATGTGAAGTTTGTTGGACACCTTCCATTTGCATCTTATTTGGAGGGATTTCATTGTAGTTGAAGGATTTTATAGCTGGTTTTCTAAAATTGCTTTGAAACTAGAGTTTTAGAGGGTTTTGTCAAATCAATGGATTCCTAGCATTCCAACTTTGCACTATGGATGAAAATGAATGCAATAGGTTTGTTTTGCATGTCTTCCAACTGGGTTTGTGTGCAGGAGTAGGGGAATTAGTGCAAAGGGTAGATTTGTGTTCATGAGATCTAATTTCATCATGCATTATACAGTCCTAGCATAGGCATATTGGTTTTTGAAGAAAGTATGTTATGTGTGGTGGCTAGAACCCTAAGAGTAGCCTTGTACATCATAGTTCAATCCTCCAATCACCCTAGAACAAGATTTTTCATTGTGGGTTAGAGTTTTCATATGCTTGTGGAGTAGGAGGCCTAAGTGGGCTTAGGACAACAGCAACAGTCCTAGTTTGACCCATATGTTGAAAAACAATCTACCTTGCATGAAATATATGTTGAAGAACAAGATAATGGGTACTCAAAAAGCCCATAATAGTCCTGGTTGGGGGTCTGCATCAAAAGTTGTTGCATGATAGTCCTTTTTGGAGGGCTACAAGGAAGTGGGTTGGTGTGTGAAGGAAGTGGTACAAGGAGGTACCTCCAAAGCATTTTGATGGTTTTGTGAGCTTGGGATAGTCAATCATAGAAGGTCTAGGGTCCCTAGAAAGTTTGGCAAAGAGCCTAGGTATATGAACCCATAGATGGTGTTGTTGTGTAGTCTTAGAACCATGGACAAAGAGAGGATAGTCATGTCTAGTTTGAAGTCAAATGGAGTAGCTAGGCCCACATGGGCCTAACAGTCTTGTCTGTCCTACCATCCCTTGCACCCTCTTTCCCTGAGTAGTTGTTTGTGATCCCTTTGTGTTGATAGCTCTGCATCAAATTGGTATTAGAGTACATTTAGTAGGTCCGTTGTGATTGTGAAGTGTTAAGTTGAAGGGGCAGTTTGTCAAGATGCCTCCAAGAGGAAGAAACATGGCTCAAGAGATGAATGAGCTGAAGGAGAAACATGCTAGAGAGTTGAGGGAGCTGAAGGAAAGAATGGCTACCCTAGAACAAAATTAGAGAAGAGGAGTGGCTCTAGGTGATGAGAATGAGTCTGAGGAAGAGGAAGCTGAGTATGAAGATGTGGAAGAAGAGTTTGACCCTAAGGAGTAGAGGATGGTAAAGTTGCTGAGGGCAGTAAAAGAAGAAAAGCACAAGATAAAGATAGATGTGCCAAAGTATGGAGGAAGCCTTAGTGATGAAGAGTTGTTATACTGGATTGTAGCATTAGACAATCATTTTGAGTGTGAAGAAGTTCCTTAGGATCAGAACGTGAAGATTGCAAAGACCAAGCTGATAGTTCATGCTTTGTTATGGTGGGATTATCAGCAAACAGAGAGGAGAAAGCAAGGAAAGACAAAGATTGTTTCATGGGACAAGATGGTAGCTAAGATCAAAGTTAAGTTCTTGCTTAAAGATTATGAAGTTTAAATGTTTAAAAAGCTTCAAGGTTTAAGACAAAAGGAAATGGATGCTAAGTCATACACTGAAAAGTTTTATAAGTTGAGTATAAGGTCTAGTCAAAATGAGAGTGAAGTGCAAAAAGTTTCTAGGTATATTGGTGGTTTGAGGTTTAACATGCATGATGAACTAGTGTTGGCAAATCCAAGGAATGTTGAAGAATGTTATCAGATGGCAGTTAGAGTGGAAGAGAATCTGAAAAGGAGACAAGATAAGATAGCCAGAGGTAGAGGCAGCACCTCTAGAGGAAGAGGATCTTTTCAAAACACAAAGCAAGTCAATGAGAGTCAAGAAGAGATGAACAAGGCACAAGGACAAAGTGCAGATTTTAGAGGCAGAGGTTCTAGAGGCAAATTTGGTGGTGGAAGGAGTGCAAACACCTTTATAGGTAAGTGTTACAATTGCCAAGAGTTTAGGCACCCAGCATATAAGTGTCCTGAGAAGCAAAATTTTTCAAGTGATGGTGAAAGGAAGAATGAGAGGAGGGCTCAATTAGTCCAAGAAGAAGAATGTGGTGGTTCTACGCCCACTAGTTGTGTTGGTGAAGTAGAAGAAACATTGATGCTGAGAGAAAGAGCACTATTGGAGACCTCCAAGGAGAAGGAGTTGATTCAGAGGAAAGCACTGCTTAGGACAACTTGCAAGTGCAAGGACAAGGTATGTAAAGTGATAGTGGATTCAGGATGTACTGGTAATATGGTGTCTAGTGAGATGGTAGACAAACTAAGGTTGAAGAGGGTACCTAGGGACACACCTTACAAAGTCTCTTAGGTAAGTGATAATCAGTCCATTTTGGTAACTAAACAAGCATTAGTAGAGTTCAAGATTGGAGCATACAAGGATAGGGTACTTTGTGACATTTTACCCATGGATTGTTTTCATATGATACTTGGAAGACCCTGGAAGTTTGATAGGTCTATAATTTATGATGGAAAAGCTAACACCTACACCATAAGGAAGGATGAGAAGACTTTTATGTTGATTCCATTGCAGGAAGAAGTCAAGGAGCAGTCAAGGATAGCAAAGATGATAATGTTTGGTGAGGAGTTTGTGGACACCAAGATCAAGGATGTATCAGTGTTAGAAGATAGAGTTAAGGATAAGAAAGATAAAGTGATGATATGTGAGAAAAAGAGACTTGCACAAGTTGAGAAAGAAGATATAACAACAGATATGAAGGTTGATAACAAATTGGGGAATGAATGGATAGGTGGAGTGCAAGATTGGCACACTAATGTCATGGTAGGAACCATAATATGTCCATTAGTTGTAAGCAAAGGCAGTGTGCCATAAAATACTGCAATGACAGAGGTCTTAAATGCTGCTCAAACAGTGAATTGGATGACAGTCCTACAAGGACAAAGTGAACAAAAGGTTGAGGATACATGCAGGCATATAGATGAGGTGACAAAGAGGTCAGTACAAGGGATTCTTGATAGGTGTTTGGTTCCAAGTAGGAATGAAGAACTACAATCAGTAGGACTGAACATAAAAAAGAACAATGCAGGGCAGACTATGAAATCTCTGTGTATAACCTAGAGGAAGATGTTTGTAGGCCAAGGAGTATGTGGAAAAAGATATAACTCATGTGACATGAGTTCTTTCTTAGAGGGGTTGTATGGTGTAGGAGCACCAACCCCACCATTGACAAAATATGAACACCTTGAGAGAATGGGCTTCTAGTATAGGATATTTTGGAAATAATTAGAGTCTTTTTTGGTCATTATAGACCAATTATCATGTAATAAGGTTATGGGAGACCACTCCTTGCATTTAAGGGTCATTTTTGTAGTGGGACTTTAAGTTTGTCTTAAGTTAGAACTTTATAAGCTGAGTGGAGAGAGTGGACAAGTTGTTCATGCCTATTTTCTAGGCTTTTACCACATTGGGATGTTATGTAATGGGGAGATAAGGATAAAAACTATCATGTTGATTCATTTTTGACATCATGTAATGTGGAGGAGATGTATTGGGGAAAAAAAATGAAAATACCGTGATTTTGCTCTGTTTCTACATTTTTTCTATTTTTTGGATTGTTCCTCTCACTTGCTTGAGCCCGTACAGCACTGGTATAGGTTCTAATGCTTGAAATGTCAAAGTAGATGGTGTCAACATTGTCTTAAGTCAGTTTTGAAGGATTATGATGATATTTGAAACATATTACAAACATCTTTCTTGAAACTGCTTTTTATTTCTGCAATTTCTGTTGTTCCCTATTTTGTACGGCCCTATACCCGACTGTCATGAACCCAAATGACTGAAAATGTGAAGTGTGTTGGGAGACCTTCCATTTGCATTTGATTTAGAGAGATTTCATTGTAGTTGAAGGATTTTATAGCTGGTTTTCTAAAATTACTTTGAAACTAGAGTTTTAGAGGGTTTTGTAAGGGTTTTGTCAAATCGATGGATTCCTAGAATTCCAACTCTGCACTATGGATGAAAATGAATGCAATAGGTTTGTTTTGCATGTCTTCCAACTGGGTTTGTGTGTAGGAGCAGAGGAATTAGTGCAAAGGGTAGATTTGTGTTCATGAGATCTAATTTCATCATGCATTAGACAGTCCTAGCATAGGCATATTGGTTTTTGAAGAAAGTATGGTATGTGTGGTGGTTAGAAACCTAAGACTAGCCTTGTCCATCATAGTTCAATCCTCCAATCACCTTAGAACAAGAATTTTCATTGTGGGTTAGAGTTTTCATATGCTTGTGGAGTAGAAGGAGGCATAATTAGGCTTAGGACAGTAGCAACAGTCCTAGCTTGACCTATATGTTGAAAAACAATCTACCTTGCATGAAAGATATGTTGAAGAACAAGATAATGGGTACTCAAAAAGCCCATAACAATCCTGGTTGGTGGTCTGCATCAAAAGTTATTGCATGACAGTCATTTTTGGAGGGCTACAAGGAAGTGGGTCGGTGTGTGAAGGAAGTGGTACAAGGAGGTACCTCCAGAGAATTTTGATAGTTTTGTGAGCTTGGGACAGTCAATCATAGAAGTTCTAAGGTCCCTAGAAAGTTTGGAAAAGAGCCTAGGTATATGAACCCATAGATGGTGTTGTTGTGTAGTCTTAGAACCATGGACAAGGAGAGGACAGCCATGTCTAGTTTGAAGTCAAATGGAGAAGCTAGGTCCACATGGGCCTAAGAGTCTTGTTTACCCTGCCATCCCTTGCATCCTCTTTCCCTGAGTAGTTGTTTGTGATCACTTTCTATTGATAGCTCTGTTGATAACTGAGAGGGGGGTGAATCAGTTATCTTAATTAATTTAACTTTATGTTCTTCTTTAACAACTAGTGCAACATCAAAACAAATAAGCATCCATAACCATGAAAGCAGAAACAAAATAAATACACATAACACAATGATTTTGACATGGAAAACCCTGTTAAGGGAAAAACCACAGGGTGACTAACCCAAGATTGTATTCTTTGTTAAAAGAATAGAAGTACAAAATGGCACTTGCCAATTAGGGCTCACTACCTGAGCACACTGCTCACAAGAGGCTCACTGCCTACAAGAGACTCACTATCTACAAGGTATAAATAAAGTAACAAGATACTTGAACTGATGAGAAGCATCCACATATGTTGAGGTTCAGTTCTGGTTAGGCTTAATACACTGATTTACTGCACTTCATTCTTCCTCTTCTTTGGTGCTGCTGTCTTGTCACATACCGAACCTGTATTACTGCTCCCACACTGCTCTCTTCTTTTCTTTGCACTTTGTAATACACCACACACACCTTCTCATTGAAATCCATCTGGTATATATATCTACACAAAGGATTTCAACATCTTTCTAGTCGGCATCTGGAATACTCAATATTTTCCAAACTTTGGTCTGTCGGCTGAATCCTTGCTTACCAAGTGATGCGTATTAAAGGGATGCTTATAGAATTCATCAATCATGTTGGCCAATCACGAATGATCCCTTACGAAACTTGATTACCATCAATATCTCATCTGGATTAAGGTCTGAAGCTCTGTCGATCAGTTCTTCCTCAGTCTACTCTGTGAAACAGGAACCCAACACTTAGGTGTTCATATCTTTTCACTCTTACATCACCGGAGGCTCAATCACTGGAATATATTATTCATGGTACTCCTCTTGACTTCCCCAAGTTTGCACTTTACTGAGATACTTCCTCTGAGAGATCCGGACTTGATTGTCGAACTAAAATACTCTTCAATCTGACTTCCGGTATAGACACACCATGTCCTGCAGATGTGTAGGATGGACTTTGTTGCCATCAATGACAACACTCATGAAGCCACATAGTGTCTCTTGCCAACAATCTCCTCCTTTGGCATTGATGGCAACACTTAGTGAAAAATGACAAAGTGTCACACTACACCCCCCCTTGGCTAATGCTCTGTTCTAATGTACACTTTACTGGAGCTCCCCCTTAGCTAGATTCCACATTTTTCACTACTCATCACTCCCCCTTTAACATCAATGGCAAAGGGTAGAATCCGCACACCACAATTCCCAAAAAAAATAAGTCCAACTATACTTAGCCGCATAAGTATATATACATGTTATACTTTACATATACTGAAGTATATCTACAAAAGTTGTCTTCAACTAGACAAATTATGTTGCCCAGCTCTGCTTCATCCTGTCCAAAATTGAGATGTGACCACTCAACAGGAATGCAAAAGCTTCTACCCTCTTTAGATTTGTCAAATCACTAGTCCGGGCTGTGGTCTGAGCATCAATTAGGGCCTCATGCATGGCCTCTAATTTAGGGATATTTATCCCTCTAAGTTCACCCATCCTACTTATTATATTCTTCCTTTCCTTTTCAAGTTTCTTTAGTTCATTTAGAATGGCAATAGTCTGACATTATTATGGATGTGGTGAGAGTATCAAAATTTTGAGATACACTTGACAGTTTATCCTCTTGCTCTTTCACTTTCTTCTCAGTATCCTTTGTCACTTTAGACCAGGATAAACAAAATTTATATATTTCTCTGCCATCTTTAAGAGCATTTTCTAAGCTCTTTATCCCAATAGCCATAGTTCTCCTATCATTTGTTATTAGCCCTTGTACTTCAGAGAATCTCCTACCTAAAAATTCTTGCCGGACTTTCTCTTCTGCTGCTTTCTCTAAAGAGTCAAAATGTGTATTAACAGAATTTACAAGAGACTTTAGATTACTAGATGTGGATGTAGAAGGATCCTTTTGGAAGGATGGCATGATTTTCTCTAGCACATCGAATGCAATCTCTATTAGCTCACAGTCTTCTATGTGACACTTCAGAAGCTTTTCTTTTGCTTTGGCTTGAGCAAAATATGCTACCTTCATTGTCTGGACCAGAGAGAGGGAATCAAAATTGAATGGCCCTTGAAGTAGCTCCGGTTCATCTAATTCCATCATTTCTTTTGTCAAGAAGTCTTTGACTACTTTTGCAGTGTCTCTTGCCGGAGACAGAGTTTTCTTCCCTTCTGCAGCCTCAGCACTATCACTTGTGTTCTTTTTTGTTTGACCTTCTTCTCTTCCCTTCACTTCTTCTCCTTGATTGATACTCTCTTCTTTTCTTTCTTTTCCTTCAATTTCAGAGTCCACAGGGGGATCTGAAAGAGAGGTGTCTACTTCTCCATGAACTTCCTCTTCCGGGATAGAGGAATCTAAGTCCTTAGCTTTCTCTTTACTTGTCTCCTTTGTCTCTTCTACAACTATCTCAGTAGATTCTCCTTTGTCATCCATGGTAGAGGGTTCATCACTTAGGTCCTCTATAATAGGAAGATTAAATCTTTTAAAAGCATTTCAGAGGATATCTTCTATTTCTTTAGCCACCTGATCAGTCTCTTCGAGCATAAGCTTATTCATTCTGGCTTTACTTCGGAACTCATCCTTGCAATCCTTGAAGATCATGTTATTTTGTTGAGGAGTGATGGAAGGCTAGAGTTGGATAGCAATCTACTCCTAGATTTCTAAGTCTTTTGTCATGACATTATTCTTTCTCATTTCAAGTTCTTTTTCTAAACTTTTGGGAATCAGAGATATAATTTCAAACAATGCTTTGTTATAGATGTTTAGATACCTGACTATAGCTTCTTGCAGGATCTTCTTATCAGCTTCACTAAAATCATCATAAAATTTAGTCATTGGTTTTAGGTTCCCATCCACAGTGACTGACTTGATGATATCATCAATGCAGAGAGTAGGCTTTTCAATCAATTCTTCTACCTTTTCTTCCTTGCTTTGACTGGTAGAGGGTTCACCAGATATTTTCTTCTTCTTCATTTTCTTAACTTCCTCATCGGTTTCAGTTTCTTCATCATCCTTCTGACTTGTATAGGATCTAGTTGCCTTTTTCTTTGTTCTCTTCTCTCCCTTTCCGGATGTTTGTGCTTTCAGTTTTGATGCCTTTTGGCTCTTAGAGGTGGCAGGTGCAGAGCTCTTGGAGGATCTGGTCTGGGAAGGGGCTTGCACCAGATCACTTTCTTTTTCTGTATCTTGTTTCTCTTTCTCTGCCTTTTCTAGTTTTTCTTTATTTGCATCAAGTGCTTCTTTTGAGATGCCATACCTTTTGGCAATATCCTCTACTTCTTTTCTCACTTTTATTTTCATCTCCGGTTGTCTTAGCTCTACATGAATCTTTACACTCAACTCTTCAAAGGTTCCAAACCTTTCTGCCTCAAGGTCCTTGGGCTGACTCAGTAGGTGTTGAATATGCAGCTCTAGAATTTTCTCATCAACTTCATACCCCATTGGCATGATCCAGACTATCCTTGGCTCCACTGCCTCCATTAGGCATTGATCAGTTTCTACCATAAAGCATATTGTATCCTTATACTTTTCAACTATAGATTGGGGGATTCTCTCTCTGGCTTGCATCATACTCTGAAAGTTCTTGAAGTAGCCCCAGAGTGCTGTATTCTGTGCCTTGGCATCACCAATTCCATGCAAATAATCTCTAAATTATATGGCTATTGGTCTGTCATTTTGCCATATCCAACCATTAGATCTAGGAAGCTCATTCATAAAGTAAAAGAACAAACATAGTATTAGCCCACCATACTTGAATGAGTTATTCTTGTCCTTCTTGATCTTTTGTAGGTTTTCCAACTGTTGGCTTAGAAGAAGCTCACAAAGATCATAATCTGCATTCTCCCTTAACATCTAATAAGTAGCATAGATTGCAGTTCTGGATATAGAATTCTCCCTGCTGGAGTGATATATCTTATAGCCAATTATCATGGATGCAAACTTGATATCCGGATCAGTGATATCTTCAATTGTCATTGCTCTCTTGTCAAATTTTGATCCTGTTGCCTCACTCACTGTCTGATTCTTGATGGATTTGAGAGCAGGTAACCCATTGGATGAGTGTAATCAGGTAACTACCCTAATGACATCCTTGGTTATCTTGAATGGCCTCATCAACCATATAAAGTTGTCATGCATTCTACTCAGAACATACCAAACCCATTCATCTTCTACAAAACAGGGGAAATGAATGCAATGTCCAAAATGCTTGTCCTGGATAGCCTTGTACTGAGGTTTGAGTTCAAAAGAATCATCTATTAACTAATTGTGATAGATATCCATTAGCTTGGATTCCCTAAATTCCTCAATGTTTGCATGAATATATGCCCTAACATCTTCTACATGCAAAACCCCATGCGGAATGCTAGAGAATGCGCTCAAGGGATCAACTTCCAGAGATTTGTAGGGGTGTTTTTTGAATTTAGGGCAAGGCCTATCAGTGATTTTGACATCATTCAGAGTAGCCATCTTTCAAAATATTCAAAGAGAGTTTTTCAAGAACAAAAAATACCTTTTAAGCTTCTAGGGTTCTCGATATGAGCCGGATCAGATTGCAGGATGAATCAACTTCTACGGTTGATCTTTGAGAGGTTTTAGTTGCAGAGCTCCTTCTCTCTTCTTCTTGAATGCAAATGTGCAAATGATGAAAAAAAAGAACTCTTATATTTCTGCGAAAACCCTAATTTCACATTGTAATAAATGCACAACTTAAGTTATTCTGGTTTCTTTGTTCTCCTTGTCCTAAGAGATCTTTCTGGATCACTGAGATGCACTTAGAGTTATTCTCAGTGAATATTGGAAATCTATCTACCTTTCTCCAATCATTCCATTTATCCACAGATCAAGATACCTCAAATTTGAATCATACCAGATCTAACTGTGAAAATCCTGTTCTTACCGGATGACTGTTAAATCGGATCATTCTTGGAAGATTAACCTCTTCTAAATTTCTTGTGGATCTTCCATATCTTTACCAAGCCTTATTTAGATGTTTTTTTGAGAACCCTTTAATCCACAACTTTCCATGTGCCAATTTCAGGCACCAATTGACTGGCTGGGGGAACTTGTTTTCTTTTGTGACTCCCCCTGAGCTAGAGCTCATCTATTAAGTTTCTGAAATGGATATTAGCACCAGATTCTAGTGTGGATCCATCCTCAACATTTTATGTACTCCTCTTCACCCAAATCTTGTTCAACTCCCTTTGAATTTCATCCACATTCACTTTTCCTTTTCCTTTGTCTTGGTTTTGATTATGATGCACCGGACCCTTTTTGTCTTGAATATTGTTTGCATTTTTATTTAGCAATAAAGTATAAGCATCAAGGTATAAGGACCCTAGATGACCTGAATACTTATTGAATGGAAGACACTATCAAACAAGGAATGCTCTCATCCACACTAGACTCATAGGTCCTCGATGATTTTTAGACAACCATGTCTTAAGACAAGTCATCCTGTGAATAAGGAACAATCCATAGACAACAAACAAGTGAACATGCCCCATCCTCGCCTCTCTAGTCAAAGACATCCTTGAGAAGCTAAAAGACATGCCACCAAAGATAAACTCATAAAACAATCAAAGACCGACAAACAAACAGGCATCATGCTTCAGTGTAGAACTGGTTCCTATCACAGTTTATGTGTTTGGTTGGATTTGAAAGATGGATTGATAGGTATGTTGCAATGTCTACTTAATTGTCAAGCTTGGCGTGTTTTTAGTTTGTTGAAGTTTAGTGTTGTGTGGTGATTTGAAAGTATCATTGTTTTGGAAATTTTGAAGTTATTTGATTTTTTTGGATTTTTTTGAATATTTGGTTTTTTTTGGAATGTTTTGATTTTTTTGTGTTTTTTGGAATGTTTGATGGAATGAGATGAATTGTGAGTGAACAGGTAGACAATGCGTATAGTTTTCTAACTGTGAGATGCTAAGTATCTCAACCCATAGCTAAGGTTGAGGAAATGCCCCAGTGATGGATAGGACCAACTTAGTACACATGGAGAAGCAAGCAAGCGAGGGGAATGCCCCAAACAATTCACAAGCCATGGTGAGTTTGAAAAGGTTATTATGAAGTGGAAAGTGAATGGGATGGAAAGATCAAGTGGAGCTCCAAAGGAAAGAGGAGAGAATGTTAGGAATTGCGTGTAGAAGATATCAATTAAATGCAAATAAAGATTAAACAGAGGAATGAAAAATGCACAGAAATAATAATAGCGAGAGACAATTTTTAATGTGGTTCACCCAAACTTAGGCTACATCACCAATAGAGAGTCCAATATTATTATCTAGCAAATCAAACTAATTACAACTAGCAATCATTGCAACTTAATACCGCTGCAAATGCTACAAATATAATATCAATGGAAACCTTAACCCTTAGCTATTTTTATCAAGACTTATGTCAATTACAAAATAGGGTTTATTTATGTCGGCCAATAGAAAAATAACTCCCGATGCCTTTATAAAATAATACAATTCATTTGAGGTTTCGGGGGTGCTGCCCCTAGACCCCGCCTTGTATCGCGACAAGGAGCACGCTAGGGGTGCTGCCCCCAAACCCTCGTTAAATAATTTGGGGGGAAACCGTGCCAATAAAAGTGGAGAAAATTTAACCTTTGAGTCTAATTAGGCTCCATATAACAACAGAGAAGCCCCTGCACATGGCGTCGATTTCTCTATTTTCACCATGGCACTTGCTCAAGGCGCCACCGAAGTGGTTTTCACCATTGAACGAATTGATTTCTCTTTACTTTTCCTTTTTTTTTTCTTTTTTTTTTTAAGACTTTTTTCCATTTTTTTGGTATTTTTTCAGGACTTTTTCCCATTTTTTGTTTTTTTTTAAGACTTTTTTCCATTTTTTGTATTTTTTTCAGGACTTTTTTCCATTTTTTTGTATTTTTTTCATAAATTGAATCCTTTGTCGTACTGTTCAACAGGTATCTTTATCTCTAGTTCTTCAATTTGTTCTTTTGTTGCATTCTCATCTTTGTACAACCATCTCAGGAGATCAGCTTCTTCCATTTCATCATAAATAGCTCCCCATTTTTTGAAAGTAGTTGATTTATAACCCAATGTAGCATCGGTGTCTGATGCGGTCTTAGTCATCTATGGCTTTCCATAGGTGTGGGGAGATAAAGGTAACCTTCCAATGCAAAGAGCACGATTCAAGGTATATTCTCCTACTCCTTGTTCTTTCACTTGTATTTTGCTCTCAGCCTCATTGGATTTTGAGGTGGATGCCTTTAAGGACTCAGGATCAACATATGCTTGAGAAGGAAGTGCTTCACAATTGCTAGGGATTGTGATTTAAGTTTTAGGGGTTAGATTATTGCAATACATGAAAGGGTTTGGATCTCTTAGTATTGTGATTTTGACACTATTGTATGGGAATTTAATGTACTGATGGTATGTAGAAGGTACCGCTTGCATTGCATGAATCCAGGGTCTTCCCAAGAGGATGTTATAGGTCAGAGGGAGATCAAGGACTTGGCAAACCACATCCTTTACCACATGCCCAACCTTGATTGGTAAAGTAACTAATCCTTTAGATGAGAATTCCTCTTCATCACATGCCTTTATGGTAATCTTTTCCTTTGGATCAGCTACACTTTTAGAGAACCCTAATGTTGTGACCAATTTTTGAGTACAAATATTAAGAACTACTCCACCTATCAGAACTCGCTCAATCTTGACTTTATGGACAAGGATTTCAATGTGTAAAGGTGTGTTATCTGGTTGTCGGATGGATGAATCATCGTTCTCAGTAAAAGTGAGAGTGTGAGGAGAAGTGATGTGTCCCACCATAGCTTGGAATTGATCTACATGCAAGTATGTAGGCACTGTAGTAGTAGCAAGGGCTTTATCTAGGATAGCTTTATGCTCTGGAGATAGGCGTAATAGCTCAAGTATGGAAATTTGCATGAGTGTTTTACCTAAATGCTCTATGAGTTTGTATCACGCAGTTGGTGCAACAGGTTTTGAATTAGGACCTCTAAGGGTAACAATGCCTCTACAGGTAGTAACATTGCAATCAAGTTCTTTGCCTTTTATAATGAAAGTGTTCACATGATTATTGACTTCACTGATGTTATTTATGACATAGTCATACTTTGCAGTAGTATAGTTTACACCATCACCGGATTCGAGGGCCTTTCCTTTATGCTTGTCATGCTTAGGGAAAGGATTTTTTAACATCTCACAATCAGAGTTACTAGAATGAGTGTCCATCAACTGCTATCTTACCATCATCAATAAGGTCTTGTATCACATGTCAAAGTTTATTGCAACTATTTCTCTTATGTCCTTTGTGTCTATGATAGTTGCAAAAGTGATCGTCATTCCACCATGGGGATTTGACTTGTGGATTATATTCTCTTATCTTAGGTAGCATTATAAGATTATTTTGAAGGAGTTCTTTTAATGCAGATTCAAGTGATTGTCCCAATGGTGTAAAATTTTGTTTAGGGAAGCTTCTTTGTTTTTCTTTTCCTTTTTCTAAGGATGAACCTTTAAGGTTGTAGATAGGTTATGATGTTTTAGTCATTTTCGCATCAACAACTCCGTCACTGACCACATTGTTGTTCTTAACCCAAAAAGGTGTCTTGTTACTCGAGCCTGATTTTTGATCTTTGTCATTATTAAGTTTAATAGTTCCATCGTCGATGAGAGTTTGTTCAATCCAAAATCCCATTTCTATGACTTCATCAATGGAATCCAAGCATTTGAGGTGAAGTTCCTTTCCAATTTCCTTGTTCAAATTTTGACAAAATAGGTCAACCAATTGTTCATCTAGAATGTTATAAGGTAATCATTTTGTCAAATGTCTCCATCTTTGTAAAAATGACACAAAAGATTCTCCTTTTTTTTGCTTAGTGTTAAAAAGGTTTGACATGGTCACTTCATGTTCACAGTTGTAACTATAATTTGAGACAAATTTATCAGCCAGTTCTTGAAAAGATTTGATGGTTGGGGGTAATCATGAAAACCATTCCATAGCTTCTCCTCCTAGACTGTGAGGGAATAATCTCATAAGATATGTCTCATCAACTACGAATTCCAAGGTAGCAGTGCAAAATTCTCTTAAGTGATCTTTAGAGTCTCCTTTTCCCCTATATTTATCAAGTCTTGGTATGTCCCAATGACTGAGAAAAGGTGGCATTGGTATGCTCAGATCGAAATGATAAGGACATATATTTTCAATGGAAAACTTGTGGGATGATGTTTTACTATTTTTTAGAGTATCCAATTCCTGTCTCAATGCTCTAAGTTCATCCAAGATGGGATCATTTGTAGGTATTGGCTTTGAAACTTTTGAAGAACTTTTATAGCTTGGTTGCAAATAAAATGGTCTATGGTCCTTCACTTTGTTTTCTTTGTGTGTCTTGGTAGTTTTAGGTCCAATAAATCCTATTTTTTCATTTGCTATGAGTAAAGATGCATCAAAATCACCAGGTATTTTTATCCCTTCATCAACAATGGCTTTAAAATAATGTTTTGGATTATCTTTGAGGACTTTTTGAAACTTTTTATCATTGAGGGCTTCCTTTATATCTTCTAGGGGTATTTCTTCATCACTTGTATTATTTTGATCTTCCTCACTCGCAACACTAATGTGTTCTTCTTCATCAAGATTCTTATGATGTCTTTTTCCTTCTTGTTCCATTTCACGTTGTATTTTTAATCTTGTCCTAGGGGGCATAGGTGATGTTATTAAAAAATGTGAACAACAATATTAAACAACTAATCATCCAATAACTCAATGGAAATTGATGTGAACACAAGTAAAAAAGAATATACCTTCGAAGACCATTTTACCTCTATGCTTCCATTGTTCACCTATCTTCTCTTGATCTTGATGGTAATGGAGCTCTCAGAAGTGTGCACTTCCTTGCTGTTGAAGATGACAAGAGTAGAATGGCTATGGGTGGATTATGCAATGGAGATCACACTACAATGCAATATTAATGGATATGGATTGATGGAGACATGATTGGATGAGGATTGTGATAATGAGGTTGTGTGAATGCAAGTGGATGATAACTTTGCCAAAGGCATGTTGGTATGATTCCTATAGAATAAGATTGCTTCAGCTTAGATGGATGCAAAATGAGCGAATGAAGGTTCCTTTTATAGCCTCAAGAGAGGCCAAATCTAAGTGCCAATAGATCCATGACTGGAGGAATTACCTGTGAGGTGTACGGTTGAGAAAACTTGAGAGAATGTGTGTGAATCAAGAGAAGACAAGTGTCCAAGCCTTCTTCATGAGTTATGGGAGTTAACAAAATAGATTAAAGAGTTAACTGAGATGATTGATCAATTAACAGAACATATTGAGGAGTCAATAGAATAGATTGACCAATGAACTCAATTAACTAATTAGTTAACAGATTTGATTATGAGTTAACTAATTTGACTGGAGGAGAAATAGGACATGTTGGTGAGGGAATATTAGCTAATTAAATATTAAAATATTTAATTACATGTGCAACATGGTGAGGTGGATTTATGAAATTAGGACTTTAGGATAGAGAAATTTAGGATTAATTAAATAATTTAGAATTATTTAATTATGTGAGACATTAGAAGAATTAGGGAATTTAATTAAATAAAATTGATTTTATTTAATTTTGGGATGTGAATCATTTAAATAAATTAGAATATTTATTTAATTGATAGAAGAATAATAATTAAGATAAATATTAAAATATTTATTTAATTCAACACAAGCCATTTTTAGGTGTATACATTTTGCCCCTCTTTGATGCAATGTGTTTTATCATATTGTTTCAAAGAATTAAAAATTTTTCTGTGATTGATACATGCCCCAGTTTGCCCCTGGTATAGGTTTAATGACGATAGGATGCCCCCTCAGGAGATTGGATGGGAAGAATGTGACGACAGGATTACTGACAATCTCACAATGAGATAGGGTGAACAACAGGTTAGGGTGAAGAAATTGGTTGATGTAAGATAAGGGATGGAATGAAAGAGCTGAATGACACATGATGCAAGATAAAATGATAACACACACAAGCAAGAAAGCAAGTATGCCCAAATGATACAAGAACAAATAAGCTATTGCCCATGTCCAGATGTAAACCAATGATTAATCGATAACGATCGATGATAGTGTCTTTCATTGCGGGGAATGATATATCCCTAGATCAACACAAAGATGCGGGAAAGATATATCCCATCGATAATTATAATTGATTGAGTGGTTTACGACAAGATTAGGATCAAGACCACTGATTGTGATTGGATAATTTGACAAGATTGACTTTACTCGATTGGTATGAATTAGGGATGGACTTGCATTTCAATCATTGCTTGGATTGATTGGACAAGGATGAATAGATCACATGGATAACTGAAAGATACAAATAGATAAACTGCTAGAAAGGACTTGGATTTTAAGACAGTTGGAAAAGGTTTATTATGGAATGAAATGCAATTTGATATGTATGGATGTGGATTTTGTCATCTTTGTATACACGATTTTGAAGTACTTTGTTTCATCATTGAGCTTTTAAACTGTTGTAAGAAAATACAAGCATCTAGGTATAATTAAACTGAGATGACCTGAGTATTACTTACATGGATTATGATTTAGCAAGTTAATACAAGCATCTAAGTATAACTGAACCAAGATGACCTGAGTATTGTTTGTGCATCAACAGACAAGGATTACACCTGTTTCATGTTTAGGCCTCTGATGTCCTTGATGATCATGTTGGAAATAGTCCGAACAACTGAGAGGGGGAGTGAATCAATTAACCCTAAACTTTAACCTTTTCTAAACCTTTTAAATCTTCTTTATAATCAGATTAATAATGAAAACATTTAAGCATAAATCAACATATGAGCAGAAACAACATGAACACACAACACCATAATTTTGACGTGGAAAACCCAGTTAAGGGAAAAACCACGATGGGGGTTAACCCACAAAAATGCATACCCTATTAAAAGTACTTAAGAAAATAGAAGGCACATGCGTTCGGGTGCACTGCCCAGAGCTCACTGCCTATAAGAAATTATGATTTATATAGAAATAATGAACTGAGAAATAGCATCTGCATTCATGCCTAAATCAATCACTTTGAAGGCTTAGAACTACTCTTATCTTCAAATTCTTCTCCATTGACTCTTCACTCTATAATCCCTTCGCTCCTCTTCTTCTCTGCTCTGCTTTTGATCCCTTCTTCAAATTTACTTCATTGTGTACAAGAATACTTTTCAACAAGTATTTATATGCTTCATCAACCTTAGAATGATCAACAAGGTCGGCTAAACTTGACACAAATCATCACACTGTCAGCCAAACACAACCAAGACTTGAATTTTTTTCTACAATCACACCATGCTTCATAAAAATGCTCTCAGATCATTAGCAACATGCTACGAACATCCGGTCTGCCAAGACTGGGAAGAACATCAACCTCAAAGAAGAAATCTTCAATCAACAAGCTCAAACTTCAGTGCGGACCTCCAACATAGTAGCCACATGATCCAGAGACCTCCACAATCGCATTAAAATTACCAATAACATTCACTTTAAACCAAATTACCAGAATCATTTGTATCTTCCTTCAGAACCTCAAGAACACTATCTGTTGTGACTGTCAAACTAGAAAGATAGCTTGCGGACCTCCAAACCATGAACCACTAGAGTTGATGATACATACTGATTTCCCAGACATGCCTCTAGATCTATAGATCATCATTTTACATTACCGAAGCAATCCAGACCTCTTTCATGTCACTCTGTCTCTCCTGAATAATGCAGGAACTGATTTTACTTAGATGGCTATAACTTCTTTAGATCTTAATGCGAACCTCTCAAATCTTAACTCAAGCTTCTTCAAACAAACCTCTGCATAGCCATATGGTCTGCATATATTGATCTCCATTAATTTTTTCAATATCCTCAACAGTCTGGTCTTCTATATAGACAACAAAATAGGATACAGTTGACACCAATGGCAACAAGGATATGTTGATATCAATGACAACACCACTTAGGCACATATTTGTAATAATCTCCCCCTTTGTCATTGATAGCAACATATGATGTGAAAAATTGAATTTAACCATCAAGACAAGAACTTCTCCCCCTTTCTCTTCTCACTTCTACAACTACTCTTTTTACTGCTCCCCCTTTCATCAGCAACTAGTTTTTCACATGACTTCTCTCCCCCTTTGACATCAATGGCAAAGGGCACATATTTGCTATCTTTTCTCCTTTTTTGCTTCAGACTAATCCCAAAATTTGTATACTGACTACTCCCCCTTTGAGTAGTACCTCCTTAACATCAATCTAGATCACAAGATATGAATGTGAATTCCATCGGATTGATGCACCTTAGTGCATCTTAGTTCTGATCAGGAGGGGTGATAACCCCTAACTTTTCTCTGAGATACTCAAAAGTATCTTTGGGAAGAGGCTTGGTGAAGATATCCACAATCTAATCTTTGGAAGATAGAGACTCCAACATGACTTCATTCTCATTAACTTTCTCTCTCAAGAAGTGAAACTTGATAGATATATGCTTTGTCTTTGAGTGCAATACTGGATTCTTAGAAATGCTTATAGCACTTGAATTATCACAGAAAATTGTGACTGGATCCTTAAACACAATTATGATGTCCTTCAGCATTTGCTTCATCCACAGAACTTGAGAACAATTATTTGTTGCTGCTATATACTTTGCCTCTATAGTAGACAGAGAAATTGCCTCTTACTTTTTGCTCATCCAAGAGACCAATCTTCTTCCCAAGAAGAATGCGCCACCACTAGTACTTTTTCTATCATCCACATCTCCTACCCAATCAGCATCTATATATGCATGAAGAGTGAAATCATTGTCCTTTGGATACCACAGTCCATAATCAATTGTCCACTTGAGATATCTGAAAATTCTGTTGACTACCACAACATGGTATTCTTTTGGATCAGCTTGAAATCTAGCAACAAGTCCAACTGCATTCATGATGTCAGGTCTGGTCTAAGTTAGATAGAGAAATACTTCAATCATTGATCTATACCTTTTCTGATTTTCCTTTGGGGATTCATCATCTTTGCTTAGCTTGCATCCGGTTACCATAGGAGTACCTACTGGCTTTGAATATTCCATTCCAAACTTCTTCAACAATTCTCTCACATACTTGGACTGAGATATGAAGATACCTTTATCTGACTGAACAATTTGTAGACCTAGGAAGATGTTCATCTCACCAAACATTGACATCTCAAACTCACTTTTCATCTGATCAACAAATGCTTTGCACATACATTCATTTCCACCAAAAATGATATCATCAACAAAGACCTCAACAATTAGAATATCCTCATGATTGATCTTGAAGTATAGATTACTATCAGTAGTACCTTTGCTAAATCCTAGCTTAAGTAAATGCTTATCCAATCTGGCATACCAGGCTCTTGGAGCTTGCTTGAGTCCATACAAGGCTTTTCTTAGTCTACAAACCATATCTCCCTGATCAGACAACTGAAATCCTTCTAGTTGTTCAATGTAAACTTCTTCCTCTGAATCTCCATTTAGAAATGTTGAGTTGACATCCATCTGATAAACTTTAAAATCTTTGAAAGTAGTAAAGGCAAGAAATAATCTAACTGCCTCTATCCTTGCCACTGGAGAAAAAGTATATTCAAAGTCAATTCCTTCCACTTGAGAATAACCTTTACATACCAACCTTGCCTTGTTTCTTACAACCTCACCATCTTCATTCAGTTTATTTCGGAAGACCCATTTGGTTCCAATCACATTTTTGTCCTTAGGTCTGAGAACAAGATCCCAAGTGTGATTCTTTTCAATTTGCACCAATTCTTCTTCCATTGCCTTAACCCAGTTTTCATCATTGCAAGCTTCACTTACTGATTTAGGTTCAATCTTTGAAATCAAACAAATCCCTTCTTGATCTTCAGCAACTCTTCTCCTAGTTCAAACACCTCTTTTTTTATCTCCTATGATTTGATCTTCAGGATGATTCATTCTTACATACCTGGGGCTTTTGGGAAATGTTTGAACTTTTGTTTCTTGAACTGGTTCCTCATCATCTGCACTAATCTCTTGAGTTACTGGAGTTACTAGATCAATCTGGATTTGAGTCTAAATTTGATCTTCCCTTCCTTGACTTTGACTTTCATCTTGATCATCTAAATCATATCCGCAATACTTGGAATGACCTTTGCTTTCATCAACTTTAACATTAGCACTTTCAACAATTTTTTTCAACCTCTTGTTGAAGCACTGGTAAGCCTTACTTTGAGTAGAGTATCCCAAGAATATTCTTTCATCACTTCTTGCATCAAACTTGCCTAAATCCTCATCGCTTTTGATATAGCACTTACTACCAAAAACTCTGAATTATCTTATAGTAGGAGGATGACCAAACCATAGTTCATAAGGAGTTTTACCAGAATTTCCTTTGATCTGCACCTGGTTAAGAGTGTAGACAATAGTACTCACAGTTTCCCTCCAATAAACTTGAGGAACATTTGTTTCCATCATCATGGTCCTAGAAGCTTCTTGAATGGTCTGGTTCTTCCTTTCCACAACTCCATTTTGCTAAGGAGTCCTAGGAGCAGATAATTGTCTTTTTATCCCATGCTTTTCATAAAAAGCATCAAACTCACTAGAAGTGAATTCTCCACCCCTGTCAGATCTCAGACATTTCAATTTCCCACCAATATCATTTTCAACCATCATCTTGAACACCTTAAACTTATCAAGAGCTTCTAATTTTTCTTTTAGGAAGGTTACCCACATCATCTGAGAGTAGTCATCAATCAGCAGCATGCAATATATGTCTCCTTGCACACTCCTAATTCTAGTAGGACCACAGAGATCAGTATGCACCAATTCCAATCCCCCACTTGAACCTTGTTCCTTAGTTTTGAATGAAATTTTGTTCTATTTACCCAATTGACATTCTCTACATATACTATCAGTTTTCACAAGTCTTGGAAGATCTCTTACAGCTTGAGTGGAACTTATTTTGACAATGTTATCGAAATTTACATGACACATCCTCCTATGCCATAACCAACTTT
Organism: Cunninghamia lanceolata; assembly: GCA_027924645.1. Taxonomy (NCBI): domain Eukaryota; kingdom Viridiplantae; phylum Streptophyta; class Pinopsida; order Cupressales; family Cupressaceae; genus Cunninghamia; species Cunninghamia lanceolata. Next base: position 20,932,159 of record BSBN01001965.1, read on the forward strand.
GATCTATTTGAGCAATCAAACAACTTTTGCCTAAACTACTTAAGTGAAAGATGTTACCTTTAGTCTCAGTACCGGATGCAATTTCAGTTCCGAATGCAATTTCAGTTCCAGAGCTTTCCAAGATTCTGCATTTTCCATCCTTGAAACGAAGATCATAACCCTTGTCAACCAACTGTCCAACACTGAGAAGATTATGCTTCAGTCCTTCCACATACAGAACATTATTTGTCTTGTTCTTACCATTAAAAGAGATGGATCCTCTGCCATAGATTCTACCAGTTAAGTTGTCTCCAAATTTCACAAGTCGTCCTTCATAATTTTCAAAACTCAAAAACTTACTATTGTCTCCAGTCATATGAGGAGAACATCCACTATCAATCACCCATTCATCCTTTTCAACAACTTGAGCAGCCAAGGCACTTTCTACATTTACACATCTAGCAAATTCAGTAGATATTGGATCTTCTTCTTTAATAGCAATGAACACCCAATCACCTTCTCCATGATCATATTCATCATCTGTGACTCCTTCTCTAGCTTCTTGGATATAGTAACAATTCTTCTAACCCTTGTACCTGTTAGGGTTTGGTTTTGAAAACCTCTCCAGACACCTTGAGGCAAAATGACCAATCTTATTACAAGCAAAACATTTAAGTGGCAACTTTCCTTCATACTTAGGGGATCCTCTTAGCATCCGTTTGGCAATGAGAGCTTCAAGATCTACAATTTCTATTTCAATATCTTCAAGATCCTTTCTTGTCTTCACAAATCTATTTGATCTTGCAGAAGAGATTTCACTCGGATCATATCTTTACTTTCCATACACACTGGCCTTGAATGCAAATTCAGACTTAGGAAGAGAATCACCAAACTCACTCATTTCAAATACTGAAAGCTTGCCAACTAGCTGATCTCTTGTGACTGTTGTTAATGTCCTGATTTCTTCAATGGCTGCAACCTTGTGCTTGTAAGCTGTAGGTAAGGATCTGAGCACCTTGGCAACAATTTCTGATTCATCCAATACTCCACCTGCATTTCTGATAGCGGTCACAAGTTTATTTACTTTTTGCATGTAGGAAGTAATGTTTTCATCTTCACTCATTATGAATCTTTCATATTTACCCTTCAGGCTTTGTAGCTTGGCACATTTAACATGTTTGTCACCTGCATACAGATTTTCCAATTTACTCCAAATCTCATTAGCAGTTTGCAAATCCAGGACATTTGCCAATTCGGTATCAAACAGGGCACTCAATAATGCTTCTTTGGCTCGAGTGTTGCGTTCAGCATCTTTGAGTTCATCTATATTTGAAGGTCCATTCTTCAGAATCTTATACGCATTCTTGGTTATTGTCCAAAAGCCATCACCCATACATTCTAGATGACACTGCATGCATACCTTCCAGAGGGAGTAATTTGTTCCATCAAATCTCAAACTTTCCTTTTTGTAGATTGACATCTTCGATCTCCTCAAGCGGTCAAGCTTCTTTTAGAGGAACTTAGCTCTGATACCAATTGTTGGAAATAGTCTGGACAACTAAGAGGGGGGTTGCATCAGTTGTCCCTAAACTTTAACCTTTTCTGAACCTTTTAAATCTTCTTTATAATCAGATTAATGATGAAAACATTTAAGCATAAATCAACATATGAGCAGAAACAACATGAACACACAACACCAGAATTTTGACGTGGAAAACCCAGTTAAGGGAAAAACCACAGTGGGGGTTAACCCACAAAAATACGTACCCTATTAAAAGTACTTAAGAAAATAGAAGGCACATGCCTTCGCACACAATGCCCAAAGCTCACTAATCAAGAAGAGACTCACTACCTACAAGAAATTATGATTTATACAGAAATAATGAACTAAGAAATAGCATCTACATTCATGCCTAAATTAGTCCCTTTGAAGGCTTAGAACTTCTGCTCTTATCTTCAAATTCTTCTCCACTGACACTTCACTCTATACTCCCTTCGCTCTTCTTCTTCTCTTCTCTGCTTTTGATCCCTTCTTCATATTTAATTCATTGTGTACAAGGATACTTTTCAACAACTATTCAACAAGTATTTATATGCTTCATCAACCTTGGAATGATCCACAAGGTCGGCTAAACTTGAGGCGGATCATCACACTGTCAGCCAAACACAACTGAGACTTGAATCTTTTTCTACAATCACGCCATGCTTCATAAAAATGCTCTTAGATCATCCGCAACATGCTAGGAACATCCGATCGGCCAAGACTGGGAAGAACATCAACCTCAAAGAAGAAATCTTCAATCAACAAGTTCAAACATCAGTGCGAACCTCCAACATAGTAGCCACACGATCCAAAGACCTCAACAAGTGCATTGAAATTACCAATAACATTCACTTTAAACCAAATTACCAGAATCATTTGTATCTTCCTCCAGAACCTCAAGAACATTATCTGCCATGACTGTCAAACTAGAAAGATAGCTTGTGGACCTCGAAACCATGAATCACTGGAGTTGATGATACATACTGATTTCCCAAACATGCCTCTAGATCTGCAGATCATCATTTTACATTACTGGAGCAATCCGGACCTCTTTCCTGTCACTCTGTCTCTCCTGAATAATGCAGGAACCAATTTTACTCAGATGGCTATAACTTCTTTAGATCTTAATGCGAACCTCTCAAATCTTAACTGAAGCTTCTTCAAACAAACCTCTACATAGCCATATGGTCCGCATATATTGATCTCCATTAATTTTCTCAATATCCTCAAAGTCCGGTCTTCTATACAGACAGCAAAATAGGATACAGTTGACACTAATGGCAACAAGGATATGTTGACATCAATGACAACACCACTTAGGCACATATTTGCAACAGATCATTTTGTTGATCATGTCTTTAGACAAGGCTTTAACATTACTAAAGATAAACCCATAAACAACAGACAAAGAAAATGATTATGCCCCCATCATAGCTCCTCTAGTTTTTGACATCCTTGAGTAGCATAAAAGGACATAATAACAAGAATCAAGATAATAAGACTTAAAACAACCATTAAACCTTTTTGCCATAGATATATGTTTTCTTGCAATAACTTTATAGAGTCATGTTTGATGTTTTAGGAAAGTCGATGTTGTTAGGTGTAGTTTGATGCCTCATTATCAAGATGATGTTTTAAAAGCTTGCTTTGTTGCATTGCTTGCTGTCTAGTGATAAAATCATGATCCAGTTTGTTATCCTCTGAGTTGTAGCATTCAAAAATCCAATTCACTAACTAGGTCGAGGATTTGCCCTCGGTCAAGTAAAGGATCAATTTATTATGGATGAACTGACAATAGACACGATGAAGAACGGGCCCTAAGGGACTGACTTAGTGCCTCGGGGGCTCATTGATAAATGGCCTTACCTACGTGACGACGCAGAGGCAATGTAGTTCAAAGTGTGGACTCTGTGGACCTAGGACCTAGGTGATGGGAAATGGTGTGGATTTGAATGGACAAAAGGATGGGTGATATGGGATGGAATGGATGGGAAGCCTTGAGGGCTCATCAATGATGGCCTTGCCTACGTGATAGCTGAGAGGCAATGTAGCTCGACAACAGTACTAATGATGGGGTTGCAGATGATTTGATGTATTTGGGATTTTCTAGATTTTGCTAATTTTTTTATATTTGTGGGATTTTTCTAGATTTTGCTAATGTTTTGACATTTTTGGGATTTTCGGATGGGAATTTGGATAGCTTAAATTCTAGATACCGATGATAAGGGAACATCATGGATAGGTAAATGGATGGGTGATAATGGATAATTGATGGGTAGGTAGAAGGAAACAAGGATGTGATCTCCAAGGAGTATGTCACATAGGAATGACTCGGGATTTGACATGACAAAGCTTATGACGAAGGAGGATGAGAGGCTTGGATTGTTTTGAAAAAGATAAGGTATATCTAGAGTTTTTCCAAAGCATGTTTCGACATTTTTCCCCCATATCTTTATCAAGATCAAAAGAGGAATGGAGGATGAATGGACTCAATATGATAGGTATATGTAGGATAAGGATGATAGGATGGTATGGTAAGATAGGATGGAAAATGATAGGGTCAATGAGACAATGTGCTCCCAAGGGTAAATGACATGGAAGATCAACCTACGCACAATGCTTATTTGCCAGGTTTTCATCATGGTACTTATCCAAGGCGCCACCAAGGATGGTTTTCACCGTCGGACGAAAGGATTTTTTTTTTTGAAACATTTGGATGGGAGAAGGTGGATATGGAGGGGAGAGACTCAAGTGTCTAGTTCCATGAAAGGTGATAGTGCTACTAGATGGATGTCATCACATGGACTATGTCAAGTGTTCTCATAGATGTTGGTAGGGGATTGCATGAAAGTGAGATGGAGAAGGTAGATAGTGGATTATGGAAGGTGTGATAGTGGATTATGATGCGGATTATGTAAGACTTATGCAAGGATGGAGGGAAGGTTTATGCAAAAGCATGGACCCTAGGAATAGGATGGGGAAGATATGTAGGATAATAGTGGAAGGAAAGGGAGATGGAGGTATGTGGAAATGTCATGGGATGGAAGGGAACCATAACCAACAGTTGCACATACCGTGATAAACATTGAAGTTTATGATGGGAAGGTGGTGTAGGAAGCAATGGAGATTTTTGCTTAGTGGATGAGTGATTTAGGCATTTAGGGACCCACATAGACTGAGTATTTTTCTAAATTTTGCTTGTCATGTGGGATGGAAGAATTTAAGACTTTTAGATGGAATGGGATTTTTGGATGGAATAGGAGAAAGTGGATGGTTGGGATTCTTGAGAGGTGGATGCCTCATTTAACTTGATGGATTTTTTCTTAGGTACCCAAACCATTTTTCTTTTAGACTTTACTTGCGAAGGTATGGGCTTGGGTACATGCAGCTTTTGTGTAGCTTCTGAGGTAATTACTTGTTGCTTGGGGACCCACACCTTTTTTAGTTTTGCTTTGAGGTGTGTGGGTGTGTGCAGCGTTTGAGATGGGTTTTTCTTTGATTCTTTCCTAAGGTATTAGGACCCTTAGGATTTTTGACTTTATGAAAGGATGCATTCCAATGTTTATTTTTGAATCCCATAGGTTTGGTGGAATGAGTGGAAGCTTCATGTTTAGACAATATGTGCATTTGTCGGTCATGATTTGAAATGTGAGGGAATGTGTAGATGGATGAATTTGGCATTGGGAGAAGTGGAAGCAAAGTGGATGGAGGGATAGTAGGAGTTGGAAGGAGTGGAGGTAAAGTGGATGGTGGAAGGTGTATGGTCACATGCTTTTGACATTTATAGGATGAGGGAGGTAGAATGGCGACATATGTTTTGGGAATATGATAGGGTTTGCAATGGGAAGTGGTGGATTTAGAAGGCATGGAGGAAATACCAACATCATGAGATTGCTTTTCTTGGGGAGTATAACCAAGGCCATAAGAGGGTGGAGGTACGTCAACATGGATAGGCTCCAAAATACCTTGTTCATGAAGGCCTAAGCCTTTATCTTGATAGTTCATATTTTGGAGTATGCAGTGGACAATGGGATTATGAGTGATTTGGACACTAGATGCAAGCTCATTATTTGATGGGGAAGGTGAAGTGGTAGATAATGGTTGCTGCTCAAAGAACATTCATGGATGAAGGTAGTGAGACCAAGGGAATAGGATAACGGATTTGCAACATGGTCGATAATGGATGGTGGAGGATCATTAGGATCTTGATTATCATTATGCTCACTAATATCCAAGTTATTGGTTTGATCATCTATGTGCACTTGGGAGGCAAGTGTCTCATCAAGGAAAGTGTGTGTTGTTGGATCATGGATAGGACTAGGTGGAGGATGGATAGGACTAATGGAGGTCTCTTGCTCATGGATGGTTATGGGGTTATGGATAGATGGGGTAATAAGCTCATGACCATGGAATGACTAAAGTTGGCTAAGAGGATCATCATGGTTCGCTTGATCCTAGATAGGACCTTGATCATAGACGGGATCTTGATCATAGATAGGATTAAGTGTGATATGGATGGGATCAATTTGCTCATGTATAGGTTCTTCATCAATGATAATACCTTGATCATAGAAAAGATATAGGTTATGGATGGGTTGGATTTGGGTTTCTTTCTCATGTATGGGTATAGGATCAAGTTGTTCATGGATATCTTCTTCATAGGTAATATCTTGATCATGGAAAAGATAAATGTTATGGATGGGCAGAATGAAAGTAATTTGATCTTGATTAGGACTAGGACTTGATGTTTTCACATGCTTAGGAATAGGTTCTTGACATACCTCTTGGGTTACTTGAATAGAAGTGATAGGATCTTGGATAGGCTTGACATGCTCTTGAGGGTTATCAACATGAGGGGATGATGGATCTTGACTTGGATTCATTGGTGGGGATTTTTCAATAGGCTCAAGGGGTTGTGGACTTTATGATGGGGTTGAAGCAATGGATGTGTTTGAAGGCTCTTTGATAGGCTCTTGGGTAGGTGTTTTATGACATGGAGATGGTTGGTTCCTTGGTAATAGCCATTGGATCACATCCTTCATGAGTGTATGGGTGGATGGGCAATATAATGGATGGAGAATAATGGTAGAAGGCATAGGCTTATGATTAAGGTTAGGATTGCTTGTGCTAGATGGGGATGACATGGGATGAGTGGATTTTGATTTCTCCATGGCTTTTATTTTGCTATAATATTTTGGAAAAAGTCTTTCGAGAAGATCGTTCAAGGATTCTTTGGTTGGTGGATTAGAGCTTGGGGAACTTGATGGCAGTGTTGGTGTAGGACTAGTATGCTTTGGGATATGCATTCTAGGGGATGGTGATGGAGGACTAGTAGATGGAATGGTATATGATTCCAAATGTAAGGCAGTATTTCCCTTGTCAATAGTATCATTAAGATGGGTTAAGGATGCGTGATCTTGGTATCTAGAGGGAAAAGGTGTTGTAACCAAGCTTTTATCAAATGGATAAGGGGATATGTCCTTTAATGAATATCATTTTGTGGAAGATCCAGTTTGTAAATCCCCAACTTCTTGTTGTAAAGCTCAGATTTGTTGTGTGAGTGCTTCTAATGGATTTGTCACATCCTTAGCTTTCTTATTTTTGGGAGCTTCAGTTTCATTTGTTTGCCTTGTTTCTCTCAATTTTTCTATGCCAAAATTGGAAGGTAACTTTGCTCCTTGTTGTGCTAGCATAAGGAAGTACTTTGTGGGATCTGTGTGATGCAGAGGCTTCCACACTAAAACCTTGACATACAGCATGTATGTCTACAACCCATCATCATCATCATATTTTCTGTTAACATAGTCAGCATCATCATATTTTCTCTTGCCGACCGATATCCTCCTGCAGACAAACCTTCGACCTTTTGCCTGTCAGCAGCATCAACATATTCGGCTATCGGCAGCATCATCATATTCGGCAAGCGCAATCATCCTCCTGACGATCACTATACATCTTACCGCCAAACGCTTTCTGCAGCATCATGATGTTCAACATCATGTTCATCAGCAGGATATAAAATATCCGGTTCCTCCCATATATCCTGATGACGACAACTTCAAGCACCTTTCCTTCGATGCTTACGTCACCCCGATATCCGACTACTCAAACAACAGCATCAGGATATGACTTATCCTGTCAAATGAAACATCCTGATGACGATGACGTCATATGCAGTTCCCTCAATATCCTGCTGTCGGCCAAACTTAACATTATTGGCCCGCGATGATTTTATCAACCCGATCGACTAACTTATGCCGATATACTCTTCCTCGGCAACACCTGATGATAATCACCCAAATGCGCATTCACCTTATGCAAACTACTGCATCATGATCACCTCCATCTATTCAGACGATGCCCGATGTAACTGCAGGATATACACAGAAATATCCTGATGATGCAGATGCGAAACCTTAGCAGATTTTTACCACCGTTCTGATCCTCCGAACCTCCTGGGATGACCCGATCCGCTTCCTGGACGACTTTCCAGACTCTAACAACCAGCACGACCTAGCACATACCCATGCTAGGGTTCTCAACACCTCTCGACTGTGATCCTGCACACATACATGTGAACAAACATAAAATGCAAACTAAATCCTAAACTATTGTACATAGCCATTCCACCGATTCGACGAATCAACCGGTGGAATGGATCAGCGAATCCATGAAACCACCAGAATAGCAACTCAATTACACAATGGAATTCAAAACAGAGAATGGACACAAACAGGATCTCTTTATTGATTTCAAAAGATGCAAATACAATATTCTGTCTCTCTCTCTGTCTCACTCTATCTCTCCTCTTCAATGCAATCTAGCTCCTCAATCTGTATCTATATATCTCAATCTGTCCTAAGACCAACCGATCCTACTGCATAAATAGGAACTCCTTGCGAGTACTACCACTCGATTCCAAGCGGCTGGGAGCTTCCAAGCGGCTGGGGGGAATCCAACCGAACATACAGCATAACAGCTGTCCTAACAACCTATCTAAAAATAGTAAAGTATGGTCAACATGACCTTATTACATGCATTGGTCTTATAAGACCTTCTTGGAAACATTAACAAGACCTATAACAAACTAACTGCCTCATGGAGGCCAACTGTCAGGTAGGTGCTCCTGCACCACTGTGGCAACGACCCTATCCATCATCTTTAGGAATTTTGGATCTTGAAGTTGTTTAAGGAGTTATGCTTGAGTAATCTCCTCATCATCAGAATTATGCACATTATTGTTTAGGGAACCCATTTTTTGCTTTTGTTTAGATTGGGACCTAGTCTGAACCATGCAAGTTTGTGGATGTGAAAGAAGTTGGATGCAAGACTTGAGTGATTTGGTTTGTGAGGGTGAACTTGGTGTGGTTGAGATGACAAGATTTTCCTAAGGTTTGAATTTTGATCTACTATTGTTCAAACAAATGTGCTCTTGAGGTAAAAGATAGTCAAAGTACGGAGAGTTGATCACCGCTATTGATATGTGTTAGGGTAAAATGTGGATTAATCAAATGAACAATAATAAACCCAAACATCAACTGAATAATGAAAACAAGAAAGATTGAATGAAATAAGGCAATGAACAATACAGTGCAAACCTTCCCTGTTTCAAAGCTTCTGTTGTTTGCCTATTACAACAGTCCTTTGCTGATGAAGTAGGCCCTCAGTGAGTGCACTCTTTTAGCTGTGTTGTAGGATGTCGGTAGTAAATAGTTGTGTTGATAAATAATGTTGTGAAGTAGAGCTTCAAAGCAAATGGTGATCTCAAGTAGATTGTATTGGGGGTGCCAAAGGCATGCTGGTGGATTTCTGCAGAGTAACAATACAAAACCTGGATGAATAGAATGAGAGGATGAGGCTTCTTTTATAGACTCAGAAGAATGAGAATCAATGGTTGAGAAGAAGTGTGATGATCAACAGCTGAGAATGGTTGAGGAATGTGCAACCGGTGGAAATAAGACAAGTGTCTCAGCTCCATCATGAAAGAGGGGACTTGACAACATTGATTAGAGAGTTAACTCCTTTAACTGATCAGTTAACAAACTTGATTAGTCAGTTGGAAGAATGAATTATGGAATTGACTGAATTGATTGAGGGATTAACTCAATTGACTGGTTAGTTAACACTTTTGATTGATTAGTTAACTAACTTTTGATTTGAGAAGAAATAGGACATGTGGGTGAGGGAAAATAAGGTAATTAAATATTTAATATATTTAATTACATGTGCAACAGGGTGAGGTGGATAAGGTGAGGTGGAAAGGTGAGGTGGAAAGGTGAGGTGGATTTTTAAAATTAGAACTTAGGATAGAGAGATTTATGAACAATTAAATAATTTAGGATTATTTAATTATGTGAAGCATTTAGAAGAATTTAGGGAATTTTAATTAAATAAATTGATTTTATTTAAATATGGAATAGTGAACTGATTAAATAAATTTAGAATATTTATTTAATTGATAGAAGAATGGAATAAATATTTAGAATATTTATTTAATTGATTCATGTCATTTTTAGGCGTATACATTTTGCCCCTCTTTGATACAATGCAGTTTACAGCGTTGCTTCAAAGAATCGATTGTTGAATAATGATACATGCCCCAGTTTGCCCCTAGTACAGGTTATGATGATAGGATGCCCCCTCGGGAGATTGGATGAGAAGAAGGCAGAAGGCATGAGACGAACAATCTCACGATGAAGAAGGATGGAGAAAGAGCCGAATGATACACGATGCAAGATAGAATGATAACACACACAAGCAAGCAAGTATGCACAAATGACACAAGAACAAATAAGGTATTGCCCCTGTCTAGCAGTAAACCAATGATATACTGATAATGATATACGACAGTGTTGTCATGGTGGGGAACGATATATCCCTAGACCAACACGGTAGGCGTGTTGTCATGGCGGGGAATGATAGATCCCTAGAGCAACATGAAGAATAGTGTCTGGTTTCAGGAAATGGAGCATGTCGTGTAAGACACATGTGTTGGTTTGATTTCGACAATGCAACATCCTGTATAAGATAATTGATTGATTAACTGATCGAGTTGGTTTATGACCAGACAAAGATCAAGACCTTGATTGTGATTGGATCATTTGTGCAAGACTGACTTGACTTGATTGGTATGGATTAAGGATGGACCTTGCATTTGGATCATTGCTCAGACTGACTGGACACGGATGAAAGATATGATGATAGATAGAAATTTGATTAATAGAAGAAAGACTCGATAGAAGGACTCACAAGCTTTTATTTGTATTGATACTCTACATTGTTGGATCTTTATTGCATGGGGTATGGTATGGATGTATAAATGGATATAAGATGGATGCTTTGCTATTGGAGTGCTTTATTTCATCATTGGGCAATTTATTTTTTTGGTACTTTTTTTGAAATGTTGTAAGTTAATACAAGCATCTAGGTATAATTGAACCAAGATGACCTAAGTACTACTTACATGGATTTTGATTTAGCAAGTTAATACAAGCATCGAGGTATAATTGAACCGAGATGACCTGAGTACTTCTTGCATATCAACAAACAAGGATTGCCCCCGTTCACGTTAGACCTTTGATGTCCTCGATGATCTTTTGCCGATCATGTCTTTAGACAAGGCTTCACATTACTAAAGATTAATCCACAAACAACAAACAAAGAAAATAATCATGCCCCCATCATAGTGTCTCTAGCTTTTGGCATCCTCGAGTAGCATAGAAAGGCATGATAGCATAAATCAAGACTCAAAGTTTTTAACCATGTTTCCAATTCATAAAACATTTTTGCATTTAGATATGTTTGTCTCTTGCCATAATTTTGAGTAAAATCATTTAGAAGGCCTTAGGAGTTTGTTTGCTTTGCTTTGGATAGGTTAATGTCTTGTGTCAGGATTTCTGCTTGAAAGTGGGCTTTGCTTGCGCTTGCTTGCTTGGTGAGAAGATTCCACAAACCTTCATTGGTGAGATGGACCCTAAGGGACTGACCTAGTGCCTCGGGGGCTCATTGCTAAATGGCCTTGCCTACATGACGACGCAGAGGCAACGTAGTTCGGGGTAAACCCTAATGGACCATGGATGGACTAGAAGACAGACGACAAAAAATGGGACGGATGGGACAATGGGAGCCTCAAGGGTACATTTGAGAAATGCCCTTGCCTACGTGACAACGCAGAGGCAGCGTAGTTCATGGACTTGGACTTTGATGGACCTAAGATATGGATTAGATGAGACATGATATGGAACAAACATGGATCAGATATGGAACAAATAAGACTTGACATGGAACAGATATGGATTAGACATGGAATAGATATGGATCAGATATGGATCAGATATGGAATAGATATGGATCAGATAAGACACAATATGGAACAAATATGGATCAGATATGGATCAAATAAGACACGATACGGATCAGATAAGATACGATATGGAATAGACATGGATCAGATATGGAATGGATACGGAATAGATAATACTAATGACAAGGAAACACCACGGATAGGTAGATGTATGGGTGAATGGAATAGGTAGGTAGAAGGAACCAAGGATGTGATCCCCAAGGACTATGTCGTATAAGAATAACGTGCCCCATTGTAGGTAGAATACTTAGGATTTTTCATGACAAAGCTTACGATGATAAGAGGATGAGAGGGTAATGAAGGATTTGCATGGTTTGGAGGGATAAGGTATGTCAAAAGACATCTAAAACATTTGTTAACATTGTGCCTCCAATCTTTATCAAGACCAAAGAGAATAGAGAAAAGGAAGATTAGGATGGATAGACTAGATAGTATAGGTAGGATAGGATAGGAAATGGTATGAAAGGAAACTGGTAGGAGAAAAGTGATATGCCGATGAGACAAGGTGCCCCCAAGTGTAGGTGACATAGAAAATCAACTTACACATGACGCCTGTTTGCCAGGTTTTCATCATGGTACTTATCCAAGGCGCCTATTTGCCAGGTTTTCACCATTGGATGAAAGGATTTTTCTTTACTTTTTTTTTTTGAAACATTGGGATAGGAGAAGGTGGATGGATGCTATCACACGGACCATGTCAAGTGTTCTCATAGATGTTGGTAGGGGATTACATGAAAGTGATATGGCGTAGGTAGACAGTGGATTATGATGCAAAATATGGATGGAAATCTTATGAAAAAGCATGGACCATAGGAATAGGATGAGGAAGATATGTAGGATAATAGTAGAAGGAAGGGGGGATGGAGGTATACGAAAATGTTGTGAAATGGAAGGGAATCATGACCAACAATTGCACATACTGTGATAAACATTGAAGCTGGTGATGGGAAAGTAGTGTAGGAAGCAACGAAGACTTTTGCTTGTGGATGAATGACTTAGGCATGTAGGGATCCACATAGACTGAGTAGTTTTCTGATTGTTACTTGTCATGTGGGATGGAAGAATTTGAGACTTATGGATGGAATGGGAGAAAGTAGACGGTTGAGATTCTTGAGAGGTGGATGCCTCATGTAACTTGAGGCCTTTTTGCTTAGGTGCCCAAACCATTTTGCTTTTAGATAGTACCTGTGGAGGTATGGGCTTGGGTGTATGTATCTTTTGTGTAGCTTCAGAGGTAATTATTTGTTAGATGCGAACCCACACCTTTTTCAGTTTGGCATATAGGTGTGTGGGTGCATGCAGCTCTGGAGAAGGACGCTTCTTTGATTCTTGGATTTTGTATCCTAGGTCATGAGGACTCTTAGGATTTTTGACTTGATAGGTAGAGGCATCCAGATTTTTATGGTTGAATTCTCTTGAGATGGTGGAAGTGGAGTTTGAGGAAGTTCTTTGTTTAGACAACACGTACATTGGTTGGTCATGATTGGGATTGTTAGAGGATTCATAGATGGATGGATAAGGTTTTGGAAGAAGTGGTGGTAAAATGCATGGAGGGATATTAGGAGTTGAAAGTAGTGGAGGTAGATTGGATGGTGGAAGGTGTATGGTCACATGCTTTTGACAATTGTAGGATGATGGAGGTGGAATGGCGACATACGTTTTAGGGATATGATAGGGTTTGCAATGGAAAGTCTTGGACTTTGGAGGAGTGGAGGAAGTGCCAACATCTTGAGATTGTTCACCTTGGGTTATGTATCCAAGGCCATATGAAGGAGGAGGAACATTGACATGGACGGGCTCCAAAATACCTTGTTCGTGAAGGCCTAAGCCTTTACCTTGATAGTTCATATGTTGGAGTATGCGGTGGATAGCGGGATTATGTGTAAGTGGAATATTAGACACAAGTTCCTTATTGGATGGAGAAGATGAGATAGAGGATAATGGTTGCTGGTGTTCTAAGGAGGAACACTCATGAATGAAGGTGGTAAGACCAAGGATATATGGTGGAAGATTTGCAGCATGGTCGATAACGGATGGCAGAGGAGTATTACTGGTTTGATCTTCTATGCTTGCTTGGGAGGCAAGTGTCTCATCAAGGGAAGTGGAAGTTGTTGGAACTTGGATAGGACTAGATGGGGTTATAAGCTTAGGACCATGGAACGCATAAAGTGGGCTTAGAGGATCATCATGGTTTGCTTGATCATAGATAGGCTTGTCATCATAGATGGGATCTTGATCATAGATAGGATTTAGCGTGATGGAATTAAGGTGCTCTTGTATATGTTCTTCATCAATGATAATATCTTGATCATGGAAAGGATATAGGTTATGCATGGGATGGAATTGGATTTCCTTCTCATGTATAGGTGTTGGGAGATGGATAGGATCAAGTGGCTCATGGAGAGGTTCATTATTATGGATATCATCTTGATCATGGAAAAGATACATGTTATGGATAGGTTGCAAGAAAGTGATTTGATCTGGACTTAGACTAGGGATTAATGTTTCCTCATGCGTAGGATTAGACTCTTGACATACCTCTTGGGTTTCTGGAATGGAAGTGGATAGCTCTTGGATAGCTTCGTGGTTGACAACATAGATGTTTGATGGACCGTGACTTTGGTTCATGGTAGGAGGTTCTTCGATAAGCTCAAGGGGTTGCAAATGACATGAAGGATTTTTGGTAAGGTCAAGGACTGGAATTTGGGGACATGGTTGACTCTCTGCGAGTAGCCCTTGGATCACATCATTGGTAGGTGTATGAATAGGTGAATGAGTGGATTTAGCTTTCTCTCTAGCTTTTCTCTGGTTGTATAAATTTGGAAAAACTCTTTCCCACCACTTATCTGATTCTTTTTTGGTCATCCATTTAGAGTTTGAGGAACTAGATGGTGGTGTTGGTGTAGAACTGGTATGCTTTGGGATATGGGTCTTAAAAGATGGTGAAGGAGGACTAGTAGATGGACTGGTATAGGATTTCCAACTTAAGGTGGTGCTTGCCTTGTCATGAGCATCATTAAGACGGGAAATAGATGTATGAGTTCGGGGCAAGGCATAGCTAGTACTGGCACGTTCGGCTTGCAAGATTGCCATTTCTTGTTGTAAGACTTGGATTTGTTGAGAAATTGCTATACACTCTTGGGGCGAGGGACCTGAGTTTATTTGCAATTACAGATATTAGACTTTTTGAGCAAATGCTTCTAATTGGTTTGTCATCTTGATAAAAACTGGCAGAAGTCTAAAAAAGCCTACTGTTTTGGATACGCAACTTTAGAGGCACAATTTCAGAAGGTAAATGCACAGCAAGTCGAGGTAAATGCACAATTCTGGTAGAGGATAAATGCGCAACTCTGGTTTCTTCAAATAATTTTACAAAGTTTTTGACACGTTTTTTAGTGCTTTTTGGTTTCTTGGTTGCAAGTTGGTCTTTTGATCTAATTTTTCTCTATTATGGCAAGAAGACACAGCAAACACAAAGATATTTTTATGGTGTTTTTTTATTTTTTTGAGATTTTTTTTTTTACTCTATTTGGACTAAGAGAAAAAAGCAAGTACAAAATCCTAGCCTCGAAATGGATTACAAGGGTTTTTGGCCACCAGAACAAGAGGTGTTTAATGAGAGCAACCGTTCGAGTGGTTACACATGTGGTGGCACTACTCTCCATTATGGAGTCTCCCAGCCTCAAAGGGTTACGCCTTAGAGGGTTTTGGGAGCGGTTGGTCATCGGTGTAACACAGCAGCACTCATTGCAGGAGGTTTTCACCTCAAGCACAATTTATTTTAAGTGGCTTGGTAGGGCTTGGCTTTAGCCTGTTACCACTCAGGGTCGTTCCCACTTGGACAGGCGTGCATCCAAGGGCAGGCCCCCCTAAAGGTTAAACAAATAGAATAACAAGTTTGGCACTTTGGTCACCCAGTTAAGGGGAGAGCATAAGCCTATTGTCATTCGCAAGCACAAAATACACTGGTTAATCCAACCTAGTTAAAATTAGAAAAACTAAATGGGCTATTCTACTTGTGCACTCACGTGGTTGTTAACTTTGAAATGATTAGGAGATAGCAATGATTCTTTCCTTTGCAAGATAGCAATATTCTTAACTGATGAAAATTAGAACTAGATGAAAATTGTATGCAAGTTGCATGAACAATGGTTTACTCCTTCCTAATTAGAACTAGATGGAAATTGTATGCAAGTTGCATGAACAATGGGTTACTCCTTCCTAATTAGAACTAGATGAGAATTGCATGCAAGTTGTTTTACTTTTCCCCTAGTTAATCTATGATGTGTGTGTTAAGGAAAATAGAACTATCTAGCTCTCAACACTATAGAAGATATATCAGAAGTTTCTTTTCTCCTTTCTTTGACAAGTGTTTAAGTCAAGCTACACAGAGAAATCATTAGTTTTCAAGAAAAAATGCTAGATTTAAGCTTGGAAAGATAGCTAAACTTTTACTGTAAAAATAGCTGAAAAAAGGATAAAATCACTTGATCAAACCTATCCATTGTGAAGTCCATGGAATTACCTTTCCAACGAGTGTTTATTTGCGTGATTACGAGTTCGTATGCTCCTGTTATGGTGAAAAGAAAAAGATACCACCCTTATGGCTTGTAGAAGAAGGTAGGATGGAGAATTGTTGGATAAAACAATGCACCCTACGGAAGCACCTTTCAGACCACTGGATAAAAGGATGCGGAAGCACCCTTCAGACCACTAGATAAAACAATGCACCTTGTGGGAGCACCCTTCGGACCACTGGATAAAAGGATGCACCCTGCGAAAAAGCTATTAGGATAGTTGGATAAAAGGATGCGGGAGCACCCTTTGGACCACTCAATAAAGCGATGCACCCTACGGAAGCACCCTTTGGACCGCTTGATAAAAGGATGCACCTTGTGGAAGCACTCTTCGGACCGCTGGATAAAAGGATGCACCCTGTAAAAAAAGCTCTACGGACAGTTGGATAAAAAGACATGGAAGCACCCTTCAGACCACTAGATAAAGCGATGCACCCTACTGAAGCACCCTTTGGACCGCTGGATAAAGCGATGCACCTTGCGGAAGCACCCTTTGGACCGCTGGATAAAAGGATGCACCCTGCAAAAAAGCTCTTCAGACAGTTGAATAAAAGGACGCGGAAGCACCCTTCGGACCACTGGATAAAGCGATGCACCCTGCGGAAGCACCCTTTGGACCGCTGGATAAAAGGATGCACCCTCGAAAAAATCACAGAGATTTTTTTCAGTCTCTGATTTTTGTGAATTAACAGGTGATTCTAAGGTTTTCGACCCTTCTGAGCACGTTGGTGATGTCAGTTTCAGCCTAGGAGGTCACCTTTTGATAGATCCTTGCAAAACTCAACAATGGGGTTTAGAGAAACACAAATTTTTACTACAAAAATTTGTAAAAAAAAACATAAAATTGCACGGTGGGTGCCAAAAATGTTAGGGTAAAATGTGGATTAATCAAATGAATAATAATAAACCCAAACATCAACTGAATAATGAAAACAAGAAAGATTGAATGAAATAAGGCAATGAACAATATAGTGCAAACCTTCCCTATTTCAAAGCTTCTGTTGTTCGCCTATTACAACCGTCCTTTGCTGATGAAGTAGGCCCTCAGTGAGTACACTCTTTTAGCTATATTGTAGGATGTCGGTAGTAAATGGTTGTGTTGATAAATAATGTTGTGAAGTAGAGCTTTAAAGCAAATGGTGATCTCAAGTAGATTGTATTGGGGGTGCCAAAGGCACGCTGGTGGATTTCTATAGAGTAACAATACAAATAACCTGGATGAATAGAATGAGAGGATGAGGCTTCTTTTATAGACTCAGAAGAATGAGAATCAACGGTTGAGAAGTGTGATGATCAACGACTGAGAATGGTTGAGGAATGTGCAACCAGTGGAAATAAGACAATTGTCTCAACTCCATCATGAAAGAGGGGACTTGACAACATTGATTAGAGAGTTAACTCCTTTAACTGATCAGTTAACAAACTTGATTAGTCAGTTGGAAGAATGAATTATGGAATTGACTGAATTGATTGAGGGATTAACTCAATTGACTGGTTAGTTAACACTTTTGATTGATTAGTTAACTAACTTTTGATTTGAGAAGAAATAGGACATGTGGGTGAGGGAAAATAAGGTAATTAAATATTTAATATATTTAATTACATGTGCAACAGGGTGAGGTGGACAAGGTGAGGTGGAAAGGTGAGGTGGATTTTTGAAATTAGAACTTAGGATAGAGGGATTTATGAACAATTAAATAATTGAGGATTATTTAATTATGTGAGGCATTTAGAAGAATTTAGGGAATTTTAATTAAATAAATTGATTTTATTTAATTATGGAATAGTGAACCGATTAAATAAATTTAGAATATTTATTTAATTGATAGAAGAATGGAATAAATATTTAGAATATTTATTTAATTGATTCATGTCATTTTTAGGCGTATACAATATGGACTACTTTTATCAAGATTACACTAGTGTAGTTCCGAGATGAAGGATGATATGTCATGTTATGAAATTAACTAGATTTTTGTTTTGAATTTTGGAAGATCTTAATGACACCTTAGTAGGAAACTTGGTTTGCTTTGTTTGATGTTTTTACTATGGATGATATGGCAAATGGAAGCAGTTTGGAAAATGGATGCGAAACTGATTTGCATGGTTTTCCTGAGATCACAAATGAGGTATATGCAATAATGGGTATCCAAAACTGGTTCAATTTTTTCTCTAAAGTGTACAAAATAGCTCTCTGTTTTTTGAGTTCTGTAGAAGGTTTGCCTTTTTGTTTCAGTTTTCTCGATCTTAGCTTGTTTTCACAATATTTCTTGAAGCAAGTCTGGTATTTTTTCTAATGATTTATATCAATTAGTTGCAAGAAAATACATCAAACAAGAAGATTCCATGTTGTTTTTACAAATTTGTGACCAAAAGCAAGCATAATCCTAAGGTTGGCAAGGATAGTATTCGATGAGTTCCAACTTGGGTTTTACCCCAGCCACTTCCATAAAGGTGTGACAGATAGTAACTTGGTAGCACCGGCTCCCCTCCATGGCACTCACTTCTCACGCATATCAAGTTACAGTTCCTCCAAAGAGTTAAACTTTTCTATCTCCACACTAAATGAGTGTATGACGTTGGACAGCTCTAGAGGTTCCTCCTCCTGTGTCACCAAATAGGGGTTTTTGGCATTCTAAAAACAATGGCTTTTTAGTATGGACATTCGTTTGGGTGGTTACACATGTGGCAATTACTCTAATAAGGAGGCTTCCCTGCCTGCAGAGGTTACGCTCCATAGGGTTTTGGGGGAAACATTTGTCGGTGTAACACAGTGGCACCCGTTGTTTGCAACTTTCGTCACAAACATAATTTATTTATAGTGACTTGGAGGTGGCTTGGCTTTAGTCCGTTGTCACTTAAGGTCATCCCACTTGGAAGGAAAGAATTCCAAGAGCAGGCCTCTCTAAAGGTTACACATGTAAAATGATAAGTTTGGCATTCTGGTCACCCAAGAAAGGGGAGAGCATAGGCCTATTATCATTTCCAAGCATGGAGAACAGTGGTTCTTTATCTTCCTAGTTAAAACAAAAATAACTAAATGTGTTAACTCTACCAAGCACAGAAATTTATAACAAGATAGCAATAACTTGGAAAAGATTGTTTATCATAACCTTCTAACAAATCTAGGTGTAGATTGTTGCTTGAAGAAATAAACAAGTGTTACTTTCCCCTATTAAGCTATGTGATGGATTGTAGTGCAAGATAGTAAAAACATAAAGAAATTGTTTAGTTTTAACCCCTAGGTTGGGACTATGTTCAAGTTGTTTAATTAGAGAGCAATAACTTTGAAAAGATGGTTCATTTTATCCCTTAAACAGATCTATGTGAAGGTTTGTTTGTTGCAGAAGAAAACAAATTACTTTCCTTTAATTTATTGCTAGATGAGTGATTTGTAATTGCAAGATTGACTTGAAAGATTTGTTCAGTTTTTAACCACCTAAGTTGGGACTAAGTGCAAGTTGTATGCAACAAATCAGTTTACTGCTTCCTATTTTAATCTAGATGAAATTTGTATGAAGAGGTTAGATTACTATCCCTTAATTAAATCTAGATGAACTAAGGATGTAGCTAAATGACTAAACAACATTCCTACACCTGCAAGAAGATGTTAGTACGGAAAGCTTTGTGAAACATTACAATTTTTCTAACAAAAAGTAAATGTGCAAGAATAGGAAGCAAATGTGCAACACTGCTCAGTAAAAGTGTAGAAATGTGAATGCGTAGGATTATGCTATAAATGTGCAGGAAGATTTATCATATGCGTGGAAAGACTTATCATATGCGCGTAAAGATTTATCATATGCATAGGACTGATTATTTTGTTCTTGTAGGCTCTATTTTTGGCATGGATGCGCAGAACTGGAACTCGTATGCACCAAAACGACCTGTTACAACTTCAAGTGCACCAAAAACTCAAATTTGATGTTAAAAATGGGGCAATGCCTCACAGTGGGTGCCAAAAATGTTATCAGAAAATGTGAACAATAGTATTAAACAACTAATCATCCAATAACTCAATGGAAATTGATGTAAACACAAGTAAACGAAGAATATACCTTCGAATACCATTTTACCTCTATGCTTCCATTGTTCGCCTGTCTCCTCTTGATCTTGATGGTAATGGAGCTCTCAGAAGTGTGCACTTCCTTGTTGTTGAAGATGACAAGAGTAGAATGGCTATGGGTGGATTATGCAATGGAGATCACACTACAATGCAATACTAATGGATATGGATTGATGGAGACATGATTGGATGAGGATTGTGATAATGAGGTTGTGTGAATGCAAGTGGATGATAACTTTACCAAAGGCACGTTGGTATGATTCTTACAGAGTAAGATTACTTAAGATTAGATGGATGCAAAATGAGGGAATGAAGGTTCCTTTTATAGGCTCAAGAGAGGCCAAATCCAAGTGTCAATAGATCCATGACTGGAGGAATTACCTGTGAGGTGTACAGTTGATAAAGCTTGAGAGAATGTGTGTGAATTAGGAGAGGACAAGTGTCCAAGCCTTATTCATGAGTTATGGGAGTTAACAAAATAGATTGAAGAGTTAACTGAGATGATTGATCAGTTAACAGAACAGATTGAGGACTCAACAGAATAGATTGACCAGTGAACTCAATTGACTAATTAGTTAATAGATTTGATTGATGAGTTAACTAATTGACTAGAGGAGAAATAGGACATGTGGGTGAGGGAATATTAGCTAATTAAATATTAAAATATTTAATTACATGTGCAACATGGTGAGGTGGAAAGGTGAGGTGGATTTATGAAATTAGGACTTTAGGATAGAGGAATTTAGGATTAATTAAATAATTTAGAATTATTTAATTATGTGAGACATTAGAAGAATTAGGGATTTAATTAAATAAAATTGATTTTATTTAATTTTGGGATATGAATCATTTAAATAAATTAGAATATTTATTTAATTGATAGAAGAATAAGAATTAAGATAAATATTAAAATATTTATTTAATTCAACACAAGCCATTTTTAGGTGTATACATTTTGGTGATTGTTCCGATCTTCGACCTAGGACTAGACAATGTATGGGACTCAAGATTAGGATGTAATGCAAACTAATGACTCTAGGATAAGATAATGGGAATGGAATGGTACGACTCTATAGATGACAAAATTGATGCAAGAACTCAAGACAACTCTAGGTCTGAAGATAATTGTGATGCAAGGCTTTACCTGTGCTATGATGGATAGACACAAGGACAAGTGATCAAGAGAGGGTATGCTAAAGTAGGAGATGATGAACTCCAAGAAGATTTCCCTACTCAAAGATAATGATATATTCCCTAACTCAAGGATGATGAACCTTAAGTGAGATGGGTGATTAATAGCCAATGTTTGATTCAAGACCCAAGGAGAGTAACCTAAGTGCAAAATGGATATGCAAGGACTGAGGACATGACAGAATAGAATGATCGGAATATGCAAGGACTAGGTGGAATGATCTAGATATGCAAGGATTGAAGGATCAAAACTAAAGAATAATTCTCCAAAGAGAATTAAACGCTAGGTTTGATTTGGACATGTAAGTCGGGTTCATTCATTAGATAGAAATTGCTCAGCAATATGTTTCGGTTGCGGTAGTTCTTCAAGATGCATTTTTTGATAGACCTTGAACTATGATGTGTATGTTTGAAAAAACGGAAAGTGGATCTTCGCTTAGGGATTTTGGTTTTCCAAGGGATCATGTAGATGTTTGTGTTGTTTTGACCTTTTAAGCAAGTTTTCGACGTTTTGTAAGGTTGAAATGTTATAGATTCAAGGTGTGGTGTTTGGTTGAGATTGACAATGTTTGTTTTTGAACACACACGCAAAACACGATAGACTGAATAGTTTGGATGACTCTAATATAAAATCAGAGTAGAAGTCTAAACGAGGGCCTAGATTAGCCCCAAATTTTCACTAGTCTCGACAAATTTGAAGACACTCATAAGCATGCACAACCTAGGTTGGAAAGAGGATACTACTTGTTGAGTCCCTACTTGGATTGCTCCATATACTGAGACAAGGCAGACAGCTAGAGATATTGGTGACACTGGCTCCCCCACCAGGGCACGAGCACACCAAATCTCTTACCCCGAAGATCCAGAGATCTTATAAACTGAGGGATTTTCTATCTCTACCCTGAAAAGTACATATAGGGTGGCTTTAGAGGTCTAACCTCCTGCACCAGCAAGCAAAAAAGGTTTTTGGCCTCTACAACAAATGGTTTCTAATCAGTGTTTCGGGATAATCTGGTGTCTATACATGTGGCAGTTCGCTCATTTAAGAGGCCTCCCAACCCTCAGAAAGGGTCGTTACGTATCTCATGGATACTGAGGGAGACTTTTGTTGGTATAGAAAAGTGGCACTAGGTGATTGATGAACTTTGTCACAACCACAATTATTTATATAGCGGACCGAAACGAAAGTACCACTTGGGTCGTTCCCTCTCACAAATTGGGAGCCAAGCCCTCTAAGGGATTAAAACCATAAAAAAGATGGGTCTAGCTTCTGATCACCGAGTTTGCACAAGGTGAGAGCATACACCTACCACCTTTCAAGCACAACAAACAATGATTAATTAACCCCCTAGTTAATCTATGTGTAAACAGACATTTGAAAAAGATTTTAATCAATGAAAACCCTACAAACCACCGTTAGCAGTTTGAATTTCTAGTCTTTGACAAACCAAAATCAAGTTTTAATTTCAATTCTTTGGCATGCAATTCCCTGTACAAAGCAAAGTCAACATGGATTAAATACAAATTAAGAACTAAACTAGAAAGGAAAATAACATTATTCTAACTAACGAAGATTAACAAACAACATTTAGTCTAAACCTAAACAAAATTAAAAACTAATTCAAATGAAATTAATCTAACCAACAAAACAAATGATCTAACTAACAAAATCGAAAAACTAATTAAAACTAAGAAAACAATCTAATTAAAGCTAATTTAAAACTAATTAAGACTATCCTAAATAAAACTATTTAAAAATATCTAATTAAAACTAATTAAACTATCTATTTAAGACTATTTAAAACTAGCTAATAAAAACTCATTAAAACTTTCTAATTAAGACTAATTAAAATTTCTAATTAAAACGAAGTCTATGTTTTGAAAAAGCTAATCATTATTCGGTAATGGCTAGATCTGCCAAACACTGGAGCTTTACAAATCTATAAATCTAATTTAAAAGTCTAGGTTGAAGTACAAAGATAAAAGCAAACCCAAAACCCTAAGCCCTACTAAAGAGTTTGACGAATGTGGTGAAGAGACACGATGGGGCAGCGAAGCGAGCACTTATTGAATTGTAGTCATGAAGGTGAGGGCATCAGTGTAGAAGCTATGCAAGTTCTGCAGATCTGTGAGACGTCGTGGTAAGGTTTATATGTTGTGTTCTTTTAATCCTAAACACAAGCAAAGGCAAGGGAAAGTTAGGGTTTCGGCAGTGGAAACCAAAGGAGCGACGCTAGGGTTTCGACGCAAGAAGCTGAAGCGTGTAAGAAACGATAGACTTGATGTATCAATAAGCAAGCTGTGACAGTTAGGGTTTTTTTTCTAATGCAAGAGGTGGAAATGTGGATTGGATTTCACCATAGACAAGCTTTGGTCCGCAAATGGCAAACATTGATAGAGGCTCATGTTGGTGTTAAGACAACTGATAACTACATGCTGAGAATGTTTTGTACTGCATTTATAAAGAGAAGACCCAATCAGGTCAAGCAAACATGCTATGCCCAATCAAGTCAAAGACAACTTTGTAAATAAATGATAGGAATAATGGTCATGAAGCTTCATCATGTGATTTGAAAGAGCTTGTCGCAAAATTTATTCCCGAGGTTATTGGAAAAGAAATTGAAAAAGCCACATCAAGTATTTATCCTTTAAAGAATGTATTCATCCGTAAAGTTAAAATCTTGAAGTTGCAATGCCAATGTCACAATATGATGCAACCCATAATGTAAAATCTACCACAGAAGGATATATAACATTAACCTGCAGATAGAGATTTAAAACCTTAAACCCACGATGCAAAACTTGTATTGTAAAACCCACACAAAAATTGATCAAACAGATTATGCAGAAGTGAATATGGGTCAGAAATTGACAAGAATTACTCTATTTCACATCGGGTTCACCATTTTGTTGATGTTGAAACTAAGAAAATGTAGATGAATCTATAACCAAAATCAAATTATTTCCAACATCACGTTCAATGAAGTTTCTCCTAAATGAATACTAATGCAGAAATGAAATACTAAACCAAACATAAGCATTCAAAGGAAAAATCACTCCATTGTTTTCCTATCATCAAGATCTTGATTACACATTTGATTGCTCTCATATTTTCATTAGCACAAATGCAACAAGAAGCTATGAAGAACGGATGAAGAGTTATGTGATCAAAAATCCCATCTCCTCACAGTGAAAAGAGAGAGTAGTATATAGATTTTTGGGAGAAGAGAAAGCGGGAAAGTTGCCATTTTGCAACGGAAGATCACTTGAAGAAGTTAAGTGATGTGGATTAGAGAAAGTTTTCGTTATGAAGAGGAGATAGAAAATAGAAATGTCAAGGAAAGAGAGAGAGAGGAGTCAAAGATCGAAATGGTAAGTTCATTTAATTAATTAAAATAGGATTTTAATTAATTTGTGGCATATATGAATAATTAAATAAATAATAAATATTTATTTAATTATATAATGAAAAGGTGGATAATTTGGAGGAAGGATTAGGACAAGGATAATTAAATAAATTTAATTATTTATTTAATTTAGAAGAAAGAGTTTAGAGCAATTTTTAGTATCTACAACTGCAGGTTACCGTAGGTTACCGCAAGTGGTATGTGGAGGACAGAGCCGGCAGACAAAGAGGTATTTTGAGAAAAGACACACCTCTATGTGATAGATAGATAGGATATAGGATGTACATGTAAGAAGGTAATAGAAGAGAATAAGATAAGAAGAATATGTATAAGAGAGTGTAAAAGGCAAAGACTTAGACCTTCTGAATGTATATGATTACATGATGATATATACATATATATAATGGAGGTATAAGGATTAATATATGTCTATGTGTATATCTTGAATGCTTGCATGTGATCTATATGCACCACATGTTATTGTTCCTTACTATTTCCTTAGGATTCTCTCACTGTATGACTGGGGCATAAACTAACTTTAGAGATCTAATTGAGGACCATATCTTCAGAATGGTTCCTCCCCATTTCTTGCCAACAACATACATGAAACTTCCAACTGCACTCTGGTAAGACACTCTTCTCATGTCTTCCATCTCTGATGGAGATGTTGGAAATTGTGAAGTAGATAACTTTGTTCCAGCTGTAAAAGGAACACATAATGGTCTACAATCCTACATGTTAAACCTTTGTAAAACTAAATTGACATACTTACTCTAGCTAAGCCATAGTTTTCTATTCACTCAATCTCTTCTTATTTCCATCCCAAGAATGTGTTTAGTTGTACCAAGATCTTTCATTTTCCTTCTAACGGCTAATTACATAAGTTAGTCACCTTAGAACGTGTGGTAGGAATTATTAGGAAGTTAGAGCCTAGAGTGGATGGATCTAATTGTGGGATGCAATGCCTAAAAGAGGACATTCTACACCATAATAAAGAACTTACATTAAATTATGCAATATCTAAAAGATGGCACTCTGCATAATATTAACAAACACAAGAAACCAAAGTATTCAATTACCAAAAGGACATATTGCATTTGACAAACATTACTTTAAGGGTGCTTACTATTGATACCAAGGGTGTAACTGGTTTTAGCTTGGTCATGGAAAACCAAGGGAATACCACTCTTGTTTCCTAGACTAGTCATGTCTTCCTCATTTGTTTGAACTCGTGTA
The DNA here is from genome assembly GCA_027924645.1 of Cunninghamia lanceolata. NCBI lineage: Eukaryota > Viridiplantae > Streptophyta > Pinopsida > Cupressales > Cupressaceae > Cunninghamia > Cunninghamia lanceolata. The sequence continues at coordinate 20,958,521 of BSBN01001965.1, forward strand.
GTCCACCTTGTGAATGAGAAACCTTTAAGTGATGTGTTCTTCATTGTGGCCAACTTGTGAGTGCTTGGTGTGTGTGTGTGTGTGTGTGTGATTGACATCCACAATGATTGTCTATTAGTTTAAAGGGGTGGGCCTTATGGTCCCACATGGTTGTCTAATGTTGACCACCATTGGTATTGTGCATTGGAATCATGGTGGAGCATCATGGAATTTAAGCAAGGATATTGTAGCCCTTTTGTATTTTATCTCTTCATGGCTTTGTAATATTATATCATGTTATATTTGAGAAAGTTGTATTCTTGAATTATATTGTAATTATACATTTGAATCAACTTTGTATTGGAGTGTATTCCATCTATGTTTGGGATGCAAATATTGTTTTTGTTATCATGTAATAATTATTATTTGAATTGAAATTGTACCTTGAGTTGTAGTGGAAATATCATTATTTGTAAGTCCTGATTGTGCAACATATAGGCCTAAAATGTACTCATGTTGGAAAGTGGTTTATAGATGTTGTTTATGCTCTATTGGGATGTTAGAGTAATTTGAATTCATTTATAGATGATTAATATATTTGGCTCTTGTGTTAGCAAAATTAAGCTTAGTTGAATGTTTCCTTATCACATTATTGTAATGGTTTGTATGCATGTGAACTAAGGAAATTCACCTAAATTAAAATACCATATTTTGTAGAATTTAGAACCTTTATGATGTTTAAATATATTGGAATCCATCATTTCAAATCATTCATTAACAACACAAAAACCAAAAGAGTTGAGGTATGTTTTATGTTAGTCATTTTGGCGTCACATTAGGTTAGCCATGCACTTATTTTGGGTTTTGAGTTATCTTCCATGTTTCTTGGAGTTGAAACATAGTCCTAGATGTCATTTTGGTGGTTATTAGACTTGTTCGGAATCCCCTTGGCAACTTCGATGTTAATTTTGAAGTCTTTAGGAACCTTGTTGTCTATTTGGGCCCCTATGCATTGTTCAAAATTGCTTGATTTCAATCACAAAGCAAGGGAGGAATAAACCACAGTTTTGAATTACAATGTACCAAATTAACCACCATATCCAGTTATTTACATGAGGAAAACAATTTCAGTTTACATCCTATAATAAAATGTTTGTGACTGCTTCAAATACAGAGAGCTAATCTTTCTTTGTGGATTTGTTGATGAGGGACTTGTGAATGTGAGGGATAACACCTCCACCAGCAATGGTACCCTTGATCAAAGTGTCAAGCTCTTCATCTCCGCGAATAGCAAGCTGCAGATGCCTTGGAGTGATACGTTTCACCTTCAGATCTTTACTTGCATTTCCTGCCAGTTCCAGAACTTCTGCAGTCAGATACTCCATAATGGCTGCTGAATATACTGCTGCTGTTGCCCCCACCCTCCCATTTGCCGACACTCTGGATTTTAACATCCGGTGGATACGCCCAACTGGAAACTGCATCACACACACACACACACACAATTCAATCAAAATACAACCATGGCAGTTCCATTGAACTTTGAAGCTCTCATCAAATGCATTTCTTCAATAGGATAGAAGATGTCTGGAATTACACCCCATTTGAAGAACAATAGCAAAATCCAATTTTATAAGGATGCTTGTACAAGCCAAACCAATTCCCCCAAAGGAGTAGAGCTTGAAATTCATTTCTTGCCTAGTTATCCTCCTCTTATGGAACAAATATTCTTTACATGCTGAAAACTAGCATTCAAGTGTGAAATTTGGATGGTCACGTCCAGTTAAAGTTATGCATCGTTTGTTGAACAAAGAAAACTAATTAGGACTACATTAAAAACTAGGATATCCCCATCATGCATGGAACTGGAAACTGTAAACAGGGATATTTGAGTAACAGAAGCCGAGATGCATACCATTTAATCAAAAGCATCCAAGGGGATATGATTACCAGTCCCACTGACTTCAGAAAAGCATTTACACCATGCTGAAGTACAATACTGCCCTGAGGGACACTGGTTGTAGGAAGGACAAGACTATGCACACTACAGAAACTTTCTATTGGACAAAAGGTAGCTAGTGGGGACTTGGACTCAACACCCAACGGAACTATTTGATGAGTTGCAGACTCCTTTTTTTGCTTTCATTTCTGGAATTCAATTCCACTGAACATTGAACCAGAATAAACATGATTCCTTGTAAAATATGAATAGCAAAGATGCATGTCTCTTAAAAAAAAAATTCAGGACCCTAAAGGAGCATATTTACAGCAGTCAACAGACTAATTGTTTCTCCTGAAAGTCGCCCCCAACAGCTTACCTATAAAAAAATGTCCTGCCTTTTAGTCTCTGAATCAGTATAACAACATTCCAACTTGCCAATCCTCTCAAGATATCATTATAACAAGAAAAAACTCCTAAAACAAAGCAATTTTCCTTACAATGTTCTGACGTATATACTTGTCCATTTTCAAAGGAAAACACAGTTTGACTACTCCTAGCATACAATTCTCAGCTAAAGAGAATCACACTTACAATCAGCTTACAGAGTCCACTTTTATATGACAACCTACCATTTATTGATGAAGATAATTCTGTAATCAAATCCTACAGAAAAAATTTAAAAAGACAATATGGATCAAAACAATGCCAAAACATATATAAATCTCAGACCTTCATATGCTAAACCTATTTTGCAGAGGCCATAACGAACATGACTCATTTTAAGAAAGAATTTGTGTGGTCTCTCAACTTGACCTTACATGAAGCTTTTCTTGAGAAATCACCATCACATCCGAACTTCTGATGACTGGTCTTGGTTAAGAACTTGAGAGGGTGATTTCTCAGAGCGAGGAGATAGCCATTGTTCCAGATAGGTGCCCAGATAAAAGCTTTATGCAAGTCAGACTAATCTGAAGAGAAACAAGGTCTCATTGTTCTGATATATTAGCTATAATGTACTAATTAATGGGCTCTGCAAGTTAGGCAACCTAAATGAAGCCACTAGATCAAAACAAGTTGCATATAAATATCAGGCTATCTGCTGGGTGAACTAATACGCCATGGTGATCAAGAATTACTGAGAAAATCCAATATGATCGTGTAGAGTGAAATTTAAAATTTTTTTAAAAAAGGAAGGCACCGACTTGCATTTTGAGGGGATATAATAGAGGAGTTTGTAGTAAAACAGGATTTTGCATTCTTTTTATCTAGTTAGGTTTCTGAAAACCTTCACAATTAATAATTATATTCCATCCTTATCAATGTATCATCTTGTCTAAAATAGAATATGGATCAAAATAGACAGCTAGCCAATTATAACTCTAACAAAAGAATATTAGAGAACATGAAATTAATTTAGTCTTCAACTAACACAGAAACCATGAAATATTCTTCTGCATCATCACCAGACAGCAGAGACCAGCTCTCAAACTTGTCACAAGTCTGAGAAGCTTAATAAGACTGGCACAAAAATGACTGCTAGGGATCTAATGATGTAATAAACATTACAGGACAGATTTGCGAATTACCTAAATGCATGCCATTTAATCCATAATGTTTATATGCAGCAGCATGGGCTATACAGGTTCTGCTGACAAGATGAGCATTTTCTCATATAACATCAGTACCAACCACCAAGGCCAACACTGATAAACACTGCAGCAAGAATAAGAGCAGTGGAATATACAAATTCTGGATACACGAGCCTCATCTTTCATGGGCACTTTGAAAAATTAATCATCTAACACATTGGTCCTCCTGGCCATTGATCACCTCAACATCAGCTAATACAGAAGGAAACTCGGACAGGTTCATGCATTCATTCTTTTATATATATCGTAAACAGTTTATGCCCAAAGTAACAGGGCAGCAACTTGCAGCAAGTGCATCAGTGCTAATAGTAGCATATACTCAAATTATAAATATGAAAATCAAGGAGGTATATTTTGAAAAAAGAAGCCTAAATAAAACTATGAAAACTGGAAAACAAAAGTTCACAACATTAAAAGTATACTGTAGACATTACAAAAAGCTAAGGGAATAGACAAATTGAAGGGAATTAAATGGCTTAGAAAAATTCAAACACATAACAAAGAAAAGTAGCTTGGCAACTGGATTAAACCTTAGGTCCACCTTGCTAACATTCTTCATTTCTGTAAGGCAGTCTGGTGGAAATTTTCCAAGTTCAGTAATATACTATTACGTTGGCTTTCACACCAACAGAATCTACAACAGGATATAAGATTTCATAAAATAACAACTTATCAAGCCCCAATGATAAAGAGCAATCAGTTTCACGAGGTTGGCAAGAAAACACAGAATCTATATAAGGTTACTTTATCGAGTCAAGTCCCAATAGCAAAAAGAAATTAGTTTTACTTGGTTGACAAGAAATCAAATCATATCAGAAAACATGCCAACCAAAAAAGTTCTATGCTTAAGGGTAGATTTTCATTTAACTGAAAAGGAGACTTTGCAGCCAAAATCAATACTGTACTGCGTTCACTGTTCACAGACTGAAAACAACATTTCATGTATACATCAAGGAAATTAAGGCTTAGTTCATAATACAATACAGACTAAAGATGATCTATGTATGCAGCGCATCTATACTTAATATAATCATAGTAGTCAATCTATTCTCATGTAAACTAGATTAAGTCCAAACCGAAATGCCTTCACAATGGACCTGGCACGAGCAATACTTTTCTTATTTAAGAAGAACAAAATCGCCAAGACCCACATGAAAAGTGTCAAGATTGATTAACGGGTGTAAGAGGAAAAAGCAACAGCTTCCTATACAGGGTCCCTTCAACATAAAAAACAGTTCGATAGTCTGATCATATAATAACTTGTCAAACAAGAACAAGCCCATAAGGCCCCACAATGAGACAAGAAATGCCTACAAACAAGATAGATTTTTCTAGAATTCTCACTACCCCAAAAAAGATCCTCCAACCAAGAAGTATGGACACATGCATGCACAGACTAAACCAATGAGTTGGAACCAAACAAAAATCATTGCAAACAAGTAAAAACCTGGAGGCCTGCACGAGATGAACGAGAAATGGGCTTCTTCTTATCAGCCTTGTCATTACTGATAGATTTGCTACCATTATTAGCAGAAACCGGAGCAGGGGTGGAGGATTTCCCAGAAAGCAGGCCTTTGGCACCTTTTCCTGTAGCCATCGTCTCTCCTTGAGATGGTTTCTATTCAGATCCTGCAACACAACAACAACCCACACGCTAGGTTTATGACAAATTGGGCCAAATGGGTACAAACCTCTTATTAATCACTGCATGAAAAGGAGCTCAGATGTAGCAGAGGAAGCCCAAACACAGGTGGTACATGGAGAAAGAAAGAAGTAATGAAGCAAAAAAGTACCTGAATAAAATGAAATGGTAAGATGTGGCAGAGGTGCCTTTGAATTTGGAGGTGGTGAGTAGATGTGCTGCTCCTTCTGACAAAAGGATCTCTTCCTAGGCTTTGGCTTTGGCTTTGATTTTTCATACGCCTAATCCCATAGGAGTGGGTATGAGTAACAAGCCGTTTGGGTAGATATATACTTCCAAACTCCAAGTCTAATTGTGTGAAAAACTCGTAAATTGGAATTTATCTTATATTCCCTTTGTTTTTGACTTTCACATTTTTTATTTTAAACTACAACCTTATTAAATCTCTATTTGAATTTAAAAAACATTGCTTGAAGTTTAGAGGGCTATAGGTCAAGAAATATTAGGGTTTAAGATTCTATCTTTAGAAGTATAAATAGTCTATTTAGCATTCATTGTATTTAGGTGATGCTTGTAGGGGTGAAGTATTACGACCTCCCAAGAGGTCCCCCATCCTAATATTCAAGTATGCTTAACTATGGAGTTTCCCCCAAGATCAAACCTACATAGCTTACTACCCCGGCGAGTGTTGTCCGACTCAGGTATCATTTCTATTATTTTGTATGAAGATAATAATACATCATATTCACAAAAAAGGGTGGGTGGAAAAAGTCATGCCCTATAGTCTATGCAAGGCAAAGTCTTAAACGACATATCCAAAAAGAAAAATAAAAGAATAAGTGGCAAAGCTACTAAGCAGTAAGAGCTTTCAATCCAATAGCAAGAGGGGGAGGTGGGTCAAGGTCATATAGTTTTCCCTAGCCACCAAATAGGTCTTGGTCATCTAGAATAAGCTTCTAACCTATAAGTGCATCATCATCATTAGCATGTTCATCATCAAGAGGCTAAGTATTATTCTTAGTATAAGAAATAGTTAGAGAAAGGTAAGGAAACTTGTTATCTAGCCAACTAGAAGCACCATGGTCATGACGTTGAGAAGAATTAAATGTTAATGAGGCCGATTGTTAGTACTATGGCCCCATGCTCTATGTTGAGGTGGTTGAGAAGCATGTGAATCACAAGAATCATGCCCACGGGCATTATGACTACATCCACATCAATACGCTTAAGGGGGAGATTGACCCTTATTGGAAGGAGAGATTAACGAAACTCTAGCAATTGTACAAGGTGCATTACCCCAATGGTTAAGAAACACCTACAGGTGAGCAGCTTTTAGTGCAACTACATTATCTTGCACTTGTATTTGCATGAAGGCATTTGAACAAATCATGGACTTAGAATACATGGAAAAATGAACATCAATAGAACAACCAAGAAAAGTAGTAGAGTTTATATTATTCCAAATACTAAATAAGATTTCCCTTCTAAAAGCATATCAAATCTAGGTAAATTTTGAAGCATTCTAGGCTAATCCCCAAGAAGAACCATATGCCAAAAAAAGGTTCAAATCTAAAGGGTTTGAAGAAATCATGAAACCAATTCCAAGTAGCCTAGGCTCTGAGGCAAAATCAAAAGAGATGCTTATGAGTCTCCCAACTTGTCCACATAAAGGGGAATGAGGATTAACAACCCCAAATGAATCAATCTAGAGCCAATAGGGAGAACCTAGTAGAGAATACACCAAGCAAAGCGAGCAACCTTGGGCTCAAGAATGCCAACCAAATAGTCTGGAATCTCTATTGCCAAGAGCTAGCTAAAGACTGTAAAACCCATCTATCATTAATCTTTTACACCACAAGCAAATGGGAAGATAGCAGAGGGTGTCCTTTGTGAGATTTGTAGTTGTGAAATGGTGTATCATGATACTATTTCCAATCTTTCTACTAGGGTATAAAACTCCTCACCCCAACTTTATGTAGCACCTTTGTAGGACCAAAATCAACAATAGTCTAGAAGGATTCAAAATCTTGATTGGTGAGTCTTCAAGCCAAGAAATAAGAATTTCAGTAGTCCTTGAAAACCTTTCTGGAATAGTTAATCCTTTTGTTATAAAATTTCAAAGGATGGACCTAGGGAACCTTAGCGAGAAGTCTATCCTAGAAAGTGATCACAAAAGACCAATAGTTAGCCTATTGTTGTAAGATAGAAAAGAGAGCCTAATCAATTATGCACTAACTAGATCAATCTTTTCTATCAAACATTAGAACACAAGTCAACGAAGACTTGTATGCTTAGCTACAGTCCTCGAGGGAGAGCCAAGCTATTTGGGCTCTATTCTTTTGTTGTAATAGTGGAGATTGATTTGAGAATAGCAAGATCTATGGTTTTAAGTGACCTAATTGACAAAATAGACAACTTACAGGTGTTACAAATCAACTGACAGAAATAGAGAGCAGATCAAGAATGAGCAGGGCAGATCTGGCAAGACTTGGGTGTTGGGTGCCCTAGTCCTAGGGTTTTTGCCCTAATGAAGTCTATGTGTGACGATCTCTGCTACTTCCATCATGTCGCTTGTCGGTGCATGAAACTCCTGATCCGGATCTGCACACATAAAAGAGCAAAAATGGTTGTGTTGTATAGGGGCTTGCCTCAGTTAAACCTCGTGTTGGTGTTCCTACCTCCAACATAGCAATGATAGGTGATGATAGAGAGTGTGTGCTCGTGATGAGTAGAGGCAAAACATGTAATAAAGATTGCAATAATCAAATGAAATAAAATAAAGTTACCATGAGCATAAAACCCTAATGGATTTGATGTCGCAACATGGATCATCCAGGAGGAGTTGAAGGAGAAGGAAGGAGCTTCCTTGCAAACCTGCAAGGGTTAGTACATACAACAATAATCTTCACAAATAGAGAACTTGTAGGGAGGTAGAGAGAGAGAGCTTATTAGAGGGAAGTTCCATGTGTGTAAATGAGTGAGAGAAACTTGCTTAAATATGAATCCCAATTACTTTTTGAGGGCCCAATTGAGTTGAGGCCGACAAGGTGAATCACATAAGGCAAAAGACCGACATTCAAATATAATTTTTTGGGGCCAAACTGGTAGGACCCTAGTGTTGGGTGCTAGTGTCCTAGTGATTTGGGATTTTCAAATGTCAGATTTTAAAGGACTTAGCCTTGTTTCTCAAAAAAAGTACTGAAATGTGCATGTATTAAGCAGAGATGAACATACAAGCTAAAACAAGTTCCAAACCTAGTGCGAAATTGTAAGAGGTAACAATTTTTGACACTACATTTAGCCCCACTTTAGTGAGGGTATGAACTTATGCTCATACACTCGCTAAAGTACGGAGAAGCCAAATCTCTTCGCCAAATTGTTGAAGCTATAAAATGTCGCTAAGTTGAGAGATGTGCTAGCCCCCAAGCTTAGGATTCTATGAGTCTACAATGCTCAGATAAATATGTTACACATACACAAGACACATAGCATAGATCATGCGTATACACACAAAGCATACATAGAGCATACACGAAGCATATATGGAAGTCATGAAGCATACATGGAAAACATGAAGCATACATAGAAGGCGCGAAGAATACATGGAAAACACGAAGCATACATGGAAAACATGAAGCATACAATAACAAAGTCGGTAGCCAAAACACATAAGCAAACAAAAGAAATATTTTGAGTCAGTAAGGTACGGAGATCTCGGTATAAAGGTTGTCTCAATACCATGTGTCGTCCCCAAAATATAACAAACAATAAAAGAAAACCAAAAATAGAAGAATTCTAAAAAGGAGATAGAAAAATGTAATGAGTCGATCAATTGCTTTAAGGAGAGTGTAAGGAAGCCAAGGTAGCGGAACAACTTCCTACACTAATATTGAGGGGAGGGATATGCAAAACTTTTCAGATCTTTACAACAGTTACAAAAATAAACACAAATAGCAGTCATACCACAACACAATAATTATATGGAGAAACCCTTTTAGGAGAAAAACCCCACACTCCAAAGTTGCCCAATATATTATTCAGAAATCAAGAAGATTACAATATACTTGCAGAGCAAGCTTTCATAGAAGTACAACCAACTAGAGATTTAGAGGAAACTCAACATCTATAAGACTCTTACACACAATCTCCATCTCAAGCTCCTAATATATAGGAGATACAATATAGTAAACCGTCAACGGTAATTACAAAACCATGAGCCAAAACTACCCAAAAGTGGTGCCCAAATTATCTCCAATCAAATATGCCTTGTGAAGTGTCGGGTCACACACCAACATGTGTAACTCTCCCCTTTATAGTTGTTTTAAGTGTCCAACACGTTTTCACATTTCCCAAAATGGGAGGCCCAACTTTTGGAGGCCATAACTTTTGATCTAAGTGTCTGATTGATGAACTATTTGATGTGTCAAAAAGATCGTGAAGAGATCTATCGTGCTATAACCTGCTTCTCTAGTTACGACAACTTTTAGAGCATTTAGGGACCTCTAAGTGCATCAAACTTAGTTTGAAACTTTTCTAGGAGTTTAAAAAAATGGAAACTTTAATATCTTGCAATCCAGTTATGATCTTGAGTCAAAACTCACCCAAGATGTTTACTTCACAGTTCTACACCTTTTGGGAAAATTTTGGGTCCATCTATGCTCAAATGTAGAGTTACTAAAATAGTAAGCCCTACCATTTTAAGCCCCTTTTGGAAACTTTGAAAGTTCTAAACCATTCTTCAAGATAAAGGGTATTCGAAAAGACCAAAATTGGGAAGAATAGAAACCTTTTGTAGTTGCAAGTTTGAGACACCTTTCCTAACATTCTTTCACTTGTCAAACACCTTGCAAGAGCAAATGGACTATCAACACCATGATTTAATTGCTAGGGGTTGAGAAGCCCATAGACTTCAAACACCATCTGAACCTCTCTGTGCTCACATGCTTAGTTAATGAATCTGTAACATTCATCAAAGTCTCTACCTTAACTAGCTTCACCCTGTCATCCTGGACCATATCTCTAACAAAATGATATTGTACATCAATGTGCTTGGTCCTGGCATGAAATGTTGGGTTCTTAGCTAGGAAGATTGCACTCTGACTATCACAATAAGTTGTCACTGCACCTTATTTTATTTCGATATTCAAACATAGTCTCTTAAGCCAAATAGTTTCTTTACAAGCATGAGTAGTTGCCATATACTTAGCTTTAGTTAGTGGACAAAGCAACCACAGCCTGTCACTTACTCATCCAACTAATTGCACCACCAAATAAACTAAACACATAAGCATTGGTGGATCGTCTACTATCAACATCACCTGCCCAGTCTGAATCCACATAACCATGAATATCAATGGAATGCATGTCTCCTATCAAATTACCATGATAACACAAGGAATACTCTAAGGTACCCCACAAATATCTAAAAACTCTTTTAACTGCATCCCAATGAACTCTATCAGGATTAGACATATATTTGGAAAGAACTTCCACTGCTTGAGCAATGTCTAGTCTAGTACAAACCATAACATACATCAAACTTCCAACTGCAGTCTGGTAAGGCACTCTACTCATGTCTTCCATCTCTGATGGGGATGTTGGACATTGTGAAGCAGATAACTTTGTTCTAACTGTAAAAAGGAACACATAATGGTCTATAATCCTAAATGTTAAACCTCTATAAAATTGAATTGAGATACTTACTCTTGCCAAGCCATAGTTTTCTATGCACTCTATCTCTTCTTATTTACATCCCAAGAATGTGTTTAGTTGCACCAATATATTTCATTTTCCTTCTAAGGGCTAATTACATAAGTTAGTCATCTTAGAACGTGTGGTAGGAATTATTAGGAGGTTAGGGACTAGAGTGGATGGATCTAATTATGGGATCACTAGTAGAAATATGGCAAATAAATGACCAGGTGACTAAAACTTTTAGTCACGTGACCAAATTTTTTTGCAACACAGCTATAAATGACTAAATAAATGACTAATTTGGTCATCGGGCAAAAAACACAACTAAATAATTGGTCAGACAAATAAAAATGACTAAATAAATGACTAAATAAGTGACTATTACTCCTCTAAAGTATGCCGAGATGGATCCAATGCATTTATGTATTTTGAACAAAAAGGTGAAACCTGTGAAGAAGTAAATCATGGGTCTAGCAGGAGAAGATTGTTCATGGCCGCCAAGAATAGGGTATGAGTAGTTGAATAGGAGAAGATTGTTCATGGCCGCAATTCTTTGAGTTTGGAAATAGTTTTGAGATCATCGTGTGAATGAAGAAAGGGATTTCTAGCTATAGACAGCAGATATCAAATGAGCAGCAATAATGAGATAACAAATGGTTTTATGAAGTAGAGGTAGGGTTTTCCACATACCTCTATTCTTCTCTTAGCCTGCTCTAAAGTTTTGTATCTTTGAAAGCTCAGTGCTCTGTCATTAGTGATTTTTCTATCTCTTTCAATGACTGTATGAAGAGGTCTCATGGTTCTTTATTGATAAAGTTCTACTTTTTTCATTCATGATTTATACTTAGAATACCTTGGCATGAAGTAATTTGATGGTCTTCAACCTGTGACTTAGACACTACTGGACCTGTGTGTGTGATTCAACCAACACTGGAAAAATTCATTGTTATTGATTATAAGCAAATGCGCTTTACCTGAGGAAGGTGGGAGTTTTATGTATAGGGTTGAGCTTTCACTAAAGTTGAGACATCTAATCATGGTATACTGGGTTTTCAAACATTTCATAATAAGTTGTTTTGTTCCATGTTGTGTGTGAAAGATGCTTGTATTTTCAAAATGATTCTCACAAAACAAAGAATGAAAGCTTGTTGTTGAGAATGCAAGACTATTCCATAATTTGTTTCATTCCTTAAATCTGCTCTTCACTGTCTTTACTGTCTCTTACTGCTATCTTGACAGTAACCTTTGTCATGAAAACCTTGTTCATTGTTTCATACATGAATTGATCTTTGTTGTCCTATCACGAACTTGCCTACAAATTCCTTAATACAAAGATATCATTGATGATGACTGTCTTTTGTATGCAAAAATCTATCACAGTCACATTCCCTTTTTCCATCTGCTGCTATGACTATCATATAGCTTATTACCTTGATTTTGATAAACTTGAAGATTCTATTCAAACTTTTGATAGTAAAAAATCATCTCTGTTACTTTTGTTATTGATATATGACATAGTTTTCACATTTAGATGCAAAAAGACTATCAATATTCCACTGTCTTTTCTCTGCTATTGTAGCCCACTTTGGTGACTGTGATTAGGGCATCTCTTTGAATGGATAGTGATCTCCTCTTTTCTTCTGTGGTGTTGTGCATTACTCTTTTTGATGATTGATTTCACTGTCAATTTGATGACATGATTGTCATCACTTTCAAAATGATAAGCTGTGTGTGAAAGATGATTATATTTTCAAAATGACTATCACAAAACAGAGAATGAAAGCTTGTTGTTGAGAATGCAAGACTATTCCATGATTTGTTTCATTCCTTAAATCTGCTCTTCACTATCTTTACTATCTCTTACTGCTATCTTGACAATAACCTTTGTCATGAAAACCTTGTTCATTGCTTCATACATGAACTGATCTTTGTTGTCCTATCATGAACTTGCCTACAAATTCCTTAATACAAATATATCATTGATGATGACTGTCCTTTGTATGCAAAAATCTATCACAAAACAGAGAAAGACGATTATATTTTCAAAATGATAGTATTTCATAATAAGTTGTGTGTGAAAGATGATTGTATTTTCAAAATGACTGTCACAAAACATAGAATGAAATCTTGTTGAGAATGCAAGACTATTCCATGATTTGTTTCATTCCTTAAATCTTCTCTTCACTGTCTTTAGTGTCTCTTACTTCCATCTTGACAGTAACCTTTGTCATGAAAACCTTGTCCATTGCTTCATACATGAACTGATCTTTGTTGTCCTATCACGAACTTGCCTACAAATTCCTTAATACAAAGATATCATTGATGATGATTGTCCTTTGTATGCAAAAATATTTCACAGTCACATTCCCTTTGTCCATCTGCTACTATGAATATCATATAGCTTATTAGCTTGATTTTGATAAACTTGAAGATTCTATTCATAGACTTCTGACTGTAAAAAATCCTCTCTGTTACTTTTGTTATTGATATATGACATAGTTTTCACATAATTCACATTTGGATGCAAAAAGACTGTCAATATTCCATTGTCTTTTCTCTGTTGTTGTATCCCACTTTGGTGACTATGATTAGAGCATCTCTTTGAATGGATAGTGATCTCCTCTTTTCTTCTGTGGTGTTGTACATTACTCTTTTTTATGACTGATTTCACTGTCAGTTTGATGACATGACTATCATCACTTTCAAAGGCACTTGTGTCACTATTTTGGCATCTATATAATGACTATCTTTGCCTGATAAAATCTTCAAGGATTAGTTAACTAATTAGGTAAGGGTTTGTATTTTGACAAAAGTGTTTAGCTTCATGGATTTTGTATTTTCATTTTTTCAATGCTGCTAGATTGTAATATCTGCCCCTCCTTTGCAATCAAAGGCATGACTGTATTCTCTATGCTATTTTTCCTATTGTCATGATTGTCATTTGAAATGGTTGACATCTTGAGTCCTTTATTTGGTGACTTTGCCTATGATTTTGGCAAGTGATTTGCTGCTATGAATACTTCATCACAATAGTTATTTAATTGGGGTTTTAAAGTGTAATCTTGATAAATTGTTTAGTATTTCTTTTAAATGCTATTTATCTATTGGTTTGCATAGCTTGTCTATATTTCTAAGTCAGACAACTTGTAAAATGTATAATTGTCAGCATGGGAATGAAATTGAATTGTTGTTGATGTTTCTTATTCTCATGGACGCGTATTGAAGCATTTAGTCTATCTGATGCGTGTACCTGAAAAAATGTTTTAGGTGCATATAAGTGTAGCAGCTACTTGCATAGGTGATAAAGTTTGTTTGGAGAGGACTTGGAGACTTTTGAAAAGGTAGGCAAGGAATTCAGAGTTTGTTGTAATGAATTTGAAGTCGGTGAGGCCCTCTGCAACAAAGTCAAATTTGGGGATGCACTCTACAGCAAATTCAAAGGTAATTCAAAACCCTCATTGCCAAAAGTGAACTGATATTTTCATGATATTTGGGGAAGCTGCTTATGGGTGCCCCCCAAGAGATATTTTCATGATTGAAGCTTGAAAACTCAAAAGAAAATGTTATCTTCAGTATTTGTGAAGTTGATCCTTAACTGATTCTTGAACTCAAATAAAACCACATCTCTACTCTGCATGATCTCCCTGCATGATGACTAGCCCAAACTGAAGGAAAGGTTATCCTAGCTTGACCATATGCATGATTGACGGTTACCTTTTAAGATTGTATATTTAAAGGCCTTCTAGGCGTAGGATAGCTTATTATACTAAATTAATACTGGAATGCACAATATTATAGATGGATCAACGTCAAAGGTTGACTAAGGATCAATATCATGCATATGATGAGAGAGTAGCCAATGAGAGGGAAATGGAAAAATATCCATGTCCATGTAATGACTGTCTTGGTGGAAAGGTGAAAAAAATAAATGTGATTTATCGACATATGATAAGATATGGGCATAGTGGTATAAGCCCTTGGGCTTACAATTGTTATGAAGACATGATAGAATTGCAGACTGTGAGAGATGAAGAGGCAACAAACATAGATGAAGTGGCACCAAACATAGATGAAGAGGCAAAAATGTTAGATGAAGGGTTTGAAGTTGAAAGAATGTTGAATGAGGGTCTAAATGATGATTGGGCTAAGTCAATGGAGGATGCTTTAAAGCCTGTGTATGTTAATTGCAAGTTAAGTCATTTGACAACAATCCTTCAAATTCTTAACTTGCAAGTGGTGCATGGTTGGACAAATGAGAGTGTAGATCAGTTATTGGCATTATTAAGTTTGTTGTTACCAGTTGACTCCACATTGCCAACAAAACAAAGTCAATGTAAAAAGTAGATCAGTAAGCTTGACTTGGGGCATGAAAACATCCACACATGTGTTAATGGTTGTGTATTATTTCACAAAATTCTTGCAAGTGAGAGTGAATGTCCAAAATGTCATGAAGCAAGGTATAGACAAGGGTTGAAATCAATTGTGGTTCCTAGAAAGGTTATTCGCCACTTTTTGATAATCCCACCATCACTCCAAATGTATAGGTGCAGAGACATTGCTAAACCTATGCAGTGGCATGCCCAAAATAAGAGCATTGATGGAAAACAATGACATGTGCCTGATTCTAAAACATGGATGGAATTTGAAAACAAGTGGCCTAATTTTTCTCAAGATCCTCGTAATATAAGGTTGGGTTTGGCTCTAGATGGGGTGAACCCATTCTCATATCAAAGTAGTAAATGGTCAACTTGGCCAGTGTTTTTAATAAATTATAACTTGCCTCCATGGTTAGCAACTAAACCATTTTTCTTAGTGCTATCATTGATTATACTAGGAAAGAAAAGCGTGACTTCATATACAATAGATGCCTATCTAGAGCCCTTATATGATGAGCTAATGGAATTGTGGAAAGGAATTGAAGCAATTCAATCTTTAAGTGATGGTCATTCAATCAAATTCACTTTAAGAGCTTCCTTATTGGTTACGATTCATGATCTCCTGCATATGGGTAAGTGCAAGAAGATGGGGGGCCAAAAAGTGGCCAAATTAATTTCAAAAAAAAAAAGGTCAAAACGCGAGCGCGTTATGGCTTGGTAATGACGAGCCTTAGGCTCGTCAAAACCAAGCCATAACGCGATCGCGTTATAACGCGCTCGCGTTATTCTTTTCTTTGCATTTTTCCTTCTCCACAAAAGTTTGTGCTGTTTTTCATGTTTTAAATAACGCGAGCGCGTTATGTTAAACTTAAATTTTTTTATGTTTAAGGCTATTAATCATGTATGTATGTATGCCTATATGTATGTATGTATGTATGTATGTATGCCTATATGTATGTATGTATCTATGTATGCCTATATGTATGTATGTATCTATGTATGCCTATATGTATGTATGTATAGTGTCGAGGGTAGAAGAGGGTAGAGATGGGAGTGAGCCAGATAGGGGAGGAGAGGGGTGGATAAGGATTAAGTGATTAAGGTTTAAGGTTAAGGGTTGAGCATTTAGGGATAGGATTTAGAGTTTAGGGATAAGGGATTAGAGTTTAGGACCTTGAGGGATTAGGGTTTAGGGTTGAGGCTTTAGGGATAGCGTTTAGGGTTAAGGGTCGAGGGATTAGGGTTAAGGTAGAGTGTTGAGGGTAGAGGGATTAGGGATAGGGTTTAGGGTTGAAAGTTTAGGGTTGAGGGATTAGGGTTTAAGGTATAGTTTAGTAGTTCTTGTGGATAGAGCCAGTAAACAATGGGAGATTATTTGCCTATTTCATAACAATATACCTCCCCCTTAAACCCTGAACCCTAATCCCTCAACCCTCAACCCTAATCCATCATCCCTCAACTCTAATCCCTCATCCCTAAACCCTAAATGCTATCCCTATTCGTAAACCCTCAATAGACTCGATACTATACCTTAAACCCTAATCCCTTATCCCTAAACCCTCCAACCCTATCCCTAATCCTTACACCCTCCACACTCTACTTTAACCCTAATCCCTTGAACCTCAACCCTATCCCTAAACCCTTGACCCTCGAACCTCAACCCTCAACCCTCGACATCAAACCCTAATCCCTCAACCCTTAACTCTGATCCCTCAACTCTCAACCCTAACCCTAAACCCTAAACACTAAACCCTCAACCCTCAACGTCAAATCCTAATCCCTCAACCCTTCACTCTAATCCCTCAACCCTAAACCCTATCCCTAAACCCTAAACACTATACCTTAAACCCTAATCCCTCAACCCTAACCCTAAACCTTGTCCCTAAAACCTAATCCGTCAACCCTCAACCCTAATCCATCATCCGTCATCCCTTAACTCTAATCCCTCATCCCCAAACCCTAAATGCTATCCCTATTCCTAGACCCTCAACAGGCTCGATACTATACCTTAAACCCTAATCCCTCTACCCTTGACACTCTTATTTAACCCTAATTCGTTGACCATTAACCCTATCCCTCAACCTCAACCCTCAACTCTCAACATTAAACCCTAATTCATCAACCCTAAACCCTAATCCCTCAAACCTAAACCCTATCCCTAAACCATCAACCCTCAACACTATACCTTAAACCCTAATCCCTATCCCTCAACCCTTAACCCTTAAAACTTAAACCCTATCCCTACACCCTCAACACTTGACACTATATCTTAAGCCTTAAACCCTCATCCTTAAAGCCTCAACCCTTAATCCTTAAACCTTCAACCCTAAACCCTATCCCTAATCCCTCTACCCTTGACACTCTAACCCTAACCTTGACATTAAATGCTAATCTGTCAACCCTAAACTCTAATCCTAAACCCTCAACCCTCAAAACTATACCTTAAACCCTAATCCCTCAACCCTCAACCCTAAACCTTATCCCTAAACCCTAATCCCTCAACCCTCAACCCTAATCCATCATCCCTCAACTCTAATCCCTAATCCCTAAACCCTAAATGCTATCCCTATTCCTAAACCCTCAACAGACTCGATACTATACCTTAAACCCTAATCCCTTATCCCTAAACCCTCCAACCCTATCCCTAATCCTTACACCCTCCACACTCTACTTTAACCCTAATCCCTTGAACCTCAACCCTATCCCTAAACCCTTGACCCTCAAACCTCAATCCTCAACCCTCGACGTCAAACCCTAATCCCTCAACCCTTAACTCTGATCCCTCAACTCTCAACCCTAACCCTAAACCCTAAACCCTAAACCCTCAACCCTCAACACCAAATCCTAATCCCTCAACCCTTCACTCTAATCCCTCAACCCTAAACCCTATCCCTAAACCCTCAACAATATACTTTAAACCCTAATCCCTCAACCTGAACCCTAAACCTTGTCCCTAAACCCTAATCCCTCAACCCTCAACCCTAATCCGTCATCCGTCATTCCTCAACTCTAATCCCTCATCCCTAAACCCTAAATGCTATCCCTATTCCTAGACCCTCAATAGGCTCAATACTATACCTTAAACCCTCATCCCTAAAGCCTCAACCCTCAATTCTTAAACCTTCAACCCTAAACCCTATCCCTAATCCCTCTACCCTCGACACTCTAACCCTAACCTTGACATTAAACACTAATCTGTCAACCCTAAACCCTAATCTGTCAACCCTAAACCCTCAACCTTCAACACTATACCTTAAACCCTAATCCATCAACCCTAAAACCTAATCCATCAACCCTCAACCCTAAACACTATTAATAAACTCTCAACCCTTGACACTATACCTTAAACCCTAATCCCTCAACCCTCAACCCTAATACCTCAACCCTAATCCCTCATCTCCAAACCCTAAACTCTATCCCTATTCCTAAGCCCTCAACCCTCGATACTATACCTTAAACTCTAATCCCTTATCCCTAAACCCTAAACACTATCCCTCAACCCTTAACCCTTAAAAATTAAACCCTAAAACCTATCCATAAACCCTCGATGCTCAACACTATATTTTAAAACCCAATCCCTTAACCCTCAACCATAAAGCCTCAACCCTCAATCGTTAAACCTTCAACCCTAAACCCTATCCCTAATCCCTCTACCCTCAACATTCTACTTTAACCCTAATTCCTTGACCATCAACCCTATCCCTAAACCCTCAACCCTCAACTCTCAACATTAAACCCTAATCTGTCAACCCTAAACCCTAATCCGTCAACCCTAAACCCTAATCCCTCAACCCTAAATCCTATCCCTAAACCCTAAACCCTCAACACTATACCTTAAACCATAATCCCTCAACCCTAAACCCTAACCCTTATCCCTAAACCCTCAACCCTCAACATCAAATCCTAATCCCTCAACCCTTCACTCTAATCCCTCAACCCTAAACCCTATCCCTAAACCCCCAACACTATACCTTAAACCCTAATCCCTCAACCCGAACCCTAAACCTTGTCCCTAAACCCTAATCCCTCAACCCTCAACCCTAATCTGTCATCTGTCATCCCTCAACTCTAATCCCTCATCCCTAAACCCTAAATGCTATCCCTATTCCTAGACCCTCAACAGGCTCGATACTATACCTTAAACCCTAATCCCTCTACCCTCGACACTCTTATTTAACCCTAATCCCTTGACCATTAACCCTATCCCTCAACCTCAACCCTCAACTGTCAACCCTCAACCCTCAACACTCAACTCTAAACATTAAACCCTAATTCATCAACCGTAAACCCTAATCCCTCAAAGCTAAACCCTATCCCTAAATCATCAACCCTCAACACTATACCTTAAACCCTAATCCCTATCCCTTAACCCTTAAAACTTAAACTCTATCCATACACCCTCAACACTTGACACTATATCTTAAGCCTTAAACCCTCATCCCTAAAGCCTCAACCCTCAATTCTTAAACCTTCAACCTTCAACCCTATCTCTAATCCCTCTACCCTTGACACTCTAACCCTAACCTTGACATTAAACACTAATCTGTCAACCCTAAACCCTAATCTATCAACCCTAAACCCTCAACCCTCAACACTATACCTTAAACCCTAATCCATCAACCCTAAAACCTAATCCATCAACCCTCAACCCTAAACACTATTAATAAACCCTCAACCCTTGACACTATACCTTAAACCCTAATCCCTCAACCCTCAACCCTAATACCTCAACCCTCAACCCTAATCCCTCATCCCCAAACCCTAAACTCTATCCCTATTCCTAAACCCTCAACCCTCGATACTATACCTTAAACCCTAATCCCTTATCCCTAAACCCTAAACACTATCCCTCAACCCTTAACCCTTAATAATTAAACCCTAAAACCTATCCATAAACCCTCGATGCTCAACCCTATATTTTAAACCCCAATCCCTTAACCCTCAGCCATAAAGCCTCAACCCTCAATCGTTAAACCTTCAACCCTAAACCCTATCCCTAATCCCTCTACCCTCAACACTCTACTTTAACCCTAATCCCTTGACCATCAACCCTATCCCTAAACCCTCAACTCTCAACCCTCAACTCTCAACATTAAACCCTAATATGTCAACCCTAAACCCTAATCCGTCAACCCTAAACCCTAATCCCTCAACCCTAAATCCTATCCCTAAACCCTAAACCCTCAACACTATACCTTAAACCATAATCCCTCAACCCTAAACCCTAAACCCTATCCCTAAACCCTCAACACTATACCTTAAACCCTAATCCCTCAAACCTAACCCTAAACCTTGTCCCTAAACCCTAATCCCTCAACCCTCAACCCTAATCCGTCATCCGTCATCCCTCAACTCTAATCCCTCATCCCTAAACCCTAAATGCTATCCCTATTCCTAGACCCTCAACAGGCTTGGTACTATACCTTAAACCCTAATCCCTCTACCCTCAACACTCTTATTTAACCCTAATCCCTTGACCATTAACCCTATCCCTCAACCTCAACCCTCAACCATCAACTGTCAACCCTCAACACTCAACTCTAAACATTAAACCCTAATTCATTAACCGTAAACCCTAATCCCTCAAACCTAAACCCTATCCCTAAATCATCAACCCTCAACACTATACCTTAAACCCTAATCCCTATCCCTTAACCCTTAAAACTTAAACCCTATCCCTATACCCTCAACACTTGACACTATATCTTAAGCCTTAAACCCTCATCCCTAAAGCCTCAACCCTCAATTCTTAAACCTTCAACCCTAAACCCTATCCCTAATCCCTCTACCCTCGACACTCTAACCCTAACCTTGACATTAAACACTAATATGTCAACCCTAAACCCTAATCTGTCAACCCCAAACCCTCAACTCTCAACACTATACCTTAAACCCTAATCCATCAACCCTAAAACCTAATCCATCAACCCTCAACCCTAAACACTATTAATAAACCCTCAACCCTTGACACTATACTTTAAACCCTAATCCCTCAACCCTCAACCCTAATACCTCAACCCTCAACCCTAATCCCTCATCCCTAAACCCTAAACTCTATCCCTATTCCTAAACCCTCAACCCTCGACACTATACCTTAAACCCTAATCCCTTATCCCTAAACCCTAAACACTATCCCTCAACCCTTAACCCTTAAAAATTAAACCCTAAAACCTATCCATAAACCCTTGACGCTCAACACTATATTTTAAACCCCAATCCCTTAACCCTCAGCCCTAAAGCCTCAACCCTCAATCGTTAAACCTTCAACCCTAAACCCTATCCCTAATCCCTCTACCCTCAACACTCTACTTTAACCCTAATCCCTTGACCATCAACCCTATCCCTAAACCCTCAACTCTCAACCCTCAACTCTCAACATTAAACCCTAATCTGTCGACCCTAAACACTGATCTGTCAACCCTAAACCCTAATCCCTCAACTCTAAATCCTATCCCTAAACCCTCAACCCTCAACACTATACCTTAAACCATAATCCCTCAACCCTAAACCCTAAACCTTCAACCCTAAACCCTCAACACTATACCTTAAACCCTAATCCCTCAACCCTAACCCTAAACCTTGTCCCTAAACCCTAATCCCTCAACCCTCTACCCTAATCCGTCATCTGTCATCCCTCAACTTGAATCCCTCATCCCTAAACCCTAAACGCTATCCCTATTCCTAGACCCTCAATAGGCTCAATACTATATCTTAAACCCTAATCCCTCTACCCTCGACACTCTTATTTAACCCTAATACCTTGACCATTAACCCTATCCCTCAACCTCAACCTCAACCCTCAACCCTCAACCCTCAACACTCAACTCTAAACATTAAACCCTAATTCATCAACCGTAAACCCTAATCCCTCAAACCTAAACCCTATCCCTAAACCATCAACCCTCAACACTATACCTTAAACCCTAATCCCTATCCCTTAACCCTTAAAACTTAAACCCTATCCCTATACCCTCAACACTTGACACTATATCTTAAGCCTTAAACCCTCATCCCTAAAGCCTCAACCCTCAATTCTTAAACCTTCAACCCTAAACCCTATCCCTAATCCCTTTACCCTCGACACTCTAACCCTAACCTTGACATTAAACACTAATCCGCCAACCCTAAACCCTAATCTATCAACCCTAAACCCTCAACACTCAACACTATACCTTAAACCCTAATCCATCAACCCTAAAACCTAATCCATCAACCCTCAACCCTAAACACTATTAATAAACCCTCAACCCTTGAAACTATACCTTAAACCCTAATCCCTCAACCCTCAACCCTAATACCTCAACCCTCAACCCTAATCCCTCATCCCTAAACCCTAAACTCTATCCCTATTCCTAAACCCTCAACCCTCGACACTATACCTTAAACCCTAATCCCTTATCCCTAAACCCTAAACACTATCCCTCAACCCTTAACCCTTAAAAATTAAACCCTAAAACCTATCCATAAACCCTCGACACTCAACACTATATTTTAAACCCCAATCCCTTAACCCTCAGCCCTAAAGCCTCAACCCTCAATCGTTAAACCTTCAACCCTAAACCCTATCCCTAATCCCTCTACCCTCAACACTCTACTTTAACCCTAATCCCTTGACCATCAACCCTATCCCTAAACCCTCAACCCTCAACCCTCAACTCTCAACATTAAACCCTAATCCGTCAACCCTAAACCCTAATCCGTCAACCCTAAACCCTAATCCCTCAACCCTAAATCATATCCCTAAACCCTCAACCCTCAACACTATACCTTAAACCATAATCCCTAAACCCTAATCCCTCAACCCTAAACCCTAAACCCTATCCCTAAACCCAACAAAACTACTTTGCCTTATGTTAGGTTGTTAAACCCATCATTTTTGACACTCTTCTCTTAAAGATATTTGAGTTGCAAGAATATGTCAGAAAAATGGCTATGAACTTTTTTAATGTTAGTAATGTTATATGGCATGTTTTTCTGGCCCATTTGGGGTTCATTATGCCAATAGGTGTACACACTATGAGAAAAGCTTTGCATATGGTACATCCACAGTGAGTAATTAACAGTTGAAATCAGAAGGATGATCATTATGAGAAAAGCTTTGCATTGGGGTACATCTATGTTTCTTGCTGTGCACCCCACACTTAGGGGAGGTATATTGTTATGAAACAAGCAAATAATCTCCCATTGTTTACTGGCTCTATCCACAAGAACTACTAAACTATACCTTAAACACTAATCCCTCAACCCTAAACTTTCAACCCTAAACCCTATCCCTAATCCCTCTACCCTCAACAGTCTACCTTAACTCTAATCCCTCGGCCCTTAACCCTAAATGCTATCCCTAAAGCCTCAACCCTAAACCCTAATCCCTCAAGGTCCTAAACTCTAATCCCTTATCCCTAAGCTCCAAATCCTATCCCTAAATGCTCAACCCTTAACCTTAAACTTTAATCACTCAATCCTTATCCACCCCTCTCCTCCCCTATCTGGCTCACTCCCATCTCTACCCTCCTCTACCGTCAACACTATACATACATACATATAGGCATACATAGATACATACATACATATAGGCATACATACATACATACATACATACATATAGGCATACCTACATACATGATTAATATCCTTAAACATAAAAAAATTTAAGTTTAACATAATGCACTCGCGTTATTTAAAACATGAAAAACAGCACAAACTTTTGTTGTAAAGGAAAAATGCAAAGAAAATAATAACGCGAGCGCGTTATAACGAGAGCGCGTTATAACGAGAGCGCGTTATAACGCGCTCGCGCTATGTCTTGCTTTGGGAATCCCAAGCCTTGGGCTTGGGATTTGCTTTGGATTTCCAACCCAAAGGCTTGGAGTGCCTTATGAACAGTAACAGATGTGTTTTTCCATATTCTTCAAGATTTTAGATAATTTTGTTCGTGCTAACCCTCAGATTTGCACGTGTTTCAAGGTCAAACAAATCAAACACCTGGGTAATGTTAGGCTTTCTCTTAGCTATCTGACGATGTAATTTTTTTCACATTTTAACAATGTTAAGCCTTTCATCTTTAATTTTTTTTGTTTGTGTGTCCGTTTTTGGGCAAAAACCACTGTTTGGTCTTTTTTTCATTGTAAATTAACTATTCATTGAAATTTCAAAAAAATTACATATTTAGAAACTAGACTCCATTCTACAAATATTAAAAAAAGAAAAAAATAATTTTTGATTAGTTTTCAAAATTTATAGGGGTAGCACGGCCAAAATTCTATTTTTTAGGATGTGTCCACTTTGAAAATTAGTAAAAAATCAAATATTCATCAAATAATTATCAGAAAAATTGGGCATAAACTAAATGCTATTAGCTAATTTCTCACCGAAGCGATTTTAAAAATACCAAAAAAAAGTTGACCTTTTGAGGGAGCCACAAAACATGCTATGTTATGTTTTTTTGACAGAAACAACACCAATTTCTGTGGCTCCCTCTTTTGAACCCCTTAATCTATGCCATTTTCAAAAAATAATAGTAGTTTAGAAAGTAGACTCGAAGCACTACGAACATTGTTTTGGTTGCATCTCCAAATTTTGAGTGTAACTATGCTCAATTTCTCATCCAAGGCCAGTATTTCCTGATTTCAGAAAAAAAGTGGCCACTTAAGACCCCTTTTTGGCCCCCCATCTTCCTGCACTTACCCATATGGTACATTGTCTGGTCTCACTATTCATGGATACCATCGCTGTCCTACTTGCAACTTTAAGGATTTTGTGAGGCACTCAAGAAGTTTGCGTAAGTGTATTTATTGTGGACATCGTGCTTACCTTAAAGTGGGTCATGGGTTAAAGCAATAAGTTGAGTATACATTTCACGGAAGTTTTCCACAGATGAAAAATGCCACTTGGAACAGGTACCCGTTTTGAAAAAAATGGGTACCTGTTTAGGATCAGGCTCCAGAAGCAAAACGGGTACCCGTTTCAAAATGGGTACCCTTTTTCAAAAAAATAAAAAAATTAGCCATAGGCATGTAAAAAATTTTTTTTGAAAACGAGTACCTGTTTTCAAAAAGTTTTTTTTTTACATGTCTATGATTTATTTTTTTATTTTTTAGAAATGAGTACCCGTTATTTTTAAAATGGGTACCTGTTTCTAAAATTTTGAAACTTCAAACCTGTCAATTTGCATTGGTTTTAAGCTTGGAAACCCAAGCCTTAGCTTTGGACTTGCAACTAGAAAACCATGAAAACAACAAGAAAAAAAACTAGTTTCACCACTATGGCTGACGACTTTTTTTCAGAATATTTTAACAAAATTAAAACCCATTATAGATCTCAAAGTCTAGTTTTCAAATATGTAATTTTTTTTTACTATTGAACATAATTTTCTATTCATTATTTATTTTCCAAACAAACTAACTCATAAACTTGAAATAACATAGAGTACTATTTTTTTAATAACTTCTGATTTTGAAAATTTCTTAAAAAAAAATTATGTCTGACCAAACTAGACATCATTCTCTACATGATGAAAAAAAAAATTAGTGAATTGATTAGTTTAGCTCAAATTATGTTGACCATACACGAGGGGTTTTAAAAAACACTAATTAGGGCAATTAAAAATTAATAAAAAAATATATCTATCAAATAATTACAAAAAAATATCCTGACCAAAATTCAACATCCTGAGAATATTTCCACAAAAGGAATTAGAAAAATACATTAATTTAGGTCAAATTATGTTGGTCGTACACATGCATGTTTTTGCAAAAAACAGGGGACTTTTAAAAGCCACTTTTTGTACTTCCAATAAAAAACCAACTTGTACCATCTGGGTATTAGAAAAAAATATATATTTGAAAACTAGAAACAAAATCCTACATTTCTTATTTTTACATCATCTTGATATTTTGTGTAAGTGCTTCAAATTATCACTCCAAGTACGACAAAATTTTAAAAAAAGGAAAAACATTTCCACTTTTTGGCCAAAAAGTGAACTCATCTTCTTGCACTTACCCTCATCCATATCATCGATAAAAAACATGTTTCAATGGTCAAAAAGAGAATCGTGAAGCACCTTTTCTAATAACGGGTGATTACATTATTGAGAATGGACAAAAAAGAATGTCATTTATTGAAAATGGTGGGATTGCTGGTAGTAGATATGATCCATGTAATGAAAGTGGTGTAAAATGGTTGTGCATATTCTATAAGTTGCCATACTTTAAGGATATAGCCATTAGGCATATTGTTGACTTTATGCATACTGAGAAAAATATAGCCTATGCTATTATAGAAACTCTTTTTGGTGCTTTTGATACTATTTCATCACATGAAGACTTTCAAGAACTAAAGATTCGTCAAAATCTTTGGGTTGAAAAATATGATGATGCAAAATATAGAAAACCCAGTGCTCATGTCTGGACAAAGGAATAACGTGCACAATTCTTACAATTGATGTCTCATACTTGCTTTCCCACTGGATATGTAAGTAGTACTATCAGAAGCCAAATTGACATTAATAGCTTAAGAGGCCTAAAGACCCATGACTATCATGTTATATTCGAGAATATTTTACCTATTGGAGTAAATATATCAGGTTTGGCAAAGGGGCCAAGATTGGCAATTATAAGGTTGGGCCTAATATTAAAGAGAATGAGTTCACATGTATTAGATCCTTTGAACTTTGATAGTTTGAGGGAGGAGGTTGTTGAAGTCCTTTGTCTATTGGAACGAGAATTTCTAGCAACAATCTTTAACATTTCTATGCATCTTTTGATACATCTAGAATATGAACTAGAACATTGTGGTCCAGTAAGAACGAGATGGATGTATCCTATAGAATGATATATGAAGGTTTTGAAAAAAATTGTTCGTACTAGGGCAAAACCAGAAGGTAGCATGTCTGAGGGATATTCAATGCAAGAGGCCATTGGATTTTGCACAGAATATATGAAAGATTTTAAAAATGTCAATCGACATGTATGGGATGAGTATGAAGATGAGAGAGTTGCAGGTGAAGTATTAGAAGGCAATGGATGTCGCTTCAAGCTATCACATCAAGAAAGAAGTGTGATACATGCCTTTATTCTTCAAAACACATCTTCGTTTGATAAGTGGCACAGGTTAAAAAAATTTACACAATTATTTATTTACACATTTATATTATTAATCTTACTCAATTACATTTACACATTTATATTATTAATCTTACTATTTGCACATTAATATTCTATGTAGAAAATATGAAGAAGAGAATCAAAGTTGGATGCAACATCGAACTCAAAAGTGCAGACATCATGATTTGGTTGAAGGTGATTCTTTTCCAAAATTTGAAGAATGGATTGCTAATGCAAAAGAAGAAGGTCAAGATATAACAACGGAAGAAAGTGAGTTTTCACAACCTCCACATTTATGGGCTATGCGTTTTAGTGGAATGTGGGCCTATGGTAGCCATTTAAGAGTGGAGGAAAAAGACAAAGGAAAGACAAAATGTGATTGTGTTGTAAGTGTTGAATTTCTTCACGAAACTAAAAAGAAATTCTATCTTGGATTCATCCAAGAAATTATTCAAGTGGATTTTGGTGAAAACAGTCCTATATTATTAAAATGTAAGTGGATCCAACCATCCGCGGTAAATTTTGATGAGTATGGATTTGTATGTGCAAATACAAGACATTTTTTATCAGAGAGGGATGAGCCCTATGTTTGCCCTTTTAAAATTAACCAATCATTTCTAATTGATGATGTAAGAAGCCTAGGATGGTCATATGTCATTCAAACAGAGTCTCGTTCGAAACAAAAATTCATGGAAGTTGTTGATATAATCCCTGATGGGCAATATGTTAATTTACAAAAAGCATTCAAAGAAGTGGATGAAGATGATGATGGAATGTTTGGAGAAGATATTTTGATTACCAATGAAGAGATTGGGAGAGAGAATGTATTGCATGACACAGATGAGGATGAGGAAGAAAATCAAGTAGATGTAGACACGATTGATCAGGATTCTGATCTTGTTGGCAATGTAGATGATTAGTGATGAGCCCCATTTTATGAACTTTTATTTAAGACTTTTATGATGTTTTAAAACTCTGTTTTATGTTTTAAGGACATGGACCTTGTTACTAATACCTGTTTCAAAGTAGCAAGATAAGAAAGAGCATTAGTGTACAGGAATTTCTTCCACTTTGGGTTTTTCAAGGTAATCTCTTGTGTTGAGCTCTACTTTTTGTTGTTTTTCTAGTTCTTGTCTTGTTACAGGTCATGCATATAACTAGCTATATTTGTTCCAAAAATAAATTACTCATTTTTAAAGCACATATTGATTATTTTTGTTTACTCACATTTGTGTGTTCAGAATTTCTGTAGAATTATATAAGTAGAAATAATGAGGATTTTATAAGTAGAAATAATGAGGATTATATAAGTAGAAATAATGATGATTCACACTATCAGAAAGACAATTAGGTTCTTCTCAAATAGAAGGATAAACAAATAGAGTTTCTTTTGGGTTTCAATCTGTGTGCCACATTTACTTACTAAATTTTTGCTCCTCCATATAATGCATCTTATATACTATCATCCTATGTCATGTCACTTGTCATAGAGTGTCTCCTCTAATTTCTAAGAATTCATCTTATATGCTCTGTGAATGTATTTCATATGGGGATTGTCCTTATATACTGTATCATTCAAATGGAAATGAAATCCTTATATACTATGACTGCATTTGTTTATATGCTCTAGTTGACTAAAAATAATGGCTTTGTTTATATTCCACTCTTGTTCTACTGATTCAAGTTGCTGATTTATATATTATTGTTTATTTGGACTTCAAGAAATGAGGAAAAAGACTTTGAGGTAGCACAATTTAGATGATAGTGATCATATTGCTGAAGTTCTACTGACAGATTATGAGCACTTTCGTAGAGAAGGCGTGGCAAAGAATAGTGAATATTTATCACATCTTGGTTTCACAAACATGCAAGTTGTAAATCCACTAAGTAGTATATTATTTGTTTAATTGTGTTTATAAAATTTTATAGGCAAGAGGTTTATGTATATAAGATATAATATGATATTTTTTTGTTTTATAGGAAAGAAAAAGAGCACAAAGAAAATGCAGAGAGAAAACAAAAGGAAAGTAAAGATATAGTGCCACCAACTCGTAGAAGCCAACGCATTTGGGATTCAAGTACAAATGCAGTTGGTGAAAAGAATAGTTGTGATGATGTGCAGCCGGATATAACACATAGTGATGTGCAGCCTGATATAGCACATGGTGATGTGCAACGTCATGATATCTCTTAGCACAGAGTGTAAGAAAGATTATTGAAAACAATGAGAGCAAAGGAACAATAAGTCTACAGATGATTTATTCAAGATTAAAGGATGTGTTTGAAGTGAAATCTACAGAGACCGATACTGATCTACCTACTCATGACACGCATGATGTGGCCAAGGATGATGAAGTTCTGGTTAATGAAAGTCATGAAGAGAGACCACTTGCATTTGATGTGCCTGCTACAACTTTTGATGGAACTAGTGGATCAGCCAAAAATATTGGTAGTGGTTTAATAGAAGATGTGCCTGCTTTTGTCAAAATAAAAACATTGAGTCAAGATTTATATAGATCTACAGAGAGGAATGCAAAAGAAATAAATTTAGAAGGCAAGAAGCCATTCTTGGTTGAGGTATCGAGAGATGGTGAGCCCATTGGGAAAAATGCTGCAAGGCGGGCCTTTGAGTTGAGTGTAAGATGTACGGCCCATTTAGATATTTGCAAATCAAATTTTGCAGGTCAAGATCCACGAAGTGTGGAAAATGTCATAGAAAAAATGGAAAATGCTTTTGAGACTACTAGTGGACAAATCTCTAGAAGATATTACAAGCAAAAGATGAGACTTTTGATGAACAATTTTAGATACAATTGTAGAAAAATAATCTTGGAGGGAAAAGAGAGGTTAGAATCCACTCTATCTCCCAAACAGTAGGAGGCATTGAAGAAAATATGCGTTCTGAAGAATATTTGACAAAGAGTTATAAAGGAAAGAGGGCAAGAGATAATGTGGCAACTGGATATACATTTGGCTGTGGGTTGCAGGCCAAAATGGACAAACTTGGAGTAAGTGTATGGCTTTTTGGTTCAATTTACGTTGGTTATTTATTTCAATTTTTTATTGAACTAACTATATGTTGATATTGACATTATATTTTAGGTGGAAAACAGTAATAGAGAAGCAAGTGTGGAAGATATGCTTGATTATATGGCAGCACTAGATCCTAGTAAATCTAACAGTAGTATGAAGTGAAAATCTAGTTCGTCAATAGAGATTTCACAGCCATCTGTTAGACGCCTAGTAAGAGCCTCTGCAAATCATGTCAACTCAAATGAAGGGTACCAACATATAATGAGTTGCTTACACGGTCTCAGTGAGAAAGTGTCGTAGTTGGCTTCCTCCGTTAAGCCTATAGTTTCTGCATGGAATGACCATAATATTATGGATGCAAATGAGGTAAGAGGCTCTATCACACTATCCTTTCATTTTGTATGCTTGTATTGGGTAAACTTATACCATGTTTTTATTATACTTCCTTGTGATTGCATTTTTTGGATACTTCATAGTTATCATAGCTCTTTAGAAGTTACTGTGACTGCCTAAAGGATTTAATTATGTTTGAAGGAAACCAACCAATTATAATTCACTTTAAATGATTTTAACTCAAGATTAAGACCAGTAAATGTAAATCATTTAGCAGGAATTAAATCAACTTCTAACAGAAACCAATTAAAAGCATCTACACAATGACAACAAATGTGCCTTGATAAATCTCAGGGATTTAAATAACTAAAAATAGCCAAGATGGAGACAATTAAGTAACTTATAAACTTAATTATTAACAGAAAATCAGAACACCACATGAATATCCACGAAATTATCCATCATTGGCCATTATAATTTTAAAATATCATATGAAAGCAATGTCTTGGTATTGAAGTATAACTGGAGAGAATAACATTGTTTTGAATATATATATAGTTTTTCTGTTGATTGTACTTTATCAAACTAGGCCTTGGTTTCCCTTATAAATACGGGAAGAAAATAAGCTACAGGCCTAAATAGACACACCCCTTTCATGAGTTGCATCATTTGGTAACTAAAGCATAAATAAGAAAGAAACATTAAGGACACCATCGATTAACAAAGATCCGGATCTGTTAGTCAACGTAGAGTACACGTGACCACTGGCCTGGCAAGGTACTCCTCTCCATGTTGCAGAAGTTGCTAAATGCGATGTGCCCACTCTGATCACAATTTTTTAAAAAAATTGATTCTTATTTTCTTGACCCCTCTCACCCTGTTCTGGCTATAAACAGGTTCACCTTGGCAATATGATCAATGTATTCTTGGGTGTCCACACAAGTATTTGTGCAAATTATATCTCACATGGAAAATTCCAACTTAAAGATTTTATCCAAATTTATATGTGTGTTCTCTATCACCATGTCTTCATTATTGATCTGCTCCAGGGTTGTGGGTAATAACTGGGCCAATTCTTCTTTCCACAAATTCATATCATGTATATTGCCCTCATTGTTAAAGAAAGTAGGAAATGCCACATCTCCATGCAAGTCAAAATCACCGATATCATCTGTCAATATAGCATCAAACCTTTCATGTTCGATGATCAATGCATTGCAATCCTTAATTGCTTGTTCGTCCCTATTTTCTTTGGTTCTTAGTTCTTTCTTTTCAAGCATTCTGTGATGCAATCTTTTATGCTCTTGATAAGAACTATGGGTTCTTTTGTGTAAATTCCATATTTGGTCACCATGCTTCATCATCTCCTCAAATTTTCTCTTTATCAATTCAGAAGCCATTTGGTCCTTAACAACTCTTATGTCGCTTTCTAGCTTATAATCACTTCTCTTCTGAAACTTCTCGGGCTTTATTTTCCAATAATTGGCATTGGCTATAGCCTCCATCATTCTTTTATCTGGTTCTTGAAAATGTGGCCGAGAACTAGATGATGACAGTAATCTATCATTGTTGGTGGCAAGCTCGTCTTAACATGGAATTACCTTTCTTGTATGTATTATTATCCTTGATCAATCTCTCAATTTGGGCTTTTGTGAACCTTGCAACATTAATATTTAGGTTAGCAGTTTCCATGGGATCAGTGTCCTCAACCCTCTATATCAAAAGGTGACCAAATGCTTTATCTGGATTCTCAATGATTTGTGGTCTTTTATTAGGAGGGTACAATTCCCATATCAACAGTGTTCTCTTGTCGGGATCATATCTTGATCCTCTTCTAATATCATCTAATGCATCCAAGTTGAGTTGCAACTTCTTGTCTTGACTTCTATTAAAAGTGCCAAATACAATGGCTGAGGCCATATCCCATCCAGGAACCAATAATACACCTGCTTCTTGCAGTAATGTCCTCCCTCTTTCTGGAGTCATATTCTCCAATTCTTTGTCAATCTCTTTTTGAAACTTCAGTAATACTTCATCTCGTATCTCAGGAGTAATATCTTTCATCTTTTCTCTAGCCTGTTTGCCCTTGTACTCATAAAAAAAGGCCTTAAATTCAGGTGTTTTAATAAAATCATTTTCTGAAATGAATTTGTTGTTGGCTAGTTGCCTTATGTCTTCTGACAAGCCATCTGGTGCTTCCATGGTAACAGCCTCTCTATCCATAGGAGGTTCATACCCCTTAATGGTAGGGTCATAGCTTTGCACTCCCTCCTCAAATTCTTCCTCTTCTTCTGCAATATTTGTGTCTACAGAGAAACTCATTTATGATGTGGGCTAAGGTGACAGATGGCTTGGGGGAGTTTCATACTCAACTTGAGTTTCTTTAATTTGTTTTCCTTTTTTATCAAACACATTAGGGGGAACATTCATGATCAGCTCTGATGCATGTGTAATCATCATATCCAATCTTTCAATGGGGTCATCAATATCTTGAAAAACTCTGGTGTAAGTGGGGTTTTTGGCTACCCTCCAAGCCTCAGCTAGCATTGCCTTATGGTATAAACTTATCCTTTCCACTGCTGTGTTTTCATCACAATTCTTGATTAAATCATTATCAACGAATAAAACATGTTGATATCCTTTCAACTTTTGTTTTGCTTTCACATTGTTTATAAAATGCTCCGAGTCAAAACTTTCTCTAGCATTTCCAAGACGTAATCTGAATTGTTCTAACTTTTTGTCAACCAATTGATAACCTTTATCAGAAAGAATTTTGAAATCTCCAAAGCACAAAGTTCCAGGCATGAATGACTGTTTGTTATGACTCTTAAGGTGCATGAAATCTGAGCAAGCTAATTGCCTGACAATTTCTAAGTATGCAAACCTATCTGGACAAGTCTTTGGTAGCAAGAAAGGTTGTCCTTCATATCCAAACACTCTTATCATAGTGCAGTCATTAAAAACATACTAGTCACCCCAATTGTGACTGAACTTGCCCTCCTCACATTTATCCTTCGGCCTTAGAAATCTTTGTATTTCTGTTGATAAGTTGTGATTACATGGATGACCTAGCTTTTTGTATAGAGGCTTCACAAAAAACTCCTCAAAATATAAGTAATGAGACCTATCACATCTTTTATCCCAGATAGAAGTCCACATTTGCATAGGTTTTATATTTCCCTAGTTGTCCAAGTCTCTTACTCTTAAACATTTATCCCACAGACACATATTTTGTCCTTCATACAATACCATATGCATAAATAGGGAATAATGTATGAACTTATTCCCTCCATTCTTTAGGGATGTTAGCTCATTGTGTAGGCTATTTGCTAGATATTCAGCATAATCAAAATATCATGCATCATGACTTTGTATGTCTGCAGTTAGAACCATAGGTGCAATCTCCATGAACATAGCAGCTTTGACACCAAGTATTTGACAAACAGAGTAATATGTACATTTAAAATAATCTTCAAATAATTCAATCGAATAGGGCGGATCCTCAACCCCTAAAAATACCCTGAGCTTGTTGTTTTCATCATGAGGCCTGTACAGGGGTAATTTCTATCTTTTATAATTATTGCTCATATTACGGTACTCAGTTAATAAATCCCTGATTCTAAATTTTTCATCTAGGATTGAATCCAATTGAAACACTGTTGCAATGTAATCTCTGGTAATGGGAAAGAAACCAGACCCGTTGTCCAACTCAACCAAGCAAGTTTGAGGGTTGTACTTTTCTATAAAGAGTTTTAACAACTGGACATTTACGAACACATTTGGCACTATCAATTTACCCAAATTTAGCCTCCAAGGATTCGAGACAGGCTTATGCCTGTGCATTTTTCTATAATGATAGACAAAGAGATCATATCCTCTAACTGGAGTCCAAATATCCCCTATCTGTTTGTATAAATCATTTAATTTTTCAACATGCGGGTTCAATTGAGCATTCCTTCTAGATTTTTGTCCCGACCTAGGGCATTTATCTAATAAATCTTGGTTCAAATTCCTATCTCTCATTTTTTGCCTTTTACTTTTAGGGTTTTGAACTGTTTCTTCCATGTTCTATTATTATGCAAGGAGCTTAATTCTATGAATGTGACTAGGAACCAATATGTATAATCCATTCAGAAGTACTTACTTGATCAATCGTTCTGGTTCTGAATTACTATCCTGTTGCGCTATGCTATCGCTCCTTGCAATACCCTCAAGACTTGCATTCAATAAACTTAACTCTGGTGTAATTAATGGCATTTCACTGTATTTTTTACATCATCGGAGGGACATTTAATATTTGAATAGAGGTCATTGGATCATCGCCATTATGTCTTGTCACTATGTCTTGGGATGGTGTGTTTTGCAATCTCATTTACTTCACTATTATGTTTGTTTGGGAATTCGCTGTGACCCCAAATGGTGTCACACCAATAACATAAGTCTATTCAATCAAGAAGTCCCATTGATATTTACTCGTTCTTCCGATGTCTCCTATTTTTATTTCGTTGCCTTTTAGAAGAGACTAAGAACCCCTCTCTTTGATACAGTAGGGTCACTTCAAAATCTCTTAATACTCTTCATATTGTCTATTTATCGATGAGATTCCATTTATTAGTGAGACTCTAAATAGTGTCACCCTGACATCCTGAACTCCCTTTGTGAATTATTTCAATGTTTTTCATTTGATTGGCGTGACACATTTTGGTGTCACGCCGATATGCCTTGTTTGTTCAATGTGTTCAAGGTATCGGTAAGACTGTCAAGTGACTCTTACCAACATCCCTTGTCTCTTCGATCCTTTTATTGGTGAGACTCCATTTATCGGTGAGACTCTAAACAATGTCACCCTGACATCCTGAACTCCCTTTGCGAATTATTTTTTGATATTTTTTGTTTGATCGGCATGACACATTTTGGGGTCATGTTGATATGCCTTTTCTATTTGATGTGTTCGGGGTATCGATAAGACTATCAAGTGACTCTTACCGACATCCCTTGTCAAGATTTTCTCCCTTTATGCCTTTAGGCCATCGAAGAGACTGGTTATTGAATCTCCCTAACATAGTATCATCTAGACAATGGGCGGGTACAAAAAGATGGGGGACCAAAAAGTGGTCAAACTTTCTAAAAATCCATAAAGAACTTGTGTTATAGCACGAGCGCATTATTGTTTTCTTTGCATTTTTTTTCTAATTTGCAGAGGGTTAAGGGTTGAGGGATAATATTCAGCTTGTTGAGTGTATAAGATTAAGTGTGTAAGGTATGGGGATTAGGGTTTAGAATATTGGGAACTTAGGGTTTATGATATGGATTGAGGGTATAAGGGTGAGGTTATAGGGTATAGGGATGAGGGTTTGTGGGTGTAGGTTTTAGAGTTTAAAGTATAGGGTTGAGGATTGATGGATTAGGGCTTAAGTATATGGTTGAGGGTATAGGGTAGAGGGTTGAGAGTTTACAGTTGAGGGGTAATGTTCAAGGTTGAGTGCCTAAGATATAGGGTATAGGGTTTAAGGTTGAGGGTATAAGGTATATGGATGAAGGTTGGGGGTTTAGGGCATAACTATAGGGTTGAGGGTATATGGTATAGGGTAGAAGTTTGAAGGTTGAGGGATAATGTTCAAGGTTGAGTGTCCAAGGTTATGTGTATAGGATATAGGGTTTAAGGGTTTAAGGTTTAATGGTATCTAGGGGTTGAGAGTTTATGGTTTAAGGGTTTAAGGTTTGAGGGATTAAGGGTTTAAGGGTCGAGGGTTTAAGGGTTGAAGGATTAGGGTTTAAGGCATAGTGTCGAGGGTAGAGGGTTTAGGGATAGGGTTTAGGGTTGAAGGTTTAAGGGATGAGGGTTGAGGCTTTAGGGATGAGGGTTAAGGGATTAGGGTTTAAGGTATAGTGTCAAGGGTAGAGGGTTTAGGGATAGGGTTAGGGTTTAAGGTTTAAGGGTTGAGGGATTAGGGTTTAAGGTATAGTGTCGAGAGTTGAACCCTAATCCCTCAACCCTCGACACTATACCTTAAACCCTAAACCCTAGCCCCTCAACCCTAAACCATATCACTTAACCCTAAACCATAAACCGTATCTCTAAAGCCTCAACCCTCAACCCTTAAACCTTAAATCCTAAACCCTCAACCCTTAAACCTTAAACCCTAAACCCTATCCCTCAACCCTTAAACCTTAAACCCTAAACCCTATCCCTAAACCCTCTACCCTCGACACTATACCTTAAACCCTAATCTCTTAACCCTAAACTCTAAATGCTAAACCCTATCCCTAAAGCCTCAACCCTCAACCCTTAAACTTTAAACCCTAAACCATATCTTTAAATCCTCTACCCTCAACACTATACCTTAAACCCTAATCCATTAACCCTCATCCCTAAATCCTCAACCCTCAACCCATAAACCTTCAACCCTAAACCCTCTACCCTCGACACTATGCCTTAAACCCTAATCCCTCAACCCTTAAACCCTTAATCCCTCAAACCTTAAACCCTTAAACCCTAAACTCTCAACCCCTAGATACACTTAAACCCTTAAACCTTAAACCTTAATCTCTCAACCCTAAACCCTAAACCCTAATCCCTCAACCCTTAACCCTAATTTTGATTTTCTTCCATTGCTTCAACATCATTGTTGTTTTCCCCATCAGAAACAAATTCATTCAGCAACTTGTTGCCCATTGGTTGACTTGAACTACATACTCTGTTAGAAGAAGGGCATCTCTTATTTGTATCAATGTTGGTATTCATAAGCTGGAGCTTGCATTGATATTTTTCACACACCCTATTCTTTGAAATATCTTAACCTTAAAATATGACTTGGATATGTACTTGAACACACTATGTTTTATGTAATGTCTTAGTAATGTTATATGGCATGTTTTTCTAGCCCATCTGGGGTTCATTATGCCAATAGGTGTACACACTATGAGAAAAGCTTTGCGTATGGTACATCCACAGTGAGTAATTAATAGTTGAAATCAGAAGGATGATCATTATGAGAAAAGCTTTGCATTGGGGTACATCCACAGTGGGCAACGAATGGTTGAAATCAAAACCCCTGGTTAACATTAAGTGAATGTTTTTTTATTAAGATTTTTTTAAAAGATCAACATACTCTCTCCACCTATTTGCTTGAATTTAAATCGGGGCCATAAAAATGTGCACACATCTGCTCCCAATGTATAACCTGGATGTAATTAAAACCATCAACTAGATAAAATAAACAATTTTGGCCATAAAAATCAATTAGTCTTTTAAAAATAGATATATTAGTAACTATACATTTTAGATATCAGTAACTATACATTTTAGTACTAATTCTTTCTTGATTTTCTATTTTTAATTAACTATTTTTTGTTTGTTTTCGACAAAATATTACAATTCTCATGAAGATCTTTTCTTGTATATAATTTTCTCCTTTTATCTTTGGCCTGTCTTTTCCCTCCTAGAAGTTCTTTCAAAAGGATCCTTATTTTATCTTTCGATCTATATGAACTCTAAACATAAATCTATGTTTCTTGATGTCCACCTGCTCAAAGATGCAAACGTCTCCTTGATATTATTATGGCGTACAAAATATGCCCACCCCGCACTTAAGGTAGGTATATTGTTATGAAACAGGCAAATAATCTCCCATTGTTTACTGGCTCTATCCACAAGAACTACTAAATTTTTTTCTCTTGGTAATTGTAGAGGACATTCACCTATTTTTGGCAACTCCTGCATTCCCAAACCATTACAAAAACTAAGTTATTTTAACCCAATAAATAGCTGATTGCATTGATTTAATACTCTACTATTAAAGCTTAGCATTTACACAAATGCAGATGTTCATATTATAGAAGACTGCATTATATTAGACTATTAGAGATCCCTCAGAAAAATGTAATAACAAAACTGCATTGCCTTATGTTAGCTTACAATTATTTACCTATTCTTTTTGACACTCTTCTCTTAATAAAGTAAGAGTAATAAGAATAGAAGGTAGAGAATTTGATCTTACTAGTATGCATGGTCATTTACATTCAGTGACTTCATTTTCATTGAATAAAAAGGTAAATATCTGATTTGAAAGGTGGGGCAGAGTTCACTGTCATGTGCTTTTCTAGATGATAGGGTCCATAATGTCCAGGGTTCTTCAAAGAAAGGCCTATAACATAATTAAGTTTTTGTTATACCAATCCTCTAGGTAAAGCTACAATTCAAATGCCTGCTTTGAAAGTTGAAATAAATTAAATTAGACTTACAATTTTGATTTTCTTCCATTGCTTCAACAACATCATTATTTTCTTCATCAGAAACCAATTCGATCAGCAACTTGTTGCCCATTGGTTGACTTGAACTGCATCCTCTATTAGAAGAAGGGCATTTTTTATTTGTATTAATGTTGGTATTCATAAGCTGAAGAGCATTGATACTTTTCACACACCCTGTTCTTTGAAATATATTAACCTTAAAATATGACTTGGACATGTGCTTGAACACAACGAAATCTCCAATCTCCAGCCCATGATGATTCACAAAATTTTCCCAACCCTACCTAAATCCCAATTTATTTATGGTACCCCCTAACTATACATCCCACTCCTGCCCACCTGGACCTTGCAACATCGTATGTTCATCTGTGTTGTCTATAAACTGTGAAACAAATGCAGGAGGAATGTGTTGCCATAAACACATTACACAATTAGATTTTACAAGTTCTTAATAGTGTAAAAGAAATAAAAGAATGAAAAATAATGTATAGAGTTACCAGTTTTTGTGTAAAGTCTCCAAGCATAACTTTGAAGAAGGAGGCATGCCCATTAAACCAATTCAATCAGCAACTTGCTGCCCATTAGTTAACTTGAACTACATCCTCTGTTAGAAGAAGGGCATCTTTTATCTGTATTAATGTTGGTATTCATAAGCTGAAGAGCAATGATGTTTTTCACACACCCTGTTCTTTGAAATATATTAACCTTAAAATATGACTTGGATATGTACTTGAACATGTAACAAAATCTCCATCCCATGATGAGTTGACTTGAACTGCATCCTCTGTTAGAAGAAGGGAATCGTTTATCTGTATCAATGTTGGTATTCATAAGTTGAAGAGCATTGACGTTTTTCACACACCCTATTCTTTGAAATATCTTAACCTTAAAATATGACTTGGATATGTACTTGAACATGTAACAAAATCTCTAATCTCTAGCCCATGATGAGTTGACTTGAACTGCATCCTCTGTTAGAAGAAGGGCATATTTTATCTATATCAATGTTGGCCTTCATAAGCTGAAGAGCATTGATGTTTTTCACACACCCTATTCTTTGAAATATCTTAACCTTAAAATATGACTTGGATATGTTCTTGAACATGTAACAAAATCCCCAATCTCCAGCCCATGATGAGTTGACTTGAACTGCATCCTCTATTAGAAGGACTTCTTTTATCTATATCGATGTTGGTATTCATAAGCTAAAGAGCATTGATGTTTTTAACACACCCTGTTCTTTGAAATATCTTAACCTTAAAATATGACCTAGATATGTACTTGAACACAAGAAAATCTCCAATCTCCAGCCCATGATGATTCACAAAATTTTCCCAACCCTACCTAAATTCTAGTTTATTTATGGTACCCCCTAATTGCACATCCCACTCCTGCCCACCTGGGCCTTGCA
The DNA here is from genome assembly GCA_027924645.1 of Cunninghamia lanceolata. Taxonomy (NCBI): domain Eukaryota; kingdom Viridiplantae; phylum Streptophyta; class Pinopsida; order Cupressales; family Cupressaceae; genus Cunninghamia; species Cunninghamia lanceolata. Next base: position 20,998,934 of record BSBN01001965.1, read on the forward strand.
ACACCATATGTTAGTCTGTGTTGTCTATAAACTATGAAACAAATGCAGGAGGAATGCCCTGCCATAAACACATTACACAATTAGATTTTACAAGTTCTTAATAGTGTACTGGAAATAAAAGAATGAAAAATAATGTATAGAGTTACCAGTTTTTGTGTAAAGTCTCCAAGCATAACTTTGAAGGAGGCACGCCCATTAAACCAACTCATTCAACAACTTGCTACCCATCGGTTGACTTGAACTACATACTCTGTTAGAAGAAGGGCATCTTTTATCTGTATCAATGTTGGTATTCATAAGCCGAAGAGCATTGATATTTTTCACACACCCTATTCTTTGAAATATCTTAAACTTAAATTATGACTTGGATATGTACTTGAACACAACAAAATCTCCAATCGCCAGCCCATGATGATTCACAAAATTTTCCCAACCCTGCCTAAATTCTAGTTTATTTATGGTACCCCTTACTTGTACATCCCTAATCCCTTAACCCTAAACCCTAATCCCTAATCCCTAAACCATAAACCCTAATCCCTAATTATAATTTATGGTACCTTAATCCCTAAACCTTAAATCCTATTCTCTTATCCCTAAACCATAAACCCTATCGCTAAATCCTCAACCCTCAACACTTAAACCTTAAATCCTAAACCCTATCCCTAAACCCTCAACCCTTGACACTATACCTTAAACCCTAATCCCTCAACCCTAAACCCTATCCTTAATCCCTCTACCCTCAACACTCTACCTTAACTCTAATCCCTCGACCCTCAACCCTAAACGCTATCCCTAAAGCCTCAACCCTAAACCCTAATCCCTCAAAGACCTAAACTCTAATCCCTTATCCCTAAACTCTAAATCCTATCCCTAAACCCTAAACCCTCAACCTTAAACCTTAATCCCTCAACCCTAAACCCTAATCCCTCTTGACCTTAAACCCTCAACCCTTATCCACCCCTCTCCTCTCCTATCTACATCACCCCCATCTCTACCTTTCTCTACCCTAGACACTATACATACATACATACATATAGGCATACATAGATACATGCATACATACATATAAGTATACATACATACATATAGGCATACATACATACATACATGATCAATAACCTTGAACATAAAAAAATCCAAGGGGGACATAACGCGCTCGCATTATGTCAAACATGATAAACATTAAGCAAACTTTTGCGAAAAAGGAAAAAATGTAAAACAAAACATAACGCGCTCGCGTTATGTTTTGCTTTGGGAATCCCAAGACTTAGGATTGGGATTTGCTTTGGATTTCCAACCCAAAGGCTTGGAGTGCCTTCTCAATGTCCAGAGATGTGTTTTTGTATATTCTACAAGATTTCACATAATTTTATTTGTGCTAACCCTCATATTTGCACGTGTTTCAAGGTCAAACAAATCGAACACCTAGGTAATGTTAGGCTTTCTCTTAGCTATTTGACAATGTAATTTTTTTCACATTTTGACAATGTTAAGCCTTTCATCTTTAATTTATTTTGTTTGTGTGTCTGTTTTTGGGCAAAAACCATTGTTTGGTCTTTTTTTCATTGTAAATTAACCATTCATTGAAATTTCAAAAAATTACATATTTAGTTATTAGACTCCATTCTACACATATTAAAAAAAATTCAATTAGTTTTCAAAAATTATAGGGGTAGCATGGCCAAAATTCTATTTTTTAGGATGTGCCCACTTTGAAAATTAGTAAAAAATCAAATATTCATCAAAAAATTATCAATAAAATCGGGCATAAACTACATGTTGTTGGCTAATTTCTCACAGAAGCAATTTTAAAAATACCAAAAAAAAAAGACCTTTTGAGGGAGCCACAAAACATGCTATGTTATGTTTTTTTGACAGAAACAACACCAATTTATGTGGCTCCCTCTTTTGAACCCCTTAATCTATACCATTTTTTTTAAAAAATAGTAGTTTGGAAAGTAGACTCGGAGCACTACGAACATTGTTTTGGTTGCATCTCCAAATTTTGAGTGTAACTATGCTCAATTTCTCATCCAAGGCCAGCATTTCCTGATTTCAGAAAAAAAGTGGCCACTTAAGACCCCTTTTTGGCCCCCCATCTTTTTGCACTTGCCTCGATATTAATTATAACTTTGGAAGCATAATGATTCTGAATACAATATTTTACAGTGAAGGTGAAGGAATTTAGGATTAACGATATGAATGGAATGGTGGTTTTTTTTCAAGCTTATTGAGATTATGGCAGGAAATGGAAAAATTTTAGAGTTTTGAAATTTTGATCCAACAGAATGAACCTACCCTCAATGTGCAATACTACTATTCTAGCCATTATAACCTTAGCATTGATGCTTTACATAAATGCGTTATCACGAATTGTCTCACTGTTCTACTTACAGAACCAAAAGAAATGTACAATACTACAATTTACCAGGTTCTACTTCAAACCATTTTGCTTGAGTATTCACTTCATTATTGTTGTCCTTGTCATGTTTATGACATGCTCCTATGTTGCATTATGACATTTAACTCTATAATTCTAGACAGTCACTTTGAGTATGTCTTAGTAAAGCTCTTAATCACTGATCCTAAAGTCAAGGCTGTCATATTTGCTTTGTTGTTGTCATTCCAAGGGTTCTTGGTCACTATCTAATGGTTTTGATAGTGCCTTTATCTCTTCTCTTTGTTTGGTGAAACCCTACTAGCTGTTGCATCTCTTTATCTTCTCCTACACCTTCCATGCTATGGACTGTCCTAAGATAGAGATATAGACTGCCATCTTACAACTTTTACTATCTTCCTTATCATATGAAGGACTGGGACTATCCCTTCTTGTTGAAAATCTTATGCTCATGACTATAAGAATCCTCCTATAAACTGGAATCTATTGCTTACAATAAAAGAAGAAGCTCACAACATACCTTGACTTAGTCATTTAAGAGTGGAAGAAAAATGTTATTTTGAACAAAAAATTATAGTTTTTGCATTCTTTACTTGACTTATATTAATTTTTGCATGATGATTAAACCACATGTAGAGAAATTATATGAAAGTAGAATGAAAATAAAAAGGCCCTGTCAATAGAGCTCTCTACAAAGTTGCACAACTTGAGGACAATGATGATAGTGATTATTTTGAACATCTTGACAAGAATCTGCATGATATTTAGAGTAGTAGTATGTCTGGTGCTGGAATTGAGGTGAGTACTATTTATTATTTTTATGTCTTTCATGGTAGTCATTGTTGTTTTAACACACACATGCAAGTAAGTACTATTCAAGTAAGTTGTTAGGTCACTTAAAGGGAATTACATCAACTTCTAATAGACAATGAGGATGACCTGTGAGATTGCGGTAAACTACAAAAACACAGAAATGATTAAGAATAACTACATACTCCTCAAAATGACCATGTTATGTGGCCCTAGGAAATAAATGGCATAAAATTTTGGCATGAAATTCTATTAAGAAATGGTCATATACAAGTGAAAAGATCAAGTAGGATGGAAATGTGCAAAATTTTTGAGAGGTCCTAACAGGTGAGACATTAGAATAGTTTATTTGGAATAATGGCAGGAATTAACAAAATTTTAGGGTTTTAAAATTTTGTTCCAACATAAGTAATGGTTGTTTTATTATGTAAATAAGGGTAATCATTACCTATGTAATAATTATTATGTATTTCAATATAATGTGTTTTTTTTTGTTTTTGCAGAAATGTATTGATAAACTCCAAGAAGGGGATAAAGTTAGGGTGTTGGATTTGTTTGATGGTGGTGTTGTGGGCATTGGGCGGATTCACTCACTATCTATTGTACATGGACTCAACTTGAAAGGAACAAGAGATGCTAATGTAAATATTTTAAGGTCACAAGTAACATACCCCTTGCTTATGAAGACAAAATAAATGGAGTTGTCCATCTGAAAGAGAAAGAAGGAACCTTCACACAGTGGCCACTAGAATATTTGCAAAAAATGGCATAGTTGATGTTTATCATGTACTAGTTGTTAGACATCTTGGCCCACTGCTTTATGCAGTATTTTGAAAGTGTTGTTTAGGGATCTTAATTTTCATGGTGTATTTGCAAGAGTTGGAAACTCTTAGACAACTTTGACATTTTTTATTATATTTATATATATACTCTTAGACAGATTTGATATCTTATAACTTGATATATATATATTTGCATTATATTTTTTATTGTAGATTACCTTTCTTTATCATGATGTTGAATCAATCTTTTAATTCTAGCATTTTTTTTTTAATAATGCATCTAGTAAACTTTTTAACGTGACCGGCGATGCTGTTGCGACACGCTCTCTAGCTCCACGCGAATGCTTTTGCCCAGAGCAATGAACGGGTGAGGCCACAACATGGGGGACCTCATCCCCTAGCAAGAACACTTCAAACACGCGAGCTCGTTGGCCTAGCGAAGGTGTAAAGCCTGCGAGCTCGTTGGCCTAGCGAAGGCGTAAAGCTTGCGAGCTCGTTAGCCTAGCGAGGGTTTGAACTCTGGTGGCCACCACTACAACTGAGTGACTTAACCACCAAACCACGCCCTTATCAGCTTAATTCTAGCATGTTCTAGCTTGTTTGTATATGTACTTTTTTTTAAAAAGTGCATTGATAACATTACCTGTCTCTAGAATCATCATAGAAACTTCTTCAAAATTCCACATCTGTCTTGGAGTCACTGGGGTTCGTACCTCAATGATTCCACACCATTTCAGGACCAAAAAATCCCAACTGTGCCCACTTCCATAAGTGATTCGATTCTGAATATGATTCTGGGATGAATAGTACCCAGAAATGCCCTGTTTTTCTACCAATTTAGTAACTTAAATAATAAATGTTATATCCCAAAACTTGCGCTGGAACTCTGGTAAAAGCTTACCATACTATAGCATCATCAAGTCTACCTTGGATATAGAAATTGTTTAAAATAGAAAATAGTTTGTAAATGTTGAATGGTCAGACAGTATGAGAAATTACAGACACCAGGAGTTACCTTTTGAAACATCAGGACAGATGGAGGATAAAACTGATATATATGGTGTAAAAGCCAAGGGATTGCCTATTGATTTCAAGATCTAGGTGACTTTGATCCTGATTTAAAATGTTCCTTACAAGTGGTCCATTGTGGTAACCTACATAGTGGTATGTATTCTTGAAGCCTTATGGTGCCATATTATTTAATGGAGTATATGTGGCGTTAAAAAAATTGAAATGCTCTTTTATAGTAAAGGAGAATGGGTGGTATTTGTGATCTACTATGCTAGAATACAATAATCTACACCTCAAATTTAGATTACTCAAACCATGTCACATTGATCATATTGTTAAAATAATATAATATATTCCATAGCTTAAGACGTTTTTTGGTTTCAGGGATCTTATCAACATCATAAGGAGTTGAAGGTTGCATAGGGAATCAAGATAACCACTTAGGTATCAAATTTTAGGCTAATAATTTTATGTATATGAGCATAAATTTATCAAATATATGTGGACAATTAAATTTAGCTACAATTTCTTGATTTCAGGGTCTTGAGCATGCCATAGCAGGGAGTCAGTTATATGTTGTTGGACCTGATGATGAATTAGAGGATATTAAGGAAGAAGCAATGCAAGATATCAATAATGTAATGTCTCAGATTGACAAGAGTGGGGAAGGAGTTTATGTTCAAGCTTCAACTCTTGGATCTTTCAAGGCTTTACTTGAGTTCTTGAAGACTCCAACTATAAGCATCCCAATTAGTGCAATTGGTATTGGGCCTGTGCATAAAAAAGACGTCATGTGTGCCAGTGTAATGCTTGAGAAAAAGAAGAAAGAGTATGTTGCAATTTTGGCATTTGATGTCAAAATTACTCCTGAAGCTTGGGAGCTTGTAGATGAAGTTGGTGTCAAGATATTTGCAGTAGATATTATTTATCATCTGTTTGACCAGTTTAAAGCATATATGGACAATCTTAAGGAAGAAAGGAAAAAGGAGGTTGTAGAAGATGTTGTTTTGCCCTGTGTATTGAGTATTTTGCCAAATTGTATTTTTAACAAGAAGGATCCTATAATTGTTGGTGTTGATATTCTTGAAGGCATTGCAAGGGTCAGTATCTAAACCTAGTCTTTTCAGTGTTATGACATGCATGTAAAAGATTGTTATATCATTTTTGGTTTGTATAAAGCCATATGTGGTGATTGCATCTACAGATTGGCACACCATTATGTGTTCCCACAAAATATTTCATAGATATTGGCAAAATAGCCTCAATTAAGATCAATCATAAAGCTGTTGAAATGGCTAAGAAGGGTGAAAAAGTGTGCATGAAGGTATTTTGAGAAGCTGTCTTTGTTGTTAATAGTTTTATATGATTTTGGATGTTATTTTTTGAAATATTTTTGTTAATGAATTATCATACGAACTTTACAGATTGTTGGGAGAAACACTAATGAAGTGCACAAAAAATGTTTGGTAGGCATTTTGAAATGGAGGATGAATTTGTGAGTCATCTCACTAGAAGATCCATAGATATATTGAAAGAAAAATACAGGGTAAGGCTATTTGATATCAACATTACGTAATTTTACAGTGTATTTACTATTATGCATTTTATACTAACTGAACATTTGTGCTTTTCATTTTTTGCTGATAAAACAACTTTTTAATGTCTAAAATGGAATATTCTTCTTATTTTTTTAGGATGATTTGTCCAATGATGATTGGAAACTTGTGGTGAAATTGAAAAAGCTGTTAAAAATTCCTTGAGCTACTACTAATGATGCATTGTGCAATGAAACTTTGGATTGAAGCAAAACCTTCTGATGAAAATGGGAAAATGCACCCTACAACATTACAAACACCACAATCAAGATAACAAATGGTGAACTTTGTTGATACCAGAATAGAAGCTTCTGCATCATAAGCTTCTTCTATATGTTTTGCTATGTGGTGTACGTGCTGCACCTCTAGCTACAATAAGACAATAGTGAACTTTAGATCCTATCTATGCAGGAGGTCATTTGAATGTCTGTTGTTTAGCTCATTTTCTGAAATTTAATAGTCTGAATGGGCAAGTGCGGTATTGCCATGTGAGAAAGGGAAGAGATTGATTCCAAGAGTAGAGATTTTGTGTAATGATCTATTTTATGATTTCTTGAGGTAATGAAGAAAATATCATGAAAATATTGTTTTAAATAAATTCATATTTTACTGCAATTGTACGAAACTAAAAACATTTCTAGGTTGTCATCTTCAACATGTTGTTGATTGGCTGGATTTCACTGTTTCAAGTGCCGCTTTTGCTTCAGCTATCTGGGACCATGTTATGGAAGGTTACAGAGAATGGTGTGTTTTCTTGTTGCTACAGGGTCATTGCTACAAGGGCCTCTAAGTAGCATTCTCAGGTTGTTATTCAAATATTGTTCACAGTGGTTCAGGGTTGTTTGAATACACAGGTAACACCTCAATGGCTTGTGTGAAGGAGAATATGGAATGCACCCAAGCTGCAGTCAAAGCACCTAAACTGGTTAACAGAATGCCAAAAGAAATGATGTCTCATGGAATGCTCAGTGGCAACATCTCTTTTCTAAGTGTCAAAAGATGTGAAGGGCTTCATCGGTCCAAATTGCCTTTCCATTGTTTTGCTATTGTATCTAATGTGGCTGCTGAACTGAATTTTTCTTCATCCAGTCCTTGTAGTTTGTTGTCTATGACAGAGCTGAACTAGTTTTTTTCCTATGGCAGCCTTGTGCTACTTTTTTATTATTTGTAATTCTTTTCCTACATTGTTCCAATACAAAAAAATATTTATTGCCACTTTGCTTTGTCTTGTTTCATTTTCTTATTGTCTGATTCTGAAATAGAAAGTGTTGGCTCAAATTTATCTATCTTTACTTGGTAGCATCATAAAATATATAGTTTTCCAAATTTATTTGCTTTTATGTTTTAATTCAAATTTAATAATATGTTTTTTCTGCATTATAAAATTTATGGTATTTAATAAATTATTCATATAATGACTAAATTTACTACCAATTAATGGAAACCAGTAAATAAAAATGACTACCATGACTAAATAAATGACCAATTAACAACAATCAATGACTAAATTAATTACTAAATATATTACCAAATTGATGACTAAATATACTACCAAATTACTAAATATACTACCAAATTGATGACTAAATATATGACCAAATTAATGACTAAATATACTACCAAATTAATGATTACAATGACTAAATAAATGACCAGTTAACAACAATCAATGACTAAATATACTACCAAATTACCAAATATACTACCAAATTGATGACTAAATTAATGACTAAAATTTGTTTGGTCATAAATTTGGTCACAAGATAAATGACTGGCAATAAACTACCAATGGTCATGTGACCAAACTACTGATCACATGACCAATTTTTGGTAGTTTTTTTAGTCATTTATTTCTATTTTTCTACTAGTGGATGCAATGCCTAAAAAAGTATACTCTACATCATAATAAAGAACTCACATTAAATTATGCAATATCTAAAAGATGGCACTCTGTATAATAATAACAAACACAAGATTAATCAAATGCAACATCTGAAAGAGGATGTTTTGCATCTTAGTAAAGCACAAAGAAACCTAAGTATTCAATTACCAAAAGGACATATGTAAGAGGACATATTACATTTGACAAACATTACTTTAAGGGTTTTTACTATTGAGGCCAAGGGTCTAACTGGTTTTATCTTGGTCATGGAAAACCAAGGGAACACCATTCCTATTTCCTAGACTAGTCGTGTCTTCCTCATTTGTTTGAACTCATGTAGTCTGCCTTGCACGAATGAGAAACCTTTAAGTGATGTGTTCTTCATTGTGGCCAACTTGTGAGTGCTTGGTGTGTGTGTGTGTGTGTGTGTGTGTGTGTGTGTGTGTGTGTGTGTGTGTGTGTGTGAGTGATTGACATCCACGGTGATTGTCTCTTAGTTTAGAGGGGTGGGCCTTAGGGTCCCACATGGTTGTCTAATGTTGACCACAATTGGTATTGTGCATTGGAATCATGGTGGAGCATCATGGAATTTAAGAAAGGATCTTGTAGCCCTTTTGTATCTTTATATCTTCATGGTTTTGCAATATTGTATCATGTTATATTTGAGAAAGTTGTAATCTTGAATTATGTTGTAATAATACATTTGGATCAACTTTGTATTGGAGTGTATTCCATCTATGTTTGGGATGCAAATATTGTTTTTTATCATGAAATAATTATTATTTGAATTGAAATTGTACCTTGAGTTGAATTGAGTTGTATCATTATTTCTAAGTCTTGATTGTGCAACATATAGGCCTAAAATGTACTCATGTTGGAAAGTGGTTTATAGATGTCGTTTATGCTCTATTAGGATGTTAGAGTAATTTGAATTCATGTATGGATGATTAATATATTTGGCTCTTGTGTTAGCAAAGTTAATCTTAGTTGAATGTTTCCTTATCACATTATTGTAATGGTTTGTGCATGTGAACTAAGGAAATTCACCTAAATTAAATATCATATTTTGTAAAATTTAGAACCTTTATGATGTTTAAATATATTGGAATCTATCATTTCAAATCATTCATTAACAACACAAAAATCAAAAGAGTTGAGGTATGTTTTATGTTAGCCATTTTAGTGTCACATTAGGTTAGCCATGCACTTATTTTGGGTTTTGGGTTATCTTCCATGTTTCTTTGTGTTGAAACATAGTCCTAGATGTCATTTTGGTTGTTAGGCTTGTTGGGAATCCCTTTGGCAACTTCGATGTTAATTTTGAAGTCTCTAGGAACCTTATTGTCTATTTGGGTCCCTATGCATTGTTCAAAATTGCTTGATTTCAATAAGGGCGATTTTAATGGTAAAAGGGGTGATCCTAGGATAGCCAAGGGTGATTCTAGGATAGCTAGGGTAGTTTTGACTAGTGATAGTGGCAATTTTATTCAAAAGAGGTGATCCTTAGACAAAGAGTAGTTATCGATGTTTTCCAAAAAAAGTTTTCTAAAGGACAGTTGTACCTTATGGTCTACTCTTTCTTCCAATAAATTCTTGGTTTGAAGTTTTTGTGTCTTCTTGTCATCCTTTTGTTGAGATCAAGGTGTTATTGTGCTTTTGATGTACTCGATCAATCTCTAGTGAGACTTAGGCAAGATGTTATACCGCCCTTGCAACCATCCACTCATGGCATGTTCGAGAGGATTTTTAGGTGTTGTGAATCTATTCTTTGGTTGTTTTCTTGTAGGCTTAGTTGTGGGAGGGGTGTACTATATCTTTTGCTTTAGTCTTTTCATTCTCTATTTGTGTCAATGATGAGAGTTGATTACTCTATCATCAATTGTGAGGAGACTCTATCCCGTCTATCTGTCATCATGTTGGTGTTATCCCATGATGGTTGTGTAAGTCTTTCACTAATGCGATTCTATTTGTTGTTGTAGTCCTTGTGTTGTCATGCACTTGGTCGTATCATTATGTGCTTTTGTCACAATGTTATTCAATTTCAACAACATTTTGTGTGCAAGCATGATGTTGTGACATGTGTATGTTGCAATAGTAATGAGATAAAACTGTTGGCTTGTGTTTTGTCCATTAATGTCCTAATGTAAAATTTGGGGCAATACAAATAGCCATGAATTTGATCTTACAATTTGAATGCTTTTGCTCTTTGGTTCACCAAATTTACTAATGCATGCTCTGCTCTAAAAAAATTGGCTTGGTATTTAGGAATACCTTTAGAGGGTTGTTAGATCACTAAGGGGACATGTTCTCCTAGGTCAATTAAAGACATGTTTTACAATCATGCTAAGGCGAAGACAACATCCATCATACAAATGTCTTAGGATGATGTGATGCTAATTTTAGATTATTTTTAAGTGCTCCAATTGAGGTGTTCCTAGCATGCTCCTTCCTTAAATACGAATGATATTCAAATAATGCTTATGGATGATAAATGAATACAACTGAATGTTTTAAGTACAATGACATATCAATAAATCATGCAAGCATGTGTTCAATTGACTCACAATGGTTAGTGAAATGGGTGGGAGTTGGCTAAATTTGAATTTAAATTTTGGGAATTTGAGGGTTAGATATGAGAATGCAAGATCAATCCTGCACCCATAAGAATGACCCAGGATAATAGAACAATGAAGTTTATACATGAAATAATTGTTTGGATATAAGAGATGTAATAAATATGAGATGTGTAGGAAAATTTATAAATATAAATAAGAGATGTAGGAGAATGTGTAAATAAATAAATAACATAAAAAATTAAACTTGATTTTACACAAAAAAAAAAAATATAATTTATAAATATATAATCATATTAAATAATTCTTATAGAAATTAGTATCACCATTACAATAAAATTGCTCACAATGATCAATCAAATCCATTATACACCTCTTTTTAAAAAATAAAATAAACATGTAAATTCGTAGCTCTCAAATTTGTAGCAGATTATTTGAAAAAAAAAAAAAACATGAATACCATAAGTTTCCTCCTCGGAAAAGATTGGTGGCACCCAATGCCTCCTTGACTGTAGTTTTGAATGTTCATAATGAGCACGATCTTTCTGGATATCCCTCTCTTTGAGGGAAGCTTTAAATAAGGATAGTTGAAACAATAAAGTGTCGTTGAAATTGCCTATGTTTTTTGGTTTATTTTAGGAATTTCTTCCTCGATACCTGTACTCAATTCACAAACTCAGTAGCTCGTAGACACAAATATTGTCTTTTGGATTGAAGCCGTGCAAATAATAAACGATCAACTACCAAAACTCATGAGGCTTGGCGAGAAGCAATCTTGTCATGTAAGTTTCATAAGAAACTTGAATATATTGAAGGACAAGGCAAGGGAAGGAATTCAGAAATGTTTGACAACATTGTAATGGAAAAAGTTCAAATGAGTTAGCTCTACATATTAGCATATTTTTCTCTGATTTGCAACTTTAGTTGCAGTAGTTTATAATAGTGAGTAGGTTATTTAAATGAATAGTAGAAGCAGATATTATACAGTCATTTTTATTTATGAGTTTGATTACAAAATAAATTTTCTTTAATTGTTATCTCAGTCCAGTCCCTAAAACTTTCTCTCTATTATCAACAATGTGTTATCTTAATAAACAAAAAATCCCACGTTAAAATGGACAAACCTCCACTAAACCACTACAATAGTTACAAATTCTATAAATGGCAGATGCAACAAATATTTTCCTAAAATACCTAAATGCCTAAAATTGATGGGAAGTGGGACACAAGTCATTAAATGATGGATTACATCATCCTTGCTATCTTTTAAAATTTTGGAATTTTTGGATCAAAGAACTCAAGAACCCAACTACTATGATTTGCCCTTCCAACACGTTAGGTACTTTTGCACTTTTTCACATAATGTTTACCTCTACTTCTAGCCTCTTGTTGGACTATAAATCATTATTTTCTACCAATTTGTTATCTTTCTATTTTCTTAGCTTCTTGTGTGCTTAGATCTCATTGTTTGTCCAACCTTTTCTTGCACCTACACATAAACAATTATAAACAATTAACAACAAAATTTAAATAAGGGAATCAAAAATTCCCATAGGTGCTTCCCCCTTTTCTACATTATGCCATTCACAAACTTGTATCTTTTCTTCACAAACTTGTATCTTTTTTTTTGGCTTGTTGCCTATTCACAAACTATCAAGATTTTATTTTCCTCTTCATCTATTTTTACTATCATATCAACTTTTGAGATGTTCACAATATCATGTCCTTCACATTCATTCTTCACAATGTCATCCTCTTTTATGAGTTCTTTTCTACCATCAAATATGGGGCCTCCAAAGATCTATATCTTCATTGTTGCTTCATCTCTAATGTGGATTGCTTCCACAACTACAACATCTTGGGCCACCTCAAGTGATAGGTTACATTTCTCTTTATTGCAGTCTTCGAACTTTTCTCCTTCCATTGTAATCATCGATATTTTCCCTTTCTTCTAGGTAACATAGCTCAACATCTTCATCTCACTCATCCTCTTCATCTCCATCCCATTCATCTATCTCCTCTCTCTCAAACTCTTTGCAAATCATATTAAAGAGCCTTCATAACATGATAATTCTGCCAATTCCTCAAGGAATTTAATCTTTCCCTATTCAAATAGTTCTATCCCTTGGCCAATCTTAGACTCTATGTCTTTCCTCTATAACAAGTACTCTTGCTCACAAGGTGAGTATTTATTCCCACAAATCTTTCTTGCCTTCCGACAACCCTTGAATGTCTTTGTTTCAAATTTCTTTTTCTTTTCTTTCATATTATTACTTGTCTCATAGTTCTCCAACACCCCTCATAATTGCTCCAACTCAAACTCCAATATTTGCAACTTCCTTTGCTTGTTTTTTGTTTGCTTTTGTCTCTTCCTTGTCTTTTTTTTTTTATTTCAACTTGGTTATCCTCTTTGTCATATCATGAAACAACTCCACCTCTACATCCATAGCCATAGCCACAACTCTACTCTAAGTTATTTAGAATTCTTCTCACAGATTCTCTACACCTAACACTTTAAGATACTTTGATACCAAAACTAATGCAGATGAACCTCTATTCCTAAAGATTTAACAAACATCTAGATCCTTTGATCCTACTCATATTCTAAATTATAAGTTAGAACAAATAGATTAGAACAAAGGACTATTACTCATAGTTTAATTAACTAATACAGACAACCTCTATTGCTGCAAATATGCACTCTAATCTAACTGATAATGAATCAAAATAGAGCAACAAAGAACACAGCGTAATAAATCATACAAACACTCAATTAATTATTTGCTCTATAATCCGTTACATTCCAATGGAAACAAAAACTTGACCAATATGCACAACATATTGTAGAGTCCATTTCAATCATTTATATTACTTAGCCCAAAAAAATCCCAAATAAAACTCCTCTCCTAGGATCACACTTGTACTATAAAATTTTAAAAAATGAATAGGAAAAAGCTCTAAAAGACCCCTAGTTACAAATAAAATTCTAAAAATATCATAGCATAAAGAAATAGATGACTGATAAGGGAGAGGGGCCAGTAGCTGCCCACCCTAACTTCGTGCACATCAAGCACATAGTTAGACATATCGAATTTCGACGATTTTTTTTGGGTTTTTTTGTATGCAACTGAAGAGCTTAAAGCTATTCTTTCAACTTCTGGGCACTTATACATTTCCCTGTCGGACGCGTTATGTGCACATGGGTCAAAAAATGGTCATTTCAACATGTCGCCCCATACATCCGCACCGATGTGCTGGTAACCGCTCGCCATCACATTTGTACACTTGTCTTAATTTCATTGGTTAATTTACAAATGTATTGGTGCATTTGTGAACATGTATTGGTGCATTTATGTTAATTTATTAAGTTAGCATTTTACATGTATTAATTCTTTTTAAAAATTTAATTGAGGGGTCAAGTGATTAAAAACGTAACGGTTTGGCTGGCCCCTCTCCCTTAATAGAGGCCACAGCATTTAAAAGGCGTTTACATCAGAGCGTCAATTACAAGCAAGCTACCTTTCTAGTATCTCCTCTTTAGTGAAAAATCTAGAAACAAACAAAAATCTTCTTCAAGCTTTAAAAAATGTCTTTTAGGTTGGTTAAACTTCAAAAAACTTGTCTTGGAATTTGCTTTCTACGACTAGATAAATCCTCAGATCGAGGCCAAAACGACATTGTTTTTCCGTAAGACCAGACTGCCGAATTATTGAATTGCTTCTAGTATTCAAGGTGAATCTTAGGAGTCCTATATTAATTGAGGAATTAAAGACTAATGTCTCTCCTGAAGTTGGGGCGAAAGCTCTAGTTTCAACATTTATTCAAAAAATCAGAAACTATTCAAACCATTAATATTTCCGATGGCCCAATGTGATACATTGTCTCTCGGTGGAAATACAATGGGCATAAGAATTTTGATGAGTGACATGCCAGGCTGTAGAAATTGTAATGAGAATAAGAAGTGGACGCAGAGAACAGAAAAGAAAAATGAAAATAAAAGGTTCCAAAGCTTTCACTTCTTCGTATGGACGTGAAACTTTTTTAACCCATGTCCCTACTCCGTGACAAACATGGTGTAAAATGTGATATTTCGCACGACTCCAATAACAAATTTTAATTAATATTTTGGCGGCCAAGTAGTTTACAGTCCCTTGCACAACAATCAATGCTGGATATGTACAACAGGGCTTGCTGGAAAGTGTTGGAGAATGTGATTGTTGTAGAATGAGTCACATCTGGATATGTGGATGTATAAGTTGGTTAGTAGTTTAGTGCATCCTAGTAGTAAATAGACGATCCTAAGTTTGAGTCCTAACTAGTCTATGAAAAAGTTTCGATATGGTATCAAAGCCAGTTCAAGGTTAGGATCTCTGAGCACCCACAATGTAGCTCAAAGGGATGTTGGAGAATAAGCCACACTCAGATTGTAAATGGACTACTGAATGGTAGAACATCCCAATAACACATAAATAGTCCTAAGCTTGAATCCTAACTAATCCATGAAAAGGGTTCAATAGAAACGCCATAAAAACTTTCAAAGCAATACCATTAGCAGCCTGAACTTGAAGTGTGAAACTTGACAACAATTTTTTTTTTTGTCAATTGAACCAAAATGAAAACTTTGGAACAGAGCATAAAATTCTATCAAAATATAAGTGGATTGGCCCATAAATTGCATGTTTGGACAGAGATGCCTTGTCATGGACATCAATAACCGCTGGCTATCCTCGGAGGTTTAGAGCAAATGCAAAACTTTCCCAGCTACCTCTAATTGTGTGCCAAAATGGGAATTTTGGAACACAGAATGTAGATCCATCACAATTAGCAAAGTTTATGGAAAGCAACCAAAATCTTTGACAAATGCCTCACCCAGGTTTGATCTAATAGACTGATCAATAGACGTCAACCAATGCTAAATTTTCCCAGAATGGTTTATAAAGATTACCAAGAGAGTTTAAGCAAATACAAGCAAACGGGTCTCATCGAAGTTGTGGAAACTTTTATTCATGCCGACAACCCAAATATGGATTTGGTAATTCTGAATTTCAGTTTGATTTCTATTTAGTGGGAGAGGGACCTGCCCTACTCATCTTAACAAGAGATTTATACAGTTAGCATTGGTTGTTGATTATTTCACGCAAGAAGTCAGTTATTTCTTTGGGAATTCAAGGTTATAGTTTCCTACCCTCAAAATTTGTTATTGGTGCATGGGTAGGCATAAGCTATCAGAAAGGTAACAACATTTATAATCCATGTTTATCTTTAAGATAATTCCAGGCAGTTCTTACCTCAGAATTTGTTATTGGCACATTTCTGTTGTATCTTTCTCTATTAATGGTTAAAATGCTTATTCTATGAATTGTTTTTCTAATGTGAAGCCTTAATCTTCAAAACCACGCTAAAAACGTAGTTTTTAATATTAGTTTACCTACTTGTTCTCCATATCACTTCAATCCTCACCTTCCATTCAAAGGCAATATGCCTGCGGAGTAAGTAGCAATCTCTTCATTGTAAAGCAGTAAAAGTCAAAGCTTTTATGATATCTTCCTTTGTATTACGTATTACTGATGTCATAAGTACTACTTTAATTCAAAAACACAATGAGGACGAATCTATTGGGTGTAATGGGTGCAATGAGTCTAATATAATTGGCCTTGTTGTTCATTGTACTGGTTCAGTGTTATATCTGGTCTTTTTTATTGTGATGTTGGGGAGAGAACTCAGTAGTTGAATATGTTCCAATAGTTGTGCACTCTTTTGTGGATTTAATGCTCATTTTTTTTGGATTTAACACTCACTATTTTTAGGAGAATAATACTAGTAGTTGTGACTTCAAAATTGTTAGTGTTGACCAGAAGTACTTATAATTGAATGAAACGTATTCTTCAGATCTAAAAAGCAACAAATCATGTGATGCCACATCGATGCACAAACAAAACATGACTTGATGCACATAACTTTTTTTTGAAGTCTTTTTGGACACCTGAACAGAACGCATGCTGATGTGGCATCATATTTGATGATGTGGACCTAAAATCTTAATTATAAGCAGGGACCTTGCCAAGTAAACTGCTGTAAAAATTTCTAAGCAATTCAAAATTGCCATGTATGATTTTGAGAGGTGCAAAGTTCGGGTGCACAACTACTGGGTCCACTCCCCTGTGTACTTGTTAACAGCATCCGTTTTTGCCTTTGACATCTTGAATTTTGATGTTGTTGATGCAATTGTTGTTGCTATCTGTTTATATGAACTGTGTATTCTTCTATTCTTTCATCAATAAATCTTTTGTTCAATAAAAAGAGTACTATTTTTATTTCTAGCTAGACATTTTTAACATGAACCGATTGACAAACATTTTTTTTTTCTTTCAAAGGAGTAACAAAATATAACTCATTATTCTACAACCATGAAATCATGTTCACGTCATTTGTTACTTCAAATAGCATTATTTTGAGTTCTCTTATTTTTCTTGAAAAAGCGTGTCTGGGTTTTAGTCAAGACCTTTAGAACCGCAGAAAAAATTGTAGCTTATGGAGCACTGCACTAAGCACAATTTAAATTGACAAATTTAAGAAAAAATTGAACTAACTTCATCAAAACCATCTGGACAGGCTCTGTGATTTCAGGAAATGAGATCGTCTTTCAATGTCACACAAATAATACAATCGAGTGACAATAACTAGGCATACTGAGTCATATTACAAAACAAGGGAGTTGGAACGCACCAGTCTTGAAATAACATGTATCAACATGACTCTTAAGCTCTATAATGAAATGTTAAACACTACCCAAAGTACAAAAAGCTAATCTTTCTTGGTGGATTTGTTAATAAGTGACTTGTGAATATGAGGGATGACACCTCCGCCTGCTATGGTACCCTTGATTAAAGTGTCAAGCTCTTCATCTCCTCGAATAGCAAGTTGCAGATGCCTTGGAGTGATACGTTTCACCTTGAGATCTTTACTCGCATTTCCTGCCAATTCCAGAACTTCTGCAGTCAGATACTCCAATATGGCTGCTGAATATACTGCTGCCGTTGCCCCCACCCTCCCATTTGCAGACACTCTAGATTTCAACACGCGGTGAATACGCCCCACCGGAAACTGCATAAGAAACAGACAATGCAATCACAGGAATTCTATTGATGCCTCAATAATTCTATATATCCTTAAATTTTGAAGCTTCCAACAAATGCATTTCTTCCATTTGAAAGGCATTATCATTCAATACACATCAAGTCTAAAAGGTTTTACATTGACAGTAAAATTTAATGGAGAACAAGTAACACAATTTTTGCAAATGCACAGCATGGATGAGAACTTTGGGACTCTGTAATGGGAGAAAAGGCATGGAAATCAATTAATAATAAAAGATGAGATATATCCTGTTTAATGGAATTCATCCAAGGATGTATGTATGCATTACTTCAGGGGTTGGAGTGGCAGGGGAAAAAGACTATGCAGGCTAAATAAATTTTTAATTGGACAGAAAGTGGCTTATGCAACAACAATTGAGAAAACAGTGCATACCGAATAAAATCATTTCTAAAAACACATTGATTCAATCCAACTCAATTTATGATGCAACATAAAAATGTTTCCTTGTAAATACATACGACAAACATATTTTCCATAGCTTGTGCATGTCTGTCAAAGAAGAAAACTCAGGATCCTACAGCCAGTAAGCTAGCTAGCTAATTGTTTCTCCTTAAAAGATGCACCCAGTAGATAACCTATAAAACATCTACTCGGTTTTCATCTCAGGACAAGTGTAAAATCGGTTTAACTGGCTAATGTTCTCCAGTTTGCAAATGACCATTTTCTTATAAAAACTCCTAAAATATTGTTTATAACATTAGCTTTACTGCTCTTGTACCTGCTTGTCTTACTTCTCAAGGACAATATGGTTAAGCTGTTCCTAGAAACACAATTCTTAGCCAAAGAGAATGACATATAGAATCATATTATAGTCTACACCATCCTATTGCAGCTTTTCCGTTAGTAATGAAGACAAGTATGCAACCAAATACTACAGAAGACAATAGATGGTATGGAAATTAAAAATGGCAGACAATTAGGGAAGTAGAGTGCTTCATCAAGTATACATGACTTGCAAAGATAATGAAACATGGCTCATTTTTCAAGAATTACTATGCTTCCTCAGTTCATCCTGACATGCACAAAACTTTTCTAGATCATCATCATCCCCAAGACCATTCATCAGCACACTGAAGATTGTTGAGTTGAGCCAAAGTATTTTACAAAGGAAGGTTTCATCAGCACACTGAAGATTGCTGAGTTGAGCCAGAGTCTTTAACAAAGGAAGGAAAACAAAGGTTCCAAACTTCAACGTGCTAATGAATGGTCAGGATTGCGATGATAATTTTTTCAGAAATAATTCATGTATTGTTGAAATAAAGAGGTTTGGTCTTAGTACTGCTAATCCAAGAAGCCTGCTCCTGCATCAATTCTGAACAGCACAAACAAGCCATGAAACTGGTAAAAGTTCAGTTTGCTTCTGCTGTTAATAAATGAATGCAAGTACTCTATCCATTTTGTAATTAGAAATTATAATCCAGTCTTGTACTATTCAAGAAAATAATATCTTTAGACTGGAGCATAGGGATGCCTCTCAACATTCTCAAAGGGCAACAATACAGAAATCTTACTACAATACCTTCTGATGATGGATAAAATTGATAGCCATGCATGTGAATTGATTTAAGCACTCATAATGCTGACACAAAATAGAGTAGTCCCAACAGATTCTAAAAAGGTGGGAGACTTTCCGATATTACACCAGTTGCAGCCATAGTTACCTGGAGACATGGGGGTATGGGCACAGCGAAAGGGATAGAGATGCCATTAAAATCAGGGTAGGTGAGTAAATGAATAAGGTTACAGATATATTATATCAATGTAGTTGCAAAGACCCAATCCTTGTTTGTATATGGAGTTTCCTGGTAACTATGGTTGCAACAATAAGGGCAAACCCAGTTAAAGAACACACAGAATAAAACAACACTGCTGGCTTCCATATGACAACTAATTTAAGGAAATTAGACCTACTGTTCTTCCTAGCTACAAATCAAATCACCTCAAAATTAGCTACGAGGTAAAGAAAAACAGAGGTTGGGATCTTCTGTTCGATTTTATCTTATATTAATGATGCTTTTGGCAAAAAAAAACAACAGAACAGAAAGTGCATAAGGATTCAGCACTCATGATGGCATATACTAAAAGGTAAAACTGAAAACTATAAACAGGAAAATTACAGTGACGTATTTTTTAAAAATCTCAGCCTTAATAAAATCATAAGAGTGACACAAAAAGCACCAGAAATAAAGAAAATACTATAAAAACATACCAGGGGAGAAATAAATAAAGGCTACTCAACGATATATCTCAGCAAATTGCAACATATAACAGAAATGGATAGATTCTTCAACTCCAGCTTACGAACACCATGCATTTTTATTAGGAAATCAGAAAATTCGGACATATTTGAAACTTTTCAAGCCAGGGGTATGTCGTCACCCTGCTTTCCGAGCAACACTGAATCTAGCAGGGTCTTACAGGAAAAAATGGTAGGAATCCATAGAAGAATACTTCGTGTAATCCGAATGGTATAAAGCAGTGACTTTACCAGGGTGGCAGGAAATAAAATAATACAGGAAACGTGATAAACAAGAAAAGATCTGTATCCAAGGGAAAACTTACTGAAAAGAAAACATGGCACAGTAAAGCAAATGAGGTTTTCTGGGAGTCTTACTACGCAGCTTACTAAGACTAAATGCATGAAATACAAACAAGGAGGACCTTTTATGTGCAGACTCGCAGAGCATTAATGTCTGAAACACTTACCAGTACACACTTGAGACTAATTTCCCATGCAAACAGGACAGGTCTAAGCCTGAAATGCTTTTCCAAGCGTAAGGCCTTTCTATGTTTATAAGAAAGGTCATCATCGTTACCCTCATGAAAGAAAAAACATCACCCTTTCCTGGGTTTTAGAGAAAAGACAGAGCCTTTTCACCATGAAAAACAGTTTCATGGACTAACCAGACGATGGAGTTTCAAGAAAGTACGATACAAGGGGAAGGTCTACAGGCCTAGACAATGAACCAAGAATGGCTTGCAGATATGATAGAATTGTCTACAAGCTAGAAAAGAGATGGATCCTTGAAAAAAGAATCATTGGCCTAAGCATGCATAGACAAAAACTAATGAAATAGTAGCAATAAGAGGCAGGATAAGCAGTGAAAACAAGTAGAAACCTGGAGGCCTGCACGAGATGAGCGAGAGATGGGCTTCTTCTTCTCGGCCTTATCAGTACTATTAGACTTATTACCATTATTTGCAGAAGTAGAGGCAGGGGTGGAGGATTTTCCAGTGATAAGGCCTTTGGCACCTTTGCCTGCAACCATTGTGTATGTTACTGTGGCCTCAACCAACTTCCAACAAGCAATATAAGACTGTTTGTCCTAAGATCTACAGCCTTGGGAGCTCCTCCAGGTGTTTTCTTTCAGATCCTGTGGTACACCTGCACAGATTGTTTAAATGGGTTCAAAATTTTAATAGATAAAGGCATCAAAAATATCTAAACATGGGGGGAAGAAGCAATCATTAAACAGAAAGAGGAGAAAAAGATGAGAGAGGCTAAGGAACAAGGTTAAATGTACCTGCAACTGATATAAAACAGGGTGATTTGGAGGTGGTGGATGGATAAAGAAACTGCTCCAGTCTCTGACTTCAGACACAGAAACTGAATAACGATGAAATGTCTCTTGATAGACTGTGCATACGTGTATCATGCATCGAGTTTATGTATTTATAGAATAAGAGGGGCAAGGGAACAGACAACAGGAGAGGACTGGAAAGTTGTTCAATGTACTTTTAACACTTCACCAGTGACCACAAATTTTTAACGTTTAATAGCCTATAATGGCTTTTTCACCTTACCACTTTGTATAATCTCTGTTAAATCTGGATTCACCAACAAAAGCAAATCCTTTTTTTTGCTGAAGGATCGGTGAAACATGTTTTTTCTCTTAATTGGTTACATTCTTTTATTTCTTTGAGCAAATTAATTGGTTACATTCTTGAGTGGATCTTTCTCTCTTCTTCTTCAACTAAATTAAATGTGATGCAATAAACAGGTCATTTCATAAGTAGGTTTCTTGTCTTTTCGACAATGATGACTAAAACAATGACATTGCCTTCCCTTAAACTTTGTAGGAGTTTTAAAATATATTAGTTAATTATATCATATAGCATGTTCTTGACTTACTGTACAAAGTTCAATCATTCTACTTCATGTTGTCTAGCTTTTAATCATCTATATTAGAAACTATTCATGTGCAAAAGAGACATCCTTTGTGATTAGTCTATTAATATTATAATTTGGATGTTTCTTCTTATTCTAATATATTATTAAACATGTCAAGAATGCTTTATAAAAATAGAAGCAATTCATTTGCATAAGGATGAAACAGAATTTTTTTTATAATATTATTTTTATTTTTAAACACGGTTGAAAATAAGGTATTCAAGTTATTTAATTATAATGGGTTGTGGAAATATCATATTTGATATTCAAGTTATTTTTATTTTTATAAGTTTTTTATTAACCTAGATATTTATTGTGGGGTGTTTTAATCTCTACAATTATATATCAATAAATTAAATTATATACATAATAAAAGTTCCTCGCATGTGAAATGTCAATGCAGATTGAAGATGGTGAAATTAGGGAAAATTCAAAAGAAGATCAATGCAGAGTGGAAGAAGAGGGCAAAAGGTCAAAGGCAGAGGATGATGAAGCATAGGCCCTAGGTAGTCTTCTTCATGAATTGGGAATTAAGGAGAAACCAAATGAGAACAAAGGGAAATACGCAAAGTTTGCAGTAGGCAATGTTAACATTGCAATTTTAGAGGAGATTCAATGTAGCAAAATCTCGGATCATTTTCTAAATTCTAAGGTGGAGAAGTTGAAAAAGAATGTTGTAATAGCAAAATTTATCAGGATCTAGCCTTCAACGGATAGAATAAGGAAGTGGGTAGCTCAGAATTGGATGGGAATCAATCTAGAAATTAGCTTTTTGGCCCCAAGATTCATTCATATCATTTTTAGTCTAAATTTGAAAGAGATAATATCCTGAGGGGAGGCCCTTGGTTCATGGGTGATGCGAGATTATATATTAGGGCTTGGACTCCTAGCTTCAACCCTCACACAGAGTTAATTTGGGCGTCACCATTATGGCTCATGTTGTATAAATTGCCACAGGAATTGTGGACGAAGGAAATATTCAAGCTAATCGGCAACTCATTGGGGGAATACATTCATGTATCGAATGCAACTGGAAAGCAACAACTAGCTACTTGCGCCAAATTTTGTGTGAAAATAGATCCGAGTAGACCTTTAGTTTGGCTAGGCTCACTGTTCTGGAGCAAAAGTTTGACACTCTAGCTAAGTTTTCAGCTAGAGTTATGCACAGGTCTGCCACCGCTCTGGTAGCTCTCCAAAAGGTGGAGCCTACGGGCCATGAGAAGAAGGACAAAAAGATGAAAGATTATGAGGATGTGCTCTAGTTTCTTGTGGATGATTGGGACAAGATGTTCGCTTAGCCTTTGGAGGCTTGGGTCTATTCTGATGTCGGTTGTTGTTGCTATGGTGTCCTATTTATTTCATCTTTATGTTATGTTGCAAAAACTTTGATGGTTTGGTCTAAATTGTTTTAGTTTTTTGGTGCACCTTTTTTGGTTGTTTTGTTATGGGATCGACACCCTTTTTTGCCACTTATCTAATCAAAAACACACAGTCAAACTATCTTCAATATTGGGAGATTGGCTTCAGGAGTTGGACTATGAATGCTTGCCTATAAGTTGCTTTCAGTGATGGAAGATGGGCACATAGTGAGGGTTTGCAAAGCGAAGAATACAAAACCTAATGTAGGAAATGTGGATAAAACTCAGCCTAACGAAAAGAGGAGAATAGTGGAGGAGGTCATTGAGGCCCCAATCAATCTAAAAACCCCTCTAAGGCTACACATGGAGATACTACAAGAAGGAAACTTAGGTGATAAGGATTGAAGGGAGACAATAATTGACCTAAGCCCATGTTTGACAGACCCTACTATGTAGTTGAATGGTAAAGGTAACCAGGAGGTAGGGAGGAATGAGGATGATATAAAGCAGGACCAGGGGGAGATGCTCAAAACCATAGAAAATGTAGCCCATGCAATACAGGAGAGTAGAGAGATAGGAGCGAGATTACAAAATTTGAGAATGCCTAAAGTTTGTAAAGAAGGGGGAAGTGACAATGACACTGGGATGGGAGAAGATAATGATGTTGCAAGTATGAGCAATAAGTGTTGTCATTGATGTCAACACCTAAGGTCAGCATCTAAGGAAATTATTTGAATACGTTTGAGCAAGTGTGAGAAGAACAGTACAGTCTTTTGCACTGCATATCCTATAGATTGAATATTTTTGTCCACGGTTTGAAAGTTATGATAAGGGATGTCCGTAGTTGCTATGTTTCAGGTTTGAGCCTGCGGTATGAAAATTTGAGTGAGTTCTATTCATCGGAGTAAAAACTATTTTTCTGAGTGTTCAATGGTGACAGGGAGAATGTACTCTGCTTCGCATTTCTCTGCATTTAAGTTTTACAGTCCGTGGTTCTAGAATCAAGGTTGTAATGATGTTATGTGCCTTCAATTCAAATGGTTCGTGATTTGGTGCTCCGCAAGTAATCTTTCCTTTATGACAGTGGCTGACAGTAATGTTTAAGTGTTCCAATTTGAAGAATCTTCTGGATAGAATGTTTGGGGGTTGTGCGGAAGTTCTTGATGATTGTAATGTGCTTGTGGATGTCTCTAGATCATGTTCCTATCTTTTGAATGGTCTGCAAACTATAATTTGGATCGTGCATGAAGCGTGTTCCTAAAGGTCTTAGTGTTAACACCAGTTTTAGCTGATTTGGTTGTTTTCACTACTTGCGATTATACTTTGGAGTTTGTGATAGTGTGTTGTAGCGTGGAAGATTGAATTTGAGTCCCAGGTAAGGCGTGGTATGGTCCGCATTCATTCTTCTCCTTCACAAATCTGTTTAGGTCCAGACTTATTCTAATGTATGTGTGTATGCCAACCTTGGAGATTGTTCCAATGGTTGATGATTGTAATGCCAACTTTGATGTTCATTCCAAGGTTGATGAATTGTATAAATGTTAAAAAACACAATACAACTAAGAGGGGGGTGAATCAGTTGTAACCAATATTTCAAAACCATTAATACATTAACCAATCAACACTATATTTGTATTTTAACCACAAAAGCTTGAAATAGAAACTTGAACACATTCACACAAGAGACACAGGAGACACCAAATGTTTTACGTGGAAAACCCCATAGGGGAAAAACTGTTAGGGTTAGCCGACATAATATATCAATTAAATGCAAATAAAGATTAAATAGAGGAATGAAAATACACAGAAACAATAACGGCGAGAGATAAGTTTTAACATGGTTCACCCAAACTCTTGCTACATCCACCAACAGAGAGTCCAATATTATTATCCAGTAAATCAAACCGATTACAACCAACAATCCATGTAACTCAATACTATTGTAAATGCTACAATACAATATCAAAATCCCACCCACAACATACATCCCAACCGCTCATAATAAGTCTTTTGGAAGCTTCTAGAATTAGGGTTTTACAATGTCATTTGTCTTTTGTCGGTTAACAAAAAATTAACAACTGACTCCAAACATGCAAAAAAGAGGGAAATTTTTTTTTGAGGGTTGCGCCCCCGAACCCCTGCTTCTCGGGGCCTGCCACCCCCAAACCCCCACTCGGGGCCCGGCCCAGCCCTGAACCCTGGCGAGGATACATGACAAGTGTACAGTACTTGCATGATCAGTCGCCACATACCAAGAATCTCCCTCTTAGAGACTGATTAGACTCCACACCAAACAATCTCCCACTTGGAGACTGATCCTAGACGACACTGCTACGCATGCAGCTCCTACTAGAAATAAGCGCCTTGGACTCTATTGTTCTGATTTTATTATTTTTAGTCTTGAAGACCAACTAAAGCTGAAGAGGAGCTCAACTTCTCCCTTGTCACTGCCTTCGTAAACATATCCGCTAGATTTTTATCTATATGTATCTTTTCCAGCCGTAACTGTCCATCATCCAACATCGATCGAATGAAGTGATACCTCAAGTATATGTGTTTGGTCTTTGAATGCAAGGTAAAATTCTTTGCAAGATATATGGCACTCTGGCTATCTGTAAACAAATAACTGTTAGCCTTTTGTTTGCCCAATTCTTCCATGAAAGATTGCAGCCATATCACCTCCTTGCCTGCCTCTGTTGCAGCTACATACTTTGCCTCTATGGTGGATAAAGCAACCACCTTTTGCAATCGTGACATCCAATTCACTGCTATCCCACCTACAGTAAAGATATAACATGTAGTACTCCACCTGGTATCAATATCCCACGCCAAATCTGAGTCTACATAACCTGCTAAATCAATATTAGAGCCCCCAAAACATAAGTGATTATTGGATGTACCTCTCAAATATTTGAGAATCCATTTTACCACATTCCAATGCTCTAATCTGGGATTACTCATATACCTTTTTACGACTCCTACAACATGTGCAATATCTGGTCTCATGCATACCATGGCGTACATTAAGCTTCCTACAACTGAAGCATATGGTACTTCAAACATTTTTTCTTCCTCCTCTTGTGTCTTTGGACACTTCTTTAGTCAATTTCAAATGACTAGGCAAAGGTGTGCTGACAGCTTTTACATTCTCCATATGGAATCTCTGCAACACCTTTTCAACATAATCAGCCTGAGATAGAGTCAATTTTCTGTTCTTCCTATCTCTACAAATTTGCATACCAAAGATTTGTTTTGCTGCCCTCAAATCCTTCATAGCAAATAATTGTGCTAACTGTTATTTTAATTCTCTTATGTGATCCATGTTAGACCCTACTACAAGCATGTCATCGACATATAAACATAAAATAATGTAGCTGTCATTATCGAACCTCTTAAAATAAACACAATGGTCAGAATTACACCGACTGTAGCCTTTCTTAGCCATAAAACTATCAAATTTTAAATACCATTGCTGAGGTGCTTGTTTCAAGCCATATAAACTCTTCTTCAATCTGCACACCAAGTTCTCCTCACCTTTGACCTCAAATCCCTATGGTTGTTCCATATATATCTCCTCCTCCAAATCACCATGGAGAAAGGCAGTTTTCACATCTAGTTGTTCAAAATGCAAATCTACAGTAGCCACAATACTTAAAATAGTACGAATAGAAGTCATCTTAACAACCGGAGAAAATATCTCATCAAAATCAATACCTTTTTTCTATGCAAATCCTTTTACAACTAACCTGGCTTTAAATCTTTTCTTACCTCCATCTTCCTCTTTCAACCTATAAACCCATTTGTTTGGTAAAGCCTTTTTACCTGCATGCAACTTACATAATTCCTAAGTCTGATTTTTCAACAAGGGGTCCATTTCTTCTTTCATTGCATGCTCCCACTGAACCTTTGTATCCACCTGCATAGTTTCATCATACCCTTCTGGTTCACCAGCATCTGTTAACAAAATAGAATACAAAAAGGAGAAAACATTTCAGGAGGTCTACTAAGCCTTGTTGACCATCTAACATTCACTAGAGTTTGTGGTATATCTTGTTGTTGCGAAGCATGAGGAACCACTGGAACATCACTATCTGAAGTATCATCCAATACTACATAATCATTTTCTTTCTTCTCATGTTGTTGCAACTGATCTTTGTACAACACCTTCTCAATGAATACAACATCCCTGCTTCTCACAATTTTTTGATTTTCAACATCCCAAAGCCTATAACCAAATTCATCAATACCATATCCAACAAAGATACATTATTTTTATTTTGCATCCATCTTGGTTCTATTTTCAGAATCTACATGTACAAATGCTTCACATCTGAAGGTTTTGAGAAAAGAATAACTCACCTTCTTACCTGTCCATGCTTCCTCTAGAATACCACAGCCCAAAGGAACTGAAGGACCTCTGTTAATTAAATATACAACAATGTTCATAGCCTCTGCCCACATGTTTAAAGGTAGCCCAACATGTAATCTCATGGTCCTTGCATGCTCCATTATTGTCATATTCATGCGTTCAACCACTCCATTCTCCTATGGAGTCCCTGGAACCGTTTTATGCCTACGGATTCCATTAAAGGAACAATAATCCTCAAATTCTTTGCTACAATACTCACCACCATTATCAGATCTGAGACATTTTAATTTTTGCCCGTCTCATTCTCAACCAAGTTTCTCCATTTCTTAAACATTTCAAATACATCAGATTTCTACCTAAGGAAATAAATCCAAACCTTCCTAGTTGCATCATCTATGAATGTAACATAATACTGAGAACCATCGAGAGAAGATACCTAAGCTAGTCCCCATACATCTGTATGCACAAGTTCCAACTTTTCATCTTTCTTTTGCTTCCTATCCTTGAGAAAACTAACTCTCTTTTGTTTGCCATACACAAAACTTTCACAGAAATCTATATTAATACATTTCAAACCTAGTAAAACTTTCTTATAATGAAGCACCTTCATACCTTTTTCACTCATATGCCCAAGTCTGTTATGTCACAGTGTTGCCTCAAAACCTGCAGCAACTGTTTCAGTCTCTTCCTGTGAACCTGCAACAACTATTCCTGAACCTGTTTGTTTTTTCTCTATAACAACTAAAGTAGAAGGAACAATATGACATGTACAAAGATATAAGGTGCCTACTTTCACACCTTTTGCTAATATTAAGGCACCTTTTGAAACCTTCCAATTTTTATCACTAAAAGTAACTATGCAACCTTCATCAACTAGCTACCATGCTGAAATTAAATTCCTACTTAGCATTGGAATGTGCCTTACCTCTTGTAGTAGCCAATGATTCTCATTCTACAACTTAATCTCAATTCTTCCCTTTCCAACAATCTGATAGCGTTTGTTATCTCCCAAATAAACCAACCCAAAATCCCCTTGGGCATAATCAAGAAAATAACTTCTATGAGGCGTAGTATGAAATGAGGCCCCTAAATCTAAAACCCATAAATCATCAACATTATCTAGGGAAAGAATCAAAGCATCATCTTCAAATTTATTACTTACCACATTTGCCTCATTATTGTCTTCTTGTTTGTCTCCTTCTTTAATCTTCTGAGACCAACAATCTTTCTTCAGATGACTTGGTTTCCCACAGTACCAGTAATCCTTTTATCCTCTGGATTGGAACCTCTTGTCCTTTGATTAAATTCTCGTGACTTCCCATGACCTCCAGAACTTTTTCCTCTCTCCTTTGATCTACCCCTGCTTTCTGCATTCAAAACACTACCTGATGTGGACCCTCCTGAGCTTTTCCATCGCATTTCCTCGCTAAGGATAACACCAACAACATTATCAAATTTCAAAGTGTTTGAACTAGAGACAGAGTTACTTACAACCATTACCAATCTATTCCATCTTTTTGGCAAAGAACATAAAACCAAGAGAGCCCTCACCTCTTCATCAAATTTCATTTTTACAGAAGTTAACTGACTGGTAATCATATTAAACTCATTTAAATGATCTGTCACAGATCCACCTTCAATCATTTTTAGATTAAACAAACACTTCATGAGAAATACCTTATTTGAGGCTGAGGGTTTTTCATATAGTTTAGCCAAAGCTTTCATCAGTTCACTTGTTGTCTTCACTTCTGTTATATTGAATGTCACAGATGGTGCAAGGCACAACCAAATAGTTTCAAGTGCCTTTTTGTCCAGAAGTTCTCAATCCTCATCCGTCATTCCTATCAATTTCTTGGATATTCCTTCCAATGGCCTTCATAAATCCTTCTGATAGAGATAATCCTCTATCTGCATCTTCCATAATTGATAGTTTTTTCTATTGAATTTATCTACCTTTAATTTACCCTCGTCTGCCATTGCTCTCACTTAACCGTGAGACTCCCACTCAACCGTGAGACCTTCCTACAAACAATAATCGAACACAACCTGCTCTGATACCACTTGTTAGGGTTAGCTGGTAGAATATATTAATTAAATGCAAATAAAGATTAAACAGAGGAATGAAAATACACAGAAACAATAATAGCAAGAGACAAGTTTCAACGTGGTTCACCCAAACTTGGGCTAGATCCACCAACAAAGAGTCTAATATTATTATTCAATAAATCAAACTGATTACAACTAGCAATCCCTGCAACTCAATACTGCTGTAAATGCTACAATACAATATAGAAATCCCAATCACAACATGCATCCCAACCACTTATAACAAGCCTTTTGGAAGCTTCTAGAATTAGGGTTTTACAATGTCGTTTTCTTTTGTCAGTTAACAAAAAATTAACAACCGACTCTGAACCCCAGCGAGGATACATGACAAGTGTACAGTACTTGCATGATCAGTCACCACATACCAACAAAAACCACTGTGAGTGTTAGCTCACAATATAATTTTATAACAATACTAAAAATCAGAGGCTCACTACCAAAAATGCTCACTGCAAGAAGAGGCTCACTGCTGGTGGATGGCTCACTGCCTGTGGGTGGCTCACTTCCTGGATTGGTGAACTGAATTATTAGCATCTACTCCATGCTAGGATTCAGTTCCATTAAAGCACAATCAGTATCCTTTGCTCTGCTCTACTTTTACACTTCACAATTATCTTTTCATTTTTGCATCCTTACATCAATTCATGACTTCATTTCATGTTTTTATACAATTCATCAACCTTACAATTTACATCAAGGTCATAATTACAATCATCAACCATTGGAACAATCTCCAAGGTCAGCAAATATACATACATACATTAAGATAGGTCTGGACCTAAATGAATTAGGGAAGAAGATAAATGAATGTGAATCGCACCAAGCCTTAGCTGGGACTCAAATAAAATCTTCTACGCAACAACACGCTTCCACAATCTTTGAGAACATCTGCATAACCTCTAAACACTTTGTCCATAAGATTCTTCAAATCAGAGCACTTGAACATTACTATCGTCCACTATCATAAAGGAAAGATCACTTGCAGAGCACCAAATCATGAACCATTTAAACTGAAGGCACATAACATCATCACAAACATAATTCCAAAACCACAGACTGTGAAACTTAAATGTGGAGAAATGCGGAGCAAAATACATTGTCCATGTCACCATTAAATACACAAAAAAATAGTTTTTACTCTAGTGAACATGAATCACTCAAATCTTCACACTGGAGGTTCAAACTTGAAACATAGCATCTACAGACATCCCTTAACATTACTTCCAATCTGCAGGCAAAGATATTCAATCTACAGGATATGTGAAGCAAAACACTACATTGTTCTTGAGAGATAAAGCAATTATGCACTTGTACTGATTCCTCAGATACTTGTTTAGACTTATTCAAATAACTTCCTTATCTGTTGACATCAATGACAACACTTACTACTTATACTTGTAACAATCTCCCCCTTTATCATTGATGGAAAGACATGATGTGAAAAAACATCAAGACATATAATCTTGCTTTGCTTCTTTGCTCCCCCTCACTTGATGCTTTCTTTGCCTGCAATCTTCTTCTTAGGTTTTTCACATGAACTTCTCTCCCCCTTTGACATCAATGACAAAGGGTGACAGACCTTTTCTTTCTTTTGACTACACAACTTCCCTTGTCAAAAACACTGCAACACTTACTGCTCTTGATCAAAAACTTCTACCTACTCCCCCTGAGGAGTAGCCTTCAAAACATCAAGATCAAAATATGATACTTTAGTTACCATTGGACTGATGCATTACTTATGCATCTTAGTTTAGAGTAGGAGGGATAATAACCCCTAACTTCTCCCTGTGATACTCAAAAGTATCCTTAGGCAGAGGCTTAGTGAAAATATTTGCAATCTGATCCTTTGTAGACACATACTCCATCTTTACTTCATTTTCTGTTACCTTTTCTCTCAGAAAGTGATACCTTATTGACATATGCTTTGTCCTTGAGTGCATCACTAAATTCTTTGAAATGTTTATGACACTTATATTGTCACAAAAGATTAAGATTGGTTCTTTATACATAATTCTTATGTCCTTCAATGTTTACTTCATCCAGAGCACTTGAGTGCAGCAGCATGCTGCATCAATATATTCTGCTTCTACAATAGACAAAGAAACTAATTCTTGATTCTTTCTCAGCCATGAAACCAATTTGTTACCCAAAAGGAAAGCATCTCCACTTGTACTTTTTCTATCATCAGCATCTCCAGCCCAATCTACATATGTATAAGCACTAAGAGTGAAATCAACATCTTTGGAATACCACAATCCATAATTTGAAGTGCCTTTTAAGTATCTCATGATCCTCTTGACTACCATCACACGTGATTATTTGGGATCTTCTTGAAATCTTTCCACAAGACAGACTACATGCATTATGTCTGGTCTAGTATGAGTTAGATAGAGCAATCCTCCAATCATAGACCTATATTTTTTTTATCAGTGTTAGGTGATTCATCATTCTTGCTCAGCTTGCAACCAGTTACCATAGGAGTATATACTGACTTAGAATCCTCCATTCCAAACTTTTTCAACAATTATTTCACATACTTGGACTAAGAAATGAAAATTCTTTTTTCTGATTGAGTAATTTGCAGTCCTAAGAAGAAATCCATTTCACCAAACATAGACATTTCAAATTCCTTTTGCATTTTCTCTGCAAACTTCTTACACATACCTTCATTGCCTCCAAAGATAATATCATCGACAAAGACTACAACAATCAAAATTTGATCATTATTAATTTTGAAATAGAGATTATTGTCCGCAGTACCTTTATTAAACCCTAATTGCATCAAATATTTGTCCAACCTTGCATACCAGGCTCTAGGAGCTTGCTTGAGTCCATACAGAGCTTTCTTCACTCTGCACACCATGTCACCTTTGTCTGATAATTGGAATCCTTCTGGTTGTTCAATGTAAACTTCTTCTAGCTCTCCATTCAAGAAGGCAAACTTCACATCCATCTAGTACACCTAAAATCTTTGGGAGTAGCAAAAGCCAAAAACATTCTTATAGCTTCTGTATACACCTAAAAATGACACGACTTTGTCCAAATAAATATTTTTAATATTTATTTAAGTCTAAATTCCTCTATTAAATAAATTTATTTATTTGATTCATATCCCTCTAAGTTAATTAAATATCAAAATATTTAATTACTTCTTCTAAAGTCAAAATTAAATAAAATCCTTTATTTAATTTAATTCTTCCAAACAATTAAATAATTCTTAATTATTTAATTAAGTCATTTATTCCTCCAAATTTAAATAAATCAATTAAATTTATTTAAAATCCTCTCAATCTCTAAAAATAAAATACAATCAAATATTTTATTTATTCTTCCAAATCATGCACAAACAATTAAATAAATTTATTTATTTAATTTGCTTTCTTATCTTCTAATTCCTCAATTAAATAAATTTATTTATTTAATTTACTTTTTTATCTTCTAATTTCTTAATTAAATAAATTTATTTATTTAATTTGCTTTCTTATCTTCCAAATCTTGTAAAAATAAATCTTATTGTCATGCAAAAGCAAAAATTGAGTTATTGATTTAAAACAGCCTTGTTTTTATCAACAAACTCTTAAATTATAATAAAACATTCTAATTTTGTGAAAGCAAATCTTATCTTTGTCATGAAAGCAATTAACTCAAATAAAACAACTTTCTTTGTGACACTTGTCTTCTCTCTATTCGTGCACATCCTCTCAAGGTTTCTCAACCATTGATCTTTTTATTTCTTCTACACCGTTGATCTTCTCTTTCACAACTCTATAAATACAACCCTCTTCTTCCATTTCAGAGATGCAAGCTTTCCATATCGTTACTCTGCAGAACTATCAGTGCACCATATTATTCCATATCAATCTATAGCTTGTGATCAACCTCCTTTGTATTTGAAGTTCATCCTCACTACAAAAAGTATCACAACCATCTCTCTATCATCATCTTGAAGAACAAAGCAAGGAAGCGCGCTTCCTTAGGGCTCATTCATCATACAAAGATCGATCGACATTAGGTGAACAATGGAAGCCGTAAGGTAACAAAGCTCTGTAAGTTGGTTTATTTGTTTAAATTTTTGTTATTTGCAATTTCCATTGTGTTATTGGGTTTTTATATTCATTATTGATATATACCACTTTTCCCCGTAACAACTTCAATCCTTGCCACAGGAGAAAAGTCTCTTCAAAATCTATGCCTTCAACCTGAGAATATCCTTTACGTACCAGTCTTGCTTTGTTTTTGGGTTAAAGCAAGAAGTTGAGTATACATTTTGTGGAAGTCTTCTGCGGATGAAAAATGCCACTTGGAATGGGTACCCGTTTTGAAAAAAAGGTATCCGTTTAAGATCGGATTCTCGAAGCAAAATGGGTACCCGTTTTTCTAAAAAAAAAAAAGTCATAGGCATGTAATTTTTTTTTTTGAAAATGGATGCAAATTGGTAGGTTTGAAATTTCAAAATTTTAGAAATGGATACCCGTTATAAAAATAATGGGTACCCATTTCTAAAATTTTGAAATTTCAAACCTACCAATTTGCATTGGTTTTAGGATTGGAAACCCAAGCCTTAGCTTTGGACCTACAACTAGGAGACCATGAAAACAGCAAGAGAAAAAACATGTTTCACCACTATGGCTGACGATTTTTTTATCAGAATATTTTAATGAAATTAAAACCCATTATAGATCTCAAAGTCTAGTTTTCAAATATGTAATTTTTTTTACTATTGTAATTGTGAGTTTCTATATTGGTAGTAAATACCAAAATGAATTAAAATAAGATTTCATGCCTGATTATAAATGAAATTAATTGTGGTTGTAGTGGGTGGTTAGTAACGGGAAGGAAATTTATTATTTTTGCTATTTTATTCTTTTGAGTGTATATTTGTGGGAGTCTCTGGGGGATTTGGGGGCAGCCTGAAAGAGTGGAATTGAAAAGAGTGAGCTGGAGGATGGTCAATTGAGAAGGAAAATAGAGGCATTTTGGGAGAAAAGTGGAAGCAAGACAAAAGAAGTATTGTGAATTAGCTTAAACCTAGTATGGATTTCATTGCCTTGTGATAGTGAATTATTTTTTTGAGTTGTATCTCTGTCTAGGATGATTTCATTCTGAGTTTTTTAAGTCATAGTTTCTAAGGCATCGACATGTGGGTGGAAACTCAAGGACATTATTGTGGATATTAAAATCCTTGTGTAGAGGATCTCTAGAGTGGAACTCTCTCATATTTATAGAGAGGGGAACGGGGTTGTTGATGCCCTGGCTGAGTATGCTCAGCAATTTTTGAATTGGCAATGTTGGTGCCAATTTAAAAATATTCCTAAGAATATAAGGGAACTGATTCAAAAAGAGATGACTTGTCAAGGATGACTCATCATATAGAGGGTGCCAGCCTATTCAGTCATCTTTTTTGGGCATTGTTGATGTGTATTTTAAAGTACGAGCCCTATTGTACTTCTTTGTTTAATGTCATTTCAACATTACTTATCACTCGTGTTAAGGCGAGTTGGTTATATGATAATCATAGGAAATTTATGATTATCATTCTCCAGCATGGGAAGGGCTGGTATCATTTGATTTTTAGGAAGGCGCTCTTGAATAATGATGACCCGTGCAGCCGCATTTTCATTATTCCTTCCCAAGCTATTACAATTACCATTTGAAAGCACTCTGTGAATTCTTGGCTTTGTGTTTTCTGTGTCTTTGAGAGAAAGGAGAGAATGGGGGGAGACAGGGTTCGTACGAAGCCAATTTCCTGCTGTGAATTCAAGGATAACACTGTGGTTTGGCATTATTGCAAGGAAGGTGGAATCAACCCTTTTCTAGAATGCCTTAATGGGTTTGATGAAAATTTGTCTGTGCAATTTGCCCGGTCCTGGCAAAATCACAGAGTGGCAAAATCACAGAGTCGCTATACAAAAAATTGGTTTTGAGATCTCTGAGCAAGTCATTGCCATGGTGACTAGTATGTCTACTAAGGGGACTAAGTTGCAAAGGAAGGTGAAAGTGGCTGATCATTCGAAGTAGAAGTTGTTTTTGGGGGAAGGAGAGGAACTAGTTCCCTACTAGGGAGGGTTTGAACAGGCCAAGCTGCCAGAGCCGTGGGATGAAATGTGCTTCCTTCTCATGAAATACTTCACATTGGAGGGTTGGTTTACCAGGTTTTATAATTACCATCTCCCTTTGCTTAATCATTTCAGGTGTAATGCTCTTATCAGTTTCCCTTTCTATTTATTGTCGTCCCTTGAACACTCTATTTTTAGGGCTAAAGCTAAGATGGATAAGAAACCCTCTAAAAAGCCTGTCCCTTTGCATCAAGGTCTTATCATTTGTTTATATAATTTTCCTCTTGCTTTGGAGCTGCCTAAGCCAATTCAGACTCCTAGTGGTGAGGTTTCTGCCAACCCTGACCCCCTTGATCTTGCCGCCTGTGAGGAACCTTGCCCTTCCCCTATTTCTCACAAAATGAAAGGGGTTTCTTTCTCCATGACCACTGAGGAGACCACCAAGGTGAAGGTTACTCATACTCTGGCTTCTAAAGGGAGTATGAAAAGCAAGAAGAGAAAAATTAGGGAGTTGGATGAGGATATTGTGGGGGACTCTATGGGGACCCATAAAAATCTGAGCAGTGACCCTGTGGGACTTGACAATAAACATAAAGCTAATTTGTCTGCTAAAGATAAGAAGGAGGGATTCTCATCTGGGGTAAGGAGGTCAGGTAGGATTGCTGGTAAGCCTGCGCTGTAAGCTAAACTAATTGACTACTCTAAAAGTACTTCGGATGCCTCCACGTAGGGGGATGATGAACTGAATTCTAAAGATTTTGATATTCAAGAGATTTCTTAAGATGATGTGGGTAAGAATGAAAGGAAACAGGTTGATGATTCAGGAGGTGCTGACGGGGATCCTGTGGACAATGCTGGCAAAGGGGAGAGGATGATCGTGGAGGAGGTTGGTGACGAGACTGAGGAAGGGGATGACCACAGGCATGATCTTGTTGTCCTGAGGGGTCGTGTGGAGGATCAGGAGCAGAAGGTTTCTTCTATGGGAGAGCTCATAAGCAGCATGCTCAGTCGAACGGTGATGCTTAACCTCTCTCTATTATAGGATCTTGGGACTCGTGCTAATGAAGAGAAGGAGGAGAAATTCAAAAAACTTGATGAATTTGTTGAATTTCTGGCTAAAGGCTGGGAGAATGTATCTCCTTAGTTCTATTTCTTTCTATGTTGTCTATCATCTGCTACTTACTATCTGTTGTCTATAAGTTGTTTATGTTGTTTATATCGTGTGGCTCTTTTTGTGCTCGAGCCTCTGCTGTCTCTTTTTGTCTTAATGTAAGGGTTTAGCCCCTAGTTTTTGCCGACTTATATAATCAAAAACATAATTTTTATTTATTATTTATTTTCCAAACAAACTAACTCATAAACTTGAAATAACATAGGTTACTATTTTTGAATAACTTTTGATTTTGAAAGTTTCTTGAAAAAAAATTATGTCTGACCAAACTAGACATCATTCTCTACATGATGAAAAAAAAAATAGTGAATTGATTAGTTTAGCTCAAATTATGTTGGCTGTACATGAGGGGTTTTAAAAAACATTAATTAGGGCCAATAAAAAATTAATAAAAAAAATATTTATCAAAAAATTACAAAAAAATATCCTAATCAAAATTCAACATTCTGAGAATCTTTCCACAAACAGAATTAGCAAAATACATTAATTTAGGTCAAATTATGTTGGCCGTACACATGCATGCTTTTGCAAAAAAATAGGGGACTTTTAAAAAGTCACTTTTTATACATCCTGTTGGTTCCTGAATTGGCAGAGGGTTTGCCAGTTCCAATGCATAGGCAGATTCAGGCAACTAATACAGGAGGTTGCGTGAGCTGCCTCCCCTTCACTTCTGGTTCTGCCACACCAAGGGGGGTATCCCTATAGCTAAAGATTTTGCTTTGACTCACCCAATGATAAAAAAATTTAGCTTTACAACAATAGGCAAAATACTCTCACGTATGGACCAAGGATTGAATGATAGATCACAAGGTTGGCAACTTTCTTGGACATATCTGGCTAGTTGGGTATGAGAGTATGCAGGGGTCCTATTTCTACTCCTACACTAACAGGTTGGAATAAAGAAATGATTTAAATTTATATTTTGGATGCAAGACAGGGGGGTTTTGGATCATAACTACTAATCCAGAAGCAGACCGGTGCCTATCTCAGGGCAAGGAATCAACTAGACGTATACAAGAGAGTGGCTTGCAATTGGCATTCAAGTTTCAAGGGGTTAGGACTGGTATTTTCCTTACAAACACCACCCAAGGATAAGTATTTAACTGTCTCTACTTACATACATCCCAGTTGACATACAATCTTCTCCATACTCAACCTAAAACAATTTAATCCACTCATTGAATGGAAGTTAAAGATTAAGCATGTGATATAGAAATCCATACCCTAGAATCTGAGAAACCCTTAGCAACCAGATTCAAAAGAAGATAACGCATACAACACATGGAGACAGATAGATAAACATGCAATAATGTATTTTTCATATATAATGACAAGTAACTGAACATATGTGCAAGGTGCACTCAAATGCAACTATTAAACTCCAACAAAGATAAAATAGCTAGGAAAATGCTCTGTCTTTCATTATTTTTCCCCCAAAAATGCCCAAGTCTTCAACCACTTACAAGTGTAACATAGTCTGCTATATACAGCAGGAGAGTGTACCCAACATTAATTACATGGCATTTCAAAATTCCTGCCAAATATAGCGCACCACAGAATGGCGCTCAAATCATTGAATGTTCTAAGCAAAGAGAAGGAAGGGAGCAGGTGAGATTAGGAACTGTGCAGCCGCTCAAAATTTTTGCCCTTAAGATGGTAGGTGGCCCGTCCCTATCCTTGACCATGCTTCTACAATTTCACCATTAATGCCAACCTACCCGTAGCTTCAGGAAATGCAGCAATCTGTGTGTTCTATGGTTTTCTCGCTTGAAACACAAGTGCACATACAAAGGAGATCCTTCGTTGAAAGATTTTAAAATAGGGCCGTTGATTCCCCTTTCTCTGGCAGAGATCTGCGGTCACAAATGATTTTGAATAGTCGCAAACCAATGTAATCGTGCCATGTGGGCGCCACTTTGCCATCGCTAACTTTTCCAGCGAACATACAATCATCTTTTTGCCTTTTCTGCCTAGAGTACATACATTCTTCTTTGTATATGCAAACGCATAAACATGCAACTGCCCATATACAAGGCGGAACCCAAAATTTTATAAAACACTTTGAAATCACCATCGGGTTCCGCTTTGTATCTTCATTCCTTATATATCACCTTGTATATCGTGAACATACAACGCAGATATACATACAAGGTGCGGACTCCATGTTTTTATGAGTCGGATTGGAAGAACCCTTGAAATCTAGCTTGTATCTCTCTCAGTGTATCTTTTCGTTGTATGTCGGCATATACAAGCACATACGCATACAAGCCGCGGACTTCAACTTGAAATCTGCCAAAACACATTCTCCTTCACGCCTGGGCTTTGCATCTATTTACTTGCACATTTCATTTGTATATCGTACATACAATGCGCTATATACAACCTATGGATTTCAAATTTTATAAAATAGATTGGAACAAGTTTCAAATCTGGGCCTTGTATCTCATTCTTTTGTATATTGGCATATACAATGCCATATACATGCAAGTTGCGAACCCCACCATGCATTTGAAACTATTGATTTTTTGACCACTCTCGCTTGTATAAACTCGTTGTATATCCCAATATACAACAACAACATACAAACCCCTATATACAAGCAAGAATCTTTGATGGAATATACTTGCAATGTATAACCCAATATGCATACAAAATGCATACAACTGCCTTTTGCGCCTTTTGAAGCTGATTTAACTCTTTTTTCGGGCCCACCAATGTATCTAC
Source organism: Cunninghamia lanceolata (assembly GCA_027924645.1). NCBI lineage: Eukaryota > Viridiplantae > Streptophyta > Pinopsida > Cupressales > Cupressaceae > Cunninghamia > Cunninghamia lanceolata. The sequence goes on from BSBN01001965.1 coordinate 21,039,098, forward strand.
TTGTTGTATGTCAAACATACAACACAATATACATGCAAACATTTTCATACATCCGCAGAATATTCCGGGAACCTCTAATGTATATTCCACCTTTGTATGTCCATAATGCATATACAAGCCCAATATGCATAAAATGAGGCCGAGGGACTTAGAAATTTCTGAGTTTTTTGTGAAGGGGCCTGTAGATGAAAACCTGAAACCTGAATGTTTTATGTAGGCACCAACACATCCAATAAAAAACTAACTTGCATCATTTGGATATTAGAAAAAATTACATATTTGAAAACTAGAAACAAAATCTTACATTTTTTATTTTTACATCATCTTAATGTTTTATGTGCAAGTGCTTCAAATTGTCACTCCATGTACGACAAATTTTGAAAAACAGGAAAAACACTTCCACTTTTTGGCCAAAAAGTGAACTCATCTTCTTGCACTTACCCTTCTTACCACCTCACCACTTTCATTCATCTTGTTTCTGAAGACCCATTTGGTTCCAATCACATTCTTATCAGCAGGTCTAGGGACCAATTCCCAAGTTTGATTCTTTTCTATCTGCATTAGCTCTTCTTTCATGGCTTTTACCCAACTTTCATCTTTGCAAGCTTCACTCACATTTTTAGGTTGAATTTGTGAAAGAAAATAGTAGTTCACCTGTTCTTTTGCAGCTCTTTTCCTTGTCAATACCCCTTTTATTTTGTCACCAATAATTTGATCTTTAGAATGATTAATTCTTACATACCTAGGAGTCTTAGCAACACTTTATGGAGGCTTTTCTTCTTCATCATTTTCTTCTTTATCTTGACTATCTTTTTGTTCCTGTTCCACCTTTTCTTTAATGTCTGTGACAATAGGTTCATCTGATTCATAACCTCTCAGATCTGATGTTATTTCTTTCTCTTCATCAACCTTCACATTAGCACTTTCAATGACCTTTTTCAATCTCTTATTGTAGCACCGGTAGGCCTTACTCTTAGTAGAATATCCAAATAAAATACCTTCATCACGTCTAGCATCAAACTTGCCTAATTCTTCATCTCTTCTGATATAACATTTGCTTCCAAAAACTTTGAAATATTTCACTATGGGAACTCTTCCATACCACAATTCATAATGAGTTTTAGTGTCATTACCTTTGACTTGGACTCTATTTTGAATGTAGACAATAATGTGTATATCTTCTCTCCAATACACTTCTGGTAGGTTAGCCTCCATCATCATTGACCTAGCAGCCTCTTGAATTGTCATGTTCTTTCTTTCAACAACTCCATTTTGCTCAGGAGTCCTAGGAGTAGACAACTATCTCTTTATCCCATGCTCTTCACAGAAAATGTTAAATTCATTTGATGTAAACTCACCTCCTCTATTAGACCTTAAGCATTTGATCCTCTATTCTAACTCATTCTCAACCATTACTTTAAAAGCTCCGAACTTGTCTAGTGCTTCTGATTTCTCTTTTAGAAAAGTGACCCATGTCATTCTAGAATAATCATCACTAAGCAACATAAAGTACTTGTCTCCTTGCAGACTCCTTATTCTTGCAGAAAATTGTTCTTTGCTCTTGAAACTTGTCTTTGTTTGTTTTCCCAATTGACATTCCTTGCAAATTGTATTGGTAGGTTTCACTAATTTAGGCAAATCTGTCACATCTTGAACTGAGATTATCTTCACCAAGTTATCAAAACTAATATGACACATCCTTCTATGCCACAACCAACTCTCACCTGTTTGAGCCAACAAACAACAATTATTAGTTCCCCTTAAGTGATAAACACTACCTTTAGTCTTTTACTAGTTGTAATCATTGTTCTAGAGCTTTCTGTGATTTTGCATGCATTGTCCTTGAATCTCAGATCACACCCTTTATCACACATCTGACCAACACTTAAAAGATTATGCTTTAGACCTTTCACATATAGAACATCATCTGTATTATGCTTGCCATCAAAAGAAATAGATCCTCTTCCACATATCTTACCAGTTGCATTATCTCCAAACCTAACTAATCCACCATCATACTTTTCCAAACTTACTTTGGTCACCAGTCATGTGATGTGAACATCCACTGCCAATAATCCATTCATCCTTATCCTTCTCAACCTGGACAGACAAAACACTTTCTACTAGTTTTTCTTCCTTCACATAGCTAGTAGGATTAGTAGACACATGTTGTTCCTTAATAACAATAAACAAGCATTCATTTGCACTAGTACTATTATCATCAGACTCATCATCTATTATACCATCATCATCAAGATCTCTAACATAATAGCATTTCTTGACAATTCTAGGTCTACTTTCAAATTTCTTCTTACCTCTTTCAATTCTCACTAGACATCTGGATGCATAGTGACCAATCTTACCACAAGAAAAGCATTCAAATGGTAATTTTCCTTTGTATTTACCAGAACCTCTTTGTATTCTGTCTGCAAAGTTTACTTCAACCTCATCTAGGTCACCATCATATTCCACAGCATATTATGAGCTCTTGAAGTCTTTTCTGAAGTGCTAGCTTTGAAAGCAGTCTCAATATTTGGCAAGGCATCGCCAAACTCCCTCATCTCAAAGGCTGTAAGCTTCTCGAGCAACTAATCCTTTGAAATCTTTTTCACACTCATAACCTCTTCAATTGCTGCCACCTTGTGACTATAGGATTTAGGTAATGACTATAGGATTTAGGTAATGACCTAAGAATCTTCAACACAACCTCATCTTCATTAGTAGTTCCTCCAAGACCTTTGATTCCATTGACAACTTCATCAACTCTCTACATGTACATAGTTATGTTTTCATCTTCACTCATCTTTAGGGATTCATACTTTGCCTTTAGGTTTTTAAATTTGGCACTCTTACAGAATCATCTCCTTCATATAAAATTTTCAACTTATCTCAGATCTCATAAGCAGTCTCCAAATTCATAACTTTCACCAAAGGCATTTAACAGAGCATCTCTATCTTTTCAATTAAATTCATACTGTTTGACTTCATCATCATCTAATGGACCATTTTGTAGAATGGTGTACTTTGTCTCTATTATCTTCCAGACATTATAACCAAGAGAAATAAGATAACTTTTCATCCGTACCTTCCAAAGGTCATAATTGAAGGGGCAGTAATTTTATTGATGATGAATGCAAATACAACACATAGATATATATTGTGGTGCAGTTGGTTGATACAACAGTTATAGAGTAACTATATAGTGCAACTAATGTAATCAATAGATGTAGTTACGTATAAACAATGTAATACTATAATTATTACACCAACATTCCCCCCCTTATTACATTGTTCCTGCAATAGTACCAAGGGACCCCCCCTGAATGCTAATATATTCAATAAAGCTAATTACATAATATGAATACATATTTTATAGAAGATCTTCTCCCAAAGAACAAATCCTAAACCAAGTGGGGCTCCATCATACTGTCTTTTCTACCCTCGAAAAGGCGTAGCTTTGAGTTGTGTTCTTGAGCTCTTTAGTCCTGAACTCTCAAATCACAGAGTCTTGAATTATTTGATAATGAACCCTAAGAGATACGACAGATCTCTGCCATTGTCTAGTGACCGCGAAAGGGTATAATTCTCAATCATATACTCTTTGAATCTTGCTAGACAACAATCCATATTGAGCTCAACACCAAATCCCAAATCTGTCTCCAAAACAAAATCTTCACAAAACATACATTCTTCAAATCCGTCAACATCAACAAAGAAAAGCAAAATAACCAAAACCAAAAACGTTTCCCATGCAAAGCATCATCTCAAAGCGAGAAGCTAACTTGAGATGATAGAAAATCCTCCATCCTCTGATGTTGCCTGCCTCCAATATGACTCTCTTAGTCCTTACCCTCCAAAGATAGCACTAGAGGAAGTACTACAATCCTCGAAAGCCTCCAAATATATGTCAGTAGGAATAACCAATTTGTTTCCATCCATGGTACAAAAAGATTGCATGATTTTGAATAGATTTTCTCCAACCTTCATTAGTAGATGCTCTATGCGCTGCTACTGACTAACATTGAGAACAAGAACCATTCTTAATTATCACGCCTTCTAATCAGGGATCTTCACCCTCCTTTTTTAAACCTTATAACTACTTTATGGCTCTTAACACCATTAATCTTTTTAAATAATCTAAATATTTTCTTGACTCACACCTCGTTAACAATGCACATCCACATGACATGAAATATTTCTATCAACACCATAATAAACTGAAAGGACCAACTCAGAAATAAATGTGGCTCAAACAAACCAAACTACCAATTTCATACCATAAACACTAGAGGAACCGTTAATAACACCACCTCCACACAAAGGCGAAGCTTGCACACAGTGAAATCCTGCCTTATTGCATGTTAGATGGCAACAAAGAGACTAAGGGTTTTGTGCCAGCAATCAACAGATGGATTAGATAATAACGTTGGTTAATGCTTCACTTTTCACAAACGTAATAGAAAAAGAAAGTGTGCTGGTTATACCTTCTATTCAACCCTCTTCATATGTCATCACATGGCAAAAATCCATTCACCCTTATACATTTATTCACCTTTATAATTCAGAAATTAAAAAAAATACTCTTACCACTCAAATTTCAATGCTCATTCATTAACATTATCTTACTCCTTCATAACAGGGATAGATATGTTGCTTCACATATGTTACTCTATCCACACTATTCTTCTCTGCGCTAGTACTCTGCCATCACTACTCTTCTCTACTCTTCCTCTACACAATCTCCTTCAAACTGATCATAACTACTTGTGTCATATGGCTGCACAATATACAATGAAATGAGATTTCTACTTACATGTCTTCACTAAATGCAACACAAATCCAACAGTCTACAACAATTTCAATGGTCTCCAAATGGATTCAAGCGTTGTCTTCTAGCACATTTTGGGCCTGACATAGATCGGTCTTCTTCCACAAGGTATATGCAGGGCACAAGTAGAGATTGGCCCAGTTCACTACCCGCAACTAAGCTATCTTTAGGCTCATGCCTTATGCTTCAACAAACTTCTAGATGCCTCACATCACACTTCCTATAAATTTTACACAATTTTTCTCTGCACCACCTTGGATCATGGCCGCTCTGATACCAAATGAAGGGGCAGTAATTTTATTGATGATGAATGCAGATACAACACACAGATATATACTATGGTGTAGTTGGTTGATACAACAGTTATAGAGTAACTATATAGTGCAACTAACGTAACCAACTGATGTAGTTATGTATAAACAATGTAATACTATAACTATTACACCAACATTTCATTTCATCGGATTGCGGTAACTCCCTCCTGTGCGCCATCTCAGATCTACCTCGAGCTGTTAGACTCTTTATCGAGGAACCCTTGCTCTAATACCAATTGTTGAAAAGCGTAACACAACTCTGAGGGGGGTGAATCAGTTGTAACCAATATTTCAAAACCATTAATACATTAACTAATCAACATTGTGTTTGTATTTTAACCACAAAAGCATGAAACAAAAACTTGAATACAATCACACAAGAGACACAAGAGACACCAAATTTTTACATGGAAAACCCCATAGGGGAAAAACCACATTGAGTGTTAGATCACAATATAATATGTTATAACAATACCAAAAATTAGAGGCTCGCTGCCTTAAGGCTCACTGCCAAAAATGCTCACTACAAGGAAAGGCTCATTGCCAATGGGGTGGCTCACAATCAATGGATGGCTCACTGCCTGTGGGTGGCTCACTACCTGGATTGGTGAACTGAGTTATTAGCATCTACTCCATGCCAGGATTCAGTTCCATTGAAGCACAATAAGTATCCTCTGCTCTGCTATGCTTTTACACTTCACAACTATCTTTTCATTTTTGCATCCTTACATCAATTCACGACTTCATTTCATGTTTTTATACAAATCATCAACCTTAGAATCTACATCAAGGTTGGCATTACAATTATCAACCATTGGAACAATCTCCAAGGTCGGCAAACTTACATACATTAAGATAGGTCTGGACCAAAATGAATTAGGGAAGAAGATAAATGAATGCGAATCACACCAAGCCTTAGATGGGACTCAAATAAAATCTTCTACGCAACAACACGCTTCCACAATCTTCAAATCATAACTGCAAGTATTGAGAACAACCAAGTCGGCTAAGACTGGAGTTAACACTAAGGCTTTTAGGAACACGCTTCATGCACAATCTGGATTATACTTTGTGGATCAATCAAAAGGTAGGAACATGATCTAGAGACTCCCACAAGCACGTTACAATCACTAGGAACATCTGCACAACCTCTAAACACTTTGTCCATAAGATTCTTCAAACCGGAGCACTTGAACATTACTGTCAACCACTGTCATAAAGGAAAGATTGCTTGTGGAGCAACAAATCATGAACCATTTGAACTGAAGGTACATAACATCATCACAAACATAATTCCAGAACCGCAAACTATGAAACTTAAATGCAGAGAAATGCGGAGCAGGATACATTCTCCATGTCACCATTAAATACATAGAAAAATAGTTTTTACTCTGGTTAACACAACTCACTCAAATCTTCACACCGAAGGCTCAAACTTGAAACATAGCATCTACAGACATCCCTTAACATTACTTCCAATCCACAAACAAAGATATTCAATCTACATGATATGCAGAGCAAAACACTGCACTGTTATTGAGAGATAAAGCAATTTTGCACTTGTAATAATTCCTCGGATACTTGTCTAGACTTATTCAAATAACTTCATTATGTGTTGACATCAATGACAACACTTACTGCTCATACTTGCAACAATAAATACATGTAATAAAGTCATGAATGATTGATGACAATGCGAAGATAAGTGCGAAGTGAAAAAGTAGAGTAGAGCAGAGGAGATTTACTGTGCTTTAATGGAACTGAACCTTGGCATAGTGTAGATGCTACTCTCTCAGTTCACCAACTTCTGGTAGTGAGCCCCTTTCTTGGTAGTGAGTGGCTTCTTTTGTAGTGAGCATTCTAAGCAGTGAGCCTTGTTGTAAATTTTGATATATCATTTATATTGTGAGCTAACACTCACCATGGTTTTCCCTTATTGGGTTTCCCACATAAAAATCTGGTGTCTCATGTGTTGAATGTGTTTTAATTTCTGATGATATGCTTTCATGGTTAAATCATAGTTAAGTGGTTAATGTGTTGATGTTTGAAAGAAGTTAAGTTTGTGTTACAACTGATTCAGCCCCCCTCTCAGTTGTCTTGTGCATTTCAACAAATGATAAAGATAATGGAAGGAACATAGCCACAAGGAGGACAAAGAAATTTGGAGGAAGGAACAACAAAGGGATGAGGACAGAGGCTTCCAAAGCTAAGTCGAAGGCATTAGAGGAAGTGGAGAATGGTACCTAAGCATCGATGAGGAAGTTCATGAAAACTAGAGGCGAGCACCTCCCTAGATCCAATAATTAATGAAGATTATGAGCTGGAATATCTGGGAACTTAATGGCCTAGAAAAATTTGTTTTATGAAAATAGCTGATAGAATTAGAGGGACCAGATGTGGTATTAATTCAGGAGACTAAGGTGGAAGGAGAACAATTTAAAGAAATGTTGTCTAGAATATGGAGGAGCGGGGAAGGAGAGGTTGTGGATGTAATGGGAACAATAGGTAGGTTGGCTATTATGTGGAATAGGAACATCATTTCAAGTATGTTAATAGATGCTAAGCACTTATGTCTTTTTGTTTGTTGTAAGAATGCTAGGGATGGTAGTCAGAGGATTATTTCCAATGTACATGGGTCAAATTTTGAAAGAGAAAGGAGTGGGGTCTGGGAGTACCTTAAGAACTTTAGGAAGAATCATGAGGATAGGAATTGGATAGTTAGGGGTGATTTCAATGTCATTTTATCCCTGAATGAAAAAAAGGGAGATAGGATCCAGAGTAATTTGGGATCTATAGACTGTAGGGAACTATGTGAAGATTTGTCACTTGATGATATCAAACCAAAATCTGGATGGTATACATGGAACAATAAGAGACTTGGGGCAAAAAACATAATGTGTAGACTTGATAGATTCTTACTGAACTTTGATTGGTTATTGAACCTTAATAGTTTATTTTTGGAAGTATTGCATTTTGGAGGTTCTAATCATTGGTTGATTTCATTTAACGTGGATATAATTAACAAACCAAGGAGTATTCCAGTTAAGATGGAGGCTTTTGGTACAAACACCTGGATTTCACTCAAGCCCTGAATGGGTGGTGGAAGGTTGATAACAAGGGGTGTAGGAGGTTCATAGTCTACAAAAAACTGGTGGAGGTCAAAAGGCAAGCAAGGAAGTGGAATAGGGACACAGTGAGAAACTTGTTCAAAAACAAGGATAAAGTAGAGGTTGAGTTGAGAGACTTGGAAGTAGATATAGCTGAAAATGGGCTAACTCGGGATAGAAGGACAAAGGAGGTGGGGATAATAGAGGAACAAAATAGGAGTTTGAGGATGGAAGAAATATTTTGGCATCAAAAGTCTAGAATAAAATGGTTGAGGGAGGGCGATAGAAACACTAATTTCTTTCACCTAGCTACTAAGATTAGGTGGCAAAATAACAAGATCTTGAGCATTCAGACACTATCAAGGGTAGTCCTAGAGGACATTGAAGCAATTAGGAGTGAAGAGAAGAGGTTCTTCTAGGATTTGTTGGAGACGCCTCCAAAAATTGATCAGATGGCTCAAGAAGAAATGTTGAACAACATTCCAAGTATCATCACCGATGAGTAGAATGAGACTCTGCTTAGTCCATTTTCCAAAGAGGAGATTAGGAAGGTTGTATTTTCTTTGGGAGCCATGAAAGTGCTAGGCCCAAATGGATTTAAAATAGTTTTTTTTTCAAAAATATTGGGACTTAGTCAGTGAGGAAGTATGGAGGGCAGTTGAGGAGTTCAGGGAACACAGAGCAATGTTGAAATCATGGAATGAAGCATTTATTGCACTGATTCCAAAGGTAAAGGAACCCAAATATTTTGATCAATATAGGCCTATTGCGTTATGTAATGCTATATATAAGGTGGTCTCCAAAGCAATGGGATCTAGGCTGAGGATATGTTTGAGTAGCATAATTTCAAAAGAGCAGAGTGGATTCCTTAAGGATAGGTAGATATTGGATGGTATTATTATTTCTCATGAATCTATACACTTAGTCCAAAACAAAAAGAGGGAAGGGATGACAATCAAACTGTACATGAACAAAGTGTATGATAGAGTTTCATGGGAGCTTTTGCTAAAAATAATGAGAAGGTTTGGATTTAGTGAATCTTGGTGTTTTTGGGTTTAAAGTTGCATTTCTACCCCCTCTAATGGAATCCTAGTGAATGGTGTTCTAATGGAATTTTTCAATGCTAAGAGGGCTCTACGACAAGGGGATCCACTATCCCTTTTATGTTTCTCATTGTTGTTGAAGCCCTCAACAAAAGTTTGATGAAAGAGGTGAAGGAAGGTAATCTCAAAGGGTTACAAGTTTTAGGAGGTGTAAATAGCATAACACACTTGCAATTCCTAGATGATACATTATTATTCAGAGAAGTGAAGGCCAGGGAGGCTAGGGATATCAAAAGGATATTGAATCAATATGAGGCAATAGTTGGGCAAAAGGTAAATGAATCAAAGTCCAAAATTCTTTTCTTGAGGAATTCATGTTTCTAGAGATCCAAAGGATTTTGGGATTTGAAACTGACCAACTTCCTAGCAAGTGTTATGGAGTAAAAAGTGGACACATGACTTTTTACCTCCTAGTTTAGCTCCTAGGTCCCTATGTTAATAGTGTACATGCAAAATATTTATCCCGATGTAAAACCCCCTGAAACCCATGTCAAATGGGAACTAGGGGGCCATGTTATGCCTTACCCTAGACCAAAAAGGCACCTTGGGACTTGGGCACCCATGCCCAAGTCTCCCCTAATTGGCCGGGGCTAATTTCAAGGTATGTCAACATAAGATCTTTAAATGGGTCTCTCCTTATTGGCTCTTTCAATTAAATTCATGAATGTTAGCGGGAAAGCATTAATAAGTGTGTTTTTGAATTCATTTTAAGTAAGGTTGATGATAAAAAACTTATGATATTGGAGCAAAGAGCATTCAAAACATTCATTGTGTTATTGTTGTAGATTTGTGTTTGTATTGTGTGTGTTGTTACATATTTGGAATCATCATCAATCTCCTTATGAGTTGAAGGATCTTCATTCTCCTAAGGACTTCACCTTTGAGGTGACATCATTGTTGTTTGAATCATTTCATCAATTGGTTTATCTTTAGCCTCTGCCCTACTTAAGCACACACTCTCTCTCTCTAACAAGTGTGTTGGGAAGCTTGAATTCTATCTTAAGATTTGATTGAGGCAAATCCCTAAACACCACAACCCCAAACCCCTTTTCTTCTTATATGCAGGTTATGGTATGAGGACTGAAGAAGTGAAGGTACAGAAAGGTTGTGTAAGGGAAAGAGTTTCAAGATCTAAAAATAGATTGCAAAAATTCCTTTGCGGAAGACTTGGGCACCTGCCCCAATGTCCTCCTTCTGAAACAGACATTGGAAATGGCATTTGGACACTCTTTGTGACATTTCTCTAGTTCTAAGTTTCTAGAGATTCAAACTTTTAGGATTTGGGCACCCACCCCAATGTCCTTTCACACCTCTGCTTCTGAAATCAGGTTTTCCTCTATTCACTGATCTTAGTACTTCTTTCAGATTGTCTGTATCTATCACGGTTTGAAAGTTATGCTCTATTCATTATAGAACTAGTCTGGTTTAGTGCATACTTGACCTAGGGTTTGATAAAAGGCTTGGTTAAATCACATCTTTCCATAGCAAATAAGAGCACAAAATTAGTAGTTGAGCCCTCTTTCATCTTGTAGTGACTTAGCTCAATTTTTTCCTTGAATGTTATTGAGGAAGAGGGTTTGATCTAGTGTATAAACTAGCTTGCATTCATTCATCCCTTTTTCCCCCTTTAACAACAAGTATTTGGGTATGCCCCTACTAAATAAAAGATCCTCAGAAAGGGAATGGCGCAATGTTTTAAATTGGACCCAAAGTATGCTAGCACCATGGAAGGGTCAGTGGCTCATTATGGTTGGTAGAATAACTCTTATTAAGGCATCTCTGGTGGTTGTACCCTATACACTCGTATGTTAGTATTTCAAATCTTGAGCAAAGTTCCTAAAAATATAGAAGATTTCAAGCATTTTTTTATGGAGGGACAATGAGGATCAATTCAAATATAGTTTGGTAAAATAGGAGGAAGTGTGCAAGCCTATTAAAATGGGAGGATTAGGGATCAGGAACTGTAGAGAGATGAACAAAGCATTAGGGGAAAAATTAGTATGGAGAAATTATGATGAAAAATAAAAACTTTGGAACTAGATCATTCAAGCCAAGTATCTTCAAAACAATCTGTTGCTCCTTTTTTTTAAAAACGCGTCCTATACCCAATTCTTTGTTTTTCCTTCCCATTCGTTGTCATCCTTTTCACTTAGTTCCTCCTTCGAGCCAAATTCACTTAGTCATTTTTGTGAGTCAATAATCTTTTGCATTTTTGAAGTGAAGTCGGCGGGTTCACAAGTTATTGAAATGCTTGACTTGCTAACTTGTCTTGGGTTTCCCATACTTTGAGTTTTTTGTTATGTCTCTGTATGAAGTCTTTCCTTTGTAGTCGGGAAGTCGGGGATTCTTTGAAGTTTTGAATCTCTGACTCCAAGTTCAAGAGTTCATCTTTCACCTGACTTGTTGACTCCACATAGCACACTTTCCCAAGTGGTGTCAGCTGTGCTGACATACTATACAAAAGATCGATACTTGTAACTTCACATTAAATTTGAGTTACGTGTGGACATGGTGGCACAATTCTCAGAGGGAAAGTTGAGGCATGCATTTATGAGTTATAATGGCAAATTTGCCACCAAAATTTAATATCTTTCTTGGGGGAATTTATGAGAAGTGACTTGGAGTAATCCTTAAGCCCACCTAAGGTGATATTATGTGCAAGATAATGCGTTGCAAAAGAACAAATGACTAGCTTGCTATGTGCGGAATTTTAGCACAATTCCATCTTCGCAGGTCAGCATAACTAGCGACTCTTTTCTCTCTCTATAAAGGTTTCATATCTTCTTTGAGGAGTTAGAGATTTTTATTTCCCTTGTATCTACACAAAGAATTCTCTGTTGATGTTTTTCCTCATCCTCTGCTCCCTGCGTGTATCTCTGAGTCTCTTGTTTTCTAGTTTCTGGAGCACATAAAAATGAAGTTTAAGTTCCAAGGGACCCCTGTGACTTCCATTGTGGAGAATGGTCTTTCTGGAGTAAGGGATACAAATTTGGGCCATGTGGATTTAGATTATTTTTGAAGGAGAATGCAGTCTAACAAAAGAACTCCCTTAGCAAAGAAAATTATCAGTAGCGGCTTGCATAAATCTGGTGGCTTTCTACTTGTTGTGCATTGTCCCGAATTAATGGTTACATGTGCCAATGGTTATTTCCCAGACTCTCAGGAGATAAAGACTTCCAGTGGTGTTGTGGTGGCAAGAATTGATTCTGAATCTGTTACTTCAGCCCTAAAGTTAGAAGAACATGAAGATAATGTTGATGTTTCTGTATCCTCAACTTGGAACTACTATAATGAGAAAAAGGACTAGTGTCAAACCTGCATTGCCAAGCATTGGCTGGAAGAAGAAAAGACCGGTAAGTCTCAGCTGCCTACTAATCTAAAAAGGAGCCATTTCAAAGAAGAAATCTCAGATATGATAACCTTGTTGAACAGAGTAGTTGGGAGTCTAGATTCAGATGTTTTCAAGTTCTTGATGTGCAGGTTTATTTTGTTAATTTGCAGAGATCACCAGATTGACTAGCCGAAAATCATCAATGGTTGTCTACATGAGCAGCTGGTGAATTTTACACGAAGCGTGAGCTTTCACATGTGTTCCTAGTTGGTCTACATCTTGGCTCAAAGAGAGGCTGCTTGGCCTAGTTTGAGGACTTAAGGGAGTTCTTCGGCAAGCACGCTTATGTATCAAATTTTTCCTCAATTACAAAGAAATGAAGGTATGAAAGATTTCAGACGTGTGAACGATGCTTTTTCTATGATGTTAACTAAAAGAATTGATGGCTCAATCGAGACAAGATTTTCTGAAGAACCATTTGCATTGGTCACAAAATTTGGGAGTATTTATATTCAGTTTGATTGCTTCTCGTATAATTACCTTGGTACCCCTGATTATTTGGTGTTGTTGGAAGTATGTCACCAAATGGCAACCGTAAATGTCAAATACCATGCAATGAAAAAGAAAGGATATTCTTTTCATGTGTCTTTGTCTTTTTATTCATGCAAAAGCAATGATGGTGCTTGAAATGTGGACAAATTGTTGTCTGAATTTAGCCTTCATAGTTTGTCTCCCCGTATATCATATGACAACAAAAATTTTATAAAAGAAAATATGCATGGAGGTGGTTCCTACTCGCACTTTCCTCAACTTGAATATTTTTGGGAGGACTATATTGATGAAAGAGAAGTTCAGAGGAGGAAGTGCATGAGGTTGATTGTTGATCAAGTCTATGCCTTCATGTTGAACATTCAGGTTCCTAATATAATTGATGATTTTTCAAATCTTTTGGTTGAAGAATATGATACAGTGTCAAGGGAACCTTTGCCCCCAACAAAATGGATTGAGAATGAGGTTACAAATATTATGTTGTCATTTCATGTTTTAAGGAGAATAGAAAAGTGGTTGCAGACAAAGATCAAGGAGTGTGCTGGTTCAACAACACCAAGGGACTCAGCCTCTTAGAATCAAGCTAGATCCCAGACTACCACCTCGCATAGAAGAGAATCTAGTTTGGACCTGACTCTACAAAGAGTCGGCTCACAATTGAATGGCGATGGTGAAGGCCCACCTGAGGAGATTAGCAAGTTGAAAACCACCTATGAGCAAGATGTTCAAATGACGAAGAGAAATACCAGATTGGCTGCTTTATCATCTAAGATAGACCATGTGCCCCCGCCAAGCAATCATGTAAGTGATTCCAATTCTTTCACCTTCTCACAAATTGGAGAGGATAATTTCTTGCATTCATTACTCAGTCCACCAAATTCCCCTCAACAAAAAGAGATGCCTGAGCAAAACCCTCATCTTGCACCGATAGTGGCGACTACCAATGCCGCCAACACACCAGTCTCGTCCCCAAACTAGTTGAAGAAGGTAGTCCAAAATAAGAAAAGGTGCACTATTCCAATTGATGAAGGCATCGATACTGTTGCTAGCTTGTTGCAGATGGTCCCAAAACCAAAATGTACAAAGAGAATGTCTAGGATAGTAACCGATACCACCTAGGGAAACTATTTTTTGAAATTGCAGACCCACTGGCCGAGAAGAATGAGGATGAAATAATTGAAGCCGACTTCAGAGTAAGCTGAGTGGATCTAGGGCCATTGACTACCGAAGGTGATTTATACCACATGCACTATTCAATTGACAACATCTCTAAAAGGGTGAAAGGCTTGCAGGATGAAAATTCAAATTTGCTAGCACATTTAAGTTCCCTGTCCTCTTTTGCCAATTAAATTGTTGAAGTGATAACCCCCTCTACTAGAACCTCCTCCACTGTCAAAATCCCTACTCTCGACCTGAATCTACTTCAACAAGTTAGAACTTCTTTGTCTCTAAGGAAGGCTATAGATCAATGGGTTGAGAAGATCATCTTTGATGGTCTCATATTCATCGAGGAGGCAGTGAAATTGTTTGATTCCATACATGCTAAAAGAGAAGTTTTGATAGTAGAATTTGAGAAATCTTGAAGTGACCACCACAGTTTAAATATAGCCTCTAAGGAAGTGCAAGAAATCGCCAACATGGACCTCGGTATTCTAATGGCCGAAGAAGTCATAGTTGATCCTAAAGAGTTAGATATTGCTATGTGGGTTGATGTTTAGAATGGAAAATTTATATTATTGTTGTAGCTAAAGAAGAAATGGGAAAGGCGGTGGCAGTTTATTACAAAGAGATGGTGAGAATTAAAAGAGATTTTGTTGCTTTGGAGGTAGAGGCTAATGGATCTGATGATGAAAAATTGTTGGATGTCAAGGTGATCAAACATAATTTCAAAAAGGTAGTGACATAGGAGATAGTAAACTACAATGCAATTATAGGGGAGTCATTGGGAAGACTTTCTAAATTGACAGCCTACATTAACACTTGCAGAGGTGGCATCGATGAAGTATATCGTAAAGTGACTGACTCCGACCGGGCTATCATGAGAAGGAAGCATTGTATCAACATGACCGGATCTCCACCTGGCATTGCGTTAACACCTGTTGTAACGTTAGAAATTGTCCTCCTGTATGGAATAGTACAATTTCCCTCAGTTTAGCTCCTCACTCTTGGTGGTCTCTCAACCTTTTCTTTTTCAGTCTTCCCAAAACCCTAATTCACTTAATCTAGGAGCAATCTATTCACTTTTTGAGGTAACCGATTGATAAAACTCAGAAAGGGATTTGAGATTAGGGTCCCTAGGACCCCCAAAAATGTAGATCTGAGCTTAAATTAGGGGCTTGGACTTGGGCACCTGCGCCCTAGTCCTCCCTAGTTTCACGGGATTTTGAATTTTGGTGGGGTGTTAGTTCTCACCGAGTGCCTCGGGATTCCGTTTTCAAATTCTCAGTTTTCGCACGATATCAAGATGTTACTTCAAAATTTGAATTCCCTAAAGCTTGATATAAAAATACATTTGCAATCCATTTTATCACACGCAATTCTTATGCAAGCTTGATGCCAAAACTCTGTTGCAATTGCCATTGAAGATCAGTGACTTGTTGAAGCTATTCGAAGTATTCTTTATTTGCTATCTTGGAGACAATGGATGAAGGTTAGGAATCAAGATCTTGAGTCTATCTTGCTCTTCCTAGGGTTTGTACACCTTTTGCATGATTAGGAGAAGGGTTGAAGCGTCCAACAGTAAGCTTGGATATCCTCCGTGGACATTGCTGATTCACCTTCTTGTTCATGCAAGTCTTCATTTGTTTCATCTCCTTGAGGTGAAGTTATATGTGTTTAGTGTTGCAAAGCAAGTTGTTGATCTTCCCTTGATTGAGACATCTAGGGTTTGATTTTATGCATACACACATTGTTAGGTTTGCACACACTTCTGCAAATCTTTTCCTTTGGCTATTGTTGAGGTAGAAATACCGAAGACGGGGCTTGACTGGGGCAAGCTCCTATATAGCCGCAACAATTTCCTTCTTTTGTATGTGTAGATTGTGTTTCGCAGGTTCCAGTGAAAAGAAGCTACATGAAGAAGGATATTACAGGTACAGTCATGATAGATTTTTGAATTTATGGATTCTGAGACTTGCAGGACATTGGAGCAGGTGCCCTAGTCCAACCAGGTGTTTCCTCCAAGATCCGGAAGCCATTTTACAATCGCAGACACCCTGTTCAGAAGGTTTTTTTGTTTGAAAGTTTGCAAGACATTGGAGCGGGTGCCCTAGTCTTGGTGGCCCTCAAAATTTGGGTAATGTGTCTCTGGAACCTCTCCTCTGCACCTCTGTGATATATTTTACCAGATATTTCATCAGTTTCTATATATTGGTAAATTGAGGCATAATTAGGGTTTTTACTTGGTTAAAAATACAACACTTGGCAAAAATCTTGATTAGGGCCTTAGGTTTCATTACCATGCAAGCATCAAAGGGACGCAAACTAGATAGAATCTTGTTCCAAGCCTGATTCTTGTCTCCCCAATGCTTAGTGGTGAGAAATGATAGCATTCAACCTAGTAAACAAAACTGTCATTTTTCACCCTAAACATTTTGGTGAACCCGAGGTTTAAAGAATTTGCATCCTTTTAAACTTCAGATCTAAAATAATTTGTTGTTCTAAAGTATAATTGGATTGGAAATCCTCTTTAGTGAAATTTGCATATGTTAGATTGTGATTACATTCTTTATCTTTTCACTTAAAGAGTTGGAAATTAGCATTTCATTGTTGAAAGTTGTATTTCATTTGCAAATGCCATCATTGTGCATTTAAATCTTGGCTTAATTAGAGCATGTTAGAATGTCAGATTTTTTTTGCAAGATTTTCATGATTACGATGAGCCGTTTAGTCGTGATGACTTCGATATGTTAGATGAAACCCTTGAGGACTTTATCTCGATTGAACATTCTACTATGGCCTCAAAGTTGTCACTATTTCAAAGATTTATAAATGTGATTTATGTTCCTAAACATAAAGAAGAGATTGAAAAACTAAAAATTGTGGTCACTCTATGTGCAAACGTGGCTCAACCACCTTCTAAACTTGTGCATTTTGTTAAAGGTATTTCATCTTCTTCTCAATCTCCTGATCACATTTATGATTATGCAAAACAAATAGCGAAACAAGACTCACAAACTAATCATAATGTGGTTGATCATGCGTATAACACTCAGAATAATAAACAGAGTGCACAACAAACAAATGTTCTAATATCTTTACTAGCTTCTCAACCTATGCTTCCTCAAGCACCTTGTTTAACATATAAAGGTGGTAAAGACTACGATCTCGTAGAATAGCTCCGTGCTACCCCTACGAAAATATCTCTTTGGGAACTTATACAAACTTCACCTACCTACCATGGAATGCGATAAGAAGCTTTACAAAAGGTGATTGTTCCTCTTGTTGTTAAAGGAAATGATGTTGCCACTTTACTAGATTGTATGCATGCAATGAAAAATAGATATTTTGTTTCAAAAACATGAGTTACCATCTCTTGAGATTCAGAAGTAGTATGATCCTTTGGTTATCTTCATTACGATCAACAAAACATTGGTTAAGAGAGTTATGATTGATAATTGGTCAGCCCTTAATGTTTGTGGTATTAATTTATAGCATAAGGTTAAAGTTGATATATCTGCTGTCAAACCAAAATCATTAAGTATCCGTGGCTTTGATAATGTTAGATGACAATCTATGGGCACTATAACTTTAGCTATACAAGTTGGACCTGTGATGGTGCCTACCTTGATTCATGTAATGCCTTGTTCTCTATCTTATAACATGATTCTAGGTAGACCTTGGATACATGCATTAGGAGTAGTTCCTTCTACTTTACACTGTTCAATTAAGTTTATATTTAAAGGAAAATTGCATACTATCCATTCAGATCCTGAACCTGATAATTGTTTGCAAATGGAAGTGCACAAACATACATTGTTGGTCCTAAGATTTTGAACAATTTAAAAGCTGAGTTGTCAGCTCCTCTTGCCTTTAAAAATGTTAGGCAAGAGTCCAAACAATCAAATGCATTTGTTGGTGATGACTTTAGATTTCGCATCCTCCTCCACAGGAGAGTATAAACTTAAAAACCCCATCCCCGAGATGTCAAATATTGCATCAATCACATCGCACACTTTTAAGGATAAACATAAGATTTCTTTGTTGACAAATAAGGACAATACTCTCAGTTATAATACTGATTATGAGACTTATGAAGCTTTGCCTTCCTCTAAAGAAATGGTCTCTCTTTATGGCAGAGGATTCCGAATCCTTTACAAAAATTGTGACTATGTAGGTAAGGGTTGTGGCATAAATCAACAAGGAATCAAAGTCCCTATAGAATCTGCTTCGCAACATTACTCCAGTGGTATTGGATACAATCCTTTTAGGGAATCCAAAGCTCGCAAATGCCCTACTCTAAATGTGAATACGATATCAGCACTTAGTTTGATATACCTGAGATGATTGACACCAATTGTCCTCTAGGATCACTTCCTTTAGATATGTTTATGGCGGATCAAGCAATAATGGATTTCTTAGGTGCCTATGATGGTATTCCTTGTTATCACCACAAACGTGGCCTACCTTATTGTTTAAACAATGATGCATATTTTGGAAAGACTACTAGCACAATAACTACTACAGTAGAGCATAATGAAGAAATTGAAGAACAATTACAATCCTATAATCCCCTTGACCATAGTACTCTCCTTAACGGAAAGACTATTGATGTTGCCATGGATAAAGATAATCCTGAAAAAGTTATCCCCATTGGTGATTGTTTAGATATGGAAGAAAAAGAAGAAATGACTAAATTGTTGAATGAATTCTCAGAATTGTTTGCTTGGAATTACTCAGACATGCCTGGTATAGATCCTCAGATTGTAATGCATAATATTGTGTTAAAGCCAGATGTTAAACCTTTCAAACAAAAGATTTGTAAGATGAATCCTAAGATTGCCTTGCTTTTTAAAACTAAAATAAAAAAAATCTTACAATCTAGTTTTATTCAGCCTATTGATTACTCTCTGTAGATCTCAAATATTGTTTTCGTCGCTAAATCTGATGGTCATATAAGAATGTGCACAGATTTTTGAGATTTAAATTTGGCATCTTTGAAAGATGATTTCCCGCTCCCTAATATCGATATTCCATAGCCAGACATGAGTTGCTATCTTTTATGGATGAATTTTTAGGATATAATCAAATCCTTATAAATCCCCTTGATCAGTATAAAACAACCTTTATAACACCTTGGGGTACATTTTGTTGGGTAGTCATGTCGTTTGGACTTAAGAATGCAGGAGCTAGTTACCAACGTGCCATGACTCTTATATTTCACAACTATATGCATAATATTTTAGAAAATTATGTTGACGACATCCTAGCAAAGTCTATACACTGTAAGGATCATGTTACAAATCTTTGATAGATATTTGAGCGCATACGAAAATATAATATGCAATTGAATCCCCATAAGTGTGTTTTTGGCATGGATAGTGGAAAGTTACTTGGATTTATTGTTTCAAATCAAGGTATATAAGTTGATACGAAAAAGATAGATGCGATTGTTAATATGCCAATACCAAAAAACATATCTCAGCTTCGTAGTTTGCAGGGAAAGATACAGGCCATTCACCGATTTGTTTCACAACTCGCAGATAGGACTCGCTCCTTTACACAACTACTGAAGAAGGATTCTCATTTCCAATGGAATTTCGAATGTCAAAAAGCTTTCGATGAATTAAAGGATTACTTAGCTAGTCTACCTATTTTACAACCTGTTGTTTCTGATAAACCATTTCTATTATACATCTCAGCATCTAACAATGCCCTAGCAACTTTGTTAGCACAACATAATACTAAAGGCAAAGAATGTGTTGTCTACTACATCAGTCATACTTTGCTCGATTATGAAGTGCGATACACAGTTATAGAGAAGCATTGCCTAGATTTAGTGTTTGCCACTCAGAAGCTTAGACATTACCTCTTAAATGTTGAAGTGCATGTAATGGTTAAATTTGACCCTTTGAAACATCTCTTCGCAAGAATAGATTTATTAGGTCATCTTGCTAAATGGGTTATGTTGTTAACAGAATTTGACCTCAAATTTATTTCACAAAAAGTAATTAAAGGGCAAGTGATACCTGACCAGTTAGCTGAAGCTCCCTTGCCCTTTTCAATACAAAATGTCGATGCTTTCCCTGATGAACAGATTCTAACAATCTCTACTGAAGAGAAATGGGAGTTATACTTCGATGGATCAAAATGTCGAACTAGGTTCCGAGCTAGTGTTATATTAATACCTCCCATGGGAAAGTTGATTCCCTTATCTTACTGTTTAGATTTCTTATGCACAAACAACATAGCCAAATACGAAGCTCTTATAGCTGGACTTCATGCAGCTTTGGCTCTTAGTATCAAGAATATTACAATCTATGGAATTTCTCAGTTAATTGTTAAGAAGATAACGGGATCGTATCAAACTAAGCATGATAAGTTATCTCAGTATCGTGAGTTTGCTTTATCTCTTTTAAAACAATTCAAATCATATATAATCAATACCATTCCTAGGAAAGATAATCAGCATGCAGATGCAATGGCAAGCACAGCTTCCCTTATATCCCATGATGGTTCTCCTAAAAAATTTACCTTCGTCGTTCATAATCTTAAGACACCGGTAATTGAAAGCCCTATAGTGGTGAATTCAAAACTCTGTGGTAACACATACACTAATGAATGGTTCTCCTATTTATTTAACTATTTATGTGATGGAACCATTTCAGACTTGACATCTAAGAATGCCTGAATCCATTTACGTAAACTAGCAACGCAATACATCATATTGTCGAACATCTTGTATCGATGAAGTTATAATGGTGTTTTACTCTGATGTTTAAGTAATGCAGAGATTCTGATAACTTTAGAAGAAGCTCACTCTGGTGCTTGCGGGGGACATTTCGGTAGAAAATCACTGGTACAAAAATTGTTACGTATGGGGTATTATTGGCAGCATATGGAACAAGATTCCTTAGCTTATGTCAAGAGATACCCGCAATGTCAACAACATAAACACCTAATCCACGCTTCTGCTTAAGAGCTTCATGCCCAGGTGTCACCATGGCTATTTTCTATTTGGGGCTTGGATCTTGTACGTAAAATTTCCCCGCCCTCCTCTCAAGGACATACGTTTATCATTACGACTACTGATTATTTTACAAAATGGGTTGAAGCGGTCCCTTTGCGATCCACGACTGCTGATGTAATCTGTCGATTCATACAAGATAACTTAATTTCTCAATTTGGAATACCTTCCTCCTTGGTTTTAGACAATGGTACACCATTTAAGAACAAGGATGTGAAAAAGTTCCTCAAAAAATATCATATACAATATCACTTCTCTATGCCTTATTATCCTCAATCCAACGACCAAGCAGAAGCTTCAAACAAGGTTATTAGACAAATTCTAAGGAAAATTGTTAATAAACATCAAAAAGATTGGCATACGCAATTATCCTATGCCTTATGGGCTTACCGAATAAGTATTCAAATAGCCACGGGTAACACACCGTATAATCTCGTCTATGGCACAGACGCGATAATGCCCTTGGAGTTAGAAATTCCTTCTTTGCGAATCTCCCTAAGAGATATCATGGATGATAACATAGAATGAGAGATACGATTACAAGAACTTGAGATGCTTGATGAAAGACGTGTTAACGCTCTTGAACATCTCAAGGCTTATCAAAAAGGTGTGCAAAGAGCCTATAATGCATAAGTCATACAACGTTCATTTAATGTTGGAGACTTGGTTTTTAATGAAAATCAACGCAATGTAAATGTACCGCTGGGTGCAAAAGGTAAGTTCAGTCCTAATTGGCTTGGACCATATATAATCACTGAAACCTTTGGATCTAGAAAGTATAAATTAGCTGATGAACAAGGTACACCGCTTAAAGAACCTATTAATGCAGCATACCTCAAAAGATTTTATGCTTAAAGATTTAATGTTAGATGTTTATAAGCTAATTTAGTACATAGATTAGCTTCAATCTTGACAAGCTACTATTGTTTTGTCTTAATTCATTTAGCATTATATCTTTGTTCAGTTGATCATTGTTGCATCATGTTTAATTAATTGCTTAGATCACTTTTGAATTAATTGAATATAGCATGAAAGTTAAAGTTATGTGTAAAATAATTAATCATTGTGTTTTGTTACTACATGTTTCTTTTAGAATTGTTAGTATATCACAATAGCATTAATTATAGCATTTAGACATCATCACTAGTTGCATTTTTACAAAAATCACATGTGATAGATCAAAATCCATTACACATAGATAAGAAATAAACATCATATACATATATCTCAATTTCATGTATACATCCGAGATGACTATCCCTCAAAAGAAAATGGGATGTCGTAGTGCCTAAAGTCTAGAAATCACATAGCAAAACCTTGATCGCTAGTACCCTCAGGCCCTCGGGGTGTGCGAGTGACAGAAGCCTGACCATGAGTGGCTACGAACCGTAAATGACTCCTAGAGACACTTTGTGATCATAACCCCCTGATCTCGCCTCTCATCTCTATCATCTGCTCATGTGCCTCCTGGTACATTCTCTAGTACCGGTCTCTCTCAGCCCAAGCATTATCTCTGTTAACTCTTGACTATTGGACCTCCTGTAGAAAGAACTCACTAATAGTTGTTCTCCCTCTGATGTAGGAACAGCTACCGTCTGCTCTTGCTATACCCTAAGTTTAACCTTGGCACGCTCAACTCTTTGTCAAAACTCCTCTCTCTCTCGTGCAGACTGCTCTAACATGGCCTTTGTAGCAGTCCTGTATCTAGCGACAGGCATAATATCTCAGCGACAGGCATAATATCTCAGCGTGTCGCCTAGCGGATGATCATGGCAAATGATCTGCCTGCACCTGTTGCTCTGGGACATCTATCGGTAATATGTCTCCTATGACGTGACTCATAAAGTCTTGCCATGCGTCTATCCCAATTGCAAAATAGAGAGTGAGATAGATGTTAGACTCCCATATAAAAATCATAAATAATAAACTATACCAAAACACAATTAACCAAACCTTACTTGGATCTCCATCTCTCCAGGATGGGTCTCGAATCGCCGATGGTGTGATGAGCTAAGATGTCTAATCTACAGCTAGGGGCATAGTCCTATAACTCTCCCCTTGCTCTGTCTGACTAGGCCTCACATCATCTGCAAGAATAGGACCACAAGCCTTGGACCGCGGTCTCAACTCAGTCTCCTCATCAGTGTCCACCTCTTGCTTGCTTTGTCGCAATCTTGCTCTAAAGACGTACTATGATGGGACCTCCTCAGGCTCATGCTCATCCTCCTCCATACCTTCCTTGAGATAGTAGTATCCCACGAAGTCGTTGACATTGTCCTCCACCAATGTGTCACTAGCATGACCGGCCCAAGGTCAGGCATCTCCTGTAGGATGCCTGGGTGGAAAGATAGGTGCAGGCCATGCTGTGTGCCACCAGGTCCGGTATGCTCAGGTACACCTAACATCATCTGTGCCTAATATTGGATTTGCATCCTTAGGACCCTCGTCGTCACTAAGTGGTACATCTGCTATAGTCAGTCGTTGGACAATATTGGCTCTAACTGCACTTCGAGCTGCATGTGCATAGCTCAGACAAACTGTAGGAACATCATGTACCTATCCGAACTGTCATGCCACCCTATCATAGTAAAACCAAGATACAACATGATCGAGGTGACCGACCATCAGCTAAATCCTCTGCATCTGAGCTAACTGCCTCTGCTCACCAAGCCATTTGATGAATCCACGATATGGTCTCTAGATGATGTCACCAAGCCGCAATCTGTCAAATACCACTCTCCAGTATAACAGATTGTTGTGCCTCCAACACCTGACTAGTGGGTATGCATGGACACGCAGATGTCTGAACACTACATCTATGGGATAACCCATCGGTCGTGTGCACCTGATGTGCTCAAAGGCCCAAACCTATAATATTGTACAAACTATCAGACTCTGCATCTCGTAGTGGACATATCGCCCTAAGTCGCGATATAGTTATGCAAGCATACTATGCCCCCATGCATAGACAGTCTAATGCATCTCCATCACTCTGATAGTATGAACGAGACCCCCATGAAGGTAAGTGCCTCGTCCATCTGGCGCGATAGCTAGTGTGACTATGACAATCATAATTCTCCATAGTAAGAGAATGTCTCTGCATCCTTGCTCTAGCAAACGAAGATGAATTTGTCCTCGCCCTGCCTGTGACACAGTAGGACCCAGGTAGTATAACTGACTCTCCTGAGTATACTCCTTTGAGCAATGTCCAACAACCCTCACTGTCTCTCCTCAGATCGGTAGTTGAAGGATCCTGAATGCATCCTCCAGTGTGATGGTAATCTCACCAGTTGGTAAATGGAATGTGGAGGTATCTGCATCCCATCTCTCCATCACTACCATAAGCATCATGCAATGGAATCTGATTGTGGGCATCTCAAACACCCACCACAAGCCCACCATTTATAACTGCTCTCTCTCTGCGGCTGTCAATGCGCTAGCACGCACTCGCAGAAGTGCCATTAGTTGACCGCCTGTGTGCTCACGCATCTCAGGGACATCCTGCAAGATCGAAAAGAAAGCAAGAATATCAGAATCTCTACTATAAACCAAAATAAGCTATTAAAGACTGAATAGAATGCCTATACCTAGGACCTATGTCCTCTAAGGACCAAGGTGCCACAGGAAGACTAGGGTACCCCAGGGGGACACTAGCACTCCTATGGGATTAGGGTGCCCCAGAGAGACTCTGGTGCCCTAGGTGGACCCGGGCGCCCCTGTCTGGGAACCCTGTCCACCCTCTCCTCTTGGCACAACCATTGATAAATGTGAAAGAAAAATACGACAGATGAAAGAAGGATGGAATTAGGACCCCACCTCAGCCTCGAAGTGTCTCTCTTCCACTCGGGCTCGGAGCATCTCCAGTCATGGTGGATGGTATGGACGTCAACTTGGCATGGTCATTCACCTATTCTCCTTCTCTCTCTCTCTCTCTCTCTCTCTCTCTCTCTCTCTCTCTCTCTCTCTCTGCAATAACAAGAAACAAGAATGAGTTAAGTGATAAGTGACAACTCGCTTTACATAAAGTGAGTGAAAAATCATATCCCTAACTAGGTACAAAAGTGTGCTCTTTCACTCTGGCGCCCTTTTTGTGAGCTGTCAAACTCTGATCTCTATGCCGTTTGTTGCATTGGAATCTTGGTTCCACTCTCTTTATTACCCAATGTGTTGCGTTGAGCATTATTCTTGCAAATAATCCTAACAACACGTTTCCCTTGAAATTGATGCATGATATCTCCTTGTTTCTACTCTCAGACTAAGCAAGCAAAAATAAGGGGGTCCATATATCTCCCTCGATTTCCTCCCTCACCATGTTCCATCACTCAACCCCCTTAGCATTTTGATACTAACTCATTGGTGGTGGTTGCAGGTTGATTTGATTTTGATTTTTCTGACAAGTGTTCCCTTGCAGGATGCGGTTCCTAACTTTGTGGTCTTGCAGGATTACAAAACTGGGGGCTTCTAACTGTTCATCCACAATGCTTTGACTTCCTCTACAGTATCCTTTTTGGTATCCTTTTCATGATTGATGTATTTACTTTCTTTTAGTTTCATATGCACGTAGTGTCATATGGCCACTATAGTGGGGGTTAAATGTAACGTCAAAAATTGTCCTCCTGTATGGAATGGTACAATTTCCCTTGGTTTAGCTCCTCACTCTTGGTGGTCTCTCAACCTTTTCTTTTTCGGCCTTCTCGAAACCTTGATTGACTTAGTCTAGGAGCAATCTATTCACTTTTTGAGGTAACTGATTGATAATCTTGGAAAGGGATTTGAGATTAGGGTCCCTAGGACCCCCCAAAATGTAGATCTGAGTTGAAATTGGGGGCTTGGACTTGGGCGCCCGTGCCCTAGTCCTCCTCAATTTCATGGGATTTTGAATTTTGGCAGGGTATCAGTTCCCGCCAAGTGCCTCAGGATTCCATTTTCAAATTCTTGGTTTTCACGCGATATTGAGACGTTACTTCAAAATTTGAATTCCCTAAAGCTTGATATAAAAAGACATTTACAATTCATTTTATCACACACAATTCTTATGCAATCTTGTACCAAAACTCTGCTACAATTGCCATTGAAGATCAATGACTTGTTGAAGCTATTCGAAGTATTCTTTATTTGCTATCTTGGAGACAATGGATGAAGGTTAGGAATCAAGATCTTGAGTCTATCTTGCTCTTCCTAGGGTTTGTACACCTTTTGCATGATCGGAAGAAGGGTTGAAGCCTCCAACAACAAGCTTGGATATCCTCCACGGACATTGCTAATTCACCTTCTTGTTCATTCAAGTCTTCATTTGTTTCATCTCCTTGAGGTGAAGTTATATGTGTTTCATGTTGCAAAGCAAGTTGTTGATCTTCCCTTGATTGAGACATCTAGGGTTTGATTTTATGCACACACACATTGTTAGGTTTGCACACACTTTTGCAAATCTTTTCCTTTAGCTATTGTTGAGGTAGAAATACCGAAGACAGGGCTTGACTGGGGCAAGCTCCTATATAGCCGCAACAATTTCCTTCTTTTGTATGTGCAGATCATGTTTCGTAGGCTCCAGCAAAAAGAGGCTACAGGAAGAAGGATATTGCAGGTACAGTCATGAAAGACTTTTAGATTTATGGATTTTGAGACTTGCAGGACATTGGAGCGGGTGCCCTAGTCCAACCAGGTGTTTCCTCTGAGATCTGGAAGCCATTTTACAGTCTCAGACACCTTGTTCAAAAGGTTTTTCTGTTTGAAAGTTTACATGACATTGGAGAGGCCGCCCTAGTCCAGGTAGCCCTCAAAATCTGGGTGCTGTGTCTCTAGAACCTCTCCTTTGCACCTCTGTGAACAGTTTTACCAGATATTTCACTAGTTTCTGTATATTGTTAAATTGAGGCATAATTAGGGTTTTTACTTGGTTAAAAATACAACACTTGGCAAAAACCTTGATTAGGGCCTTAGGTTTCATAACCACATGAGCATCAAAGGGAGGCAAACTAAATAGAATATTGTTCCAAGCCCAATTCTTGTCTCCCCAATGCTTAGTGGTGAGAAATGATAGCATTTAGCCTAGTAAACAAAACTATCATTTTTCACCCTAAACACCTGTTATCAACAAGTTCAGAGCATACAAAGCTAGATTGCGAGCACAAGTACTCCAAGCAGCGCAAAGTGTCACTGGAGAAGGTAGACAATCAAGGGAAGATGAAGAAATGGATGAGCTGGACAATGGCGATGTGGACTTGCAAATCTTGAATTGATTTTTAATTTCATGCTTTTAAGTTATCTCTTGCTTGCTCTAAAACTATTGGCTCTGGAGGGCCCTTTATTATTATTATTGTTTAAGACATCTTTTAATCATCTGTTTCAAGAAGTTGTTATGGTTTTGAAAACAGTTATGGTTTGGCCTAGATATATATTCTAAATGGCTAGTCAAATTAAGGATCTTTTTGTAAAACTTTGTTTTTGGAGAGGGTGATAGTTAAATTTTGTTTTTCAGCTACTATAATATATGTAATACAGTTGATGCAGTGGAGATTTGGATGATCATGGACTTTGTGTTATGATTATTTGAATTCATGTTCTTCTTAAGTTGAATGTGTTTCTGCTGATGTTAATGGTATTCATGTGTTTTGGTGGTTGGATGTTAGTAAATCTTGCTCACTGCTTCGAATAATCTATCTGTTGATATTTCATTTAAGGTGGTGAATTCATGTGCTTATGTATAATACCTTCAATAAATGTTATGTTGTCAGAAGTCTGTGAACTTATAAAGTTAGAGTTAGAGTTATAGATTTTCCTTATTGCTTTCTGGTTAAAAGCTCTGCCTTTATCTTGCTTTCTGGTTAAAAGTAATCTCAAGTTTGTATTCCTCAGAATATCTATCAAAGATAGTTGCATCCTGTTAAATAAGTAGGGAGCTTATGTAGAATACCAATATATTGGGCTCAACTGTTGATTACATTTGTCACTTGTTCGGGCATGAGTATATAGAGTTAGGTGACAAATCTGTTAACCAACAGATTTTTGACAACTCTACTGGGGAGAATTTTGTTTTATTATACACCTTTGTGAGTTGCTTGGTTGATCTTTAAGGTTCTTCGGGGAAGACATGCACCAGTTTTGCAACCTAATGTTGATTGGCTGATAGGAGATCAAGATGACATTATTACTGGCCTTAGATTTGTTGCTTGGCAAACCAGAAGAACTAATCAACAGTATCACCAAGTTGATGAAGTGCTAGAGGAGGAAGAAGAGCTTGGTGAAATTATAGCAGAAAACACACGTCGTTGTACTGACACTCAGGAATTAATTTTCATAGAAGGAGTTGTTCATGTGTTGAGAAGAGAAAGACCTCTCCAAATCCAAGTGTTTCTTGATAATAGGACAAGAAATACTGCTGCCAGACTAGGGAATCAGATTCCCGTGAGACCAGCTCTCCCTCACAACAACCAGTAAGTGGTTTTGCGACTCTACTTAATTATTTATTCATATACTTGTAGGAGTGGGCTATGAAAATATATACACGAGGTGATAGGAAAAAGGGTATATATGATATTGATTTTGATTTACTCTAATGTTTGGATTTTGCTTCTTTCCCGCCTACAAGAAGAGTCAAATCTTTAAGTAGACCATCCTCCCCACCACCCACAAAGACTGCCGCTAGTTCATCTTGCCAAAGTTTGACCCTACATGGTACTATATTACCTCTACAAGTAAATTTATCTCCTTTTAACATGGCTCAACAACAACCACCACCTGTCCCATGGGGCGTTACTATTGGACCACTTAATCTTGGAGCCAACTTACATGACCTACCTAGAAGATCAGGTAAAATTCTACCTAAGTTTAAGGGTGATGGCAAAGTTACTCCCGAAGAACACATTAATGCTTTCTTTTCTACATGCTCTATCCTTGGGGTCCAACATGAAGATGTATCTACCAGATTATTTGTTGAGTAACTCATGAACAAATGAGGGAGTACATGTCCAAGTACAATAGACTGACAAATAGAATCCCTACAAATGTCAGACCTGGAGATGGATTAGTGATGTGTTTCTTTATCAATTCATTGCCAACTAATGTCAGTTATTCTATTAAAAGATAAGGAGTTCCTAACTTAGATGACACCCAATCATTAGCTATAGCTGTGGAAGATGATTTGATTACTACAGGGAAGTGGAAAAGAGAGTTACAAACTGGTAAACCTTTGGCAACCAGTTCTACTGATCCTATCATTCAGAGGATGGCAAATGGCATTATCACTCTGAAATGTCAAATGCCTAAAGGTCCTCAACAATCTCCTCTAGGAGGTTATAATAGGATGTTGCAGTTGCTTGGTCCTACCCAACGGTTATCTATTGAAGGACCCTCAGCTAGCAAGAATAACCATATGGTTTGCAACTTCCATCTCACTTTTGACCATGATGGAACATCTTGTCCCAAGATGATGAGGTTTATGCAAATGCTTTCCATGAACAAACACACTAAGGAACCCCTGGTGGAAGAACCTCCTACACCTAGAGATGCTGGTGTGAATTTCTTTGAATATGAATTAGATGAAGGGAGTGGAGAAGATGTATATACTGAAGTGGATAACCCCAACTATACAGCATTTACTAGAGGTCAGCAAGCACAGAGAGGGTAGAACACTCAAGGCCAATCCAGTAATTTGAATCATGTCCCCAAGTATATCCTGACAAGACAAAACAATGCCAAGAAAGCAGAGAACGTATCACCCAAGGTTGTAGCTACTGAGGTTCCTTCTACTTCATCTTCTCAAAATTTAGTCTTAAGTTACTTTGATATTGTAGAATCATGTAAGAACATAAAGATTGAGATTTCCCAAGCTGAGTATTTGAGGCTTAATCCATATGAACTTGATAGACTAGTTTGATATGTTAGACAGGAACCTTCCTCTTCCCATTGTAACGCTCAAGTGTCCAATGATACCAAAATGCTTGCTAAAAGCCAAAACTGTTCAAACTCTGGTCCTCAAGACCCTAACCCCCAAAATCCTTTTAGCAAACCAGAACCTTTTTATGTCTCTCTTTACATTGTTGGTTTTAAACTCAATAATTGTATTATTAATTCTGGAGCCTCAGAGAATGCTATGCCTGCACAAGTTGCTAAAGCCTTAGGTTTGTCTTATACGCCCACACATGGCAATTGTTTTTCAATGGATGGCTCTCTGGTACCTATCCTGGGTTAGATTAAAGATGCCCAAACTACCTTAGCTGCCTTCCCAAAGAAAAGATTAAAGCTGACTATTCTTGTGGCAAACATACCTACCAGTTATGGGATGCTCTTAAGTCATAGCTTCTGTAAGGACTTAGGAGGAGAAATTCAAATGGATTGGTCACATGCCCTAATACCTATTGATGGGAAGAAAGTTCATCTCAATCCTGAACCCAAAGACAAATTTATTGTGCTTAAATCTAGAGTTCCTAGAGC
This sequence comes from Cunninghamia lanceolata, assembly GCA_027924645.1. Lineage (NCBI taxonomy): Eukaryota > Viridiplantae > Streptophyta > Pinopsida > Cupressales > Cupressaceae > Cunninghamia > Cunninghamia lanceolata. The sequence goes on from BSBN01001965.1 coordinate 21,069,947, forward strand.
AGACATTTTGTTTGTGGAAACTGGACCAGGTACTTACATGTGTACATCTATAGAGAATGAAAATATGAATTTAATCAGTTCTGACCTGATTGATGAGCTATGGACTCTGGAATTCAATGGGAGTTGTTCTACCACAGGGTCTGGGGCAGGGGTTGTTCTGATTTCACCTGATGGTTACTGCTTTCCTTTTGGTTTTAAATTGGAGTTTGAGAACACGAATAACATTACTGAATATGAGGCTTTGTTATTGGGCCTAGAGTTGGTCAAAGAAAGAGGCATGAAATAGTTGATGGTTAAAGGAGATGTTGAATTAATTGTTAAGCAGGTAAGAAAGTTGTACACAATTAAAAATGGTAGATTAAGACATTATCGAAATAGGGTATGGGATTGTATTGAATATTTTGATGCTTTTTCCATAGAAGCAATACCCAGAGAACATAATTCAAGGGCAAACTCTTTAGCTGTTTCAACATCCCTTCTCCTGCCACATCCAGATTTTAGAGACAAACCATATAGGATTGAAGTGGTATATAGGCCCATCATCCCTGACAATTTTAACCACTGGCAAGTTTTTAATTCTGATCAGCAAATTATTTCATTTCTTGAAAAAGCTGAATCTTTTGCCAGTATATTCTTTGAAGGTAGTGGTGATGAAAGTAATGATGTTTTAGAAGGAGAAATAAAGCCTTTGATAACTCAAGCTCAGGAGTCGTACAATTGAAAGGAAATAGGATTCCTAAGGGGCTTGTCTCTCTTGAAGATCTTTTTAATCGACATGATCAATACCTTGAAAAGAAGAATAAAGTTTCAATTACAACTTCAACCAATTATGATAGGGTGAATATTGGCACTGAAGCTAATCCTAAGATTGTGTGCATTGGTAAATGTTGTTCCAAAGAAGAAAGGGAACGTTTAATTTCTTTGCTTATTAGATACAAGGATTTTTTTGCATGGTGTTATGCTGATCTTAAGAAGTTCAGGAATGGAGAAATACATCATATTCCCTTGAAGCATGACACCATACCTTTCAGGCAAAAGAAGAGGACTTATAATCCAAAGATAGCTGAAGCCATCTTCAATGAAATTGACAAAATGTTGAAGGCTAAAATCATCTACCCTATTCACCACTCTACTTGGGTAGCAAATATTGTGCCTGTTAGGAAGAAAAATGGGGAGATTCAAATTTGTGTTGATTTCAAGAATTTGAATCAAGCTTCTCTGAAAGATATTTATCCCTTACCATTAATGGATCATATTTTACAAACTGTGTATGGTTCGGAGATGATGTCTATGCTTGATGGATTTTTAGGATACAACCAAATTGAAGTGGCTTGAGAAGATTGGCATAAGACAACTTTTACCACCCTTACTGGTGTTTTTGCATATAATAGGATGCCTTTTGGCCTCATTAATGTTGGGGCCACATTTCAAAGAGCAATGTACCTAACCTTTGGTGACTTGAAGAACAAAATCATAGTAGTATATCTTGATGACTTAAAAGTTTTTTCTAAGAAAAGAGCTAATCACTTGCATGACCTGGAGTTAGTCTTGCAACGCTGCAGAGAAAATAGTATTTCCTTAAACCCTAAGAAGTCAATCTTTGCAATCACTAAAGGAAACATGTTAGAACATATTGTCTTGAAGGATGGGATAAAAAATGATCCAGAAAGGGTCAGGACGATTCAATAGTTAAGTCTGCCTGCAACCAAAAATAATATTAGGTCTTTCTTTGGTCAAGTAAATTTTCTAAGAAGATTTGTCCTGGATGTTGCTGAGTTGACCAAACACATTGCTGAAATGATGAAGAATAATCCTATTTTCAAATGGAGTGCTGAAGCAAGCATTCAAAGACATAAAAAGAGCCATTACTAATGCACCCACACTTATGCATCCTGATTTTCAGAAAGATTTTATCATCTATTGTTATGCCTCTGAACATACTTTATCATCTATCTTGTTGTAGAAGAATGAACAAGGAATTGAAGCCCCCATTACTTTCATGAGTGTGCCATTGAAGAAATATGAGCTTAAATACTCTTCTTTGGAGAAACATGCATATGTAGTGGTGAAAACATTAAAGAGCTTCAGGTTTTACATTTTACATTCACATGTTGTATATGCTCTAGAATCTATTGTGAAAAGTATACTCACTCAATAAGAAATTGGATGTAACAATAGGGGAGCTTGGATTGCTAAAGTGCAAGAGAATGATGTTGAGATCAAGCCTACTAACTTGGTCAGGGGTAAAGGATTGTGTAAGATGATTGCTAAAAGTGAGGTCGAAGGTAAAGAGGAATTACCCTTGGTTCTTTTCACTAGTAGCACTGATGAATGGTTCTCTAATGTTTCTTATTTCTTGGCCTATGGTGACTGTCCATCTCACCTCTCTACAAAAGAAAGGAGAAACCTAAAACTTAAAGCACATAAGTATGTTATTTGGGAAGGTAATCTATATAAAAAAGGAGTGGATGGGACATTTCTAAGGTGTGTAGACAAGGAGCAACAGAAGAAATTACTGGAAGCCTTTCATAATGAAGCTTGTGGGGGACACTATTTTGCATCGGTGACAGCCCTCAAGATATTGAGACAATGCTTTTACTGGCCTGGTATGTTTAAGGATGCCTATGAGTGGGTATCAAAGTGTGAGAAATGTTCTAAGTTTATAGGCAGACCTCAATTAGTCGCCTTACCTTTGAGGCCAGTAATTATAGATGAGCCATTCCAGCAATGGGGATTAGATTTCATCGGACCAATTAATCCTAACTCTAGTGGGTAGAAGCTATCCTATTGAAAAAGTAATTATAGATGAGCCTTACTCATACTATTGACCGCAATAGACTATTTTACCAAGTGGGTAGAAGCTATCCTAGTAAAAAGTATTACCTCAGAAGTTGTTTGTGCTTTCCTTAAGGAGAACATTTTAGTCAAATTTGGCATGCCTAAGAAACTGGTGATTGATAATGCTTCAAGTTTTTCCTCTGTAGAAATCACTCTTTTCTGTTATGATTTTGGTATCAGCCTAGCCCATTCATCTAATTATTACTCACAAGGCAATGGCTAGGCAGCGTTTAGCAACAAAAACCTCATCTCTATTGTTAAAAAGTTGGTTGAAGAAAATTAAAGGATGGCATAAAAATAAGTATGATGCTCTTTGGGCTGATAGGATAACATATAAAAGGGTGATTGGTATGTCTTCTTTCCATCTTGTTTATGGTATTGATAGTGCAATTCCTATTCCCTTGGAACTATCTGCATTGAATCTTCAGAAGGCAATTGAAGATGAACAGTTTCATTTAGCACTAGAGAAGAGGATATGTTAAATCATCTGGAAGAACAAAGAGAGATCACCATAGATAGAATTGCTAAGCATCAGCAGACAGTCAAAAAGATTTTTGATAGAAAGGCTAAACAAAGGAGTTTTGTTGTGGGAGATTCTGTGCTTTTATGGGATAGAAGGAGAGAACCTAGGGGTGCACATAAGAAGTTTGACTCTTTGTGGAGAGGCCCCTTTAAGATCAAAGAAATTATAGGAAATAATGCATTTATGTTGGCTTATCCTGATGGAACACCGCTATATCTTGCCTACAATGGGCAAGATCTAAAATTATGTAATTGGTGAGGTTATCTGAGTCTGACCCTGTACCATATTTTTCTTTATTATTTTTCTGTCCTTGTTGTGTTTGCCCAATTTTTGGTGTGACTCTATTGCCCTTGAAATAAGACTTGTACACCATGTTTTGCCTGGGTTCTCTACATCCTCTTGAGTCCTTGTCCCCAATTAGAGCCAGCTATTGCCCCCCTTTTTTTTTAAAAAAAGGCATCCTATACCCAATTCTTTATTTTTCCCTCCCATTCGTTGTCGGCCTTTTCACTTAGTTCCTCCTTCAGGCCAAATTCACTTAGTCATTTTGTGAGTCGGCAATCTTTTGCATTTTTGAAGTGAAGTCAGCGGGTTCGCAAGTTCTTGAAATGCCAGACTTGCCGACTTGTCTTGGGTTTCCTGTACTTTGAGTCTTTTGTTATGTCTCTATATGAAGTCTTTCCTTTGTAGTTAGGAAGACGAGGATTCTTTGAAGTTTTGAATCTCTGACTCCTAGTTCAAGAGTTCATCTTTCGCCTGACTTGCCAACTCCACGTAGCACACTTTCCCAAGTGGCGTCAGTTGCGCTGGCATACTGTATGGAAGATTGACACTTGTCACTTCACATTTAATTTGAGGTACGTGTGGACATGGTGGCACAATTCTCGGAGGGAAAGTCAAGGCATGCATTTATGAGTTATAAAGGAAAATTTGCCACCAAAATTTAATATCTTTCTTGGGGGAATTTATGAGAAGTGACTTGGAGTAATTCTTAAGCCCACCTAAGGTGATATTATGTGCAAGAGAATGCGTTGTAGAAGAACAAACAACTAGCTTGCTATGTGCAAAATTTCAGCACAGTTCCATCTTCGCAGGTCAGTATAACTAGCAACTCTTTTTTCTCTCTATAAAGGTTTCACATCTTCTTTGAGGAGTTAGAGATTTTTATTTCCCATGTATCTGCAAAAAGAATTCTCTGTTGGTGTTTTGCCTCATCCTCCACTCCCTGCATGTATCTCTGAGTCTCTTATTTTCTGGTTTCTGGAGCACATAAAAATGAAATTTAAGTTCCAAGGGACCCCTATGACTTCCATTGTGGAGAACAGTCTTTCTGGAGTAAGGGATAGAAATTTGGGCCATGTGGATTTAGATGATTTTTGGAGGAGAATGCGGTCTGAGAAAAGAACTCCCTTGGCAGAGAAAATTATCAGCAGCGACTTGCATAAAGCTGGTGGCTTTCCACTTGCTGTGCATTGTCCCGAATTAATGGTTGCATGCGCTAATGGTAATTTCCTAGACTCTTAGGAGATAAAGACTTCCAATGGCATTGTGGTGGCAAGAATTGATTCTGAATCTGTTGCTTCGACGCTGAAGTTGGAGAACATGAAGATAATATTGATGTTTCGGCATCCTTAGCCTGGAACTACTACAATGAGAAAAAGGACTAGTGTCGTACCTACATTGCCAAGCATTAGCTAGAAGAAGAAAAGACTGGTAAGTCTCAGCTGCCCGTTAATCTGAAAAGAAGCCATTTCAAAGAAGAAATCGTAGATATGATAACCCTGTTGAACATAGTAGTTGGGAGTCCAGAGTCGGATGTTTTCGAGTTCTAGATGTGCAGGTTTATTTTTTTAATTTCTGGAGATCACCAGATTGACTGGCTGAAAATCATCAATGATTGTCTACATGAGTAGCTGGTGAATTTTACATGAAGTGTGAGCTTTCACATGTGTTCCCAGCTAGTCTACATCTTGGCTTGAAGAGAGGCTGCTTGGCCTGGTCTGAGGACTCAAGGGAGTTCTTCGGCAAGCACGCCTGTGTATCAAATTTTTCCTCAATTGCAAAGAAATGAAGGTATGAAAGATTTTAGACGTGTGAATGATGCTTTTTCTATGATGTTAACTAAAAGAATTGATGGCTCAATAGAGAGAAGACTTTCTAAAGAAGCATTTGCATTGGTCATAAAATTTGGGAGTATTTATATTCAATTTGATCACTTCTCATATTTGAGGATCGAGGGTTATGAAAATACCCCATTAAAATTGCCTCGGTACCCCTCTAATTATTTGGTGTTGTTGGAAGTATGCCGCCAAATGGCAACAGTAAATGTCAAATACCAAGTAATGAAAAAGAAACGATATTCTTTTCCTGTGTCTTTGTCTTTTTATTCATGCAAAAGCAATGATGGTGCTCAAAATGTGGTTGTTGTCTGAATTTAGCCTTCATAGTTTGTCTCCCTGTACATCACTTGACAAAAAAAAATTTATAAAATAAAATATGCATGGAGGTGGTTCCTACTTGCACTTTCCTCAACTTGAAGATTTTTGGGAGGATTGTATTGATGAAAGAGAAGCTCAGAGGAGGAAGTGGATGAGGTTGACTATTGATCAAGTCCGTACTTTCAAGTTGAACATTTAGGTCCCTGATATAATTGATGATTTTTCAGATCTTTCAGGTGAAGAATATGATACAGTGTCAAGGGAACCTTTGCCCCTAATAAAATGGTCTGAGAAGGAGGTTACAAATATTATGTTGTTGTCATTTCATGTTTTAAGGAGAATAGAAAAGTGGTTGCAAACAAAGATCAAGGAGTGTGCTAGTTCAACAACACCAAGGGACTTAGCCTCTCAGAATCAAGCTAGATCCCAGACTGCCACCTCGCACAGAAGAGCATCTAGTTTGGATCCGACTCTGCAAAGAGTCAGCTCACAATCGAATGGCGATTGTGAAGGCCCGCCTGAGGAGATTGGAAAGTTGAAAACCACCTGTGAGAAAGATGTTCAAATGACAAAGAGAAATACCAGATTGGCTACTTTATTATCTAAGGCAGACCATGTGCCCCCGCTGAGCAATCATGTAAGTGATTACGATTCTTTCACCTTCTCACAAATTGGAGAGGATAATTTGTTGCATTCATTACTCAGTCCACCAAATTCCCCTCAACAAAAAGAGATGCCTGAGCAAAACCCTCATCCTATACCAATAGTGGCGACTACCAATGCCGCTAATGCACTAGTGTCGTCCCCATACTAGTTGAAGAAGGTAGTCCAAAAGAAGAAAAGGTACACCATTCTAGCTCATGAAGGCATTAATATTGTTGCCAATTTGTTGCAGATGGTCCCAAAACCAAAATGTACGAAGTGAATGTCCAAGATAGTAATCAATACCACCTCGGGAAACTAGTTTTTAGAAATTGCAGACCCACTAGTCGAGAAGAATGAGGATGAAATAACTAAAACTGACTTCAGAGTAAGCTAAGTAGATCTAAGGCCATTGACTACCAAAGGTGATTTGTACCACATACACTATTTAGTTGACAACATATCTAAAAGGATGAAAGGCTTGCAGGATGAAAATTTGAAGATGCTAGCACATGTAAGTTCTATGTCCTCTTTTGCAAATTCAATTGCTAAAGTGATAACCCCCTCTACTGGAACCTCCTCCATTTTCAAACTCCCTACTCTCAACTCGAATCTGCTTCAACAAGTTAGAACTTCTTTGTCTCTAAGGAAGGCTATGGATCAATGGGTTGAGAAGATGATTTTCAATGGTCTCATATTCATCGAGGAGGCAGTGAAATTGTTTGAATCCATACATACTAAAAGAGAAGTTTTGATAGTAGAATTTGAGAAAGCTTGAAGTGACCACCACAGTTTAAATATAGCCTCTAAGGAAGTGCAAGAAATTGCCAACATGGACCCCAGTATTCTAATGGCCGAAGAAGTCATAGTTGATCCTAAAGAGTTAGATACCATTGTGTGGGCTAATGCTTTAAAATGGAAAATTTGTATTATTGCTGGAGCTAAAGAAGAAATGGTAAAGGCGATGGCAGTTTATTACAAAGAGATGATGAGAATTAAAAGAGATTTTGCTTCTTTGGAGGTAGAGGCTAATGGATCTGATGATGAAAAAATGTTGGATGTCAAGGTGATCAGACAAAATTTCAAAAAGGTAGTGACATAGGAGATAGTAAACTACAATGCAATTACAGGGGAGTCATTGGGAAGACTTTCTAAATTGGTAGCCTACATTAACACTTGTAGAGGTGGCATCGATGAAGTATACCATAAAGTGACTGAATCTAACTAGGCTATCATGAGAAGGAAGCATCATATCAGCATGATCGGATCTCCACCTGGCATGGCATTAACACCTGTTATCAACAAATTTAGAGCATACAAAGCCAGATTACGAGCACAGGTACCCCAAGCGGCACAAAGTGTCACTGGAGAAGGCAGACAGTCAAGGGAAGATGAAGAAATGGATGAGGTGGATGATGGTGATGTGGACTTGCAAATCTTGAATTGATTTTTAATTTCATGCTTTTAAGTTATCTCTTGCTTGCTCTAAAACTATTGGCTCTGGAGGGCCCTTTATTATTATTATATTTTAAGAGATCTTTTAATTGGTTATTTCAAGAAGCCATTATGGTTTGGCCTAGCTATATATTCTAAATGGCTGGTCAAATTAAGGATCTTTTTGCAAAACTTTGTTTCTGGAGAGGGTGATAGTTAAATTTTGTTTTTCAGCTACTATAATATATGCAATACAGTTGATGTAGTGGAGATTTGGATGATCATGGACTTTGTGTTATGATTATTTGAATTCATGTTCTTCTTAAGTTGAAGGTGTTTCTGTTGATGTTAATGGTATTCATGTGTTTTGGTGGTTGGATGTTGGTAAATCTTGCTCACTGGTTCGAATAATCTATCTGTTGATATTTCATTTAAGGTGGTGAATTCATGTGCTTATGTATAATACCTTCTGTATCTGTTATGCTGTCGGAAGTCTATGAACATCTGAAGTTAGAGTTAGAGTTGTAGATTTGCCTTATTCCTTTCTGGTTAAAAGCTCTGCCTTTATCTTGCTTTCTAGTTAAAAGCAATCTCAAGTTTGTACTCCTCAGAATATCTATCGAAGATAGATGTGCCTTGTTAAATAAGTAGAGAGCCTGTGTAGAATACCAATATTTTGGGCTCAATTGTTGATTACATTTGTCACTTGTCCAGGCGTGAGTATATAGAGTTAGGTGACAAATCTATTAACGAACATAATCCAAATTATCTTTTCACACAACACTGTAATCTTTCGAGAGGTTCTAGTATTTGGAATTTTCACATAAGTCCAAACATGCAATGGAAGCTAGGGAGTGGGGATAAAATTAGATTTTGGCATGATTGTTGGTTGGAGGAAAGAGCTTTAAAGGACAATCAAGAGTATTTGTTGATGGTTACACATTTTGAAGAGGTGGAGGGTATGTGAGTGAACAACTATATTGAAGGCATCCCTCTAAATAGGAGATGGAAGGACCTAACTACACCAATAGAGGAACTGAAGGAGGCTAGTACAGAAAGTTTTAGGAGAAACTAGCCAAGTGGTTGCTATACAAAATGGTTAGAAAAGATAGGATGGTATGGAAATGACATGGAAGTGGCAAGGTGATCGTTGGAAGTGCTTTTCATACTTACTTTAGTAAAGAAGTCAATTTGAACGTAGTTGATTGGAAGGTCTGGAACAAACAAATCATTCCAAAGACCAATTCGTTCTTATGGATAGCATGGAAAAAGTGGGCTTTGACATGGGATAGACTACAGTTGATGGGTAGGGCTAGCTTGTCCATATGTGTTATGTGTAGGAAGAATGAGGAAGGTAATGATAATTTATTCACATTGTGAATTGGCTAGTCATATCTAGAGGCTCTTCCTGAAAAGATGGGGTCTCACATGGGTCTTTCCGAAAAGCATTGTAAGGTTATTGGAAACCTAGGTCTTGAAAATAGTTAGCCCTAGTTTGCAATTAATTTGGAATGTGGCACCTGCCATTATTTTGTGGAATATATAGATGGAAAGGAATAGGAGGATTTTTAAGGAAGAAGAAAAATCAGTGGAAAGGATTTGGGAATTGGTAGAAAGTACAATAGCAGAGTTGGGAGGAATTGTAGGAGATTCATAAGAAGGAGAGTGGGAGATAAAAGGAGTAGAGAAAGAATGGGTAAATGCATGGCCAAGGTATAGATGGAGTGAGCAACTCCCTTCACAACCCAAATATAAGTGCAGTCTGATCAAATGGTTGAGACCAGAGAAGGGTTGGGATAAATTGATTTTTGATGGAGTGACTAAGGGTAATCTTGATAAAGCTGGTGGGGGCAGATTTCAAAGATGAAAGAGGCCAACCTATGGTTTTATATGCTCTCGATTATGGTCCTAAATCTAATAACATGGCAAAAGCTAGAGCTATGTTTTGGGGGATGATGATAGCAAAAGAAAGAAGATGGAAGAAATTGTGGATAGAAGATGATTCAAAATTGGTCATAGAAAAATGAGGGGAGGAGAAATTCAAAATTGGAGGATAGAAACAAGCATTGAGATTCCTAAAAGTTTGAATGCTAAATTTAAGGAAGTCAAATACACTCATATTGGTAGGACAAGAAATAAAGTTGCAGACTGGGCAGCTAATGAAGGGGTACACTCTAAGAGAAATTAGGGATTGGTGATTAAAAGATAGATGGAAGACTATCCATATGAGGCAATAAAACTGATCTCTAATGATATCAAGGAGCATCTACTCGATAAGGGGTAAGACCAATAATTGATTGCATAGACAAAGTAAGATAGCCACATTATGAGGTAGCGTGTAGGTTAATTGAAGATTGATAATTGGACTAGCCACACATGCGAGGAGATCAGATGTGCTTATGAGTTGATAAGTCAATCTTAGATCATGGTGAAGGGGCTGTATGAAGGGACAACCATCCTCAAAGTTTTAAGTGGAGTGTTAAAATAAAATAAAATTCTCATTAATAGCCATTTGGTATCCTTGATCTTACAAATTATGGCATCTAGCAGTAGTAGCGGTGGTGTGCAGGGAAAGATGGTAGAAAGAGAGAGAAAAATGGAAGAATGTGTATTCAAGGGTACCCAGAAAATAGTTGAGAAGGAAGATTGGGAGTAGGATAGTTGGTGGGAAGAAGATAGTCAAGGAAGATAAGCTTGCAAGAAAGGTTGGTACATAGAGGAGGGAGAAGAAGATATCAAGTGACGAAGCCATGACTGGGTTTATTAATGGGGTTGAGAAGGAAGTTAAGAACCTTGCTTTAAGGGACTGGCTAATGAGGATTCTAAAACTTTTGGAGGCAAATGAAGAACAAGGGGAGGGATAATGTTTGTTCTGCAATGGTAAACTTGCTCCTTGATCTAGGTAGTACGAGGAGCTAGTGGAACGTTTATGGTGTGGCACAGTCCTTGACAGCAGCTACTATGCTTTCAATTACGACGTGTTCAATGCTGATACATGATGATTTAATGGAGGTCTTGGCATAGGTGGAGTCCAATATGGAAATCTTGATGGGGCATATCCATGATATATAGAACATGCAAATTGATACTCGGACAGTGTTGGAGAGGTGTTGCAGAAAATATGGAGGCTACCCTACCAAAGCATCCTCATCCTTCCTACTCCCACAGTTGCAATTTTGAGAATGATATTGTTGATCTTGAAGGCTCCAATGGTGATTAGGGTATGTTAGTCATGATTGTGTCTTTTGTTCAGGATTATGGGCCTTGTAATTTGTCTAATTCCTGCCAAGTCTTTATAGATTGGGTTATGATGACAATGGGGTGATAAAAGGGAAGATTGATAAAATAGTTTGGTTTCTATTATGTCTCATTAACAATTCATACTATATGCTCCTACTGGACTGCGAGTGAAAGACCAATTTTTGAAATAGGTTCCTGGACCTCAAAACCAGGTTTTACTATTAAAAAAATTAATTTTAATAAGTTAAAGTTTTTAGTATTGTTTGAATGATAAAATTGAGTAAATTTTTTGAACTTATAGTATTAAGGATATGGGAAATTACCTAATATTAGTGTTCATCCTCCATTTCATTAGAATCAAAAATTTGTTTATTGCAAAGAAGTTTTTGGATTGATCTAACAAATAGTGAATGACAAGTTTCATTGTTTTACAAACTCAAAATGTTAGAATTTTTTTTTTGAGCAATCATATAAGATTAAGTCTTTGTAATATCTCAACTTCTATGAGGCCTACCTTTTTCATTCCTGTACATTTGACTATTACTTTACTGTTGGTGATACATTTAGACTTGTGGGAATGTTGATCTCGAATTCCTAAACTATTAGACTTTATGATGTATGTGGATTGTTATGCTTAGTATGTTTATGATGTGTTTAGACCTGGATATTGCTTTACGGATGATGTTAGATAGATGGTTTATATTATGATGTTATGGGAAAACTAATTGGGTGATGTTAGATAGAAATTGTTATGTGATTCAATCTTGGGAATGGAGGTTTGAAATGTAGAAATTAGGATCTAAATTGTAATGTGACTTCCTTGATGCTTAAGTGAACTTGTGATATTTTATGCGAGTGTATGTTTTAATTTGCTTCGGCTATTATATATATGTGTCCAATTAACTTTGCAATTGAGTGCGCATGTATTTATAACAAGCCACAGAAATTGGAGATCATCCCCACACACGATGTTGTTATCCCTTGTGAAGCTGATCTAGTTCCACGAGGAACCAAGATCAACTTTGTGCATGATGAAATTCTGTAATGTTGATTGCCTGTTGTCAGTCAGTTTAAGTCTACCACTCTTTTATCTTGAATTCTAATTGGTGTTGTAAGAATTTTGTCTTTGAATTTTATTTTTTAAAATTTTAAATTTTGAGGCCCCTTTTCATGTGCTTTAACTCAACCCTTGGTGCTCAAAATGAGCTAAACTTGACCTTGGGTTGTACCCCTTGGGTCTAGGGACCTTTTTGACTTGGGTAACCCTTGGTAAACCTCCATTTGGTCACCTTAACTTCACCCTGAAGTTAAGTGACGAAATTGGAGGCATGGGAGGGAGAGGATGAGTGGTCCCAATACTCAACCCCATCCTTATCACTTCCCAAGGTTGGAGATGTCTCCAAGACCCCCCAATTGTGGAGGACTTTACTCCAAGTCTCTCTCACAATTGGTGAGGGTACCTTGGAGTTGGGTGGTCCCTCTTAGGAGGAAAGGAATGGGACACATGTGTCACCCATTCCCTCTTAAGCTCCACTTTTCTCTCCCACATGTTTGAGAGAGGACAAGTGGAAGGGGTGAGAGAGACTTGGGGATGGGTGAGTGACATATGTCATCACCCATCCCATGGGTATTGCTTGTAGTGGGGAGGAAGAGTGAGGAGGTGACAAGTGTCACCTCCCCATTCCTCAAAGCTCATGGGCTGAGCTTATTTTAATCCCACTTGGAGAAGGTTATGAGTTGTTGAATTTTTTGGAAAATATTATTGTTTCAATTTTACTTTGGGGGAAAAAGTTAGAGAGAGTTTTGTGGCTTATGTTGGAGGAGGATTTGGAGAAGCTTTACATCAACCATCTACCATAATTGGGCTTTTAAAGGTTGGTTTCAAGGCTAAGGCATTCCCTTATGTATTTTATTTACTTGTATGATGCTTTGTGTGAGATCTATTTTCTTGAGTTTTTATTGTCATTGTGGGAAAAATTTGTAGGGTGTTGTAAGAGCCTCTCCCACGTGGGAGAAGATGCTCAACAAGTGTGGGGTGGGGGAGGAGTGAACCTCCTCGGGGTCATTTCCTGGATTTGGTGGTTTTGTAGCCTTGAGGGCAATATGAGATTATGAGCATTATGTGAAATGGCTTGAGAGCCAAAATGGAAGTTTTGTGGAAATTGTGTTTAAATGTGTTAGCTAGAGGCCTTATGAGGTATTTGTTTTGGGATATTTGTAGAAGTGACACTCTTGAGTTGAGTGTGTCCACTCCCCTACCCCTTTGAACTCATCCTGATTGAGTTCTTGTGTTGTGTTATCCATAGGTGTAAAATTGTGTTTTTTGTTGAATGTCTTGTTGTGAAGCGGAATGAGTTCCCAAGTGTGTGGATGACCTCCCTAGCTCGGGGGTGACCCTCTTGTGGGTCTATGGTAGGGAGGAGAGCAAGATGTGTGGTTTTCTTTCCCCTTGTTGTGATATGCAGGTTCATTGGAGCTAAGTGTTGTGAAGTTGGAGAAGACACCTTGTTCTTGGAGTTGATATTTTATTTTCCTTTACTCTTGAGTGAGAGCTTGACCTACTTAGGAGTTTGCTTCATTGTTAGTTTTTAAAGAGAACATGGTTCTCTCTCTCTTGTTGTAAAAATATATTTTCTATGTTGTGTGTAGGCTATTTTCATTTGTAATTGAAAGTTATAAATTGTTGATTTAATTCTTATCATTCAAGAAAAGTGGAAGGAAGAAATTTTGTTTCAAAAGATTATTTCATTTGTATGTAAATTTTAAAATTTGTCAAATAGAAGAGTTGTGTTTTTAATTTTGAGACAAACAAGAAAATTGTATTTTGTTATTATGAAAAGAGAAAATTAGTTGTTGTTATGTATTAGAGGTATCTAATTATTTGCAATTGTTCTCTTCTTAAAAATGTAAATATTAATATTGCAATGAATATATTTTGTTAGAAAAAAATGAGTTCTTGCCTTATAGAAAATTGAAAAAAAATAGATATATATCCTTGTGTATTTGTTTAAAAAGAAAATTTCTATGTGATTTGAAGGAAGAAAATTATAGTTGAAAATATAATTATCTATATATATATATATATATATATATATATATATATATATATATATATATATATATATATATATATATATATATATATATATATATATTTATATATATATATATATATATATATATATTTATATAGAATGAAACTTAAATAAAACAAAATATTAATAAATATAAAATTCTGAGCAAATTTTGAAGATATTGTTTTCTTTTAACAGTCGAATTTTTTTTGTTATACAGCAAATAAAAAATTATATGGTGGGGGGGTTCGAACCCCCCACCACAGTGCCTACTTTGTTTTTGGGTGTGGGGAGGGGGGCGGAGCCCCCATCCACACCCCATCGTATGGGATGTGGGTGGGGGCTCCGTCCCCCTCCCCACACTCCCCTGTCACTCAAACACCCCGCGGGCTCCGCTGTAGACTCCCCGCGACCCGCCACACAAACCCCCTCCTCTGCGGCCCCCTCAACGTCGACTCCTCCACTGGTCATCCCTTCCCCGCCACTCATCAGATCTGCCCTCCTCAACGCTGTCTCTCCACTGCCAACACCAACTCCTCCAACTTGCGGCCACCCTCCTAAACACGCCGCCGCCGCCCCAGCAGCACTACTCCCCCCTGTCACCAAAAAAAATTAGGGTTTAGCTTTTAAACAAAAAATATATATATTTTTAAAAGAAAATCTAATTTAAAAAAAAACATAATATATATATATATATATATATATATATATATATATATATATATATATATATATATATATATATATATATATATATATATATAATTTTATTTATTTATAAATGCCATCATATGCATTTTATATGTGGCCATTAGACATGCAACCAAAAAACAAAACCAAGAAGACAAAATGAGAGAGAGAAAGGGAAAGAAAGATAAAAGTAAAAACAAAGAGGAGAAAAAGAATGAGTTTCAAAAATAGGGTAAGGGTTTTTGCCATAAGGAAATTATTTTTTTAATGAGAGCAATTTGAGGGCTTGTATTTTAAAATTGTCTTATATTCTTTTCCCATTCTCTTAGTATTTTCCTCCTTTTGTTTTAACATTTATTTATTGAATGGGTTAGTGTGATTAATTAAATGGGTAAAGCTATTTTCTTATTGGAATATTTTTATTTTTATTTGTTAGTGGTATGTCAATAAATCGATTTAAATCATGATAGAAGGATTTATTTGATTCAATTCATTTTATACAATTTAACTATTGAGAGGTGATTATCGGGTTAAGAAATCTAACTCTACGAGAACATTTTAAACCACATCATTATTAATTAAAATTTAATATTCCTTTTAATCCTAAAGGGGCAATTTAATTAACAAAATTAAATTAAATGTTGTTTTAAACCCGAGTCAGAAACCTCGTAAACTTTTTAAACGTAGTTAGTAAAACCTGTTTCCGAGATCTGATCTACCAAGAAATTAGGAATAATGTAAATAATGCAGAGATAACTCTGATTGATAGAAAACGTGAAGGAGAACAAATTGATCGAGTTTTGTTGAAAAATATTTTTAAATTTTAGAAAACGTGAAGGAGAACAGATTGATCAAACTTTGTTGAAAAATGTTCAATTAACTTATTCAACTAATTACCTATTCAATTAGTGAGAAGTAAGTAATTTAAACCAAATCAATAAACCTTTCGATCAAATTAGTTTTAGTACAATAAACCCTACTCATGCCCATGAGGCATTATGCTGCCAGATTTTTTCAGAATTTAGGGTTTAGCTAGGTTAGTAAAGTTTAACCTTGTTTGGGAATATAATATTGTTTGTTGCCGAGTATCGTCATTTGATTTTTCTATTTTATCATCCTCTCATGCATTTGACTTTTGGCTATTGATTTTGACTTACATCAAAATCCCTTTATTCACATAAGTTAACTTAGGGTTTCGATTGTTGATCCTAACCCTATTGGCGACGTTAACCACGTCGCTTCGACCTCCTAGTTGGCCTTCATTACGTTTGGTATGCGCACGTGTACGTATTATCCCGCATTCAACTATTTTATTTACGCCTTAAGCGTAACGCCACCGAGCATGCTTACGCGTGAGAGGGAGTTTCTAGGGAAGCGTGGAATTTTTTTTATATTTCGTGTCATGACCACATGACAAATGTGGACATGACACGTGTGATGCATGTCATGACTGCAAATGTGGGCATGACAACTTTCTCTTATTAATAATTTCAATGTCGTTTCATATTTTTTCTTCAAACTTCTTAAACACATGTAAGATTTAATTTTATCAAGTGAAACTTTTAATCACTTATTTTTGCATTGTATTTTTTCCTACAAAATATGGAGTTGCTTGATAAGGAATCTTAATTATACTTAGGCCATGTTGGGGACTTAATTTTATCAAGTGTAACTTTTGATCACTTACTATTGCATTGTAGTTTTTCCTAATGGAGTTGCTTGCTAAAGAATCTTAATTATACTTAGGTCATATGGGGGATAGGGAGGCAACTCTTTCTCTATTGTCTTAAGAGATCAAAAAAGTTAGAACCTCTTTGGTCTATGGTTTTTCCAAATCTTCTATTGGAGATTTGGTTGGAGCATAATTAGAGAATTTTTAAGGGAGTTTCTTGGTCATAATAGTGTTGATAGAATAAGACTAAAATTGTTATTATTAAACTTGCAAAATCTCATTCAACCATAAAAGGTTTATTCCCTTGAGACTTGGAGGTTGTGAGAAATTAGAAATCCCTACAGTAGTTTGCCCTCATTAATGGAGTAAGAAAAAATGTGAATGAGAGGAATTTAGGTTACATCATATTGGTGTTGGCTCTTGGTCCCCTCCTATGTATGGTAACTTTGTGTTCAAATTAAATGTTGATGGTGTTGCTGAAGGTAATCCAATTAAATCAAGGGGTGCGTGAACTGAGATGTGAATAAGTTTGTGATTTAGGGAGGTTCATTCCTTCTTCCTTGAAATGATATTAATTAAGTGGAAGGTTAGGCTTTGGTGGAAGGTCTAAGGATGGCCCTAAATCTTATAATATCAAATTTGATTGTTGAAGGGGATTCACTTCTCATAATTTCAATGAATGTGAATGGGAGGTACAAATAATTAGAAGTTGGACTAGCTTTTTAAAAAAATGGTAGCAAAATCTGTAATGCCCCAAGATTTTTCCTAACACATTAATAGATAACAATTTTTTTACAATACAAATGCAAAATTTACATGTTGCATAACACACTCATGTGCACAAGGTGTTGTGACAAGCACAACAACACATAAAACACCCTAACAAGGGTCATTAGTCCTTGGCATTTAATCATGTTTTCATGTGTCAAGTCCAGGGCTCTGTCCTTGGCTATCTACAATTAGGGATCCATAGCTACAGTCTATTTAACTAATTCTACTAATCTTATTTTCTCTGGAAATTAATACTACTAATCTATCTGCTATGAAATTAAATTCTGAAAGTACTGGAAATAAAGCTAAAATAGTAAATTGCTAATATCGACCTATTCTAATCCAGACAACTCAAACATACATTTATCTATGTGAAAGCAATAACTATTTTCCTAAGTAGAATCTGAAACAAGGTAATGAACAAACAAATACTAGCCTCCTGTCTTGATGGCAAGAGTGGGCCCTTGCTCCTCACCCTTAGGACTGAAGACTAAGGCAATAAATCAATACAGGAATAGAGTATCACAATCCTGCTTCAGTCTAATTTCATCATTATGCTTTGTATTCAAAAAATATATCCAATCTGGAAAAATTTAGATTACAATAATTTAATGATCATCATCTCTCCCTTGCTTCTAACTTATATATCTATATATCAAATCAAGTGATGAGATATCACTCTACTCTAACTATCAATTTATCTATGAGATAGCATCAATCTCTTATTCTATCAATTGTTTAATTACAGAGTAAAATAATGCAACTAAAATAGATTTTAGTGGTACAATAGTCCCACTAAATCTGGAATCTTAGTTTAAATAACAACTGGGCAACAAAGCCCTAAATATAGGTATTTAATAAGTCTTTTGGGAACTCATGTAAAATCAATAAAAGAGGAATTAAACCTCTAGCAGTCAACTAGAGTCTTCGCCTGATCATTTAGGTGTTGGCTGAGTAATCCCTAGAGCAATCCAATTGCCCCTAAAAGTGTTGACTGATAGTAGTGCTAGAGAATCTGCAGTATCTTAAGGAGGGCTCTAAAGATGTGTGCTTTTGTCTGGAGCTCCAAAGATGCTCTTATGACTTCTGTCCAACTTCGGAGATGATCCACCCTTGGTCCTCCTATTTCATAATATATCCAATCATATTGGAAAAACATTGGAGTCAGGTGTAGTATCCCTCATGTCAGCTCCGGAGACTGTTAAGACCATCTTTGGAGATGCTCAAAATTGCCTTTGCCCATGCAACTGCACTTGTAGACGCAAAAAGAGAGAATTTCTGCATATTTCCATTAATTTGCTGCACATTAGTACTTCAATAAAAAATCATGATTTTTGGTAATTTATCTCTCATTAATGTAATTAGAACAAACCTTATTAATCTACTATGGTACAATTACCAGGATAGCAGAACAAGAAGGATGGAAAAGAGAGGTAAAAAGGGTATATTATTCTGGGTGCTACCTGGCACTCATCACACCCATCACCAATACACCAAGCATGGGGGCATGAGAAAAATACTTCACTCATTCATAGGTTAGGATCAACATGATGACACAACGAGGAGCTGCAGATTCCTCTATCTTAGAGCATGACATCCATCACTCATCAAACCAAGGATAAGATGAGAGCACAATGTCATCCCAATTCTTAAGAGGTTCAAACATCAAGAAAATGTGTCCACAAGTTCATAGATGTGACAATTGAGACCTTGGTACACACATGCCAAAGGTCAAGTATGAGGAGATCAATATCTCTCAAAAAACCAAAGGACTGACTAAACTAAGATGCTAGGCACACAGAGAATACCTCTAGGAATAATTATTCTTCAAGAGTATTTTGAAAAAGTGTGGGAAATGCTCATTGTCTTAAGGTTCTAGACTACAACACACTTCTAGACACCAATGTACCTAGAGGACTTTAGTGCACCTTGAGGATACTAATACACCTACACTGTAGTACTCTAGTTATGCTATACTCTTGCACTTTTATCTTGGTTTGATATTCATCAAGACAAAATATCCAAATCAGAAATATAGACTTTCCTATGGGATTTCTAACATTGAAATCAATTCTCCAATGGAGTACAAACAAAAGGAAATCTAGACAAGTACACACATCTACAAGGATGTGGATCAACATGTGGATCTTAAGAATCATGCTCTAAGAGGGATAAAGAGAGAGGGGAAATCAATGGCACATCCAACTCACTCTAGGCTAGTCATCCTAACACTAAGCACAACTCCCAACACCAATGTGTCATAACCCACAAGCATCTCAACACCACTCAAATCTAGGGATAGGAAAAATTCCCAAGACCTCATTAAAGCTCTAAACACACATACATATAAATCCAAGCACCAAAAATCAACTCAAGCAAATCAAATCTAAAATCCAAAAATATATCAAAGCAAATCTTGAGTTCAAAACCTTCAAAATATAAAATATCAAACCATCCAAATCTAATCATCCAAAATATTCCAAATCTAAAACAAAGAAATCATTAACCCATTGTATTTTGATGAGTGCCCCCATCATAACCACTAACAAAACCCCTTCAATGATAATGATGGTAGTCTTGTGGACCAAGACAAGTATATCCATGACTACTTTGATGATGCTGATGATGGTAATCTTGTGGCTCAAGACAAGTATCCCATGACTCCCTTGACAACATTATTATGAGCAAGCTTTACATAGGCTCTAATCAACAAATCTTGAATAACCAAAAGCCTTTAGACCAAGAACATCCTAGCATAGCTATCCATCAAGCCCAAATTGCATATCTATTGGTCACCTTGGCAAGGGAAACACCTTTCTAGGACAAGACCCTCAAAATAAATTTATGTCCAAATTCCAAATGCTCAAAAAGCCAATCAAATCCTCATACTCCTATGTAAGTCCTTCATCATCCAAACCTTCACAAACCAACTTGTAAGGTCACCCATCCTACTAAAGGTAAGTTTTGCATGATGACAAGAACTTTATTTAGAATGTTTTAAATATAACATCTCAGTAATTTATTATTGTAGATTTTATTTGAAGTATAATTATTATCAGTTAAGAGGATTATTAATGATGATTAAACATTTGTCATGAACAAGAATAGTTATTTAAGCATTCTCACAAATTATTAGCTAACTTGAAACATAGGGATACACATACTTAAGAAAAATAAATAATGTTTATCATTTAGCTTACATGAATGAGATATTAATTAATTAAGTGAATTATTAAAGTAACAACCAATCTGTATCATTTATTTAATAGTTGCAACATGTTATTATTGGTTGAGCAACCAAATATATCTAATGAATTTAAATGCTCATAACTAATAAATAAATGATACAGATTGGTTGTTACTTTAATAATTCACTTAATTAATTAATATCGTATTCACGTAAGCTAAATGATAAACATTATTTATTTTTCTTAAGTATGCATATCCCTATGTTTCAAGTTAGCTAATAATTTGTGAGAATGCTTAAATAACTATTCTTGTTCATGACAAATGTTTAATCATCATTAATAATCCTTTTAACTGATAATAACTATACTTCAAATAAAATCTACAATAATAAATTATTGAGATGTTATATTTAAAACATTCTAAATAAAGTTCTTGTCATCACACAAAAATGACCTTTAGTAGGATGGGTGACCTTACACAACCAGTAATCTAATCAGAAATCCTATTAATTATCCAGTCTGACCTTATCCAAAAAATCTTTGAAGTATTTTATCCAAGGGCTACTTGCGAAGGACCACCATCAAAGAAAGAGAAAAGTTGAGGAGTCTTGGAACACCTCTAATCCCATGCCATCATTCTTTGACAAATACAAGTATGTTGGTGGTAGTAGGGGTATAAATTCAAAGCCTATCCAAATTGTCCAAAAGCCTTCTAGCACCATCCCCATTCAAAATCAAGTTCCATCATGAAAACATGTTTTCATTAGTAAAGTCATTAATTCAAAACCTATTAAGGATGTCTAGGATCCCCCTAGAACTTTCATCCCTATAGTGGACCTATGTGGGGGGCTAAATGCTGACATTTCAAAAGGTTTGTCGAATCTAAAATCCACAAAATTCATAAAACCCATAAGATTTAAATACCCCTAACTAATCCATGTGCCAAAATGTGGGAGTATCTCAATGAACTAATTGCTAAAGGGGATATCAAAGCCAAACAAAGTACATTCATCTTATCAACAAAGAAATTGAGAATATGTCAAGAGATTATCCCAAAGCATGATCAACCTTGTCCATCCTCAACTCAAGGTCAAATCCTTTGATCCAATTCAATCTATTAGATCATTCAACAAATCCCTAAGATCAAGAAAATCAAAACGATCATGTCTTTCATCCCAAAACTCCCCCTTCCCTTAGGAAATTGTTTCCCCCATCGAGCACATAGACAAGAAAAATAATCATAATGAGCATATTTGCAATTGAGTTGTAAATGATGTTGATCACATCAAGCATGAGGACAAGCAAGTCATAATTGATCATATTGAGCATATAATTGATCAAGTTACAACAATTGTGAACAAGGAGAAAGCACGAACATCCTATCAAATTGGTCCAGCTACCTTCATCAAATTCAATCTCCTTACACATGAGCAAATTGCAAGCTCTAATGGTTACTAGAAATACACTAGAGGTGAGCATCATGTTTCAAAAGCAATAAGTATATTGTCGCAAAACAAAATTTACCAATCATGGGCTACAATGGAAAAGGCTTGGGCCTTCATGAGCAAGGAATCCTAGAACCTGTACAAGTTTATGTAAATTATGGATATCAAGGCATCAACTACAAACCTCCTAACAAGCAATCTACTGATGTTAGTGATCCTTCGAACAATGATATCTAGGGAAACTTCATCCAATGAAAACATTAAATATAGGCCATTCATAGCCCCTACAATAATCATGCTATCACTAATCCTTTCACCACCACCTTCATCTCCCACATCCTAAACCTATTGATTGGGACCAACAAGATCATACATCATATGAAACAAGGAATCAAAATCAAGAACCAAGTCAAAATTAAGTACGAAATCAAAATCAAGAACCAAATCAAAATAAAATAAAAGATCAAATGAATCCAAAAGGTGAGATGAATCCAAACATCCAAAGGAATCAAAAAGCAATATGGATTCCAAAGAAAAATAAAGCAATCAATCATAATATAACACAAAATTGAAAGATGCACTTTGCATAAAATAGGTGTGTGCCACCTCCATAATTATTATTGATCCTGACATGCACAACTTCATGATCTAATAAGATTGTTAGTCATAGTCTGAACCCCAAATCTAAATCTGTAATCTAATGCCACCTTCAAATCCAAATATCCCTCATCCTAATCCAACTATCCAAGTCTTATGTCAAATCCCAATCCAACATCCCTAAATCCAAACACCTTAATCCTAAATCTAAAAAACCAAAATCCTGAATATATCATATCCTGATAACAATGCTTTACCATAAGGGCTATGATGACACCCTATTGATATGTTTGTATTTAGATAAAGCCAATCCATCCATCAAAGAGCATCACAACACTTGTGGATTGTGCATTGGTGGAATGATCCTAACAAAGCAATTACACAAGGTAGGATAATATTGGCATACCATGACAGGAGCATCCAAGGTAGCTACACTAGATAGATAGAAACTTGATACCTAAAGCAACAAAAATAAAAATTTATTCAAAAAATTAGAAAATCTAAAAAAAAGTAGAGAGATTTTTTTTCCAATGGTGAAAACTATTCTCATGGTAACTTAGGCAAGTTCTCCATATCTTTATAACAATTTCATCATACCAAATCCTCTATCCCTTCCTAGTTTTGACTTTCATAAGGGTAGCAGAAAAATGTTGCAACATGCTTTGGACACTTCATGATATATCCAGTCTTTTGTAGCAAATATACTACAACATATCAACACCTCCTTTCGTTAGTATTGTAGTGGAACATCATGAATAGTGTATATTGAGTGGAGGCATGTTACTTTTATGGGACGTAGTCCTTTGAGATCCTTTCTTGAACCCCTCCATCAAATCATCTCGCATCCATCCCTTCCCAAATCATTTATCCATCCCATCTTGAATATTGCATTCATTCCCTCCAGTATTTACAATCCCTTGATCCTTCCATCCCATCCACCCTTCATCCTTTTCTCTAGACTTGGTTTTCCCTTGCCATTGGTTACACTATTTAGACATCAATCCCATCTAGTAAAACAAGCAACAAACTACCCAAAATCCATCCCTTTGAATCCAAGCCATTAAATCCATAACACGATACAACATAACAATCCTAGCAACGTAATCCAAACATAGCAACAAATCAAAAAAATCCAACCACATCTAGCTTAGTAATCTAGCAAATCATCCCAAATCATCAATAGGTTTTGTCCCCAACCTCATTGCAAGGCTTGATCATATTTTAAAAAACCATCGTCATCGAGATATACCATTCCCAATCCTCGCATTATTCTCAAGATATATCATTCCCACATCAATAACGCTATCATTATCATCAAATCAATCAATCCTCAATTTTTAGCTTGACCAAAGGTAAAATTTTATTTGTCTTTCCATCGTTTGTGCATGGTTTCTTGATTGTTTGTGTGTTTTATCTTTTTCATTTGCATCTATAATGTTCCTTGCATCATATCACCACAACATCATGGTCTTTCATATCATGGTACCATATGGCATAATTTATTTACTTGTGACCTTTTATTTTGGGTCAGTCTTCATACACTTGGCACACTGTCATCATGATCTCTTATATCATGGTGTGCAAAATGCCTCATGCTATAGTAAAATTTGGTTTCTCTCTACATGAAAATTACCTGCCTATCATGTACCTACCAACAATCATACCCAATCATCATGCATCATTATCATTACCCATATCCTCATACATAGACCTCTTCACACATTTCATCATTTCTTCAATCCCCATGCATCCCAACCTTCATACATCTAACCATCTCCCCTCCCTTCCTTCTATCTCTCGAACTCCCTCTCATCCATCTGCCAACCTTTATACATCTAACCATCTCCCCCCTTCCTTCTATATCTCCAACTCCTTTCCATCCATTTTTCAGCCTTCATGCATCTAACCACCTTTACTTTTATCTCTCCACCTCCCTTCCATCCATTTTCAACCTTCATCCATCTAACCATCTCCCCCCATCCTTTTATCTCTCCAACTCCCTCCCATCCCTTTTTCATCTCTTCGAACCTAGCTCTCTTTTCGAGAGACTACCAGGTCCCCATAAACCTATCTACTCTCTCAAAGGAGCATCACTAACCCATTTCCTAACCCCCATTCTTTCAAATGACTGGGGAATCTTACTACTAGTTCAATCTCATTGAGTACCTATACTTATCTTCTTTGAAACAACATCACTTATGTTAGTCACAATGTCATTTGAAAGAGGGGAAAAATGTAGACACATTAAATTTACTATCACATTTTAACCTAACATAGTCATGTTTCTATCAATCCCCATCATTAATCCTACATCACATCTTCACTAATTAATTAAATAAAATTATTTAATTAATTAGGTCATCTTTCATGTAATGATTAATTAAATA
Source organism: Cunninghamia lanceolata (assembly GCA_027924645.1). Classification (NCBI taxonomy): domain Eukaryota; kingdom Viridiplantae; phylum Streptophyta; class Pinopsida; order Cupressales; family Cupressaceae; genus Cunninghamia; species Cunninghamia lanceolata. Next base: position 21,094,886 of record BSBN01001965.1, read on the forward strand.
AATCATGTTTATTTAACTAATTAAACTAACCCCCCTTCACCAATTAATTAAATTGTATTACATTAACCTTCTTACAACTAATTAATTAAATAAGATACTAATTAATTAAATAAGACAAGCTTAATTTAATTAATTAGGCTAATGCACATTCATCCATTTTCCTCTAATTAAATAATCAAACCCTCTTCCCACTAAAATCCAAAAGAATTTTCCCTCTAATTCTCACCATCCATTTTAAACTCCAAAGGCATTCTGACCATCCATCGTCACACATGTCCTCTCCACCACTTGTCTCCTCTTCATGCTCCCACATGTGTGAGTCATGCAACTTGGAACAATCCTCACCCTCCTGTTGATAACTGAGAGGGGGGGTGAATCAGTTATCCTAATTATTTCTGCTTTTTGAACTTTCTTAATGAACAATGCAGCATTAATTTATTTAAGCAAACATAACCATGAAAATGGAAATACACATGACACAATATTTTTGACGTGGAAATCCTATTAAGGGAAAAAACCACGGGGTGATTAACCCAAGATTGTATTCTCTGTTAGAAGAATGGAAATACAGAATGACACTTGCCAATTAGGGCTCACTGCCCGAGCACACTGCTCACAAGAGGCACACTACCTACAAGAGACTCACTGTCTACAAAAAGAGTGTGAAACAATACTTGAACTAATTGGGAGCATCTACATATGCTAGAGTTCAGTTTCGGTTAGGCTCAGTACACTGATCTGCTGCACTTCATCTTGCTTCTTCTTTTATGCTGTTTTCCTTTCACATACCGGATCTTCCTTACTGCTTTCGCTCTACTCTTCTGCTTTTATTCGCACATCACCAACAACCACGACACTTCTCATAACTAAATCCATCTTGTATATATATCTATACAAGTGATTTCATCACCTTTCTAGTCGGCACCCGGAATAGTCAATATTTTCCATAAACTCTAATCTGTCGGCTGAATCCTTGCTTACCAAGTAATGGGGATCAAGGATATACATGTGGAAATCATTAATCATGTCGGCCAAACATAATTTATGCCTTCATAACCTTTACCAACATCAGTAACACATCCGGAATAATGTCTGATGTTCTGCCAATCAGTTCTTCCTCTGTCACACTGCCAATCAGGAACCTGATACTCAAGTATTCATATCTTTTTCCTCATCTATCACCGGAGGCTGAATCCTTGGAATCTATCACTCAAGATAGTCCTCTTGACTTTCCCAAATCTTCACTTCACCAAGATACTCCCTCTGAGAGATCCGGACCTGACTATTGGACCTTGCCACATGTTCTGTTCTTGTTTATCGGACCACAACATTCTTCACTCTGACTTCCGGTATGATCATACCATGTGCTACGGATGTGTGGGATGAACTTTGTTGCCATCAATGACAACATTCATGAATCCATATAGTGTCTCTTTCCAACAATCTCCCCCTTTGGCATTGATGGCAACACTTAGTGAAAAATGACTAAGTGTTTACACTATGCTCCCCCTTGGCTGATGCTCTGTTTTTATATACATTTTCCGGAGCTCCCCTTAGTTGGATTCCACATTTTTCACTGTTCCTCACTCCCCCTTTGACATCAATGGCAAAGGGTAGGGTCCGCATACCAAAATTTTTGAAATCTTGTCCACATAAGTATATACATATAGAATACTTACATATACTGAAGTATGTCTACAAAAGTTGTTTTCAATTGAATGAATTATGTAGCCCAACTTTGCTTCATTCTATCCAAAATTGAGATGTGACCACTCAACAGGAACGCAAAAGCTTCTGCCCTCTTAAGATCTGTCGAATCATTGGTTTAGGCGGTAGTCTGAGCATCACTTATGGCCTCATGCATGGCCTCTAACTTAGGGATAATGATCCTTCTAGGTTCACCCATCCGGCTAATTATGTTCTTCCTTTCCTTCTCAAAATTTTTTATTGCATTTGTGATTGCAATAGTCTGACACTCTTGATTTACTATAGAGGATGAGAGAGGATCAAAACTTTGAGATAGACTTAGTAGTTTATCCTCTTGTTCTTTTACTTTTGTCTCAATATCTTTGGTCACTATGGGCCAAGATAAGCAAAATTTGTACATATTTCCGCCATCTTTAAGAGCATTTTCCAAGCTCTTTATCCCAATATCCATAACTCTCCTATCATTTGTTATTAGACCCTGTACTTCAGAGAATCTCTTATCCAAAAACTCCTTCCGGACCTTTTCTTCAGCTGACTTCTCTAGAGAATCAAAATGTGTACTAACACTATTGACTAGAGTTTTGAGATTACCGGAAGAGGAGGTTGTGGGATCCTTCTGAAAAGAAGGCATGATTTTTTCCAGCACTCCGGATGTTACCTCCATAAACTCACAGTCTTCCATGTGAGATTTCAGTAGTTTCTCGTTGACCTTTGCATTTGCAAATGAAGCTATTTTCATTGTTTGCACTGGTGATAGAGAGTCAAAATCTAATAGCCCTTTTAATAGTTCTGGTTCATCAATCTCCATAGTTGCTTTTGTCAAAAAGTCCTTGACTGATTCTGTAGTGTCTCTTGTCAGAGATAGATTTTTCTTTTCTTCTGCATTCTTAGAGCTGTCTCTTGGAGCTTTCTTCCTTCTACATTCTTACCACTAGCAGTTGTCTTCTTCTGCAACCTTGGTACTATCATCTTCTTTTTCCTTCACCTCTGCTTCTTTCTCCTGTATTCTTTCTTCTCCTTTAGATCCAGAGATTGTATGGGAAACCGGAGGAGACATATTTGTTTGTTCATGAGCCACCTCTTCCAGAGTGGAAGATTCCAAGTTCTTATCCTTTTCTACACTAGTGTCCATGACTTGCTCAGTTGATTCTTTTTCAACACTTGTGGTCGAGGGGTCAGTACCCAAGTCCTCTATAATTGGAATGTTGAATTTTTTAAAAGCATTTCAGAGGATCTCTTCAGTTTCTCTTGCCACTTTGTCAGTTTCACCAAGCATGAGCTGATTCATCCTAGCTTTGCTCCGGAACTCATCCTTGCAATCTTTGAAGATCATGTTCATTTGTTGCGGAGTGATTGAAGGGTATAGTTGAATTGCTATCTGATCCCAGATTTCTAGATCTTTTGCTCGAGCATTGTTCTTCCTCATTTCAAGCCTTTTCTCTAAGCTTTTGGGAATTAGAGATAATTTCAATAAAAGCTTTATTGTAAGTGTTCAAAAACTGAATAGTGGCTTCCTCCAGAATCTTTTTATCTGCTTCATTATATGCATCATAGAATTCTGTTAAGGGTTGCAGGTTCCCATCCACAGTGACTGCTTTCACTACAACATCTAAGGATAGAGTGGGTTTTTCAACAAATTCCTCTTCCTTCTCTTCTTCTCCTTGACCGGTAGAGTGTTCACCGGATGATTTCTTCTTCTTCTTCAGTTTCTTTATCTCCTCATCTGATTCGGTTTCTTCATCATCCTTTAGGCTAACATAGGACCTTGTTGCCTTTTTCTTTGTTCTCTTTTCTCCTTTTCTGGATGCCTGGACTTCCGGTTTTGATGTCCTTGAGCTTTTAGCAGTGACAGGTGCTGATCTCTTTGATGATCTGGTCCAGGTGGAAGGTTTTCCCAGAGCACTTTCCTCATTTTTCTTTTATGCCTTCTTCTTCTCTTCCTCAGCCCTTTCCATCTTTTTCCTGTTGGCATCAAGTGCCTCCTTTGAGATGCCAAACCCTTTGGTAACATCTTCTACTTCTTTTCTCACTTTCCTCTTGATCTCTGGCTGCCTTAGCTTAGTATGAATTTTCACACTTAGTTCTTCAAAGGTTCCAAATCTTTCTGCTTTTGGGCCCTTTGGCTGACTGAGCAGGTGTTGAACACGCAGCTCTACAATTTGTTCATCAACTTCATACCCCATAGGCATGACCTAGACTGTCCTTGGCTCTACTGCCTCCATTAGGCATTGATCAGTGTCTACCATGAAGCACACTGTATCCTTGTATTTCTCAACTACTGATTTGGGGATTCTTTCTCTGATTTGCATTGTATTTTGAAAATGCTTGAAGTAACCCCACAGAGCTGTATTCCTTGCCTTAGCATCCCCAAGTTCATGCAAGTAATCTCTGATCTGAATTGCTACCGGTTTATCATTTTGCCATACCCATCCATTTGATTCAGGTAGCTCATTCATGAAGTAGAAAAATAGACATAATATTAGTCCGCCATATTTAAAGGAGTTCTTCTTGTCCCTTTTGATCTTCTGTATGTTTTCCATTAATTGGCTCATGCATTCTTTCTCAACATCTCATAGGCAGTATATACTGCAGTTCCGGATACTGAATTCTCCCTACTGGAGTGATATATCTTGTATCCTATTATCATAGATGCAAACTTGATATCCGGGTCAGTAATATCTTCAATGGTCATTGCCCTCTTATCAAATTTTGATCCAGTGGCCTCAGTTACAGTGTTGTTTTGACAGATTTGAGGACAGGTATTCCTCCGGAGGAGTGTAAACCAGTTACTGCCCTAATTGCCTCCTTGGTGATTTTGCAAGGTCTGTTCAGCCATAGAAAGTTGTCATGTACCCTACTCAACACATACCGGACCCATTCATCTTCTTCAAAGCAGGGGAAATGAAGGAACTGATCAAAATGTTTCTCCTGGATGCCCTTATATTCTGGTTTAAGCTCAAAAGCATCGTCTATCAGTTGTTTGTGATAGATATCTCTTAGTTTGAATTCCCCAAACTCTTCAATATTTGCGTGTATGTAAACCCTAATATCTTTTGTGTGCAAAACACCATGCGGAACACTAGAGAATGCTCCTAGGGGATCTACCTCCAATGATTTGTATGGATGTTTCTTAAATTCAGGGCAGGGCCTATCAGAGATCTTTACTATATTCGGAGTATCCATCTTTCAAAAGATTTGCAGAGAGATATTGAGAACGGAAAATACCTTTTGCACTTCTAGGTTACACGAAGTGAGCCGAATCAATTGCTGGATGAATCAGATTCTGCAGATGATCTTTGATGGGCTTGAGGAATTTCTGTTGCAGAGCAATAGAAGGGTTTTTCATTGAGCATTTGAAGGAATATCAGCACCAAAGTCTAGTGCGGATCCATCCTCTACATTCTCTGTACTTTTCTTCACCCAAATATTGTTCATCTCACTTTGAACTTCATCCGCATTCACTCTTTGTTTTCCCTTATCTTGATTCTGATTATGATATACTGGACCTCTTTTGTTCTGATTCTTGCTTCTACAGAATTTTGCAATGTGACCGGATCTATTGCAAATTTGGCAAACAACATTTCTTTGCATATTTGATTGATATCCTCTTGATCTGCATTGATTAACCATATGACCTATTCTATTGCATGCAAAGCATCTACCATTGAATGATTTGTTCATTTGCATATTTCTGCATTCATGAGATTTGTGACCATACCTTTTGCAGTTAAAACACTGTCCGGAGAAGGATGAATTAGTTTGATTCATTCTCTTTCTGCACTGATTAGCTTTATGACCAAAGTTATTGCAGTTATTGTAGTATCCATTGAAGGATGGATATCTTTTAGCATTAGGCTATCTTACCGGAGGTCTTCTAGGCATGTTCCTTGGATTTTCTGATCCAAAATTCTTCTGGCCGGATCCGGAGCTTTCTCCTTTCTTATATCCCAAACCACACTTGTCATCTACCCTCTTTTGACTTCCAAGAAGAACTTCAAGTTGAGTAGAACTTATCTTGAATTTCTCTTTATATTCATTTGTTGTTTGAAGATCCCTTTTGAGAGAGACAATTTGATCCTCAAGTTTTTCTTCATTATCTTTAGCATCTTCAAGATCAGATTCAAGATGTCTAATATTTCTATCCATCTTGTGGCAATCTTTTGATTTCTCTTTGAGAGATTGTCTTAGATTATCTTCAATTTTTCTTTTCTCTTCAACTTCTTGGGTAAACTTCATAACTCCTGATTCCATTTCATGTCTTACCATAATGATTTCTTTTGATAACTTTTCACATAACTTGGTTTTCTCCTGCAGCTCTTTATTTGCATCATTTGCTTCACCTTGACTTGTCAATTGCTGAAGCAACTCCTTTCTCTTTTTCATAGAGAGACTTAATTTATCTTTTAGTTCTCTCATGAAATCATCAGCCTGTTTGAGTCTTTCCTTTAATTCATTGACTTCAGAGTTTGACTACTCAAGATCATCAAGGGCAGTCTTGAGTTGCTCCCTTAAACCATATGCATCCATTTGGATTCCCAGATCTTCCTCAAGCTGTTAGACTCTGTTAGGAGGAACTTGGCTCTGATACCAATTGTTGATAACTGAGAGGGGGGGTGAATCAGTTATCCTAATTATTTCTGCTTTCTGAACTTTCTTAATAAACAATGCAGCATTAATTTATTTAAGCAAACATAACCATGAAAATGGAAATACACATGACACAATATTTTTGACATGGAAACCCTATTAAGGGAAAAAACCACGGGGTGATTAACCCAAGATTGTATTCTCTGTTAGAAGAATGGAAATACAGAATGTCACTTGCCAATTAGGGCTCACTGCCCGAGCACACTGCTCACAAGAGGCACACTACCTACAAGAGACTCACTGTCTACAAAAAGAGTGTGAAACAATACTTGAACTGATTGGGAGCATCTACATATGCTAGAGTTCAATTCCAGTTAGGCTCAGTACACTGATCTACTACACTTCATCTTGCTTCTTCTTTTATGCTTCTTTCCTTTCACATACCGGACCTTCCTTACTGCTTTCGCTCTACTCTTCTGCTTTTATTCGCACATCACCAACAACCATGACACTTCTCATAACTAAATCCATCTTGTATATATATCCGCACAAGTGATTTCATCACCTTTCTAGTCAGCACCCGGAATAGTCAATATTTTCCATAAACTCTAATCTGTCGGCTGAATCCTTGCTTACCAAGTAATGCGAATCAAGGATATACTTGTGGAAATCGTTAATCATGTCGGGCAAACATAATTTATGCCTTCATAACCTTTACCAACATCAATAACACATCCGGAATAATGTCTGATGTTCTGCCAGTTAGTTCTTCCTCTATCACACTGCCAATCAGGAACCTGATACTCAAGTATTTATATCTTTTTCCTCATCTATCACCAGAGGCTAAATCCTTGGAATCTATCACTCAAGGTAGTCCTCTTGACTTCCCCAAATCCACACTTCACCAAGATACTTCCTTTGAGAGATCTGGACTTGACTGTCGGACCTCGCCACATGCTCTATTCTTGTTTACCGAACCACAACATTCTTCACTCTGACTTCCGGTATGATCATACCATGTCCTGCGGATATGTGGGATGAACTTTGTTGCCATCAATGACAACATTCATGAATCCATATAGTGTCTCTTGCCAACACCTCCATCCCAAGATTTAATCTCATTCATCCACTTTCCACCTCCACATTCTTCCACATGCTTGCTTCTCCTTTCTCCATGCATTTTAAGAAAATCCCCTACATCCATTGAGCACATTCCATTTCCTTCTTCCACTTGTCAAGGGTCTAGCTTGCACATCCATGCAAGGAAATCTTATCCCTTCATCCCATCTCCAAATCTTAGCCTCTGTGTCCATGGTGGAGAGTCTATTTAAAGAACTCTATCAAAAGGATAATGAACTCAATCCTCCTCAAGCAAGTACATGCTACCCAATTTGGTAACTTTGAGCAAGAGAGCAACCACCATTTATCATATAACTTATCGACTTGTTTGGAGCACATCTTAGCCATCAATGGAAGTATAATGTTACATTTTTGTTGTATTTGCATTGTTCTTTTGTCCTCCATTTTCTCAAACAAAGTGTATGTTTTGTTTTGATTTGAGTTTCTTGTTTTGTATGCATCTAACTCTCCTTATTTTGTTTAAATTTCACATCCACAAGTATAAACAAGTTAAGATCAAATGTGACAATCAAAGTGTCATAAGGTTGGCAAAGAACCCAATGTACTATGCTCATTTGAAGCATATTTTTGTTTAGTATCACTTTGTCTACGAAATGGTTGAGGGTGGCAAGGTCATGATACATAAGGTTGATACTTTGGTTAAGTTGCAAATTCTTTCACTAAGCTAGTGAGCACAAAGAAGTTCAATTGGTGCAGAGAGGCCATGGACCTTGTCTCTTCTAGAACTTGATTTACTTTTCAATTTCCTATTATGTCTTGTAATGCAAATGCCAATTAGGAGAATGTTAGGACTAGGTGTGTCATTCACCTTGCAAGTCCTAAGTCTTGTAATTTTAATTTAATTATGTAGACAATAAATAATTTCTATTCTCCAAACATCATAGAAATGGGCCAAGTTGGATAACCATGTGAGGATAGGATTTATTTATTCTCTAGGATACTTGAGATATTGTGTAAAAAGACATTTAATAGGAGGTCAGATGAAATCAATCAAAATTGTAAGTTGTAAGAAGATATTTTATATTTGGTGTTGTGACAAGGCAATTGATGCCTTCATGGAGTGCCTAAGATTGAGATCTTAGTCAATTTTACCATTATGACCAAATCTATGACATAAATGATGTGAAGGAGTGTGTAAGAGGAGTTGCTTGACCATGACCATAATGGTGTTATATTTTGCTATGGCTCATGGTTTTGAATACCACTTGATGGTTTCTTATTTCCAATTTTCCTATATGTTGGAGGCTTGGGATAGTGGACTGTATGGTTCTTTACAAGTACTCTTATGCAATTAGTCTACTATCAAAGGGGTAATTGGATTGTATTATTATACTTCATCTTTTGAGAATAATACAAGCTTGGGACTCTTTAGGGTGGAATTTTTTCTTGCAAGAGTTTTTCCATGTATATCCGATGTAAAGGTTTGCATTTTATGAGTTAGTTTGTTATAATGCTTCTCCATTATTTCATTGATATAAGTTTATTGGCTTAATCACATTGTAATTGGATTAAACTATATATTGTTCATTATTTCCATTGTGCCATTTAACCTATATTTTCAACATAACTTGCAGTGTTATACTCTTCAAAAACATGTTCATTTTTATGTACTTAGATAGGGTGGTGTTTAAAAGCACCAATAAGACATGTTACGAAGTGGGAGGATCCACTATTTGTCTTAATTATAGTAAAACCCTATATATGGATTCAATAGTTTTTGAAAAGATCAAAGGCACACCAAATAGAATATAAATATGCCTTTTTATTCATCTTGAAGGATGTAGATGTTGATGTAGTGCCCTATATGACAATAATGCAATGATTATATGGATAAAGATCATATGTCTAAATGACCTATGACTTTGTCCTTTTATAGCATTCAATTTTGAATATTTCATGTTTGAATTGACGAGTAATTATTAAATTTGATTTTGGAAAATAAGGGTCAAGGACACCTAACGGTCTTGACATAGGACTGAAAACAACAGGATTAAGGATCAGGTTTAGACTGCTAAAGAATAGGGACTTAATTGCAAATTAGATTCACTAAATGTCAACTTACACATAAATACGCCAATAGACTTTTTTAAATAAAAACGAAAGCCAAATAATCAAAATAAGTACAAAACAAATAGGAAATAACAGTAAAGATGCATTTTTCATCTATGAAACAATAAAATATTAAAATTAAAATTAAAAAATTGTTCTATACTAAAGCATTTTAAAGCTTAAAAGAGCCCACCTTATTAGGTCCTAAACATGATCTTCACTATAGATGAAGTCAAAAGAAGTTCTCTTCTTAAATTTTGTTTTCCCTTTTGTGGCTCAAATGTATGCACTCAACTTTATATCCAAATCACCAAGCATTTGTTCTATAAATAAATATATCCCCTAAATCTTTGGAGCCACTATGGGATTGCATGCATGCCCACTTTCTTGGAGAATAAATGAAATTTCCGTCCATTCCTACAGTGCCATTCGATTCACCGGCCCAAAAAAGTCGGGCGACAAGATGCTTGTGGCTTGGCGTGGGGTGGGAGTCTCCTCATTAAATTTGATGGCCGTATGACCGTATTTAAACTTTTTAAGGTATTTTATAGAGAGCGTGGATAAATGATGAAATTTTGAATGGAGGGAGAGTCAAAATTTATAAAGGGTTATGATAAGGATATATTTATCCTTTTGATGTTTTCCTTCTCTAATCATGAACAATTCCAACTTCTCAAGGGCACTGTTGAACATACAGCATTCAAAATTTATGAGGGGTGAAGTCACCCGTCAAATTTAGCCTATTGATGCGACGATTACTTCGGCATCATTTCAATGGGAATTCAATGAACGACACACATGAATAATTTATACAAAATTGACTTTCAATTTAATGGATTTTTTTTGGTGGTGTATAATTTGATTGAAAATTTGTGCTAAGAGAATAACACCTCAGTTTTTTCATCAAATAGAATGCAGATAAATAATAATGTTATTATTACCCCTTAGAAAAGGGGTAAGTTCACCACTTTAAATATTCAAGTATAATGAAAACAAATGCTTGTACTCTATCGTTTGGATAGCTTTTTGGCTGGCCTCTTTTGGAGGGCTTTTAAGGTAGATGGTCGCCACTTGCTTACTCCTCTTTCTCATTTTTTTAAAGGTGTGGGTGGGCCCCTTTGGTGTTCGGGGGTGTTTGTTATCTCCTTACAAGAGAGTGCTTAAATACAGATGGGTGTATAAGATTTACAATAGTAGTAGGGACTTGGGGAGGGAGAAGACACCACTTTTACCGGCCGCCTTATTGTTGCTAGTTTTATTGTGCTTGTTTGGGACCGCCTTATTGTTGCTAGTTTTATTGTGCTTGTTGCTTAATTTAATCTTTGTTTATATTCTATTATGAACATGTAACTTAGACAATTGCTTCCTTTTAAGGGTCATCTGTTATTAAGAACTTTGTCTTCTCATTTTTGGTGTGACTTCATGTTGTCTCCGGCTTTTTGAGGATTAGTGGTGCTTTCTTAACCTTGGTTTGAGTATATGATCTAACTCATCAAAAAAATGTTTTCACTACAATTGATGTAGAACAAATAATCAAACAATAACAAAACTCTTTAAATTTAAAGATAGGATTGATAATTGATATTACAATTAATGTGAGAATTAAGATAAATTTCTTTAGTTTGCAATTTGATGAAGAAAAGACTATCATATGTGACAAATTGATTCATCATTATATTGGAAAATTTGGACTTATCAGTGACAACCTCAGAACAAAATTTCTTTTTGTCAACAATCAAGTTCAAGGCCATGCCTATAGATTTGATCTTTGTGCCTATGGATTTGAACCTAACGTGCGGATAAGAACTTCACCTACTAAAATAATGTGAAAAAATTGTTAATTGAGAATGATTTGCTTCAATCTTATATATCTATGTCTAGACAAATGTTGTCAAGAGACATCATTTGGAAACTTGCTAGACAAGGATATGTTCTCCTTTGGTAAAGCCCTTAGGCAAACTAATTACGCCAAAGGCGTTCCCTTTGTGAGAGAGAGAGTTGACTTCCAAAATCCACGGTTGAAAGTCTTGCAGAAGGATGCAAGACAATTGAACGCATCCTGTCCGTCTGTCATCCGGGAAACTTTTCCGCTCGCCGATATTTTACACGATTCACCGTTTGCTTGACTCTGCCAGATTTTATACGATTGGCTCTCCAGTTTGTAATACAGATTGCAGCGTCTTCAGCCATAGGATTTTGCCGATTGTGTTTTCCTCGTCTTCAATTTTTTCGCTGGTTTTTCCAATCCATTCATCGGCAGATTAGGTGTCCGCCGGTTTTTAGATTGTGAAGGTAAGTCGTCGGTTGTTTTCACGCCGAGAAAATTTTCTGAACTGGTGGGTTGTTCTGACGCCCAAAAGTTTTCTAAACTCGTGGGTTGTTCTCACGCCGGGATCCCGCTCACTAGTTTTTCTTTTCTGTTCGTCAGGTTCTTTCTTCGTTGTAGTCATTTTTCCGTCTCACTTTCCGCTTCCAGCGTTTAATAATCCCATTATACGAGTGGTTTTGGTTTTGGTTTGACATCTTTCCACACATCAAACTTCGGTACTATTGAAGCTGCTCAAGGGGGAATAAGATTATTGAAATTGAATTTAATGTTATATGGTCCAGCGTGGAGATTGTGTAGTCCGGGATAATCTCTGCCTATGGCCAAATACTTTATGTGATGTAACAGTTTGTCAGTCATTTGGCATAATAAAGAACCATTATGCCTGCATAGGCGTGTGTATAGGCATATAGGTGTATACATACGCCTAAACAGGCATAATAGTAACATTTAGTCAGCTATTTTTGCTTTACTAATTGGCACAATGGTTTCTACTTTTGTTTTTTTTGAATTTTTGCTATCCATCAGTAGGTTATCTTCTAGCCGATGATAAACACCAAAATTGACGGCATATATTTGTTGCACATTGTAGTAGCATTCTATGTGGGAGGTTTTAGATAGAGAGATTTAAATAATCTTTACTAGATTAAAAGAATTTGGAAAAAAGAAGATTTATATAGTTTAGCTATATTTTAAATTTTTATTATTTTATATTTTTGAAAGTTTATTTTTCTTTCTGGCTTTTTAATTTTTATTTTTTTGAATATGGTAGACATAGATATAGACATCTTTTGTAGGTAATTCAAGTAGTTAATTTAAATGTCATCATTTGCGAAGTATTTTGTGATATAATGTCCATCTATTTTTACCATGTTCAATGTGTATAAAAGACACATTCTCTTTCCACCCACCCTTCTCACATCTAAGTTTGTGTGATCTTGTCCTCAATGGAGATATAAGCATCTTCATTTTCTATTTGATTTTTGCCCATGTGTAAGTTATTTGGTCATGCTTGTAAGTGAGGTTAGACTCAAATATGTAGTATTGCTTTTTCCACCTAAGTCGCTTTGTCCACATGCTTAATTTAAACTTTTCCTTTACATAAATTTTAATCTCTTGATTGGGGATTGGGCATTGTTGATACCCCACTCATACATCCATAGTTTGTTTTGTTTCATCGATGTCCTCTTTCTTTTGTTCAACTCTTCTCTCATTATTGCCTTTGCCCAACTATCCCCCTCCATGTTCTCTATTTTCTTTATATAACCTAGGAGATGTTCATAGCTATTACTTTTATCAAGAAAATACTTGTTTCTACTAAGAGTATTTCGTATAGGAGCGGTGTGTTAATCTTGAAGTTGCTCGTGATTAAGTGTTTATGAATTCTTTCAATTTATCTCCAATTTAGACATGACATACCATTGGCCAAAACTTCACACCTATAGAGCACCAATGACACTACTAACAAACCAAACAAGACCTTGGTGGTTTTTCAATCCCATAAATAAACATCTTTGCACTTGTTTTGAAGAGAGTATAATGATCCCCAACCTCCTTGGATTCTCTTTGTTATGAATGTTTCCTAAATAAGCTTGTCAATGAATTCAACCCTCGGTATTTGTATTTTGAGACAATCACAAGTGGGTTCCCCTTAATATGAAACATATATACTTCTTATACTTTCAATGTGAGAAGATCAAAATCTTAATTTTACTAGTGTTGAATTGCATCTCAAACTCTTTACAAAATGGGATTTCAACAAGAATATTTAGAATTATGGTTTTATTATAACATACTTTCTTTTTTCTAGCAAGCCCAATCATGCATCAATTTGTCAAAAACTAACATTTTATGTAAATTGTTGGTCAAGGATTTATAGGTAAACTAAAGTATACATGATTGTTAATAAAAAGAGTCACACAGTAGCGAGTTTCTAGCTTAACAAGTAAAAAAGTAATTTGTTTACAAAGAATTAGTTTATTTAGAAAATCAAGTATAAATATGCAAAAGGGTGAAAAGCACATCCTTAGCACTATTCATCATTTGTTTCAGATTTATTTTGACATTAAAGTTGTTGATAACTGAGAGGGGGGGGGGGGGGGGGGGGTGAATTAGTTATCCTAATTATTTCTTCTTCTTGAACTTTCTTATTAATCAGTGCAGCATTAATTCAAACAAGCAAACATAACCATGAAAGGAGATACACATGATGCAATATTTTTGACGTGGAAACCCTGTTAAGGGAGAAAACCATGAGGTGATTAACCCAAAGATTATTCTCTATTAGAAGAATAAGGAATTACAAAAGTGGCACTTGCCAATTAGGGCTCACTGCCCGAGCACGCTGCTCACAAGAGGCACACTGCCTACAAGAGACTCACTGCCTACAAGGAGAATGTTATACAATACTTAAACTGATTAGGAGCATCCACAAATGCTGGAGTTCAGTTCCGGTTAGGCTCAGTATACTGATCTGCTGCACTTCGTCTTTCCTCTTCTCTTTTGCTACTTTCCTTTCACATTATGGATCTTCCTTACTGCTTCTGCTCTGCACTTCTACTTTTATTCACACATCCTTCACAACAACAACACCTCTCACAACTAAATCCATTGTGCATATATATCCGCACAAGTAATTTCATCACCTTTCTAGTCGGCACCCGGAATAGTCAATTTTTTCACTAATTCTGATCTGTCGGCTGAATCCTTGCACATTAAGTAATGCGGATCAAGTATATGCTTGTAAAAATCATTAATCATGTCGGTCAAACATGTTTCATGCCTTCATAACCTTTACCACAATCAGTAATACATCCGGAAAGTAGTCTGATGTTCTGTCATTCAGTTCTTCCTCTGTTCACACTGTCACTCAGGAATCCGGTACTCAACTATTCATATCTTTTTCCTCATCTATCACCAGAGGCTAAATCCTTGGAATATACCACTCAAGGTAGTCCTCGTGACTTCCCCAAATCTGCACTTCACCAAGATACTCCCTTTGAGAGATCCGGACCTGTCTGTCGGACCTTGCCACATGCTCTATTCTTGTTTACCGGACCACAACATTCTTCACTCTGACTTCCAGTAGAGACACACCATGTCCTACGGATGTGTGGGATGAACTTTGTTGCCATCAATGACAACAATCATGAATCCATATAGTGTCTCTTGCCAACAATCTCCCCCTTTGGCATTGATGGCAACACTTAGTCAAAAATGACTAAGTGTTTACACTATGCTCCCCCTTGGCTGATGCTCTGTCTTTATATACATTTTTCGGAGCTCCCCCTTAGTTGGATTCCTTATTTTTCACTGCTCCTTACTCCCCCTTTGACATCAATGGCAAAGGGTAGGGTCCGCATACCAAATTTTCAAAATTTTAACTATACTTAGCCGCATAAGTATAAATATACAATTTGTACTCACATATACTTAAGTATGTCTGAAAAAGTATTCTTCAACTGTACAACTTCTATTGCCCAACTCTACTTCATCCTGTCCAAAATTGAGATGTGACCACTCAACAGGAAAGCAAATGCTTTAGCCTTCTTAAGATCTGTCGGATCAGTGGTCTGGGCTGTAATCTGAGCATCATTTATGGCCTCATGCATGGCCTCTAACTTAGGGATAATAATCCTTCTAAGTTCACGCATCCGGTTAATTATGTTCTTCGTTTCCTTCTCAAAATTCTTTATTGCATTTGTGATTGCAATAGTCTGACACTCTTGATTTATTATGGAGGATGAAAGAGGATCAAAACTTTGAGACAAGCTTAGCAATTTGTCCTCTTGCTCTTTTATTTTCTTCTCAATCTCCACTGTTACTTTGGACCAGGAGATACAAAATTTGTATATTTCACCACCATCCTTAAGAGCATTTTCTAATCTCTTTATCCCAATGTTCATGTTTCTCCTATCATTAATGATCAAACCCTGAACCTCAGAGAACCTTTTATCCAAAAACTCCTTCCGAAACTTTTCTTCAGCTAATTTTTCTAGAGAATCAAAATGTGTACTAACACTGTTGACTAAGGTTTTGAGATTACCGGAAGAGGAGGCTGTGGGATCTTTTTGAAATGATGGCATAATCTTTTCTAGCACTCCGGAAGTAGCTTCTATCATCTCACAGTCTTCCATATGAGACTTTAGGAGTTTTTCATTAGCCTTAGCATTAGCAAATGAAGCTATCTTCATTGTCTGTACCGAAGAAAGAGAATCAAAATTGAATGGACCTTGTAGAAGCTCCGGTTCATCAATCTCCATTGTTTCTTTGTTCAGGAATTCTTGGACAATTTGTGCAGTGTCTCTTGCTGGAGACAGATGTTTCTTTTCTTCTGTAGCTTTGGAGCTATCCTTAGGAGTTTTCTCTCCTTCTATATTCTCACCACTAGCAGTTGTGATCTTCTCTGCTAAAGTCTTCTGTCCTTCTGCAACCTTAGCACTGTCATCTTCTTTTTCTTTTGCCTCTGCTTCTTTCTCCTATGATTTTTCTTCTCCTTTAGATCCAGAGACTGTAGGAGAAACCGGAGGAGAAATGTTAGTCTGTTCGGGGCTCACCTCTTCTAACATTTTCTTAGGAGTTTCTTCTGCAACATTTGTGGTGGAGGGGTCAGTCCCAAGTCCTCTATGATAGGAAGATTAAATCTTTTGAAGGTTTTCCAGAGAATCTCTTCAGTGTCCTTGGCTACCTTGTCAGTCTCACCAAGCATAAGCTAATTCATCCTTGCTTTGCTCCTGAATTCATCCTTGCAATCTTTGAATACCATGTTCATTATTTTGGGATCAATTGAAGGATATAGCTGAATAGCTATCTGTTCCAGGATGTCAAGGTCTTTTGCCATGGCATTGGTCTTTCTCATTTCCAACTCCTTTTCTAGGCTCTTAGGAATTAACGAGATAATTTCAATAAAAGCTTTATTGTAAATGTTCAAGAACTTAACTGTGGCTTCCTCCAGAATCTTTTTATCTGCTTCATTGTAGTCATCATAGAATTCTGTTAAGGGTTGTAGGTTCCCATCCATTGTGACTGCTTTTACTACATCATCTAAGGAGAGAGTGAGTTTTTCAATAAATTCCTCTTCCTTCTCTTCCTTGTCTTGTTGTGGAAGGTTTACCGAATCCTTTCTTCTTCTGTTTCTTTATTTCCTTTACCCCCTCATCTGATTCGGTTTCCTCTTCATCTCTTAGGATAACATATGACCTTGTTGCCTTTTTCTTTGTTCTCTTTTCTCCTTTTCCGGATGTCTAGACTTCCGGTTTTCAGCTTTTAGCAGGGACAGGGGTTGGTTTCTTTGATGATCTGGTCCGAGTGGAAGTTTCTACCGGAGCACTTTTCTTGCTTCCCTTTTCTGCCTCTTTCTTCTCTTCCTCAGCTTTTTGTCTCTTTTCCCGATTGGCATCAAGTGCCTCCTTTGAGATGCCAAAGCCTTGGGCAATATGTTCTACTTCTTTTCTCACCTTTCTTTTCATCTCTGGTTCTCTGAGTTCCACATGAATTTTAACACTCAGCTCCTCAAAGGTTCCAAACATTTATGCCTTTGGATCTTTAGGCTGACTTAGCATGTGTTGAACATGCAGCTCTACAATTTGTTCATCAACTTCATACCCCATGGGCATGATCCAGACTATCCTTGGTTCTACTGCCTCCATTAGGCACTGATCAGTCTCTACCATAAAGCAGACTGTGTCTTTATATTTCTCAACAAGAGACTGGGGAATCCTTTCTCTTGTTTGCATCATGTTCTGAAATTTCTTAAAGTATCCCCACAGAGCTGTATTTTGTGCTTGGTTATCACCAAGTCCATGCAAATAATCTCTGATTTGGATAGCTACTGGCCTATCACTCTCCCATACCCAGCCATTAGATCCGGGAAGCTCATTCATGAAGTAGAAGAATAAGCACAAAATTAATCTACCATACTTGAATGAATTCTTTTTATCTTTCTTGATTTTCTGCAGATTCTCTAAGAGTTGGTTTAGGAGAAGCTGATAGAGATCATAGTCTGCATCCTTTCTTAACATTTCATAAGATGTATAGATGGCAGTTCCAGGTACTGAATTTTCTCTGCTAGAATGATATATTTTATATCCAATGATCATGGAGGCAAACTTGACATCCGGATCAGTGACGTCATCTACTATCATTGCTCTTTTGTCAAACTTAGATTCGGTAGCCTCACTCATAGTTTGGTTCTTTACAGATTTGAGAATAGGAATCCCAACGGATGAGTGTAATCCGGTAACTGCCCTGATGGCATCTTTAGTGATCTTGAATGGTCCATTCAACCACATGAAGTTGTCATGTATTCTGCTCAGAATGTACCTAACCCATTCATCCTTTGTAAAACAGGGGAAGTGTATGTATTGTGCAAAATGTTTGTTCCGGAGACCCTTGTATTGGGATTTGAGCTCAAATGAATCATCTAACAGTTGTTTGTGATAGATATCTCTTAGTTTGAATTCCCCAAACTCTTCAACATTTGCGTGTATATAAACCCTAATATCTTCGGTGTGCAAAACACCATGCGGAACACTGGAAAATGCACCTAGGGGGTCTACCTCCAAGGATTTGTATGGATGTTTCTTAAATGTAGGGCGAGGTCTATCAGAAATCTTTACAATATTTGGAGTACCCATTATCAAGAGATTTGCAGTGAGATATTTGAAAACTAAAAATACCTTTTGCGCCTTTCGGTTTCACGGAGTTGGTTGGATTGATCTCTGGAAGAAATAACTTCTGCAAGTGATCTTCGATGAACTTGAGGAATTTTGTTGCAGAGCTCCGCTTTTCGTTTCTTCTTGAGTGCAGAATGAACAAGTGATTAATGAAAAACCCTTATATTGCTCCGCAAGCCCCAATATCAGATTGCAATAAATGCTCGACCTACATTATTTTAGTTTGCCTTATTCGAGTGATTTGAAGGACCAGATCAACCCTGATCTTTAAACAACTTGCGGATCTTCCAAATCTTAACCACAGTTTGTTTGAATATATCCCTTATGACTCCTTCAATCCGCAACTCTTCTTGTGCCAGTTTCGGCACCAATTGACTGGCTAGGGGAACAAGGTTTTCTTTGTGTCTCCCCCTGAGCCAGAACTCACTTTTTAATTTCTGGAAGGAATATCAGCACCAAAGTCTGGTGCGGATGCAACCTCTACATTCTCAGTACTTTTCTTCACCCAAATCTTGTTCATCTCACTTTTAACTTCATTCGCATTCATCTTTTGTTTACCCTTATCTTGATTCTGATTATGATATACCGGACCTCTTTTGTCCTGATTCTTGCTTCTACAGACTTTTGCACTATGACCGGACCTATTACAGATTTGGCAAACAACATTTCTTTGCATATTTGACTAATATCCTCTTGTTCTGCATTGATTAGCCATATGACCTATTCTATTGCATGCAAAGCATCTACCATTGAATGATTTGTTCATTTGCATATTTCTGCATTCATGAGACTTGTGACCATACCTTTTGCAGTTAAAACACTATCCGGAGAAGGATGAATTAGTCTGATTCATTCTCTTTCTGCACTTATTAGCTTTGTGACCAAAGTGATTGCAGTTGTGGCAGTATCCATTGAAAGATGGATATCTTTGAGCCTTGGGTTGTCTTACCGAAGGTCTTCTAGGCCTGTTCCTTAGATTTTCTGATTCAAAATTCTTCTGACCGGATCCGGAGCTTTCTCCTTTCTCATATCCCAAACCACACTTGTCATATGCCCTCTTTTAACTTCCAAGAAGAACTTCAAGTTGAGCAGAACTTATCTTGAATTTCTCTTTATATTCATTTGCTGTTTGAAGATCCCTTTTGAGAGAGACAATTTGATCCTCAAGTTTTTCTTCATTATCTTTGGCATCTTCAAGATCAAATTCAAGATGTCTGATGATTCTATCCACCTGGTGGCAATCTTTTGATTTCTCCTTGAGAGATTGTCTTAGATTGTCTTCAGTTTTTCTTTTCTCTTCAATCTCTTGGGTAAACTTTATAACTCCTGATTCCATTTCATGTCTTACCATAATGATTTCTTTTGATAACTTTTTACATAACTTGGTTTTCTCAATCAGCTTTTCATTTGCATTATTTGCTTCACTTTGTCTTGCCAATTGTTGAAGCAATTCCTTTCTCTTTTTCATAGAGAGACTTAATTTGTCTTTCAGTTCTCTCATGAAATCATCAGCCTGTTTAAGTCTTTCCTTTAATTCATTGACCTCATAGTTTGACTGTTCAAGATCCTCAAGGGAAGTCTTGAGTTGCTCTTTTAAACCATATGCATCCATTTGGATTCACAAATCTTCCTTGAGCTGTTAGACTCTTGTTAGGAGGAACTTAGCTCTGATACCAATTGTTGATAACTGAGAGGGGGGGTGAATCAGTTATCCTAATTATTTCTTCTTCTTGAACTTTCTTATTAATCAGTGCAGCATTAATTCAAACAAGCAAACATAACCATGAAAGGAGATACACATGACACAATATTTTTAACGTGGAAACCCTGTTAAGGGAGAAAACCACAGGGTGATTAACCCAAAGATTATTCTGTGTTAGAAGAATAAGGAATTACAAAAGTGGCACTTGCCAATTAGGGCTCACTGCCCGAGCACGCTGCTCACAAGAGGCACACTGCCTACAAGAGACTCACTATCTATAAGGAGAATGTTATACAATACTTGAACTGATTAGGAGCATCCACAAATGCTGGAGTTCAGTTCCAGTTAGGCTCAGTATATTGATCTATTGCACTTCATCTTTCCTCTTCTCTTTTGTTACTTTCCTTTCACATTCCGGATCTTCCTTACTGCTTCTGCTCTGTACTTTTGCTTTTATTCGCACATCCTTCACAACAACAACACCTCTCACAACTAAATCCATTGTGTATATATATCCGCACAAGTAATTTCATCATCTTTCTAGTCGGCACCCAGAATAGTCAATCTTTTCACTAATTCTGATCTGTCGGCTGAATCCTTGCACATTAAGTAATACGGATCAAGTATATGCTTGTAAAAATCATTAATCATGTCGGCAAAACATGTTTCATGCCTTCATAACCTTTACCACAATCAGTAATACATCCGGAAAGTAGTTTGATGTTCTGTCAGTCAGTTCTTCCTCTGTTCACACTGTCACTCAAGAATCCGGTACTCAACTTGATGCAGGAGCATCCAGGGTGTAAGAGCAATCTTGCATCAACCAAAAAAATAAATAAATAATAATAATAATAATAAAATGTGTTGTTTCTTTTCAATAAGGGCTAAATTTGGCAGGGTTACTATTTTCAGTAAGTTTGCATTTGTGCACGGTTGGATACAACATTTTACACGGACCTCCAGAATGGTGAATTGAAGCTAATGGTGAAGAAATCACTTCAATATCATTTGTCATTTGTGAGATATTAAAATTTCAAATTCCAAAAATCCTATTGAAATATTCAAAGTCAAATTTGAGGCACTTAGAGGCTCCGGATGGGCCTGAAATTTGGCGGGAACCCCAAGTAGTCTACCTATCGGTACTACTTGCAACACCATCGTCTTTTCGAGAGCTTTCCGAAAAGGTATTATAATTGAAAATCCAACGGTCAGATTGAAAGTTATCGCCCCGCGAAGTTGACCTATTTTTGGAGGGACATGTAAATTTCGAAATTAAGTTGGTGGTCACCAAAAGGGCTATATATAACCATTTTTGGGAACCCTTAAGGAAGGAGAGTTAAGGGGGAAGGTGTAGAGTCAAGAAAGGCGGGAAATTAGAAACCCTAGTTGATTTGAGGATTACAAAAGGTTGAAGATTTTAGAGTTTTGGGAGAGGGAGCTGTAATGTGTTGCAACCTGTAGGGGATTAATCCTCTGATTGTATTTGAGCTTCTATACTGTAATGTTTTTCCCATATTAATAAAATATCATTCTAATTTTCTGTGTGCAATTTCTGTTATTGTGTTTTATGATTTACCCATTCATCAAGTGGTATCAGAGCGAGGGTTCCTGAGTGTGTAGACAGACCGCCAACCGTGAGGTAGTTTACACCAAGACCTGAGGTTGTGGGTTTGCTGCATAGATCAAGATGCCTCCACGAAGAAACCGTGGTGGGAGGAATGCTTTGACGGAAGAGGGTTTTAGAGCCCTGCAAAGACAAATCGATACATTGCAAGAGGAGCTGCAAAGAGGATTCGAGCTGGGAAGGAGAGAGGAAAGCGAAGATGAAGCTGAAGAAGAGCTATCTGAGGAAGAACAAGAAGCTGCAGGAGATCCTGCAGAAGTTAGGTTGTTGAGGGCCATTTCAAAGATCGGAAAGAGGCCCAGGATTGAAGTTTCTACCTATTCTGGAGATTTGAATCCGAAACAACTTATTGATTGGATCAATGATATGGAGGAGTGTTTTGAGTATGAAGATGTGGAAGACCCTGAACGGGTCAAGTTTGCAAAGACAAAGTTGAAGGGCCATGCCAGTATTTGGTGGAAGGAGGTCCAGTTAGAGAGAAATAGAAGAAGAAAAGCAAAGATTACCAGATGGGATCGGATGGTGGAGAAATTGAAGAAGCAGTTCATTCCTGTGGACTATGAGATGGAGTTGTTGAAGAAGTTGCAAGGATTGAAGCAAGGTAACAAGTTTGTTAAGGAGTATACAGAAGATTTTTATAAAATCACTATCAGGACAGGCCATGGAGAGGCCAACAAGGAGAAGGTGGCCAGTTACATTAACGGGTTGAGGCCAAGTATTCAAGAAGAGTTGAGCCTAGTCAAAATGACCACCATAGAAGATGCGTACCAGTTTTCCCTGAAGGTGGAAGAGAAGCTGAATAAGAGATTTGAAAGCAAGCAAAGGGGAAGAGGTCAAGGTGGAAGGACTGGCGGAAGACCCTATGGAGGCCGAAATGAAGAACCAAAGAAAAGTGAAGAAGCTGGAACCAGTCGAAATCAGAGAGGAGATAATACCTACCGCCCTCGTGACCAGAATAATGGCAAGCAAAGAGGAAGAGGAAGAGGTAGACTTGGGCAAGGACCTGGAAGAGGAGGTTTTAGAGGAACATGTTTCCAATGTGGAGAAGAAGGGCATCGAGCATACGAGTGTCCGCAACATCAAGGATGAATAGAAGACCTGAAGGTAGTGCACGAGTTACACATGTGGATGAAGATGCACAGTCTGAGCGCTCCGAAGATGCAGAAAGGGGAGAAACCCTAGTTGTCAGAAGAACTTTGTTGAATGAGGAGAAAGAACCCAATCAGAGGAAGAGTTTATTCCGCACAAGGTGCAAATGTGAAGGTAAGTGTTGTGATATTATTATTGACAGTGGAAGCACTGATAATCTTGTTTTAGAGGAGATGGTTGACAAGTTGAAGTTGACAAGAAGAAAGCATCCGCATCCATACCAGATTGCGTGGTTGTAGAAGGACCATAGAGCTTTGGTCAATGAACAGTGTTTAGTGAAGTTCAAGATTGGTGACTGCCATGATGAGGTGTTGTGTGACATCATACCGATGGATGCATGTCATATGTTATTAGGGAGGCCGTGGCAGTATGATAGGAGCACTGTCCATGATGGCCGTGCAAACACATACTCCCTAACAAAGGATGGAGTCTGTCATAAGTTGAAGCCTTTGAAGGAGGTGGAAGAAAAGGTATGTAGTACTGCCAGAATTTACTTGGTAGATGGTAGAAAGTTTTTGGAGGGTATGAAGCATGAGCGTAATTGCTTTGCATTGATTCCTAAGATCAGTCAAGAGAAATGTGAAGATGTACCAGCAGAAGTCTCAGAAATGTTGGAAGAATTTCAAGATATTGTCTCTGATAATGTACCAGAAGGTTTACCACCAGTGAGGAAGATAAGTCATCAAATGGAGTTGATACCGGGAGCTAGTTTGCCAAATAAGGCAGCCCATAGAATGACTCCAGCAAAGAATGAAGAGTTGAATAGACAAGTTCACAAGCTGTTAAGGAAGGGACTGATAAGGGAGAGCCTAAGTCCATGTGCGGTACCTGCAGTACTAGCACCAAAGAAAGATGGAGAGTGGAGGATGTGTACAGATTCCCGAGCCATCAACAAGATCACAATCAAGTACAGATTTCCATTGCCGAGAATGGATGACATAATGGATTGTTTGAGTGGAGCCAAGTACTTCATGAAGATTGATCTGAAGAGTGGGTATCACCAGATTCGAATCAGAGAAAGAGATGAATGGAAGACAGCGTTCAAGACAAAGGAGGGTTTGTATGAGTGGTTAGTCATGCCATTTGGGCTAACCAATGCACCGAGCACATTCATGCGGCTCATGAACGAGGTACTAAAGGAATTTTTGGGAAGTTTTGTTATTGTTTATTTAGATGACATTTTGATTTTCAGTAAGACTTGGGATGAGTATTTAATGCATATCAGAAGAGTTTTAGAGAAGCTGAGGGAGGACAAGTTGTTGATCAATCTGAAGAAATGTAGTTTTGCAAAGAAGGAGTTGGTATACCTGGAATTTGTTGTCTCAGAGAAAGGTCTTAAGATGGACCCAGAGAAGGTGAGGGCTATTGTTGAATGGCCTACGCCAAGGAGTGCTTTCGAGGTAAGATCTTTTCATGGTTTGGCAAGTTTTTACAGAAAGTTTATCAAGAATTTCAGTAGCATTTGTGCACCCCTAACTGAGACAATGAGAGGGGATAGAAAAGAGTTTAGATGGACTAAAGGAGCAGACAAGAGCTTTGATACATTGAAGCAGAAAGTCGTAGAACAATCTGTGTTGGCACTTCCAGATTTCAATAAGGTATTTCAGGTAGATTGTGATGCTAGTGGTAGTGGTATAGGAGCTGTTTTAAGTCAAGAAGGCAAGCCCATTGCCTATTTTAGTGAGAAGCTTAATGATGCCAAGAAAAAGTATTCTGTTTATGATCAAGAGTTTTATGCAATAGTCCAGGCTTTGAAGAAATGGAGACATTATTTGTTGCTAAAAGAGTTTGTTTTATATACTGATCATCAGGCTTTGCAGTATCTTAATAGTCAAGGAAAGTTAAATCAAAGGCACTTAAAATGGGTTAAGTTTTTGCAGAGTTATACTTTTGTTTTGAAGCACAGGAGTGGGAAGTCCAATAGGGTTGCAGATGCCTTGAGCAGAAGGCGAAATTTGTTGACGAAAATGAAGATAGAGGTTGTTGGGTTTGATGAACTCAAAAGTTTGTATCCTGAAGATCTAGATTTTGCAGAGGCTTGGAAAGCTTGTTTGGAACCTGTTACTTTGGACAGGACAAAATGGTTGGATTACATAATCCAAGATGGCATGTTGTTTAGAGGAAGCCAGTTGTGCATTCTGAGGAGTTCCATGAGAGAGAACCTGATTAAGGAGAAGCATAGTGGAGGATTAGCTGGACACTTTGGACGAGACAAGACCATTGCTATTGTTGGTGAACATTATTACTGGCCACAATTGCAGCAAGATGTGAGGAAATTTGTGTAGAGTTGCAGAGTGTGTCAGATGGCAAAAGGAACAAGTCAAAATACAGGG
The DNA here is from genome assembly GCA_027924645.1 of Cunninghamia lanceolata. NCBI lineage: Eukaryota > Viridiplantae > Streptophyta > Pinopsida > Cupressales > Cupressaceae > Cunninghamia > Cunninghamia lanceolata. Next base: position 21,120,177 of record BSBN01001965.1, read on the forward strand.
CTATATCAGCCATTACCTATACCAGAGAAGCCATGGGATGATATTAGTATGGATTTTGTTCTTGGTTTACTAAGGACACAAAGAGGGCATGATTCCATTTTTGTGGTGGTGGATAGATTCTCAAAGATGGCCCATTTTATTCCTTGCAAGAAGACTAATGATGCTATTCACATTGCAGAGTTATTTTTCAAGGAGGTGGTGAGACTACATGGTCTACCTAAGAGCATAGTTTCAGATCGAGATACCAAGTTTGTTGGTTATTTCTAGAGAACATTGTGGAAGAAGTTGAAGACAGATTTGAAGTTTAGTTCTGCACACCATCCACAGACTGATGGACAGACAAAAGTGGTGAATAGGAGTTTGGATAATGCATTTGAGGTAGAGTTTGAAGAAGCACAATTCAGGAAATGCATTTGAGGTAGAGTTGCCTGATGACATTAATATTTCACCAGTGTTCAACATTTCAGATCTGACAGAGTATCATGATGATGGACTTGATAAAGGAACACAGTGGGACATTCCAGCATCTACTTCAGAGAAGGAGGAGATAGAGGGCATTCTGGATAGCCGTGTGGGTAAGAGTACAAGAAACAGACAGTATACAAAATACTTGGTGAAATGGAAAGGAAGGCCTGTTGAAGATTCATCATGGTTATCTGAGACTGAGGTTAATCGTTTTGGTTTCCCTCTAACACATGAGAAGTGACAGGGTCACTTTTAAAATTACCTCGGGTGTCTGATGCAGGAGCATCCAGGGTGTAAGAGCAATCTTGCATCAACCAAAAAAAAAAAAAAATAATAATAATAATAATAAAATGTGTTGTTTCTTTTCAATAAGGGCTAAATTTGGCAAGGTTACTATTTTTTGTAAGTTTGCATTTGTGCACGGTTGGATACAACATCTTACACAGACCTCTAGAATGGTGAATTAAAGCTAATGGTGAAGAAATCACTTCAATATCATTTGTCATTTGTGAGATATTAAAATTTCAAATTCCAAAAATCCTATTGAAATATTCAAAGTCAAATTTGAGGCACTTAGAGGCTCCAGATGGGCCCGAAATTTGGCGGGAACCCCAAGTAGTTTACCTATCGGTACTACTTATTGCACCATCGTCTTTTCGAGAGCTTTCTGAAAAAGTATTATAATTGAAAATCCAACGGTCGGATCGAAAGTTATGGCCCCGCGAAGTTGACCTATTTTTGGAGGAAGATGTAAATTTCGAAATTAAGCTGGTGGTCGCCAAAAGGGCTATATATAACCATTTTTGGGAACCCTTAGGGGAGGAGAGTTAAGGGGGAAGGTGTAGAGTCAAGAAAGGCAGGAAATAAGAAACCCTAGTTGATTTGGGGATTACAGAAGGTTGAAGATTCTAGAGTTTTGGGAGAGGGAGCTGTAATGTGTTGCAACCTGTAGGGGATTCATCCTCTGATTGTATTTGAGCTTCTATACTATAATGTTTTTCCCATATTAATAAAATATCATTCTACTTTCTATGTGCAATTTTTGTTATTGTGTGTTTTATGATTTACCCCCTTCATCACAACTATTCATATCTTTTTCCTCATCTATCACCGGAGGCTAAATCCTTGGAATATACCACTCAAGGTAGTCCTCGTGACTTCCCCAAATCCGCACTTCACCAAGATACTTCCTTTGAGAGATCCGGACCTGTCTGTCGGACCTTGCCACATGCTCTGTTCTTGTTTACCGGACCACAACATTCTTCACTCTGACTTCCGGTAGAGACACACTATGTCCTGCGGATGTGTGGGATGAACTTTGTTGTCATCAATGACAACAATCATGAATCCATATAGTGTCTCTTGCCAATAAAAGTGTCCCTACAATGGCCTAGTGTACAAATGATGTAAATCTGTATAAAAGTTGAAAATTGTACTTAAGCCTTAACTGAACTTAACTCCACACATCCCAAGAATATAAATTTGATGTTTACATTTCCTATTCCCTATCTTGGATCAAACCCGTTGAACTATATATATATATATATATATATATATATATATATATATATATATATATATATATATATATATATAATATATAATATGCAAATTTTTTTTGTTGTTTGTGCATTTTACTCCGTTTTGCTCCTTAGAAGCCTTTTTTTAAAATTTAAAATCGCTTTGAAATCTGTGGTTGGATGGCGTTAAGTCAGTTTCACTCCCCTACATATTTCCATTGCGAAGTTGTGATTGTGAGGTTAGGCTTCATCTCCATTCTAATCCATTCCCTTTTTGAGTACGTAATTCATCTACATTCTAATCCATTCCCTTTTCAAGTACGTAATTCAATACTATACTACTCAACTTTTATTGTTTTGACTTTTTAACACACCACCAAATATGTTGCTTATTGCTTTGTTAATTACAAACTTTTTGATAATAAAGGCATTATAAAAGCCTCATTAGTTCATTCTTCCTTAACGCTAATCTACCCTAATTAAATGAATAAACATCAAAATTAAAATGTATTAAGGCTACCTATGATTTAAATGCCCTCTTTGATTTAAGACTTTAAAAGTTTTTAAGAGGATTTTATCTCTGTACAATATAATATTATATAATAAAACCATATAATATATTATATATATTGTATATTTATATTAAATATATTATATATATGTAATATTTATATTACATATAATCTATATAATATAATCTATATATTATTATAAAATAAATAAGATAGAGGAAATACGATGGCGTTCCTGTCTACGTCTTTGAGGGCCGAGCTAGGGCATCCGAGCCCTAGCTCGTGATCAGACTTTTATGTGTCCTACGTGGTCTGGGTGGGGTCTCTTTGTGATTTCCGGGGGGGGGGTTTGCTTCGCCTTAGTTGTTGTGTGCTCTCTTTTCTTGGGGTTCGCGACCTGTGGTGGCTTTGCTTCTACACTCTTTGTTCGCTCGGGTGTTTCCTTGATGCCCTGCGTGGTGAGTCCGTTGTTGGTGGTTCTGCGGTGGTGATCGGTGGTCCTTGCAAGTGTTTTACTACAGCAGGGTGTTGCTTCAGGGTGCGTAGGGCGTGTTGAGCCTGAGGTTTTTGTTGTGGCGTTTCTTTCTCTCTATCTGGTGCAGGTGAGGGCTAGTTTGGGTGGTGGTTGTTTGTGCAGAGAGCGGGCGGGGGAGGTGGTGTGGGCTTGCCCCACACTTACCCATTTGTAGGTTGTGCTTTTCTATATAGGGTTTGATGGCCTTTTTGAAGGGTGAGGCTTCAGGGATGTCTTCTGATTTGGATTTTCGGACAGCGATAGGCTCGAAGTCTCCAGATCAAGACATGAAGACTTTCAACAATAATCTTTTCACTCTAGAATCAGGTTTCGTGGTGCAGATGCGCCTAATGGTGCATGGATCCCTAAGGTTAACGACTGTCTTGAGCGCTGCAAAGAGAGGCCAAAGCTAGTCATTCCGCTGGAGATGATTGCCGAAGACATTGATTATTATTCAAATCATTCCTTGTATTGCAAATTTTTGGGGATGAGGACTTCGCTACAGTTTTTGGAATCTTGGGCCTAGAGGACTTAGGCACCGGAAGGTGAAATGGACATCATGATGCTAGCAAATAGTTATTTTATGGTCACTTTTAACTGTTTGGTTGACCGTAATAAAGTCTTTGCCGAGGCCCTTATTTCCATAACCAGGTGGGGTTGTTTATCAAGCCATGGCATGTAGGCTTTATCCCCTCAGAGGAGTTGCCAAATCATGTTTCGGTGTGGGTTTGTTTACCCTGATTTTTGGTGGAATGTTGTCGGGAAGATACTTTGCAGCTGCTTGCATCTCTGCTGGGGAAGCCAGTCGGCTCTTCAATGTCAACCTTAGGGAAAAAGGTTATGACTTATGCCCGCATCTGTGTTGAAATTGATCTTAGCAAGCTCTTGCTCGATGTTGTGGATATGTGTGCAGGTTCTTTCTCATGGGTGCAGCAGTTGGACTACGAGACTCTTCCTTTCCGCTGTCGTCATTGTCATGCTTACGGTCATCTGCAACGAAGGTGTCCTAAATCAAAGCCCTTCGACTCTCAGCCTTCTCAACCTCCTCACAACCCCCCTGGGGCTGATAAGGGAAAGGGTCTTGTCCCTGGTGAGGTGGCTGATGCTGAGGGTTTTGTTCCGGTCAAGGCTCGTAACAGGAATAGGGGTCAAAAGCGGACCTTAAAGGAAAGACAAGAGGAGGATTCGTTTAACAGGTTTGAGATTTTGGATGATCTCAATCAGCAGGAAGTGAACCCAGGGTTGATGAGTTTGGATTAGGTGGTTGAGGGTCCAGCCCAGGAGATCAATACTTCTGGTGCTTCAACAGAACCACAGGATGATGAGGCTTTGCACATGGATACGGATCAGTAGATGGTGGTTTCAGTGGTGCCGGTTCCTTCTGTTGAAGCCTCGAAAGTTGGTGGGGATTCTTCTCTTGCTGGGAGGCCCGGGGGCTCAGGTGCAGCTAGGAGTAGTAAATCTTCTCCTCATTTGGGCCTTATGCAAAGGGACCTTAAGAAGGGTGGGGCAGAGAAATCTGTCAAACTAGGTAGAAAGAAGGATCTGGAAAAGATCAAAATGATGGGTGAGACTTTGGTGGAGTCAGGGTCAGTAAAGACTCTGGATTCTCACTTTTCGAGTCCCTTGAAATGATTGTGTTATCATGGAATGTAAGGGGCTTGAACAGCAGCCCTAGACAAAAAGTTGTTCACGATTTGGTTAGAAATCAAGGTCCTGATGTTCTTTTTTCTGCAGGAGACCAAGCTTACAGTTGAGTCTATGTTCAGTCTGGCGCCTAAGCTGTGGAGGAACGGGGATTGCCAATGCACTGGGGCCCATGGATCTTCAGGGGGTTTAGCTTGCTTATGGAACCCGCGGAAGATCAGTCCTCTTTGGTGGTTGTCTTCTAAGTTTGCTATGACTATGATTGCTTCCAGTTTTGAGATGGGGGAAGTCTTACTCCTCTCTAATATCTATGCTCCTACTGACTTGCGGGGTAAACAATCTCTTTGGGCCCATATTAGTTTTGTCCGCAGTTTGGCTCCTCTCCATCCTTGGATTTTGGTTGGAGATTTTAATGCTATTTTAGAGCTGGCTGAAAAGCGAGGTGGTATGGCAAGGCTAGATCCCTCTGCACTGCTTATGCATAGTTGCATTGATGCTTTGAATTTAGTTGATATTAAGCCCAATAATGGTCAGTTTACTTGGAACAATCGCAAGGTTGGGGATAATTGTATTGCCAAGAGATTGGATCATTTTTTGGTTTCCTGTTACTGGGTTGGTGGGATGTGGTCTTCGTGTTCTGAAATCTTGGACTGGAGGGGATCCGATCACTGGACTATCAAGATTACTAACGTGTCAACTTATGTGCCTCGTTCTCCTTCCTTTAGATTTCTTCTCATGTGGTTGCGAGACCAGTCTCTGTTCGATTGTGTGGCCAAATGGTGGAGGTGTGGTAGACCTGCTTATGGTACAGCGATGTATACCTTTGCTAAGTTGCTGCAGTATGTGAAATATAAGCTCAAGTGGTGGAATCATCAATGCTTTGGGAATATTTTTCATGCTAAAGTAACTACTCAGGCTAAGTTGGATGGTATCATGAGACTGATAAGGGAGGATGGGGTGACTGAAGAATTACTTCAAGACGAAGCTCAGGCTCTGAAAGCTTTGGAGGAGTGTGAGCTTCGGGAGGAGCTATTTTGGAAGCAAAAGGCTCGGATAGAATGGCTTCAGGAAGGGGACAAAAATACCGCCTTTTTCTTCAATTTGGCGAAAGCCAGGAGGCATGGAAATTCTATCTCAGTTTTGGTTAATAATAGGGGTGAGCGGCTTTCCTCCTATCCTGAGATGTCGGGTGAGGCGGTGCAGTACTTCTCCTCTCTTTTTTGGGAAGCTTCACATGGGGGGTCACCTGAAGAAGCCCAAGTTCTCTCCTGTATTCCCCCTCTGGTGACTAGAGAAATGAATGAGCTTTTTATGAAGGATATCACTCTTGAGGAGCTCGAGGAGACTATTTTCCAGATGAAGACAGGGAAAGCCCCTGGTCCTGATGGCTTCCCGGTTGAGTTTTACCAAGATTTATGGGACATTATCAAGTTGGACCTCTTAGCGGTTGTCCAAGAATCTCAACGGAATAAGCAAATGCTTAGGGCTTCAAATGCGACCTTTCTCACCCTCATACCCAAGTGTGAAGGGGCAGATAGGCTAAGTCAATTCCGCCCCATTTCTCTTTGCAATGTTATTTATAAAATTATTTCTAAGATTATTGCTGATAGGTTAAAAAGGAGGCTAAAAGAGCTGATTTCTGAGGAGCAGAGTGGCTTTGTGGAGGGCAGGCAAATTTTGGATGGTATTGTTATTGCTACTGAGTCCATTTACTCTATGGCCAGCTACAAAGATAAGGTGATGTTTATTAAGTTGGATATGGCTAAGGCCTATGATAGGGTCCGGTGGTCCTTCCTTTGGAAGACTCTCAGTGCCTTTGGTTTTGGGGAAGACTGGATCTAGTGGGTTATGAGCTGCATTACTTCAGTTTCCTTCTCAGTGCTTATTAATGGGGAACACACGGAGTTATTTGGTACTTCTAGGGGGCTTCGTCAGGGAGATCCCTTGTCTCCGTATTTGTTTCTTCTCCTTGCTGAGGATTTGGGGAGGCTGATTAGAAGAAACCTGGATGATGGTCTCATTCAGGGTTAGCGGTGGGGTGGTGATTTGCCTCCGCAGTCTCACCTACAGTTTGTGGATGACACTGCTCTGATGGGCATGGCTACAATGAGAGAAGCTGTTAATTTGCGCAGGGTGTTGGATGTTTACCTAATTGCATTAGGTCAATTGATCAATGAAGACAAGTCTTCCATCTTCTTCTTCAATACTCTGGGCCTCATCCAGCAGAGGATTGCTCAGACTCTTCATTTTCAGATTGGGACTCTCCCTTTGGTCTATCTGGGTATTCCTATCTCGGTTGGTCATTTACCCAGGGAGTCTTGGCAGAATATTTTGGACAAATTTCAAGAGAAAGTTAATCACTGGACTCATCGGTGGCTAGCTTTTGTTGGGCGTGTTCAGTTAATTAAGTCGGTGGTGCAAGTTGCCTCGATGGGATTTGTTAAGGAGTTAGATTTGGTTGCTAGATAATTTTTATGGGCTAGTAGTCTGGCTTCTTCCAAATGGAGTTTGGTTAGATGGGAGGTAGTTTGTAGCCCAAAACAGTATGGGGGTCTTGGTTTACGGAAGTCGGACTTGACTGGAGTTGCTTTGGCTATGAAGTTGTATTGGCATTGGTGCACTGAACAAGATAAGGTTTGGGCAAGGATTCTTTCTCAGAAGTACTTTTCGGGGATCCCTCGATGTGATATTCCTCGCTACCCCCTTATGGGGAAAGGCTCGGTGATTTGGGGTACTCTCAAAAAAGGGGCAGCTCTTATTAAGGAAGGCTTATTCTGGATTTGTAAGCAAGGGTCCAAGGCTCTTTTCTGGACCGATTCTTGGGATGGTTATCCTCCCATTATCTCTCAGTCTCCTAATTTGTTGAATGTTTGCCAGAGATTTCTTGAGGTTGGTTGGTCTCAGGTGGGTGACTTTAAATCCTTTACGTCCTGTGGGCAACTGGAGGTGGCAAGCTGGAAGTCTCTTGGGGCTTGGCCGGTTATTGGTTTGCATGAGGAGCATGTCGAGTTGTTCAGTATCCTCTCTAGTCGGTGGTGTAGTTCCCTCCAGGAGGACGATGTGCTTGCTTGGTCTCCCAATCCTAAGGGAGTCTATAATGTTGCCTCTGGATATTGGGTTTTACTGTCTCATAGAATGGATGGGGAGGAAGTCCAGTGGTGGAGGAAGGTCTGGAACAATTTCTCCTAGCCAAAGTGCAACTGCTTTGTTTGGATGCTAGCCTGGAATAAGTGTTTGACCTAGGACAATATTTGGAAGAGAGGCTTCCAGGGCCCCTCTGTTTGTGTTATGTGTGGGGCGGCTGAGGAAGACTCTGCTCACTTGTTTTTTCGCTGTCCTTTTGCTACTTAGATTTGGCATTTCTGGTGGGATGTATGGTAGAGTCCCTGTGTTCATGCTTCATCCTTGATTGATTTTTGGAATAGTGTGGGTAAATCCCCTTCTATGGCTTCTTTCTTGTAGGAAGTGTGGTTTGGGGGGCCTATCTTCATGTTGTGGCAACTTTGGCTTGAGAGGAATCGGCGTACTTTTTGGGGCAAGAAGAAGATGGTACAACAAGTCTGGCAGAAAATCTTGGGTATGATTCAGGAGACGGTGGAGGCTAAGAGTGAGGTGAGTTTTCCTTTAATTAAGCGGGATGCTAAGGTGGTGGCGAGATTGGCGCTTCAGGGGCTGTCTGTGACTTCAGGAGAGGTCGGAAGGCTAATAAGAGAATTCATAGGAATGGTCGGGTGGCAGCTTCCTCCCGCTGGGATTCTTAAGATTAATACTGATGGATCCTCTAGGGGCAATCCCGGGCCTGCTGGTATTGGGGGGATAGGCAGGGATTCTATAGGCTCGGTGATCTTCTTCTTTTCGGTCCCTGAGGGAATATTTTTCATGCTAAAGTAACTACTCAGGCTAAGTTGGATGGTATCATGAGACTGATAAGGGAGGATGGGGTGACTGAAGAATTACTTCAAGACGAAGCTCAGGCTCTGAAAGCTTTGGAGGAGTGTGAGCTTCGGGAGGAGCTATTTTGGAAGCAAAAGGCTCGGATAGAATGGCTTCAGGAAGGGGACAAAAATACCGCCTTTTTCTTCAATTTGGCGAAAGCCAGGAGGCATGGAAATTCTATCTCAGTTTTGGTTAATAATAGGGGTGAGCGGCTTTCCTCCTATCCTGAGATGTCGGGTGAGGCGGTGCAGTACTTCTCCTCTCTTTTTTGGGAAGCTTCACATGGGGGGTCACCTGAAGAAGCCCAAGTTCTCTCCTGTATTCCCCCTCTGGTGACTAGAGAAATGAATGAGCTTTTTATGAAGGATATCACTCTTGAGGAGCTCGAGGAGACTATTTTCCAGATGAAGACAGGGAAAGCCCCTGGTCCTGATGGCTTCCCGGTTGAGTTTTACCAAGATTTATGGGACATTATCAAGTTGGACCTCTTAGCGGTTGTCCAAGAATCTCAACGGAATAAGCAAATGCTTAGGGCTTCAAATGCGACCTTTCTCACCCTCATACCCAAGTGTGAAGGGGCAGATAGGCTAAGTCAATTCCGCCCCATTTCTCTTTGCAATGTTATTTATAAAATTATTTCTAAGATTATTGCTGATAGGTTAAAAAGGAGGCTAAAAGAGCTGATTTCTGAGGAGCAGAGTGGCTTTGTGGAGGGCAGGCAAATTTTGGATGGTATTGTTATTGCTACTGAGTCCATTTACTCTATGGCCAGCTACAAAGATAAGGTGATGTTTATTAAGTTGGATATGGCTAAGGCCTATGATAGGGTCCGGTGGTCCTTCCTTCGGAAGACTCTCAGTGCCTTTGGTTTTGGGGAAGACTGGATCTAGTGGGTTATGAGCTGCATTACTTCAGTTTCCTTCTCAGTGCTTATTAATGGGGAACACACGGAGTTATTTGGTACTTCTAGGGGGCTTCGTCAGGGAGATCCCTTGTCTCCGTATTTGTTTCTTCTCCTTGCTGAGGATTTGGGGAGGCTGATTAGAAGAAACCTGGATGATGGTCTCATTCAGGGTTAGCGGTGGGGTGGTGATTTGCCTCCGCAGTCTCACCTACAGTTTGTGGATGACACTGCTCTGATGGGCATGGCTACAATGAGAGAAGCTGTTAATTTGCGCAGGGTGTTGGATGTTTACCTAATTGCATTAGGTCAATTGATCAATGAAGACAAGTCTTCCATCTTCTTCTTCAATACTCTGGGCCTCATCCAGCAGAGGATTGCTCAGACTCTTCATTTTCAGATTGGGACTCTCCCTTTGGTCTATCTGGGTATTCCTATCTCGGTTGGTCATTTACCCAGGGAGTCTTGGCAGAATATTTTGGACAAATTTCAAGAGAAAGTTAATCACTGGACTCATCGGTGGCTAGCTTTTGTTGGGCGTGTTCAGTTAATTAAGTCGGTGGTGCAAGTTGCCTCGATGGGATTTGTTAAGGAGTTAGATTTGGTTGCTAGATAATTTTTATGGGCTAGTAGTCTGGCTTCTTCCAAATGGAGTTTGGTTAGATGGGAGGTAGTTTGTAGCCCAAAACAGTATGGGGGTCTTGGTTTACGGAAGTCGGACTTGACTGGAGTTGCTTTGGCTATGAAGTTGTATTGGCATTGGTGCACTGAACAAGATAAGGTTTGGGCAAGGATTCTTTCTCAGAAGTACTTTTCGGGGATCCCTCGATGTGATATTCCTCGCTACCCCCTTATGGGGAAAGGCTCGGTGATTTGGGGTACTCTCAAAAAAGGGGCAGCTCTTATTAAGGAAGGCTTATTCTGGATTTGTAAGCAAGGGTCCAAGGCTCTTTTCTGGACCGATTCTTGGGATGGTTATCCTCCCATTATCTCTCAGTCTCCTAATTTGTTGAATGTTTGCCAGAGATTTCTTGAGGTTGGTTGGTCTCAGGTGGGTGACTTTAAATCCTTTACGTCCTGTGGGCAACTGGAGGTGGCAAGCTGGAAGTCTCTTGGGGCTTGGCCGGTTATTGGTTTGCATGAGGAGCATGTCGAGTTGTTCAGTATCCTCTCTAGTCGGTGGTGTAGTTCCCTCCAGGAGGACGATGTGCTTGCTTGGTCTCCCAATCCTAAGGGAGTCTATAATGTTGCCTCTGGATATTGGGTTTTACTGTCTCATAGAATGGATGGGGAGGAAGTCCAGTGGTGGAGGAAGGTCTGGAACAATTTCTCCTAGCCAAAGTGCAACTGCTTTGTTTGGATGCTAGCCTGGAATAAGTGTTTGACCTAGGACAATATTTGGAAGAGAGGCTTCCAGGGCCCCTCTGTTTGTGTTATGTGTGGGGCGGCTGAGGAAGACTCTGCTCACTTGTTTTTTCGCTGTCCTTTTGCTACTTAGATTTGGCATTTCTGGTGGGATGTATGGTAGAGTCCCTGTGTTCATGCTTCATCCTTGATTGATTTTTGGAATAGTGTGGGTAAATCCCCTTCTATGGCTTCTTTCTTGTAGGAAGTGTGGTTTGGGGGGCCTATCTTCATGTTGTGGCAACTTTGGCTTGAGAGGAATCGGCGTACTTTTTGGGGCAAGAAGAAGATGGTACAACAAGTCTGGCAGAAAATCTTGGGTATGATTCAGGAGACGGTGGAGGCTAAGAGTGAGGTGAGTTTTCCTTTAATTAAGCGGGATGCTAAGGTGGTGGCGAGATTGGCGCTTCAGGGGCTGTCTGTGACTTCAGGAGAGGTCGGAAGGCTAATAAGAGAATTCATAGGAATGGTCGGGTGGCAGCTTCCTCCCGCTGGGATTCTTAAGATTAATACTGATGGATCCTCTAGGGGCAATCCCGGGCCTGCTGGTATTGGGGGGATAGGCAGGGATTCTATAGGCTCGGTGATCTTCTTCTTTTCGGTCCCTGAGGGGATGTAGACCATCAACATGATGGAGGGGCAAGCTATTCTCTATGCTTTTGAGAAGGCTCTTGCCTTGGGCTAGAGACGGATTATTTGTGAATCTGATTCCTAAGTTTTGATCAATTTGCTCATTAAGCAGAAAGTGGTGGATGTCAGTTGGCATTTGGCTTTGATTGTGCAGCAAATTTTGCAGGTTAGTTTGTTAATGGATATGGTCACCTTTGTACATATTCCGCGTGAATGGAATAGGGTTGCAGATTGCTTGGCGAAATGGGTGTCTGAACATTTAGATGGTGGGAGAACTAAGGAGTGGGAACTGGTTCCTCCGATGCTTCGCCTTGATTTGGAGAGAATTATGGATGAGGATAGGGAGGGTTATGGTGCTGGTTAACTTCGGTCTTGTTTAGTTCTTCTGCTTTTGTTGTTTCTTGGGCTTTTGGTCCTCTACTTTCTTTGTAATGCTCTTTGATTTTCAATAAAGTTTTTACCCCTTTTAATTAAAAAAATAAAATAAAATAAGATAGATTATATATAATATAAATATTACATATATATAACATATTATTATAGATATAATTACATATAGATTTTATATAAGACAGATCTAATTAAATAATTAATATACATAATATATTTAATATAAATAATCAAATTTATAATTTGATATTATATGAAAAACTTTTATGTTTAAATTTTATTTGGATTTCATTAAATATTATATTCAAAAGTATATATCAAAATTTTATTTAACATATGATGAAATTGATTTTAATTAAAGATTAGATTATTGGAGTTAAATAAATACATCTACTATTATATATTTATATTAAATTTATTGTAGATTTAATATTTATATATATTTGTTATTTAATTAATTATTTATTTGTGTATAAATATATTTATTTTGATATATTATGTTTAATATAATATGAATTATTAAATGGAGACATAATATATTATATAGAAAGAAATGTTAAAATACAATAAAATACAACAAATTGTATTCTTATAGTCAAATATAAAAATGATAGATAGAACCTGCATATAAAATGAGTTTTAAGATGTTCATTGAATTTGACATAAAAAAATTAATGTCTTTAACTTTTTATGAATCAACCCATCCAAATCAAAATAGGAAACATAAACAGAAAGAAATAATGACTGCCATTTTCCCTGGCCCACACGACAATAGATTGTTGCTCACATGTCCTCCTATTGTAATTGATGAGGAGAGTCTTTAGTGCATGATGTTAAATCTTGCAAGCATTTGAGCCTATCTATGTGGAGATACGTCGACCAATTAGTAGTTGATGCATCGACAAGGATGTTAATGTAGGTCGATAGCTAAGTATGGTGGCTATACCTTTAATAAATTACTTATAACTATTTTAAAACATGACAACTTCAAATCCTCACACGTGTCCATTCATTTAGTTAGCTAGAACTTATAGTACTTCTTGCATGTGTTCCTCCACCATTGACCTGCAATATGTTCCTATACTTAAAAAACTACTTCTTTGTATACAACTATGTTTAGACTTGAATTTAATCTTGAGACAATCATTACTCATCAACTTGTGTGTCAAGTCCTCTAAATTGGGATCTAAGCTATTGTATTCAAAGATGTGCCCTAGGACCATAGTTTCGTAACTCAAATCGTTAAAAGCATCATTTGATCAAAGAGGAAGGAATCAAAACATTGTAAATCCTAGGTCTGTATCAAAGAGAGATAAAATTAGATAGAGAGGGACACAAAGATCCCAAACACCCATCACCTCCTCAAAGTGTGAAACTAAGGGTAGGGAGAGAGGGGGGACAATGAGAGACAATGGGAGAGGGGGGAATAGAGTGAAAGAAGAAGAGAGAAGAATAGAAAAAGAGATTGATAGAATAGAGCAAAAGAGAAATAAAGATAAGAGATAGAGAGGCATCAAAATAGAGAAAAGAGACAAAGAGAGCAAGAGGGGGGAGGGGTAGAGAAGACAAAGAGATAAATGAGATATAAATTGGGAGGGATAGAGATATATAGAGATAAATACATAAAGAGATAGAGAGAGGAAAAGAGAGGATGCGAGGAGAGAGAGGTAGAGAGATAGAGATAAAAAGGAAGAGGCAAAGATAGAGATAAGGGGAGATACATAAGGCCACTATGGATATCAAAACGTAGGCTAAACCAATGGGATACTACCATTAGTGTTGATGAAAATAAAAATTATTTAACTGGCCGTTGGCATTGGCATGCATGTGCCATAATTGTGACCCCACTACATCGCCATGTGTCATCCAACTCTTAGCATACAAAATCTAACCTACAACCAATCTAATTTATTTATTTTTAAATGAACCATCAAGCATTGACTCTGGCATCCATGAATTTTGTTCCACTGACCATAGATCCTATCTAATATGCTCACTAACAAGCACACATATGCCCTTCCTTCACACGAGAGTGTTAATGATTACCTATACATAACCATTGATAGAATGCCTCAAACAAACTACAGTTAATGCAATTTTCAATGTAACATATTTTGTTGCAACTCAAACTTACATATATGTCAAAGGAATACATCATATAGTATCAATAAAATAATAATCAAACTAATGTACAAATACCTAACAACAATTCAAGATAAATGAAAAAACATAAAGAATGCAGAAATGTTGACAGGAGCAAAATATGCAGCCTTGAGCTTAATAATGACAAGGTGCAGGAGTTCAAAGATGCCATTAAGAACATGTATTGGTCTGAATTTTTCATGGGTGTGTTATTGCTCCTATATTTTTATTTCATATGTTTGGTACCATATTGAAACAATTAGTGTCTCAACACACAAACTTGAAGAAGCCCACTCATGGTTTACTAGCATTCAAGTCCATTTTCATTTTCACAAAAAATGCATCAATAATTAGATTATGAATATTGCAACAATAGATAGCTATGGAATTTTATATTTTATTACTTTGTAAAGGAAGGTTTAACTCTACTATTATGAGTGGTCAATTTCATTACAAATAAGAGAGCTTGACTCTCGATCAACTTAGTTGAACCTATTATGAGTAGAGATAAGGGATTCAAAAAATATGTTGGCTCTTTGCAACTAGGTTTTAGAGAAAATGTATTGGCCCTTTTCTTGCCATTTTGAACATATGGCCTCTTAAATGTGGTACCTATATATAACTCTTCTGTTCTGAACTACATGTACTATGTGATGCATGAATTTTAAGAATGACAAAACAAGGAAAAATAAAATGTGACATTTGTAATAAAGATGCATCTTCTCCTCAAAAGAATAACTTGGAGCTACTTTCATGACCACTACTTTCTTAATATTTTCTTTGATATCAATAATTTGTAATTTGTGCAAATCATGTATATCCTAAATAGATAATAATTCTTCCAATACACATCTGCCAAGACACCAATGGACTAGAACATAGCTTAACAACAAATATGCTTTGGGAAAATCAAGTCAACAAAATGCCTTGCAATATTCTATGAAAATTGGAATTTCTCTCTTCCTTGTTGCATGTACTTCATCCATTAATGTTTGCTTCCTTTTCCCACTAATTGGATGCATTTCATCATTTAGAATAAAAATGAGTCAATATTGTTTGTATAAATATTTTTCCTACACACTAAAATTACTTAGAGGCTATCAATTACAATTTAAAACACTCTCAAAACAATCGAAGCAACTAGACAAATACACTAGAAATCAAGCATGGTCAACCATATAATGCATTGTGTTCTCCAGCTTTCTATCACTTCAAAATGATAGTATTTAGAGAAGAATAACGATTTCACTATACAGTTAAAGTTTCATCAATGCTTTCCACTCTTTGACAAACATGGGGCTAACAATCTACTCCAAAACATATGAATCCAAATTAATGTCAGGTAGATTTTATACCATGCCAACTTGTACTATTGAGAATATATTTATCTTATTATATGTTGTGGTGGTGGTGGTGTATTTGGACTGATGGGCAATTTACCTAATTTATTTTCATCTTTACACAAGAAAACACCAATCATGGACTAAGAAAAGATGATCAAAAGTCTCTCTCTCTCTCTCTCTCTCTCTCTCTCTCTCTCTCTCTCTCTCTCTCTCTCTCTCTCTCTCTCTACCTCTCTCCCCTTCTCTCTTCCTCTATCTCTCTTCCTCTCTTCACCCTCTCTCTCTCTCTCTCTCTCTCTCTCTCTCTCTCTCTCTCTCTCTCTCTCTCTCTCTCTCTCTCTCTCTCTCTCTCTCTCTCTCTCTCTCTCTCTCTCATTATATCTATTTTCCTCTCTCTCCCCCTCTCTCTATGTCTCTCTATAAATGTTAGTGTTCATAATATTTAATATTTTAAACTCTCTTCAACATTCCTCGGCGTACCCATTGCACACTAAAGTGCGATTGCTAGTTTAATGATAATGAACAAAGATTGAATATAACAAACAAACAATTATGCATTATGCTCCTAGGATTTGATGTAACACTTTTTATTTTGCATTTGATTTCTAGATGTGCTTCTAAATTATAAATGATTGAAATGAATTAGGATTAGTCCTTAAATACACCACTCTAGTGTGTGAATTGAAATAATTTGTGCTTTGATGGGCTCATAATGGCTAGTAAAGGAATAAGCATGGATCCAAAATAAGAGATTTCAATTTAAAAGTTTGGGTTTAGACCAATGCATGCAAAAGTGACCTAGGTCAATTGTGCACTCACAAATTTAAATTTGAGTGACAAATTGCTAGATATAGGAAGATCCAAATCTTAAGGATGAGTAATGATGGAAATAGATTACAATAAGGTTATTTATCAACTTCCACACAAAACATGTCAACTTAAACAATAGTCAACATATAAAAAATAACCTAATCATAGTAAATTCAAAACATAAGAGGAAATGGCGTAGCAAGCTTTCCATTAGAACAAAAATAGACAAATTAATCACTACTTAAACAAATATGATTCCTAGAGTTTTTTTTTTTTAGTGTGCCTAGTAAACTTTTTGACCAGTGACGCTAGTGCGACACGCCCTTTGGCTCCACGGATAAATAATTCCTAGAGTTAACCTATAACAGCAACTAATAACTTTATGAAATAGCACACAACTAGAAGAAACATTAATACCTAAAATTTTAAAGCCCCCATAACAGTAGCAACAAGCAACATAAATATTAATCAAAATTTTGAAGTACACATGAATTTATGCAAATGAACTAATAACACCTAATGGTGGTAGATGAGGATCAATATAATACACATGACAACCCTATGTTGATGGTTCTTCAAAGGATAAATTCATAGAGCTCTATACATCTTGATCAACAAAACAACAACCATAGTCACAACCCATCCGACTTGAATAACTAGCTCACTTGGCTTGAGCTAGAGCATCTCACTGAGAAGGTGGACAATTAGTTGTACTTTCTTAACATTGGTTTTAAGAACTTGAAGCATGTAGAAATGACTTAGGTCAATTTTGCACTCAGATTTAAATTTGGGCAATAATTCACTAGATATAGGAAGATCCAAATCCTAAAAATGAATAATGATGGAGATGGACTAAAATAAGATTATTTACCAACTTCCACACATAATGTGTCAACTTACACACTAATCAATGTATAAAAAACAACCTAATCAGAGTGAATCCTAAACATAAGAGAAAATCACATAGCAAACTTTCCATTAGTCCAAAAATGACAAATTAATCACTACTTAAACAAATCTAATTACTATAGTTACCCTACCTACAATAGCAACTCATAACTTTATGAGATGGCACACAACCAAAAGAAACATTAATACCTAAAAATTTAAAGCCCCCGTAAAAGTAGCAACAAACAACACAAATATGAATCAAAATTTCGAAGTACGCATATGAATTTATGCAGCTGAACTAATAACACTCAGTGGTGGCAGAGGAGGATCAATCTAATAGACATGACAACCATCATAGAGCTCTATCCAACTTGACCAACAAAACAGCAACCATAGTCACATCTTGAATAGCTAGCTCACTTGGCTTGAGCTTGTTGGATTTATAGGAAGACAACATAAACAACATTAACTTTCTCTGTAAGAGAAAAAAGCTTGTCAATATATTCATGGTGCAGCACATGTACTTATGAGATTCCCAAATATGAAACAAAAATTATGCTTTTAAAACATGCCGTATAGCCAAGGAGTATAATCCCCCCAAAAGAGCAACTCATAGAATAAATATGAATCCCTGATCAAATGTTTCTAACTCTTGGGCATGTCCAAAAACGATGTTTTACAGCATTTCTGACTATCACAAGTAAAACATTTGGGGTTTGCAATGTCAATATGTTGAAGGTTTTCTTCAAAGGGCAACCATTGGTAAATTAAAGATTACATTGTTGGTTACGCTTGTCAAAAACCACTGAAAAAGGGATTAACAAACTTCAGGTGAAAACCCAAAATTCTTCTAGTTTGGAAAATGGTTTTTATCTCTAGTATCTTCTACAGATCTAACCCGGATAATAATTCAAAAACTTACATGAAAAACATTTGGGTGAAAATTCGCTAGGACGTGATCCCTGTCAGTCGACGTTTCTTCCTGAAGAATTTTGCTGAGATGGTCATTCCAAAACTTCAATAGTAGCGTGTATAATTCTAAATAACTACAATATCATCCAATAACAAACATATTCCAATCCAAGATGCCAACATAAAGGGAGTGAAGAGCATCTCTAAATTCTAGATGATGACATGAGTCCAAACATACCTGATACCCAATATATTAAAGCACAATGCAAAACTGTACAGAGATAATTCCATGAACAGACGATGGGTAAGGCAAACAATTTAGATGATATGCTTCTGAGGCGTAATATTTTGTAGGGTACAATGTCAGGGAAAAGGGAATATTAGAAGAATCCGCAATGGAGTTAAAGAGTTAAAAGAGAAAAGGAAGGAGAAGGGAGCAAGGGGAGAAATGGAGAACAGAAAGAAGAAACCAGACAGAGAAGTCAATCATGGATAGAGCATTTATGTATCAAAACCTCCATATACATTGTTTCTAAATTTATTGAAAGTCAACCAATTTATTAAATCCAAACAGATAGAAAATGGACCCAAAACATGGGCTTTTTATTCAGATTGGATAAGTTGTAATGTAATTCACTGTCATGCATGTTGCATATTCGATGCAAATGATCTGAGGTTAGTATGACCTTCAGTGGAATTAAAATCGTGTAATTTAATTCTCTTAAGGCTTGTGATTAGCTAAAGCAGTTAATATACATGTTTTTAGAACATCATATAGAGCTCTGCAAACCATACAGGAACGGTCGAGGAGGTTGGTTGAAGCTCTCTAAAGAGTCAAATTTGACACAATACAATACAGGTATGAGCTTTGTGCCGACCTGAACTTTTAATGACATGTTCGTTCTGATCCAAACTTGTGTTGACTTGAACTTGATCTAACATGTTCATGCCAACTTGAACTTGTTTTGGAAAAAAGACGAGGAGAGTGATGAACCATCCGGGTTTAAACATGGATATGTTGGGGATGTTGACCATCAGGTTACTGGCTGATCATCAGGTTACCGGTTGATTGGAGGACATTATGTCAAATTTTAAGCATGATTTGGTTAAATCTTATGTGAGAGAGTTCAATTTCAAAGTAGGAGCAAAGAAGAAGACATCAAAGAACAAAGCATTTGAGATGCAGAGCAAGAGACATAGGAATTTGGTTGTTAAGTTTTTGAACTTGCATATCTTGTTGGTAGTGGATTGGAGGCACAACGATGCTGGCTAGAGTTTTCCAACGCTTGGGTTTCTCCAGGGCAAATTTGTGTATTCATTCTTTTGCATGTGCTGATATTGCTTTCTTTTCCATGCTTATGTTCACCTGCCTTGAATTTCATGTGATATAGTGCAATATGTGGACTCTTATAAACAGCTGTGTATAGGCATAGTATTGAATTTGCGCATAATTCCACACTTCATTCCTTCAATACTAGTTAAGGTTCAAATTAATTAATTATGAATTGGTTTACCCCAGCTAATTACAAATTATATTGGTAACAGAGCTATTTGGGTTACTTGAAATGTGGATTGTGGGGTTCAGGTAGCAACTGATATTATTGACCAGGTTGGCAAAGGCCAGAGGTGAAAGCACCTTACTACCATTGCAGCAAGAGATTTTCACTAGAAGTTGGACCTATCAAGCAAGAGATGAAGATTTTTGGCTAAAGAAAAAATACTCCAAAAACAAGATTAAGAGGCAAGGTTTCAAAGTTGGAGAGGGGTGTTGCAAACATTTCCCAATCCCATGGGGAAGCCTGGAATGATGGAAAAGATAATGGTGGTCCTCATTGGCAAACTTGGTTTGTTTTTGGATAACTCAAAAGTGCAAGAGGTCAGAATTGAAACTCCCAAAGACTACCGAATAGAGCAGCCCCAAAACAACTCCACCATTCCCTATACTCAACGACCTTTCAAAACTTAAGTAAAGGTGTACATGACACGCTATGAAGAAGAAATACTGAAAAAGTTGACAATTGGCTATGCTTGTGTTGAAAAAAGCCTTAGACACTTGTAGCAGAAGCTTTTATCAAGGGTAAAGTCACACTCAGCAACATTTGCCAGCTTCCTCTAGAGTGTACCAATATGGGAATTTTCAGAATTCACAGTAAAGAGATACATTAACATTAGCAAAGTTTACAAAAAAGATAATGAATCAACCAGATATGGTTTAATGGAATGATTATTGTACTGCAATCTATGCTCAATTACGCAAGTGAAAAGCCATCTCATGACGGTAAAATTCAGCAATAGTTGCTTTTATAATCAACAAAAACTATACAATCAGGATTTTCAACAAAAACTATACATAGTAGGCATGAGCTTTTATAAGGCTACTCTGCAATCCCATTCATTAGAATCCTCTTCCTGATGATGGTTCACTGAGTGTGACCCGAAACGTCGATACAAAACAATACACACAGTCGAATCCAAAAGCAATTCTTCTAAAAACTATACAATCAGGATTTTAGAAACCTAGATTCATATTGAACTTTTAAGACATGAAAATATATTTATTCCAGTCCAAGGAGACACGATTTTGGTGATTCTGGTTTTCATTTAGATCTCTATTTACTGAGAAGGGGCCCAACCTCATTTATCATTTAAAAAGAAGTTACTGCCAGAAACGATTTTTTGGTTGTTTAACACATACAGGAAGTCCGATACAAATTGGGGGTTTCAATATTCTAATGCATTACTTTGAATTACCTCACGTTCTTTGTAGCTTCAATCTGCACCTTCCATGCAAAGGTAATACACCTAGATAGCAGTAATCTCTTCGTGTGTAGATGTAGCAGTCTTGCGTTATAACATCTTCCTTTGTCTTATTGAATTTACAAGAGCTACTTTCATTGTAATTTCACCTCCTTATCATTAACGAACTGACAAAAGAAAAGCATATTTCATTTGTTTCAAAAGAGCAGTTTCATTTCTTTCCACTAGTCAATATTTGAGAATTATTCCAGAGCTATGAAATCATATTCTCGTCATTTGTTAATTAAACGAGCATCATCTTAAGTTTGTTGTTTTTGTTTCAAAAGTGTGTGTTTGGTTTTTAGTCAATAACTTGAGCATATCAAACTTCCAGTGGATTTTGGAGCAATGCACAAAGTAAAATTTGAATTGTAACAGTTAGGATAATTTTGAATTGACTTCATATAAACCACCTGAACAAACTCTGCGATTTCAAGAGATATGATTGTTTCTTTTATGTCACTCAAATAAGTACAATCAAGTGACATTTCGGCACAGTCCATAGTAAGTCATATCACAAAACAAGGGAGAAATATGCCACAATCTTGATTGAACATGTACCAATCCCATTTCTAGTTATTTACATGAGCAATACATTCACTTTATACCCTATGATAAAAAGTTCATCACTACCTGAAGTACAAAAAGCTAATCTTTCTTGGTGGATTTGTTAATAAGCGACTTGTGAATGTGAGGAATGACACCTCCACCTGCTATCGTACCCTTGATCAAAGTGTCAAGCTCTTCATCTCCTCGAATAGCAAGTTGAAGATGCCTTGGAGTGATACGCTTCACCTTGAGATCTTTACTCGCATTTCCTGCCAATTCCAGAACTTCTGCAGTCAGATACTCCAATATGGCTGCTGAATATACTGCTGCTGTTGCCCCCACTCTCCCATTTGCAGACACTCTAGATTTCAACAGGCGGTGGATACGCCCAACTGGAAACTGCATCCCAAATGAATAATTCAATCAAGATTGTGAATCCCATTGATGCAAGAACAACTCTTTATATATCTTAAAACTGTGAAGCTTCCAACAAAAGCATTTCTTCCATTTGAAAGACAATATCTACATCCAAATTTATGAAGCATGAATATGCATACTAAAACCAATCAACCTAAAGGATCGAGCATTGAATTCAATCTTGTGCAGTCATCTTCCTATGGTACAGGAAACTGAATTAATGAAAACAAAGTATACCTTCACAAGCCGGAAAGTGTGCTTCAATTGTCTGATTTAATAAAATTCGAAGTCTCAACAATAATGAATTTGCAGTGAAATTTAATGGAGAATACTCTTTCAAACTTAGCAAATGCAAGACTTTGCTGAAAATTATAAGATTGTGCATTGGAAGAGAAGATGCGGGAATGACAGAAGCTGAGATGTATTCCGTCTTTTGAAGTGCATCCAAGGATTTATGTTCGCAAGTCTCCATGACTTCAGAAAAACATTTACTCCATACTGAAAAACACTACTAGCTTGAGAGATACTGGCTGCGGTGGGAAGGAGATGGTGACTATGCAGGTTAAAGAAACGTTTAAATTGATAGAAAGCAGCTTATAACAATACATATCCAATAAAATCTTTACATGAGTGTTCAATACAAAAAACAAAAACTTTACATGAGTGCAGGCTATCTTCTGTTGTGATTTCTACAAAATCATTAGTCTTAGCATACTTGACTTTTGAGGCAGTATGAGTTTTTTTCCTTCTAAGTACATATAGAAAACATATGTTCCATTGCTAGTGCATGTCTGTGAAGATAGAAAACTCATAACTCTACACAAGCCTTTGACAGGCAGTAAACTAGCTAGTTAATTGTTTTTTTCTTAAAGAAGCTCATGGAAACTTTAAATTAAAATAAAATTAAAAATATAAAAAAACTACTGTTTTTCTTCTGTATGATAGCAAGTATAACAGTAATCCAATTTTCCGATGCCTGCTTCCTAATGACAATACAGTTCGGCTATTCCTAGAATTAGATGTCATCTCATAGTCTCCAGTCTCCAATGGCAATATGGCAGTTAGTATCGAAGATTAGCATGCAACCAAATCCAAATAGTCAATATGAGGCATAAACAATGCCAGCCAATTAATGAATATGAGGACTTCATTTACTCTGCCTAACTTCTAGAGCTCGTTTAAAACATGACTCTTTTTTTCCATGAACTTGTGTGCTTCTTTAGTTCAACCTGAATTGCTAAAATCCTTTCTATAAAAATCATCACAAGCAAAACCATTCATCAGTAAACTGAAGATTGCTGCACTTAGTAGGAGACTTTAAAACATAAAAACTAAGGTTTAATATTCAATTTACTAATGAATGGTCTTAATTGTTATGGTCACTAATCTATAGGTAACTTGCTTGCTGCTGAAATGTATGATATGGGAATTGTTCCAAATATTATAACACCATGATAAATGCTTTACCCAAGTCAGCTCCACTTGGGGAAGCACAGCTGATTTTGATCAAAATGAGTTATGTTCATTGTTATCCCGATGCTATAATGTACAATAACTAAACTAATCGTCTCTGCAAGGTAGGAAGAGCAGATAAATCCACCATACTCAAACCACCTATCGTATAAAAGTTAATAGCTTATAGAATGTTACCAAGGAATGTACAGGGTAATTATGCACAGTTAAATAAACCAGAAATACAACAAACATGCACCAAGATTTTGGGAGAGGGAACAGAGAAGTTTGAATATCAGCCTTCTTAAATATAAGAGTCTGCATCCTTGTTTAAATTTACTTTTCTTAAAATAAAAGGCTAAGATAGAATTTTATATTTATCTTCTATCCTGTGTAAACTAGAATGTGATAAATAAATAAATCTTTTTAAGAAAAGAGCTTCTGGAATAAATAATTTATGGACTGTGGAAACCTTATGTCTTTAAAAAATCTGTTGTTTATATCTTCCAGACAAAAGGATATTTTCTGAAACTAACACTAATGATCTTGACAATGTCAATGAGGATGTGTTCAAGTAGTTGAGCCTCTTGGTTCTCATGTTGGAGACCAAGGTTCAACCCTCCCAAAGGACATCTTAGTGCCATAAGACATGTTGAGCAATAGCCCCTCTAGAATTGCAGGTAGTTTACAGCAGATAGTGCTGGAGGATGCGGCATTAGATTGCAGCTAGATAGTGCTCTAGAATGCTGCATATAGTTTGTGGCAGCAGTTGTCCCACTGAATATGTTGGCAATATATGGATGGTAGGTGTGATGCAAGCAAAGTTTAGTACAAGACCGATCAAACAGTGTTCATGCTAAAGTAGTTCAGGCCTAAATATCATGAGTAATATAATATGTAAAGGGAGTGGGACCCAATTCAACCCATATATCTATTAAACTAAACTAAAAAAAATTTGGTCTTGACAATAACACAAGAAAACAATTCTAGACAGCACAAGCAAGCCATGAAATTTGTAACAGTTCAGTCCAGTTTTGCTCATAAATGAACGAAAGTACTCTATACATTTCCTAATTATTATGTAATACTTCATCCATTTGTTATCGAAGAAAATAGTAACTTCAGCCTGAAGCACAGGGATGCATCTCAACCTGCTCAAAGTACAATACCTTCAAAAGATGGATAACCTTGCCAGTCAGGCATGTCAGTTTCCTTAAGCTTTTAGCATAAATCTAGAATCCTGGTATACAATAGAATGATCTCAACATGTTCTAACAAGACAGAGACTTTCCCAGATTACATCAGTAGCAAACAAAGGTCAAGCCAGAAAAAACTGTAGACAGAAAACAGCACCACCGGCTTCCATTTATGAACTCATTTTAAGAGGAAAGACCTATTGTTCTTCCTAGCTAGAAATCAATCACCTCAAAATCTCAGGAAAAGAAACACCCAGGTTCGGATGCTGTGTTCCAGATGTTCTTTTCTTAAATTAAGGATGTTTTTGCGGAAATTAACAGGGCAGAAAGTGCGACAGTATGCATGATGGCATACAGTAAAACTACAAATATGAAAGCCAATGTGATTTTTAAAGGAATTCAAACCTGAATACAATCATAAAAAAATAAACAATAGAAATTTGGAATAGCTAAAAGGAAATAAATTAACAATAGAAATTCCACAATATATCACTACTAAATTAAAAAGTTCTAACAAAACTGGGTAAACCCATTACTACCATGCTCCATTTTTATAAGGAAGCCTAACATTACGGACAAGTTTGAAACTTTTCAGGTCAGGAGTATCTAGAGCCTTTAGTTTCCATAGAAACGTTGCATCTAGCAGAGGTTTTAAATTAAACGTAGGAATACATAGAAGAATACTCCCTCTAGTCTAAATGCTAAAAAGCAATTACTTTCACCGGGGTGGCAGAAAATTAAATTATATAGGAAACGTGCTTATCAAGAAAGCTCTGTACTCAACTGAAAATGTGAGATCGTAGAGTCTAAAACAAATAATGTGCTACAACACTTTTTCAAGTATAGATTGCAGAAATCTAAGGCTAAATGCAAAAGATTACAAACAAGGAAGACCTCTTATATGCAAAGCATTTAAATCTAAAACACATGCAGTATGCACTATGTTCCCATGCAAACCAGACAAGGCTAATCCTGAAACGCCTTGACAAGCAAAAGACCTTTTTTCCCGGTTTATAAGAAGGGCCATTATTACCCACATGAAAAGCAGCACCCTCTACTGGGTATCAGAGAGAAGGGAGCAACTGCCAAGACAAAATCAGATATGATGATATGACGGCATTTTCAAATGAGGACAAGCTTACTATGGGAAGCCCAAAAGGATACACAATAAATCAAGAAAGGCTTACAAAAAAGATACGATTTTTATGACACACAAGAAGATAGATAGGTTCTTGAAGAAAGAATAATTAGCCCATGCATGCTTAAACCAAAAAGCTAAATATATTTAAAAGCTAACCAACAAGGAACAGAATGAGCCCTGAAAACAAGTAGAAACCTGGAGGCCTGCACGAGATGAGCGGGAGATAGGCTTCTTCTTGTCAGCCTTGTCATTACTATTAGACTTATTACCATTATTAATGGCAGCAAGGGAGGAGGATTTCCCAGTGAGCAAGCCTTTGGCACCTTTGCCTGTAACCATTGTGTTTGTGCAAGATCTGTGTAGCCTTGGGAGCTCCTCCAGGTGGTCTCTTTCAGATCCTGTCTGACACCAACAACCCACTTGCTAGGCTTATTAAAAATTGGCCAAATGGGTATAAATCTTAATGAACAAAAGCATGAAAAGAACTGTATATGGCGGTTAAAGAAATTGTTTTTATTATATATTGAAGCATTCCAAGAGTAAAGACAGCAGAAATGAATTAAGCAAGCAAATGAAAAGAGACAAGAAGATAAAAAGTACCTGGTTTTGCAAGTGAAATGAAATGATGCAGCAGAGGTGGTAGATGGATGTGGCTTTGACTTAATCTACTCTAGCCAAACAACGATTAGATGAAAAAGGCATGAATATGTACTTACTTCGTAGCCCGCCACAAATTTTCAATGTTGATGTCACTTTTGCCTTTTCTTTTTATATCACTCTTTGTAGCTATTGGAGCTCTTTTTCTGGGGGCAGGGTGGGGGGTTTTTGCCCCAGCTACTTATTAAAACTGATACGTTTAAGTGGGACCCAGCTATTGTTAGTTATTAGACTACATGCTCCAGTAGGAGTTTAAGGAGGGTCTTCCAAAGAAGTTAGTTATGATGATCTAATTTTAGATATTAGAAGAATTGTATCATGATGCTTTGCTTAATATATAAATTATGGTTAAACTTTAGTCTTAGCTATGCATGCCATAGTTTTGTTTTTTGTTTTTTGTTTTTTGTTTTTTTTTGGGTTGAGGGGTGGGGGAAGGTTATTTTATTTCTTTGTATATTTTAAGTAGTTATTTTGAATTAGAAGATGAATTATATGAATAGCATTAATTTTTTAAAAATTAAGAAATGTGTTCAAATTATTACGGAGTTGTTGCATAACTTCAACACCCCGTTTTTCACGGCATAATTTAATTCTTAGGCTATGGTCATATGTGGTTGCTTAGCTTATTTTGTTTAATAGTTGCTCAAATTTTTAAAGAGTGTTTTATGTAGCTAGTGGTCCTTTATTTTTATTTTTGGCTTATTTTAAGGAGTTATTTTAAATTGTAATATTTTTACTATATAAATTTTAAAAAACAAATAATAGGAGAAGTCTAAATTATTATTTTTGCTTAATTTAAAACTTGCATGAGACCCCTATGCTACATAAATCATTAATTTTTAAAAAATTAAGAAATGTATGGAAGTCATTATGGAGTTGTTGCATGACTTCAACACCCCCTTTTTCACGGCATAATTTGATCCTTAGGCTATGGTCCTATGTGGCTGATTAGCTTATTTTGTTTAACAGTTGCTCAAATTTTTAAAGAGTTTTTTGTGTAGTTAGTGCTCCTTTATTTTTAATTTTGGCTTATTTTTAATTTTGGCTTATTTTAAGGTCTTATCTTAAATTGTAATATGTTTACTGTATAAATTTTTTAAAAAAACAAATAATAAGAGAAGTCTAAATTATTATTTTTGCTTAATTTAAAACTTGCATGAGACCCTATGCTACATAAATCATTAATTTTTAAAAAATTAAGAAATGTATGGAAATCATTACTGAGCTGTTGCATAACTTCAACACCCCCTTTTTCACGGCATAATTTGATCCTTAGGCTATGGTCCTATGTGGCTGCTTAGCTTATTTTGTTTAATTGTTGGTCAAATTTATAAAGAGTATTTTGTGTAGCTAGCGGTCCTTTATTTTTATTTTTGGCTTATTTTAAGGAGTTATTTTAAATTGTAATATTTTACTATATAATTTTCTAAAAAATAAATAATAGGAGAAGTCTAAATTATTCTTTCTACTTAATTTAAAGCTTGTGTGAGACCCCTATCCTACATAAATCTATAAGCAACCACATGGAACCATGGCGCCCCATTATTCAAGTTTGCTTCACATTTTAAATTGATGTCTTTTATGTTGATTATAGTTATTACATTATGATTTAACTGGGACTTTATTTTTTATTATAGGTACTTACAAAAATTATTTGAGATGTATTACTTTTTTATTTTTTATTTCTTAAATTAGGGAGAGATTGTATTGTGGATGGTCTATTTATTATTTAAAGTTGTTGGTATTATTTGTTTTAAGTTTTCTCTATACTTTAGACATGTTATGTGAGATCTATACTCTCATTATTGATTATGTAATTGTATGTTTAACTGGGATTGTTCTCACATGTTTTAGGGCATCCACTAAAGTTTTTGATATTAGTAATTGATTTTGACTGAAGCAATGAACCAAAACAAGGGATTGAAAGGGCCCCACCCTTGTACAATGCTAGGCAATGACAGAACAAACAAGCCAATAAGATGGCTAGAAGAAACAACAAGAAGTGAGTAGCAAAGAAGCAACCAAACAACCACAAACCAACAACTCCCTACCAGCAAGGACAACAAAACTAACTCAGGCTAAAGCCCATGAACAACAAATGAACCCACCGCTCAAGATGGCTTGAAGCCAACTTCAACAAGGAACATCGAACAACATCCTTGTCCTTATCTTTAATCAACCCATGATGTTCCCTTTTAGGATTTCCAAATTTAGGAGCTGAATGTGGGTCTATGAGGAGAGGGGGTGCTTGCTCTAGACTTTGAGACTCCATCCTATTTTCCTTATTGGATGCTTTAAAGTGTTGCCACCTACCATATGAGTAAAGGGAAGTTCAGCGCCACTGAAGCTTTCCCTACCTGGAAGGCAATGCCTTGGCATTCAAAGGGCTTAAAACCTCCAAGTTAGTGCTCACAAAGCCCTCCAAATTTGCAACAAAAATAACCTCAATCTTAGCTATGAAATCTGGCACAACAAGAGAAGGAATCATGACCTTCTTTGGCTCACCAAGGGAGAGCAAGAACCCCTTACGTAGCCCTTGGCCAAGACCACTCTAGGGGGGGCACTCACCATTGTCTTCCTTACTCTGAACCTCAACAGATGACTCCTTGGGACTAACGCAGGGCTAAAAGCAACGAGAAGAGCTTGCACTTCTACAAGTATCCAACCAAATATTTAGAAGATGCACATCCTCATCATTTTAATATAAACCTCCCCACTCATCTTCATAGTCAAAGTTGATCTATGCATCTCCTTCACCATCATCACCATCCTCCTCACCTCCTGACTCCTCTAGGCTCAATTTCCTGCTCAACCCTATTTTCTCAATGACCATTCAAATTTTTCTAGACAAGCATCCACTAAAGTTACTTGTGATTAATTTTTACTTATTTCCAATTATATTGTTCTCTTAAATTAGGTAGGAATTAAATTGTGGATAGTTTTCTCCATATTTTGAACTTGTAGGTTCTATAAGATCCACCCTCCTCTCATCATTAGGCCACATCCTCAAGTGAGACCTTCCTCTTGCCTTATGGAAGGACATTCACAAGAGTCCCTTTTGATGCACTAATTTTACTTGGTTTTATTTATACTAGTCTCTTAAATTACAGAAGGGTTATATTACAAATAGTTTATTCAACCTTTAAAGTGGTTAATATTGTTATGACTAATTTATCTAGTCCTAGCATTACTAGGCATTAGGCTACTTCCCCAAGTGAGATCCTCATCTTGCTTCGTGGAAGAGCCTTTACAAGATTTATTTTGGATGCAATAGGGGAGAGGACCCAATAGAAGAATTGTATCATGATGCTTTGCTTAATATTTAAATTATGGTTAAACTTTATTCTTAGGCTATGCATGGGGTAGTGAGTTTTTTTTTTTTTTGTGGGGTGGGGGGGGGGAGATTATTTTATTTTTCTTATATTTTAAGTAGTTATTTTGAATTAGAAGATGAATTATATGAATAGCATTAAATTTTTTTAAATTAAGAAATGTATGCAAGCTATTATGGAGTTGTTGCATAACTTCAACACCCCCTTTTTCATGGCATAATTTAATCCTTAGGCTATGGTCCTACTTATTTTGTTTAAGGTTGCTCAAATTTTTAAAGATTATTTTGTGTAGCTAGTGGTCCTTTATTTTTATTTTTGGCTTATTTTAAGGAGTTATTTTAAATTGTAACATTTTTACTATATAATTCTTTTAAAAATAAATAATAGGATAAGTCTAAATTATTATTTCCACTTAATTTAAAACTTACATAGACCCCTGTGCTAGATAAATCTATAAGCTGCATGGAACCATGGCACCCCATTATTCAAGTTTGCTTCACATTTTAAATTGATGTCTTTTTATGTTGATTATGGTTATTACATTATGATTTAAGTGGGACTTTATTTTTTTATTATAGGCACTTATAAAAATTATTTGAGATGTATTATTTTTTTATTTTTTAAATTAGGGAGAGATTGTATTGTGGATGGTCTATTTATTATTTAAAGTTGTTGGTATTATTTGTTTTAAGTTTTCTCTATACTTTAGACATGTTATGTGAGATCTATACTCTCATTATTGATTATATAATTGTATGTTTAACTAGGATTATTCTCACATGTTTTAGGGCATCCACTAAAGTTTTTGATATTAGTAAGCGCTTTTGACCGAAGCAATAAACTAGAACAAGGGATTGAAAGGGCCCCACCCTTGTACAATGCTATGCAGTGCTAGAACAAACAAGCCAATAAGATGGCTAGAAGAAACAACAAGAAGTGAATAGCAAAGAACCAACCAAACAACCACAAACTAACAACTCCCTACCAGCAAGGACAACAAAACCAACTTGGGCTAAAGCCCATGAACAACAAACCAACCCACCGCTCAAGGTGGCTTGAAGCCAAACTTCAACAAGGAACACTAAACAACATCCTTGTCCTTAGCTTTAATCAAGCAATGATGCTCCCTTTTAGGATTTCCAAATTTAGGAGCTAAATGTGGGTCTAAGAGGAGAGGGGGTGCCTGCTCCAAACTTTGAGACTCCATCCTATTTTGCTTATTAGATGCTTTAGAGTGCTGCCACCTACCAAATGAGTAGAGGGAAGAAGCCCCAACAAAGCTTTCCCTACCTAGAAGGCAGTGCCTTAGCATTCAAAGTGCTTAAAACCTCCAAATTAGTGCTCACAGAGCCCTCCAAATTTGCAACAAAAATAACCTCAATCTTAGCCACGGAATTTGATGCAACAAGAGCAGGAATCATGACCTTCTTTGACTCACCAAGGGAGAGCAAGAACCCCTTACATAACCCCTAGCCAAGACCACTCTAAGGGGGCCACTCACCATTGTCTTCCTTACTTTGAACCTTGGTAGACAACCCCTCGGGACCGACATAGGAGTAAAAGCAACAAGAAGAGTTCGAGCTTCTACAAGTGTCCAACCAAATATCCAGAAGATGTGCATCCCCATCTTTTAATATAAACCTCCCCACTCATCTTCACAGTCAAAGTTGATCTATGCATCTCCTTCACCATCATCACCATCCTCTTTGCCTCCTGACTGCTCTAGGTTCGATTTCCTGCTCAACACTATTTTCTCAGTCATCATTCAAATTTTTCTAGATAGGCATCCACTACAGTTACTTGTGATTAATTTTACTTATTTCTACTTATATTGTTCTCTTAAATTAGGGAGGAATTAAATTGTGGATACTTTTCTCCATACTTTGAACTTGTAGGTTCTGTAAGATCCACCCTCCTCTCATCATTAGGCCACATCCTCAAGTGAGACCTTCCTCTTGTCTTATGGAAGGACATTCACAAGAGTCACTTTTGATGCACTAATTTTACTTGGTTTTATTTATACTAGTCTCTTAAATTATGAAAGGGTTATATTACAAATAGTTTATTCAACCTTTAAAGTGGTTAACATTTTTATGACTAATTTATTTAGTCCTAGCATCACTAGGCATTGGGCTACTTCCCCAAGTGAGACCCTCCTCTTGCTTCGTGGAAGAGCCTTTACAAGAGTTATTTTGGATGCACTAGGGGAGAGGACCCAATAGACAACCATGCTCCAATAGCTGCTATGTGTTAGTATAAAAAGAGATATTCCCTAGTTAGTTATTCCTAGGTCCTCTTCACACTAGTTCCTAGGTCTTGTTCACACTAGTTACTTTAGCTTACTTAGGTAGTAGTTATGTCATTTAATATTTTGTTTGTATTAGTTAGTTGAGTCTATATACATTCAATAATGTATAACTATGTGCATTTAATAGTTTTGCACTAGTTGTCTCATGTCGTAGCATTAAGACACTTGTCATATTACAAGTTGTCTTACATGCTTTTATTTATTAGTGGTGTTTAGGTTCATTAATTATTGGTGTCATCTAGTTAGTTGGTCCACTATGCCTCACCTTTCACCTTGCATATATAAGGGAGGTCTCTCGTTGTACAAATCAATTCAGTCGTAGTCAAGCATTGCATCTTGTAAATGTTATGCATCATTATTCTTGGCAATATTATTTTTCTCTTGTTGTGGATTGAATTGATTACAGGTGATCCTGGGAGTGCATGAGTCCATTATTGACTCTTGCACTATGGTACCACACACTTAAACCCCTAGTTAAGTATATTAAAAGAATTAGTAGTTGAGAAATAATATACTAGTAAAAATTTAATAAGAAATCAATACATGTGAAACTATACACTTCACAAGTCACATCAGAGAAAAAAACCAATCATATGGTTGTTGCAAGGTGTGCGCCCTTGGTCTCCTTGTGTTGTGCAGCGCAGTGCTTGGGTTCATGACAAGGCTTAACCACCTCCCGTGGATTCATTAACTCTGGTTGTTGTATTGGGCATTAATAGGTCGATCTTTTGGTGCAACAGCAACCATCTTTGCAACAATTGGTATTAGAGCCTGGGTCACTGATTTGAACCCCTCGCTTGCACTGGGGGGATTGTTGCAAGGTGTGCACCCTTGGTCTCTTTGTGTTGTGCAGGGCAACGCTTGGGTTCGTGACAAGGCTTAACCACCTCCCCTGGATTCATTAACTCTGGCGGTTGTATTGGGCAGTAACAGGTCGATCTTCTGGTGCAACAACAACTGTCTTTGCAACAATGGTGACACATAAGGCAATCAGTAATACATGCCTTGGTGCACATGTTTTGGTCTAACTTTTTTTGGGGTATTTTTGGACACCTCAGCGAAGATGTAGTTGATTAGACTACATTGCACCAAATAATACCTTTAAGCTCTTAACTCAAATACGAAGATATGCTGAAATTTTCATAAAAATTTGATTTACCATTTAGGACCTGATGTGTGCAAAGTTAGGGTGTGCGAGTATTGGGTCCTCTCCCCTAATTTCTCATTTGCATTTAGGTTATTCTCTTAAATTAGGGAGGGGTTGTGTTATATATGGTTTAATTAATCTTTTAAAGTGGTTAATATTGATATAATCAAATTCTCTTCCTACTTTATAGGAATGGATTTATCTTATAAATTTAAATAAAATCAAAGGTAGAAATTTGTTTAGTTTATTAGTAAATGTCAAAATATAGGCGACAATCGCACTTACCTTCTTATATTTGATACTAGACTATTTGAAGTGTACAATAAAATATCCAACATCTTTTGAGGAATACAATTTAAAACTAACTAGTTTCAAACCTTGCACAAAATGCTCTAAAAGAGGTCAACCGATCTAAGCTTCCTTATGTTGTAAGCTTCTTCACTAGGCTAGCAATATGCCCTTTTTATACAAGCAATAGATTGGGCAATATTATCCCTAGTCAACCAGCATAGGGGCCTTTATCTTTATTGGTGTTCTTGAATAGTATCTATAGGTGATCGAGATGGGGGTAGAGAGAATGTACGTTTGGTGGGTTGCCTCCTATGTGGTTAATGGGTGTAGAGTTTGTAGGCTTGGTGGGTTGCCTTCTATGTGGTTAAGGGGTGTAGAGTTTGTAGGCTTGGTGGGTTGTCTCCTATGTGGTTAAGGCCATAGAGAGTTTGTCTTTAGGTTTGGTGGGTTGCCTCTGGGAACTAGAATTCTCAAGTTGGGTAGCTATCAAGAATGTTTGTTTTGGATAGGTGGTGGAATCCCCATTATGTGATTAAGGTTGTCAGGGGTGTTTGGTTTGGGTAGGTGTTGGATTGCCTCCTATATGGCTTGGTTAAGCCAACGATGTGAAAGAAAGATGATCATTTCATTGATCAACTATAGTCCAGAGATCGAACTAACCCATCCATTTTGAGCAGATAAAATCCCGGGTGGGAGGGAGTTATAGTTCCGCTCGATGATCATTTCTCTGGCGGACATGACTGCCTATAGGTAGTACCTTTGGCCGACCTGCCCCCCAACTCCCCGTTTCGAACTTCAATTCCGCACTCTTTTCGAGTCAATTTCCTCCCCACCCGGGGGTCCCTGGCCGCTAGTCACTTCGTTCGGATCGTCCTTACCCTTGTAAGACTAGTCGATAATAGTTACGAAATCGAGTTGAAGAGCAGAAAGAATCTGACCTATTGGAGTATGCTCGCGCAGCCTCTGCAAAAAATTCTGGACCTGACATCGCCCTCCACATCGATTGCTTCCATTCACTTTCACACCGATACCTATGGAAGACTAGACAACCCCTTTTGAAGTTGATTTGGCCCCCACCCCTTTATAATAGCATACTCACATTATGCAAGAAACATAGCAAGATTGCCCCCCTCCAACCCCCCAGCAACCCAATAGAGCTCTCTCATGCAAGGTATATCTTCTAACCCACATTTCCTCCCCTATAGATAGTAGGCCCCCCACCCCTTTATAGTAGGGCTCTCCCTACTATAGCATATATAGCTCTACCTCCCCATGTATAGGTAGGGGTAGGGAAATCTCTCTCTTTCTCCTCTATAGGTAGTAGGGTGTCGTTCGACCCTCCCCTCCCCCTTAATGCACGAGTGCTCGGGCCCTACACATGTAAGGGAGGATGCAGGTGTCTATCTAACCTAGGTCATAGTGGTACCAACACTAATATAGGTTTTTGACCACTTAGGTCAGCAAATGTAGCATATTAACTTACTCTATTTAGATCGATTTCATATTGGGGATCGGAATCCCTCCCCATCACCTCGTAGGGTTGTTGCAGTTGAGGTGTTATTATGTATTTTTTAGTTGCAAAGTTAGCTATATTAAACAAAATAAAGCTACAATTAATGATATAAAAAATGGTTGGAGAAGTATCACACCTAAAGAATGATATTGGATCCACTAATCACAATAAAATATAAATCATTCCTAAGGAGGAGTGACAAAGTCTACATGGACCAGTACCAAACCAAAAATTAATTGAAAAAATAATGGCAATCAAAAGTTTGAAATTTCTATAAGGGATAATAGCAACTAAGAAAACTGACAACAAAGTAAACATAATCAAGCTATCCAAGAGATAAATCAAGTAGGAGGGATACAATTATCTGGCTTATTACCCAAACATGTGCATGCTATAGTTGGATCATTGTCTCTAGAGAAGGGTGTAATTTTGGTTTTACAATGTTTATTCCTCAATGAAGAGCACTAGAATTAAAGAAATTTACTGATCTAAAACACAAGTATTGCTTAATGAAACTCAAAAGTAGAAGAGAAGAAAGTAGAAGACAAAATAGAAGAGAATATGACACAATATATACATGACAAAACCCTTTCAAGTAAAAAACTGACCACCAAATGTGAACCTCAACACATTACTTTAAAACAAGCTTACAATAGATTCAGAACCTTCGTAAATGATGTAGCCCTTGTGTAAAAAAATTGACAGCATACCAATAGCTAACCTTGAACTCGGAATCCACAAATCCTACCATTTATAACCTAAATCAATGTCGTACCATTATGCTAAGGCCTGTATTTATAGAGTTTTGTCATCCATAAAACCGTTTGTGGTTTTGCCAAAACCATGGGCCAATTTGAACACCCCTTATGAGTAGTCAACAATCCTAAAATAGAATGTAACTCCTAATGTGTAATCCATCACCTTGGGTGCTCCACTTTAGACTCATTCAAAGATGCTCTTACACCTCTTATGCATCTCATACACCTGGCTAAAAATAGCCAGTCAAAGATGCTAGTCTTAGTCTTCTTAGTAACCTCCTTCTTACAAGTTCTCTTATACCAATCAAAACCCATTGGACAAGTGTCAAAATATGTCATACATTGAATCTCAAGATTCCCCTATATGTGGCACCCAATTGAAGAGAGCACAACATTACAACAAATGTAATATTAAATAATTACAATTGTTCCTAGGACTTTGAGAGGTAGTGCAACACCTAATCCTAACAATCTCCCACTTTTTGTATACATTGCAAAATAACATAAAGGTCCAAGAAAAAAAACTCATAGCTAAGGGCACAAATGGTCATAACCAATATGCACTAGGTAAATTTTTTTGTACTTAGTAATGTAGTGAGAGAATCTACAACATTTTCCAAAGTA
Organism: Cunninghamia lanceolata; assembly: GCA_027924645.1. Taxonomy (NCBI): domain Eukaryota; kingdom Viridiplantae; phylum Streptophyta; class Pinopsida; order Cupressales; family Cupressaceae; genus Cunninghamia; species Cunninghamia lanceolata. The sequence goes on from BSBN01001965.1 coordinate 21,156,375, forward strand.
TCAACCTTCTAAATCAAAACCTTTTCACCCTTAACCACATCCCAAACAAACTCACAATGAACATCAATATGTTCCATACAAGCATGAAAAGTGGGATTCTTTGCTATGATAATGGCATTTTGACTATCATAATTGATCCTTGTTACCCTATTTTCTAAAACCAATGTCTAAATACAATATCTATAACCAAACTACTTTACAATCATGTGTAGCAGCCATATATTATGCCTTAGTAGTAAAAAGAGCAATCAAATTGTTGTCTCTTACTAATTTAACTAATAACTCCCTAAGATAGGGAGAATACATAGCCACTCATAGACCTATTGTCCAAATCAACTGCCCAATCTGCATCCACTAAACTTTATATGTCTAACAACTTTCCTAAATCACCTGTACCTTAATAGAAAATGAAGTAATCTATAGTTCGCACAAATAGTTGAACACTCTCTTAACCCAAGTCAAATGTTTCTTGCCAAGATTAGACATAAGCCTGCCTAATACTCCCACTACTTAAGCAATATCTTGTCTTATGTAGACCATTGTATACATAGGGCTTCCTACAACACTAGCATATGGAACTTTACACATGCTCTCAAGGTCTTTATCTATTTTAGGACATTGTTCCAGTGACAATTTTATACCAACCAAAAAAGGAACATTTATCGTTTTATTGTCATTGAAACTTCTATAAGATAGCTTCAACATACTCCCTTTGGTTTAACTAGAGTTTTCTATTAGTGCAATCTTTTTTAATCTTCTGAAACTCCTAAGTCTTTCATACCAAATTGCATAGAAAGTTGGGCTTTCAATTCTTTTATCATGTCCTTACTATTCCCAATGATTAATATATTATCAACATATAAATAAATGATAACAAATTGGTCATCAACCTACTTATAGTAGACAAAATGATCAAACGGCTATGAACAAACCCGGTTTTAACACATAGTAGTCAAAATTTTGATACCACATCCTAGGAGAATATTTTAGACCATACGAGGACCTTTCTAACTTACAAACAAGATTTTCCCTTCCCTTTACAATGAAATTACTAGGCTAAAACATAAATTTATTCCTTTAGATCCCCATGTAGAAAAGTAGTTTTTACATCCATTTGCTCTTCTTCTAAACCTAAAGCAACAACTCTAGAAAGTTAGAATCTAATAGAATTTAGTTTAGCTATGGGAGTGAAGATTTCTTTGAAGTCTATTCCCTCAACCTAGAAATACTCCTTGGCCACTAACCTTGCGCTATACTTGTCCAACTTACCATCTACACTATATTTATTTATTAATACCCACTTACAACCAATGAGCTTCCTTCCTTTAAACATATTAACTAGATTACAACTCTTACATTTTATGAGGTCACCATTTCCACTTTCATGGCATATTTCCTAGACACGTGCTCTTTATTGTAAGAGCTTCCTTCACATATCTTAGTTCATCATTGATACAAGTTCAAACAAACATACAACTAAAATCAAATGGGCTATACCTTTCAACTGGCCTTTATAATCTTGCATATCTATGCAAGAGTGGAGTTTGAAACTCCTCTTCTTCCCCAGAATCAAAGATTTCTTCTTATTCCTCATCCTATTCATGGTTAGATGCATCATCTTCCTACTTAACTTCAAAATGCACCTTAGTATAATTTTATTCTTTTAACCATTCAATACTAAGAAAACATCACCTTCCTTGAAAGTGACATTTTGAGAATACATAGTTTTCGGAGTTAATGGATTCCAAAGCCTATATCCTTTAACATTTTCACCATAGCCCATGAAAATACATTTTTAGCTTTAAAATATAACTTTGACTAAGAGAAGGTTTTTTGCCTATCCAAAACTCATGTGGGTCTAATCAACAAGAGTAGAAGTGGGATACCTATTTATTAGATAACATGCAATATTAATATCTTATTCTAAGTTAGCACCACTAAGCATACTTCTAAATCTTTATGTTAAACTCTTGTTCATTCTCTTAGCAACCCCTTTTTGTTGTTAGTGTATATGGAGTTGTTTTCTATTTTATTATCCCATTATGTTTAAATATTTCTCAAGTTCCTTAGAGCAAGACTCTCCCCATTGTTATTTCTCAAAACTTTTATCTTGCTTTCTTTTTATTTTCAACAAGTGCTTTAAATTCCGTAAACCTAATAAAATATTAGATTTATATTTAATGAAGTAAATTCAAGTTTTTATAGAGAAATCACCAACGAGGACATTAGTAAAGAGATTATCGAAAAGATGTACATCTACTAGACCAATAATATTGGTATGTATCAACTCTAACATCTTGGTTGCTCTAGTACTAATAGAAGAAAATTTTACTATTTTATATATTTCCACACTCCATGTAAATGGAATTTCGACTACTTTTGAAAAAAATGTTAGTGTTTTTAAATAAATGTTTTGGTCATACTCCACAATCCATCATCAAGAAGAGGAAGGAAAATTTGATCAAGGAGTATGATCCAAAATGATCACATATTTTTTTTTCCAAAATCATTCTAAATTTCAAATAAAGAGTGTTCACAAAAATCAAAATCAAGAGAATAATCAATAAGCTCCTCAACCATATCTTTATTCTTTAAAGTTTTCAATCCCTTCTCCTCAAAATGACCCATTCTCTAATGCCACAACATTGATTTTTCAAATGGTTTAGTTATGTTTGCCTAAGCTAAGGCAAAGTTACACAGAGTACTAACATGCAACTTAAACAATGTTCCTACCTAGACACCCTTAGCCAAAACCAAAAGCCCCCTTGTCATTTTACAATTATCATTATCAAAAGTAATATGGGTGAAGTTCAAAACTATGTTCTACTTTTATAATGGAAATGGACAACACAAGTCTAACTTTTTAACTTGAAGTACTTGAAAGTGATATATATGTTTTGAATATCAAAATTATGTAAACTAATGGAATGTATTTCGTTTAGTGTAGTTTATGTTTCTATTTTATTTATTTTTAGATATTATTTGAATATTTTTTTATACTAAATTTATTTTTTCTTAATTTTTTCCATTTAATTAAGTTGAAGTTCTAGTGCATGGAAGAGCTTTTTATTTTTATTTTTATTTTTATGATTTTTTTAATAAGTTTAAAGTTAAGTGTACTGAAAATGCAACAATTTTGACGGGCCTCCACCTTATGTTTTAACTATTTATTGTAGATAAAAACAAATTATATACTCAAGACAAAGATTCTCTCCTCTAGTGCATCATAGTTTTATCAAAAAAATTTAAATAAATATTAATATATATTTTTTAGTTTCCAATCATTATTATATTTGACTACAATGACCTACTTGTAGTGAATTTTAAAGAATTATTAAAAGTAATTAAAGTATAAAAAAATTGTAACTGACAGCCGATCACTTTGTTAAATACTTCCTATAAGATCATTGCCAAAACCCTAACTATGTGTATTTGCCATTTTCTCCTAACCATTGTTTGGCATGAGTAGACTAGTTTTTATCAAGAGTAGATATATTCTTGATAACATTATTGTGGTTTGGGAAGGTATGGAATGGGCTCAACGCTCATAGTAACAAGACATTTTCATTAAAATTAATTTTGTTGAAGCTTGTGACCATTTTGAATGACCCTTCATTTTGTTGTGCTTCAAGTGATTGGGTTTGGATCCAAATTTCTCCACTCAATCTAGATGATGTTTGCAAATGTGATGACTTGCCTTATCATTAATGGTTGCCAATCTTCTTCATTTGTCTTTTTAGGTCCATTCGCAAAGGTTTCCCTTTGTTAGAATCTTGAAAAAGAATAATAATCCAGAATCAAATTGAAAGAGTTAGAATCAATAAACTGTAATGCAAAAATAAATGAACAACATAACAGTACTGTGAGAGAATAATGTAAATGCTCAAATGACATAATAGCATTAAGAGAGAACTATAGCTCCAACCTTACAAAATGAAGAGACATGCCTTGCTTATAAACACAAGGTTGAGAGATAAGAAGTTGTAGTCATGTGACAAGTGTCATATTCCTATTACATGTAACAACTAGAGGGTAAGATGCCAACTAGTTGATAAAGACACATGCGTAGAATAAGACAACTATCAACAACTAGAAACATCTAGAAGGCTCACTAAGTCAAATTACATGTGAATATGTATGTGAGTATTATTTAACTAATAAATAATTAAATAATATGAATTATTCACACAACAAGGGGAAATTAGCTAGGAAATATCCCTATTCACACTAACACCCTCTAGCTTCAACACTATATGTTCTAGAAGGAAAGGCTTTGACTATTTTCTTGTTAATGCAGTTGCCCAACAAAGAGTTAAAGGCATCTCCCTTCCTACTTCTAATCTCTAGCTTGTCAATGAACATTTTAATGATGATTCCTTTCTCACTCTCCTAGAAGAGGAAGATAATGTTAGCCAAGCCTTGTAGTGTTTAAATACATTTCCTCCTACTCTAGAAAATAATGGAAAAAGACCCAATGTTGTCATTAGTTCTTCTTGCCTAAGCCCCCATGGCTGGACTCCTTTGGCTGGAAGTGGATTAACCATGGGGAATTTTTTAGATTTCTTGGCATCTCTTTTTCCTTTATTTTTATATTTCTTAGCATCCCTCCTACCTTCTAGTCTTCTTTTGCTCTTCAACAATCTATTCTTGCTCGTATTGAGAAGAAGTTACATTTTTGGATAGCAAAATTCATTTCTCTTACTGGGAAATTTTAGATTTGATCTAAGGTGTTTATTGCTACAATGTTTACTATTCTTCTTCCTAGGCTTCTTCTAAAGCCTCTTACCAATTGCTAGAGAGATTATTAAGGTACTTTATTTGGGCTTCCTCTAAATAGGGAAAAGGATTTCATAGGGTTTCTTGAGATTTTGTTGCCTTTCACGTCTCTGGAGGAAGTTGCTTTATAAATACATGTTAGCAAGGCTTGGCTTTGTGTGTCAAATGGATAATTAGAGCCCTACAGGGTAATGAGACAGAAAAATCTTCTTATGCACTATATTATTTTTGGAAAGTTCCTCATGGTAGACAAGCTTGGAAAGGTCTCGGCTTTCATTCAATTTTTATTATGAAGCCTGTGCAAATTCAAGGCACTTTTGTGCCCAAAATCCTCTTGAAAATTTGGGAAGCCATTAAGCCTTGGATTCTTTTGAATGGGAACAATTTCAAAACTAAAATTTTTATCAACCAACAATCTATTTGGTGGTCCTGTATGATCACTTGCCAAGATAGACCCCTTGTCAAAGTTCAATGGGTTCATGCCTTGAAGTTTTTTCATTAAGAGGTTTGCTTCATATCAGACCTCTTTTCTAGAACCACTACAAGTTGGATGTTTAGGCTTAAATTTAAGGCTAAATACAAGCTTGGTAATTAGGATTATGAATTCTTTAATACAATTATGGAGTCTATTCCTCCAAACATGGTTCATAAGATTGTGATTAGATAAATTGGACCCTAGTAGAAGGATTGGAAAAGGTATCCAGACACTCCTTTCAAAAATTACAAGCCCAGTAAAGTCTATTCATGGATTTCCCCTCACCTTCCCATGATCTAAAATCTCAATGATAAGTGAAATCTTCAATCTGCTACCACTTGATGGCAACATGGGTTTTGTACAGTTTGGTTTGCCATTTCAGAGCCCAAACTTTCTCATTTTACCTAGTGTCTCCTTTACTAGGGTCTTCCTCTTGGATCTCAGCTTATCCATATGAGTATTTCCATTTCCCATCATCCTTTCTATGGACATTTGGAGACTCTCAGGCATCTCTTATAGTTTTTCCCCTAAGCTCAAGCTGCTTGTATTTGGATCCATGATTTCTTCAAGCCCTTTTGACTAGAGCTTTTCTCTTAGTACATGATTCCTCTAAGTGACTAGCATAATATGGTAGTGAAATTCACCCAAATTTGGCATGCTTTTAGAGTGAATTTTATTCAATGTATTGAAAGATCAAAATGTTGTTTTTGTTTTGAGCTACTATGGATGTTCACTTTTTCATGTATTATAAATCCATGATATACTCTAATGTTATGCTACAAATTCAAGTCCAAGCCAATAAATTTTCTTTTGTGGTTTCCCACCTACAAACTCTTATTAAGCATTGGGCCAATGTGTCGTGTACAATCACTTGTGTGTCATCATCTCCTACTAGTAGGGATCCTTCACCTCCACAAGGATGCCTACATGGTCGCAACCATAATGTTAACTCTAGAGGTAGGTCGCATGGATCTCCTCAACTAGAGGACATGGTTCTGCACCTTAGACACATGGCTAGTCTCTACTTCTTAGTGTGATAAATGTAGGCTCTGTTAGCATGATAGAGGAATTACCATCAATTGTCTCTTGTTATATAGATCATGTTTGCATTGCTCGTGCTAATCAAAGAGAAGAAAAGAAAAGAGGATACCATTATGAGTTGGGAGCCTATCCTTAATGGCTAGGAGCTCCCCAATGGTTGGTGTAACCCCCCTAATAAAGATCCGTATGCTCCTCTCATAGGAACTACTTTGGTTGCTTACCTATATGATTGCTTTTGTTTCATTTGCGGACTCTTGCATTGATTTGTGAGGCACTATTCCATTCCACCTACCTTTTATGTGAACTAGTGTATTATATATATTTATATTTAAAATAGAAGTGTATTATTTATAATAAAACATAAAAAATATCTTTGAATCTATGCTCCAAGATCTACCAAAGGGTATTTTTAGATTTTCTAGAAAATATTTATAATATGAGAAAAGGTAGCTCAAAGTTAGGGTGCCATGTTTGATGCCAACATGACAATTTCAAGTGAAAATGTTTTGCTTGAAATTTGTTCGAATGAAATAAATTTGGTGATAACTATGTAATGCAAATACCCTTCATTATAGTGTAATGGAACTATGTAATTGTAATGTAGTGTAATATTATTTAGGTGAAATCATTCAACTGAAACTCCAAAGGGCATGTGGGAGCCACACTGGCGCAAGTTATTTCAAGCAAAATTATTTTACTTGAACTTTTATTTTGGTGAAATTTGTTCAGTCAAAATGGATTTGATCAAAACTACTAAGTTGTCCTAAAGTGGGACACAACTCCAAACATTCACCCATATGCACACCACTATTATTCATCTTTGAAATAGAAATAAGGTTTTTAGCTAACCTTAAACTATGTATACATCAGAAAGAGTCTTCAACTCTATCATTATTGAATAATAATTTTACCTTCTCATGACCAATAATGGTGAGAAGTGTTGTCACCTAAAAAAACTTTGCTACCATTATACTTTTCATTTTCTAAATAACACTCCTTATGTAGAGTCATAGATGATAGGAAGCATATGAATCAATCAACCATGAGTCATCACTAGAATGATGTTACATAGAAGAAGTTATAAAAACATCATTGCTAACATCATCTTAACTAGAGAATTTATTTGCATATCAGTTATCAATTTAATCCTTTTTTCTTAACTTTACACTCTTTCTTTACATTTCCCTTTTTCCATAATTCCAATACTTTGTAAGAGGTCACTTTTATATCTAGGGGATTTTGACTTATCCTTTGGCTTAGATTTCCTTTTATCCCCTTGTTTTTTTTACCCACTCTATCTTTAGATAAATCATCCATGGAAATTCTATTAAACTCTTCACTTAGTAAAGATGACACAACTTACTTAAATTTTAACTTCTTTAAATTTTAACTTAGAAGATGACTTCTAATATCCATGATGAGATTGTCCCACGAACTGGGTAATGAATAGAGTAAAGTAATGCACTTGTATTCTTCTTCCATTTTCACATTTGTGGAAGCTAGTTGACTAGCTACAACATTAAAGTTATTTAGATGATTAGTTACATAATCTCCTTCATTCATTTTTAAAGAATATAATTTCTACCTTAAAAATAACTTATTTACAAGAATTAATTAGTTTGATATAATGAAACAATCTTCTCCTGGCATAAAGATTTTGTAGTGCTATCACCTAATACTTTCATCAAGGTTGAATCAGAAAGACATAACTTGATTGTGCTTCTTGCCTTTTTTGTCAAAATTTTCCCCTTGATCCACTCTAGTTGGCCAAGTAGTTGTTGGAGTGATTATTGTAATCCACTGTTCTCTTTTAGCCAAGAGATCCTCCATCTTCAATTTCCATAGCTTGAAGTGTTTCCCATTGAATTTCTCAATCTACACTCTTAAGATGCTACCCATGATTTCTATTTTTTAGATCTAATTTCAAACTCACATGGTGGATCCTGTTGCAAACAAAGAAACTTGGTTTTACAATGTTTGTTACTCAATTTGATGATATAAAACACAAGCATGCCTTAATAGAAGTAGAAGAGAAGAAAATAGAAGATAGAACATAAAAGAATATGACAATTGTATATATGGGAAAACCCTTTCAGGTAAAAAACTTACCACCAAATGCAAACCTCAATATATTACTTCAAAACAAGCTTATAATAGATCAAGAACCTCCACAACTGTTGTAGCCCCCATGTCAAAATTTTGATAGCATGCCAATAGCTAACCCTAAACTTAGAACCTACAATTCTTATAATACAACTCAAAACAATGTCATAACACTATGCCAATGCCTATATTTATAAATTTTCGTCATCCATAAAATCATTTGTGGTTGGGCCAATTCCAACACCCCTCATGTGTAGTCAACAAACCTATAATAGAATTTGAATCCACCAACTTGGGTTCTCTACTTTGGACTCATTCAAAGATGACAAGCATCACGATATGTCATACATGGAAACTCAAGATTCCCCTATGTTTGGTGCCCCATTTGAAGATGGCCCAACATTACAACATATGCGATATTAAATAATTATAATTATTCCTAAGACTTTGCAAGGTGGTACAACAACTAATCCTAACAATAATTCTCTAATTATGTATTTAAATGAATTAGAAAACTTGTACTAATTAAATATATTTTAAAAATTAATTTTTATTATTTTTGACAAAAAATAATGTGTAAATTAGAATAATAGATTAATTAATTATAGAAAAATGTGTTTCTATTATGATCAATGCTAAAATTAACCTAAGAGGTTTGTTTTTTATTTCTATAATTGACAATTATTGAAAAGATTGCAAGGAAAGTCTTTATTTTAATAGATGGACTAAAATTAGTGTTATAAAATTAGAAAAAATGTAGGAGAGAAATAAATAGTAAATAATATTCTTTTGTATTAAAAGTTTATGGAAGATATGTTTAAGCATTAGGAAGCTCCGGTTAAGTTTGTAGAATTTTTTGAGTTTTCTAGATTGGGTAAGCATTCAATTTAAATTTGATGAGAAAATTGTAGCATTAATTTTGGTATGCAATCATCATTTGATTGTCTCCTTCTATATTTAGATCATCATGTGACCTTCATCTTTAGGAACACTTAAAATAACTGTAAAAAATGAAAAGGGAAGTTGTTTAGGGCTTAGGTGTGTTAAGACTCTAACAAATACCCTTATCTCACCTACACTCTAGATAAGACTAAGAAAAATAGATGTTTTTGTTTATTTTCTAGCTTATTGTTTTGCTAACAAATAATAGAAAACTATCTAGAGTTACCTAGGATTTTACCTTCTTATTTAAACTATGCTTAAACAAGAAAGAGAGAGATGGGTTATGAAAATAGTGAATAAATGAAAGCTAAATTACAAAAATGAAAAACATAATTCAAAATATGAAAGAGCAAACTGAGAAGAACCTAGAAAGCAACATGATTAGTTCACTGGTCAGGATGCTAGCGAGGTGCACTACAGTCCAGTTTGCACACTATTGTCCAAAACTAATACAAAACTTAAGTTCCACCATGGATTTTGAAGACATTTACACATAAGGACACATGGACAATAACAATAAAGCATTAGGTACTCCAAAAATGTACAAAAAATAAGAAAACAGCTTAAAACAATGATTTTTAATTGAAATAATAAAATAACAAAGGAGAGCGAAGAGATACAAAACCTTCACGTGTTTGGGAGTTTTCAAGCACCTATAAGCTAAGAAGAGGAGAAAGGGGACGACTTCATAAAAGCTTGCCTTCAGTTCAATCCCCTATTTTTGTCTTTCAACCTCCACAAGCAACCTATGAATCAAAGGTAAATGGAATGTGTGCGCTCTTAAATCTTAAGTGCTTCTAGGAATTTAAAAACAATAATAATGAAATGAAGCTATAAGTGTTTGAATCCTTGGTCTACAAGAATGAACACCCTAGTGTGTGTGTGTGAGGATACAAATGGAGATGAAACTCAACTCTATTTTCAAAAGCTTCTATTGACTTACATTTTTTCTTGTATACTATTATAATGATTTGTTCCAATGTTCTTCTGCATATTCAAGTGCAAGTTAGCAAAATTGTCTTAGAAGTTACCCATTTCCAAACTCTTAGATTATTGGGTTACTGCACCTTGTACTATTGCATGCTTGCTACTTTCCCCTTCTAGCAGGGGCCCTTCCCCTCCCCGAGGGTGTAGATATGGCCACAACCATAAAGATCATACCATACACAATTCACACGATTCACATGGCTCTCCTCAACATCGAGGATGTGGATGGTCCCAATATACAGGTGTCCCCTTTATCACTTCAAGTTGGCTTGATAATGACAATGTCCCTCTCTTGAGTTTGGTGATCTCTCTTCTGAAAAATGTTCCACAACCTGAAGAAGAAAATGAAGAAGGCACCATTATGAGATGGGAGCCAATTCCTAATGCCTAGGACCTCCCAGATCCCTGGGGGAACCCTATGATTGTGACCTACCACCTCCTCCCACTAATTCTATAGCTCTCACAGCTTAACAGTTTGACCATGTTTATATCTTTTTGTCTTTGTTTAAAATTTCATCTTGCCTAAACATTTCGGGATGTAATCCCATTCCACCCACTTTTTTTTGAATTAGTATAACTATTATCTTTTTTAAGGTACTATAATTGATAGTTATGCATAATTTTTTTTAGAAATCCATTTATTTAATTTTCTTTCAAGAATATTTCACTGTTCAATAGCAATATCTTTAGAAGAGTAACATATCTCATATTTAAAATTCTTTCGAATTAACAGGGCAACATATTTCTATTTTTTTCAAATAGGCATGACACACTCATCTCAATCTAATGAACAAAATATCAGATTTTTTTTTTAAGACAGTGGTAATCGAGTCAACCTTTGGAATAGCACAATTTTGTGGAAATTAGGAAATTTTGTAGGTATTGGGGCAGTGCCCTCAGCAAATTTAATTTGATACATAAAGGGAAAATTTCATTCCAACCTCAAGAAACCACCTGGCCACTCCAAGGAAGTATGACAAATCACGAAACATATCACAAATCAAGGACTAATCGGCTTACATTCCTAAATTAAACACACACCAATCAGTGATCACCATATATCCAGTCATTTACATGAGCAAAACACTTTTAGTCTACATTCTATATTGAGATGTTCATCACTAATCCAAATACAGAAAGCTAATCCTTCTTTGTGGATTTGTTAATGAGGGATTTGTGAATGTGAGGGATGACACCTCCACCAGCAATGGTACCCTTGATCAAAGTGTCAAGCTCTTCATCTCCCCTGATAGCAAGCTGCAGATGCCTTGGAGTGATACGTTTCACCTTCAGATCTTTACTGGCATTTCCTGCCAGTTCCAGAACTTCTGCAGTCAGATACTCCAATATGGCTGCTGAATACACTGCTGCTGTTGCCCCCACCCTTCCATTTGCAGATACTCTAGACTTCAACATCCGGTGAATACGCCCCACTGGAAACTGCATTACAAACATAAAATTCAATTAAAATATACACACGGCAATCCTATTGATGCCCATACAACTCTACATGTCTTACAACTTTAAGGCCTTCAGCCAAAGCATTTCTTTGATATGATACATTATACCCCACTTGAAGTAAGATTTCCATGTTCAATTTTATGAAGTACGCATATTGAATTCATTCTTGTCCACTAATCCTCCCACAAAATTAGTACATGTGCAGCATGGATGAGAACAAGACTCTGCATTGGAAGAGGAGATGTTGGAATAATTGAAGTCAAGATGAGTTCCATTTATTGTAGTGCATCCTAGGGTGTTTGTACAATCAAGTCTTGATAGAACAAGGTTCCGGTGGGAGGGGAAATAAGGGTATGCAGGCTAAAGAAACTTTTTACTGAAAAGGAGGCAGCGTATGATCCAGGGCCTAAATTTGATGGCCGTATGGCTGTATTTAGGCATTTTTGTTGTAAAATACAAATTTTTTTAAAAGATTGTATCATGTGAAAGGAGAGATTTTGAATAGACTATCAAAATTAATATAAAATTGTGATCATATATATATTTGACTTATATAATTTTATAATTTTATATATACTAAAGTATGTCATAGTATTTTAAGGGCACCTTTGAATGGATAACTGTCATAAAAGTTTTACTTGACAAACAGGGTCGACTGTCAAATTTAGGCCCTGAGCATATCCATCACTAATTGAGACAAGAGTGCATACTTATAAACTTTCCATGAGCTGCACTTTCCTCTTTCGTGATTTCTTAAGATCATTTTTCCAATTATACTCAGCTTTTGTCACCGAATAAAAATCCTTGTAAATATAAATGAAAAACATGATCTTCAGAGTTTTGATGTCTGTCAAAGAAGAAAAAGCTGGACCCTATAGAAACTTTTGACAGGTGGCAAACTAGTTGGCTAATTTTTTGTCTTTGGGAACCCAGCAACTTACAAAAAAACCATAAAACATCTACTGCTTTGTGGTCTCGGAATAGGAATAACGGTATTCCAATTTGAAATACTTTTGCATGTTTCCAACTGGCTAATGTTCAGTATAAGAACTCCTAAAACACTGTAAGTTGTCTACAATATTAACTTTTAGAATAGTCTTGGCTTCTAAGAAGAAGGCAGTTTGGCTGTTCCTTGTAGTACAGTCCGCTGTCAAGGGGAATGACACTAAGTTACAATCATCTTATTGCTTTCATTTTCCTATGCCTGCTTGACAGCTATTAATGAACTTAGGTCTGTAAACAAATAATATAGTAAGAAATAGACAATATGGAGATAGATAATTCCAAACCATCCATGAATCTAAGGGCTCAGTCTCCTCTACCAGGTACCAAACACCATCAAAACCAAGACTATTCATCAGCTCAACAAATATTGCTAAGCTAAGCCAGAGTCTTTTACAAAGAAGACACAGGTTTCAATCTTCAATATGTTAATGAATGGTCTTAGTTGTGACTGTGACTTCGCCAGAATTAATATGCTTGTTTTTTATTATGGTAAACAGGGATTTTGAAAGGGCCTTAGACCCTTGTACAAAGAAGCCAGATGAGACAACATAGAGCAACAAAAAGAAGCAAGCAGCACTATGGCTGCGCTACAAGATCAACCAACCTAAGAGAATTAATCTGCTTGTTGCTGAAATGGAACAAATGGGAATTGCTCCAAACATTTTAACATGATGGTGTATTTAAGTCAGGTCCAGTTGTCGAAGCACAGGTGCTATTGAACAAAAATCAGCCATGCTCATTGTTCAGCTATCTTATTAAATACTAATTAATGGTCTTTACAAGGTAAGTGGAGAAGATGAAGCCACTAGACCAATCCTTTTATAGTAGAAGATAAAGCAATGTGCTGGGCGATCATACACAGTTAAATAAACCCAAAATTACATAAGTATGCACCAAGATTTTAGAACAGACAATAGAGATGTTTACAAATCATCCTCTGAACAAAGAGTTTGCATCCTTGCCTAAAATGAGATTTCTTCCAAAACATTCATAAACAGAATTATATCTGAAACATTAGTTTTCCACAGTCCATATTTTGTAAATTCAGATTTCTGGATTCAACTGTGTACTGTTTTAATTTAACAAAGAAATCTACATTACACAGTTGAATCCAGAAATCTGAATTTACAAAGAATTATATCTTTTATCCTCATCTTTTTCACTAAAATAGAATGCACATTACAATAATAAAAATCTGCTATTTTTATCTTCCCTACAAAAAGGTAATTCTTTAACTCACATTAATATAATTTGGTCTTAATTTTAATCTAAGAAGCATGTCCTTTCTTCAATTCTAAACAGCAGAGGCAAGCCATTAAACTCGTAATAGTTCAATCAATCTTTTACTCTTTAGAAATGAATGCAAGGACCATATACATTTAACAGACTAATTTGGTCCTTAACACTATGCCAAGAAGCATGCTTCTACTTCAATTCTAGAAAGCACAGAGTCTAGACAAGCCATGGAGCTTGTAACAGGTCAAGTCATCGTTTGTTCTTAATGAATGGATGGCAGGTGTGTATATGTTTCCTAATTATACTTCAACTAGCTGTTATTCAAGAAAAGAGCATCTCTTAGTCTGGAGAATAGGGATATCTCTCAACCTTATCAAAGTAATACAACTGTTATGAAACTTTTTACTTGCGAGTGTAAAATGAAAAATTAAAAATATTTTATAAAAGAAATGTTATGACATTTTTTATCTGAGTGTAAAAATAAATATTAAAAATATTTTGTTAAAGAAATGTTATGAGACTTTGCACTTTAAATGTAAGAAGAAATATAAAAATTAATTTGTAAAAGATTATATTGTTATTACACTAAATAATGTAATAAAATATTGTTTTGAAAGGGTGTGCTGGTTATTTACAATCTATGGGTTTGAATTTCGAGATATGGTATCTGAATTCTCAGAGTGACAGTGTAAGACAGGCAATGGGCACTGGAGAAGGGGTATACCTTGGATGGTTCCTAGCCAGAATACAGAAAGATTTTATTGATATGTATTTTCCTCCTTGCAGCAGCCATTGATCTAAAGGCCTCGGTAACTGATCATTAAAAATGCTGAAAGCCATTTTCCAAAAACACACACATACATATTCAATTTTTTAAAATAATTAAAATGTATCTGTGCAAATCTAAGATATTTTTTCCCTTGATTTATTTTATTCATACTATTTGAACAATTTAATCAATATATACATTTAAATCTAGAAAATTTTATGATAACAACACTTGTGACTAGAATGCCTTCTAACGAGGATATCATTTCAAGGCAGGCATGTCAAATGCCTAGAATGTGGCATAAAACCAACAATGCTGACAGCCAATAGACTGTTCTCAGTATCTTCTGACAAGATGGATACTTTGCCACATTACATCAAGTATCTGGCAGCAATGCCTACCCAGCTAAGGACTGCATATTCTATTTTTCAACTTAAGACAAAAGACTTGTTTATCTCCGTAGCTACAAATCAATATCACCTCAAAATCAATTACTAGCAAAAGAAACACAGTATCATCTCCATTCCTGTTTTCAAAATTTAAGAATGTTTCTGCAGAAAAAAACAGGGCAGAAAGTGCAAGAGCAATTTCTAAATAAGCATCATGGTATAAAGAATAAACTGTAGAAATCAGTAAAATCTACAAGGGAAGAAATATATTTTGGCAAAATAGAATCTTTAAAAAATTGTCCATAGCTCTCCCCTTCTGCCCTTCTATCTCTCAAACCAGATAAAGCCTTCAACTACAACTGCCAACGCCATGCAATTGTACAAGGGCACCAAAAAATATGTTTCCATATCAACATTGAATCTAGCAGGGATCTGACTCTACAAATTTAAAAAAAGGGAACAGAAGAAAACTCTATGTAGTCCCAATGGTAAAAAGCAGTCACTGTGGCCAGGGTGGCAGGAAATACAATCACATGGGAAACGTGTTAAAATAAGTTGTGGGCCTAAGAGAAGGATTAAGTATAAACTTGTAGAGAAGGCATTGTACAAGCTAAAATCAAATGATGTATTCTGAGATTCTAACTACAGTACTTGTCCAGGAATACATCCAGAAAACGAAGGCTAAATGGATAAAGCAGAAGCGTAGAAGATCTTCTAAATGCAGAGTATTTGTGTTTAGATCACTTCCAGCACATACTATTTCCAAACAAGACGTGCATAATCCTGACATACCTTGGACAAGCAAAAGACTTTTCTTGCTTATAAGAAAGGTAGCACCCTTTCTTACAAACAAGGAGGCAACACCCTTTCATGGGCATGAAAGAAAGAAGGGAACTATTGGGTAGACAGAGTGCTTCACCATGGCCTGCTGATAAACTTTCACTTCAAAACAAGAGAAAACTCATTGTGGCGAGCCTATAAAGATAATCCATAAGCCAATAAAGGCTTACATATAACATACAATGTTCTACAAATACTAAACAACTTCTTTCTTCAAGAATCATTAAAACCCATCCATGCATACACTTACAGTTACAGACTAAATATATGTGCAAACTAATAATGATAAGCAGTAAAAAACAAGTAGAAACCTGGAGGCCTGCACGAGATGAGCGACTGATTGGCTTCTTCTTATCAGCCTTGTCATTACTGTTAGACTTAATGTTAGGAGCAGAAGAGGAGTACTTCCCTGTAAGAAGACCTTTGGCACCTTTGCCTGCAACCATTTTCTCTGTGGGATAGATTCACTTCAACCAACTTTCAACAATAGAATTAGGACGGTTTGTCCAAGATCTAGAAGCTCCTCCAGATGGTATCTTTCTTTCAGATCCTGCCTCACACCAACCACCCAGTGGGTAGGCTTGTAACAAATTGGCCTGATGGGTATAAAAGTTTCATAAATAGAACCATGATAAACAACTTAATCTAGGGGAAAAAACCTATAGATTGTGTGTGCAATGGAGAAACATAACAGAAACAGGACAAAAAGATGATCAAGATAAGGTCAGAAGGGGAAACAAAGTACCTGCAACTGAAACTGAAAGGCAATGGTGTGATAGATGGATTTGGAGGTGGTGGAAGTGGAGGGATTCGCTGCTCCTGCCTTTGACTTGTCACACAATCAACTGAACCACCCGAAGAAATATGCCTCTTGTTAGAATTTGTGTGGGAGAGACATGCATTATATTTGTAGACTGTTTTTTATATATGTACTTAGAATTTGAGGGGAAAAGGAGACCGATGGTGGGAAAAAGACGGAGTAAAACTTTCACCTTCACATATTTTCTAACAAAGTTTAGTTTTTTTTTGTTTTTTTGTTTTTTTTGTTTTTTTTTTTTTTGTTGGGTACTATGGAGGTATTCTGGTCACTCAACCCAGCCATTCCGACGAAGTGAAACTTTCAACTTCACATATTTTCTAACAAAGTTTTTTTTTTTTTTTTGGGTACTATGGAGGTATTCTGGTCACTCAACCCAGCCATTCCGATCTTGCCTCGGGCTTACTTTTTTAACAAAGTTTTTATTTTGGCTTTTATTTAATTTTTTCTTCCTTTTGGTTAGTATTACGAGTAAATTCCGAATTTAAATTAAAGTGAGACCTTTTGCTTGTGTTTTTTATTAAATTTTCATTATTATTGGTCTAGTTTTCTTAAAGAAATATATTATTTTTGGATAAGATGTTTTTTTATAATTATCTTACCATGTTTAGGTGAGTGGTGGGGAGTGATGACTTTTATATAGCAATCAGTCTTATTCTTACATATGATATTTTATAGTAGTTATAGAGATATATTGAGGTACATCTATATATCTTTAATAAATATAACTATAAAAACTTGAATTTCATTTACCATCTCAATAATTCTTAAAGTTTTTTATGAGTACAAAATAGTTTGGAATAGTAAAAAAGATATGTTAAAGACTAAGAGTGAATCAAAATTGTGAAAGTGATCATAAATTTACTTATTAATTTAGACAAAATGATCATAATTTTTGTTTTCTATTCCATATCTATCATAAAGAAAAACTTGACAAGATCACTTGAAGCATTGTAAAGAATGTCAAACAATCATAACATTTATAAATTTAACTTGCCCTTATCCCAATTAATCCCAAGGCTTTTCATGAGTATAAAACTTAAAAAGGTGAACCTTAATTCAAATCCTTTATTTAGAAAACATACCCTCCACTAATCTTACATATGTTATTATGTATGTGATTCACATATTTACATTTAAGTGGTCTTCAATGATGAATACAATTTACAAATGTCAACTTGGTTAGTGCCATAAATATGGGAAATAAATTATAAATTTAGAATACAATTAACAAATTTGGACTTTAAGATAACTATTCTAGCCTCTAAAGTTAATGTTGTTATTGCTTATTAGTTGTTGATACAGTAGTAATTCTTGGATATGTATCTCAATTTTCATCATGAGATAACTTATTTTTTAGTTGATAATTATATTAAATTTGATTATATGTGTTGATTTGAATATTTCTCCTTGATGTTGATAGTATTGATAGCCAATCATGGTTATAGAGCTATAGGAGGGCAAGAGATAACCTCAATGGTATTGTACAAGAAGCATGGGCTAGGGTGGAGTAGATTCTTTGAAATAATTGTGATCATCATAAGTCCTATGTGTGGGTGTCTAAGCATTTGTACGTGGTATTGTGATGTTATTGTCTCAAGATTTCTTTTGTCTTTAAGTGGTCTATGTTATGTGTTTAGTCTTGGTCATCTTGTAGATCTTAGTTTGTATCTAATCCTAAACCTAGATCTAACTATTCTACCTATGTCTATATCCTTTTACTCATATGTCCATTAACCCATTTGAATGGGGAGCTTGGACTTAAGTGATTATTCTTTAACTTTTAAGATAGTCAATCTTTGGCTAAGTAAGAAAATCTTATGGCAACTACCATTTTGATCTAAAGGAAACATTCCCCTCTCTCTAATCATTAATGAAATTTAATACCCACTTTCTCATGATGTAAATTAACCATGATTTGACTAGAATTACCTTGGAGTTTGAGTGGGATTAAGTATTGGTAACATACTAAGTTTCTTGTTTTTTAGGGTTTTCATGCCATGTAGAGGGTGGTGAGGTCAAGGGCCATGGTGGAGCTATGCTGATTTGGCAACTCATTACTCTCTCTATTTCATTATGCATTCGTGGTGGGAATTCTAAGGTTTAAAAGTAGAAGAAAACGGTAGTCTGAGGAATATTATGGGATTGAATAAGGAAATTTGTAAAAAAATAGTTTCATGGTCTATTCTCTGCAAACCACCATTCAAGAAAATCTTGATGTTTGCTATAGACTATTGGTGTGGTCATTTTAGGTGTGATTCACTCCTCATCATCATTAATTACACTCTACTTGGAGCTTGTGAAGTCTTGAATCTTATGTGCTATATATTGAATTAAACCTTAAAAGTATGATTTGGTTAGTGGTGCTTCTTGTTGTATGCTTGAAATATATTTTTTACTCCTTGAGAAAGCCAACTAAGAATTATCTTACCTCCTAGTCACCTATTGAGTTGGTATTTTTATGAGTAGAGTTTGCTATGTATTGTTAGGGTTAGCTGGCAGAAGATATCAATTAAATGCAAATAAAGATTAAACAGATGAATGGAAATACACAGAAATAATAACAGCAAGAGACAAGCTTTAACGTGGTTCACCCAAACTCGGGCTACATCCACCAAACAGAGAGTTCAATATTATTATCCAATAAATCAAACCGATTACAACCAGCAATCCCTGCAACTCAATACTGCTGCAAAATGCTACAATATAATATCAACAAAAACCCTAACCCTTAGCCGCTTTTATCAAGCCTTATGTCGATTACAAAAAAAGGGGGTTTTTTTTTTATGTCAGCCAATAGAAAAATAACACCCGACACCTTTATAAAATAATAAAAAATTATGTGAGGTTTCGGGGGTGTTGCCCCTGAGCTCCCACGAGGGCGCTGCCCCTTGACCCCACCCTATATCGCGATAGGGAGTGCGCCAAGGGCGCTGCCCCTTGACCTCGTCTTGGGGGCGCTGCCCCTTGACCCCGTAGGAATTTGGGGGGAAGCCACGCCGATAAAAGTGGGGAAAATTTAACCTCCGAGTCTGATTAGGCTTCATAAACAACATGTATGACTATGGGTTGTGTTGAAGGTTTTCTTCTTGAAATCATATTTAAGTCTCTATATAACCTGTGTAACTATGAAGATGAGCTAGGAATTATTATGGAAATCTAAATCTCTTTGTTATAGATTCATTTTTATATTTTTGTTGTCCTCAAAATTAGCTGAGCTCATTTTGTAGGACGACCCCTATGAAACTTGTCCATTTCTTGGCCTACACTCTAAGTTTACAAATCGAGAGGAGTCGTCTTATTCTCGTGCATAGTCCACTCATTCCTGTTTATCCGTTCGAGTCATTTCTCGTTTGGATTTCTCGAAGCTCATATAAGTTGATCGAAAAGGTTTCCTCAATTTTAACGAGTTAGAGTATTTTTTTGTATATGCAGGAGTGGTGAATTTTGCTGCCCTTGCATGTTTGTAGGAGAAAACATTGAATGCAGTGGCGGCAAAATTTGCTGCCAATGCATTCTTTGTTTTCTCCAAGTCAATGTGTTAGAATGATAGTTTTTACCGCCGTGACATGTCTTATAAGTATGACATGCAGTGGTGGTGAAATATACCGCCGAAGCATTGTTTGGTCTTTTGCTTATGTATTGTCGGCAAATTTTACCGACAAAGCACGAATTAAATGTGACTACAATCTAACTCGTGTGGCATTTAATTTCATTTTTGAGATTCATTTTTAAGTTTAAATGCATTTTAAATGATTTATTCTTCATTCTTCTTTCTATCTTGCCTGTGTGCTTTAGCTCTCGCTCATCAAGCCGAGATTGTAACTCTAAACGAGCGGATTGTGCAGATTTTTAGTGTCTAGGGTTTCAATTTTTCCATTTAGAGATAAGCTCTCTTTCTTTTCATTCATATTTACTTTTCCTTTTAGGGTTTTGATGTGATTAAGCGTTTTAAAATCATTCCTTTATTTATTGTTTCAAAACCTTTGTCTACTTTGAAAGAACCGTGTCCTGTTAAGTCAGGGTCTTTGTAGCTTGTCGAAATTAGATGTGTTTTCATTGAATGTTTTTCGTGTTGTTGTCTTTTGTCTTAGAATTAGTGTTTGTGTGATAGATAACTGTATCAGAGGCATAGATCTCTGCCGATGCAGTTTAAACCTTTGCAGACCCTTTCATCGTGTGAGGACGACAAATTTAGCCATCCCTACACGATGAAATATGTTCGACAATCGAACCTACCCCAAACATGCTCAAGTGGTAAAATTAACCGCTTAAGCATGAAAACTAAAACTAGTCTCTATGTTGAGTCGGCGATTTTCACCGCTAATGCGAACTTTTTACTAAGTTTGTATCACATGTTAAGTCGGCAAAAATTGCCACTTACACAGTTTGTGTCTTTCATGCTAAGGTGTAAGGGTGACGAATTTTGCCATCCTCACACAGAAAAGAAAGTTCTTACAACATGCTAAGTCGGTAAAATTCATCGCTCAGACATGTGATTGCTTAATTCTACTTGCGAAAGCGGTAAAATTTACCACTCATACATCTTACCTTTGCAAATGCTTCAACCTACCTGTAAAGGCGGCAAATTTTGCCACCCTGACATTTGTAATTCCCTTTGACATGCAGGGGCGACAAATTTTGCTACCCATGCATTCACTCCCTCAAATTTTTGTAACTCTGGGAGATTTTCCAAATTGCTTTCCTGAGCCCACTTTCACCTGTTTCCTTGACTGTGCACTCTCAAGCCCTTCAATGCATGTTCCCATGTCCATGATCATCAATTTGCAGTAACCCCAATTTGCCCATTTTCCCCCTAACTGCGAGATCATGGCTTTTTGCAGTTTTAACAAACATCTGCAGTGGACGTCGTTTCCACTTTTATTCACAAAGCTGATGTTAGAGCCTTCTCCCTCAAAGTCTAAAATTATGAAGTACAAGTACCAAGGGGTTTTCCCCGTGACTTCATTGCAATCCAATGTGGACGATATAAGAGATACAGAGATTGGTCATGTGGACATGGCCGAATTTGTGGATAGAACAAAGCAGCCCCATCCTCCTCAGTATATGTAGAAGATTATCGAGAGTAACATTCACCTGGTTGTCTCTTTTCTAGTTGCTGCCCACAATCTTGAATTTATTTTCAGGTGGCCAGTCATTATAATAGGGATACTAGGACTGTGTCTGATTCTCAAGGTAATGTGATCATGAGATTAGATGCAGAGTTTCTTGAAAAAATCTTTATGTGTCCACCAATTGAGAATGTTGGTGAAATAGATTTTGCTAAAGGGCAAAAGGAGTTCGATAAAGATGTGGAAGCTTCAAAGAAACATATCAACAGTAAGTGGTTGAAGACTCCTCGAAGTAACTTGTCCAAATGGCCTAAAGATCTCTTGAGAAGTGATTTTGTCAAGGAGTTAAGTGATTTGATTACACTGCTGAGTCGGATTAGAGGTCTCCCTTCTTCATCTAAGTTTCATGAATGGATGTATACATACATTAAGGTGATTCTTAGAGGCCAACAAAAAATCTTCCGGGGAGAACAGATCAGCAATGCTCTGCATGATCAACTGGTGAAAGTTAATACAACTTTCAAGTTCTATATGACTTCATATCTAGTGTATGTTGCTGCTAGTATGAGGAGTTTTCCTGGTTTAACTCAAGTTGGTGATCGGAGATTGGTTCCAATCTATGAGTATTATCCATAGATTACTCTAAAAGGATCAATCCATCATTTCCGCAGAGTTAATGGGTAAGTGCAAAAAGTTGGGGGGCCAAAAAGTGGCCAAATTTTTTTCAAAAAAATTTAATACATAATGCAAGCGCATTAGGACTAACTATAAATTAAAAAAAAAGAGAATTTGTGCTCATTTCATTTCTTTGTTTTCCTCTACACCCATGGCTTGCAAACCCTAAGAAGAGCGCTCGCATTTTGGAAAAGTCGATTCAACACCAAAATCTTACCGGTTCGTTGCCAAAATGCCGCCACGACGTCGAGCAAGCCAAAGAAGTGAGTTTTATTTTTTTTTGTTTGAATTTGTTTCTAAATAGGTAGGTTTGAGTTGATTTTTGATGTAAATTTCGTTAATTGTCAGAAAATGTTAATGCACCTCCTCCTCCTCCTCCTCAAAATCCATAAAATCCTAAAGAGGAAATACCTACCGAACAACAAACTCCTCCATCCATTCCTTGACATGCCCCTGGAACATAAGAAAATGTAATGGGGCAAATTGAAAATAATAAAAAAGAAATTGAAGACATAATTGCAAGGTTGAAATATCCTTCCACTTCAACCTTGCATAGGTCCATGCTTGCTCAATCTCTTGAATCTATGTTATCAAATGTAGATTCAATTAGCAAGCAAATATCTAGTTGGATGGATAAGAGGAGAGATTTTAGAGACTATTATGCAGACAAGTTGTCATATGAAGATGTGAAAAAAATACAAATTACAAAACTAGACTTGTGTTCCATTTTCACAAACCCACAAACAAATCAACCTCCACTGATTACATGCAAGATGTTCCCTATCCATTGGTGCAACAACTAAGCGATAAGGGACAATTTTGGGCAGAGGTGGTGGATGGTTTTTGACCATCCTCCATGCAATAATAATGAGGTCCCATAATACGTTTTGAGGAAACTCTACTGTAAGTTTGTCCTCAATAAAGTGCCAAACTATTTTGATATGTGAGACTTCCAGGGTAGAGGTGGGGGGTCAGCACAAGATAGACCAGGGGCACGTGTTGACCCAGAGCGGGCAGTGAGACGAGTAATCAGCAGACCAGCCCATGAGCATGTTTCTATCCCTTCCATTGTGAAGGAGAGTGTTGAGGTCGATACACTTCAGTCCATTAGTGCCTTGACCCAGAGCATCATAGAGCATGCCAGTCCTGCAGCACAACGTGGGTTAGGAGATAGTGCGAGGAGTAGGCTCCCACCTCATGCTTGTCAGACTTGCGGGTCAGCCTGTGGTTATGACCCCATGGATAGTCAAGACGCAGGTGCACAAGCTACATCTGCAACTGAGCAGATGGTGATGACAGATACCCTCCTGAGTGAGATCTTTGGCCTTGATACTCAGGTAAATATTAGCAAGTTTATTGAATTTAATTTATTAAATTTCATTTTTGAAATGCAAGATTAACTAATTTAGTTTGATGATTTTAATAAAATTTCAGGGTCATAGCATTGATGCAGTTTTCAGTGGTTCTCCACCTGCATATTACACTACATCATCTACTGTCGGGGTATGTAACTAATAAACAATTATAAATATTACATGTGAATAGCATCATTATATGAATGGTATTCTAATATCTGATTTTGGATGTTGAATAGGTTAATATTAGAGATTTCATGGCAACACCTACCAGCGGTGGTGGACTTCGAAGCTTCATGAAGGTAATAAAATAAATAGTTTAATGAATGAATTGTACTTACTAGATTTTTGTATGTGACTTGTGTGCTTTATTGTGTGTACTTCCATGTTTAGATGAACGTGTGTGTATGTTAGGAGCCATGATTTGCATCACTATTATAGTTTTTGTAATTGAATAATGTTGTTCTATTTCCAAATGATGCAGGCTGCGGAGACACCTCTCGATATTCATAGGGCAATGGAGCATGGTGTGACCTCTACAATTCATAGCTCCATGGCATTGACAGTGGTATGAGGCAGATTAGTAAATTTCAATTTACATTCATTGTTATAGTTGTTTATTTTTGAAAAAATAAAAGATTATTGATTTGCAGTTTAATTTCTATCTGGATGGTTTCTATAGGACATGACATCACCACGGCCTATTCCTGCTACTGAGGCAAGTGAGGAGACATATTATATGGTAGCAGTAAGTGATTATTTTGTTAATTGTTTCATTTTTTATAACATGTAATTTCTATATATTAATGTCTATACTTTTTATTGTAACAGCTAAAGATGCAGGAAGAACCAAATAGGAGGATCAACCCTTGGGTTCGTAGTAGACCACCCACATATGCGTCTCCATCCCCTAGAAGATCAAAGGTTGCCCGTGATCTATTCTCTTCACCAACCAGAGGGGAATGACTTTTTATTGTGTTCCTTTGTTGTATGCCTATATGGCATTCTTGTAAGCCTATATGGCTATTTTTTATATATGTTATATTGACAGATATTGATGTATGCCTATATGGATATTTGGTTAATACAAATCTTTTTTATTGATGGCATCCATACTTGCATTATAAATCCACATTTGAATGGATATTTATAGATGGCTACTTCAAATATTTAAAGCCCAATTGTATTACATAGGATGTTTGTTGATCCAATAAGCTAGCTATTGTTATTCAAGTATCACCTAAACCTCATTTTGGAACTAAAAGATAAAAGTTGTATTTAAAAAAAAATGAATCATGTTGAACAGAAAATATTCATATTCTTTATGAGTTGCTCAATTGAAAATATTCAAATGAGTATGCTGATCCATATTCTTTATGAGTTGGTCAATTGAAAATATTTCTTAATTTCTTGTTATTATACCATATTGGGATGCAAAGAGTATGTTTGTTGTTTTGAATAAGATAGTCAAATTCATATGCTTATGAGCACCTAATGACCATTGTGGTTATTAAATGTAATTCCTCTTGCATATAAGGTGAGGTTATGAGATTACATTGAGTCTTACCTAATTTTAGTATACAACATAATATTGGGGCTATAGGCTTCCATAAGTCACACCTGGGATTTTTAGTTTTAGGCACAAATTTGCTTTAAGACCTTAGGTGCATTTCTCTACTTGCACAACCTCAAAACTCTGCCTAGAACTCAAGGCACCTTTCATCATCCAAACAACCTCAAAATTGTGCCTTGATGTTGAAAGGATGTTTCAAAGTATAAAGGAGGGCGCCTTAAGGGAGGCAATTCATCTTGATTATCAAAGTTGATCAAACACATCAAACTGAGCATCATACCTCTAGGCACATTTTTGCCTCTCTCTAAACTATCCATTTTGGTGCCTTGATGTAAAGTGAAGTCTAAACTTAGTGAAGATTGTGCCTAGAAAGATATCACCTTGGATATGCGCCTAGAGTCATCCTAGATCATCCATTTGTGCCTAAGGGTCAATATAACATAATATAACTTAGGAAGACTTTGAAAATTGTGAAAAGAAGCCTAGGCGCCTTTTCTTGTCTCCACCATCCATTTTGGGCACCTAAAGGAAAATAAACTTCAAATCACTTCCAACTATAGCACCTAGTGTTAGAACCTTCAAAATGACTAAATCTTACCAAAGGAAGTCTAGGCGTCTATTGTCACTTGGATCATTATGAATGAGTGCCTAAGTGGAAGGAGAACAAGCATCTTGTATGGAGGCACACTTTTGTGTCTAAATAACCTCATTTTGGTGCCTTGAAGGAAGATGTTCTAAATCCTAAGATCTAGCACCTAAGTGTAAAATGGTCTCCTATAGGTTTGAACAAGTGATCGAAGCCATCAAATTTCCAAGAAATGAGCTAAGTATACTAAGGCACATTTTCTTGTCTAAACTATCCATTTTGGTGCCTAGGAGGAAGGAGATTCAACATCATGAATCAAGGCGCCCTTTGCCATCAAATCAACCTCACATTGGCGCCTTAGAGGAAATCAACTTAAAACTACAAGTCTTGGAGTTTTTTCATGTTTTGATGATGTCTTTTGAGAACAATTATAATGATTGAAGGATGAGGTGGGTAAAAAGTCTTTATCTAGCTTAGGCGCCCATTCAATATTTAGTTTTTTCACATACCTTAATCTGCGCCTTGACTTGGAGGAGTTAGTTTATGCTTTAAAATGATTTCTATGTGTTTATATGATTCAATAGTTGTCAATAATTTAATATGCCAGTACAATGTAGCTTAGACTGTTTCGACATGTTTGGGTGCAAAACAGGACCATGCCTAGCCTAAATGTACCCATCTAGATGCGTTGGAACTATCAGTTTAGCCACACGAGAATAACAAAAGTTACACCCCTTTACAACTTTACACTGCCTCCTTCTGACGATTTTTGGGGCAGCAGAAAACCTTTCACCATGGGCAAATGCCTCAGAGATATAAAAAACCAAGAGAGGTTATTATAGAGGCACTCTGCATGATTGTGTTGCCTTAGATGGAATGTTTCTAAGTGACACGGTTTTCAAGTAACGTCTCATCAAAAATTGCTGCCTTTTTACACTTTGGACTCTTCATGGATATCGTCGGTATAATGTAGCTCGGACTGTTTCGATATGTTTGGGTGAAAAATAGAACCATGCCTAGCGTAAATATACCCATCCAGATGCATTGGAATAGTCAATTTGGTCGCATCAAGAGCAGGATGAAAGTTACACCCCTTTGCAACTTTACACTGCCTCCTTCTGACAAATTTTGGGGCAGCAAAAAACTTTTCACCACGGGCACATGCCTCAGAGATATAAAAAATTGAGAGAGGTTATTGTAGAGGCACTCTATGTGATCATGTTGCCTTAGATGAAATGTTTCTAAGTGACAGGGTTTTCAAGTAACATCTCGTCAAAAATTGCTGTCTTTTTGCACTTTGGAGTCTTCAGGGATATCATCGGTACAATGTAGCTTGGACTGTTTCGACATGTTTGGGTGAAAAATAGGACCATGCCTAGTGTAAATGTACCCATCTGGATGTGTTGGAACATTCAGTTTGGTCACATCAAGAGTAGGACGAAAGTTACACCCCTTTGCAACTTTACACTGCCTCCCTCTGACAATTTTTGGGGCAGCAGAAAACCTTTCACCACGGGCAAATGCCTCAGAGATATAAAAAATTGAGAGTTTATTGTAGAGGCACTCTACATGATCATGTTGCCTCAAATGGAATGTTTCTAAGTGACACATTTTTTGAGTAGTATCTCGTAAAAAATTGCTGCCTTTTTGCACTTTGGACTCTTCAAGGATATCGTCGATACAATGTAGCTCAGACTGTTTCGACATGTTTGGGTGAAAAACAAGACCATGCCTAGTGCAAATGTACCCATCCGGATGCATTGGAACAGTCAGTTTGGTCGCATCAGGAGCAGGACGAAAGTTACACCCCTTTGCAACTTTACACTGCCTCTTGACGATTTTTGGGGTAGCAGAAAACCTTTCACCACAGGCAAATGCCTCAAAGATATAAAAAATTGAGAGAGGTTATTGTAGAGGCACTCTACATGATCGTGTTGCCTTAGACAGAATGTTTCTAAGTGACACAATTTTTGAGTAACATCTTGTCAAAGATTGCTGCCTTTTTGCACTTTAGACTCTTCAGGGATATCGTCGGTACAATGTAGCTCAGACTGTTTCGACATGTTTGGGTGAAAAACTAAACCATGCCTAGCCTAAACGTACCCATCCAGATGCATTAGAATTGTCAGTTTGGTCGCATCAGGAGCAGGACACCAAAAATGCAAAAGTTGCTTTATGCAACTTGACAACATTGACACTTTTTTGCAACAGGACTCAAAGACTCAAACTAACCCCAAATGACTCAAAGTGACTTCAAAACATATGAAATGGTCTTAGAAGACCTTATTACATACAATTGACTCAATCAAAACAAAATTTTATTTTTTGACCCCTCTTGGAGGCATGACAACCTAGGTGCCCCTGCACCATTAGTTCAACTGAAGTCGATAAAGTTTTCCTATTAAGAAAAAGCGCTTCCCTTAGCTTAAAGAAATATAAATATTCTATACTGACAAGGCGAACCACGTGAAGGTGGAATCTCATGTGGCCTCACCTAAGACCTAAGACACATGTAGTCTAGTAGACGCAGGAAACCGAAGACACCTATTTTCTAGTCTCTATCTACCTAGTTGACATATCGTATATACCTAAGACACAATTTGGTGCAAGAGCACCAAGAAGACTAAGGTCTTGAGTTCTCTTGTTTTTGTTGTTCATTTTGTTTTGTGTATTCAATAAGGTCTTGGAGGCCATTCTCATGTTGTAATAAGGGCTATAATGCCATGTTTGTAATAAGCCATCATATAATCATACATTGTATAGGAGGCAGTCATAAAGTCTTAAGGGGCAGTCATGTAAAACGTCATGTTGTAAGCCTTGCAAAGGCATGTCAAAGTGTTAGAAAGGCATGTCAAGTATTGTCAAAGGTTTAATACAATTGTCAAGTGTTTTGAAGGCTTCACTAAGCCTAAACAAGTCACTGTAATCCTAATTAGGACAGTTGCAACAATGGCAAGTAGTTGTTGTTTTGAAACTAACAGGGCAGTTCGATGGTGGAAGAATAGTTATACACCCTCCATTGAACCCAACTACCTCTCAATCCATTGTATATACTTGCTAAGACTTTGGACTTGGAGGAGAAGTCTTGGAGAAGTCTTTTGGAGGAGAAACAGTAATAAAAACTCATAAATTATGCATTTTCTGTATAATTTCGTTGTAGCAGTCTGTACCCTGTTTCTGTACGGATAGGTTGTGAAGGACTATGGTGGTGGCATGAAACTAGAGTGAGTTGACATTTATTTTCATCTAGTTTGGCATCTTGAAACAATTCTAGAGTAGAGTAAGACTCATTTTCCTGAAAAATAGTTTAAGAAATCCTTATCTAGGGTTTTGGTAAGAATCATGCATTTTTTGGCCATCCCACTGATTTGATTCACTTTTGATTAGTGGAATGGGTTGTAGTAGGTCTGTTCTAGTATGCTATGATGAGTTTTTGGTAGGAAATCTGAGGAGAAGAAGTTTTCTTTAGGAAACCTAACAAAACCATGTGTTAGGTGATGTTTAGAGACATAGAGAAGGAACCATAGAGGCATTTTTGGGAATAGCAGATTGTAGGAGGACAAAACCCACAAAATTCATAGTTTTGGCATGAATACTAAGTGCTCAAGTCATTGGTTGAGTTCTGTGTGTGAATTTAAGGGGGGTCTCTTTGTATTTTAGGCCTAATTGGGGCTCTACGTTATTGAGAGGAGTTATAGGTTAGGGTATATCATCCAAAACAACCTATACCCAGTTTTGGATATGTGATAGGGAGTCCAAATGGGTATCTACTAATTGTCCAAATTCTATGTTTTAAGATCTGTATCAAAATTTATTAGGACTATTCTCCTTTTTTAGGGCTACAAGCTATTGTCTTGGGTTTGTGAAGGAAGTGTTAATCCTGAGTTTGGTCTGCCTTTGGCAATGATTGGAATGGGTCCCATAGCATCTAAAATCACCTTTCCATGAATAATTCAGAGTCTCTAACTTTTGTTCCCACTTTTGTATAATGATCATGAAATTTGGGCTTTAGAGCATAAGGAAACCTTGTCTAGTTTGCCATCCTCCAACTATCCCATTGCCTCTATGTCACAATTAGAGACACCTATTATCTAGTTAGAAACCAAGACATCTAGAGACACCTATATTTTATACATTACCTAGATTTTATACATTATTCTCAGGATCAACTTCATCCATCACTTAGGTCTAGCCCCATGAAGCAGAACATGATGATGTAAAAATGTGTATATGTGTAAAAGTGCAGCAAGAAATAAAAAAAGACAAACCTTACAAATTAATGTGCATACTTACAACTCAATGTAACATGACTTTACAAAATCAATGTGAATACTTACAAATTAATCCAATGAACCATCTGGGTCTGCTCCACTCTTTGTTGTGTCAAGTATTGCTTCATGGTTAGACTCACACACCTTCCACAAGATTTTGTTCAAAGGTCTACCCCGATACTATATCAAATGAACATTGGATGCCATGACAAGGTTCGAGTAATGAAGAATCTTTTGATGTGTGTCAAAGTCCTGAAATAGCCAAACATTAACACTCTTGTGTGGGTACCTTCTAAGCCATGTTCCAGTAATAACCACTGAGCCTATAGGGTATTCAATGTTTTCTCCATCTATAACTGGGGCCTCCAATTTCTTTTTTACCATTTCTATAGAAGGAAAAAACACGAGCACGTTATAACGTGCTTGCATTTTGTCCTACTATAGATTGATCCATAAATATTTGTGCCTATCTCACCTTTGATAGCACCTTTACAATATCTCACCTCTAGTTCCATTAGCTCATGTTCTATAGCTCACTTATCTCTCCCCCTCACCTCTCTACCTCTCTACCTCTCCCCTCTCTATGTCTCGCAGTCGCTCCTTGTCTACCTCAACCCTAAACCTTATCCCTAAACCCTAATCCCTCAACCCTCGACCCTCAACTCTAATCCCTCATCCCTAAACCCTAAACACTATCCCTATTCCTAAACCCTCAACAAACTCAATACTATACCTTAAACCCTAATCCATTATCCCTAAACCCTCCAACCCTATCCCTAATCCTTATACCCTCAACACTCTACTTTAACCCTAATCCCTTGACCCTCAACCCTATCCCAAAACCCTTGACCCTCGAACCTCAACCCTCAACCCTCAACCCTCAACTTCAAACCCTAATCCCTCAACCCTTAACTCTAATCCATCGACCCTCAACCCTATCCCTAAACCCTAAATCCTAAAGCCTCAAGCCTCAACCCTCAACGTAAAATCCTAATCCCTCAACCCTTGACTCTAACCTCAACCCTAAACCCTATCCCTAAACCCTCGACCCTCAACCCTAAAACCTAAACCCTCAACACTCAACCCTATCCCTAAACCCTCAACCCTAAAACCTCAACCCTCAACAGTCAACGTCAAACCCTAATCCCTCAACCCTTAACTCTAATCCCTCAAACCTAAACCCTATCCCTAAACCCTAAACACTATCCCTATTTCTAAACCCTCAATGGTCTCGATACTATACCTTAAACCCTAATCCCTTATCCCTAAACCCTCCAACCCTATCCCTAATCCTTATACCCTCAACACTCTACTTTAACCCTAATCCCTCGACCCTCAACCCTATCCTTAAACCCTCGACCCTCAAACCTCAACCCTCAATGTCAAACCCTAATCCCTCAACCCTTAACTATAATCCCTCGACCCTCAACTCTATCCCTAAAGCCTCAACCCTCAACCCTCAATGTCAAATCCTAATCCCTTAACCCTTCACTCTAATCCCTCAACCCTAAGCCTTATCCCTAAACCCTCAACACTATACCTTAAACCCTAATCCCTCAACCCTAAACCTTATCCCTAAACCCTAAACCCTAATCCCTCAACCCTCAACTCTAATCCTTCATCCCTAAACTCTAAATGCTATCCATATTCCTAAACCCTCAATGGGCTCGATACTATAACTTAAACCCTAATCCCTTATCCCTAATCCCTCCAACCCTATCCCTAATCTTTATATCCTCGACACTCTACTTTAGCCCTAATCCCTCAACCCTCAACCCTATCCCTAAACCCTAAACCCTCGAACCTCAATGTACTCAACCCTCAACGTCAAACCTTAATCCCTCAACACTTAACTCTGATCCCTCGACCCTCAACCCTATCTCTAAACCCTGAACCCTAAAACCTCAACCCTCAACACTCAACATCAAACCCTAATCCC
Source organism: Cunninghamia lanceolata (assembly GCA_027924645.1). Taxonomy (NCBI): domain Eukaryota; kingdom Viridiplantae; phylum Streptophyta; class Pinopsida; order Cupressales; family Cupressaceae; genus Cunninghamia; species Cunninghamia lanceolata. Next base: position 21,188,687 of record BSBN01001965.1, read on the forward strand.
ACAACCCTTAACTCTAATCCCTCAACCCTAAACCCTGTCCCTAAACCCTAAGCACTATCCCTATTCCTAAACCCTCAATGGGCTCGATACTATACCTTAAACCCTAATCCCTTATCCCTAAACCCTCCAACCCTATCCCTAATCCTTATACCCTCGACACTCTACTTTAACCGTAACCTCGACCCTCAATCCTATCCTGAAACCCTCGACCCTTGAACCTCAACCCTCAATGTCAAACCCTAATCCCTCAACCCTTAACTCTAATCCCTTGACCCTCAACCCTATCCCTAAACCCTAAACCCTAAAGCCTCAACCCTCAACCCTCAATGTCAAATCCTAATCCCTTAACCCTTAAACCCTATCCCTAAACCCTCAACAATATACCTTAAACCCTAATCCCTCAACCCTCAACCCTAAACCTTATCCCTAAACCCTAATCCCTCAACTCTCAACCCTAATCCCTCAACCCTCAACTCTAATCCCTCATCCCTAAACCCTAAATGCTATCCTTATTCCTAAACCCTCAATGGGCTTGATACTATAAATTAAACCCTAATCCCTTATCCCTAAACCCTCCAACCCTATCCCTAATCCTTATACCCTCGACACTCTACTTTAACCCTAATCCCTCGACCCTCAATCCTATCCCTAAACCCTCAACCCTTGAACCTCAATGTACTCAACCCTCAACGTCAAACCTTAATCCCTCAACCCTTAACTCTGATCCCTCGACCCTCAACCCTATTCCTAAACCCTCAACACTAAAACCTCAACCCTCAACACTCAACATCAAACCCTAATCCCTCAACCATTAACTCTAATCCCTCAACCCTAAACCCTATCCCTAAACCCTAAACACTATCCCTATTCCTAAACCCTCAATGGGCTCGATACTATACCTTAAACCCTAATCCCTTATCAATAAACCCTCTAACCCTATCCCTAATGCTTATACCCTCGACACTCTACTCTAACCCTAATCCCTCGACCCTCAACCCTATCCCTAAACCCTTGACCTGTTGGGACTGAAATTCCTAAGCTACTTTTTGGCAAATATTAAGTTAAATCATCCAAAGATTTAAATATGTGATCATATCGAATTATGAACCGTTGAACTTGTTGAACATCGGTAAGACAACACATTATCGGCAAGCCTAAAAACCCATTGGTTGATAGGCCGATGCCAGCATGCAACTTAGACTTCTTTCCTGTTGACTCCTATCGGCCAGAAAAATATCATCGGCCTTTCCTAGATGGGTCACCCTGATGTTATGGCTCATGCTGATGAGAAACTACCTAAAATAACTATCGGTGTGAGACCATGCATCGAAGTAAATATTTAAAGGTCCACTGATGAAGGGGATGACACCGATAATCTTTCGTTGGACAAACAAAGACACAGTCATACCAATCGATGTAAGATGACTTGATCGGGTATGTTTTACATATCTCCCCGACTATGTAGGTCACACCGATAGTGGAAGTCATGAAGGATTTCAGACAAGAACAAAGATAATCTATCAGTGGGATCATTGTTGTCAGCAAAGATAATTTATATTACACCAATCTTACATATCTCACTGATGGAGCTCCAAGAAATATGCAAAAGGAAATGAGCATCGACAAGTGCCTTGTATCTCCTCACGATATACCGATGTGCCAAACCATTGTATATACAAGATATGACTTGCTATCACCGGTTCTCTTTATTGTTTCTACCGGTCACTCGTTGCATTTGACAAAAGATACATTCCCAAGATATATTCTTGATATGCTTTTGGGATATACAAAGGTATATGCATATCGCGGAATCAAAAGGATTATGAAATGCGATATAATTGTTGTATATTTCGCGTATTGTATGTTTTGAGTTATACAAAGCTAATATACATATCATGGATTCCAAAAAGTATGAAATAAAGTTAAGTTGTTGTATGTATCACACTTTGTATATGTATGCTTTCAGGGACATACATGTATCAGTACATACACTGCCGAACATACAACGCGGAATCCAAAAAAGATTAGAGTTTGGTTAAACCAATGTATCCGGACTCAATGTATATTGGAATATACATTGCATCTTATGCAAGCCAGACCCGAAAAGTTTGTGAAATAGGGAAAATCCGTTGTATGTTTGTGCTTTGTATCTATCTGACATACATTGCTGATATACAATGCATTACATACAAGTGGCGGAACCGAAAGATTATTTAAGAGAGTTAAATGCTTGTATATTCTGCGCTTTGTATGCATGTTTCGAACATACATTGCATTTGATACATACAAGCCAGAATTCAGAGAAATTTAAATCTAGTATATACAATGTATCACACCAGGACTTTATGTATATTGCCAATGCATATACAAGTCTATATAAGCCCGGATTTGAATGACATATCAATTATTATGAATTCTAGCTTGGGCCCACGCTTGTATATGAAAGAAATGTATCCGATAAAGAACAAGAAAAATATATCAAGGAAACAACTACTATCAAGTCACTTGAAATATGTTATCCCGATGCTATATTTTATTCTGACAGTTCTCACCAATAGTTATGTCGGTGACACTCAAAAGGTTGGGAAAGACTGATTTTCTCACAACGATGTAAAGTGTCTTGTCGATACAAAACATAGGAACCCTAATACGACATTCGAATGATTAAGATATTTTTTTGACATTTGAAATATGGGTTTTTGCAGGATATACACAGTGGGGATCAAACTATAAAAACATCCACGAAAGGATCTTAAGCAACTGATAAATTGTTGATAAGGGAAGTAATTAATTGAGTAAATATATATGAATAAATCTGTTTTGATCAATCGATCTGAGACTAATTGATGTTTTATCTGATCTTTTTAGGAATAATGAAGAAACCCTCGAAGGATATTGAGCAGAACTACAGTTAAAGATTTTTTCGACCCTGAAATGGTTATCCATTTGATGATTAGTGGCCGGTATTAAATTTCCCGAATCTATTTTATTAGAACTAATACTGATTTCGGTTATCAACCGTCACAACTATTGTAACTAGTCTGAAGCTTGTATACCGCTCTTTATAAGAGATGGCCAAGACCAGAAAAGGGATAGATATGAGAGGAGGAGAATAGAAGATAGAATAGGAGAGATTATATAATAGAATAGGGGGTACTATAGATTAGATTTGAACAGCGATGCTGGTTCACTTTTAATATATTTTATTTCTGGTAGACCATGTGCAAGCATTCTCTGATGAAGTCAACTCTATGAACGTGAAGCAGTAACTGCAGATTTTAGTATCAACTATCTATTTAATTTATTCAATTATATGACTGTCTCCTTTCAAGGTTTTTCCTCTGTTATTCAATTTGAGTTATCAAGTATACCTTCAAGTTGGCTATACACATTTGTTGTTATAGTGTGATAAGATTAATTGATTTCTATTTTCAGAATTAAATCCTTTAAATTTATCACAGTAACTCAGATGACATTGTCATAGATCTATAAGAAGAGTCATGTAGTTATGGTTTGTATTCTGTCTCTAGTTTTTGATAAATCTGTTACAATTGCAGTATCATTCTAATAGGTTCCTTCAAGAAAGGATTAAATCCTTTTAGATGAATGCAGGTAATATTTTTTCAATTGGATATATGTAAGTATGGAATACTAACTATTTCCTTGCAGGGTTGTACAAGTTACATACCTATTCTTTCATGCCAGGTAGTTCAAGTTTTTACCAAACAAACAGTCATTTATTTCATGATCATACTGACTCTATATTAAATAAGGTACTAGTCTAGTATTTTCATTATCACTTATACAAATTTGTTTTAGATTTACTTAGTTAGACTGCATTATTGTTTTAGCTTTTCAATTTAGATTATTTTTAGAATTAACTTGTTGTCTTTTTATCTGTTTTATAATTTGTGCCATTATCAATAGTTCTATTAATTCTAATTAAAGTAGTGATCATCTCTTTATTTGCTTTATTAATTAGAGGTTTACCCGCCTAGGTCTAGCAGAGCCTGAAGTGAAGGGGGTTTAGCCATAGCTACGCTGTGTCAGTTAGCCAAAAACGTCAAGAGAGCCTAGCACCATCTTAGGGTTAACGACCTGCATTTTTGAGACCTAACAGAATTGGCGACTCCACTAGGGACTCAATCCTGAATCTTGGTTAAAGATCATTTTAGAGTTAGAGAATTAAAAGACATAACTCTACTGGTGGAAAGAAAAACCCAAAAAATTGATTAGTCCTCTAGATAGAGGTGGCGACTCTACACAAAACTTATATTGGTTTTCTTAAAAATTGTCATAATGGATGGTAGGAGATCTAAAGTTGATGGTAAAAAATTGCAATCATCCCCACCTTTAAGGCCTCCTACTAAGAAGACTGGGATATCAAGTCAGTCTCATAGTAATAATAACCAAATCCCTCCAGAGAATACAAGTCCTCTTGGCCAAAATTATACAATATATACTTCCCCGTTCCATGCTGAAGGTGATAATCCCAAGACACCAACAAATAATCATAATGATGTTTTCAATCGGGAAGGACAGCCACAAGGGACAGATGAGATAGAAAATCAGGGTGAGGAAAATCATGAACATACAAGTGATCAAGGTATCATAGACTATGATTGTATGACTGATCAGGAACTTGCTATACATTTAGAATATCAAGAGAAAAGACTCAAAAATAGACAACAAATGATACAAAGAGCTGAAGAAATCAATAGACAAATGGCCCTTTTAGATCTTCAGGCATGAAATTCAACTAAGTATGTGCCCCCACATAGAAACAATAACAATATTAATCAACATGGAATGCCTCAGAACACTATAGCTGTTGGAAACACTAGGGTACCCCATAATACATGCAATAATCTTTCTCAGCAAAATAGGCAAATACCTAGACCTCCACCTGTAAATACTGGGAATGTTCACCAACAGCATCCACCACCAGGGCATAGACTTAACAATCAACAACCGCGACCTCCTCCACAACAAAATGTGTATCATCAGCATCATGTCCAACCCCATATGTATCCACAACCTCCATTTGGATACCAGTATTATCCACCATACCCTAACATGCCACCTCCAAATCCTATGAGTATGGCTAGACAATTTGACTTGACTGGTTATCAACTATATCCTTACCCCATGGATAAAGTTAGAGGAACAATGTGCCTAAGTTTATAGGAAGCAGTGAGTTGACTTCTGAAGATCATATCAAACGATTCAATGCTTTTATATAGGACATTGGTAATGAATATGAAGATATAAAAATGAAACTATTTATGATATCTCTTACTAATGAAGCAAGAGACTGGGTAAATAGCTTACTAGACACTTCAATATATTCCTTAAGAGACTTTCACAATCAATTTTTAGAACAATTCAGAAATCAATGTGCTCCAAAATTTGCTCTTCATGAACTAATAACTATTCAAAAGTATCAAAATGAACAGGTGTATGATTTTAATTTGAGATTCACTAAACTGTATAACAAGGTCCCACAAGAATCCAAATTGAACAACCAAGGAGCCCTTAGCATATACTTGAAAGCATTTGACCTAAAGACAGGTTATGAACTTAGGGGCAAAAGTCCTAGAACTTTGGCAGAGGCACAAAAAATGGCTCTCACTATTGAAAACAATAAAAAGGCTGCTGGGATGATCAGAAAAAGAGATAATATAAGAGTTCCTCAAAATCTTAATCCTCCTGCAAACAAGTAAGAATACTCACAAAAGAATGAAAGGCCAAGACTCCATGATATACCATATCATACGAACTGGAAAGATGGAAAGCCCGTGGATACTAAGAGGAGACATAACTATGGAAAAGACACCCCTGACCCTTTGAAGAAAAATGGAGTCCATGTGATAGAAAATAATCCATGGTGTATGCCTTGTAATTTACCCCACTCTCCTGATTATTGTGTGGTGGTGCAATCAATACAAAAAGATCAGGCTGAGATGGATCATCACACTATAAATATGTTGGGTATCACACCTTTCATTGTTGAAGAAGATTATTCGTCTGGCTAAGAATCAAGGTATGAATATGATGTAGGAGCACAAAAATATAATGTAAACTTAGGAGGACAAGAAGTATTTTCCAACCATGAAGAAGACTTAGGAAATTGTGGATATGACCTTAATATAGCATAAAGCTACAATCGGCGAAAACCTTATGAGGAAGAGAGAAAAGATTTAACAATGGCTGCGGTAGCACAAGCCAAGAGTAATTACAACCTGAGAAATAGAACAATCAATGCTGAACAAGGAACTCCTAGAAGTATATTTATAAAAAATTAGACTTCTAGTAAAAATGATAAAAGTAAAGTTGAGAAAACACCTCATGATATACTTCCCGTTGACACACTGAACAAAAAGAAGGACGGCACCAAAAATGAGTAAAAGGGAAAGACAAAAGTTAATGGGTCAGAATTAAACATAATCCCTCATTTGATATTGCTCAAACTATTTCTCAAATGAAAGTATATGTGCCACTTCTAGAAATGATGAAGGTGGAAAAATATAAAAATATAGTGGTGAAGATGATATCAAATGTATCAGATAAAAGATCCAAACAACATAGCCCTAAAATGAATACGCAACAAGAATCTATCAAAATATCTGAGGTATATCTGGGTGAAACATTAATGAAAAATCCATCTCAAATAGATCCATTCTATATTACCTTGTTGATAAACAACAAATTAGTCAGGAATTGCATGTTTGATTCAGGAGCAGCAGTAAACATAATGCCCATGGTTGTTATGAAAAAGTTAGGAATGTGGGTGGATACTACATTCAGAAAATGTTATGCAATGGATAACAGATCTATCCCTGTTGTTGGAATCATGAAAGATGTTGAGATAAAAGTAGCATCTCATTCTAAAGCCTCCTATAAAATTGACATCACTGTAGTAGATATCCCACCTAACTATGGAATGTTGTTATCTAGACAATGGACTGCCATGGTAGGAGGAAGTGTGCAATTAGATTTATCTTATGCTACTATCCCATTGGGAACATAGGCAATTACACTCTATCGGAAGCTGAGGTATGAAGACATTATAGAGAAAATTAATCCAAATCAAATGATTTGCTTCAGTGATACAGACTTTAGTACATTCAGGGTGGAAGAACAGTCTAAATTGCATAACACATACCCAATTTACTACGAAGCCAAAATTGATGAAAATGAAGTCTGGACCATGTATTTTGATGGTGCATGTAGTAAGGCAGGAAATGGAGCCGGGGTGTTGTTTATATCACCGTCAGGAAAAACATTCAAATATTCTTTTTCTCTAAATTTTGAGTGCACAAATAACATAGCTGAATATGAAGCACTTTTAATTGGGCTAAACATTGCTAGAAAACACAAAATCAAATTGTTGGCAGTGTAGGGAGATTCTAAATTGATTATTTCACAAGTCAAAGGTAAATATTCCTCAAAAAACAAAAGACTGAAACAATACAGAAATGTAGTTCTAGATGATATAGAATTATTTGATGCTTTTTCAATAAGTTGGATAGATAGGTCAAAAAATATAATGGTTGACTTCCTTGCAAACATAGCTATGAAAAAGGATGATATTACCTTGACAGGTATTTCAAAAGTTGAGTCCAAAACTAGACCAACTATCCCAGACAACATATATAACTGGCAGGTTTTTGACAGTGATGCTGATTTACTCAAATTCTTGCACTGTATAGATCAGTATGAGAATCAAGAGATTGACTTTAATGCTTTTGTTGAGAAGAATGATGGTAAAGAGACTTTGTTTGGGAAAGAGATTGTCCAGCTTAAAACAAATAAAATTCCAAAGGGCTTAGTAGCATTAGAGAGAGTTTTTGATGCAAATGATCGATCAATTTCCAAAGAAGTAACAGTAAAGGAGGATGATGTGGAAGAAATAAATTTGGGAACTGAATTGTCACCTAAAAAGGTCTACATTGGAAAGAAAATAACCCCTGCAATCAGAAACATGTTAATTACATTATTGAGAAAATATAAACATGTATTTGCCTGGTCCTATGATGATCTTAAAGCATATAGGGAAGATTTGTTCCAACACAAAATCCCACTGAAGCCAGATGCTAAGCCTTATAGACAAAAGCAGAGACCCATCAACCTAGTGTTAGAACCAAAGATGTATGAGGAACTTATAAAACTCAGGGAAGCTGGCATAATTAAACTTATTAGGCATTCATCATGGGTCTCAAATTTAGTTCCTATTAGGAAGAAGAATGGGGATATTAGACTTTGTGTTGACTTTAGAAACTTAAACATATCCTCCCTCAAAGATAATTATCCATTGCCTAACATGGAAAATTTGTTGCAGAGAGTTACTGGCTGTGAGTTATTATCCATGATGGATGGGTTCTCTGGATACAATCAAGTTAAGGTTAAAGAATCTGAACAATACAAAACAACCTTTACAACCCCATGGGGAACTTATGTATATGTAAGAATGCCATTTGGCCTTACAAATGCTGGAGCCACATTCCAGAGGGCAATGGACGTTGCTTTTGTAGGTTTAAAAAATGATATCATGGCTATATACCAGGATGACCTTACCACATATTCAAAAAAGGTTGAGGATCATGTGAATCACTTTGAGAAGATATTTATTAGAGCATTAGAATACGGTGTTTCCTTGAACCCCAAGAAATGTAAATTTGTAGTCACAGAAGGGAGATTACTTGGGCACATAGTGTCCAAAGATGGAGTTAGGATTGATCCCGAGAGAATAGAGGCAATAGACAAAGTTCCTATTCCAAAAACAGTCAAGGCTATACAATCATTCTTTGGACAAATAAACTTTGTGAGAATGTTTATACCAAACTTTGCAGAAATAATTAACCCTATATCTAGAATGTTGAAGAAAAATGCAAAGGTTAATTGGACAGATGAATGTATAGAAGCTTTTGCATCCATAAAAAGAGAAATTAAAGAAGCTCCAGTGCTAAAGTCTCCTAATTTTAGTAAATCTTTCAAGATCTTTTCTTTTGAATTTTTTCATACAGTAGCAGTAGATATGTTACAAAAGAATAATGAGGGTTATGAGCAGCCTATTTCTTTTTTCAGTAAATCACTCCAACATGCAGAACTTAACTATGATATCACAGAGAAACAAGCTTATGCATTGGTGAAAGTTGTCAAGGCATTTAGACCTTACCTGGTTGGGGCTAAAGTGATAGCTTATGTACCAAATGCAGTGTAGTCAAAGATGTGTTCATGCAGAATGAGGTAACTGGGAAGAGAAGTAGGTGGATAAATCAACTTCAAGAATTTGATATAGAAATTCAAATCACAAAACTAGTAAGGAGACAAGGGTTAGCAAAATTGATGACTGAAACAAATCTTGAGGCTGCCCAACTATGTAATATTGAAAATGAAGAGGACATGATAACAAGTATTGAGAAAACTCCTTGGTATACTGACATAGTGTATTACCTCAAGCACATGAAATGCCCTGACGGATTTGATGATAATAAGAAAAGAACTCTAAAATTGCATGCTTCTAAATATGTGCTTATAGAAGGAGATCTTTTTTGTAAAAATAATGATGGTATCTTATTGTTTTGTCTAGATGAAGAGCAAGATAAATCTGCTTTGAAAGAGATGCATCAGGGAGTGTGTGGTGGCCATTTCTCAGCTAAAACCACATCACACAAGATATTGAGGGCTGGTTATTATTGGCCCAAGGTTTTCAATGATGCTTATAATTTTACTAGGAAATGTGAAGCTTGTCAAAAATTCTCTAGAAAATTAAAGTATCAAGGTGCATTACCCCTAAGACCTGTGCAAGTCGATGTCCCATTTCACCAATGGGGAATTGACTTTACAGGAGAAATTATGGAAAAATCAAGTGGCGGCCATAGATGGATATTGGTGGCCACCGACTATTTCATGAAATGGGTAGAAGTAGTGCTCACTAAACAAACAACCAGCAAGGTTGTGATCAACTTCATATTGGAAAACATTTTAACCAGATTTGGGGTGCCTTCGAGGCTTATAATTGATAATGGAATGTGTTTTAGATCGGATGAGTTTAAAAGTTTTTGCAAATCTTATGGCATTACGATCTCATATTCTTCTCCTTACCATCCACAAGGTAATGGGCAAGCTGAGTCCAACAATAAAAGTATCTTGAAGATTATAAAGAGAATGTTGGATAACAACAAGAAAATTTGGGATTCTAAGTTGAGATTAGCACTGTGGGCTAATAGGATCACAGTAAAGAAAGCAATTGGCAAATCGCCATTTGAACTAGTGTATGGAACTCATGCCAGACTCCCGATACACAACCTGCTGCCAGTATGTAAGTTTATTCTCCAAGAGGATTGGAATGTCCCAGAACTGATGGAGGAAAGGCTAGAACAACTAATGGAATTAAATGAAATGAGGGAACAGGCAATGCAACAAAATAAAAAAATACAGATGCAGATGAAGTATCTATATGACAAAAAAGCAACATTCAAAAAATTTGAGGTAGGTGACATAGTGCTTATTTGGAATGCCAGAAATCAAGAAAAGGGAAAGCATGGAAAATTTGATGCTTTATGGATTAGACCTTTTGTCATCGATGGTAAGGCAGGGGAGGATTCATATTATGTACAGAATATGTTTGGTGAGGAGTAAGAACTACCAGTACATGGGCAGTTTTTGAAACATTTTTTCTCTTAAAAGGAACCCAAGAGAAAAAAGAATTGCCAGTGCATGGACAATTCTGATTAAACTGTCTAAATGGTCTTTTCCATGCACGGTAGGTTAGAAGAGTTAAATAACTTGCTTAAAGAGCTCTTTTATTAGGAAATAAAAGTTTTTCATAAAGCAATAACCTAGGATCTTCACCCTTCATAGTTCACCCATTGTCAAATGAAGAAGGTATTGGTCTGCTTTTCCAGAAATCTGGGATCTTGCTATGCCCACAAGGGGCATACATCCCCAGAAAGAGCCACTCTTGGGACTGACATTCCCAAGCTACTTTTTGGCAAATATTAAGTTAAATCATCCAAAGATTTAAATATGTGAGCATATCAAATTATGAACTGTTGAACTTGTTGAACATCGGCAAGACAACACATTATCAGCAAGCCTAAAAACCCATTGGCCGATAGGTTGATACCAGCATGCAACTTAGACTTCTTGCCTGTTGAATCCTATCGGCCAGAAAAATATCATCGGCCTTTCCTGGATGGGTCACCCTGACGTTATGACTCATGCCAATGAGAAACTACCTAAAATAACTATCGGTGTGAGACCATGCATCGGAGTAAATATTTAAAGGTCCACCGATGAAGGGGATGACACTGATAATCTTTTGTCAGATAGACAAACACACAGTCATACCAATCGGTGTAAGATGACTTGATTGGGGTATGTTTTACATATCTCCCCAACTATGTAGGTCACACCGATAGTGGAAGTCATGAAGGATTTTGGATAAGAACAAAGATAATCTATCGGTGGGATCATTGTTGTCAGCGAAGATAATTTAAATTACACTGATCTTACATCTCTCACTGACAGAGCTCCAAGAAATATGCAAAAGGAAATGAGCATCGATGAGTGCCTTGTATCTCCTCACGATATACTGATGTGCCAAACCATTGTATATACAAGATATGACTTGCTATCACCGGTTCTCTTTATTGTTTCTACTGGTCACCTGTTGCATTTGACAGAAGATACATTCCCAAGATATATTCTCGATATGCTTTTTGGATATACAAAGGTATATGCATATCTCAGAATCAAAAGGATTATGAAATGTGATATAATTGTTGTATATTTCGCATATTGTATGTTTCGAGTTATACAAAGCTAATATACATATCGTGGATTCAAAAAAGTATGAACTAAAGTTAAGTTGTTGTATGTATCATGCTTTGTATATGTATGCTTTCGGGGACATACATGTATTGGTACATACATTGCCGGACATACAACACGGAATCCAAAAAAGACTAGAGTTTGGTTAAACCAATGTATCCGGACTCAATGTATATTGGAATATACATTGCATTTTATGCAAGCCGGACCTGAAAAGTTTGTGAAATAGGGAAAATCTGTTGTATGTTTGCACGTTGTATCTATCTGACATACATTGCCGATATACAATGCATTACATACAAGTGGTGGAACCGAAAGATTATTTAAAAGAGTTAAATGCTTGTATATTCTGCGCTTTGTATGCATGTTTTGAACATACATTGCATTTGATACATACAAGCCAAAATTCAGAGAAATTTAAATCTAGTATATACAATGTATCACACCAGGACTTTATGCATATCGCGAATGCATATACAAGTCTATATAAGCCTAGATTTGAATGACATCAATTATTATGAATTCTAGCTTGGGCCCACGCTTGTATATGAAAGAAATGTATCCGATAAAGAACAAGAAAAAATACATCGGGGAAACAACTACTATCGGGTCACTTGAAATATGTTATCCTGATGCTATATTTTATTTCGATGGTTCTCACCGATAGTTATGTCGGTGACACTCAAAAGGTCAAGAAAGACTGATTTTCTCACAGTGATGTAAAGTGTCTTGCCGATACAAAACATAGGAACCCTAATACAACATCCGAATGATTAAGATATTTTTCTGATATTTGAAATATGGATTTTTGCAGGATATACACAACGGGGATCAAACTATAAAAACACCCACGAAAGGATCTTAAGCAACTGATAAATTGTCAATAAGGGAAGTAATTAATTGAGTAAATATATATGAATAAATTTGTTTTGATCAATCGATCTGAGACTAATTGATGTTTTATCTAGTCTTTTTAGGAATAATGAAGAAACCCTCGAAGGATATTGAGCAAAACTACAGTTAAAATTTTTTTGACCCTGAAATGGTTATCCATTTGATGATTAGTGGCCAGTATTAAATTTCCTGAATCTATTTTAGTAGAACTAATACTGATTTCGGTTATCAACCGTCACAACTATTGTAACTAGTCTGAAGCTTGTATGCAGCTCTTTATAAGAGATGACCAAGACCAGAAAAGGGATAGATATGAGAGGAGGAGAATAGAAGATAGAATAGGAGAGATTACAGAATAGAATAGGGGATACTATAGATTAGATTTAAACAACAATGCTAGTTCACTTTTAATATATTTTATTTCTGGTAGACCATGTGCAAGCATTCTCTGATGAAGTCAAGTCTGTGAACGTGAAGCAGTAACTGCAGATTTCGGTATCAACTATCTGTTTAATTTATTCAATTATATGACTGTCTCCTTTCAAGGTTTTTCTCTGTTATTCAATTTGAGTTATCAAGTATACCTTCAAGTTGTCTATACACATTTGTTTTTATAGTGTGATTAGATTAATTGATTTCTATTTTCATAATTAAATCCTTTAAATTTATCATAGTAACTCAAAAGACATTGTCATGGATCTGTAAGAAGAGTCATGTAGTTAGGGTTTGTATTCTGTCTCCAGTTTTTGATAAATCTATTACAATTGCAGTATCATTCTGATAGGTTCCTTCAAGCAAGGATTAAATCTTTTTAGATGAATGCAAGTAATATTTTTTCAATTGGATATATGTAAGTATGGAATACTAACTATTTCCTTGCAGGGTTGTACAAGTTACATACCTATTCTTTCATGCTAGGTAGTTTGGGTTTTTACCAAACAAACAGTCATTTATTTCATGATCATACTGACTCTATATTAAATAAGGCACTGGTCTAGTATTTTCATTATCACTTATACAAATTTGTTTTAGATTTACTTAGTTAGACTGCATTATTGTTTTAGCTTTTCAATTTAGATTATTTTTAGAATTAACTTGCTGTCTTTTTATCTGTTTTATAATTTGTGCCATTATCAATAGTTATATTAATTCTAATTAAAGTAGTGATCATCTCTTTATCTGCTTTATTAATTAAAGGTTTATCCGCCTAGGTCTGGCAGAGCCTGAAGTGAAGGGGGTTTAGCCATATCTACCTCATGTCAGTTAGCCAAAAACGTCAAGAGAGCCTGGCACCATATTAGGGTTAACGACCTGCATTTTTGAGACCTAACATGACCCTCAAACCTCAACCCTCAACCCTCAACATCAAACCCTAATCCTTCAACACTTAACTCTAATCCCTCAACCCTCAACCCTATCCCTAAAACCTAAACCCTAAAGCCTCAACCCTCAACCCTCAACGTCAAATCCTAATCCCTCAACCCTTCACTCTAATCCCTCATCCCTAAACCCTCAACACTATACCTTAAACCCTAATCCCTCAACCCTCAACCCTAAACCTTATACCTAAACCCTAATCCCTTAACCCTCAACCCTAATCCCTCAACCCTCAACTCTAATCCCTCATCCCTAAACCCTAAACTCTATCCCTATTCCTAAACCCTCAACGGGCTCGATACTATACCTTAAACCCTAATCCCTTATCCCTAAACCCTCCAACCCTATCCCTAATCCTTATACCCTCAACACTCTACTTTAACCCTAATCCCTCGACCCTCAACCCTATCCCTACACCCTCAACCCTCGAACCTCAATGTACTCAACCTGTAACATCAAACCCTGATCCCTCAACCCTTAACTCTGATCCCTTGACCTTCAATCCTATCCCTAAACCCTAAACCCTAAAACCTCAACCCTCAACACTCAACGTCAAACCCTAATCCCTCAACTCTTAACTCTAATCCCTCAACCTTAAACCCTATCCGTAAACCCTCAACACTATTCCTTAAACCCTAATCCCTAATCCCTAAACCCTATCCCTAAGCCCTAATCCATCAACCCTCAACCCTAATCCATCAACCCTCAACCATAATCCCTCATCCCTAAACCCTAAACATTATCCCTATTCCTAAACCCTCAACGGGATCGATACTATCCCTCAACCCTTAACCCTTAAAACTTGAACCCTAAAACCTATCCCTACACCCTCGACACTCGACACTATATCTTAAACCCTAATCCCTTAACCCTCATCCCTAAAGCCTCAACCCTAAATCCTTAAACCTTCAACCCTAAACCCTATCCCTAATCCCTCTACCCTCAACACTCTACTTTAACGCTAATCCCTTGACCATCAACCCTATCCCTAAACCCTCAACTCTCAACATTAAACCCTAATTCATCAACCCTAAACCCTAATCCCTCAAACCTAAACCTAATCTCTAAACCATCAACCCTCAACACTATACCTTAAACCCTAATCTCTATCCCTCAACCCTTAACCCTTAAAACTTAAACCCTATCCCTACACCCTCAACACTTGACACTATATCTTAAGCCTTAAACCCTCATCCCTAAAGCCTCAACCCTTAAACCTTCAACCCTAAACCCTATCCCTAATCCCTCTACCCTCAACACTCTAACCCTAACCTCAACATTAAATGCTAATCTGCCAACCCTAAACCCTCAACCCTCAACACTATACCTTAAACCCTAATCCGTCAACTCTAAAACCTAATCCCTCAACCCTCAACCCTAAACACTATTAATAAACCCTCAACCCTCGACACTATACCTTAAACCCTAATCCCTCAACCGTCAACCCTAATCCCTCATCCCTAAACCCTAAACGCTATCCCTATTCCTTACCCTCAACCCTAATCCCTCATCCCTAAACCCTAAACGCTATACCTATTCCTAAACCCTCAACCCTCGACACTATACCTTAAACCCTAATCCCTTGTCCCTAAACCCTATCCCTCAACCCTTAACCCTTAAAACTTAAACCCAAAAACCTATCCATAAACCATCGACACTCAACACTATATCTTAAACCCCAATCCCTTAACCCTCAACCCTAAAGCCTCAACCCTCAATCTTGAAACCTTCAACCCTAAACCCTATCCCTAATCCCTCTACCCTCAACACTCTACTTTAACCCTAATCCCTTGACCATCAACCTTATCCCTAAACCCTAAACCCTCAACCCTCAACTCTCAACATTAAACCCTAATCCGTCAACCCTAAACCCTAATCCATTACCCCTAAACCCTAATCCCTCAACCCTAAACTCTATTCCTAAACCCTCAACCCTCAACAATGTTCCTTAAACCCTAATCCATCAACCCTAAAGCATAATCTCTCAACCCTCAACCCTATCCCTAAACCCTCAACACTCAACACTATTCCTTAAACCCTAATCCCTCAACTCTAAAACCTAATCCCTCAACCCTCAACCCTAAACCCTATCCTTAAACACTCAACCCTCAATAAGTTATACCTTAAACCTTAATCCCTCAACCCTCAACCCTCAACCCTAATCCCTCATCCCTAAACCCTAAATGCTATCCCTATTCCTAAACCCTCAACCCAAGATACTATACCTTAAACCCTAATCCCTTACCCCTAAACCTTAAACCCTATCCCTCAACCCTTAACCCTTAAACCTTAAACCCTAAAACCTATCCCTAAACCCTCAACCCTATACCCTCAACAATATACTTAATCCCTAATACCTCAATCCTCAACCCTATACCTTAAAGCTGAAGCCTACACCCTCAAACCCTCATCCCTAGACCATATAACCTTACCCTTATATCCTAAACCTCGAATATTGTGCCTCAACCCTATACTTAAATTAAACCTAAACCATACGTGCTCTCAACCCAAGTTACCCTATGCCTTATATACCCTCAATCCATATCGTAAACCCTAAACTCTAATCCCTGCACCTTACACACTTAATCTTATACACTCAACAACGTGAATATTAACCCTCAACTGTAACCCTCAACCCTCTACCCTCTACCTATTACTTAAGCCCTAATCCCTCAACCCTCAACTCTCAAAAACTATACAAGCTCAGGTCCTTATATACACTAAACCCAAAACACTTACATACATACATGCATAATACAAACATACATACATACAAAGATGCATACATACAAGCATGCATACATGTACATGCATACATACCTACAAGAATACATATAAACATCCATGAAACATACTTATGAAATTTGAACATATCTCATTCAAAGGAAGACAACGTGAGCGCGTTATAACTCGCTCGCGTTGTGTCAAATTGGGAAAACATCGGCAAACATGCAAAAAAGCAAAAAAGCACAACATAACGCGCTCGCGTTATGTTGTGCTTTGGGAATCCCAAGCCTTGGGCTTGGGATTTGCTTTGGATTTCCAACCCAAAGGCTTGGAGTGCCTTTTCAACATCCATAGACGTGTTTTTGCAGATTCTTCAAGATTTCACATAATTTTGTTCATGGTAAGCCTCAGATTTGCACGTGTTTCAAGGTCAAACGGATCGAACACCTGGGTAATGTTAGGCTTTCTCTTAACTATTTAATGTTGTAATTTTTTTTCACATTTTGACAATGTTAAGCCTTTCATCTTTAATTTCTTTTGTTTGTGTGTCTGGTTTTGGGCAAAAACCACTATTTGGTCTTTTTTTCATTGTAAATTAAGCATTCGTTCAAATTTCAAAAAAATTACATATTTAGAAACTAGACTCCATTCTACACATTAAAAAAAGAAAAAATAATTTTTAATTAGTTTTCAAAATTTATAGGGGTAGCACGACCAAAATTCTATTTTTTAGGATGTGTCCACTTTGAAAATTAGTAAAAAATCAAATATTCATCAAAAAATTATCAAAAAAATTGGGCATAAAATACATGCTATTAGCTAATTTCTCACCAAAGAGATTTTAAAAATACCAAAAAAAAGTTAACCTTTTGAGGGAGCCACAAAACATGCTATGTTATGTTTTTTGATAGAAACAACACCAATTTCTATGGCTCCCTCTTTTGAACCCCTTAATCTATACCATTTTTAAAAAAAATAGTACTTGAGAAAGTAGACTCAGAGAACTACGAACATTGTTTTAGTTGCATCTCCAAATTTTGAGTGTAACTATGCTCAATTTCTCATCCAAGGCCAGCATTTCCTGCTTTCAGAAAAAAAGTGGCCACTTAAGAGCCCTTTTTAGCCCCCCATCTTCTTGCACTTACCCTAATGATGCTTTGTTTTCAGTATTCATGTGTTTGTGGAATAATGAACTTGAGCAGAAAAGAGTATCAAATGAGGGCTAGGAGGTGGTCAACTCTTTTGGTTGTTTGTTTTTACAATTTCCAACTTTCACTTACCTCATAGTGGGATATTATCCTGGTTCTCTGTACATGCTTCTACGGTATCCTAGTGATAGAATTATTCTGATGGAACTGTGTAGGTAGTTGATTGTTGTACATAATAAGCAGATGGAGTTGAAAAAGTTAGGAATTAAGTTTCCTATAGAAATTGGGAGGTACTATGTTCAATCAGCTACCAAGGCCAAAGCAGTTGAATCAGAAATGCAACTGGTCACTATGAAGACTTTCAAGAAAAGAGATCATTTTGATTACAGAAGAGTGTAGGACAAGATCAAGAGAAGGTCAGTTTTTCATATGCCAATGGTTGAAGATGTTTGGGCCGATCTCAGAACACAAAATGAGATCAGGAAGCTAGATTATTGCAGACTTCACCTAAGTCAGATTGAAGAATTGGGTCTTGCAGATATTCCGGAGGGAATGGAAGATGAAGGGGATGTTTTGGATCCCAAATACAATGTTGAGAACATTGAAGCCTCGCCTCTACTAGAGGTCAAATGGTCTGTCAAAGAGGAAACTTCAATCAGGAAAAGATTTTAGCTAATTCTAGCAAATACAAATGTGTGGTGAGGAAGCAAAGGTATTATTCTAAAAGAATTTCTTAATGGATCAAAAACTGAGATTCAGGAGAAAACAGGGAAACAGGTAGAAAACTGAACAAAGAACAAAAGTGACACTCCTTCTAAACTGCATAAACAAAAAATCAAGTTTGTATCTAAAGGATGTAAGAAGAAGGAGATTGTAGGAACTTCTACTACTATAGAACTAGGTGCCGAGGATACGAATGTTGATAAAATGGAGATTGAAGATATTGAGATTGAACAACAAGATGTTGAGGAACCTGATGATGCTGAGCAAGCAGAAATGATTGAAAAACCTCTTGAGGAAAGTAACAGAGAACAAGACAAAGAAGAGAATGTAGAACAGGAACAACTTGGTGATTCACAACAGTCCCCTCAGAAGGATCTTCCATCAGAATCACAAGTTTCTACACCCTTAACTTATGTCTTTGTTTCTGATAGTTTTCCAGTAGTGTCCAATGTTCCTATTTCACCTATTTTTGTTGTGTCTTCTGATAATAACCCTCCCTCTGTAAGAACAAGTTTTTGGACCGTGTTTGATTTTTCTAGTTCTATTCCAAGTTTATCTTCACCATCATTTGATATTGGTGAACAATCTATTTTGGAGCATTTTCTAGATGGTTCAGAGAAAGTTGTTGAGAGAAGTGCAGTTTTTACCAACACAAGTCCTATTGTTACTATAACAGGTGTGAGCATGGATCCAACAAAATAGGTAATTGACTCTTCTCTGAATGTTGGTGCCTTGACTCTACCTCCATGTTTGTCTGCCTACACTTCCAAGAGGAAAAAGCAGACTATCTCACCTAATGATATTAATATTGAGAAATTACTGCTTGTTAAACCAAAGACTCAGAAGAAGAATCCTAAAACTATTTCTAGGCTTATTGATGTAAAAGGAGTTAGGTATGCATAAATTGCTAAGCCACCAGATGATGCTACTACAGATACCTTTGATATGAATGATTATATTGTCCCCAGAGTTGAGTTAGGTAAGTTGACTCATGAAGGTATCAAGGCATACTTTCAAGCTACAACAAGCTCATTGCTTGTGAAATATGATGAGGTAAAGAAGGAAAAAGAGCAATACAAAGCAAAGGTAGAACAACTTGCTGTTGTCCTTTAGAAAATAGTGAAATCATCTGAGATCGTGGAACCCATCGCAGTGACTATAGAAGACCCTCTGATTCAAAAGGTTGAGAAAGTTCAAGCTAGAGGAAGAGTGGTTGGTGACATTGTCGAACGGTTGTTGGCACAAGGAAGAGTTCTATTGAAGACCACAGTGGAAAGAAAGGAAAAAATGGCAAAGGCAAAAGCTAAGTTAGATGATATTGTTGATTTACTTTCCCAAGAAGTTCAAGATTAAGAGGAGAGTTTAGAGGAATGAATTGAGATGAAGAAGATCAAGATAAAGAATCTAATTGTCATTGGTGTCATTTCAAACTGAGAGTCTTATGTCAAGACTAAAGAATCCATGACCTATCGCATCAAGGTGATAAAAGGTTTACTTGATGACTTGTGCCAAGTATGTGAAAATAGTGAAGACAGTGATGTCTTACTTCTACACAGGTTAGAGGAACTACCATGTACCCTAACAGGTGAGGATCATAAGTTTCTCTTAGTAGAGGAGATGATAGATGCTTTTGAGAAGATGGTGCAACAGAAGTTTGAAGATGAAGTGCCTACAATGATTTAAATGGATAGCCTCTATGATCATCACTCAACTTTTGAAAATCTAAAGGATAATCTTGAAAAACATGAGAAAGTGATAAAGGCGGTCAGGGATGAAGTTCTCAGGGCTCGCACCATTTCAAATAATACAACTAAGCTTGATGTATGTGAAATGGCAATAGTACAGACTATGTATAAAAACGTTTTGAAGAAGAACAATGGTGGCAGCTGAAGTTCCTTTTCAATGCCTTAGTTTATTTTCAATTTTGTAGATGTAATTTGAATTTTGTTGTGGACATATCCACATGTATTTTTCTCAAATGTAATTACATGTGAGACAAAAGAAGTCACAAGTCAAATAGGACTCTTTTGTTTGAATAAGTCAAAGTAGTTACATTTTCCTATTTTTGCTCTAGGCTCCTCCCTATAAATAAAGAGGGCCTCTATTGTAATTAGTATCTTTTATCTATTGAAAAGAAACTCTACCGAATTGGAAAACATATCAAGACTTTGAGCTTTTTATGTTTATCAAATTTTCAAGTGAATATCAATATAAGCAAGCAGTTTGAGTATCAAACTTTGAGTTGGATCATATTTTTTATGATATTAGTGTTCTTATGTCATTGGTGTTATATTATATTGAATCATTTCTGGAATCGTGGAGTTTATTGAAAATTGGGAGAAGTGTTCTTGTTCTGGTTAAATAGACTTTGTGCTATTTTCTCATTGTGGGAGTTTGTGTTTACATTTGTGAGAATATAATTGTTTGAAGATGTACTGTAAACTATTGTGTTTAATTTTTTGAATATAATTGTTGTATTGAAGTTATCATTTTGAAGAGGAAAACATCTATTCTGAAAAAAGAGAATAGGATGTAATGAAAACACCCCAAGCATAGTTATAGTTTATATAATTATTAAAAGTTGTTGATTAGAAATAATCCATTATCTAAAGGGAACCTCCCCTTGCTGAGAGGTGAGACTCTATGTCATTATAGCTGTGGCGATATAACCATTTTGCTGTTAGTTAGTTGAATGATGAAATATTCACCCAACAGTTTTTTGGCGACTCTACTGGGGAAGAACGCACAACTGAGAGCCTCACGCTTTGAGTTGAAGCATTTTGTCCGTGCCCATTGTTTTAATTTGTTTCAAAACTTTGTTGAGTACATTGCATTCTGGCAGACTCAAGGTATACACGAAGTAAGAGAGCTCAAGGTATTATTGATCTTGTGTTTGAGTTAATGTAGCAAAATAACTTTGGTCTTTTGCCTCCACAATCTTGGCTGCAGCGAGCAAGGAGTTTTCCTCCTACCAACACCAGGTCACCTATACCAAGTGATGTTTCCAGCTCCAATACTAATAGATTTTTATCTGTTCAAGTTCCACGAAGGTTTGTTATCCCACCTTTCAATCAGTGCACAATGGCAGCTCGAGGCCCGGGGGGTAATACTTTTGGTCCTTTGAATTTAACGCCACCACTGCATGAACTACCTCGTAGTTCAAGGAAGAATTTCCCAAAATTTTATGGTGATGGGAAAGTCCATCTTGACGAACACATTGCAACTTTTTGTATAGCTTGTGGTGTGCTAGGGGTGGAACATGAAGATGTAGCTGTAAGACTTTTTGTAGAAACATTACAAGGTGTTGCTGCAAATTGGTTCTACCACCTCCAAGCTCAAACCATAACCAACTAGAATACTCTAAAAACCAAGTTTGAAGCTAGGTTTAAGCCTGCAGAAGATGCACATGCTTTGTTAGCTCAGCTAACACAGATGAAGAAAGAACCACATGAGCCCATGCGAGATTTCATTGCCAAGTTCAATAAATTGACAAATAGGATTCTGACAACTGCTCAACCAATGGCAGAGAATCTAAAATGTTTCTTCATCAACACTCAACTTCTTGAGGTAAGCTTTCTGTTAAGGCGGGTTGGTCCCGCTGATCTTCCCAAAGCTCAAAGTTTGGCTACAGAGGTTGAAGATGATCTTATCCTTGCGGGTAAGATAAGAAGAGATTCAAACAGAAATAGAGGTCAGCCCTCTACTGATAATTCTTCCACAAGCACCACAGATCCTATGGTGTAAAAGTTAGCAAATGAGTTGCTAGCTTTGAAAAAGCAAATGTCCCAAGGTATGTCTACTCCTTCTTATAGGGATATACCAAGAAGGATGTTCCCTAACAATTCATATCAAGGCAATGCTACCAGAAATCAAGGGCAATAAAATCATCTTCCGCCAACACAGGGGAAGCTTGCCATTGAAGCAGCGCTGGTCAACTTAGTAGTTGGCTACTATGAAGCGAAACATGACAATTCTTTCCAACCTGATTTGGATCAGGAGAATAATACTAATCTTTTTACAAAAGGAGAAGAAGAATTAGCTGGCGACTCTACCATGGTTTTTTGAACTACCAAGATGAAGTAGAAAGAGAAGGAGAAGTATATGATGGAGTGTATGCTATTTTTACTAGGTCTCAAAATCAATCAAATCAGCAAGTTGATAAAGGGAAGTCAAGAACAGAGCCTCAACCTATGATTTCAATTGCCAAACGAGGAACTCCATTGCCTTTTCAATCAAAGGACCCGGTTGGCAATAAACAAGTAAGTTCATCTAACAATCATGTTTCTTCTATTTCTATTCCTCATACCAGTATTGCCCCTACTAAACCCCAGAATGAAGGATTTCCTACCTCTGCATCTAATTCATTTCAGCTCTCTGACATAATAGATCATGCTAGGTAAACTAAAATCCACATGTCTGAGCTAGAATATCTACAAGCTAACCCTGATCAATTTGATAGGTTAGCTAAGTATGTTAAAAACAAGACTGCTCCTACGGGGCAAGATTCTCCTAAAACTACCCATGACTCCTCAAACAATAGGTCCACCCAAAATAACCTAGTCACTACTCCCCTTGTTGCTCCAGGGAAGATAGAACCCTTCTATGTTTCTCTATTGGTCAATGGCCACAAGTTAAGCAATTGTATAATAGACTCTAGGGCTTCTGACAATGTCATGCCTACCAAGGTGGCAGATGCTCGCGGTCTCACTTTGACTAAGACCTTCGGGAGATGTTTTTTAATGGAAAATAAGCAAGTGCCTTTGTTAGGCCAAATCAAGGATGCTCAATTTGCATTTGCAGCCTTTTCAAATAAGAGGATCAAGATGACCATCCTAGTGGCTGATATTCCAGCTTCTTATGGCATTTTGCTTGGGCGTAATTTTTGTAAAAATGTGGGTGGAGAATTAAACATGGATCTATCCAAGGCAAGGATACCTGTTAAAGGTGTCATGCAAAAATTACTTCTTGAGAAGGAGGCAAAATATATTGTTACCCAAATTGAAAATCCAAAAGCCCAAATTTTGTTTGAGTCTTCAGGAATGGGTAATTATTTCTTGTCTACTGAAAATACTTCTAGTTCATCAGACGAGAGTTTAGATATTTTAGATGGTGAATCAGAAGATAATTCAAATGAAAGTTCAGACGAGAGCATAGTGATGCCAGATTCTTCTCTCTGATGAGGAAGAATCTACTGGTCGTAGAAACATCAAAGCGGGAAATTCAAATGATGTTTGGGTTATAGAATTTGATGGCAGTTGTTCTTCCACCGGATCTGGAGTCAGATTAGTTCTAATATCTCCACAAGGTGATATCTTTCCTTTCTCCTATAAGTTGCAGTTCGACAATACTAATAACACTGTTGAATATGAGTCATTATTACTCGGAATGGAGGCTGCTCGTATTAAAGGTATTAAAAATCTTGACACACAAGGTGATGCTGAGCTTGTTGTTTGTCAAGTGAGAAATCTTTATCAGACCAAGAATGAAAGGTTGAGACATTACCGCAATCGTGTCTGGGATTGCATTGACGGTTTTGATGCTTTCGACATCTCTGCAGTACTGAGACAGTTTAATGATCGTGCTGATTCATTAGTTGTCTCTGCCACCCTTATGGTCTCTCACAAGTATTTTAAAGGTGATAAATACACAATTGAGTTGGTTTTCCAACCAAGCGTGCTAGACAATGCTAGTCATTGGCAAGTCTTCAATGGTGATAATCATATCATATCTTTCTTAGAGAAGACAGATAACTTTGATGAGATCTATTTTGAAGGTAGTGATTCTCCACCACATGAATATGTTTCTGAAATAGATTCACAGACTGGTGAGGAGATTCTTCAGATAAAAGGGAATAAAATTCTGAAAGGTTTGGTTTCTCTGGAAAAGTTATTTGACAAGCATGATAGATATATCAGACAATAGCAACAACTTGATTCAAGTTCATCTATGGAATTTGAGCAAGTAAATTTGAGTTTTGAAGTAGATCCCAAGATGGTTAACATTGTGAAATGTTGCACTGTTGATGAGAGATTCAAGTTCATTACACTTCTTCGTCATTACATTGATGTTCTGGCATATTCATATGATGATCTAAAATCTTTCAGACCCAAGGAGATCCAACACGAGATTTCTCTCAAGGTAGGATCGTTGCCTCACAAGAAAAAGCAGAGGCAGTATAATCCCAAGATATCAAGTACTATTCTTTTTTAAATCCAAAAAATGTTGAATGCAAGGATAATCTTTCCTATTCATCATTCCACTTGGATTGCGAATATTGTTCCTGTGAGAAAGAAGAATGGAGAAATCTGAATTTGTGTTGATTTTAGAAATTTGAATCAGTCTTCTTTAAAAGATAACTACCCTTTGCCTATTATGGACCAAGTGTTACAAACTGTAACTAGTTCGAAGATGCTATCTATGTTAGACGATTTTTCAGTCTACAATCAAGTAGAAGTAAGTGAAGCAGACCAATACAAGACTGCTTTCACAACTCCTTGGGGCACATTTGCATACCACAGGATACTGTTTGGTTTGATTAATGCTGGCGCTACTTTCCAAAGAGCAATGGACCTCGCTTTCAGAGATGAGATGGGGAAATTAATTGTGGTGTATCTTGATGACTTGACCATTTTCTCTAAACAACATCAAGATCATGCCTACCATTTGCGACAAGTTCTGGAACGGTGTCGTTAAAATGGTATTTCTCTTACTCCTAAGAAATTTGTTTTGGGGTTATAAAGGGTAAGCTTCTTGGCCACATTGTTTCCAGAGAAGGTACTAAAATTGACTCAGAGAGAGTCAAATCTATCCAGAGTCTTACTTTGCCTACTAGTAAGACAACAGTTCACTCTTTCTTCGGGAAGGTGAATTTTTTGGGAGGTTCATTCTAGAATTCGCAGAGAAAACTCGTCATATTATCAATATGATGAAGGGTAAGACCACTTTCTGTTGGAGTGTGGAAGGTAAAGTAGAATTCAAGGATATTAAAAGGGCCATAGCCCATGCTCTAGCTCTAGTTTGTCCTGACTACACTAAGGACTTCATAATGTACAGTTATGCTTCCAAGCATACACTTTTAGCAATTCTGGTTCAGCAGAATGAAGAGGGTGTGGAATCTCTGATTTCATTTATGAGTTTCCCATTGAAGGCTCATGAACTTAAGTACTCAAATATGGAGAAACATGCTTATGCTATGGTAAAGGCGGTGAAGCATTTACAGTTTTACATTCTAAATTCACATACTGTTGTTTTGGTGCCAAACACAACAGTGAAATCTATCCTGACACAACAAGAATTTGGAACCAAAAGAGGCAATTGGATTGCCAAAATTTAAGAGTTTGATCTTGATATCAAACCTAGAAAGCTTGTGCGTGGGAGAGGTTTATGTTAGCTGATTGCTGATAATGTTCCAAAAGAAATAGGGGATGAAGAAGAAGAGGTTGAGGATATGCCAACTTTTCTCTTTGTTACTACTATAGATGAGTGGTATTCCAATATCACTTACTTTCTCACGTATGGTGAGTGTCCTCATTTATCTTATAAAAAGAAGTTAACTATCAAGTTAAAGGCTGCAAATTATGTCTTGTGGAATAATGGTTTGTATAAAAGAAGCCTTGACAGAGTTTTTCTCCGTTGTGTGGATAAAGCACAACAAAGCAAACTTTTAGAGTCTTTTCACAATTTGGCATGTGGAGGACATTTTTTTGCACTTGTGACAACTCATAAATTTTTCAAGCTAGGTAATACTAGCCTACATTATTTCAGGATGCATATAATTGGGTACGTAGATGTGAACTCTGCCAACAGTTTGTTGGGAAGCCTAAGTTAGCTACACTACCACTAAAGCCGGTTGTGATTAAAGAACCTTTTCAGCAATGGGGCATTGACTTCATTGGTGCTGTGAACCCACCGTCAAGTGTGGGACACAATTTTGTTCTCACCGCAATGGATTACTTCACCAAGTGAGTGGAGGCAATTCCAGTTAAGCATGCTACTTCAGAGGTAGTATGTAATTTTCTCAAGGAGAATATTATTTCCTGGTTTGGAGTTCCAAACAAAATTGTAGTAGATAATGCTACATGTTTTTCTTCAAATGAGATCACTAGTTTTTGCTTTGAATATGGGATCATTCTTTCTCATTCATCAGACTATTATCCGGAAGGGAATGGTCAGAAAGAATCTAGCAACAAGAATTTGGTTACAATTATCAGGAAACTGGTGGAGGATAATTAGAGAACTTTTCATAAATCTTTGTTTGATGCTTTATGGGTAGACATAATTACTCCTAAAAGGGAAATAGGTATGTCACCATTCTAGCTTCTATATGGTTTGAATGCAGAAATACCAATTACTTTGGAATTGCCAGCTTTGAAGTTGGCAAAGGCAATGGAAGATAGAAGTTTTGAAAGTTCTATTGACAAAAGAATAATGTACCTCACTGAACTTGAAGAGAAGTGGGTTATGGTAGTAGACCATATTGCTGAGAATCAAAGTCAGGTCAAGAAACTTTTTGACAAAAAGATGAAGGCTAGAGAATTTCAAATTGGGGATCAAGTCTTGTTATGGGACAAGAGGAGATAGCCAAAAGGAATGCATGGGAAGTTTGATTCCCTATGGAGAGGCCCATTCGTCATTCATCAATTTTGTAGTGAGAATAGTTTCTTGCTACCCCACAGTGGACAACATCTGAAGCATTTCAATCCTTGAAGTATCAGATAAGTTCATTGGTACATTTGTATAGTTTTTGTGTTTTTATTTTTTGTTTTTGTTTGTCTTTTTGTGTCTTTTTGTTTTGGTAGCTTGACTCTATGGCCCAATGGCATGGATGAAGGCACTTAGAGACTGTATTCTAGTCGCTTCAATCATTTCAAAGATTGATCAATGGAAGCTCCCCAGTTAGAGCTAGTTGTAGTCCTCAAAATCAACTGAGCTCATTTTGTAGGACGACCCCTACGAAACTTGTCCATTTTGTGGCCTACACTCTAAGTTTGCAAATCGAAATGAGTCGTCTTATTCTTGTGTAGTCCACTCATTCCCATTTATCCATTCGAGTCATTTCTCATTTGGATTTCTTGAAGCTCGTATAATTTGATCGAAAAGGTTTCCTCAATTTTAAGGAGTTAGAGTATTTTTGTGTATATGCAGGAGTGATGAATTTTGCCACCCTTGCATGTTTGTAGTTTTGGCATTGAATGCATTGACGACGAAATTTGCCGTCAATGTATTCTTTGTTTTCTCCAAGTCAATGTGTTAGAATGACAGTTTTTGCCGCCATGACATGTCTTATAAGTATGACATGCAGCGGCAGTGAAATATACCACCAATGCATGTTTGGTCTTTTTCTTATGTATTATCGGTGAATTTTGCCGATGAAGCACGAATTAAATGCTACTACAGTCTAACTCGTGTGGCGTTTAATTTCATTTTTGAGATTCATTTTTAAGTTTAAATGTGTTTTAAATGGTTTATTTTTCATTCTTCTTTCTATCTTACCTGTGTGCTTTACCTCCCGCTCATCAAGCTGAGATTATAACTCTGATCGAGTGGATTGTGCAGGTTTTTAGCATCTAGGGTTTCAGTTTTTTCATTCAGAGGTAAGCTCTCTTTCTTTTCATTCGTATTTTCTTTTCCTTTTAGGGTTTGGATGTGATTAAGTGTTTTAAAATCATTCCTTTATTTCTTGTTTCAAAACCTTTGTCTGCTTTGAAAGAACTATGTCCTGTTAAGTTGGCGTGTTTGTAGCTTGTCAAAATTAGATGTGTTTTCATTGAATATTTTCCGTGTTGTTTTCTTTTGTCTTAGTATTAGTGTTTATATGATAGATAACTGTATCGGTGGCATAGATCTCCGCCAATGTAGTTTAGACCTTTGCAAACCCTTTCATCGTGTAAGGATGACAAATTTAGCCTTCCCTACATGATGAAATATATTCGACAATCAAACCTACCCCAAACATGCTCGAGCGGTAAAATTAACCGCTTAAGCATGAAAACTAAAACCTAGTCTCTATGTCGAGTCAGCGATTTTCACCACTGATGCGAACTTTTTACAAAGTTTGTATCACATGTTAAGTCAGCAAAAATCGCCGCTTACACAGTTTGTGTCTTTCATGCTAAGGTGTAAGGGCGGCAAATTTTGCCATCCTCAAACAGAAAAGAAAGTCCTTACAACATGCTGAGTTGGTAAAATTCACCACTCAGACATGTGATTGCTTAATTCTACTTGCGAAAGTGGTAAAATTTACCACTCATACATCTTACCTTTGCAAATGCTTCAACCTACCTACAAGGGCAGAAATTTTTTCCCCCTTGACATTTGTAATTCCCTTTGACATGCAGGGGCGGCAAATTTTGCTGCCCATGCATTCACTCCCTCAAATTTTTCTAACTCTGGGAGATTTTCCAAATTACTTTCCTGAGCCCACTTTCACCTGTTTCCTCAACTTGCTTGCTCTCAATCCCTTCAATACATGCTCCGATGTCCATGATCATCAATTTGCAGTAACCCCAATTTACCCATTTTTCCCCTAACTGCGAGATCATGGCTTTTTGCAGTTTCAACAAACATTTGCGGTGGACGTCATTTCTAGTTTTCTTCACAAAGCTGATGTCAGAGCCTTCTCCATCAAAGGCTAAAATTATGAAGTACAAGTACCAAGGGGTTTTCCTCGTGACTTCATTGCAATCCAATGTGGATGAGATAAGAGATACAGAGATTGGTCATGTGGACATGGCCAAATTTGTGGATAGAACAAAGTAGCCTAATCCTCCGTGGTATATGTAGAAGATTATCTACAGTAACATTCACCTAGTTGCCTCTTTTCTAGTCGCTGCCCAAAATCCTGAATTTGTTCTTTAGGTGGCCAGTCATTATAATAGGGATAATAGGATTGTGTCTGATTCTCAAGGTAATGTGATCATGAGATTAGATGCAGAGTTTCTTGACAAAATATTTATGTGTCTACCAATTGAGAATGCTGGTGAAATAGATTTTGCTAAGAGGCAAAAGGAGTTCGATAAAGATGTGGAAGCTTCAAAGAAACATATCAACCGTAAGTGTTTGAAGACTCCTTGGAGTAACTTGTCCAGATGACCTAAAGATCTCTCGAGAAGTAATTTTGTCGAGGAGGTAAGTCATTTGATTACACTGCTGAGTCGGATCAGAGGTCTCCCTTCTTCATCTAAGTTTCATGAATAGATGTATACATACATTAAGGTGATTATCAGAAGCCAACATAAAATTTTGTGGGGAGAATAGATCAGCAATGCTCTACATGATCAACTGGTGAAAGTTAAAACAACTTTCAAGTTCTATATGACTTCATATCTAGTGTATGTTGTTGCTAGTATGACGAGTTTTCCTAGTTTAACTCAAGTTGGTGATCGGAGATTGGTTCCAGTCTATGAGTATTATCCACAAATTACTCTAAAAGGATCAATCCATCATGTCTGCAAAGTAAATGATGCCTTCTTTTCAGTATTCATGTGTTTGTGGAATAATGAACTTGAGCAAAAAAGAGTATCAGATGAGGCCTAGGAGGTGGTCAACACTTTTGATTGTTTGTTTTTATAGTTTCCAACTTTCACTTACCTCAGAGTGGGATATTATCCTGGCTATCCATACATGCTTCCATGGTATCCCAGTGATAGAATTATTCTGATGGAACTGTGTAGACAGTTTATTGTTTTACACAATAAGCAGATGGAGCTGAAAAAGTCAAGAATTAAGTTTCCTGTAGAAATTGGGAGGTACTCTGTTCAATCAGATACCAAGGCCAAAGCAGTTGAATCAAAAATACAACTCGTCACTATGAAGACTTTCAAGAAAAGAGATCATTTTGATTACATAAGAGTGCATGACAAGATCAAGAGAAGGTTAGTTTTTCACATTGCAATGGTTGAAGATGTTTGGGCCGATCTCAAAACACAAAATGAGATCAGGAAGCTAGATTATTGCAGACTTCACCTAAGTCAAATTGAAGAATTGGGTCTTGCTGATATTCCAGAGGGAATGGAAGATGAAGGGGATGTTTTGGATCCCAAATACAATGTTGAGAACATTGAAGCCTCGCCTCTACTAGAGGTCAAATGGTCTGTCAAAGAGGAAACTTCAATCAGGAAAATATTTCAGCCAATTCTAGCAAATACAAATGTGTGGTTAGGAAGCAAAGGTATTAGTCTAAAGCATTTCTTACTAGATCAGAAACTGAGATTCAGGAGCAAACAGGGAAAAAGTTAGAAAATTGAACAAAGAACAAAAATGACACTCCTTCTAAAATGGAGATTGAAGATATTGAGATTGACCAACAAGATGTCGAGGAACCTGATGATGCTAAGCAAGCAGAAATGATTGAAAAACCTCATGAGGAAAGTAATAGAGAACAAGACAAAGAAGAGAATGTAGAATAGGAACAACTTGGTGATTCACAACAGTCCCCTCAGAAGGATCTTCCATCAGAATCACAAGTTTCTACACCCTTACCTCATGTCTCTATTTCTGATAGTTTTCCAGTAGTGTCCAATGTTCCTATTCCACCTATTTTTGTTGTGTCTTCTGATAATACCTCTCCCTCTGTAAGAACAAGTTTTTGGACCGTGTTTGATTTTTCTAGTTCTATTCCAAGTTTATCTTCCCCATCATTTGATATTGGTGAACAATCTGTTCTGGAGCATTTTCTAGATGGTTCAGAGAAAGTTGTTGACACAAGTGCAGTTTTTACCAACACAAGTCCTATTGTTACTATAACAGGGGTGAGCATGGATCCAGCAAAATAGGTAATTGACTCTTCTCCGAATGTTGGTGCCTCGACTCTACCTCCATGGTTGTCTACTTACACTCCTAAGAGGAAAAAGCAGGTTATCTCACCTGATGATATTGATATTGAGAAATTACTACCTGTCAAACCAAAGACTCAGAAGAAGAAGCCTAAAATTATTTCTAGGCTTACTAATGAAAAAGGAGTCAGGTATGCAGAAATCGCTAAGCCACCAGATGATGCTACTATAGATACCTTTGATATGAATGATTATATTTTCTCCTGAGTTGAGTTAGGTAAGTTGACTCATGAAGGTTTCAAGGTAGATTTTCAAGCTACAGTAAGCTCATTGCTTGTGAAATATGATGAGGTAAAGAAGGAAAAAGAGCAATACAAAGAAAAGGCAGAACAACTTGTTGTTGTCTTTCAGAGAATAGTGAAATCATCTGAGATCGTGGAACCCATGGCAGTGACTATAGAAGACCCTCTAATTCAAAAGGTTGAGACAGTTCAGGCCAGAGGAATAGTGGTTGGTGACATTGTGGAATGGTTGTTGGCACAAGGAAGAGTTCTATTGAAGACCATAGTGCAAAGAAAGGAAAAAATGGCAAAGGCAAAAGCTAAGTTAGATGATATTGTTGATTTACTTTCCCAAGAAGTTCAAGATCAAGAGGAGAGTTTAGATGAATGGATTGAGATGAAGAAGATCAAAATAAAGAATCTGATTGCCATTGGTGTCATTTCAAATAAAGAGTCCTATCTCAACACTAAAGAGTCCATTACGCATTGCATCAAGGTGATAAAAGGCTTAAATGATGACTTGTGCCAAGCACGTGAAAACAGTGAAGACAATGATTTCTTACTTCTACACAGGTTAGAGGAACTACCATGTACCCTAATAGGTGAGGATCATAAGTTTCTCTCAGTAGAGGAGATGATAGATGCTTTCGAGAAGATGGTGCAGCAGAAGTTTGAAGATGAAGTGCCTACACTGATTTAAATGGATAGCCTTTATGATCATCACTCAACTTTTGAAAATCTATAGGATAATCTTGAAAAACATGAGAAAGTGATAAAGGCAGTTAGGGATGTAGTTCTCAGGGCTCGCACCATTTCATAATACAGCTAAGCCCGATGTATGTGAAATGGCAGCAGTATAGACTATGTATAAAAACTTTTTTAAGAAGAACGATGGTGATAGCTGAAGTTCCTTTTCAATACCTTAGTTTATTTTCAGTTTTGTAGATGTAATTTGAATTGTGTTGTGGACATATCGACATGTATTTTTCTCAAATGTAATTACATGTGAGACAAAAGAAGTCACAAGTCAAATAGGACTCTTTTGTTTGAATAAGTCAAAGTAGTTACATTTTCCTATTTTTGCTCTAGGCTCCTCCCTATAAATAAAGAGGGCCTCTATTCTAATTAGTATCTTTTATCTATTGAAAAGAAACTCTGCCGAATTGGAAAACATATCAAGACTTTGATCTTTTCATGTTTATCAAATTTTCAAGTGAATATCAATATAAGCAAGCAGTTTGAGTATCAAACTTTGAGTTGGATCATATTGTTTTATGATATTAGTGTTCTTATGTCATTGGTGTTATATTATATTGAATCATTTCTGGAATTGTGGATTTTATTGAAAATTGAGAGAAGTGTTCTTGTTCTGGTTAAATAGACTTTGTGCTATTTTCTCATTGCGGGAGTTTGTGTTTACATTTGTGAGAATATAATTGTTTGAAGACTTTGTGTTGTAAACTGTTGTGTTCAATTTAGTTATATCATATTGGGTGAGAGTGGAGACTTTGAGCTACATTTGAATTCAATTAAGTTTATTTGTGGGAAATAAGTCAAGCAATAGAAGACTTTGTGTTTCTATGATTTGTCTCAGTTCATTAGTTGCTAAATATCAGTTCTATTAAAATTATCATTTTGAAGAGGAAAACATCTATTATGAAAAAGAGAATAGGATGCAATGAAAACACCCCAAACATAGTTATAGTTTATATAAGTATTAAAAGTTGTTGATTAGAAATAATCCATTATCTAAAGGGAACCTCCCCTTGCTAAGAGGAGAGACTTTGTCTCATCATAGTTGTGGCTGTATAACCATTTTCCCGTTAGTTAGTTAAATGACAAAATATTCACCCAACAATTTTCTAGAATTATTGTCTTTGGGTGTATTTATGTATAAGGCCTATCATTTTTCCTTGAATCCTAAACTATGAAATAGTGAATTGGAACATGGGAGATTCAAAGTTTATGTGTTTGTACTCTCTTGTGCTCACTTTACATGCCTATTCCTTCCAAGCCACTAGGGTTAATGTTGTGAATTGGTTCATGGTGGTAAAGTTCTAGGAATGTATTTCATATGAATGGGATATTGGTAAGTTATGCCTTGATTCATGTATTCATTTTGGATTACATTGGTTGTGCATGTTTGGTTGTTATAGTCCATGAGACTTGGAAGTTGATGAATATTTGTGTTGCATTAGAATTGTTCCTTATCTTTTGGTATTTGTTGTTCATGGAAGTAAATCATTGTGCTTCTACTTGTAGTTCTTTTGTTCCATAACTAGGGTTCTAGTAAAGAATGGATTAAGACCCACTTAGGACCATGAATCCCATTCTTTATTGATACTTGAGAATGGATGTTTTATTATATACTTGTTGAGGAATGCAATGTTTTCTCCTTGCAGTGAGTTAATTAAGGATTTTTTGTAGTTAGATTGATTGCTAAGTGGGTTTGTGATACTCTAGGTGCTAGGGTTAGACTCCAATGTTCTCTTCAAATTGTCACCCTTAGGTAATTGCATGGTGACCAAATGGTGGGAATCCAATCTAGATTGGAATCTAACTCAATGGATAGGATATCCCTTTTTTGACATGATGGTGTTGAGTCTATGATTGTATTATGATGATCAGGAGTTCCTTAATGAAATCTACTTCACCTTGGCCTTCGGTGGTGGTCTATGGTTAGGTTCATCTTACACAATACTAGGACCTAGACATTTACCTTAGTTTATTGGAGTTGTGTTAGGGGTTCTAATTTGGGTACCATTATTCTATATCCTCTATTACAAATCTTGCAATGTTCAGTGATGATTGAGAAAAGGGATTGAGCAATATTTATTACATTGTATAGCAACTAGTCAATTGCATAGATTCTTCATACTATATATAATGTACATGTGGATTCTAGAACTTAAGTTTTTTGATAGGTAAATAGTAATCATGGGGATCATGCTCATTCTAATAAATAAGTTAAAAAATACATATGAAGTTGTCCATGTTGGACATTAGTAGAGGCATACCATACATACATCAAGGGTTACTAGTAACAAAATGCCTTGACATCCTATACATTCAACTAGCCTATCATAATAGAGGACTATGATATAAAATGCTCTGATCAACCTAAACAATAATCTAGCCTATTATGATATGGGTAGGAATATACATGATGCCCCAATAGAACAAAGATATATCTATGTTATGTGAGCAATAGAACATAGAAACTATACCTCCACCTTTCCCTTAGAGCTATTAGAAACCAGGGAACTGAGCCATGTAATGCTAGCTAACAACACAAATCTAAGTGCCTACTGGAGAAATTTAAAACACACAACACCTTCCACCCATGCGAGCCTTATTCTATGGGAATGCTGAGAGAATGTAGGGGCACCCTGGCCTAGTCATTACCCCATTCCTGACGATCATCAACCTAGAAATAGGGGGAAAACTAGAGCCTAAAATTATCACCTAAATAATATCATCCAAACCCCCAAGCAAGTAAATTTTGATCAAGGTAGTTGTCAACTTCTTGATCATGTCTTTCTCCTAAACAAGGTTGAGTAAAACAACCACAAACATTGAATCTATATCCAAATTTACTCAGTAGCCATGATTAATAGTCATAAATTCCTCCTTGAGAATCCAGTTGACCATAAACAATAAAATTCTACTCCTAGTTTTGAATGCCCATTTTAGGTGCAACTTGGTAATCCCACCAAGAAATGACATCTAATTTTTCCCCTTACAAATCTAATATAGGTGTCCATGATTTCTATGGGTGAGGGAGGAGAATCGAGGCAACAAAATAAAGAAGTTACACCAATTTTTTTGGAAAAACCCTACTTACCATCAAATAATGTCGAATGCTAGGATACACCCACCATGGAACACATAATAAAGATATTGTTAGTTGAGACACATAAGAGAGCTCCACCCACATTGTGTGAGTTAACTTTAGGTACCATTATAATGAGATGGGATATAGAGAAATCCCATTCATGATTTCCATCAAAACTTCAGGAAGTGGGGGATAAACATTACACAACGCACAAGAAAATCTTATTAATTCCATATCCCTCCAATATATTTTGCTACATGCTATGAGGTGGGTTTGATATTGTAGGGAGATGTATTAATTTTCAATTTAAGTGGTGACCAAGTGTCCACCTTGTTGCTACTTACACATTCTAGTGTCATCTCGATAACATAGTTAGTGTCAAACTCCATTATTAACAAATATATTGATGCAGAAAGGGCATGCACACTACTCAACGGAGCAAAAGATCCTATATTAAGAAACCTACTGGTTATATAATGTGCTACATTTACATTATCAAACTAGGGAATCGTATTCTTCTTAGATGATGCTTGTACTATGTGTACAGTTAAGCATTCTAGAGTTTTATTCTATAGGTTGTGTAAGGGAACTAAATAAAGAAAATACAATACTCTAAGTAAATAGGAATAATGGAAAATAACTCAGTTTATCTAATACAACAGTAATCAAATAATTCTCTGTAACTTCTATCTAAGAGAGTAACTAACAATTGGTTCAGTAGGTTATCACCTTGACTCAATGGAATTAATAACATAAATTACTAAAGTTAAACTATTTCACATTACTCATAACAACATAGATCAACCACACACACATATATATAAACATACAATTTATAAGCTAAACATATGGAGAAAGTGGAGAGACACAGTACCTCAAGTGGTCGGCTTGAGTGATTGTGATCCCACAAGATCTAGCTAAATCTCTATTGAATCTTTGCAGTCATTGACAAAACTCAAAACACATATTCCTTTATTGAATGCTAAAGTAACAATGATACAACAAAATCTGATTCTATATTTCTTTCCAATCTGTATGAAGCAAAATCTAATCTAGCTAACTGAGATCAACATTGTCTATATGAATAAAGCTACTGAACAATAAATACCATTACTGCCCATTATCCCACAATGTAGGAAAATGACTTTATTACAAAGCAAACTAGAAATAGGAAACTAACTAACATGAAGGCAGAATAGATAGTACAGTCCTAGTGCAACTCTATCTCTTCAATATCCATGAAGAATAATTAATGACTTAGAAATAGAACATAGAACACGGTCTAGACTCCTTCATCATTTAAGATTGCATCATTCATTGAAGGATAACC
This sequence comes from Cunninghamia lanceolata, assembly GCA_027924645.1. Classification (NCBI taxonomy): domain Eukaryota; kingdom Viridiplantae; phylum Streptophyta; class Pinopsida; order Cupressales; family Cupressaceae; genus Cunninghamia; species Cunninghamia lanceolata. The sequence goes on from BSBN01001965.1 coordinate 21,225,613, forward strand.
GTTATAGAGACATGGATGACTCATCCCAATCAATTCAGGATCTTCTTCCTCTAGCTGCGGGTACCTGTATCCTTTTCTGTGGATATCAGCATCTCCTTCGGCTGTGGATTGTCCAGTGTTCTTCATGATATAAAGCCATGCTTTTGCTGCATAGGAGTTAGTACACCACATAGTATTTATGCATCGCTATCACTAAAATCAACATAAAATACTAACATATTACATGAACAATCAATCATCCACACATCATTAATTAACAACATATTATATACCATCTTCATGCTTTAGTGTCTAAAGGATAATCATAGACATAATATATAAGTCTAGAAATATCTTTGGGAAATAGGTAATTAAAGCAATAAAAACAAGACAAATCATGGTCTCATCACACCCCCCAACTAATGATGTTGCTGGTCCTCCAACAACCAAGGCCTCAGATTGTAATGTAGAGCAATCTCTCTGTAGTCTGTAGGTTCCTCTACCCCTCTATCCTGTTTGAGGTAGAAGCGCTTTTGTTCTGCCAACCTGTTCCACCTGGCTTATTCTGTAGCTTGATTAGTCCTCTGCCCCATCCAATGTGGAATAGGGTAAAGCAGCAGAGGAGGATGGAAGACTAGTGGTAACCACGTTATCCCATGCTCATTACCTAATTTTATATATCTCTTTGCCCTGTGGATTGCTACTGACATGTTAAATACCGTGTGAGGCTCCTTTCTTTGTAGTGCTGGTGTCAATTATTTCCATCTTCCTTGTGAAAAACCCAGAGCTTCCTTACCATTATTTTCTACCAATTCCCTAAATTTCTGATAGTCCATGGGTTTGCATTCCAATAGTTTACTTTCTACCTCTTGATGTTCAATCAGGTTCACCCATTCATCCACTATCTTCAAGGGATTTGTAGATTATGCCCTCAATTTGAGAGGAAGTCACTTCTCTCTTTCATTATACTGTTGCAGTAACTCTCCCCTCCTGTGCTCATTTTGATTGAATGAGGCTAAGGCCTTCAATTGCACATCCTTGATTACAACTAGGGGATTCTAGTGAGTGTCATAAGGAATGGCAAGTTCATGTAGGTAGAATTCACACAGTTGGTTTTGCATTTCAGGGGTAGCTCTTTGGTAAGTTGTTAGAAATAAGGCAGGTGTAAATAGGGAGATAGGGGAATCACTGTAAATTTGGCTAAACTAGAAACTCAATTATTGCTCTTTCAAATAGAGGGCATAAACCCTGGCAGGTGGCCTACATCTCATCAATTAAACAGTCATGTCTGCCATTCTATCTACTTTGAATTTTAGCCTCTTTATTTCTACATTCTTCATCTCAATTTCTTTACTATGTTTCTCCTTCATTTCACCATGTTCCTTTACTAATTTATCTATTTCATTCCACAATTGTAAGGTGATTGAAAATAAGGTAACTAGAGCAAGTTCTACAGACTACTCTTATAGTTGCACAGGCTCTTGATTCCTTCTATTTATCTCAAACATGTAACTGCTCTTCTAACTTTTCAACCCTGTCATTCAACCCAGTTTCTTTCTATTGATAATCCCTCAGCTTCTTCTCCAACTCTGCAATTTTTTGCATTGCCAGCTATAACTCATCTTTCTCACCCTCTATCGTGTCTTTATAATCTAACAATAACTCTTCTTCCTGAGGTTCATCTTGAGGAGTTGAGAAATCTAGTTCTTTAGTTTTAGAGGGAGGTTTATGACTTTTTTTGCTATCCATATATCTTCCTCCTCAAACTATGCATTAGACTCCTGAACAAGTATATAACCCAAATTTTTCTACTCTCATTCAAGAAACATGTGCTCCCTCTCGGAGTTTGTATTAATATGAACTACATTCCTCTTTTTAGGTTCCTCTAAAAGTTCTTTTTCCGTTAGATGACTTGAATGCCTACATGATTGAGTAGGGGTTCCTTGTTTCTTCTTAACTCTAAAAGAGCATGATTTCCTTTTCTTGATGGCTTTTGAAATAGAAGGTGTTTCATAGGTAGTTTCAAGTGCTGCTAGTGGTGAGCTAGAAGCTTCAGACCGTAGTTTTTGTTTTAGCTTTTTCTTTTTGTGGCTAGAAGTCTGTGAGGATACATGTTTTGTCAATGGGGTTGAAATTGGTGAGACTGCAAGTGCAGAAGAACTAGCATGTTTTTCAATAGGTTCAACATAGCTCAGAGAAAACATTGTAGGAGAAAATATTGCAACTATCCCGCCTGCTGAAAAAATCAGCAAGCAATCCATGTCAGCTAATAGTGATGAGTGAATAGTAGGCTCTCTTCTAATTGGATCAACACCCATTGTGATATCTCAAGAAAACACTCAATCCCCTATTCTCAATCCTCTGTTTTCTATCCAATGCTACTCACCAGGACCTTATTACCAGTTTCTTTTGTCGTTTGCTTGATTTGTTTAGCTTGTATGTTATGTGGTGGATGGTGATAATTATGGAGTAAGGGATTTTGAATTTTGTATGTACATAAAATAATTCAGAAGCCCCCAACTAAAACTTCGTTTGTCCTCAAATGAGAAGACAGGCAATGGTACGCAGGAATAGGTTCAAAGCATGTTGAATTGATATAATATGGAAAATTAATTATGTGCAAATAAAGAAAGTCACGAAATAACTAGCAATAAATGTTAATTAAAGCAATGAGTGAGATGAATACCATTGAGGTGAAGCCAAAATTGGAATTGTTGCATGTAAAAATGATTGCATGGCAGATTGGGTTGATGTACTTGACGAACGAGCCAGAGTGAATCACAATGATGTGATAGTGACAAAATGTGCTGATGGAATGCAGTATATGTGTGACACGTAGCAGGAAAGTACTATCTAGTGAAAAGATGGCGGCATGCGGATGCCATGAGAAAAGGTGTTGCAGGCAGCAGTGGCTGCATGCACGCAATCAGAACGTGAAATGAATAGGTCCCATGTGCATTGCTTGTCGATGCAACTTTTATAAGTCCCAAGAGAATGACAACCCATGGCTACGAGTGCAGCAAATACAGGTCCCATGGAATAGTAGATTGCCTTTGGCTACAGGTCCCTTAAGTGAAGTGGTTGAATGCCAACGGAAAGTTCTAGTGTAGAATGGTAACTAAAATGATGACGCCTGAACTTCTAATTGGAAGATCACCTTTTTTATTGCTATTGCTATGTGATGTGTGTGCTTTGTGATTTTTTATTTATGTATAGAGTTTGTAGAACTCAAACTTACTATTGAACTTCAGTCAAGCTGGTAGCTTGATCTATTACTGAATAGTATGATCAGTTGATACTTGGCTGGAATCCTCACTAAAGGCAGAGGGATGTGGAACTTCATTCATGCTAGTAGCTAGATTTGGTGCTGGAACATTGTTGTCAGCTACTACCTGGCTGGAGACCTCCTATGAGGCAAGAGTCTGTGGAACTTCATTATCCATATTTGCCTTTAATTGCTGGAGAAATGCAGCTTTGCTTAAAGGCTTCTTATACAATTTTAATTGATGCCCATTAACAATCAATGAGAATCTAACTTGGTGAATTGTAGTTAATTGGATTGCACCATTTGGGAAAACTTCCTTGATATTATAAGGGCCTAACCATCTGGTCTACAATTTGCCCTTATGATCTTTATACCTGGAGTCATAGAGAAGTGCCCAATCACCTGCCTAAAAGTCCTAGGTTTTGATATACTAATCATGCCATTTGATACTTTGGTTTTGTATTGATTCAGTGTGATGAATTTCTTCCATCTTGAGCTCCTCCAAGGCATTGCAGTCTTTCCTTTTGGGCTATTGATAGGTCCATACCAAGTTGGACAACTGTTCTCAGTGTTTTATATTCAAACTCAATAGGAAGGATTGCCTTCTTTCCATAAACTAGTTCATATGGTGTGTACCATGTTGTTGTTTTTCGTGTAGTTCTATATGCCCAAACTACTTCAGAGAGTCTTGTTGCCCATTCTTTCTTATGTAATGCAATTGTCTTTGTCAATATTGCCTCAAGCTCTCTGTCGGTGACCTCAACTTGACCATTTGACTGTGGATGATAGGGAGTGAAATTTTTATGCCTAATTTCATACTCCTAAATAAGGCTAGCAATTAGTGCAAATGTAAACTGGGGTCCTTGATCTGTGACTATTTCCCTTGGGACTCCATGCCTTGTAAATATCTCCTCATAGAGAAATGTAGCAACCTTACTATCTCTGGCCACTGTCAAAGCTTTCACTTCTACCCATTTTGTAAGATAATCAGTGCAAACAAGTATATATTCCTTATGGTTATAAGGTGGATCTATGGGTCCAATAAAATCAATGTCATAACCGACTTAAGAATTTTTATGTTTTCTAAACCCTTCTAGGTAGATTCTAGGGTTTTAACTTTTCTAACCCAATATGTTGTAATGTGAAATACTCTTATTTATCCAAAGATAATAAGTTATAATAATATAACATGACTATAATAACCACTAGTCTACTCTTGACCACTTGGGAATTGTTTGAATTAACATTTCACGTAACATGAAAAGACATCGCACATGAGGTTTACCCTCTTCATATAAAATGCAATCATTTTTAAAACTAAACTGTTGACTTATTGAATCTTTCACCTAGATAAGTTTGAGTCTGCAATAATATTATTATCAACCTCATGGTCTTCTCAATTCCATCGACTCTTAATAAGGGATAGGTTTTTATCTCACATATAACTTCTTTTGAAAATAATGATAATACTTATCATCGTTATAAATGCTTATGTGAAATTATATCACTAACCTTATGTTACCAATGATGCCTTATCATTTATATATCTCAAAATAAGTGAGTAACTTATCACAGAATCTTATGGTTGAAAATAATAAAACTATACACAAAATATTATGAGATATAAATCTATGTCTGTCTAACTTACTCAGCTTGACTCCTACATTTAAAACAGAGCTCACTAATGGTTCGGTCTTTGAATTACATGACTATGAATAAATAGCTATCCGTTGAACTAGTTTGATAATGGTTATACCATCATTCCCTGGCCTTACTACGACCTTCTTGCAGAGATATGATCTCATGCATCAGCTTGGCTCATATCAAGATTAGATATTATTGATTGTGTAAGAATATATACAATCAACCTAACTTGATTTTCTTAAACTATGCTTGGTGTTTACACACTAGCTACATGGCCTTTCGACATTCTATAGTTTAAAGCTTCACTGTATACTGTGGATAGTATGTTGATCTCACTTGGCCTTTTAGCTTGATTAAGTTTACTATACTACAAATAATATACTTAGATCACTTTGGTCTTTCGGCTTGCATAGATTTACTATGCTATAGATAATATACAATGATCGCGGCCTACTAAAGGCATAGAAAGAAAATAAAGGAACACAGTCTCTGACACGAAACAAAGATACAACTTTCACTACATACAAATAAGATTCAAAACTAGCTGGTATTTCCAAAATACACAGAAAGTAGAGGCTATTTGGCCTTATAATCACACAACCATATACTAAGCTTATTGACCTTATGCACACATAGTATTATTCTAAGCTTATCGGACTTATACATGCATAACTATAGAGCCAAATACATTCACAAGACTCTTAAACTATTATAAAGCTTTCTAGAAAAAGAATGAACTTGTTTGAGATTGAAGGAGTAAGCAAGGTTTATGATCCTTCAACAGTCCCCTTCCTTCTATCTATGAAGAGATACAATCATTTTTCTCTGTCGATATTCCTCACAGAAAATCTTAGTGCAATAATCTTTGTGTCTACTACCATCCCTTGTGAGAATCTCTAGCCATGATTAAAAGAGACTTCCCTCCATAACTGCACCCTTTTCTCCTATAACAATGCCTATTAAAATTCCAAGAAGGCATGCAAAGTGGATGGAGATGATGGTCATAAAGACCACTCCAAAAACTAGTTAAAAAGCTCATCCATACTCTCCAAAATAGTTATGGAGTAAAGGAGTCGAGCAACCATAAAAGAGGTTTGCATTAAATTGAAATCTTTAGCACGTATCCTTTAAACTCAACATCTACATAGTAGGAGTTTAAACTTTAGACCATATATATATATATATTTGAGTATACAACGTATACTCACGTTGGTCTAGCATTCGAAAAGATACGAGAACAGAGTCGAGGTATTCTCCCCCTCTCTATGTTGTGTAAACACCAATATAGACTAAAAGACAAAATAGAATCTCAATCGAGATTTTTTTTTCTGATAACAAAATAATTTATCCACTATTGACCATTTCTTGTCAATAGTGACATACTAAACTAACTTAGTTTTTGACAAAACCTATGCTTAATTGATCTTGTCAACAAATTGACAATTGTTAAGTTGAAACCAACTTAGATTAATTGGTCAAACACAACTTACCAAACTTGATGAGGGTTCACTAAATTGTGAAAGCATGAAACTTATATGACAACAATTGATTCTTATCCATACATCTATTCTCTTCTCTCTGATGATGCTCTCCCTCTCTTTTTTCAGAGGGTGGAAAACATGTTTCCTGATTACAACTTGCATTCACCAAACTGAGATTAGTGTATCATTAGTCAATCCATAAACCTTATGAATAAATAATGATGACATCATATAATCACATGTCTAATTCTAAACATATAAACATAAACTCATTATATCATTAATTTTTCCTCACATTTTTGCTTAACGTCAAATCATTAAATCATGCATAATTGTCATGCCTACATTTCCCATGCGGTCATGACACGCAACACATGTGTCATGTCCACATTTTTTATGTGGTCATGACATGAAATATAAGAAAATTTCCATGCATCCCTAGAAACCCCCTTGCACGCATCAGTGTGCTCGGTGGCAATATGCATAAGGCGTAAACATGTCAAACAAACTCGGGGTACTGCGATCACATGCATGATCCCCTGCGTGATGATAGCCGACTAAGGGGGTCAATGCGACATGGGGAGCGTCGCCGTTAGGGTTAGGATTGATTGAACGAAACCCTAAGTTTTCCTAAGTGAGTGACAGGATCTCGACACGAGTCGAAATCAAAACCCTAATTCTATTGCATTAAAAGATTAAATAACAACTTAATCAAAACAACTAGTTTGCGAAAACATTAAAATACCACTAAAAGGATTAAATTGCTAAAAAAATTAACCCTAATTCCTAGGAAAATCTGACAGCATAACGCCTCTAGGGCGTGTATAGGAATTATTCTAATTAAGAAAGTTCTAACCAAAGGTTCACTAAGCTCACTAAAATTGATTAATTAAAATAATTACACTAGGGAGAAATAATTGCCGCACTATGGTTCTCTACTTAATTAACTAGATTTAAATATTTAAATTAATAACCTACTTCGATAAAAATCCTAACATACAACTAAATCAATTAAATTGACCTTGTTAAAATACTATAGCAATAATAATTCAGTTTTTACTTAATTTAAAATTAAGGTTCCCAATATAAAACAAATAAGATCCATTATAATGTCCTATAAATAATAGAATGTTTTCCCAAATCTAATAATTCACTAAACTAAAACCTAACCCCTTAATTAAATAAAATAACAACATTAACATAATAAACCCCAAAATAAAATTAAAATAACTTACCTACGAAAATAAAGTGCACCCATCTCCACAAATAAAATAAAATTAAAATGAATTCCCAACTCAACAAAAGAACTAATTTAAAATCTTAAATAAAAGAAAGGAAAATAAATTCCCCCACAAGTAAAACAAATTTAAAAATAAAAATAAAAACCCTAAATGGTTGCACAATAAAAAAATAATATCCTTATGTGAAAAAGAAACCCTAACCCTAACTTTTTTTCTCTCTTTTTCTTTTCTTCATTTTGTTTTCTCATTTCTTTGTTGTTCTCTCTTCTTGTGTTGCAGGTCAAAAATGGGCAGCCATGGAGGAAGTTTTCATGGAGGTATATACATTGTATAAGAAAACTTTTTTTTGAGCATATATATATATATACTGGTTTTAGGTTTTACCCCCTTTTTTTACGTTGAAAAAAATGTTTTGAAAATAGTAAGAGGGGGGGCGGTGGGGAGCGAACTCCCCACCTATCCCCCACTGCAATGTGGGAGATGGGTGGGGGGTTCATTCGCCCCCCCCCCCCCCCCAATTTCCTTAAAAGAAACGCAGCCAAAAAAAAATAGGAGGGTTGGGGGTGTCAGCCCCCAACACAGATCTAACACTCCAATTTTTTTTGTTTATCAGTCGATCTGCTAAACAATAGTGAAATATATAAAACAGTTTATATATATATAGCCAATAAGGTATTTGATATATATATACATATATACAGAAATATATATATACACAGTCCTTGTCCCAGTCTTTCTAAATTTTACAGCAAACAAAAATGTATAAATATTTATGCAACTATATATATATATATATATATATATATATATAATTTCCTCAATCACACGAAATATCTCCTTTTGCAAAAGTAAACTTTCAGTTAAATCAAATGAAAATATATTTATTTAATTGCATATATATACGATTAAATATATACATTTATGAAAATATAAACCTGAATGTAACAACAATTAAAAATTTCTCTTTCTATGTTTTTTAAACATATTTTAAACAACAACTATCATTTTTTTTAACTTTACATAAGTAACCAACCACTAGCTTTTCTCAGCAATAATCTTTAGGCAACATTATAACATTTTTTTTTTGTACAACTCTATATTTAGACAACAACATAAAAGATACATTTTTTTTTTTGAAAACAAATCAGCAACATCCTCACAACCATAAAATAAAAATAGCAACTTACATTTATTTTTACAACCTCAATAAGATGGAAAATGACATAAAAATTTATTTATACAAAACATCTTAGAGAGAGTATTTTCTCTTCTTCCTTTGAAACAACTATACAAAGGCCAATCTTGGCCATGGCTCTCAAGTAACCAATACGACAATGAAGATAAACTAAAACATTTCCTTCAAGCTCCAAAGCCAACAATATACCTGCAAGAACCAAACAAGGGAGGGAAACAAGCCATGCAATACTGCTCTCCTCTCTACCATAGACTCACTAATGAGTCACCCCCGAGCTTGGAGGTCATCCACACACAAGGTTTTCTTCACACCACAACACAACAATAAACCAACTAACAAAACAAGAAGAACACCGATGGTTTAACACATCACAAAACTCATAAAAATAAGTTTGAAGGAGTAGGGGAGTGGACATCACTCACTCAAGAGGCCACTCCAATATCTCAAAATAAACTCAACACAAACAAGGCCTCAAGCCTAAGTATTTGTACCAAGAATCACATATATTTCTCCATGGCTCTCAAGCCATACAAATTACTCATACTCATACTCTTTCCCTCAAGGCTAAAATACCAACACTAGGAGGTGACCTCGAGGAGGTTCACTCCTCCCCCACCCCACACATGTTGAGCATTTTCTCCAAATGGAGAGGCTCTTACAAACACCCTCAAAACCCCACAACATCAAGAACAAACCACTCACAAGCAAACACACAAGTAAAGTAAATAAATAAGGAAAGACATCAAGCCTTAAATCCTACCTTAATAAGCCCAACAATGGTAGGTAGTTGAAGTAGAGCCCTTCCAACTCCTCCTCCAAGTCCTCCAAATGTGCCTCTAAAAATCCCTCTAATTCTCTCCCCAAATTCAAAATAAAATAAAAAAATGTAATGAAATCAACAACCCTCTCCCTCTCTTCAAGAGGGATTAAAATAGGCTCTCTTCATGAGCCTTGAGGAATGAGAAGGTGACACATGTCACCTTCTCCTTCCTCCTCACATCCACTTGCAAGCTTCATGGAATGTGGGGGTGACACATGTCACCCTCCCATTCCACCAAGTCTTGCCCCCTCCACTTGTGCTCTCTCACACGTGTGAGAGCAAGGTGGAGCCCAAAAAGGATGAGGGTACCACAAGTGTCCCAATCCTATACTCCCATGAAATCCTACAAAACCCAAAGGTACTCTCACCAATGTGAGAGAGCCTTGGAGTTGGGTCCTCCACAATTAGGGGTCTTGAAGACTCCCCAAACCTTCAATGCAAAGTACCCCAATGCTTGGAATGATGTGTGGATAAGGTTGAGTGTTTGACCCAACCTTCCATTCCTCCCCAAACTTCTATTTTCGTCACTTCACTTCAGGGTGAAGTTTAAGTGACCATATGGGAGTTATCCTAGAGTTAGACAAGATCAAATAATCCCTAGACCCTAAGGGTACAACCTAGGGTCACTTTTAACCTATTTTGAGCACCTTAGGGTGTATAAAATCACATGAAAAGGGGTCACAAAAATTGAAACAAAAATAAAGTCAAATAAACATTACACATTCACAACACTATAAAAAAATCAACTGAAAAAGGGTAGACCTAGCCTGCAAGACACTATACACAAACATTGCAAAAATTCATCATGCATTTACACAGTTGATCTTGGTTCCTCTTGGAACTAGATTGGTTCAACACAGGATTTCACAAAATGTGTGGGATGATCTCTGATTTTCTGTGGCTTGGGAAAATCACCTGCGCACTTAAACAAAGATTAATCCAACATGTATATCATAGGCGAAGCAAGGAAAAGCATAGACTCACACCATTGCATAATCAATTACAACATCATAAAAAAAATCACATCATAATTAGATTCATAATTTGCATATCTATAATCCATCTCAAGACAAAAATTGCATATTAAATCTATAACATAATCTCACAACTAGTATCTCTAATAGAATTAGAATGCATATCACATGTCTAATCATCATCAGTGAATAAAAATCAAGATCTAGTCTCATCAAAACATACTAAGCATAGCTAACCAAAATAAAGAAGTATATTATAGAAGGTTTGCATATCGGGATCAACAGTCCCCAAATGTATAAAATGTCACCAACAGTAATATGAAATGAGCAAAAATAAGGGAGTGAAATAATAGGCCTCACATCCTCCCCCCCTAAGACTATACTTCCTCCTAGAAGTCGTCAAAGAGGTGAGGATAAAGTGTCCTCAATCTAGTTGCATCCTCCCATGTCGTCGTGACCTCATCGTACTTGTCCCACTAAACCCTAACTTGGTCTAGCTCTCGACCTCGAAGGCCCAATGTCTAACGAGCCAATATGCAAATTAGCTCTAAAGCCAAATGTCTGTCTGCCTCTACCTATAGAGCACTCCAATCCAATACATGAGCTAAATCAGATATGTAACACCACAAAATAGATACATCAAATACATCATGGATGCATGACAGGCTAGGTGGCAAGGCTAGACGACAGGCTACGCGTCCTATCCGCTCCAAAATCTCAAAAGGCCCAACAAAACATGGTGTGAGCTTAGAGCCCTTTCCATAACAGATTGGACTCTTGTGTGGCCGCACTCTCAAAAATACTCTGTTACTGACTGAGAAGCTCCGATCTGATCTCTTAGCATCGACATACTTCTTCTGTCAATCCTATGCCTCCTGTAGTCTTTGTCTAATCAAGGTCACCTGCTGCTCCATATCCTGTACCAACTATGGCCCTAGAGAAACCATGTCCTCTATTCGGTCCTAACTCAATGGTGTCCTACAAGCTCTGTCGTACAAGGCCTGAAAAGGAGGCATATCCAACGAGCTGTGATGCCCATTATTGTAAGCAAACTCAACTAGATACAGATACTCCTCCCATCTAGACTGGTGATCCATAACATACATATGGAGCATATCCTCTAGAACCTAATTCACCCTCTCCATCTAACCATCTGTCTTAAGGTGATAAGCTGAACTGAAGTTGAGCTGCATGCCCGACACTTGCTATAATGCCCTCCAAAAGGCAGATGTGAACACTGAGTCTCTATCAGAAATGATGCGGTGAGGTGCCCTATGTAGTCTATCAATCTCATCCAAGAATACTCTGGCCACTGATGGTGCATTGTACGTCATGCATACAGGTGAGAAAAGCGCTACCTTAGTCAACTTGTCAACCGTCACCATGATGGCATCATGGCGACGAGATGACATAGGAAGACCAACAATGAAATCCATGGAAATGGTGTCCATTTCCACTCAGGTATCTCATAAGGGTATAAAATACCTACTGGATGCTGATGCTCGGCCTTGACCCTCTGGCACTCAAGGCAACGAGCAAAAAACTCTGCAATATCTCATCTCATACCCACCTAATGGTACAATTGTCGCAAGCCAACATGCATCTTCTTCACCCCTGGGTGTACTGCATAAGGTCCTCTGTGAGCCTCTAAAAGAACTACTACACGAAGGTCTCCTACATGGGGTACATAGATGCATTGTCGATGTCTAAGTAGCCCATCTGTCTCCAGGGAATATCCTGCAAACTTGCCCACAAGGGTCCTCTGTGACTGGATCTCCTGCTACACCTCAAGAAACCACTCATCCTTAGGTAGATGCTATATGATGTACCCTCTCAAATCCACACTCAAGGTCAAGGTCAGGTTCTTGTGGCGCCTTTGACTCAATGCATCAGCAACCACATTCTACTTCCCTTTGATGTAGTGCACATCAAAGTCATACTCGCAAAGAAACTCCAACCAATGCCGCTGGCAGGCATTTAGATTCAGCTGCGTGAATATGTACTGAAGACTATGATGATCAGAATGAAGCTCAAAGTGACGACCCAAAAGAGAGTGTCTCCAATGAACAAGAGAATGAACCACTGCTGCGAGCTCTAAATCGTGAGTGGGGTAGTTCATCTCATGGGACTTGAGCTTTCGCGACTCATACACAATCACTCTACCACCCTGCATAAGCACATCTCCCAAACCCTCTAGTGATTCATCAATACAAACCATGAAATCCTCCACTGGATTAGGGACCGCTAAGATGGGAGCATTGGTAAGACGCTCCTTGAGGACTCCGAAGGCCCTCTCGCACTGCTCAGTCCAAGTGAAGCTCTTCCCTTTCCATTGAAGGGAAGTAATGAGGTGCGCTAGCCTGGAGAATCCCTCTATGAATCTGCGGTAGTACCCCGCTAACCCCATGAAACTCCTGAGCTCTGTCACACTGGTGGGTATTGACCAATCCTTGATAGCCCTGATCTTTGATGGATCTATGGAGATACCATCACCAGACATGATGTGCCCCAAATACTGCACCTCAGATCTGAAAAAGGCACACTTCACCAAGTTGCCAAAAGGTTGTTGTTCTCTCAAGCACTGCAAAACCTGATGTAAGTGCTCCTCATGTTCCTCCTCAATCTGTGAATAGATCAATATATCATCAAGGAAAATGATCATGAACCGATCCAAGTAAGTACAGAACACCCCGTTCATGAGACTCATGAACACTGCAGGGGCGTTCATTAAGCCAAAGGGTACCACAGTGAACTCATAGTGGCCATAACGAGTCCAGAAAGCAGTCTTATGGATGTTCGCCTCTGTGATGCGCAACTGATGATAACCAGACTTTAGGTCTATCTTAGAGAACACTCTGGCTCCCTACATCTGGTCAAAAATATCATCAATCCTAGGCAGAGGATAACAGCTCTTCACTGTCACCTTATTAAGATGCCTATAATCCATGCACAGACGAAGAGACCCATCCTTCTTCTTCACAAAGATGACTGTGCGCCCTACGGTGAAACACTAGGTCAGATGTACCCCTTCTCAAGCAACTCCTCTAACTGCAACTTGAGCTCCGTGAGCTCATGTGTGGTCATCATGTAGGGTGCACGAGACACTGGCTCGACATTCGACACTAGATCAATGTGGAAGTCTACCTCTCTACGAGGTGGCATACCTGGTAACTCTGGTGGAAAGACGTCGACAAACTCCCTCAAGATAGGATGGTCATCTAATGACGCCTTTGGCTCATCCTCTGATCTATCGCTAACTGTAATGGCAAACAACTAACACCCCTTCTGCATGCAACACTTAAGCTACTGAGCGGATATTATATGAACTGCTGTGGGCTTTTGAATGCCCACTACCTCGATTGTCATGCCATAATCATCTACGCAACTAATCACCTTTTGGTGAGAATCTAGCTTGACTCTATGAGCTGCAAGCCAATCCATGCCTAAAACTACATGATAGGATCTTAAAGGCATAACCCTAAGGTTGTATACTGTAGTGAAGGCCCCTAATGATATCTCACACTCCTGAACCAAAGCATCTACTGACATCTTGGCCCTAGCAGCCAACTCAACCTCCCACCTATCACCCTGCCTAGGGGCCACCAACCTTTAACTCTCCACTAATGATGGAGATATAAATGAATCAGTAGCACCAGAGTTGAATAAAATAGCAATGGGGACATCCCCAATCATACCTACTGTCTCGATCACTGAGGCCTGGAAGTCAGCCTGACGGTTATCAACCACTGCAAACAAACAGTGGGACTTACCCACATCTCCTACTGTCTGCTCTGATCCTCCTACATGAGGATGTCCCCCTGCCATAAAGCCCTGAGGGCACTCTCTGGCTAAATGTCCTGCCCCACCACAAACATAGCATGGGCCCTGAGCCTGTACCTATCCAGTCTGTGTCCTACTACTCTACTATTGTCCAGTCTGACCCGTGGACCCCTGAGAACCTTTGTATGACTATTGTGATCTAGTGGGTCCTGCAGGTGGTCCTTGTTGTCGTTGATCCCTATGCAGGCCCTGCTACTGCCAACCGCGATTATGTCCTCCCTATGCCCTCTACTGGGGCCTGGACCTCTGCTGATACTACTGCTGTGGAGGCCTAGGAGGTAATGGTGCAGAACTAAATCCTCCTCTCTATGGTGTGGGTCGACGAAAATTCTGCTGCTGCTGCTGACCTCTGACCTCATCCCTAAATCTCCTCTGTGATGTATGCCTTCTCGACAGCCTCACTCATGGTTTGGGGGTCTGCAATGCGCACTGGTCCTAATATCCCCTGATTGAAACCTCTGATAAATTTGTGAACCAGAAGTTTCTCATCATGGAGATACTCTGCATAACGTGACAACTTAATTAACCTACTCTCATACTGTGCTACAATAGATCCTCACTGCTACAAGTCGTGGAACTCGTCAATTTGACGCTGCCTATAGTGATCTGACAGATAACGCACATTAAAATGCGCAATGAAAGTGTCCCATTAAAGAGTATCCAAAGATAGGTGGTGCTTGCACTCCTCAGTGCGCCACTATGTCGCCGTTGCATCTCTCAACAGGTGAACTGCCACGCATGCATTTGTGTTGCTTTCGTAAGGACGCAACACAAAGCACCTGTCTAAACTGATAAGTCAAGCCTCAGCATCGGTTCCCTCTGTGGTCCCTGCGAAGGTGGGTGGATTAAGCCTATGTAAATCTCTAATGGGGTCCCCTCGGTCTCTGTGTCCTCTGATAGGCTCATCCACACCATAATCATAAGGCCCGTGATAAACTTGCTCTATTCTCACAGCCTCCTCTCGACTCGCATGATGCAGAGGGCTCCTGCTATGAGCTCTGTAAGCTGAACCGACCTCCTCTGTTGTGGTGACAAGTATCTCTACATAAGGCTCTACATGTGGTGCCACTCGTAGCTCAGCATGGGGCTCTACACGTGGCTCTACATGTGACTCAGCACATGGCTCGTCACGTGGCTCCTCTTGTAGATCAACGCGGGGCTCGACACGTGGCTCTATACACAGCTCTACTGTGGCCGGTGGTAACCTCTCTAACACTATATGTAATGCCTATAAAATCTATGGTTTGATATCAGGTGCAAGTGGTGCCTGTGGTGCCGGCGGTCCTTGACCCTCGGCTGATGAGTCGCTATGTACCTCCATAGACGCAGTGGTGTGTGAACGCGCTCACCTCGTCTTGGGTGGCATCCTACAAGAACAAGGTATTCACGAATCAGATGAATTTGCATAATAACAATGTGCCCAAAAAAGCCCAGTGTTTAAACTCGGGCTCTGATACCAAATGTCATGCCCACATTTCCCATGCAGTCACGACATGCAACACACGTGTCATCTCCACATTTGTCATGTGGTCATGACACGAAATATCAAAAATTTTCCACGCATCCCTAGAAACCCTCTCGCACGCATCAGTGTGCTCGGTGGCAATACACATAAGGCGTAAACATGTCAATCAAATTCGGGGTACTGCGATCACATGTACGATCCCCTACGTGATGATAGATGACTAAGGGGGCCAATGCGACATGGAAAGCGTTGCCATTAGGGTTAGGATCGATTGATCGAAACCCTAAGTTTTCCTAAGTGAGTGATGGGAACTCGACACGAGTCGAAATCAAAATTCTAATTTTATTGCATTAAAAGATTAAATAATAACTTAATCAAAACAACTAGCTTGTGGAAACATTAAAATACCACTCAACAAAAGGATTAAATTGTTAAGAAAATTAACCCTAATTCCCGAGAAAATCTCACAGCATAACGCCTTTAGGGCGTGTATAGGAATTATTCTAATTAAGAAAGTTCTAACCAAAGGTTCACTAAGCTCACTAAAATTGATTAATTAAAATAATTACACTAGGGATAAATAATTGCCGCACTAGGGTTCTCTAATTAATTAACTAGATTTAAATATTTAAATTAATAACCTACTTCGATAAAAATCCTAACATACAATTAAATCAATTAAATTAACCTTGTTAAAATACTATAGCAATAATAATTCACTTGTTATTTAATTTAAAATTAAGGTCCCCAATATAAAACAAATAAGATCCATTATAATGTCCTCTAATAATAGAATGTTTTCCCAAGTCTAATAATTCACTAAACTAAGACCTAACCCTTGATTAAATAAAATAACAACATTAACATAATACACCCCAAAATAAAATTAAAATAACTTACCTAAGAAAATAAAGTGCACCCATCTCCACAAATAAAATAAAATTAAAATGAATTCCCAACTCAACAAAAGAACTAAATCCTAAATAAAAGAAAGGAAAATAAATTCCCTCAAAAGTAAAACAAATTTTAAAATCCAAAAAAAATCCTAAATGGTTGCACAATAAAAAAATAATATCCTTATGAAAAAGAACCCTAACCCTAACTTGTTTTCTCTCTTTTTCTTTTCTCCATTTTCTTTTCTCATTTATTTGTTCTCTCTTCTTGTTTTACAGGTAAAAAATGGGCAGCCATGGAGGAGGTTTCCATGGAGGTATATACATTAATATACACATATAAGAAAACTCTTTTTTTGAGCATATATATAGGAAGTTTTTATGTAGATATATACATTGTATATGCACATATAAGAAAGCTCTTTTTTTGAGCATATATATACTGGTAATAAACCAAAGATAAAATTTACTTTTGCAACCAAAAGGATTAACGTATATATATATTAACAATAATGTAGGTTACAGTGCTAAAAGGGGTCGAACAACCGAATAAGGGCGACGGACATGGTTAAAGGGAGCCGCGTCAGAGATCTCATGGTTCACAAGTTAAATGTGGGATGGCCGCACAGCGGTTGCCATATTTTTTTCAGGTTTTACCCCTTTTTTTTATGCCGTAAAAAATGTTTTGAAAACAGTAAGAGGGGGGGGCGGTGGGGAGTTTGCTACCCACCCATCCCCCACTGCAAGGTGGGAGATGGGTGGGGGATTCGTTCCCCCCCCCCCCCCCCCCCCCATTTCCTTAAAAGAAACGCAGCCAAAAAAATAAAACAGGGGGGTTGGGGGCGTTGGGCCCCCAACACAGATCTAACACTCCAATTTTTTTTTGTTTATCAGTCAGCCTGTGAAACAACAATAAAATATATATAAAAAGTGTTTATATATATATAATATGGGATGTCTGCTCTGTTTGCTCACAACCAATAAACATTGTATATATATATGCCAATAAGGTATTTGATATATATATATACAGGTATATACAGAAATCTATATATACACAGTCCTTTTCCCAGTCTTTCTAAATTCTACAGCAAACATAAATGTATAAATATTTATGCAACTATATATATATATATATACAGTCCTTTTCCCAGTCTTTCTAAATTTTATAGCAAACAGAAATGTATAAATATTTATGCAACTATATTTATATAATTTCCTCAATCACATAGAATATCTCCTTTTGCAAAAGTAAACTTTCAGTTAAATCAAATGAAAATATATTTATTTAATTGCATATATATATTTATATATAAACATACAAGTATGTATGTATATATATATGATTAAATATATACATTTATGAAAATATAAACCGGAATGTAACAACAACTAAAAATTTCTTTTTTTATTTTTTTAAACAAATTTTAAACAACTATAATTTTTTTTTTAACTTTACATAAGTAACCAACCACTAGTTTTACTCAACAATAATCTTTAGGCAGCATTATAACATTTTTCTTTTTTTTGTACAACTCTATATTTAGACAACAACATAAAAGATACATATTTTTTTTTTGAAAACAAATCAACAACATCCTCACAACCATAAAATAAAAACCACCAACTTACATTTATTTTTACAACCCCAATAAGATAGAAAATGACATAAAAATTTATTTATACAAAACATCTTAGAGAGTATTTTCTCTTCTTCCTTTGAAACAACTATACAAAGGCCAATCTTGGCCATAGCTCTCAAGTAGCCAATACAACAATGAAGATAAACTAAAACATTTCCTTCAAGCTCCAAAGCCAACAATATACCTGCAAGAGCCAAACAAGGGAGGGAAACAAGCCACACAATACCGCTCTCCTTCCTACCATAGACTCACTAATGAGTCATCCCTGAGTTTGGAGGTCATCCACACACGAGGTTTTCTTCACACCACAACACAACAAAAAACCAACCAACAAAACAAGAAGAACACCCATGGTTTAACACACCACAAAACTCATAAAAATGAGTTTGAAGGGGTAAGGAGTGGACATCACTCACTCAAGAGGCCACTCCAATATCTCAAAATAAACTCAACACAAACAAGGCCTCAAACTCAAGTATTTATACCAAGAATCATATATATTTCTCTATGGCTATCAAGCCATACAAATTACTCATACTCATAATCTTGCCCTCAAGGCCAAAATACCAACATTAGGAGGTGACCTCGAGGAGGTTCACTCCTCCCCCACCCCACACATGTTGAGCATTTTCTCCAAATGGAGAGGCTCTTAGAAACACCCTCAAAACCCCACAACATCGAGAACAAAACATTCACAAGCAAAGACATAACTAAAGTAAATACATAAGGAAATGCATCAAGGCTTGAATCCTACCTTAATAAGCCCAACAATGGTAGGTAGTTGAAGTAGAGCCCTTCCAACTCCTCCTCCAAGTCCTTTTCCAAATATGCCTCCAAAAATCCCTTTAACTCTCTCCCCAAATTTAAAATAAAATAAAAAATGCAATGAAATCAACAACCCTCTACCTCTTTTCAAGAGGGATTAAAATAGGCTCTCTTCATGAGCCTTGAGGAATATATGTCATCTTCTCCTTCCTCCTCACATCCACTTGCAAGCTTCGTGGAATGTGGGGGTGACACATGTCACCCTCCCATTCCACCAAGTCTTGCCCCCTCCACTTGTGCTCTCTCACACATGTGAGAGCAAGGTGGAGCACAAAAAGGATGAGGGTACCACAAGTGTCCCAATCCTATCCTCCTATGAAAGCCCACAAAACCCCAAGGTACTCTCACCAATGTGAGAGAGCCTTGGAGTTGGGTCTTCCACAATTAGGGGTCTTGAAGACTCCCCAAGCCTTCAATGCAGGGTACCCAATGCTTGGAATGAGGTGTGGATAAGGTTGAGTGTTTGACCCAACCTTCCATTCCTCCCCAAACTTCCATTTTCGTCACTTCACTTCAGGGTGAAGTATAAGTGACCATATGGGAGTTATCCTAGGGTTAGACCAACTCAAATGGTCCCTAGACCCTAGGGGTACAACCTAGGGTCACTTTTAACCAATTTTGAGCACCTTAGGGTGTTTAAAATCACATGAAAAGGGGTCACAAAAAATAAAACAAAAATAAAGTCAAATAAACATTACAAATTCACAACACTATACAAAAAAAACAACTGAAAAATGGTAGACCTAGCCGCAAGACACCATACACAAACATTACGAAAATTCATCATGCATTTACACAGTTGATCTTAGTTCCTCTTGGAACTAGATCAGTTCAACACGAGATTTCACAAAATGTGTGGGATGATCTCTAATTTTTTGTGGCTTGAGAAAATCACCTACACACTTAAACAAAAGATTAATCCAACATGTATATCATAGTCAAAGCAAGGAAAAGCATACACTCACACCATCGCAGAATCAATTAGAACATCATAAAAAAATCACATCATAATTAGATTCATAATTTGCATATCTATAATCCATCTCAAGATAAAAATCACTTATTAAATCTATAACATAATCTCAAAACTAGTATCTCTAATAGAATCAGAATGCATATCACATGTCTAATCATCATCAGTGAATAAAAATCAAGATCTAGTCTCATCAAAACATACTAAGCATAGCAAACCAAAATAAAGAAATGTAGTCTAGAAGGTCTGCATATCGGGATCAACAGTCCCTAAATGTATAAAATGTTACAAACAATAATATGAAATGAGCAAAAATAAGGGAATGAAATAATAGGCCTCACAATAATCAACTACTAATTACGTGCAAGTAAAAAGTAAAACATAGTCAAAATTTGGGGTGTGACATATCTCCCATCAGAAGATTCATCGTCCTCGATGATCCAATGTATCCAAACCAATTAAATAAAATTTTTGTTTAACTTCAAAAAGCATAAAACAATGAGGAAATCTCTGAAAAAAATCATGGTAATCTTCCCATGTGGCACTATCCTTTGCATACTGGTCCCACTGGACCTTTAATTGAGTAACTTGTCTATTACACAAGAGGAGCTTGCAAACTTCGAGCACTTTGAGAGGCTCGATAATGACCACTCCTAGGTCCTGTACCTGTAAAGCATTCCAATCAAGAATATCATTATCACCTGTTATATACTTTTTCAAATATGAAGCATGAAAAACATTACGCATTCTGGTAAGAGTTGGTGGTAGAGAGACTCTGTAGGCAACTGGATTGATTACTTTGAGAACTTTGAAGGGTCTTATATATCGAGGAGCTAGTTTGGAAGACTTTCCAAAATTTATGGAACTCTTTTGAGGTTTGATCGTCAAAAGAAGTTTTTCTCCAACTGAGACTTGCCTTGGTGTACGCTTGGCATCAACGTAACTTTTATATCTATCATTTTCTTCTGCTAATCAATTTTTGATCAGCTGGATATGTTCTTCCATTTCTGATAACATTTCTGGACCAATGCTAATCCTATCTTCTAGCTTATCCCAGCTTATAGGAGTTTGACATCTTCTTTTGTACAATGCTTCAAATGGAGCCATCTCGATAGAATAATTGTAAGAATTGTTATAAGTAAACTCCACAAGTGGTAGATACTCTTCCCACTTGTATTTCTGATCCATGCAATACATTGACAACAAATCTTCAAGAACTTGATTCACCCTTTTAGTCTAACCATCTGTCTCAGGGTGATACATCAAGCTTATATTGAGTTGAGTTCCTCGCATTGAGAACAAAGTTTGCCAAGATCTTGATGTCATGTGTGCATCTCTATCTGAGATAATCTTCTCAAGAACTCCATGCAACCTAAACACTTCTTGCATAAATTTGCAAGCTAAAACTAGTGCTCCACCTGTTAGATTTCCAAGTATAAAGTGAGCTACCTTGATGAGTTTTTTTACCACCACTAAAATAGCATCATGTCTATTTCGAGACATTGGAAGGCCTTGCACAAAGTCCATACTAATGACTTGCCATTTCCACTCTGGAATATCGTGCGGGTACATAAGTTCTACTAGATGCTGATGCTTAACCTTGATTCTCTGACATTTTAGGCAACTTACTACAAATCTTGCAGCGTCATTCTTCATTCCTTTGTAGAAATAAAGAGGCTTTACATCAGCTAAGAGTTTGGTTACTCCAAGATGACCTGAATATGGAGCAGAATGAACTTCCTTCCACAAAAGGTTTCTTAATTCTGTAGAGTTTAGAACATACATCCTTCCTCTGTTTCTTAAAAGCACATCTAGTTCAAAATAGAACCCATCATACCTTGAGCTTGAGGATTTACTGAGAGAGCCTACTTAACTTGCTCATAATACTCATCACCTACAAAATTTTGTAACACTAAATCCTTGAAGTTTGAGTGGATAGAGACAATTGATGAGATATGCCTCTGACAACTCAGAGCATCTACTATTTGGTTCTCTTTGCCTTTGATATAACTTATCTCAAAGTCATAGTCGAATATCAATTCCAACCTTTGTCGAACATTCAAATGAGGTTGGGAAAATATATACTTAAGACCTCGATGGTCTGACTTCAGTTCAAAAGGATTTCCTAGCAAATAGTGTCGCCACACTTGCAAAGCATGCAAACTGCTACTAACTCTAAGTCATGAGGAGCATAATTCTGCTCATATTCTCTAAACTTTCTAGAGTCATAGGCTACCACTCGCCCATTCTGCATAAGCACTCCTCCTAAACCTTCACCTGAGGCATTAGTGGTGCAGTTGTTAACCTTTCTTTTAATTGATTAAATGTGTCCTGACATTGTTATGACTAGTCAACACACTTTCCTTTTCTCTGAAGCGAAGTGATTGGGTTTGCAATCTTAGAAAAGTTCAAAATGAACTTCCTATAATATCTAGCTAACCCCATGAAACTGTGTACCTCATGCACATTATTTGGCACATGCCACTCTAGTATAGCTATGATCTTCATAGGATCTACTAAAATTCCTTCAGCTGATATTATATGTCCTAGATATTGTATCTCTTTATGAAAGAAAGTACACTTAGAAAGCTTCCCAAATAACTTATGTTCTCTCAGCTGCTACAAAACAAATCGCAAAGGCTCTAAGTGTTTTTCCTCATTCTTAGAATAAATAAGGATGTCATCTAGAAACACTAGAACAAATTTATCCAAGCAGTCTCAGAAAACATTATTCATCAAATTCATGAATGTTGTAGGGCATTCATAAGTCCGAAAGGTAAGACCGTGCAATCATAATGCCCATACCTTGTTCTAAAAGTTGTTTAATGAATATCTTCATCTTTTATTCTCAACTTATGATATTCAGATCGCAAATCGATCTTTGAGAACACTGTTGCGCCACGCATTTGATCAAAAAGATCATCAATACGCGGTAGAGAATACTTATTTTTTATCGTTGCTTTGTTAAGCATACGATAGTCTATACACAGACGTAATGTTCCATCCTTCTTTTTGACAAAGATTAGAGGTGTTCCCCAAGGAGAAACACTGGGTCTAATCAACCCTTTAGCCGACAATTCCTGAAGTTGGGCTTTCAATTCCATCAACTCCGTAGTAGTCATATGACATGGCGCTTTAGATATTAGCTTCGATCTAGGTATTATATCAATAGAGAAATCAAAAGATCTCTTCAGAGGTAATCCCAGAAGTTCATCTGGGACAACATCCTGAAATTATTGAAGGAAAGGATAATTCTCCAAAGGTACATTTTTTTACTAGGATCCTCTTCTACTAGTTCCATTTTGACTACAAACAGTTGACAACCTTTTTGCCTAGCACTCTCCAGTTACATAGCAGAGATTGGTTTGATCTTGACTTCTCTTTGTGTGCCTTGCAAAAAGACTTTGTTTCCTACATCGTCTAGACACTCAACTATTTTTGCAAAACTATCAACATTGGCCTGATCTCCATACCCAATTTATTCCTAAGATAACATCATAGGAAGCTAGGGGGGCTACAAACAAATTCACTTCAGTCAAAAACATAGGAAGATCAATCTTGGCTTCAAACATGCATTGCTCTACCTGAGCTTAGTCTTGTTAGTATATTCAACTGACCAAGGTTTAGCCATATATCTAGCTCTTCTAGGAAATTTATTCAATACTCTTGAGAAATAAAACTTTTAGTTGCTCTAGTATCAATTAAAATAGAAATAGGAACTCCAAACAAAGTACTTGTCATCTCTTTGGGAGTAATCTGGTACTCCGCTTAGCAATTGTCAAAAGTAGCGTGGATCTTTTGTTGTCACTTTTCTTGTGATTCTTCTCGCGATATGCAGAAGTTGACTTCAGTTTTTTCTCTTGTTTGATTACCTTCTCAAAAACTTGGTCCATAGTGGTAGGACCATGCACATCCACTTCTCCACCTATCTGGGCATTCAAAACCATGATTAACTTTCTAATTCAGAACCTTTCATCCTTTTGATATTGTGGCACATACTTTAGGAGATGGGTGAACTTTTCCCAATATTCAACCATTGACATTTCTCCTTGTCACAGATTTTGAAAATCTATTAGCTTTTGGTCAAAGAAAAGATGAGGTAACCACCTCTATCAAAATATGACTACAAACTGATCCCAGGTTAAGCTCAGAGAACTTAATCCTAGTTCCATTTTCTTGTTCATCCACCATGTGGATGCTTCTCTTGCCATCTTATAGGCACCCCAAAATGCCTTGGTTATCTCAGAGTAGATTCTAATCTTGAAATACTTTTCCATCTCTGTCAACCAAGCTTCTGCAGCATCACCACTTACTATTCCATCGAACTTGGGTGGTATCACTTTCTTCATATCTCTTGATAGTGCCCTACTTCTATTTTCTTCTTGAGATTTAGTCTTATCAACATCCTCCCTTCATTCACTAAGTACTGGGCTCATGGACATAATCATCATCCTCTTGGTGCGAATTCTCTTTTTCTCCTTCGGATCTGCCTTTGCCCCTCACTTCTTGCTCTAGGTTTCCAAGCCTCTCCTTGGTTTCATTTAGCTTGGTCAATATTTGATACAACTTAGTCATATGATTTTCGAAAGGATTCGATTCGCCTTGAGTATCTTTAAGATTTGTTCAAGTTTGAACCATGGTGGTACTCTATATCACACCTGATATTCATATCAAGTTATAGATTAGAATTCATAAATAATGCAGCTCATTAATTCAAAATTCATCAATAAATCTATTCACAAAACTCATATTTTTGCAAAACAATCTCATCTTTATTATAGTTTATTTTGAGTATAAATACATCCTTATTTAGATAGATAACTCAACAAGACTACATGTCACTATCGGTTAAAGGATATTCCTCAGGTTCCTCTTCCCCATCGGAATCTAGTAAGACAAACTTAGAGGGTGGATGTACACGTAAGTACTCCTCCATCACATATTTTCCTAAAATAGGGGCATCACGACCACACCTAAATGGCATGTCACGACTAGCAGAAGGTTTACTTAGTTTAACTACATGAGTAGGAACAATGGGTTTCTTGGCCAGTTTGTTGCATTGTTTCCTTTATAGCCGAATACACTTAAGAGCATCAGCCAAAGTCTCAAAATCTTCCAACCATGCACCCTTAGCATAGTTAATATGCTCTTGAAGTTTTACCTCCTTAGTTGGTTCTTTCTTAACCATTAACTTGGGTAAATTCTGGGGAACGGACTTCCTAGCAGTTTTCTTGGTTCTTCTCCACGCCATTTTGGCATAAAACCAATTTCAAACATTAGCCAATTTGCTGAATGTTGACAAGTTTTCTCATAGTGAGCTCCTAGGTCCATGTGTTGAACAACTTGGTTTTGATACCATATGTAACATGCCATCTCATATTACTTGGAATTACACAAACAATTTACTAAGAAAGTAATTGAACATGTTAAACATGAATAATTTTTTTTTTTGCATAAACACATAGAAATAAAAGCATATCTTTTCTGAATATTTTTCAACCTTGAAATACAATATATTCAAAGATAAATCATAGTGAAAACATTTCACTTTACATTTACAAATAAGTTGCACTTGGCAATATGAATAAGTTTACATCGATTTTAAAAATCTTAAGTCAATCATGAAGTACACTGCATCTGGAATCTTGGTGTCTATCTCACAAGTCTCGGCGAGTCTTTTGCTACAGAGGGAGAGCATCATCCAAGTTCTTTACCTCCAACCACAGACCGATGGTTCCCCACACACCTTCCTTCCTGGAAGTGGCCATACCATTCACAAAGAGTATAGAAAATAGGAACCAACAAGTTGCCATCTGAGTTCTATTGTTGTGTCCTACGTAACTCAATCGACCATACAACTCTAGACAATCTTTTAGCTAGGTATGATCATTCTGATAGGTCACACAATCCAGACACGGTGAACTAACTAATGAATGTAGAGACAATGAATCACTTTGGCCAAAGTTTTTATATATAAATAGACGTTTGCAATAAATGTAGTCGTGTGTTCACATACCTCTGACTCGACTTGGAAACTACCTCATCCTACAGTTTGACTTACTTGGCTAGTAACTCTAGACATAAATTGTCTTGACTAAATTCAAATCCTAGTCAATCTGACTTGGAATTAATCCTTAATCTAGGATAAACATAATATAAGGGTTGAGGTGACATTGACCTTTCAGAAAGTCCCTCTTTGCATAGTTGCAAATACTAGGGTCTATGACTTCTTGCCATTCTACTCAGTGACCCAAAAATTGAGCACTCTTATGAAATATATCAAGTTTCTAACTTTGTCAAGAAATAATTATTTAATGCCGATGATGGCATGGTTCGGTGGTTAAGTCGCTCAGGATGTAGTGGCGGCCACCAGAGTTCAAACCCCCACTGGGCCAATGAGATCGCAAGGCTTTACGCCTTCGCTGGCCAATGAGCTCGCAGGTTTGAAGTGTTTTTCCTAGGGGATGAGGTCCCCCAGTTGTGGCCTTACCGGTTCATTGCTCCGGGCAAAAGCATTCGCGTGGAGCCGGAGGGCGTGTCGCACCAGCGTTGCCGGTCACGTTAAAAAGTTTACCAGGCGCATTTAAAAAAAAATAATAATAATAATTATTTAACATAAGTGCTATCATAAATTCTTCCTAATTCATACATGTCTTGATCTATGGTTTCTCGACCATTCACTATCGACCACAATATACAATAGACTAAATCAATGTCATAACCAACTTAAGAATTTTTAAGTTTTCTAAACGCTTCTAGGTAGATTCTAGGGTTTTAACTTTTCTAACCCAATATGTTGTAATGTCAAATACACTTATTTTCCAAAGATAATAAGTTATAATAATATAACATGACTAATAACCACTAGTCTACTCTTGACCACTTGAGCATTGTTTGAATTCACATTTCACGTAACATGAAAAGACATCGCACGTGAGGTTTACCCTCTTCATTTAAAATGCAATCATTTTTATAACTAAACTCTTGACTTATATTCAATCTTTCACCTAGATAAGTTTGAGTCTGCAATAATATTATTATCGACCTCTTAGTCTTCTCAAGTCCACTAACTCTCTAAAAGGGATAGGTTTTGATCTCACATATAACTTCTTTTGAAAATAATGATAATACTTATCATCGTTATAAATGCTTAAGTGGAATTATATCACTAACCTTACGTGTTAGCAATGATGTCATTATCATTTATATATCTCTAAATAAGTGAGTAACTTATCACATAATCTTATGGTTGAAAACAATAAAACTATACACATAAAACATTATGAGATATAAATCTATCTTTGTCTAACTTACTCACCTTGACTCCTACATTTAAAATAGAGCTCTCCAATGGTTCGGTCTTTGAATTACATGAATATGAATATATAGTTATCGGCTGAATTGGTTTGATAATTGTTATACCATCACTCCCCGACCTTACCATGACCTTCTTTCAGAGATATGATCTCATGCATCAGCTTGGCCCATATCAGGATTAGATATTATTGACTATGTAAGAATATATACTATCGACCTAACTTGACTTTCTTAAACTATGCTTGGTGTTTACACACCAGCTACATGGCCTTTCGACCTTCTATAGTTTAAATCTTCATTGTATACCGTGGATAGTATGCCGATCTCACTTGGCCTTTCGTCTTGAATAATTTCACTATACTACAGATAATATACTTAGATCACTTTGGCCTTTCAGCTTGTATAGGTTTACTATGCTGTAGATAATATACAGTGATCTCGACCTACTAAAGATATAGAAAGAAAATAAAGGAACACAGTCTCTGACACAATACAACTTTCACTACATACAAATAGGATTCAAAATTAGCTGGTCTTTCCAAATACACAGAAAGTAAAGGCTATTCGGCCTTATGATCACACAACCATATACTAAGCTTATCGGCCTTATACACACAATAATATTCTAATCTTATCAGCCTTATACATGCATAACTATAGAACCGAATACATTCACAAGATTCTCAAACTATTATAAATCTTTCTAGAAAAAGAATGAACTTGTTTGATACTGAAGGAGTAAGCAAGGTTTATGATCCTTTAGCAGTCTCCTTCCTTCTATCTACGACGAGCTACAATCCTTTTTATCTGTCAATGTTTATGATAGAAAAGCTTAATGCAATAATCTTTGTGTCTAATACCGTCCCTTGTGAGAATCTCCAGTCGTGATTAAAAGAGACTTCCCTCCATATCCACACCCTTTACTCCTATAACAATGCCTATTAAAATTCCACGAAGGCATGCAGAGTGAATGGAGATGATGGTCATAAAGACCACTCAAAAAATTGGTTAAAAAGCTCCTCCATACTCTCCAAAATAGTTATGGAGTAAAGGAGTTGAGCAAGGTCATAAAAGAGCTTTGCATTAAATTGAAATCTTTACCACTCAACATCTACATAGTATGAGTTGAAACTCTAGACCATATTAAATAGATAAATATATAATAATAATAATATAACATAATAACATAATAATATCTGAGTATACAACGTATAATCACGTTGTTCTAGCATTTGACAAGATACGAGAATGGGGTCGAGGTATTCTCCCCCTCTCTATCTTGCGTAAACACCAATATAGACTAAAAAAACAAGATAGAATCCCAATCGGGAATTTTTTTTTTCTGATAACGAAATAATTTATCCACTATCGACCATTTCTTGTTGATAGTGACATACTAACCTAACTTAGTTTTTGACAAAACCTATGCTTAATGGATCTTGTCGACAAATCAACAATTGTCAAGTTGAAACCAACTTAGACTAATTGGTCAAACACAACTTACCAAACTCGACGAGGGTTCACTAAATTGTGAAAGAACAAGACTTAGATGGCAACAACCTGTTCTTATCCATATGTCTATTCTCTTCTCCCTGATGATGCTCTCCCTCTCTTTTCTTGGAGGGTGGAAAACCTATTTCCTGATTACAACTTGCATTCACCAAACTGGTATTAGTGTATCGCTAGTCAATCCATAAACATTATGAATAAATAATTATGACATCATATAATCACATGTCTAAATTCTAAACATATAAACATAAACTCATGATATCATTGATTTTTCTTGACATTTTCAGTTAACGTCAAATCATTAAATCATGCATAATCAACTACTAATTACGTGCAAGTAAAAAGTAAAACATAGTAAAAAATTAGGGTGTGACATAAAAAATGCTTAACAACAAAAGAATACAACAATACATTCCCATTATAAATTAATAGTCAGTATACCTAAGCAAGCTTAGGCACATGTGCTAAAACTAATTCTATACAAAATTATTCTAGTGCACATAAATGGAAGCCAAACATGTTCTTATTTTGTACTACCTTGGGGGAAATATATATTCCTCTTTTGAGTTCATTTGTTACAATTGCATACCATGTTGACATGTAATGCTCACACGCATTTGTGCCCTTCTCTTCATTTTGTTTGGTATATCGGTGTTACGATACTCTTGTTGTGATATTTTGTACTATAGATTGGTGATCGCTAGTTGGATTCTCGATGTGTATATTTGGATCTATGAGATTGTTATATATATGTGTATGTATATGTGTTTTTATATTATTGGAGGTTCAACTTCACTATTTTCATTTAAATAGTATGTTGGGAGGGTAGATCTGATTTCCTTTAGTATGATTATTTTAAATGATTAATTACATCCTGATCGTATTTGTAGAATACATGATTTAATTGAAATGTGCATACTAAATGGTTAATATTCATTTGTGTAAATTTATCATTGCTTCGGCTATTGTTACATTTTGGGTAGATGCGTGAAATGTTTGAATTGAGTGTGCAAGAAAAGTACAGGTGTTTGACCAATGAGTGAATTGGAGAATGATGACATGGGACACTTAATCATCTCACCTTTATTCTTGTGTTGTCAAAGCCCATGAAAATCTCATATGAATCGATTGTGATTCTGGATTCCCTTGTGATAGACTATTAAATGTCTTCTTGAGTGTGTTTAATTATCACTTGTACGATGATGCATGTGCTTAGTATGTGTAAAATGATTTATTATGCCTTGGGTTGTGCAAAATGAGCTCTTTTCTTGGCACACGATCCTTCTAAGTGATCGGCCATGAATGGTAGGTAAGTTAACCCAAATTAGAAGCCCAACTCTATTTTCAAAAGCTTCTGTTGACTTACATTTTTTTCTTGTATACTATTATAATGGTTTGTTCCAATGTTCTTCTGCATATTCAAGTGCAAGCTAACAAAGTTGTCTTAGAAGTTACCCATTTCCAAACTCTGAAGAGTGTTGGGTTAATGCACCTTGTACTATTGCATGCTTGCCACTTTCCCCTTCTAGCAGGGGCCCTTCCCCTCCCCAAGGGTGTAGACATGGCCACAACCATAATGATCATACCAAACACAATTCACATAACTCACATGGCTCTCCTCAGCATTGAGGATGTGGATGGTCCCAACATACATGTGTTCCCTTTATCACTTAAAGTTGGCTTGAGAATGGCAATGTCCCTCTCTTGAGTTTGGTGATCTCTCTTGAGAAAAATGTTCCACAACCTGAAGAAGAAAATGAAGAAGGCACCATTATGAGATGGGAGCCAATTCCTAATGCCTAGGACCTCCGAGATGGTTGTGGGGAACCCTATGATTGTGACCTACCACCTCCTCCCACTAATTCTATAGCTCTTGCAGCTTAACAGTTTGACCATATTTATATCTTTTTGTCCTTATTTAAAACTTCATCTTGCTTAAACATTTTGTGATGTAATCCCATTCCACCCACTTTTTTTGAATTAGTATAACTATTATCTTTTTTAAAATAATATAATTGATAGTTACGCATAAATTTTTTTAAAAATCCATATATTTTATTTTCTTTCAAGAATATTTCTCTGTTCAAGAGCAATATCTTTAAAAGAGTAACATATCTCATTTTCTAAGAGAGCAATATAATTTAAAATTCTTTCGAATTAACATGGCAACATATTTCTATTTTTTTCAAATAGGCGAGACACACTCATTTCAATCTAATGAACAAAATATCAGATTTTTTTTTTGAAGACAGAGTGGTTATCGAGTAAACCTTTGGAATAGCAAAATTTTGTAGGTATTGGGGTAGTGCCCTCAGCAAATTTAATGACACATTAAGGGAAAATTTCATTCCAACCTCGAGAAACCACCCGGCCACTCTAAGGAAGTATGACAAATCACAAATCAAGGACTAATCGGCTTACATTCCAAAATTAAACACACACCAATCAGCATATATCCAGTCATTTACATGAGCAAAACACTTTTAGTCTACATTCTATATTGAGATGTTCGTCACTAATCCAAATACAGAGAGCTAATCCTTCTTTGTGGATTTGTTAATGAGGGATTTGTGAATATGAGGGATGACACCTCCACCAGCAATGGTACCCTTGATCAAAGTGTCAAGCTCTTCATCTCCCCTGATAGCAAGCTGCAGATGCCTTGGAGTGATACGTTTCACCTTCAGGTCTTTACTGGCATTTCCTGCCAGTTCCAGAACTTCTGCAGTCAGATACTCCAATATGGCTGCTGAATACACTGCTGCTGTTGCCCCCACCCTTCCATTTGCAGATACTCTAGACTTCAACATCCGGTGGATACGCCCGACTGGAAACTGCATTACAAACATAAAATTCAATCAAATATACACATGGCAATCCTATTGATGCCCATACAACTCTACATGTCTTACAACTTTAAGGCCTTCAGCCAAAGCATTTCTTTGATATGATACATTATACCCCACTCAACATAAAGGAGGGGTAAAAATTTATTAAAACGAGAAGAAGAACAAAGCAAGAAAATTACAGAGCCCTATCAAGCTTCACTAAGTGAGCCAAATGTTGAGACAGATCCGGGGGTAAACAACCGCGGTCCATCAAATTCCAATCATGAATATGTTCAGAAGCCCATTTAGCCAAACAATCAGCAACACTATTCCATTCTATAGGAATATGAGTAAAAGTAACATACTCCAACGAAGCACAGAGGTTAAGAATCTGGCCAACAATCAAAGCCACTTGAAGTAAGATTTCCATGTGCAATTTTATGAAGTACGCATATTGAATTCATTCTTGCCCACTAATCCTCCCACAAAATTAGTACGTGTGCAGAATGGATGAGAACGAGAATCTGCATCGGAAGAGGAGATATTGGAATAATTGAAGTTAAGATGAGTTCCGTTTATTGTAATGCATCCTAGGGTGTTTGTACAATCAAGTCTCCATGACTTCAGAAAGGCATTTACTGATAAACATACACATTACTGCCTTGATAGAACAAGGTTCCGGTGGGTAAAGTTTAAACAGCTGGTACGTTGTAAATGTACCCACTGTCGAAATTTAATTGGCTCAACGATTTTAATCGACTGTATGAAAAAACAGCATAATGTAAG
The DNA here is from genome assembly GCA_027924645.1 of Cunninghamia lanceolata. Taxonomy (NCBI): domain Eukaryota; kingdom Viridiplantae; phylum Streptophyta; class Pinopsida; order Cupressales; family Cupressaceae; genus Cunninghamia; species Cunninghamia lanceolata. The sequence goes on from BSBN01001965.1 coordinate 21,258,294, forward strand.
AGGTCGACATAGATACATTCTAGAGATTGCAATGGAAGGTCAAAACAATGTAGAGTCAAAAATTTTGTAAACAGTTGGCACGACAACGTGCCAGCTGTTTACAGTAGAGCATTCCGGTGGGAGGGGAAATAAGGGTATGCAGGCTAAATAAACATTTTACTGAAAAGGAGGCAGGGTATGATCCAAGGCCTAAATTTGATGGCCATATGGTCGTATTTAGGCATTTTTGCCGTAAAATACGATCAAAATTTTAAAAAGATTGTATCATATAAAAGGAGAGATTTTGGATAGACTATCAAAATTTATATAGAATTGTGATGATATATATATTTGACTTATATAATTTAAGTTATACTAAGGTATGTCATAGGATTTAAGGGCACCTTTGAATGGATAACTGTCATAAAAATTTTACTTGACAAACAGGGTCGACTGTCAAATTTAGGCCCGAAGCATATCCATCACTAATTGAGACAACAGTGCATACTCTTTAAAAACTTTCCATGAGCTGCACTTTCCTCTTTCGTGATTTCTTAAGATCATTTTTCCAATTATACTCAGCTTTTGTCACCGAATAAAATTCCTTGTAAATATAAATGAAAAACATGATCTTCAGAGTTTTGTTGTTTGTTGAAGAAGATAATGCAGGACCCTATAGGAACTTTTGACAGGTGGCAAACTAGTTGGCTAATTTTTGTCTTTGGGAACCCAAAACTTACCAAAAAAAACATAAAACATCTACTGTTTTTCGGTCTTGGAATAGGAATAACGGTATTCCAATTTGAAATACTTTTGCATGTTTCAAACTGGCTTAAGTTCAGTATAAGAACTCCTAAAACACTGTAAGTTGTCTACAATATTAACTTTTAGAATAGTCTTGGCTTCTAAGAACAAGGCAGTTTGGCTGTTCCTTGTAGTACAGTCCGTAGTCAAGGGAAATGACACTTACAAAGTTACAATCATCTTATTGCTTCCACTTCCCTATGCCTGCTTGACAGCTATTAATGAACTTAAGTCTGTAAACAAATAATATAGTAAGAAATACACAATATGGAGATAGATAATTCCAAACCATCCATGAATCTAAGGGCTCAGTCTCCTCTACCAGGTACCAATCACCATCAAAACCAAGACTATTCATCAGCTCAACAAAAATTGCTAAGCTAAGCCAGTCTTTTACAAAGAAGACAAAGAAGGTTTCAATCTTCAATATGTTAATAAATGGTTTTAGTTGTGACGGTGACTTCCCCAGAATTAATATGCTTGTTTTTAATTATGGTAAACATGGATTTTGAAAGGACCTAAACCCTTTTACAAAGAAGCCAGACAAGACAACATATAGCAACAAAAAGAAGCAAGCAGCACTATAGCTGCGCTACAACATCAACCAACCTAAGAGAATTAATCTCCTGGAACAAATGGGAATTGCTCCAAACATTTTAACATGATGGTATATGTAAGTCAGGTCCAGTTGTGGAAGCACAGGTGCTATTGGACAAAAATCAGCCATGCTCATTGCTCAGCTCATCTTATTACATACTAATTAATGGTCTTTACAAGGTAAGTGGAGAAGATGAAGCCACTAGACCAATCCTTTTATAGAAGATGAAGCAATGTGCTGGTCGATCATACACAGTTAAATAAACCCAAAATTACATAAGTATGCACCAAGATTTTAGAACAGACAATAGAGATGTTTACAAATCATCCTCTGAACAAAGATCCTTGCCAAAAATGAGATTTCTTCCAAAACAGTCATAAACAGAATTATATCTGAAACATTAGTTTTCCACAGTCCATATTTTGTAAATTCAGATTTCTGGATTCAACTGTGTAGTGTTTTAATTTATCAAAGAAATCTACACTACACAGTTGAATCCAGAAATCTGAATTTACAGAAGAATTATATCTTTTATCCTCATCTCTTTCTCTAAAATAGAATGTACCTTACAATAACAAAAGTCTGCTGTTTTTATCTTCCCAACAAAAACTTACAAGGTAATTCTTAAGCTCTCATTAAAATAATTTGGTGTTAACATTAATTTAAGAAGCATGTTCTTTCTTCAATTCTAAACAGCAGAGGCAAGCCATTAAACTCGTAATAGTTCAATAAATCTTTTACTTTTTAGAAATGAATGCCAGGACCATATTTAAGAGAGTAATTTGGTCATTAAAACTTTGCCAAGAAGTATGCTTCTACTTCAATTCTAGAAAGCACAGAGTCCAGACAAGCCATGGAACTTGTAACAGGTCAATCAATCGTTTGTTCTTAATGAATGGATGGAAGGACTGAATATATTTCCCAATTATACTTCAGCTAGCTGTTATTCAAGAAAAGAGCATCTCTTAGTCTGGAGAATAGGGATATCTCTCAACCTTATCAAAGTAATACAACTGTTATGAAACTTTTTACTTGCGAGTGTAAAAAGAAAAATTAAAAGTATTTTATAAAAGAAATGTTATGAACTTTTTTTATCTAAGAGTGTAAAAATAAGTATTAAAAATATTTTGTTAAAGAAATGTTATGAGACTTTTTACTTTAAATGTAAAAAGAAATATAAAAATTATTTTGTAAAAGATTATATTGTTATTACACTAAATAATGTAATAAAATATTGTTTTGAAAGGGTGTGTTGGTTGTTTCCAATCTATGGCATTGAATTTGGAGATATGGTATCTGAAATCTCAGAGTGACAATGTAAGACAGGCAGTGGGCACTGGAGAAGGGATATACAGTTTATGTCCAACCAAAGATACAGTGTATACCTTGGATGGTTTCTAGCCAGAATACAGAAAGATTTTATTGATATTTAGTTTCCTCCTTGCAGCCATTGATCTAAAGGCCTCGGTAACTGATCATTAAAAATGATGAAAGCCATTTTCCAAAAAAACACATATATATTCGATTTTTTGAAAATAATTAAAATGTATCTGTGCAAATCTAAAATATTTTTTCCCTTAATTTATTTTACTCATACTATTTGAACGATTTAATCAATATATACATTTAAATCTAGAAAATTTTATGATAACAACACTTGTGACTAGAATGCCTTCTAACAAGGATATCATTGCAAGGCAGGCATGTCAATTGTCTAGAATGTGGCATAAAACCAACAATGCTGACAGCCAATAGACTGTTCTCAAAATCTTCTGACAAGATGGATACTCTGCCACATTACATCAAGTATCTGGCAGCAATGCCAACCCAGCTAAGGACTGTATATTCTATTTTTAGACAAAAGACTTGTTTGTCTCCGTAGCTACAAATCAATATCGCCTCAAAACCAATTACTAGCAAAAGAAACACGGGATCATCTCCACTTCTGTTTTAAAAATTTAAGAATGTTTCTGCAGAAAAAAACAGGGCAGAAAGTGCAAGAGTAATTTCTAAAAAAACATCATGGCATAAAGAATAAACTGTAGAAATCAGTAAAATCTACAAGGGAAGAAATATATTGAGGCAAAATAGATGTTATATCTTTAAAAAATTGTCCATAGCTCTCCCGTTCTGCCCTTCTATCTCTCAAACCAGATAAAGCTTTCAACTACAACTACCAATGACATGCAATTGTACAAGACCACAAAAAATAGGCTATTCTTAATTATGATCCACTTTAACAGTCAAATGCCAATTTTGGCCATTAAAAATAGGACATATATTTACCATTTTTTCTATGGATGACCATTAAAAATAGGACATATATTTACCACTTTTTCTATGGGTGATCTGTAAAATTGCTATTGATTGTTTGACCATTAAAATGGATGATATTTAAATAGAGTGCAAAAAATAATGGTTTCCATATCAACATTGAATCTAGCAGGGCTCTGACTCTACAAATTGAAAAAAAGGGAACAGAAGAAAACTCTATGTAGTCCCAATGGTAAAAAACAGTCACTGTGGCCAGGGTGGCAGGAAATAAAACCACATGGGAAACGTGCTAAACTAAGTTGTGGGCCTAAGAGAAGGATTAGCTATAAACTTGTAGAGGAGGCATTGTACAAGCTAAAATCAAATGATGTATTCTGAGATTCTAACTACAGCACTTGTCCAGGAATACATCCAGAAAACGAAGGCTAAATGGATAAAACAGAAGCGTAGAAGATCTTCTAAATGCAGAGTATTTGTGTTTAGATCACTTCCAGCACATACTATTTCCAAACAAGACGTGCATAATCCTGACATACCTTGGACAAGCAAAAGACTTTTCTTGCTTATAAGAAAGGTAGCACCCTTTCTTACAAACAAGGAGGCAACATCCTTTCATGGGCATGAAAGAAAGAAGGGAACTATTGGGTAGACAGAGTGCTTCACCATGGCCTGCTGATAAACTTTCACTTCAAAACAAGAGCAAACTCATTGTGGCGAGCCTATAAAGATAATCCATAAGCCAATAAAGGCTTACATATAACATACAATGTTCTACAAATACTAAACAACTTCTTCCTTCAAGAATCAATAAAAACCCATCCATGCATACACTTACAGACTAAACATATGTGCAAACTAATAATGATAAGCAGTGAAAAACAAGTAGAAACCTGGAGGCCTGCACGAGACGAGCGACTGATTGGCTTCTTCTTATCAGCCTTGTCATTACTGTTAGACTTAATGTTTGGAGCAGAAGAGGAGTACTTCCCTGTAAGAAGACCTTTGGCACCTTTGCCTGCAACCATTTTCTCTGTGGGATATAGATTCACTTCAACCAACTTTCAACAATAGAATTAGGACGGTTTGTCCAAGATCTAGAAGCTCCTCCAGATGGCGTCTTTCTTTCAGATCCTGCCTCACACCAACCACCCAGTGGGTAAGAAATTGGCCTGATGGGTATAAAATTTTAATAAATAGAACCATGATAAACAACTTAATCTAGGGGAAAAAACCTATAGATTGTGTGTGCAATGGAGAAACATAACAGAAAACAGGACAAAAAGATGATCGAGATAAGGTCAGGAGGGAAAAGAAAGTACCTGCAACTGAAACTGAAACTGAAACTGAAAGGCAATGGTGATAGATGGATTTGGAGGTGGTGGAAGTGGAGGGATTCGCTGCTCCTGCCTTTGACTTCTCACACAATCAACTGAACCATCCAAAGAAATATGCCTGTTGTTAGAATTTGTGTGGGAGAGACATGCATTATGTTTCTAGACTGTTTTTTATATATGTACTTAGAATTTGAGGGGAAAAGGAGATCGACGGTGGGAAAAAGACGGTGTGAAACCTTCACCTTCACATCTTTTCTAACAAAGTTTTTTAAGTTGTTTTTTTGTTTTTTGTTTTGTTTTGTTTTGTTTTTTTTGGTACTATGGAGGTATTCTGGGCACCAACCCAGCCATTCCGACGGAGTTTTGCCTAGGGCTTACTTTTTTAACAAAATTTTTATTTTGGCTTTTATTTAATTTTTTCTTCCTTTTGGTGAGTATTACCCGAGTAAATTTCGAATTTAAATTAAAGTGAGACCTTTTGCTTGTGTTTTTTTATTAAATTTTCATTATTATTGGTCCAGTTTTCTTAAAGAAATATTTTATTTTTGGATGAGATGTTTTTTTATAATTATCTTACCAAGTTTGGGTGAGTGGTGGGGAGTGATGACTTTTATATCGCAATCAGTCTTATTCTTACATATGATATTTTATAGTAGTTAGTAGTTATAGAGATATATTGAGGTACATCTATATATCTTTAATAAATATAACTATAAAAACTTGAATTACATTTACCATCTCAATAATTCTTAAAGTTTTTTATGAGTACAAAATAGTTTGGAATAGTAAAAAGGATATTTTAAAGACTAAGAGTGAATCAAAATTGTGAAGGTGATCATAAATTTACTTATTAATTTAGACAAAATGATCATAATTTTTGTTTTCTATTCCATATCTATCATAAAGAAAAACTTGACAAGATCACTTGAAGCATTGTAACGAATGTTAAACAATCATAAATTTTATAAACTTAACTTGCCCTTATCCCAATTAATCCCAAGGCTTTTCATGAGTATAAAACTTAAAAAGGTGAACCTTAATTCAAATCCTTTATTTAGAAAAACATACCTTCCACTAATCTTACATATGTTATTATGTATGTGATTCACATATTTACATTTAAGTGGTCTTCAATGATCAATACAATTTACAAATGTCAACTTGGTTAGTGCCATAAATATGGAAAACGAATTATAAATTTAGAATACAATTAACAAATTTGGACTTTAAGATAACTGATTCTAGCATCTAAAGTTAATGTTGTTATTACTTATTAGTTGTTGATACAGTAGTAATTCTTGGATATGTATCTCAATTTTCATCATGAGATAACTTATTTTTTAGTTGATAATTATATTAAATTTGATTATATGTGTTGATTTGAATATTTCTCCTTGATGTTGATAGTATTGATAGGCAATCATGGTTATAGAGCTATAGAAGGGCAAGAGATAACCTCAACGGTATTGTGCAAGAAGCATGGGCTAGGGTGGAGTAGATTCTTTGAAATAATTGTGATCATCATAAGTCCTATGTGTGGGTGTCTAAGCATTTGTATGTGGTATTGTGATGTTATTGTCTCAAGATTTCTTTTGTCTTTAAGTGGTCTATGTTATGTGTTTAGTCTTGGTCATCTTGTAGATCTTAGTTTGTATCTAATCCTAAACCTAGATCTAACTATTCTACCTATGTCTGTATCCTTTTACTCATATGTCCATTAACCCATTTGAATGGGGAGCTTGGACTTAAGTGATTATTCTTTAACTTTTAAGATAGTCAATCTTTGGCTAAGTAAGAAAATCTTTTGGCAACTACCATTTTGATCTAAAGGAAACATTCCCCTCTCTCTAATCATTAATGAAATTTAATAGCCACTTTCTCAAGATGTAATCTAACCATGATTTGACTAGAATTACCTTGGAGTTTGAGTGGGGTTAAGTATTGGTAACATACTAAGTTTCTTGTTTTTTGGGGTTTTCATGCCATGTAGAGGGTGGTGAGGTCAAGGTCCATGGTGGAGCTATGCTGATTTGGCAACTCATTACTTTCTTTATTTCATTATGCATTCATGGTGAGAATTCAAAGGTTTAAAAGTAGAAGAAAATGGTAGTCTAAGGAATATTATGGGATTGAATAAGGAAATTTGTAAAGAAATAGTTTCATGGTCTATTCTCTGCAAACCACCATTGAAGAAAATCTTGATGTTTGCTATAGACTATTGGTGTGATCATTTTAGGTGTGATTCACTCCTCATCATCATTAATTACACTCTACTTGGAGCTTGTGAAGTCTTGAATCTTATGTGCTCTAAATTGAATTAAACCTTAAAAGTATGATTTGGTTAGTGGTGCTTCTTGTTGTATGCTTGAAATATATTTTTTACTCCTTGAGAAAGCCAACTAAGAATCACCTTGCCTCCTAGTCACCTATTGAGTTGGTATTTTTATGAGTAGAGATTGCTATGTATGACTATGGGTTGTGTTGAAGGTTTTCTTCTTGAAATCATATTTAAGTCTCTATATGACCTGTGTAACTATGAAGATGAGCTAGGAATTGTTATGGAAATCTAAATCTTTTTGTTATAGATTCATTTTTATATTTTTGTTGTCCTCAAAATCAGCTGAGCTCATTTTGTAGGACGACCCCTACGAAACTTGTTCGTTTCGTGGCCTACACTCTAAGTTCGCAAATCAAGATGAGTCATCTTGTTCTCGTGCGTAGTCCACTCATTCCCGTTTATCCGTTCGAGTCGTTTCTCATTTGGATTTCTCGAAGCTCATATAAGTTGATCGAGAAGGTTTCCTCAATTTTAAGGAGTTAGAGTATTTTTGTGTATATACAGGAGCAGCGAATTTCACCGCCCTTGCATGTTTGTAGTTTTGGCATTGAATGCAGTGGCGACCAAATTTGCCGCCAATGCATTATTTGTTTTCTCCAAGTCAATGTGTTAGAACGACAGTTTTTGTCGCCGTGACATGTCTTAAAAGAATGACATGCAGTGGTGGTGAAATATACCACCAATGCATGTTTGGTCTTTTGCTTATGTATTGTTGGTGAATTTTGTCGATGAAGCATGAATTAAATGCGACTGCAGTCTAACTCGTGTGGCGTTTAATTTCATTTTTGAGATTCATTTTTAAGTTTAAATGTGTTTTACATGGTTTATTTTTCATTCTTCTTTCTATCTTGCTTGTGTGCTTTACCTCCTGCTCATCAAGCTGAGATTGTAACTCTAATCGAGCAGATTGTGCAGATTTTTAGCGTCTAGGGTTTTAATTTTTTCATTCAGAGGTAAGCTCTCTTTCTTTTCATTCGTATTTTCTTTTCCTTTTAGGGTTTCAATGTGATTAAGTGTTTTAAAATCGCTCCTTTATTTATTGTTTCAAAACCTTTGTCTGCTTTGAAAGAACCGTGTCCTGTTAAGTCAACGTCTTTGTATCTTGTCAAAATTAGATGTGTTTTCGTTGAATGTTTTCCATGTTGTTGTCTTTTGTCTTAGTATTAGTGTTTGTGTGATAGATAACTGTATCAACGGCATAAATCTCCGCTGATGCAGTTTAAACCTTTGCAGACCCTTTCATCGTGTAAGGACGACAAATTTAGGCGTCCCTACATGATGAAATATGTTTGACAATCGAACCTACCCCAAACAAGCTCGAGCGGTAAAATTAACCGCTTAAGCATGAAAACTAAAACCTAGTCTCTATGTCGAGTCGGCGATTTTTGCCGTTGATGCAAACTTTTTACTAAGTTTGTATCACATGTTAAGTCAGCAAAAATTGCCCGCTTACACAGTTTGTGTCTTTCATGCTAAGGTGTAAGGGTATCAAATTTTGCCATCCTTACACAGAAAAGAAAGTCCTTACAACATGTTGAGTCAATAAAATTCATCGCTTAGACATGTGATTGCTTAATTCTACTTGCGAAAGCGGTAAAATTTACCGCTCATACATCTTACCTTTGCAAATGCTTCAACCTACCTGCAAGGGCAAAAAATTCTACCGCCCTGACATTTGTAATTCCCTTTGACATGTAGGGGCGGCGAATTTTTCCGCCCATGCAGTCACTCCCTCAAAATTTTCTAACTCTAGGAGATTTTCCAAATTTCTTTCTTGAGCCTGCTTTCACCTATTTCCTTGACTTGTATGCTCTCAAGCCCTTCAATGCATGTTCCCATGTCCATGATCATCAATTTACAGTAACCCCAATTTGCCCATTTTTCCCCTAACTATGAGATCATGGCTTTTTGCAGTTTCAACAAACATTTGCAGTGGACGTCATTTCAAGTTTTCTTCACAAACTTGATGTCAGAGCCTTCTCCCTCAAAGGCTAAAATTATGAAGTACAAGTACCAAGGCGTTTTCCCCGTGACTTCATTACAATCCAATGTGGACAAGATAAGAGATACAGAGATTGGTCATGTGGACATGGCTGAATTTGTGGATAGAACAAAGCAGCCCAATCCTCCTCGGTATATGCAGAAGATTATCGACAGTAACATTCACCTGCTTGCCTCTTTTCCAATCGTTGCCCACAATCCTAAATTTGTTCGTCAGGTGGCCAGTCATTATAATAGGGATACTAGGACTGTGTCTGATTCTCAAGGTAATGTGATCATGAGATTAGATGGAGAGTTTCTTGACAAAATATTTGTGTCCACCAATTGAGAATGTTGATGAAATAGATTTTGCTAAGGGGCAAAAGGATTTCGATAAAGATGTGGAAGCTTCAAAGAAACACATCAACAGTAAGTGGTTGAAGACTCCTCAAAGTAACTTGTACAAATGGCCTAAAGATCTCTCAAGAAGTGATTTTGTCGAGGAGGTAAGTGATTTGATTACACTGCTGAGTCGAATCAGAGGTCTCCCTTGTTCATCTAAGTTTCATGAATGGATGTGTACATACATTAAGGTGATTCTCAGAGGCCAACAAAAAATCTTCTGGGGAGAACAGATCAGCAATGCTCTGCATGATCAACTGGTGAAAGTTAATACAACTTTCAAGTTCTATATGACTTCATATCTAGTGTATGTTGCTGCTAGTATGACGAGTTTCCTGGTTTAACTCAAGTTGGTGATCAAAGATTGGTTCCAGTCTATGAGTATTATCCATAGATTACTCTAAAAGGATCAATCCATCATTCTGCATAGTTAATGATGCCCTCTTTTCAGTATTCATGTGTTTGTGGAATAAAGAACTTGAGCAGAAAATAGTATCAGATGAGGCTTGGGAGGTGGTCAACTCTTTTGGTTGTTTATTTTTACAGTTTCCAACTTTCACTTACCTCAGAGTGGGATATTATCCTAGCTATCCGTACATGCTTCCATGGTATCCCAGTGATAGAATTATTCTGATGGAACAGTGTAGGCAGTTGATTGCTATACACAATAAGCAGAGGAGCTAAAAAATTCAAGAATTATGTTTCCTATAGAAATTGGGAGGTACTCTATTCAATCAGCTACCAAGGCCAAAGCAGTTGAATTAGAAATGCAACTGGTCACTATGAATACTTTCAAGAAAAGAGATCATTTCGATTACAAAAGAGTGCAGGACAAGATCAAGAGAAGGTCAATTTTTCATATGCCAATGGTTGAAGATGTTTGGGCTGATCTTAGAACACAGAATGAGATCAGGAAGCTAGATTATTGCAGACTTCACCTAAGTCAGATTGAAGAATTGGGTCTTGCAGATATTCTGGAGGGAATGGAAGATGAAGGGGATGTTTTGGATCCCAAATACAATGTTGAGAACATTGAAGCCTTGCCTCTACCAGAGGTCAAATGATCTGTCAAAGAGGAAACTTCAATTAGGAAATGATTTCAGCCTATTCTAGCAAATACAAATGTGTGGTTAGGAAGAAAAGGTATTAGTCTGAAAGAATTTCTTACTGGATCAGAAACTAAGATTCAGGAGCAAACAGGGAAAAAGGTAGAAAACTGAACAAAGAACAAAAGTGACACTCCTTCTAAAGTGCATAAACTAAAAATCAAGTTTGTATCTAAAGGAGGTAAGAAGAAGGAGGTTGTAGGAACTTCTACTACTACAGGACCAGGTGTCGAGGATACAAATGTTGATAAAATGGAGATTGAAGATATTGAGATTGAACAACAAGATGTTGAGGAACCTAATGATGCCGAGCAAGCAGAAATGATTGAAAAACCTCATGAGGAAAGTAACAGAGAACAAGACAAAGAAGAGAATGTAGAACAAGAACAATTTGGTGATTCACAACAGTCCCCTCAGAAGGATCTTCCACCAGAATCACAAGTTTCTACACCCTTACCTCATGTCTCTATTTCTGATAGTTTTCCAGTAGTGTCCAATGTTCCTATTTCACCTATTTTTGTTGTGTCTTTTGATAATACCCCTCCCTCTGTAAGAACTAGTTTTGGGACTGTGTTTGATTCTTCTAGTTCCATTCCAAGTTTATCTTCCCCATCATTTGATATTGGTGAACAATTTGTTTTGGAGCATTTTCTAGATGGTTCAGAGAAAGTTGTTGACACAAGTGCAGTTTTTACCAACACAAGTCCTATTGTTACTATAACAGGTGTGAGCATGGATCTAGCAAAATAGGTAATTGACTCTTCTCTAAATGTTGGTGCCTCGACTCTACCTCCACGGTTGTCTGCCTACCCTCCCAAGAGGAAAAAGCAGGGTATCTCACCTGATGATATTGATATTGAGAAATTAATGCTTGTCAAACCAAAGACTCAGAAGAAGAAGCCTAAAATTGTTTCTCAGTTTATTGATGAAAAAGGAGTTAGGTATGCAGAAATTGTTAAACCACCAAATGATGCTACTACAGATACCTTTGTTATGAATGATTATATTGTCTCCAGAATTGAGTTGGGTAAGTTGACTCATGAAGGTATCAAGGTAGATTTTAAAGCTACAACAAGCTCATTGCTTGTGAAATATGATGAGGTAAAGAAGGAAAAAGAGAAATACAAAGCAAAGGCAGAATAGCTTGCTGTTGTCCTTCAGAAAATAGTGAAATCATCTGAGATCATGGAACCCATGGCAGTGACTGTAGAAGACCCTCTGATTCAAAAGGTTGAGAAAGTTTAGGCCAGAGGAAGAGTGGTTGGTGACATTGTGGAATGGTTGTTGGCACAAGGAAGAGTTCTATTGAAGACCACAGTGGGAAAGAAAGGAAAAAATGGCAAAGGCAAAAGCTGAGTTAGATGATATTGTTGATTTACTTTCCCAAGAAGTTCAAGATCAAGAGGAGAGTTTAGAGGAATGGATTGAGATGAAGAAGATCAAAATAAAGAATCTAATTGCCATTGGCGTCATTTCTAACTGAGAGTCTTATCTCAAGACTAAAGAATCCATTACCCATCACATCAAGGTGATAAAAGGTTTACTTGATGACTTGTGCCAAGTACGTGAAAATAGTGAAGACAGTGATGTCTTACTTCTACACAGGTTAGAGGAACTACCATGTACCCTAACAGGTGACAATCATAAGTTTCTCTTAGCAGAGGAGATGATAGATGCTTTTGAGAAGATGGTATAGCAGAAGTTTAGAGATGAAGCACCTATAGTGATTTCAATGGATAGCCTTTATGATCATCACTCAACTTTTGAAAATCTAAAGGATAATCTTGAAAAACATGAGAAAGTGATAAAGATGGTCAGGGATGCAGTTCTTACAGCTCGCACCATTTTAGATAATACAGCTAAGCCTGATATATGTGAAATGGCAGCAGTACAGACTATTTATAAAAACTTTTTGAACAAGAACGATGGTGGCTACTGAAGTTCCTTTTCAATGCCTTAGTTTATTTTTAGTTTTGTAGATGTAATTTGAATTTTGTTGTGGATATGTACGGACTATTTATAAAAACTTTTTGAATAAGAATGACGGTGGCAACTAAAGTTCCTTTTCAATGCCTTAGTTTATTTTCAGTTTTGTAGAAGTAATTTGAATTTTGTTGTGGACATATCCACATGTATTTTTCTCAAATGTAATTACATGTGAGACAAAAGAAGTCACAAGTCAAATAGGACTCTTTTGTTCGAATAAGTCAAAGTAGTTACATTTTCCTATTTTTGCTCTAGGCTCCTCCCTATAAATAAAGAGGGCTTCTATTGTAATTAGTATCTTTCATCTATTGAAAAGAAACTCTGCCAAATTGGAAAATATATCAAGACTTTGAGCTTTTCATGTTTATCAAATTTTCAAGTGAATATCAATATAAGCAAGCAGTTTGAGTATCAAACTTTGAGTTGGATCATATTGTTTTATGATATCAGTGTTCTTATGTTATTGGTGTTATATTATATTGAATCATTTATGGAATTGTGTTTATCAAAAAATTGAGAGAAGTGTTCTTGTTCTAGTTAAATAGACTTTGTGCTATTTTCTCATTGCGGGAGTTTGTGTTTACATTTGTGAGAATATAATTGTTTGAAGACTTTGTGCTGTAAACTGTTGTGTTCAATTTAGTTATATCATATTGGGTGAGAGTGGAGACTTTGAGCTACATTTGAATTCAATTAATTTTATTTGAGAGGAAAACATCTATTCTGAAAAAAGAGAATAGGATGCAATGAAAACACCCCAAGCATAGTTATAGTTTATATAAGTATTAAAAGTTGTTAATTAGAAATAATCCATTATCTAAAGGGAACCTCCCCTTGCTAAGAGGAAAGACTTCGTCTCATCATAGCTGTGGTGATATAACCATTTTGCGGTTAGTTAGTTAAACGACAAATATTCACCCAACAGTTTTTTGGCGACTCTATTGGGGAAGAACGTGCAACTTAGAGCCTCACGCTTTGAGTTGAAGCATTTTGTCCTCGTCCATTGTTTTAAGTTGTTTCAAAACTTTGTTGAGTACATTGCACTTTGCCAGACTCAAGGTATACATGAAGTAAGAGAGCTCAAGGTATTATTGATCTTGTGTTTGAGTTAATGTAGCAAAATAACTTTGGTCTTTTGCCTCCACAACCTTGGCTTTAGCGAACAAGGAGTTTTCCTCCTACCAATGCCAAGTCACCTATACCAAGTGAAGTTTCTAGCTCCAATACTAATAGAGTTTTATCTATTCGAGTTCCATGAATGTTTGTTATCCAACCTTTCAATCAGTGCACAATGGCAGCTCAAGGCCCGTGGGGTAATACTTTTGGTCCTTTTAATTTAATGCCACCACTGCATGAACTACCTCGTAGTTCAAGGAAGAATTTACCAAAATTTTATGGTGATGGGAAAGTCCATCCTGACGAACACATTGCAGCTTTTTTTATAGCTTGTGGTGTGCTAGGGGTGGAACATGAAGATGTAGCTGTAAGACTTTTTGTTGAAACATTACAAGGTGCTGCTGTAGATTGGTTCTGCCACCTCCAAGCTCAAACCATAACCAACTGGAATACTCTCAAGACCAAGTTTGAAGCTAGGCTTAAGCTTGCGGAAGGTGCACATGCTTTGTTAGCTCATCTAACACAGATGAAGAAAGAACCACATAAGCCCATGCGAGATTTCATCGCCAAGTTCAATAAATTGACAAATAGGATTTTGGCAACTGCTCAACCAATGGCAGAGAATCTTAAATGTTTCTTCATCAACACTTAACTTCTTGAGGTAAGATTTCGGTTAAGGCGGGATGCTCTCACTGATCTTCTTGCAGCTCAAAGTTTGGCTACAGAGGTTTAAGATGATCTTATCCTTGCGGGTAAGATAAGACGAGATTCAAACAAGAAATAGAGGTCAACCCTCTACTGATAATTCTTTCAAAAGTACCACAGATCCTATGATGCAAAAGTTAGCAAATGAGTTGCTAGCTTTGAAAAAGTAAATGTCCCAAGGTATGTCTGCTCCTTCTTATAGGGATATACCAAGAAGGACATTCCCTAACAATTCATATCAAGGCAATGCTGCCAGAAATCAAGGGCAACAAAATCATCTTCTGCTAACGCAAGGGAAGCTTGCCATTGAAGCAGCGCTGGTCAACTAAGCAGTTGGCTACTATGAAGTGGGACATGACAATTCTTTCCAACCTAATTTGGATCAAGAGAATAATGCTAATCTTTTTATAGAAGAAGAAGAATAATTAGCTGGCGACTCTACCATTGGTTTTTTGAACTACCAAGATGAAGCAGAAAGAGAAGGAGAAGTATATGATGGAGCGTATGTTGTTTTTACCAGGTCTCAAAATCAATCAAATCAGCAAGTTGATAAAGGGATGTTAAGAGAAGAGCCTCAACCTGTGATTTCAATTTCCAAACGAGGAACTTCATTACCTTTTCAATCGAAGGACTCGGTTGTCAATAAACAAGTAAGTTCATCTAACAATCTTGTTTCTTTTACTTCTGTTCCTCAGACCAGTACTGCCCCTACTAAACCCCAGAATGAAGGATTTCCTACCTCTATATCTAATTCATTTAAGCTCTTTGACATAATAGATCATGCTAGGAAACCCAAAATCTAGATGTCTAAGCTAGAATATCTACAAGCTAACCCTGATCAATTTGATAGGTTAGCTAAGTATGTTAAAAACAAGACTGCTCCTACGGGGCAAGATTCTCCTAAGACTTCCCATGACTCCTCAAAGAATAGGTCCACCCAAAATAACCTAGTCACTACTCCCCTTGTTGCTCCAGGGAAGATAGAACCCTTCTATGTTTCTCTATTGGTCAATGGCCACAAGTTAAGCAATTGTATAATCCACTCCGGGGCTTCTGACAATGTCATGCCTGCCAAGGTGGCAGATGCTCTCAGTCTCACTTTGACTAAGACCTTTGGGAGATGTTTTTCAATGGAGAATAAGAAAGTGCCTTTGTTAGGCCAAATCAAGGATGTCCAATTTGCATTTGTAGCCTTTCCGGATAAGAGGATCAAGAGGACCGTCCTAGTGGCTGATATTCTAGCTTCTTATGGCATTTTGCTTGGGCGTACTTTTTGTAAAGATGTGGGTGGAGAATTAAACATGGATCTATTCGAGGCAAGGATACCTGTTAAAGGTGTCATGAAAAAATTACTTCCTGAGAAGGAGGCAAAATATATTATTACCCAAACTGAAAATCTAAAAGCCCAAATTTTGTTTGAGTCTTCAGGAATGGTTAATTATTTCTTGTCTACTAAAAATACTTCTAGTTCATCAGATGAGAGTTCAGATATTTTAGATGGAGAATCAGAAGATAATTCAGATGAAAGTTCAGATGAGAGCATAGTGATGTCGGATTCTTCTCTCTGATGAGGAAGAATCTACTGGTCGCAAAAACATCAAAGTGGGAAATTCAAATGATGTTTGGGTTTTAGAATTTGATGGCAGTTGTTCTTCCACCAGATCTGGAGCTGGAGTAGTTCTAATATCTCCAGAAGGTGATATATTTCCTTTCTCCTATAAGTTACAGTTCAAAAATACTAATAACACTATTGAATACAAGTCATTATTACTCAAAATGGAGGCTACTCGTATTAAAGGTATTAAAAATCTTCACGCACAAGGTGATGCTAAGATTGTTATTTTTCAAGTGAGAAATCTTTATTAGACCAAGAATGAAAGGCTGAGACATTACCACAATCGTGTATGGGATTGCATTGGAGGCTTTGATGCTTTCGACATCTCTGCAGTACCGAGAGAGTTTAATGATCATACTGATTCATTAGCTATCTCTGCCACCCTTATGGTCCCTCACAAGGATTTTAAAGGTGATAAATACATAATTGAGTTGGTTTTCTGACCAAGCATGCTAGACAATGCTAACCATTGGCAGGTCTTCAATGGTGATAATCATATCATAGCTTTCTTAGAGAAGACATATAACTTTGATGAGCTCTATTTTTGAAGGTAGTGATTCTCCACCATGTGAATATGTTTCTGAAATAGATTCATAGACTGGTGAGGAGATTCTTTAGCTAAAAGGGAATAAAATTTTGAAAGGTTTAGTTTCTCTAGAAAAGTTATTTGACAAGCATGATAGATATATCAGACAACAACACCAACTTGATTCAAGTTCATCTATGGAATTTGAGCAAGTAAATTTGAGTTCTGAAGAAGATCCCAAGATGGTTAACATTGGGAAATGTTGCACTACTGATGAGAGATTCAAGTTTATTACACTTCTCCATCATGACATTGATGTTCTTGCGTATTCATATGATGATCTGAAATCTTTCAGACCTAAGGAGATCCAACACGAGATTCCTCTCAAGGTAGGATTGTTGCCTCACAAGCAAAAGCAAAGGTAGTATAATCCCAAGATATCAGGTACTATTCTTTCTGAAATCCAGAAAATGCTGAATGCAAGGATAATCTTTCCTATTCATCATTCAACTTGGATTACAAATATTGTTCCTATGAGAAAGAAGAACGGAGAAATCCAAATTTGTGTTGATTTCAGAAATTTGAATCAGTCTTCTTTAAAAGATAACTACCCTCTGCCTATTATGGACCAAGTATTACAAACTTTAACTAGTTTGGAGATGCTATCTATGCTAGATGGTTTTTCAGGCTACAATCAAGTAGAAGTCAGTGAGGCAGACCAATACAAGACTGCTTTAATGACTCCTTGGGGCACATTTGCATACCGTAGGATACCGTTTGGTTTGATTAATGTTGGCAAATCGAGATGAGTTGTCTTGTTCTCGTGCATAGTCCACTCGTTCCCATTTATCCATTCGAGTCATTTCTCATTTGGTTTTCTCGAAGCTCATATAAGTTGATCGAAAAGGTTTCCTCAATTTTAAGGAGTTAGAGAATTTTTGTGTATATGTAGGAGCGACGAATTTCGCTGCCCTTGTATGTTTGTAGTTTTGGCATTGAATGCAGTGGCGACAAAATTTGCCACCAATGCATTCTTTGTTTTCTCCAAGTCAATGTGTTAGAACGACAGTTTTTGCTGTCGTGACATGTCTTATAAGTATGACATGCAGTGGCGGTGAAATATACTGCCAATGCATGTTTGGTCTTTTGCTTATGTATTGTCAGCGAATTTTGCCGATGAAGCAAAAATTAAATACGATTCCAGTCTAACTCGTGTGGCATTTAATTTGCTTTTTAAGACTCATTTTTAAGTTTAAATGGTTTATTTTTCATTCATCTTTCTATCTTGTCTGTGTGCTTTACCTCCTGCTCATCAAGCTAAGATTGTAACTCTGATCGAGTGGATTGTGCAGATTTTTAGCATCTAGGGTTTTAGTTTTTCCGTTCAGAGGTAAGCTCTCTTTCTTTTCGTTGATATTTTCTTTTCCTTTTAGGGTTTCGATGTGATTAAGTGTTTTAAAACAGTTCCTTTATTTATTGTTTCAAAACCTTTGTTTGCTTTGAAAGAACTATGTCCTGTTAAGTCAGCATCTTTGTAGCTTGTTGAAATTAGATGTGTTTTCAATGAATGTTTTCCGTGTTGTTGTCTTTTGTCTTAGTATTAGTGTTTATATGATAGATAACTGTATCGGTGATATAGATCTCCACCGATGCAGTTTAAAACTTTGCAAACCCTTTCATCGTGTAAGGACGACAAATTTAGCCATCCCTACACGATGAAATATGTTTGACAATCGAACCTACCCCAAACATGCTCGAGCAGTAAAATTAACCACTTAAGCATAAAAACTAAAACCTAGTCTCTATGTCGAGTCGGCGATTTTCGCCGCTGATGCGAACTTTTTATGAAGTTTGTATCACATGTTAAGTCGGCAAAAATTGCCACTTACACAGTTTGTCTTTCATGCAAAGGTGTAAGGGCGAAAAATTTTTCCGTCCTTACATAGAAAAGAAAGTCCTTACAACATGCTAAATCAGTAAAATTCACCACTCAGACATGTGATTGCTTAGTTCTACTTTTGAAATCAGTAAAATTTACCACTCATACATCTTACCTTTGCAAATGCTTCAACCTACCTGCAAGGGCAGAAAATTTTGCTGCCTTGACATTTGTAATTCCCTTTGACATGCAGTGGCGGCAAATTTTGCCGCCCATGCATTCACTCCCTCAAATTTTTCTAACTCTAGGAGATTTTCCAAATTGTTTTCCTAAGCCCGCTTTTTGCTATTTCCTCAACTTGCGCGCTCTTAAGCCCTTCACTGCATGTTCCCATGTCCATGATCATCAACTCACAGTAACCCCAATTTACCCATTTTCCCCCTAACTATGAGATCATGGCTTTTTGTAGTTTCAACAAACATCTGTAGTGGACGCGTTTCTAGTTTTCTTCACAAAGCTGATGTCAGAGCCTTCTCCCTCAAAGGCTAAAATTATGAAGTACAAGTACCAAGGGGTTTTCCCCACAACTTGATTGCAATCCAATGTGGATGAGATAAGAGATACAAAGATTGGTCATGTGGACATGGCTAAATTTTTGGATAGAACAAAGCAACCCAATCCTCCTCGGTATATGCAGAAGATTATTGACAGTAACATTCACCCAGTTGCCTCTTTTCCAGTCGTTGCCCACAATCCTGAATTTGCTCTTTAGGTGGCCAGTCATTATAATAGGGATAATAGGACTGTGTCTGATTCTCAAGGTAATGTGATCATGAGATTAGATGGAGAGTTTCTTGACAAAATATTTATGTGTCCACCAATTGAGAATGTTGGTGAAATAGATTTTGCTAAGGGGCAAAAGGAGTTCGATAAAGATGTGGAAGATTCAAAGAAACATATCAACATTAAATGGTTGAAGACTCCTTGGAGTAACTTGTCCAGATGAGATGGCCTAAAGATCTCCGGAGAAGTGATTTTGTTGAGGAGGTAAGTGATTTGATTACACTACTGACTCAGATCAGAGGTCTCCTTTCTTCATCTAAGTTTCATGAATAGATGTATACATACATTAAGGTGATTCTCAGAAGCCAATAGAAAATCTTTTGGGTAGAATAGATCAGCAATGCTCTGCATGATCAACTGGTGAAAGTTAATACAAATTTCAAGTTCTATATGAATTCATATCTAGTGTATGTTGCTGCTAGTATGAGGAGTTTTCCTAATTTAACTCTAGTTGGTGATTGAAGATTGGTTCCAGTCTATGAGTATTATCCACAGAATACTCTAAAAGGATCAATCTATCATTTCCATAGAGTTGATGATTCCTTCTTTTCAGTATTCATGTGTTTGTGGAATAATGAACTTGAGCATAAAAGAGTATCAGATGAGGCCTGGGAGGTGGTCAACTCTTTTGGTTGTTTTTTTACAGTTTCCAACTTTCACTTACCTCAGAGTGGGATATTATCCTGGCTATCCGTACATGCTTCCACAGTATCCTAGTGATAGAATTATTCTAATGGAACTATGTAGGCAGCTGATTGTTGTACACAATAAGCAGATGGAGCTAAAAAAGTCAGGAATTAAGTTTCCTGTAGAAATTGGGAGGTACTCTGTTCAATCAGCTACCAAGGACAAAGCAGTTGAATCAGAAATGCAACTGGTCACTATGAAGACTTTCAAGAAAAGAGATCATTTTGATTACAAAAGAGTGCAGGGCAAGATCAAGAGAAGGTCAGTTTTTCATATGCCAATGGTTGAAGATGTTTGGGCTGATCTCAGAACATAGAATGAGACCAGGAAGATAGATTATTGTAGACTTCACCTAAGTCAGATTGAAGAATTGGGTCTTGCAAATATTTCGGAGGGAATGGAAGATGAAGGGGATGTTTTGGATCCCAAATACAATGTTGAGAACATTGAAGCCTCACCTCTACCAGAGGTCAAATGGTCTGTCAAAGAGGAAACTTCAATTAGGAAAAGATTTCAGCTAATTCTAGCAAATACAAATGTGTGGTGAGGAAGCAAAGGTATTAGTCTAAAAGAATTTCTTACTGGATCAGAAACTGAGATTCAGGAGCAAACAGGGAAAAAGGTAGGAAACTGAACAAAGAACAAAAGTGACACTCCTTCTAAAGTGCATAAACCAAAAATCAAATTTGTATCTAAATGAGGTAAGAAGAAGGAGGTTGCAGGAACTTCTACTGCTACAGAACCAAGTGCTGAGGATACAAATGTTGATAAAATGGAGATTGAAGATATCAAGATTGAACAAGAAGATGTTGAGGAACCTGATGATGTTGAGTAAGCAGAAATGATTGAAAAACCTCATGAGGAAAGTAACAGAGAACAAGACAAAGAAGAGAATGTAGAACATGAACAACTTGGTGATTCACAATAGTTGTCTCAGAAGGATCTTCTACCAGAATCAAAAGTTTCTACACCCTTACCTTATGTCTATGTTTCTGATAGTTTTCCAATAGTGTCCAATGTTCCTATTTCACCTATTTTTGTTGTGTCTTCTAATAATACCCCTCCCTCTGTAAGAACACGTTTTGGGACTATGTTTGATTCTTCTGGGAGCATTTTCTAGATGGTTCAGAGAAAGTGGTTGACACAATTGCATTTTTTACCAACATAAGTCCTATTGTTACTATAACAGGTGTGAGCATGGATCCAACAAAACAGGTTATTGACTCTTCTCTGAATGTTGGTGCCTTGACTCTACCTCCATGGTTGTCTGCCTACACTCCCAAGAAGAAAAAGCATGCTATCTCACCTGATGATATTGATATTGAGAAATTACTGCTTGTCAAACCAAAGACTCAGAAGAAGAAGCCTAAAATTGTTTCTAGGCTTATTGATGAAAAAGGAGTCAGGTATGTAGAAATTGCTAAGCCACCAAATGATGCTACAATAGATACCTTTGATATGAATGATTATACTGTCTCCAGAGTTGAGTTAGGTACATTGACTCATGAAGGTATCAAGGTAGATTTTCAAGCTACATCAAGCTCATTGCTTGTGAAATATGATGAGGTAAAGAAGGAAAAAGAGAAATACAAAGCAGAGGTAGAATAGCTTGTTGCTGTCCTTCATAAAATAGTGAAATTGTCTGAGATCGTGGAACCCATGGCAGTGACTATAGAAGACCCTCTAATTCAAAAGGTTGAGAAAGTTCAGGCCAGAGGAAGAGTTGTTGGTGACATTGTGGAATAGTTGTTGACACAAGGAAGAGTTCTATTGAAGACCACAGTGGAAAGAAAGGAAAAAATGGCAAAGGCAAAAGGTGAGTTAGATGATATTGTTGATTTACTTTCCCAAGAACTTAAAGATCAAGAGGAGAGTTTAGAGGAATGGATTGAGATGAAGAAGATCAAAATAAAGAATCTGATTGCCATTGGTGTCATTTCTAACCAAGAGTCTTATCTCGAGAGTAAAGAATCCATTACCCATCGCATCAAGGTGATAAAAGGTTTACTTGATGACTTGTGCCAAGTATGTGAAAAGAATGAAGACAGTGATGTCCTACTTCTACACAGGTTAGAGAAACTACCATGTACCCTAATAGGTGAGGATCATAAGTTTCTCTTTGCAGAGGAGATGATAGATGCTTTTGAGAAGATGGTGCAATAGAAGTTTGAAGATGAAGCGCCTACAATGATTTCAATGGATAGCCTTTATGATCATCACTCAACTTTTGAAAATCTAAAGGACAATCTTGAAAAACATGAGAAAGTGATAAAGGCGGCCAGGGATACAGTTCTTAGGGCTTGCACCATTTCAAATAATACAGCTAAGCCCGATGTATGTGAAATGGCAGCAGTACAGACTATGTATAAAAAGTTTTTGAAGAAGAATGATGGTGGCAGCTGAAGTTCCTTTTCAATGCCTTAGTTTATTTTCAGTTTTGTAGATGTAATTTAAATTTTGTTGTGGACATATCCACATGTATTTTTCTCAAATGTAATTACATGTGAGACAAAAGAAGTCACAAGTCAAATAGGACTCTTTTATTTGAATAAGTCAAAGTAGTTACATTTTCCTATTTTTGCTCTAGGCTCCTCCCTATAAATAAAGAGGGCCTCTATTGTAATTAGTATCTTTTATCTATTGAAAAGAAACTCTGCCAAATTGGAAAACATATCAAGACTTTGAGCTTTTCATGTTTATCAAATTTTCAAGTGAATATCAATATAAGCAAGCAGTTTGAGTATCAAACTTTGAGTTGGATCATATTGTTTTATGATATTAGTGTTCTTATGTCATTGGTGTTATATTATATTGAATCATTTCTAGAATTGTGGAGTTTATTGAAAATTGAGAGAAGTGTTCTTGTTTTGGTTAAATAGACTTTGTGCTATTTTCTCATTGCGGGAGTTTGTGTTTACATTTGTGAGAATATAATTGTTTGAAGACTTTGTGTTGTAAACTGTTGTGTTCAATTTAGTTATATCATATTGGGTGAGAGTGGAGACTTTGAGCTACATTTGAATTCAATTAAGTTTATTTGTGGGAAATAAGTCAAGCAATAGAAGACTTTGTGTTTCTATGATTTGTCTCAGTTCATAAGTTGCTAAATATCAGTTCTATTGAAGTTATCATTTTAAAGAGGAAAATGTCTATTCTGAAAAAAGAGAATAGGATGTAATGAAAACACCCCAAGCGTAGTTATAGTTTATATAAGTATTAAATGTTGTTGATTATAAATAATCCATTATCTAAAGGGAACCTCCCCTTATGAAATGGTGAATTGGAACATGGGAGATTCAAAGTTTATGTGTTTTTACTCTCTTGTGCTCACTTCTAGATGCCTATTCCTTCCAAGCCACTAGGGTTAATGTTGGGAATTGGTTCATGGTGGTAAAGTTCTAGGAATGTATTTCATATGAATGGGATAATGGTAAGTTATGTCTTGATTCATGTATTCATTTTGGATTACATTGGTTGTGCATGATTGGTTGTTAGAATCCATGAGACTTGGAAGTTGATGAATATTTGTGTTGCATTAGATTTGTTCCTTATCTTTTGGTATTTGTTGTTCATGGAAGTAAATAATTGTGCTTCTACTTGTAATTCTTTCTTCCCATAACCAGGGTTCTAGTAAAGAATGGATTAAGACCCACTTAGGATCATGAATCCCATTCTTTATTGGTACTCGAGAATGGATGTTTTATTATATACTTGTTGAGGAATGTAATGTTTTCTCCTTGCAGTGAGTTAATTAAGGATTTTGTGTAGTTAGATTGATTGCTAAGTGGGTTTGTGATGCTCTAGCCACTAGGGTTAGACTCCAATGTTCTCTTCAAATTGTCACCCTTAGGTAATTGCATGGTGACCAAATGGTGGGAATCCAATCTATATTAGAAACTAAATCAATCGATAGGATATCCCTTTTTAGGCATGATGGTGTTGAGTCTATGATTGTAATATGATGATCATGAGTTCTTTAATGAAATCTACTTCACCTTGGCCTTTGGTGGCAGTCTGTGGTTAGGTTCATCTTACATAATACTAGGACCTAGACATTTACCTTAGTTTATTGGAGTTGTTGTGTTAGGAGTTCTAATTTGGGTACCATTATTCTATATCCTCTATTACAAACCTTTCAATGTTCAGTGATGATTGAGAAAAGGGATTGAGCAATATTTATTACATTGTATAGAAACTAGTCAATTGCATAGATTCTTCATACTATATATAATGTACATGTGGATTCTAGAACTTAAGTTTTTTGATAGGTAAATAGTAATCATGGGACCATGCTCATTCTATTAAATAAGTTAAAAAATACATATGAAGTTGTCCATGTTGGACATTAGTAGAGGCATACCATACATACATCAAGGGTTACCAATAACAAAATGCATTGACATCCTATACATTCAACTAGCCTATCATAATACAGGACTAAGATATAAAATGCCCTGATCAACCTAAACAATAATCTAGCGTATTATGATATGGGTAGGAATATACAAGATGCCCCAATAGAACAAAGATATATCTATGTTATGTGAGCAATAGAACATAGAAACTATACCTCCATCTTGCCCTTAGAGCTATTAGAAACTAGGGAACTGAGCCATGTAATGCTAGCTAACAACACAAATCTAAGTGCCTACTTGAGAAATTTGAACTCCACAACACCTTACACCTCGTGCGAGCCTCATTCTATGGGAATACTGAGAGAATGTAGGGGCAACATGGCCCAGTCATTACCCCTTTCTGACTATAATCAACCTAGAAATAGGGGGAAAACTAGAGCCTAAAATTATCACCTAAATAATATCATCCAAACCCCCAAGCAAGTAACTTTTGATCAAGGTAGTTGTCAACTTCTTGATCATGTCTTTCTCCTGAACAAGGTTGAGTAAAACAACCACAAACATTGAATCTATATCCAAATTTACTAGGTAGCCATGATTAATAGTCATAAATTCCTCCTTGAGAACCCAGTAGACCATAAACAATAAAATTCTACTCCTAGTTTTGAATACCCATTTTAGTTGCAACTCGGTAATCCCACCGAGAAATGCCATCTGATTTTTCCCCTTAGAAATCTAATAGAGGTGTCCATGATTTCTATGGGTGAGGGAGGAGAACCGAGGCAAGAAAATAAAGAAGTTACACCAATTTTTTTGGAAAAACCCTACTTACCATCAAATAATGTCGAATGCCAGGATACACCCACCATGGAACACATAATAAATATATTCTTAGTCAAGACACATGAGAGAGCTCCACCCACATTCTGTGAGTTAACTTTAGGTACCCTTATAATGAGATGGGATATAGAGAAATCCCATTCATGATTTCCATCAAAACTTCAAGAAATGGGGGATAAACATTACACAACACACAAGAAAATCTTATTAATTCCATATTTCTCAAATATGTTTTGCTACATGCTATGAGGTGGGTTTGATATTGTAGGGAGATGTATCAATTTTTGATTTAAGTGGTGCCCAAGTGTCCACCTTGTTGCTAATTACACATTCTAGTGTCATCTCAATAACATAGTTAGTGTCAAACTCCATTATTAACCAATACATTGATGCAAAAAGGGCATGCACACTACTCAACAGACCAACAGATCCTATATTAAGAAACCTACTGGTTATATAACGTGCTACATTTACATTATCAAACCAGGGAATCGTATTCTTCTTGGATAATGCTTGTACTATGTGTACAATTAAGGATTCCTGAGTTTTATTCTATAGGTTGTGTAAGGGAACTAAATAAAGCAAATACAATACTCTAAGTAAATAGGAATAATAGAAAATAACTAAGTTTATCTAACACAACAGTAATCAAATGATTCTCTATAACTTCTATGTAAGAGAGTAACTAACAATTGTTTTAGTCGGTGATCACCTTGACTCAATGGACTTAATAACATAAATTACCAAAGTTAAACTATTTCACATTACTCATAACAACATACATCAACCAAACACACATATATATAAACATACAATTTATAAGCTAAACATATGAACAAAGTGGAGAGACAGAGTACCTCAAGTGATCGGTTTGACTGACTGTGATCCCACAAGATCTAGCTAAATCTCTATTGAATCTTTGCAGTCATTAACAGATCTCAAAACACATATTCCTTTATTGAATGCTAAAGTAACAATGATACAACAAAATCTCATTCTATATTTATGTCCAATCTATACGAAGCAAAATCTAATCTAGCTAACTGAGATCAACATTGTCTATATGAATAAAGCTACTAAACAATAAATGTCACTACTATCCATTATCCCACAATGTAGGAAAATGACTTTAGTACAAAGAAAACTAGAAATAGGAAACTTAACATGAAGGCGGCATAGATAGTACAGTCCTATTGCAACTCTATCTCTTCAATATCCATGAAGAATAATCAATGACTTAGAAACAGAACATAGAACACGATCTAGATTCCTTCATCATTTAAGATTGCACCATTCATTGAAGGATAACCGTTATAGAGTCATGGATGACTCATCCCAATCAATTTGGGATCTTCTTCCTTTGGCTGCATGTACCTGTATCCTTTTCTGTGGATATCAGCATCTCCTTCAGCTGTGGGTTGTCCAGTGTTCTTCATGATATGAAGACATGCTTTTGCTGCATGAGGAGTTAGTACACCACATAGTATTTATGCGTCACTATCACTAAAATCAACATAAAATACTAACATATTACATGAACAATCAATCATCCACACATCATTAATTAACAACATTTTATATACCATCTTCATGCTTTAGTGTCTTAAGGATAATCATAGACATAATATATATATATATATATATATATAAGTCTGGAAATGTCTTTGGGAAATAGGTAATTAATGCAATAAAAACAAGACAAATCATGGTCTCATCACACCGCCCAACTAATCATGTTGCTGGTCCTCCAGCAACCAAGGCCTCAGATTGTAATGTAGAGAAATCTCTCTATAGTCTGTAGGTTCCTCTACCCCTCTATCATGTTTGAGGTAGAAGCCCTTATGTTCTGCCAACCTGTTCCACCTGGCTTGTTCTGCAGCCTGATTAGTCCTCTGCTCCATCCAATGTGGAATAGGGTAAAGTAGTAGAGGAGGGTGGAACACTAGTGGTAACCATGTTATCCCATGCTCATTAGCTGATTTTATATATCTCTTTGCCCTATGGATTGCTACTGACATGTTAAATATCGTGTGAGGCTCCTTTCTTTGTAGTTGTGGTGTTAATTATTTCCATCTTCCTTGTGAAAAACCTAGAGCTTCCTTACCATTCTTTTCTACTAATTCCCTGAATTTCTGATAGTCCATCGCTTTGCATTCCAATAGTTTACTTTCTACCTCTTGATGTTCAATTAGGTTCACCCATTCCTCCACTATCTTCAGGGGATTTGTAGATTCTGCCCTCAATTTGAGAGGAAGTGACTTCTCTCTTTCATTATACTGTTGCAGTAACTCTCCCCTCCTATGCTCATTTTGGATGAATGAGTCTAAGGCCTTCAATTGCACATCCCCGATTACAACTAGGGGATTCTAGTGAGTGTCATAAGGAATGGCAAGTTCATGTAGGTAGAATTCACACAGTTGGTTTTGCATTTCAGGGGTAGCTCTTTGGTAAGTTGTTAGAAATAAGGCAGGTGTAAATAGGGAGATAGGGGAATCACTATAAATTTGGGTAAACTAGAAACTCAGATATTGCTCTTTCAAATAGAGGGCATAAACCCTGGCAAGTGGCCTACGTCTCATCAACTGAACAATCATGTCTGCCATTCTATCTACTTTGAATTTCAACCTCTTTATTTCTGTATTCTTCATCTCAATTTCCTTACTATGTTTCTCCTTCATTTCACCATGTTCTTTACTAATTTATCTATTTCATTCCACAATTGTAAGGTGATTGAAAATAAGGTAACTAGAACAGGTTCTATAGACTACTCTTCTAGTTGCACAGGCTCTTGATTCCTTCTATTTATATCAAACATGTGACTGCTCTTCTAACTTTTTAACCCTATCATTCAATCCAGTTTCTTTCTATTGATAATCCCTCAGTTTCTTCTCCAACTCTGTAATTTTTTGCATTTCCAGCTATAACTCATCTTTCTCATCCTCTGTTGTGTCTTTATAGTCTAACAATAACTCTTCTTCCCGTGGTTCATCTTGAGGGGTTGAGAAATCTAGTTCTTCAGTTTCAGAGGGATATTTATGACTTTTTTTGGCTGTCCATATATCTTCCTCCTCATACTATGCATCAAACTCCTGAACAAGTGTATAACCAAAATTTTTCTACTCTTTGTCAACAAACATGTGCTCCCTCTCGAAGTCGGTATTAATATCAACCACATTCCTCTTTTCAAGTTCCTCTGAAAGTTCTTTTTCCTTTAGATGACTTAAATGCATACATGATTGAGCAGGGGTTCCTTCTTTCTTCTTAACTCTGAAAGAGGATGATTTCCTTTTCTTGGTGGCTTTTGAAACAAAAGGGGTTTCATAGGTAGTTTCGAGTGCTGGTGGTGGTGAGCTAGAAGCTTCAGGCCGTAGTTTTCATTTTGTGGCTAGAAGTCTGTGAGGATACATGTTCTGTCAATTGGGTTGAAATTGGAGAGACTGCGGGTATAAGAGAACTAGCATGTTTTTCAATAGGTTCAACATAGCTCGAAGAAAACATTGCAAGAGAAAATATTGCAACTATCCTGCATGCTAAAAAAATAGCAAGCAATCCATGTCAGCTAATAGTGATGAGTGAAAAATAGGCTCTCTTCTAATTAGATCACCACCCATTGTGATATCTCTAGAAAACACTCAATCTCCTATTCTCAATCCTCTGTTTGTTGTCCAATGCTACTCACCAGGACCTTATTACCAGTTTCTTTTGTCATTTTCTTGATTTGTTTAGCTTGTATGCTATGTGGCAGATGGTAATAATTATGGAGTAAGGGCTTTTGAAGTTTGATTTGAAGTTTGTATGTAAGTAAAATAATTTAGAACCCCCCAACTAAAACTTCATTTGTCCTCAAATGAGAATACAGACAATGGTACGTAGGAACGAGTTCAAATCATGTCGAATTGATATAATATGGAAAATTAATTATGTGCAAATAAAGAAAGTCATGAAATAAGTAGCAATAAATGTTAATTAAAGAAATGAGCGAGATGAATACCATTGAGGTGATGCTAAAATTAGAATTTTTGCATGTAAAAATGATTGCATGGCGGATTGAGTTGATGTACTTGACGAATGAGCCAAAGTGAATCACAATGATGTGATAGTGACAAAGTGTGCTGATGGAATGCAATATATGTGTGACATGTAGCAGAAAAGTACTATCTAGTGAAAAGATGGTGGCATGCAGATGCCATGAGAAAAGGTGTTGCAGGTAGTAGTGGTTGCATGCATGCAATCAGAATGTGAAATGAATAGGTCCCATGTGCATTGGTTGTTGGTGCAGCTTTTACAAGTCCCAAGAGAGTGACAACCCATGGCTGTGAGTGCAGCAAATACAGGTCCCAAGGAATAGTAGATTATCTTTGGCTACAGGTCCCTTAAGTGAAGTGGTTGAATGCCAACGGAAAGTTTTAGTGTAGAATGGTAACTAAAATGATGGAACCTGAACTTTTGATTGGAAGATCACCTTTTTTATTGCTATTGCTATGTGATGTGTGTGCTTTGTGATTTTTTATTTATGTACAGAGTTTGTATAACTCAAACTTACTATGGAACTTCAGTCAAGCTGGCAGCTTGATCTATTACTGGAACAGTATGATCAACTAATACTTGGGTCGAATCCTCACCAAAGGCAGAGGGCTGTGGAACTTCATTCATGCTAGTAGTTGGATTTGGTGCTAGAACATTGTTTTCAGCTGCTACCTAGTTGGAGACCTTGTTGATAACTGAGAGGGGGGGGGGGGTGAATCAGTTATCCTAATTATTTCCCTTATTGAACTTTCCTTTTAATTGAAGCAGCATAAAATCAAACACAAGACATTAACCATGAAATAAGAAACACATGACACAGTATTTTGACGTGGAAACCCTGTTAAGGGAGAAAACCACGGGGTGATTAACCCAAGAATTATTCTCTGTTAGAAGAATAGGAAATTACAAAAATGGCACTTGCCAATTAGGGCTCACTGCCCGAGCACACTGCTCACAAGAGGCCCACTGCCTACAAGAAGACACACTGTCTACAAGTGATGAGAATCACAGTCTTGAACTGATTGGAAGCATCTGCATATGCTGGAGTTTAGTTCCGGTTAGGCTCAGTACACTGATCTGCTGCACTTCATCTTTCCTCTGTTCTTTATTCTGCTATCTTTCACATACCGGATCCTTTTTGCTACCTCTGCTCTTTCTCTGGACTTATTCGCATATCTCTCCACACTAACACACCACTTCACAACTAAATCCATCCTCTATAAATATCCGCACAAGTAATTTCATCACCTTTCTAGTCGGCATCCGGAACAGTCTAGTTTCTTATAAACTCTCATTCTGTCGGCTGAATCCTTCCTCACCAAGCAATGCGGATCAAGCATATACTTGTAGATATCATTAATCATGTCGGCCAAACATGATTCATGCCTTCACAACCTCTGTCATCAACAGTAACCCATCCGGAAAGCAGTCTGATACTCTGCCAGTCAGTTCTTCCTCTGTTTTCACTGTCTCTCAGGAATCCGGTACTCAACCATTCATATCTTTTTCCTTGTCCATCACCGGAGGCTAAATCCTTGGAATATACCACTCAAGGTAGTCCTCTTGACTTCCCCAAATCCGCACTGCACCAAGACACTTCCACTGAGAGGTCCGGACCAATCTGTCGGACCTTGCCACATGCTCTGTTCTTCTTCACCGGACCACAACATTCTTTATTCTGACTTCCGGTAGAGACACATCATGACTTGCGGATATGTGGGATGACCTTTGTTGCCATCAATGACAACAACCATGAATCCATATAGTGTCTCTTGCCAACAATCTCCCCCTTTGGCATTGATGGCAACACTTAGTGAAAAATGACTAAGTGTTTTCACTATGCTCCCCCTTTGCTGATGCTCTGTCTTTATATACAATTTCCGGAACTCCCCCTTAGTTGGATCCCTCATTTTTCACTGCTCCTCACTCCCCCTTTGACATCAATGGCAAAGGGTAGGGTCCGCATATCAAAATTTTCAAAAATTTATTATACTTAGCCGCATATTTACATACTCACATATATTGAAGAATGTCTGCAAAGGATGTCTGTAATTGAATCATTTCGGTAGCCCAACTTTGCTTCATTCTGTCCAAAATTGAAATGTGACCACTTAACAAAAATGCAAACGCTTCTGCCCGCTTGAGATCTGTCGGATCTTTTGTTTGGGCGGTGGTCCTAGCATCACTGATGGCCTCATGCATGGTTTCCAACTTAGGGATTATAATCCTTCTAAGTTCTCCCATCCGGTTGGTGATGTTCTTCCTTTCCTTCTCAAGATTCTTTATTTCGTTCAAGACTGCAATAGTCTGACATTCTTGATTTATTATAGAGGAAGAGAGAGGATCAAAACTTTGAGATAAGCTTTGTAGCTTATCCTGTTCCTCTTTTATTTTCTTGTCAAATGCTGCTGTTGCCTTTGACCAGGATATACAAAATTTATAGATATCACCCCCATCCTTAAGAGCATTCTCTAAGCTCCTTATTCCAATGCTTACAATCTTCCTATCCTTAGAGATTAATTCTAATATTTCTGAAAATCTCTTATCCAAAAATTCCTTCCGGACCTTTTCTTCAGCTGATTTTTCAAAATGTGTATCAACACTGCTGACTAAGGTTTTTAGATTACCGGAAGTGGAGGCTGTCGGATCTATCTGGATTGATGGCATGATCTTTACAAGTATTCCGGAAGCAGCCTCTATCAACTCACAGTCTTCCATATGAGACTTTAGGAGCTTTTCATTTGCCTTGGCATTTGCAAATGAAGCTATCTTCATTGTTTGTACCGGAGAGAGAGAGTCAAAATCAAATGAACCTTTTAGAAGCTCCGGTTCATCAATCTCTAGAGTTTCTTTACTCAAAAATTGTTGAACAGTTTGTGCAGTGTCTCTTGCCGGAGACAGATGTTTCTTTTCTTCTGCAGTCTTAGAACTGTCAACCTCTTTGTCTTTCACCACTGCTTCCTTCTCCTGTAGTTGCTCTTCTTCTTTGGATCCGGAGACTGTAGGGGAAACCGGAGGAGAGATACTAACTTGTTCATGGGCCACTTCTTCTTGAGCAGAGGGTCCCAAGTCCTTACTTGTCTGTTCAGGGCTCACTTCTTCCGGAACAGAAGATTCCAAATCAGCAGCTGTTTCTGCACCTAAGTCCTCTACAACAGGAAGATTGAACCTTTTGAAGGCCTTCCGGAGGATCTCTTCTGTTTCTTGGGCCACTTTGTCAGTCTCACCAAGCATGAGTTGATTCATCCTGGCTTTGCTTCTGAACTCATCTTTGCAGTCCTTGAAGATAATGTTCATTGTCTTGGGATCAATTTGAGGATATAGCTGAATAGCTATCTGCTCCCGGATCTCAAGATCTTTGGCATGAGCATTATTCTTTCTTACTTCCATTTCCTTCTCTAGGCTTTTAGGAATGAGAGATATGATCTCAATGAAAGCCTTATTGTATATGTTTAGATATTTAACTGTGGCTTCCTGCAGAGTCTTTTGGTCTGCCTCACTGAAGTCATCATAGGATTCAGTCATTGGTTGAAGGTTTCCATCCACCGTGACCGACTTGATTATGCTCTCTAGTGACAGAGTGGGCTTTTCAACAGTTACCTCTGCCATTTCCTCCTTGTCTTGGCCTGTGGAGGGCTTACCGGATCCTTTCTTTTTCTGTTTCTTTACTTCTCTTACTCCCTCATCTGATTCTGTTTCCTCTTCATCCTTTTGGCTTCCATAAGCCCTTGTGGCTTTTGCCTTTGATCTCTTACCGGATGCCTGGACTTCCGGTTTTGAACTTTTGGTTGAGGGAGGTACAGATCTCTTTGTTGATCTGGTCCGGGTGGGAGCTCCAACCGGAGCACTTTCTTTGCTTTTCTCTTCTTCCTCGGTCTTCCTCCTCTTTTCCTGGCTGGCATCAAGTGCCTCCTTTGAGATACCTAGGCCTTGAGCAATGTGCTCTACTTCTTTTCTTACCTTTCTTTTAATCTCAGGTTCCCTGAGTTCTACATGTATTTTTACACTCAGCTCCTCAAAGGTTCCAAACCTTTCTGCCTTAGGATCTTTGGGCTGACTTAGCATGTGTTGAACATGCAGCTCCACTATTTGTTCATCAACTTCATACCCCATGGGCATGATCCAGACAGTCCTTGGCTCCACTGCCTCCATTAGGCACTGATCAGTGTCAACCATAAAGCACACTGAGTCCTTGTATTTCTCAATGAGAGATTGAGGAATTCTCTCTCTTGCTTGCATCATGCTCTGAAAGTTTTTGAAGTATCCCCATAGAGCTGAATTTCTCGCTTTTGCATCCCCAAGTCCATGCAAGTAGTCTCTTATCTGGACTGCAACAGGTTTGTCATTCTGCCATACCCATCCACTTGTTCCGGGTAGCTCATTCATGAAATAGAAGAATAGACATACAATAAGAGTACCATATTTAAAGGAATTCTTCTTATCCTTCTTGATTTTCTGTATGTTTTCCATTAATTGGCTTAGTAGTAGTTTGCAGAGATCATATTCTGCATTCTTTCTTAACATTTCATAAGCAGTGTATATTGCAGTTCCGGATACAGAATTCTCCCTGCTGGAGTGGTAGATCTTGTATCCTATTATCATTGATGCATATTTGATATCCGGATCGGAGATGTCTTCAATGGTCATTGCCCTTTTGTCAAATTTTGATCCGGTGGCCTCAGTTACAATGTTGTTCTTGACAGATTTGAGGATAGGTACTCCTCCGGAGGAGTATAGGCCAGTTACTGCTCTAATTGCCTCTTTTGTGATCTTGCAGGGTCTATCTAGCCATAGAAAGTTGTCATGCATCCTGCTCAGTACATACCGGACCCATTCATCCTCTTCAAAACAGGGGAAATGAATAAATTGCTCAAATTGTTTCTTCTGAATATCCTTATACTCTGGTTTAAGCTCAAAAGCATTGTCAATCAGCTGTTTGTGATAGAGGTCTCTTAATTTGAATTCCCCAAATTCCTCAATGTTTGCATGTATGTAAACCCTAATGTCTTCGGTGTGTAAAACTCCGTGAGGAACACTAGAGAAGGCTCCTAGTGGGTCAACCTCCAATGATTTGTAGGGATGTTTCTTGAATGAGGGGCGAGGTCTATCGGAGATCTTAACTATGTTTGGAGTAGCCATTCTTCAAAGATTTGCAGTGAGGTAATGAAAAACGGAGAATACCTTATGCGCCTTCGGTTTGCACGGAGTGGTTGGATTGATTTCTTTATCCAATAGCTTCGGCAGGAGATCCTTGGTGTGCTTGAAGAACCTTGTTGCAGAGCTCCACTTTTCGCTTCTTCTCGAGTGCAGAATGAGCAAATGACCTTTGAGAAATCCCTTAAATTGCTCCGCGAACCCTAATACCTGTCTGCAATAAATGCTTCACCTACATCATTCTGGTTTGCCTTGTCTGGATAGCTTGGAGTATCCGGATTAGTCCTGATCTGTGGATATCATCCGGATCTTTCAATCATGAATAAATCGAGGTAGCATATTACAAGATCATCTCAAACATTCTGTCCAATCCGCAGAACAAGATAGTGCATTTCCGGATCTTTCCGGACCCTTTTGTAATCCTTTATCATACCGGAGCATCTCCCTGAACAGGTCTTATTTGATCGATCACAGCTTCTTCATAACTTCATGCGGACCTCTGAAAACTTGACTGAAGTATCTCAAGATTCATATCTACAAACCCTTTGATCCGCATCTTGTGCCACATCCGGCACCACTTGTTTGGCTGGGGGAACAAGATTTTCTTTGAGTCTCCCCCTGAGCCTGAGCTCACTTTTAATTTCCGGAAGAAATATCAGCACCAGAGTCTGGTGCGGATCCAACCTCTACATTCTCTGAACTTTTCTTCACCCAAATCTTGCTCATCTGATTCCTAACCTCATCCGCATTCATCTTTTGTTTACCCTTGTCTTGATTCTGATTATACACCGGACCTCTTTTGTCCTGATTCTTGTTTCTGCAGACTTTAGCATTATGACCGGACCTATTGCAGATTTGGCAAATAACATTTCTTTGCATATTTGACTGATATCCTCTTGATCTGCATTGAT
The DNA here is from genome assembly GCA_027924645.1 of Cunninghamia lanceolata. NCBI lineage: Eukaryota > Viridiplantae > Streptophyta > Pinopsida > Cupressales > Cupressaceae > Cunninghamia > Cunninghamia lanceolata. The sequence continues at coordinate 21,293,752 of BSBN01001965.1, forward strand.
TTGCCATATGACCTATTCTATTGCATGTGAAGCATCTACCTTTGAATGATTTGTTTACTTGCATAATTCTGCATTCATGGGATTTGTGTCCATACCTTTTGCAGTTGAAGCACTGTCCGGAGAAGGATGAATTATTCTGATTCATTCTCATTCTGCACTGATTAGCTTTGTGACCAAAGTGGTTGCAGTTGTGGCAGTATCCATTGAAGGATGGATATCTTTGAGCATTTGGCTGTCTTACCGGAGGTCTTCTAGGCCTGCTCCTTGGATTTTCTGATCCAAGATTCTTCTGACCGGATCCGGAGCTTTCTCCTTTCTCATATCCCAAGCCATACTTGTCATCTGTCCTCTTTTGACTTCCAAGAAGAACTTCAAGTTGAGCAGAACTTATCTTGAATTTCTCTTTATATTCATTTGCTGTTTGAAGGTCTCTTTTGAGAGAGGCAATTTGATCCTCAAGTTTTCCTTCATTATCTTTGGCATCTTCAAGATCAGATTCAAGGTGTCTGATAATCCTGTCCATCTGGTGGCATTCTTCTGATTTTTCTTTAAGAGATTGTTTTAGATTGTCTTCAGCCTTTCTTTTTTCTTCAATCTCTTGAGTAAACTTTATAGTTCCTGATTCCATTTCATGTCTTAACATAATGACTTCTTTTGATAACTTTTCACATAACTTGGTTTGCTCAGTCAATTCTCCATTTGTATTGCTTTCTTCACTTTGTCTTGCCAACTGTTGAAGCAGCTCCTTTCTCTTTTTCATAGAGAGACTTAATTTGTCTTTTAATTCTCTCATGAATTCATCAGCCTGTTTGAGTCTTTCCTTTAATTCACTGACTTCAGAATTTGACTGTTCAAGATCCTCAAGGGCAGTCTTGAGTTGCTCCCTTAAACCATATGCATCCATTTGAAATCCCAGATCTTCCTCAAGCTGTTAGGCTCTATTAGGAGGAACTTAGCTCTGATACCAATTGTTGATAACTGAGAGGGGGGGGGGTGAATCAGTTATCCTAATTATTTCCCTTATTGAACTTTCCTTTTAATTGAAGCAGCATAAAATCAAACACAAGACATTAACCATGAAATAAGAAACACATGACACAGTATTTTGACGTGGAAACCCTGTTAAGGGAGAAAACCACGGGGTGATTAACCCAAGAATTATTCTCTGTTAGAAGAATAGGAAATTACAAAAATGGCACTTGCCAATTAGGGCTCACTGCCCGAGCACACTGCTCACAAGAGGCCCACTGCCTACAAGAAGACACACTGTCTACAAGTGATGAGAATCACAGTCTTGAACTGATTGGAAGCATCTGCATATGCTGGAGTTCAGTTCCGGTTAGGCTCAGTACACTGATCTGCTGCACTTCATCTTTCCTCTGTTCTTTATTCTGCTATCTTTCACATACCGGATCCTTTTTGCTACCTCTGCTCTTTCTCTGGACTTATTCGCATATCTCTCCACACTAACACACCACTTCACAACTAAATCCATCCTCTATAAATATCCGCACAAGTAATTTCATCACCTTTCTAGTCGGCATCCGGAACAGTCTAGTTTCTTATAAACTCTCATTCTGTCGGCTGAATCCTTCCTCACCAAGCAATGCGGATCAAGCATATACTTGTAGATATCATTAATCATGTCGGCCAAACATGATTCATGCCTTCACAACCTCTGTCATCAACAGTAACCCATCCGGAAAGCAGTCTGATACTCTGCCAGTCAGTTCTTCCTCTGTTTTCACTGTCTCTCAGGAATCCGGTACTCAACCATTCATATCTTTTTCCTTGTCCATCACCGGAGGCTAAATCCTTGGAATATACCACTCAAGGTAGTCCTCTTGACTTCCCCAAATCCGCACTGCACCAAGACACTTCCACTGAGAGGTCCGGACCAATCTGTCGGACCTTGCCACATGCTCTGTTCTTCTTCACCGGACCACAACATTCTTTATTCTGACTTCCGGTAGAGACACATCATGACTTGCGGATATGTGGGATGACCTTTGTTGCCATCAATGACAACAACCATGAATCCATATAGTGTCTCTTGCCAACAGACCTCCTATGAGGCAAGAGGCTGTGGAACTTCATTATCCATATTTGCCTTTAATTGCTGGAGAAATGCAGCTTTGCTTAAAGGCTTCTTATACAATTTTAATCAATGCCCATTAACCATCAGTGAGAATCTAACTTGGTCAATTGTAGTTAATTGGATTGCACCATTTGGGAAAACTTCCTTGATATTATAAGGGCCTAACCATCTGGTTTGCAATTTTCCCTTATGATCTTTATACTTGGAGTCATAGAGAAGTGCCCAATCACCTGCCTAAAAGTCCTTGGTTTTGTATACTGATCATGCCATTTGATTCTCTAGTTTTGCCCTGATTCAGTGTGATGAACTGCTTCCATCTTGAGCTCCTCCAAGGCATTAAGCTAATGCAGTCTTTCTTTTTGGGCTATTGATAGGTCCATACCAAGTTGGACAGTTGTTCTCAGTGTTTTATATTCAAACTCAATAGGAAGAACTGCCTTCTTTCCATAAACTAGTTCATATGGTGTGTACCTTGTTGTTGTTTTCCGTGTAGTTCTATATGCCCAAACTACTTCAGAGAGTCTTGTTGCCCATTCTTTCTTATGTAATACAATTATCTTTGTCAATATTGCCTCAAGCTCTCTGTCGGTGACCTTAACTTGACCATTTGACTGTGGATGATAGGGAGTGGACTTTTTATGCCTAATTTCATACTCTTGAACAAGGCTAGCAATTAGTGCAGATGTAAACTGTGGTCCTTGATCTGTGACTATTTCCCTTGGGACTCCATGCCTTGTAAATATTTCCTCATAGAGAAATGTAGCAACCTTACTATCTCTGGCCACGTTCAAGGCTTTCACTTCTACCCATTTTGTAAGATAATCAGCGCAAACAAGTATATATTCTTTATGGTTATAAGGTGGATCTATGGGTCCAATAAAATCAATGTCATAACTGACTTAAGAATTTTTAAGTTTTCTAAACCCTTATGGGTAGATTCTAGGGTTTTAACTTTTCTAACCCAATACGTTGTAATGTGAAATACTCTTACTTTCCAAAGATAATAAGTTATAATAATATAACATGACTATAATAACCACTAGTCTACTCTTGACCACTTGGGCATTGTTTGAATTCACATTTCACGTAACATGAAAAGACATCGCACATGATGTTTACCCTCTTCATATAAAATGCAATCATTTTTATAACTAAACTCTTGACTTATTCAATCTTTCACCTAGATAAGTTTGAGTCTACAATAATATTATTATCGACCTCTTGGTCTTCTCAATTCCATCGACTCTCTATAAGGGATAGGTTTTGATCTCACATATAACTTCTTTTGAAAATAATGATAATACTTATCATCGTTATAAATGCTTATGTGAAATTATATCACTAACCTTATGTGTTACCAATGATGCCTTATCATTTATATATCTCTAACTAAGTGAGTAACTTATCACAGAATCTTAAGGTTGAAAATAATAAAACTATACACAAAACATTATGAGATATAAATCTATCTCTATCTAACTTACTCACCTTGACTCCTACATTTAAAACAGAGCTCACTAATGGTTCAGTCTTTGAATTACATGAATATGAATAAATGGCTATCGGTTGAATTGGTTTGATAATGGTTATACCATCATTCTCTGGCCTTAGTACGACCATCTTATAGAGATATGATCTCATGCATCAGCTTGGCTCATATCAAGATTAGATATTATTAAATGTGTAAGAATATATACTATCAACCTAACTTGATCTTCTTAAACTACGCTTGGTGCTTACACACCAGCTACATGGCCTTTCGACCTTCTATAGTTTAATGCTTCATTGCATACTGCAGATAGTATGTCGATCTCACTTGGCCTTTCAGCCTGATTATGTTTACTATACTACAAATAATATACTTAGATCACTTTGGTCTTTCAGCCTGCATAGTTTTACTATGCTATAGATAATATATAACGATCTTGGCCTACTAAAGGCATAGAAAGAAAATAAAGGAACATAGTCTCTGACACGAAACAAAGATACAACTTTCAATACATACAAATAAGATTCAAAACTAGCTGGTCTTTCCAAAATACACATAAAGTAAAGGCTATTTGGCCTTATGATCACACAACCATATACTAAGCTTATTGACATTATGCACACATAGTATTATTCGAAGCTTATCAACCTTATACACACTGTAATATTCTAAGATTATCGGCCTTATATATGTATAACTACAGAGCTAAATACATTCACAAGATTCTTAAACTATTATAAAGCTTTCTAGAAAAAGAATGAACTTGTTTGAGATTGAAGGAGTAAGCAAGGTTTATGATCCTTCAGCAGTCCGGTTCCTTCTATCTATGATGAGATACAATCCTTTTTCTCTGTCAATATTCCTCACATAAAAGTTTAGTGCAATAATCTTTGTCTCTACTAGCGTCCCTTGTGAGAATCTCTAGCCGTGATTAAAAGAGACTTCCCTCCATAACTGCACCCTTTTCTCCTATAAAAATGCCTGTTAAAATTCCAAGAAGGCATGCAAAGTGGATGGAGATGATGGTCATAAAGACCACTCCAAAAATTGGTTAAAAAGCTCCTCCATACTCTCCAAAATAGTTATGGAGTAAAGGAGTCAAGCAATCATAAAAGAGGTTTGTATTAAATTGAAATCTTTACCATGTATCCTTTAAACTCAACATCTACATAGTACAAGTTTAAACTTTAGACTATATATATATATATATATATATATATATAACAACATAATTGTCATGCCCACATGTTCCTTGTGGTCACAACACACATCGCACGTGTCATAGCCACATCTGTCATGTGGTTATGACACGAGATATGAAAAACTTTTCTCACACTGTCCTAAAAACCCCTTTCGCATGCGTACGCATGCTCAACGGTGTTCTCTCATGGCGAAACACTATACTCATCGGCGGAATACAAGTACAATGGCGTGCAACCAGAAGCATATAGATCAACAAGAGGGTCTATACAACACTGCTAACGTCATTGCAAGAGTGAGATTACCAAAGTTCTTAAATCGAATCCTCGGCAATGTTCGGTAGCAGAATGCCTTACGGCGTTAGTGGGAATTACGCTGCACTCATTTACGCCCGTGGTTCGCTGATAGAGGAACCACTCCCCACGACGCCTTGTTCTGACTAAACCGGCTAGTGATCTCCCTATTTAGTCATTTTTCAGCCAGGCACGGTTGTCTGTCTCCTCTCTTGTTCCCTGAAACATACTCCTCCTATGACTTAGCATTTTCAACAAGGCGGTTTGGTTGCCCTCTCTTCCCTTTCCACAAGTTCTTAAGTTGGATTATATCTTTATCGCCCTTACCTTAACTATCTCTTAGTTCATTTAGTGTGTTTATATTTCGGTCTCTCTCTCTCTTTCATTTTCTATGCTTTCGTTATGTGCATCCTGACCTTTCTTCATGATTTACGTCAATCAGGGTTATTACTGCAGCTATTGTTGATATTAAACCTAATTTCAGGATGATCTAGGTCACAAAGGCTGGTTTACTATTTCGCTGGACTCGGTCTCCTAATCTTCCCCGATCTAGGTTCCTCCTCTTCGTAAATACTTAGTCAACTTGTTCCTAAGCACAATTGACAGAAGGGTCCGTCAACTTAGTTCTCTTATCCCGTGTGAGAAATGTCGCGCATTTTCTCCTCTGTGTTTTCCAATGTTAGTTTTTCCTTCTTCGGAACCTCTTACAGGTTTACATATGAGATCGTTTGCTACAGTTGAGATTAATATGGCCACATGGATTGTTAGTGGTGGCTTCATAAGTTTATTTCCAGTGTTCTTTTGAGCAAAGAGTTGTGTAATTTTCCTCTTCATTTTCCGGGTGATTATTAGTACGTTAATAGTTGAAACTTCCGAGAAACTCTTTCCAGAGTATCACTGAATATTCCTAAACTCTCTTTACATTATAATTTTATTTTCTCTTGTTTAGAATTACTGTTGTTACTGTTACTCTTAATTACGATTCATACACTGATTGTAATTCGTATGACGTTGTCAATAGATGTAGGTGGTTCACCACTTTATAAAACTCTGTTCATGGTAATATATCTTCTTTGGTTGTTGTGTTCAACACTTAATAACATCTACTGTGAGAATATAATTGTTATATATATATATTTTTTTTCTCTATATCCATGAGACATAGTTTATAACGATTTTAAACGAGGGCCCAATAAATTGGTTCAAAGATTTACTCCTATGCATATTATATATATATATATATATATATATATATATATATATATATATATATATATATATATATATATATATATATATATATATATATATATATATATATATATACATACATACATACATATATATAATATATTTATTTTAATGTCTATATAATGGACAAATTGGTTTCCCACAACTTATATACCTATATCTTTATCTATATATATATATATATATATATACAGATATATAATCATTATTATATTATATCTATATAGCTATATACATAGACATATATAGTATATATATATGCCTATATATATAAAGCTATATAAAAAAAAACTGTATTTATATTACAAATACACCACTCATATGTTAGGGCCCAAGCCCTAACATTCTTTATAGCTTTAGATTCACAGCAGGCGGCGGGCATGGGCGGCGGTGGCCGCAGAGACAGAGGAGCAGGGCCGGTGGTGGCCGCGGAGCGGCGGACAAGACCTGCGGTGGCCGCAGAGCGGCGGACGGATTTCGCAGTGGCCGCAGAGCGGCGGACAAGATCCGCGGGAGGCATAAGGGTTTGGAGGGGGGGAGATGTGGAGTGGGGCGGAGCCCCACCCACATTCCCACGACGTGGGGTGTGGGTGGGGCTCCGCCCCACTCCACACCTCCATATGTAATAACAACTTGCGGTGGGGTTTACTCCCCACCGCCCATATAAAATTTCGACTGTGTTTTTTTTTAATCCGCGGCTTACATGTTGACAGTCTTTCACCATTCGTTGGTTATTATCAATAATAATATATTAACAAGTATATATATATATATTTATATATATTCATATATAAATATATATATATATATATATGTATATATATCAACAATAATATATTTATATATATATATATATATTTCATATATATATATATATATATATCCCCTTTTTTTTTATATTGATATATAACAGTTATAATTACTTTCAATTACTCTATTATTTTCTAAAATGATAATTACTCAAAATGAGAAATATATATATATCTCTATATATATAGTTATAAATTATTTAGAGAAAAAAATACTCTTTATATACTTGTATAATTCCAATTTCTACAATTTCTCAAATTCACTACTCTATGCATTTTCTCCAAATCAACCTATTATAAAGAAATTGTCATAACAATTAGATATATATATATATATATATATATATATATATATATATGCCAATTTCACCAAATGGTAAATAGCTATCCCCTTATTTTAAGTATAAATTTCCATTTTCATAAACATATAAGACTTGTAAATTTACAAACAGATTATATTTACATGCTAGATTTCCTCTAATCCTTCTAAATTAACAGAATCCATTAAATATGGAGAATAACTCAAATATTTAAAACTGTCTTTTCCATTTTAATATTGAACTATAAAGAAAAATAGCATTTCAACCAGTGAAGCAATTCCAAACTTTCAAATGTAAACAACTCAGATTAATTTGCAAAAACGAATTTTTTTCTTTTCAGTAATACTTGAAACACAAAAATTGCTATTGAACAAAGATTACAAACATCAACTTAAATTTTAAGCACATTCATATTACAGCTTCTCAATCATGAACACCAACTTCCCAGATATGAACTTTCTCCTCCCAAACAGTAGACAACTGAAAACTATGACAACCAATAAAAGTCCAATAATAACAAGATCAGGGAGGTGATTTTCTTCACTCCCAGAATATCATTAATTTACAACATTAACAAGAGAGGTGTTCTCTCTTCATCTCTATGAAATGAACCAGGCCTAATTCTCATGACAAGAAGATAATCTGTTTCTTCATAAATAGCCAACCAGAAGCTCCAAGAGAAAAACCTGCGTATCAAAGACAAACAAAGAAGAAAATACCACTTGTCTAGCTCTCCTCCCTACCGTAGACCCGCAAGAGGGTCACCCCCGAGCTAGGGAGACCATACTCACACCTGGGTACTCAAACACTCCACTTCACAACAGAAACAACAACAATCCCAAAGCACACATACACCCGTGGCTATTTTACACAATACGGAAACTCAACTACAGTGAGTTTCATAAGGGGCAGGAGAGTGGATACACTCGACTCCAGAGTGTCACCCTGACAGATAAATGAACTCATATAAATTTCTCTTGGTCTCAACCAAGTGTGATCACAATTTGTAAGAAATCTGTATATGACTCTCAAGTCTAAAATACAGTCACAGATACATGCCCTCAAGGCTTTCAACATCCCAAAAGATGGAACAGGTATGCACCCGAGGAGGATCTCTCCTCCCCTACCCCAAACTTGATGAGCATTTCTCCCAAGTGGGAGACGCTCTGTCAAACACCCGACAAGAACCCCATAGAAAACAAATTTAAACACATATTTCACACACATTTCATACACATTTCAGTTCTACCAAAACAAAGGTAAAATTCAGACCAACCTTGCAAAGCCCTCCTGGAATGAAGTTGTTGCAGAGTCCACAGAGTTCACTTCCAAGCTTAGCCACCAACTCCCTCTCTCTTCTCTATCTTCCAAACTAACTTCTCTATTTTTGGTAAGGCCAAAATGAAAGATTTTCCCCAAAATTCAACTAACTCCCTCTCATCCCAAAATTTGAAAATAAATAACCCAAAATTCTCTTTCTTTCTAATTTTGAGAAATGGGGAAGTGACACTTGTCACCTCCTCACCCTTCCCAAAAATCACTATTCTGTCCAGGTGGCTTATGTCACTCTCCATTCCCAAGGGTACTCCTTATTCCTTTCATGTGACTCCACTTTCTCATGGGAAAAATAAAAAAAGAGTTAAATGGGAACAAGACAGGTGACCCATGCCTCTTTCTCCTTTCTTCACATGGGTGTCCCCATAGTACATGGGGGAATCTTACTAAAGAAGAGGTAACTTTTACTAATGGATGGCATCTCTTATCTAGGGGAAAGTAGAGGGGATGGGTTGAGTGTTGGTACAACCCATCATGTCCCCTCCTACCTCCAATTTTCGCCACTTAACTTCAGGGGAAGGTTAAGTTGACTAGATGGAGGTTACTCAAGGGTTACCCATGCCAAATGGGCCCCTGGACCCATGGGGTAGAACCCAGGGTCAATTTTAACCCATACAAGACACCCCAGGTCAAGGTAAAGCACAAGAAAAAGGGCCTCATAATTTAAATAAAAATAGAAATTTCAAATTCAATCTCTTAACAACACTTACTTATAAAAATAATGTTACATGAGGGTAACCTAACCCACTCGACCATACGAAAGACCACATTACATCATGACATCAAACACAAAGAGATCTTGGTTCTTCGTGGAACCAGATCGGCTTAACAGGGAATAACAATTAACAAGGTGTGGAATGATCTCCGAAATCTGTGGTTTGATTAGTAGTCCCTGCACACTCAATTACAAGATCAGTAACCACATAAATTCATCATAGCCGAAGCAACTTAAATAACACATGCATTCTCATGCCTTAGTACAATTTAACATAATTAAAAATCATATTACAATTTTCCATCATCCCTAATTCATTTTTCTGAAAAGTAACTTATCCAAACATCACCCAATTAGTTTTTCCGAAAACATAATAAAGTTAAATAGTCTGACAAATTTCGGGAACTGCTATCCCACAAATATGAAAGTAACAATAACAGTACTGTAAATAGTCATAACAACAGTAGTAAAAAGGGCGGTCCTCACATCCTCTCCCCCTAAGACGGTACTTCCTCCTGGAAGTCGTCAAAAAGGTGAGGATACAGGGTCTTCAATCTCTCTGCATCTTCCCATGTTGCAGTGACTTCGTCGTATAAGTCCCATTGGACTCTAACCTGGTCCAGCTCTCGACCTCGAAGGGCCAGCGTCCGTCGAGCCAATATGCGAATTGGCTCCAACGCCAGTTGTCCGTCTGCCTCTACCTGAAGAGCACTCCAATCCAACACATGAGATAAGTTAGAAATATATTGACGTAAAACTGATACATGAAATACATCGTGGATACGTGACAGGCTAGGTGGCAAGGCTAGACGATAGGCTACTGGTCCTATCCGCTCCAAGATTTCGAAAGGTCCTACAAATCGAGGTGCGAGTTTAGAGCCTTTTCCGTAACGTATTGGACTTTTGTGCGGCCGCACTCTCAAAAATACTCTTTCCCCCACAGAGAAGCTTCGGTCTGTCCTTTTAGCATCGGCATACTTTTTCTGCCTGTCCTGTGCTTCCAGAAGCCTCTGTCTTATCTGTTTAACTTGCAGTTCCATATTCTGAACTATCTCTGGGCTGATGACTGTTCTGTCCTCTATACGATCCCAACTCAAAGGTGTTCTGCATGGTCTGCCATATAATGCCTGGAAAGGAGGCATACCCAACGAGCTATGATGCCCATTATTGTAGGCGAATTCAACTAGATACAGGTACTCCTCCCATCTAGACTGGTGGTCCATCACATACATGCGAAGCATGTCTTCTAACACCTGGTTAACTCTCTCTGTTTGTCCATCGGTTTCCGGATGATATGCAGAACTGAAGTTGAGCTGTGTGCCCAACGCCTGATGTAAGGCTTTCCAGAACGATGAAGTGAATACGGAGTCTCTGTCAGATATAATGCGGCGAGGTACTCCATGAAGTCTAACAATCTGATCAAGAAACACCTTTGCCACTGATGGTGCATTGTATGTTGTACATATTGGTGAAAAATGCGCCACTTTGGTCAGCTTGTCAACTGTCACCATAATAGCATCATGGCGACGTGATGACATAGGTAGACCAACGATAAAATCCATAGAAATGGTATCCCATTTCCATTCAGGTATCTCGTGAGGGTACAACAGTCCCGCTGGATGCTGATGTTCGGCCTTGACCCTCTGACATTCCAGGCAACGAGCAACAAATTCGGCAATGTCACGCCTCATCCCAGCCCAATGATAAAGCTGTCGTAAATCAGCATGCATCTTCTTCACTCCTGGGTGTGCTGCGTAGGGTGCTCTATGAGCCTCTGATAGGATTACTGTACGAAGATTACCCGCATGGGGTACATAGATGCGTTGCCGATGTCGAAGCATTCCATCAGAATCAAGGGTAAATCCTGTAAATTTGCCCTCAAGGGCCTTCTGATTTAGTACTGCCTGCTGCACTTCAAGAAACCATTCGTCCTCCGGCAGATGCTGTAAGATGCGATCCTTCAAGTCCATCTTCAAGGTCAGGGTCTGGATCTCGTGGCGTCTTCGACTCAAAGCATCAGCGACCACATTCTCCTTCCCTTTTATATAATGGACATCGAAGTCATATTCGCATAGGAATTCCATCCAACGCCGTTGGCGGGCGTTCAAATTAGGCTGTGTAAAAATATACTGCAAACTATGATGGTCTGAATGGAGTTCAAAGCGTCGCCCTAAGAGAAAGTGTCTCCAGCGAACCAAGGCATGAACAACAGCTGCAAGCTCTAAGTCGTGCGTAGGATAGTTTAACTCATGTGTCTTTAGTTTCCGCGATTCGTATGCGATCGCTCGTCCATCCTGCATAAGCACGGCTCCCAAACCTTCTAATGATGCATATGTGCAAACTACAAACTCTTCCGAAGGATCTGGAACTGCTAAAATAGGAGCGCTCATAAGACGCTCTTTGAGGACTCCAAAAGCCTTTTCACACTGCTCGGTCCAAGTGAAACCCTTCCCTTTTCGCTGAAGGGAAGTAATGGGATGTGCTATCCTGGAGAAACCTTCGACAAACCGACGATAATACCCATCTAACCCCATAAATCTTCTGACCTCTGTCACGTTCGTGGGTGCCGGCCACTCCTGGATTGCTCTAATTTTAGATGGATCTACGGAGATGCCATCGCCTGATAAAATGTGTCCCAAATACTGCACCTCTGTCCTGAAGAAGGCACACTTCGTCAAGTTGCCATAAAGTTGCTGCCCTCGTAATTTCTGCAAAACTTGACGCAAGTGCTCTACATGCTCCTCCTCAGTCCGTGAATAAATCAGAATGTCATCTAGGAATATGATCACGAACCGGTCTAGGTATGTACGGAACACCCCGTTCATGAGACTCATGAATACTGCAGGAGCGTTCGTCAACCCGAAAGGTACCACTGTGAATTCATAATGGCCATATCTGGTTCGAAAAGTAGTTTTATGAATATCTGACTCCGTGATGCGCAATTGATGATACCCAGATTTTAGATCAATTTTTGAGAACACTCTGGCTCCCTGCATCTGATCAAAAAGGTCGTCAATCCTAGGTAGAGGATAACGATTCTTCACCGTCACCTTGTTCAACTGCCTGTAGTCCATGCATAGACGAAGAGACCCATCCTTCTTCTTCACGAAGATCACTGGTGCGCCCCATGGTGAAACGCTAGGTCGGATGTGTCCCTTCTCAAGTAATTCTTCCAACTGCAGCTTAAGTTCTGTGAGTTCATGGGTCGTCATTCTATAGGGTGCGCGGGATATCGGCTCTGCACCTGGCACTAAGTCAATGTGGAAGTCCACTTCTCTACGTGGAGGCATACCAGGTAATTCTGGCGGGAACACATCGGCAAACTCTCTAAGGATAGGGTGATCATCTAAAGTAGCCTCAGGTTCATCCTCTGCTCTATCACTGACTGTGATGGCAAACATCTGACATCCCTTCCGCATACAGCGCTTAAGCTGTTGTGCGGATATCATACGAACTGCCGTGGGCTTTTGAATGCCCACTATCTCAACCGACGAACCATGATCGTCTAAACAGCTAATCGTTCTCTGGCGACAATCAAGCTTGGCTCTATGTGCCGCAAGCCAATCCATACCCAGAACTACTCCGTAAGACCCTAATGGCATAATCCTAAGGTCGCACGTTGTGGTGAAGGGTCCCAATGTGATCTCACAGTCTTTAACCAAGGTATCTACTGACATCCTGGCCCCTGAGGCCAACTCAACTTCCCACCTAATGTCTTGCCTAGAAGCCACCAGCCTGCAACGCTCCACTAACGATGTAGACAAAAAGGAGTTAGTAGCTCCTGAGTCAAAAAGGATCGAGATGGGAAAGTCTCTAATCGTACCTACTGCCTCGATGACAGAAGCCTAAAAATCGGCCTGGCGGTTATCAACCGCTGCAAACATGTGGTGAGATCTGCCCACGTCACCTACGGTCTGCTCAGACCCTCCTGATCGGGGCTGACCCCCTGCAGTAAATCCCTGCGGACACTCTCTAGCCAGATGCCCTGCCCCACCACATACATAACATGGTCCTCTAACCTGTAACTGCCCTGACTGTGTTCTGCTCGATTGTTGTTGCCCGGTCCGTCCGGTGGATCCCTGTGAGCCTCTGTAAGACTGCTGGGACCTTGCGGGTCTTGCCGATGAACCCTGCTGTCTCTGATCCCTGCGTGGTCCCTGCTGCTGCCATCCACGGTTCTGTCCTCCCTGTCCCCTCTGTTGAAATTTGGATTTTTGCTGATGTTGCTATTGCTGTGGAGGCCTAGGAGGTAATGATGAAGGATTATATCCTCCTCTCTGTGTTGTGTTTTGAGGCCTTCGAAAATTCTGCTGTTGTTGGGGATTCCGTTCCTGGTACTGTGGGCGTGAATTCTGTCCTCGTCCCTGAATTTCCTCTGATATAAGGGCCTTTTCAACAGCCTCGCTCATGGTTTGGGGATTTGCCATACGAACTGGTCCTGCTATCCCATGATTTAGCCCCCTAATGAATTTGTGTATTAAGATTTTCTCGTCATGGAGGTAATCCGCATAACGAGAAAGCTCTATAAATCGGCTCTCATACTGAGTAACGGTGAGTCCCCTCTGCTGTAGATCATGAAACTCATCGATTCTGCGCTGTCTATAATGTTCGGACAAATACCGCGCATTGAAGCGCTCAATGAAGGTGTCCCATGTGAGTGTATCCACGGAGAGTCGGCGCTTGCACTCCTCTGTGCGCCACCAGGTGGCTGCTGCATCCCTAAGAAGATGAACTGCCACTCGTGCTTTCGTGTTGCTCTCATATGGTCGCAATGCGAAACACCTGTCTAAGCTAATTAGCCAAGCCTCAGCCACAGCTCCCTCTGTAGCTCCTGCGAAGGTGGGTGGGTTGAGCCTTAGTAGATCTCTGATAGGGTCCCCTCTGTCTCTAAGTCTCCCAAGTGGCTCTTCCACACCATCCTCATATACTCCATGCTGAACCTGTTCTTGTCTCAAAAGTCTCGGAGGACTCCTGCTCCGTGCTCGGGAGGCCGACCCTACCTCCTCTACTGTTGTGTCAGGAATCTCAACGAAGGGCTCCACACGTATCACCTCTAGTGGATCAACGCGGGGCTCCATACGTGGCTCAATACGTGACTCGGCACGTGGCTCCTCTCGCGGATCAACACGAGGCTCTATACGTGGCTCAGGAATCACTGGTGGTAACCTGTCTAACATAGTCTGTAGTGCCTGTAAGATCTGTGGACCTATATCTGTTACTGGTGTCGCCTGTGGTACTAGTGGTACTTGTGGTACAGGTGGTGCAGGTGGTGCTGCTGAATCTGCGGGTGCCAGTCCCTCGGCTGAGGAATCGCTGTGCACCTCGACTGACGCTGTGTGGCGTGATCGCGTTCGTCGAACACGTCGGGGAGGCATCCTACAAAACAAGGTAGAAACTAATTAGCCAAAGTTGTGGAATAATAACGTGCCCAAATACGCCCAGTGTTTACAAACTTGGCTCTGATACCAAATGTCATGCCCACATGTTCCTTGTGGTCACAACACACATCGCACGTGTCATAGCCACATCTGTCATGTGGTTATGACACGAGATATGAAAAACTTTTCTCACACTGTCCTAAAAACCCCTTTCGCATGCGTACGCATGCTCAACGGTGTTCTCTCATGGCGAAACACTATACTCATCGGCGGAATACAAGTACAATGGCGTGCAACCAGAAGCATATAGATCAACAAGAGGGTCTATACAACGCTGCTAACGTCATTGCAAGAGTGGGATTACCAAAGTTCTTAAATCGAATCCTCGGCAATGTTCGGTAGCAGAATGCCTTACGGCGTTAGTGGGAATTACGCTGCACTCATTTACGCCCGTGGTTCGCTGACAGAGGAACCACTCCCCACGACGCCTTGTTCCGACTAAACCGGCTAGTGATCTCCCTATTTAGTCATTTTTCAGCCAGGCACGGTTGTCTGTCTCCTCTCTTGTTCCCTGAAACATACTCCTCCTATGACTTAGCATTTTCAACAAGGCGGTTTGGTTGCCCTCTCTTCCCTTTCCACAAGTTCTTAAGTTGGATTATATCTTTATCGCCCTTACCTTAACTATCTCTTAGTTCATTTAGTGTGTTTATATTTCGGTCTCTCTCTCTCTTTCATTTTCTATGCTTTCGTTATGTGCATCCTGACCTTTCTTCATGATTTACGTCAATCAGGGTTATTACTGCAGCTATTGTTGATATTAAACCTAATTTCAGGATGATCTAGGTCACAAAGGCTGGTTTACTATTTCGCTGGACTCGGTCTCCTAATCTTCCCCGATCTAGGTTCCTCCTCTTCGTAAATACTTAGTCAACTTGTTCCTAAGCACAATTGACAGAAGGGTCCGTCAACTTAGTTCTCTTATCCCGTGTGAGAAATGTCGCGCATTTTCTCCTCTGTGTTTTCCAATGTTAGTTTTTCCTTCTTCGGAACCTCTTACAGGTTTACATATGAGATCGTTTGCTACAGTTGAGATTAATATGGCCACATGGATTGTTAGTGGTGGCTTCATAAGTTTATTTCCAGTGTTCTTTTGAGCAAAGAGTTGTGTAATTTTCCTCTTCATTTTTCGGGTGATTATTAGTACGTTAACAGTTGAAACTTCCGAGAAACTCTTTCCAGAGTATCACTGAATATTCCTAAACTCTCTTTACATTATAATTTTATTTTCTCTTGTTTAGAATTACTGTTGTTACTGTTACTCTTAATTACGATTCATACACTGATTGTAATTCGTATGACGTTGTCAATAGATGTAGGTGGTTCACCACTTTATAAAACTCTGTTCATGGTAATATATCTTCTTTGGTTGTTGTGTTCAACACTTAATAACATCTACTGTGAGAATATAATTGTTATATATATATATTTTTTTTCTCTATATCCATGAGACATAGTTTATAACGATTTTAAACGAGGGCCCAATAAATTGGTTCAAAGATTTACTCCTATGCATATTATATATATATATATATATATATATATATATATATATATATATATATATACATACATACATATATATAATATATTTATTTTAATGTCTATATAATGGACAAATTGGTTTCCCACAACTTATATACCTATATCTTTATCTATATATATATATATATACAGATATATAATCATTATTATATTATATCTATATAGCTATATACATAGACATATATAGTATATATATATGCCTATATATATAAAGCTATATAAAAAAAACTGTATTTATATTACAAATACACCACTCATATGTTAGGGCCCAAGCCCTAACATTCTTTATAGCTTTAGATTCACAGCAGGCGGCGGCCATGGGCGGCGGTGGCCATGGGCGGCGGTGGCCGCAGAGACAGAGGAGCAGGGCCGGTGGTGGCCGCGGAGCGGCGGACAAGACCTGCGGTGGCCGCAGAGCGGCGGACGGATTTCGCAGTGGCCGCAGAGCGGCGGACAAGATCCGCGGGAGGCATAAGGGTTTGGAGGGGGGGAGATGTGGAGTGGGGCGGAGCCCCACCCACATTCCCACGACGTGGGGTGTGGGTGGGGCTCCGCCCCACTCCACACCTCCATATGTAATAACAACTTGCGGTGGGGTTTACTCCCCACCGCCCATATAAAATTTCGACTGTGTTTTTTTTTAATCCGCGGCTTACATGTTGACAGTCTTTCACCATTCGTTGGTTATTATCAATAATAATATATTAACAAGTATATATATATATATTTATATATATTCATATATAAATATATATATATATATATATATGTATATATATCAACAATAATATATTTATATATATATATATATATATTTCATATATATATATATATATCCCCTTTTTTTTTATATTGATATATAACAGTTATAATTACTTTCAATTACTCTATTATTTTCTAAAATGATAATTACTCAAAATGAGAAATATATATATATATCTTTATATATATAGTTATAAATTATTTAGAGAAAAAAATACTCTTTATATACTTGTATAATTCCAATTTCTACAATTTCTCAAATTCACTACTCTATGCATTTTCTCCAAATCAACCTATTATAAAGAAATTGTCATAACAATTAGATATATATATATATATATATATATATATATATATATATATATATATATATATATATATATATATATATATATATATATATGCCAATTTCACCAAATGGTAAATAGCTATCCCCTTATTTTAAGTATAAATTTCCATTTTCATAAACATATAAGACTTGTAAATTTACAAACAGATTATATTTACATGCTAGATTTCCTCTAATCCTTCTAAATTAACAGAATCCATTAAATATGGAGAATAACTCAAATATTTAAAACTGTCTTTTCCATTTTAATATTGAACTATAAAGAAAAATAGCATTTCAACCAGTGAAGCAATTCCAAACTTTCAAATGTAAACAACTCAGATTAATTTGCAAAAACGAATTTTTTTCTTTTCAGTAATACTTGAAACACAAAAATTGCTATTGAACAAAGATTACAAACATCAACTTAAATTTTAAGCACATTCATATTACAGCTTCTCAATCATGAACACCAACTTCCCAGATATGAACTTTCTCCTCCCAAACAGTAGACAACTGAAAACTATGACAACCAATAAAAGTCCAATAATAACAAGATCAGGGAGGTGATTTTCTTCACTCCCAGAATATCATTAATTTACAACATTAACAAGAGAGGTGTTCTCTCTTCATCTCTATGAAATGAACCAGGCCTAATTCTCATGACAAGAAGATAATCTGTTTCTTCATAAATAGCCAACCAGAAGCTCCAAGAGAAAAACCTGCGTATCAAAGACAAACAAAGAAGAAAATACCACTTGTCTAGCTCTCCTCCCTACCGTAGACCCGCAAGAGGGTCACCCCCGAGCTAGGGAGACCATACTCACACCTGGGTACTCAAACACTCCACTTCACAACAGAAACAACAACAATCCCAAAGCACACATACACCCGTGGCTATTTTACACAATACGGAAACTCAACTACAGTGAGTTTCATAAGGGGCAGGAGAGTGGATACACTCGACTCCAGAGTGTCACCCTGACAGATAAATGAACTCATATAAATTTCTCTTGGTCTCAACCAAGTGTGATCACAATTTGTAAGAAATCTGTATATGACTCTCAAGTCTAAAATACAGTCACAGATACATGCCCTCAAGGCTTTCAACATCCCAAAAGATGGAACAAGTATGCACCCGAGGAGGATCTCTCCTCCCCTACCCCAAACTTGATGAGCATTTCTCCCAAGTGGGAGACGCTCTGTCAAACACCCGACAAGAACCCCATAGAAAACAAATTTAAACACATATTTCACACACATTTCATACACATTTCAGTTCTACCAAAACAAAGGTAAAATTCAGACCAACCTTGCAAAGCCCTCCTGGAATGAAGTTGTTGCAGAGTCCACAGAGTTCACTTCCAAGCTTAGCCACCAACTCCCTCTCTCTTCTCTATCTTCCAAACTAACTTCTCTATTTTTGGTAAGGCCAAAATGAAAGATTTTCCCCAAAATTCAACTAACTCCCTCTCATCCCAAAATTTGAAAATAAATAACCCAAAATTCTCTTTCTTTCTAATTTTGAGAAATGGGGAAGTGACACTTGTCACCTCCTCACCCTTCCCAAAAATCACTATTCTGTCCAGGTGGCTTATGTCACTCTCCATTCCCAAGGGTACTCCTTATTCCTTTCATGTGACTCCACTTTCTCATGGGAAAAATAAAAAAAGAGTTAAATGGGAACAAGACAGGTGACCCATGCCTCTTTCTCCTTTCTTCACATGGGTGTCCCCATAGTACATGGGGGAATCTTACTAAAGAAGAGGTAACTTTTACTAATGGATGGCATCTCTTATCTAGGGGAAAGTAGAGGGGATGGGTTGAGTGTTGGTACAACCCATCATGTCCCCTCCTACCTCCAATTTTCGCCACTTAACTTCAGGGGAAGGTTAAGTTGACTAGATGGAGGTTACTCAAGGGTTACCCATGCCAAATGGGCCCCTGGACCCATGGGGTAGAACCCAGGGTCAATTTTAACCCATACAAGACACCCCAGGTCAAGGTAAAGCACAAGAAAAAGGGCCTCATAATTTAAATAAAAATAGAAATTTCAAATTCAATCTCTTAACAACACTTACTTATAAAAATAATGTTACATGAGGGTAACCTAACCCACTCGACCATACGAAAGACCACATTACATCATGACATCAAACACAAAGAGATCTTGGTTCTTCGTGGAACCAGATCGGCTTAACAGGGAATAACAATTAACAAGGTGTGGAATGATCTCCGAAATCTATGGTTTGATTAGTAGTCCCTGCACACTCAATTACAAGATCAGTAACCACATAAATTCATCATAGCCGAAGCAACTTAAATAACACATGCATTCTCATGCCTTAGTACAATTTAACATAATTAAAAATCATATTACAATTTTCCATCATCCCTAATTCATTTTTCTGAAAAGTAACTTATCCAAACATCACCCAATTAGTTTTTCCGAAAACATAATAAAGTTAAATAGTCTGACAAATTTCGGGAACTGCTATCCCACAAATATGAAAGTAACAATAACAGTACTGTAAATAGTCATAACAACAGTAGTAAAAAGGGCGGTCCTCACAATAATATTTGAGTATACAACGTATACTCACGTTCTAGCATTTGAAAAGATACAAGAATGGAATCGAGGTATTCTCCCCCTCTCTATGTTGTGTAAACACCAATATAGACTAAAAGACAAGCTAGAATCCCAATCAAGATTTTTTTTTCTGATAACAAAATAATTTATCATCTATCGACCATTTCTTGTCGATAGTTTTTGACAAAACCTATGCTTAATTTATCTTGTCGGCAAATCAACAATTGTCAAGTCGAAACCAACTTAGATTAATTGGTCAAACACAACTTACCAAACTTGATGAGGGTTCGCTAAACTATGAAAGCATGAAACTTATATGACAACAACTAGTTCTTATTCATACATCTATTCTCTTCTCTCTGATGATTCTCTCCCTCTCTTTTCTCAAAGGGTGGAAAACATGTTTCCTGATTACAACTTGCATTCACCAAAGTGAGATTAGTGTATCGTTAGTCAATCCATAAACCTTATGAATAAATAATCATGACATCATATAATCACATGTCTAATTCTAAACATATAAACATAAACTCCTTATATCATTGATTTTTCCTCACATTTTCGCTTAACGTCAAATCATTAAATCATGCATAATTGTCATGCCCACATTTCCCATTTAGTCATGACATGCAACACATGTGTCATGTAGTCATGACATGAAATATCAAAAAATTTCCACGCATCCCTAGAAACCCCCTCGTACACATCAGCGTACTCGGTGGCAATACACATAAGGCGTAAACATGTCAATCAAATTCAGGGTACTGCGATCACATGCACGATCCTCTGCATGATGATAGCCGACTAAGGGGTTTAATGCGACACGGGAAGCATCGCCATTAGGGTTAGGATCGATTGATCGAAACCCTAAGTTTTCCTAAGTGAGTGATGGGATCTCGACATGAGTCGAAATCAAAAACCCTAATTCTATTGCATTTAATGATTAAATAACAACTTAATCAAAACTAGTTTGTGAAAATATTAAAATACCACTCAACAAAAGGATTAAATTGCTAAGAAAATTAACCCTAATTTCTAGGAAAATCTGACAAAATAACGCTTCTACGACGTGTATAAGAATTATTCTAATTAAGAAAGTTCTAACCAAAGGTTAACTAAGCTCACTAAAATTGATTAATTAAAATAATTATGCTAGGGAGAAATAATTGCCACACTAGGGTTCTCTAATTAATTAACTAGATTTAAATATTTAAATTAATAACCTACTTCGATAAAAATCCTAACATACAACTAAATCAATTAAATTGACCTTGTTAAAATACTATAGTAATAATAATTCACTTGTTACTTAATTTAAAATTAAGGTCCCCAATATAAAACAAATAAGATCCATTATAATGTCCTATAAATAATAGAATGTTTTCCCAAGTCTAATAATTCACTAAACTAAAACCTAACCCTTGATTAAATAAATAACAACATTAACATAATACACCCCAAAATAAAGTGGGTGGCTGGGTGGGAGCCTTGCCACCTCAGCATGAGGTGGCTGGGTGGGAGCCTTGCCACCTCAGCATGAGGTGGCAAGGCTGAGTTAGGAGAATAGGAAATAATGGTTTGGAAGGGCGAGCGGTGGCATGAGCTGACATGACAATGGCACTTATTCCTTTGAGTGATTCAGAGTGATCGAAGTTGGAAATCATTCAACATAAGGGTTTCAAAAAGTTTCCGGCAGTAAGTTATTAGGGCTGGCAATAGTTCCTCTCAGCATTCTCCCCACTGGTTTTAAATTTATGCCTACATACTTTTTCATCATTATCTCTGTGGACGCCATTTGGTGTGGCAAAATGGATACGCCAGTTCGCTTAACCAGCCGGAAGAGGCAGATGGCCTTCCTCGAAGCCATTACTCACCTTCGTTTACAGAGAATGATGCGCATGTCTAATGCTCTGATGGTGGGGGTGGTGAAGTTGGTACTGGGCAGGGTGTTTTTGGAGAATCGAGAACACTATCAGGTAGATACAGATATTTCTTCTCGGGTCTTGGCAATGTTGCTCGAATTGGGGATGGACAAACAAGTGGCGAAGTCCATTATGTAGGGTGTCTTCAATGCGGAGCATCTTGGGGATCTAGAGGTATCGCTGCAGATGGCCAGCCCTAGGTCTTGCATCCCACGTCTGAAGGATTGGAATCTCTTTGAAGACCCTGGCGCTGTCATTAAGATCTTATCCCTTCATCCTGGACATCAAAGGTTTTGATCTGATATTGCTGAAAGATCAAGCGGCAATGGCAGTAAGCTTCCTTAAAAAGGCTCTGGGTCTGGAGGTGGTCGATGGTCTCAGCTGGATGGAAGACTTCTGCAGGCTACTTGCATCTATATATATCTAGTTTTGTCTACTTCCCCTGCTCCATTTTGTATAGCTGGAGCTTCGAATAGATAGTTTAGGAATAAGTTAGTCTCCTCTGTCGATTAGTTATGTGACCCTGCGAGGTCTTTTTCCTGGTTTATCAGTTCGTATAGGCAGATTGATAGTCTCAGGCCAACCATGAGAAGGCTGATGATATGTACCCTCTTTTGATATCTTTTAATATAATACTGTTATTACGAATAAAAAAAAATACACCCCAAAATAAAATTAAAATAACTTACCTAAGGAAATAAAGTGCACCCATCTCCACAAATAAACTAAAATTAAAATGAATTCCCAACTCAACAAAAGAACTGATTTAAAATCCTAAATAAAAGAAAGGAAAATAAATTCCCTCACAAGTAAAATAAATTTTAAAATCCAAAAAAAACCCTAAATGGTTGCACAATAAAAAAATAATATCCTTATGAAAAAGAACCCTAACCCTAATTTGTTTTCTCTTTTTCTTTTCTCCATTTTGTTTTCTCATTTCTTTGTTGTTCTCTCTTCTTGTGTTGCAGGTCAAAAATGGGCAACCATGGAGGAAGTTTCCACGGAGGTATATACATTATATATACACGTATAAGAAAACTCTTTTTTTAGCATATATATATACTAGTAATAAACTAGAGATAAATTTTACTTCTGCAACCAAAAGGATTAACGTATATATATTAACAATAATGTAGGTTACAATGCCAAAGCGGGCCGAATGGTTGAATAAGGGCGACGAATAGGTTAAGAGGAGACGCGTCAGAAATCTCACGGTACGCAAGTTAAATGTGGGACGGTCGTACGACAGCCGCCATATTTTTTAGGTTTTACCCCCTTTTTTTTACGCCATAAAAAACATTTTGAAAATAGTAAGAGGGGGGGCGGTGGGGAGCAAACTCCCCACCCATCCCCCACCGCAAGGTGGGAGATGGGTGGGGGGTTCGTCCCTCCCATGCATTTCCTTAAAAGAAATGCAACCAAAAAAATTAAACAGGAGGGTTGGGGGCATCGGCCCCCAACACAAATTTAACACTCCAATTTTTTTTGTTTATTAGTCGGCTTGCTAAACAACAATGAAATATATAAAAAAAATGTTTATATATATAATATGGGATGTTTACTCAATTTGCTCACAGCCAATAAACATTATATATATATATCAGCCAATAAGGTATTTGATATATATGTACACAGTCCTTTTCCCAGTCTTTCTAAATTTTACAGCAAACAACAATTTTTAGAAAGACTGGGAAAAGGACTGTGTATATATATATTTCTGTATAGACACACACACACACACACACATATATATATATATATAATATCAAATACCTTATTGGCTGATATATATATATATTGGCTGTGAGCAAACTGAGTAAACATCCCATATTATATATTTATATATATTAGCCAATAAGGTATTTGATATATATATAATGTTTATTTGTTGTGAGCAAACTGAGGAAACATCACATATTATATATGTATGTGTGTGTGTGTATAGAAATATATATATACACAGGCCTTTTCCTAGTCTTTCTATACATATTTATATATATAATTTCCTCAATCACATAGAATATCTCCTTTTGCAAAAGTAAACTTTCAGTTAAATCAAATGAAAATATATTTATTTAATTGCACATATATATATGATTAAATATATACATTTATGAAAATATAAACCGGAATGTAACAACAATTAAAATTTTCTCTTTCTTTTTTTTTTGTAAACAAATTTTAAGCTACAACTATCATTTTTTTTAACTTTACATAAGTAACCAACCACTAGTTTTACTCAGCAATAATCTTTAGGTAGTATTATAACATTTTTCTTTTTTTTGTACAACTCTATATTTAGACATCAACATAAAAGATACATTTTTTTTTTGAAAACAAATCAGCGACATCCTCACAACCATAAAATAAAAACCAACAACTTACATTTATTTTTACAACCTCAATAAGATGGAAAATGAAATAAAAATTTATTTATACAAAACATCTTAGAGAGAGTATTTTCTCTTCTTCCTTTGAAACAACTATACAATGGCTCTCAAGTAGCCAATACAACAATGAAGATAAACTAAAACATTTACTTCAATCTCCAAAGCCAAGAATATACCTGCAAGAACCAAACAAGGGAGGGAAACAAGCCATGCAATACCACTCTCCTCCCTACTATAGACTCACTAAAGAGTCACCCCTAAGTTTGGAGGTCATCCACACACAAGGTTTTCTTCACACCAAAACATAACAATAAACCAACCAACAAAACAAGAAGAACACCCATGGTTTAACACATCACAAAACTCATAAAAATGAGTTTGAAGGGGTAGGGGAGTGGGCATCACTCACTCAAGAGGCCACTCCAATATCTCAAAATAAACTCAACACAAACAAGGCCTCAAGCCCAAGTATTTATACCAAGAATCACATATATTTCTCCATGGCTCTTAAGCCATACAAATTACTCATACTCATAATCTTGCCCTCAAGGCCAAAATACCAACATTAGGAGGTGACCTCGAGGAGGTTCACTTCTCCCCCACCCCACACATGTTGAGCATTTTTACCAAATGGAGAGGCTCTTACAAACACCCTCAAAACCCCACAACATCAAGAACAAAACACTCACAAGCAAACACACAAGTAAAGTAAATACACAATGAAAGGCATCAAGCCTTGAATCCTACCTTAATAAGCCCAATAATGGTAGGTAGTTGAAGTAGATCCCTTCCATCTCCTCCTCCAAGTCCTTCTGCAAATGTACCTCCAAAAATCCCTCTAACTCTCTCCCCAAATTCAAAATAAAATGAAAAATGTAATGAAATCAACAATCCTCTCCCTCTCTTCAAGAGGGACTAAAATAGGCTCTCTTCATGAGCCCTGAGGAATGAGAAGGTGACACATGTCACCTTCTCCTTCCTCCTCACATCCACTTGAAAACTTCATGGAATGTGGGTGTGACACATGTCACCCTCCCATTCCACCAAGTCTTGCCCCCTCCACTTGTACTCTCTCACACATGTGTGAGAGCAAGGTGGAGCCCAAAAAGGTTGAGGGTAACACAAGTGTCCCAATCCTATCCTCCCATGAAAGCCCACAAAACCCAAAGGTACTCTCACCAATGTGAGAGAGCCTTAGAGTTGGGTCCTCCACAATTAGGGGTCTTGAAGACTCCCCAAGCCTTCAATGCAAGGTACTCCAATTCTTGGAATGAGGTGTAGATAATGTTGAGTGTTTGACCCAACCTTCCACTCCTCCCCAAACTTCAATTTTCGTCACTTCACTTCAGGGTGAAGTTTAAGTGACCATATGAGAGTTATCCTAGGGATAGACAAGCTCAAATGGTCCCTAGAACCTAGGGGTACAACCCAGGGTCACTTTTAACCTATTTTGAGCACCTTAGGGTGTATAAAATCACATGAAAAGGGGTCACAAAAATTAAAACAAAAATAAAGTCAAATAAACATTACACATTCACAACACTATAAAAAAATCAACTGAAAAAGGGTAGACCTAGCCTGCAAGACACCATACACAAACATTACGAAAATTTCATCATGCATTTACACAGTTGATCTTGGTTCCTCTTGGAAGTAGATCGATTCAACACGGGATTTCACAAAATGTGTTGGATGATCTCTGATTTTTCATGGCTTCAAAAAATCACCTGTGCACTTAAACAAAAGAATAATCCAACATGTATATCATAGCCAAAGCAAGGAAAAGCATACAATCACACCATCACATAATCAATTACAAAATCATAAAAAAAACACATCATAATTAGATTCATAATTTGCATATCTATAATTCATCTCAAGATAAAAATCGCATATTAAATCTATAACATAATCTCACAACTAGTATCTCTAATGGAATTGGAATGCATATCACATGTCTAATCATCATCAGTGAATAAAAATTAAGATCTAGTCTCATCAAAACATACTAAGCATAGCTAACCAAAATAAAGAAGTATAGTCTAGAAGGTCTACATATCAGGCTCAATAGTCCCCAAATGTATAAAATGTCACTAACAGTAATATAAAATGAGCAAAAATAAGAGAGTGAAATAATAGGCCTCACATCCTCCCCCCTAAGACTATACTTCCTCCTGGAAGTCATCAAAGAGGTGAAGATAAAGTGTCCTCAATCTACCTGCATCCTCCCATGTCACCGTGACCTTATCGTACATGTCCCACTGAACCCTAACCTGGTCCAGCTCTTGACCTCGAAGGCCGAGCGTCTAATGAGCCAATATGTGAATTGGATCCAAAGCCAGCTATCCATCTGCCTCTACTTGTAGAGCATTCCAATCCAATACATGAGCTAAATCAGATATGTCACGCTGCAAAATAGATACATGAAATACATCGTGGATGCGCGACAGGCTAGGTGGCAAGGCTAGATGGTAGGCTACGAGTCCTATCTGCTCCAAAAATCTCAAAAGACTCAACAAAATGTGGTGCGAGATTAGAGCCCTTTCCATAATGGATTGGACTCTTGTGTGGCCACACTCTCAAGAATACTCTGTCACCGACTGAGAAGCTCTGATCTAATCTCTTAGCATTGGCATACTTCTTTTGTGAATCATGTGCCTCCTGTAGTCTCTGTCTAATCAAGGTCACCTACTGCTCCATATCCTATACCAACTATGGCCCTATAGCAACCATGTCCTCTATCCAGTCCCAACTCAATAATGTCCTGCAAGGTCTGCCATATAAGGCCTAAAAAGGAGGCATACCCAACGAGCTGTGATGCCCATTATTGTAGGTAAACTCAACTAGATACAGATACTCCTCCCATCTAGACTGGTGATCCATAGCATACATATATAGCATATCCTCTAGAACCTGATTCACCCTCTCCGTCTAACCATCTGTCTCTGGGTGATAAGCTGAACTGAAGTTGAGCTGCATGCCCAATGCCTGTTGTAATGCCCTCCAAAAAGTAGATGTGAACACTGAGTCTCTATCAGAAATGATGCGGCGAGGTACCCCATGTAGTCTAACAATCTCATCCAACAATACTCTCGCCACCGATGGTGCATTGTACATCATACGTATAGGTGAGAAATGTGCCACCTTGGTCAACTTGTCAACTGTAACCATGATGGCATCATGGCGATGAGATGACATAGGAAGACCAACAATGAAATCCATGGAAATGGTGTCCCATTTCCACTCAGGTATCTTGTGAGGCTATAAAAGACCTGCTAGATGTTGTTTCTCGGCCTTGACCCTCTGGCACTCAAGGCAATGAGCAACAAACTCTGTAACTTCTCATCTCATACCTGCCCAATGGTACAACTATCGCAAGTCAGCATGCATATTCTTCACCCTCTCAAATCCACACTCAAGTTCAAGGTCAGGATCTTGTGGTGCCTTCAACTCAATGCATCAGCAACCAAGTTCTCCTTCCCTTTGATGTAGTGGACATCAAAGTACTCACAAAGAAACTCCATTCAATGCCGCTGGTGGGCCTTCAGATTTGGCTATGTGAATATGTACTGAAGACTGTGGTGATCAGAATGAAGGTCAAAGTGACGACCCAAAACAAAGTGTCCCCAACGAACAAGAGCATGAACCACTACTGCGAGCTCTAAATTGTGAGTGGGGTAGTTCAACTGATGGGACTTGAGCTTTCGCGACTCATACGTAATCGCTCTACCACCCTACATAAGCACGACTCCCAAACCCTCTAGTGATGCATTAGTACAAACCATGAAATCCTCCGCTGCATCAGGAACCACTAAGATGGGAGCGCTGGTAAGATGCTCCTTGAGGACCCCGAAAGCCCTCTCGCAATCTCAATCCAAGTGAAGCTCTTCCCTTTCTGCTGAAGGGAAGTGATGGGGTGTGCTATCTTGGAGAAGCCCTCTACGAATCTGCGGTAGTAACTGGCTAACCCCATGAAACTCATGACCTTTGTCACACTCGTGGGTGCTGGCCAATCCCTGATAGCCCTGATCTTTGATGGATCTATGAAGATATCATCACCGGACAAGATGTGCCCCAAATACTGCACCTCAGATCTGAAAAAGGCACACTTCGCCAAGTTACCAAAAAGTTGTTGCTCTCTCAAGCATTGCAAAACCTGACGTAAGTGCTCCTCATGCTCCTCCTTGGTCCACAAAATCATCAAGGAAAATGATCATGAATCAATCCAAGTAAGTATGGAACACCCCGTTCATGAGACTCCTGAACACTGTAGGGGCGTTTGTCAAGCCAAAGGGTACCACAATGAACTCATAGTGGCATAACGAGTCCAGAAAGCGGTCTTATGGATATCCGCCTCTGTGATGCATAATTGATGATAACCAAACTTCAAGTCTATCTTAGAGAACACTCGGGCTCCCTGCATCTGGTCAAAAAGATCATCAATCCTAGGCAGAGGATAACGGTTCTTCACCTTCACCTTATTAAGCTACCTATAATCCATGCACAGACGGAAAGACCCATCCTTCTTCTTCACGAAGATGACCGGTGTGCCCTACGGTGAAACACTAGGTTAGATGTGCCCCTTCTCAAGCAACTCCTCTAATTGCAACTTGAGCTCCGTGACCTCATGTGTTGTCATCCTGTAGGGTGCATGAGACACTTGCTCGGCTCCCAGCACTAGATCAATGTGGAAGTCTACCTCTCTACAGGGTGGCATACTTGGTAATTTTGGTGGAAAGACATCAGCAAACTCCCTCAAGATAGGATGGTCATCTAATGATGCCTCTGGCTCATCCTCTGATATGTCGCTAACCGTAATGGCAAACAACTGACATCCCTTCCACATGCAGTGCTTAAGCTACTGAGTGGATATCATATGAACTGCCTTGGGCTTCTGAATGCCCACTACCTTGAGTGTTGTGCCATGATCATCTACGCAACTAATTTCCTTTCGACGATAATCTAGCTTGGCTCTATGAGCCGCAAGCCAATCCATGCCTAAAACTACACCATAGGATCCTAAGGGCATAACCCTATGGTCGCATACTGTAGTGAATGCCCTTAAAGATATCTCATACTCCTGAACCAAAGCATCTACTAACATCTTGGCCCCAGTGGCCAACTCAACCTCCCACCTATCGCCCTGCCTAGGGGCCGCCAACCTGCAACGGTCCACTAACGATGGAGATATAAATGAATCAGTAGCACCAGAGTCAAATAAAATAGAAATGGTGACATCCCCAATCATACCTACTATCTTGATAACTGAGGCTTGGAAGTCGACCTGGCAGTTATCAACCGCTGCAAACATATGGTGGGACTTACCCACATCTCCTACTGTCTGCTCTGATCCTCCTGCACGAAGTTGTCCCCCTATCGTAAATCCCTGAGGGTACTCTCTGGCTAAATGTCCTGGCCCACCACAAACATAGCATGGGCCCCGAGCCTATACCTATCCAGTTTGTGTCCTACTACTCTGCTATTGTCCAGTCTGAACCATGGACCCCTAAGAACCTCTGTATGACTGCTATGATCTAGCGGGTCCTGCAGGTGGTCCCTATTGTCACTGATCCCTACATGAACCCTACTACTGCCAGTCATGATTATGTCCTCCTTGTTCCCTCTACTGGGGCCTAGACCTCTGCTGATGTTGCTACTGTTGTGTAGGCCTAGGAGATAATGGTACAGAACTAAATCCTCCTCTTTGTGGTGGTGGTGGTCGACAAAATTTTTGTTGTTGCTGCTACTGACCACAATCCTGAAACTAGGGATGTGAACCCTAACCTTGTCCCTGAATCTCCTCTGTGATGTATGCCTTCTCGGTAGCCTCACTC
The DNA here is from genome assembly GCA_027924645.1 of Cunninghamia lanceolata. Classification (NCBI taxonomy): domain Eukaryota; kingdom Viridiplantae; phylum Streptophyta; class Pinopsida; order Cupressales; family Cupressaceae; genus Cunninghamia; species Cunninghamia lanceolata. The sequence continues at coordinate 21,324,071 of BSBN01001965.1, forward strand.
ATGGTCTGGGGATCTACCATGCGCACTGGTCCTGATATCCCCTGATTCAAACCTCTGATAAATTTGTGAACCAGAAGTTTCTCATCATGGAGGTACTCTACATAACGTGACAACTCAATGAACCTACTCTCATACTGTGCTACAGTAGATCCTCGCTGCTACAAGTCGTGGAACTTGTCAATCCGACACTACCTGTAGTGATTTGACATATAACGCGCATTAAAGTACTCAATGAAAGTGTCCCATGAAAGAGTATCCAAAGATAGGTGGTGCTTGCACTCCTCAGTGTGCCACCATGTCGCCATTGCATCTCTCAAAAGGTGAACTGCCACACATGCCTTTCTGTTGCCCTCATAAGGATGCAACACAAAGCACTTGTCTAAACTGATAAGCCAAGCCTCAGCCTCGGCTCCCTATGTGGTCCCTATGAAAGTGGGTGGATTAAGCCTAAGTAAATCTTTGATGGAGTCCCCTCGGTCTCTATGTCCTTTGATAGGCTCATCCACACCATAATCATAAGGCCCGTGATAAACCTGCTCTATCCTCACAGCCTCCTCTTGCCTCGCATGATGCAGAGGGTTCCTGGTACGAGCTCTGTAAGTTGAATTGACCTCCTATGTTGTGGTGATAGGTATCTCTACATAAGGCTCTACACGTGGTGCCACTCGCGGCTCAGCACGGGGCTCTACACATGGCTCTACATGTGACTTAGCACGTGGCTCCTCATGTGGCTCCTCTTGGGAATCAACATGGGGCTCGACACGTGGCTCAATACACGACTCTACTGCGGGTGGTGGTAACCTCTCTAACACTACCTGTAATGCCTGTAAGATCTGTGGTCTGATATCAGGTGCGGGTGGTGCCTGTGGTGTTGGCAGTCCCTGACCCTCAGCTAATGAATCACTATGTACCTCCACAGACGCAGTGGTGCATGAACGTGCTCACCTCATCTTGGGTGGCATCCTACAAGAACAAGGTATTCATGAATCAGATGAATTGGCAGAATAACAATGTGCCCAAATAAGCCCAGTGTTTAAACTCGGGCTTTGATACCAAATGTCATGCCCACATTTCCCATGTAGTCACAACATGCAACACATGTGTCATGTCCACATTTGTCATGTGGTCATGACACGAAATATCAAAAATTTTCCACGTATCCCTAGAAACTCCCTCACACGCATCAGCGTGTTCGGTGGCAATATGCATAAGACGTAAACATGTCAATCAAATTCAGGGTACTGCAATCACATGCGATATCCCCTGCGTGATAATAGCCAACTAAGGGGGTCAATGCAACATGGGAAACGTCACCATTAGGGTTAGGATCGATTGATCGAAACCCTAATTTTTCCTAAGTGACTGACAGGATCTCGACATGAGTCAAAATCAAAACCCTAATTCTATTGCATTAAAAGATTAAATAACAACTTAATCAAAACAACTAGTTTGCAGAAACATTAAAATACCATTCAACAAAATGATTAAATTGCTAAGAAAATTAACCCTAATTCCCAAGAAAATCTGACAGCATAACGCCTCTAGGGCATGTATAAGAATTATTCTAATTAAGAAAGTTCTAACCAAAGGTTCACTAAGCTCATTAAAATTGATTAATTAAAATAATTACACTAGGGATAAATAATTGCCACACTAGGGTTTTCTAATTAATTAACTAGATTTAAATATTTAAATTAATAACCTAGTTCGATAAAAATCCTAACATACAACTAAATCAATTAAATCGACCTTGTTAAAATACTATAGCAATAATAATTCACTTGTTACTTAATTTAAAATTAAGGTCCCCAATATAAAATAAATAAGATCCATTATAATGTCCTATAAATAATAGAATGTTTTCCCAAGTCTAATAATTCACTAAACTTAAACCTAACCCTTGATTAAATAAATAACAACATTAACATAATACACCCCAAAATAAAATTAAAATAACTTACCTAAGAAAATAAAGTGCACCCATCTCCACAAATAAACTAAAATTAAAATGAATTCCCAACACAACAAAAGAATTGATTTAAAATCCTAAATAAAAGAAGGAAAATAAATTCCCTCACAAGTAAAACAAATTTTAAAATCCAAAAAAAAACCTAAATGGTTGCACAATAAAAAAATAATATCCTTATGAAAAAGAACCCTAACCCTAACTTGTTTTCTCTCTCTTTTTCTTTTCTCCATTTTGTTTTCTCATTTCTTTGTTGTTCTCTCTTATTGTGTTGCAGGTCAAAAATGGGCAGCCATGGAGGAAGTTTCCACAAAGGTATATACATTATATATACACGTATAAGAAAACTCTTTTTTTAGCATATATATATATGTTGGGTGAATATTTTGTCTTTAACTAACTGAAGGCAAAATGGTAACCACAGTGTAATGAGATAAATCTCTTCTCTCAGCAAGGGGAGGTTCCCTATTAACTATTACAAACTTATTTACACTAAATACTAACTTCGGGGTGAGACCATATCATTCATTTCTCTTTTTTCAGAAATAATGTTTACAATATAAAAGAGCACTTTTACAATACAAATTTGAATAACCAAGAAACCCATGAGAGCACAAAGTCTATCATTGCTCCTTTTATTGATTTACAATTGAGAACTAAGTAGGATAAGGTGCAGCTCAAAGTCTTCACAGAATGCTACGATAAAACATACGATCACAAAAGATAATAGTAGTTCAAAGTCTTTCTAATATCTTTTACTTCAAAACATAAAATCACAAGCCAAAGATAATTGTTGTAGCACAAAGTCTCCAAAATCAGCTTTAGAACATCTCCCAGATTATTCACACTCACACTACAATTTGATCAAGTAGATAAGATAGTATAAGGAAAATGACATAAGAACAATTTCCAATACGCGGCAAGTTATTCCAATGCAAAGATTGAAAGATCGCTTGCTTTTCTATTCACTTGATAAAATATGATTTACAATTTGAACACAAAGTCTCAAAATGCTCTTCAATTTGGCAAAGTTTCGCTTCAATAACTAAAAGATCCTAATTACAATGGGGGTCCTCTTTATTTATAAGAGAAATCGAGAGCAAAAATAGGAAAAGAACAACTAACTATGACTTATTCAACAAAAGAATCCTTTTTGATTTGGGACTTCCTATGTTTTTACATGTAATTATATATGAAAAAAGTACATGTAAATATGTCCAAAATTATTTCAAAAGTACATCTGAAAAATATAAAATAAACTAAGTAATGAAAAAGCTGCTTCAACTTGCACTGCCTTCTTTCTTCACGTGGCAATCATACATAGTGAACGCTGCTTGCATCCCAAGATTGTCCGGACTAACTGTGTTCTTGAAAATCATCTAGGCTCTGACAATTGCATCTCTGATCGTGGTAATTGATTTTGCATGGCTAGTTAACCTGGCCTTTAGATTATCCAAAGTTAACTGGTTATCAAGAATATTATCGACGGAGGCTGTTCAAAATGTTTTATCCTCAAACTCCTTCTAAAACATATTCTCAAATTCTTGGATCATCTCTTCAGCAGAAAGAAATCGATTATCCTGTGACACCAAATTGCATGGCAGCTCCTCCAACTTGTACAAGAGACTAACATCACTTTGGTCACTCAGCTTCCTTGCAGTTTCTAGGTCATTGATCAGATCCTTCAACACACGGCTCTGATATGTCAATGCCTCCTTAGTCTCAGTATATGAATCCCTATTTGGAATGACACCAATTGATATCCAAGCACTTATTTTCAACTTCCTCATTTCTACCCACTTATCATGATTCTATTCTAAACGCTCAATATCCTGAGAAATAACATCAATCAAATCATCAAGTTCTACCCTGAATTTCTCCATTTTGCTTGTTTTCTCAGGTAGCTCTGTAAGAAGAGAGATTATGTAACATCCGTAACTGATTTAACTTGAAAACTAGGTTTTAACATAGGTATAATTTTTTTTTTGTTTGCAATCAAATATAATTCACTACTATCAAGTATAACATTTTTCACTTTAACAATAAACATGATTTCATTTTTCACAAAGCTGAAAGAAATGATAAGTCATAAACATTTTGTTTTCTCACAATTTGAAATATTCTTGAAACAAATACAATATTGGAAACATACCATTATCACCGCATCTCGATTGTCGACCCATCACATTCAAGACTCGGCAATCCTCAATATTTGGAAGAGAAAGTATCTTCAAGGAGCTTAACCTCTAACCACAGACCGTCGGTCTCCTGCACTCCTTCCTAACCGGAAGTGGCCCTACCCTACTCAAGAGGATAGACTTAAGATAACCATTGGTTTTCAAGATAATAGCGACACAAGAATCATCGCATGCAACTTAATTAAGACACAAATTGCGGGTTTCCCATCCTTATCTTTTCATTTCAAAAGCATGACGGTTTTTGACTAAGAATAAATCCTTATACTTCAACTCTACACCTCCTTCCAAATCAAATGGTTTCACATGGTTCAATGAGGTAAGAGTAATAAAATAAGATATTATAAAGACTTAGAATCTATCTTAAGACACTAGAGATGAGCAAACACATTTGTCGACCTCTAATTGAAGATCTAAAATCGAAATAGAAACTAGCTAATTACATTTGTCGACATTCAATGTCTTGTTTTCAGGATCTTTATCTATTTGAACAGAGAGATATTTAGAAACCTTATCCTCCTCTGGTTTGAGCTGGTATTACAATCATATAAGAACAACTCAATGCATACATCCTTACCAACACCTAGTAAAATCTCGTTCACAACTTGCATCATGCATTTATCAGCATTGGTGTATAAATACATTTGAAAACTGTGTTCTATGATTATTATGGTCTCGTTCATGATATATAATGATATCATTTTCTGAGAAGACAGCATGGTTTCATATTTTGAGAAGGCAACAAAGATACGTATTCCTTGTAAACAACCCACACTCTGAGCTTATAGTAAGATGACGTTATTTGCATATCCTTTTCATTGTAAGACCTTACACTAGTTTAATCCTCCAACACCACTGCCCAGTAATATAACACACAGGCTGTCTAACAATCATAAACTATGTCGAATCATGAAAGAAACTTAGGCTTACACCTATCATTAATCCTACTCAGTGGCGAAGGACAGGAAAGCTCTTTACTAAGAAACTAATGTTTTCTTAGAAGACAAACTTCACTCGGATATATAGTAAAATAACATGGTTATCATTATCCTCTACGTTGTATGATTCCTACACTAACATTGCAGAAATAAGACACAAATATTGATCATAGACTGCGCAAAAAGAGAGAATGGAAACCTGTCGATGGACTTAGAGATCCGCTGTTGCTAGCTCGTCCTCACTGAGCTCTCAGCGACGTCCGCAAGTTTCTTCCTTTGACTCAAGACTCACAGCACTCTCCTATCCATGTTCTCCTCAGAAAAGACATGCTTCCTCTCTGGTTTTCTGATTTCTTAACAACAGACAACTAATAACTCAAGACTACCCACGGCAAGGAGATTAATTACATTTTTCCTCACAATTTCTATTTCTAAAACAATAGAAAACTCCTACAAAAAGCCCCCACGACGATGGAGCATAATGGCATTTAACTCATGGTTTCACTTTCTTCTAAACAGAATAACCACCTCCTCCGACTGCCCAAGGTGAAGAAGCATTAATGCATTTACTCTGCCATCCCATGCCTAAACACAAGGAGGTCGATTTAATTGCATGCTTCCTGACTTCCTTACTTGCTGCGACCACTAACAAGATGGAGGTTCCTTTGGCGACATGGCTGTTAGTGGACATAACAACCTCGTCCACACACTTGAGCATCAAGGCTTCTAATCCTTAGAGTTTGCAACTAAAAACTGAATTGTGGAGTTAAGCTCTAACAAGGTAGTAGATAATAAATGCATTAAGTATCTCTATGGTCGAATAAGAGAAAGAAATAAAGACCAACTTAATAAAGAAACTAAAGGTTAGATCAATAATATCTCACGATCTAAGCTAGAAGAAAAAGACTCATTCCAAATAATGACCAAAACAAAATATTACACGCTATGGCTTCAAATTCAACATCCGTCGATTTTCAAAAAAGAATAAATTCACAACACATGATCAACACGTTTTTACGGCAATCACGACGGATTAGGCGTAATGCAAAACAAGTTTTCTAAATTGTTTGATGCACAAAAATGACTTCTCGTGTATTTTGACTACGAGACGCGACTCACAAATCTGCCACAAATAAGTTTATTTATTTACCTACAAACGAAATATTAATCATCTATATAAGACGACTCGCTTTGGTGGACTTGCGACAACAACGTCAATTTCCAAAATTCTATATGACGACTTACAAAAAGGTGTTAAACCTTATCTTCAGATGTCGACATCTAGTCTTAAACTATCTCAGTCGTAAACATGACTAAATTTAAGGCTTCAAGGTTTATCTACCTACTTGGCGTTTTCAGTAACAAACACCCATGGTTAATTTCCAGAGTCTATACTCTCTCTCAAAGATACTTTCTCTTCCTGTCGAACATGGTCCACCTGTTCCTACAATGATAGTCTCACATACAATTTTTGTGGTCAAAGCACCTATATTCCAAATCAAAGCATAATATATCCAATCATTTTCTCCTAACAAAAAGGCATTTTAGTTTATAATATCACATTGACATTAATCAATAGATTCCAAAATTTCATAGAACTAACTTTGTCTATTTACATCACTAGTTTCCATGTCGTCCACAACATATTATATAACTGAAAGTTGCAAGAAAAGTAAATAGCGTTATCAATTCCAAAAAGAGGGATGTAACAGATTCCTTGTGTGCGCATCCTTTCCAAATATTCTTCAAGCACTTTCCCCTTAAGATGAGTCTTTTCAGCTTTCTGGATGATAGGATCTTCTACAGAAACGGCCTCAGGAGTCATTGATTCTAAATTCAAAGTAATCTTCCTTACCATTGTAGTCAATTGCTCTACCATTGCTTTATAATATTCTTTCATCTATTTTTCTTTATCAAACTTCTGAATCAAAATATCCATTACCGACTGCATGTCAGTCTTTGTAATTTCATGTGTTATTTTTCCCAGCTTAACCCTAGAAATAGAGTAATCATTCATATTGAAATTTTCTATGGTAGCATCCTGTGGGGGCCTTGCAATCTCCACAAATTTGTTCCCTTTGTCTCCCAGCATTCTTGAAAGAATTTTTGGCTTATTTGGGGTCTTAGCCTTAGAATGCACCAACTTACTAAAATCAAAGTTATCTGGAGAGATGACTTGTTTCTTTCTTTTAGGTGTATATGCTGGCAACCATGGAGGAAGCACATAAGTACTCACATTCGGATCCGTTTCCATTGTTGGTGTTGCTGGAACTGCACTGTCACTGGAAGTAGAAACAATAGGTGGAATATTAGTAAACATTGCACCTGACACATTCACATTTGAAACTTGTTCAGAACCCATTACAAAGTGATCAAATATTAAAGAATCTCTAATATCAAAAGATGAGGAGGATAGACTAGGAATAGATCCAAAGGAACGAAGAACATCATCAAAATTAGTTTGAGGATTATCAAAAAATATTTTTGAAGGTGATGGAGATTCAGAAGAGGGGATGTCAATAGGTGAAACAGATAGAGGAACTAAAATAGGTATGCTAGACAAAGGAGAAGAGACTCCCATATCCTATTGTACATTCTCCTGTGGAGACAAAACTTCATCTCTTTGTCCTTCTGTTGATCTATTTTCAACCTCCATTTCCTCGGTAGCTTGCTCATTAGTATTCTGTTTCTCAATTTCCATTTCTTCTACCTCAGATTATTTCTCTATAGCCTTTGACTTCTTTGTCACAAATTTCATCCTAGGTTTATATGGTTTGGAAGAAGAGGGAATGTCACTCTTATTCTTTGTCCTATTCTCCACCTTCTTACCTGTTTGTTCTTAGATTTCTTACTCAAATCCCGTAAGGAATTCTTTAAAAGCAATTCCCTTACCTTCTAACCACTTGTTTGTGTTAGCCAATATAGGTTCAAGCCTTTTCCTTAGAGAAGTCAATTCTTTCTGAGACCATTGGATATGAGGAATAGGAGAACCAACAACCTATTTAGTGTTATACCTAGGATCAATCAACTCTTCATCATCCACCAGGCCTTCAGGAATATCAGATAATCCCAGATATTCAATATGTTCCAGAGATAACTTACTATAGTCCAATTTCCTGATATCCTCTTCTGTCCTCAAGTCCACCCAGACATCTTCAACCATTTGTTCATGAAACTAAGTTTTCCTCTTGATCTTTTCTTTTACACCCCTGTAATCAAACCTTGGTCTTCGTTTGAACTCTTTCATAGTCACTAGCTACATTTCAGTTTCCATGGCTCTAGCCTTTGCAGCAGTTGACACTGAAAACCTACCAACTTATACTGGAAATCTGAATCCTGGTTTCTTGAGTTCTATTTTCTTATTATGTACGACAATCATTTGTCTACATAATTCCATTAGAACAAGTTTATCTAAAGGAACCCTTGGCAACATATAAGGATAACCTTAGAAAAAGCCAACCCTTAAATATGAGAAAGTCAGAAATTGTAAGAACATGCACCCATAATCATTCACCATTGACCAAGCTTCATCAGAAACTCTTCTTTTCTCTAACTGAGGGTCAAAAAGACACAAGAACACTATGAAGAAAGCATCATTTACCCTCCTAAAGTGGTGAATAGAACCTTTCAATGTCAGTTGAGAATAGTACTGATATACAGGAACCACTCTCCTATCTCCTTCGGATGTCAAACCTGGAAAGATCCTCATGGAGGCTGCTATATACATAAGGTAAGAAGTCATATAGAATTTGAAAGTAGTGGATACCTTAGTCAATTGCTCGTGTAGAGCATTGCTGATTTCTTCACCCCAAAAGATGGCTTGCTTGCCTTGAAGTATAACCTTGATAAAAGGGTACATCCACTCATGGAAAAGAGAGGAAGAATCCAACCCCCTTATCCAGCTAAGAAGTGTTATGAGATCACCAACCTCCTCAATAAAATTACTTCTGGGAAAACTCCTCGGCCACCTGGATATGTTTGACCTTGAAGTCTTAATCCATTTGGTGTTGATTGTCTTCTTAGCCTTCTTAGAATTCTTATCATATTCCTTTTAGGCTTCAGTAAAATCTATTTTCACAACTTCTGTAGTAGCAGGACACATGAAAACTTTATCAATGAATTCTAGATCCAATGTGATTATCACATTGCCATTTGTATCCACCACTACCCTAGTTTCACTATTATAGAACTGAGCACATTGAAGAACAAACTCAGTATTATGAGCTACCACCAGGAAAGATGACACCAAGTGAATGTTGCTATCAACAATCTTCTTCATTGCAAAAGTAGGGTTATTAGACTTAGTTCTTTCCACAAATTCAACCATGTCTACATGGCCAATCTCTGTATCCTGAATGTCATCAACATTGGAAGTAACCGAGGTGAGTGGAAAAACACCCTGATACTTATCCTTCATTTCTTTCGACTTCTTTGGAGACAACTCAGTCATTTGAAAAAGATAACACCAAAAGGATGTCGATGAAGAGAGAAAATCCACAAAAGAAACTGCAACAAAAAGCCATGATCATGCAATTAGGGGAAATACTGGTAATCTGGGAAAATTGCATGTTGATGATCATGACTATGGGGATACACTTGAAAGGACTAGAGCACAAGTGGGTCAAAAAAAGGAGGAAAGCGGGCTTAGGAAAGCAAAGTTAAAAATCTCTCAGAGTTAGAAAAAATTGAGAGTGAATGCACAGGCAGAAAAATTTGCCGCCCTTGCATTAGAGGGATGAATTACAGGTGTCAGAGCAGCAAATTTTGCCGACCCTGCATGTTGGAAAAACTCTGATGTATGTGCAAGGTCGGCAAAATTTGCTGCCATTGCATATATTCCAAGAAAATGTGTTTGATGTAGGGACGGAAAAATTTGCCGCCCTTACATATAAGGGAACAAGCAAGTTTTAATGCAAAGTCAGTCAGAATGACCGCTAAGACATATGTTCTTGAAACTTCAAGTTATCTGTGATAGCGGAACTTTATACCGCCATTGCATATTGGGAGTAATACACGGTGTGTAAGGGCGGTGATTTTTACTGCCCTTACATGGGGATAAGCAAGCTTGATATGTATGCACAAATGGCAAAATTACCCGCTAATACATATAGGAGGAAAAAGCTTGTGTAGAGTCGGTCAAAATGACTGCTATTTCATATGGGAAGACAAACCAAAAAATATGCATCGGCGATGGAAAAGACCATCAATACATATGGGGAAACATTGGAAAAACAAGTTTTCACAGATAATATCTAAAATTTTCCGCTAACACGAAGACTAGGGCATGAAGAATTCGTTGATAATGAAAAGGAAAATGGTGAAGAAAACAAAAGCATTCTACTTAGGGTTTTTAAACTTAAACTCAAACATGGAAAATGATGACTCAATCTAAACATAAACATTTACATAAATCCCAAACAAACATTTCAATTACAAACAAACCCTAATAGAAGGAAGAAAAACAAAAATGAAAATAGGAAAAACGTCACCCTACTTGGAAATAACAACGAAAACCCTAGGCACAAAATCTTGACAATCCACGAGTTCCGCGGTTCAATCAACTTCACGGAGGCTTAGATAACTTATTTGAGAAGTTTGAGAATAAAAACTAAAAAGAACAATGACTAAAAATTCTTTAAAAGGTTTAAGACAATGTATTAATAGCGACACGAGCGTCATTAATGACACTTGAGTTCAAGATTCGCGAGATCATGTTTTGTCGGTTAGAAAGACCACTTTTACACATGAGGGACAATATGCATGAGTGGCGGATAAGACCACTTTTACACATACAAATTTTGACAAGGAACATGTATGGGCTGCGATTTTTGCCGCCCATGCATGTTATTCAAAAAAACAACCATGCATGCAAAAGCGGCGAAATGGGCCGTCATTACACTTTGGAACATCAAGGATATGCAAGAGCGGTATTTTTAACCACTTATGCACATGAAGACTCAAAAACCTACTAACACCCTAAAATGATCAAAAATGATATTTTGATTGATTTGCAACCTAATCGATTTGCACAAATTTTGAGGAATTGACTTAAGGGAATGTCACATACTATTCTAGGATGTTAGATGACTTTGCACGAGGCCAAGAGTACTTGTCTCAATTTGTGAACTTAGAGTGTAGGTTACGAAATGGACAAGTTTCATAGGGGTTATCTATAAAAACAAGCATAGCTAATTTTGAGAACAATAGCTGGCTCTAACTGGGGAACTTTGTTTGATTAAACTTTGAAATGATCAAAGGGAGTAGAATTGAGTCTCTAAGTGCCTTCATCCATGCCATTGGGCCATAGAGTCAAGCTACCGCAAAGAAAAAGATGCAAAAGAATAAATAAAAACACGAAAATAAAAACACAAAACTATACAAATGTATAAATGGACTTATCTGATACTTCAAGGATTGAAGTGCTTCAGATGTTGTCCACTGTGAGGTAGCAAGAATGGTGTTCCATCAAGATACTCCAACAAGAAGCTATTTTCACCAAAAAGTTGATGAACGAGGAATGGGCCTCTCCATAGGGAATCAAACTTCCCATGCATTCCTTTTGGTTCTCTCCTCTTGTCCCATAACAAGACTTGATCTCCAATTTGAAAATCACGAGCTTTCACCTTCTTGTCAAAGAGCTTCTTCACCTAACTTTGATGTTTAGTAATACGATCTACTACCATAGCTCGCTGTTCTTCAAGTTCAGTGAGGTACATGATTCTTTTGTCAATAGAACTTTCAAAAGTTCTATCTTCTACTGCCTTTGCCAACTTCAATGCTGACAACTCCAAAGTAATAGGTATTTCTACATTCAAACCATACAAAAGCTGAAATGGTAACATTATTATCACCCTTTTGGGGGTAATCATGTCTACCCATAAAGCATCAAACAACACTTTATGCCAAGTTCTTTGATTATCTTCCACTAGTTTCCTAATAATAGTAACTAGATTTTTGTTACTAGATTCTGCTTGACCATTTCCTTGTGGATAATAGTTTGAAGAGTGAGAAAGAATGATCCCATGTTCATAACAAAAACTAGTGATCTCGTTGGAAGAGAAACAAGTAGCATTATTTACTACAACTTTGTTTGGAACTCCAAATCGGGAAATAATATTTTCTTTAAGAAAATTACATACCACTTTAGAAGTAGCGTGCTTTACTGGGATGGCTTCCACCCACTTAGTAAAATAATCAGTTGTAGTGAGAACAAAGTTGTGTCCCGCACTTGACGGTGGGTTCACGACACCAATGAAGTCAATGCCCCATTGCTGAAAAGGTTCTTCAATTACAATTGGCTTGAGAGGTAATGCAACCAACTTAGGCCTTCCAAAAAACTGTTGACATAACTCACACCTATGTACCCAATTGTATGCATCCTGAAACAACGTGTGCCAATAGTACCTAGCACACAAAATCTTATGAGACTTCATAGGCGTAGAAAAATGTCCTCCACAAGCTAAATTATGAAAATAGTCTAGAAGTCTGTTTTGTTGTGCTTTATCCACACAACGGAGAAAGACTCCATCAAGGCTTCTTTTATACAAACCATTGTCCCATAGGACATAGTTAGCAGCCTTCAATTTGATGGTTCTTTTCTCCTTATAGGATAGATGAGAAGGACACTCACCATAGGTAAGAAAATGAGCAATATTTGAATACCACTCATCTGTAGTAGTGACAAAAAGAATAGTTGGCATATCCTCAACTTCTTCTTCATCTCCTGTCTCTTTTGGTACATTGTCGGCAATCAACTGACACAAACCTCTGCCACACAAAAGCTTGGTAGGTTTGATATCAAGATCAAACTCTTGGATCTTGGCAATCCAATTGCCTCTTTTGGTTCCGAACTCCTGTTGAGTCAGAATCAACTTCACTGTTGTGTTGGACACCAAAACAACAGTATGTGAATTCAAAATATAAAATTGGAAATGCTTTACCGCCTTGACCATGGCATAAGCATGTTTCTCCATATTTGAATATTTCAATTCATGAGCCTTCAGAGGACAACTCATGAATGAAATGGGAGATTCCACACCTTCTTCATTCTACTGAACAAGAATGGTTGAAAGTGTATGCTTGGAAGCATAACTGTATACTACAAAATCCTTGGTATAATTAGGACAAACTAGAACCAAAGCATTAGCTATGGCTCTCTTGATGTCCTCAAATGCTGCTTTACCCTCCGCACTCCAACGGAAAGTAGTCTTACCCTTCATCATGTTGATAATGTAACAGGTTTTCTCCGCGAATTTTGGAATAAATCTCTGTAGAAATTTCACCTTTCAGAAGAAAGAGTGAACTGTAGTCTTACTAGCAGGCAAAGTAAGACTTTGAATGGACTTGACTCTTTCTGAGTCAATTTTAGTACCTTCTCAGGACACAATGTGACCAAGAACTTTACCTTCTGTAACCCTGAAAACTGATTTCTTAGGGTTAAGAGAAATACCATTTTGTCGACATCTTTCCAGCACTTGTCGCAAATGATACGCATGATCTTGATGTTGTTTGGAGAAAACGGTCAAGTCATCAAGATATACCACAATGAATTTCCCCATCTCATCTCTGAAAGCAAGGTCCATTGCTCTCTAGAAGGTAGCACCAGCATTGATTAGACCAAACAGTATCCTGCGATATGCAAATGTGCCCCAAGGTGTTGTGAAAGCAGTTTTGTACTGATCTGCTTCACTGACCTCTACTTGATTATATCCTGAAAAACCGTCTAACATAGATAGTATTTCCAAACCAGTTACAGTTTGCAACACTTGGTCCATGATGGGCAGGGGGTAGTTATCCTTTAGAGAAGACTGGTTGAGATTCTTGAATTCAACGTAGATATGGATTTCTTTGTTCTTCTTTCTTACAGGAACAATATTCGCGATCCAGGGGGAATGATGAATAGGAAAGATTATTCTTGCATTCAACATTTTCTAAATCTCAGAAAGAATAGTACCTGATATTTTGGAATTATATTGCCTTTGTTTCTGCTTGTGAGGCAATGACCCAACTTTGAGAGGAATTTCATGTTGAATCTCCTTAGGCCTGAAGGATTTCAGATCATCATAAGAATATGCCAAGACATCAATGTAATAGCAAAGGAGTGTAGTGAATTTGAATTTCTTGTCGGCAGTGCAACACTTCCCAATGTTGACCATTTTGGGATTTGCCTCAGAACTCAAATTTACTTGCTCAAATTCCATAGAGGAACTTGAATCAAGTTGTTGCTGCTATTTAATGTATCTGTCATGCTTATCAAATAGCTTTTCTAGGGAAACAAAACCTTTTGGAATCTTTCCCTTTTAGTTGAAGAAAATCTTCACCGATTTGTGAATCTATTTTGGAAACGTATTCCCGTGGTGGAGATTCACTACCTTCAAAATAGAGCTCATCAAAGCTATCTGTCTTTTCCAAGAAAGCTATGATTTGATTATCACCATTGAACACCTGCCAATGGTCAGCATTATTTGGTACACTTGGTCGGAAAACCAACTCAATTGTGTACTTGTTACCTTTGAAGTCTTTATGAGGAACCATGAGGGTGGTGGAGACAGCTAATGAATCTGCATGATCATTAAACTCTCTAGGCACTGCAGAGATATCAAAAGCATCAAAACCTTCAATGCAATCCCATACGCAATTGCGATAATGTCTCAACCTTTCATTTTTGGTCTGATATAAATTTCTCACTTGGCAAACAACTAATTCGGCATCTCCTTGAGCATGAAGATTTTTAACACCTTTAGCATGAGCGGCCTCCAATCTGAGCAACAATGACTCGTATTCAGCGGTGTTATTGGTATTGTCAAATTGTAGCTTGTTTGAGAAAGGGAAGATATCACCTTGTGGAGATATCAGAATAATTTTAGCTCCAGAACCAGTAGAAGAATAACTACCATCAAATTCTAAAACCCAAATCTCATTGTAATTTGATTTTTTGAAATTTCTTTGACCAGAAGATTCTTCTTCATTAGTGAAGGAAGAATCTGGCCTCACTATACTTTCATCTGAATACTCTTCTGATTCTCCATCTGAATTTTCTGAGCTCTCGTATAATGAACTAGAAGTATCTTCAGTAGACAAGAAATAATTACCCATTCCTGAGGACTCAAACAAAATTTGGGCTTTGGGATTTGCCATTTGGGTAACAATATATTTTGCTTCTTTCTCAGGAAGCAACTTTTGCATGACGCCTTTAACAGGTATCCTTGCTTTAGATAGTTCCATGTTCAGTTCCCCACCCACATCTTTACAAAAATTACGCTCGAGTAGGATGCCATAAGAGGCTGGAACATCAGCCACTAGGACGGTCATCTTATTCCTCTTGTCTGGAAAGGCTGCAAATGCAAATTGGGCATCTTTGATTTGGCCCAACAATGGCACTTTCTTATTTTCCATGGAGAAAGATCCAAAGGTTTTGGTTAAGGTGAGATCAAGGGTGTCTGCCACTTTGGCAGGCATAACATTATCAGAGGCCCCAGAATCTATTATGCAATTGCTCAACTTATGACCATTTACCAATAGAGAAACATAGAAAGGTTCTATTTTTCCTAGGGCAACAAGGGGAGTAGTGACAAGATTATTTTGGGTGGATTTGTCCTTTGAGGAATCATGGGCAACTTTGGGAGAATCGTGTCCTGTAGGAACAGTCTTATTTTTGACGTATTTAGCTAACCTATCAAACTGTTCAGGATTAGCTTGTAAATACTCAACTTTAGACATTTGAATTTTGGTCTTCCTAGCATGATCTATTATGTCAAATAGCTAAAATGAACTAGATACAGAGGAAGGAAATCCATCATTCTAATTTTTATTAGGGGTAGTACTGGTCTGAGGTACAGAAGTAGAAGACACATGATTGTTAGATGTACTTACTTATTTATTAGAAATAGGGTCCTTTGATTGAAAAGGCAACGGAGTTCCCCATTTGGCAATTGAGATCATTGGATGAGGTTCCTCTCTTGCCTTTCCTTTATCAACTTGCTGATTTGGCTAATTTTGGGACCTAGTAAAAACAACATATGCTCCATCATACACTTCTCCTTCTCTTTTCGCTTCATCTTGATAATTCAGAAAACTAATAGTAGAGTCGCTAGCTAACTCTTCTTCTCCTTCTATAAAGAGGTTAGCATTATTCTCCTAATCCAAATCAGGTTGGTAGGAATTATCATTTTTCACTTCATAATAGCCAACTGCTGAGTTGACCGGTGCTGCTTCAATGGTGAGCTTCCCCTGAGTAGGAGGAAGACGATTTGGTTGCCCTTGATTTCTGGCAACGTTGCTTTGGTATGAGTTATTAGGAAATGTTCTCCTTGGTATATCCCTATAGGAAGGAGTGGACATACCTTGAGACATTTGTTTCTTCAGAGCTAGCAATTCATTCACTAGCTTTTGCACCATAGGATCCGTGGTGCTCATGGAAGAATTATTAGCAGAAGAAGGACCTATGTTTTTGTTAGAATCTCTTCTGATGTTACCCGCAAGGATAAGATCATCTTCCACCTCCATAGCCAAAATTTGGGCTATAGGAAGATCAGCAGGACCAGCCCATCTTAGTAGAAAGCTTACCTTAGGAAGTTGAGTATTGATGAAAAAGCATTTGAGATTCTCCACCATTGGTTGAGCAGATGTCAGAATCCTATTTCTCAGCTTATTGAACTTAGCGATGAAGTTTCGCATGGGTTCATGAGGCTCTTTCTTTATCTAAGTGAGCTAAGCCAATAAGGCATGTGCATCTTCTGCAGGTTTGAACCTAGCCTCAAACTTGGTCTTGAGGGAGTTCTAATCAGTTATAGTTTGGGCCTGGAGATGGTAGAACCAATCTGTAGCAGCACCTTGTAATGTTTCCACAAAAAGTCTTATTGCTACATCTTCATGTTCCACACCTATTACACCACAAGCTATGCAGAAAGATGCAATGTGTTTATCCGGGTGGACTTTCCCATCACCATAGAACTTAGGAAAAATCTTCCTTGAACTACGAGGTAGTTCATGCAATGGTGGAGTTAAGTTCAAAGGAACAAAAGTGTTACCCCAAGGGCCTTGAGCTGCCATGGTGCACTGATTAAAGGGTGGAATAACAAACCTTTGTGGAATAGGAATAGACAAAACTCTGTTAGTACTAGAACTAGAAGCTTCACTTGGTAATGGAGACCTGGCGTTAGTAGGAGGTAAACTCCTAGTTCGCTTAAGTCGAGGTCGTGGAGGCCAAAAGACCAAAGTTATTTTGCTGCATCAACTCAAATATAGGATAATAATACCTTAAGCTCTCTTTCTTCTTATATACTGTGAGTCTACTAGAATGCAATGTACTCAACAAAATTTTGAAAAATCTTAAAACAATGGAAAATAACTTTAATGCTTCAACTCAGAGCGTGAGGCTTCAAGTTGTGTGTTCCTTCCCCAATAGAGTCACCAAAATCTGTTGGGTGAATATTTTGTCTTTAACTAAATGAAGGCAGAATGGTTATATCAACCATAGTGTAATAAGATAAATCTCTCCTCTCAGCAAGGGGAGGTTCCCTATTAACTATTACAAACTTATTTACACTAAATACTAACTTCAGGGTGAGACCATATCATTCATTTCTCTTTTTTTAGAAATAATGTTTATAATTTAAAAGAGCACTTTCACAATACAAATCTGAATAACCAAGAAACCCACGAGAGCACAAAGTATATCATTGCTCCTTTTACCGATTTACAATTGAGAACTAAGTAGGATAAGGTGCAGCTCAAAGTCTTCACTAAATGCTACGATAAAACATACGATCACAAAAGATAATAGTAGTTCAAAGTCTTTCTAATATCTTTTACTTCAAAACATAAAATCACAAGATAAAGATAATTGTTGTAGCACAAAGTCTCCACAATTAGCTTTAGAACATCTCCCAGATTATTCACACTTACACTACAATTTGATCAAGTAGATAAGATAGTATAAGGAAAAGGACATAAGAACAATTTCCAATACGCCGCAAGTTATTCCAGTGCAAAGATTGAAAGATCGCTTGCTTTTCTATTCACTTGTAAAAAATATGATTTACAATTTGAACACAAAGTCTCAAAATGTTCTTCAATTTGGCAGAGTTTCGCTTCAATAACTAAAAGATCCTAATTACAATGGGGGTCCTCTTTATTTATAAGAGAAACCGAGAGCAAAAATAGGAAAAGAACAACTAACTATGACTTATTCAACAAAGGAGTCATTTTTTATTTGGGACTTCCTATGTTTTTACATGTAACTACATATGAGAAAAGTACATGTAAATATGTCCAAAATTATTTCAAAAGTACATCTGAAAAATAGAAAATAAACTAAGTAATGAAAAAGCTGCTTCAACTTGCATTGCCTTCTTTCTTCATGTGGCAATCATACACAGTGAACATTGCTTGCATCCCAAGACTGTCTGGACTAACTGTGTTCTTGAAAATCATCCGGGCTCTGACTATTGCATCTCTGACCATGGTAATTAATTTTGCATGGCTAGTTAACTTGGCCTTCAGATTATCCAAAGTTAACTAGTTATCAAGAATATTATCCACGGAGGCTACTTAAAATGTTTTGTCCTCAAACTCCTTCTGAAACATATTCTCTTGAATTCCTGGATCATCTCTTCAGCAGAAAGAAATCGATTATCCTGTGACATCAAATTGCATGGCAGCTCCTCCAACTTGTGCAGAGACTAACATCACTTTGGTCACTCAGCTTCCTTGTAGTTTCTAGGTCATTGATCAGATCCTTTAGCACACGGCTCTGATATGTCAATGCCTCCTTAGTCTCAGTATATGAATCCCTATTTGGAATGACACCAATTGATATCGAAGCACTTATTTTCAACTTCCTCATTTCTACCCACTTATCATGATTCTGTTCTAAATGCTCAATATCCTGAGAAATAACATCAATCAAATCATCACGTTTTGCCCTAATTTTCTCCATTTTGCTTGTTTTCTCAGCTAGCTCTGTAAGAAGAGAGATTCCCTGTGTGTGCATTCTTTCCAAATATTCTTCAAGCACTTTCTGCTTAAGATGAGTCTTTTCATCTTTCTGGATGATAGAATCTTCTATAGAAACGACCTCAAGAGTCACTGATTCTAAATTCAAAGTAATCTTCCTTACCACTGCAGTCAATTGCTCTACCATTACTTTATAATGATCTTTCATCCCTTTTTCTTTATGAAACTTTTCAATCAAAATATCCATTGCTGACTGCATGTCAGTCTTTGCACTTTCATGTGTTATTTCACCCAGCTCAACCCTAGAAATAGAGTAATCATTCATATTAAAATTTTCTATGGTAGCATCCTATGGGGGCCTTGCAATCTCCATAAATTTGTGCCCTTTGTCTCCCAGCATTCTTGAAAGAAATTTTGGCTTCTTTGGGGTCTTAGCCTTAGCAGGCACCAGCTTACTAAAATCAAAGTCATCTGGAGAGATGGCTTGTTTCTTTCTTTTAGGTGTATATGCTGACAACCATGGAGGAAGCACAAAAGTACTCACATTCGGATCCATTTCCATTGTTGGTGTTACTGGAACTGGAAGTAGAAACAATAGGCGGAGTATTAGTAAACACTGCACCTGACACATTCACATTTGAAACTTGTTCAGAACCCATTAAAAAGTGATCAAATATTAAAGAATCTCCAATATCAAAAGATGAGGAGGACAGACTAGGAATAGACTCAAAGGAATGAAGAACATCATCAAAAGCAGTTTGAGGATTATCAAAAAATATTTTGAAGGTGACGAAGATTCAGAAGAGGGGATGTCAATAGGTGAAACAGATAGAGGAACTGAAATAGGTATGCTAGACAAAGGAGAAGAGACTCCCATATCCTGTTGTACATGCTCTTGTGGAGACAAAACTTCATCTCTTTGTCCTTCTGTTGATCTATTTTCAACCTCCATTTCCTCGGTAGCTTGCTCATTAGTATTCTGTTTCTCAATTTCTATTTCTTCTACCTCAGATTCTTTCTCTATAGCCTTTGACTTCTTTGTCACAAATTTTATCCTGGGTTTATATGGTTTGGAAGAAGAGGAATGTCACTCTTATTCTTTGTCCTATTCTCCACCTTCTTACCTTTTTGATCTTAGATTCCAATCTCTAATCTCATAAGGAATTCTTTAAAAGCAATTCCCTTACCTTCTAACCACTTGTTTGTGTTAGCCAATATGGGTTCAAACCTTTTCCTTAGAGAAGTCAATTCTTTCTGAGACCATTGTATATGAGGAAGAGGAGAACTAGCAACCTGTTCAGTGTTATACCTAGGATCAATCAACTCTTCATCATCCACCAGGTCTTTAGAAATATCAACCAATCCCAGATATTTAATCTTTTCCAAAGATAACCTACTATAGTCCAATTTCCTGATATCCTCTTCTATCCTCAAGTCCACCTAAACGTCTTCAACCATTGGTTCAGGAAACTGGGTTTTCCTCTTGATCTTTTCTTTTACACCCCTGTAATCAAACCTTGGTCTTCATTTGAACTGTTTCATAGTCACTAGCTGCATTTCATTTTCCATGGCTCCAGCCTTTGTGACAGTTGACACTGAAAACCTACCAACTTCTACTAGAAATCTGAATCCTGGTTTCTTAAGTTCCATTTGCTTATTATGTACGACAATCATTTGTCTACATAATTCCATTAGAACAAGTTTATCTGAAGGAAACCTTGGCAACATATAAAGATAACCTTGGAAAAAGCCAACCCTTAAATATGAGAAAGTTAGAAATTGTAAGAACATGCACCCATAATCATTCACCACTGACCAAGCTTCATCAAAAACTCTTCTTTTCTCTAGCTGAGGGTCCAAAAGACACAAGATCACTATGAAGAACGCATCCTTTACCCTCCTAAAGTGGTGAATAGAACCATTCAATGTCAGTTGAGGATAGTACTAATATACAGGAACCACTCTCCTATCTCCTCCGGATGTCAAACCTGGAAAGATCCTCATGGAGGCTGCTATATACACAAGGTAAGAAGTCATTCAGAATTTGAAAGTAGTGGATACCTTAGTCAATTGCTCATGCAGAGCATTGCTGATTTGTTCACCCAAAAGATGGGTTGCTTGCCTTGAAGTATGACCTTGATAAAAGGGTACATCCACTCATGGAAAAAGGAGGAAGAAGCTAGCCCCCATATCCTGCTAAGAAGTCTTATGAGATCACCAACCTCCTCAATAAAATCACTTCTGGGAAAACTCCTCGACCACTTGGATAAGTTTGACCTTGAAGTCTTAAGTCATTTGGTGTTGATTGTCTTCTTAGCCTTCTCAGAATTCTTAGCCTTCTCAGAATTCTTATCATATTCCTTTTGGGCTTCAGCAAAATCTAGTTTCACAACTTATATAGTAGCAGGACACATGAAAACTTTATTAATGAATTCCAGATCCAATCTTATTACCACATTGCCATTTGTATCCACCACTACCCTGGTTTCTCTGTTGTAGAACTGAGCACATTGAAGAACAAACTTAGTATTATGAGTTACCACCGGGAAAGATGACACCAAGTGAATGTTGCTATCAACAATCTTCTTCATTGCAGAAATAGGGTTATCAGACTTAGTTCTTTCCACAAATTCAACCATGTCTACATGGCCAATCTCTGTATCCCGAATGTCATCAACATTGGAAGTAACCGACGTGATTGGAAAAACACCCTGATACTTATACTTCATTGCTTTTGACTTCTTTAGAGACAACTCAGTCATCTGAAAAAGCTAACACTAGAAGGATGTCAACGAAGAGAGAAAATCCGTAGAAGAAACTACAACAAAAATCCATGATCATGCAATTAGGGGAAATATTGGTAATCTAGAAAAATTGCATGTCGATGATCACGACTACGGGGATACGCTTGAAAGGACTAGAGCACAAGCGGGTTGAAAAATGGAGGAAAGAGGGCTTAGGAAAGCAAAGCTGAAAATCTCTCAAAGCTAGAAAAATTTAAGAGAGTGAATGCACGGGTGGCAAAATTTGTCACCCTTGCATTAGAGGGATGAATTGTAGGAGTCAGGGTGGCAAATTTTACCAACCTTACATGTTGGAAAAACTTTGATGTATGTGCAAGGTCAGAGAAATTTGCCGCCATTGCATATATTCCAAGAAAATGTGTTTGATGTAGGGGTGGTAAAATTTTCCACCCTTACATATGAGGGAACAAGCAAGTTTTAATGTGAAGTCGGTCAAAATGACCGCTAAGGCATATGCTCTTGAAACTGCAAGTTATCTGTGAAATCAGAACTTTCTACTACCATTGCATAGTTGGGGTAATACACAGTGTGTAAGGGCGGTAATTTTTACCGCCCTTACATGGGGATAAGCAAGCTTGATATGTATGCACAAATGGCAAAATTGCCCGCTAATACATATAGGAGGAAAAAGCTTGTGTAGAGTCAGTCAAAAAGACCGCTATTTCATATGGGAAGACAAACCAAAAAATATGCATTGGTGGCAGAAAAGACCATCAATACATATGGAGAAACACTGGCAAAACAAGTTTTCATTGATAATATCTAAAATTTGCCGCTAGCACAAAGACTAGGGCATGACGAATTTGTTGATAATGAAAAGGAAAATGACGAAGAAAACAAAAGCATTCTACTTAGGGATTTTGAAGTTAAACTCAAACATGCAAAATGATGACTCAATCTAAACATAAACGTTTACATAAATCCCAAACAAACATTTCAATTACAAACAAACCCTAATAGAAGGAAGAAAAACAAAAATGAAAACAGGAAAAATGTCACCCTACCTGGAAATAACAACAAAAACCCTAGGCACAAAATCTTCACAATCCACGAGTTTCCTGGTTCAATTGACTTCATGGAGGCTTAGATAACTTATTTGAGAAGTTTGAGAATAAAAACTAAAAAGAACAATGACTAAAAATGCTTTAAAAGGTTTAAGACAATGTATTAATGGTGACACGAGCGCCATTAATTACACTTTAGTTCAAGATTCACGAAATCATGTTTTGTCAGTCAGAAAGACCACTTTTACACGTGAGGGACAATATGCATGAGCGGCAGATAAGACCGCTTTAACACATGCAAATTTTGACAAGGAATATGTATGGGTGGTGATTTTCACTGCCCATGCATGTTATTAAAAAAAACAACCATGCATGCAAAAACGGCGAAATGGGCCATCATTACACTTTGGAACATCAAGGATATGCAAGAGCGGTATTTTTAACCGCTTATGCACATGAAGACTCAAAAACCTACTAACACCCTAAAATGATCAAAATTGATATTTTGATCGATTTGCAACCTAATCGATTTGCATGAATTTCGATGAATCGACTTAAGGGAATGTCACAAACTATTCTAGGATGTCAAATGACTTCACAAGAGGCCAAAAGTACTTGTCTTGATTTGTGAACTTAGAGTGTAGGCTACAAAATGGACAAGTTTCGTAGGGGTTGTCTACAAAAATGAGCATAGCTGATTTTGAGAACAACAATATATACTGGTAATAAACTAGAGATAAATTTTACTTATGCAACCAAAAGGATTAACATGTATATATATATATATATATATTAACAATAATGCAGGTTACAGTGCTAAAGGGGGTCGAACAGCCGAATAAGGGCGGCGGACAGGGTTAAAAGAAGCCACGTCAGAGATCTCACGGTTTGCAAGTTAAATGTGGGACGGTCGTACAACGGCTGTCATATTTTTTGCAGGTTTTACCCCCTTTTTTTTATGCTGTAAAAAATGTTTTGAAAATAGTAAGAGTGGGGGCGGTGGGGAGCAAACTCCCCACCCATCCTCCACTGCAAGGTGGGAGATGGGTGGGGGGTTTGTTCCCACCCCCCTCCCCCATTTCTTTAAAAGAGACGTAGCCAAAAATATAAAAAAGGAGGGTTGGGGGCGTCGACCCCCAACACAGATCTAACACTCTAATTTTTTTTGTTTATCAGTCGGCCTGCTAAACAACAATGAAATATATATAAAAAATGTTTATATATATATATATATATATAACAGAAATGTATAAATATTTATGCAACTATATATATATATATAATTTCCTCAATCACATAGAATATCTCCTTTTGCAAAAGTAAACTTTCAGTTAAATCAAATTAAAATATATTTATTTAATTGCATATATATATATATAAACATACAAGTATGTGTGTATATATATATCGTTATATGATTAAATATATACATTTATGAAAATATAAACTGGAATGTAACAACTGAAAATTTCTGTTTCTTTTTTTTTATAAACAAATTTTAAACAACAACTATCATTTTTTTTTTTAACTTTACATAAGTAACCAGCCACTAGTTTTACTCGGCAATAATCTTTAGGTAGCATTATAATATTTTTCTTTTTTTGGTACAACTCTATTTAGACAGCAACATAAAAGCTACATTTTTTTTTTTGAAAACAAATCAGCAACATCTTCACAACCATAAAATAAAAACCAGCAACTTACATTTATTTTTACCCTCAATAAGATGGAAAATGACATAAAAAATTATTTATACAAAACATCTTAGAGAGAGTATTTTCTCTTCTTCCTTTGAAACAACTATACAAAGGTCAATCTTGAACATGGCTCTCAAGTAGCCAATACAACAATGAAGATAAACTAAAACATTTCCCTCAATCTCCAAAGCCAACAATATACCTACAAGAACCTAACAAGGGAGGGAAACATGCCACACAATACTGCTCTCCTCCCTACCATAGACTCACTAATGAGTCACCCCCGAGCTTGGAGGTCATCCACACACAGTTTTTTTCACACCACAACACAACAATAAACCAACCAACAAAACAAGAAGAACACCCATGGTTTAACACATCACAAAACTCATAAAAATGAGTTTGAAGGGGTAGAGTAGTGGACATCACTCACTTAAGAGGCCACTCCAATATCTCAAAATAAACTCAACACAAACAAGGCCTCAAGCCCAAGTATTTATACCAAGAGTCACATATATGTCTCCATGGCTCTCAAGCCATACAAATTACTCATACTCATAATCTTGCCCTCAAGGCAAAAATACCAACACTAGGAGGTGACCTTGAGGAGGTTCACTCCTCCCCCACCCCACACATGTTGAGTATTTTCTCCAAATGGAGAGGCTCTTACAAACACCGTCGAAACCCCACAACATCAAGAACAAAACACTCACAAGCAAACACACAAGTAAAGTAAATACATAATGAAAGGCATCAAGCCTTGAATCCTACCTTAATAAGCCCAACAATGGTAGGTAGTTGAAGTAGAGCCCTTCCAACTCCTCCTCCAAGTCCTTCTCCAAATGTGCCTCCAAAAATCCCTCTAACTCTCCCCAAATTCAAAATAAAATAAAAAATGTAATGAAATCAACAACCCTCTCCCTCTCTTCAAGAGGGACTAAAATAGGCTCTCTCCATAAGCCTTGAGGAATGAAAAGGTGACACATGTCACCTTCTCCTTCCTCCTCACATCCACTTGCAAGATTCATGGAATGTGGGGGTGACACATGTCACCCTCCCATTCCACCAAGTCTTGCCCCCTCCACTTGTGTTCTCTCACACGTGTGAGAGCAAGGTGGAGCCCAAAAAGGATGAGGGTACCACAAGTGTCCCAATCCTATCCTCCCATGAAAGCCCACAAAACCCCATGGAACTCTCACCAATGTGAGAGAGCCTTGGAGTTGGGTCCTCCACAATTAGGGGTCTTGAAGACTCCCCAAGCCTTCAATGCAAGGTACCCCAATGTTTGGAATGAGGTGTGGATAAGGTTGAGTGTTTGACCCAACCTTCCACTCCTCCCCAAACTTCCATTTTCGTCACTTCACTTCAGGGTGAAGTTTAAGTGACCATATGGGAGTTATCCTAGGGTTAGATAAGCTCAAATGGTCCCTAGACCCTAGAGGTACAACCCAGGGTTACTTTTAACCCATTTTGAGCACCTTAGGGTGTATAAAATCACATGAAAATGGGTCACAAAAATTAAAACAAAAATAAAGTCAAATAAACATTAGACATTTACAACACTATAAAAAAATCAACTGAAAAAGGGTAGACCTAGCCCGCAAGACACCATACACAAACATTACAAAAATTCATCATGCATTTACACAGTTGATCTTGGTTCCTCTTGGAACTAGATCGGTTCAACATGGGATTTCACAAAATGTGTGGGATGATCCTTGATTTTTCATGGCTTGAGAAAATCACCTACGCACTTAAACAAAAGATTAATCCAACATGTATATCATACTCAAAGCAAGGAAAAGCATACACTCACACCATCGCATAATCAATTAGAACATCATAAAAAAAATCACATCATAATTAGATTCATAATTTGCATATCTATAATCCATCTCAAGATAAAAATCACTTATTAAATCTATAACATAATCTCAAAACTAGTATCTCTAATAGAATCAGAATGCATATCACATGTCTAATCATCATCAGTGAATAAAAATCAAGATCTAGTCTCATCAAAACATACTAAGCATAGCTAACCAAAATAAAGAAATATAGTCTAGAAGGTCTGCATATCGGGATCAACAGTCCCTAAATGTATAAAATGTCACCAACAGTAATATGAAATGAGCAAAAATAAGGGAGTGAAATAATAGGCCTCACAATAATCAACTACTAATTACGTGCAAGTAAAAAGTAAAACATAGTCAAAATTTGGGGTGTGACATATCTCCCCTCAAAAGATTCATCATCCTCGATGATCCAATGTATCCAAACCAATTAAATAAAATTTTTGTTCAACTTTGAAAAGCATAAAACAAATGAGGAAATCTCTAAAAAAAATCATGGTAATCTTCCCATGTGGCACTATCCTTTGCATACTGGTCCCACTGGACCTTGCATTGAGTAACTTGTCTATTACACAAGAGGAGCTTACAAACTTTGAGCACTTTGAGAGGCTCGATCATGACCACTCCTAGGTCCTGTACCTGTAAAGCATTCCAATCAAGAATATGATTATTACCTATTATATATTTTTTCATATATGAAGCATGAAAAACATTATGCATTTTGGTAAGAGTTGGTGGTAGAGGAAACTAGATTGATTACTTTGAGAACTTTGAAGGGTCTTACATATCGAGGAGCTAGTTTGGAAGACTTTCCAAACTTTATGGAACTCTTTTGAGGTTTGACCCTCAAAATAACTATTTCTCCAACTAAGACTTGCCTTAGTGTATGCTTGGCATTAGCGTAACTTTTATATCTATCATTTGCTTCCGCTAATCAATTTT
This sequence comes from Cunninghamia lanceolata, assembly GCA_027924645.1. Classification (NCBI taxonomy): domain Eukaryota; kingdom Viridiplantae; phylum Streptophyta; class Pinopsida; order Cupressales; family Cupressaceae; genus Cunninghamia; species Cunninghamia lanceolata. The sequence goes on from BSBN01001965.1 coordinate 21,351,426, forward strand.
TGATCAGCTTGATCTGTTCTTCCATTTCGGATAACATTTCTGGACCAATGCTAATCATATCTTCTAGCTTATCCCAACTTATAGGAGTTTGACATCTTCTTTCGTACAATGCTTCAAACGGAGCCATCTTGATAGAATAATTGTAGGAATTGTTATAAGCAAACTCAACAAGCAGTAGATACTCTTCCCACTTGTATTGTTGATCCATGTAATACATTGGCAACAAATCTTCAAGAACTTGATTTACCCTTTTAGTCTAACCATCTGTCTTAGGGTGATAAGTCAAGCTTATATTGAGTTGAGTTCCTAGCACTGAGAACAAAGTTTGCCAAGATCTTGATGTCATGCGTGCATCTCTATCTGAGATAATCTTCTCAAGAACTCCATGCAACCTAAAGACTTCTTGCAGAAATTTGCAAGCTAAAACTGGTGCTCCATCTATTAGATTCCCAAGTGTAAAGTGAGCTAGCTTGGTGAGTTTTTCCACCACCACTAAAATAGCATCATGTCTATTTTGAGACATTGGAAGGCCTTACACAAAGTCCATACTAATGACCTGGTATTTCCACTCTGAAATATCATGCGTGTACATAAGTTCTGCTAGATGCTGATGCTCAACCTTGATTCTCTAACATTCTAGGCAACTTGCTACAAATCTTGTAGCATAATTCTTCATTCCTTTCTAGAAATAATGAGGCTTTACATCAGTTAAGAGTTTGGTTACTCTAGGATGACCCGAGTATGGAGCAAAATGAACTTCCTTCCACAAAAGGTTTCTTAATTCTATAGAGTTTGGAACATACATCCTTCCTCTGTATCTTAAAAGCCCATCTGGTTAAAAATAGAACCCATCATACCTTGAGATTGAGGATTTACTGAGAGAGCCTACTTAACTTGCTCATACTACTCATCACCTGCAGAATTTTGTAATACTAAATCCTTGAAGTTTGAGTGGATAGAGACAATTGATGAGATATGCCTTTGACGACTCAGAGCATCTACTATTTGGTTCTCTTTGCCTTTGATATAACTTATCTCAAAGTCATAGTCGAATATCAATTCCAACCTTTGTCGAGCATTCAAATGAGGTTGGGAAAATATATACTTAAGACCTCAAAGGCCCGATTTCAATTCAAAAGGATTTCCTAGCAAATAGTGTCACCACACTTGCAAAGCATGCAAACTGATGTTAACTCTAAGTCATGAGGAGCATAATTCTGCTCATATTCTCTCAACTTTTGAGATTCATAGGCTACCACTCACCCATTTTGCCTAAGCACTCCTCCCAAACCTTCACCTAAGGCATCAGTGGTGCAGTTGTTAACCTCTCTTTTAATTGATTAAATGTGTCCTAACATTGTTATGACCAGTCAACACACTTTCCTTTTCTCTGAAGAGAAGTGATTGGGTTTGCAATCTTAGAAAAGTTCAAAATGAACTTCCTAAAATATCCAGCTAACCCCATGAAACTATGTACTTCATGCACGTTCTTAGGCACATGCCACTCTAGTATAGCTTTGATCTTCATAGGATCTACTAAAATTCCTTCAGCTGATATTATATGTCCTAGATATTGTATCTCTTTCTGAAAGAAAGTACACTTAGAAAGCTTCCCAAACAACTTATGTTCTCTTAGCTGCTACAAAACTAACCGCAAATGCTGCAAGTGTTCTTCCTCATTCTTAGAATAAATAAGAATGTCATCTAGAAACACTAGAACAAATTTATCCAAGCAATCTCAGAAAACATTGTTCATCAAATTCATGAATGTTGTAGGGCATTCGTAAGTTCGAAAGGTAAGACCGTGAACTCATAATGCCCATACCTTGTTCTGAAAGTTGTTTTATGAATATCTTCATCTTTTATTCTCAGCTTATGATATTTGGATCACAAATCGATCTTTGAGAACACTGTTGCGCCACACATTTGATTAAAAAGATCATTAATACGCAGTAGAGGATACTTATTCTTTATCGTTCCTTTGCTGAGCATATGATAGTCTATACACAAACATAATGTTCCATCCTTCTTTTTGACAAAGATCACAGGTGTTCCCCAAGGAGAAACACTGGGTCTAATCAATCCTTTAGCTGATAATTCTTGAAGTTGGGCTTTCAATTCCATCAACTCCGTAGTAGTCATACGGTATGGCGCTTTTGATATTAGCTCTGATCTAGGTATTATATCAATAGAGAAATCAAAAGATCTCTTCAGAGGTAATCCCAGAAGTTCATCTGGGAAAACATCCCAAAAATATTGAAGGAAAGGATAATTCTCCAAAGGTACATTTTTTTACTAGGATCCACTTCTACTAGCTCCATTTTGACTGCAAACAGTTGACAACCTTTTTGCCTAGCCCTCTTCAGTTGCATAACAGAGATTGGTTTGATCTTGACTTCTCTTTGTGTGCCTTGCAAAAAGACTTTGTTTCCTACATCATCTAGACACTCAACTATTTTTGCAAAACTATCGACATTGGCCCTATCTCCATAACCAATTTATTCCTAAGATAACATCATAGGAAGCTAGGGGGCTACAAACAAATTCACTTCAGTCGAAAACCTAGAAAAATCAATCTTGGCTTCAAACATGCATTGCTCTACCTGAGCTTTAATCTTGTTAGCATATTCTATTGACCAAGGTTTAGCCATATATCTAGCTCTTCTAGGAAATTTATTCAATACTCTTGGAGAAATAAAACTTTTAGTTGCTCTAGTATCAATTAAAATAGAAATAGGAACTCCAAACAAAGTACTTGTCATATCTATGGGAGTAATCTGGTACTCTGCTTAGCGATTGTCGAAAGTAGCATGGATCCTTTGTTGAAAAGCTACTTGTTGGGTAGGTAAAGAGTTGCTATGCTGTTGAACTCCTTAGTTCTTGGTTAGACATTGATTTACGTAATGATCTCCACCACAAGAGAAACATCCTCCAAGAGGTCCTCACTTTTCAGCAGGTTTGCTGGAATCATTCTTCTCGAAATTGCCATTGTTTCTCTTCTCATTTTTGGATCCATTCTTGATATTTCTAGAGGCCTTGTCACTTTTCTAATTCATACCATGTTTTCCATTCCTTTTATTGAAAGGTTGAGAGGTTGAGAGGTTGATGTCTTATTAAACCTCTTGTGATTCTTCTCGCGATATGCATAAGTTGACTTCAATTTTTGCTCTTGTTTGATTACCTTCTCAAAAACTCGGTCCATAGTGGTAGGACCATGCACATCCACTTCTCCACCTATCTAGGCATTCAGAACCATGATTAACTTTCTAATTTGAAACCTTTCATCCTTTTGATATTGTGGCACATACTTTAGGAGATGGGTGAACTTTTCCCAATATTCAACCACTGACATTTCTCCTTGTCACAGATTTTAAAAATCTGTTAGCTTTTGGTTGAAGAAAAGTTGAGGTAACCACCTTTATCAAAATATGACTACAAACTGATCCCAAGTTAAGCTCAGAGAACTTAACCCTAGTTTCGTTTTCTTGTTCATCCACCATGCGGATGCTTCTCCTGCCAGCTGATAGGCACCCCAAAATGCCTTGGTTATCTCAGAGTAGTTTCTAATCTTGAAATACTTTTCCATCTCTATCAACCAAGCTTTTGCAACATCACCACTTACTATTCCATCAAACTTGGGTGGTATCACTTTCTTCATATCTCTTCATAGCTCTAAGGCAAGTCTACTTCCATTTTCTTCTTGAGATTTAGTCTTATCAACATCCTCCCTTCGTTCACTAAGTATTGGGCTCATGGACATAATCATCATCCTCTTGGTACGAGTTCTCTTTTTCTCCTTTGGATCTGTCTTGGCCCCTCGCTTCTTGTTCCAGGTTTCAAAGCCTCTCCTTGGTTTCATTTAGCATGGTCAATATCTGATCCAGCTTAGTCATACAGTTTTTAAAAGGATTTGATTCTCCTTAACTATATTTAAGATTTGTTCAAGTTTGAACCATGATAATACTCTATATCACACCTGATATTCATATCAAGTTATAGATTAGAATTCATAAATAATGCATCTCATTAATTCATAATCCATCAATAAATCTATTCACAAAACTCAGATTTGTGCAAAACAATCTCATCTTTATTATAGTTTATTTTGGGTATAAATACATCCTTATTTAGATAGATAACTCAACAAGACTACATGTCATTATCGGTTAAAGGATATTCCTCAAGTTCCTCTTCCCCATCAAAATCTAGTAAGACAAACTTAGAGGGTGGATGTACACCTAAGTAGTCCTCCATCACCTCATTTCCTAAAATAGGGGCATCACAACCACACCTAAATGGCATGTCATGACTAGCAGAAGGTTTACTCAGTTTAACTACATGAGTAGGAACAATGGGTTTCTTGGCAAGTTTGTTGCGTTGTTTCCTTTATAGTCGAATACACTTAAGAGCATCAACCAAAGTCTCAAAATCTTCCAGCCATGCAGCCTTAGCATAGTTAATATGATCTTGAAGTTTTACCTCCTTAGTTGGTTCTTTCTTAACCATTAACTTGGGTAAGTTCTAGGGAATGGACTTCCTGGCAGTTTTCTTTGTTCTTCTCCACGCCATTTTGGCATAAAACTAATTTCAAACATTAGCCAATCTGCCAAATGTTGACAAGTTTTCTCGTAGTGAGCTCTTAGGTCCATGTGTTGAGCAACTTGGTTCTGATAACATATGTAACATGCCATCTCATATTACTTGGAATTACACAAACAATTTACTAAGAAAGTAATTGAACATGTTAAAAATGAATAAATTTTTTTTGCATAAACACATAGAAATAAAAGCATGTCTTTTCTAAATATTTTTCAGCCTTGAAATACAATATATTCAAAGATAAATCATAGTGAAAATATTTCACTTTACATTTACAAATAAGTTGCACTTGGCAATATGAATAAGTTTACATCAATTTTAAAAATCATAAGTCAATCATGAAGTACACTGCGTCTGGAATCTTGGTGTCTATCTCACAAGTCTTGGTGAGTCTTTTGCTACAGAGGGAGAGCATCATCCAAGTTCTTTACCTCCAACCACAGCCCGACGATCGCCCACACACCTTCCTTCCTGGAAGTGGCCATACCATTCACAAAGAGTATGGAAAATAGAACCAACAGGTTACCATCTGAGTTCTAGTGTTGTGTCCTACGTAACTCAATTTACCATACAACTCTAGACAATCTTTTAGCTAGGTATGATCATTCTGATAGGTCACACAATCCAAACACGGTGAACTAACTAATGCATGTAGAGACAAATGCATCACTTTGGCCAAAGTTTTTATATATAAATAGATGTTTGCAATAAACGTAGTTGTGTATTCACACACCTCTGACTCAACTTGGAAACTACCTCATCCTACAGTATGTCTTACTTGGCTAGTAACTCTAGAGATAAATTATCTTGACTAAATTCAAATCCTAGTCAATTTGACTTGGAATTATTCCTTAATCTAGGATAAACATAATATAAGGGTTGAGGTGACATTGACCTTTTAGAAAGTCCCTCTTTGCATACTTAAAAATACTAGGGTCTATGACTTCCTGTCATTCTACTCAGTGACCCAAAAATTGAGCACTCTTATGAAATATATCAAGTTTCTAACTTTGTCGAGAAATAATTATTTAACATAAGTGCTATCATAAATTCTTCCTAATTCATACATGTCTTGATCTATGGTTTATCTACCATTCACTGTCAACCACAATATACAATAGACTAAATCAATGTCATAACCGACTTAAGAATTTTTAAGTTTTCTAAACCCTTATGGGTAGATTCTAGGGTTTTAACTTTTCTAACCCAATACATTGTAATGTCAAATACACTTATTTTCCAAAGTTAATAATTTATAATAATATAACATGACTAATAACCACTAGTCTACTCTTGACCACTTGGGCATTGTTTGAATTCACATTTCACATAACATGAAAAGACATCGCACATGAGGTTTACCCTCTTCATTTAAAATGCAATCATTTTTATAACTAAACTCTAAAAGGGATAGGTTTTGATCTCACATGTAACTTCATTTGAAAATAATGATAATACTTATCATCATTATAAATGCTTAAGTGGAATTATATCACTAACCTTACGTGTTAGCAATGATGTCATTATCATTTATATATCTGTAAATACATGAGTAACTTATCACATAATCTTATGGTTGAAAACAATTTAAAACTATACACATAAAACATTATTAGATATAAATCTATCTTTGTCTAACTTACTCACCTTGACTCCTACATTTAAAATAGAGCTCTCCAATGGTTCAGTCTTTGAATTACAAGAATATGAATATATAGCTGTCGGTTGAATTGGTTTGATAATGGTTATACCATCACTCCCTGGCCTTACAATGACCTTCTTGTAGAGATATGATCTCATGCATCGACTTGGCCCATATCAAGATTAGATATTATTGACTGTGTAAGAATATATACTATCGACCTAACTTGATTTTCTTAAACTATGCTTGGTGTTTACACACCAGCTACATGGCCTTTTGACCTTCTATAGTTTAAAGCTTCATTGTATACTATGGATAGTATGCTGATCTCACTTGGCCTTTCGGCTTGAATAAGTTTACTATGCTATAGATAATATACTTAGATCACTTTGGCCTTTCAGCCTGTATAGGTTTACTATGCTATAGATAATATACAGTGATCTCGACCTACTAAAGATATAGAAAGAAAATAAAGGAACAGAGTCTCTGATGCAATACAACTTTCACTACATATAAATATGATTTAGAACTAGCCGGTCTTTCCAAATACACAGGAAGTAAAGGCTATTCGGCCTTATGATCACACAACCATATGCTAATCTTATCGACCTTATGCACACATAGTATTATTCTAATCTTATCAGCCTTCTACACACAATAATATTCTAATCTTATCGGCCTTATACACGCATAACTATAGAACCGAATAGATTCACAAGATTCTCAAACTATTATAAATCTTTCTAGAAAAATAATGAACTTGTTTGAGATCGAAGGAGAAAGCAAGGTTTATGATCCTTCAGCACTCCCCTTCCTTCTATCTACGACGAGCTACAATCCTTTTTATCTATCAATGTTTCTTATAGAAAATCTTAATGCAATAATCTTTGTGTCTAATACCGTCCCTTGTGAGAATCTCCAGTTGTGATTAAAAGAGACTTCCCTCCATATCCGCACCCTTTACTCCTATAACAATGCCTATTAAAATTCCACGAAGGCATGCAAAGTGGATGGAGATGATGGTTATAAAGACCACTCCAAAAATTGGTTAAAAAGCTCCTCCATACTCTGCAAAATAGTTATGGAGTAAAGGAGTTGAGCAAGGTCATAAAAGAGGTTTACATTAAATTGAAATCTTTACCACGTATGCTTTAAACTCAACATCTACATAGTATGAGTTGAAACTCTAGACCATATTAAAAAGATAAATATATAATAATAATAATATAATATAATAACATAATAATATTTGAGTATACAATGTATAATCACGTTGTCTAGTATTTGACAAGATATGAGAATGGGGTCGAGGTATTCTCCCCCTCTCTATCTTGCGTAAACACCAATATAGACTAAAAAAACAAGATAGAATCCCAATCGGGAATTTTTTTTTTCCAATAACGAAATAATTTATCCACTATCAACCATTTCTTGTTGATAGTGACGTACTAACCTGACTTAGTTTTTGACAAAACCTATGCTTAATGGATCTTGTCGACAAATTGACAATTGTCAAGTTGAAACCAAATTAGACTAATTGGTCAAACATAACTTACCAAACTCGACGAGGGTTCACTAAATTGTGAAAGCACGAGACTTAGATGGCAACGACCTATTCTTATCCATACATCTATTCTCTTCTCTCTGATGATGCTCTCCCTCTCTTTTATGTGAGGGTGGAAAACATGTTTCCTGATTACAACTTGCATTCACCAAACTGGGATTAGTGTATCATTAGTCAATCCATAAACATTATGAATAAATAATCATGACATCATATAATCACATGTCTAAATTCTAAACATATAAACATAAACTCATGATATCATTGATTTTTCTTGACATTTTCACTTAACGTCAAATCATTAAATCATGCATAATCAACTACTAATTACATGCAAGTAAAAAGTAAAACATAGTAAAAAATTGGGGTGTGACATAAAAAATGCTTAACAACAAAAGAATACAACAATACATTCCCATTATAAATTAATAGATCATTATACCTAAGCAAGCTTAGGCACATGTGCTAAAACTATTTCTATACAAAATCATTCTAGTGCACATAAATGGAAGCCAAACATGTTCTTATTTGTACTACCTTGGGGGAAATATATATTCCTCTTTTGAGTTCATTTGTTACAATTGCATACCATATTGACATGTAATGCTCACATGCATTTGTGCCCTTCTCTTCATTTTGTTTGGCATATCGGTGTTACGATACTCTTGTTGTCATATTTTGTACTATAGATTGGTGATCGCTAGTCGGATTCTCGATGTGTATATTTGGATCTATGAGATTGTTATATATATGTGTATGTATATGTGTGTTTATATTATTGGAGGTTCAACTTCACTATTTTCATTTAAATAGTATGTTGGGAGGGTAGATTTGATTTCCTTTAGTATGATTATTTTAAATGATTAATTACATACTGATCATATTTTTAGAATACATGATTTAATTGAAATGTGCATACTATATGGTTAATATTCATTTGTGTAAATTTATCATTGCTTCGGCTATTGTTACATTTTTGGTAGATGCGTGCAATGTTTGGATTGATTGTGCACGAAAAGTACAGGTGTTTGACCAATGAGTGAATTGGAGAATGATGACATGGGACACTTAACCATCTCACCTTTATTCTTGTGTTGTCAAAGCCCATGAAAATCTCATATAAATCAATTGCGATTCTATATTCCCTTGTGATAGACTATTAAATGTCTTCTTGGGTGTGTTTAATAATCACTTGTGCGATGATGCATGTGCTTAGTATGTGTGAAATGATTTATTATGCCTTGGGAGTTGTGCAAAATGAGCTCTTTTCTTGGCACACGATCCTTCTAAGTGATCGGCTATGAATGGTAGGTAAGTTAACCCAAATTAGAAAATCAACTCTATTTTTCAAAAGCTTCTGTTGAGTTACATTTTTTTTCTTGTATACTATTATAATTGTTTGTTCCAATGTTCTTCTGCATATTCAAGTGCAAGCTAACAAAGTTGTCTTAGAAGTTACCCATTTCCAAACTCTGAAGAGTATTGGTTAATGCACCTTGTACTATTGCATGCTCTTGCCACTTTCCCCTTCTAGTAGGGGCCCTTCCCCTCCCCAAGGGTGTAGACATGGCCACAACCATAATGATCATACCAAACACAATTCACATAACTCACATGGCTGTCCTCAGTGTTGAGGATGTGGATGGTCCCAACATACATGTGCTCCCTTTATCACTTAAAGTTGGCTTGATAATGGCAATATCCCTTTCTTGAGTTTGGTGATCTCTCTTGAGAAAAATGTTCCACAACCTGAAGAAGAAAATGAAGAAGGCACCATTATGAGATGGGAGCCAATTCCTAATGCCTAGGACCTCCGAGATGGATGGGGGAAACCCTATGATTATGACCTACCACCTCCTCCCACTAATTCTATAGCTCTCGCAGCTTAGCAGTTTGACCATGTTTATATCTTTTGGTCCTTGTTTAAAACTTCATCTTGCTTTAACATTTTGGGATGTAATCCCATTCCACCCACTTTTTTTGAATTAGTATAACTATTGTCTTTTTTAAAGTAATATAATTGATAGTTACACATAAGTTTTTTTTAAAATCCATATATTTTAGTTTCTTTCAAGAATATTTCACTGTTCAAGAGCAATATCTTTAAAAGAGTAACATATCTCATTTTCTAAGAGAGCAATATAATTTAAATTTCTTTCGAATTAACATGGCAACATATTTCTATTTTTTTCAAATAGGCGAGACACACTCAGCTCAATCTAATGAAGAAAATATCAGATTTTTTTTTTTTGAAAACAGTGTGGTTATCGAACCAACCTTTGGAGTGCCCTCTGCAAATTTAATATGACACATTAAGGGAAAATTTCATTCCAACCTCAAGAAACCACCTGGCCACTCTAAGGAATTATGACAAATCACAAATCATATCACAAATCAAGGACTAATCGGCTTACATTCCTAAATTAAACACAACCAATCAGTGATCACCATATATCCAGTCATTTACATGAGCAAAACACTTTTAGTCTACATTCTATATTGAGATGTTCGTCACTAATCCAAATACATAGAGCTAATCCTTCTTTGTGGATTTGTTAATGAGGGATTTGTGAATATGAGGGATGACACCTCCACCGGCAATGGTATCTGTAGACACCTAAAAATGTCTTCTACCATCAAACTGACTCCCGACAACCCTAAACACACCAATTTCTCTTCTAACCAATTAATTAAATTTTTATTTAATTAATTACCCCTTTCGCTTTCCAAATTCACACCATTTTATCCCCAAAATTGAATTAATTTCATTAATTCAATAGTCCAAACCTTAGCCAATTAATTTAATAAATATGCAATATTTATTAAATCAATTTCCCCCTTTTCTCTAAATCCAATTAATTAGTTAAAAACCATGTTAACTAATTAATTTGGCCTTAATTGACCTATCCCTACCCTAGACAATTAAATAGCTATTATTTAATTGACTACCCCAGCCTACTTCATCCTAGCCCTAGGATTAATTAAATAAAACCTCAGTTTAATTTATCCTAACCCCTTTATTTGGGTGGTCAAACCTTGTTTAACACCCTTCCCCATATCCTCCAAATAAAAAATTGAATTAAATCCACATAAATCAATTTTTTATTTAAAAACATCCCACATCACATTTATTTCTCTTTACACCCCCATACCTCATTTATTTCTCCTCTTCCCCAAATAAATTTTTAATTCATTTACATTCCCTAAATGAATTTTTAATTCATTTTCATTCCCCCATATGAATCTTTAATTCAAAAATAATCCATCTCACCCAACCTTATTTAATATCCCTTTTCCCAAAATGAATAAAAGAATCACTTTTATTCCTGACCCTCCATTAATTCAAGATTCAATCTAGGCCCTCCACATCACTTATATCCTCCACCATTGATCTCCCAAATCAATCTCCACCCTTGGATCAAAATCCCCTCCAAAAGTCTATAAATAGAAACTCTCCCAAGCCATTTTCATCATCCAAGTTCATGCAAAGTTATAATGCCAAAATACCAATTGAGCTAATCTTTAGTGAGTTGCAATATTGAATAGCATTTCACATTTAAATCCATTGTCTAGGGTAATCTTTGTCAAGGAGCTTGTTTTGGGTGCAAAGGCTCCTTCCTCCCTTAATGGGATTGGTTTTGTTTGTAACGTATAACTTTGTGTTTGTTGCATTTTGTTAAGTATTTTCACCTTATTTGCATTTCTAATCTACATTGGCATGTTCGGTGGGACCCATAAGCTCCAAATCTAACTTGTTTTGTGAGTTTTTGGTGTAAGATGCGTGTGTTTACAGGTGCAGCGCCATCATACCCTCGCAGCGACGCCATCACTGGCTAGGTTAAGTGCCATTTCCTGTTTTGGCGCTATTATTGCGCAACACATTCCACTTCTTTCACTCACTCACATTTATTTGTTTTAAGATCTTCCTGCCATTTGTGGCATTCATTTGCTCTCGGTTTACACAGAGATATTGAAATTGCAAGGGGGGATTATGTCAAAAATTTTACAAGGGGTCTAAACATGCACTTTAGCTTTGTTATCATCTTGTTTTTCATTTACTTAGACTAACAAGGCTAACAAGACCTCGATTTTACTATCTGACGCTTTGCATTGTGTAGGAAAAATCACTTTTTTTTGCAAGTCAGACGTGTTCAGTGCCGTATCAGCGCTATCACCCAAATCGGCACCATCCGTGGGATAAACAGGCTCTCTGGAAAGTTGCACAGTGGCGCTTTCCTATATCTATATTGGCACTATTTTATTTTTCGTCGCTTTCCACTTGATGTATTAGCGCAAAAATGTTTATTAGCGCTTTTATTGTAACATAGTAGCGCTATATTGTAGTTTGTCACTTTCATAGTCTTTAATTAGCGCTATTTGTTTAATTAGTACCATATTTGTAAGTCGGGTTGTTCTGCCCATAGTTGCGCTTTCGTATATCTGTTTTAGCGCTATTCTGAGAAAACTTATTTTTATGTCCGTGCAGGTACTGACAAGTTTGTTGCAGGTCATATTGTAGGTACTAACAAGCTTTTTTGCAGGGTGGTTTGATTTCTAGTTAGCAAACACTTTGATTTTGCAACTTAAAATGAACCCTTTGCATGATAGTTAGTCGTGCAATTAAAATTGAACAAGCAAACTTTTGTGTGAAGTGTGTGTGCCAAAACATTTACTTTGGTGTTCTAAAATCTACAATTTGTGTGCCAACAACAACAAATCCAAACACTTCAATTTGGGCTCTAAAAAGAACCACAACTTGCATAAATTGAAAGCATTTTGGTTAAAAAGAACAACAAACTTGCATCTTTCATGCATATAATCTAGAAAATTATTATTTTTAATTGTGTGAAGTGTCTTGTGCTCTTTTTGCTTGTGGTGTGAAAGTGTATGCTCTTCCCTTGCACCATTTTGGTGACCTTGGGAATCAAAAGCTTATCACAAAACTTGAATTAATCACACCCCATTTAATCCAAAGATCTAAAATTGAACCATGTTTAGTGTGATGCAATCATAGAAGATACGTATGCTTTCCCCTCATATCCTTGTATGAACTTGGGGATCAAAGTGTTTTCATGATTGTATTGCTTTTGTAAACCTTAGAGGGCCTGCCACCCTGCTTCAAAAGGTGGGAACGACCCAAGCGGCATCAAGCTAAAGCCAAGCTCTTCGAAGCCGCTATATAAAATAAGGCGTTTGGGACGAAAGTCTCAACCGACAGGTGTTGTTGTGTTATATCGACAGCCAACCTCCCCCAAAACCCTCCAAGGCACAACCCTTGGAGGCTGGGAGACTCCATAACGGAGAGTAGCGCTGCCGCACATATAACCACCTAAACGGATGCCCTTACTACGAACCATTGTTTAGCAAGCCAAAAACCTTCTATTTGTTGGCGCATAAGGGAAACCTTTGAAGCGGCCCCGATTCATGCGGTTCTTAGCCGAGGTAGCAGGGACAATCTAAAGGTTTGGTGAGGGACAAGCCTTATAAGAAACTTGGATCTTGGTATGCATGAGAAGTGTGTACAATTGTAAGGAGGAGCCGGTGCTACCAAGATCATGGAACTACCCGCTTTGAATAGGCGCAGCTAGGGGATTCAACAAATACTGTCACATTCTTGCCTTAGGTTGTGAAAATTGCTTGTTCAAACAAAATCATACATCATTTCACAAACAAAAAATCCTGGTTCTTGTGCATTCATGTGCTTAATTGTGTGTTAAATGTGCTTTTATTATTCACAAACAACTTGCCAAGAGACATTGAAAACAATTTGATCAAACTCCCATCAAAGAAAATCCAAAAAATTGCCTTCAAAAATTTGTCTGCCCTGTTTTAGCGCCATATCTGCTGATTGTGGTGCCATTTCACCCGTGGATTGGCGCTATTATCAGATTGACTTTGCCTAAAACTAAGAACTATTCCATTGCGATCCCCACCATCTGCTTTGTCATAATCCACACTCATTCCCCAAAAACCTGACAACAGTCTATCCATTTTTTATCAAAATTTTTGAAAATCACACCTTCTCTTTGACCTTAAAGAATCAATCACCACCCTTACTGGACCCCCTTGCTACGTCATAATCGGCCCAAATCCATATCAATCCACCCCCCTTCAATATTTTTGCATATCTCCTTGGACCAAAATAAGTCATTTCAAAAAATCCAAAACCAAATCAAAATCACCCATCAACAAATCATCAACCAAAGTTTGTCATCCTTTTGAGCCAAAGTTAGATCTAGATATCATCATTATCATCACGTTTTCCTTGAAAAGTCATTAGTCTACATTTCAAGAAAAACAAATCATCCCTCTTTGCATAAGGTCATTAGTCTACCCTAAACAAAGAAAATCACCCATTTGTGCCAAAAATCTAGATCTTGTCTAAAGCTCAACTTGTCAACCATCAAGTCATTCCAAAAAACATCGTCCTAATAATCCTCATCAATCAAAAAAAAAAACATCAAAATCAAACCCCCCTTTTTCATCAAAACAAACATCATCATCCTCCATCTTGGTCCAAAATTTGTGCAAAAATCAATATCATTCATTTGTATCACCCTTAGGATAAAACCCTTAGAAAGACATATCAATCTTCCACCGCATCCCCTCTTCTACATCATCCCACTACCACATCCATCTTTAGGTCCAACACAATCAATCAGATTCTCTAAGGTCTCCATCCCCATTCCACTCTACTTCTAAGAATCAATTCCATATACGTGCATGCCCATCACGAGATCACAAAGCAAAAAGAAACAAGAAATGGTAGAACATTGGCAATTTAGCATGCCCAACAACGATAGCTACAACATACCCATCAATCCAAACCCACCTACATACTCTTACATCCCCCCATATGGTCCCAATGAAAATCCCTTCAGTTACTTACAACAACGACCACCTCCACCACCACCAACGCAAAACGTCCCCACCATTTCCCATGATGATCTAGATGTCTTGAGCTTTACGCAAGACGCCGATAACATGGACCTACTAGATAAAATCCTAAGGTCGGACCCAAGTCGATATCTTGATCATCTTCTCAAGATTGGTGCTCAACTTCCCCCCATCATGAAATCATCACAACCATCTACCTCTACAATCATACCTACCCCATCAAATACCCAAGCATCTACATCACATACCCAACCCACCGCCTCTCAAACATCAACACCTACTGTATCTACCATTTCCACAAGCTCAACCGCTACCACCTCTACAATTCCCACAAATCCCGTCATCCCTACCATCTCCCAACCCGTCATCACCTCTACTACCACAACTACCATAATCCCTTCCGCTTCACAACTCACCACGAGCATACAAGGTAACATCATGCAAGCAAGTACATCCACAAGTGTGCCCCCACCCAACCCTCAAACCATTGCATACCTACGACAATTATTCTCTCAACCACCTCACAACACATCTAACCAATCCAACATCCATATACCCAACGTCAATCCATCTAATGCCACTTACCCACATAATCCCACAAATCAACATAATCCCAATCCCCAAATACCACCACATGTTCTCCAACAACTCTATGCGCGTCAACAACATCAGGCACCAATCAACCCAAACACCAACCCGTAATACCAACACCTCATTCAAACACATCCCCAACATAAAATCCCACCCCATCTCCAACATCTCACTAACCAACAAGTATACATACCCCAACCACCACAACCACAGGATCTCACAACTGTCCTACAAGGCTTAATCCAAAGGGTAGATGACCTACAAACTGGGGGCAAATGAAAGCACTATTCCTTTGAGGATATTTGCCCCTACCCATTCGATCGCACTTTGTACATGCCCCCTTTCCCCAAGAACTTTGAGACACCCAAATTCAACAAATACAAGGGAAAGGGAGACCCTAGGGACCACCTTAGGGAGTTCTACATTGCTTACCTAGAAGTCTCTAATAACGACACCTATATAATGAGACTATTTCCACGAAGCCTCGGCGGTCAAGCCACTGAATGGTTTGCACATCTTCCCCCAGGCATTAGGACTTTCCCTGAGCTTGCGGAGAAATTTGTAAACCACTTCTCCTACAATTTTGAGCACGAAATATCTATGACAAACCTTTGCAACACCAAACAAAAAAATAGAGAAGCCTTCGCTTCCTTCTTGCAAAGGTGGAGAGGCTTAGCATGCAAACTCCCATGGCTCATTCCTGAGAAACAACTCGTCACCATGTTCGTGGCCAACCTCAATCAGGAATTAGGGTTTCATCTACAAATTCTTTGCACATCTACCTTCGAAGAGGTCATCGACAAAGGCACTACTATCGAATGAGCCCTCATTGCCAAGGGCTCCATCAAACTATACGACCACAAATCCAACAACAACAACAACTACTACTACTACAAATCCAATAACAACACCCCCAATACAAACAACAACACACAATCAAACGACAAATCACATTATTGGGGGAAGAATAAGAACAATCTAAACGACGGTGTCACGGATGTGAAAGTCGTCCAACATATACAAAACCAAACACCTGCGCATACATATGCAACAAATGTAAATAACCCAAGAGGGCCAAATAAACCACACAAACCTCGCAGACAATTCACACCATTAGCAGAACCCATTAAGGACGTCCTTGATAGATGTCTCAAACAAGGAGTGGTCACACTCCGCCTATTTGACCACGTCAAGACAATGAGCTTAAAGCAACATGGTATAACAAAAATGATTACTGCGAATACCACCGCGTGGCGGGCCATAAAGCAGCTGACTGCATGCAACTAAAACATTGCATCCAAGACCTCATAGAACAAAAACTAGTCAGCCTCGATCATGGCGCCCAACCATCACCAAACGCCAACCTAGAAGCTTACAAGGATCCCCTACCTAACCATAATAAAGCTTCCTCATCCAACCAAGCATACAATGTCAACCCACCACCTACGTCCTACGACTCTATCGTAGGACGTATAGAAGCATCATCCCATCATGTCAACATAGTCACCATTCGGGCACAAGCACCTGATTGCGCTGTGACAACCTGTCGGGGTCGTGTATCCATCTGTATAGTGCCTCCCACTGAACAAACGCCTGTGTCCACATCAGCTCCCTTACCTCCTCGTCCAACTGCATGTCCATCACCTACCCACCACTATAACCTCCTAGAACACCTAGGCAAGACACCTGCACAAATCTCCATCCTCGAGTTGCTCCGCACATCTCCCCTTCACAAGGATGTCCTCGACAAAGCCCTTTTGGAAACACAAGTCCCTGCCAACTTGAATGCAACTCAATTCCAAGCCATGGTAGGACACATTGCCGCACCCCACCATCTCACCTTTTCAGAAAAAGACCTACCCACCTCCGACCACATACATAACGACGCCCTGCACATCGAAGTCCACATCCACAAGCACACAATTAAAAGAGTCTTAATAGATGGTGGCTCCGACCTCAACATATGCACTCTAAAACTACTAAAACACTTGGGGTACTCTGATGTGGTTGTCGACACCAGCGAGTGCATCACGATCAAAGCCTATGATGACACTGAACGGCTCTCTGAAGGCACCATCAAGCTTCGCATACAAGTGGGATAGAAAAAATTGGAAACTAAATGTCAGGTTCTTGATCTCGACCTCCCCTACAACATCCTTCTCGGCAGACCCTGGATTCATGCCATGCAAGTTGTCCCATCTACCTTCCATCAATGCATCAAATTCCCTCACAACGGCACAGAAGTCACAGTCTATGCCGATCCTTGCCCCTTCCAATACTACAATTTTCTAGAAGGCCACAACCAAACATTCTGCCCATATAATAAAGCCACCGCTAAAGCCAATCCAATGGCATCAAACTCATATGTCGATCCCGCAAACATCGCCTCCACTTCATCCCAAGCAACTCCAACACCCGAGGTCCAGATCAAGCTATCTGACATGGGATGTGGGGAATATGACCTACACGGCACCTTTTGTGTGGGCACATTACCCAATCCTAAGACATTCGGCATCCCACCAACAGAGGCAGCCAATACAGTCATCATCAAGTGCAAACCATCCCCCATCTTCGAGAAGAAGCACCTCCTGGATCAAGATGTACTTGAAGATATTTCATCTTGGCTTTACAAAGACGAAGAGCCTGCACACGAAGCCCCTACAATCCCAACAGAAATCTACGGCAAAGGTTCTGAAATTGTCAAAAGCATGGGCTACAAAGGACAAGGCGGTATAGGCCTTCATGAACAGGGAATCGTAGAACCACTACAAGCAATAAAGAATCCCTATACTCAAGGGTTAGGGTACGATCAACCACAATGCATCCTCACTATCGATGAGCGTATCTTAGCCGAGGTCGCTATGGTTTCCTTAGACATCGACAATGTTAACGAAATGGGCCTTCACGACTCCTTTAGTGACTTCGCCGACTTCTTCGACTCATCCATTTGTACCATCTACTCAATCACCACTCTCGCCTCACCCTCCAATGATTTGCCACTAGTTTACCCCGACCTCATTGATTGGGACCAACAGGGACCTCCTATCTTCGACATCGCACCTAACGACGAGGCCATCGCCGAAATGATGGGGGTAAGAGATCACTTCCCTTTGGGAGATCATCAAGCCGAATACATAATGGAACTCAATCTGGATGCCTATTTTGGGGAGATAACCCCTGCTTCCAGTCAAAAAAAAAAAACATGGACCTGATGGTGAAAATTGTTCTACAGCAGTATCAGATCCCAAAATAGTAAAAATAAAAGATGTATCTCCTAGTGAAAACCTCCACGAGGCGCCAAGAGATGGAAGCATGGGCCTCCCTGAGGTAGACAAAGTATATCCAGACAGATCACCCATCTTGGTAGAACCAGCTCAGGAAATGAATCTGGGGACAAAGGAAGAGCCGAAAATCACATACCGAGCAGAATCTCTCAACATGTAGGAATAGGAGAACTTCTTATCTTTCTTCACACCTAGAAATCACAATTTCGCATGGACCTATGCAGACATGCCAGGGCTAGATCCCGCCTTGGTTGTTCATCATCTTGCAGTGCGTCCCGATGTGAAACCAGTCAAGCAAAAACTTAGAAAGATGAATCCTCAGGTGGCTCTCCTAGTCAAGGCAGAACTAAAGAAATTACTGGATGTGGGGTTCATTCGCCCAATTGATTAACCTGAATGGGTGTCAAACCTAGTGCCTATTGCTAAACCAGATGGCTGAATCTGCTGTTGTACCGATTTCAGAGATCTCAACAAGGCCTGCCCAAAAGATGACTTCCCACTACCAAACATTGACATGATAGTGGATCTCACCGCAGGACATGAAATGTTATCTCTCATGGACAATTTCTCTGGATATAACCAAATAAAAATTGCTGAAGCAGATTAGCACAAAACAACCTTCATATGCCCATGGGGAACATACTACTGGGACGTAATGCCATTTGGCCTAAAGAATGCAGGAGCTACCTATCAAAGAGCTATGATCGTCATCTTTCATGACCTTTTTCACCACATCATGGAAGACTACGTCGACGACCTACTCAGCAAATCAAAGACAAGAGAAGAACATTTAGATGTATTGGCCAAGATCTTCGACAGGTTAGACCAATACAATGTCCGTCTGAATCCGAAGAAGTGCATCTTTGGCGTCACCTCAGGAAAACTGTTGGGATACATAGTCTCTAGAAGAGGAATCAAGGTTGATCCCACAAAGGTCAAGGCAATTACTGAAATGCCACCTCCAAAGACATTGAAACAACTGAGAAGCCTACAGGGGAAGCTCTAGTCTATTCGACGATTCATTGCCCAACTTGCTGATAAGTGCCAACCATTCCAGCATCTCCTCAGAAAAGACATAGCTTTTGCCTAAAACACTTAGTGTCAGGAAGCCTTTGAGCAACTAAAAGAATACTTGGCTAATCCCCCTGTGCTAACTCCGCCAAGGCAGGGAGAACCCCTCTTGCTATACATTTCAGCAACAGACACAGCTATCGGAGCCTTGCTAGCACAACTTGATGAACAGGGGAAAGAAAGAGCCATCTACTACATCAGCCGCACCTTGATCTCATATGAGCTCAATTACACACAAATCAAACGAGCATGTTTAGCTCTCGTCTTTACTTCACAAAAGTTAAGACACTATATGCTCAATCACAAGACCAAGCTCATTGCTAAGATCGACCCACTGAAGTACCTACTAAACAGAGCTACTCTTACTGGGAGAATGGCTAAATGGGTCATGATTCTCACAGAGTTTGACATAGAATACACTGAGAGAAAGGCCATCAAAGGGCAAGTTATAGCAAATCAGCTGGCTGAAGCACCTATTCCGGCAGAACATCCCACACTGACTGAATTCCCTGATGAAGCTATCCTGACGATTGCGCCTGCCACGGATACATGGAAGATGTATTTTGATGGATCATACACTCACAGAGGCTCGGTGCAAGGCGTCCTATTTGTTACCCCTTAGGGCGACACAATCCCTAAATCCTTCAAGATCACATTTCCATGTACCAACAACGTAGTAGAGTATGAGGCCCTCATCACAGGTCTCCGCATGGCCATCAAGTGGAAAATTGAAAAGCTAACTGTGTACGGAGACTCTCAACTGGTCATCAGGCAGGTCAATAATGAATACAAAACCAAGGTTGAAAATCTCCTTCCCTATAAGAAGATGGTTGATGATTTCAAAGACTACTTCGATGACATCCACTTCGAACAAATCCCACGGCTCAACAATAAAGCAACAGATGCCATGGCAACCATCGGATCTCTGGTAGATATGAAGAAGGGCAGCAAGAAATGTGAGTTCCTGATCGAAGAGCTCCCCATCCCAGCATACGACGTTCCTCAATCTGAACTAGTGTGTGAAATCATTGGTCCCTTATCCCCGTGGTATCAGGAAACATACCTCTACCTTCATGATAATATCCTCCCCCCTAATCTATCCACATCACAGTGCAAATCATTCATCTGTTGAGCCTCCCATTTCATACTAATAAGAGACACCCTCTACAAAAGGAGTCTTGACGACACGCTTCTCTGATGTTTAGACTCTAGGGAAGCCGAAGTAGCCTTGGAAGAGGTACATGTAGGTATTTGTGGGGCGCATTCTAGTGGACCTACCCTATCTAAAAAGATCCTCAAGACCGGATATTATTGGCCTACCATGGACCGCGATGCTCACAAGTTTATCAAGAAGTGCCTCCCATGCCAACAACACGGCGATCTCATCCACGCACCAGCACAGGAGCTGCAACCGATCACAACACCATGGCCTTTCTCACAGTGGGGACTCGACCTTGTAGGGAAAATACATCCTCCATCCTCCAATGGCCATAAGTTCATTATCACTGCTACTGAATACTTCACCAAGTGGGTGGAAGCAATTCCACTTACCTTCACCACAGGTATCCAAATCTCAAAATTCATCCTCCACTGTATCATCTGCCGATATGGTATCCCCCATTCCATCGTCACCGACAATGGAAAGCCCTTCAAAAACCAAGAAGTTCACACTTTGTGCGAAAAATTCACCATCAAACACCACTTCTCCACACCATATTACCCTCAAGGAAATAGTCAAGCAGAGGCGTCTAATAAAACCATCCTCCGCATCCTAAAGAAGACAATCAATGACGCTGGCCATGACTGGCACCTCCAACTCAACCCCGCCCTATGGGCCTACCGTACAAGCATCTACTCCTACAGGAGCCACCCCATTCTCACTAGTATTCAGATCTGAAGCCATCTTACCTATAGAGGTCGAGCTCCCATCTCTCTGAGTGTCCTTACAAAACATTATCTCTGATGAGGACTATCGCGTCGCAAGGTTGCATCAACTGGAACTACTGGATGAGAAATGCCTGAATGCATTGAATTACCTACAGGCATACCAAAACTGCCTCAAAAGAAGCTACAACAAAAGGATCAGAAACAGAAAATTTGAGGTAGGTGACCTTGTCCTAATGGAAAATCAGAAGAACTTGCAAAAGCATCCGAAGCAAGGAAAGTTTGAACCCAATTGGCTGGGACCTTATGTTGTCACAGCCAACTATGGGTCTGGAGCTTATCAACTTGCAACACCTGAGGGGCAGCCTCTAGAGGAGCCAATGAACATCCTGCATCTCAAGAAATTCTATGCTTAACCCATCTGGTACCCCAAGTCAAAAAATCAAAAAAATCAAAAAACACCAAAAAAAAAAAAACTAGAAAATCAAGAAAAATCAGAGTGCAATAAAAACTTCCAAATGGTGAAAATCACTTCGATGACACCTTGGATAAGTACCATGGTGAAAACTTGTTCCGGTGCTATGCATAGTGGCTGGTTCTACCATCTAATAAGTCCTCTTCTCGTCACACCACTCCATATCTCACGCATCCCATGGCTTGGAATTCTAAAACATCAAGTCCTATCGCCCAACCCATCCTACCCCATCCCAAAGTCAACACATGGAACGAGGATCCTTGTAAGCTCCCTCTGTACATACAAAATCAAAAAATCCAAAAACATCGCAAAATCATAAAATACAAAAACAATAGAAAAAACCGAAAATCTAAAAAACAACACATCTCATCATGATCGCCAAACACACATCAATCTTCGTCACATCCCACATCATCAAGTCAAGCTAGAACTACATATTCATTTCACCCGCATCTTAAAAGTACCTTGATCCCGTGGACACAGGGTATGTAGGCAGTCTGGAATACGAAGGATGTTTCCAGTACTCAGGTATATAAGATGCACCCATCCAACCCATTTGGATGGTCCCCATTCACTGAGCTTTTTGGACCTCATAAATGATACACATGCTACGTATACGCTTGAAACATGCTCCCTAACGTAAAAAATCATCAATCAACATACCAACTATAATCATACATATGGCCAGACTGTCCTTTTGCTCATCTTCCAAAAATTCTCCAATCAACACCAACGGATCTGCGTCCTAGGATATATCTTTCCTACAATGGACAAAAATCTATTATTCTATCACCACGTCTCTTGGCAAGAGCACACAAAGACTATTTGTATCTTTTCATTGGTCTTTTTGATTATTGATTTTTATCTTTTTTGTCTCACTCTAAGTTATCTCCAAAGCTACCTTGATCTCATTATATCATGGTAAGTAACGGATAGCACCTGGAGTAGACATAGTCATTTCTTTTCTGTATGCTGTGCTTGTGGGTTGGTTTCATTACTCTAAGAATAGTATTCATATCTTGAAGTCCAGGTCGGTTCTAGCATCATGTGTCCTATTTGCATATACATGCATCAAAACTGTATATGTATTATTCACACTCATTGCTATGAGTCTCCTTCCTCGGCTAAGCAAGATTATACTACCTTGGGCATGCATGAAATCAACCTATTGTTTGTGAGTCTCATCCATGCAATTGTAGGGTATACATCATCACCTAGGTCATTTCATACCTTTGTGAACTGTATCCTACATTGCTACATTAAACTAAGAAATGCTCTCAATTAATCTTTTGCAACTACTGTTACTAGCTCAAAATCATCATCCTAATCACTCAATCAACACTCCCATCTCGGCCTAGATTTGATCATCATTTTCCTCCCACCCCATCCACTACTCTAATCCCTTCACTAATCCCATTCCCCTACCATATCTCTATCCAACCAAACCAAATCCCCCCTCAATGACGTGGCAACTTATGACCTAAACAATCCTCTTGTCCCCCCCGCCCCCATTCTCTAGACACTCCCAATCCTATCCATACCCCATCCAAACAACCCTTTCCTCTCCCCACCCAATCGCCTTTCCCACCGCCTCACCACCCAGGGTCAAACAATGAACATCATGTGTATCAGGACTTGATCATACCGCCTATCACCTACTTTGCATCCCACCTATCACCTCACTTTCACCTTGCATAGTCATTTAGATTCATTTTAAAATCCTTTTGCATTGCATATCATTCGGTTCATTTTAGCTCAATTCATCTTGCATAATCACTTAGGTTCATCTCAATTCATTTACATTCATTTTAACCATAATTACTTAAGTTCATTGATAAATCCATTTGCATTAGGTTCATTTACAAATTACTTAAATTCATTGTTATATCCATTTGCATTAGGTTCATTTACAAATTACTTAAGTTCATTGTTAAATCCATTTGCATTAGGTTCATTTACAAATTGTGTAATCATTTAAGTTCATTTGCATAAGCCATTAAGGTTCATTTTAGAAATCATTGCATAAACCATTTAGGTTCATTTTATATTACATAGTCGTTAAGTTCATTTTAGAATCAGTTAAAATACATATCATATCATCAAACTCATCCCAGAAATAATTTTACATCCACATAGCATATCATTTAGTTGCATTGTCTACATCATAACAGATCATATCATACTCATTTTGTTGTTATCACATAGATGCATGATAAAATAAAAATTAGTATAATCTCATAGAACATCACGACCATAATCATTACAACTACAAATCATCCAATAGGCATATACATTTTCCATACATCACATCACATTGTTACATCCATAATAAATATTATTACTCTGCACATTCATTTCCATTATACATCATATAGTCCATAAAATAACAAACATCATGCGTATATATAAATCCATCATCAATGCATCCATAAAATCAAAAACATCATTGCATACACATAACACATCCATAGCATATAACATCCATAAAGAAATACTGCATCCATCACATAGGCATCATCATAATTGAGCATCATAATCATAGCACCATAAACCCCCAGAATGCATCATATCCTATAAAATCACTGCAAAAAAAAAATGTACATCGCTCACATATCCATCAAAAAATAAAATGTCTTGATACAAAATGCCTCCAAGGGCTATCATGATATGACTATCACATAGAGGATCCCCTCTCTAATGGAGTGGGAGACCCTGATCCTAGCCGTGGCTGTGATCCTACCGGCGGCTGTGGCTATACCTGCACCTGTGGAGCCTGTTGGGGCACGTGTGAGAGAGGGGGCATCGTCTGTTGAACAGACTGAATAGATCTCGACCTATGTGATCTCGATGCCCCTGATCTACTAACCTGGCTATAACTCGGTGCCCGCTACACTGCTGGCACGGCCGCATAATACAAGCTCCTGTAGTACTCCATCCGCCTGCTACTCTCTGTCAACTCCCCCTGTACCTAGCTCAATTGTCCCTGCAGCTGATATGACTGTGACTGTGCCTGAGACAACTGTGTCTGCATCACTACCAACACTGGGGCAAGGCCACCGCCTGAACCCTGTAGGCTAACCAATGCAGTCTCTGCCTACTGAGCCCTAGCGAGTGCTGAATCTCGCTCCCCTATCAAAGTGACTATGTCACCCCGAGCCTGTGCTAACTCTGCATCCCGGCCATCTAGTGCCTCATGTAGGCTTGCCACCTGTGCTCTCAGGGTCTCCATCTCCTCCCCCTCATCCCGTCACCTCCGATGAGACGTAAGCCTCTCACCCTCAGCCTTTGCCTCTAAAGCTGTCCCTGAGGTCCCTGCCTCTGCATCATGCTTGCCAACCTGTCGTTGCCCCACCTGTGGTGGAGGTAAGTCACCCTCATCTGCCCTCGGTTTCCCCCCATGCCGCTGAGGTCCTCTAGGCTGTCGCACTGCTCCAACCTGTACCTGCTGCGCAGGAGCCTGTCACGCAGGTACCTGCTGCCCCACCTGCCCTTGCCCTACTGCCACCGCTGCCAGTACATCTATCGGCTGGCCATCCCTACCAACCACTCTCTCCCCTCCATCATCGCCAACCTCCACAAGGTAGTCCTCAATAATCTCCTCCCCCTCCACCCCGCGATCTTCCCCATCTGAGTCGTCTCCACCCTCTGAATCATCGCCCCCTGAACCTACTGTGTCCACTGCCGGATCCGTCAACCGAGTAGGCTGATGCATATGCCACCATATATCATAGGCCGCTGTAGTCCCTGCATCCCTCACTGTGCTCCTCCAATCCCACTGTACTGGCCATAGAGCTGTAAAATCTGTTAGGGCGACCTGTGGCTGTATGACTGTAGGCCAGTAGGCCACATCTCGAGGAGTCCGCGCAAATATCACCATCTGCTGCGGAGTGTCCTATATCAAACCAAACTGCCGCATGACCTGTGAGGGTAGATACATATCTATTATATGGTCTCCTCGACCCATCAGGTACCACTACTAAAATGCAAAAGGGAGATGAAGGTCATCATCTGGCCACAGCTCTACACCAATGTATGGTCGCTGAGTCACACTAATCACATCATCTAGCATCCTCCTCCAATGCCGCACCTGCCCAGTATACGTGTACTCTGCATCCCGATATAAAAACACAAAGGCCTCAAACTACCGTTGATAGTACCCGCATATCAGCCTGGTAACTGGGATGTGCTCCCAAATACACACATGAAGCAGAGTGACTCCAGCAGATAATGCTCTATCATGCAGGTAGGCAACTATATGCATCTCATGATATAATTGCCCTAGCATAGCCGGTCCCCATGCATAGACAGTCTCATGCATCACCATCCCCTCTATCATCCCCCCCAGCCAACCGAAAAACCCCTGCCTCGCCTGTCGGGCATCACAACGCCTCCGATCAACGCACAAAGGAATAAGGGAAATGGATCTGCACCCATAGCCAGTGTCCCCTCATAGTCCATCTCCCTCCCATTCAGAGAGAGAACAAGACGATCTGCACCAAACACCCTGACTAATGCACTCCGTCCTCTCCTCGTGTCGTATCTAACATGCTGGCCTCGGATAGGCAGCTTGAGGATGCGGTAAACATTCTCAAGTGTGATGGTAATCTCTCTAGTAGGCAATAAAAAACTGCAGGTCTTAGAGTGATACCGCTCCACCATCACTGTCATATGAGCTCTATGAGCTCGCAGAACGGGCATCGCAAACACTGTCAGAAGCCCCAATCTCGCCAGTCGACCATGCATCGCATCATCAAAACTGTCAAACAGTGCCATCACAGATGGCACTCGTTGCTCTCGTGACTACAATATGAATCGCTACATATCTTGCATCCATCACTTTCTGGTTAGATATTAACCTATCTTTTTCTAAAAATCTCCCTTTTTCTTCTATTGTCTAAAGCCAACATAATGGGCGCTAAAACAGACAACCTTTCGTGCCAGTACAGATAATCGCACCAATCCATCCCCCCTTTCGCACTAAATCCCAGGATAGCGCAACTGCGTACAACCTTTAGCGTCAATTAGTAAAATGGCGTCAAAACACATTTTGGCGCCATTCGGAAGAATAGCGCTAATTCCCCCAAAAGCGTTATTCCAGAGGATAGCGCTACTATAACCCCTGTTTGGCGTTACAAAAGTCTAAACCATATTCTTCTAGCGAATCGCGCTAATCCAGATGATAGCGCTAAAATACCCTCCCAATAGCGACAAAACCGCCCCCTACCCTTGCGGATGGTGCCAATCAAGAGGATGGCGCCAATCCATCTTATCGTTGGTGCTACGCGCTCCAACCCCAAATCCCAAACCCCAACACAATGCACGTTCAACAAAAAAATTACAAAGTCTGGGTTAGGCCCTAGCTGGGGTCCAACGTCGGGTGACCGGCCAAACTCTCGGAACCTCTTGGAGATGTGTCGCAGTCGCGGGAACTGGGGGTTACGGTCAGCCATCTCTCCTTCATCTTTTCTTCTCCAAAGTCAAAAGTGTGTAAATGTGGCACTCTTAGGGCTCACTTTGCCTAATATAATGGGCTATGTCATTCTTCAACCCTTTTTTTTCCCTCTAGGGTGTAGATCTTCGCCTTTTTTCCCCGTTTTTCTTCCTGCCATCTTCTTTTTTCGTCGCCTACCCAACTTTCACTTCCATCACATCCTTTCGAGAGCTCACCTGAAAAATTTTTATTTTCTCGCCGACCTCTCGAGGGGGCATCCCCTATCCATCTTATTACTTCACGGTAGCTGGGGCATATTTTTCTTCTTCGACCTGACGCCACTTCCCTCCTAGGTCCGGACGCCACGTCAAAGAGGAGCAAATGTAGACACCTAAAAATGTCTTCTACCATCAAATTGACTCCCGACAACCCTAAACACACCAATTTCCCTTCTAACCAATTACTTAAATTTTTATTTAATTAATTATCCCTTTTGCTTTCCAAATTCACACTATTTTATCCCCAAAATTGAATTAATTTCATTAATTCAATAGTCCAAACCTTAGCAAATTAATTTAATAAATATAAAATATTTATTAAATCAATTTCCCCCTTTTCTCTAAATCCACTTAATTAGTTAAAAACAATGTTAACTAATTAATTTAGCCTATAATTGACCTATCCCTACCCTAAACAATTAAATAGTTATTATTTAATTGCCTACCCTAGCCTACTTCATCCTAGCCCTAAGATTAATTAAATAAAACCTCTGTTTAATTTATCCTAATCCCTTCATTTAGGTGGTCAAAATACACACATGGCAATCCTATTGATGCCCATACAACTCTACATGTCTTACAACTTTAAGGCCTTCAGCCAAAGCATTTCTTTGATATGATGCATTATACCCCACTTGAAGTAAGATTTCCATTTGCAATTTTATTGAATTCATTCTTGCCCACTAATACTCCCACAAAATTAGTACATGTGCAGCATGGATGAGAACAAGACTCTGCATTGGAAGACGATATATTGGACTAATTGAAGTTAAGATGAGTTCCATTTATTGAAATGCATCCTAGGGTGTTTGTACAATCAAGTCTCCATGACTTCAAAAACCCATTTACTGATAAAGATACACATTACTGCCTTGATAGAACAAGGTTCCAGTGGGAGGCGAAATAAGGGTATGCAGGCTAAAGAAACTTTTTACTGAAAAGGAGGCAGCATATGATCCCAGGCCTAAATTTGATGGCCGTATGGCTGTATTTAGGCATTTTTGCTGTAAAATACAATCAAAATTTTAAAAAGATTGTATCATATGAAAGGAGAGATTTTGGATAGACTGTCAAAATTTATATAGAATTGTGATGATATATATTTGACTTATATATAGTTTTACTTATATTAAGATATGTCATAGTATTTTAAGGGCATTTTTGAATGAATAACTGTCATAAAAAATTTACTTGACAAACAGGATCGACTGTCAAATTTAGGCCCTGAGCGTATCCATCACTAATTGAGACAACAGTGCATACTCTATAAAAACTTTCCATGAGCTGCACTTTCCTCTTTCGTGATTTCTTAAGATCATTTTTCCAATTATACTCAGCTTTTGTCACCGAATAAAATTCCTTTAAATATAAATGGAAAACATGATTTTCAGAGTTTTGTTGTCTGTCAAAGAAGAAAACGCAGAGCCCTATAAGAACTTTTGACAGGTGGCAAATTAGTTGGCTATTTTTTTTGTCTTTGAGAACCCAGCAACTTATAAAAAACCATAAAACATCTACTGCTTTGTGGTCTCGGAATAGGAATAACGGTATTCCAATTTGAAATACTTTTGCATGTTTCCAACTGGCTAATGTTCAGTATAAGAGCTCCTAAAACACTGTAATTTGTCTACAACATTAATTTTTACAATAGTCTTGGCTTCTAAGAACAAGGCAGTTTGGCTGTTGCTTGTAGTACAGTCCGCAGTCAAGGGGAATGGCACTTACAAAGTTACAATCATCTTATTGCTTCCACTTTCCTATACCTGCTTGACAGCTATTAATGAACTTAAGTCTGTAAACAAATAATATTGTAAGAAATAGACAATATGGAGATAGATAATTCCAAACCATCCATGAATCTAAGGGCCCAGTCTCCTCTGCCAGGTACCAATCACCATCAAAACCAAGATTTCATCAGCTCAACAAATATTGCTAAGCTAAGCCAGAGTCTTTTACAAAGAAGACAAAGAGGGTTTCAATCTTCAATCTGTTAATGAATGGTCTTAGTTGTGAAGGTGACTTCACCAGAAATAATATGTTTGTTTTTTATTATGGTAAATAGGGATTTTGAAAAGGCCTAGACCCTTGTACAAAGAAGCCAGATGAAACAACATAGAGCAACAAAAAGAAGCAAGCAGCACTATGGCTGCAGTACAACATCGACCAACCTAAGAGAATCAATCTGCTTGTAGCTGAAATGGAACAAATGGGAATTGCTCCAAACATTTTAACATGATGGTATATTTAAGTCAGGTCCAGTTGTCGAAGCACAGGTGCTATTGAACAAAAATCAGCCATGCTCATTGTTCAGCTCATCTTATTACATACTAATTAATGGTCTTTACAAGGTAAGTGGAGAAGATGAAACCACTAGACCAATCCTTTTATAGTAGAAGATAAAGCAATGTGCTGGGCGATCATACACAGTTAAATAAACCCAAAATTACATAAGTATGCACCAAGATTATAGAACAGACAATAGAGATGTTTACAAATCATCCCCTGAACAAAGAGTTTGCATCCTTGTCTAAAATGAGATTTCTTCCAAAACAGTCATAAACAGAATTATATCTGAAACATTAGTGTAGTGTTTTAATTTATCAAAGAAATCTACACTACACAGTTGAATCCAGAAATCTGAATTTACAAAGAATTATATCTTTTATCCTCATCTTTTTCACTAAAATAGAATGTACCTTACAATAATAAAAGTCTGCTGTTTTTATCTTCCCAACAAAAAGGTAATTCTTAAACTAACATTAAAATAATTTGGTCTTAACTTTAATCTAAGAAGCATGTTCTTTCTTCAATTCTAAACAGCAGAGGCAAGCCATTAAACTCGTAATAGTTCAATCAATCTTTTACTCTTTAGAAATGAATGTCAGGACCATATACATTTAAGAAACTAATTTGGTCCTTAACACTATGCCAAGAAGCATGCTTCTACTTCAATTCTAGAAAGCACAGAGTCCAGACAAGCCATGGAACTTGTAACAGGTCAATCAATCGTTGTTCTTAATGAATGGATGGAAGGACTGTATATGTTTCCTAATTATTCTTCAGCTAGCTGTAGCCTGTTACTCAAGAAAAGAGCATCCCTTAGTCTGGAGAATAGGGACATCTCTCAACCTTATCAAAGTATGACAACTGTTATGAAACTTTTTACTTGCGAGTGTAAAAAGAAAAATTAAAAGTATTTTATAAAAAAGAAATGTTATGAATTTTTTTATCTAAGAGTGTAAAAATAAATATTAAAACTATTTTGTTAAAGAAATGTTATGAGACTTTTTACTTTAAATGTAAAAAGAAATATAAAAACTATTTTGTAAAAGATTATATTGTTATTACACTTAATAATGTAATAAAATATTGTATTGAAAGTGTGTGCTGGTTATTTACAATTTATGGCATTGAATTTGGAGATATGGTATCTGAATTCTCAGAGTGACAGGGTAAGACAGGCAGTGAGCACTAGAGAAGGGATATACAGTTTAAGTCCAACCAAAAATACAGCGTATACCTTGGCCAGAATACAGAAAGATTTTATTGATATTTATTTCCTCCTTGCAGCCATTGATCTAAAGGCCTCGGTAACTGATCATTAAAAATGCTGAAAGCCATTTTCCAAAAAGCACACATATATTTTCGATTTTTTGAAAATAATTAAAATGTTATCTGTGCAAATCTAAAATATAATTTCCCTTAATTTATTTTATTCATACTATTTGAACAATTTAATCAATATATACATTTAAATCTAGAAAATTTTATGATAACAACACTTGTGACTAGAAGGCCTTCTAACAAGGATATCATTGCAAGGCAGACATGTCAATTGTCTAGAATGTGGCATAAAACCAACAATGCTGACAGCCAATAGACTGTTCTCAAAATCTTCTGACAAGATGGATACTCTGCCATATTACATCAAGTATCTGGCAGCAATGCCTACCCAGCTAAGGACTGTATATTCTATTTTTAGACAAAAGACTCGTTTGTCTCCGTAGCTACAAATCAATATCACCTCAAAATCAATTACTAGCAAAAGAAACACAGGATCATCTCCACTCCCGTTTTAAAAATTTAAGAATGTTTCTGCAGAAAGAAACAGGGCAGAAACTGCAAGAGTAATTTCTAAAAAAGCATCATGGCATAAAGAATAAACTGTAGAAATCTGTAAAATCTACAAGGGAAGAAATATATTGAGGCAAAATACATGTGTTATCTTTAAAAATTGTCTATAGCTCTCTCCTTCTGCCCTTCTATCTCTCAAACCGGATAAAGCCTTCAACTACAACTACCAATGCCATGTAATTGTACAAGGCCACAAAAAATAGGCTATTCTTAAACATCATCCACTTCAACAGTCAAATATCATTTTGGCCAATAAAAATAGGACAAATATTTACCACTTTTTCTATTGATGATGTGTAAAATTGATATTGATTATTGGACCATTAAAATGGATGATGTTTAAGTAGAATGAAAAAAAATATGATTTCCATATCAACATTGAATCTAGCAGGGGTCTGACTCTACAAATTTAAGAAAAAAGGTAACAGAAGAAAACTCTATGTAGTCCCAATGGTAAAAAACAGCCAGTGTCACCAGGGTGGCAGGAAATAAAACCACATGGGAAACGTGCTAAAATAAGTTGTGGGCCTAAGAGAAGGATTGACAATAAACTTGTAGAGGAGGCATTGTACAAGCTAAAATGAAATGATGTATTCTGAGATTCTAACTACAGCACTTGTCCAGGAATACATCCAGAAAACGAAGGCTAAATGGATAAAACAAACGCGTGGAAGATCTCCTGTATGCAGAATATTTGTGTTTAGATCACTTCCACCACACACTATTTCCAAACAAGACGTGCATAATCCTGACATACCTTGGACAAGCAAAAGACTTTTCTTGTTTATAAGAAAGGTAGCACCTTTCTCACAAACAAGGAGGCAGCACCCTTTCATGGGCATGAAAGAAAGAAGGGAACAAGTGGGTAGACAGAGTGCTTCACCATGGCCTGCTGATACACTTTCACTTCAAAACAAGAGCAAATTCATTGTGGAGAGCCTATAAAGATAAACCATAAGCCAATAAAGGCTTACATATAACATACAATGTTCTACAAATACTAAACAACTCCTTCCTTCAAGAATCATTAAAAACCCATCCATGCATACACTTACAGACCAAATATATGTGCAAACTAATAATGATAAGCAGTGAAAAACAAGTAGAAACCTGGAGGCCTGCACGAGATGAGCGACTGATTGGCTTCTTCTTATCAGCCTTGTCATTACTGTTAAACTTGATGTTAGGAGCAGAAGAGGAGTACTTCCCTGTAAGAAGACCTTTGGCACCTTTGCCTGCAACCATTTTCTCTGTGGGATAGATTCACTTTCAACCAACTTTCAACAATAGAATTAGGACTGTTTGTCCAAGATCTAGAAGCTCCTCCAGATGGTATCTTTCTTTCAGATCCTGCCTCACACCAACCACCCAGTGGGTAGGCTTGTAACAAATTGGCCTGATGGGTATAAATTTTTCATAAATAGAACCATGATAAACAACTTAATCTAGGCGAAAAAACCTATAGATTGTGTGTGCAATGGAGAAACATAACAGAAACAGGACAAAAAGATGATCGAGATAAGGTTAGAAGGGGAAAGAAAGTACCTGCAACTGAAACTGAAAGGCAATGGTGTGATAGATGGATTTGGAGGTGGTGGGAGTGGAGGGATTCGCTGCTCCTGCCTTTGACTTGTCACACAATCAACTGAACCACCCAAAGAAATATGCCTCTTGCTAGAATTTGTGTGGGAGAGACGTGCATTATGTTTGCAGACTGTTTTATATATATGTACATAGAATTTGAGGGGAAAAGGAGAGCGATGGTGGGAAAAAGACGGTGTGAAACTTTCACCTTCACATCTTTTCTAACAAAGTTTTTTGAAGTTTTTTTTTTTCTTGTTTTTGGTACTATGGAGGTATTCTGGCCACCCAACCCAGCCATTCCTACGGAGCCTTGCCTGGGCTTACTTTTCTAACAAAGTTTTTATTTTGGCTTTTATTTAATTTTTCCTTTCTTTCGGTCAGTATTAACCTAGTAAATTTTGAATTTAAATTAAAGTGAGACCTTTTGCTTGTGTTTTTTTTTATTAAATTTTCATTATTATTGGTCAGTTTTATTAAAAAAATATATTATTTTTGGATAAGATGTTTTTTTATATTTATCTTACCAAGTTTGGATGAGTGGTGGGGAGTGATGACTTTTATATCACAATCAGTCTTATTTTTACATATGATATTTTATAGTAGTTATAGAGATATATTGAGGTACATCTATATATCTTTAATAAATATAACTATAAAAACTTGAATTACATTTACTATCTCAATAATTCTTAAAGTATTTTATGAGTACAAAATAGTTTGGAATAGTGTTACCTTTTGAGTCGCCCTTATTTATTTATTGGTAATATTTCCTGAACAAGAGCCGGTTTGCTGTGTTGTATTTTGGGTCATACC
The DNA here is from genome assembly GCA_027924645.1 of Cunninghamia lanceolata. Lineage (NCBI taxonomy): Eukaryota > Viridiplantae > Streptophyta > Pinopsida > Cupressales > Cupressaceae > Cunninghamia > Cunninghamia lanceolata. Next base: position 21,385,673 of record BSBN01001965.1, read on the forward strand.
TTTATTTCTTAAATCGACTCTTGATCCTTCAAATTTTACCCGTTTATCGTCTTTGTAGGCAAGGTTACTTAAGGTTTGAACCTTTGAACCCAAACCATTCTCAAAGATCAAAGTTCAAATGGTTTGATATATCCAAAGTGTCTCAAAAAAAGCAAGCTGTTGTTCTGTATATCTTAAACGTCTTTGAACTTTCGGTTTGAACTTGAACCCTTTTCTCAATAGTTCAATGGTTCTACAGTCCAAGGTTCAACGTTCATTTCCTTCTAACAAGTCATGTCGTGCAGTTACCTTGCGTAAATAATGTATCGTTGAACCATCCGCTCGTACTCTATAGCGAAGTTCAATGGTTCAAGGTTCAACAGTTCGTTATCTCATAGTTGGAAGCCTTTTACCAAAGCCACATAACTGTCTGTTGGTCTATATAACCCTTGCGTCTTTGAACCTTCGTATTGAACCATATCTTTACAAGTTCAACGGTTCATGAGCTTAAGTTCCATATTTCCGTAAGTGAATCCTTTGCTCATTTATATGATCCAATTGGTATGGTCGAACCACCGCATTGAACCACGTCCTAAAGGTTCAATGGTTCAATAGTTCAAAGTTTTGGTGATGTTGGTCTTATTTATTCCCGCGGCTTTCTGAGTCAAATTTAGCAGGAAAGTTGGAGGAAAATATGTCAGAGACTCATTATGAAACCGAGAGTTCTAATTTGGCGGAGGTCACGGATAATCATTATACCATCATGATGGCGCGTGAATAATACTTGCTATTAATGAAGGGGTCAGAATTCATGTCTTTTCAAATATTTCTAGCACGTATTGCTCTGAGTGATAATTATTCAATCTGGTTAATGCCATTGTTAACTAAGAACAAGCCGGATTCAGCAAGTAAACAAACTATGCGACGCAATGGTCCAATCTTTCAAAGATAAAATTGGCTTTATCAAAGAAAATGACAATATTTTAATTGAGGATTTCTCCCAGATTTCTAAAGTTGAGTCACTACTTTACCTCTGTATCGACGCACTTCTAGAACACAAAGAAAAATTTGGGAAAATGCGAAGGGAAAAAGAAGTTTGGAAGTCAAGAATGAAACATATAGGTATTCCCAACTTCTAGAAGATTCAGGAGTTCGTTGCAGCTTTTCAGGAGTGGAAGACTCAACGTGCTTCCTAGGCCACCGATGACAAATCTGGAGATGCAAATCCGTTGTCCCAGTCATGATCTTATTGGCTCACTTTCTTTATTTCAGTTCCTCTTTTATGTTATTTTCCGCAATCTTGATCTTTAAAATCAGTTGTTATAAACTAAATCCCGTACGGGTCAGAGTTATGTTAACTCTGGGTTTGATTTACTCGAAGATATGATTAGGGCACTCATATATATAGCTTTCTAAAAATCTTGAAAAAATAGATAGAGAGACTGAGAAAGGAAGAAAGAGGAATTTTAGCTGAACCATTTTATGGTTTTACATTATGTGATGATTGTCTGAGAAATTTTTTATCTGTGAATGAGAAGAAGAAACAATTACTATTTACTTAGATCTGTGTGTCTGAATGTTTGGAATTAGATTTTCTGTGTGAAATCTCCTTTCACCTGGTAATTGCTCTTTCTTTGGATAATTTGTCAAATGTGTTCTATTATTTATTGGTTCAGCAAATTCATATGTATGTGTTCATGTATTTGAATGTATCAAAAGTAGAATCTATGCATTCTATTACTCACTATTACTACATAAATATACCGCATTCATAACATAGTTATGTATGAATGTCAGTTTGCCTTAAGCATTTTCTGGTTAAAAGTGCATTTGGATAGTTGAATAGATTAAATTCATTAGAAATCTTAAAGGGAGCTATACCTAAATTCAGAGGAGAACTAATTTAAAAAGTTCACCCATTTGTTGCTTAACTCGTTTGTTCTTCGAAGAGGGGTATAGAGTCAAAATAAAACATTTTCAGAATAAGAACAAATCTGTTAGCCAACAGTTTTTGGCGACTCTACTGGGGAATTTAAAATTATTAATTAAAAGATTGGTCACCTGAATATGAAGAAACAATGGTGCTTCCACATGAAAACATAATTCTTGTTCTGCAACCCAATCTTGGATTTCAAGATGAGCAGGAAGACATTATTGGCCAGTTGAATACCCTTGCTTGGCGTACTCGTCAGAATAGTGAAGATTATAGAAGAGCAAGCAGAGTATTAGAACAAGAAGAGGAATTGGCCAATAACCTGAGATTGTTGTTACTCAAGCAGAGAAGAAGGTAGGCACGAAACGCAGCAAGAAATCAAGTCCTTGAAGCGCAAAGAAATCAAGAACAACACATAAATTAATAACTGCCTATTCAGCCACAACATTTTAAGCTAGATTCTAGACCGTATACCAGGTCTTTGAGGAGAGAGGGAGTTGAAGATTCTACCTTTGAAGCACTACAAAGCCTTAATTTTCTTTATATCCCTACTCGTGCAAGAAGAGCTAGAAGTAGACCCCCTAGCCCCCCTAAACCTTCTACCTCCCCTGTCTGTCAAGCTTTAACTCTTTCAGGCACCGTTATCCCTTTAGCTATAAATTTTCTACCCATGGCCCAACCTTGGGGAGCAGCCATAGGGCCTTTGAACCTAGGGGCTAATCTAAATCCTTTACCTAAAAATGCAAGAGAAAATTTGCCTAGATTCAATGGAGATGGCAAACAATCACCAGAAGAACATTTGTGTGCCTTTGCAGCAGCATGCAGTGTATTAGGTGTACAACACCAAGATGTTGCCATAAGGCTCTTTGTGTAGACTTTGACTGACACTGCGGCACAATGGTTCTACCACCTAACTAATTCCTCAATTTCAAATTGGAATGACATGAAAACTGCTTTTGAAAATAGGTTCAAAAGTGCAGAGGACGAGCATTACCTCCTTGCACAGCTGACTCAGCTTAAGAAAGAGATTCATGAACCTATGAGGGAATTCGTGGCTAAATTTAACAGAATTGTGAACAAAATCCCTGCTACTAAAAGACCATCTGGCGAAAATCAAAAATGTTTTTTTATTAATTCTATGCCTCCTGATATTAGCTTCCATCTCATGAGGGGTGTAATTGTTGATTTACCAGCTGCACAAGTCTTGGTAGTCAGGTTAGAGGATGATCTCATTATGGCCGGTAAATGGAAGAAAGAGGTCCAGATGCCAAATGCCCAGCCCTCATCATCTACGGATCCTGTAGTGCAAAAGTTGGTGAATGATATGATTGCCTTAAAGAGGCTACTACCTAAAACTAGTGCTCACTTCCAACAACCATATCAAGATATAAGTAGAAGGAATTTGAATCAACCAGCAAATACTGGTAGAGCTTTACCCCTGACATCAGCACAGCCAAGACTGGCTATTGAAGCTCCTCTTGGGAGGGGAAATATGTGTATCTTTCATTTGACTACCGACCATGATGGAAACTCTTACCCGAAAATGCTCAGGTACACTCAGATGACTGCTACTCAAGATATGCTAGGGGAATCCATAGAAGAAGAAAGGAACTTTGAGGAACCTGGCGGCTCTGAAATACACTTCCTTGAATATGAGTCTGATTCAGAAAGGGGAGGTGAAATATTGGTTACCCTTAAAGATCCTTCATGCGTCGTACTCACCAGGGGTCAGAGGAATGCGAGATCCTCTAATACTCAAGAAGTACCTGGTAAAGGTAAGGAGCCTTTCACTAGAACCTATAATGCTAATTTGAAGGCTCAGGAAACTAGATTGTTGCATAGAAATGATCTAGATGCTTCTTTTGATATTGTAGATTTCTGTAAGTCTGCAAAAATTCAAATTTCTCCTATTGAGTATCTCAAGTTGAAACCTAATGAGCTTGACAAATTGGTTAAACATGTTAAGGGTGGTCCTGCACAAACTGAATCTGAGAGTCAATTAGAGGTTGATACTGAATCCCCCATTGCTCGACTATTTGCTTCCTCATCTGAGTCATCCTTGACTGCCCCTAAAGTGACTCCCAACTCATCAACTAATGCTCCTTATACTGATTTGAAACCCAATCCTTTCTATGTGTCTTTGTTTATTAATGGTCATAAACTTAGTAACTGTATTATAGATTCAGGAGCCTCTGACAACATTATGCCCTCCTCTGTGGCTAAAGCCCTAGGGTTATCACTCACAAAAACATTTGGTAGATGTTATTCTATGGATGGAAAATAGGTTTCCTTGATTGGGCAGATTAAGGATGCACGAGTCGCCCTTGCAGCTTACCCTAACAAAAAGGTGAAATTGACTAGTTTGGTAGTAGATATTCCTGCTAGTTATGGAATGCTTTTGAGTAGGACATTTTGCAAAGACTTGGGTGGACAGATCAAATTGGATTGGTCAGAAGCCACAATCCTAGTGGGAAAGTAGAAAGTGAAGCTGGAACCTGAGCCCAAGTGCAAGTTCACTGTCTACCCCTCTGATGATCCCAAGGCCCAGATTTTATTTGAGGAATGTGAATTTGGCAATTATTTTCTCTCCTCTGAACAGAGTTTTGGAGTAAACCCCAACGAAGAATTAATGCAAAGATCGGTACATTCTGATGACCTATGGGTTATGGAATTTGATAGCAGTTGTGCTATTGCTGGTTCAGGGGTTGGGGTTGTGTTGATCTCACCTGAAGGTGAAATTTTTTCTTATTCTTTTAAGCTAGAGTTCAAAAGCACCAACAATACTGCAGAATATGAAGCTTTACTACTTGGGCTATTTCAAGCCAAAGGAAGAGGTGTGAAGGTACTTAAAGTGAAGGGTGATGCAGAATTAATTGTGAAACAGGTGAGGGGGATCTTTTATGTTAAGAATGAAAGACTAAAACATTACAGAAATAGGGTATGGGATGAGATCGAATATTTTGATGCCTTCTCTATCGAAACAATTCCCAGAGATCAGAACTCCAGAGCAGATTCTCTAGCAGTATCAGCTTCTCTCCTTTTGCCACATCTGGATTTCAAAAAAGATTCTTATAGAATAGAAATCGTATATCATCCTAATGTCCCCGACAATGCTGAGAATTGACAAGTTTTTGAGAGTGATAATCAGATCAGAAAGTTTTTAGAGAATGCTGAAATGTTCCTGGTGACCTATTTTGAAGGTTCTGAAATAGAGTGTAAAGAATTTAGTCCTGACCCTAGGATTAATCCAAAAGATGACGTGATTTAGTTAAAGGGAAACAAAATCCCTAAAGGGATGGTCTCTTTAGAACATCTGTTTTCTTGAAGAGATGAATATATTAGAGGCAAACCTCCTTATAATCCTGATAAAGTAGAAGATTATGAGAAAATAAACATTGGGGATGAGGCTGATCCTAAATGGGTATCCATTGGTAGGTGCTGCTCTTTGGAAGAGAAAAATAGATTGATCAAATTATTAATCAAGTATAAGGATGTTTTCACCTGGTGCTATGATGATCTTAAAAATTTTAGACATGGACAATTTCAACACCATATTCCTTTGAAAGCAAATGCAGCTCCATTCAAGCAGAAGCTGAGGAATTATAATCCGAAAGTTGCTGAAGCCATTTTTAAGGAGATTGATAAGATGTTGAAAGCTAGAATTATTTATCCAATCCATCACTCCACTTGGGTGGCAAATATTGTTCCAGTATGAAAGAAGAATGGAGAAATAAGAATCTGCGTTGACTTTAGGAACTTGAACCAGGCCAGCCTGAAAGATAACTATCCCTTGCCTGTGATGGACCACATCTTACAGACAGTTGCCGGGTCTGAAATGATGTCTATGCTGGATGGTTTCTCAGGTTACAATCAGATAGGTGTGGCTGCAGATGATCAACATAAGACTGCTTTCACTATGCCTCGGGGAACTTTTACCTATAACTGAATGCCCTTTGGCTTGATTAATGCAGGAGCAACTTTTCAGCGGGCAATGGATTCATCTTTTAGAGATCTGAAGGATAGAATTATTGTTATTTATCTTGATGATCTGACTGTTTTTTCCAGAAATAGGGGAGATCATCTGAGAGATCTGGAGACTATCTTGCAGAGGTGCTGAAGCCATGGCATCTCACTCAATCCCAAGAAGTTAGTTTTCTGTGTGACTAAGGGAAAATTGTTGGGACACCTAGTCTCAAAAGATGGAATCAGAATTGATCCAGAGAGGGTCAGGGCGATTCAACAGATTGGTCTCCCTTCAAATAGGACTGGAGTCAAGTCCTTCTTTGGTCAAATCAATTTTCTTAGAAGGTTCATTCCTGACTTTGCTGAGATTACAAAACACATTATTGGAATGATGAGCGAGAAACAGCCGTTCAAGTGGAACGAAGTTGCTAAGAAGGCATTTGAAGATATCAAGGAAGCGATTGCAAACACTCCCACTTTGGTAAATCCTAATTTTCAAAAAGATTTTATTATTTACTGTTATGCTTCAGAACATACCATGTCGGGTATTTTGTTACAGAAAAATGAATTGGATGAAGAGGTTCCCATAGCTTTTATGAGCGTTCCCCTTAAAAAGCATGAGCTAAAATATTCTTTGGTTGAAAAACAAGCCTTCACCATGGTTAAAGCTGTTAAATAGTTTAGATATTATATACTTCATTCTCATTCAGTTGTATTTGTTCCAAATTCAGCTGTGAAAAGTATTTTGACTTAGCAAGAAGTGGGATTAAACAATAGAGCAACGTGGGTTGCTAAAATCCAAGAATATGATCTGGAAGTTAAGCCTACTAAGCTAATCAGGGGTCAAGGCTTATGTAAGTTAATTGCTGAGAACAAAGAACAAGAAGGAGAAGGATTCCCCACAGTCTTATTGGTAAGCTTACAGGACCCATGGTTTTTAGATGTAGCACATTATCTTACATACGGGGATTGTCCTAATCACTTATCTCCTAAAGAAAAAAAAACCTGAAACTAAAGGTAGCAAAATATGTTATTTGGGGGGATGTCCTTTACAAGAAAGGATTAGATGAAACTTTCCTAAGGTGTGTAGATAAAGAGCAGCAGGATAAGCTCTTGGAAGTTTTCCATAATGAAGCTTGTGGTGGACATTTTTCTTCTTCAGTTACAGCTTTCAAAATCCTCATAAATTGTTATTATTGGCCAGGGATGTTTAAGGATGCGTATAGATGGGTGGCTAACTGTGAAAAATGTAAGATCTTTTCAGGAAGGCCACAACTTGCAGCTCTACCTTTGAGACCCGTTGTTGTTGAAGAACCCTTTAAACAATGGGGGTTGGATTTTATTGGGTCTATCTCGCCCTCCTCAAATGCAGGACATACCCACATCTTAACAGCAATTGATTATTTCACAAAATGGGTTGAAGCAGCCCCTGTAAAAAGAACAACTTTGGAGGTGGTTTGTACTTTTCTTAAAGAAAACATTTTGGTACGATTTGGTGTTCCCCAGAAGATTGTAGAAGATAATGCTACCAGTTTCTCTTTAGTTGAAATGACTTCTTTTTGTTACGAACACAGTATATCTCTCTCCCATTCATCAGATTACTATCCCCAAGGGAATGGACAAGCTGAGTCCAGTAACAAGAAGCTAATTGCTATCATGAAGAAATTGGTGGGTGACAACCCTAGAGATTGGCATAAGAAACTATATGAAGCACTCTGGGCCAATAGAATAACTCCAAAAAGAGCAATTGGAATGGATCCTTTTGAATTAGTTTATGGAATAGGTGCCCAATTATCTTTACCTCTGGAGCTATCTACAACCAAGCTGCAAAGTGTAATCAAGGATTAATATTTCCAAGATTCCCTGGAGAAGAGGATTATGTATTTAACTAAGATTGAAGAAGAGAGAAATGAGTTGCTTGACCGAATTACTGTACATCAGACCAGAGTTAAAGAAATTTTTGACAGGAAAACAAGGCCTAGGAAATTTATGGAAGGAGATGAAGTATTACTGTGGGATAGAAGAAGAGAACCAAAGGGTGCACATAGCAAATTTGACTCTCTTTGGAAGGGACCTTTCAGAATTCATCAGGTATTGGGTCCAAATTCTTTTAAATTGGAGTATCCTGATGGAGTTACTTTACCCTTGTCTTATAATGGATAGGATCTCAAGCTGTATCGTCTGTAAAATAGGGTCCCCTATTTTGTACATAGTCTTCCCTTCTCTTTGGTTTTGTGTTTTTCTTTTCCCATTTTTGTTTTATTCCGTTCCATTTCCTTTCTTCTCTATTTTCCTTTTCCTACGAAACCAAAGCTTCTGAGTTCTCTGCATTTTGCCATAAAATGTAGTCCCCAGTCAGAGCCAATGTTACCTTTTGAGTCACCCTTATTTATTTATCGGTAATATTTCCTAAACAAGAGCCAGTTTGCTATGTTGTATTTTGGGTCATACCTTTGTTTCTTAAATCGACTCTTGATCCTTCAAATTTTACCCGTTTATCGTCTTTGTAGGCAAGGTTACTTAAGGTTTGAACCTTTGAACCCAAACCATTCTCAAAGTTCAAAGTTCAAATGGTTCGATATATCCAAAGTGTCTCAAAAAAAGCAAGCTATTGTTCTGTATATCTTAAACATCTTTGAACTTTCAGTTTGAACTTGAACCCTTTTCTCAATAGTTCAATGGTTCTACAGTCCAAGGTTCAATGTTCATTTCCTTCTAACAAGTCATGTCGTGCAATTACCTTGCGTAAATAATGTATCATTGAACCATCCGCTCGTACTCTATAGCGAATTTCAATGGTTCAAGGTTCAACAGTTCGCTATCTCATAGTTGGAAGCCTTTTACCAAAGCCACATAACTGTCTGTTGGTCTACATAACCCTTGCGTCTTTGAACCTTCGTATTGAACCATATCTTTACAAGTTCAATGGTTCATGAGCTTAAGTTCCATATTTCCATAAGTGAATCCTTTGCTCATCTATATGATCCAATTGGTATGGTCGAACCACCGCATTGAACCACGTCCTAAAGGTTCAATGGTTCAATAGTTCAAAGTTTTGGTGATGTTGGTCTTATTTATTCCCGCAGCGTTCTGAGTCAAATTTAGCGGGAAAGTTGGAGGAAAATATGTCAGAGACTCATTATGAAACCGAGAGTTCTAATTTGGCGGAGGTTACGGATAATCATTATACCATCATGATGGCGCGTGAATAATACTTGCTATTAATGAAGGGGTCAAAATTCATGTCTTTTCAAATATTTCTAGCACGTATTGCTCTGAGTGATAATTATTCAATCTGGTTAATGCCATTGTTAACTAAGAACAAGCCAGATTCAGCAAGTAAACAAACTGTGCGACGCAATGGTCCAATCTTTCAAAGATAAAGTCAGCTTCGTCAAAGAAAATGACAATATTTTAATTAAGGATTTCTCCCAGATTTCTAAAGTTGAGTCACTACTTTACCTCTGTATCAATGCACTTCTAGAACACAAAGAAAAATTTGGGAAAATGCGAAGGGAAAAAGAAGTTTGGAAGTCAAGAATGAAACATATAGGTATTCCCAACTTCCCGAAGATTCAGGAGTTCGTTGCAGCTTTTCAGGAGTGGAAGACTCAACGTGCTTCCCAGGCCACCGATGACAAATCTGGAGATGCAAATCTGTTGTCCCAATCATGATCTTATTGGCTCACTTTCTTTATTTCAGTTCCTCTTTTATGTTATTTTCCACAATCTTGATCTTTAAAATCAGTTGTTATAAACTAAATCCCGTACGGGTCAGAGTTATGTTAACTCTGGGTTTGATTTACTCAAAGATATGATTAGGGCACTCATATATATAGCTTTCTAAAAATCTTGAAAAAATAGATAGAGAGACTGAGAAAGGAAGAAAGAGGAATTTTAGTTGAACCATTTTATGGTTTTACATTATGTGATGATTGTCTGAGAAATTTTTCATCTGTGAATGAGAAGAAGAAACAATTACTGTTTACTTAGATCTATGCGTTTGAGTGTTTGGAATTAGATTTTTTGTGTGAAATCTCCTTTCACCTGGTAATTGCTCTTTCTTTGGATAATTCGTCAAATGTGTTCTATTATTTATTGGTTTAGCAAATTCATATGTATGTGTTCATGTATTTGAATGTATCAAAGGTAGAATCTGTGCATTCTATTACTCACTGTTACTGCATAAATTTACCGCATTCATAACATAGTTATGTATGAATGTCAGTTTGCCTTAAGCATTTTCTAGTTAAAAGTGCATTTGGATAGTTGAATAGATTAAATTCATTGGAAATCTTAAAGGGAGCTGTACCTAAATTCAGAGGGGAACTAATTTAAAAAGTTCACCCATTTGTTGCTTAACTCGTTTGTTCTTCGAAGAGGGGTATAGAGTCAAAATAAAACATTTTCAGAATAAGAACAAATCTGTTAGCCAACAAATAGTAAACAAGATATTGTAAAGACTAAGAGTGAATCAAAATTGTGAAAGTGATCATAAATTTACTTATTAATTTAGACAAAATGATCATAATTTTTGTTTTCTATTCCATATCTATCATAAAGAAAAACTTGACAAGATCACTTGAAGCATTGTAAAGAATGTTAAACAATCATAACATTTATAACTTAACTTGTCCTTATCCCAATTAATCCCAAGGCTTTTCATGAGTATAAAACTTAAAAAGGTGAACCTTAATTCAAATCCTTTATTTAGAAAAAACATACCCTCCACTAATCTTACATATGTTATTATGTATGTGATTCACATATTTACATTTAAGTGGTCTTCAATGATGAATACAATTTACAAATGTCAACTTGGTTAGTGCCATAAATATGGGAAACAAATTATAAATTTAGAATACAATTAACAAATTTGGACTTTAAGATAACTGATTCTAGAATCTAAAGTTGATGTTGTTATTGCTTATTAGTTGTTGATACAGTAGTAATTCTTGGATATGTATCTCAATTTTTATCATGAGATAACTTATTTTTTATTTGATAATTATATTAAATTTGATTATATGTGTTGATTTGAATATTTCTCCTTGATGTTGATAGTATTGATAGCCAATCATGGTTATAGAGCTATAGAAGGGCAAGAGATAACCTTAATGGTATTGTGCAAGAAGCATGGGCTAGGGTGGAGCAGATTCTTTGAAATAATTGTGATCATCATAAGCCCTATGTGTGGGTGTCTAAGCATTTGTATGTGGTATTGTAATGTTATTGTCTCAAGATATCTTTTGTTTTTAAGTGGTCTCTGTTATGTGTTTAGTCTTGGTCATCTTGTAGATCTTAGTTTGTATCTAATCCTAAACCTAGATCTAACTATACTACCTATGTCTATATCCTTTTACTCATATGTCCATTAACCCATTTGAATGGGGAGCTTGGCCTTAAGTGATTATTCTTTAACTTTTAAGATAGTCAATCTTTGGCTAAGTAAGAAAATCTTATGGAAACTACCATTTTGATCTAAAGGAAACATTCCCCTCTCTCTAATCATTAATGAAATTTAATAGCCACTTTCTCAAGATGTAATCTAACCATGATTTGAGTAGAATTACCTTGGAGTTTGAGTGGGGTTAAGTATTGGTAACATACTAAGTTTCTTGTTTTTTGGGGTTTTCATGCCATGTAGAGAGTGGTGAGATCAAAGGCCATGGTGGAGCTATGCTAATTTGGCAACTCATTACTTTCTCTATTTCATTATGCATTCATGGTGGGAATTCAAAGGTTTAAAAGTAGAAGAAAATGGTAGTCTAAGGAATATTATGGGATTGAATAAGGAAATTTGTAAAGGAATAGTTTCATGGTCTATTCTTTGCAAACCACCATTTAAGAAAATCTTGATGTTTGCTATAAACTATTGGTGTGGTCATTTTAGGTGTGATTCACTCCTCATCATCATTAATTACACTCTACTTGGAGCTTGTGAAGTCTTGAATCTTATGTGCTCTATATTGAATTAAACCTTAAAAGTATGATTTGGTTAGTGGTGCTTCTTGTTGTATGCTTGAAATATATTTTTTACTCCATGAGAAAGCCAACTAAGAATCACCTTGCCTCCTAGTCACCTATTGAGTTGGTATTTTTATGAGTAGAGATTGCTATGTATGACTATGGGTTGTGTTGAAGGTTTTCTTCTTGAAATCATATTTAAGTCTCTATATAACATGTGTAACTATGAAGATGAGCTAGGAATTGTTATGGAAATCTAAATCTCTTTGTTATAGATTCATTTTTATATTTTCTAGAATTATTGTCTTTGGGTGTATTTATGTATAAGGCCTATCATTTCCCCTTGAATCCTAAACTATGAAATAGTGAATTGGAACATGGGAGATTCAAAGTTTATGTGTTTTTACTCTCTTGTGCTCACTTCTAGATGCCTATTCCTTCCAAGCCACTAGGGTTAATGTTGCGAATTGGTTCATGGTGGTAAAGTTCTAGGAATTTATTTCCTATGAATGGGATATTGGTAAGTTATGTCTTGATTCATGTATTCATTTTGGATTACATTGGTTGTGCGTTTGGTTGTTACAGTCCATGAGACTTGGAAGTTGATGAATATTTGTGTTGCATTAGAATTGTTCCTTATCTTTTGGTATTTGTTGTTCATGGAAGTAAATCATTGTGCTTCTACTTGTTATTCTTTTGTTCCATAACTAGGGTTCTAGTAAAGAATGGATTAAGACCTACTTAGGATCATGAATCCCATTCTTTATTGGTACTCGAGAATGGATGTTTTATTATATACTTGTTGAGGAATGCAATGTTTTCTCCTTGCAGTGAGTTAATTAAGGATTTTGTGTAGTTAGATTGATTGCTAAGTGGGTTTGTGATACTCTAGGCGCTAGGGTTAGACTCCAATGTTCTCTTCAAATTGTCACCCTTAGGTAATTGCATAGTGATCAAATGGTGGGAATCCAATCTAGATTTGAATCTAACTCAATGGATAGGATATCCCTTTTTTGGCATGATGGCGTTGAGTCTATGATTGTATTATGATGATCACGAGTTCTTTAATGAAATCTACTTCACCTTGGCCTTGGGTGGTGGTCTGTGGTTAGGTTCATCTTACACAATACTAGGACCTAGACATTTACCTGAGTTTATTGGAGTTATGTTAGGGGTTCTAATTTGGGAACCATTATTCTATATCTTCTATTACAAACCTTGCAATGTTCAGTGATGATTTGGAAAATGGATTGAGCAATATTTATTACATTGTATAGCAACTAGTCAATTGCATAGATTCTTCATACTATATATAATGTACACGTGGATTCTAGAACTTAAGTTTTTTGATAGGTAAATAGTAATCATGGGGATCATGCTCATTCTATTAAATAAGTTAAAAAATACATAAGAAGTTGTCCATGTTGGACATTAGTAGAGGCATACCATGTACATACATCAATGGTTACTAGTAACAAAATGACTTGACATCCTATACATTCAACTAGCCTATCATAATAGAGGACTAAGATATAAAATGCCCTGATCAACCTAAACAATAATCTAGCCTATTATGATATGGGTAGGAATATACAAGATGCCCCAATAGAACAAAGATATATCTATGTTATGTGAGAAATAGAACATAGAAACTATACCTCCACCTTGCCCTTAGAGCTATTAGAAGCCAGGGAACTGAGCCATGTAATTCTAGCTAACAACACAAATCTAAGTGCCTACTTGAGAAAGTTGAACCCCACAACACCTTCCACCTCATGTGAGCCTCATTCTATGGGAATGCTGAGAGAATGTAGGGGCATCATGGCCCAGTCATTAGCCCATTCTGACAATCATCAACCTAGAAATAGGGGGAAAACTAGAGCCTAAAATTATCACCTAAATAATATCATCCAAACCCCCAAGCAAGTAACTTTTGATCAAGGTAGTTGTCAACTTCTTGATCATGTCTTTCTCCTGAACAAGGTTGAGTAAAACAACCATAAACATTGAATCTATATCCAAATTTACTTGGTAGCCACGATTAATAGTCATAAATTCCTCCTTGAGAACCCAGTAGACCATAAACAACAAAATTCTACACCTAGTTTTGAATGCCCATTTTAGGTGCAACTCGGTAATCCCACCAAGAAATGCCATCTAAATTTTCCCCTTACAAATCTAATAGAGGTGTCCATGATTTCTTTTGGTGAGGGAGGAGAATTGAGGAAACAAAATAAAGAAGTGACACCAATTTTTTTTGGAAAAACCCTACTTACCATCAAATAATGTCGAATGCCAGGATACACCCATCATGGAACACATAATAAAGATATTGTTAGTTGAGACACATAAGAGAGCTTCACCCACATTGTGTGAGTTAACTTTAGGTACTCTTATAATGAGATGGGATATAGAGAAATCCCATTCATGATTTCCATCAAAACTTTCATATTAATTCCATATCCCTCCAATATCATTTGCTACATGCTATGAGGTGGGTTTGATATTGTAGGAAGATGTATCAATTTTTTATTTAAGTGGTGCCCAAGTGTCCACCTTGTTGCTAATTACACATTATAGTGTCATCTCGATAACATAGTTAGTGTCGAACTCCATTATTAACCAATACATTGATGCAGAAAGGGCATGCACACTACTCAAAGGACCAATAGATCCTATATTAAGAAACCTACTGGTTATATAACGTGCTACATTTACATTATCAAACCAGGGAATCGTATTCTTCTTGGATGATGCTTGTACTCTGTGTATAGTTAAGGATTCCTAAGTTTTATTCTAGAGGTTGTGTAAGGGAACTAAATAAAGAAAATACAATACTCTAAGTAAACAAGAATAATGGAAAATAACTAAGTTTATCTAACACAACAATAATCAAATGATTCTCTGTAAGTTCTATGTAAGAGAGTAACTAACAATTGGTTTAGTCGGTGATCACCTTGACTCAGTGGACTTAATAACATAAATTACCAAAGTTAAACTATTTCACATTACTCATAACAACTTACATCAACCACACACACATATATATAAACATACAATTTATAAGCTGAACATGTGAACAAAGTGGAGAGACACAGTACCTCAAGTGGTTGGCTTGAGTGAGTGTGATCCCACAAGATCTAGCTAAATCTCTATTGAATCTTTGCAGCTATTAATAGAACTTAAAACACATATTCCTTTATTGAATGCTAAAGTAACAATGATGCAACAAAATCTCATTCTATATTTCTTCCAATCTGTATGAAGCAAAATCTAATCTAGCTAATCGAGATCAACATTGTCTATATGAATAAAGCTTTTGAACAATAAATGTCATTACTGTCCATTATCCCACAATGTAGGAAAATGACTTTATTATAAAGCAAACTATAAATAGGAAACTAACTAACATGAAGGCGGCATAGATAGTACAGTCCTACTGCAACTCTATCTCTTCAATATCCATGAAGAATAATCAATGACTTAGAAACAAAACATAGAACATGATCTAGATTCCTTCATCATTTAAGATTGCATCATTCATTGAAGGATAACCATTATAGAGTCATGGATGACTCATCCCAATCAATTCAGGATCTTCTTCCTTTGGTTGCGGGTACCTGTATCCTTTTCTGTGGATATCAGCATCTCCTTCAGCTGTGGGTTGTCCAGTGTTCTTCATGATATGAAGCCATGCTTTTGCTGCATGAGGAGTTAGTACACCACATAGTATTTATTCATCACTATCACTAAAATCAACATAAAATAATAACATATTACATGAACAATCAATCATCCACACATCATTAATTAACAACATATTATATACCATCTTCATGCTTTAGTGTCTTAAGGATAATCATATATATATAAGTCTGGAAATGTCTTTGGGAAATAGGTAATTAAAGCAATAAAAACAAGACAAATCATGGTCTCATCACACCTCCCAACTAATCATGTTGCTGCTCCTCCAGCAACCAAGGCCTTAGATTGTAATGTAGAGCAATCTCTCTATAGTCTGTAGTTTCCTCTACCCCTCTATCCTCTTTGAGGTAGAAGCCCTTCTGTTCTGCCAACCTATAGCACCTAGCTTGTTCTGCAGCCTTATTAGTCCTCTGTCCCATCTAATGTGGAATAGGATAAAGCAGCAGAGGAGGATGGAAAACTAGTGGTAACCATGTTATCCCATGCTCATTAGCTGATTTTATATATCTCTTTGCCCTATGGATTGCTACTGACATGTTAAATACTGTGTGAGGCTCCTTTCTTTGTAGTGCTGGTGTCAATTATTTCCATCTTCCTTTTGAAAAACCTAGAGCGTCCTTACCATTCTTTTCTACCAATTCCCTAAATTTCTGATAGTCCATGGCTTTGCATTCCAATAGTTTACTTTTTACCTCTTGATGTTCAATCAGGTTCATCCATTCCTCCACTATCTTTAGGGGATTTGTAGATTTTGCCCTCAATTTGAGAGGAAGTGACTTCTCTCTTTCATTATACTGTTGCAGTAACTTTCCCCTCCTATGCTCATTTTGAATGAATGAGGCTAAGGCCTTCAATTGCACATCCCCGATTACAACTAGGGGATTCTAGTGAGTGTCATAAGGAATGGTAAGTTCATGTAGGTAGAATTCACATAGCTAGTTTTGCATTTCAGGGGTAGCTCTTTGGTAAGTTAGATATAAGGCAGGTGTAAATAGGGAGATAGGGGAATCACTGTAAATTTGGCTAAACTGGAAACTCAGATATTGCTATTACAAATAGAGGGCATAAACCCTGGAAGGTGGCCTACATCTCATCAACTGAATAGTCATGTCTGCCATTCTATCTACTTTGAATTTCAACCTCTTTATTTCTGCATTCTTCACCTCAATTTCCTTACTATGGTTCTCCTTCATTTCACCATGTTCCTTTACTAATTTATCTATTTCATTCCACAATTGTAAGGTGATTGAAAATAAGGTAACTGAAGCAGGTTCTACAGACTGCTCTTCTAGCTGCACAGGCTCTTGATTCCTTTTATTTATCTCAAATATGTAACTGCTCTTCTAACTTTTTAACCTTGTCATTCAATCCAGTTTCTTTCTATTGATAATCCCTCAGCTTCTTCTCCAACTCTGCAATTTTCTGCATTGCCAGCTATAACTCATCTTTCTCACCCCCTGCCATGTCTTTATAGTCTAACAATAACTCTTCTTCCTAAGGTTCATCTTGAGGGGTTGAGAAATCTAGTTCTTTAGTTTTAGAGGGAGGTTTATGACTTTGTTTGGTTGTCCACATATCTTCCTCCTCAGACTATGCATCAGACTCCTGAACAAGTTTATAACCCAAATGTTTCTACTCTCTATCAACAAACATGTGCTCCCTCTCGGAGTCTTTATTAATATCAACTACATTCCTCTTTTTAGGTTCCTCTGAAAGTTCTTTTTCCTTTAGATGACCTGAACACTTACATGATTGAGCAGGGGTTCCTTGTTTCTTCTTAACTCTGAAAGAGGATGATTTCCTTTTCTTGGTGGCTTTTGAAACAGAAGGGGTTTCATAGGTAGTTTCAAGTGTTGCGAGTGGTGAGCTAGAAGCTTCAAGCCATAGTTTTCATTTTAGCTTTTTCTTTTTGTGGCTAGAAGTCTATGAGGATACATGTTCTGTCAATGGGGTTGAAATTGGTGAGACTGCAGATGTATGAGAACTAGCATGTTTTTCAATAGGTTCAACAGAGCTCAGAGAAAACATTACAGGAGAAAATATTGCAACTATCCTGCCTGCTGAAAAATCAGCAAGCAGTCCATGTTAGCTAATAGTGATGAGTGAACAGTAGGTTCTTATCTAATCAGATCACCACCCATTGTGATATCTCAAGAAAACACTCAATCCCCTATTCTCAATCTTCTATTTTTTGTCCAATGCTACTCACCAGGACCTTATTACCAGTTTCTTTTTCCCTTTGCTTGATCTGTTTAGCTTGTATGTTATGCGGCAGATGGTAATAATTATGGAGTAAGGGATTTTTAAGTTTGATTTGAATTTTGTATGTACGTAAAATAATTCAGAACCCCCCAACTAAAACTTCATTGTCCTCAAATGAGAAGACAGGCAATGGTATGCATGAACGGGTTCAAAGCATGTCGAATTGATATAATATGGAAAATTAATTATGTGCAAATAAAGAAAGTCACGAAATAAGTAGCAATAAATGTTAATTAAAGTAATGAGTGAGATGAATACCAATGAGGTGATGCTAAAATTGGAATTGTTGCATGTAAAAATGATTTCATAGCGGATTGAGTTGATGTACTTGACGAACAAGCTGAAGTGAATCACAATGATGTGATAGCGACAAAGTGTGTTGATGGAATGCAGTATATGTGTGACACGTAGCAGGAAAGTACTATTTAGTGAAAAGATGATGGCATGTGGATGCCATGAGAAAAGGTGCTGTAGGAAGTAGTGGTTGCATGCACGCAATCAGAACGTGAAATGAACAGGTCTCATGTGCATTGGTTACCAATGCAACTTTTACAAGTCCCAAGAGAATGACAACCCATGGCTACGAGTGTAGCAAATACAGGTCCCATGGAACAGTAGATTGCCTTTGGCTACAGGTCCCCTAAGTGAAGTGGTTGAATGCGAAAGGAAAGTTCTAGGGTAGAATGGTAACTAAAATGATGGAGCCTAAACTTCTGATTGGAAGATCACCTTTTTTATTGCTATTGCTATGTGATGTGTGTGCTTTGTGATTTTTTATTTATGTACAGAGTTTGTAGAACTCAAACTTACTATGGAACTTCAGTCAAGCGGGTAGCTTGATCTATTACTGGAATAGTATGATCAGCTGATACTTGGTTGGAATCCTCACCGAAGGCAGAGGGTTGTGGAACTTCATTCAAGCTGGTAGTTCGATTTGGTGTCAGAACATTGTTTTCAGCTACTACCTGGCTGGAGACCTCCTATGAGGCAAGAGGCTGTGGAACTTCATTATCCATATCTTCCTTTAATTGCTGGAGAAATGCAACTCTGCTTAAAGGCTTCTTATACAATTTTAATCGATGCCCATTAACTAGTAGTGAGAATCTAACTTGGTCAATTGTAGTTAATTGGATTACAGCATTTGGGAGAACTTCCTTGATATTATAAGGGCCTAACCATCTAGTATGCAATTTGCCCTTATGATCTTTATACCTCGAGTCATAGAGGAATGCCCAATCACCTGCCTGAAAGTCCTTGGTTTTGATATACTGATCATGCCATTTGATTCTCTAGTTTTGTATTGATTCAATGTGATGAATTGCTTCCATCTTGAGCTCCTCCAAGGAATTAAGCTGATGCAGTCTTTCCTTTTGCACTATTGATAGGTCCATACCAAGTTAGACAACTATTCTCAGTGTTTTATATTCAAACTCAATAGGAAGGACTACCTTCTTTCCATAAACTAGTTCATATGGTGTGTACCCTGTTGTTGTTTTTCATGTAGTTCTATATGTCCAAACTACTTCAAAGAGTCTTGTTGCCCATTCTTTCTTATGTAATGCAATTGTCTTTGTCAATATTGCCTCAAGCTCTCTCTCAGTGACCTCAACTTGATCATTTGACTGTGGATGATAGGGAGTGGACTTTTTATGCCTGATTTCATACTCCTGAACAAGGCTAGAAATTAGTGCAAATGTAAACTGGGGTCCTTGATCTGTGACTATTTCCCTTGTCACTCCATGCCTTGTAAATATTTCCTCATAGAGAAATGTAGCAACCTTACTATCTTTGGCCACTATCAAGGCTTTCACTTCTACCCATTTTGTAAGATAATCAGTGCAAACAAGTATATATTCCTTATGGTTATAAGGTGGATCTATGGGTCCAATAAAATCAATGTCATAACCGACTTAAGAATTTTAAAGTTTTCTAAACCCTTCTGGGTAGATTCTAGGGTTTTAACTTTTCTAACCCAATACGTTGTAATGTCAAATACTCTTATTTTCCAAAGATAATAAGTTATAAAAATATAACATGATCTTTCACCTAGATAAGTTTGAGTCTGCAATAATATTAATATTGACCTCTTGGTGTTCTCATTTCCATTGACTCTCTATAAGGGATATGTTTTGATCTCACATATAACTTCTTTTTAAAATAATGATAATACTTATCATCGTTATAAATGCTTATGTGAAATTATCACTAACCTTATGTGTTACCATTGATGCCTTATCATTTATATATCTCTAAATAAGTGAGTAACTTATCACAAAATCTTATGGTTGAAAAGAATAAAACTATACACAAAACATTATGAGATATAAATCTATCTCTATCTAACTTACTCAACTTGACTCCTACATTTAAATCAGAGGTCACCAATGGTTCAGTCTTTGAATTACATGAATATGAATAAATAGTTGTCAGTTGAATTGGTTTGATAATGGTTATACCATCATTACCTGGCCTTACTATGACCTTCTTGCAGAGATATGATCTCATGCATCAGCTTGGCTCATATCAAGATTAGATATTATTGACTGTGTAAGAATATATATTATCAACCTAACTTGATTTTATTAAACTATGCTTGGTGTTTACATACCAGCTACATGGCCTTTCAACCTTCTATAGTTTAAAGATTCACTGTATATTGTGGATAGTATGTCGATCTCACTTGGCCTTTCAGCTTGAATAAGTTTACTATACTACAAATAATATACTTAGATCACTTTGGTCTTTTGGCCTGCATAGGTTTACTATGCTATAGATAATATACAATGATCTCAGCCTACTAAAGGCATAGAAAGAAAATAAAGGAACACAGTCTCTGACATGAAACAAAGATCCAACTTTCACTACATACAAATAGGATTCAGAACTAGCTAGTCTTTCCAAAATACATAGAAAGTAAAGGCTATTTGGCCTTATGATCACACAACCATATACTAAGCTTATTGACCTTATGCACACATAGTATTATTCTAAGCTTATCAGCCTTATACACATAGTAATATTCTAAGCTTATCGGCCTTATACATGCATAACTATAGAGCTTAATACATTCACAAGATTCTTAAACTATTATAAAGCTTTCTAGAAAAAAGAATGAACTTGTTTGAGATTGAAGGAGTAAGCAAGGTTTATGATCTTTTAGCAATCCCCTTCCTTCTATCTATGAGGAGATACAATCCTTTTTCTCTGTTGATATTCCTCATAGAAAATCTTAGTGCAATAATCTTTGTGTCTACTACCGTCCCTTGTGAGAATCTCCAGTCGTGATTAAAAGAGACTTTCCTCCATAACTGCACCCTTTTCTCCTATAACAATGCTTATTAAAATTCCAGGAAGGCTTGCAAAGTGGATGGAGATGATGGTCATAAAGACCACTCCAAAAATTGGTTAAAAAGCTCCTCCATACTCTCCAAAATAGTTATGGAGTAAAGGAGTCAAGCAACCATAAAAGCGGTTTGCATTAAATTGAAATCTTTAGCACGTATCCTTTAAACTCAACATCTACATAGTATGAGTTTAAACTTTAGACCATATATATAACAACATAATATTTGAGTATACAACATATACTCACGTTGTTCTAGCATTCGAAAAGATACGAGGATGGAGTCAAGGTATTCTCCCCCTCTCTATGTTGCGTAAATGCCAATAAGACTAAAAGACAAGATAGAATCCGAATCAAGATTTTTTTTTGGATAACAAAATAATTTATCCACTATCGACCATTTCTTGTCGATAGTGACATACTAACCTGACTTACTTTTTGACAAAACCTATGCTTAATTGATCTTGTCGACAAATCGACAATTGTCAAGTTGAAACCAACTTAGATTAATTGGTCAAACACAACTTACCAAACTCGATGAGGGTTCACTAAACTGTGAAAGCACAAAACTTATATGACAACAACTGGTTCTTATCCATGCATCTATTCTCTTCTCTCTAATGATGCTCTCCCTCTCTTTTCTCAGGGGATGGAAAACATGTTTCCTGATTACAACTTGCATTCACCAAACTGAGATTAGTGTATCGTTAGTCAATCCATAAACCTTATGAATAAATAATCATGACATCATATAATCACATGTCTAATTCTAAACATATAAACATGAACTCATATCATTGATTTTTCGTCACATTTTTGCTTAACGTTAAATCATTAAATCATGCATAATCAACTACTAATTACGTGCAAGTAAAAAGTAAAACATAGTCAAAATTTGGGGTGTGACATATCTCCCCTCAGAAGATTCATCGTCCTAGATGATCCAATGTATCCAAACCAATTAAATAAAGTTTTGTTCAACTTCAAAAAGCATAAAACAAATGAGGAAATCTCTGATAAAAATCATGGTAATCTCCCCATGTGGCACTATCCTTTGCATATCGGTCCCACTGGACCTTGCATTGAGTAACCTGTCTATTACACAAGAGGAGCTTGCAAACTTTGAGCACTTTGAGAGGCTCGATCATGACTACTCCTAGGTCATGTACCTGTAAAGCATTCCAATCAAGAATATGATTATCACCTATTATATACTTTTCAAATATGATGCATTAAAAATATTATGCATTCTGGTAAGAGTTGGTGGTAGAGAGACTCTATAGGCAACTGGATTGATTACTTCAAGAACTTTGAAGGGTCTTACATATCGAGGAGCTAGTTTGGAAGACTTGCCAAACTTTATGGAACTCTTATTTGACCTTCAAAAGAACTTTTTCTCCATCTAAGACTTGCCTTGGTGTACGCTTAGCATCAACGTAACTTTTCTATCTATCATTTGCTTCCGCTAATCAATTTTTGATCACGTGATCTGTTCTTCCATTTTTGATAACATTTCTAGACCAATGCTAATCCTATCTTCTAGCTTATCCCAGCTTATAGGAGTTTGACATCTTCTTCTGTACAATGCTTCAAATGGAGCCATCTTGATAGAAGAATTGTAGGAATTGTTAAGCAAACTCCACAAGCGGTAGATACTCTTCCCACTTGTATTGTTGATCCATGCAATACATTGGCAACAAATCTTCAAGAACTTGATTTACCCTTTCAGTCTAACCATCTATCTCAGGGTGATAAGTCAAGCTTATATTGAGTTGAGTTCCTAGCACTGAGAACAAAGTTTGCCAAGATCTTGACGTCATGCGCGCATCTCTATTTGAGATAATCTTCTCAAGAACTCCATGGAATCTAAACACTTCTTGCATAAATTTGCAAGCTAAAACTAGTGTTCCATCTGTTAGATTCCCATATATGAAGTGAGGTACCTTGGTGAGTTTGTCCACCACCACTAAAATAGCATTATGTCTATTTCGAGACATTGGAAGGCCTTGCACAAAGTTCATACTAATGACCTACCATTTCCACTCTAGAATATTGTGCGGGTACATAAGTTCTGCTGGATACTGATGCTCAACCTTGATTCTCTGACATTTTAGGCAACTTGCTACAAATCTTGCAACGTAATTCTTCATTACTTTCTAGAAATAAAGAGGCTTTACATTGGCTAAAAGTTTGGTTACTCCAAGATGACCTGAATATGGAGCAGAATGAACTTCCTTCCACACAAGGTTTCTTAATTTTGTAGAGTTTGGAACATACATCCTTCCTCTATATCTTAAAAGCCCATTTGGTTCAAAATAGAACCCATCATACCTTGAGCTTGAGTATTTATTGAGAGAGCCTACTTAACTTGCTCATAATACTCATCACCTACAGAATTCTGTAACACTAAATCCTTGAAGTTTGAGTGGATAGAGACAATTGATGAGATATGCCTCTGACGACTCAGAGCATCTACTATTTGTTTCTCTTTGCCTTTGATAGGCTACCACTCGCCCATTCTGCATAAGCACTCCTCCTAAACCTTCACCTAAGGCATTAGTGATTACAACAAATTGACTTTCTGGATCAGGAACTTTCAATATTGGTGCAATTGTTAACCTCTCTTTTAATTGATTAAATGTGTCCTAACATTGTTGAGCAGTCAACACACTTTCTTTTTCTCTGAAGCGAAGTGATTGGGTTTGCAATCTTAGAAAAGTACAAAATGAACTTCCTATAATATGCAGCTAACCCCATGAAACTTCATACTTCATGCACATTCTTTGGCACATGCCACTCTAGTATAAATTTGATCTTCATAGGATCTACTGAAATTCCTTTAGTTGATAGTATATGTCCCAGATATTGTATCTCTTTGTAAAAGAAAGTACACCTAGAAAGATTCCCAAAAAACTTATGTTCTCTCAGTTGCTACAAAACTAACCGCATATGCTGCAAGTGTTCTTCCTCATTCTTAGAATAAATAAGAATGTCATCTAGAAACACTAGAACAAATTTATCCAAGCAGTCTCAGAAAATATTGTTCATCAAATTCATGAATGTTGTAGGGCATTCGTAAGTCTGAAAGGCAAGACCGTGAACTCATAATGCCCATACCTTGTTCTGAAAGCTATTTTATGAATATCTTCATCTTTTATTCTCAACTTATGATATCCGGATCGCATATCGATCTTTGAGAACACTATTGTGCCACACATTTGATCAAAAAGATCATCAATATGTTGTAGAGGATACTTATTCTTTATCATTGCTTTGTTGAGCATACGATAGTCTATACACAGACATAATGTTTCATCCTTCTTTTTGACAAATATCACAGGCGTTCCCCAAGGAAAAATACTGGGTCTAATCAACCCTTTAGTCGATAATTCCTGAAGTTGGGCTTTCAATTCCATCAACTTCGTAGTAGTCATACAGTATGGTGCTTTTGATATTAGCTCCAATCTAGGTATTATATCAATTGAGAAATCAAAAGATCTCTTCAGAGGTAATCCTAGAAGTTCATCTCAGAAAACATCCCAAAAATATTGAAGGAAAGGATAATTCTCCAAAGGTACATTTTTTTACTAGGATCCTCTTCTACTAGTTCCATTTTGACTGCAAACAGTTGACAACCTTTTTGCCTAGCCCTCTTCAGTTGCATAGCAGAGATTGGTTTGACCTTGACTTCACTTTGTGTTTGTTTCCTACATCATCTAGACACTCAACTATTTTTGCAAAACTATCAACATTGGCCCTATCTCCATAACCAATTTATTCCTAAGACAACATCATAGGAAGCTAGGGGGCTACAAACAAATTCACTTTAGTCAAAAACTTAGGAAGATCAATCTTGGCTTCAAACATGCATTGCTCTACCTGAGCTTTAGTCTTGTTAGCATATTCAACTGACCAAGGTTTAGCCATATATCCAGCTCTTCTAGGAAATTTATTCAATACTCTTGGAGAAATAAAACTTTAAGTTGCTCCAGTATCAATTAAAATAGAAATAGGAACTCCAAACAAAGTACTTGTCATCTCTATGGGAGTAATTTGGTACTTCACTTAGCGATTGTCAAAAGTAACAGGGATCCTTTGTTGAAAAGCTACTTGTTGGGTAGGTAAAAAGTTACTATGTTGTTGAACTCCTTGGTTCTTGGTTGGACATTGATTTACATAATGATCTCCACCACAAGAGAAACATCTTCCAGGAGGTCCTCACTTTTCAACAAGTTTCCTAGAATCATTCTTCTAGAAATTGCCATTGTTTCTCTTCTCATTTCTAGATCCATTCTTGGTATTTGTAGAGGCCTTGTCACTTTTCTTATTCATATCATGTTTTCCATTCCTTTTATTGAAAGGTTGAGAGGTTTATGTCTTATTAAACCTCTTGTGATTCTTCTCGCGATATGCATAAGTTGACTTCAGTGTTTGCTCTTGTTGGATTATCTTCTCAAAAACTTGGTCCATAGTGGTAGGATCATGCACATCCACTTCTCCACCTATCTGGGCATTCAGAACCATGATTAACTTTCTAATTTGGAACCTTTCATCCTTATGATATTGTGGCACATACTTTAGGAGATGGGTGAACTTTTCCCAATATTCAACGACTGACATTTCTCCTTGTCGTAGATTTTGAAAATTTGTTAGCTTTTGGTCAAAGAAAAGCTGAGGTAACCACCTCTATCAAAATATGACTACAAACTAATCCCAGGTTAAGCTCAGAGAACTTAACCCTAGTTCCATTTTCTTGTTCATCCACCATGTCGATGCTTCTCTTGCCAATTGATAGGCACCCCAAAATGCCTTGGTTATCTCAGCGTAGCTTCTAATCTTGAAATACTTTTCCATCTCTATCAACCAAGCTTCTACAGTATCACCACTTACTATTCCATCAAACTTGGGTGGCATCAATTTCTTCATATCTCTTGATATCTCTAAGGCAAGTCTACTTCTATTTTCTTCTTGAGATTTAGTCTTATCAACATCCTCCCTTCATTCACTAAGTACTGGGCTCATGGACATAATCATCATCCTCTTGGTGCAAGTTCTCTTTTTCTCCTTCAGATCTACCTTGGCCCCTCACTTCTTGTTCCAAGTTTCCAAGCCTCTCCTTAGTTTCATTTAGCATGGTCAATATCTGATCCATCTTTGTCATACGATTTTCAAAAGGATTCGATTCTCCTTGACTATCTTTAAGATTTGTTCAAGTTTGAACCATGATGATACTCTATATCATACCTGACATTCAATCAAGTTATAGATTAGAATTCATATATAATGCATCTCATTAATTCAAAATTCATCAATAAATCTATTCAGAAAACTCAGATTTGTGCAAAACAATCTCATCTTTATTATAGTTTATTTTGGGTATAAATACATCCTTATTTAGATAGATAACTCAACAAGACTACATGTCACTGTCAGTTAAAGGATATTCCTTAGGTTCCTCTTCCCCATCGAAATCTAGTAAGACAAACTTAGAGGGTAGATGTACACGTAAGTACTCCTCCATCACCTCTTTTCCTAAAATAGGGGCATCATGACCACACCTAAATGGCATGTCACGACTAGTAGAAGGTTTACTCAGTTTAACTACACGAGTAGGAACAATGGGTTTCTTGGCCAGTTTGTTGTGTTGTTTCCTTTATAGCTGAATACATTTAAGAGCATCAACCAAAGTCTCAGAATCTTCCATCCATGCACCCTTAGCATAGTTAATATGCTCTTGAAGTTTTACCTCCTCGGTTGGTTCTTTCTTAACCGTTAGCTTGGGTAAATTCCTGGGAATAGACTTCCTGGTAGTTTTATTGGTTCTTCTCCATGCCATTTTGGCATAAAACCAATTTCAAACATTAGCCAATTCACCGAATGTTGACAAGTTTTCTCGTACTGAGCTCCTAGGTCCATGTGTTGAACAACTTGGTTTTGATTCCATATGTAACATGCGATCTCATATTACTTGGAATTACACAAACAATTTACTAAGAAAGTAATTGAACATGTTGAACATGAATAATTTTTTTTGCATAAACACAGAAATAAAAGCATATCTTTTCTGAATATTTTTCAACCTTGAAATACAATATATTCAAAGATAAATCATAGTGAAAATATTTCACTTTACATTTACAAATAAGTTGCACTTGGCAATATGAATAAGTTTACATCAATTTTAAAAATCATAAGCCAGTCATGAAGTACACTGCATCTGGAATCTTAGTGTCTATCTCACAAGCCTCGGCGAGTCTTCTACTACAGAGGGAGAGCATCATCCAAGTTCTTTAGCTCCAACCATAGATAGACGGTCCCCCACACACCTTCCTTCCTGGAAGTGGCCATACCATTCACAAAGAGTATAGAAATTAGGAACCAACAAGTTACCATCTAAGTTCTGGTGTTGTGTCCTACGTAACTCAATCGACCATACAACTCTAGACAATCTTTTAGCTACGTATGATTATTCTGATAGGTCACACAATCTAGACACAGTGAACTGACTAATGTATGTAGAGACAAATGCATCACTTTGGCCAAAGTTTTTATATATAAATAGATGTTTGTAATAAACGTAGTCATGTGTTCACACACCTCTGACTCGACTTGAAAACTACCTCATCCTACAGTTTGACTTACTTGGCTAGTAACTCTAGACATAAATTGTCTTGACTAAATTCAAATCCTAGTCAATTTGACTTAGAATTAATCCTTAATCTAGGATAAATATAATATAAGGGTTGAGGTGACATTAACCTTTCAGAAAGTCCCTCTTTACATAATTGCA
The DNA here is from genome assembly GCA_027924645.1 of Cunninghamia lanceolata. Taxonomy (NCBI): domain Eukaryota; kingdom Viridiplantae; phylum Streptophyta; class Pinopsida; order Cupressales; family Cupressaceae; genus Cunninghamia; species Cunninghamia lanceolata. The sequence continues at coordinate 21,413,615 of BSBN01001965.1, forward strand.
AATACTAGGGTCTATGACTTCCTATCATTCTACTCAGTGACCCAAAAATTGAGCACTCTTATGAAATATATCAAGTTTCTAACTTTGTCAAGAAATAATTATTTAATATAAGTGCTATCATAAATTTTTCCTAATTCATACATGTCTTGATCTATGGTTTCTTGACCATTCCCTGTCGACCACAATATTGTTAGGAACCCATGTTTAACCCTTCTCTTTACTTTGTTAGTATGTTACTTTTGGATGCATATTCTTTGTAAGTCATCCCATGAGTATATTGTATTATCCCGCATTCATGGGAAGTAATAGTTGTTTAAATATGACTTAGTATATAAGTACGTGTTGAGGCCAATGAAAGCATCCATGAATTTATTGTATTGAGCTTGCTCAAGGGAGGTTGCCCCCTCGAAGTGGCCTGCGATCAATAAATTTCTTCTGTGTTTCTGCTATTTCTATTATTTCATGCATTTTTTATTATATTGTTGCAGGAGGTTCCTCTCATCTAGTATCAAAGTGTTTTCTTAGGCTCACTGGGTGGAATTTTTGCTAATTTTTTTTTTGTAGTGGTCTCCAGGCACTATGCTTATTGCAGTAGTTCTTTCTTTTTTGCATCTGTATTGTTCATTTCAATTGCATGTTCAGATCAGGGAATGTCCCTATCCATTTAACTATGGGAAGTGCCTGGGCATATAGCCCTAAAACTCATTGTGAGGAGTACCATAGGAACCTTGAAGTAGCTACCCATTGAGAGGACCTGCCAGCGAAAAGGGCAACGATCCCTACCTGATTGACTAGTTCCCATCCATGAGGTAAACCAAGAGCTGTCGTTTGTGGCAAAACAATTATTAGTTTTACCTGAGTCGTGGAGTGAGGGGTACTGCCCCAATACGCAAGTCGTTAGACAACATTGGTGGCCAAGTGATTCCCCCAAACCTTTAGGAAGCTGAACATACTTGGGGCCCATATCTATTGACAACTGGCAAATTACAGATTGAATCCCTCAAGCAGTTGGCAGATCGTTTCCAAAAAAAAATTGTTTTTTCGCCATATCTTCCTTTCTTTAGCTCCGTTTCCTCTCAAAATTCATTAAAACCCCTGAAATTTCATTCTGCATATTTCCTTCCTTGAGGACCCTATCCCAAATTTCACTTATCAAAGCCAGAAATCCCACATTTGTCTATTTTTAGGGTTTGCCATAACTTCTTCGATTCTCACCCAATAGCCTTCAAATTTTACCACAGTGTTCATTTCATCTTTCTGCTCCTTTGTCCCTCTTCGACAAATTTTCCCATTCCTTCACCCTGCTTTTGAAATCCCCATTTTTTGTTTCCCTTTCCCTCAGAAAGTGTCCAAAACCTAGTCAAACCCCAATTACCCATTAGAGTTTTTCCCAAATCCAAATTTTCCTTTACTAATTTTTTTTTTTGTTTTTGTTTTTCTACCCATTCCCCCCCCAAAAAAAATCTCCTAGTTATGGTTGTCACCTGCACAGGAGAAAAAAACATGGAGGATGAACTTGCAGCCCTCAAGACCAAACTCTAAGATCTAGATGAAAAAATTCTCGGCCTCAATCTTCCGCATTTAGCCATGAACAATAAACAGCAGCCAGAGTCTTCTACCGACACTAGGTTCTCTTCTTCTAGCAATTTTCATGGGCCGAAGCTTAATTTTCCTCGCTTCAATGGTGATGATCTGACTGGATGGATATATCGAGCAGAACAATATTTCAGTCTGCATAATACTTTTGATGTCAACAAAGTCCCACTTACATCCTTTCATTTGGAATATGAAGCCCTTCAGTGGTTCTGTTGGTACATCAAGACTCATCAAGAGCCAAAATGGACAGATTTTTGCAAACTCATTTTGCAATGATTTGGCCCTAGTGCTTTTGATGACTTCACAGGAGCACTCACTAAACTTTGCCAAATAGGAACTGTGAGAGAATATCAGATAGAATTTGAAAAACTGGCCAATCACATAGAAGGATTTTCTGATGAATTCTTTAGGAGTTGTTTTGTCAGTGGTCTGAAGGATGCAATCTGATCTGAGGTTAAAATGTTCCGTCCCAACACTATGATGGAAGCCCTAGGGTTGGTGAAGTTGGAAAAGGACAAGTCACATCTCAACAATGATCCAAATCCAATTTTGTTCCATTTAGAAATACAGTTTCCCAAAGACTTCAAATAATGCTAGCTCCTATAACAACTCCTATCAAGCATTTGATTGAAGCAGAGATGTAGGCACATAGGGAAAAAGGGTTTTGTTATAATTGTGATGAGAAACTCACTCGGGGACATATATGTGTTGAGCAAAAACTCTATCTCTTGGATGTGGATTCTCTGACTGAAATTGAAGTTTATGCAGATGCTCAGGATATAGTAGATGATCAGGTCAAAAATCAGCAACCGCTTGTTGACCCTGCTTCTTAGGAAGACCACCCAGAGATCTCTCTCCAAGTTTTAGCAGGAGTCACCACCCCACAAACCATGTGGGTCAAAGGTTACTTCAAGAAGCTCCCTCTTACAATACTCATTGATTCTGGTAGCACTCATAACTTCATTGACCCTCGGATCACTAATCAAGCTGATTGTTTTGTCCATCCTTGCTCCATCTTTGAAGTCATGATTGCCAATGGGGGCACATTACCTTGCAAAGGGAAGTGTCACAATGTGTGTATCTCGATTGGAGATTATAACCTGCGCTCCGACATGTTTTCCTTGCTCTTAAGCAGATGTGATGTGGTTTTGGGCGCCCAATGGTTACACACACTTGGACCCATCTTATGGGATTTTGCTAAACTTTGGATGCAGTTTTTAGACAATGGGTAAAAACATACATTGAAGGGCTTGCAACTGGGGTCTCTCAGCATCATAAGTTCACATCGCATGGAAAAACTTCTTAAGAAGAATTCACATGGTGTCATCGCTTAGCTCCATTCCATTCAGATGCAACCATCAGTGGTCTCCACTACTCCTTCTAATCTACAACAAATTTTGGATAGGTATGCTTGTGTCTTTGCCAAACCAGTGGGATTGCTACCTTCACGACTAGAGGACCACCGTATTCAGCTCCTTCCTAGAAGTGTTCCTCCCAACATTAGGCCCTACCCATTTCACCAAAAGACAGACATTAAGATGCTTGTTCGAGACTTATTGAAGCAAGGTATTATTTGCCCTAGTACCAATTCCTTTTTCTTCACCAGTTCTTCTTGTCCAGAAAAAAGATGGGTCATGGCGCCTCTGCATTGACTTCTGAGCACTTAATCACATCACAATCAAGGATAAGTTTCTAATTCCTATTGTTGATGAGCTTCTTGGCGTTCATTTTTTCTCCAAGTTGGATCTTCGTTCTGGGTCTTACCAAATTCGGGTTCATGAGGATGATATTCCTAAAATGGCTTTCTGCACACATGAGGGCCACTATGAGTTTTTGGTCATGCCTTTTGGTCTCACTAATGCTCCTTCAACATTCCAGGCATTGATAAATAAAATATTCTAGCCCTACATGCAGAATTCTAGTCTTCTTTGATGATATCCTCATCTATAGTAAAACATGGGATGACCATCTCCAACATCTGGATCTCATACTACAACTTCTCTCTAATCATCATCTCTGTGCAAAATAGTCTAAATGTGTTTTTGGCCAGGAGGAAGTCGAGTATCTCAGGCATATTGTTTCAGCCCAAGGGGTTTGAGTGGATCCTGCAAAAATAGATGCCATGAAAAATTGGCCGCATCCTCAGATGCTCAAGAGCCTCCGTGGTTTTTTGGGGTTGACTGGCTACTATCGCATGTTTGTCAAGGATTACAGGAAGATTGCAGCTCCATTAACAACTATGTTAAAAAAGGATGCTTTTACTTGGACACATGCTACTCAGTGTACATTTGAAAACTTGAAACAAGCTATGTGTACTACACCTGTTCTAGCTATGCTAGATTTTTCCAAGACCTTCACTATTGAGAGTGATGCTTGCAGCAATGGACTTGGTGTTGTTCTCCTTCAAGATGAACATTCCATTGCATTCACCAGCAAAGCCCTTTCTGGCAAGAATTTAATACCCTCTACATATGAGAAGGAAATGATGGCTATTTTGCATGCAGTACAAAAGTGGCGGCCATACCTACTAGGGAATCATTTTTGCATCAAGACTGATCACCAGAGTCTGAAATATTTCCTGGAACAATGGGTCTCCTCCCCAGCACAACAGAAATGGGTCAGCAAACTCATGGGTTATGACTATGAGATCACTTACAAGAAGGGTAAGGACAATATTGTGGCGGATGCTCTTTCTCGCACATTTGATGACCACACTTCTCTTTCATCTATTTCTATGCCTGTTCCAAATTGGTTGGAATCTATCCAATAGGGCTATGTCAATGACTCTTCATTATCTCAAATCATTCAACAGTTGGCCAATAACCCTTCTGTTGTACCACATTACTCTTGGGATGGTGCTTCTCGACGATACAAGGGTCATCTGGTGCTTCCCCAGAGCACAGATCTTCAACAGGCTATCTTCTATGAACTCCATGCTTTTCCATTGGCAAGGCACTCTAGGTTCCTCAAAACGTATGAGCGGGCATGGCGTAACTTCTTTTGGAAGGGAATGAAAAGGTCAATTCAATAGATGGTGATTGAATGTGATACCTGCCAATGCAACAAGGGTGAAACAACACTCCTTCCTAGATTGCTCAAACCCTTGCCCATCCCTACACGGATTTGGATAGGTATTTCTATGGATTTCATTGAAGGGCTCCCTAAATCTAGAGGGAAGATAGTGATCTTGGTTGTGGTTGATCGCCTCTCCAAATATAGTCATTTTTGTGCCCTCAGCCATCCCTATACCACCTCCTCAGTCACACAAATTTTCATGGACCAGATCTTCCGTCTTCATGGCATCCCTTCTTCCATTGTCTCAGATCATGATGCAACTTTCACCAGTCATTTTTGGATAGAATTATTTCGACACACTGGCACCAAACTAAAGATGAGTTCTAGGTATCACCCACAAACAGATGGTCAGACTGAAATTATCAACAAATGTTTGGAAACTTATCTTATTTGCTTCACCTCAGAACAACAACATCAGTCGGCAAAGTGGCTCCCTCTCGCTGAATGGTGGTGCAATACCTCCTACCACACTACATCTAAAATGACTCCATATGAAGCAGTCTATGGTTAGGCACGACCAGTGCTCCTTCCATACACCCCCAATAGTTCACCAGTTCAGGCAGTCAACACGATTCTCTGAACCTGGGATCAGATTCTTCGCATCTTGCAGGATGATTTTCACATGGTAAGAAATTGAATGAAACAACAAGATGATCAACATCGTTCTGAGCACACTTTTCAAGTAGGTGATATGGTTTTTCTTCATCTGCAGCCATACAAGCAATCATCCCTGAAATTCAAAGGCCATCATAAGTTGGCTCCAAAGTTCTATGGGCCGTATAAGGTTCTTGATACGATTGGGTTAGTTGCTTATAAATTGGAGCTTCCTCCTCCTTCCCGTGTTCATCCAGTATTTCATGTCTCTTGTCTAAGGAAAGTTCTTGGCACCAATATTAGAGCACAAACTATTTTACCAGAACTAGATAATGATGGATCCATCATTTTGGAGTCAGAGGCAATCCTTGACAGGCGCACTCGTCAACTTTGCTCCTAATCCATCACTGAGGTATTAATTCAGTGGCACAGAATGCAACTAGAGGATGCTACATAAGAACCACTCCTTCAAATTCAACAACAATTTCCACATCTTAAGCTTTTAGGACAAAGCTTTTCTAAGAGGGATGGGATGATAGGAACTCGTGTTTAACCCTTCTCTTTACTTTGTTAGTATGTTACTTTTGGACGCATATGCTTTGTAAGTCATCCCGTGAGTATATTGTATTATCCCACATTCATGGGAAGTAATAGTTGTTTAGATTAGACTTAGTATATAAGTACGTGTTGAGGCCAATGAAGTCATCCACGAATTTATTGTGTTGAGCTTGCTCAAAGGAGGTTGCCCCCTCGAAGTGGCTTGCAATCAATAAATTCCTTCTGTGTTTCTGTTATTTCATGCATTTTTCATTATATTGTTGTAGGAGGTTCCTCTCAAATATATAATAGACTAAATCAATGTCATAATCGTCTTAAGAATTTTTAAGTTTTCTAAACCCTTCTGGGTAGATTCTAGGGTTTTAACTTTTCTAACCCAATACGTTGTAATGTCAAATACACTTGTTTTCTAAAGATAATAAGTTATAATAATATAACATGACTATAATACCCACTAGTCTACTTTTGACCACTTGGGCATTGTTTGAATTCACATTTCACATAACATGAAAAGACATCGCACATGAGGTTTACCCTCTTCATATAAAATGCAATCATTTTTATAACTAAACTCTTGACTTATATTCAATCTTTCACCTAGATAAGTTTGAGTCTGCAATAATATTATTATCGACCTCTTGGTCTTCTCAAGTCCACCGACTCTCTAAAAATGATAGGTTTTGATCTCACATATAACTTCTTTTGAAAATAATGATAATACTTATCATCGTTATAAATGCTTAAGTGAAATTATATCACTAACCTTACGTGTTAGCAATGATGTCATTATCATTTATATATCTCTAAATGAGTGAGTAACTTATCACATAATCTTATGGTTGAAAACAATAAAACTATACACATAAAACATTATGAGATATAAATCTATCTTTGTCTAACTTACTCACCTTGACTCCTACATTTAAAATACAGCTCTCCAATGGTTTGGTCTTTTGGTGCAGTCACGGTAGGAAGGTTCACAGAATGAATTGTCCGGACCATGCAGCAAGAGTAAACACAATGGAAACAACTCAAAGAAATAGAACAAATGTAGATTCAGTCATTCAGTATATCATAGGATTCAAATAGAGATCGACCGGCAACAATTAGGGCTCATAGGCATAATTACATACATGTGCAAGATAAAGCTTTGAAGCTCCTTCGCACAATATCTGAACTATCAATCTTCTAAATCATGAGAACTATGTCAACTCCTTTCCTAAGGATCTATTACATCAATATATATCAAGTCTGGATCAATAGATTCCTCCGTGTTGGCCAAGGAAGGTCACAAATTCCAAAGAAGAGATGTAACATGTGAACACAGATAGGTTGGACCTAAATGCTTAGAACACTTCCAGAAAATGAATGGAATGGAATGCGGATCTCCTGGGAAGGTCAGCCATGAACCAAAGATCATTGAGTGATGTGTCATTAGGCTCCAAAGATCGGGAAATGCTTCCGCAAGTTTCTCCTTCAATTGATTGTCTGTGATTATCTGGATGCTCTGCTATGAGAAACAATCATCTTCTGATGTTGATATCTTTCTGGTATTGAGATGTGGATCTCTGAATTCTAGATATGATGTAGATGAATGAATGTAGATATTAAATCTAGCTCCACAAGATCTGAAAATGCTATTGGACCAAAATACATAATCTACTTCTGACTGAACTTCTTGAACTGAACTGGAAAAAAACAAACTGAACTGCAAACAAACTAAAATGCAAATGTTTTTGGTTGATGCAAGACTACTCTTGAACCAGGGATGCTCCTGCAACAGACATCCGGGGTTATTAAAAAAGTGAGTCCCCCACTTTGCTTGGGCTAAGGGAGAACTAAGATGGTTCACCTTAGCCTGAGAAATCCATGATGAATCTTCTTCCGGTCTACCTTTCCACTTCACAAGATATTCTTTGTATTGTCTTCCACTAGTGCTGCGTCCAACTCTGCTATCCAAAATGTATTTAATTTGCTCTGGTACTTGCTGTGGTAACTGTTTCTTCAAGTCTTCTTCCATGTTGTCACTGAACTCTACTTCATGATACTGATATAAGTCTGTAATGTTGAAAATAGGTGATATACCCAATGTCTTCTGTAATTCCAGTTCATATGTATTCACTGAATCAAATTTCCTGAGTATCCTACAAGGTCAAAACTTCATCTTCAACTTGTTATATGTCCCAACTGGAAATCTTTGTTTTCTCAAGTACACCATCACTTCATCTCCAACTTCAAATTCCTTATGTCTTCTTTTCTCATCAGCCTTCTCTTTGTACTTACTGTTCATATTCTCTAAATGCTTCTTAACCTGATTATGCACTATCTTCATGTGATCTGCAAATGCCTCTGCTTCTGCACTTCTCTTTTCTTCTATACCAATGTCTCAATTCTGCAACTCCTCTAGGGTTTACACCGGTAACAATCTCAAAAGGTGTTCTTCCGGTACTCCTATTTACTGAATTATTGTATGCAAACTCTGCTTGTGAAAGAATCAAATCCCAACTTCCTATCTTCTCTCCAACCAAACATCTCAACAAGTTTCCCAAACTCCTATTCACTACCTCTGTCTATCCATCTATCTGTGGATGAAAAGATGAACTGAACTTCAAATCTGTCTTCATCTTCTTCCAAAGTGTCCTCCAAAAGTATCCAACAAATTTGGTCTCTTTGTGAAATTATACTTTTAGGTAATCCATGCAATCTCACAATCTCCTTGAAAAATAAGTCAGCTACATGCACTGCATCAGTTGTCTTCTTGCAAGGTATGAAATGAGCCATCTTTGAAAATCTGTCAACCACTACAAATATTGAATCATGTCTTCTCAGTGTCTTAGGAAATGCCATCACAAAATCCATGCTTATGTCTTCCCAAGGTCTCTCCGGCATTGTCAAAGATTTATACAATCCAGTATTCTGACTGCTCCCTTTTGTAACTTGACAAACTCTACAACTCTGCACAAATATCCGAACATCCTTATATATCTGAGGCCAAAAGTAGTTTTCACTCACCAAAGCCATTGTCTTATCAATGCCAAAATGTCTTGCCAATCCACCACTATGATTGGGTTAGTGCAAGAAGTTGGGTCCACTTTTTGGCCAAAAAGTGGAAGTGTTTTCCCTGATTTTTAGAATTTGTCACATTTGACCTAAAAATTTGAAGCACTTAAATATTGAATCTCAAAAAAAGTTAGTAATATGAAATGTAGTACTTGGAGTCTAGTTTCCAAATATGTAATTTATTTTAATACCCAGATGATACAAATTGATTTTTAATAGGCATGTCTAAAAACCACTATTTAAAAGTCACTTTTTTTAACCATACCATGCACATGTATGACCAACATAATTTGACCTAAATAAAAATATTTTCCTGAATTCTTTTGGGAACGACGTGTAATACAGTGAAGATTGATGAGGATATTTTTTTATAATTTTTTTCTAAATATTTTTTTAGTAATTTTTTATTGGCCTTAATTGTTGTTTTCAAAAACCTCTCGTGTACGGCCAACATAATTTGAGCAAAACTAATCATAAAATGAATTTTTTTTTTATTGTGTAGAGAATGATATCTAGATTGATGACATATAATTTAAGAAAAAAAATTTAAAAATCAAAAGTTATTAAAAAAATACAAACACCTGTCATTTCAAGTTTTTGGACTAGTTTGCTCATAAATTAAATAATAAATAGAAAAATAAGTCCAATAAAAAATTACATATTTGAAAACTAGACACTATCATTTGTAATGGGTTTTAATTTTGTAAAAAAAATTAGAAAAAAATGTCGTCAGCCATATAGGTAAACTCAGTCTTTTCTCTTGTTCTGTACTTAGAAAAAAAATTGCAGGTCCAAGGCAAGGGGTTGGCTTACCATGCCTTTCTCGAGCCTAAGCTTTTAGGAACGTGTACCTATTCCTTTTGTGTGGGAAAAAAAATCGCGCAGGGTTTTTTTTTCAAATTCAAATATCTATATAGAAATAGGTACCCGTGCCTAAACGGGTACCCATTTAGGCTCGGGCATCCGTTCCTAAGCAGGTACCCATTTAGGCTCGGGCACCCGTTCCTAAATGGGTACCCATTTCTGTCAGGATTTTTTTTGCCCGCAACTTCCCCTCTACGTGGACTCAACTTCTTGCACTTACCCACTTCTCCTTGATCAAATTATCTCATTGAGCTTCTAGGTATGCACAACTGACTTCCTTTGAACAACATATCTTCTTGAATGAAATAGTCCAACCACTTACTCCTTTCTGTCACAACAGGTTCCTTACATGTTCTCCAAGGTTCTGCAAAATCAGTGTCTCCCTCATACATGTTTTTCAATTCTTCAAAACCCAACACTTCAACTCTCATCTCTGTCAACAAGTTTCTTTTTCTGCTCAAGGCATTATCAACTTTGTTTGATTTCCCACTCCTATGCTTCAACACAAAAGTATAACTCTGCATGAACTCTACCCACCTCATATGTCTCTGATTCAACTTACTTTGACTATTCAAATATTGCAAAGCTTGATGATTTGTATACAACACAAACTCCTTAGGCATCAAGTAATGTCTCCACTTCTTCAAGGCTTGAATTATGACATAGAACTCTTGGCCATAAACTAAATATCTTCTCCTTGCATCATTCAACTTCTCACTGAAATATGCTACAGGTCTACCTTCTTGACTCAACAATACTCCAATTGCATTTCCACTTGCATCACAATCAAATTGAAATACCTTATTGAAATCTAGTAATGCTAAAATAGGTTGCTCTATCACTTTCTGCTTCAATAGTTCAAAACTTTTATCTGCTCCTGATGTCCACTTAAAATCCTTTCTGTCACCTCTCATTGTCTCTGTCATAGGGTTATAAATTGAACTGAAATTTCTGATGAACTTTTGGTAGAAACTAGCCAATCCATGAAATGATCTAACTTTTCCAATGCTCTTCGGTGTAGGCCATTCAACAATTGCTTTTACTTTCTCAGGGTCCATCTTCAATCCTTCTGCAAAAAGCACAAATCCAAAATATACTAGTTCTTCCTTCATGAAACTACACTTCTTGATGTTTATCAGCAATTTTCTTCTCTCAACCTCTGCAAAACTTGTCTAATATGCCACAAATGTTCCTTTTTCATCTTACTAAAAATCAGAATATCATCCAAATATACAATCACAAACTTACCCAAGAATTTCTTCAAGACTTCATTCATCAACCTCATGAAAGTACTCGGTGCATTTGTCAATCCAAAAGACATCACTAACCACTCATACAATCCTTCATTTGTCTTAAAAGCAGTCTTCCATTCATCACCTTCTCTGATTCTGATCTGATGGTATCTACTCTTCAAATATATCTTTGTGAAATATTTTGCTCCACTCAAACAATCCATGATATCATCCATTCTAGGTAAAGGAAATATATACTTAACTGTGATCTTGTTTATTGCTATGGAATCAATACACATTCTCCATTCTCCATCCTTCTTAGGTGCTAATAATGTAGGTACTGCACAAGGACTCAAATTTTCCCTGATCAAACCTTTCCTTAACAACTCTTGTATCTGTCTATTCAATTCTTCATTCTCTATCGGTGTCATCTGGTGTGCTGCTTTATTAGGCAAACTTGCTCCCGGTATAAGATCCATGTGATGACTAATACTCCTTATAGGTGGCAATCTATCAGGTACATTATCTAATATGATGTCTTCATACTATGTTAGCAACTCTCTTATCTCCTCCGATTGTGATTCTTCAATCTCTTTCTTCAATGTTTCAGGCTTCTTAGGAATCAAGACATAACACATGTTCTCATGTCTCAAACCATCTAGAAATTTTCTTCCCTCTACCAAACAGATTCTAGCATTCCCACATACCACATATTTAGGATCATCCTTCAAAGGAATCAATGTAATTATCTTCCCATTTGCTGTTATAGTATATGTATTCTTCCTCCCATCATGTATAGCTTTTCTATCATATTGCCAAGGTCTACCCAACAAGATATGACAAACATCCATAGACATAATATCACAGAAGACTTCATCATGATAAGATCCAATATAAAATTTCACCAAACATTGTTCACTCACCAGCACCTTATGATCATCCTGAATCCATGCTATCTGATATGGCTTAGGGTGTTTCAATCTTTCCAAGTTCAATTCAAAGTATTCTTACATATCATTTATCCAGTCAATCAATTCTTCAGAGTTTAAATTACCAGTATAGTTCAGCACATCAACTCTAGGTCTCTTTCCAATCTTTGAAATAGCTCGCAGCATCTTCACTTGATCTGATTCTTCTTCTTCATCACCTTTTAGGGTTTCGCCAGTTTGTTCAACAGATTGAAATTCTTCTTCCTCATCACTTTCAACATTAGGTCTCAGTGTCAATCCTCTTCGCCTATCTTCTTCAACAACATCCAAACAAATTCGCATTGTTTTCATTATCTCCATCATCTCATCTATTCTACTAGCCATTCTTCCAACAACGGCAACTCTCCTTGGCAGCATTCTTCCTAGGATCAAGTGTAAACTGCCTTAGGTTCGGTGATCAGGCTACAAGGTGACAACTACCTCTCAATCAGTGATCAATTGCAACACAGGTAACCTGCCTCAGTTCGGCGATCTGTCCACAACAAGACCTTACGGAATTCCCTCACCAAATTCACTCAATTCACTCCCAAAGATTCAAACTGTCGCTCTGATACCACTTGGTGCAGTCACGGTAGGAGGGTTCACATAATGAACTGTCCGAACCATGCAGCAAGAGTAAACACAATGGAAACAACTCAAAGAAATAGAACAAATGCAGATTCAGTCATTCAGTATATCATAGGATTCAAATAGAGATCGGTCGGCAACATTCAAGCTTATAATTAGGGCTCACAAGCCTGATTACATATATGCACACGATAAAGCTTTGAAGCTCCTTCGCACAAAATCTGAACTATCAATCTTCTAAATCATGAGAACTATGTCAACTCCTTTCCTAAGGATCTATTACATCAATATATATCAAGTCCAAATCAATAGATTCGTCTGTGTCGGCCAAGGAAGGTCACAAATTCCAAAGAAGAGATGTAACGTGTGAACATAGATAGGTCGGACCTAAATGCTCAGAACACTTCTAGAAAATGTGGAATGGAATGCGGATCTTCTGGGAAGGTTGGCCACGAACCAAAGATCATTGAGTGATGTGTCATTAGGCTCCAAAGATCAGGAAATGCTTCCGCAAGTTTCTCCTTCAGCTAATTGACTGTGATTATCCGGATGCTCTGCTATGAGAAACAATCATCTTCTGATAGCGATATCTTTTCGATATTGAGGTGTGGATCTCTAAATTCTGGATATGATGTAGATATTAAATCCAACACCACAAGATCTGAAAATGCTACTGGACCAAAATACAAAATCTGCTTCTGACTGAACTGAACTGGAAAAGAAACAAATTGAACTGCAAACAAACTGAAATGCAAATGTTTTTGGTTGATGCAAGATTTCTCTTGAACTAGGGATGCTCCTGCATCATCCTTGAATTACATGAATATGAATATATAGCTATCGGTTGAATTGGTTTGCTAATGGTTATACCATCACTCCCCGGCCTTACCATGACCTTCTTGTAGAGATATGATCTCATGCATCGGCTTGGCCCATATCAGGATTAGATATTATTGGCTGCGTAAGAATATGTACTATCAACCTAACTTGATTTTCTTAAACTATGCTTGGTGTTTACACAACAACTACATGGCCTTTCGACCTTCTATAGTTTAATGCTTCATTGTATACTGTGGATAGTATACCGATCTCACTTGGCCTTTCGGCTTGAATAAGTTTACTATACTACAGATAATTTACTTAGATCACTTTGGCCTTTCGGCCTGTATAGGTTTACTATGCTATAGATAATATACAGTGATCTCAGCCTACTAAAGATATAGAAAGAAAATAAAGGAACACAGTCTCTAACACAAATCAAAGATACAACTTTCACTACATACAAATAGGATTCAGAACTAGCTGGTTTTCCAAATACACAGAAAGTAAAGGCTATTCAGCCTTATGATCACACAACCATATACTAAGTTTATCAGCCTTTTGCACACATAGTATTATTCTAAGCTTATCGGCCTTATACACACATAACTATAGAACCAAATACATTCACAAGATTCTCAAACTATTATAAATCTTTCTAGAAAAATAATGAACTTGTTTGAGATCGAAGGAGTAAGGAAGGTTTATGATCCTTCAGCAGTCCCCTTCCTTCTATCTACGACCAGCTACAATCCTTTTTATCCATCAATGTTTCTGATAGAAAATCTTAGTGCAATAATCTGTGTCTGCTACTGTCCCTTGTGAGAATCTCCAGTCGTGATTAAAAGAGACTTCCCTCCATATCTACACCCTTTACTCCTATAACAATGCCTACTAAAATTCCACGAAGGCATGCAGAGTGGATGGAGATGATGGTCATAAAGACCACTCCAAAAATTGGTTAAAAAGCTCCTCCATACTCTCCAAAATAGTTATGGAGTAAAGGAGTTGAACAACCATAAAAGATGTTTGCATTAAATTGAAATCTTTACCACATATCCTTTAAACTCAACATCTACATAGTATGAGTTGAAACTCTAGACCATATTAAATAGATAAATATATAATAATAATAATAATATAACATAATAACATAATAATATTTGAGTATACAACATATAATCACGTTGTTCTAGCATTTGACAAGATACAAGAAAGGGATCGAGGTATTCTCCCCCTCTCTATCTTGTGTAAACACCAATATAGACTAAAAAAAAAGATAGAATCCCAATTGGGAATTTTTTTTCTGATAACGAAATAATTTATCCACTATCGACCATTTCTTGTTGATAGTGACGTACTAACCTAACTTAGTTTTTGACAAAACCTATACTTAATGGATCTTGTCGACAAATCAACAATTGTCAAGTTGAAACCAACTTAGACTAATTTGTCAAACACAACTTACCAAACTCGACGAGGGTTCACTAAATTGTGAAAGCACGAGACTTAGATGACAACAACTTGTTCTTATCCATACGTCTATTCTCTTCTCTCTGATGATGCTCTCCTTCTCTTTTCTTGGAGGGTGGAAAACCTATTTCCTGATTACAATTTGCATTCACCAAATTGGGATTAGTGTATCGTTAGTCAATCCATAAACATTATGAATAAATAATCATGACATCATATAATCACATGTCTAAATTCTAAACATATAAACATAAACTCATGATATCATTGATTTTTCTTGACATTTTCACTTAACGTCAAATCATTAAATCATGCATAATCAACTACTAATTATGTGCAAGTAAAAAGTAAAACATAGTAAAAAATTGGGGTGTGACATAAAAAATGCTTAACAACAAAAGAATACAACAATACATTCCCATTATAAATTAATAGATCATTATACCTAAGCAAGCTTAGGCACATGTGCTAAAACTAATTCTATACAAAATCATTCTAGTGCACATAAATGGAAGCCAAACATGTTCTTATTTGTACTACCTTGGGGGAAATATATATTCCTCTTTTGAGTTCATTTGTTACAATTGCATACCATATTGACATGTAATGCTCACATGCATTTGCGCCCTTCTCTTCATTTTGTTTGGCATATCGGTGTTACAATACTCTTGTTGTGATATTTGGTACTATAGATTGGTGATCGCTAGTCAGATTCTTGATGTGTATATTTGGATCTATGAGATTGTTATATATATGTGTATGTATATGTGTGTTTATATTATTGGAGGTTCAACTTCACTATTTTCATTTAAATAGTATGTTGGGAGGGTAGATCTGATTTCCTTTAGTATGATTATTTTAAATGATTAATTACATCTTGATCATATTTTTAGAATACATGATTTAATTGAAATGTGCATACTATATGGTTAATATTCATTTGTGTAAATTTATCATTGCTTTGGCTATTGTTACATTTTGGGTAGATACGTGAAATGTTTGAATTGTGTGCAAGAAAAGTACAGGTGTTTGACCAATGAGTGAATTGGAGAATGATGACATGGGACACTTAACCATCTCACCTTTATTCTTGTGTTGTCAAAGCCCATGAAAATCTCATATGAATCGATTACGATTCTGGATTCCCTTGTGATAGACTATTAAATGTCTTCTTGGGTGTGTTTAATTATCACTTGTGCGATGATGCATGTGCTTAGTATGTGCGAAATAATTTATTATGCCTTGGGAGTTGTGCGAAATGAACTCTTTTCTTGGCACACGATCCTTCTAAGTGATCGGCTATGAATGGTAGGTAAGTTAACCCAAATTAGAAACTCAATTCTATTTTCAAAAGCTTCTGTTGACTTACATTTTTTTCTTGTATACTATTATAATGGTTTGTTCCAATGTTCTTCTGCATATTCAAGTGCAAGCTAACAAAGTTGTCTTAGAAGTTACCCATTTCCAAACTCTGAAGAGTATTGGGTTAATGCACCTTGTACTATTGCATGCTTGCCACTTTCCCCTTCTAGCAGGGGCCCTTCCCCTCCCCAAGGGTGTAGACATGGCCACAACCATAATGATCATACCAAACACAATTCACATAACTCACATGGCTCTCCTCAGCATTGAGGATGTGGATGGTCCCAACATACATGTGTTCCCTTTATCACTTAAAGTTGGCTTGAGAATGGCAATGTCCCTCTCTTGAGTTTGGTGATCTCTCTTGAGAAAAATGTTCTACAACCTGAAGAAGAAAATGAAGAAGGCACCATTATGAGATGGGAGCCAATTCCTAATGCCTAGGACCTCCGAGATGACTGGGGGGAACCCTATGATTGTGACCTACCACCTCCTCCCACTAATTCTATAGCTCTTGCAGCTTAGCAGTTTGACCATGTTTATATCTTTTTGTCCTTGTTTAAAACTTCATCTTGTTTAAACATTTTGGGATGTAATCCCATTCCACCCACTTTTTTTGAATTAGTATAACTATTGTCTATTTTAAAGTAATATAATTGATAGTTACGCATAAGTTTTTTTAAAAATCCATATATTTTAGTTTCTTTCAAGAATATTTCACTGTTCAAGAGCAATATCTTTAAACGAGTAACATACCTCATTTTCTAAGAGAGCAATATAATTTAAATTTCTTTCGAATTAACATGGCAACATATTTCTATTTTTTTCAAATAGGCGAGACACACTCATCTCAATCTAATGAAGAAAATATCAGATTTTCTTTTTTTGAAGACATAGTGGTTATCGAGTCAACCTTTGGAGTGCCCTCTGCAAATTTAATATGACACATTAAGGGAAAATTTCATTCCAACCTCAAGAAACCACCTGGCCACTCTAAGGAAGTATGACAAATCACAAATCATATCACAAATCAAGGACTAATCGGCTTACATTCCTAAATTAAACACACACCAATCAGTGATCACCATATATCCAGCCATTTACACGAGCAAAACACTTTTAGTCTATATTCTATATTGAGATGTTCGTCACTAATCCAAATACAGAGAGCTAATCCTTCTTTGTGGATTTGTTAATGAGGGATTTGTGAATATGAGGGATGACACCTCCACCAGCAATGGTACCCTTGATCAAAGTGTCAAGCTCTTCATCTCCCCTGATAGCAAGCTGCAGATGCCTTGGAGTGATACGTTTCACCTTCAGGTCTTTACTGGCATTTCCTGCCAGTTCCAGAACTTCTGCAGTCAGATACTCCAATATGGCTGCTGAATACACTGCTGCTGTTGCCCCCACCCTTCCATTTGCAGATACTCTAGACTTCAACATCCGGTGGATACTGAAAACTGCATTACAAACATAAAATTCAATCAAAATATACACATGGCAATCCTATTGATGCCCATACAACTCTACATGTCTTACAACTTTAAGGCCTTCAGCCAAAGCATTTCTTTGATATGATGCATTATACCCCACTTGAAGTAAGATTTCCATTTCCAATTTTATTGAATTCATTCTTGCCCACTAATCCTCCCACAAAATTAGTACATGTGCAGCATGGATGAGAACAAGACTCTGCATTGGAAGACGATATATTGGACTAATTGAAGTTAAGATGAGTTCCATTTATTGAAATGCATCCTAGGGTGTTTGTACAATCAAGTCTCCATGACTTCAAAAACCCATTTACTGATAAAGATACACATTACTGCCTTGATAGAACAAGGTTCCAGTGGGAGGGGAAATAAGGGTATGCAGGCAGCATATGATGGAAGGCCTAAATTTGATGGCCGTATGGCTGTATTTAAGAATTTTTGCCCTAAAATACAATCAAAATTTTAAAAAGATTGTACCATATGAAACGAGAGATTTTAGATAGACTATCAAAATTTATATAGAATTGTGATGATATATATATTTCACTTATATATAATTTTACTTATATTAAGATATGTCATAGTATTTTAAGGGCATCTTTGAATGGATAACTGTCATAAAAATTTTACTTGACAAACAGGATCGACTGTCAAATTTAGGCCCTGAGCGTATCCATCACTAATTGAGACAACAATGCATGCTCTATAAAAACTTTCCATGAGCTGCACTTTCCTCTTTCGTGATTTCTTAAGATCATTTTTCCAATTATACTCAGCTTTTGTCACCGAATAAAATTCCTTGTAAATATAAATGGAAAACATGATTTTCAGAGTTTTGTTGTCTGTCAAAGAAGAAAACGCAGAACCCTATAAGAACTTTTGACAGGTGGCAAATTAGTTGGCTAATTTTTTTGTCTTTGAGAACCCAGCAACTTACAAAAAAAACCATAAAACATCTACTGCTTTGTGGTCTCGGAATAGGGATAACGGTATTCCAATTTGAAATACTTTTGCATGTTTCCAACTGACTAATGTTCAGTATAAGAGCTCCTAAAACACTATAATTTGTCTACAACATTAATTTTTACAATAGTCTTGGCTTCTAAGAACAAGGCAGTTTGGCTGTTGCTTGTAGTACAGTCCGCAGTCAAGGGGAATGGCACTTACAAAGTTACAATCATCTTATTGCTTCCACTTTCCTATGCCTGCTTGACAGCTATTAATGAACTTAAGTCTGTAAACAAATAATATAGTAAGAAATAGACAAGATGGAGATAGATAATTCCAAACCATCCATGAATCTAAGGGCCCAATCTCCTCTGCCAGGTACCAATCACCATCAAAACCAAGACTTCATCAGCTCAACAAATATTGCTAAGCTAAGCCAGAGTCTTTTACAAAGAAGACAAAGAGGGTTTCAATCTTCAATATGTTAATGAATGGTCTTAGTTGTGAAGGTGACTTCAAAAGAAATAATATGTTTGTTTTTTATTATGATAAACAGGGATTTTGAAAAGGCCTAGACCCTTGTACAAAGAAGCCAGAGGAGACAACATAGAGCAACAAAAAGAAGCAAGCAGTACTATGACTGAACTACAACATCAACCAACTTAAGAGAATCAATCTGCTTGTAGCTGAAATGGAACAAATGGGAATTGCTCCAAACATTTTAACATGATGGTATATGTAAGTCAGGTCCAGTTGTGGAAGCACAGGTGCTATTGAACAAAAATCAGCCATGCTCATTGTTCAGCTCATCTTATTAC
Organism: Cunninghamia lanceolata; assembly: GCA_027924645.1. Lineage (NCBI taxonomy): Eukaryota > Viridiplantae > Streptophyta > Pinopsida > Cupressales > Cupressaceae > Cunninghamia > Cunninghamia lanceolata. The sequence goes on from BSBN01001965.1 coordinate 21,433,066, forward strand.
ATACTAATTAATGGTATTTACAAGGTAAGTGGAGAAGATGAAACCACTAGACCAATCCTTTTATAGTAGAAGATAAAGCAATGTGCTGGGCGATCATACACAGTTAAATAAACCCAAAATTACATAAGTATGCACCAAGATTTTAGAACAGACAAGAGAGATGTTTACAAATCATCATCTGAACAAAGAGTTTGCATCCTTGCCTAAAATGAGATTTCTTCCAAAACAGTCATAAACAGAATTCTATCTGAAACATTAGTTTTCCACGGTCCATATTTTGTAAATTCAGATTTCTGGATTCTACTGTGTAGTGTTTTAATTTATCAAAGAAATCTACACTACACGGTTGAATCCAGAAATCTGAATTTACAAAGAATTATATCTTTTATCCTCATCTTTTTCACTAAAATAGAATGTACCTTACAATAATAAAAGTCTGCTGTTTTTATCTTCCCAACAAAAAGGTAATTCTTAAACTAACATTAAAATAATTTGGTCTTAACTTTAATCTAAGAAGCATGTTCTTTCTTCAATTCTAAACAGCAGAGGCAAGCCATTAAACTCGTAATAGTTCACTCAATCTTTTACTCTTTAGAAATGAATGTCAGGACCATATACATTTAAGAGACTAATTTGGTCCTTAACACTATGCCAAGAAGCATGCTTCTACTTCAATTCTAGAAAGCACAGAGTCCAGACAAGCCATGGAACTTGTAACAGGTCAATCAATCGTTTGTTCTTAATGAATGGATGGAAGGACTGTATATGTTTCCTAATTATACTTCAGCTAGCTGTAGCCTGTTACTCAAGAAAAGAGCATCCCTTAGTCTGGAGAATAGGGACATCTCTCAACCTTATCAAAGTAATACAACTGTTATGAAACTTTTTACTTGCGAGTGTAAAAAGAAAAATTAAAAGTATTTTATGAAAGAAATGTTATGAATTTTTTTATCTAGGAGTGTAAAAATAAATATTAAAAATATTTTGTTAAAGAAATGTTATGAGACTTTTTACTTTAAATGTAAAAAGAAATATAAAAACTATTTTGTAAAGGATTATATTGTTATTACACTTTATAATGTAATAAAATATTGTTTTGAAAGGGTGTGCTGGTTATTTACAATCTATGGTATTGAATTTGGAGATATGGTATCTGAATTCTCAGAGTGACAGGGTAAGACAGGCAGTGAGCACTAGAGAAGGGATATACAGTTTATGTCCAACCAAAAATACAGCGTATACCTTGGATGGTTCTTAGCCAGAATACAGAAAGATTTTATTGATATTTATTTCCTCCTTGCAGCCATTGATCTAAAGGCCTCGGTAACTGATCATTAAAAATGCTGAAAGCCATTTCCAAAAAACACACATATATTGTCGATTTTTTGAAAATAATTAAAATGTATCTGTGCAGATCTAAAATATAATTTCCCTTAATTTATTTTATTCATACCATTTGAACAATTTAATCAATATATACATTTAAATCTAGAAAATTTTATGATAACAACACTTGTGACTAGAATGCCTTCTAACAAGGATATCATTGCAAGGCAGGCATGTCAATTGTCTAGAATGTGGCATAAAACCAACAATGCTGACAGCCAATAGACTGTTCTCAAAATCTTCTGACAAGATGGATACTCTGCCATATTACATCAAGTATCTGGCAGCAATGCCTACCCAGCTAAGGACTGTATATTCTATTTTTAGACAAAAGACTCGTTTGTCTCCGTAGCTACAAATCAATATCACCTCAAAATCAATTACTAGCAAAAGAAACACAGGATCATCTCCACTCCCGTTTTAAAAATTTAAGAATGTTTCTGCAGAAAAAAAACAGGGCAGAAACTGCAAGAGTAATTTCTAAAAAAGCATCATGGCATAAAGAATAAAATGTAGAAATCTGTAAAATCTACAAGGGAAGAAATATATTGAGGCAAAATAGATGTGTCATCTTTAAAAATTGTCTATAGCTCTCCCCTTCTGCCCTTCTATCTTTCAAACCGGATAAAGCCTTCAACTACAACTACCAATGCCATGCAATTGTACAAGGCCACAAAAATAGGCTATTCTTAAACATCATCCACTTCAACAGTCAAATGTCATTTTGGCCAATAAAAATAGGACAAATATTTACCACTTTTTCTATTGATGATGTGTAAAATTGATATTGATTATTTAACCATTAAAATGAATGATGTACAAGTAGAGTGAAAAAAATATGATTTCCATATCAACATTGAATCTAGCAGGGGTCTGACTCTACAAATTAAAAAAAAAAAAGGTAACAGAAGAAAACTCTATGTAGTCCCAATGGTAAAAAGCAGTCACTGTCACCAGGGTGGCAGGAAATAAAACCACATGGGAAACGTGCTAAAATAAGTTGTGGGCCTAAGAGAAGGATTGACTATAAACTTGTAGAGGAGGCATTGTACAAGCTAAAATCAAATTATGTATTCTGAGATTCTAACTACAGCACTTGTCCAGGAATACATCTAGAAAACGAAGGCTAAATGGATAAAACAGAAGCGTGGAAGATCTCCTGCATGCAGAATATTTGTGTTTAGATCACTTCCACCACACACTATTTCCAAACAAGACGTGCATAATCCTGACATACCTTGGACAAGCAAAAGACTTTTCTTGTTTATAAGAAAGGTAGCACCTTACTCACAAACAAGGAGGCAGCACCCTTTCATGGGCATGAAAGAAAGAAGGGAACAAGTGGGTAGACAGAGTGCTTCACCATTGCCTGCTGATACACTTTAACTTCAAAACAAGAGCAAACTCATTGTTGAGAGCCTATAAAGATAAACCATAAGCCAATAAAAGCTTACATATAACATACAATGTTCTACAAATACTAAACAACCCCTTCCTTCAAGAATCATTAAAAACCCATCCATGCATACACTTACAGACCAAATATATGTGCAAACTAATAATGATAAGCAGTGAGAAACAAGTAGAAACCTGGAGGCCTGCACGAGATGAGCGACTGATTGGCTTCTTCTTATCAGCCTTGTCATTACTGTTAGACTTGATGTTAGGAGCAGAAGAGGAGTACTTCCCTGTAAGAAGACCTTTGGCACCTTTGCCTGCAACCATTTTCTCTGTGGGATAGATTCACTTCAACCAACTTTCAACAATAGAATTAGGACGGTTTGTCCAAGATCTAGAAGCTCCTCCAGATGGTGTCTTTCTTTCAGATCCTGCCTCACACCAACCACCCAGTGGGTAGGCTTGTAACAAATTGGCCTGATGGGTATAAAATTTTCATAAATAGAACCATGATAAACAACTTAATCTAGGGGGAAAAACCTATAGATTGTGTGTGCAATGGAGAAACATAACGAAACAGGACAAAAAGATGATCGAGATAAGGTCAGAAGGGGATAGAAAGTACCTGCAACTGAAACTGAAAGGCAATGGTGTGATAGATGGATTTGGAGGTGGTGGAAGTGGAGGGATTCCCTGCTCCTGCCTTTGACTTGTCACACAATCAACTGAACCACCCGAAGAAATATGCCTCTTGTTAGAATTTGTGTGGGAGAGACATGCATATGTTTGTAGACTGTTTTTTATATATGTCCTTAGAATTTGAGGGTTAAAGCGATGGTGGGAAAAAGACGGTGTGAAACTTCCACCTTCACATCTTTTCTAACAAAGGTTTTTTTTTTTTTTTTTTGTGGTACTCTTGAGGTATTCTGGCCACCCAACCCAGCCATTCCCACGGAGTCTTGCCTCGGGCTTACTTTTCTAACAAAGTTTTTATTTTGGCTTTTATTTTGTATTTTTTCCTTTTGGTCACTATTACCCGAGTAAATTTCGAATTTAAATTAAAGTGAGACCTTTTGCTTGTGTTTTTTATTAAATTTTCATTATTATTGGTCCAATTTTCTTAAAGAAATATATTATTTTTGGATAAGATGTTTTTTTATAATTATCTTACCAAATTTGGGTGAGTGGTGGGGAGTGATGACTTTTATATAGCAATCAGTCTTATTCTTACATATGATATTTTATAGTAGTTATAGAGATATATTGAGGTACATCTATATCTTTAATAAATATAACTATAAAAACTTGAATTATATTTACCATCTCAATAATTCTTAAAGTTTTTTATGAGTACAAAATAGTTTGGAATAATAAAAAAGATATTTTAAAGACTAAGAGTGAATCAAAATTGTGAAAGTGATCATAAATTTACTTATTAATTTAGACAAAATGATCATAATTTGTGTTTTCTATAATCTATCATAAAGAAAAACTTGACAAGATCACTTGAAGCATTGTAAAGAATGTCAAACAATCATAACATTTATAAACTTAACTTGCCCTTATCCCAATTAATCCCAAGGCTTTTCATGAGTATAAAACTTAAAAAGGTGAACCTTAATTCAAATCCTTTATTTAGAAAAAACATACCCTCCACTAATCTTACATATGTTATTATGTATGTGATTCACATATTTACATTTAAGTGGTCTTCAATGATGAATACAATTTACAAATGTCAACTTGGTTAGTGCCATAAATATGGGAAACAAATTATAAATTTAGAATACAATTAACAAATTTGAACTTTAAGATAACTGATTCTAGCATCTAAAGTTAATGTTATTATTGCTTATTAGTTGTTGATATAGTAGTAATTCTTGGATATGTATCTCAATTTTCATCATGAGATAACTTATTTTTTAGTTGATAATTATGTTAAATTTGATTATATGTGTTGATTTGAATATTTCTCCTTGATGTTGATAGTATTGATAGCCAATCATGGTTATAGAGCTATAGAAGGGCAAGATATAACCTCAATGGTATTGTGCAAGAAGCATGGGCTAGGGTGGAGCAGATTCTTTGAAATAATTGTGATAATCATAAGTCCTATGTGTGGGTGTCTAAGCATTTGTATGTGGTATTGTGATGTTATTGTCTCAAGATTTCTTTTGTCTTTAAGTGGTCTATGTTATGTGTTTAGTCTTGGTCATCTTGTAGATCTTAGTTTGTATCTAATCCTAAACCTAGATCTAACTATTCTACCTATGTCTGTATCCTTTTACTCATATGTCCATTAACCCATTTGAATGGGGAGCTTGGACTTAAGTGATTATTCTTTAACTTTTAAGATAGTCAATCTTTGGCTAAGTAAGAAAATCTTATGGCAACCACCATTTTGATCTAAAGGAAACATTCCCCTCTCTCTAATCATTAATGAAATTTAATAGCCACCTTCTCAAGATGTAATCTAACCATGATTTGACTAGAATTACCTTGGAGTTTGAGTGGGGTTAAGTATTGGTAACATACTAAGTTTCATGTTTTTTGGGGGTTTTCATGCCATGTAGAGGGTGGTCAAGGGCCATGGCGGAGCTATGTTGATTTGACAACTCATTACTTTCTCTATTTCATTATGCATTCATGGTGGGAATTCAAAGGTTTAAAAGTAGAAGAAAATGGTAGTCTGAGGAATATTATGGGATTGAATAAGGAAATTTGTGAAGAAATAGTCTCGTGGTCTATTCTCTACAAACCACCATTGAAGAAAATCTTGATGTTTGCTATAGACTATTGGTGTGGTCATTTTAGGTGTGATTCACTCCTCATCATCATTAATTACACTCTACTTGGAGTTTGTGAAGTCTTGAATCTTATGTGCTCTATATTGAATTAAACCTTAAAAGTATGGTTTGGTTAGTGGTGCTTCTTGTTGTATGCTTGAAATATATTTTTTACTCATTGAGAAAGCTAACTAAGAATCACCTTGCCTCCTAGTCACCTATTGAGTTGGTATTTTTATGAGTAGAGATTGCTATGTATGACTATGGGTTGTGTTGAAGGTTTTCTTTCTTGAAATCATATTTAATTCTCTATATAACCTGTGTAACTATGAAGATGAGCTAGGAATTGTTATGGAAATCTAAATCTCTTTGTTATAGATTTATTTTTATATTTTTCTTGTCCTCAAAATCAGCTGAGCTCATTTTGTAAGATGACCCCTACGAAACTTGTCCTTTGTGGCCTACACTCTAAGTTCACAAATCGAGACGAGTCGTCTTGTTCTCATGTGTAGTCCACTTATTCCTGTTTATTTGTTAGAGTCGTTTCTCATTTGGATTTCTTGAAGCTTGTATAAGTTGATCGAAAAGGTTTCCTCAATTTTAAGGAGTTAGAGTATTTTTGTGTATATGTAGGAGTGGCAAATTTTGCCGCCCTTGCATGTTTGTAGTTTTGGTATTAAATGCAGTGGCGGCAAAATTTGCCTCCAATGCATTCTTTGTTTTCTCCAAGTCAATGTGTTTGAACGACAGTTTTTGCCGCTGTGACATGTCTTATAAGTATGACATGCAATGGTGGTGAAATATACTGCCAATGCATGTTTGGTCTTTTGCTTATGTATTATCGGTGAATTTTGCTGACAAGGCATGAATTAAATGTGACTGCAGTTTAACTCGTGTGGCATTTAATTTCATTTTTGAGATTCATTTTTAAGTTTAAATGTGTTTGAAATGGATTATTTTTCATTCTTCTTTCTATCTTGCTTGTGTGCTTTATCTCTCGCTCATCAAGACGAGATTGTAACTCTAATCGAACGGATTGTGTAGATTTTTAGCATCTAGGGTTTCAATTTTTCCATTCAAAGGTAAGCTCTATTTCTTTTCGTTCGTATTTTCTTTTCCTTTTAGGGTTTCGATGTGATTAAGTGTTTTAAAATCGTTCCTTTATTTATTGTTTCAAAACCTTCGTCTGCTTTGAAAGAACTATGTCCTGTTAAGTCGGAGTCTTTGTAGCTTGTCGAAATTAGATGTGTTTTTGTTGAATGTTTTTCGTGTTGTCTTTTGTCTTAGTATTAGTGTTTGTGTGATAGATAACTGTATCGGCAGCATAGATCTTCGTTGATGCAGTTTAAACCTTTGCAGACCCTTTCATCATGTAAGGATGGCAAATTTAGCCATCCCTACACGATGAAATATGTTCGACAATTGAACCTACCCCAAACATGCTTAAGAAGTAAAATTAATCGCTTAAGAATGAAAACTAAAACCTAGTCTCTATGTTGAGTCGGCAATTTTCACCACTGATGCAAACTTTTTACTAAGTTTGTATCACATGTTAAGTTGGCCAAAATCGCCGCTTACACAGTTTGTGTCTTTCATGCTAAGGTGTAAGGGCAGAAAATTTTGTTGTCCTTACACAAAAAAGAAAGTCCTTACAACATGATGAGTCGGTAAAATTCACCGCTCAGACATGTGATTGCTTAATTCTACTTGCGAAAGTGGTAAAAACTACCGCTCATACATCTTACCTTTGCAAATGCTTCAACCTACTTGCAAGGGCAGCAAATTTGTAATTCCCTTTGACATACAGGGGCAGCAAATTTTGCCGCCCATGCATTCACTTCCTCAAATTTTTCTAACTCTGGGAGGTTTTCCAAATTGCTTTCCTGAGCCTGCTTTCACCTATTTCTTTGACTTGCGCACTCTCAAGCCCTTTAATGCATGTTCCCATGTCCATGATCATCAATTTTAAGTAACCCCAATTTGTCCATTTTTCCCCTAACTGTGAGATCATAGCTTTTTGCAATTTCAACAAACATCTATAGTGGACGCCATTTCCATTTTTCTTCACAAAGTTGATGTCAGAGCCTTCTCCCTCAAAGGCTAAAATTATGAAGTACAAGTACCAAGGGGTTTTCCCTGTGACTTGAATGCAATCCAATGTGGACAAGATAAGAGATACAATGATTGGTCATGTGGACATGGCCGAATTTATGGATAGAACAAAGTAGCCCAATCCTCCTCAGTATATGCAGAAGATTATCGACAGTAACATTCACCCGGTTGCCTCTTTTCCAGTTGTTACCAACAATCCTGAATTTGTTCTTTAGGTGGCCAGTCATTATAATAGGGATACTAGGACTGTGTTTGATTCTCAAGGTAATGTGATCATGAGATTAGATGTAGAGTTTCTTGACAAAATCTTTATATGTCCACCAATTGAGAATGTTGGTGAAATAGATTTTGCTAAGGGGCAAAAGGAGTTTGTTAAAGATGTGGAAGCTTCAAAGAAACATATCAACAGTAAGTGGTTGAAGACTCTTCAGAGTAAATTGTCCAAATGGCCTAAAGATCTCCCAAGAAGTGATTTTGTCAAGGAGGTAAGTGATTTGATTACACTGTTGAGTCGAATCAGAGGTCTCCCTTCTTCATCTAAGTTTCATGAATGGATGTATACATACATTAAGGTGATTCTCAGAAGCCAACAAAAAATCTTCTCAGGAGAACAGATCAGAAATGCTCTGCATGATCAATTGGTGAAAGTTAATACAACTTTCAAGTTTTATATGACTTCACATCTAGTGTATGTTGCTGCTAGTATGAGGAGTTTTCTTGGTTTAACTCAAGTTGGTGATCGGAGACTGGTTCCAGTCTATGAGTATTATCCATAGATTACTCTAAAAGGATCAATCCATCATTTCTGTAGAGTTAATGATGCCTTCTTTTTAGTATTCATGTGTTTGTGGAATAATGAACTTGAGCAAAAAAGAGTATCAGATGAGGCCTAAGAGGTGGTCAACTCTTTTGGTTGTTTGTTTTTACAGTTTCTAACTTTCACTTACCTCAGAGTGGGATATTGTCCTTGCTATCCATACATGCTTTCACAGTATCCCAGTGATAGAATTATTCTAATGGAACTGTGTAGGCAATTGATTGTTGTACACAATAAGCAGATGGAGCTGAAAAAGTTAGGAATTAAGTTTCCTACATAGAAATTGGGAGGTACTCTATTCAATCAACTACCAAGGCCAAAGAAGTTGAATCAGAAATACAACTGGTCACTATTAAGACTTTCAAGAAAAGTGATCATTTTGATTACAAAAGAGTGCAGGACAAGATCAAGAGAAGGTCAGTTTTTCACATGCCAATGGTTGAAGATGTTTGGGCCGATCTCAAAACACATAATGAGACCAGGAAGCTAGATTATTGTAGACTTCACCTAAGTCAGATTGAAGAATTGGGTCTTGCAGATATTCTGAAGGGAATGGAAGATGAAGGGGATGTTTTGGATCCCAAATACAATGTTGAGAACATTGAAGCCTCGCCTCTACCAGAGGTCAAATGGTCTGTCAAAGAGGAAACTTCAATTAGGAAAAGATTTTAGCCAATTCTAGCAAATACAAATGTGTGGTTAGGAAGTAAAGGTATTAGTTTGAAAGAATTTCTTACTGGATTAGAAACTGAGATTCTGGAGCAAACACGGAAAAAGGTAGAAAACCGAACAAAGAGCAAAAGTGACACTCCTTCTAAAGTGCACAAACCAAAAATCAAGTTTGTATCTAAAGGAGGTAAGAAGAAGGAGGTTGCAGGAACTTCTGGTACTACAAAACCAAGTGCCGAGGATACAAATGTTGATAAAATGGAGATTGAAGATATTGAGATTGAACAACAAGATGTTGAGGAACTTGATGATGCTGAGCAAGCAGAATAAGTGAAAAACCTCATGAGGAAAGTAACAGAGAACAAGACAAAGAAGAGAATGTAGAACATGAACAAATTGGTGATTCATAGTAGTCCCCTTAGAATAATCTTCCACCAAAATCACAAGTTTCTACACCCTTACCTCATGTCTCTATTTCTGATAGTTTTCCAGTAGTGTCCAATATTCCTATTTCACCTATTTTTGTTGTGTCTTCCAATAATACCCCTCCCTATGTAAGAACAAGTTTTGGGACCATGTTTGATTCTTTTGGTTCTATTCCAAGTTTATCTTCCCCATCATTTGATATTGGTGAACAATCTGTTCTAGAGCATTTTCTAGATGGTTCAGAGAAAGTTGTTGACACAAGTGTAGTTTTTACCAACACAAGTCCTATTATTACTATAAGAGGTTTGAGCATGGATCCAGCAAAACATGTAATTAACTCTTCTTCGAATGTTGGTGCCTCGACTCTACCTCCATGGTTGTCTGCCTACAATCCCGAGAGGAAAAAGTAGGCTATCTCACCTGATGATATTGATATTGAGAAATTACTGCTTGTTAAACCAAAGACTTAGAAGAAGAAACCTAAAACTGTTTCTAGGCTTATTGATGAAAAAGGAGTCAGGTATGGAGAAATCGCTAAGCCACCAAATGATGCTACTATAGATACCTTTGATATGAATGATTATATTATCTCCTGGGTTGAGTTAGGTAAGTTGACTCATGAAGGTATCAAGGCAGATTTTCATGCTACAACAAGCTCATTGCTTGTGAAATATGATGAGGTAAAGAAGGAAGAAGAGAAATACAAAGCAAAGGCAGAACAACTTGCTGCTGTCCTTCAGAAAATAGTGAAATCATCTGAGATCGTGGAACCCATGGCAGTGACTGTAGAAGACCCTCTGATTCAAAAGGTTGAAAACGTTCAGGCTAGAGGAAGAGTGGTTGGTGACATTGTGGAATGGTTGTTGGCACAAGGAAGAGTTCTATTGAAGACCACAGTGGAAAGAAAGGAAAATATGGCAAAGGAAAAAGCTGAGTTAGATGATATTGTTGATTTACTTTCCCAAGAAGTTCAAGATCAAGAGGAAAGTTTAGAGGAATGGATTGAGATGAAGAAGATCAAAATAAAGAATATAATTGCCATTGGTGTCATTTCAAACCGAGAGTCTTATCTCAAGACTAAAGAATCCATTACCCATCGCATCAAGGTGATAAAAGGTTTACTTGATGACTTGTGCCAAGTACATGAAAATAGTGAAGACAGTGATGTCTTACTTCTACACAAGTTAGAGGAACTACCATGTACCCTAATAGGCAAGGGTCATAAGTTTCTCTTAGCAGAGGAGATGATAGATGCTTTTGAGAAGATGGTGCGACAGAAGTTTGAAGATGAAGTGCCTACAGTGATTTCAATGGATAGCCTTTATGATCATCACTCAACTTTTGAAAATCTAAAGGATAATCTTGAAAACATGAGAAAGTGATAAAGGTGGTTAGGGATGCAATTCTCAGGGCTCGCACCATTTCAAATAATACAGCTAAGCCCGATGTATGTGAAATGGTAGCAGTACAGACTATGTATGAAAATGTTTTGAAGAAGAATGATGGTGGCAGCTGAAGTTCCTTTTCAATGCCTTAATTTATTTTCAGTTTTGTAGATGTAATTTGAATTTTGTTGTGGACATATCCACATGTATTTTTCTCAAATGTAATTACATGTGAGACAAAAGAAGTCACAAGTCAAATAGGACTCTTTTGTTTGAATAAGTCAAAGTAGTTACATTTTCCTATTTTTGCTCTAGGCTCCTCCCTATAAATAAAGAGGGCCTCTATTGTAATTAGTATCTTTTATTTATTGAAAAGAAACTCTACCGAATTGGAAAACATATCAAGACTTTGAGATTTTCATGTTTATCAAAATTTCAAGTGAATATCAATATGAGAAAGCAGTTTGAGTATCAAACTTTGAGTTGGATCATATTATTTTATGATATTAATGTTCTTATGTCATTCTAGTGTTATATTATATTGAATCATTTTTGGAATCGTAGAGTTTATTAAAAATTGAGAGAAGTGTTCTTATTCTGGTTAAATAGACTTTGTACTATTTTCTCATTGCGGGAGTTTGTGTTTACATTTGAGAGAATATAATTGTTTGAAGACTTTGTGCTGTAAATTGTTGTGTTCAATTTAGTTATATCATATTGGGTGAGAGTGGAGACTTTGAGCTACATTTGAGTTCAATTAAGTTTATTTGTGGGAAATAAGTCAAGCAATAGAAGACTTTGTGTTCCTATGATTTGTCTCAGTTCATAAGTTGCTAAATATCAGTTCTATTGAAGTTATCATTTTGAAGAGGAAAACATCTATTTTGAAAAAAGAGAATAGGATGCAATGAAAACACCCCAAGCATAGTTATAGTTTATATAAGAATTAAAAGTTGTTGATTAGAAATAATCCATTATCTAAAGGGAACCTTCCATTGTTGAGAGGAGAGACTCTGTCTCATCATAGCTATGACGATATAACCATTTTGCCATTAGTTAGTTAAACGATGAAATATTCACCCAACAATTTTTTGGTGACTCTACTGGGGAAGAACGCACAACTTAGAGACTCACGCTTTGTGTTGAAGCATTTTGTCCTCGTCCATTGTTTCAAGTTGTTTCAAAACTTTGTTGAGTACATTGCATTCTGGCAGACTCAAGGTATACACGAAGTAAGAGAGCTCAAGGTATTATTGATCCTATGTTTGAGTTAATGCAGCAAAATAACTTTGGTCTTTTGCCTCCACAACCTCGACTTCGGCGAACAAGGAGTTTTCCTCCTACCAATGCCAGGTCGCCTATACCAAGTGAAGTTTCTAGCTCCAATACTAACATAGTTTTATCTGTTCGAGTTCCACGAAGGTTTGGTATCCCACCTTTCAATCAACGCACAATGGTAGCTCAAGGCCTGTGGGGTAATACTTTTGGTCATTTGAATTTAACGCCACCATTGCATGAACTACCTCATAGTTCAAGGAAGAATTTCCCAAAATGTTATGGTGATGGGAAAGTCCATCCTAACAAACACATTGCAGCTTTTTGTATAGCTTGTGGTGTGTTAGGGGTGGAACATGAAGATGTCACTGTAAGACTTTTTGTAGAAACATTACAAGGTGTTGCTGCAGATTGGTTCTACCACCTCCAAGCTCAAACCATAACCAACTGGAATACTCTCAAAACCAAGTTTGAAGCTAGGTTTAAGCCTATGGAAGATGCACATGCTTTGTTAACTTAGCTAACACAGATGAAGAAAGAACCACATGAGCCCATGCAAGATTTCATCGCCAAGTTCAATAAATTGACAAATAGGATTCCGACAATCGCTCAACCAATGATAGAGAATCTTAAATGAACATTTCTTCATCAACACTCAACTTCCTGAGGTAAGCTTTCTGTTAAGGTAGGCTAGTCCCGTTGATCTTCCTGCAGCTCAAAGTTTGGCTACAGAGTTTGAAGATGATCTTATCCTTACGAGTAAGATAAGAAGAGATTCAAACAGAAATAGAGGTTAGCCCTCTACTGATAATTCTTCCACAAGCACCATAGATCCTATGGTGCAAAAGTTAGCAAATGAGTTGCTAGCTTTGAAAAAGCAAATGTCCCAAGGTATGTTTGCTCCTTCTTATAGGGATATACCAAGGACGTTCCCTAACAATTCATATCAAGGCAATGCTACCAAAAATCAAGGGCAACAAAATCGTCTTCCACCAACATAGGGGAAGCTTGCCATTGAAGCAACGCTGGTCAACTCAGCAGTTGGCTACTATGAAGAAGAACATGACAATTCTTTCCAACCTGATTTGGATCAGGAGAATAATGCTAATCTTTTTACAGAAGGAGAAGAAGAATTAGCTGGTGACTCTACCATTAGTTTTCTGAACTACCAAGATGAAGCAAAAAGAGAAGGAGAAGTATATGATGGAGCGTATCTTGTTTTTACCAGGTCTCAAAATCAATCAAATCAACAAGTTGATAAAGGGAAGTCAAGAGAAGAGCCTCAACCTATGATTTAAATTGCCAAACAAGGAACTCCATTGCCTTTTCAATCGAAGGACCTGGTTGTCAATAAACAAGTAAGTTCATCTATCAATCCTGTTTCTTCTACTTCTGTTCCTCAGACTAGTACTGCCCCTACTAAACCCTAGAATGAAGGATTTCCTACCTCTGTATCTAATTCATTTCAGCTCTTTGACATAATAGATCATGCTAGGAAAACCAAAATCCAGATGTCTGAGGTAGAATATCTACAAGCTAACCTTGATCAATTTGATAGGTTAGCTAAGTATGTTAAAAACAACACTACTCCTACAGGGCAAGATTCTCCTAAGACTACCCATGACTCCTCAAAGAATAGGTCCACCCAAAATAACCTAGTCACTACTCCCCTTGTTGCTCCAAGGAAGATAGAACCCTTCTATGTTTCTCTATTAGTCAATGGCCACAAGTTAAGCAATTGTATAATAGACTCCGGGGCTTCTGACAATGTCATGTTTGCCAAGGTGGCAGATGCTCTCAGTATCACTTTGACTAAGACCTTCGGGAGATGTTTTTCAATGGAGAAGAAGCAAGTGCCTTTGTTAGGCCAAATCAAGGATGCCTAATTTGCATTTGCAGCCTTTCCGAATAAGAGGATTAAGATGACCATCCTAGTGGCTGATATTCTAGCTTGTTATGGCATTTTTCTTGGGCGTAATTTTTGTAAAGATGTAGGTGGAGAATTAAACATGGATCTATCCGAGGCAAGGATACTTGTTAAAGGTGTCATGCAAAAATTGCTTCCTAAGAAGGAGGCAAAATATAATGTTACCCAAACTAAAAATCCAAAAGCCCAAATTTTGTTTGAGTCTTCAGGAATGGGTAATTATTTCTTGTCTACTGAAAATACTTCTAGTTCATTAGACGAGAGTTCAGATATTTTAGATGGAGAATTAGAAGATAATTCAGATGAAAGTTCAGACAAGAGCATAGTGATGTCAGATTCTTCTCTCTCTGACGAGGAAGAATCTACTGGTCATAGAAACATCAAAGCGACAAATTCAAATGATGTTTTGGTTTCAGAATTTGATGGTAGTTGTTCTTCCACTGGATCTGGAGCCGGAGTAGTTCTAATATCTCCACAAGGTGATATCTTTCCTTTCTCCTATAAGCTGTAGTTTGACAATACTAATAATACTGATGAATACGAGTCATTATTACTCAGAATGGAGGCTGCTCATATTAAAGGTATTAAAAATCTTCACGTACAAGGTGATGCTAAGCTTGTTGTTTGTCAAATGAGAAATCTTTATCAAACCAATAATGAAAGGCTGAGACATTACCGCAATCATGTCTGGGATTGCATTGAATGTTTTGATACTTTCGACATCTCTACAGTACTGAGAGAGTTTAATGATTGTATTGATTCATTAGTTATCTCTACCACCCTTATGGTCCCTCATAAGGATTTTAAAGGTGATAAATACATAATTGAGTTGGTTTTCTGACCAAGCGTGCCAGACAATGCTAACCATTGGCAAGTCTTCAATGGTGATAATCATATCATAGCTTTCTTAGAGAAGACAGATAAATTTGATGAGCTCTATTTTGAAGGTAGTGATTCTCCACCACGTGAATATGTTTCTCAAATAGATTCACATACTTGTGTGGAGATTCTTCATCTAAAAGGGAATAAAATTATGAAAGGTTTGGTTTCTTTGGAAAAGTTATTTGACAAGTATGATAGATATATCAGACAACAACAACAACTTGATTCAAGTTCATCTATGGAATTTGAGCAAGTAAATTTGAGTTCTGAAGCAGATCCCAAGATGTTTAACATTGGGAAATGTTGCACTGCTGATGAGAGATTCAAGTTCATTACACTTCTTCATCATTACATTTATGTTCTGGTGTATTCATATGATGATCTGAAATCTTTTAGACCCAAGGAGATCCAACACAAGATTCCTCTCAAGGTAGGATAATTGCCTCATAAGCAAAAGCAGAGGCAGTATAATCCCAAGATATCAGGTACTATTCTTTCTAAAATCCAGAAAATGTTGAATGCAAGGATAATCTTTCCTACTTATCATTCCACTTGGATTGCAAATATTATTCCTGTGAGAAAGAAGAATAGAGAAATCTAAATTTGTGTTGATTTTAGAAATTTGAATCAGTCTTCTTTAAAAGATAACTACCCTTTGCCTATTATGGACTAAGTATTACAAATTGTAACTAGTTTAGAGATGTTGTCTATGTTAGATGGTTTTTTAGGCTACAATCAAGTAGAAGTCAGTGAAGCAGACCAATACAAGACTGCTTTCATGACTCCTTGGGGCACATTTGCATACCGCAAGATGCCATTTGGTTTGATTAATGCTGGCGCTACTTTCCAAAGAGCAATGAACCTCACTTTTAGAGATGAGATGGGGAAATTCATTATGGTGTATCTTGATGACTTGACCATTTTATCTAAACAGTGTCAAGATCATGCCTAGCATTTGTGACAGGTTCTGGAATGGTGTCGTCAAAATGGTATTTCCCTTAATCCTAAGAAATCAATTTTTGGGGTTATAGAGGGTAGCTTCTCGACCACATTGTTTCCAGAGAAGTTACTAAAATTGACTCAAAGAGAGTCAAATCTATCCAGAGTCTTACTTTGCCTACTAGTAAGACAGCAGTTCACTCTTTCTTTAGGAAGGTGAATTTTCTGCGGAGGTTCATTCCAGAATTCGCAAAGAAAACTTGTCATATTGTCAATATGATGAAGGGTAAGACCACTTTCCGTTGGAGTGCGGAAGGTAAAGCAGCATTCGAGGATATTAAAAGGGCCACAACTCATGCTCCAGTTCTAGTTTGTCTTGACTACACTAAGGACTTCATAATGTACAGTTATGCTTTCGAGCATACACTTTCAGCAATTCTGGTTCAGCAGAATGAAGAGGTGTAGAATCTCTGATTTTGTTTATGAGTTGCCCACTAAAGGCTCATGAACTTAAGTACTCAAATATGGAGAAACATGCTTACGCTGTGGTTAAGGCGGTGAAGCATTTCTAGTTTTACATTCTGAACTCACATACTGTTGTTTTGGTGCCAAACACAACAGTGAAATTTATCTTGACACAACAATATTTTGGAACCAAAAGAGGCAATTGGATTGCCAAAATTCAAGAGTTTGATCTTGATATCAAACCCACCAAGCTTTTGCATGGGAGAGGTTTATGTTAGCTGATTGCTGATAATGTTCGAAAAGAAACAGGGGATGAAGAGGAAGAGGTTGAGGATATGCCAACTATTCTCTTTATTACTACTACAGATGAGTGGTATTCTAATATCGTTTACTTTCTCATGTATGGTGAGTGTCCTCATTTATCTTATAAAGAGAAGTGAACTATCAAGTTAAATGTTGCAAATTATGTCTTGTGGGATAATAGTTTGTATAAAAGAAGCCTTGATGGAGTTTTTCTCTGTTGTGTGGATAAAGCACAACAAAGCAAACTTTTAGAGTCTTTTCACAATTTGGCATGTGGAGGAGATTTTTCTGCACCTGTGACAACTCATAAAATTTTGTGGCCTAGGTACTATTAGCCTACATTATTTCAGGATACGTATAATTGGGTACGTAGATGTGAACTTTGCTAGCAGTTTGTTGGGAAGCCTAAGTTAGCTACACTACCACAAGCCACTTGTGATTGAAGAACCTTTTCAACAATGGGGCATTGACTTCATTGGTGTTGTGAATCCACCATCAAGTGCGAGACACAATTTTGTTCTCACCACAATGGATTACTTCACCAAGTGGGTTGAGGCAATTCCAGTTAAGCATGCTACTTCAGAGATAGTATGTAATTTTCTCAAGGAGAATATTATTTCCCAGTTTGGACTTCCAAACAAAATTGTAACAGATAATGCTACATGTTTTTCTTCAGATGAGATCAGTAGTTTTTTCTTTGAATATGGGATCATTCTTTCTCATTCATCAAACTATTATCTGCAAGGGAATGGTCAGGCATAATCTAGCAACAAGAATCTGGTTACAATTATCAGGAAACTGGTGGAGGATAATCAAAGAACTTGGCATAAAGCTTTGTTTGATGCTTTATAGGACATAATTACTCCTAAAAGGGCAATAGGTATGTCACCATTCCAGCTTCTATATGGTTTGAATACAAAAATACCAGTTACTTTGGAATTGTTGGCTTTGAAGTTGGCAAAAGCAGTGGAAGATAGAACTTTTGAAAGTTCTATTGACAAAAGAATAATGTACCTCACTAAACTTGAAGAGCAGTGGGCTATGGTAGTAGACCGTATTGCTGAGAATCAAAGTGAAGTCAAGAAACTTTTTGACAAAAAGACGAAGGCTAGAGAATTTCAAATTGGGGATCAAGTCTTGTTATGGGACAAGAGGAGAAAGCCAAAAAGATTGCATGGAAAGTTTGATTCCCTATGGAGAGGCCCATTCTTCATTCATCAATTTTGTGGTGAGAATAGTTTCTTGTTGGAGTATCAAGATGGAACACCATTCTTGCTACCCCACAGTGGACAACATCTAAAGCATTTCAATCCTTGAAGTATCAGATAAGTTCATTGGTACATTTGTATAGTTTTTGTGCTTTTATTTTTTGTTTTTGTTTTAGTCTTTTTGTGTCTTTTTGTTTTGGTAGCTTGACTCTATGGCCCAATGGCATGGATGAAGGCACTTAGAGACTAGATTCTACTCCCTTTGATCATATCAAATATTGATCGATGGAAGTTCCCCACTTAGAGCTAGCTATTGTCTTCAAAATCAGCTGAGCTCATTTTGTAGGACGACCCCTACAAAACTTGTCCATTTTGTGGCCTACACTCTAAGTTCGCAAAGCTCGTATAAGTTGATCTATTCAAGTCATTTCTTGTTTGGATTTCTTAAAGCTCGTATAAGTTGATCAAAAAGGTTTTCTCAATTTTAAGGAATTAGAGTATTTTTGTGTATATGCAGGAGTGGCAAATTTTGCAGCCCTTGCATGTTTGTAGTTTGAGCATTGAATGAAGTGGTGGCAAAATTTTTCGCCAATGCATTCTTTGTTTTCTCCAAGTCAATGTGTTAGAATGACAGTTTTTGTCACCATGACATGTCTTATAAGTATGACATGCAGTGGTGGTGAAATATACCGCCAATGCATGTTTGGTCTTTTGCTTATGTATTGTCGGTGAATTTTGCTGACAAAGCACGACTTAAATGCGACTGCAATCTAACTCATGTGGCATTTAATTTCATTTTTTAGATTCATTTTTAAGTTTAAATGCTTTTTAAATAGTTTATTTTTCATTCTTATTTCTATATTGCCTGTGTGCTTTACCTCCCGCTCATCAAGCCGAGATTGTAACTCTGATAGAGCGGATTGTGCGGATTTTTAGCGTCTAGGGTTTCAATTTTTCTATTCAGAGGTAAGCTCTCTTTCTTTTCATTCATATTTTCTTTTCCTTTTAGGGTTTTGATGTGATTAAGTGTTTTAAAATTGTTCCTTTATTTATTGTTTCAAAACCTTTGTCTGCTTTGAAAGAACTGTGTCCTGTTAAGTCGGCATCTTTGTAGCTTGTCAAAATTAGATGTGTTTTCATTGAATGTTTTTCATGTTGTTGTCTTTTGTCTTAGTATTAGTGTTTGTGTAATAGAAAATTGTATCAGTGGCATAGATCTTCACCGATGCAGTTTAAACCTTTGTAGACCCTTTCATCTTATAAGGACGACAAATTTAGCCATCCCTACATGATGAAATATGTTTGACAATCGAACCTACCCCAAACATGCTCAAGCAGTAAAATTAACTGCTTAAGCATGAAAACTAAGACCTAGTCTCTATGTCGAGTTGGTGATTTTTGCCGCTGATGCGAACTTTTTACTAAGTTTGTATCACATGTTAAGTTGGCAAAAATCACTGCTTACATAGTTTGTGTCTTTCATGCTAAGGTGTAAGGGCGACAAATTTTGCTGTCCTCACAAAAAAAAGAAAGTCTTTACAACATGCTGAGTTGGTAAAATTCACCGCTCAGACATGTGATTGCTTAATTCTACTTGCGAAAGCGGTAAAATTTACCACTCATACATCTTAGCTTTGCAAATGCTTCAACCTACCTGCAAGGACGGAAAATTTTGCCACCCTGACATTTGTAATTCCCTTTGACATGCAGGGGCGGCAAATTTTGCTGCCCATGCATTCACTCCCTCAAAATTTTCTAACTCTGGGAGATTTTCCAAATTGCTTTCCTGAGCTCGCTTTCGCCTGTTTCCTCGACTTGCATGGTCTCAAGCCCTTCAATGCATGTTCCCATGTCTATGATCATCAATTCATAGTAACCTGAATTTGTCCATTTTTCCCCTAATTGTGAGATCATGGATTTTTGTAGTTCCAACAAACATTTGCGGTGGATGTCGTTTCCAGTTTTCTCCATAAAGATGATGTCAGAGCCTTCCCCTCAAAGGCTAAAATTATGAAGTACAAGTACGAAGGGGTTTTCCACATGACTTCATTGCAATCCAATGTGGAGGAGATAAGAGATATAGAGATTGGTCATGTGGACATGGCCAAATTTATGGATAGAACAAAGCAGCCCAATCCTCCTCAGTATATGCAAAAGATTATCGACAGTAACATTCACCTAGTTGCCTCTTTTCCAGTCGTTGCCGACAATCCTGAATTTGTTCTTCAGGTGGCCAGTCATTATAATAGGGATACTAGGACTGTGTCTGATTCTCAAGGTAATGTGATCATGAGATTAGATGTAGAGTTTCTTGACAAAATCTTTATGTGTCCACCAATTGAGAATGTTGGTGAAATAGATTTTGCTAAGGGGCAAAAGGAGTTCGATAAAGATGTGGAAGCTTCAAAGAAACATATCAATAGTAAGTGGTTGAAGACTCCTCAGAGTAACTTGTCTAGATGGCCTAAAGATCTCTCGAGAAGTGATTTTGTCAAGGAGGTAAGTGATTTGATTACACTGCTGAGTCAGATTAGAGGTCTCCCTTCTTCATCTAAGTTTCATGAATGGATGTATACATACATTAAGGTGATTCTCAGAAGCCAACAAAAAATCTTCTAGGGAGAATAGACTAGCAATGCTCTGCATGATCAACTAGTGAAAGTTAATACAACTTTCAAGTTCTATATGACTTCATATCTAGTGTATGTTGCCGCTAGTATGAGGAGTTTTCCTGGTTTAACTCAATTTGGTGAACGAAGATTGGTTCCAGTCTATGAGTATTATCCATAGATTACTCTAAAAGGATCAATCCATCATTTCCACAGAGTTAATGATGCCTTATTTTTAGTATCCATGTGTTTGTGAAATAATGAACTTGAGCATAAAAGAGTATCAGATGAGGCCTATGAGGTGGTCAACTCTTTTGGTTGTTTGTTTTTATAGTTTCCAACTTGCACTTACCTCAGAGTGGGATATTATCCTGGCTATCCGTACATGCCTCCACTATATCCCAATGATAGAATTATTCTGATGGAACTGTGTAGGCAATTGATTATTGTACACAATAAGCAGATGGAGCTGAAAAAGTCAGGAATTAAGTTTCCTGTAGAAATTGGGAGGTACTCTGTTCAATCAGCTACCAAGGCCAAAGAAGTTGAATCAGAAATGCAATTGGCCACTATGAAGACTTTCAAGAAAAGAGATTATTTTGATTACAGACGAGTGTAGGACAACATCAAGAGAAGGTCATTTTTTCATATGCCAATGGTTGAAGATGTTTGGGTCGATCTCAGAACACAGAATGAGATCAGGAAGCTAGATTATTGCAGACTTCACCTAAGTCAGATTGAAGAATTGGGTCTTGCAGATATTCCAGAGGGAATGGAAGATGAAGGGGATGTTTTAGATCCCAAATACAATGTTGAGAGCATTGAATCCTCGCCTCTACCAAAGGTCAAATGGTCTATCAAAGAGGAAACTTCAACCAGGAAAAGATTTCAGCCAATTCTAGAAAATACAAATGTGTGGTTAGGAAGCAAAGGTATTAGTCTGAAAGAATTTCTTATTGGATCAGAAACTAAGATTCAAGAGTAAATAGGGAAAAAGGTAGAAAACCAAACAAAGAACAAAAGTGACACTCCTTCTTCTAAAGTGCATAAACCAAAAATCAAGTTGGTATCTAAAGGAGGTAAGAAGGAGGTTGTAGGAAATTCTACTGCTATAGAACTAGGTGCCAAGGATACAAATGTTGATAAAATGGAGATTGAAGATATTGAGATTGAACAACAAGATGTTGAGGAACCTAATGATGCTCAGCAAGCAAAAATGATTGAAAAACCTCATGAGGAAAGTAACAGAGAACAAGACAAAGAAGAGAATGTAGAACATGAACAAATTAGTGATTCATAGTAGTCCCCTTAGAATAATCTTCCACCAGAATCACAAGTTTCTACACCCTTGTCATGCCCCAAAATAGCATGGCCAATGCACACAAAAAAGACTATTTTTTTTTGTTGAATAGCTAATCCCAAACCCAACATCAAGCATACACACACACACACACACACACACACACACACACACACACACACACACACACACACACACACATATATATATATATATATATATATATATATATATATATATATATATATATATATATATATATATATATATATATATATATATATATATATAACACCACAACAACTAAAGATTAAGTACCACTACACATGCAAAAAGGACATATAGGTGACTCATATACACACATAGAGGCATCGCTTATTCCCTCCATAAGACAAGGGTAAAATGCACCCAAAATGACACACCCCTCCTAATGGACACACAATAAGACTAATTGTTTCTAGGAGAACTATCATTCCAATAACTAGATAACCGATGTACGTGTTGCGATGTAACACCCATAGTAGGGTATTGTTAACTATAGGTAAATGACAATAACCGAAATCAACACATTGCTTCAACATCTAGGGTAAGATAAGGAGTTAAAGTTTTCAATGGTACAAGAGATACATTATAATTATACTTATCTAACAATTTACATTTATTCCAAATCCAACCCTTCAATACCTTATCTCCTACTTAAATAATGGTGACAATATCGCATAAGGGAAATAATATATCTATTTTAAGCCGATTATTAATAACCAAATATATGTAAGATTATTCTACTGACCTTATATGATTTACTAATTACTTAATTTATTCTCATCACCCAATCTTCCTAAAATTAATTCGTTTGAAACGTTACAAAGTGTACAAGAAGTATAGAATGAGATCAACAACCAATTAATTATCTCACTTATAAATAATGTCACTGTACCCAAATTAAATTCTATCTACTAACACTGACTTCCCAAAAGTATAAAACGTACTAATTTGATACCTCCAAGATAAAAATGATCAAATAAAAAAAAAAGGACCTCTTAGATAAATAAACATCTTATGAAATATACATTTCTATTCTCTGTTAAGAAATTGCCCAATTTACAATACTTTTATAATTTTGGGAGTCCAAAATTAAAATTAAATATTAAGACCTAAAAGAAATTATCATTTCCTTGACAACAAGGATTACCATCACATACCCCTATGTTCTATATATATATATTTTAAACGTTTCCTTTACAAAGAATAGCCTACAAATTTTTGAATAATAATAAAAATAAATTAAAATTTCTTAAATTTTTTTTTTTTTTAATATTAAAGGTAGTTCCTAAAAGAGGCTACCTTTTATTCCTTAAGATTTATTTTAAAATCTACCCATAATGAGTTTCTTTTTTTTTTATTCTAATAATCTAGGTACTCACACGTAAGAGAGGATAGTCTAAAAAAATATCTTTTAAATAAGAATGGAATGGTTTCATTACTTTGAAACTTTAAAGCCTTTAACTTGATTTAATCAAAAAGCACCGAATGAAAATGATTCCTATGTGTTTAAAGGAACCCTAAGGTGAGAAAAATTATGTCGGTTCTTCTTATCGGCTAAGCTCTTTTTCCACAACCATTTGGTTTATTTGAGACAGCTGACATTAACCACAACCATTTGGTTTATTTGGGACAGCTGACGTTAACTTCTGTCGATTATATTCCGCCACACGTAAATACACTCCTAGCATTCTGAATATCTAACTAAAGTGCTACAAAAACAACCAGCAACATCCGATAAACCCTAATCAAAGGGTAGTTTGACAAAACCCTCAAATTATCTCCAAACAGTTTTCAGAGAGGGGAAATAGAGGAAGAGCCGCGGAACCTCTATTTTTTTTTAGTGAAAGTCTGTAACCCTTTCTGTATCGTAGGAGTTCAGTCGTTGTTCATTCTAAGCTTGAAAGCATTTTATTGATGGTTGGGTTTGTACATGCGAGTCAGAGGGAGAAGAACTGGTAGCGGTGGCCATGGATAAACCTGGCAGAAAGAGGACGGCAGCGACGGCCATGGAAGTATCTGACAGAGAGAGGACGGTAGTCTTGTGTAGATGATCACTTACCCGGTCAATGATCTATCCCAGGTGTGGAAAACACACAAGGCATGGAAACTGGTTGACAAATGCATCAAAGCAGCCACAACAGTGTTGAATGTAAACAGGGCAAGCAGATTTATGGGCAGAATGCATCTAAAACTAGATCTAGAACTAGAATAATCTTTAAGCTAAAATTTACAATAAATATGTGAATCTGATCTTTTTTTTTTTTCTTCTAGCAATTACATAGATCTAAGTCTACATACATAGAAGCAGTTTTATTTTTACAAATACTTCAAACCCTCAAAAAGAAATTACCTACATCAAACAAGGCTCCACGCTTCATCTGTTATGAGGAATCAGGATTAACCAAGGGTAGTGCTCACCTCCCTCCATAGGATTGCACTGACAATCCACCCCCGAGCTAGGAGAATCAACTAGGTCCCCAACAAGCAAGCATTCACACACACAACACTACATCTCAAGAGTCACATAAAACAAGGATGCGAAAAGAGGTCTGTTCTACTCACATTCAAAGGCAGATATTTGTTTCTTTCACAATAACCAATTTCTCAGCAAACAAACCCTTGGAACTTCAATCAAACACAATATGAACACAGAAAATCAGAGGAGAGAAAGCTTACCTCTCAAGGTAAGCAAGAAGGAGATCCCAGACTGTCCTTCCCCTTGAATCCTCTCTCCTCCTCCCTTTTCTGCCCTCCCCAGAAAATCCCCTTTTTTCCAAAAATAATCTCCAAATGAAAAATCAGAATCCCCAGCAAAAACACACCCCCAGGCCAAAAGAATCCCCCCCAAAAATTCCCCACACCCTTCCCCAAGTACCCTGCCCCTAAGTACTTGGGTTGGGGTCCCAAAAAATGACTTGACAATCCAAAAATTCCATTTTTTTCCCTCATGAAAAGTTCGCTGCCATTTCCATCCCAGTTTAACAATTATTTTCTCACTTAAAACACATATCCATACACAAACCCTAACACTATAGAAATAAAGTTACAAACAAAATAAAGAATAGTAAGGACACTAATACAATAACATTGTACATAAACACTACATGCATTGAAAATAAAATTCAAGAGGAGATAAATCAAGTAGACATAAGTAACATGATAACATTATACATTAACACTAAACAATTCGAAATGAAATCAGAAATAAAATACATAGGAGGCAATTTACACACTAAGGTGGTTCACACTAAAACAAAATACACTTGGAGACCACAAGGCTCCACAAAGTGGAGTGAACATGACATTTTAGGGGACCTGATGATTCTCCCTTTTCCCTTGGTGTTATAACCACCTGTGCACTTAGTGAAACATTAGTATGCTCATATATATATATATATATATATATATATATATATATATATATATATATAGCCAAGTAGAAAATCATACATGAAAGCTATTTATTTCCTAATTAATTTGATCAACTTCACGTACCTTGGAAATGGAATTCGTCCAACTCACATGTCCACAACTCAACATAAACCAACATCAAAGATTAGTAAGGTTCTAACCCTCTAGTTAACATTACAAAACTCAATATCTATAATAACATTTTTCATTTATTCAAAACAAAATAAACATTGCCCTAAAATAAATTAATGGAATACTAAATATCTAAGATGACAACATTATTGATAAGAAAACCATGAGTCAAAGGAGTATAAGTTGCATACAAGCCTCCAAACTAATTTAGAGTTTTACTAGAAATTACCCATGCATAACATGACTAGGGTTCCCTGAAGGTTGGACCTCACATCCCCCACCCCTAAAAATGGAATTTCTCTTGGAAGTCTCTAAGGTTGGGGTTAAGATACTATCGAACCACATTGAAAATCCTGTAGATCCTAATTTCACTCATGGTATATTCTCACCAAGAAGAAGAATGCATTAGTAATTCATCGAACTAATTATCAATACAAATGTATCCTTTCCTTTAATCACACTTACTAAAACAATATATCACCTTACAAACTATACTCAATCACATAAGATCAAAGATATACAATTGCTAAATTATATAACCGCCTCTTTAATTTGGTAGAATTTACAACTAATATGACTTAAGATAAAAAGGTTAAGAGACCCAATGCATAATTCACATTCCATTAGGGGTAACAATGATATTAGATGCATTTATGTGATTTGTGTTAAAATACTACAAGGTCTCTTAAATAATAAATCTAGGGACAACTTTCACATCTTATCATGAGCACACACATTTTCCACACGATGTCAAGAGAGTCATCCAAAAAGTTTCTTCAAGGTTGATTATCACAACACTATACCAGAACCAAAATCACATGTTTCATCCAATAAATCCACTAGCTAGAAAATTAGGTTCCACTGTAATGGGCAAGGGAGTCAAAAGAGCCATAGGTAGTGCGGGGTCTTACATCCCCCTCCTCTTAGATTAGACTTCCTCATGGAAGTCCCTAAGGTTTGGGAAATGCAAAGCCCAATGGGTGCCACATCTAAAGGTGTTGGAATGCAACAAGCTTTTTTTTTTGTCGTCAAAAGGGTATAAATCATAATGTTACAAGCATATAGAATAACGTTCTCTCCATGGAGTGAGTAGCCACACATAAGAAATTGATAATCATACAAGAGAGTACTTCATACATACAATTATAGTGCACTAGTATTAGGACTACCAACATATTTCAATTTGTTACAAGGCCAAACAAAAATGAAGTTACACCCTCATACACTAGAACTACACCAAGCATTTTTTTTTTTAAACATATGTTAACAAGATTCCAAGAAATAATATTTATCATGGTTGTTTCTGAAATCAACTGATACTTCAATAATAATTGTTCCAACCCACTATAACATCATGACATCACATTAAATCATAACCCATGCAATCATTTAATTCCTTTATATATTTGTCACTAGTCTCTAACATTTGGTTCACAAAATAATTAACACCATACTCACATGTATCAACTACATACTTCATAGTGAATTACACCTGACACACATTATGAGGCTCACAAAATGGGCTTTACGAGGAGGACAACACCAATATACCACTGAGTAACCATAGGACATGAGGTCGTATATCCAATAACTGATTAACCATGTAAGTGTAGAACCATTGAACCGTTATCTGAGTAACCATAGAACCATATACTGCCATAACCAAATGAACCAATGTCACAAGTATCATAGTGCCATGTAACTAGTAGGAAAGATGGTCTCGAGGCCCTCTCTAAGGACCCCTCCATGCATTTCCTAGTACCTTTCTCTTGTTTGTGTAAGGGGGTTAGCCTCCAAGAGGAAGGTACATGAGAATCACACACAAAAATCTAGGGGGAATGGATTACAACCGTCCCATACCGGTCCCATTTGCAGCCCCCATCCTCACAAAAATAAAATTCCCCAGGCCATCTACTCCCCTATACAACCTGTCAAGGACCCCTCCCGGATATGATAGTTTACACAAGTCACATTACTCCACACATACCAGCAGTTGCAACATTAGAAAGCCTCAATTCAAGAATGATTTAAGTAAAACAAGATCATAAGGTAAGTATTCAATAAAAATAAAAATAAAAAATGTATCATAAAATAAGCAAGGATCAAAAGAGAGAACTATTGCAACATTCCAAATTCAAACCAAAAGCAAGTCCTTGAGGCAAAAGGGACCATCTCAAATTTAAATGGCTAATTAGCTTAAAGCAACAAAATTCAACACTGCTGGCTTAATACTTAAGTAAAACCATCAACAAATAAATAAATAATTCCATCAATTCTCATAAAGTTGCACATTACAATCACCACATGGCCTTACAACAAGGCCACCTAAGGGGAGGAGGGGAATTGTGGTCTCAAACCACATAAAGATACTAGCATGCCATATCATGGTGGTCTCAAACCACATAGAAATATATAACAATATCACGGTGGTCTCAAACCACATGAAGATCATAGAATGCAATACCATACTGAACCATCATGTATGTCACACACAGCCTAGAACATGCCCTGCAATGAATGCCTTGTGCCAAGTTTTTGAAGTATCACATGTCTCACATAACCTGCAACATGCCTCGCAATAAATGCCATGTACCAAGTGTCTAAAATATCACCTCAAAAAGGTTATCTGCAATTATCCCAAGTCAAGAATAATACACCCTCATGTATACACCAATACCCATCTCAAAATATCAAGTCCTCCTTGAAAGAAGGTGCCAACACAACTACTATCTCATCATACACATACTGTCACTCTATCCCCAATATCAAGCAGCTAACAAAATCTTTATGCCACACCAACTCTAGTCATGTCTATCATCTCTCTGTAAGTCTTGATGAATCCTTAAGTGCCAATACTAGAAATTACCACTCCCAACTTGTTAACAACTAATATCAAATTCCCATAATCAAGGCTATAACCTTATTGTATCCAAACATAGCACTAGCATCCCATAACTGATAATATCTTCCAAACACTAGGAATTCATGCTGCCATCAAATACCCAGAATTTAATAGTTGTCTCTAATGCACATGCCAATTGCACTACCAAGTATCCGAATTTAAATGAGTGTAGAATCAAGGTACATTAGGGTCCATCCTCTTCCCATGGAACAAATAACAAGGAATAGGTTTACACTATGAACCAACTAGTGTGGCTCTAAAGTGTGGGGGAGTCAATAGGAACTAACGTCCATGGAAGATTACATTCTCCAATGGAGGTCCCATATCTCTCAACCCCTAGTTACACTAGCATGCTCTCATCCAACTGGAAGGATTGATGCTAGGGGTGACATTAAAACCTCACAACACATAAGAACATGGAGAATGACTTACACACCTCTCTTGAAAAGGCACACACCAATACACAATTTTTTTAACATGTCCATGCTCCACAAGACCAAAACACATTTACATATATAATTATCACAAAGGGTGCCCATATGTGCACACATGATGTCCACAAAACCCTTCTCCCAAGTTGGATACCATGTATCACATACTTGAGGTACAGCCACAACATTTACTGGTATTCACACATCACAACACTTATTAAATTACACATATTTATCACATTGCACCCCATGAATAAGAACTCACAAATTTCACTTACTCTTACTAGGTTCATTCTTTAAGGAGTCAAATAGGTTTTATTCTTTCTATAACATCCTTATATTGCAATTACTATCTCATTTTCAATCATACACAGAACACATTTTGACCACTAATCTACCTTATGCTTATAGTTTATCCTTGTACCATGCACTACATTTCCTATATTCCACTAGGTCTTATTCAATTTAACGTTAATGCTATTCCATTGGTAACCATACATGGTGAGTGATTGTTTTCTTCATTCAATCCTAGTTTTATCTCTTTCCTAGCATGACTAAGTTTTCTATGCTTTCAAGTTATTAGCTATGCCTTCATGATATTCAAGATCAAATGTAAAGATGGCCTAAATCAAAATATGTATTATCGATCACTCCTAATTACTCAACACATAATATAAGTACACAATTCATGAAGTGCACACATCCTTAAGGGTGTTATAATCAAATTATTAGATACAACACATCATAATAGATTTCACATTTCTATATCTTAAATTTAATTCATCTAGTACCAATTACATCTCTTTTTCCTCATTTACATTTCACCTATAGTAAGTAATGCAAGCAAACATCCATGTAAGAGAACAATTTCCATAAGTGTGATTTGACTCCTAACCAATTTCAACTCACACAACAACCATACGAAATAAATTCTTACTCTTAAACACTAGCAAATAAAGAAATTCATAACATAGTGTTGACTAAATTTTAACAACCTATTCTTTCCACAATTTCCTTTTTTTTTCAACTCCGAAGCCATAATATATAAAGTAATTACATTCCTTGAAGTTTTTTTTTTTTTTTTTTTGTCAATTCACTATAGCACCATCCACTTATTCATAAAGGGGTTTAAATATTCACATAGTACCTACTATAAGCCAATTGGAAGATATTCTTATTTACTTTAACAACTAAACCCCATATGAACATAACATGAAGATTCCACAACTCATTGCAACTAGACATCTACAATTTATACTAACAACGTCAAGGGTATTAACTAAGAAATTTATGCATGTAAGGGGGTCACAAGGGAACTATGTTTAATTCAAAATTTCGAGTTTCCAAGGAGGCTTAGGAGGCTCAAATGACAATGATCAAGGTTCAACACATGAATACTTCTTGTCTAGCCACTTAAGAGAAGGTTTTATCCCTATGGCAAGGTCAAACAATTCACATCTTAAGAAAAGGTGACACATTTCTGTAACAAGTCCCTTTCCAAGGAATAAGAATATACATTACAAACTCTACTGAAAGATCAAGAAATCTTAAAAGTTTGCACAACTTTAACTATTAGACTTTCACATTAGTACGTTTTGGATTATCTAAGCACGATAAAATAATAGCCTCCATGTGGTAACCGTGTTCTTATAAGGTCCATAATTATGTCACCTCAAGGACCATGATCACAAAAAGTTAAAAGGGAAATTTTGCACTTTGAAAATTTATTGAATCTACTAATGTTTCACTAGCCAGATACCTTACTCTCATTACCACACCCTCCTATTCTATTGCTAACATAATTTACCAAGGCAAGGAAAGGAAACACGTCAAGTACTAATTGTTGTATAATAATTCAATTTGCATAATTACAAAGATTGATCTCATTCATTGATATATTTACAGTTTTCACACAAAATAGGGTGTCCTTCAATTTATAACCTAATTTCCACCATTATGTGAAATTTACGACATTAATTATTTACTTCAAACAAATAACTAACTACTATCACACAACTCTGTATTAGTATTATTCCAAGGCCTAGCAACTCCCAGAGCTCCCAATGTCGAAACCTGGCTCTGATACCAAGTGTCATGCCCCAAAATAACATGGCCAATGCACACAAAAAAGACTATTTTTTTTTTGTTGAATAGCTAATCCCAAACCCAACATCAAGCATACATACATACATACATATATATATATATATATATATATATATATAGAACACCACAACAACTAAAGATTAAGTACCACTACACATGCAAAAAGGACATATAGGTGACTCATATACACACATAGAGGCATCGCTTATTCCCTCCATAAGACAAGGGTAAAATGCACCCAAAATGACACACCCCTCCTAATGGACACACAATAAGACTAATTGTTTCTAGGAGAACTATCATTCCAATAACTAGATAACCGATGTACGTGTTGCGATGTAACACCCATAGTAGGGTATTGTTAACTATAGGTAAATGACAATAACCGAAATCAACACATTGCTTCAACATCTAGGGTAAGATAAGGAGTTAAAGTTTTCAATGGTACAAGAGATACATTATAATTATACTTATCTAACAATTTACATTTATTCCAAATCCAACCCTTCAATACCTTATCTCCTACTTAAATAATGGTGACAATATCGCATAAGGGAAATAATATATCTATTTTAAGCCGATTATTAATAACCAAATATATGTAAGATTATTCTACTGACCTTATATGATTTACTAATTACTTAATTTATTCTCATCACCCAATCTTCCTAAAATTAATTCGTTTGAAACGTTACAAAGTGTACAAGAAGTATAGAATGAGATCAACAACCAATTAATTATCTCACTTATAAATAATGTCACTGTACCCAAATTAAATTCTATCTACTGACACTGACTTCCCAAAAGTATAAAACATACTAATTTGATACCTCCAAGATAAAAATGATCAAATAAAAAAAAAATGACCTCTTAGATAAATAAACATCTTATGAAATATACATTTCTATTCTCTGTTAAGAAATTGCCCAATTTACAATACTTTTATAATTTTGGGAGTCCAAAATTAAAATTAAATATTAAGACCTAAAAGAAATTATCATTTCCTTGACAACAAGGATTACCATCACATAACCCTATGTTCTATATATATATTTTTTTAAACGTTTCCTTTACAAAGAATAGCCTACAAATTTTTGAATAATAATAAAAATAAATAAAAATTTCTTAAATTTTTTTTTTTTAAAAACTTAAAGGTAGTTCCTAAAAGAGGCTACCTTTTATTCCTTAAGATTTATTTTAAAATCTACCCATAATGAGTTTCTTTTTTTTTTATTCTAATAATCTAGGTACTCACACGTAAGGGAGGATAGTCTAAAAAAATATCTTTTAAATAAGAATGGAATGGTTTCATTACTTTGAAACTTTAAAGCCTTTAACTTGATTTAATAAAAAAGCCCTGAATGAAAATGATTCCTATGCGTTTAAAGGAACCCTAAGGCGAGAAAAATTATGTTGGTTCTTCTTATCAGCCAAGCTCTTTTTCCACAACCATTCGGTTTATTTGAGACAGCCGACATTAACCACAACCATTTGGTTTATTTGGGACAGCCGACGTTAACTTCTGTCGATTATATTCCGCCACACGTAAATACACTCCTAGCATTCTGAATATCTAACTAAGTGCTACAAAAACAATCAGCAACATCCGGTAAACCCTAATCAAAGGGCAGTTTGACAAAACCCTCAAATTATCTCCAAACAGTTTTCAGAGAGGGGAAACAAAGGAAGAGCCGTGGAACCTCTATTTTTTTTAGTGAAAGTCTGTAACCCTTTCTGTATCGCAGGAGTTCAATCGTTGTTCATTCTAAGCTTGAAAGCATTTTATTGATGGTTCGGTTTGTACATGCGAGTCAGAGGGAGAAGAACTGGTAGCGGTGGCCATGGATAAACCTGGCAGAAAGAGGACGGCAGCGATGGCCATGGAAGTATCTGACAGAGAGAGGACGGTAGTCTTGTGTAGATGATCACTTACCCGGTCAACGATCTATCCCAGGTGTGGAAAACACACAAGGCATGGAAACTGGTTGACAAATGCATCAAAGCAGCCACAACAGTGTTGAATGTAAACAGGGCAAGCAGATTTATGGGCAGAATGCATCTAAAACTAGATCTAGAACTAGAATAATCTTTAAGCTAAAATTTACAATAAATATGTGAATCTGATCTTTTTTTTTTTTTTTCTTCTAGCAATTACATAGATCTAAGTCTACATACATAGAAGTAGTTTTATTTTTACAAATACTTCAAACCCTCAAAAAGAAACTACCTACATCAAACAAGGCTCCGCGCTTCATCTGTTATGAGGAATCAAGATTAACCAAGGGTAGTGCTCACCTCCCTCCATAGGATTGCACTGACAATCCACCCCCGAGCTAGGAGAATCAACTAGGTCCCCAACAAGCAAGCATTCACACACACAACACTACATCTCAAGAGTCACATAAAACAAGGATGCGAAAAGAGGTCTGTTCTACTCACATTCAAAGGCAGATATTTGTTTCTTTCACAATAACCAATTTCTCAGCAAACAAACCCTTGGAACTTCAATCAAACACAATATGAACACAGAAAATCAGAGGAGAGAAAGCTTACCTCTCAAGGTAAGCAAGAAGGAGATCCCAGACTGTCCTTCCCCTTGAATCCTCTCTCCTCCTCCCTTTTCTACCCTCCCCAGAAAATCCCCTTTTTTCCAAAAATAATCTCCAGATGAAAAATTAGAATCCCCAGCAAAAACACACCCCCAGGCCAAAAGAATCCCCCCCAAAAATTCCCCACACCCTTCCCCAAGTACCTTGCCCCTAGGTACTTGGGTTGGGGTCCCAAAAAATGACTTGACAATCCAAAAATTCCATTTTTTTCCCTCATGAAAACTTCGCTGCCATCTCCATCCCAGTTTAACAATTATTTTCTCACTTAAAACACATATCCATACACAAACCCTAACACCATAGAAATAAAGTTACAAACAAAATAAAGAATAGTAAGGACACTAATACAATAACATTGTACATAAACACTACATGCATTGAAAATAAAAATCAAGAGGAGATAAATCAAGTAGACATAAGTAACATGATAACATTATACATTAACACTAAACAATTCGAAATGAAATCAGAAATAAAATACATAGGAGGCAATTTACACACTAAGGTGGTTCACACTAAAACAAAATACACTTGGAGACCACAAGGCTCCATAAAGTGGAGTGAACATGACATTTTAGGGGACCTAATGATTCTCCCTTTTCCCTTGGTGTTATAACCACCTGTGCACTTAGTGAAACATTAGTATGCTCATATATATATATATATATATATATATATATATATATATATAGCCAAGTAGAAAATCATACATGAAAGCTATTTATTTCCTAATTAATTTGATCAACTTCACGTACCTTGGAAATGGAATTCGTCCAACTCACATGTCCACAACTCAACATAAACCAACATCAAAGATTAGTAAGGTTCTAACCCTCTAGTTAACATTACAAAACTCAATATCTATAATAACATTTTTCATTTATTCAAAACAAAATAAACATTGCCCTAAAATAAATTAATGGAATACTAAATATCTAAGATGAAAACATTATTGATAAGAAAACCATGAGTCAAAGGAGTATAAGTTGCATACAAGCCTCCAAACTAATTTAAAGTTTTACTAGAAATTACCCATGCATAACATGACTAGGGTTCCCTGAAGGTTGGACCTCACATCCCCCACCCCTAAAAATGGAATTTCTCCTGGAAGTCTCTAAGGTTGGGGTTAAGATACTATCGAACCACATTGACAATCCTGTAGATCCTAATTCCACTCATGGTATATTCTCACCAAGAAGAAGAATGCATTAGTAATTCATCGAACTAATTATCAATACAAATGTATCCTTTCCTTTAATCACACTTACTAAAACAATATATCACCTTACAAACTATACTCAATCACATAAGATCAAAGATATACAATTGCTAAATTATATAGCCGCCTCTTTAATTTGGTAGAATTTACAACTAATATGACTTAAGATAAAAAGGTTAAGAGACCCAATGCATAATTCACATTCCATCAGGGGTAACAATGATATTAAATGCATTTATGTGATTTGTGTTAAAATACTACAAGGTCTCTTAAATAATAAATCTAGGGACAACTTTCACATCTTATCATGAGCACACACATTTTCCACACGATGTCAAGAGAGTCATCCAAAAAGTTTCTTCAAGGTTGATTATCACAACACTATACCAGAACCAAAATCACATGTTTCATCCAATAAATCCACTAGCTAGAAAATTAGGTTCCACTGTAATGGGCAAGGGAGTCAAAAGAGCCATAGGTAGTGCGGGGTCTTACAACCCTTACCTCATGTCTCTATTTCTGATAGTTTTCTAGTAGTGTCCAATATTCCTATTTCACCTATTTTTGTTGTGTCTTCCAATAATACCCCCCCTATGTAAGAACAAGTTTTGGGATTGTGTTTGATTCTTCTGGTTCTATTCCAAGTTTATCTTCCCCATCATTTGATATTGGTGAACAATCTGTTCTAGAGCATTTTCTAGATGGTTCAGAGAAAGTTGTTGACACGAGTGCAGTTTTTACCAACACAAGTCCTATTGTTACTATAATAGGTGTGAGCATGGTGTAGACACCTAAAAATATCTCGACCACCAAACTGACTCCCGATATCCCTAATCATGTCAATTTCCCTCCTAAACCAATTAATTAAATTTTATTTAATTAATTATCACTTCATTACCCCATTTTTCATCAGCTTATCCCAAACAATTGAATTAATTTCATTAATTCAATAGTTTCAAACTTAGCCAAATGAATTTAGTAAATATGTAATATTTACTAAATCATTTTTTCCTTTTGCCACTAAATTCAATTAATTAGTTAAAATCATGTTAACTAATTAATTTAACCCATTTATTCTAGCCCTAGGGTTAATTAAATAAAACCAATGTTTAATTAACCCTAAACCCCTCATTTGGATGGTCAAACCTAGTTTAACCCACTTTCCCACATTCTCCAAATAAAGAAATGGTAATAAATCCACCTAAAATCCCACATCACAATAAATAATCATTTTTTCCATGCCTATACGTCTGCTTCCCCCCAAATGAATTTTAATTCATTTGCATTTCCCCCCATGAATCTTTTATTTAGAAATAATCTTCCCTCCATAACTTATTTAATAATTTCCTCTTCCCCAAAATGAATAAAAGATTCACTTTTATTCATAGCCATCCATTCTCCTAGATTAGATCTAAGCCCTCCATATCATCTCCATCCTCCACCATTGATCTTTCCAATCAATCTCCACCCTTGGATCAAAATCCCCTCCAAAAGTCTATAAATAGAGCCTCTCCCAAGCCATTTTCAAGAAGCTAAGTCTATGCAAAGTCATAATGCCAAAATCACTCTTGAGCTAGGATAGTGAGTTGTACAATTTGAATGAGCATTTCACATTGGAATCCATTGTCTAGGGTAATCTTTGTCAAGGAGTTTGTTTTGGGTGCAAAGGCTCCTTCCTCCCTTAATGGGATTAAATTTGCTTGTAAGGTATAACTCTGTGTTTATTGCACTTTGTTTGGTATTTTCACCCTAATTTGTATTTCTAATCTACATTGGCACACCCAGTGGGACCCACAAGGTCCAAAATCTAACTTGTTTTGTGAGTTTTTGTTTGTAAGATGCATGTGTTTACAGGTGCAGCGCCATTATACCCTCGTAGCGATGCCATCACTGGCTAGGTTCAACGCTATTTCCCGTATTGGCTCTATTATTGCACAACACATTTCACTTCTTTCATTCACTCACATTTTGTGGTTTTAAGATCTTCCTGCTATTTGCGGTATTCATTCGCTCTCGATTTACACAGAGATATTGAAGTTGCAAGGAGGGGGTTATGTTGAAATTTTTAGAAGGGGTCTAAAAAGGCACTTTAGCTTTGTTATCATCTCATTTTTCATTTACTCTGACTAGCAAGGCTAACAAGACCTTGATTTTACTATTTGACCCCTTGCATTGTGAAGAAAAAATTACTTTTTGCAGGACGGACGTGTTCAGTGTCGTATCAGCGCCATTACCCAGATCGGCGCCATCCGCAGGATAAGCAGGTTCTCTAGAAAGTCGCACAGTGGTGCTCTTCTGTATCTATATTGGCGCTATAGTCTGTTTCGTCGCTTTCCACTTAGTTTATTAGCGCTAAAATATGTATTAGTGCTTTTGTTATAACATAGTAGCGCCATTGGGTATTTTGTCACTTTCATAGTCTTCAATTAGCGCCATAAGTTTAATTAGTGCCTTTGGTGTAAGCCAGGTTGTTTTGCCCACAGTGGCGCCTGTGCATATCTGTTTTAGCGCTATTTTGAAAAACTTGCTTTTCTGTCTGTGCAGGTACTGCGGGTACTAACAAAACTTTTGCAGGGTGGTTTGATGTTTAAGTTAGCAAACACTTTGATTTGGGAAGTTAAAATGAACTCTTTTGTATGTTAGATCTTAGACAACATTTCAAATTAGTGTTTTAAAATCGATCAAACAAACAAACAAATCTTTGTGTGAAGTGTGTGTGCCAACAAACATTTACTTTGGTGCCCTAAAATTTACTCTTTGATGTGCCAACAAACAAATCAAACACTCCGATTTTGGGTTTTAAAAAGAACCACAACTTGCATCAAATTGATATCATTAGATTAAAAAAGAACAACAATGTGCATTTCTCACGCATGTAACCAAGAAAATCATCTTAATTGTTTGAAGTGTCTTGTGCTCTTTCTGTTTGTAACATGAAAGAGCATATGCTCTTCCCTCGCACCATTTTCGTGACCTAGGGAATTAAAAAGCTCATCACAAAACTTGCAAGAATCACACCCCATTTAAATCCAAAGATCTAAAATGAACCATGCTTAGTGTGATACAATCATTTAGAATACATATGCTCTCCCCTTGCACTTTTGAGTGAACTTGGGGATCAAAAGTATTTGTATGATTGTGTTGCTTTTGTAATCCTTAGAGGGCCTGCCACCCCGCTTCGAAAGGTGGGAACGACCCAAGTGGCATCAAGCTAAAGCCAAGCTCTTTCGAGCCGCTATATAAAATAAGGCGTTTGGGACAAAAGTCTCAAGTGACAGGTGTTGTTGTGTTATACCGACAGCCAACCTCCCCCAAAACCCTCCAAGGGTTACGAGACTCCATAATGGAGAGTAGCGCTGCAGCATGTATAACCACCTGAATGGATGCCCTTACTACGAACCATTGTTTAGCAAGCCAAAATCCTTCTATTTGTTGGCACAGAAGGGAAACCTTTGAAGCGGCCCTGATTCATGCGGTTCTTAGCCAAGGTAGCAGGGATAATCTAAAGGTTTGGTGAGGGACAAGCCTTATAAGAAACCCAGATCTTGGTATGTGTGAGAAGTGTGTGCAATTGTAAGGAGGAGCCGGTGCTACCAAGATCTTGGAGCTACCCGCTTTGAATAGGCACAGCTAGGGGATTCAACAAATACTGTCACATTCTCGCCTTATGTTGTTAAAAATTGCTTGTTCAAACAAAATCATACGTCATTT
Organism: Cunninghamia lanceolata; assembly: GCA_027924645.1. Lineage (NCBI taxonomy): Eukaryota > Viridiplantae > Streptophyta > Pinopsida > Cupressales > Cupressaceae > Cunninghamia > Cunninghamia lanceolata. Next base: position 21,471,519 of record BSBN01001965.1, read on the forward strand.
CACAAAACAAAAAATCTTGGTTGTTATGCATTCATGTGCTTAATCGTGCGTTAAATGTGCTTTTATTATTCACAAACAACCTGCCAAGAGACATTGAAAACAATTTGATCAAATTCCCATCAAAGAAAATCCAAATTTGTCTTCAAAATTTGTCTGCCCTGTTTCAGCGCCATATTTGTCTGATTGTGGTGCCATTTCACCTGTGGATTGGCACTAAACAGAGACCTAGTTAGTTGTGATCCCCACCATCTGCACTGCCATAATCCATAGTCACATTCCAAAAATCCGACAACAGTCCATCCATTTTCTTTTGAATTTTTCCAAAATCACACCTTCTCTTTTGACCTTAGAGGATTAATCACCACCATTTTTGGACCCCTTTGCTATATCAAACCCATTCAAATTCCTATCCACTTGTCTTCAGTGATTTTTACATACCTTTTGGACCAAATCAAAATCCTTGTCATAAGAAAATCATTCCAAAAATCCCCAAAATCTCCCAAATCAAAACATCATCAAAATTTGTCATCCTTTTGAGCTAAAAATCGACCTAGATTTTCTCCTACACACATCATACCTTGCTTGGAAAGTCAATAGTCTACCTTCCAAGTGAAATCATTATCCCTCTTTGTGTAAGGTCATTAGTCAACCCCAAACAAAGAAAGACATCCCTTTTGTGCAAACCACAAATCTAGGTCCTATCTAAGCTCAATTTGTTGAATACCAAAATAATCCATATCACACATCAAAAAATCAAACATCAAACAAAATATCCTCCAAAACAAATGTCATCTTTGGTCCAACATTTATGTAAAATCAATATCGGCCATCCACATCACCTTTCGATTGAAACCTCTAGCAATACATCCACTGCATCGCCTCTTCTACCTCACCCCATTACCACATCCATCTTTGGGTCCAACATAATCAATCAAATCCTCTAAGGTTTCCATCCCTATTTCATTTTCACATTGTAAATCAAACATATCCACTTGCATGCCCATCATGAGATCACAACACAAGAAAATCCAAGAAATGGCAGAGCAATATCCAGGCATAGGAATGCCTAATATCAACAGTCACAACATACCCATCAACCAAGCATTCAACCAATCTACGTACCCTTACATTTCCTCATATGGTCCCAACGAAAATCCCTCCCATTACTTACAACAACTACGACCATCACCACCGCCACCACAACACATCCCCCTTGTATCCCAAGATGATCTCGATGTCTTAACATTCACACAAGATGCCGATAACATGGACATGCTTGACAAAGTCCTATGATCGGATCCAAACAGATTTCTAGATCATCTTCTCAAAATTGGTGCTCAACCACCCCCCATCACGACATCATCACAACCATCCACCTCTACAACCGACCCTACCCCATCAAATAAACAAGCATCCACATCCAACACCCAACCCACTATCTCTCAAACAACAACACCCATCATCTCTCAAATGTCCACACCTGTCGTATCACCACCAACACGACCTCTACCGCTACCACATCTACTATTACTACCAATATCCCTAACCCCACCACTTCACAACCCATCACCACATCCACTACTACAACAACGGTAAACCCTTCCATGCCACAAATTACCATGGGCATACAAGGCAACATCACGCAAGCAAGTACATCCACAAGTGTGCCTCCACCCAATCCCAACACCATTGCCTATCTGCGACAGTTGTTCTCACAACCACAGTATAATACATCCAACCCATCCCACGCCCACCAATCCAACGTCAATCCATCCACAGTCACATATCCACATAACCTCGTAACATCATCTACACAATATCAAACCAACCCCTCACTAATCCACAAAGCATACATACAACAACCACATCAACCACAGGATATCAACACTATTGTACAAGACTTAATCCAATAGGTAGCGGACCTACGAACTGGGGGCAAACGCAAACATTATTCTTTTGAGGATATTTGCCCCTACCCATTTGATCACACATTGTACATGCCCCCTTTCCCCAAGAACTTCGAGACACCTAAATTCGACAAATACAAGGGAAAGGGAGACCCTAGGGTCCACCTCAGGGAGTTCTACATAGCTTGCCTAGAAGTCTCTAATAATGACACCTATCTAATGAGAGTATTCCCATGAAGCCTTGGTGGTCAACCCGCTGAATGGTTCGCACATCTCCCCCCCAGCATTAGGACTTTCCCTAAGCTTGCGGACAAGTTTGTGAACCATTTCTCCTACAATTTTGAACATGAAATATCCGTGACTGACCTTTGCAACACCAAACAAAAGCATGGAAAAGCCTTCGCTTCCTTCTTGCAAAGGTGGAGAGGCTTAGCAAGCAAACTCCCATGGCCCATTCCTGAAAAACAACTCGTCACCATGTTCGTGGCCAACCTCAATCAGGAATTAGGGTTTCATTTACAAATACTTTGTAGATCTACCTTTGAAGAGGTCATCGACAAAGGCACTACCATCGAACGAGCCCTCATTGCCAAGGGCTCCATCAAACTGTACGACCCAAAATCTAACAACAACAACTACTACTACTACAAATCCAATAACAACACCCCCAATAGCAACAACAACGCAAATGCACAATCAAATGACAAATCACGTTATTGGGGGAAGAACAAGAACAATCTAAATGATGGTGTAATGGATGTGAAGGCTGTCCAACATATACAAAACCAAACACTTGCGCATACGTATGCAACAAATGTAAATAACCCAAGAGGGCCAAATAAACCACGCAAACCTCGCCGACCATTCACACCATTAGCAGAACCCATCGAGGACATCCTCGATAGATGTCTCAAACAAGGTGTCGTCACACTCTCGCTTGTTCGCCCACGTCAAGATAATGAACTAAAAGCTGCGTGGTACAATGAGAATGACTACTGCGACTACCACCACGTTGCGGGACATAAAATAGCTGACTGCATGCAATTGAAACATTGTATCCAAGACCTTATTGAACAAAACCTAGTCAGCCTCGATCACGGCACCCACCCATCACCAAACACCAACCTAGGAGCTTACAAGGATCCTCTACCTAACCATAATAAAGCTTCATCATCCAACCAAGCATACATTGTCACCCCACCACCCGCGTCCTACGACTCTATCGTAGGATGTATAGAAGCATCATCCCATCATGTCAACACAGTCACTATTCGGGCACAAGCACCTGATTGTGCTATTACAACTCACCGTGGCCATGTATCCATCTGCACAGCCCCTCCCACTGAATAAACACTTGCGTCCACATCAACTCCCTTACCACCACGTCCAACTGCACATCCATCACCTACCCACCAGTATAACCTCCTAGAACACCTAGGCAAGACACCTGCACAAATCTCCATCCTCGAGTTGCTCCGCACATCTCCCCTTCATAAGGACGTCCTCGATCAAGCGCTCTTGCAAACACAAGTCCCTACTGACTTAAATGTAACTCAATTCCAAGCCATGGTAGGACACATCACCTCACCCCATCATCTCACCTTCTCAGAAAAGGACCTACCCACCTTTGATCACGTACATAACAATGCCCTGCACATCGAAGTCCGCATCCACAAGCACAACATTAAAAGAGTCTTAATAGATGGTGGTTCTGGCCTCAACATATGCACTCTAAAACTGTTAAAACACTTGGGGTACTCCAATGTGGTTGTCGACACCAGTGAGTGCATTACGATCAAAGGCTATGATGATACTGAATGGCTCTCTGAAGGTACTATCAAGCTTCCCATACAAGTGGGACCAAAAATCCTTGAAACAAAATGTTAGGTTCTGGATCTTGACCTTCCCTATAACATCCTTCTCGGTAGACCATGGATTCGCTCCATGCAATCCATCCCATCCACCTTCCATCAATGCATCAAATTCCCTCACAACGGCACAGAAGTCACAGTCTATGCCAACCCTCGCCCCTTCCAATATTGCAGTTTTCTGGAAGGCCACAACCAAACATTCTGCCCATATAATAAAGCCACTGCCGTAGCCAAACCAACAACATCAAACTCATATATCGACCCCGCAAGCATCGCTTCCACTTCATCCCAAGCAACTCCACCACCCAAGGTCCAGATCAAGCTATCCGACATGGGATGTGGGGAATATGACCTACATGGTACTTTTTGTGTGGGTACATTACCTAATCCTAAGACATTCGGCATCCCAACAACAGAGATAGCCAATACAGTCATTATCAAGTGCAAACCCTCGCCCACCTTTGAGAAGAAGCATCTCCTGGATTAGGATGTACTTGAAAATATCTCATCTTGGCTTTACAAGGATGAAGAACTTGAGCAAGAGGCCCCCACAATCCCCACAGAAATATACGACAAAGGTTCTAAAATTGTCAAGAGCATGGGCTATAAAGGACAAGGCGGTATAGGCCTTCATGAACAAGGGAATGTAGAACCACTGCAAGCAACAAGAAACCCCTATACTCAAGGGTTAGGGTATGGTCAACCACAATGCATCCTTAATACCGATGAATGTATCTTAACCGAGGTTGCTGCAGTCTCTCTAGACGTCGACAATGTTAACAAAACGGGCCTTCAAGACTCCTTTAGTGATTTTGCTGACTTTTCAACTCATCCATTTACACCATCTACTCAGTCACCACTATCCCCTTGACATCCAATGACCTACCATTAGTCTACCCCGACCTCATTGACTGGGACCAACGAGGACCTCCTATCTTCGATGTCGCACCCAATGATGAAGCTATTGCCGAAATGATGGGGGTAAGAGATCACTTCCCTTTGGGAGATCATCGAGCAGGATACATAATGGAACTCAATCCGGATGCCTATTTCGGGGAGGCAACCCCTGCTTCTAGTCACAAAAACACAAAAAGAAAAAATGGATCTAATGGTGAAAACCATTCCACGGCAGTATCAGATCCCAAAATAGTAAAAATAAAAGACGTATCTCCTGGTGAAAACCTCCACGGGGCACCAAGAGATGGAAGCATGGGCCTCCCTGAGATAGATAAAGTCTATCCAGACAGATCACCCATCTTGGTCGAACTAGCTCAGGAAATGAACCTTGGAACAGAAGAAGATCCAAAAATCACATACAGAGTAGAATCTCTTAGCATACAGGAACAGGAGAATTTCTTGTCCTTCTTCACATGTAGAAATTGCAACTTTGCATGGACCTACGCAGATATGCTAGGGCTAGATCCCGCGTTGGTGGTGCATCACCTTGCAGTACGCCCTGACGCAAAACCAATCAAACAGAAGCTCCAAAAAATGAATCCTTAGGTTGCTCTCCTCGTTAAAGCAGAGCTCAAGAAATTACTGGATGTTGGGTTCATTCGCCCAATCGATTATCCTGAATGGTTTTCAAATCTTGTGCCAGTTGCTAAACCAGATGGCTGAATCTGTTGTTGTACCGATTTCAGGGATCTCAACAAGGCCTGCCCCAAAGATGACTTCCCACTACCAAACATCGACATGATAGTGGATCTCATAGCAGGATATGAAATGTTATCCCTCATGGATGGTTTCTCAGGATACAATCAGATAAAAATTACCAAAGAGGATTAGCACAAAACGGCCTTCATATGCCCATGGGGAATATATTGCTGGGTGGTAATGCCATTCGGCCTAAAAAATGTAGGAGTCACCTATCAAAGAGCCATGACCGTCATCTTCCATGACCTCTTCCACCACGTCATGGAAGACTATGTGGATGATTTGCTAGGGAAATTAAAGACCAGAGAAGAACACTTAGATGTGCTGGCCAAAATCTTCGATAGGTTGGAGCAATACAATGTCCATTTAAATCCAAAGAAATGCATCTTCGGTGTCACCTCAGGCAAACTTCTAGGATACATAGTTTCGAGAAGAGGAATCGAAGTTGATCCTGCAAAGGTCAAGGCCATCACCGAGATGCCGCCTCCAAAAACACTGAAACAGCTGTGAAGCCTATAGGGAAAACTCTAATCTATCCGTCAATTCATTGCCCAACTCGCGGATAAGTGTCAACCCTTCTAGCATCTGCTCCAAAAAGACATAGCTTTCATCTGGAACACTCAGTGTCAGAGTGCCTTCGATTAGCTAAAAGAATATCTAGCTAATCCCCCTATTCTAACTCCACCAAGACAAGGAGAGCCCCTCCTCTTGTATATCTCCGCGACAGACATAGCAATCGGGGCTTTGTTAGCACAACATGATGAGCATGGGAAGGAAAGAGCCATCTACTACATCAGCTGCACCTTGATCTCCTATGAGCTTAACTACACACAAATTGGACAAGCATGTCTAGCCCTCGTCTTTACGTCACAAAAGTTAAGACATTATATGCTCAATCACAAGACCAAGCTCATTGCTAAGATCGACCCACTGAAGTATTTGCTAAATAGAGTGGCTCTCACTGGCAGAATGGCAAAATGGGTCATGATTCTATCTAAATTTGACATTGAATACACAGAGAGAAAGGCCATTAAAGGACAAGTCATAACAGATCAGCTGGCTGAAGCACCTATCCCTGCAGAGCATCCTACTATTGTAGACTATCCAGACGAGGCCATCCTGACAATCACACCAGCCACAGACACATGGAAGATGTATTTTGATGGATCATACACCCACAGAGGCTCGGGGGCAGGCGTCTTGTTTGTTACCCCTCAAGGCGGCACGATTCCTAAATCATTCAAAATCACATTTCCATGCACTAACAATGTAGCTGAGTATGAGGCTCTCATCACAGGTCTCCACATGGCCATCCAATGGAAAATTGAAAAGCTAACTGTGTATGGCGACTCCCAACTGGTCATTAGGTAGGTCAATAATGAATACAAGACCAAAGATGACAAACTCTTGCCCTACAAGAAGATGGTTGATGATTTCAAGGACTACTTCCACGACATCCACTTTGAGCAAATTCCAAGGCTCAACAATAAAGCAGCATATGCCATGGCTACCATAGGATCTCTGGTTGATATGAAAATGGATAGCAAGAAATATGAATTCCTGATAGAAGAGCTCCCCATCCCCGCATATGACGTTCCTTAATCTGAACTAGTGTGCGAAGTCACTGGTCCTCTATCCCCATGGTATCAGGAAACATACCTTTACCTTCATGACAATATCCTTCCCCTAACCTATCCACTTCCCAGCGAAAATCATTCATCCGTCGAGCCTCTCATTTCATTCTTGTCGGTGACACACTATACAAAAGGAGTCTTGACGGCACGCTTCTCTGATGTTTAGACTCTAGGGAAGCTGAAGTAGCCTTGGAAGAGGTACACGCAGGTATCTATGGGGTGCATTCCAGTGGACCTACCCTATCTAAAAAGATCCTCCGAACTGGATACTACTAGCCAACCATGGACTGCGATGCCCACAGGTTTATCAAGACATGCCTCCTATGCCAACAGCACGGCGATCTCATCCATGCACCAGAACAGGAGTTACAACCAATTGCAACGCCATGGCCTTTCTCACAGTGGGGACTCGACCTCATAGGAAAAATACATCCTCCATCCTCAAATGGCGATAAGTTCATAATCACCACTACCGAATACTTCACAAAGTGGGTGGAAGCAATGCCACTCACCTTCACCACAGGTATCCAAATCTCCAAATTCATCCTCCACTATATCATCTGCCGATATGGTATCCCCCATTCCATTGTCACCGACAATGGAAGGCCCTTCAAAAACTAAGAAGTTTGCACTTTGTGCGAAAAGTTTGACATCAAACACCGCTTCTCCACACCGTATTACCCTCAAGGCAACGGTCAAGTAGAGGCTTCTAACAAAACCATCCTCTGCATCTTAAAAAAGACAATTAATGAAGCTGGCCGTGATTGGCACCTCCAACTCAACCCCACCCTATGGGCCTACCATACAAGCATCCGCACTCCTATAGGAGCCACCCCATTCTCACTAGTATTTGGATCTGAAGCCATTTTACCTATAGAGGTCGAGCTCCCATCTCTCCGAGTGTCCTTGTAAAACATTATCTCTGATGAGGATTACCGTGTCGCAAGGTTGCATCAACTAGAACTACTGGATGAGAAATGCTTGAATGCATTCAATCACTTACAGGCATGCCAAAACCACCTTAGACGAAGCTACAACAAAAAGATTAGAACTAGAAAATTTGAGGTAGGTGACCTTGTCCTAATGGAAAATTAGAAGAACCTGCAAGAGCGTCCGAAGCAAGGAAAGTTTGAACCCAATTGGCTAGGACCTTATGTCATCACGGCTGATTATGGGTCAGGAGCCTATCAGCTTGCAACATCTAAGGGGCAACCTCTAGATGAGCCAATGAATATCCTGCATCTCAAGAAATTCTATGCATAACCCATCTGTTACCCCAAGTCAAAAAATCAAAAAAATCAAAAAATTAAAAACACCAAAAAAAATTAGAAAATCAAGAAAAAATCAGAGTGCAATAAAAACTTCCAATGGTGAAAATCACTTCGGTGACACCTTGGATAAGTACCATGGTGAAAACCTGTTCCAGGTGCCATGCGTAGTGGCCGGTTCTACCATCTAATAAGTCCTCTTCTCGTCACACCACTCCATATTTCACACATCCCATGGATTGAAATTCTGAAACATCAAGTCCTATCGCCTGACCCATCCTATTCCATCCCAAGGCCAACCCATGGAACGAGGATCCTTGTAAGCTCCCTTTGTACATTGCAAAATCAAAAAATCCAAAAACATCGCAAAATCAAAAAAATAAAAAAACATCGCAAACTCAAAAAATACAAAAAACAATACAAAATACAGAAAATCCAAACAAACACATCTCATCATCAAACACACAACAATCTTCATCACATCAAGCCCATTGCAAACCATTCCCACATCATCAAGTCTTGCCAGAACTACATATTAATTTCGCCCGCATCTTCAAAATACCTTGATCCCATGGACACAGGGTATGTAGGCAGTCTAGAATACGAAGGATGTTTCCAGTAGTCACGTATCTAAGATGCACCCATCCACCCCGTTGGATGGTACCCCATTTACTGAGCTTTCTGGATCTCACAAAGGACACACAAGCTATGTATACACTCTAAACAGGTTCCCCAACGCAAAAATCATCAATCAACATACCAACCATAATCCTACACATGGCCAGACTATTCCTTTGCCCATCTTCCCACAGTGCTCTAATCAACACCAATGGATCTGCGTCCTAGGATATATCTTTCCTACAATGGACAAAAATCCATCATTTTATCATCACGTCTCTTGGCAAGAGCACACAAAGGCTATTTGTATCTTTTCATTGGTTTTTTTTGCTTATTGATTTTTATCTTTTTGTCTGGCTCTACGTCATTTCCAAAGCTACCTTGATCTCATTATATCATGGTATGTAGCAGATAGCACCTGGAGTAGACATCGTCATTGTTTCTGCATGCTGTGCTTGTGGGTTGGTTTCATTACTCCAAGAATAGTATTCATATCTTAAAGTCTGGGTCGGTTCTAGCATGATGTGTCCTATTTGCATATACAGGCATTAAAACCTTTTATGCATTATTCTCACCCATCGCTATGAGTCCCCTTCCTCGACTAGACAAGATTATACTACCTTGGGCATGCATGAAATCAACCTATTGTTTGTGGGTCTAGTCCATGCAATTGTAGGGTATACATCATCACCTAGGTCATTTCATACCTTTGTGAATTGTATCCTACATTGCTACATTAAACTAAGAAATGCTCTCAAGTAATCTTGTGCAACTACTGTTACTAGCTCAAAATCATCATCCTAATCACTCAGTCAACTATCCCATCTTGACCTGGATTTAATAATCATTTTCCCCCATCTCCCACCAACCAACCCTTCACTAATCCCATTCCCCCACCGCATTTCCACTCAACACATCCTGAACCGAAATAAATCTCCCCTCAATTGACGTGGTGTCTTCTGAGCTAACAACCCCCCCGTCTCTAGACACTCACAGAAAAGCTTAGTGCAATAATCTTTGTGTCTACTACCATCCCTTGTAAGAATCTCTAGCCGTGATTAAAAGAGACTTCCCTCCATAAATACACCCTTTTCTCCTATAACAATGCCTATTAAAATTCCAAGAAGGCATGCAAAGTGGATGGAGATGATGGTCATAAAGACCACTCTAAAAACTGGTTAAAAATCTCCTCCATACTCTCCAAAATAGTTATGGAGTAAAGAAGTCGAGCAACCATAAAAGAGGTTTGCATTAAGTTGAAATCTTTACCACGTATCCTTTAAACTCAACATCTACATAGTATGAGTTTAAACTTTAGACCATATATATATAACAACATAATATTTGAGTATACAACGTATACTCACATTGTTCTAGCATTCGAAAAGATACGAGAATGGAGTTGAGGTATTCTCCCCCTCTCTATGTTGTGTAAACACCAATATAGACTAAAAGACAAGATAGAATCCCAATCAAGATTTTTTTTCTGATAACAAAATAATTTATCTACTATCGACCATTTCTTGTCGATAGTGACATACTAACTTGACTTAGTTTTTGACAATACCTATGCTTAATTGATCTTGTCGACAAATCAACAATTGTCAAGTCGAAACCAACTTAGATTAATTGGTCAAACACAACTTACCGAACTTGATGAGGGTTCACTAAACTATGAAAGAACAAAACTTATATAACAACAATAGGTTCTTATCCATACATCTATTCTCTTCTCTCTGATGATGCTCTCCCTCTCTTTTCTTAGAGGGTGGAAAACATGTTACCTGATTACAACTTGCATTCACCAAACTAAGATTAGTGTATCATTAGTCAATCCATAAACCTTATGAATAAATAATCATGAGATCATATAATCACATGTCTAATTCTAAACATATAAAAATAAACTCATTATATAATTGATTTTTCCTCACATTTTCGCTAACGTCAAATTATTAAATCATTCATAATTATCATGCCCACATTTTCCATATGGTCACGACACACAACACACGTGTCATGTCCACATTTATCATGTGTTCATGACATGAAATATCAAAAAAAAATTACGCATCCCTAGAAACCCCCTCACAACGTGCTTGGTGGCAATACACATAAGGCGTAAACATGTTAATCAAATTCAAGGTACTACGATCACATGCGCGATCCCCTGCGTGATGATAGCTAACTAAGGGGGTCAATGCGACACGGGAAGTGTCACCATTAGGGTTAGGATTGATTGATCAAAACCCTAAGTTTTCCTAAGTGAATGACGGGATCTCGACACGAGTCAAAATCAAAACCCTAATTCTATTGCATTAAAAGATTAAATAACAAGTCAATCAAAACAGCTAGTTTGCAGAAACATTAAAATACCACTCAATAAAAGGATTAAATTACTAAGAAAATTAACCCTAATTCCTGAGAAAATCTGACAGCATAACGCCTCTAGGATGTGTATAGGAATTATTCTAATTAAGAAAGTTCTAACCAAAGGTTCACTAAGCTCACTAAAATTGATTAATTAAAATAATTACACTAGGGAGAAATAATTACCGCACTAGGGTTCTCTAATTAATTAATTAGATTTAAATATTTAAATTAATAACCTACTTCGATAAAAATCCTAACATACAACTAAATCAATTAAATCGACTTTGTTAAAATACTATAGCAATAATATTTCACTTGTTACTTAATTTAAAATTAAGGTCCCCAATATAAAACAAATAAGATCCATTATAATGTCCTATAAATAATAGAATGTTTTCCCAAGTCTAATAATTCACTAAACTAAAACCTAACTCTTGATTAAATAAAATAACAACATTAACATAATACACCCCAAAATAAAATTAAAATAACTTACCTAAGAAAATAAAGTGCACCCATCTCCACAAATAAAATAAAATTAAAATGAATTCACAACTCAACAAAAGAATTGATTTAAAATCCTAAATAAAAGAAAGGAAAATAAATTCCCTCACAAGTAAAACAAATTTTAAAATCCAAAAAAAAAAAACCCTAAATGGTTGCACAATAAAAAATAATATCCTTATGAAAAAGAACCCTAACCCTAACTTGTTTTCTCTCTCTTTTTCTTTTCTCCATTTTATTTTCTCATTTCTTTATTGTTCTCTCTTCTTGTGTTGCAGGTCAAAATGGGCAACCATGGAGGAAGTTTCCATGGAGGTATATACATTGTATATACACATATAAGAAAACTCTTTTTTTAGCATATATATATATATACTGGTAATAAACCAGAGATAAATTTTACTTCTGCAACCAAAAGGATTAATATATATATATATATATATATATATATATATATATATATATATATATATATATATATATATATATATATATATATATATATATATATAAACAATAATGCAGGTTACAGTGCCAAAGTGGGCCGAATGGTCACCCTATATATATATTAACAATAATGCAGGTTACAATGCCAAAGTCGGCCGAATGGTCAAATAAGGGCGGTGGACAGGGTTAAGAGGAGATGCGTCAGAGATCTCACAGTTCGCAAGTTAAATGTGGGACGGCCGCAAAATGGCCGCCATATTTTTTTCAGGTTTTACCCCTTTTTTTTTACGCTGTAAAAAATGTTTTGAAAATAGTAAGAGGGGGGGCAGTGGGGAGCGAACTCCCCACCCATCCCCCACCGCAAGGTGGGAGATGGGTGGGGGGTTCATTCCTCCCCCCTCGCCCCCTAATGACATTCTTTGATCTTTCTACCCAATTTATTGAAAATGCATCAAACAATTCAATTGTATCCCACACAACATGCCTATACTGTTTTAATCTTTTATTTTTTGAAGCATACTTATCTCTCACCTAGGAGACAATTAACTCTAAATCTACAAACACTTTTAGCATCTTAATCCCATGCTTCAAGGCAACATTCAATCCCAATAGCAGAGCTTCATATTCTGCAATATTATTTGTGCAGGCAAACTTTAACAGGAAAGAAAATTTCAAAAGCTTACCTGTTGGAGACAAAAACACAATTCTAGCACCAGAACCCTCCTTTGAACAAGCTCCATCAAAATACATAGTCTAGAGACCCTGCTAGTCAAGTTCATGAATGCAAAAATCTTTCTCTTTATCTCCTTGATCATCTGAAACAACTTTGAAATTCTCACAATCAGTATCCACAAAACAGATATGCTCTTTTGAATCTTGATCTTCAACTGTTTCAGGTGACCTCTCTTCTCTGACTAGTTTGACATCTCTACCGTTCATTAGAATCATGGCATATGACAAATCTAATTGCATACTTCCTCCAATTAATGTTGCCCATCTTCTTAACAACAGCATACCATAAGTTGTGGCTTTATGTCAACTACTGTTATGTTCATTCTATAAGTCTTTTCTGGGTATGATGCTAGCATAAAATCCACGTCCTTCATGATTCCTATGACTGGTACCTCCCTAGCATCCATTGCATAGCATTTTCCCCATGCCTTATCTATTTTTAGTCCAGCTTGTTGCATGATAGCTAGAGGCATAATATTTGTTGATGCTCTTGAGTCAAGCATACAATTCTTAATTACTTTTCCATTGATAACAAGGGAGACATAAAATGGTTCAACCTGTGAAGGGCATTTTGTCATTGTCACTCCCAGGTAGACTTCAGGAACTTCATCTTCATCAATACACAAGGCTTATTTCTTACCCTGGGTTTCAACATTCTGCTCAGCCTGACAAGCTACTCCTAAAATTAAGGATAATGCTTTATTCCTGAATTCTTCAACTTTCTTCATCTCCATCAATGGAACAGAGACCTTTACTTGGGATAAAACTTGAGCTATGTCAAAAGGAGCATAATTTTGTATAACAATTGTAGCTTTAGCCATGGTCTTATTCTTATCCTGAGCTGATCCAGTTTTACTTTTAATGACTTTCTGACTGTCATCCATAACTTGAGAATTCTTATTTTGATCCTCATTTTAGGGAACCTCATTTTTTGACCTTTGAGAATCATGACTTGGTTTTTGCTTAGAATTTTTTTTATTATTATTGCATTTCATCTTGTGTGATTCAACTCCTTTATGATTATGCGTTGGCTAACTCACAAAGGTGTCTTCTAGTTGACGTGGATCACTTACCTAAGCCTTACCTCTAAGGTTATAATTGCTCTTGACCTGAGCCACTGCTGCAGCTGTGAGAGCTCTAATCTCTTCATCAGAAGGCCTTCTCAAGTTATTTAGAAAGATATGTGAGTCTTGAGCATATGCATAATTATCTTCATCATCTTCATCACAGGAAATCTTCTGGCAGATATGAGTCTCATAACTCGTGCTTTCATCAGCTTCATAAGAAAAATGCTCCCCATTTGTGGATAGCATATTGACATTATCATCCTGCATGTAATGTGGCTCATTACATTCATCACAAGAAACAACATTATTATACAAAGATTGAGCAATCATACATTGTGATTGTGAGTGAGGCATTTGACATATTATGCACCATGGAGCATCATCAACAATATTAACAGCTTTCTTCAAAGGATCAGGAATCTCCTTAACATTTTGAGTTCTTTGATTAGTGTTACTATTTGAGAGAACTGGTTTAACATTATGCCAATTAGTGTTATATGGCATATCATGCAATGATGGTCTCTTTTCTTGTCTTTGGTAGACCTGCCTTTCAGGACCTATCCCTTTTTTATTCTTAGCAAGTCTGTAACTTAGGTCCTTAACAAAAATTTTCAACTTATCTAATTTTTCTTCAGAAGTAGATGCATTACCTTGAGCATTCTAATACTTATTTGGATTTTGCAGAATCTTTACATCATCCCTTCTATTTGTTTTACCAGATGCTTTCCTATTATTTTCAATGTTAGTTGCAATTCTAAAAGCATCCCTGAGGCTAGCAGGACCCTTATCTCTTAATCCATAAGTTGTTTTAGCATCAAAAGCATTTATATATAGTACAATACGCATTGGTTCATTAAGCCTCATATGCAATGGTAATTTGTTCAACACTCTAGTGAATCTAGCATTAAAATCTGCAATAGGCTCATTTGACCCCTTAGTAGTATTGGTGAATTCATTTATGAAAAAGCTTGGATCAATCTTATCACCATACTGTTCTTTAAAAATCCTTCTAAAGTCATCCCATGATGAGATACTCTAGTCAGGTAGAGTTTTATACCACTCTCTAGCTTCATCAACTAAGGACTGCATAAACAATTTCATAAACACATCTTCATGTTTGACATCAAAGTTATCCATAACATTCTGAAAGGCCTTCAAATGATCTTCCCCTGACATAGTATTGTTTCCTGAAAACTTTGGTATCTGAAGCCTTACATGTTTATCAATGGGGTTAGGGTAACCAAGAATACCATTAAATACTAACTGCCTGAATCTATCCAACTGCATAGGCTGCCTACCAAACTAATTGACATTTGCATACCTATTTACATTCTGATTTCTTACATTGTTCAACTGTACCCTAACATTAATTGTATTTTGTCTCTGACCATTTTGTTGATTCTGAGCTTCATTTCTTTGTTGGTTTCTCAACACATTTGCATTATCAAGGCTGGGGACTGAATCATGTTGAGCAATTCTCAGAGCTTGCACCTTTTGTCTTATATCATCTCTAATCTTCAAATCTTGTAAAGATTCTAATTCAACTCTTAGGCTTTTCATTTCTTCAACTAATTATTCATCTTTGGAAATAGAAGAGGATGGTCCCTTTCCATATTAGTCAGCATCATCATCCCTTGGGGACTCAGTCTCTTCAAATCTATCAAGGGGGTCTAAGAAAGGGCATTCCTGAAACATGTCTGATCTCATTCTCAAATTAACACCTTATTGTTTTTCATATACATCTTGGATTTCAGCTTCTGTGTTTGAAAAATAAGGTGTTGTCCGCTCTGAAGATCCTGGATTATCTTGGGTACTATTATTGTTTCTAGGGCTGAGAGAACCCTCTTGACCAGCTTGAACAGTCCCTTTCTTCCTATACATCATTTCTTTGGGTAATTCTTAAAACAAAGGATTACGCAGGGATCTTCTCCCTTGCATACAAATTTTACTTTACCATTTGGGAGATTTGTTCGGAGTCGCCACCTACAACTAGGAATTAGTTTCACTTTTGAAACAAGGTTCTTACACTCAACTCCCCAGTGGAGTCACCAAATCTGTTGGAGTTTTTCCCAAACTGGATGCTTCTTCCCAGTTATCCCTACAAGGTAGCTATCATTGATCAACAAGATTTCTGGGCTAGGGGTCAACAGTATAAGAGATAAACTCTATAAATATCTCCTCTTCTTCTTTGGGCTCTGCAAAACCAAGGGGGTATTCCCTATTCAACATTCATCAGATATGCATAAGAACTTATTGGGATGTTGACACAAAGCAGATAAATCCTCCTTTACGTAGACCAAAACTGTGAAATAAGTGCAAAGGGGATAGCTTTGGGCCTATGCTTAGTTGTGAATCAGAGGATTTTGGTCCTAAAACTACTTCTAATATCTTAAAGGTTTGTATTTGAAATTTTGAATTAGTTTTTGTATTTGGATGCAAGACTAGGACCTTGGGTTGTAACCTCAATACATAACCAGATTGGTGCCTATCCAGGGCTCGGAGTCAATAGACATATATATGTGAATGTTTACCATAGACTTAAAATAGTAATCAGATTTCAAGGGGGTTTTGTAGTGTCTGCCTTATAGATACTACCCAAGATTAAGTATTCAGTTATCTCTGCTTACAAACATCCTTACTGCAACATGTTCCTCCCAACACTCAACCCTAAACATTTAATCTACTCCTTGAGAAGAAGTAAAAGATCAAGCATTCAAAATAGCAAGCCCATATCCTAGAATCTTATACACCCCTTAGCTATTTAGATTCAGAAAAAGAACACATTCAACTTGCAGACAAATAACAAAATACATGCAATGAAGCATTACTCATTTAAATCAACATGAAACTGATGAATTCTATGTATAAAACATTCAACATATAACTCATAAACTCACAAGGCACCCAAAACAGAGCCACCAACTAGATTGTATCTTATTACAACACCAAAATTTGTCTAGTTTTCAACAACCCTAAAAAATGAGTAACACAATCCTCTTATACAACCAGGATGTGTACTCAACAATTAATTACATGGTCATTCAAAATTTATCAGAAATACTACACCATGGAATGGTGCCCAAAACAATCAATGCAGCAGGTAGAAGAAAAGGCTGGGAGTGGTTGAACTCGAGACCTACACCGCCGCCTGGGGATTTTCTTCTTCAATCAGGTAGTTGGCTCGTCTATGTCTTCGACCATACTTCTGTAACATCTGCCATTAATGGCATACCAACTCACGGCCTTAGGAATGCAGCAGATTGTGTGTCTTGCAATTTTCCCACCTGGAAACAACTGCATATACAAAGAAAACCCTCTGTTTAAACAGAACCGTCGATTCACTTCTATCCGCCAAGATCTACAGCCTCAATTTGAACAGGCAAGCTACTAGCCAATGAAATCATGCCATGCAGGTGTTTCTTGTTCCTTTGACTTTTCATGGCATGGAGATACATTCTCACTTTTCCACCCATTTGCTTTCAAAACCTTTGCATATGCAAATGCAAATACATACAAATGCTTTGGACACGTGGTGACTCCTAGTTTGCTCTCCATTGCTATGCATTTATCTCTCCATCAGCCATCAGAATGAGCATGGATGAAGTCACCGATGGGTGAAGTCTTACCGATGAGCCACTGCATCTTTCTTTGCATCTACGGTTAAAATGAGACTGCATGTATGTTCAATCACATACATACAATGATGCGGACCCCAAATATTCATGAAACAACTTGAATTCACCATCGGGTTCCGCCTTGTATGTTTCCTTTGTATATCACTTTATACATTGCATACATACAATACGCAATATACAAGCCGTGGACCTTAGCCACTTATCAATCGGATTGAAAAAACTTTCAAATCCGGCTTGTATCTCTCTCATTGTATCTTTTCATTGTATATCGTATATACAACACACATGCATACAAGCTGCGGAATTCAACTTGAAATATGCCAAAACACATTTTCCTTCATGTCCAGGCTTTGCATCTATTTGCTTGCACATTTCATTTGTATATCGCACATACAATGCGCTATATACAACCCGTGGACCCCAAATTTTATTTGCTGCATTTGATTTCTCCTTCGGGTCCAGGTTGTATGTTTTTCCTTTGTATATCAGCTTGTATGTGCAAACATACAATGCAGATATACAACTGGTGGGCCCCAGGCTTTGTACATGACCCTTTGCACATTGTCTTGTATATTTGAACATACAAACCCACTTGCACATACCTGCGGACTTGACCGCCACTTTAGCCCGATTTGAAACTTCATTGAGATCCACATTGCATCTTGCCCATTGTATATTTAAATATACAACACAACATACAAACCTTTTGATACAACTGTAGAATCTGTGATGGAATATTCCAGGAATGTACCCCAACACCACATACAAACCCGAAACACATACAACAGTGGACCCCACCACTTGGTTATTTGACTTGGATGTATCTTTGCTTCCTCATCAGCCTGTCAGAAAAACTTTTAGCTTGATTGCCGATGAGACTTGTCATGCTGATAGAACCTTTGGATGTTTTGCTTGTATGTGCATCGGCCATCAGGGAAATATTTTACTTGGCTACCGATGCACATAATCACATCGATATGACATTGGTGACGAGAAAAAAGGGGGTTTACACTATGAAATGGGGCCAGTCATTCTATGAACACAAAGGCATAGCTTATAACTTGAACAACTAGGAACCTGCCATAGGAGGTCAACTCAAAATTAAAAGATAAAGCGCAAGACCTTATGACTTAGAATTTTCAAGGTTTGAATGAAAAAACCTGCAAATGTTCAAGCTTAAAACCCTAACCCTAAGTGGGCACCAACCTTGGAATGAGGTGTGGATAAGGTTGAGTGTTTGACCCAACCTTCCACTCCTCCCAAACTTATTTTCGTCCCTTCACTTTAGGGTGAAGTTTAAGTGACCATATGGGAGTTATCCTAGGGTTAGACAAGCTCAAATGGTCCCTAGACCCTAGGGGTACAACCTAAGGTCACTTTTAACCTATTTTGAGCACCTTAGGGTGTATAAAATCACACAAAAAGGGGTCACAAAAATTAAAACAAAAATAAAGTCAAATAAACATTACACATTCACAACACTATAAAAAAATCAACTGAAAAAGGGTAGATCTAGCCTGCAAGACACCATACACAAACATTACAAAAATTCATCATGCATTTACATAGTTGATTTTGGTTCCTCTTGGAACTAGATCGGTTCAACACAAGATTTCACAAAATGTGTGGGATGATGTCTGATTTTCCATGGCTTGGGAAAACCACCTGCGCACTTAAACAAAAGATTAATCCAACATGTATATCATAACCGAAGCAAGGAAAAGCATACACTCACACCATCGTATAATCAATTACAACATCATAAAAAAAATCAAATCATAATTAGATTCATTGAATATCTATAATCCATCTCAAGATAAAAATTGCATATTAAATCTATAACATAATCTCACAACTAGTATCTCTAATAGAATCATAATGCATATCACATGTCTAATCATCATCAGTGAATAAAAATCAAGATCTAGTCTCATCAAAACATACTAAGCATAGCTGACCAAAATAAAGAAGTATAGTCTAGAAGGTCTACATATCGGGATCAACAGTCCCCAAATGTATAAAATGTCACCAACAGTAATATGAAATGAGAAAAAATAAGGGAAGGAAATAATAGGCCTCACATCTTCCCTTCCTAAGACTATATTTCCTCTTAGAAGTCATCAAAGAGGTGAGGATAAAGTGTCCTCAATCTAGCTGCATCCTACCATGTCACCGTGACCTCATCATACTTGTCCCACTGAACCCTAACTTGGTCTAGCTCTTGACCTCAAAGGCCCAGCGTTTGACAAGCCAATATGAGAATTGGCTCCAAAGCCAACTGTTCATCTGCCTCTACCTGTAGAACACTCTAATTCAATACATCTATTAAATCAGATATGTAACACCACAAAATAGATACATGAAATACATCGTGGATGCGCGATAGGCTAGGTGGCAAGGCTAGATGATAGGCTACGGGTCCTATCCACTCCAAGATCTCAAAAGGCCCAAAAAAATGTGGTGCGAGCTTAGAGCCCTTTCCATAACAGATTGGACTCTTGTGTGGCCACACTCTCAAGAATACTCTGTCACCGATTGAGAAGCTCTGATCTGATCTCTTAGCATTGGCATACTTCTTCTGTCGATCCTGTGCCTCCTTTAGTCTCTGTCTAATCAAGGTCACCTACTGCTCCATATCCTGTACCAATTTTGGCCCTATAGAAACCCTGTCCTCTATCCAGTCCCTTCTCAACGGTGTCCTGCAAGGTCTGCTGTACAAGGTCTGAAAAGGAGGCATACCCAATGAACTGTGATGCCCATTATTGTAGGCAAGCTCAACTAGATATAGATACTCCTCCCATCTAGACTGGTGATCGATAAAATACATATGGAACATATCCTCTAGAACCTGATTCACCCTCTCCATCTAACCATTTGTCTCCGGGTGATAAGCTGAATTAAAGTTGAGCTGCGTGCCTGACGTCTACTGTAATGCCCTCCAAAAGATAGATGTGAACACTGAGTCTCTATCAGAAATGATGCGGCTAGGTACCCCATGTAGTCTAACAATCTCATCTAAGAATACTCTCGCCATTGATGGTGCATTGTACGTCATGCCTACAGGTGATAAATGCGCCACTTTAGTCAACTTGTCAACCGTCACCATGGCAACGAGATGACATTGGAAGACCAACAATGAAATCCATAGAAATGGTGTCCCATTTCCACTCAAGTATCTCATGAGGGTATAAAAGCCCTGCCGGATGCTGATGCTTGCCCTTGACCCTCTGGCACTCAAGGCAACGAGCAACAAACTCTACAATATCTTGTCTCATACCTGCCCAATGGTACAACTGTCACAAGTCAGCATGCATATTCTTCACCCCTGGGTGTGCTGCATAAAGTACTCTATGAGCCTCTGAAAGAACTACTGCATGAAGGTCGCCTACATGGGGTACATAGATGCACTATCGCTATCTAAGTAGCCCATCTACCTCGAGGGAATATCCTACAAACTTTCCCACAAGGGACCTCTATGACTAGATCTCCTACTGCACCTCAAGAAACCACTCATCCTTAAACAGATGTTGTATGATGCGCCCTCTCAAATCCACACTCAAGGTCAAGGTCAAGATCTTGTGGTGCCTTCGACTCAATGAGTCAGCAATCACGTTCTCCTTCTCTTTGATGTAGTGGACATCAAAGTCGTACTCGCAAAGAAACTCCATCCAATGCCATTGGTGGGAGTTCAAATTCAGTTGCGTGAATATGTACTAAAGACTATGATGATCAGAATGAAGCTCAAAACGATAACCCAAAAGAAAGTGTCTCCAAAGAACAAAAGCATGAACCACTGTTGCGAGCTCTAAATCATGAGTGGGGTAGTTCAGCTAATGGGACTTGAGCTTTCGTGACTCATACACGATCTCTCTACCACCCTGCATAAGCACGGCTCCCAAACCCTCTAGTGATGCATCAGTACAAAACATGAAATCCTCTGCAAGATCAGGAACCGTTAAGATGGGAGCACTGGTAAGACACTCCTTGAGGACCCCGAAGGCCCTCTCATACTGCTCAGTCCATGTGAAGCTCTTCCCTTTCCGTTGAAGGGAAGTGATGGGGTACACTATCCTAGAGAAGCCCTCTACGAATTTGTAGTAGTACCTGGCTAACCCCATGGAACTCCTGACCTCTGTCACACTGGTGGGTGCTAGCCAATCCCTGATAGCCCTGATCTTCGATGGATATATGGAGATACTATCACCAGATAAGATGTGCCCCAAATATTGCACCTCAAATTTGAAAAAGGCACACTTAGCCAAGTTGCCAAAAAGTTGTTGCTCTCTCAAGCACTGCAAAACTTGATGTAAGTGCTCCTCATGCTCCTCCTCAGTTTGCGAATAGATCAATATATCATCAAAAAAAATGATCATGAACTGATCCAAGTACGAAATACCCCGTTCATGAGACTCATGAACACTATAGGAGCATTTGTCAAGCTGAAGGGTACCACAGTGAACTCATAGTGGCCATAATGAGTCCAGAAAGTGGTCTTATGGATGTCTCCCTCTGTGATGTGCAACTGATGATAACCAGACTTTAGGGCTATCTTAGAGACCACTCTAGCTCCCTGTATCTAATTGAAAAGATCATCAATCATAGGCAGAGGATAATGGTTCTTCACCATCACCTTATTAAGCTACCTATAATCCATGCACATAGAAAGAGACCCATCCTTCTTCTTTACAAAGATGACTGGTGCACCCTACAGTGAAACGCTAGGTCGAATGTGCCCCTTATCAAGTAACTCCTCTAACTATAACTTGAGCTCATGTGTGGTCATCCTGTAGGGTGCATGAGACACTGGCTCAACACCTGGCTCTAGAACAATGTAGAAGTCTACCTCTCTGCGAGGTGGCATACCTGGTAACTCTGGTGGAAAGACATTGGCAAACTCCCTCAAGATAGGATGGTCATCTAATGACGCCTCTGGCTCATCCTCTGATCTATCACTAACCATAATGGAAAACAATTGACACCCCTTTCACCTACAGTGCTTAAGTTGTTGAGCGGATATCATACAAACTGTCGTGGGTTTCTAAATTCCCACTACCTCAATTATCATGCCATGAACATCTACGCAACTAATCACCTTTTAGTGACAATCTAGCTTGGCTCTATGAGCTGCAAGCCAATCCATGCCTAAAACTACACCATAAGATCCTAAGGGCATAACCCTAAATTTGCATACTGTAGTGAAGGCCCCTAAAGATATCTCACACTCCTAAACCAAAGCATCTACTAACATCTTGGCCCTAGTGGCCAACTCAACCTCCCACCTATCACCCTGCCTAGGGGCCACCAGCCTGCAATGCTCCACTAACGATGGAGATATAAATGAATCAGTAGCGCTAGAGTCAAATAAAATAGCAATGGGGACATCCCCAATCATAGCTGCTATCTCGATCACTGAGGCCTAAAAGTTGGCCTGGCAGTTATTAACTGTTGCAAACATACAGTGGGACTTACCCACATCTCCTATTGTCTACTCTGATCCTCCTGCATGAGGCTATCCCCCTGCCATAAAGCCCTGAGGGCACCCTCTGGATAAATGTCATGCCCCACCACAAACATAGCATGGGCCCCGAGCCTGTACCTATCTAGTTTGTGTCCTACTACTCTGTTGTTGTCCAGTCTGACCCGTGGACCCCTAAGAACCTCTGTATGACTGCTATGATCTAGTAGGTCTCGTAGGTGGTCCCTGCTATCGCTGATCCCTACGCAGGGCCTGCTACTGCCAACCGCGATTATGTCCTCCTTGTGCCCTCTATTGGGGCTTGGACCTCTACTGATACTGCTGCTGTTGTGGAGGCCTAGGAGGTAACAGTGCAAAACTAAATCCCCCTCTCTGTGGTGGTGGTGGTGGTTGACTAAAATTATGTTGCTGCTACTGCTAACCATGATCCTAAAACTGGGGACGTGAACCCTGACCTCATCACTGAATCTCCTCTGTGATGTATGCCTTCTTAGCAGCCTCACTGATGGTCTGGGGGTCTGCCATGCATACTAGTCCTGATATCCCCTAATTCAAACCTCTGATAAATTTGTGAACCAAAATTTTTGTATCATGGAGATACTCTGCATAACGTGACAGCTCAATGAACCTACTCTCATATTGTGCTACAGTAGATCCTCGCTGCTACAAGTCATGGAACTCACCAATCTGACGCTACCTGTAGTGATTTGACAAATAACATGCATTAAAGCACTCAATGAAAGTGTCCCATGAAAGAGTATCTAAAGATAGGTGATGCTTGTACTCCTTAGTGTGCCACCATGTCGCCACTGCGTCTCTCAAAAGGTGAACTACCACACATGCCTTTGTGTTTCCCTTGTAAGGACACAACACAAAGCACCTATCTAAACAGATAAGCTAAGCCTCAACCTCGACTCCCTCTGTGGTCCCTGCGAAGGTGGGTAGATTCAGCCTAAGTAAATCTCTGATGGGGTCTCGTCGGTCTATGTGTCCTCTAATAGGCTCATCCACACCATAATCAAAAGGCCTATGATAAACCTGCTCTATCCTCACAACCTGCTCTCGCCTTGCATGATACAGAGGGCTCCTACTATGAGCTCTATAAGCTGAACTGACCTCCTCTACTATGGTGACATGTATCTCTACATAAGGCTCTACACGTGGTGCCACTTGCGGCTCAGCACGAGGCTCTACACGTGGCTCTACACGTGACTCAGCATGTGGCTCCTCACGTGGCTCCTCTCGCAGATCAATGTGGGGATCAACATGCGGCTTGATACACGACTCTACTGCGGCCAGTGGTAACCTCTCTAACAGTGTTTGTAATGCCTGTAAGATCTGTGGTCTGATATTAGGTTCAGGGGGTGCCTGTGGTGCCGGCGGTCTATGACCCTCAGCTGATGAGTCACTATGTACCTCCATGGACGCAGTGGCGCATGAATGCGCTTGCCTCATCCTGGGTGGCATCCTACAAGAACAAGGTATTCATGAATCAGATGAATTTGTAGAATAACAATGTGCGCAAACAAGTCCAGTGTTTAAACTTGGGCTCTGATACCAAATGTCATGCCCACATTTCCCATGCGGTCACGACACGCAACACACGTGTCATGTCCACATTTATCATGTGGTCATGACACGAAATATCAAAAATTTTTCATGTCTAGAAACCCCCTCGCACACATCAGCGCGCTTGGTGGCAATACACATAAGGCGTAAACATGTCAATCAAATTTAAGGTACTACGATCACATGCGTGATCCCCTGCGTGATGATAGCTGACTAAGGGGGTCAATGCAATGCGGGAAGCGTCACCATTAGGGTTAGGATCAATTGATCAAAACCCTAATTTTTCCTAAGTGAGTGACGGGATCTCGACATGAATTGAAATCAAAACCCTAATTCTATTGTATTAAAAGATTAAATAACAATTTAATCAAAACAACTAGTTTGCAGAAACATTAAAATACCACTCAACAAAAGGATTAAATTGCTAAGAAAATTAACCCTAATTCCTGGGAAAATCTGACAGCATAACACCTCTAGGGCGTGTATATGAATTATTCTAATCAAGAAAGTTCTAACCAAAGGTTCACTAAGCTCACTAAAATTGATTAATTAAAATAATTACACTGGGGAGAAATAATTGCCACACTAGGGTTCTCCAATTAATTAACTAGATTTAAATATTTAAATTAATAACTACTTCGATACAAATCCTAACATACAATTAAATCAATTAAATCGACCTTGTTAAAATACTATAGCAATAATAATTCACTTGTTACTTAATTTAAAATTAAGGTCCCCAATATAAAACAAATAAGATCCATTATAATGTCCTATAAATAATAGAATGTTTTCCCAAGTCTAATAATTCACTAAACTAAAACCTAACCCTTGATTAAATTAAATAACAACATTAACATAATACACCCCAAAATAAAATTAAAATAACTTACCTAAGAAAATAAAGTGCACCCATCTCCACAAATAAAATAAAATTAAAATGAATTCCCAACTCAATAAAAGAACTAATTTAAAATCCTAAATAAAAGAAAGGAAAATAAATTCCCTCACAAGTAAAACAAATTTTAAAATCTAAAAAAACTTAAATGGTTGCACAATAAAAAAAATAATATCTTTATGAAAAAGAACCCTAACCCTAACTTGTTTTCTCTCTTTTTTTCTTTTTTCCATTTTGTTTTCTTATTTCTTTG
Source organism: Cunninghamia lanceolata (assembly GCA_027924645.1). Classification (NCBI taxonomy): domain Eukaryota; kingdom Viridiplantae; phylum Streptophyta; class Pinopsida; order Cupressales; family Cupressaceae; genus Cunninghamia; species Cunninghamia lanceolata. Next base: position 21,497,427 of record BSBN01001965.1, read on the forward strand.
TTGTTCTCTCTTCTTGTGTTGCAGGTCAAAAATGGGCATCCATGGAGGAAGTTTTCATAGAGGTATATACATTGTATATACACGTGTATGAAAGCTCTTTTTCTTTAGCATATATATATATATGGGAGATAAATTTTACTTTTGCAGGATTAACGTATATGTGTGTATATATATATATATATATATATATTAACAATAATGCAGGTTACAGTGCCAAAGGGGGTCGAACAACCGAATAAGGGCGGTAGACAGGGTTAAAAGGAGCCACGTCAAAGATCTCACAGTTCGTAAGTTAAATGTGGGATCGGCCACCATATTTTTTTTAGGTTTTACCCCTTCTCTTTTATGCCATAAAAAATGTTTTGAAAATAGTAAGAGGGGGGGGCGATGGGGAGCGAACTCCCCACCCATTCCCCACCGCAAGGTGGGAGATGGGTGGGTGGTTTGTCCCCCCCTCATTTCCATCAAAGAAACACAGACAAAAAAAAAATAGGAGGGTTGGGGGCGTCGGCCCCCAACACAGATCTAACACTCCATTTTTTTTGTTTATCAGTCGGCCTACTAAACAACAATGAAATATATAAAAAATGTTTATATACATATATGGGATGTTTACTTAGTCTGCTCACAACCAATAAACATTGTATATATATCAGCGAATAAGGTATTATATATATATATATATACACACAGACAGTCCTTTTCCCAGTCTTTCTAAATTTTACAGCAAATGTCAGAAATGTATAAATATTTATGCAACTATATATATATAATTTCCTCAATCATATAGAATATCTCCTTTTGCAAAAAGTAAACTTTTACTTAAATCAAATGAAAATATATTTATTTAATTGCATATATATATATGATTAAATATATACATTTATGAAAATATAAACCTTAATGTAACAACAACTAAAAATTTCTTTCTTTTTTTTGTAAACAAATTTTAAACAACAACTATCATTTTTTAAAAAAGCTTTACATAAGTAACCAACCACTAGTTTTCCTCAGCAATAATCTTTGGCAGCATTATAAAAATTTTCTTTTTTTGTACAACTCTATATTTGGATAGCAACATAAAAGATACATATTTTTTTTTGAAAACAAATCAGCAACATCCTCACAACCATAAAATAAAAACCAACAACTTACATTTATTTTTACAACCTCAATAAGATGGAAAATGACATAAAAATTTATTTATACAAAACATCATAGAGAGAGTATTTTCTCTTCTTCCTTTGAAACAACTATACAAAGGCTAATCTTGGCCAATACAACAATGAAGATAAACTAAAACATTTCCTTCAAGCTCCAGAGCCAACAATATACCTACAAGAACCAAACAAGGGAGGGAAACAAGCCATGCAATACCGCTCTCCTCCCTACCATAGACTCACTAATGAGTCACCCCCGAGCTTGGAGGTCATCCACACATAAGGTTTTCTTCATACCACAACACAACAATAAACCAACCAACAAAACAAGAAGAACACCCATGGTTTAACACATCACAAAACTCATAAAAATGAGTTTGAAGGGGTAGGGGATTGGAAATCACTCACTCAAGAGGCGACTCCAATATCTCAAAATAAATTCAACACAAACAAGGCCTCAAGCCCAAGTATTTATACCAAGAATCACATATATTTCTCCATGGCTCTCAAGCCATACAAATTGCTCATACTCATAATCTTGCCCTCAAGGCCAAAATACCAACACTAGGAGGTGACCTCGAGGAGGTTCACTCCTACCCCACCCCACACATATTGGGCATTTTCTCCAAATGGAGAGGCTCTTAAAAACACCCTAAAAACCCCGCAACATCAAGAACAAAATACTCACAAGCAAATACACAAGTAAATTAAATACATAAGGAAAGGCATCAAGCCTTGAATCCTACCTTAATAAGACCAACAATGGTAGGTAGTTGAAGTAGAGCCCTTCCAACTCCTTCTCCAAGTCCTTCTCCAAATGTACCTCCAAAAATCCCTCTAACTCTCTCCCCAAATTCAAAATAAAATAAAAAATGTAATGAAATCAATAACCCTCTCCCTCTCTTCAAGAGGGATTAAAACAGGCTCTCTTCATGAGCCTCACATCCACTTGCAAGCTTCATGGAATGTGGGGGTGACACACGTCACCCTCCCATTCCACCAAGTCTTGCCCCCTCCACTTGTGCTCTCTCATACATGTGTAAGAGTAAGGTGGAGCCCAAAAAGGATGAGGGCACCACAAGTGTCCCAATCCTATCCTCTCATGAAAGCCCGCAAAACCCCAAGGTACTCTCACCAATGTGAGAGAGCCTTGGAGTTGGGTCCTCCACAATTAGGGGTCTTGAAGACTCCCCAAGCCTTCAGTGCAAGGTGCCCCAATGCTTGGAATGAGGTGTGGATAAGGTTGAGTGTTTGACCCAACCTTCCACTCCTCCCCAAACTTCCATTTTCGTAACTTCACTTCAGGGTGAAGTTTAAGTGACCATATGGGAGTTATCCTAAGGTTAGACAAGCTCAAATGGTCCCTAGACCCTAGGGGTACAGCCCAGGGTCACTTTTAACCCATTTTGAGCACCTTAGCGTGTATAAAATCATATAAAAAGAGGTAACAAAAATTAAAACAAAAATAAAGTTAAGTAAACATTACACATTCACAACACTATAAAAAAATGAACTGAAAAAGGGTAGACCTAGCCCACAAGGCACAAGATTTCAACTCCTCTTGGAACCAGATCGGTTCAACACGAGATTTCCAAAATGTGTGGGATGATCTCTGATTTTTTGTGGCTTGGGAAAATCACCTGCGCACTTAAACATAAGATTAATCCAACATGTATATCATAGCTGAAGAAAGGAAAAGCATACACTCACACCATCGCATAATCAATTACAACATCCTAAAAAAGTCACAACATAATTAGATTCATAATTTGCATATCTATAATCCATCTCAAGATAAAAATCGCATATTAAATCTATAACATAATCTCACAACTAGTATCTCTAATAGAATCAGAATGCATATCACATGTCTAATCATCATCAGTGAATAAAAATCAAGATCTAGTCTCATCAAAACATACTAAGCATAGCTAACCAAAATAAAGAAGGTCTACATATCGAGATCAATAGTCCCCGAATGTATAAAATGTCACCAACAGTAATATGAAATAAGCAAAAATAAGGGAGTGAAATAATAGGCCTCACAATAATCAACTACTAATTACATGCAAGTAAAAAGTAAAACATAGTCAAAATTTGGGGTGTGATATATCTCCCGTCAGAAGATTCATCATCCTCAATGATCTAATGTATCCAAACTAATTAAATAAAGTTTTTGTTCAACTCCAAAAAGCATAAAACAAATGAGGAAATCTCTGAAAAAAATCATGGTAATCTTCCCATGTGGCACTATCCTTTGCATACTGGTCCCATTGGACCTTGCATTGAGTAACTTGTCTATTACATAAGAGGAGCTTGCAAACTTCGAGCACTTTGAGAGGCTTGATCATGACCACTCCTAGGTCCTGTACCTATAAAGCATTCCAATAAAGAATATGATTATCACCTGTTATATACTTTTTCAAATATGAAGCATGAAAAACATTATGCATTTTGGTAAGAGTTGGTGGTAGAGAGACTTTGTAGGCAACTAGATTGATTTTTTTGAGAACTTTGAAGGGTCTTACATATTGAGGAGCTAGTTTGGAACACTTTCCAAACTTTATGGAACTCTTTTGAGGCTTGACCCTCAAAAGAACTTTTTCTCCAACTGAGACTTGTCTTGGTGTACACTTGGCATCAGCGTAACTTTTATATCTATCATTTGATTCCGCTAATCAATTTTTGATCAGCTTGATTTGTTCTTCCATTTCTGATAACATTTTCAGACCAATGCTAATCCTATCTTCTAACTTATCTCAGCTTATATGAGTTTGACATTTTCTTCCGTACAATGCTTCAAATGGAGCCATCTTGATAGAATAATTGGAGGAATTGTTATAAGCAAACTCCACAAGCAGTAGATACTCTTCCCACTTGTATTGCTGATCCATGCAATACATTGGAAACAAATCTTCAAGAACTTGATTTACCCTTTCAGTCTAACCATCTGTCTCAGAGTGATAAGTCAAGCTTATATTGAGTTGAGTTCCTAGCACTGAGAACAAAGTTTTCCAAGATCTTGATGTCATGCACGTGTCTCTATCTGAGATAATCTTCTCAAGAACTCCATGCAACCTAAACACTTCTTGCAAAAATTTGCAAGCTAAAACTGGTGCTCCATCTGTTAGATTCCCAAGTATAAAGTGAGCTACCTTGGTGAGTTTTTCCACCACCACTAAAATAGCATCATGTGTATTTCGAGACATTGGAAGGCCTTGCACAAAGTCCATACTAAGGGTAAGTGCAAAAAGTTGGGGGGCCAAAAAGTGGCCAAATTTTTTTCAAAAAAAATTAATACATAACGCACTTGCATTATGGTTTGGTAGTGATGAGCCTAAGGCTCAGAAAAACCAAACCTTAACGTGAGCACGTTATGACTAATTATATATATATAAAAGAGCATTTTTTCTCATTTCATTTCTTTATTTTCCTCTACACCCGCAGCCTGCAAACCCTAAGAAGCGCGCTCGCATTTTTGAAGACTTGATTCAACACCAAAATCTTACCGATTCATCGCCAAAATGCCACCACGACATCGAGCAAGCCAAAGGAGTGAGTTTTATTTATTTATTTGTTTGAATTTGTTTTTAACTAGGTAGGTTTGAGTTGATTTTTGATTTAAATTTCCTTAATTGTCAGGAAATATTAATGCACCTCCTCCTCAAAATCCACAAAATCCTAAAGAGGAAATACCTGCCGAAGAACAACCCAAACAACAAACTCCTTCATCCATTCCTCGACATGCCCCTGGAACACAAGAAAATATAATGGGGCAAATTGAAAATAATAAAAAAGAAATTGAAGACATAATTGCAAGGTTGAAAGATCCTTCCACTTCAACCTTGCATAGGTCCATTCTTGCTCAATCTCTTGAATCTATGTTATCAAATGTAGATTCAATTAACAAGCAAATATCTAGTTGGTCGGATAAGAGGAGAGAGTTTAGAGAGTATTATGCAGACAAGATATCATACAAAGATGTGAAAAAATTACAAATTACAAAATTAGACTTGTGTTCCATTTTCACAAACCCAGAAACAAATCAACCTCCACCCATTACATGCAAGAGGTTCCCTATCCATTGGTGCAACAACCAAGTGATAAGGGACAATTTTGGGTAGAGGTGGTGGATGGTTTTTTACCATTCTCCATGCAATAATAATGAGGTCCCGTAATACTTTTTGAGGAAACTCTACTGCAAGTTTGTCCTCAATAAAGTGCCAAACTATTTTGATATGCGAGACTTCCAGGGTAGAGGTGGGGGGTCAGCACAAGATAGACCAAGGGCACGTGTTGACCCATAACAGCTAGTGAGACAAGTAATCAACAGACCAGCCCATGAGCATATTTTTATCCCATCCATTGTGAAGGAGAGTGTTGAGGTTGATACACTTCAGTCCATTAGTGCCTTGACCCAAAACATCATAGAGCATGCTAGTCCTGCAACACAATGTGGGTTGGGAGATAGTGCGAGGAGTAGGTTCCCACCCCATGCTTGTCAGACTTGCGGGTCAGCCTGTGGTTATGACCCTATGTATAGTTAGGACGCAGGTGCATAGGTTACATCTGCAGCTGAGCAGATGGTGATGACAGATACCCTCCTAAGTGAGACTTTCTGCCTTGATACTCAGGTAAATATTAGCAAGTTTATTGAATTTAATTTATTAAATTTTATTTTTGAAATGCAATATTAACTAATTTAGTTTGATGATTTTAATGAATTTTAGGGTCATAGCGTTGATGTAGTTTTCAGTGGTTCTCCACCTGCATATTACACTACATCAACTACTATTAGGGTATGTAACTAGTAAACAATTATAAATATTACATGTGAATAGCATCGTTATATGAATGGTATTCTAATATCTAATTTTAGATGTTGAATAGGTTAATATTAGAGATTTCATGGCAACACTTGCCAGCAGTGATGGACTTCAAAGCTTCACGGAGGTAATAAAATAAATAGTTTAATGAATGAATTGTACTTACTAGATTTTTGTATGTGACTTGTGTGCTTTATTGTGTGTACTTCCATGTTTAGGTGAATGTGTGTGTATGTTAGGAGCCATGATTTGCATCACTATTATAGTTTTTGTAATTGAATAATGTTGTTTCATTTCTAGATGATGCAGGCTGCAGAGACACCTCCCGATGTTCATAGGGCAATGGAGCATGGTGTGACCTCTGTGATTCATAGCTCCATGCCATTGACATGGGTATGAGGTAGATTAGTAAATTTCAATTTACATTCATTTTTATAGTTGTTTATTTTGAAAAATCAAAAGATTATTGATTTGAAGTTTAATTTCTATCTGGATGGTTTCTATAGGACATGACATCACCACCGCCTATTCCTGCTACTAAGGCAAGTGAGGAGACAGATTATATGGTAGCGATAAGTGATTATTTTGTTAAATGTTTCATTTTTTATAACATGTAATTTCTATATATTAATGTCTATACTTTTTATTGTAACAACTAAAGATGTAGGAAGAACTAAATAGGAGGAGCAGCCCTCGGATTCGTAGTAGACCACCCACATACACATCTCCATCCCCTAGAAGATCAAAGGCTGCCCATGATCTATTCTCTTCACCAGCCAGAGGGGAATGACTTTTTATTGTGTTCCTTTGTTGTATGCCTATATGGCATTTGTGGACATATATTTTGTATTGCATATAGTTGACATTGTATGCCTATATGGCATTCTTGGAAGCCTATATGGCTAATAAGTATATATGTTATACTTATATTGACAGATATTGATGTATGCCTATATGGATATTTGGTTAATATAAATCTTTTTTATTGATGGCGTCCATACTTGCATTATAAATCCACGTTTGAATGGATATTTGTAGATGGCTACTTTAAATATTTAAAATCCAATTGTATTACATAGGATGTTTGTTGTTCCAATAAGCTAGCTATTGTTATTCAAGTATCACCTAAACCTCATTTTGAAACTAAAAGATAAAAGTTGTATTTAAAATAAAAATGAATCATCATGTTGAACAAAAAATATTCATATTATTTATGAGTTGCTCAATTGAAAATATTCAAATGAGTATGTTGATCTATATTCTTTATGAGTTGGTCAATTGAAAATATTTCGTAATTTCTTATTGTTATACCATATTGGGATGTAAAGAGTATGTTTGTTGTTTTGAATAAGATAGTCAAAATCATATGCTTATGAGCACCTGATGACCATTGTGGTTATTAAATGTAATTCCTCTTGCATATAAGGAGAGGTTATGAGATTACATTGAGTCTTACCTAATTTTAGTATGCAACATAACATTGGGGCTATAAGCTTCCATAAGTCATCAATAATCAAGGTTCAAGGTTGTCATTGAAGTCAAAGGGGCAAGGTTGTTTGTCATTGATGTCCAGGTTGATGCCATGATGTTGATAAGGTGATACAGTGATTCAAGGTAGGTGATGGTCATGAGGTGAATGATATTGTGAATATGGTTTTCATGATAAGGTCTCTCAATTAATGTTGATGCTGCACAAGACAAACATGGTTCATATGATGCAAGGTTCGTGTTCATGGTGGATGTAGTTTTGTTCATGCAAGGTTTTGTTGTGAATATGGTTTTCATGATAAGGTCTATCTTGAAAGGTTGATATGATGCAAGGTTCATATTCATGGTGGATGTGGTTTTGTTCTTGCAATAAGAAGTTAGAGAAGACACAAGATTTCATAATCATAATCTTATTAATAGTTAGAGTTTGCATATTGGGCATTAAACCCTAAAAAGAATCTACTTTTCTTAAGACTTTAAAACCCTCAATTGCTTGTCGTGTGTAAAGTGCACTTTTGTTTTAATTTAATATTGACTTATAATCAGAAGTTACTATCACTTAAATCAACCTACGAAAGGGTCTTTAAGTCATTAGTTCACTAGCCCTTCAACCTAACTCAAATGACATCTTTGGTAAACTCTCATAAGCTCGAGTGCCATATCATAATCGAAGGTCATATTTAATTGATATGAGGGTGGGAAAAAGGATTGGAAGGTCAGTATTTAAAAGGAATTTGGAATACAAACAATCATCTCTATGCGGTTGAATTTGATGGGTATGCCTTTATAAAGGGCTAAAAGATAGCTTTATGTAGGATATCATGGTATTTATAGTGTTTGAAGATTGAAGACTAGTTAGTGTTTGTAGCTCAGACTATTTCAGCATGTTTGGGTGCGAAACAAGACTATGCCTAGCCTAAACGTACCCATCTAGATGTGTTGGAATTGTCGGTTTGGCCGCATGAAGAGAACAAAAGTTACACCCCTTTGCAACTTTAGACTACCTCCTTTTGATGATTTTTGTGGCAGTAGAAAAACTTTCACCATGGGCAAATGCCTCAAAGATATAAAAACTAAGAGAGGTTATTGTTGAGGGACCCTACGTGATCGCATTGCGTCAGACATAATGTATCTAAGTGACATGGTTTCTAAGTAACAATTCATCAAAGATTGCTACCTTTTTGCACTTTGGACTCTTCAAGGATATCGTCGATACAATGTAGCTCGGACTGTTTTGACATGTTTGGGTGTAAAATAGGACCATGCCTAGCTTAAATGTACCCATCTAGATGCGTTGGAATTGTCAGTTTGGCTACACGAGGAGAAGAACAAAAGTTACACCCCTTTGCAACTTTACATTGCCTCCTTCTGACAATTTTTGGGGTAGCAGAAAACCTTTCACCACGGGCAAACACCTCAGAGATATAGAAAAAGGTTATTGTAGAGGGACCCTGCATGATCGCTTTGACTTAGACAGAATGTATCTAAGTGACAGGATTTCTGAATAACAACTCATCAAAGATTGCTACCTTTTGCACTTTGGACTCTTTAGGGATATCGTCGGTACAATGTAGCTCAGACTGTTTCGGCATGTTTGGGTGCAAAACAGGACCATACCTAGCCTAAACATACCCATCCAAATGCGTTAGAACTGTCATTTTGGCCACACGAGGAGAAGAACAAAAGTTACACCCCTTTGCAACTTTACACTACCTCCTTCTGATGATTTTTGGGGTAGCAAAAAAAATTTCACCACAGGCAAACGCCTTAGAGATATAAAAAACTAGGAGAGGTTATTGTAGAGGGACCCTACATGATCGCTTTGCCTTAGACAGGATGTATCTAAGTGACATGGTTTATGAATATAGCTTGTCAAAGATTGTTGCCTTTTTACACTTTGGACTCTTCAAGGATATCGCCAGTACAATGTAGCTCGAACTGTTTCGGCATGTTTGTGGGTGCAAAATAGAACCATGCCTATCCTAAAAGTACCCATCTAGATGCATTGGAACTGTTAGTTTGGCCAGACGAGGAGAAGAACAAAAGTTACACCCCTTTGCAACTTTACACTGTCTCCTTCTGACGATTTTTGGGGCAGCAGAAAACCTTTCACCATGGGAAAATGCCTCAGAGATATTAAAAAATGGGAGAGGTTATTATATAGGGACTCTACATGATCGTATTGACTTAGAAGAAATGTTTCTAAGTGACACAATTTTTGAGTAACATGTCATCAAAGATTGCTACCTTTTTGCACTTTGGACTCTTCAGGGATATTGTCGGTACAATGTAGCTCAGACTGTTTCAACATGTTTGAGTGAAAAACAGGACCATGCATAGCATAAATGTAGTCATCTAGATGTGTTGGAATAGTCATTTTGGTCACATCAGGAGTAGGACGAAAGTTACACCCCTTTGCAACTTTACATTACCTCCTGACGATTTTTAGGGCAGTAGAAAATCTTTCACCACGGACAAACACCTCAGAGATATAAAAAATTGAGAGAGGTTATTGTAGAGGGACTCTACATGATCGTGTTGCCTTAGACAGAATGTTTCTAAGTGACACGATTTTTGAGTACCATCTCGTCAAAGATTGCTACCTTTTTGCACTTTGGACTCTTCAGGGATATCGTTGGTGCAATGTAGCTCAGACTGTTTCGACATGTTTGGGTGAAAAATAAGACCATGCCTAGTGTAAATGTACCCATCCAGACATGCTGGAATAGTTAATTTGGTCGCATCAGGAGCATGACACCAAAAATTCAAAAGTTGCTTTGTGAACTTGACAACATTGACACTTTTTTGCAACAGGACTCAAAGACTCAAACTGACCCTAAATGACTCAAAGTGATTTAAAAACAAATGAATTGGTCTTAGAAGACCTTATTACATACAATTGACTCAATCAAAATAAATTTTTATTTTTTGACCCCTCTTGGAGGCATGACAACCTAGCTGCCCCTGCACCATTAGTGCAACTGAAGTCGATAAAGTTTTCCTATTAAGAAAAAGAGCTTCCCTTAGCTTCAAGAAATATAAATATTCTATACTGACAAAGCCAACCACATGAAGGTGGAAGCTCATGTGGCCTCACCTAAGACCTAAGAGACACATCTAGTCTAGTAGACGCAGGACACCTAAGACACCTGTTTTCTAGTCTCTATCTACCTAGTTGACATATCGTATATACCTAAGACACAATTAGAGACACCTATTATCTAGTTAAAAACCAAGGTACCTAGAGACACCTAGATTTTATACATTATTCTCAAGATCAACTTCATCCAACACTTAGGTCTAACCCCATGAAGCATAACATGATGATGTAAAAATGTGTGTATGTGTAAAAATGTAGTAGGAAATAAAAAAAGACAAACCTTACAAATTAATGTGCATACTTACAACTTAATGTAACATGACTTTACAAAATCAATGTGAATACTTACAAATTAATCCAATGAACCATCTGGGTCTTCTCTACTCTTTATTGTGTCAAGTATTGCTTCATGGTCAGACTCATGCACCTTCCACAAGCTTTTGTTTAAAGGTCTACCCCGATACTGTATCAAATGAACATTAGATGCCATGACAAGGTTCGAGTAATGAAGAATCTTCTGATGCATGTCAAAGTCCTGAAATAGCCAAACATTAACACTCTTATGTGGGTACCTTCTAAGCCATGTTCCAGTAATAACCATTGAGCCTGTAGGGTATTCGATGTTTTCTCCATTTGTAACTGGGGCCTCCAATTTCTTTTTGGCCTCAACATGACATAAGTAATAATCTGTTCCCTCTTCATTATCTTCCTCTACAATAACTGCATATATGTGCCCTACATTGATATGTGAGGCAAATTAGATGAAATTAGTCAACATTACAAAAACACTACAAAGTAAGATGATATTAGGAATTTCAAAAACTATGCAAATAGATATATTACCTAGTTGAACTAGATTTGATATGTGGTCAAAGTCAACTGATGATTCCATCTATGTTAGTTCCAGTGCCGTTGGGAGTCGATACATGTCAAGTGGGCTAAGATAACTTAACTGCCATTCGTCAACCCACTCCTTTGACTCACACTCATCCTAGGCTTGAATTGTACAGGAAGAACAAAAGCATGACATCTTTCATGTATGGATACTCCATGAACCTACAATTGAGCTTCTGAAAGAGTGCATCTCACTTGATCCTGTCAGTGTAGAACAGTCCTCATATGGTGCAATGTTAGTATCATCTATCAACCAAAAAAATCTACGAACTGAAGACTTACCTTCATTACTTGGACCCATGGAAGCATTACACCACTCAACAATCAATTTTGCATCTGTTAACTTTACATTGTCTTTATACTTTAACTCTTCTCCTGCTATGGCTCTTTTGATACATGCTCCTGCACCATCATGCTCCCCCTTTCCATGCCTGGCCTCACAAAAGTTCCACATATGCTGAATACTTGTAAAATTATGCCTCCTACTCAACCAATAGAAATTCCATGAGTTCTTGAATTGTGACACACAGTTATCTAACCATATGATATGCTGACTGAACGATATGCCCCTTCTAGCCAAATCATTGTAGAACACCTGAAAGCAACCTTGTACGAACTCCATAGAATGCGTGAGATCATCACTGATATAGAAATTATACTCCCTTATAATCTTTCTATCATCCTTTGTATTATCATTCGCATGAATGAATGTGATGTGCAAAAATATAGAAACCTGTGTGGAGTTGTAATATTGTGATTGTACCTCACGCTGTGGCTGTAGACTGTAGTTCTCTACAAAGTCGATGACTGAAACAATGCTACCAACTGGAAATGTGTCCTTGTATAACTTGAATTGCAAGTCCAACCATCAAGCTCTATGGGCATGTCTTGTGTACTCATACACTATGCTGTCATGAAATATAGACATAAACTGATACACTAGAATCTTTTCAATAACCAATTCACACCTCTTTGCTTCTTCGCCATCTTCTGTATTGTATGCCACTATTTTATACTTGCCAAACTCTACTAGTTTGTTTCCAACTGCATGTGTTCTTTCCATATGTTCACATATTGGCAAATGTTGCAAGTCACCGCAATGATGACATGTGCCATCCAAGCAGAATTTCTTGTAGAATATTTGACCTTCCTCTCTTTCACATAAAATTCTTGATATGAAGTCTCTTAAAAATGTTGGTGGGGCACATATGGCACAACCCTGCAAAACATTGTTAGTATGCATATTTAAACATATAGACCTATAAACATCAAAATGGTTAGAAAATTCAATATGTAATCTACAACAACAAGTAGTGCGTGTGTGATTTATCTTGACATAGAAAGGTTTTAGCATTTCAAAATATCTTTGACAAATTGTAATTTGAGGATACTTCTCTAGAAATTTACCATAAAACTGTGTTTGAGTCTCATCCAAAAAATGCTTTAGATGTGGCTCACGATTTTGACTACCGATTCTCCTTCTTACCACATCCCTTTGATTCGGAGATACCCTTTTGTAATTCTTCCAAAAGTCTTTAATTAGTGATCTCAATGCTTCAACAATTGGTTTATCTTTTCGTGGTAGTCTCCCCAAGAATGCCCATAATTCATTGGCATTAGTGTCCTCAATTCTTTGGTGTCTTCCAACGACTCTTGATAAAGTTTTCCTATTAATTCTCAATTCTTGACTCGTCTTTTTAATGAGACAAGCTTTCCTTGTTTGACTACTTACTATAGTCAATGTAATCACACACCGTGTTGCATTACTATCTTTTGTGCGTGAGGTGTTACCCACACTCTCATACGCACTCATTAGATTCTTGACAATAGATTTTTCACTTGAAGCCTCTGATGTTCTCAACCCAAGAATTTTTATGATGGACCTATACTTTATACTTCACATCATTTCAACAAATAGTTGACATCTTGCAGTCTCATTTAACTTTTCAAAGAACAATCTCCAAATCTTATGAGCATATCTTCTACAAGTGCATTTTGGAATCTTACCTTCCATTGGCTGCAAAATATTCTTATCAATATCAATCAAATACTTTGGCTTTCTATGCAAAATTCTAGGTGGTGTTAAGTTAGGTAAATTCATCTCAACATTAGGAATTTCATCAATATTTAAATGAGATGGGCTAGATGGCATACCTTCGATCGAAGATGGAATAGATGACATACCTTGAGGTTGAGGTGAGAATGATGGCATACCTCTTTTATCACATGTGAGTGATGATGTACTATCAACTTGAGATGTGGTAGATGGTGTCCCTACAAGTTGACTTGTGGTAGAGGATGTGTCTCCAACTATGGTATTCAAATCTCTCATAGCACGAAGTTTTTGCATTCGTTCTCTTTGTGCCGCCAATACCATATCTCTTTGTGATGGTTGTGGTTCCTCTTCAATTGGCATGTCTTCATTTATCATGTCAAATTTCCTCTTCTCATGAAGTTCCCTCATAGCCACTACTTTCTTTGCATTCTTAGCTTCTATCTCTTCCTGTGTTAGTTTAATTCTTGATCGTTTCATCAGCATGATGGAGAATTTGTCTGTAGCATGATAAATAGACCAATATTAGTTCCTAAGAAATGAATCCATACAAATAACTAAAATATATGTCATTCAACCCTTCATAGTAAATGTACATACAATCATCATGTAAAAGAGTAAATGTCTCTCAACCAAAATAGGTACAAAGCATACAAAGCAAATTATTGCAGCCATGAAAAGAGTACATGGGACTTCATGCTTGAAAAGGTTGAGGCAAACCTAATTTGACATGTTTGTTGTTACTAGGGCTACTAGGATTTGGAATTGAGAAGGTGTCTTGTTGGTACTAGGGATACTATGATTTGGGTGGCTTTTGAAGGAATAGAGAACAATTGTTGTGTCATGTGCATGTACAAATCATCATGTATAGGTGCATAAGGAATGTCCCAGCCCAAGATATGTGCATACAAATCATCATGTCATGTGCATACTTGTATGATCTTGGCACCTATTCATTTGTATTTTAACTTGTTAATATGACAAGATAATGGTGGGATTGTATTTTTATTATGTTGTAAGGATTTATTCTTGTATAGTTTGACATTATGATATGTGAAGGTCTGTTTATTACACATAATTATTAAAGAGCCCAAGTGTAGAAAATATATATGGCATCATGTGAGATTGTAGGCTGCTTTCTTGATTGAGAATGTGTCTATTTTAAACATGTATGATAAAGCATGATAAAGTAATTCAAATAGAATTAAGGAAAATGTAAAGAACATGCATGTAAAGACTTGACATACCTAAAAAATGAAGATTCTAATGGAGAGAGTACCCAATTATGTAGTGTTTTTTCTTCTTGCGTCAAACTCCTCAACAATTTGAGTTTTTCACCACTTGCTTCCTTTTCAATGTTAAATTGAATAACGCTCAAATATAATTACTATTAACAATGCTATTAACCAATCTATAATGTTAAATTCCTAAAATTGAATCACAATTAACATTGCAAGACTACAAAAATTGAAACTTGAATAGATATATATCAAATTTGGTGTGAAAACTATGTTATTTCCTCCTCAAGTTGGCAAAGTAGAAAAGGTGGTGGAAAGATCATGCAAAGGTGGTAGAATGTGTAAAATGTGCATGTGAACTTCCCAACAGCATGAAAACACTTCTTTTTTTATCAAAGCACGCACATAATTAGCATGAAAACAAAGCATGTGGGCCTAGATCACGGGGGTCAACACTTTTTTACCATTTCTATAGCAGGATAAAACATGAGCGCGTTATAACGCGCTCGCGTTTTGTCCTGCTATAGATTGATCCATAAATATTTGTGCCTATCTCACCTTCGATAGCACCTTTACAATATCTCACCTCTAGTTCCATTAGCTCATGTTCTATATCTCAGTTATCTCTCCCCCTCACCTCTCTACCTCTCCCCTCTCTATGTCTCTCAGTCGCTCCTTGTCTACCTCAACCCTAAACCCTAAACCTTATCCCTAAACCCTAATCCCTCAACCCTCAACCCTAATCCCTCAACCCTCAACTCTAATCCCTCATCCCTAAACCCTAAATGCTATCCCTATTCCTAAACCCTCAACCCTATCCTGAAACCCTCAACCCTCAAACCTCAATGTACTCAACCCTCAACGTCAAACCTTAATCCCTCAACCCTTAACTCTAATCCCTCGACCCTCAACCCTATCCCTAAACCCTCAACCCTAAAACCTCAACCCTCAACACTCAATGTCAAACCCTAATCCCTCAACCCTTAACTCTAATCCCTCAACCCTAAACCCTATCCCTAAACCCTTAATGGGCTCGATACTATACCTTAAACCCTAATCCCTTATCCCTAAACCCTCCAACCCTATCCCTAATCCTTATACCCTTGACACTCTACTTTAACCCTAATCTCTCGACCCTCAACCCTATCCCTAAACCCTCAACCCTTGAACCTCAATGTACTCAACCCTCAATGTCAAACCCTAATCCTTCAACCCTTAACTCTGATCCCTCGACCCTCAACCCTATCCCTAAACCCTCAACCCTCAACACTCAACGTCAAACCCTAATCTCTCAACCCTTAACTCTAATCCCTCAACCCTAAACCCTATCCCTAAACCCTAAACACTATCCCTATTCCTAAACCCTCAATGGGCTCGCTACTATACCTTAAACCCTAATCCCTCATCCCAACCCTATCCCTAATCCTTATACCCTCGACACTCTACTTTAACCCTAATCCCTCAACCCTCAACCCTATCCCTAAACCCTTAACCCTTGAACCTCAACCCTCAACCCTCAACCCTCAACGTCAAACCCAAATCTGTCAACCCTTAACTCTAATCCCTTGACCCTCAACCCTATCCCTAAACCCTAAACCCTAAAGCCTCAACCCTCAACCCTCAATGTCAAATCCTAATCCCTCAACCCTTCACTCTAATCCCTCAACCCTCAACCCTAAACCTTATCCCTAAACCTTAATCCCTCAACCCTCAACCCTAATCCCTCAACCCTCAACTCTAATCCCTCATCCCTAAACCCTAAACGCTATCCCTATTCCTAAACCCTCAACGAGCTTGATACTATACCTTAAACCCTAATCCCTTATCCCTAATCCTTATACCCTTGACACTCTACTTTAACCGTAATCCCTCAACCCTATCCCCAAACCCTCAACCCTAGAACCTCAACCCTCAACACTCAACGTCAAACCCTAATCCCTCAACCCTTAACTATAATCCATTAACCCTAAACCCTCAACACTATACCTTAAACCCTAATCCGTCAACCCTAAACCCTATCCCTAAGCCCTAATCCATCAACCCTCAACCCTAATCCCTCATCCCTAAACCCTAAACACTATCCCTATTCCTAAACCCTCAACATGCTCGATACTATCCCTCAACCCTTAACCCTTAAAACTTGAACCCTAAAACCTATCTCTACACCCTCGACACTCGACACTATATCTTAAACCCTAATCCCTTAACTCTCATCCCTAAAGACTCAACCCTAAATCCTATCCCTAATCTCTCTACCCTCAACACTCTACTTTAACCCTAATCCCTTGACCGTCAACCCTATCCCTCAACCCTTAACCCTCAACCCTCAACCCTAAACATTAAACCCTAATTCATCAACCCTAAACCCTAATCCATCAAACCTAAACGCTATCCCTAAACCATCAACCCTCAACACTATACCTTAAACCCTAATCCCTATCCCTCAACCCTTAACCCTTAAAACTTAAACCCTATCCCTACACCCTCAACACTCGACACTATATCTTAAGCCTTAAACCCTCATCCTTAAAGCCTCAACCCTCAATCCTTAAACCTTCAACCCTAAACCTTATCCCTAATCCCTCTACCCTTGACACTCTAACCCTAATCTTGACATTAAACGCTAATCTGTCAACCCTAAACTCTAATCCATCAACCCTAAACCCTATCACTAAACCCTCAACCCTCAACACTATACCTTAAACCCTAATCGATCAACCCTAAAACCTAATCCCTCAATCCTCAACCCTAAACACTATCAATAAACCCTCAACCCTCGACACTATACCTTAAACCCTAATCCCTCAACCCTCAACCCTAATCCCTCATCCCTAAACCCTAAATGTTATCCCTATTCCTAAACCTTCAACCCTCGACACTATACCTTAAACCCTAATCCCTTATCCCTAAACCCTAAACCCTATCCCTCAACCCTTAACCCTTAAAACTTAAACCCTAAAACCTATTCATAAACCCTCGACACTCAACACTATATTTTAAACCCCAATCCCTTAACCCTTAGCCCTAAAGCCTCAACCCTCAATCATTAAACCTTCAACCCTAAACCCTATCCTTAATCCCTCTATCCTCAACACTCTACTTTAACCCTAATCCCATGACCATCAACTCTATCCCTAAATCCTCAACCCTCAACCCTCAACTCTCAACATTAAACCCTAATCCGTCAACCCTAAACCCTAATCCTGAACCCTCAACCCTCAACAATATTCCTTAAACCCTAATCCATCAACCCTAAACCATAATCCCTCAACCCTAAACCCTATCCCTAAACCCTCAACTCTCAACACTATTCCTTAAACCCTAATCCCTTAACTCTAAACCCTAATCCCTCAACCCTAAACCCTATCCTTAAACACTCAACCCTCAGCAAGTTATACCTTAAACCTTAATCCCTCAACCCTAATCCCTTGTCCCTAAACCCTAAATGCTATCCCTATTCCTAAACCCTCAACCCAAGACACTATACCTTAAACCCTAATCCCTTACCCCTAATCCTTAAACCCTATCCCTCAACCCTTAACCCTTAAACCTTAAACCATAAAACCTATCCCTATACCCTCAACCCTATACCCTCAATAATATACTTAAGCCCTAATACCTCAATCAGCAACCCTATGCCTTATATACCCTCAATCCATATCGTAAACCCTAAACCCTAATCCCCATGCCTTACACACTTAAACTTATACACTCAACAACTTGAATATTAACCCTCAACTATAACCCTCAACCCCCAAAACTATACAGGCTCAGGTCCTTATATACACTAAACCCAAAACACTTACATACATACATGCATACATACAAACATACATACATACAAAGATGCATACATACAAGCATGCATACATGTACATACATACAAGCATGCATACATACCTACAAGAATAGATATAAACATCCATGAAACATACTTATGAAATTTGAACATATCTCATTCAAAGGAAGACATAACGCGAGCGCATTAATGCGCTCACATTATGTCAAACTAGGAAAACATTGACAAACATGCAAAAAGCAAAAAAGCACAACATAACGCGCTCGCGTTATAATGCACTCGCTTTATGTTGTGATTTGGGAATCCCAAGCCTTGGGCTTGGGATTTGCTTTGGATTTCCAACCTAAAGGCTTGGAGTACCTTTTCAACATCCACAGACGTGTTTTTGTAGATTCTTCAAGATTTCACATAATTTTGTTAGTGCTAACCCTTAGATTTGCACGTGTTTCAAGGTCAAAAAAATCAAACACCTGGGTAATGTTAGACTTTCTCTTAGCTATTTAACGATGTAGTTTTTTTCATATTTTGACAACGTTAAGCCTTTCATTTTTAATTTCTTTTGTTTGTGTGTCAAGTTTTGGGCAAAAACCACTATTTGGTCTTTTTTTCATTGTAAATTAACCATTCATTAAAATTTCAAAAAAATTACATATTTAGAAACAAGACTCCATTCTACACATTAAAAAAAATAAAAAATGATTTTCAATTAGTTTTCAAAATTTATAGGGGTAGCACGGCCAAAATTCTATTTTTTAGGATGTGTCCACTTTGAAAATTAGTAAAAAATCAAATATTCATCAAAAAATTATCAAAAAAATTGGGCATAAACTACATGTTGTTAGCTAATTTCTCACTAAAGCAATTTTAAAAATACCAAAAAAAATTTAACCTTTTGAGGGAGCCACAAACCATGCTATGTTATGTTTTTTTGATATAAACAACACCAATTTCTATGGCTCCCTCTTTTGAACCCCTTAATCTATACCATTTTCAAAAAAAGTTAGTAGTTTAGAAAGTAGACTCGGAGCACTACAAACATTGTTTTGGTTGCATCTCCAAATTTTGAGCGTAACTATTCTCAATTTCTCATCCAAGGCCAGCATTTCTTGATTTTAGAAAAAAAGTGGCCACTTAAGACCCCTTTTTGGCCCCCCATCTTCTTGCACTTACCCCTAATGACCTGCCATTTCCACTCTGGAATATCATTTAGGTACATAAGTTCTGCTGGATGTTGATGCTCAACCTTGATTCTCTAACATTCTAGGCAACTTGCTACAAATCTTGTAGCGTCATTCTTCATTCCTTTCTAGAAATAAAGAAGCTTTACATCGGCTAAGAGTTTGGTTACTCCAGGATGACCTGAATATGGAGCAGAATGAACTTCCTTGCACAAAAGGTTTCTTAATTCTGTTCAAAATAGAACCCATCATACCTTGAGCTTGAGGATTTACTAAGAGAGCCTACTTAACTTGCTCATAATACTTATCACCTACAGAATTTTGTAACACTAAATCCTTGAAGTTTGAGTGGATCGAGACAATTGAAGAGACATGCCTCCGACAACTCAGAGCTCTACTAATTGGTTCTCTTTGCCTTTGATATAACTTATCTCAAAGTCATAGTCGAATATCAATTCCAACCTTTGTCAAGCATTCAAATGAAGTTGGGAAAATATATACTTAGACCTTGATGGTCCGACTTCAGTTCAAAAGGATTTCCTAGCAAATAGTGTCACCACACTTGCAAAGCATGCAAACTACTGCTAACTCTAAGTCATGAGGAGCATAATTCTGCTCATATTCTCTCAACTTTCTAGATTCATAGGCTACCACTCGCCCATTATGCATAAGCACTCCTCCTAAACCTTCACCTGAGGCATCAGTGGTGCAGTTGTTAACCTCTCTTTTAATTGATTAAATGTGTCCTGACAATGTTATGATCAGTCAACACACTTTCCTTTTCTCTGAAGTGAAGTGATTGGGTTTGCAATCTTAGAAAAGTTCAAAATGAACTTCCTATAATATCCAGCTAACCCCATACAACTGTGTACTTCATGCACGTTCTTTGGCACATGCCACTCTAGTATAGCTTTGATCTTCGTAGGATCTACTAAAATTCCTTTAGCTGATATTATGTCCTAGATATTTTATCTCTTTTTGAAAGGAAGTACACTTCAAAAGCTTCCCAAACAACTTATGTTCTCTCAGTTGCTATAAAACTAACTGCAGATGCTGCAAGTGTTCTTCCTCATTCTTAGAATAAATAAGAATGTCATCTAGAAACAATAGAACAAATTTATCCAAGCAGTCTTAGAAAATATTGTTCATCAAATTCATGAAATGTTGTAGGACATTCGTAAGTCCAAAAGGTAAGACCGTGAACTCATAATGCCCATACCTTGTTCTTAAAGTTGTTTTATGAATATCTTTATCTTTTATTCTTAGCTTATGATATTCGGATCACAAATCAATCTTTGAGAACACTATTGCGCTACGCATTTGATCAAAAAGATCATCAATACGTGGTAGAAGATACTTATTCTTTATCGTTGTTTTGTTGAGCATACGATAGTCTATACACAGACGTAATGTTCCATCCTTCTTTTTGATAAAGATCACAGGTGTTCACCAAGGAGAAACACTGGGTCTAATCAACCCTTTAGCTGACAATTCCTGAAGTTGGGCTTTCAATTCCATCAACTCCGTAGTAGTCATACATTATGATGCTTTTGATATTAACTTCGATCTAGGTATTATATCAATAGAGAAATCAAAAGATCTCTTCAGAGGTAATCCCAGAAGTTCATCTGGGAAAATCTCAAAAATATTGAAGGAAAGGATAATTCTCCAAAGGTACATTTTTTTACTAGGATCCTCTTCTACTAGTTCCATTTTAACTACAAACAGTTGACAACCTTTTTGCCTAACCCTTTTCAATTGCATAACAAAGATTGGTTTGATCTTGACTTCTCTTTGTGTGCCTTGCAAAAAGACTTTGTTTCCTACATCACGTCTAGACACTCAACTATTTTTGCAAAACTATTGACATTGGCCCTATCTCCATAACCAATTTTTTCCTAAGATAACATCATAGGAAGCTAGGGGGGCTACAAACAAATTCACTTCAGTTGAAAACCTAGGAAGATCAATATTGGCTTCAAACATGCATTGCTCTACATGAGCTTTAGTCTTGTTAGCATATTCAACTGACCAAGGTTTAGCCATATATCTAGCTCTTCTAGGAAATTTATTCAATACTCTTGGAGAAATAGAACTTTCAGTTGCTCCAGTATCAATTAAAATAGAAATAGGAACTCCAAACAAAGTACTTCTCATCTCTATGGGAATAATTTGGTACTCCACTTAGCGATTGTCGAAAGTAGCATGGATCCTTTGTTGAAAAGCTACTTGCTGGGTAGGAAAAGAGTTACTATGTTATTGAACTCCTTGGTTATTGGTTGGATATTGATTTACGTAATGATCTCCACCACAAGAGACACATCCTCTAGGAGGTCCTCACTTTTCAGCAGGTTTGTTGGAATCATTCTTCTAGAAATTGCCATTTTTTCTCTTCTCATTTCTGGATCCATTCTTGATATTTCTAGAGGCCTTGTCAACTTTCTTATTCATATCATGTTTTCCATTCCTTTTATTGAAAGGTTGAGAGGTTGATGTCTTATTAAATCTCTTGTGATTCTTCTCGTGATATGCAGAAGTTAACTTTAGTTTTTGCTCTTGTTTGATTACCTTGTCAAAAACTTGGTCCATAGTGGTAGGACCATGCACATCCACTTCTCCACCTATCTGGGCATTCAGAACCATGATTAACTTTCTAATTCGGGACCTTTCCTCCTTTTGATATTGTGGCACATACTTTAGGAGATGGGTGAACTTTTCCCAATATTCAACCACTGACATTTCTCCTTGTCATTGATTTTGAAAATTTGTTAGCTTTTGGTCGAAGAAAAGCTAAGGTAACAGTCTCTATCAAAATATGCCTACAAACTGATCCCAGGTTAAGCTCAAAGAATTTAAACCTAGTTCCATTTTCTTGTTTATCCACCATGTGGATGCTTCTCCTATCAGCTGATAGGCACTCCAAAATGCCTTGGTTATCTCAGAGTAGTTTCTAATCTTGAAATACTTTTCCATCTCTGTCAACCAAGCTTTTGCAACATCACCACTTACTATTCCATCAAACTTGGTGGTGGTATCACTTTCTTCATATCTCTTGATAGCTCTAAGGCAAGTCTACTTCTATTTTCTTCTTGAGATTTAGTCTTATCAACATCCTCCCTTCGTTCACTAAGTACTGGGCTTATGGACATAATCATCATCCTTTTGGTGTGAGTTCTCTTTTTCTCCTTTGGATCTGCCTTGGCCCCTCACTTCTTGTTCCAGGTTTCCAAGGCTCTTCTTGGTTTCATTTATCATGGTCAATATCTGATCTATCTTAGTCATATGGTTTTCAAAATTATTCGATTCTCCTTGACTATCTTTAAGATTTATTCAAGTTCGAACCATGATGATACTCTATATCACACCTGATATTCATATCAAGTTATAGATTAGAATTCATAAATAATGCATCTCATTAATTCAAAAATCATCAATAAATCTATTCACAAAACTCATATTTGTGCAAAATAATCTCATCTTTATTATAGTTTATTTTAGGTATAGATACATCCTTATTTAGATAGATAACTCAATAAGACTACATGTCACTATCAGTTAAAAAATATTCCTTAGGTTCCTCTTCCCCATCGGAATCTAGTAAGACAAACTTAGAGGGTGGATATACACGTAAGTACTCCTCCATCACCTCTTTTCCTAAAATAGGGGCATCACGGCCACACCTAAATGGCATGTCATGACTAACATAAGGTTTACTCAGTTTAACTACACGAGTAGGAACAATGGGTTTCTTGGCCAATTTGTTGCGTTGTTTCCTTTATAGCCAAATACATTTAAGAGCATCAACCAAAGTCTCAAAATCTTCCAGCCATGCACCCTTAGCATAGTTAATATGCTCTTGAAGTTTACCTCCTTAGTTGGTTCTTTCTTAACCATTAACTTGGGTAAATTCTAGGGAACGAACTTCCTGGCAGTTTTCTTGGTTCTTCTTCACACATTTTTTCATAAAACCAATTTCAAACATTAGCCAATCTATCGAATGTTGGCTAGTTTTCTCATAGTGAGCTCCTAGGTCTATGTGCTGAACAACTTGGTTCTGATACCATATGTAACATGCCATCTCATATTACTTGGAATTACACAAACAATTTACTAAGAAAGTAATTGAACATGTTAAACATGAATTTTTTTTTTTTTGCATAAACACATAAATAAAATCATATCTTTTTTGAATATTTTTCAACCTTGAAATACAATATATTCAAAGATAAATCATAGTGAAAAAATTTCACTTTACATTTACAAATAAGTTGTACTTGGGAATATGAATAAGTTTACATCAATTTTAAATATCATAAGTCAATCATGAAGTACACTGCATCTGGAATCTTGGTGTATATCTCACAAGTCTTGGCAAGTCTTCTGCTATAGAGGGAGAGCATCATCCAAGTTGTTTACCTCCAACCATAGACCGATGGTCCCCCACACACCTTCCTTCCTACAAGTGGCCATACCATTCACAAAGAGTATAGAAAATAGGAACCAACAGGTTGCCATCTGAGTTTTAGTGTTGTGTCCTACATAACTCAATCGATCATACAACTCTAGACAATCTTTTAGCTAGGTATGATCATTCTGATAGGTCACACAATCCAGACACGGTGAATTGACTAATGCATGTAGAGACAAATGCATCACTTTGGCCAAAGTTTTTATATATAAATAGATGTTTGCAATAAATGTAGTCGTGTGTTCACACACCTCTGACCTGACTTGGAAACTACCTCATCCTACAATTTGTCTTACTTGGCTAGTAACTCTAGACATAAATTGTCTTGACTAAATTCAAATCCTAGTCAATCTGACTTGGAATTAATCCTTAATCTAGGATAAACATAATATAAGGGTTGAGGTGACATTGACCTTTCAGAAAGTCCCTCTTTGCATACTTGCAAATACTAGGGTCTATGACTTCCTGTCATTCTACTCAATGACCCAAAAATTGAGCACTCTTATGAAATATATCAAATTTCTAACTTTGTCAAGAAATAATTATTTAACATAAGTGCTATCATAAATTCTTCCTAATTCATACATGTCTTGATCTATGGTTTCTAGACCATTCACTGTCGACCACAATATACAATAGATTAAATCAACATCATAATCGACTTAAGAATTTTTAAGTTTCCTAAACTCTTCTAGGTAGATTCTAGGGTTTTAACTTTTCTAACCCAATACATTGTAATGTCAAATACACTTATTTTCCAAAGATAATAAGTTATAATAATATAACACGACTAATAACCACTAGTATACTCTTGACCACTTGGGCATTGTTTGAATTCATATTTTGCGTAACATGAAAAGACATTGCACACGAGGTTTACCCTCTTCATATAAAATGCAATCATTTTTATAACTAAACTCTTGACTTATATTCAATCTTTGACCTAGATAAGTTTGAGTCTGCAATAATATTATTATCGACCTCTTGGTCTTCTCAAGTCCACCGACTCTCTAAAAGGGATACGTTTTGATCTCACATATAACTTCTTTTGAAAATAATGATAATACTTATCATCGTTATAAATGCTTAAGTGGAATTATATCACTAACCTTACGTGTTAGCAATGATGTCATTATCATTTATATATCTCTAAATAAGTGAGTAACTTATCACATAATCTTATGGTTGAAAACAATAAAACTATACACAAAAAACATTATGAGATATAAATCTATCTTTGTCTAACTTACTCACCTTGACTCCTACATTTACAATAGACCTCTCCAATGGTTCGGTCTTTGAATTACATGAATATGAATATATAGCTGTCGGTTGAATTGGTTTGATAATGGTTATACCATCACTCCCCAGCCTTACCATGACCTTCTTGCAGAGATATGATCTCATGCATCGGCTTGGCCCATATCACGATTAGATATTATTGACTGCGTAAGAATATGTACTATCGACCTAACTTGATTTTCTTAAACTATGCTTGGTGTTTACACACCAGCTACATGGCCTTTCGACCTTCTATAGTTTAAAGCTTCATTGTATACTGTGGAGATGATGGTCATAAAGACCACTCCAAAAATTGGTTAAAAAGCTCCTCCATACTCTCCAAAATAGTTATGGAGTAAAGGAGTTGAGCAAGGTCATAAAAGAGGTTTGCATTAAATTGAAATCTTTACCACGTATCCTTTAAACTCAACATTTACATAGTATGAGTTGAAACTCTAGACCATATTAAATAGATAAATATATAATAATAATAATATAACATAATAACATAATAATATTTGAGTATACAACATATAATCACATTGTTCTAGCATTTGACAAGATACGAGAATGGGGTCAAGGTATTCTCCCCCTCTCTATCTTGCGTAAACACCAATATAGACTAAAAAAACAAGATAGAGTCCCAATCGGAAATTTTTTTTCTGATAACGAAATAATTTATCCACTATCGACCATTTCTTGTTGATAGTGATGTACTAACCTGACTTAGTTTTTGACAAAACCTATGCTTAATGGATCTTGTCGACAAATCGATAATTGTCAAGTTGAAACCAATTTAGACTAATTCGTCAAACACAACTTACCAAATTCGACGAGGGTTCACTAAACTGTGAAAACACGAGACTTAGATGGCAACAACATGTTCTTATCCATAAGTCTATTCTCTCCTCTCTAATGATGCTCTATTACGTGCAAAAAAATTGGGGTGTGACATAAAAAATTGGGGTTTGACATAAAAAATGCTTAACAACAAAAGAATACAACAATACATTCCCAT
This sequence comes from Cunninghamia lanceolata, assembly GCA_027924645.1. Taxonomy (NCBI): domain Eukaryota; kingdom Viridiplantae; phylum Streptophyta; class Pinopsida; order Cupressales; family Cupressaceae; genus Cunninghamia; species Cunninghamia lanceolata. The sequence continues at coordinate 21,523,930 of BSBN01001965.1, forward strand.
TATAAATTAATAGATCATTATACCTAAGCAAGCTTAGGCACATGTGCTAAAACTAATTCTATACAAAATCATTCTAGTGCACATAAATGGAAGCCAAACATGTTCTTATTTGTACTACCTTGGGGGAAATATATATTCCTCTTTTGAGTTCATTTGTTACAATTGCATACCATATTGACATGTAATGCTCACATGCATTTGTGCCCTTCTCTTCATTTTGTTTGGCATATCGGTGTTACGATACTCTTGTTGTGATATTTTGTACTATAGATTGGTGATCGCTAGTTGCATTCTCGATGTGTATATTTGGATCTATGAGATTGTTATATATATGTGTGTTTATATTATTAGATTTTCAACTTCCCTATTTTCATTTAAATAGTATGTTGGGAGGGTAGATCTGATTTCCTTTAGTATGATTATTTTAAATGATTAACTACATCCTGATCATATTTTTAGAATATATGATTTAATTGAAATGTGCATACTATATGGTTAATTTTCATTTGTGTAAATTTATCATTGCTTCGGCTATTGTTACATTTTGAGTAGATGCGTGAAATGTTTGAATTGAGTGTGCAAGAAAAGTACAGGTGTTTGACCAATGATTGAATTAGAGAATGATGACATGGGACACTTAACCATCTCACGTTTATTCTTGTGATGTCAAAGCCCATGAAAATCTCATATGAATTGATTGCGATTCTGGATTCCCTTGTGATAGACTATTAAATGTCTTCTTGGGTGTGTTTAATTATCACTTGTGCAATGATGCATGTGCTTAGTATGTGTGAAATGATTTATTATGCCTTGGGAGTTGTGCGAAATGAGCTCTTTTCTTGGCACACAATCCTTCTAAGTGATCGGCCATGAATGGTATGTAAGTTAACCCAAATTAGAAACTCAACTCTATTTTCAAAAGCTTCTGTTGACTTACATTTTTTTCTTGTATACTATTATAATGGTTTGTTCCAATGTTCTTCTGCATATTCAAGTGCAAGCTAAAAAAGTTGTCTTAGAAGTTACCCATTTCCAAACTCTGAAGAGTATTGGGTTAATGCACCTTGTACTATTGCATGCTTGCCACTTTCCCCTTCTCGCAGGGGCCCTTCCCCTCCCCAAGGGTGTAGACATTGCCACAACCATAATGATCATACCAAACACAATTCACATAACTCACATGGCACTCCTCAGCATTGAGGATGTGGATGGTCCCAACATACATGTGTTCCCTTTATCACTTAAAGTTGGCTTGATAATGGCAATGTCCCTCTCTTGAGTTTGGTGATGTCTCTTGAGAAAAATGTTCAACAACCTGAAGAAGAAAATGAAGAAGGCACCATTATGAGATGGGAGCCAATTCCTAATGCCTAGGACCTCCGAGATGGTTGGGGGGAACCCTATGATTGTGACCTACTACCTCCTCCCACTAATTCTATAGCTCTCGCAGCTTAGTAGTTTGACCATGTTTATATCTTTTTGTCCTTGTTTAAAACTTCATCTTGCTTAAACATTTTGGGATGTAATCCCATTCCACCCACTTTTTTTGAATTAGTATAACTATTGTCTATTTTAAAGTAATATAATTGATAGTTACGGATAAGTTTTTTTAAAAATCCATATATTTTAGTTTCTTTCAAGAATATTTCACTGTTCAAGAGCAATATCTTTAAAAGAGTAACATATCTCATTTTCTAAGAGAGCAATATAATTTAAATTTCTTTCGAATTTTTTTTTTTTTTTAAAGATAATGCCCCTGGTAAACTTTTTAACGTGACCGGCGACGCTGGTGCGACACGCCCTCCGGCTCCACGCGAATGCTTTTGCCCGGAGCAATGAACCGGTGAGGCCACAACTGGGGGACCTCATCCCCTAGGAAGAACACTTCAAACCCGTGAGCTTAGCGAAGGCGTAAAGCCTTGCGAGCTCATTGGCCCAGCGAAGGCGTAAAGCCTTGCGAGCTCGTTGGCCCAGCGGGGGTTTGAACTTTGGTGGCCGCCACTACATCCTGAGCGACTTAACCACCGAACCATGCCATCATCGGCAATTAAATTTCTTTCGAATTAACATGGCAACATATTTCTATTTTTTTCAAATAGGCGAGACACACTCATCTCAATCTAATGAAGAAAATATCAGATTTTTTTTTTTTGAAGACATAGTGGTTATCGAGTCAACCTTTGGAGTGCCCTCTGCAAATTTAATATGACACATTAAGGGAAAATTTCATTCCAACCTCAAGAAACCACCTGGCCACTCTAAGGAAGTATGACAAATCACAAATCATATCACAAATCAAGGACTAATCGGCTTACATTCCTAAATTAAACACAGACCAATCACCATATATCCAGTCATTTACATGAGCAAAACACTTTTAGTCTACATTCTATATTGAGATGGTCGTCACTAATCCAAATACACAGAGCTAATCCTTCTTTGTGGATTTGTTAATGAGGGATTTGTGAATATGAGGGATGACACCTCCACCAGCAATGGTACCCTTGATCAAAGTGTCAAGCTCTTCATCTCCGCGAATAGCAAGCTGCAGATGCCTTGGAGTGATACGTTTCACCTTCAGATCTTTACTGGCATTTCCTGCCAGTTCCAGAACTTCTGCAGTCAGATACTCCAATATGGCTGCTGAATACACTGCTGCTGTTGCCCCCACCCTTCCATTTGCAGATACTCTAGACTTCAACATCCGGTGGATACTGAAAACTGCATTACAAACATAAAATTCAATCAAAATATACACACGGCAATCCTATTGATGCCCATACAACTCTACATGTCTTACAACTTAAAGGCCTTCAGCCAAAGCATTTCTTTGATATGATGCATTATACCCCACTCTTCGTAAGATTTCCATTTGCAATTTTATTGAATTCATTCTTGCCCACTAATCCTCTCACAAAATTAGTACATGTGCAGCATGGATGAGAACAAGACTCTGCATTGGTAGACGATATATTGGACTAATTGAAGTTAAGATGAGTTCCATTTATTGAAATGCATCCTAGGGTGTTTGTACAATCAAGTCTCCATGACTTCAAAAACCCATTACTGCCTTGATAGAACAAGGTTCCGGTGGGAGGGGAAATAAGGGTATGCATTTTTGTCGTAAAATACAATCAAAATTTTAAAAAGATTGTATCATATGAAAGGAGAGATTTTGGATAGACTATCAAAATTTATATAGAATTGTGATGATATATATATTTGACTTATATATAATTTTACTTATATTAAGATATGTCATAGTATTTTAAGGGCATCTTTGAATGGATAACTGTCATAAAAATTTTACTTGACAAACAGGATCGACTGTCAAATTTAGGCCCTGAGCGTATCCATCACTAATTGAGACAACAGTGCATACTCTATAAAAACTTTCCATGAGCTGCACTTTCCTCTTTCGTGATTTCTTAAGATCATCATCATTTTTCCAATTATACTCAGCTTTTGTCACCGAATAAAATTCCTTGTAAATATAAATGGAAAACATGATTTTCAGAGTTTTGTTGTCTGTCAAAGAAGAAAACGCAGAACCCTATAAGAACTTTTGACAGGTGGCAAATTAGTTGGCTAATTTTTTTGTCTTTGAGAACCCAGCGACTTAAAAAAAACCATAAAACATCTACTGCTTTGTGGTCTCGGAATAGGAATAACGGTATTCCAATTTGAAATACTTTTGCATGTTTCCAACTGGCTAATGTTCAGTATAAGAGCTCCTAAAACACTGTAATTTGTCTACAAAATTAATTTTTACAATAGTCTTGGCTTCTAAGAGCAAGGCAGTTTGGCTGTTGCTTGTAGTACAGTCCGCAGTCAAGGGGAATGGCACTTACAAAGTTACAATCATCTTATTGCTTCCACTTTCCTATGCCTGCTTGACAGCTATTAATGAACTTAAGTCTGTAAACAAATAATATAGTAAGAAATAGACAATATGGAGATAGATAATTCCAAACCATCCATGAATCTAAGGGCCCAGTCTCTTCCGCCAGGTACCAATCACCATCAAAACCAAGACTTCATCAGCTCAACAAATATTGCTAAGCTAAGCCAGAGTCTTTTACAAAGAAGACAAAGAGGTTTTCAATCTTCAATATGTTAATGAATGGTCTTAGTTGTGAAGGTGACTTCACCAGAAGTAATATGTTTGTTTTTTATTATGGTAAACAGGGATTTTGAAAGGGCCTAAACCCTTGTACAAAGAAGCCAGATGAAACAACATAGAGCAACAAAAAGAAGCAAGCAACAGCTGCACTACAACATCAACCAACCTAAGAGAATCTATCTGCTTGTAGCTGAAATGGAACAAATGGGAATTGCTCCAAACATTTTAACATGATGGTATATGTGAGTCAGGTCCAGTTGTGGAAGCACAGGTGCTATTGAACAAAAATCAGCCATGCTCATTGTTCAGCTCATCTTATTATATACTAATTAATGGTCTTTACAAGGTAAGTGGAGAAGATGAAACCACTAGACCAATCCTTTTATAGTAGAAGATAAATCAATGTGCTGGGCGATCATACACAGTTAAATAAACCCAAAATTACATACGTATGCATCAAGATTTTAGAACAGACAATAGAGATGTTTACAAATCATCCTCTGAACAAAGAGTTTGCATCCTTGTCTAAAATGAGATTTCTTCCAAAACAGTCATAAACAGAATTATATCTGAAACATTAGTTTTCCACGGTCCATATTTTGTAAATTCAGATTTCTGGATTCTACCGTGTAGTGTTTTAATTTATCAAAGAACTCTACACTACACAGTTGAATCCAGAAATCTGAATTTACAAAGAATTATATCTTTTATCCTCATCTTTTTCACTAAAATAGAATGTACCTTACAATAATAAAAGTCTGCTGTTTTTATCTTCCCAACAAAAAGGTAATTCTTAAACTAACATTAAAATAATTTGGTCTTAACTTTAATCTAAGAAGCATGTTCTTTCTTCAATTCTAAACAGCAGAGGCAAGCCATTAAACTCGTAATAGTTCAATCAATCTTTTACTCTTTAGAAATGAATGTCAGGACCATATACATTTAAGAGACTAATTTGGTCCTTAACACTATGCCAAGAAGCATGCTTCTACTTCAATTCTAGAAAGCACAGAGTCCAGACAAGCCATGGAACTTGTAACAGGTCAATCAATCGTAATACAACTGTTATGAAACTTTTTACTTGCGAGTGTAAAAAGAAAAATTAAAGGTATTTTAAAAAAAAAATGTTATGAATTTTTTTATCTAAGAGTGTAAAAATAAATATTAAAAATATTTTGTTAAAGAAATGTTATGAGACTTTTTACTTCAAATGTAAAAAGAAATATAAAAACTATTTTGTAAAAGATTATATTGTTATTACACTTAATAATGTAATAAAATATTGTTTTGAAAGGGTGTGCTGGTTATTTACAATCTATGGCATTGAATTTGGAGCTATGGTATCTGAATTCTCCAAAAATACAGTTTATGTCCAACCAAAAATACAGCGTATACCTTGGATGGTTCTTAGCCAGAAAACAGAAGGTTTTATTGATATTTATTTCCTCCTTGCAGCCATTGATCTAAAGGCCTCGGTAACTGGTCATTAAAAATGCTGAAACCCATTTTCCAAAAAACACACACATATTTTCGATTTTTTAAAAATAATTAAAATGTATCTGTGCAAATCTAAAATATAATTTCCCTTAATTTATTTTATTCATACTATTTGAACAATTTAATCAATATATACATTTAAATCTAGAAAATTTTATGATAACAACACTTGTGACTAGAATGCCTTATAACAAGGATATCATTGCAAGGCAGGCAAGTCAATTGTCTAGAATGTGGCATAAAACCAACAATGCTGACAGCCAATAGACTGTTCTCAAAATCTTCTGCCATATTACATCAAGTATCTGGCAGCAATGCCTACCCAGCTAAAGACTGTATATTCTATTTTTAGACAAAAGACTCGTTTGTCTCCGTAGCTACAAATAAATATCACCTCAAAATCAATTACTAGCAAAAGAAACACAGGATCATCTCCACTCCTGTTTTAAAAATTTAAGAATATTGCTGCAGAAAAAAACAGGGCGGAAACTGCAAGAGCAATTTCTAAAAAAGCATCATGGCATAAAGAATGAACTGTAGAAATCTGTAAAATCTACAATGGAAGAAAAATATTGAGGCAAAATAGATGTGTTATCTTTAAAAATTGTCTATAGCTCTCCCCTTCTGCCCTTCTATCTCTCAAACCGGATAAAGCCTTCAACTACAACTACCAATGCCATGCAATCGTACAAGGCCACAAAAAATAGGCTATTCTTAAACATCATCCACTTCAACAGTCAAATGTCATTTTGGCCAATAAAAATAGGACAAATATTTACCACTTTTTCTATTGATGATGTGTAAAATTGATATTGATTATTTAACTATTAAAATGGATGATGTTTAAATAGAGTAAAAAAAAAAAATGATTTACATTGAATCTAGCAGGGGTTTGACTATACAAATTTTTAAAAAAAGGTAACAGAAGAAAACTCTATGTAGTCCCAATGGTAAAAGAAGTCACTGTCACCAGGGTGGCAGGAAATAAAACCACATGGGAAACGTGCTAAAATAAGTTGTGGGCCTAAGAGAAGGATTGACTATAAACTTGTAGAGGAGGCATTGTACAAGCTAAAATCAAATGATGTATTCTGAGATTCTAACTACAGCACTTGTCCAGGAATACATCCAGAAAACGAAGGCTAAATGGATAAAACAGAAGCGTGGAAGATCTCCTGCATGCAGAATATTTGTGTTTAGATCACTTCCACCGCACACTATTTCCAAACAAGATTTTTCTTGTTTATAAGAAAGGTAGTGGTGGGGAGTGATGACTTTTATATCGCAATCAGTCTTATTCTTACATATGATATTTTATAGAGATATATTGAGGTACATCTATATATCTTTAATAAATACAACTATAAAAACTTGAATTACATTTACCATCTCAATAATTCTTAAAGTTTTTTATGAGTACAAAATAGTTTGGAATAGTAAAAAAAATATTTTAAAGACTAAGAGTGAATCAAAATTGTGAAAGTGATCATAAATTTACTTATTAATTTAGATAAAATGATCATAATTTTTGTTTTCTATTCCATATCTATCATAAAGAAAAACTTGACAAGATCACTTGAAGCATTGTAAAGAATGTTAAACAATCATAACATTTATAAACTTAACTTGCCCTTATCCCAGTTAATCCCAAGGCTTTTCATGAGTATAAAACTTAAAAAGGTGAACCTTAATTCAAATCCTTTAGTTAGAAAAACATACCCTTCACTAATCTTACATATGTTATTTTGTATGTGATTCACATATTTACATTTAAGTGGTCTTCAATGATGAATACAATTTACAAATGTCAACTTGGTTAGTGCCATAAATATGGGAAACAAATTATAGATTTAGAATACAATTAACAAATTTGGACTTTAAGATAATTGATTCTAACATCTAAAGTTAATGTTGGTATTGCTTATTAGTTGTTGATACAGTAGTAATTCTTGGATATGTATCTCAATTTTCATCATGAGATAACTTATTTTTTAGTTGATAATTATATTAAATTTGATTATATGTGTTGATTTGAATATTTCTCCTTGATGTTGATAGTATTGATAGCCAATCATGGTTATAGAGCTATAGAAGGGCAAGAGATAACCTCAATGGTATTGTGCAAGAAGCATGGGCTAGGGTGGAGCAAATTCTTTGAAATAATTGTGATCATCATAAGTCCTATGTGTGGGTGTCTAAGCATTTGTATGTGGTATTGTGATGTAATTGTCTCAAGATTTCTTTTGTCTTTAAGTGGTCTATGTTATGTGTTTAGTCTTGGTCATCTTGTAGATCTTAGTTTGTATCTAATCCTAAACCTAGATCTAACTATTCTACCTATGTTTGTATCCTTTTACTCATATGTCCACTAACCCATTTGAATGGGTAGCTTGGACTTAAGTGATTATTCTTTAACTTTTAAGATAGTCAATCTTTGGCTAAGTAAGAAAATCTTATGGCAACTACCATTTTGATCTAAAGGAAACATTCCCCTCTTTCTAATCATTAATGAAATTTAATAGCCACTTTCTCAAGATGTAATCTAACCATGATTTGACTAGAATTACCTTGGAGTTTGAGTGGGGTTAAGTATTGGTAACATACTAAGTTTCTTGTTTTTTGGGGTTTTCATGCCATGTAGAGGGTGGTGAGGTCAAGGGCCATGGTGGAGCTATGCTGATTTGGCAACTCATTACTTTCTCTATTTCATTATGCATTCATGGTGGGAATTCAAAGGTTTAAAAATAGAAGAAAATGGTAGTCTGAGGAATATTATGGGATTGAATAAGGAAATTTGTAAAGAAATAGTTTCATGGTCTATTCTTTGCAAACCACCATTGAAGAAAATCTTGATGTTTGCTATAGACTTGGTGTGGTCATTTTAGGTGTGATTCACTCCTCATCATCATTAATTACACTCTACTTGGAGCTTGTGAAGGCTTGAATCTTATGTGCTCTATATTGAATTAAACCTTAAAAGTATGATTTGGTTAGTGGTGCTTCTTGTTGTATGCTTGAAATATTTTTTTACTCCTTGAGAAAGCCAACTAAGAATCACCTTGCCTCCTAGTCACCTATTGAGTTGGTATTTTTATGAGTAGAGATTGCTATGTATGACTATGGGTTGTGTTGAAGGTTTTCTTCTTGAAATCATATTTAAGTCTCTATATAACCTGTGTAACTATGAAGATGAGCTAGGAATTGTTATGGAAATCTAAATCTCTTTGTTATAGATTCATTTTTATATTTTTGTTGTCCTCAAAATCAACTGAGCTTATTTTGTAGGACGACACCTGTGAAACTTGTCTATTTCATGGCCTACACTCTAACTTTGCAAATCGAGACGAGTCGTCTTGTTCTTGTGTGCAGTCCATTCATTCCCGTTTATCCATTTGAGTCATTTCTTGTTTGAATTTCTCGAAGCTCGTATAAGTTGATCGAAAGGGTTTCCTCAATTTTAAGGAGTTAGAGTATTTTCGTGTATATGCAGGAGTGGCAAATTTCGTAGCCCTTGCATGTTTGTAGTTTTGGCATTGAATGCAGTGGCGATGAAATTTGCCGCCAATGTATTCTTTGTTTTCTCCAAGTTAATGTGTTAGAATGACAGTTTTTGCCGCCGTGACATGTCTTATAAGTATGACATGCAGTGGCGGTGAAATATACCACCAATGCATGTTTGGTCTTTTACTTATGTATTGTCGGTGAATTTTACCAATGAAGCACGAATTAAATGCGACTGCAGTCTAACTCATGTGGCATTTAATTTCATTTTTGAGATTCATTTTTAAGTTTAAATGCATTTTAAATGGTTTATTTTTCATTCTTCTTTCTATCTTGCTTGTGTTCTTTACCTCCCACTCATCATGCTGAGATTGTAACTCTGATCGAGCGAATTGTGCATATTTTTAGTGTCTAGGGTTTCAGTTTTTCCATTCAGAGGTAAGCCCTCTTTCTTTTCATTCATATTTTCTTTTCCTTTTAGGGTTTCGATGTGATTAAGTGTTTTAAAAATCATTTCTTTATTTATTGTTTCAAAACCTTTGTCTGCTTTGAAAGAATTGTGTCCTGTTAAGTCAGCATCTTTGTAGCTTATCGAATTAGATGTGTTTTTGTTGAATATTTTCCATGTTGTTGTCTTTTGTCTTAGTATTAGTGTTTGTGTGATAGATAACTATATCAACGGCATAGATCTCCGTCGATGCAGTTTAAACCTTTGCAGACCCTTTCATCGTGTAAGGATGACAAATTTAGTCATCCCTACACGATGAAATATGTTCAACAATCAAACCTACCCCAAACATGCTCGAGTAGTAAAATTAACCGCTTAAGCATGAAAACTAAAACCTAGTCTCTATGTCGAGTTGGCGATTTTCACCACTAATGTGAACTTTTTACTAAGTTTGTATCACATGTTAAGTTGGCAAAAATTGTCGCTTACACAGTTTGTGTCTTTCATGCTAAGGTGTAAGGGCGGCAAATTTTTCCATCCTGACATAGAAAAGAAAGTCCTTACAACATGCTGAGTCAGTAAAATTCACCGCTCAGACATGTGATTGCTTAATTCTACTTGCGAAAGCGGTAAAATTTACCGCTCATACATCTTACCTTTACAAATGCTTCAACCTACCTGCAAGGGTGGCAAATTTTGCCGCCCTAACATTTGTAATTCCCTTTGACATGCAGGGGTGGAGAATTTTGCCACCCATGCATTCACTCCCTCAAATTTTTCTAACTTTGGGAGATTTTCCAAATTGCTTTCCTGAGCCCGCTTTCACCTACTTCCTTGACTTGCACACTCTCAAGCCCTTCAAGGCATGTTCCCATGTCCATGATCATCAATTCACAGTAACCCCAATTTGCCCATTTTTCCCTTAACTGCGAGACCATGGCTTTTTGGAATTTTAACAAACATCTGCAGTGGACGTTGTTTCCTATTTTCTTCACAAAGCTGATGTCAGAGCCTTCTCCCTCGAAGGCTAAAATTATGAAGTACAAGTACCAAGGGGTTTTCCCTGTGACTTCATTGCAATCCAATGTGGACGAGATAAGAGATGTAGAGATTGGTCATGTGGACATGGCTAAATTTGTGGATAGAACAAAGCAGCTCAATCCTTCTCAGTATATGTAAAAGATTATCGACAGTAACATTCACCTAGTTGCTACCAACAATCCTAAATTTGTTCTTTAGGTGGCCAGTCATTATAATAAGGATACTAGGACTATGTCTAATTCTCAAGGTAATGTGATCATGAGATTAGATGCAGAGTTTCTTGACAAAATCTTTATGTGTCCACCAATTGAGAATGTTGGTGAAATAGATTTTGCTAAGGGGCAAAAGGAGTTTGATAAAGATGTGGAAGCTTCAAAGAAACATATCAACAGTAAGTGGTTGAAGATTCCTCAAAGTAACTTGTCCAGATGGCCTAAAGATCTCTCAAGAAATGATTTTGTCGAGGAGGTAAGTGATTTGATTACACTGCTGAATCAGATCAGAGGTCTCCCTTCTTCATCTAAGTTTCATGAATGGATGTATACATACATTAAGGTGATTCTCAGAGGCCAACATAAAATCTTCTAGGGAGAACAGATCAGCAATGTTCTGCATGATCAACTGGTGAAAGTTAATACAACTTTCAAGTTCTATATGACTTCATATCTATTGTATGTTGCTGCTAGTATGAGGAGTTTTCCTGGTTTAACTCAAGTTGGTGATCGGAGATTGGTTCCAGTCTATGAGTATTATCCATAGATTACTCTAAAAGGATCAATCCATCATTTCTGCAGAGTTAATGATGCCTTCTTTTTAGTATTCATGTGTTTGTGGAATAATGAACTTGAGCAGAAAAGAGTATCAGATGAGGCCTGGGAGGTGGTCAACTCTTTTGGTTGTTTATTTTTACAATTTCCAACTTTCACTTACCTCAGAGTGGGATATTATCCTGGATATCCGTACATGCTTCCACGGTATCCCAGTGATAGAATTATTCTGATGGAACTGTGTAGGCAGTTGATTGTTGTACATAATAAGTAGATGGAGTTGAAAAAGTTAGGAATTAAGTTTCCTATAGAAATTAGGAGATACTCTATTCAATCAGCTACCAAGGCCAAATCCATTGAATAAAAAATGCAACTGGTCACTATGAAGACATTCAAGAAAAGAGATCATTTTGGTTATAGAAGAGTGTAGGACAAGATTAAGACAAGGTCAGTTTTTCATATGCCAATGGTTGAAGATGTTTGGGCCGATCTCAGAACATAGAATGAGATCAGGAAGCTAGATTATTGTAGACTTCACCTAAGTCAGATTGAAGAATTAGGTCTTGCAGATATTGCAGAGGGAATGGAAGATGAAGGGGATGTTTTGGATCCCAAATACAATGTTGAGAACATTGAAGCACTGCCTCTACTAGACATCAAATGGTCTATCAAAGAGGAAACTTCAATCAGGAAAAGATTTCAGCCAATTCTAGCAAATACAAATGTGTGGTTAGGAAGCAAAGGTATTAGTCTTAAAGAATTTCTTACTAGATCATAAACTGAGATTCAGGAGCAAACAGGGAAAAAGGTAGAAAACTAAACAAAGAACAAAAATGACTCTCCTTCTAAAGTGCATAAACCAAAAATCAAGTTTGTATCTAAAGGAGGTAAGAAGAAGGAGGTTGTAGGAACTTCTACTGCTACAGAACTAGGTGTCGAGGATACAAATGTTGATAAAATGGAGATTCAAGATATTGAGATTGAACAACAAGATGTTGAGGAACATGATGATATTAAGCAAGAAGAAATGATTGAAAAACCACACGAGGAAAGTAATAGAGAACAAGACAAAGAAGAGAATGTAGAACAGGAACAACTTGGTGATTCACAATAGTCCCCTCAGAAGGATCTTCCACTAGAATCACAAGTTTCTACACCCTTACCTCATGTCTTTATTTCTGATAGTTTTCCAGTAGTGTCCAATGTTCCTATTTCACCTATTTTTCTTGTGTCTTCTGATAATACCCCTCCCTGTATAAGAACATGTTTTGGGACCATGTTTGATTCTTCTAGTTCTATTCCAAGTTTATCTTCCCCATCATTTGATATTGGTGAACAATCTATTCTGGAGCATTTTCTAGATCATTCAGAGAAAGTTGTTGACACAAGTGCAATTTTTACCAACACAAGTCCTATTGTTACTATAACAGGTGTGAGCATGGATCTAGCAAAATAGGTAATTGCCTCTTCACTGAATGTTGGTGCCTCAACTCTACCTCCATGGTTGTCTGCCTACACTCCTAAGAGGAAAAAGTAGGCTATCTCACCTGATGATATTGATATTGAGAAATTACTACCTGTCAAACCAAAGACTCAGAAGAAGCCTAAAATTGTTTCTAGGCTTATTGATGAAAAAGGAGTGAGGTATGCAGAAATTGCTAAGCCACCAGACGATGCTATTATAGATACCTTTGATATGAATGATTATATTATCTCCAGAGTTGAGTTAGGTAAGTTGACTCATGAAGGTATCAAGGCAAATTTTCAAGCTACAACAAGCTCATTGCTTGTGAAATATGATGAGGTAAAGAAGGAAAAAGAGCAATACAAAGAAAAGGTAGAACAACTTCTTGCTATCCTTCAGAAAATAGTGAAATCATCTGAGATCATGGAACCCATGGCAGTGACTATAGAAGATCCTATGATTCAAAAGGTTGAGAAAGTTTAGGCCAGAGGAAGAGTGGTTGGTGACATTGTGGAATGGTTGTTGGCACAAGGAAGAGTTCTATTGAAGACCATAATGAAAAGAAAGGAAAACATGGCAAAGGCAAAAGCTGAGTTAGATGATATTGTTGATTTAATTTCCCAAGAAGTTCAAGATCAAGAGGAGAGTTTAGAGGAATGGATTGAGATGAAGAAGATCAAAATAAAGAATCCGATTGCCATTGGTGTCATTTCAAACTGAGAGACTTATCTCAAGACTAAAGAATCCATTACCCATCACATCAAGGTGATAAAAGGTTTACTTGATGAATTGTGCCAAGTACGTGAAAATAGTGAAGACAGTGATGTCTTACTTCTACACATGTTAGAGGAACCACCATGTACCCTAACAGGGGAGGATCACAAGTTTCTCTTAGCAGAGGAGATGATAGATGCTTTCGAGAAGATGGTGCAGCAGAAGTTTGAAGATGAAGTGCCTACAATGATTTCAATGGATAGCCTTTACGATCATCACTCAACTTTTGAAAATCTAAAGGATAATCTTGAAAAACATGAGAAAGTGATAAAGGCAGTTAGGGATGCAGTTCTTAGGGCTCTCACCATTTTAGATAATACAACTAAGCCCAATGTATGTGAAATGGTAGTAGTACAGACTATGTATAAAAACTTTTTGAAGAAGAACAATGGTGGCAGCTGAAGTTCCTTTTCAATGCCTTAGTTTATTTTCAGTTTTGTAGATGTAATTTGAATTTTGTTGTAGACATATCCACATGTATTTTTCTCAAATGTAATTACATGTGAGACAAAAGAAGTCACAAGTCAAATAGGACTCTTTTGTTTGAATAGGTCAAAGTAGTTACATTTTCCTATTTTTGCTCTAGGCTCCTCCCTATAAATAAAGAGGGTCTCGATTGTAATTAGTATCTTTTATCTATTGAAAAGAAACTCTGCCAAATTGGAAAACATATCAAGACTTTGAGATTTTCATGTTTATCAAATTTTCAAGTGAATATCAATATAAGCAAGCAATTTGAGTATCAAACTTTGAGTTGGATCATATTATTTTACGATATCAGTGTTCTTATGTCATTGGTGTTATATTATATTGAATCATTTTTGGAATCGTTGAGTTTATTGAAAATTGAGAGAAGTGTTCTTGTTCTAGTTAAATAGACTTTGTGCTATTTTCTCATTGCGGGAGTTTGTCTTTACATTTGTGAGAATATAATTGTTTGAAGACTTTGTGCTGTAAACTATTGTGTTCAATTTAGTTATATCATATTGGATGAGAGTGGAGACTTTGAGCTACATTTGAATTCCATTAAGTTTATTTGTGGGAAATAAGTCAAGCAATAGAAGACTTTGTGTTTCTATGATTTATCTCAGTTCATAAGTTGCTAAATATCAGTTCTATTGCAGTTATCATTTTGAAGAGGAAAACATCTATTCTGAAAAAAGAGAATAGGATGCAATGAAAACACCCCAAGCATAGTTATAGTTTATATAAGTATTAAAAGTTGTTGATTAGAAATAATCCATTATCTAGAGGGAACCTCCCCTTGCTGAGAGGAGAGACTCTGTCTCATCATAGTTGTGGCGATATAACCATTTTGTCATTAGTTAGTTAAATGACAAAATATTCACCCAACAGTTTTCTAGAATTATTGTCTTTGGGTGTATTTATGTATAAGGCCTATCATTTTCCCTTGAATCCTAAACTATGAAATAATGAATTGGAACATGGGAGATTTAAAGTTTATGTGTTTTTACTATCTTGTGCTCACTTCTAGATACCTATTCCTTCCAATCCACTAGGGTTAATGTTGTGAATCGGTTCATGGTGGTAAAGTTCTAGGAATGTATTTCATATGAATGGGATAATGGTAAGTTATGTCTTGATTCATGTATTCATTTTGGATTACATTGGTTGTGCATGTTTGGTTGTTACAGTCCATGAGACTAGGAAGTTGATGAATATTTGTGTTGCATTAGAATTGTTCCTTATCTTTTGGTATTTGTTGTTCATGGAAGTAAATAATTGTGCTTCTACTTGTAATTCTTTTGTTCCATAACTAGGGTTCTAGTAAAGAATGGATTAAGACCCACTTAGGATCATGAATCCCATTCTTTATTAGTACTCGAGAATGGATGTTTTATTATATACTTGTTGAGGAATGCAATGTTTTCTCCTTGAAGTGAGTTAATTAATGATTTTGTGTAGTTAGATTGATTGCTAAGTGGGTTTGTGATACTCTAGCTGCTAGGGTTAGACTCTAATGTTCTCTTCAAATTGTCACCCTTAGGTAATTGCATGGTGACCAAATGGTGGGAATCCAATCTAGATTGGAACCTAACTCAATGGATAGGATATCCCTGTTGGCAAGAGACACTATATGGATTCATGGTTGTTGTCATTGATGGCAACAAAGGTCATTCCACATATCCGCAAGTCATGATATATCTCTACCGGAAGTCAGATTGAAGATTGTTGTGGTCCGGTGAACAAGAACAGAGCATGTGGCAAGGTCCGACAGATTGGTCCGGATCTCTCAGAGGAAGTGTCTTGGCACAGTGCGGATCTGGGGAAGTCAAGAGGACTATCTTGAGTAGTATATTCCAAGGATTTAGCCTCCGGAGATGGACAAGGAAAAAGATATGAATAGTTGAGTACCGGATTCCTGAGAGACAATGAAAACAGAGGAAGAACTGACTGACTGAGTATCAAACTAATTTCCGGATGTGTTACAGATGATGATAAAGGTTGCGGAGGCATGAATCATGTTTGGCCGACATAATTGATGATATCTACAAGTATATGCTTGATCCGCATTGCTTGGTGAGCAAGGATTCAGCCGACAGAACTAAGTTTGTAAGAAACTAGACTGTTCCGGATGCCGACTAGAAAGATGATGAAATTACTTGTGCGGATATATATAGAGGATGGATTTAGTTGTAAAGTGTGTGAATGTGTGAGAGAATATGCGAACAAGTCCAGAGTAGAGCAGAAGTAGCAAGAAAGATCCGGTATGTGAAAGGACAGCAGACTAAAGAACAGAGGAAAGATGAAGTGCAGCAGATCAGTATACTGAACCTAACCGGAACTGAACTCCAGCATATGCAGATGCTTCCAATCAGTTCAAGACTGTGATTCTTATCACTTTGTAAGACAGTGTGTCTTCTTGTAGGCAGTGAGCCTCTTGTGAGCAGTGTGCTCGGGCAGTGAGCCCTAATTGGCAAGTGCCATTTTTGTAATTTCCTATTCTTCTAACAGAGAATAATTCTTGGGTTAATCACCCCGTGGTTTTCTCCCTTAACAGGGTTTCCACGTCAAAAATACTGTGTCATGTGTTTCTTATTTCATGGTTAATGTTTTGTGTTTGATTTTATGCTGCTTCAATTAAAAGGAAAGTTTAATAAGGGAAATAATTAGGATAACTGATTCACCCCCCCCCCCCCCTCTCAGTTATCAACAATTGGTATCAGAGCCAAGTTCCTCCTAATAGAGCCTAACAGCTTGAGGAAGATCTGGGATTTCAAATGGATGCATATGGTTTAAAGGAGCAACTCAAGACTGCCCTTGAGGATCTTGAACAGTCAAATTCTGAAGTCAGTGAATTAAGAGAAAGACTCAAACAGGCTGATGAATTCATGAGGGAATTAAAAGACAAATTAAGTCTCTCTATGAAAAAGAGAAAAGAGCTGCTCCAACAGTTGGCAAGACAAAGTGAAGAAAGCAATACAAATGAAGAATTGACTGAGCAAACCAAGTTATGTGAAAAGTTATCAAAAGAAGTCATTATGTTAAGACATGAAATGGAATCAGGAACTATAAAGTTCACTCAAGAGATTGAAGAAAAAAGAAAGGCTGAAGACAATCTAAGACAATCTCTTAAGGAAAAATCAGAAGAATGCCACCAGATGGACAGGATTATCAGACATCTTGAATCTGATCTTGAAGATGCCAAAGATAATGAAGAAAAACTTGAGGATCAAATTACCTCTCTCAAAAGAGATCTTCAAACAGCAAATGAATATAAAGAGAAATTCAAGATAAGTTCTGCTCAACTTGAAGTTCTCCTTGGAAGTCAAAAGAGGACTGATGACAAGTATGGTTTGGGATATGAGAAAGGAGAAAGCTCCGGATCCGGTCAGAGGAATCTTGGATCAGAAAATCCAAGGAGCAGGCCTAGAAGACCTCCGGTAAGACAGCCAAATGCTCAAAAATATCCATCCTTCAATGGATACTGCCACAGCTGCAACCATTTTGGTCACAAAGCTAATCAGCGCAGAATGAGAATGAATCAGATTAATTCATCCTTCTCCGGACAGTGCTTCAACTGCAAAAGGTATGGACACAAATCCCATGAATGCAGAATTATGCAAGTAAACAAATCATTCAAAGGTAGATGCTTTACATGCAATAGAGTAGGTCATATGGCTAATCAATGCAGATCAAGGGGATATCAGTTAAATATGCAAAGAAATGTTATTTGCCAAATCTGCAATAGGTCCGGTCATAATGCTAAAGTCTGCAGAAACAAGAATCAGGACAAAAGAGGTCCGGTGTATAATCAGAATCAAGACAAGGGTAAACAAAAGATGAATGCGGATGAAGTTAGGAATCAGATGAGCAAGATTTGGGTGAAGAAAAGCTCAGAGAATGTAGAGGTTGGATCCGCACCAGATTCTGGTGCTGATATTTCTTCCGGAAATTAAAAAGTGAGCTCAGGCTCAGGGGGAGACTCAAAGAAGATTCTGTTCCCCCAGCCAAACAAGTTGTGCCGGATGTGGCACAAGATGCGGATTAAAGGGTTTGTAGATATAAGTCCTGAGATGCTTCAGTCAAGTTTTCAGAGGTCCGCATGGAGTTATGAAGAAGCTGTGTTCGATTAAGTTAGACCTGTTCAGGGAGGTGCTCCGGTATGATAAAGGATTACAAAAAGGTCCGGAGAGATCCGGAAGTGCACGATCTTGTCTTGCGGATTGGACAGAGTGTTTGGGATGTTCTTGTAATATGTTACCTAGATTTATTCATGATTTAAAGATCCGGATGATATTCAGTGATCAGGACTAATCCGGGATACTCCAAGCTGTCCAGACATGGTAAACCGGAATAATGCAGGTGAAGCATTTATTGCAGATAGATATTAGGGTTTGCGGAGCAATATAAGGGATTTCTCAAAAGTTATCTGCTCATTCTACACTTGAGAAGAAGCGAATAGTGGAGCTCTGCAACAAGGTTCATCAAGCACACCAAGGATCTCCTGCCGAAGCTATTGCATAAAGAAATCAATCCAACCACTCCGTGCAAACCGAAGGCGCATAAGGTATTCTTCGTTTTTCATTGCCTCACTGCAAATCTTTGAAGAATGGCTACTCCAAACATAGTTAAGATCTCTGATAGACCTCGCCCCTCATTCAAGAAACATCCCTACAAATCATTGGAGGTAGATCCACTAGGAGCCTTCTCTAGTGTTCCCCACGGAGTCTTACATACTGAAGATATTAGGGTTTACATACACGCAAACATTGAGGAATTTGGGGAATTCAAATTAAGAGACCTCTATCACAAGCAACTGATAGACAATGCTTTTGAGCTCAAACCAGAGTATAAGGGTATCCAGAAGAAACAATTTGAGCAATTCATTCATTTCCCTAGCTTTGAAGAAGATGAATGGGTCCGGTATGTACTGAGCAGGATGCATGACAACTTCCTTTGGCTAGATAGACCCTGTAAGATCACAAAAGAAGCAATTAGAGCAGTAACTGGTCTATACTCTTCCGGGGGGGTACCTATCCTCAAATCTGTCAAGAACAACGTTGTAACTGAGGCCACCGGATCAAAATATGATAAGAGGGCAATGACCATTGAAGATATTTCGGATCCGGATATCAAATATGCATCAATGATAATAGGATACAAGATCTATCACTCCAGCAGGGAGAATTCTGTATCCGGAACTGCAATATACACAGCATATGAAATGCTAAGAAAGAATGCAGATTATGATCTTTGTGAACTACTACTAAGCCAATTGATGGAAAATGTACAGAAAATCAAGAAAGACAAGAAGAACTCCTTTAAGTATGGTACTCTCATTGTATGTCTATTCTTTTACTTCATGAATGAGCTTCCCGGAACAAGTGGATGGGTATGGCAGAATGACAAACCTGTTGCAGTCCAGATAAGAGACTATTTGCATGGACTTGGGGATGCAAAAGCAAGAAATACAGCTCTATGGGGATACTTCAAAAACTTTCAGAGCATGATGCAAGCAAGAGAGAGAATTCCCCAGTCTCTCATTGAGAAATACAAGGACTCAGTATGCTTTATGGTTGACACTGATCAGTGCCTAATGGAGGCAGTGGAGCCAAGGACTGTCTGGATCATGCCCATGGGGTATGAAGTTGATGAACAGATAGTAGAGCTGCATGTTCAACACATGCTAAGTCAGCCCAAAGATCCTAAGGCAGAAAGGTTTGGAACCTTTGAGGAGCTGAGCGTGAAATTACATGTAGAACTCAGGGAACCTGAGATTAAGAGAAAAGTGAGAAAAGAAGTAGAGCACATTGCTCAAGGCCTAGGCATCTCAAAAGAGGCACTTGATGCCAGCCGGGAAAAGAGGAGAAAGGCTGAGGAAGAAGAGAAAAGCAAAGAAAGTGCTCCGGTTGAAACCCCCACCCGGACCAGATCATCAAAGAGATCTGCACCTTCCACAACCAAAAGCTCAAAACCGGAAGTCCAGGCATCCGGTAAAAGATCCAAGACAAAAGCATCAAGGGCTTATGAAAGCCAAAAGGATGAAGAGGAAACAGAATCAGATGAGGAAGTAAGAGAAGTAAAGAAACAGAAGAAGAAAGGATCCGGTAAGCCCTCCACAGGCCAAGACAAGGATGAAATGGCAGAGGTAACTGTTGAAAAGCCCACTCTGTCACTAGAGAGCATAATCAAGTCGGTCACGGTGGATGGAAACCTTCAACCAATGACTGAATCCTATGATGACTTCAGTGAGGCAGACCAAAAGACTCTGCAGGAAGCCACAGTTAAATATCTGAACACATACAATAAGGCTTTCATTGAGATCATATCTCTCATTCCTAAAAGCCTAGAGAAGGAAATGGAAGTAAGAAAGAATAATGCTCATGCCAAAGATCTTGAGATCCGGGAGCAGATAGCTATTCAGCTATATCCTCAAATTGATCCCAAGACAATGAACATGATCTTCAAGGACTGCAGAGATGAGTTCAGAAGTAAAGCCAGGATGAATCAACTCATGCTTGGTGAGACTGACAAAGTGGCACAAGAGACAGAAGAGATCCTCCGGAAGGCCTTCAAAAGGTTCAATCTTCCTGTTGTAGAGGACTTAGGTGCAGAAACAGCTGCTGATTTGGAATCTTCTGTTCCGGAAGAAGTGAGCCATGAACAGACAAGTGAGGACTTGGGACCCTCTGCTCCAGAAGAAGTGAGCCATGAACAGACAAGTGAGGACTTGGGACCCTCTGCTCCAGAAGAAGTGGCCCATGAACAAGCAAGCATCTCTCCTCCGGTTTCCCCTACAGTCTCCGGATCCAAAGAAGAAGAGCAATTGCAGGAGAAGGAAGCAGTGGTGACAGACAAAGAGGTTGACAGTTCTAAGACTGCAGAAGAAAAGAAACATCTGTCTCCGGCAAGAGACACTGCACAAACTGTTCAACAATTTTTGAGCAAAGAAACTCTAGAGATTGATGAACCGGAGCTTCTAAAAGGTCCATTTGATTTTGACTCTCTCTCTCCGGTACAAACAATGAAGATAGCTTCATTTGCAAATGCCAAGGCAAATGAAAAGCTCCTGAAGTCTCATATGGAAGACTGTGAGTTGATAGAGGCTGCCTCCGGAGTACTTGTAAAGATCATGCCATCAATCCAGATAGATCCGACAGCCTCCACTTCCGGTAATCTAAAAACTTTAGTCAGCAGTATTGATACACATTTTAATTCTCTAGAAAAATCAGCTGAAGAAAAGGTCCGGAAGGAATTTTTGGATAAGAGATTTTCTGAAATATTAGAATTAATCTCTAAGGATAGGAAGATTGTAAGCATTGGAATAAAGAGCTTAGAAAATGCTCTTAAGGATGGCGGTGACATCTACAAATTTTGTATATCTTGGTCAAAGGCAACAGCAGCAATTGACAAGAAAATAAAAGAGGAACAGGACAAGCTTCAAAGCTTATCTCAAAGTTTTGATCCTCTCTCTTCCTCTATAATAAATCAAGAATGTCAGACTATTGCAGTCTTGAATGAAATAAAGAATCTTGAGAAGGAGAGGAAGAACATTACCAACCGGTTGGGAGAACTTAGAAGGATTATAGTCCCTAAGTTGGAAACTGTGCATGAGGCCATCAGTGATGCCCAGACCACCGCCCATACAAAAGATCCGACAGATCTCAGGCGGGCAGAAGCTTTTGCATTTTTGTTGAGTGGTCACATTTCAATCTTGGACAGAATGAAGCTAAGTTGGGCTACTGAAATGGTTCAACTGCAGACATCCTTTGCAGACATTCTGCAGTATATGTGAGTATGTAAATATGCGGCTATATATAGAAAATTTTTGAAAATTTTGGTGTGCGGACCCTACCCTTTGCCATTGATGTCAAAGGGGGAGTGAGGAGCAGTGAAAAATGAGGAATCCAACTCAGGGGGAGTTCCGGAAATTGTATATAAAGACAGAGCATCAGCAAAGGGGGAGCATAGTGTAAACACTTAGTCATTTTTCACTAAGTGTTGCCATCAATGCCAAAGGGGGAGATTGTTGGCAAGAGACACTATATGGATTCATGGTTGTTGTCATTGATGGCAACAAAGGTCATTCCACATATCCGCAAGTCATGATATATCTCTACCGGAAGTCAGATTGAAGATTGTTGTGGTCCGGTGAACAAGAACAGAGCATGTGGCAAGGTCCGACAGATTGGTCCGGATCTCTCAGAGGAAGTGTCTTGGCACAGTGCGGATCTGGGGAAGTCAAGAGGACTATCTTGAGTAGTATATTCCAAGGATTTAGCCTCCGGAGATGGACAAGGAAAAAGATATGAATAGTTGAGTACCGGATTCCTGAGAGACAGTGAAAACAGAGGAAGAACTGACTGACTGAGTATCAAACTAATTTCCGGATGTGTTACAGATGATGATAAAGGTTGCGGAGGCATGAATCATGTTTGGCCGACATAATTGATGATATCTACAAGTATATGCTTGATCCGCATTGCTTGGTGAGCAAGGATTCAGCCGACAGAACTAAGTTTGTAAGAAACTAGACTGTTCCGGATGCCGACTAGAAAGATGATGAAATTACTTGTGCGGATATATATAGAGGATGGATTTAGTTGTAAAGTGTGTGAATGTGTGAGAGAATATGCGAACAAGTCCAGAGTAGAGCAGAAGTAGCAAGAAAGATCCGGTATGTGAAAGGACAGCAGACTAAAGAACAGAGGAAAGATGAAGTGCAGCAGATCAGTATACTGAACCTAACCGGAACTAAACTCCAGCATATGCAGATGCTTCCAATCAGTTCAAGACTGTGATTCTTATCACTTTGTAAGACAGTGTGTCTTCTTGTAGGCAGTGAGCCTCTTGTGAGCAGTGTGCTCGGGCAGTGAGCCCTAATTGGCAAGTGCCATTTTTGTAATTTCCTATTCTTCTAACAGAGAATAATTCTTGGGTTAATCACCCCGTGGTTTTCTCCCTTAACAGGGTTTCCACGTCAAAAATACTGTGTCATGTGTTTCTTATTTCATGGTTAATGTTTTGTGTTTGATTTTATGCTGCTTCAATTAAAAGGAAAGTTTAATAAGGGAAATAATTAGGATAACTGATTCACCCCCCCCCCTCTCAGTTATCAACAATCCCTTTTTTGGCATGATGGTGTTGAGTCTATGATTGTATTATGATGATCATGAGTTCTTTAATGAAATCTACTTCACCTTGGCCTTGGGTGGTGGTCTGAGGTTAGGTTTGTCTTACACAATACTAGGACCTTGACATTTACCTTAGTTTATTGGAGTTGTTGTGTTAGGGGTTCTAATTTGGGTACCATTATTCTATATCCTCTATTATAAACCTTGCAATGTTCAGTGATGATTGAGAAAAGGGACTGAGAAATATTTATTACATTGTATAGCAACTAGTCAATTGCATAGATTCTGCATACTATATATAATGTACATGTGGATTCTAGAACTTAAGTTTTTTGATAGGTAAATAGTAATCATGGGGATCATTCTCATTCTATTAAATAAGTTAAAAAATACATATGAAGTTGTCCATGTTGGACATTAGTAGAGGCATACCATACATACATCAAGGGTTACCAGTAACAAAATGCCTTAACATCCTATACATTCAACTAGCCTATCATAATAGAGGACTAAGATATAAAATGCCCTGATCAACCTAAACAATAATCTATCTTATTATGATATGGCTAGGAATATATAAGATGCCCCAATGGAACAAAGATATATCTATGTTATGTGAGCAATAGAACATAGAAACTATACCTCCACCTTGTCCTTAGAGCTATTAGAAATTAGGGAACTGAGCCATGTAATGCTAGCTAACAACACAAATCTAAGTGCCTACTTGAGAAATTTGAACCCCACAACACCTTCCACTTCATGCGAGCCTCATTCTATGGGAATGCTAAGAGAATGTAGGGGCACCATGGCCCAGTCATTACCCCATTCCTGATGATCATTAACCTAGACATAGGGAGAAAATAGAGCCTAAAATTATCACCTACATAATATCATCCAAACCCCCAAGCAAGTAACTTTTGATCAAGGTAGTTGTCAATTTCTTGATCATGTCTTTCTCCTAAACAAGGTTGAGTAAAACAACCACAAACATTGAATATATCCAAATTTACTCGGTAGCCATGATTAATAGTCATAAATTCCTCCTTGAGAACCCAGTAGAGCATAAAAAACAAATTCTACTCCTAGTTTTGAATGCCCATTTTAGGTGCAACTTGGTAATCCCACCAAGAAATGCCATCTAATTTTTCCCCTTACAAATCTAATAGAGGTGTCCATGATTTCTATGGGTGAGGGAGGAGAATCAAGGCAACAAAATAAAGATGTTACACCATTTTTTTTGGAAAAACCCTACCATCAAATAATGTCGCATGCCAAGATACACCCACCATGGAACACATAATAAAGATATTGTTAGTCGAGATACATAAGAGAGCTCCACCCACATTGTGTGAGTTAACTTTAGGTACCCTTATAATGAGATGGGATATAGAGAATTCCCATTCATGATTTCCATCAAAACTTCAGGAAGTGGCAGATAAACATTAGACAACGCACAAGAAAATCTTATTAATTCCATATCCCTCCAATATCTTTTGCTACATGCTATGAGCTGGGTTTGATATTGTAGGGAGATGTATCAATTTTTGATTTAAGTGGTGCCCAAGTGTCCACCTTATTGCTAATTACACATTCTAGTGTCATCTCGATAACATAGTTAGTGTCAAACTCCATTATTAACCAATACATTGATGCAGAAAGGGCATGCACACTACTCAACGGACGAACATATCCTATAATAAGAAACCTACTGGTTATATAACATGCTACATTTACATTATCAAACTAGGGAATCGTATTCTTCTTGGATGATGCTTGTACTGTGTGTACAGTTAAGGATTCCTGAGTTTTATTCTATAGGTTGTGTAAGGGAACTAAATAAAGAAAAGACAATACTCTAAGTAAATAGGAATAATAGAAAATAACTAAGTTTATCTAACACAACAGTAATCAAATGATTTTATGTAACTTCTATGTAAGAGAGTAACTAACAATTGGTTCATTCGGTGATCACCTTGACTCAATGGACTTAATAACATAAATTACCAAAGTTAAACTATTTCACATTACTCATAACAGCATACATCAAACACACACACATATATAAACATACAATTTATATGCTAAAAATATGAACAAGGTGGAGAGACACAATAGCTCAAGTGGTCGGCTTGAGTGACTGTGATCCCAAAAGATCTAGCTAAATCTCTATTGAATCTTCGTAGTCATTAACAGAACTCAAAACACATATTCCTTTATTGAATGCTAAAGTAACAATGATACAACAAAATCTAATTCTATATTTCTGTCGAATCTGTACGAAGCAAAATCTAATCTAGCTAACCAAGATCAACATTGTCTATATGAATAAAGCTACTGAACAATAAATGCCATTACTGTCCATTATCCCATAATGTAGGAAAATGACTTTATTACAAAGCAAACTAGAAATAGGAAACTAACTAACATGAAGGCAGCATAGATAGTACAGTCCTACTACAACTCTATCTCTTTAATATCCATGAAGAATAATCAATGACTTAGAAACAAAACATAGAACATGATCTAGATTCCTTCATCATTTAAGATTACATCATTTATTGAAGGATAGCAGTTATAGAGTCATGGATGTCTCATCCCAATCAATTTAGGATCTTCTTCCTTTGGTTGTGGATACCTATTTTTTTTCTGTGGATATTAGTATCTCCTTCAGCTATGGGTTGTCCAATGTTCTTGATGATATGAAGCCATGCTTTTGTTGCATGAGGAGTTAGTACACCACATAGTATTTATGCATCACTATCACTAAAATCAACATAAAATATTAACATATTACATAAACAATCAATCATCCACACATCATTAATTAACAACATATTATATACCATCTTCATGCTTTAGTGTCCTAAGGATAATCATAGACATAATTAATATATATAAGTCTGGAAATGTCTTTGGGAAATAGGTAATTAAAGCAATAAAAATAAGAAAAATCATGGTCTCATCACACCCCCCAACTAATCATGTTGTTGGTCCTCCAGCAACCAAGGCCTCAAATTGTAATGTAGAGCAATCTCTCTATAGTCTGTAGGTTCCTCTACCTCTCTATCCTATTTGAGGTAGAAGCCCTTCTATTCTGCCAACCTGTTCCACTTGGCTTGTTCTGCAGCCTGATTAGTCCTCTGCCCCATCCAATGTGGAATAGGGTAAAGCAGTAGAGGAGGATGGAAGACTAGTGGTAGCCATGTTATCCCATGCTCATGAGTGGTGTCAATTATTTCCATCTTCCTTGTGAAAAACCTAGAGCATCCTTATCATTCTTTTCTACCAATTCCCTAAATTTCTAATAGTCCATGGCTTTGCATTCCAATAGTTTACTTTCTCCCTCTTGATGTTCAATCAGGTTCACCCATTCCTCCACTATCTTCTGGGGATTTGTAGATTCTACCCTCAATTTGAGAGGAAGTGACTTCTCTCTTTCATTATACTATTGCAGTAACTCTCCCCTCCTATGCTCATTTTGAATGAATGAGGCTAAGGCCTTCAATTGCACATCCCTGATTACAACTAGGGGTTTCTAGTGAGTGTCATAAGGAATGAAAAGTTCATGTAGGTAGAATTCACACAGTTGGTTTTGCATTTTAGGGGTAGCTCTTTGGTAAGTTGTTAGAAATAAGGCAGGTGTAAATAGGGAGATAGGGGAATCACTATAAATTTGGCTAAACTGGAAACTCAGATATTGCTCTTGCAAATAGAGGGCATAAACCCTGGTAGGTGGCCTACATCTCATCAACTGAACAATCATGTCTGCCATTCTATCTACTTTGAATTTCAACCTCTTTATTTTTGCATTCTTCATCTTAATTTCCTTACTACGTTTCTCCTTCATTTCACCATGTTCCTTTACTAATTTATCTATTTCATTCCACAATTGTAAGGTGATTGAAAATAAGGTAACTGGAGTAGGTTCTACATACTACTCTTCTAGCTGGATAGGCTCTTGATTCCTTCTATTTATCTCAAACATGTAACTGCTCTTCTAACTTTTTAACCCTGTCATTCAATCTAGTTTCTTTCTATTGATAATCCCTTAGCTTCTCCTCCAACTCTGCAATTTTCTATATTGACAGCTATAACTCATCTTTCTCATCCTCTACCGTGTCTTTATAGTTTAACAATAAAATAACTCTTCTTCCTGGGGTTCATCTTGAGGGGTTGAGAAATCTAGTTCTTCAATTTCAGAGGGAGGTTTATGACTTTTTTTGGCTGTCCATATATCTTCCTCCTTAGACTATGCATCAGACTCCTAAACAAGTGTATAACCCAAATTTTTCTATTCTCTGTCAACAAACATGTGCTCCTCTCGGAGTTTGTATTAATATCAACTACATTCCTCTTTTCAGGTTCCTCTGAAAGTTCTTTTTCCTTTAGATGACTTGAATGCCTACATGATTGAGCAGGGGTTCCTTGTTTCTTCTTAACTCTAAAAGCGGATGATTTCATTTTCTTGGTGGATTTTGAAATAGAAGGGGTTTCATAGGTAGTTTTAGGTGCTGGTGGTGGTGAGCTAGAAGCTTCAGGCCGTAGTTTTCATTTTAGCTTTTTCTTTTTGTGGCTAGAAGTTTGTGAGGATACATGTTCTGTCAATGGGGTTGAAATTGGTGAGACTGTGGGTACATGAGAACTAGCATGTTTTTCAATAGGTTCAACAGAGCTCAGAGAAAACATTGCAGGAGAAAATATTGCAACTATCTTGCCTCCTAAAAAATCAGAAAGCAATCCATGTTAGCTAATAGTGATGAGTGAACAGTAGGCTCTCTTCTAATCCGATCACCGCCCATTGTGATATCTCAAGAAAACACACAATCCCCTGTTCTCAATCCTTTGTTTGCTGTCCAATGCTACTCACCGGGACTTTATTACCAGTTTCTTTTGTCGTTTGCTTGATATGTTTACCTTGTATGTTATGTGGTGGATGGTAATAATTATGGAGTAAGGGATTTTGAAGTTTGTATGTACGTAAAATAATTCAAAACCCCCCAACTAAAACTTCATTTGTCCTCAAATGAGAAGACATGCAATGGTACGCAGGAACGGGTTCAAAGCATGTCGAATTTATATAATATGGAAAATTAATTATGTGCAAATAAAGAAAGTCACAAAAAAAGTAGAAATAAATGTTAATTAAAGCAATGAGCAAGATGAATACCATTGAGGTGATGCCAAAATTGGAATTGTTGCATGTAAAAATGATTGCATGATGGATTGAGTTGATGTACTTGACGAACGAGCCAGAGTGAATCACAATGATGTGATAGTGACAAAGTGTGCTGATGGAATGCAATATATGTGTGACATGTAGCAGGAAAGTACTATCTAGTAAAAAGATGGTGGCATGCGGATGCCATGAGAAAAGGTATTGCAAGCAGCAGTGGCTGCATGCATGTAATCAGAACATGAAATGAACAGGTCCCATGTGGATTGGTTGTTGGTGCAGCTTTTACAAGTCCCAAGAGAATGACAACCCATGGCTGCGAGTGCAGCAAATACAGGTCCCATAGAACAGTAGATTACCTTTGGCTACAGGTCCCTTAGGTGAAGTGGTTGAATGCCAAAGGAAAGTTCTAGTGTAGAATGGTAACTAAAATAATGGATCCTGAACTTCTGATTGGAAGATCACCTTTTTTATTGTTATTTCTATGTGATTGTGTGCTTTGTATTTTTTATTTATGTACAGAGTTTGTAGAACTCAAACTTGCTATGGAACTTCGGTCAAGCTGGCAGCTTGATCTATTATTGGAACAATATGATCAGTTGATACTTGGCTGGAATCCTCACCGAAGGCAGAGGGTTGTGGAACTTCATTCATGCTTGGTGCAAGAGCACCTAGAAAATCATGTTTTGTGTTGTAA
This sequence comes from Cunninghamia lanceolata, assembly GCA_027924645.1. Lineage (NCBI taxonomy): Eukaryota > Viridiplantae > Streptophyta > Pinopsida > Cupressales > Cupressaceae > Cunninghamia > Cunninghamia lanceolata. The sequence goes on from BSBN01001965.1 coordinate 21,553,015, forward strand.
TAAGGTCTATTTGACCAATGCATTTTCATTTCTATTTGTAATTCCCAAGTGACTGAGGTCATATTTGTCAAATTGTTAATCTCAAGATGGTTGGTCTCCTAGCCGCTTGGAATCGGTTGTTTTTTTCCTCAGGGCGAGTTTATAAACCCAAAGGAATGAACCAAATGAGACATTGTAATCAGACCGAAGAGAAGAGGTTGAATGTGATTGTGTATTGTGCTAAGGAGAAATAGAACAATTCTGTTATGTCAATTTGTTTTCCATTTCCTATAACTGTAAATTGTATAACTGTAGATTTCCATTCTTTATGTGCTTTCCGTTGTTGCAATATGTCAATGTGAAGCATTCCACTGGTAAGATTTCTGTCGAAATCAGTGGAATGGCTTCATTGTACAAATATCCATTTTTGTTTTCTGTTTTGTTTCATTGTTCAGCGATGCAGAGGATCTAGACAATGCGAGTTGCACAGTAGGCTGACCTAGAATCTCCATGTGCTAGGGTTCGAAAGAAGGTAAACTATGTATCAGCGTAGCAAACCCTAAGGTGGCTGATAGTAATTGTCATTCTGAAGAGAGAAGGTCAAAGGTAACATCAAAGTAAACAGCGTATTGGCAGTTCCAGAGTAAGTCCCACTGACAGAACAAGTCTCGCCGAGGGTGTTGGTTCATCGGTGCATCGACCAAAGATTGCAAGTGTTCGCCGACAGAACAAGTCTCACTGAAGGTAAATGCCATCGGTGTATTGGGAGACAAGTTAAGAGTTTTGCCAACGAGAAGAGTCTCACCGATAAGGTCACGTCCAACCAGTGTGGAAGATGTCATGGTTGAGACGAGGAGGAATTTAACCATCATCAGGCATCGACAGAAGGATGGAAGACTTGGCCGATAGAAGATGTCTCACCGAAGTTAAATCCGGTTGAGTTATCGGTGTGAGTTTGGTCACAGAGAGACTTAGGAAAGTCTTTTCGATGGTGGTTGTCTGGTCGATGGTGATGGATCGATGGCTCATTTGTTAGTCTTGCAAACTATGAGCAAATTAGGGCCCGTTCTGCATGTCTTGCTGTGCACTCCCCATCATATTGGTATCAGAGCCCAAAAAGATTTGCGCAGCAAGTCGAATTGAGGATTTGCAAGAGTGTTGGCGTTTGGGTACTGTCTGTGAATAGTGTATGTCAAACAGAGAAAGTGACATAGAGGCAGAGAGGATGCCTCCCAAAAGTATGTCGCAGGACGCCATCAAGATATTGATCGAGGAGATGCTTGAATCCAAGTTGGGAGAGTTCAAGTAGTCCAAAAGTAAAGATAGGGAAGATGGAAGTGATAGCGATGAAGGTGATACAGAAATTGATGAAACCAATAAAAAGACAGAGGAGATACCAGTGGACCAGAGGGCATTTGTAAATGCATTGAAATCAGTCAATAGGGACACCATAGATGGGTTACCTATGTATAGTGGAAGTATGGAAGCTGAAGAGGTGATTGACTGGATTGAGGCATTGAACAATCACTTCGAATACAAAGAAGTCCCTGATGAAAAGAGGGTTAAGTTAGCAAAGCCAAGATTGAAGGGATCTGCTCTTGCATGGTGGAATTATGAGCAAGGAGAGAGAGTCAAGGAGGGGAAGAATATGATAACCTTTTGGGAAAGGATGAAGACCAAAATCAAGGCACAATTCTTACCCCTGGACTATAACATGCAGATGTATAAGAAATTATAGAACCTCAAACAGAGAGACCTTGATGTGAATGCATACACACAAGAGTTTCATAAACTCAGTCTCAGATCAAAGAGACAAGAAGAAGAGTCAGAGAAGGTGGCCATGTATTTGAATGGTCTAAGGATGAACATCCAAGATGAGATCAGCATCTTAGCACCATAAACAATGAACAAGTGTTTCCAAATGGCCTTAAGGGCTAAAGAGAAGATAAAGAGAAAGAGTGAGCAGAATAATAGAGGTAGAGGTAGAAGAAATTTCAGAGGCAGAGGTAGTTTTGGAGGAGGAAGTCCTAACCAGAGGCCTAGTGGTGAGTCTAGCCAAGAAGAGCAAGTTGGAGACTCCAGTAGCAGAGGAGGCTACCGAGGAAGAAGGGCTAATGGAAGAGGTGGGACAAATGGATCAGGTAGAGGATCCAAATTCTCCAATATGAGATGTTATAACTGCAATCAAATAGGACACCTGGCATACAAGTGTCTAGAGAAGGCCTCAACTTCTCATGGTGGTGAGAAGAGAACCACTTTGATTCAAGAAGATGCAAGGAGTGTGACATCTCCTGAAGTGAATCTAGCATTAGAAATGGGAGAAAAACTGATGATCAAGAGGATGCTGCTCAAGGAGCTAGTGCAGACTGAACCATCTCAAAGAAGGGATTTGTTTATAATCAACTGCAAGATCCAAGGTAAGGTTTGTAAAGTTATTATTGACTCTGGCTCTACTGATAATATTATATCTTTGGAAGTAGTGAATAAGTTGGATCTAGAAAAGATACCCCATAGCAGTCCATATAAAGTCAGTTGGTTGAATAAGGGGCAGCATATACTCATCAATGAACAGGCATGGGTAGAATTCAGTATTGGGGGGTATAGAGAGAAAATTTTGTGTGACATCCTTCCAATGGATGCTTGTCATCTTTTGTTAGGCAGACCATGGTAGTTTGACAGAAAGGCTCATCATGATGGAGAAAAGAATGCTTACTCATTCCAAAAGGGTGGTGTGACTTATAGGATACAATCATTGGTAGAAGAGGATCCATAGCATGTAGGATCTAGTGTAATGATGGTAGGAGAAAAAGAATTCATGGACACATTAAAGGAAAGTGATGGAGTAGGTTTTGCTTTGATTGTGAAGCCTAAGGGGGAAAAGAAGGAAATTGTGAGAGAAGTAAGGCCTAAGGAGGTCAGAGATTTGCTTGAGAGTTATAAAGAAGTGATTGCAAAAGATATACTTGACTCCCTACCACCTGTCAGAGACATTATCCATTAGATAGATCTCATACCCGGAACGGTACTTCCTAATAAGGCAGCATATAAAATGACCCCACAATAGAATGAAGAGATAGAAAACTAGATTCAAGAACTCCTAAACAAAGGGCTGATAAGGAAGAGCCTTAGCCCATGTGCAGTACCTACTGTCTTAGCCCCAAAGAAGGATGGGAAATGGAGACTATGTACTAGTTCTAGAGCAATAAATAGGATAACCATCAGATACAGGTTCCATATTCCTAGAACTGAAGACCTAATGGACTATTTGGGGGGTGCTACCTATTTCTCTAAGATAGATTGGAAGAGTGGGTACCATCAGATAAGGATAAGAGAAGGGGATGAGTGGAAGATAGCTTTCAAAACCAATGAAGGGTTGTATGACTGGCTTGTGATGCCTTTTGGTCTTTCAAACACCCCTAGCACCTTTATGAGGCTGATGAATGAGGTGTTGCAAGAATTCATAGGGAAATTTGTGGTAGTCTACCTTGATGATATCTTGGTGTTCAGTAAGAGCAAGGAAGAACACTTGGAACATTTGGAGATAGTCTTGAAGAGGCTGCAAGATCAGAAGTTACTGATAAAATTGGAAAAGTGTGATGTCATGAAACAAGAATTGGTGTACATAGGTTTTGTCATCTCTAAGGGTGATTTGAAAATGGATCCTTCCAAGGTAGAGGCTATTTTGAATTAGCCTACACCTAGGATAGCAGGAGAGGTCAGAAGTTTCCATGGCATGGCCACATTTTACAAAAAATTTATTAAGAACTATAGTGATATTTGTGCACCTATGTTAGAGACCATCAAGGGTGGAGGAAAGATGAAGTTTGTGTGGACAAAAGAGGTAGATCAGAGTTTTGAAAGTCTGAAGCAAAAAGTTGCCAAGTATCTTGTCTTAGTACTTCCTGATTTCAATAAAGTCTTCATCATTGAATGTGATGCAAGTGGACTGGCCATAGGCGCAATGTTGAGCCAAGAAGGTAGACTAGTAGCCTTCTTCAGTGAAAAGTTAAATGAAGCCAAGAGGAAATACTCCTCTTATGACTTAGAGTTGTATGCCATGGTACAAGCTCTAAAAAAATGGAGGCACTACTTGCTTCCTAAAGAATTTATTGTATACACTGACAATCATGCTCTCAGTTTTTTGACTGGACAGAAAAAACTCAGCCATAGACACATGAAATGGGTGGAAAGTCTTCAAACATACACCTTCATCATCAAGCATAAGAAAGGGATAACCAATATGGTTGCTGATGCTTTAAGCAGAAGGGTGTTGACAGTGCAAGAAGTGCAGCTACAAAGCATGGGTGTTGAGGCACTCAAAGGATTGTATAAAAAGGACCAAGATTTCAAGGAGATTTACAAGGTATATAGTGAGTTTGCTAATGCTTTCCACAGTGAATTCTCAGATTATACATTGCAGGATGGACTTTTGTTTAAAGGAAGTCAACTATGTATCCCTAAGTGTTCAATGAGGGATAATATAGTGAAGGAGAAACATAGTGGTGGTTTAGGAGGACATTTTGGGCTCAATAAGACCTTAGATCTTGTAAAAAGATTTTACTTTTGGCCAAGGCTACAATCTGATATCAGAAGGTTTGTTGAAAGTTGTATGATTTGCCAGAGAGCAAAGGGGGTCTCAACCAATGAAGGACTGTAACAACCTTTGCCCTTACCAAACAGACCTTGGGAAAGTTTGAGTATGGATTTTATGATGGGATTGCCCAAGACAAGGACAGGTTATGACAGTGTGTTTGTTGTGGTAGACAGGTTTAGCAAGATGGCTCACTTTATTCCTTATAAAACCACCAATGATGCTAGTTACATTGTAGGTTTGTTATTTAAAGAAATCGTCAAGATTCATGAGTTACCTTTGAGTATTTTATCTGACAGAGACAACAAATTTGTGGGACATTTCTGGAGAACCTTGTGGAAATGATTGGGTACAAATTTGTCTTTTAGTTCAGCCTATCATCCTCAAACTAATGGCCAAACTGAGGTTGTGAATAGGTCATTAGGCAATCTGCTGAGATGTTTGACAAGAGAACATGGTAGTAGTTAGGATATGGTACTCCCACAAGTAGAGTATGCCTATAATGATTCTACAAACAGAAGTACAGGTCTAAGTCCTTTTGAAGTTGTCTATGGTAGTCATCCTAGAGGAATTTTTGAATTGCAAGATGTTCAAGGGTTAGACAAAAGGAGTGGACACGCTAATACATTTGCAGAGGCTATGACAGAGATCCATCAACAAGTCAGAGATACTCTACACCAAAACAGTCAGAAGATCAAGGGTAGAGTGGATCAAAGAAGAAGGGATGTGCAGCACCAAATAGGAGATATGGTCATGGTTCATCTCAACAAGAACAGACTACCCATAGGAAAACACAACAAGTTGATGATGTGAAAAATTGGACCTTGTTGGATTCTAGAGAAATATGGTCCTAATGCTTACAAAATTGAACTCACTGATGATATTGCTATTTCACCAATATTCAATGTTGCTGATCTGACATTATATAAGAGTCCTGATACAAGAGAAGGTACAGTAGATTCTATCCAAGACAATGCAGAGTGGGTACAGTATTTACCACCTACGAAACCACCAAAGATGGAGTGCATCTTGGATAGCAAGACAACCAAGAAGATAAGACATCGGACCTATTTTGAGTACTTAGTCAAATGGCAAGGACTTCCAGACTCAGAGGCCACATGGATGCTGGAAGAAGACATCAAAAAGTAGGGTGGTGATTTGCACCAGTTAGTCTCTAAGAGGACTTGAGACAACTTTCACCCGGGGAGTATGGTGCAGGAGCACCTAGAAAATCATGTTTTGTGTTGTAATAAGGTCTATTTGACCAATGCATTTTCATTTCTATTTGTAAGTCCTAAGTGACTTAGGTCATATTTGTCAAATTGTTAATCTCAAGATGGTTGGTCTCCCAGCCACTTGGAATCGGTTGGTTTTCCTCCCAACTGCTTGGAATCGATTGCTTTTATCGTCAAGGCGAGTTTATAAACCCAAAGGAATGAACCAAATGAGACATTGTAATTAGACCGAAGATAAGAGGTTGAATGTGATTGCGTATTGTGCTAAGGAGAAATAGAACGATTCTGTTTCATTAATTTGTTTTCTATTTCCTATAACTGTAAATTGTATAGCTGTAGATTTCCATTCTTTCTGTGCTTTCCGTTGTTACAATATGTCCATGTGAAGCATTCCACTAGTAAGATTTCTATCGAAATAAGTGGAATGGCTTCGTTGTACAAATATCCGTTTATGTTTTCTATTTTGTTTCATTGTTTGGTGGTGCAGAGGATCCAGATAGTGCGAGTTGCACAGGAGGTGGACCTAGCATCTCCATGTGCTAGGGTTCGGAAGAAGGTAAACTGTGTATCAACGTATCAACGTAGAAAACCCTAAGGTGGCTGATAGTAATTGTCATGTCGATGAGAAAAGGTCAAAGGTAACATCGGAGTAATCGGTGTATCGACAGTTCTGGAGTAAGTCCCACTGACAGAACAAGTCTCACCGAGGGTGTTGGTTCATCGGCGCATCAGCCAAAGATTGCAAGTGTTCACTAACAGAACAAATCTTGCTGAAGGTAAATGTCATCGGCGTATCGAGAGACAAGTTAAGAGTTTTGCCGATGAGAAGAGTCTCACCGATAAGGTCACGTCCAACTGGTGTGGAAGCCGTCATGGTTGAGACAAGGAGGAATTTAACCGTCATCAGGCATCATCAGAAGGATGGAAGACTTGGATAATAGAAGATGTCTCGCCGAAGTTAAAGCCGATTGAGTTATCAGTGTGAGTTTGGTCATGGAGAGACTTAGGAAAGTCTTTCCAATGGTGGTTGTTCGACCGATGGTAATGGATCGGTGGCTCATTTGTTAGTCTTGCTGACTGTGAGAAAATTAGGGTCCATTCTGCATTTCCTAATGTGTGCTCCCCATCAATGCTAGTAGCTAGATTTGGTGCTGGAACATTTTTTTCAGCTGCTACCTGGCTGGAGACCTCCTATGAGGCAAGATGTTGTGGAACTTCATTATCTATATCTACCTTTAACTGCTAGAGAAATGCATCTTTGCTTAAAGGCTTCTTATAGAATTTTAATCAATGCCCATTAACCATCAGTGAGAATCTAACTTGGTCAATTGTAGTTAATTGGATTGGACCATTTGGGAAAACTTCCTTGATATTATAAGGGCCTAACCATCTAGTTTGCAATTTTCCCTTATGATATTTATACCTGGAGTCATAGAGAAACTTGCCCAATCACCTACCTGAAAGTTCTTCATTTTGATATACTAATCATGCCATTTGATTCTCTGGTTTTGTACTGATTCAGTTTGATGAACTGCTTCCATCTTGAGCTCCCCCAAGGCATTAAGCTGATGCAATCTTTCCTTTTGGACTATTGATAGGTCCATACCAAGTTGGACAGCTGTTCTCAGTGTTTTATATTCAAACTCAATAGGAAGGACTGTCTTCTTTCCATAAACTAGTTCATATGGTGTGTACCCTGTTGTTGTTTTCCATGTAGTTCTATATGCCCAAACTACTTCAGAGAGTCTTGTTGCCCATTCTTTCTTATGTAATGCAATTATCTTTGTCAATATTGCCTCAAGCTCTCTGTCGGTGACCTCAACTTGACCATTTGACTGTGGATGATAGGGAGTGGACTTTTTATGCCTAATTTCATACTCCTAAACAAGGCTAGCAATTAGTGCAGATGTAAACTGGGGTCCTTGATATGTGACCATTTCCCTTGAGACTCCATGCCTTTTAAATATTTACTCAATGAAAAATGTAGCAACCTTACTATCTCTGGCCACTGTCAAGGCTTTCACTTCTACCCATTTTGTAAGATAATCATTGCAAACAAGTATATATTCCTTGTGGTTATAAGGTGGATCTATGGGTCTAATAAAATTAATGTCATAACCGACTTAAGAATTTTTAAGTTTTCTAAACCCTTTTGGGTAGATTCTAGGGTTTTAACTTTTCTAACCCAATACATTATAATATCAAATACTCTTATTTTCTAAAGATAATAAGTTATAATAATATAACATGACTATAATAACCACTAGTCTACTCTTGACCACTTGGGCATTGTTTGAATTCACATTTCACGTAACATGAAAAGACATCGCACATGAGTTTTACCCTCTTCATATAAAATGCAATCATTTTCATAATGAAATTCTTGACTTATTCAATATTTCACCTAGATAAGTTTGAGTTTGCAATAATATTATTATCGACCTCTTGGTCTTCTCAATTCCATTGACTCTCTATAAGGGATAGGTTTTGATCTCACATATAACTTCTTTTGAAAATAATGATAATACTTATCGTCATTATAAATGCTTATGTGAAATTATATCACTAATCTTATGTGTTACCAATGATGCCTTATCATTTTTATATCTCTAAATAAGTGAGTAACTTATCACAGAATCTTATGGTTAAAAATAATAAAAATATACATAAAACATTATGAGATATAAATCTACCTCTATCTAACTTACTCACCTTGACTCCTACATTTAAAATAGAGCTCACCAATGGTTCGGTCTTTGAATTACATGAATATGAATAAATAGATGTCAATTGAATTGGTTTGATAATGGTTATACCTGTTAGATCTGGGGCACACAACTGAGAGGGGGGCTGAATCAGTTGTATAAAACTTGCTTCAACTTCAAACACTTGAATCCACTTTGTTAGTTAACAGCATATCAATTAACCATTCATCAAAGCATAAAGCAAGAACACTGGAGTAGATAAACATCAACACATTTGACACCAAGATTTTTGACGCGAAAAACCCGGTTAAGGGAAAAACCATGGGGTGATTAACCCAAGGATTATTCTCTGTTAGAAGAATAAGAAAAATGGATGGCACATGCCAGTCAAGGCTCACTGCCCAAGCACACTGCTCACAAAGAGGCACACTGCCTACAAGAGACACACTGTCTACAAGATCATAAGTATTACAAACTTGAACTGGAGAATGACATCTTCACCATGTCTGGATCAATTCCATTTAAGCCTGAGACACACTGCTCTGCCTTTCGCTCTTTCGCTATACCACACTCATCCGCTGCTCAACACACTATGAAATGAATTCTCAAACCTTTATTTATACAAGGCATCGACTTAGGAACAATCATCTAAGTTAACAATCAACCATAAGAGCATTCACAAGATGAAAAACACATCCGGTCGGCCACCACAAGAACATTCGCAAGATGAACAACTCATCCGGTCGGCTAGTCTAAACAAGAACTTCATCTGGAAGAATATCTTCAATTCCAGGCTCTACCACCAATGCGGACCAACAACACAACCTCAACATGATCCAAGAACCTTCACAAGCTTCCCTGAATGACCAGGTACATCCGCACTTCCTCTACTCATTGGAATCTCTTCTCTTCCTCATCTGAAACTTCAAGAACACAGTTTATCGCCACTGTCATACTGCAAGAGGTGCTTCCAGACCTCCAAACCGTGTACCAATAGAGATGGCACATCACAAGGACATCCCAAACACTTTGTCCAATCCACAGAATAGGACAATGCACTTTCGGATCTCACCGGACCTTTTTGTAACACTCTGTCACTCCGGAGCATCTTCTCGGAACCGGTTCTACTTGATCAATCACAACTTCTTCACATCTTCATGCGGACCTCTGAAATCTTAACTGGATCATCTCAAGACTCATATCTACAAACCCTTTAATCTGCATCCTCTAAATCTCAACCTATTGAGTACTTTTGCCTTCTTCTCATCACTGTTCTTCACTGTTCCTGTTTGAGACTAATTCTCTCAATATCCTCAGCACACAGCTCATCCAATCCTTCTTGTCAAAGCAATATGAGTATGTTGACATCAATGACAACATTGGTTAACCTCATACTTGCAACAATCTCCCCCTTTGTCATTGATGGCAACATATGATGTGAAAAACCATCAAGACAAGATCTTCTCCTTTCTGTCACAGCTCCCCCTATCAACAACAACTCTTCACTTGTCTTCTCTTCCTTTACTACTCCCCCTTTGATCATCAACCACTTGTTTTTCACATGTCTTCTCTCCCCCTTTGACATCAATGGCAAAGGACTCATACTTGCAATTCTAACACATCAGAATCATACCAGCTGCTCCCCCTTAGTAGCAGCTCCCCATCATCAATCAGGATCACAAGATATGACTATGATACCCACCGGACTGATGCACATCAATGCATCCTAGTTCATCACCGGAGGGGCCATGACCCCTAACGTCTCTCGGAGATACTCAAAAGAGTCCTTGGGAAGAGGTTTAGTAAAAGTATCTGCAATCTGATCCTTAGAGGGTACATACTCCAATCTAACTTCATCCTTGTTCACTTGCTCTCTCAGAAAGTGAAACTTGATAGATATGTGCTTGGTCTTAGAATGCAACACCGGATTCTTAGAAATATTAATTGCACTTGAGTTATCACAGAAAATTGTGATAGGCTCCTCATATTCAAATTTAATGTCTCTCAGCATCTGCTTCATCCATAAGATTTGAGTGCAACTACCTGCTGCTGCAATGTATTCTGCTTCAGTTGTAGACAGAGATATTGCCTCTTATTTCTTGCTTAGCCAAGAAACCAATCTTTTTCCCAAAAAGAAAGCTCCTCCACTTGTACTCTTCCTATCATCCACATCTCCTGCCCAATCTACATCTGTGTATGCATGAAGAGAGAAATCTTGATCTCTAGGATACAATAGACCATATTCAACCGTTCCTTTCAAGTACCTAAAAATTCTTTTGATTGCCATGACATGAGATTCTCTGGGATCAGCCTGAAATCTTGCCACAAGACCAACAGCCTGCATTATATCCGGTCTAGTCTGAGTGAGATACAATAGTCCTCCAATCATTGATCTGTACTTGGTCTGATCTATCTTAGGAGAGTCATCATCTTTACTCAACTTACATCCGGTTGCCATAGGGGTGTTCATTGGCTTTGAATCTTCCATTCTGAATTTCCTCAACAATTCTTTTGCATATTTGGTCTGACAGATAAAGATGCCTTTCTTTGTCTGAGTAATTTGCAGACCCAAGAAGAAATTCATTTCACCAAGCATTGACATTTCAAACTCACTTTTCATTTGATTTGCAAAAGTTTTACACATACTGTCTTTTCCTCCAAAGATGATATCATCAACAAATACTTCAACAATCAAGATGTTTTCCTTATCTATTTGGAAATATAAATTACTATCAGCAGTACCTTTGTTGAAACCAATCTGCATAAGATGCTTATCCAACCTTTCATACCATGCTCTTGGGGCTTGCTTCAAACCATACAGTGCTTTCTTCAACTTGCAGACCATATCATCATGATCAGACAATTGAAATCCATCCAGTTGTTCAATGTATACTTCTTCCAAATCACCATTTAGGAAGGCAGACTTGACATCCATCTGATATACCTTGAAGTCTTTAAAGGTAGCAAATGCAAGAAATAATCTGACTGCTTCAATTCTTGCCACCGGAGCAAAAGTTTCTTCAAAATCAATTCCTTCTATTTGAGAGTAGCCTTTGCAGACCAATCTAGCTTTGTTTCTGATTACTTCACCAACTTCATTTAGTTTGTTCTGGAAGACCCATTTGGTTCCAATCACATTCTTATTTCTAGGTCTGGGAACAAGATCCCAAGTATGATTTTTCTCAATTTGCATCAACTCTTCTTCCATTGCTTTGGTTCAGTTTTCATCATTGCAAGCTTCATTAATTGTTTTAGGTTCAATCTTTGAAATCAAACAGTATTCATTTGAATCTTGAGCAATTTTTCTCCTTGTTTATACCCCTTTGCTTTTGTCACCTATGATCTGATCTTCAGAATGATTTAGAGTTACATACCTTGGAACTTTGGGTGTTTCTTGCACTACTGTTTCTTGATCAGGCTCATTCAAACAAGCCTCTTCTTCCTGATTTACCGGATCAGTCTGTATTTGAATTTCAGAGAAGGATTGAGCTCCTTGCACCAGAGAATCATTTTGATCATCTTCATCACATTCATAGAATCTTGAGGGCTTCTCAATTCCTTCATCAACCTTCACATTTGTACTTTCTATCATCTTTTTCAATCTCTTATTGTAACACCGGTATGCTTTGCTTTGAGTGGAGTAACCCAAGAAAATTCCTTCATCACTTTTAGCATCAAACTTTCCTAGATCTTCATCTCTTTTGATGTAACACTTGCTACCAAATACTCTGAAATATCTCACAGTGGGAGTTATACCAAACCAAAGTTCATAAGGAGTCTTACCGGTATTGCTTCTGATTTGAACTCGATTAAGAGTGTAGAATGCAGTGCTGACAGCTTCTCTCCAAAACATCTGAGGAACATTTGCTTCCATCATCATTATCCTGGATGCTTCCTGGATGGTCCGGTTCTTTCTCTCAACTACTCCATTCTGCTGTGGAGTCCTAGGAGCAGACAACTATCTCCTTATGCCATGCTTCTCACAAAAGTCTATGAATTCACTGGATGTGAATTCACCACCTCTATCAGACCTCAGACATTTCAGTTTCAGTCCGGTTTGATTCTCTATCATAGCTTTGAAGATTTTGAACTTCTCAAGGGCTTCTGATTTCTCCTTTAGGAAAGTAACCCACATCATCTGGGAATGATCAGCAATCAGTAACATAAAATATCTATCACCTTGCATACTCTTGATTCTTGTCGGACCACATAGATCAGTATGGACTAATTCCAATAATCCGGTGGAGGACTGATCCTTGATTTTGAAAGAGACTCTGCTTTGTTTACCTAGTTGACATTCTTTGCACAACCTATTTGTAGGTTTCACCAATTTTGGAAGATCTCTTACAACCTGAGTATTGCTTATCTTGATGATGTTATTAAAATTCACATGACACATTCTTATATGCCATAACCAACTCTGATTAGCTTGAACAAACAGACAACTTTTATTAGAACCAACTAGATGGAAGATATTACCTTTTGTTTGAGTACTGGATGCAATCTCAGTTCCAGAGCTTTCAAAGATCCTGTATCTTCCATTCTTGAACCAGAGATCATAGCCTTTGTCCACCAACTGACCAACACTGAGAAGATTGTGCTTCAATCCTTCAACATATAGTACATTACCAGTTTTGCTCTTTCCATCAAAAGAAATAGTTCCCCTACCTTTGATTCTGCCAGCAGAATTATCACCAAATTTTACCATTCCTCCATACCTTTCCAAATCTAAGAACTTGTTCTTGTCACCTGTCATGTGGTGAGAACATCCACTGTCAATAACCCAATCATCCTTTTCTTCAATTTGGGCAGCCAAAGCTGTTTCCACAACCTTATGATTGACAGATTCAGAGGATATTGAATCTTCTTCCTTGATGGCAATAAACACCCATTCATTTCTGGATTTGCTTCCTATTTCTGATTCATCATCTGTTACTCCTTCATTATCATCTTCTTCATGAACATAATAACAGTTCTTTTGGAACCTTTGTCTGTTAGCATTTGACCTTGCAGATCTTTTCAGACATCTTGAAGCAAAATGACCAATCTTATTGCAATTGAAGCACTTAAAGGGTAATTTTCCTTCATACTTACTGAATCCTCTTGGCAGTCTTTTTGCAATGAGGGCTTCAAGATGAGCTGTTTCTGCTTCTTCCTCTTCCATGTCTTTCCTTGCTTGATCACACCATGATAGCTTCCTTGAAGAGTTCTCTCCCGGATCAAATCTTTATTTTCCTTTCACATAGGCACTGGCTTTGAATGCAGATTCAGTCTTGGGGTGATCATCTCCAAACTCAGACATTTTGAATGCAACTAGTTTGCCAGCCAATTGCTCTCTTGTGACAGTTGTATGGGCTCTGAATTCATCAATGGCAGCAACCTTGATTTTGTAGGCAGCAAGAAGGGATCCAAGAATTTTGCAAACAATTTCATTTTCATCTAGAATTCCACCAGCATTCTTGATTCCACACACCAGCTCATTCACTCTTGGCATAAAGGTAGTGATATTTTCATCATCTCTCATATTCAATCTTTCAAATTTCCCTTTCAGACTTTGCAACCTTGCACTCTTAACAAACTCATCTCCTTCATGCAGAAGTTCTAGTTTAACCTAGATCTCATATGCAGTTGGTAAGTCAATAACATTTGAGAGCTCTGAATCATTCAATGCGCTTAGAAGAGCTTCTTTAGTCTATAAATTGTTTTCAACATCTATGATTTCATTCAGAGTTGTCGGACCACCCTGTGGAGGTACATAAGCCTTTGTGATCATGGACAGGTATGCTTTTCCCATACACTCCAAGTGACATTTTATGCGACCTTTCCAGAGCGAGAAATTGGTTCCATCGAACTTCGGACTATCCTTCTTATATGACGACATCCTGGATCTCCTCAAGCGGTTAAGCTCCTTTCAAAGGAACTTGGCTCTGATACCAATTGTTAGATCTAGGGCACACAACTTAGAGGGGGGGTGAATCAGTTGTATAAAACTTGCTTCAACTTCAAACACTTGAATCCAATTTGTTAGTTAACAGCATATCAATTAACCATTCATCAAAGCATAACACAAGAACACTGGAGCAGATAAACATCAACACATTTGACACCAAGATTTTTGATGTGGAAAACCCGGTTAAGGGAAAAACCACGGGGTGATTAACCCAAGGATTATTCTCTATTAGAAGAATAAGAAAAATGGATGGCACATGCCAGTTAGGGCTCACTGCTCACAAAGAGGCACACTGCCTACAAGAGACACACTGTCTACAAGATCATAAGTATTACAAACTTGAACTGGAGAATGACATCTTCACCATGTCTGGATTAGTTCCATTTAAGCCCGAGACACACCTGCTCTGCCTTTCGCTCTTTCGCTATACCACACTCATCTGCTGCTCAACACAATATGAAATGAAATCTCAAACCTTTATTTATACAAGGCATCAAATTAGGAACAATCATCTAAGTCAAAAATCAACTATAAGAGCATTCACAAGATGAAAAACATATCTGGTCGGCCACCACAAGAACATTCGCAAGATGAACAACTCATCCGGTCGGCTAGTCTGAACAAGAACTTCATCTGGAAGAATATCTTCAATTCCGAGCTCTACCACCAACACGGAACAACAACACAACCTCAACATGATCCAAGAACCTTCACAAGCTTGCCTGAATGACCAGTACATCCGCACTTCCTCTACTCACTGGAGTCTCTTCTCTTCCTCATCTGGAACTTCAAGAACACATTCTATCACCACTATCATACTGTAAGAGGTGCTTCCAGACCTCCAAACCATGTACCAATAGAGATGACACATCACAAGGACATCCCAAACACTCTATCCAACCCGCAGAATAGGACAATGCACTTCCGGATCTCACCGGACCTTTTTGTAACACTCTGTCACTCCGGAGCATCTTCCCGAAACCGGTTCTACTTGATCAATCACAACTTCTTCACATCTTCATGCGGACCTCTGAAATCTTAACTGGATCATCTCAAGACTCATATCTACAAACCCTTTAATCCACATCCTCTGAATCTCAACCTATTGAGTACTTTTGCCTTCTTCTCATCACTGTTCTTCATTGTTCATGTTTGAGACTAGTTTTCTCAATATCCTCAGCACACAGCTCATCCAATCCTTCTTGTCAAAGCAATATGAGTATGTTGACATCAATGACAACACTGGTTAACCTCATACTTGCAACATATACCATCATTCCCTGGCCTTACTACAACCTTCTTGCAGAGATATGATCTCATGCATTGACTTGGCTCATATCAAGATTAGATATTATTGATTGTGTAAGAAGATATACTATCAACCTAACTTGATTTTCTTAAACTACGCTTGGTGTTTACACACCAGCTACATGGCCTTTCGAGCTTCTATAGTTTAAATCTTCACTATATATTGTGGATAGTATGTCGATCTCACTTGGCCTTTCGGCCTAAATAAGTTTACTATACTACAAATAATATACGTAGATCACTTTGGTCTTTCGGCCTGCATAGGTTTACTATGCTATAGATAATATACAATGATCTCAACCTACTAAAGGCATAGAAAGAAAATAAAGGAACACAGTCTCTGACATGAAATAAAGATACAACTTTCACTACATACAAATAAGATTCAGAACTAGCTGGTCTTTCCAAAATACATAGAAAGTAAAGGCTATTTGGCCTTATGATCACACAACCATATACTAAGCTTATTGACCTTATGCACATATAGTATTATTCTAAGCTTATCAGCTTTATACACACAGTAATATTCTAAGCTTATCAGCCTTATACATGCATAACTACAGAGCTGAATACATTCACAAGATTCTTAAACTATTATAAAGCTTTCTAGAAAAAGAATGAACTTGTTTGAGATTGAAGGAGTAAGCAAGGTTTATGATCCCTTAGCAGCCCCCTTCCTTCTATCTATGACGAGATACAATCCTTTTTCTCCGTCAATATTCCTCACAAAAAAATTAGTGCAATAATCTTTGTATCTACTACCATCCCTTGTGAGAATCTCCAACCATGATTAAAAGAGACTTCCCTCCATAACTGCACCCTTTTCTCCTATAATAATGCTTATTAAAATTTAAAGAAGGCATGGCAAGTGGATGGACATGATGGTCATAAAGACCACTCCAAAAACTGGTTAAAAAGCTCCTCCATACTCTCCAAAATAGTTATGGAGTAAAGGAGTCGAGCAACCATAAAAGAGGTTTGCATTAAATTGAAATCTTTACCACGTATCCTTTAAACTCAACATCTACATAGTATGAGTTTAAACTTTTGACCATACATACATATATATATATATATATATATATATATATATATATAACAACATAATATTTGAGTATACAATGTATACTCACGTTGTTCTAGCATTCGAAAAGATACGAGAATGGATTCGAGGTATTCTCCCCCTCTCTATGTTGTGTAAACACCAATATAGACTAAAAGACAAGATAGAATCTCAATCGATATTTTTTTTTTCCGATAACAAAATAATTTATCTGCTATCGACCATTTCTTGTCGATAGTGACATACTAACCTGACTTAGTTTTTCACAAAACCTATGCTTAATTGATCTTGTCGACAAATCGACAATTGTCAAATCGAAACCAACTTAGATTAATTGGTCAAACACAACTTACCAAACTTGATGAGGGTTCACTAAACTGTGAAAGCACGAAACGTATATGACAACAACCAGTTCTTATCCATACGCCTATTCTCTTCTCTCTAATGATGCTCTCCCTCTCTTTTCTCAGAGGGTGGAAAACATGTTTCCTGATTACAACTTGCATTCACCAAAATGAGATTAGTGTATCGTTAGTCAATCCATAAACCTTATGAATAAATAATATGACATCATATAATCACATGTCTAATTCTAAACATATAAACATAAACTCATTATATCATTTATTTTTCCTCACATTTTTGCTTAACATCAAATCATTAAATCATGCATAATTGTCATGCCCATATTTCCCATGCAGTCATGACACGCAACACATGTTTCATGTCCACATTTGTCATGTGGTCATGACAAGAAATATCAAAAAAATTTCATGCATCCCTAGAAACCCCCCAACACGCATCAGCATGCTCAGTGGCAATACGCATAAGGCGTAAACATGTCAATCAAGTTCAGGGTACTACGATCACATGTGTGATCCCCTGCATGATGATAGCTGACTAAGGGGGTCAATGCGACACAGGAAGTGTCGCCATTAGGGTTAGGATCGATTGATTGAAACCCTAAGTTTTCCTAAGTGAGTGACGAGATCTTAACACGAGTCAAAATCAAAACCATAATTCTATTGCATTAAAAGATTAAATAACAACTTAATAAAAACAACTAGTTTACGAAAACATTAAAATACCACTCAACAAAAAGATTAAATTGCTAAGAAAATTAACCCTAATTCCTGGGAAAATCCGACAGCATAACACCTCTAGAGTGTGTATAGGAATTATTCTAATTAAGAAAGTTCTAACCAAAGGTTCACTAAGCTCACTAAAATTGATTAATTAAAATAATTACACTAGAGAGAAATAATTATCGCACTAGGGTTCTCTAATTAATTAACTAGATTTAAATATTTAAATTAATAACCTATGTTGATAAAAATCCTTACACACAACTAAATCAATTAAATCGACCTTGTTAAAATGTTATAGCAATCATAATTCACTTGTTACTTAATTTAAAATTAAGGTCCCCAATATAAAACAAATAAGATCCATTATAATGTCCTATAAATAATAGAATGTTTTCCCAAGTCTAACAATTCACTAAACTAAAACCTAACCCTTGATTAAATAAAATAACAACATTAACATAATACACCCCAAAATAAAATTAAAATAACTTACCTAAGAAAATAAAGTGCACCCATCTCCACAAATAAAATTAAATTAAAATGAATTCCCAACTCAACAAAAGAACTAATTTAAAATCATAAATAAAAGAAAGGAAAATAAATTCCCTCACAAGTAAAACAAATTTTAAAATCCAAAAAAAACCCTAAATGGTTGCACAATAAAAAAAAATATCTTTATGAAAAAGAACCCTAACCCTAACTTGTTTTCTCTCTCTTTATCTTTTCTCCATTTTGTTTTCTCAGTTCTTTATTGTTCTCTCTTCTTGTGTTGTAGGTCAAAAATGGGCAGACATGGAGGAAGTTTCTATGGAGGTATATACATTGTATATACACATATAAGAAAACTCTTTTTTTAGCATGCATATATATATATATATATATATATTGGTAATAAACCAAAGATAAATTTTACTTTTGCAACCAAAAGGATTAATGTGTGTGTGTATATATATATTAACAATAATGCAAGTTACAGTGCCAAAGCGGGCCGAATTACCGAATAAGGGCGGCAGACAAGGTTAAGAGGAGACGCGTCAGAGATCTCACAGTTCGCAAGTTAAATGTGGGATGGTCGTACAGCGGCCACCATATTTTTTTTAGGTTTTACCGCTTTTTTTACGCCGTAAAAAATGTTTTGAAAATAGTAAGAGGGGGGGTGGTGGGGAGCGAACTCCCCACCCATCCCCCACCGCAAGATGGGAGATGGGTGGGGGGTACGTTCCCCCCCCCCCCCCCCCCCCCTCCCCCAATTTCCTTAAAAGAAATGCAGCCAAAAAAATTAAATAGGAGGCTTGGGGGAGTCAGCCCCCAACACAGATCTAACACTCCAATTTTTTTTTGTTTATCAGTCGGCTTGATAAACAACAGTGAAATATATAAAAAAATGTTTGTATATATATATGGGATGTTTACTCAGTTTTCTCATAGCCAATAAACATTATATATATCAGCCAATAAGGTATTTGATATATATATATATATATATATATATATATATATATATATATATATATATACACAATCTTTTTCCCAGTCTTTCTAAATATTTATGCAAATATATATATAATTTCCTCAATCACACAGAATATCTTCTTTTGCAAAAGTGAACTTTCAGTTAAATCAAATGAAAATATATTTATTTAATTGCATATATATATATATGGATATATATATGATTAAATATATACATTTATGAAAATATAAACCGGAATGTAACAACAATTAAAAATTTCTCTTTCTTTTTTTTGTAAACAAATTTTAAACAACAACTATCAATTTTTTTTTAACTTTACATAAGTAACCAGCCACTAGTTTTACTCAGCAATAATCTTTAGGCAGCATTATAACATTTTTCTTTTTTTTTTGTACAACTCTATATTTAGACAACAACATAAAAGATACTTTTTTTTTAAAAACAAATCAGCAACATCCTCACAACCATAAAATAAAAACCAGCAACTTACATTTATTTTTACGAACTCAATAAGATGGAAAATGACATAAAAATTTATTTATACAAAACATCTTAGAGAGAGTATTTTCTCTTCTTCCTTTGAAACAACTATACAAAGGCCAATCTTGGCCATGGCTCTCAAGTAGCCAATACAACAATGAAGATAAACTAAAACATTTCCCTCAAGCTCCAAAGCCAACAATATACCTGCAAGAACCAAACAAGGGAGGGAAACAAGCCACGCAATACCGCTCTCATCCCTACCATAGACTCACTAATGAGTCACCCCTAAGCTTGGAGGTCATCCACACAAGGTTTTATGCACACCACAACACAACAATAAACCAACCAACAAAACAAGAACACCCATGGTTTAACACATCACAAAACTCATAAAAATGAGTTTGAAGGGGTAGGGAGTGGACATCACTGACTCAATAAGCCACTCCAATATCTCAAAATAAACTCAACGCAAACAAGGCATCAAGCCCAAGTATTTGTACCAAGAATCACATATATTTCTCCATGGCTCTTAAGCCATACAAATTATTCATACTCATAGTCTTTCCCTCAAGGCCAAAATACCAACACTAGGAGGTGACCTCGAGGAGGTTCACTCCTCCCCACCCCACACATGTTGAACATTTTCTCCAAATAGAGAGGCTCTTACAAGCACCCTCAAAACCCCACAACATCAAAAACAAAACACTCACAAGCAAACACACAAGTAAAGTAAATATATAATGAAATGCATCAAGCATTGAATCCTACCTTAATAAGCCCAACAATGGTAGGCAGTTGAAGTAGAGCTCATCCAACTCCTCCTCCAAGTCCTTCTCCAAATGTGCCTCCAAAAATCCCTCTAACTCTCTCCCCAAATTCAAAATAAAATAAAAAATGTAATGAAATCAACAACCCTCTCCCTCTCTTCAAGAGGGATTAAAATAGGCTCTCTTCATGAGCCTTGAGGAATGAGAAGGTGACACATGTCACCTTCTCCTTCCTCCTCACATCCACTTGCAAGCTTCATGGAATGTGGGGGTGAAACATGTCGCCCTTGCATTCCACCAAGTCTTGCCCCCTCCACTTGTGCTCTCTCATACATTTGTGAGAGTAAGGTGGAGCCCAAAAAGGATGAGGGTACCACAAGTGTCCCAATCCTATCCTCCCATGAAAGCCCACAAAATGCAAAGGTACTCTCACCAATGAAGAGCCTTGGATTTGGGTCCTCCACAATTAAGGGTCTTGAAGACTCCTCAAGTCTTCAATGCAAGGTACCCCAATGCTTGGAATGAGGTGTGGATAAGGTTGAGTGTTTGACCCAACATTCTACTGGTCCCCAAACTTCTATTTTCGTCACTTCACTTCAGGGTGAAGTTTAAGTGACCATATGGGAGTTATCCTAGGGTCAGACAAGCTCAAATGGTCCCTAGACCCTAGGGGTACAACCCAGGGTCACTTTTAACCCATTTTGAGCACCTTAGGGTTTATAAAATCACATGAAAAGGGGTCACAAAAATTAAAATAAAAATAAAGTCAAATAAACATTACACATTCACGACACAATAAAAAAATCAACTGAAAAAGGGTAGACCAAGCCCACAAGACACCATACACAAATATTACGAAATTTATCAGGCATTTACACAGTTGATCTTGGTTCCTCTTAGGACTAGATCGATTCAACATGAAATTTCACAAAATGTGTGGGATGATCTCCGATTGTCCGTGACTTGGGAAAATCACCTGCACACTTAAACAAAAGATTAATCCAACATGTATATCATAGACGAAGCAAGGAAAAGCATACACTCACACCATCGCATAATTAATTACAACATCATAAAAAAGGCACATCATAATTAGATTCATAATTTGTATATCTATAATCCATCTCAAGATAAAAATCGGATATTAAATCTATAACATAATCTCACAACTAGTATCTCTAATAGAATCATAATGCATATCACATGTCTAATCATCATCACTGAATAAAAATCAAGATCTAGTCTCATCAAAACATACTAAGCATAGCTAACCAAAATAAAGAAGTATAGTCTAGAAGGTCTACATATCGGGATCAACAATCCCCAAATGTACAAATTTTCACCAACAGTAATATGAAATGAGAAAAAATAAGGGAGTGAAATAATAGGCCTCACATCCTTCCCCTCTAAGACTATACTTCCTCCTAGAAGTCGTCAAAGAGGTGAGGATAAAGTGTCCTCAATCTAGCTGCATCCTCCCATGTCGTCGTGACCTCATGTACCTATTCTACTAAATCCTAACCTAGTCTAGCTCTCGACCTCAAAGGCCTAGCGTCCAATGAGCCAATATGCGAATTGGCTCTAAAGTCAGCTGTCTGTTCGCCTCTACTTGTAGAGCACTCCAATCCAATACATGATCTAAATTAGATATGTAACGCCGTAAAATAGATACATGAAATACATCATGGATGCGTGACAGGCTAGGTGGCAAGGCTAGACGATAGGCTATGGGTTCTATCCTCTCCAAGATCTCAAAAGGCCCAATAAAATGTGGTGCAAGCTTAGAGCCCTTTCCATAATAGATTGGACTCTTGTGTGGCCGCACTCTCAAGAATACTCTGTTACTGACTGAGAAGCTCCGATCTGATCTCTTAGCATCGGCATACTCCTTCTATCGATCCTATGCCTCCTGTAGTCTCTATCTAATCAAGGTCACCTATTGCTCCATATCCTGTACCAACTCTAGCCCTATAGCATCCCTGTCCTCTATCCGATCCCAACTCAACAGTGTTCTGCAAGGTTTGTCGTACAAGGCCTGAAAAGGAGGCATACCCAATGAGCTGTGATGTCCATTATTGTAAGCAAACTCAACTAAAT
Organism: Cunninghamia lanceolata; assembly: GCA_027924645.1. Lineage (NCBI taxonomy): Eukaryota > Viridiplantae > Streptophyta > Pinopsida > Cupressales > Cupressaceae > Cunninghamia > Cunninghamia lanceolata. The sequence continues at coordinate 21,575,755 of BSBN01001965.1, forward strand.
ATAGATACGCCTCCCATCTAGACTGGTGATCCATAACATACATATGGAGCATATCCTTTAGAACTTGATTCACCCTCTTCGTCTAATCATCTGTCTTCAAGTGATAAGCTGAACTGAAGTTGAGCTGCGTGCCCGACGCCTGCTATAATGCCCTCCAAAAGGCAAATGTGAACACTAAGTCTCTGTCAGAAATGATACGGTGAGGTACCCCACGTAGTCTAATAATCTCATCCAAAAATACTCTTGCCACTGATGGTGCATTGTACATTGTTCTTACACATGAGAAATGCACCACCTTGGTCAACTTGTTAACCATCACCATGATGGCATCATGGCGACGAGATGACATAAGAAGACCAACAATGAAATCCATGGAAATGGTATCTCATTTCCACTCAGATATCTTGTGAGGGTATAAAAGACCTGCTAGATGTTGATTCTCAACCTTGATCCTCTGACACTCAAGGCAACAAGCAACAAACTCTACAATATCTCATCTCACACCCGCCCAATGATACAACTATCGCAAGTCGGCATGCATCTTCTTCACCCCCAGGTGTGCTACGTAAGGTGCTCTGTGAGCCTCTGTAAGAACTACTGCACGAAGGTTGCCTGTAAAGGGTACATAGATACGCTGTCGATGTCTAAATAACCCATCTGCCTCCAGGGAATATCCTGTAAACTTGCCCACAATGGCCCTCTGTGACTGGATCTCCTGCTGCACCTCAAGAAACCACTCATCCTCAGGCAAATGTTATATGATGCGCCCTCTCAAATCCACACTCAAGGTCAAGGTCAGGATCTTGTGGTGCCTTCAACTCAATGCATCAGCAACCACGTTCTCCTTCCCTTTGATGTAGTGGACATCAAAGTTGTACTTACAAAGAAACTCCAACCAATACTGTTGGCAAGCATTCAGATTTAGCTGCGTGAATATGTACTGAAGACTGTGATGATCAGAATGAAGCACAAAGTGACAGCCCAAAATAAAATGTCTCCAATGAACAAGAGCATGAACCGCTGTTGCGAGCTCTAAATCGTGAGTGGGCTAGTTAAGCTCATGGGACTTGAGCTTTTACGACTCATACGCGATCACTCTACCACCCTGCATAAGCATGGTGCCCAAACCCTCTAGTGATGCATCAGTACAAACCATGAAATCTGCCACTGGATCAGGAATCGCTATGATGGGAGCACTAGTAAGACACTCCTTAAGGACCCCGAAGGCCCTCTCACACTGCTCAATCCAAGTGAAGCTCTTCCCTTTCTGCCGAAGGGAAGTGATGGGGTGCGCTATCCTGGAGAAGCCCTTTACGAATCTGTGGTAGTACCCAGCTAACCCCATGAAACTCATGACATCTGTCACACTAGTGGGTGCTAGCCAATCCTTGATAGCCTTGATCTTTGATGGACCTATGGAGATACCATCGCCAGATAGGATGTTCCCCAAATACTGCACCTCGGATCTGAAAAAGGCACACTTCGCCAAGTTACCAAAAAGCTACTGCTCTCTCAAGCACTGTAAAACCTGACGTAAGTGCTCCTCATGCTTCTCCTTGGTCCGCGAATAGATCAATATATCATCAAGAAAATGATCACGAACCGATCCAAGTAAGTATGGAACACCCCGTTCATGAGACTCATGAACACTGCAGGGGCATTCGTCAAGCTGAAGGATACCATAGTGAACTCATAGTGGTCATAACGTGTCCAGAAAGTAGTCTTATGGATGTCTGCCTCTGTGATGCGTAACTAATCTATCTTAGAGAACACTCTGGCTCCCTGCATCTGGTCGGAAAGATCATCAATCCTAGATAGAGGATAACGGGTCTTCACCGTCACCTTATTAAGCTGTCTATAATCCATGCACAGATGAAGAGGCCCATCCTTCTTCACAAAGATGACCAGTGTGCCCTACAGTGAAATGCTAGGTCAGATGTGCCCCTTCTCAAGAAACTCCTCTAACTACAACTTGAGCTCTGTGACCTCATGTGTGGTCATCCTGCAGGGTGCACGAGACATTGGCTTGACACCCGACACTAGATCAATGTGGAAGTCTACGTCTCTGTGAGGTGACATACCTAGTAACTATGGTGGAAAGACATCAGAAAACTCCCTCAAGATAGTATGGTCATCTAATGATGCCTCTGGCTCATCCTCTAATCTGTCGCTAACCATAATGGGAAACAACTGACACCCCTTCCGCACGCAACACTTAAGCTGCTGAGCAAATATCATACGAACTGTCATGGGCTTCTAAATGCCCACTACCTCGATTATCATGCCATGATCATCTACACAACGAATTGCCTTTTCGTGACAATCTAGCTTAGCTCTATGAGCCGCAAGCCAATCCATGCCTAAAACTACACCATAGGATCCTAAGGGCATAACCCTAAGGTCGCATACTATAGTGAAGGCCCCTAAAGATATCTCACACTCCTGAACCAAAGCATCTACTGACATCTTGGCCCTAGTGGCCAACTCAACCTCCCACCTATCACCCTGCCTAGGGGCCACCAGCCTGCAACGCTCCACTAATGATGGAGATATAAATGAATCAGTAGCACCAAAGTCAAATAAAATAGCAATGGGGACATCCCCAATCATACCTGCTATCTCGATCACTAAAGCCTGGAAGTTGGTCTGGCAGTTATCGACCACTACAAACATACGGTGGGACTTACCCACATCTCCTACTATTTGCTCTAATCCTCCTACACGAGGCTATCCACTTGTCGTAAAGCCCTGAGGGCACTCTTTGGCTAAATGTCCTGCCCCACCACAAACATACATGGGCCCCGAGCCTGTACTTGTCCAGTCTATATCCTACTACTCTGCTGTTGTCCAGTCCAACTTGTGGACCCCTGAGAACCTCTATATGATTGATGTGATCTAACAAGTCTCGCAAGTGGTCCCTTCTGTCGTTGATCCCTATGCGGGCCCTATTGCTATCAACCATGATTATGTCCTCCTTGTGCCCTCTACCAAGGCCTAGACCTCTGCTGATACTGCTGCTATGGAGGCCTAGGAGGTAACAGTGTAGAACTAAATCCTCCTCTCTGTGGTGGTGGTGGTGGTCGATGAAAATTTTGCTGCTACTGCTGACCACGATCCTGAAACTGGGGACATGAACCCTAACCTCGTCCTTGAATCTCCTTTGTGATGCATGCCTTCTCGACAGCCTCACTCATGGTCTGGGGGTTGGCCATGCGCACTAGTCCTAATATCCCCTGATTCAAACCTCTGATAAATTTGTGAACTAGACGTTTCTCATCGTGGAGGTACTCTACATAACATGACAGCTTAATGAACCTACTCTCATACTGTGCTATAGTAGATCCTCACCGCTACAAGTCATGGAACTCGTCAATTCATTGTTGCCTGTAGTGATCTGACAGATAATGCGCATTAAAGTACTCAATGAACATGTCCCATGAAAGAGTATCCAAAGATAGGTGGCGCTTGCACTCCTCAATGGGCCACCATGTCACCGTTGCTTCTCTCAAAAGGTGAATTGCCACACGTGCCTTTGTGTTTCCCTTGTAAGGATACAACACAAATCACCTATCAAAACTGATAAGCCAAGCCTTAGCCTCAGCTCCCTCTGTGGTCCCTACGAAGGTGGGTGGATTCAGCCTAAGTAAATCTCTGATGGGGTCCCCTTGGTCTCTATATCCTCTGATAGGCTCATCCACACCATAATCATAAGGCCCATGATAAACTTGCTCTATCCTCACAACCTCCTCTTGCCTCGCATGATGCGGAGGGATCCTACTATGAGCTCTGTAAGCTGAACCAACCTCCTTTGCTATGGTGACATGTATCTCTACATAAGGCTCTACATGTGGTGCCACTTGCGTCTCGACACGGGGCTCTACACATGGCTCTACACGTGACTCAGCACATGGCTTCTCTCATGGATCAATGCGGGGCTCGACATGGGGCTCGATACATGGCTCTATTGTGGCCGATGGTAACCTCTCTAACACTGCTTGTAATGCATGTAAGATCTGTGGTCTGATATCAGGTGTGGGTGGTGCCTGTGGTGTCAGTGGTCCCTGATCCTCAGCTGATGAGTCGCTATGTACCTCCACGGACGTAGTGGTACATGAATGCACTCACCTTGTCCTGGGTGGCATCCTACAAGAACAAGGTATTCACGAATCAAATAAATTTACGAAATAATAATGTGCCCAAACAGGCCTAGTTTTTAAACTCGGGCTCTGATACCAAATGTCATGCCCACATTTCCCATGCGGTCATGACATGCAACACATGTGTCATGTCCACATTTGTCATGTGGTCATGACATGAAATATCAAAAAATTTCCATGCATCCCTAGAAACCCCCTCACACACATCAACGTGCTCGGTAGCAATACGCATAAGGCGTAAACATGTCAACCAAATTCGGGTACTACGATCACATGCATGATCCCTTGCGTGATGATAGCCAACTAAGGGGGTCAATGCGACGCCGGAAGCGTCGCCATTAGGGTTAGGATCGATTGATCGAAACCCTAAGTTTTCCTAAGTGAGTGACAAGATCTTGACACGAGTCAAAATCAAAACCCTAATTCTATTGCATTAAAAGATTAAATAACAACTTAATCAAAACAACTAGTTTGTGGAAACATTAAAATACCACTCAACAAAAGGATTAAATTGCTAAAAAAATTAATCCTAATTCCTGGGAAAATTTGACAGCATAACGCCTCTAGGGCGTGTATAGGAATTATTCTAATTAAGAAAGTTCTAACCAAAGGTTCACTAAGCTCGCTAAAATTGATTAATTAAAATAATTATACTAAGGAGAAATAATTGTCACACTAGGGTTCTCTAATTAATTAACTAGATTTAAATATTTAAATTAATAACCTACTTCGATAAAAATCCTAACATACAACTAAATCAATTAAATCGACAGTTTTAAAATACTATAGCAATAATAATTCACTTGTTACTTAATTTAAAATTAAGGTCCCCAATATAAAATAAATAAGATCCATTATAATTTCATATAAATAATAGAATGTTTTCCCAAGTCTAATAATTCACTAAACTAAAACCTAACCTTTGATTAAATAAAATAACAACATTAACATAATACACCCCAAAATAAAATTAAAATAACTTACGTAAGAAAATAAAGTGCACCCATCTCCACAAATAAAATAAAATTAAAATGAATTCCCAACTCAATAAAATAACTGATTTAAAATCCTAAATAAAAGAAAGGTAAATAAATTCCCTCACAAGTAAAACAAATTTTAAAATCCAAAAAAAACCCTAAATCATTGCACAATAAAAAAATAATATCCTTATGAAAAAGAACCCTAACCTTAACTTGTTTTCTCTCTCTTTTTCTTTTCTCCATTTTCTTTTCTCATTTCTTTATTTTTCTCTCTTCTTGTGTTGTAGGTCAAAAATAGGCAGCCATGGAGGAAGTTTCCATGGAGGTATATACATTGTATATACACATATAAGAAAGCTCTTATATATATATATATATATTAAACCAAAGATAAAATTTACTTCTGCAACCAAAAGGATTAGCGTATACTGGTAATAAACCAAAGATAAATTTTACTTCTGCAACCAAAAGGATTAACGTGTGTGTGTATATATATATATATATATATATATATATATATATATATATAAACAATAATGCAGGTTACAGTGCCAAAGGGGACCAAATGACTGAATAAGGGTGGCAGAAGGGGTTAAAAGGAGCCACATTAGAGATCTCATGGTTCACAAGTTAAATGTGGGACGGACGCACAGGGGCCGCCATATTTTTTTTCAAGTTTTACGCCTTTTTTTTACGCTATAAAAAATGTTTTGAAAACAATAAGAGGGGGGGTGGTGGGAAGAGAACTCTCCACCCATCCCCCACCACAAGGTGGGAGATGGCTGGGGGGTTCGTCCCCCCCCCCCCCCCCATTTCCTTAAAAGAAACGCAGCCAAAAAAAAAAATAGGAGGGTTGGGGACGTCGGCACCCAACACAAACCTAACACTCCAATTTTTTTTTTGTTTATCAGTCGGCCTGCTAAACAACAGTGAAATATATAAAAAAAATGTTTATATATATATATATATATATATATATATATATATATATATATATATATATGCATATATAATATGGGATGTTTACTCAGTTTGCTCACAGCCAATAAATATTATATATATCAACCAATAAGGTATTTGATATTTGCTCACAACCAATAAACATTGTATATATATCAACCAATAAAGTATTTGACATATATATACACAGTCCTTTTCCCAGTCTTTCTAAATTTTACAGCAAATAGAAATGTATAAATATTTATGCAACTATATATATATATATATATATATATATATATATATATATATATATATATATATATATATATATATATATATATATATAATTTCCTCAATCACATAGAACATCTCCTTTTGCAAAAGTAAACTTTTAGTTAAATCAAATGAAAATATATTTATTTAATTGCATATATATATATATATATACACAAGTATGTATGTATATATATATGATTAAATATATACATTTATGAAAATATAAACCAGAATGTAACAACAACTAAAAATTTCTCTTTCTTTTTTTTTGTAAACAAATTTTAAACAGCAACTATCATTTTTTTTTTAAACTTTACATAAGTAACTAGCCACTAGTTTTACTCAGCAATAATCATTAGGCAACATTATAACATTTTTTTTTTGTACAACTCTATATTTAGACAGCAACATAAAAGATACATTTTTTTTTTTTTGAAAACAAATCAGCAACATCCTCACAACCATAAAATAAAAACCAACAACTTACATTTATTTTTACAAACTCAATAAGATGGAAAATGACATAAAATTTTATTTATACAAAACATCTTAGAGAGTATTTTCTCTTCTTCCTTTGAAACAACTATACAAAGGCCAATCTTGGCCATGGCTCTCAAGTAGCCAATACAACAATGAAGATAAACTAAAACATTTCCCTCAAGCTCCAAAGCCAACAATATACTTGCAAGAACCAAACAAGGGAGGGAAACAAGCCACGTAATACCGCTCTCCTCCCTACCATAGACTTGCTAATGAGTCACCCTTGAGCTTGGAGGTCATCCACACACAAGGTTTTCTTCACACCACAACACAACAATAAACTAACCAACAAAACAAGAACACCCATGGTTTAACACATCACAAAACTCATAAAAATGAGTTTGAAGGGGTAGGGGAGTAGACATTACTCACTCAAGAGGCCACTCCAATATCTCAAAATAAACTCAACACAAGCAAGGCCTCAAGCCCAAGTATTTATATCAAGAATCACATATATTTCTCTATGGTTCTCAAGCCATATAAATTACTCATACTCATAATCTTGCCCTCAAGGCCAAAATACCAACATTAGGTGACCTCAAGGAGGTTCACTCCTCCCCCACCCCACACATGTTGAACATTTTCTCCAAATGGAGAGGCTCTTACAAACACTCTCAAAACCCCACAACATCAAGAACAAAACACTCACAAGCAAACACACAAGTAAAGTAAATACATAAGGAAAGACATCAAGTCTTGAATCCTACCTTAATAAGCCCAACAATGGTAGGTAGTTGAAGTAAAGCCCTTCCAACTCCTCCTCCAAGTCTTTCTCCAAATGTGCCTCCAAAAATCCCTCTAACTCTCTCCCCAAATTCAAAATAAAATAAAAAATGTAATGAAATCAACAACCCTCTCCCTCTCTTCAAGAGGGATTAAAATAGGCTCTCTTCATGTGCCTTGAGGAATGAGAAGGTGACACATGTCACCTTCTCCTTCCTCCTCACATCCACTTGCAAGCTTCATGGAATGTGGGGGTGACACATGTCGCTCTCCCATTCCACTAAGTCTTGCCCCCTCCACTTGTGCTCTCTCACACGTGTGAGAGCAAGGTGGAGCCCAAAAAGGATGAGGGTACCACAAGTGTCCCAATCCTATCCTCCCATGAAATCCCACAAAACCCCAAGGTACTCTCACTAATGTGAGAGAGCCTTGGAGTTGGGTCCTCCACAATTAGGGGTCTTGAAGACTCCCCAAGCCTTCAATGCAAGCTACCCCAATGCTTGGAATGAGGTGTGGATAAGGTTGAGTGTTTGACCCAACCTTCCACTCCTCCCCAAACTTTCATTTTCGTCACTTCACTTCAGGGTGAAGTTTAAGTGACCATATGGGAGTTATCCTAGGGTTAGATAAGCTCAAATGGTCCCTAGACCCTAGGGGTAAAACCCAGGGTCACTTTTAACCCATTTTGAGCACCTTAGGGTGTATAAAATCACATGAAAATGGGTCACAAAAATAAAAATAAAAATAAAGTCAAATAAACATTACACATTCACAACACTATAAAAAAAATCAACTGAAAAAGGGTAGACCTAGCCCGTAAGACACCATACACAAACATTAGGAAAATTTATCATGCATTTACACAGTTGATTTTGGTTCCTCTTGGAACTAGATCGGTTCAACATGAGATTTCCCAAAATGTGTGGGATGATCTCCGATTTTCTGTGGCTTGGGAAAATCACCTACACACTTAAACAAAAGATTAATCCAACATGTATATCATAGACGAAACAAGGAAAAGCATACACTCACACCATCTCATAATTAATTACAACATCATAAAAAAAATCACATCATAATTAGATTCATAATTTGCATATCTATATTCCATCTCAAGATAAAAATTGCATATTAAATCTATAACATAATCTCACAACTAGTATCTCTAATAGAATTAGAATGCATATCACATGTCTAATCATCATCAGTGAATAAAAATCAAGATCTAGTCTCATCAAAACATATTAAGCATAGCTAACCAAAATAAAGAAGTATAGTCTAAAAGGTCTGTATATCGGGATCAACAGTCCCCAAATGTATAAAATGTCACCAACAGTAATATGAAATGAGCAAAAATAAGGGAGTGAAATAACAAGCCTCACAATAATCAACTACTAATTACATGCAAGTAAAAAGTAAAATAGTCAAAATTTGGGGTGTGACATATCTCCCCTCAGAAGATTCATCATCCTCGATGATCTAATGTATCCAAACCAATTAAATAAAGTTTTTGTTCAACTTTGAAAATTATAAAACAAATAAGGAAATTTCTAAAAAAAATCATGGTAATCTTCCCATGTGGCACTATCCTTTGCATACTGGTCCCACTGGACCTTGCATTGAGTAACTTATCTATTACACAAGAGGAGCTTGCAAACTTCGAGCACTTTGAGAGGCTTGATCATGACCACTCCTAGGTCTTGTACCTATAAAGCATTCCAATCAAGAATATGATTATCACCTATTATATACTTTTTCAAATATGAAGCATGAAAAACATTATGCATTCTGGTAAGAGTTGGTGGTAGAGAGACTCTGTAGGCAACTGGATTGATTACTTCAAGAACTTTGAAGGGTCTTACATATTGAGGAGCTAGTTTGGAAGACTTTCCAAACTTTATGGAACTCTTTTGAGGTTTGACCCTCAAAAGAACTTTTTCTCCAACTGAGACTTGCCTTGGAGTACGCTTGGCATCAATGTAACTTTTATATCTATCATTTGCTTCTGCTAATCAATTTTTGATCAGCTTGATATGTTTTTCCATTTATGATAACATTTCTGGACCAATGCTAATCCTATCTTCTATCTTATCCCAGCTTATAGGAGTTTGACATCTTCTTCTGTACAATGCTTCAAATGGAGCCATCTTGATAGAATAATTGTAGGAATTGTTATAAGAAAACTTCACAAGTGGTAGATACTCTTCCCACTTGTATTACTGATCCATGCAATACATTGGCAACAAATCTTCAAGAACTTGATTTACCCTTTCAGTCTAACCATATGTCTCAGGGTGATAAGTCAAGCTTATATTGAGTTGAGTTCCTAGCACTGAGAACAAAGTTTGCCAAGATCTTGATGTCATGCGTGCATCTCTATCTGAGATAATCTTCTCAAGAACTCCATGCAACCTAAACACTTCTTGCAAAAATTTGTAAGCTAAAACTGGTGCTCCATCTATTAGATTCCCAAGTATAAAGTGAGCTACCTTGGTGAGTTTTTCCAGCACCACTAAAATAGCATCATGTCTATTTCGAGACATTGGAAGGCCTTGCACAAAGTCCATACTAATGACCTACCATTTCCACTCTGGAATATCATGCAGGTACATAAGTTCTGCTGGATGCTGATGCTCAACCTTGATTCTCTGACATTCTAGGTAACTTGCTACAAATCTTGCTGCATCATTCTTCATTCCTTTCTAGAAATAAATAGGCTTTTCATCGGCTAAGAGTTTGGTTACTCCAGGATGACTTGAATATGGAGCAGAATGAACTTCCTTCCACAAAAAGTTTTTTAATTCTGCAGAGTTTGGAACACACATCCTCCCTCTGTATCTTAAAAGCCCATCTGGTTCAAAATAGAATCCATCATACCTTGAGCTTAAGGATTTACTGAGAGAGCCTACTTAACTTGCTCATAATACTCATCATCTGCAGAATTTTGTAACACTGAATCCTTAAAGTTTGAGTGGATAGAGACAATTGATGAGATATGCCCCCGACGACTTAGAGCATCTACTATTTGTTTCTCTTTGCCTTTGATATAACTTATCTCAAAGTCATAGTCAAATATCAATTCCAACCTTTGTTGAGCATTCAAATGAGGTTGGGAAAATATATACTTTAGACCTCGATGGTCCAACTTCAATTCAAAAGGATTTCCTAGCAAATAGTGTCGCCACACTTGCAAAGCATGCAAACTGCTGCTAACTCTAAGTCATGAAAAGCATAATTCTGCTCATATTCTCTCAACTTTCTAGATTCATAGGCTACCGCTTGCCCATTCTGCATAAGCACTCCTCCTAAATCTTCACCTGAGGCATCAGTGGTGCAGTTGTTAACCTCTCTTTTAATTGATTAAATGTGTCCTGACATTGTTATGACCAGTCAACACACTTTCCTTTTCTCTGAAACGAAGTGATTGGGTTTGCAATCTTAGAAAAGTTCAAAATGAACTTTCTATAATATCCAGCTAACCCCATGAAACTGCGTACTTCATGCACATTCTTTGGCACATGCCACTCTAGAATACCTTTGATCTTCATAGGATCTACTGAAATTCCTTCAGCTGATATTATATGTCCTAGATATTGTATCTCTTTCTGCAAGAAAGTACACTTAGAAAGCTTCCCAAACAACTTATGTTCTCTCAGCTACTACAAAACTAACCGCAGATGCTGCCAGTGTTCTTCCTCATTCTTAGAATAAATAAGAATGTCATTTAGAAACACTAGAACCAATTTATCCAAGCAATCTTAGAAAACATTGTTCATCAAATTCATGAATGTTGTAGGGCATTCGTAAGTCCAAAATGTAAGACCATGAACTCAAAATGCCCATACCTTGTTCTAAAAGCTGTTTTATGAATATCTTCATCTTTTATTCTCAACTTATGATATTTGGATCGCAAATCAATCTTTGAGAACACGGTTATGCCACGCATTTGATCAAAAAGATCATTAATACACAGTACAGGATACTTATTCTTTATCATTGCTTTGTTGAGCATACGATAGTCTATTCACAGACGTAATGTTCCATCCTTATTTTTGACAAAGATCACAGGTGTTCCCCAAGGAGAAACATTGGGTCTAATCAACCCTTTAGCCAACAATTCCTAAAGTTGGGCTTTCAATTCCATCGACTCTGTAGTAGTCATACGGTATGGCACTTTTGATATTAGTTCCGATCCAAGTATTATATCAATAGAGAAATCAAAAGATCTCTTCAGAGGTAATCCCAGAAGTTCAACTGGGAAAACATCCCAAAAATATTGAAGGAAAGGATAATTCTCCAAAGGTACATTTTTTTTACTAGGGTACTCTTCTACTAGTTCCATTTTGACTGCAAACAGTTGACAACCTTTTTGCCTAGCCCTCTTCAGTTGCATAGCAGAGATTGCTTTGATCTTGACTTCTCTTTGTGTGCCTTGCAAAAAGACTTTGTTTCCTACATCGTCTAGACACTCAACTATTTTTGCAAAACTATCGACATTAGCCCTATCTCCATAACCAATTTATTCCTAAGATAACATCATAGGAAGCTAGGGGCTATAAAAAAATTCACTTCAGTTGAAAACCTAGGAAGATCAATCTTGGCTTCAAACATGCATTGCTCTACTTGAACTTTAGTCTTGTTAGCAAATTCAACTAACCAAGATTTAGCCATATATCCAGCTCTTCTAGGAAATTTATTCAATACTCTTGGAGAAATAAAACTTTCAGTTGCTCCAATATCAATTAAAATAGAAATAGGAACTCCAAACAAAGTACTTATCATCTCCATGGGAGTAATCTGGTACTACGCTTAGCGATTGTCGAAAGTAGCATGGATCCTTTGTTGAAAAGCTACTTGCTGGGTAGGTAAAGAGTTACTATGCTGTTGAACTCCTTGGTTCTTGGTTAGACATTGATTTATGTAATGATCTCCACCACAAGAGAAACATCCTCCAGGAGGTCCTCACTTTTCAGTAGGTTTGCTGGAATCATTCTTCTAGAAATTGCCATTGTTTCTCTTCTCATTTCTGGATCCATTCTTGATATTTCTAGAGGCCTTGTCACTTTTCTTATTCATATCATGTTTTCCATTCCTTTTATTAAAATGTTGAGAGGTTGATGTCTTATTAAACCTCTTGTGATTCTTCTCACAATATGCAGAAGCTGACTTCAATTTTTGCTCTTGTTTGATTACCTTCTCAAAAATTTGGTCCATAGTTGTAGGACCATGCACATCCACTTCTCCACCTATCTGGGCATTCAGAACCATGATTAACTTTCTAATTTGGAACCTTTCATCCTTTTGATATTGTGGCACATACTTTAGGAGATGGGTGAAATTTTCCCAATATTCAACCATTGACATTTCTCCTTTTCACAGATTTTGAAATTCTCTTAGCTTTTGGTCGAAGAAAAGCTAAAGTAACCACCTCTATCAAAATATGACTACAAACTAATCCCAGGTTAAGCTCAGAGAACTTAACCCTAGTTCCATTTTCTTGTTCATCCACCATGTGGATGCTTCTCCTACTAGCTGATAGGCACCCTAAAATGCCTTGGTTATCTCAGAGTAGTTTCTAATCTTGAAATACTTTTCCATCTCTATCAACCAAGCTTCTGCAGCATCACCACTTACTATTCCATCAAACTTGTGTGGTATCACTTTCTTCATATCTCTTGATAGATCTAAGGCAAGTCTAATTCTATTTTCTTCCTGAGATTTAGTCTTATCAACATCCTCCCTTCGTTCACTAAGTACTGGGCTCATGGACATAATCATCTCCTCTTGGTGCGAGTTCTCTTTTTCTCCTTCAGATCTACCTTGGCCCCTCACTTCTTGTTCCAGGTTTCCAAGCCTCTCCTTGGTTTCATTTAGCATGGTCAATATTTGATCTAGCTTAGTAATACAGTTTTCGAAAGGATTCGATTCTCCTTGACTATATTTAAGATTTGTTCATGTTCGAACCATGATGATACTCTATATCACACCTGCTATTCATATCAAGTTATAGATTAGAATTCATAAATAATGCATCTCATTAATTCAAAATTCATCAATAAATCTATTCACAAAACTCATATTTGTGCAAAACAATCTCATCTTTATTATAGTTTATTTTAGGTATAAATACATCCTTATTTAGATAGATAACTCAACAAGACTACATGTCACTATCGGTTAAAGGATATTCCTCAAGTTCCTCTTCCCCATCAGAATCTAGTAAGACAAACTTAGAGGGTGGATGTACACGTAAGTACTCCATCACCTCTTTTCCTAAAACAAGGGCATCACGACCACGCCTAAATGGCATGTCACGACTAGCAAAAGGTTTACTCAGTTTAACTACACGAGTAGGAAGAACAATGGGTTTCTTGGCCAGTTTGTTGCATTGTTTCCTTTATAGCCGAATACACTTAAGAGCATTAGCCAAAGTCTCAAAATCTTCCAGCCATGCACCCTTAGCATAGTTAGTATGCTCTTGAAGTTTTACCTCCTCAGTTAGTTCTTTTTTAACCATTAACTTGGGTAAATTTTGGGGAACGGACTTCCTGGCAGTTTTCTTGGTTCTTCTCCACGCCATTTTGGCATAAAACCAATTTCAAACATTACCCAATCTGCCGAATGTTGACAAGTTTTCTCGTAGTGAGCTCCTAGGTCCATGTGTTGAACAACTTGGTTCTGATACCATATGTAACATGCCATCTCATATTACTTGGAATTACACAAACAATTTACTAAGAAAGTAATTGAACATGTTAAACATGAATAATTTTTTTTTGCATAAACACAGAAATAAAAGCATATCTTTTCTGAATATTTTTCAACCTTGAAATATAGTATATTCAAAGATAAATCATAGTGAAAACATTTCACTTTACATTTACAAATAAGTTGCAGTTGGCAATATGAATAAGTTTAAATCAATTTTAAAAATCATAAGTCAATCATGAAGTACATTGCATCTAGAATCTTGGTGTCTATCTCACAAGTCTCAGCGAGTCTTCTGCTACAGAGGGAGAGCATCATCCAAGTTCTTTACCTCCAACCACAGACCGACGGTCTCCCACACACCTTCCTTCCTGGAAGTGGCCATACCATTCACAAAGAGTATAGAAAATAGGAACCAACAGGTTGCCATCTGAGTTCTAGTGTTGTGTCCTACATAACTCAATCGACCATACAACTCTAGAAATCTTTTAGCTAGGTAAGATCATTCTAATAGGTCACACAATCCAGACATGGTGAACTGACTAATGCATGTAGAGACAAATGCATCACTTTGGCCAAAGTTTTTATATATAAATAGACGTTTGCAATAAACGTAGTCGTGTGTTCACACACCTCTAACTCGACTTGGAAACTACCTCATCCTACAGTTTGACTTACTTGGCTAGTAACTCTAGACATAAATTGTCTTGACTAAATTCAAATCCTAGTCAATCTGACTTGGAATTAATCCTTAATCTAGGATAAACATAATATAAGGGTTGAGGTGACATTGACCTTTCAGAAAGTCCTTTTTTGCATACTTGCAAATACTAGGGTCTATGACTCCCTATCATTATACTAAGTGACCCAAAAATTGAGCACTCTTATGAAATATATCAAGTTTCTAACTTTGTCGAGAAATAATTATTTAACATAAGTGCTATCATAAATTCTTCCTAATTCATACATGTCTTGATCTATGGTTTCTCGACCATTCACTACCGACCACAATATACAATAGACTAAATCAATGTCATAACCGACTTAAGAATTTTTAAGTTTTCTAAACCCTTCTAGGTAGATTCTAGGGTTTTAACTTTTCTAACCCAATACGTTGTAATGTCAAATACACTTATTTTCCAAAGATAATAAGTTATAATAATATAACATCCACTAGTCTACTCTTGACCACATAGGCATTGTTTGAATTCACATTTCACGTAACATGAAAAGACATTGCACATGAGGTTTACCCTCTTCATATAAAATGCAATCATTTATATAACTAAACTCTTGACTTATACTCAATCTTTCACTTAGATAAGTTTGAGTTTGCAATAATATTATTATCGACCTCTTGGTCTTCTCAAGTCCACCAACTCTCTAAAAGGGATAGGTTTTGATCTCACATATAACTTCTTTTGAAAATAATGATAATACTTATCACCATTATAAATGCTTAAGTGTAATAATATCACTAACCTTACGTGTTAGTAATGATGTGATGCAAAGGTTAAGGTAAGGTTGTAGTAGAAGTTCACTCAATGAACTTAGATCACTTCCCTCAAGAGGTCAACAATGGTGTTTGTGAAGACAAAGCCTACACAAGGCTATTACAGAGACTGACCTAGCCTAGGATCACTATCTAGTGTCCTCCTCTCAGGCTACCCACTTCTCAATTTGGAGAGTCATTGCTCCATCCAACCTACTTGCACAATACACCCTTTTAAGGATTCACAACCTGTTACCACACCTCTACCAATAGTAATCACACATACTTGTCATGACAGTCATGAGACCTCTGACATAAAGATCACTTCCTACATTCTCTAGACAAAGAACAGTGGCAGCAATAAGACTATTTTAGACGATGTTTGGAATAAGATTTAACTCTTATAGAATTGGTTCAACATCTCAAAACTTCAAAGGACCTTCAATACTACATGCATACTAAACACTAGATATGAAAGACCAACCATCTACTCACATGTAGGCCCACACTGTGATTAAAGGGGCAGAGGATAGCAAACAACAACTTGACTGTCCTATGACAGTACTAAATTGATAGTTTATCCATTATAGCCTTTAAGAACAACAAATTGGCATTGTACTCCTATATCTATAGGACTCTGCACGTCAAACTCCACATGTATGTTCAAAGGACAGGGACAACTTGGTATTGTTAACAAAATGATTAAAACTCTGCTCTAGACAGGATTGTGGACAGCAATCTCCATGGACTGTCTCAAAACAATGTTAATAAGAACATTCTCAATGATTAAACCTTCAATGACTTCCCAAAGGCTTCACAAGACCATCAATGCATAATGCTTAAAAAATACCCCAGGTGGGAAGAATCAATTTTCCCACATGCAAACCCACATCGTATGGTATAGGACAAGAGACAGTCAATAACTAAAAGACTGTCCTATGACAGTGTCAATGAAGTCTACCTTGTATTTCTCAAGGTTAATCCTCAAAGAAACCAAACTCTCTGACCTTCCAAAGGATTATGCAGACCTATTACCCATCAAACCATCCAATTTGGATTCCTCACCTGCAGCAAACGTACAAGGTCGTACTCTGTCAGCATGGATTAGTAAATAGACTGTTTTTCATAACAGCAAACTATTTTTTCTTCTAGAAATCATTCTAGTTTGAGGGTAAGAGAAGAATATGTTTCAAAACCCTTTGTCTAGATTAGTAGGGCTCCTTTATTGGTCTGCCTTCCTCCTAAAACACACAAAGATCACACCATTTAATCAAGCCAATGACTGTCTTCTTCTCCTCTTGTTGTCTTATAACTTTTCTTGACTAACTAGTCACTGTTTTGACCAGATAGAGGCATGCCAAACTCTATGAAAGAAAGAGAACAACCTATTAAGCAACAAAAACATGAAAGCTACTCTAATTTCCTCCATCTTGTCAAAAGATGACTGTCCACCTTCAGAAGATAGAGGAAAAGAACTCCATTTTACCTCAAAACCCTAGGCAAAGAGGGTTTAACCCAGTATTTGCAAAAAGAGATGAAACTAACACCTCCAAACATTTCAAAAGCCAAAATTACCTACAAATGAGAGATACATCCAAGATCTAAAGCATTTTAAAAAAATCACTTCCTTAGCAATCCGTACTTGGCCGTACAAAGGCTGTTTTCACAGAAAAAAATAGAAAACATAGCTTTTTCTTTATGAAACTCCTCCTTTCTATATCTTCTTGGCATGATTTTACAAATTCAAGTTTAATGGAAGTTTCCAAAACTCTTACACTTCCTATTTGTCCGTACAATTGCCTAGGAAGGCAGAAAATCGATGGAAAAGGCAGTTTTTTCATAAAAAATAAGTTTCTAAAGTGAAAACCTCCTAGAAAATAGGTATAAGATAACTCCAAAATAGACTAGTCAAATAAATGACTAAGCCTTTATTACAAAATAAGAAATGGCTTTCAAAGCCTTAGGAAAACCAAAATTAATCAAGGTCACAAAATATTATATGTGAAAAAAAAAATGTAAATTGAAGCTCCTGCACCATACTCCCCCTGTGGGAAAAACTCAAGTCCCTTGAGTTGCTAATTGTTGAAGTGTCATGCCATGCTTTAGAATATTTGCTTCAGTCATCTAGGTGGCCTCTGAGTCAGGGAGATCCTTCCATTTCACCAAGTAGTCCTTATAAACACCTCTCCGAGTCTTCTTGATAACTTTGGAATCCAGAATGCACTCCAACTGTAAAGGTTTGCTTGGAGGCAAATCCTTGATCCAATCAGCATCTTCAGCCACCACATCTAATCCACTTTCATCAGGCAATGGAGGTCGGAAAGGAAAAAGATCACAAACATTGAAAATTGGAGAGATACCCAGGCCATCTAGTAACTCAATCTCATATGCATTTGGACCGAATTTGTGCACTATCCTGCATGGCCCAATCTTCTTCATCAGGAGTTTAGTTGGCTGACCCTTTGGCAACCTCTCTTTCCTCAAATATGCCATGACTAAGTCACCAACTTTGAACTGTACTTCTCTCTTCTTCAAATCTATCTTTTCTTTGTACTTTGTGACTGATTTTTCTAGTTGCAACTTGACTTGATCATGAACTGTTTTCATGGAGGCAGCAAACTCTTCACCAAGTGCACTCCTTCTATCCCAACCTTGGAGATCCTTCAGCTCAAGTGGCCCTCTTGGATGAAAGCCCTAAACTATTTCAAATGGACTTTTACCAGTGCTCCTATTCCTTGAATCATTGTAGGCATATTCAGCTTGACTGATAACCAAGTCCCATGCCAAACCATGCTGCTTTGTAAGGCACCTTAGAAGATTTCCAAGAGACTTGTTAACCACCTCAGTCTGACCATTAGTTTGTGGATGGTAGGCTGATGAAAAAGACAACTGTGTGCCCAGCTTCTTCCACAAGGTCCTCCAAAAGTGACCTACAAACTTAGAATCTCTGTTAGTTACAATGGACAATGGTAAACCATGCATCCTTACTACCTCTCTGAAAAATAGACCTGCAACATGAGATGCATCATTTATGCATTTACATGGCACAAAATGGGCCATCTTGCTGAATCTATCGAGAATGACAAACACATTATCCACCCCTCTGGCTGTCCTGGGTAACCCAAGCACAAAATCCATGCTGATACTTTCCCAAGGTCTGTTGGGAATGGGAAGGGGCTGGTATAGACCTGCATTTGAAGACACACCTTTGGCTCTTTGACAGATTGCACAACTAGCTACATATTTTCTCACATATGATTGCACCTTTGGCCAAAAATAAA
Organism: Cunninghamia lanceolata; assembly: GCA_027924645.1. Lineage (NCBI taxonomy): Eukaryota > Viridiplantae > Streptophyta > Pinopsida > Cupressales > Cupressaceae > Cunninghamia > Cunninghamia lanceolata. The sequence continues at coordinate 21,594,854 of BSBN01001965.1, forward strand.
ACCTTGTGACTTGTTCTAGTGTCTTATCCAAGCCAAAATGTCCTCCTAAAGAACCATTATGCTTCTCCTTGATGATGTTGTCCCACATAGAGCACTTAGGGACACACAACAAATTGCCCTTAAACAAGAGGCCTTCCTGCAAAACAAAATCTACATACTCTCCATGGAATGTGTTAGCCAAGTTCACACAAACATCATAAGCCTCTTTGAAATCAGAATCTTCTTTATACAGCTCTTTTAAACAATCAATACCCATGCTTTCTAACTAAATTTCATGAACAAGAAGCAATCTCCTACTCAATGCATCAACTACCTTATTAGAGACACCTCTTTTGTGCTTAATTGTGAAAGTATACACTTGTAGCTGTTCCATCCATTTAACATGTCTATGGTTCAATTTTTCTTGACTGTTAAGAAAGCTTAAAGCATGATTGTCAATAAACACAATAAATTCCTTGGGCAGCAAATAATGTGTCCATTTCTTAAGAGCTTGCACCATTGCATAGAGTTCTAAGTCATAGGTAGAATACCTTTGCTTGGCTTCATTCAACTTTTTTGAAAAGAATGCCACTGGATGTCCTTCTTGGCTAAGAACAGCACCAATAGCTTGTTGACTTGCATCACACTCAACAACAAATACCTTATCAAAATCAGGGAGTACTAAGGTAGGTAACTCGACCACCTTTGTTTTCAACAACTCAAAACTATCATTAGCTTCCTTTGTCCACTGGAATCTACATTTGACTCCACCCTTGATGGTGTTGAGGATGGGAACACTAATGTGACTGAAACCTCTGATAAACTTCCTATAGAAAGTCGCCAATCCATGGAAACTTCTCACATCTCCCACTATTTTTGGGGTAGGCCAACTGAGAATAGCCTCAACCTTAGAGGGATCCATCTTCAAACAGCCATTAGAAATGACAAATCCCAGGTATACAAGTTCAGTTTTCATGAACTCACATTTGTCTAAGTTGATCATCAACTTGTGCTCATGCAGCTTCTCCAACACCTGACCAACATGCTTCACATGGTCTTCCCTTGTCCTGCTGAAGATTAGTATGTCATCAAGATAAACAATAACAAATTTACCAATGAATTCAACTAATACCTCATTCATCAGGTGCATAAATGTACTTGGCGCATTGCTAAGACCAAATGACATAACAAGCCATTCATAAAGACCTTCATTGGTCTTGAAAGCAGTCTTCCATTCATCTCCCTGTTTGATCCGGATTTGATGATATCCAGATTTCAAATCAATCTTTGAGTAATAGCAAGATCCTCCCAGGTAATCCAATAGATCTTCAATCCTTGGCATTGGAAATCTGTATCTTATGGTGATTTTGTTTATGGCCCTGGAATCTGTGCATAGCCTCCACTTTCCATCCTTCTTAGGAACAAGTACACTTGGAACTGCACAAGGACTTAGACTCTTCCTGATCAGCCCTTTCTCCAGAAGATCTTGAATTTGCCTTGCCACCTCTTCATTTTACTGTGGAGTCAGCTTGTATGCAGCCTTGTTAGGCAATGTAGCACTAGGTATTAAGTCAATTTGATGACTACTATCCCTCATGGGTGGTAAGGAGTTAGGAACTTCCTCTACCACAAGGTCTTGATACTTATCTAGAAGTTGCTGTACTTCCCATGGAATCTCTTTCTATTTTTGATCTTGCTGATCTGATCCACTCTTGGGCTTCATGACCAAGGCATACCCCTAGTTGTCATTCTCCTTCAAGATGTTTAGGAACTCATGTCCATTCACCAACATGACACTGCTGTTATTTTCCTTTCCCTTGGGCTGCTCCAACAAAGGATCCATTTTGAATGGCCTGCCATTCTTGGTGATGACATAAGTGTTCTTCTCACCATCATGCTGAGCTTTAACATCATACTGCCATGGACGACCAAGAAGCAGGGGACATGCATCCATAGGGATGATTTCACATAGCACTTTGTCCTTGTAGTCACCAATTGCAAACTCAACCCAAGCTTGTTCCTCCACCATGAAACTTTGGTTCTTGTTCAACCAAGAAATCTTGTGAGGACTGGTATGAGGCAACCTCTTCAACTTGCACTTCTCAACCATCTCAGTGGATACCACATTCTCAGTAGACCCTAAATCCACTATGATTTTGCAAAGTTTCCCATAGGCTAGGCCTTGGGTTCTGAAAAAATTCTTTCTCTGAGGGGGCTCTTGCTTCAATGGCATCTTCAACATAGATCTTTTTATCATCATACTCTCTCCATCTAGAACAGGTGCAGCACTTCCCATTGGTGAATTCACACTTTCACAGTCATCATCTTTCACCAACTGATTTCTCTTCCCACTGTCATGAGAGCTGCTAGTTTTCCCTGGACATTTGTTCATTGTATGGCCAACTTGGTTGCAGCCATAACATCTTCCAGTGAAGACTCCTGGTCCTCTACTACCTCCACCATTTCTACCTCTGCCATTATGAGTTCTACCACCTCTGAAACCTCCTTTATGCTTTGTTGCTGATTGTGTTTCTTGCTGGCTGTTATTTTCAGTTTTGTTGAACTGTCCACGACCAAAATTGCCTCTACCTCTTTGATTTCTGCCACCTCTACCTCTGGCACTTTGGTCACCCTTCCTTCTCAGTGTTTCCTCAACTCTGGAGGCCAACAGGAAACATTCATCCACTGTCTTTGGTAACACCAAACTTATCTCATCTTGCAGATTGTATTTCAGTCCATTCAGGTACCTAGCCACCATCCCTTTTTCATCTTCATTATGATTGGCCCTCATACTGAGTCTATGAAATTCTTCTGTGTAGGCAGCCACATCCATGTCTTTTTGTCTCAAATTCTGAAATCTCCTTATGATTTGAATCTCATAGTCAGGTGGCATGAACTTGCTTCTAAGCATAGCCACCATTCTACTCCATTTAGTGATGGGACTCTTCCCAATCTTCTCCCTCTCATTCTACATATAGTTCCACCATACAAGTGCAGAACCTCTTAGCCTTGTCTTGGCAAATTTGACCTTTTTGCTGTCATTGAACTCCTTGTAATCAAAGAAGTTGCACATAGCTTCTATCCAGTCGGTGAGAACATCTCCATCCAACTTGCCATGGAAGGTAGGCACCTCCATCTTGGGATCACCACTGTCTCCATGAGCACCCTTAAGTGCATTCAAGAAGGCTTTCTGATCTGCAAACATATCCTGCTCCTGAGGATCCTCTTCTGCCTCTGTTTCTTCATTTGTGTCTGAAGAACTTCCTTCTTCTTTGGTCTTGCCCTTAGACTTCTTCTCTTCCTGCAATTTTGCTTCTTACAGTCTTGCTTCAACCATCTCTTCCACCAACTTCTTGATGGCATCTTGACTCATTGTCTTGGGAGGCATTGTACTAGCCTCTGTTTCAATTTCCTCTTCTGACATACACTTGCTTCCAATCAGAATATTGGCTCTGATACCAATATGAAGCAGAGGTTAAGGTAAGGTTGTAGTAGAAGTTCACTCAATGAACTTAGATCACTTCCCTCAAGAGGTTAACAATGGTGTTTGTGAAGACAAAGCCTACACAAGGCTATTACAGAGACTGACCTAGCCTAGGATCACTATCTAGTGTCCTCCTCTCAGGCTACCCACTTCTCAATTTGGAGAGTCATTGCTCCATCCAACCTACTTGCACAATACACCCTTTTAAGGACTCACAACCTGTTACCACACCTCTACCAATAGTAATCACACATACTTGTCATGACAGTCATGAGACCTCTGACATAAAGATCACTTCCTGCATTCTCTAGACAAAGAACAGTGGCAGCAATAAGACTATTTTAGACAGTGTTTGGAATAAGATTTAACTCTTATAGAATTGGTTCAACATCTCAAAACTTCAAAGGACCTTCAATACTACATGCATACTAAACACTAGATATGAAAGACCAACCATCTACTCACATGTAGGCTCACACTGTGATTAAAGGGGCAGAGGACAGCAAACAACAACTTGACTATCCTATGACAGTACTAAATTGACAGTTTATCCATTATAGCCTTTAAGAACAACAAATTGGCATTGTACTCCTATATCTATAGGACTCTGCACATCAAGCTCCACATGTATGTTCAGAGGATAGGGACAACTTGGTATTGTTAACAAAATGATTAAAACTCTGCTCTAGACAGGATTGTGGACAACAATCTCCATGGACTGTCTCAAAACAATGTTAATAAGAAGAACATTCTCAATGATTAAACCTTCAATGACTTCCCAAAGGCTTCAAAAGACCATCAATGCATAATGCTTAACAAATACCCCAGGTGGGAAGAATCAATTTTCCCACATTCAAACCCACATCGTACGGTATAGGACAAGAGACAGTCAATAACTAAAAGACTGTCCTATGACAGTGTCAATGAAGTCTACCTTGTATTTCTCAAGGTTAATCCTCAAAGAAACCAAACTCTCTGACCTTCCAAAGGATTATGCAGACCTATTACCCATCAAACCATCCAATTTGGATTCCTCACCTGCAGCAAACATACAAGGCCATACTCTGTCAGCATGGATTAGTAAATAGACTGTTTTTCATAATAGCAAACTATTTTTTCTTCTAGAAATCATTCTAGTTTGAGGGTAAGAGAAGAATATGTTTCAAAACCCTTTGTCTGGATTAGTAGGGCTCCTTTATTGGTCTGCCTTCCTCCTAAAACACACAAAGATCACACCATTTAATGAAGCCAATGACTATCTTCTTCTCCTCTTGCTATCTTATAACTTTTCTTGACTAACTAGTCACTGTTTTGACTAGATAGAGGCATGCCAAACTCTATGAAAGAAAGAGAACAACCTATCAAGCAACAAAAACATGAAAGCTACTCTAATTTCCTCCATCTTGTCAAAAGATGACTGTCCACCTTCAGAAGATAGAGGAAAAGAACTCCATTTTACCTCAAAACCCTAGGCAAAGAGGGTTTAACCCAGTATTTGCAAAAAGAGATGAAACTAACACCTCCAAATGTTTCAAAAGCCAAAATTACCTGCAAATGAGAGATACATCCAAGATCTAAAGCATTTTAAAAAAATCACTTCCTTAGCAATCTGTACTTGGCCGTACAAAGGTTGTTTTCACAGAAAAAATAGAAAACATAGCTTTTTCTTTATGAAACTCCTCCTTTCTATATCTTCTTGGCATGATTTTACAAATTCAAGTTTATAGGAAGTTTCCAAAACTCTTGCACTTCCTATTTGTCCGTACAACTGCCTAGGAAGGCAGAAAATCGATGGAAAATGTAGTTTTTTCATAAAAAATAAGTTTCTAAAGTGAAAACCTCCTAGAAAATAGGTCTAAGATAACTCCAAAATAGACTAGTCAAACAAATGACTAAGTCTTTATTACAAAATAAGAAATGGCTTTCAAAGCCTTAGGAAAACCAAAATTAATCAAGGTCACAAAATATTATATGTGAAAAAGAAATGTAAATTGAAGCTCCTGCACCATGATGTCATTATCATTTATATATCTCTAAATAAGTGAGTAACTTATCACATAATCTTATGGTTGAAAACAATAAAACTATACACATAAAATATTATGAGATATAAATCTATCTTTGTCTAACTTACTCACCTTGACTCCTACATTTAAAATAGATCTCTCCAATGGTTTGGTCTTTGAATTACATGAATATGAATATATAGCTGTCGGTTGAATTGGTTTGATAATGGTTATACCATCACTCCCCGGCCTTACCATGACCTTCTTGCAAAGATATGATCTCATGCATTGGCTTGGCCCATATCAGGATTAGATATTATTGACTGTGTAAGAATATATACTATCGACCTAACTTGACTTTCTTAAACTACACTTGATGTTTACACACCAGCTACATGGCCTTTCAACCTTCTATAGTTTAAAGCTTCATTGTATACTATGGATAGTATGCCGATCTCACTTGGCCTTTCGGCTTGAATAAGTTTACTATACTACAGATAATATACTTAGGTCACTTTGGCCTTTCAGCTTGTATAGGGTTACTATGCTATAGATAATATACAGTGATCTCGACCTACTAAAGATATAGAAAGAAAATAAAGGAACACAGTCTCTGACACAATACAACATTCACTACATACAAATAGGATTTAGAACTAGCTAGTCTTTCCAAATACATAGAAAGTAAAGGCTATTCGGCCTTATGATCACACAACCATATACTAAGCTTATCGGCCTTATGCACACATAGTATTATTCTAGGCTTATTGGCCTTATACACAATAATATTCTAATCTTATCGGCCTTATACACGCATAACTATAGAACCGAATACATTCACAAGATTCTCAAACTATTATAAATCTTTCTAGAAAAATAATGAAATTGTTTGAGATCAAAGGACTATGCAAGGTTTATGATCCTTCAGCAGTCCCCTTCCTTCTATCTACGACGAGCTACAATCCTTTTTATCTATCAATATTTCTGATAGAAAAGCCTAATGCAATAATCTTTGTGTCTAGTACCATCCCTTGTGAGAATCTCCAGTTGTGATTAAAAGAGACTTCCCTCCATATCCGCACCCTTTACTCCTATAACAATGCCTATTAAAATTCCACAAAGGCATGCAGAGTGGATGGAGATGATGGTCATAAAGAACACTCCAAAAATTGGTTAAAAAGCTCCTCCATACTCTCCAAAATAGTTATGGAGTAAAGGAGTTGAGCAAGGTCATAAAAGAGGTTTGCATTAAATTGAAATCTTTACCACGTATCCTTTAAACTCAACATCTACATAGTATGAGTTGAAACTCTAGACCATATTAAATAGATAAATATATAATAATAATAATATAACATAATAACATAATAACATTTGAGTATACAATGTATAATCATGTTGTTCTACTATTTGACAAGATACGAGAATGGGGTCGAGGTATTCCCCCCCTCTATATCTTGCGTAAACACCAATATAGACTAAAAATACAAGATAGAATCCCAATCGGGAATTTTTTTCTGATAACGAAATAATTTATCCACTATCGACCATTTCTTGTTGATAGTGACGTACTAACATGACTTAGTTTTTGACAAAAGCTATGCTTAATGGATCTTGTCGACAAATCAACAATTGTCAAGTTGAAATCAACTTAGACTAATTGGTCAAACACAACTTACCAAACTCGACGAGGGTTCACTAAATTGTGAAAGCACGAGACTTAGATGGCAACAACATGTTCTTATCCATATTTCTATTCTCTTCTCTCTGATGATGCTCTCCCTCTCTTTTCTTGGAGGGTGGAAAACCTGTTTCCTAATTACAACTTGCATTCACCAAACTAAGATTAGTGTATCGTTAGTCAATCCATAAACATTATGAATAAATAATCATGACATCATATAATCACATGTCTAAATTCTAAACATATAAACATAAACTCATGATATCATTGATTTTTCTTGACATTTTCACTTAACGTCAAATCATTAAATCATGCATAATCAACTACTAATTACTTTCAAGTAAAAAGTAAAACATAGTAAAAAATTGGGGTGTGACATAAAAAATGCTTAACAACAAAAGAATACACCAATACATTCCCATTATAAATTAATAGATCATTATACCTAAGCAAGCTTAGGCACATGTGCTAAAACTAATTCTATACAAAATCATTCTAGTGCACATAAATGGAAGCCAAACATGTTCTTATTTGTACTACTTTGGAGGAAATATATATTCCTCTTTTGAGTTCATTTGTTACAAATGCATACCATATTGACATGTAATGTTCACATGCATTTGTGTCATTCTCTTCATTTTGTTTGGCATATCGGTGTTACGATACTCTTGTTGTGATATTTTGTACTATAGATTGGTGATCGCTAGTCGGATTCTCGATGTGTATATTTGGATCTATGAGATCGTTATATATATGTGTATGTATATGTGTGTTTATATTATTGGAGGTTCAACTTCACTTTTTTCATTTAAATAGTATGTTGGGAGGGTAGATATGATTTATTTAGTATGATTATTTTAATGATTAATTACATCCTGATCGTATTTTTAGAATACATGATTTAATTGAAATGTGCATACTATATGGTTAATATTCATTTGTGTAAATTTATCATTGCTTCGGCTATTGTTACATTTTGCGTAGATGCATGAAATGTTTGAATTGAGTGTGCAAGAAAAGTACAGGTGTTTGACCAATGAGTGAATTGGAGAATGATGACATGGGACACTTAACCATCTCACCTTTATTCTTGTGTTGTCAAAGCCCATGAAAATCTCATATGAATCAATTGTGATTCTGGATTCCCTTGTGATAGACTATTAAATGTCTTCTTGGGTGTGTTAAATTATCACTTGTGCGATGATGCATGTGCTTAGTATGTGCGAAATGATTTATTATGCCTTGGGAGTTGTGCAAAATGAGCTCTTTTCTTGGCACACAATCCTTCTAAGTGATCAGCCATGAATGGTAGGTAAGTTAACCCAAATTAGAAACTCAACTCTATTTTCAAAAGCTTCTGTTGACTTACTTTTTTTTTCTTGTATACTATTATAATGGTTTGTTCCAATATTCTTCTGCATATTCAAGTGCAAGCTAACAAAGTTGTCTTAGAAGTTACCCATTTCCAAACTTTGAAGAGTATTCGGTTAATGCACCTTGTACTATTGCATGCTTGCCACTTTCCCCTTCTAGCAGGGGCCCTTCCCCTCCCCAAGGGTGTAGACATGGCCACAACCATAATGATCATACCAAACACAATTGACATAATTCACATGGCTCTCCCCAATGTTCAGGATGTGGATGGTCCCAACATACATGTGTTCCCTTTATCACATAAAGTTGGCTTGATAATGGCAATGTCCCTCTCTTGAGTTTGGTAATCTCTCTTGAGAAAAATGTTCCACAACTTGAAGAAGAAAATGAAGAAGGCACCATTATGAGATGGGAGCCAATTCCTAATGCCTAGGACCTCCGAGATGGCTGGGGGGACCCCTATGATTGTGACCTACCACCTCCTCCCACCAATTCTATAGATCTCACAACTTAGCAGTTTGACCATGTTTATATCTTTTTGTCCTTGTTTAAAACTTCACCTTGCTTAAACATTTTGGGATGTAATCCCATTCCACCCACTTTTTTTGAATTAGTATAACTATTGTCTTTTTTAAAGTAATATAATTGATAGTTACGCATAAGTTTTTTTAAAAATCCATATATTTTAGTTTCTTTCAGGAATATTTCACTGTTCAAGAGCAATATCTTTAAAAGAGTAACATATCTCATTTTCTAAGAGAGCAATATAATTTAAATTTCTTTCGAATTAACATGGCAACATATTTCTATTTTTCTCAAATAGGCGAGACACACTCATCTCAATCTAATGAAGAAAATATCAGATTTTTTTTTTTTAAGACAGTGTGGTTATCGAGTCAACCTTTGGAGTGCCCTCTGCAAATTTAATATGACACATTAAGGGAAAATTTCATTCCAACCTCAAGAAACCACCTGGCCACTCTAAGGAAGTATGACAAATCACAAATCATATCACAAATCAAGGACTAATCGGCTTACATTCCTAAATTAAACACACACCAATCAGTGATCACCATATATCCAGTCATTTACACGAGCAAAACACTTTTAGTCTATATTCTATATTGAGATGTTCGTCACTAATCCAAATACAGAGAGCTAATCCTTCTTTGTGGATTTGTTAATGAGGGATTTGTGAATATGAGGGATGACACCTCCACCAGCAATGGTACCCTTGATCAAAGTGTCAAGCTCTTCATCTCCCCTGATAGCAAGCTGCAGATGCCTTGGAGTGATACGTTTCACCTTCAGGTCTTTACTGGCATTTCCTGCCAGTTCCAGAACTTCTGCAGTCAGATACTCCAATATGGCTGCTGAATACACTGCTGCTGTTGCCCCCACCCTTCCATTTGCAGATACTCTAGACTTCAACATCCGGTGGATACGCCCGACTGGAAACTGCATTACAAACATAAAATTCAATCAAAATATACACATGGCAATCCTATTGATGCCCATACAACTCTACATGTCTTACAACTTTAAGGCCTTCAGCCAAAGCATTTCTTTGATTTGATGCATTATACCCCACTTGAAGTAAGATTTCCATTTGCAATTTTATTGAATTCATTCTTGCCCACTAATCCTCCCACAAAATTAGTACATGTGCAGCATGGATGAGAACAAGACTCTGCATTGGAAGACGATACATTGGACTAATTGAAGTTAAGATGAGTTCCATTTATTGAAATGCATCCTAGGGTGTTTGTACAATCAAGTCTCCATGACTTGAAAAACCCATTTACTGATAAAGATACACATTACTGCCTTGATAGAACAAGGTTCCAGTGGGAGGGGAAATAAGGGTATGCAGGCTAAAGAAATTTTTTACTGAAAAGGAGGCAGCATATGATCCAAGGCCTAGATTTGATGGCCGTATGGCTGTATTTAGGCATTTTTGCCGTAAAATATAATCAAAATTTTAAAAAAATTGTATTATATGAAAGGAGAGATTTTGGATAGACTATCAAAATTTATATAAAATTGTGATGATATATATATTTGACTTATATATAATTTTACTTATATTAAGATATGTCATAGTATTTTAAGGGCATCTTTGAATGGATAACTGTCATAAAAATTTTACTTGACAAACAGGATCGACTGTCAAATTTAGGCCCTGAGCGTATCCATCATTAATTGAGACAACAGTGCATACTCTATAAAAACTTTCCATGAGCTGCACTTTCCTCTTTCGTGATTTCTTAAGATCATTTTTCCAATTATACTCAGCTTTCGTCACCGAATAAAATTCCCTGTAAATATAAATGGAAAACATGATTTTCAGAGTTTTGTTGTCTGACAAAGAAGAAAACGCAGAACCCTATAAGAACTTTTGACAGGTGGCAAATTAGTTGGCTAATATTTTTGCATGTTTCCAACTGGTATTCCAATTTGAAATACTTTTGCATGTTTCCAACTGGCTAATGTTCAGTATAAGAGCTCCTAAAACACTGTAATTTGTCTACAACATTAATTTTTACAATAGTCTTGGCTTCTAAGAACAAGGCAGTTTGGCTGTTGTTTGTAGTACAGTCCGCAGTCAAGGGGAATGGCACTTACAAACTTACAATCATCTTATTGCTTCCACTTTCCTATGCCTGCTTGACAGCTATTAATGAACTTAAGTCTGTAAACAAATAATATAGTAAGAAATACACAATATGGAGATAGATAATTCCAAGCCATCCATGAATCTAAGGGCCCAGTCTCCTCTGCCAGGTACCAATCACCATCAAAACCAAGACTTCATCCGCTCAACAAATATTGCTAAGCTAAGCCAGAGTCTTTTACAAAGAAGACAAAGAGGGTTTCAATCTTCAATATGTTAATGAATGGTCTTAGTTGTGAAGGTGACTTCAACAGAAGTAATATGTTTGTTTTTTATTATGTTAAATAGGAATTTTGAAAGGGCCTAGACCCTTGTACAAAGAAGCCAGATGAGACAACATAGAGCAACAAAAAGAAGCAAGCAGCACTATGACTGAACTACAACATCAACCAACCTAAGAGAATCAATCTGCTTGTAGCTGAAATGGAACAAATGGGAATTGCTCCAAACATTTTAACATGATGGTATATGTAAGTCAGGTCCAGTTGTGGAAGCACAGGTGCTATTGAACAAAAATCAGCCATGCTCATTGTTCAGCTCATCTTATTACATACTAATTAATGGTCTTTACAAGGTAAGTGGAGAAGATGAAACCACTAGACCAATCCTTTTATGGTAGAAGATAAAGCAATGTGCTGGGCGATCATACACAGTTAAATAAACCCAAAATTACATAAGTATGCACCAAGATTTTAGAACAGACAATAGAGATGTTTACAAACCATCCTCTGAACAAAGAGTTTGCATCCTTGCCTAAAATGAGATTTCTTCCAAAACAGTCATAAACAGAATTATATCTGAAACATTAGTTTTCCACGGTCCATATTTTGTAAATTCAGATTTCTGGATTCTACTGTGTAGTGTTTTAATTTATCAAAGAAATCTACACTACACAGTTGAATCCAGAAATCTGAATTTACAAAGAATTATATCTTTTATCCTCATCTTTTTCACTAAAATAGAATGTACCTTACAATAATAAAAGTCTGCTGTTTTTATCTTTCCAACAAAAAGGTAATTCTTAAACTAACATTAAAATAATTTGGTCTCAACTTTAATCTAAGAAGCACGTTCTTTCTTCAATTCTAAACAGCAGAGGCAAGCCATTAAACTCGTAATAGTTCAATCAATCTTTTACTCTTTCGAAATGAATGTCAGGACCATATACACTTAAGAGACTAATTTGATCCTTAACACTATGCCAAGAAGCATGCTTCTACTTCAATTCTAGAAAGCACAGAGTCCAGACAAGCCATGGAACTTGTAACAGGTCAATCAATCGTTTGTTCTTAATGAATGGATGGAAGGACTGTATATGTTTCCTAATTATACTTCAGCTAGCTGTAGCCTGTTACTCAAGAAAAGAGCATCCCTTAGTCTGGAGAATAGGGACATCTCTCAACCTTATCAAAGTAATACAACTGTTATGAAACTTTTTACTTGCGAGTGTAAAAAGAAAAATTAAAAGTATTTTATAAAAGAAATGTTATGAATTTTTTTATCTAAGAGTGTAAAAATAAATATTAAAAATATTTTGTTAAAGAAATGTTATGAGACTTTTTACTTTAAATGTAAAAAGAAATATAATAACTATTTTGTAAAAGATTATATTGTTATTACACTTAATAATGTAATAAAATATTGTTTTGAAAGGGTGTGCTAGTTATTTACAATCTATGGCATTGAATTTGAAGCTATATACAGTTTATGTCCAACCAAAAATACAGCGTATACCTTGGTTCTTAGCCAGAATACAGAAAGATTTTATTGATATTTATTTCCTTCTTGCAGCCATTGATCTAAAGGCCTCGGTAACTGGTCATTAAAAATGCTGACAGCCATTTTCCAAAAAACACATATATTTTCGATTTTTTGAAAATAATTAAAATATATCTATGCAAATCTAAAATATAATTTCCCTTAATTTATTTTATTCATACTATTTGAACAATTTAATCAATATATACATCTAAATCTAGAAAATTTTATGATAACAACACTTGTGACTAGAATGCCTTCTAACAAGGATATCATTGCAAGGCAGGCATGTCAATTGTCTAGAATGTGGCATAAAACCAACAATGCTGACAGCCAATAGACTGTTCTCAAAATCTTCTGACAAGATGGATACTCTGCCATATTACATCAAGTATCTGGCAGCAATGCCTACCCAGCTAAGGACTGTATATTCTATTTTTAGACAAAAGACTCGTTTGTCTCCGTAGTTACAAATCAATATCACCTCAAAATCAATTACTAGCAAAAGAAACACAGGATCATCTCCATTCCTGTTTTAAAAATTTAAGAATGTTTCTGCAGAAAAAAACAGGGCAGAAACTGCAAGAGTAATTTCTAAAAAAGCATCATGGCATAAAGAATAAACTGTAGAAATCTGTAAAATCTACAAGGGAAGAAATATATTGAGGCAAAATAGATGTGTTATCTTTAAAAATTGTCTATAGCTCTCCCCTTCTGCCCTTCTATCTCTCAAACCGGATAAAGCCTTCAACTACAACTACCAATGCCATGCAATTGTACAAGGCCAAAAAAATAGGCTATTCTTAAATATCATCCACTTCAACAGTCAAATGTCATTTTGGCCAATAAAAATAGGACAAATATTTACCACTTTTTCTATTGATGATGTGTAAAATTGATATTGATTATTTGACCATTTAAATGGATAATGTTTAAGTAGAGTGAAAAAAAATATGATTTCCATATCAACATTGAATCTAGCAGGGTCTGAGTCTACAAATTTTTAAAAAAAGGTAACAGAAAAAAAACTCTATGTAGTCCCAATGGTAAAAAGCAGTCACTGTCACCAGGGTGGCAGGAAATAAAACCACATGGGAAACGTGCTAAAATAAGTTGTGGGCCTAAGAGAAGGATTGACTATAAACTTGTAGAGGAGTCATTGTACAAGCTAAAATCAAATGATGTATTCTGAGATTCTAACTACAGCACTTGTCCAGGAATACATCCAGAAAACGAAGGCTAAATGGATAAAACAGAAGCGTGGAAGATCTCCTGTATGCAGAATATTTGTGTTTAGATCACTTCCACCACACACTATTTCCAAACAAGACGTGCATAATCCTGACATACCTTGGACAAGCAAAAGTCTTTTCTTGTTTATAAGAAAGGTAGCACCTTTCTCACAAACAAGGAGGCAGCACCCTTTCATGGGCATGAAAGAAAGAAGGGAACAAGTGGGTAGACAGTGCTTCACCATGGCCTGCTGATACACTTTCACTTCAAAACAAGAGCAAACTCATTGTGGAGAGCCTATAAAAATAAACCATAAGCCAATAAAGGCTTACATATAACATACAATGTTCTACAAATACTAAACAACTCCTTCCTTCAAGAATCATTAAAAACCCATCCATGCATACACTTACAGACCAAATATATGTGCAAACTAATAATGATAAGCAGTGAAAAACAAGTAGAAACCTGGAGGCCTGCACGAGATGAGCGACTGATTGGCTTCTTCTTATCAGCCTTGTCATTACTGTTAGACTTGATGTTAGGAGCAGAAGAGGAGTACTTCCCTGTAAGAAGACCTTTGGCACCTTTGCCTGCAACTATTTTCTCTGTGGGATAGATTCACTTCAACCAACTTTCAACAATAGAATTAGGACGGTTTGTCCAAGATCTAGAAGCTCCTCCAGATGGTGTCTTTCTTTCAGATCCTGCCTCACACCAACCACCCAGTGGGTAGGCTTGTAACAAATTGGCCTGATGGGTATAAAATTTTCATAAACAGAACCATGATAAACAACTTAATCTAGGGGCAAAAACCTATAGATTGGGTGTGCAATGGAGAAACATAACGAAACAGGACAAAAAGATGATCGAGATAAGGTCAGAAGGGGAAAGAAAGTACCTGCAACTGAAACTGAAAGGGAATGGTGTGATAGATGGATTTGGAGGTGGTGGAAGTGGAGGGATTCGCTGCTCCTGCCTTTGACTTGTCACACAATCAACTGAACCACCCGAAGAAATATGCCTCTTGTTAGAATTTGTGTGGGAGAGACATGCATATGTTTGTAGACTGTTTTTTATATATGTACTTAGAATTTGAGGGGAAAAGGAGAGCGATGGTGGGAAAAAGACGGTGTGAAACTTCCACCTTCACATCTTTTCTAACAAAGGTTTTTTTTTTGTGGGTACTCTTGAGGTATTCTGGACACCCAACTCAGCCATTCCAACGGAGTCTTGCCTCTGGGCTTACTTTTTCTAACAAAGTTTTTATTTTGGTTTTTTTTTTTTTTTTTCTTTCTTTTGGTCACTATTATCCGAGTAAATTTCGAATTTAAATTAAAGTGAGACTTTTTGCTTGTATTTTTTTATTAAATTTTCATTATTATTGGTCCATTTTTCTTAAAGAAATATATTATTTTTGGATAAGATGTTTTTTTATAATTATCTTACCAAGTTTGGGTGAGTGGTGGGGAGTGATGACTTTTATATAGCAATCAATATTATTCTTACATATGGTATTTTATAGTAGTTATAGAGATAAATTGAGGTACATCTATATATCTTCAATAAATATACATCTCAATAATTCTTAAAGTTTTTTATGAGTACAAAATAGTTTGGAATAGTAAAAAAGATATTTTAAAGACTAAGAGTGAATCAAAATTGTGAAAGTGATCATAAATTTACTTATTAATTTAGACAAAATG
The DNA here is from genome assembly GCA_027924645.1 of Cunninghamia lanceolata. Taxonomy (NCBI): domain Eukaryota; kingdom Viridiplantae; phylum Streptophyta; class Pinopsida; order Cupressales; family Cupressaceae; genus Cunninghamia; species Cunninghamia lanceolata. The sequence goes on from BSBN01001965.1 coordinate 21,610,752, forward strand.
ATCATTATTTTTGTTTTCTATTTCATATCTATCATAAAGAAAAACTTGACAAGATCACTTGAAGCATTGTAAAGAATGTTAAACAATCATAACATTTATAAACTTAACTTGCCCTTATCCTAATTAATCCCAAGGCTTTTCATGAGTATAAAACTTAAAAAGGTGAACCTTAATTCAAATCCTTTATTTATAAAAACATACCCTCCACTAATCTTACATATGTTATTATGTATGTGATTCACATATTTACATTTAAGTGGTCTTCAATGATGAATACAATTTACAAATGTCAACTTGGTTAGTGCCATAAATATGGGAAACGGATTATAAATTTAGAATACAATTAACAAATTTGGACTTTAAGATAATTGATTCTAGCATCTAAAGTTAATGTTGTTATTGCTTATTAGTTGTTGATACAGTAGTAATTCTTGGATGTGTATCTCAATTTTCATCATGAGATAACTTATTTTTTAGTTGATAATTATATTAAATTTGATTATATGTGTTGATTTGAATATTTCTCCTTGATGTTGATAGTATTGATAGCCAATCATGGTTATAGAGCTATAGAAGGGCAAGCGATAACCTCAATGGTATTGTGCAAGAAGCATGGGCTAGGGTGGAGTAGATTCTTTGAAATAATTGTGATCATCATAAGTCCTATGTGTGGGTGTCTAAGCATTTGTATGTGGTATAGTGATGTTATTGTCTCAAGATTTCTTTTGTCTTTAAGTGGTCTATGTTATGTGTTTAGTCTTGGCCATCTTGTAGATCTTAGTTTGTATCTAATCCTAAAACTAGATCGAACTATTCTACCTATGTTTGTATCCTTTTACTCATATGTCCATTAACCCATTTGAATGGGGAGCTTGGACTTAAGTGATTATTCTTTAACTTTTAAGATAGTCAATCTTTGGCTAAGTAAGAAAATCTTATGGCAACTACCATTTTGATCTAAAGGAAACATTCCTCTCTCTCTAATCATTAATAAAATTTAATAGCCACTTTCTCAAGATGTAATCTAACCATGATTTGAGTAGAATTACCTTGGAGTTTGAGTGGGGTTAAGTATTGGTAACATACTAAGTTTCTTGTTTTTGGGGGTTTTCATGCCATGTAGAGGGTGGTGAGGTCAAGGGCCATGGTGGAGCTATGCTGATTTGGCAACTCATTACTTTCTCTATTTCATTATGCATTCATGGTGGGAATTCAAAGGTTTAAAAGTAGAAGAAAATGGTAGTCTGAGGAATATTATGGGATTGAATAAGGAAATTTGTAAAGAAATAGTTTCATGGTCTATTCTTTGCAAACCACCATTGAAGAAAATCTTGATGTTTGCTATAGACTTGGTGTGGTCATTTTAGGTGTGATTCACTCATCATCATTAATTACACTCTACTTGGAGCTTGTGAAGTCTTGAATCTTATGTGCTCTATATTGAATTAAACCTTAAAAGTATGATTTGGTTAGTGGTGCTTCTTGTTGTATGCTTGAAATATTTTTTTACTCCTTGAGAAAGCCAACTAAGAATCACCTTGCCTCCTAGTCACCTATTGAGTTGGTATTTTTGTGAGTAGAGATTGCTCTGTATGACTATGGGTTGTGTTGAAGGTTTTCTTCTTGAAATCATATTTAAGTCTCTATATAACCTATGTAACTATGAAGATGAGCTAGGAATTGTTATGGAAATCTAAATCTCTTTGTTATAGATTCATTTTTATATTTTTGTTGTCCTCAAAATCAACTAAGCTTATTTTGTAGGATGACCCCTACGAAACTTGTTCATTTCATGGCCTACACTCTAAGTTCGCAAATCGAGACGAGTCGTCTTGTTCTTGTGTGTAGCCCACTCATTCTCGTTTATCTGTTTGAGTCATTTCTCGTTTGGATTTCTCAAAGCTCGTATAAGTTGATCAAAAAGGTTTCCTCAATTTTAAGGAGTTAGAGTATTTTTGTGTATATGCAAGAGCGGCGAATTTTGGAGCCCTTGCATGTTTGTAGTTTTGGCATTGAATGCAGTGGCTGTGAAATTTGCTGCTAATGCATTCTTTGTTTTCTCCAAGTTAATGTGTTAGAACGATAGTTTTTGCTTTCATGGCATGTCTTATAAGTATGACATCCAGTGGTGGTGAAATATACCACCAATGCATGTTTGGTCTTTTACTTATGTATTGTCAATGAATTTTACTGACGAAGCACGAATTAAATGCGACTGCAGTCTAACTCGTGTGGCGTCTAATTTCATTTTTGAGATTCATTTTTAAGTTTAAATGTGTTTTAAATGGTTTATTTTTCATTCTTTTTTCTATCTTGCCTGTGTGCTTTACCTCCCACTCATCAAGTTGAGATTGTAACTCTGATTGAGGGGATTGTGTAAATTTTTAGTGTCTAGGGTTTTAGTTTTTCCGTTCAGAGGTAAGCCCTCTTTATTTTTGTTCATATTTTCTTTTCCTTTTAGGGTTTTGATGTGATTAAGTGTTTTAAAATCATTCCTTTATTTATTGTTTCAAAACCTTTGTCTGCTTTGAAAGAATTGTGTCCTGTTAAGTCAACGTCTTTGTAGCTTGTCAAAATTAGATGTGTTTTCGTTGAATGTTTTACATGTTGTTGTCTTTTGTCTTAGTGTTAGTGTATGTGTGATAGATAACTGTATTAGTGGCATAGATCTCTGTCGATGCAGTTTAAACCTTTGCAGACCCTTTCATCGTGTAAGGATGACAAATTTAGCCGTCCCTACACGATGAAATATGTTCGACAATCAAACCTACCCCAAACATGCTCGAGCAGTAAAATTAACCGCTTAAGCATGAAAACTAAAACCTAGTCTCTATGTCGAGTCGGCGATTTTTGCCACTGATGTGAACTTTTTACTAAGTTTGTATCACATGTTAAGTCGGCAAAAATTGCCACTTACACAATTTGTGTCTTTCATGCTAAGGTGTAAGGGCGGCAAATTTTTCCATCCTCACACAGAAAAGAAAGTCCTTACAACATGCTGAGTCAGTAAAATTCACCACTCAGACATGTGATTGCTTAATTCTACTTGCGAAAGTGGTAAAATTTACCGCTCATACATCGTACCTTTACAAATGCTTCAACCTACCTACAAGGGTAGCAAATGTTTTCGCCCTAACATTTGTAATTCCCTTTGACATGCAGGGGCGGAGAATTTTGCCGCCCATGCATTCACTCCCTCAAATTTTTCTAACTCTGGGAGATTTTCCAAATTGCTTTCCTGAGCCCACTTTCGCCTGCTTCCTTGGCTTGCGCGCTCTCAAGCCCTTCAATGCATGTTCCCATGTCCATGATCATCAATTCACAGTAACCCCAATTTGCCCATTTTTCCCCTAACTACAAGATCATGGCTTTTTGCAGTTTTAACAAACATCTGTCATGGATGTTGTTTCCTATTTTCTTCACAAAGCTGATGTCAAAGCCTTCTCCCTCAAAGGCTAAAATTATGAAGTACAAGTACTAAGGGGTTTTCCCTGTGACTTCATTACAGTCCAATTTGGACGAGATAAGAGATACAGAGATTGGTCATGTGGACATGGCTAAATTTGTGGATAGAACAAAGCAGTCCAATCCTTCTCAGTATATGCAGAAGATTATCGACAGTAACATTCACCTAGTTGCCTCTTTTCCAGTCGCTGCCAACAATCCTAAATTTGTTCTTCAGGTGGCCAGTCATTATAATAAGGATACTAGGACTGTGTCTAATTCTCAAGGTAATGTGATCATGAGATTAGATGCAGAGTTTCTTGACAAAATCTTTATGTGTCCACCAATTGAGAATGTTGGTGAAATAGATTTTGCTAAGGGGCAAAAGGAGTTCGATAAAGATGTGGAAGCTTCAAAGAAACATATCAATAGTAAGTGGTTGAAGACTCCTCGAAGTAACTTGTCCAGATGGCCTAAAGATCTCTCGAGAAAAGATTTTGTCGAGGAGGTAAGTGATTTGATTACACTGCTGAGTCAGATCAGAGGTCTCCCTTCTTCATCTAAGTTTCATGAATGGATGTATACATACATTAAGGTGATTCTCAGAGGCCAATAGAAAATCTTCTGGGGAGAACAGATCAACAATGTTTTACATGATCAACTGGTGAAAGTTAATACAACTTTCAAGTTCTATATGACTTCATATCTAGTGTATGTTACTGCTAGTATGAGGAGTTTTCCTGGTTTAACTCAAGTTGGTGATCGAAGATTGGTTCCAGTCTATGAGTATTATCCACAGATTACTCTAAAAGGATCAATCCATCATTTCTGCAGAGTTAATGATGCCTTCTTTTTAGTATTCATGTGTTTGTGGAATAATGAACTTGAGCATAAAAGAGTATCAGATGAGGTCTGGGAGGTGGTCAACTCTTTTGGTTGTTTGTTTTTACAGTTTCCAACTTTCACTTACCTCAGAGTGGTATATTATCCTGGCTATCCATACATGCTTCCACGGTATCCCAGTGATAGAATTATTCTGATGGAACTGTGTAGGCAGTTGATTGTTGTACACAATAAGCAGATGGAGCTAAAAAAGTTAGGAATTAAGTTTCCTGTAGAAATTGGGAGGTACTCTGTTCAATCAGCTACCAAGGCCAAACAGTTGAATCAAAAATGCAACTGGTCACTATGAAGACATTCAAGAAAAGAGATCATTTTGATTACAGAAGAGTGTAGGACAAGATCAAGACAAGGTCAGTTTTTCATATGCCAATGGTCGAAGATGTTTGGGCTGATCTCATAACACAGAATGCGATCAGGAAGCTAGATTATTGCAGACTTCAACTAAGTCAAATTGAAGAATTGGGTCTTGCAGATATTCCAAAGGGAATGGAAGATGAAGGGGATGTTTTGGATCCCAAATACAATGTTGAGAACATTGAAGCCCTGCCTCTACTAGACGTCAAATGGTCTGTCAAAGAGGAAACTTCAATCAGGAAAATATTTCAGCCAATTCTAGCAAATACAAATGTGTGGTTAGGAAACAAAGGTATTAGTCTGAAAGAATTTCTTATTGGATCAGAAATTGAGATTCAGGAGCAAACAGGGAAAAAGGTAGAAAACTGAACAAAGAACAAAAATGGCACTCCTTCTAAAGTGCATAAACTAAAAATCAAGTTTGTATCTAAAGGAGGTAAGAAGGAGGTTGTAGGAACTTCTACTACTACAAAACCAGGTGCCAAGGATACAAATGTTGATAAAATGGAGATTCAAGATATTGAGATTGAACAACAAGATGTTGAGGAACATGATGATGCTGAGCAAGTAGAAATGATTGAAAAACCTCATGAGGAAAGTAATAGAGAATAAGAAAAAGAAGAGAATGTAGAATAGGAACAACTTAGTGATTCACAATAGTCCCCTCAGAAGGATCTTCTACCAGAATCACAAGTTTCTACACCCTTACCTCATGTCTCTATTTCTAATAGTTTTCCAATAGTGTCTAATGTTCCTATTTCACCTATTTTTGTTGTGTCTTTTGATATACCCCTCCCTCTATAAGAACAAGCTTTGGGACTGTGTTTGATTCTTCTGGTTCTATTCCAAGTTTATCTTCCCCATCATTTGATATTGGTGAACAATCCGTTATGGAGCATTTTCTAGATTGTTCAGAGAAAGTTGTTCACACAAGTGTAGTTTTTACCAACACAAGTCCTATTGTTACTATAACAGGTGTGAGCATGGATCTAGCAAAATAGGTAATTGCCTCTTCTCTAAATGTTGGTGCCTCGACTTTACCTCCATGGTTGTCTGCATGATATTGATATTGAGAAATTACTACTTGTCAAACCAAAGACTCAGAAGAAGAAGCCTAAAACTATTTCTAGGCTTATTGATGAAAAAAGAGTGAGGTATGCATAAATCACTAAGCCACCAAATGATGCTCCTACAGATACCTTTGATATGAATGATTATATTGGCTACAAAGTTAAGTTTGGTAAGTTGACTCATGAAGGTATCAAGACAGATTTTCAAGCTACAACAAGCTCATAGCTTGTAAAATATGATGAGGTAAAGAATGAAAAAGAGCAATACAAAGCAAAGGCAGAATAGCTTGCTACTATCCTTCAGAAAATAGTGAAATCATCTAAGATCGTGGAACCCATGGAAGTGACTGTAGAAGACCCTCTAATTCAAAAGGTTGAGAAAGTTTAGGCTAGAGGAAGAGTGGTTGGTGACATTGTGGAATGGTTGTTGGCACAAGGAAGAGTTCTATTGAAGACCACAGTGGAAAGAAAGGAAAAAATGGCAAAGGCAAAAGCTGAGTTAGATGATATTGTTGATTTACTTTCCCAAGAAGTTCAAGATCAAGAGGAGAGTTTAGAGGAATGGATTGAGATGAAGAAGATCAAAATAAAGAATCTGATTGCCATTGGTGTCATTTCAAACCAAGAGTCTTATCTCAAGACTAAAGAATCCATTACCCATCACATCAAGGTGATAAAAGGTTTACTTGATGAATTGTGCCAAGTACGTGAAAAGAGTGATGTCTTACTTCTACACAGGTTAGAGGAACTACCATGTACCCTAACAAGTGAGGATCATAACTTTCTCTTAGTAGAGGAGATAATAGTTTCTTTCGAGAAGATGGTGCAGCAAAAGTTTGAAGATGAAGCGCCTACAATGATTTCAATGGATAGCCTTTATGATCATCACTCAAGTTTTGAAAATATAAAGGATAATCTTGAAAAACATGAGAAAGTGATAAAGGTAGTCAGGGATGTAGTTCTCAGGGCTTGCACCATTTCAGATAATACAGCTAAGCCTGATGTATGTGAAATGGCAACAGTAGAGACTATGCATAAAAACTTTTTGAAGAAGAACGATGGTGGCAGCTGAAGTTCCTTTTCAATGCCTTAGTTTATTTTTAGTTTTGTAGATGTAATTTGAATTTTGTTGTGGACATATCCACATGTATTTTTCTCAAATGTAATTACATGTGAGACAAAAGAAGTCACAAGTCAAATAGGACTCTTTTGTTTGAATAAGTCAAAGTAGTTACATTTTCCTATTTTTGCTCTAGGCTCCTCCCTATAAATAAAGAGGGCCTCTATTGTAACTAGTATCTTTTATCTATTGAAAAGAAACTCTGCCGAATTGGAAAACATATCAAGACTTTGAGCTTTTCATGTTTATCTAATTTTCAAGTGAATGTCAATATAAGCAAGTAGTTTGAGTATCAAACTTTGAGTTGGATCATATTATTTTATGATATCAGTGTTCTTATGTCATTGGTGTTATATTATATTGAATCATTTCTGGAATCGTGGAGTTTATTGAAAAATGAGAGAAATGTTCTTGTTCTGGTTAAATAGACTTTGTGTTATTTTCTCATTGTGGGAGTTTGTGTTTACATTTGTGAGAATATAATTGTTTGAAGACTTTGTGCTATAAATTGTTGTGTTCAATTTAGTTATATCATATTGGGTGAGAGTGGAGACTTTGAGCTACATTTGAATTCAATTAAGTTTATTTGTGGGAAATAAGTCAAGTAATAGAAGACTTTGTGTTTCTATGATTTGTCTCAGTTCATAAGTTGCTAAATATTAGTTCTTTGGGAAGCCTAAGTTAGCTGCACTACCACTAAAGCCAGTTGTGATTAAAGAACCTTTTCAACAATGGGGCATTGACTTCATTGGTGCTGTGAATGCACCATCAAGAGTGGGATACAATTTTGTTCTCACCGTAATGGATTACTTCACCAAGTGGGTGGAGGCAATTCCAGTTAAGCATGTTACTTCAGAGGTAGTATGTAATTTTCTCAAGGAGAATATTATTTCCCAGTTTGGAGTTCCAAACAAAATTGTAGTAGATAATGCTACACGTTTTTCTTCAAATGAGATCACTAGTTTTTGCTTTGAATATGGGATCATTCTTTCTCATTTATCAGACTATTATCGGCAAGGGAATGGTCAGGCAAAATCTAGCAACAAGAATCTGGTTACAATTATCAGGAAACTAGTGGAGGATAATCAGAGAACTTGGCATAAAGCTTTGTTTGATGCTTTATGGGTGGAAAAAATTACTCCTAAAAGGGCAATAGGTATGTCACCATTCCAGCTTCTATATGGTTTGAATGCAGAAATACCAATTACTTTGGAATTGTTGGCTTTGAAGTTGGCAAAAGCAGTGGAAGATAGAACTTTTGAAAGTTCTATTGACAAAAGAATAATGTACCTCACTGAACTTGAAGAGCAGTGGGTTATGGTAGTAGACCATATTACTGAGCATCAAAGTTAGGTCAATAAACTTTTTGACAAAAAGACGAAGGCTAGAGAATTTCAAATTGGGGATCAAGTCTTGTTATGGGACAAGAGGAGAGAGCCAAAAGGAATGCATGGGAAGTTTGATTCCCTATGGAGAGGTCCATTCATCATTCATCAATTTTGTGGTGAGAATAGTTACTTGCTAGAATATCAATATGGAACACCATTCTTGTTGCCCCACAGTGGACAACATCTAAAGCATTTCAATCCTTGAAGTATCAGATAAGTTCATTGATACATTTGTAGAGTTTTTATGTTTTTATTTTTCATTTTTGTTTTAGTCTATTTGTGTCTTTTTGTTTTGGTAGCTTGACTCTATGGCCCAATGACATGGATGAAGGCACTTAGAGACTAGATTCTACTCCCTTTGATCATTTCAAAGATTGATCAATAGAATTTCCCCAGTTAGAGCTGGTTGTTGTCCTCAAAATCAGTTGAGCTCATTTTGTATGAAGACCCCTACAAAACTTGTTTGTTTCATGGCCTACACTCTAAGTTTGCAAATCGAGATGAGTTGTCTTGTTCTCGTTGATAGTCCACTCATTCTTGTTTATCCGTTCGAGTCATTTCTCGTTTGGATTTCTTGAATCTCGTATAAGTTGATTGAAAAGGTTTCCTCAAATTTAAGGAGTTAGAGTATTTTTGTGTATATGTAGGAGCGACAAATTTTGCCGCTCTTGCATGTTTGTAGTTTTGGCATTGAATGCAGTGGCAGTGAAATTTGCTGCCAATGCATTCTTTGTTTTCTCCAAGTCAATGTGTTATAACAACAATTTTTGCCGCTATGACATGTCTTATAAGTATGACATGCAGTGGCAGTGAAATATACCGCCAATGCATGTTTGGTCTTTTGCTTATGTATTGTCGGCAAATTTTGCCGATGAAGCACAAATTAAATGTGACTACAGTCTAACTCATGTGGCGTTTAATTCTGTTTTTGAGATTTGTTTTTAAATTTAAATGTGTTTTAAATGGTTTATTTTTCATTCTTCTTTCTATCTTGCCTGTGTGCTTTACCTCCTGCTCATCAAGATGAGATTGTAACTCTAATCGAGTGGATTGTGTGGATTTTTAGTGTCTAGGCTTTTAGTTTTTCCATTCGAAGGTAAGCTATCTTTTTTTTTGTTCGTATTTTCTTTTCCTTTTAGGGTTTCAATGTGATTAAGTGTTTTAAAATTGTTCCTTTATTTATTGTTTCAAAACCTTTGTCTGCTTTTAAAGAACTGTATCCTGTTATGTCAAAGTCATCTCATCATCAAGATGAGATTGTAACTCTGATCGAGTGGATTGTGCGGATTTTTAGTGTCTAGGATTTCAGTTTTTCCATTTGAAGGTAGGCTGTCTTTCTTTTCATTTGTATTTTCTTTTCCTTTTAGGGTTTCAATGTGATTAAGTGTTTTAAAATTGTTCCTTTATTTATTGTTTCAAAACCTTTGTCTGCTTTGAAAGAACTGTGTCCTGTTATGTCAGAGTCTTTGTAGCTTGTCGAAATTAGATGTGTTTTCATTGAATGTTTTTCGTGTTGTTGTCTTTTGTCTTAGTATTAGTGTTTGTATGATAGATAACTGTATCAGTGGCATAGCTCTTCGCTAATGTAGTTTAAACCTTTGTAGACCCTTTCATTGTGTAAGGACGACAAATTTAGCCATCCCTACATGATGAAATATGATCGACAATTGGACCTACCCCAAACATGCTTGAGTGGTAAAATTAACCACTTAAGCATGAAAACTAAAACCTAGTCTCTATGTCAAGTCGGCAATTTTTGCCACTGATGCAAACTTTTTACTAAGTTTGTATCACATATTAAGTCAGCAAAAATCGCCGCTTACACAGTTTGTGCCTTTCATGCTAAGGTGTAAGGGTGGAAAATTTTGCCGTCCTCACACATAAAAGAAAGTCCTTACAACATGCTGAGTCGGTAAAATTCACCGCTCAGACGTGTGATTGCTTAATTCTACTTGTGAAAGCGGTAAAATTCACCGCTCATACATCTTAGCTTTGCAAATGCTTCAACCTACCTGCAAGGGCAGAAAATTTTGCCACCTTGACATTTGTAATTCCCTTTGACATGCAGGGGCGACGAATTTTTCCGCCCATGCATTCACTCCCTCAAATTTTTCTAACTCTGGGAGATTTTCCAAATTGCTTTCCTGAGCCCTCTTTCACATGTTTCCTCGACTTGTACGCTCTTAAGCCCTTCAATGCATGTTCCCATGTCCATGATCATCAATTTGCAGTAACCCCAATTTGCCCATTTTTCCCCTAACTGTGAGATCATGGCTTTTTACAGTTTCAACAAACATCTGCCGAGCAGGTAAGTGATTTTGTCAAAGAGGTAAGTGATTTGATTACATTGCCAAGTCGGATCAGAGTTCTCCCTTCTTCATCTAAGTTTCATGAATGGATGTATACATACATTAAGCTGATTCTCAGAAGCTAACAAAAAATCTTATGGAGAGAACAGATCAGCAATGCTCTGCATGATCAACTGGTGAAAGTTAATAGAACTTTCAAGTTCTATATGACTTCATATCTAGTGTATGCTGCTACTAGTATGAGGAGTTTTCCTAGTTTAACTCAAGTTGGTGATCGAAGATTGGTTCCAGTCTATGAGTATTATCCACAAATTACTCTAAAAGGATCAATCCATCATTTTCACAGAGTTAATGATGCCTTCTTTTCAATATTCATGTGTTTGTGGAATAATGAACTTGAGCAGAAAAGAGTATCAAATGAGGCTTGGGAGGTGGTCAACTCTTTTGGTTGTTTGTTTTTACAGTTTCCAACTTTCACTTACCTTAGAGTGGGATAATCTTCTAGCTATCTGTACATGCTTCCATGGTATGTCAGTGATAGAATTATTCTGATAGAACTATGTAGGCAGTTGATTGTTGTACACAATAAGAAGATAGAGCTAAAAAAGTCAAGAATTAAGTTTCCCATAGAAATTGTGAGGTACTCTATTCAATCAGCTACCAAGGCCAAAGAAGTTGAATAAAAAATGCAACTGGTCACTATGAAGACTTTCAAGAAAAGATATCATTTTAATTATAGAAGAGTGTAGGACAAGATCAAGAGAAGGTCAGTTTTTTATATGCCAATGGTTGAAGATGTTTGGGCTGATCTCAGAACACAGAATGAGATCAGGAAAGCTAGATTATTGCAGACTTCACCTAAGTTAGATTGAACAATTGGGTCTTGCAGATATTCCAGAGGGAATGGAAGATGAAGAGGATGTTTTGGATCCTAAATACAATGTTGAGAACATTGAACCCTCGCCTCTACCAGAGGTCAAATGGTCTGTCAAAGAGGAAACTTTAATCAGGAAAAGATTTCAACCAATTCTAGCAAATACAAATGTGTGGTTACGAAGCAAAGGTATTAGTCTAAAAGAATTTCTTTTTGGATCAGAAACTGAGATTCAGAAGAAAACAGGGAAAAAGATAGAAAACTAAACAAAGAACAAAAGTGACACTCCTTCTTCTAAAGTGCATAAACCAAAAATCAAGTTTGTATCTAAAGGAGGTAAGAAGGAGGTTGCAGGAACTTCTACTACTACAGAACCAGGTGCTAAGGATACAAATGTTGGTAAAATGGATATTGAAGATATTGAGATTGAACAACAAGATGTTGAGGAACCTGATGATGTCGAGCAAGCAGAAATGATTGAAAAACCTCATGAGGAAAGTAACAGAGAACAAGACAAAGAAGAGAATGTAGAATAGGAACAACTTGGTGATTCACAACAGTCCCCTTAGAAGGATATTCCACCAGAATCATAAGTTTCTACACCCTTACCTCATGTCTCTATGTCTGATAGTTTTCTAGTAGTGTCCAATGTTCCTATTTCACCTATTTTTGTTGTGTCTTCTGATAATACCCCTCCCTTTGTAAGAACAAGTTTTGGGACCATGTTTGATTCTTCTGGTTGTATTCCAAGTTAATCTTCCCCATCATTTGATATTGGTGAATAATCTATTCTGGAGCATTTTCTAGATGGCTCACAGAAAGTTGTTGACACAAGTGTAGTTTTTACCAACACAAGTCCTATTGTTACTATAACAGGTGTGAGCATGGATCGAGCAAAACAAGTAATTGACTCTTCTCCAAATGTTGGTGCCATGACTCTACCTCCATGGTTGTCTGCCTACACTCCCAAGAGGAAAAAGTGGGCTATCTAACCTGATGATATTGATATTGAGAAATTACTGCTTGTCAAATCAAAGACTCAGAAGAAGAAGCCTAAAACTATTTCTCGTCTTATTGATGAAAAAGGAGTCAGGTATGCAGAAATCGCTAAGCCACCAGATGATGCTACTATAGATATCTTTGATATGAATGATTATATTATCTCTAGAGTTGAGTTAGGTAAGTTGATTCATGAAGGTATCAAGGCAGATTTTCAAGCTACAACAAGCTCATTGCTTGTGAAATATGATGAGGTAAAGAAGGAAAAAGAGCAATACAAAGCAAAGGAAGAACAACTTGTTGTTGTCCTTCAGATAATAGTGAAATCATTTGAGATTGTGGAACCCATGGCAGTGACTATAGAAGATCCTCTATTTCAAAAGGTTGAGAAAGTCTAGGCCAGAGGAAGAGTGGTTGGTGACATTATGGAATGGTTGTTGGCACAAGGAAGAGTTCTATTGAAGACCACAATGGAAAGAAAGGAAAAAATGGCAAAGGCAAAAACTAAGTTAGATGATATTGTTGATTTATTTTCCCAAGAAGTTCAAGATCAAGAGGAGAGTTCAGAGGAATGGATTGAGATGAAGAAGATCAAAATAAAGAATCTGATTGCCATTGGTGTCATTTCAAACTAAGAGTCTTATCTCAAGACTAAAGAATCCATTACCCATCGCATCAAGGTGATAAAAGGTTTACTTGATGAATTGTGCCAAGTACGTGAAAAGAGTGAAGACAGTGATGTCTTACTTCTACACAGGTTAGAGGAACTACCATGTACCCTAACAGGTGAGGATCATAAGTTTCTCTCAGTAAAGGAGATGATAGATGCTTTCGAGAAGATGGTGCATTAAAAGTTTGAAGATGAAGCACCTATAGTGATTTCAATGGATGGCCTTTACGATCATCACTCAACTTTTGAAAATCTATAGGATTATCTTGAAAAACATGAGAAAGTGACAAAGGCGGTTAGGGATGCAGTTCTCAGGGCTCTCATCATTTCAGATAATACAACTAAGCCCGATGTATGTGAAATGGTAGCAATACAGACTATGTATAAAAACTTTTTGAAGAAGAACGATGGTGGCAGCTGAAGTTCCTTTTCAATGCCTTAGTTTATTTTTAGTTTTGTAGATGTAATTTGAATTTTGTTGTGGACATATCCACATGTATTTTTCTCAAATGTAATTACACGTGAGACAAAAGAAGTCACAAGTCAAATAGGACTCTTTTGTTTGAATAAGTCAAAGTAGTTACATTTTTTGATTTTTGCTCTAGGCTCCTCCCTATAAATCAAGAGGGCATCTATTGTAATTAGTATCTTTTATCTATTGAAAAGAAACTCTGTCAAATTGGAAAACATATCAAGACTTTGAGCTTTTCATGTTTATCAAAATTTGAAGTGAATATCAATATAAGCAAGCAGTTTGAGTATCAAACTTTGAGTTGGTTCATATTGTTTTATGATATCAATGTTCTTATGTCATTGGTGTTATATTATATTGAATCATTTCTGGAATCGTGGAGTTTATTGAAAAATGAGAGAAGTGTTCTTGTTCTAGTTAAATAGACTTTGTGCTATTTTCTCATTGCAGGAGTTTGTGTTTACATTTGTGAGAATATAATTGTTTGAAGACTTTGTGCTATAAACTATTGTGTTCAATTTAGTTATATCATATTGGGTGAGAGTGGAGACTTTGAGATACATTTTAATTCAATTAAGTTTAATTGTGGAAAATAAGTCAAGCAATAGAAGACTTTGTGTTTATATGATTTGTCTCAGTTCATAAGTTGCTAAATATCAGTTCTATTGAAGTTATCATTTTGAAGAGGAAAACATCTATTCTGAAAAAAGAGAATAGGATGCAATGAAAACACCCCAAGCATAGTTATAGTTTATATAAGTATTAAAAGTTGTTGATTAGAAATAATCCATTATCTAAAGGGAACCTCCCCTTGCTGAGAGGAGAGACTCTATCTCATCATAGTTGTGGTGATATAACCATTTTGTCGTTAGTTAAACGACAAAATATTCACCCAATAGTCTTCTAGAATTATTGTCTTTGGGTATATTTATGTATAAGGCCTATCATTTTCCCTTGAATCCTAAACTATGAAATAGTGAGTTGGAACATGGGAGATTCAAAGTTTATGTGTTTTTACTATCTTATGCTCACTGCTAGATGCCTATTCCTTCCAATCCACTAGGGTTAATGTTGTGAATTGGTTCATGGTGGTAAAGTTCTAGGAATGTATTTCATATGAATGGGATATTGGTAAGTTATGTCTTGATTCATGGATTCATTTTGGATTACATTGGTTGTGCATGTTTGGTTGTTACAGTCCATGAGACTGGGAAGTTGATGAATATTTGTGTTGCATTAGAATTGTTCCTTATCTTTTGGTATTTGTTGTTCATGGAAATAAATCATTGTGCTTCTACTTGTAATTCTTTTGTTCCATAACTAGGGTTCTAGTAAAGAATGGATTAAGACCCACTTAGGATCATGAATCCCATTCTTTATTGGTACTCGAGAATGGATGTTTTATTATATACTTGTTGAGGAATGCAATGTTTTCTCCTTGCAGTGAGTTAATTAAGGATTTTGTGTAGTTAGATTGATTGCTAAGTGGGTTTGTGATACTCTAGCCGCTAGGGTTAGACTCCAATGTTCTCTTCAAATTGTCACCCTTAGGTAATTGCATGGTGACCAAATGGTGGGAATCCAATCTAGATTGGAATCTAACTCAATGGATAGGATATCCCTTTTTTGGCATGATGGTGTTGAGTCTATGATTGTATTATGATGATCATGAGTTCTTTAATGAAATCTGCTTCACCTTGGCCTTGGGTGGTGGTCTGAGGTTAGGTTCATCTTACACAATACTAGGACCTTGACATTTACCTTCGTTTATTGGAGTTGTTATGTTAGGGGTTCTAATTTGGGTACCATTATTCTATATCCTCTATTACAAACCTTGCAATGTTCAGTGATGATTGAGAAATATTTATTACATTGTATAGCAACTAGTCAATTGCATAGATTCTTCATACTATATATAATGTACATGTGGAATCTAGAACTTAAGTTTTTTGATAGGTAAATAGTAATCATGGGGATCATGCTCATTCTATTAAATAAGTTAAAAAATACATATGAAGTTGTCCATGTTGGACATTAGTAGAGGCATACCATACATACATCAAGGGTTACCAATAACAAAATGCCTTGACATCCTATACATTCAACTAGCCTATCATAATAGAGGACTAAGATATAAAGTGCCCTGATCAACCTAAACAATAATCTAGCCTATTATGATATGTGTAGGAATATATAAGATGCCCCAATAGAACAAAGATATATCTATGTTATGTGAGCAATAGAACATAGAAACTATACCTCCACCTTGCCCTTAGAGCTATTATAAACCAAGGAATTGAGCCATGTAATGCTAGCTAACAACACAAATCTAAGTGCCTACTTGAGAAATTTGAACCCCACAACACCTTCCACCTCATGCAAGCCTCATTCTATGGGAATGCTGCGAGAATGTAGGGGCACCATGGCCCAGTCATTACCCCATTCCTGACGATCATCAACCTATAAATAGGGGGAAAACTAAAGCCTAAAATTATCACCTAAATAATATCATCCAAACCCCCAAGCAAGTAACTTTTGATCAAGGTAGTTGTCAATTTCTTGATCATGTCTTTCTCTTGAACAAGGTTGAGTAAAACAACCACAAACATTGAATCTACATCCAAATTTACTTGGTAGCCACTATTAATAGTCATAAATTCCTCCTCGAGAACCTAGTAGCCATAAACAACAAAATTCTATTCCTAGTTTTGAATGCCCATTTTAGGTGCAACTCGGTAATCCCACCAAGAAATGCCATCTAATTTTCCCCCTTACAAATCTAATAGAGGTGTCCATGATTTCTATGGGTGAGGGAGGAGAATCGAGGCAACAAAATAAAGAAGTTACACCAATTTTTTTGGGAAAACCCTACTTACCATCAAATAATGTCAAATGCCAGGATACACGCACCATGGAACACATAATAAAGATATTGTTAGTTGAGACATATAAGAGAGCTCCACCCACATAGTGTGAGTTAACTTTAGGTACCCTTATAATGAGATGGGATATAGAGAAATCCCATTCATGGTTTCCATCAAAACTTCAAGAAGTGGTGGATAAACATTACACAACGCACAAGAAAATCTTATTAATTCCATATCCCTCCAATATCTTTTGCTACATGCTATGAGGTGGGTTTGATATTGTAGGGAGATGTATCAATTTTTGATTTAAGTGGTGCCCAAGTGTCCACCTTGTTGCTAATTACACATTCTAGTGTCATCTCGATAACATAGTGTTGAACTCCATTATTAACCAATACATTGATGCAGAAAGGGCATGTACACTACTCAATGGACCAACATATCCTATATTAAGAAACCTACTAGTTATATAACATGCTACATTTACATTATCAAACAAGGGAATCGTATTCTTCTTGGATGATGCTTGTACTGTGTGTACAGTTAAGGATTCATGAGTTTTATTCTATAGGTTGTGTAAGGGAACTAAATAAAGCAAATACAATACTCTAAGTAAATAGGAATAATAGAAAATAACTAAGTTTATCTAACACAATAGTAATCAAATGATTCTCTGTAACTTCTATGTAAGAGAGTAACTAACAATTGGTTCAGTCAGTGATCACCTTGACTCAATGGACTTAATAACATAAATTACTAAAGTTAAACTATTTCACATTACTCATAACAACATACATCAAACACACACACATATATAAACATACAATTTATAAGCTAAAAATATGAACAAAGTGGAGAGACACAGTACCTCAAGTGGTCGGCTTGAGTGACTGTGATCCCACAAGATCTAGCTAAATCTCTATTGAATCTTTGCAGTCATTAATAGAACTCGAAACACATATTCCTTTATTGAATGCTAAAGTAACAATGATACAACAAAATATGATTCTATTTTTTTGTCCAATCTGTATGAAGCAAAATCTAATCTAGCTAACTGAGATCAACATTGTCTATATGAATAAAGCTATTGAACAATAAATGCCATTATTGTCCCTTATCCCACAATGTAGGAAAATGAGTTTATTACAAAGCAAACTAGAAATAGGAAACTAACATGAAGGTGGCATAGATAGTACAGTCCCACTGCAACTCTATCTCTTTAATATCCATGAAGAATAATCAATGACTTAGAAACATAACATAGAACACGATCTAGATTCCTTCATCATTTAAGATTGCATCATTCATTGAAGGATAACCGTTATAGAGTCATGGATGACTCATCCCAATCAATTCGGATCTTCTTCCTTTGGCTGTGGATACCTATATGTTTTTCTGTGGATATCAACATCTCCTTCGGTTGTGGGTTGTCCAGTGTTGTTCATGATATGAAGCCATGCTTTTGCTGCATGAGGAGTTAGTACACCACATAGTATTTATGCATCACTATCACTAAAATCAACATAAAATATTAACATATTACATAAACAATCAATCATCCACACATCATTAATTAACAACATATTATATACCATCTTCATGCTT
This sequence comes from Cunninghamia lanceolata, assembly GCA_027924645.1. Classification (NCBI taxonomy): domain Eukaryota; kingdom Viridiplantae; phylum Streptophyta; class Pinopsida; order Cupressales; family Cupressaceae; genus Cunninghamia; species Cunninghamia lanceolata. The sequence goes on from BSBN01001965.1 coordinate 21,628,827, forward strand.
TAGTGTCTTAAGGATAATCATAGACATAATATATATATATATATATAAGTCTAGAAATGTCTTTGGGAAATAGGTAATTAAAGCAATAAAAATAAGATAAATCATGGTCTCATCACACCCCCCAACTAATCATGTTGCTGGTCCTCTAGCAACCAAGGCCTCAGATTGTAATGTAGAGCAATCTCTCTGTAGTCTGTAGGTTCCTCTACCCCTCTATCCTGTTTGAGGTAGAAGCCATTCTGTTTTGCCAACCTGTTCCACCTGGTTTGTTCTGCAGCTTGATTAGTCCTTTGCCCCATCCAATGTGGAATAGGGTAAAGCAGCAGAGGAGGATGGAAGACTAGTGGTAACCAAGTTATCCCATGTTCATTAGCTAATTTTATATATCTCTTTGCCCTATGGATTGCTACTGACATGTTAAATACCGTGTGAGGCTTCTTTCTTTGTAGTGCTGGTGTCAATCATTTCCCTCTTCCTTATGAAAAAACTAGAGCTTGCTTATCATTATTTTCTACCAATTCCCTAAATTTCTAATAGTCCATTGCTTTGCATTCCAATAGTTTACTTTCTACCTCTTGATGTTCAATCAGGTTCACCCATTCCTCCATTATCTTCAGGGGATTTGTAGATTATGCCCTCAATTTGAGAGGAAGTGACTTCTCTCTTTCATTATACTATTGCAGTAACTCTCCCCTCCTGTGCTCATTTTGAATGAATGAGGCTAAGGCCTTCAATTGCACATCCCTAATTACAACTAGGGGATTCTAGTGAGTGTCATAAGGAATGACAAGTTCATGTAGGTAGAATTCACATAGTTGGTTTTGCATTTCAGGGGCAGCTCTTTGGTAAGTTGCTAGAAATAAGGCAGGTGTAAATAGGGAGATAGGGGAATCGCTATAAATTTGGCTAAACTAGAAACTCAGATATTGCACTTGCAAATAGAGGACATAAACCCTGGTAGGTCGCCTACATCTCATCAACTAAATAGTCATGTCTTCCATTCTATCTACTTTGAATTTCAACCTCTTTATTTTTGTACTCTTCATCTTAATTTCCTTACTATGTTTCTCCTTAATTTCACCATGTTCCTTTACTAATTTATCTATTTCATTCAACAATTGTAAGGTGATTGAAAATAAGGTAACTGGAGCAGGTTCTACATATTGCTCTTCGAGTTGCACAGGCTCTTGATTCCTTCTATTTATCTCAAACATGTAACTGCTCTTCTAACTTTTTAACCCTGTCATTCAATCTAGTTTCTTTCTATTGATAATCCCTTAGCTTCTTCTCCAACTCTACAATTTTCTGTATTACCAACTATAACTCATCTTTCTCACCCTCTGCCATGTCTTTATAGTCTAACAATAACTCTTCTTCCTGAGGTTCATCTTGAGGGGTTGAGAAATCTAGTTCTTTAGTTTCAGAGGGAGGTTTTTGACTTTTTTTGGCTGTCCATATATCTTCCTCCTTAGATTATGCATCAGACTCCTGAACAAGTGTATAACCCAAATTTTTCTACTCTCTGTCAACAAACTTGTGCTCCTGTCAGAGTCTGTATTAATATCAATTACATTCCTCTTTTCAGGTTCCTCTGAAAGTTCTTTTTCCTTTAGACAACTTGAATGCCTATATGATTGAGCAGGGGTTCCTTGTTTCTTCTTAACTCTAAAAGAGGATGTTTTACTTTTCTTGGTGGCTTTTGAAACAGAAGGGGTTTCATAGTTAGTTTTAGGTGTGGGTGGTGGTGAGCTAGAAGCTTCAGGCCGTAGTTTTCATTTTAGGTTTTTCTTTTTGTGGCTAGAAGTTTGTGAGGATACATGTTCTGTCAATGGGGTTGAAATTGGTGAGATTGCGGGTGCAGGAGAACTAGCATGTTTTTCAATAGGTTCAACAGAGCTTAGAGAAAACATTGTAGGAGAAAATATTGCAACTATCCTGCCTGTTGAAAAATTAGCAAGCAATCCATGTCAGCTAATAGTGATGAGTGACCAGTAGGCTCTCTTCTAATTGGATCACCACCCATTGTGATATCTCAAGAAAACACTCAATCCCCTGTTCTCAATCCTCTATTTGTTGTCCAATGCTACTCACCAGGACCTTATTACTAGTTTCTTTTGTTGTTTGCTTGATCTGTTTAGCTTGTATGTTATGTGGCAGATGATAATAATTATGGAGTAAGGGATTTTGAAGTTTGATTTGAAGTTTGTATGTATGTAAAATAATTCAAAACCCCCCAACTAAAACTTCATTTGTCCTCAAATGAGAAGACATGCAATGGTACGCAGGAACGGGTTTAAAGCATGTTGAATTTATATAATATGGAAAATCAATTATGTGCAAATAAAGAAAGTCATGAAATAAGTAGCAATAAATGTTAATTAAAGCAATGAGTGAGATGAATACCATTGAGGTGATGCCAAAATTGGAGTTGTTACATGTAAAAATGATTGCATGGTGGATTGAGTTGATGTACTTGACGAATGAGCCAGAGTGAATCACAATGATGTGATAGTGACAAAGTGTGATGATGGAATGTAGTATATGTGTGACATGTAGCAGGAAAGTACTATCTAGTGAAAAGATGGTGGCATGTAGATGCCGTGAGAAAAGGTGTTGCAGGTAGCAGTGGCTGCATGCACGCAATCAGAACATGAAATGAACAGGTCCCATGTGTATTGGTTGTTGGTGCAGCTTTTACAAGTCCCAAGAGAATGACAACTCATTGCTGCGAGTGCAACAAATACAGGTCCCATAGAACAGTAGATTGCCTTTGGCTACATGTCCCTTAAGTGAAGTGGTTGAATGCCAAAGGAAAGTTCTAGTGTAGAATGGTAACTAAAATGATGGATCCTGAACTTCTGATTGGAAGATTACCTTTTTTATTTCTATTGTTGTGTGATGTGTGTCCTTTGTATTTTTTATTTATGTATAGAGTTTGTAGAACTTAAACTTAATATGGAACTTCAGTCAAGCTAGCAGCTTGATCTATTACTAGAACAGTATGATCAGTTGATACTTGGCTAGAATCCTCACCGAAGGCAAAGGGTTGTGGAACTTCATTCATGCTAGTAGCTGGATTTGGTGTTGGAACATTGTTTTCAACTGCTACCAGGCTGGAGACCTCCTATGAGGCAAGAGGCTGTGGAACTTCATTATCCATATCTACCTTTAATTGCTAGAGAAATGTAACTTTGCTTAAATGCTTCTTATACAATTTTAATTGATGCCCATTAACCATCAGTGAGAATCTAACTTGGTCAATTGTAGTTAATTGGATAGCACCATTTGGGAAAACTTCCTTGATATTATAAGGGCCTAACCATTTGGTCTACAATTTGCCCTTATGATCTTTATACCTGGATTCATAGTGAAGTGCCCAATCACCTGCCTGAAAGTCCTTGGTTTTGATATACTGATCATGCCATTTGATTCTCTAGTTTTGTATTGATTCAGTTTGATGAACTGCTTCCATCTTGAGCTCTTCCAAGGCATTAAGCTGATGCAGTCTTTCCTTTTGGGCTATTGATAGGTCCATACCAAGTTGGACAGTTGTTCTCAGTGTTTTATATTCAAACTCAATAGGAAGGACTATCTTCTTTCCATAAACTAGTTCATATGGTGTGTACCCTGTTGTTGTTTTCCATGTAGTTCTATATGCCCAAACAACTTCAAAGAGTCTTGTTGCCCATTCTTTCTTATGTAATGCAATTGTCTTTGTTAATATTGCCTCAAGCTCTCTGTTGGTGACCTCAACTTGACCATTTGACTATGGATGATGGGAGTGGACTTTTTATGCCTAATTTCATACTCCTGAACAAGGCTAGCAATTAGTACAGATGTAAACTGGGGTCCTTGATATGTGACTATTTCCCTTGGGACTCCATGCCTTGTAAATATTTCCTCATAGAAAAATGTAGCAACCTTACTATCTCTGGCCACTGTCAAGGCTTTCACTTCTACCCATTTTGTAAGATAATCAGTGCAAACAAGTATATATTCCTTATGGTTATAAGGTGGATCTATGGGTCTAATAAAATTAATGTCATAATTGACTTAAGAATTTTTAAGTTTTCTAAACCCTTTTGGATAGTGTAATAAGTGAAATATGAAATGAAGATTAAGACTAATCTAATGCATAAACAAATGATTATACCTTCATACAGACCTCACGAATCCATGCGGGAAGGAGATGCACCCAGGAGTTCTCCTCAAGATTGTTCCCGTGATCATAATGCAGATGTGGATTGCTCAAGTGCTCAACACAATACAAGATGAGAGATAAACTGATTCAGATGGAGATTGAGAATGGCTAGGGTGATTTTGACAGAGGTTTGGTAGGATCAAGAGATTTGGGGACTGATTTCGACAGAGGTTTGATGCATGAAGTGCCCTCTTAAAATGGCTTAGAGAGGGGTCCTATTTATAGGATTTTGGAGATAAGGATGGAGGGTCAGGATTGATCTGGTCAGATCAAGGGCTAGGAAGAAAAGTGAATCTTTTATTCCTAGGGATTGAATTAAAAATTACCATTTTGGGAAGAGTGGAGGATCATGGGGGACAAATGAATTTTAAATTCATGTGAGTGGAGGTGAGTGGGAGACATCTGAATATTATATTCAGTGGTTGGGAGTGAGTGGGAGACATTTGAATATTATATTTAGGTGAGTGGGAGTGAGTGGGAGTGAGTGGGAGACATCTGAATATTATATTCAAGTGAGTGGATGAGTGGGGGACAAGGTTAATTAAGTGTCATCTTAATTAACTTAAGCATGATTAATCAGATAATCAGGATTAATAGAGATTTAGGGAAATGGATAAATCAATTAAATGAATATTAAGAATATTCATTCAATTGATAGGGATTAGGGTTGTAAGGTTAAATGACTCAATTAGGGTGAATTAATTGATCATAAGGAACATGCAGATTGGGGGAGTAGATGAGTGCGAGGTAGAGAAAATCGGTCTATAGAGAAGTCCAATTTTAGGTGTCTACATTTGCCCCTCTTTGAGATGGTGTTGCAGCTAAGCAACATCATTTCAAAGAAGTTAGAACATAGAGATGGATTGGATAGAAAAAAGATTTTTGGTTTGGAAGAATAAGGTAAGGTTTGGGGATAATTGGTAAGGGTGATGCCCCCTCGAGAGGATAAGCGGGTTGCGAGAACACGGTTATGCTCTCGAAATGGATGGGACAGATTGGTTGAACTAGTTAGATGATAAGTGGTGGGATGAAAGGATGATGATGTTGGGATATGATTGGTGGATGATCGTTGTGCTGAATCTAAAATTGAACAATCCTAGGTTTGATATAGCAAAGTGGATATGTTCACCAAGGTATAGAAGACTAGGGTGATGATGTTTATTCGACATTTGCATGGACTAGACACGCAGACAAAGGGATGATCTTATGCATGCCCAAGATAGTACAACCTTGTCAAGATGAGGGAAGGGGACTCATAGCATAAGCCCTTAGTACAAAAATAGTATGATGAACCTTAGATGCATAAGGAGATCAATATGCTAGAACTGACCCTATGATCCATCAAGATATGAATACTAGCTTGGAGTAATGAAACCAACCCACAAGCACAGCATACAAAAGCAAGATTATGCCCCATTCTAGATGTTTTCACCACATACAATGATATAGTGAGATCAAGGTAGCTTTGATGTGATCTTTGAATAGGACAAAAGATGAAAATCAAAACCAAAAGACCAACGAACCAAACAAGTAACCATTGTATCTGTTGCCAAAATGGATGATGATGTGATAGATTCTGCCTATCATAGGAAAGATATATCCTAAGGCAGGGATTGATAGATGATTTGATGATGTTGTAAAAGTGGCTCAAGATATGATGGTGACAAGTTGTGATTGATGCTGATTTGATAGTTGATGATTTTGATTAAGGACAATGCTTTGATAGGTGATGCGATGCTTGGATCTAGTGTAAGTTTATTGAGGATAGGTGTGATGACGATGTGGGATGATGATGAATGCGATGATGAAGCAAGTTTTATTTGTGTGATGGATAGGTTATTTTTGGAATTTTGTGTGTTTTCTATTGTTTTTGGGATTTTTTGATTGTTTGATGTTTTTGTGTTTGTTTGATTTTGTGATGTTTTTGGATTTTTGGTTTTGTGAGAAAGGGCATGATTTATGATGATGGTTGTCATGGATTTTGTGTGGATAGCCTTTTGTGCTAAATACCAATGACAAGGGAACACCACTGCTAGAGGTGAAAGTGATGGGGTTGGATAGGGTGATTGGATAGCTGATTCATGATAGATGAAATGGACAAGTGATAGGGATGCGTGGATGGATGGGGGATTGCAAGATTTTCTCCAAGGGCTAGGTTGCAAGGAATCATATGCCCCAATGTCTAAAGGATTTTGCCTGATGGGCTCAAGTTTGAATGGATGGATTTTGCAGTAGGTGGATGGGGGATAGACGGACAAAAGGAGTATGCCAAGAGGTCTCCAAAGCATGTTGTTGATTTTTTACCCCTTGTCTTTATCAAGATCTAAGGTGGGAGATATAGTGGATAGAATGGATGGGGAATGATAGGAAAAGGCTAAGATAGTGGATAAGATGTGCAAGACGATGATGGATGTGGATGAAAGATACGGTTTTACCCCCAAGTATAGGGATACCAACTAGATGGAGAAGGGATTACGCGTGACGCCCCCAAGGGGTTTTCATCAAGGTACTTGCCCAAGGCGTCACGAGGAGTGGTTTTCACCATTGGACAGATTTTTCTCTTTACTATTTTGTTTTTTTGATTTTTTGACTTTTTTGATTTTTTGACTTTGTTGATGGAAGGGGGACTCGAGCGTCTGTTTCCATAGCAAGGAGAAGATGGTCCCATTTTGGATAGCATTATGGATGATGATTGCATGGATGTTGGAAGATAGGAGAAGATGGAATGGATGGTGGATAATGGATTATGATGTGGAGTATGTGGATAATGATGTGGATTATGCAAAAGCATGGACCATAGGAATGTGACGGGGAAGATATGTAGGATAGTGAACGAAAGATGGAGAGACAGAGGTATGTGGGAATTGCAAGTGATGGAGGGGAACCAAGACCAGTTGTGGCACACATCTTGATGTATTTAGAAGCTTGTACTTGGGAGGTGGAGTTGGGAGGAATGGGAATTGGGATGGGAGATATCTAGATAGTTGATTTGGGGTTTAAGGGACCCAAATAGACTTAGACTTTGGGGGATTTTTAGATGGGGAGTGGGATGTTTGGGATTTTGGGGTGGATTGGGATGTAGATGCCTCATTTGTTTTGATTGATCTTTGCTTAGGGACCCACACCATTTTTGCTTTTGCTTTTTCTTGTGATGGTGTGGGATTGGATAGCCTTTTTGATTTTTCAGGTTGATTGGAAGGGATAATACCTTTAGGCTTTTGTGCTTTATGAGTTGAGGCATTCAAATTTGTGAATCCCATGGATTTTGTGGAAGCTTCATGTTTGAAAGATGTGTGCTTTTGTTGGTCTTGATTGGGATTTTTAGTGGACTTATGGATGGAGGGGTAAAAAGTGGATTGTTGGACATATGGATGAAGAGATGTGAGGATGGGGATATTAGGAGTTGGGAGGATGAGAGGATAAGAGAATTTGTGGATAGGGATGTTGGGAGTTGGTAGGATAGGAGGTAGAGTGGATTTGATAGGGATCTTGGGAGTTGGAAGTAGTGGAGGTAAATTTGATGGAGGGAGATGGATGATCACATGCTTTTGCAAATGGTAGGATGATGGAGGAGGGATGGCGACATATGTTTTGGGGGTGCGATGAGATGCACCATGTTTGGGATTGGATGAATGGATTTTGGAAGGTGGGTGGATGGTATCAACATGTGTAGGTTGTTGTTCTTGGGATGCATAGCCAAGGCCATGTGAGGATGGATGGAATGTGGTGTGGATGGGCTCCAAGATGCCTTGTTCATGAACACCTAAGCCTTTGCCTTGATAGTTCATGTGTTGGAGCATGCGACAGGCAATGGGATGTTTGTTGCTGTGGAAACAAGATGTGAGTCCAGTATTTGTTGGAGATAGATAGGGGGTGGAAGGAAGTTGTTCGCCTCCTACAAGGAAGTCACCACGGATGAAAGTGTTTGCTCCAAGTAAATAAGAGGATGGATTTGGTTTGGGATTGGTAGATGGAGGTAAAGGATTCATGGGGGATGGTAAAGGGGTGGTAGAAGAAGGTGTTGTGGGATCAATAAGTTGACCAATAGATGGGAGGGGATCAAGGATGGGATTAGATGGGATGGTTAGGTCTTGATTAAGAGAAGAGGTTGATTTTTCAACATGCTTTGGATTTGTTTCTTGACATAGCTCATGTGCTTGGATAGAAATGGGAGTGACTTGGATAGATGTGGTGGGTGCTTGGATGGATGGGGTAGGTGTTTGGATGGATTCTTGAACATGTTTGCATGATGGCTCTTGAGTTGTGATAGGAGAGTGTTCAAGCAGTTTGATGGGTGTTGGATTGCATGAGGGTGTTTGATTCCTTGCTATTAGCCAATGGATGGCATCCTTCATGAGTGTATGTGTGGAAGGACAATGTAATGGATGGAGGATGATGGAAGTTGATGTGGGATTGGGATTGGGATTGGATAGGGGGGTGATAGGATTAGGTTGTGATGGTTCGTGGATGGGTTCAAGGACAGGTGTTGGACTGGATGATGGAGTTGGAGGGCACTCTAGGTTGGTATCTCCCTTGTCAAAGGTTAACAGATCTTGCCTAGGATGACTTGGACTCAGTTGATTTATGTACAAGGGACCACTTGGACTTGCAGGTGCTTCTTGTTGCAAAGGTGGGTTTGGGCTCACGAGTGCTTGGATTGATGTGATAGGTGTAATGGTAGGATATGTAGACGAAAGGTTTTGGGGTTGGTATGAAGTTGAGGGTTGATATGAGGATGATGGAGGTTGATAGGAGGATGATGGAGGTTGATAGGAGGATGATGGAAGTTGATAGGAGGTTGAAGGTTGATATGATGTTGAAGATGATGACATGTAAGGTTGCTGTGGAATGTGTTGAGGTTGGGATGGTGTTGGGACTTCGTGTTGTGAGATGAGTTGTTGTTGATGTTGGTAAAGGTGTTGATGTGATGATGATGGAGGGGTTGCATAGGATAGTGCTTGTGGTGAGATGGATTGATATAGATAGGGGTTGTGATAAGTTGGGAAAGGGTTGATAGGACATGTGGATGAAGTCGGTTGATATGAAGTGGGATAAGTTGATGCAGAAGTGGTTTGATGTGTAGATGGATATGATGGGATAGGTGATAGGTATGATGGTTGTTGGACTTTGCAATTGGCCAAGAGGTGTTGGATTTGATTCGAGAGGTATTGTATGTGTGAGGATTGGCTTGTTCGACCTATTTGAATCAATCCTTGAATGCTTTGAAAGGTTCGCTCCTCTAGAGGGGATTGGTTTGCCTGCATGTGGTGAAGCATATGAAGGAGCTTTTGGAGGTCCTCTAAGTTTAACATGATGTCACACAAGTGGTTGAATTGTAAGTCCTTTTGGCAAGTGCTTGGTTATGATGATGAGTGGATTTGAAATATGGTTGGAAGATTGTGGATTGATGTTGGTTGGATTTTGGATTTGATTTGAATGAGGGGGGATTAGAATGATGTTGGTGAATTGGATTAGGATAAGATTAGATTGAATGATTTGGATGATGATGGGGATAAGGTAAGTGATTAGGATGAAGGTGATTAGGATGAAGGTGACTAGGATGAAGGTGACTAGGATGTGAGTAGGATTGATGATGGATGACTTGGATGTGATCAAGATTGAGGTGATTAAGAAAAGGAGTGATTAGGATCGATGTGATTGGATTTGAATGTGCTTAATGACTTGTCTTATGTGTTTGATGTTTAGTCTGATTTGGCAATGTTTATCAAATGATCAAATGTACAAACAAGAATCACTCACACAAGACACAAGCAATTTTGAATTTTGAATTTGAAGAATGTGATAATGATTAACAAGCACACTTGCAAAACAAATCAACAGGCCCTATTGTCTAGTTTGATGTGAGGTATGGCCAGTTAGGTTTGGTCAATGTTTTAGACGAGGTTGACTAAGGATTTGAAATTGAAATCCTGTCACATAGCTGGGAGAAGGGGGTAACCCACCCTTCACCTTCACTTCCCAAAAGTAGAAAGTTCTTTGGGGCTTAGCCGAGAGTGACAGGATTCTGGTTTCAAAGAGGGTGTCTTTTGATTCAGCCTTGGATGAGGTCATCCCTAGGGGTGATGAAATCCCCTAGCAGGCCTCTTAGGATAGGGTAGACAAAAGTGAATCAGGTGAGGTGTTTTTGATCTCCAAGGTCACCTTGCGGTGCGAGGAGAGAGCATACACACACCAACTGGATTCACACTCGCAGTTGATTAATTGACCTTTAAGAAAAATGAAATGTGATGAAGATGAATCAAGCAATGGTTCTTTTTAGCCCAATTTCAAAGTGTGATTGAAGACACTAGTTCGTTTTAAGCCTGATTTCAATGTGTGATTGAAGACAATGTTCATTTTTATGCCCAAACTGAAGTGTGTTTGCAATCAATGATTGAGAGATAAAGGGTGAAAGAGAATGCACTTGATTAAATTGCAGTCCAAATTGATGTGTTTGCTGCTCCTGATGTTGCTCCCATCCTGAATGATCACCTGCAAGTCAAAAAAATGACAACGAAGCAAGTAGACTAGCCAAATAGATTATGATGCAAAAATTGATAATTTGATAAAATTTGATGAAGATGAACTGATATGAGAAAAATAATTGCATGAATAGATTCTACATGAAATTCTATGTGATGTGAAAAAAAAAATTATGAAATTTCGATCAAAAACGCAAAAGATATGATAGTTTGAAGATTTTAAGCAAGTTTGACTTCAACTGATGAAATAGATGGGAAAAATGTATAGTCACTTGATGAAAACCTCACAACTGCAAAGTTATCAGAGTCCTCTTTCCGATGAGTCCTTGTTTGTGTGATTTTGCCTCCGTATGGCCAAGTTATGATGAAAAGAAAAAAAATGCCCCTTTGTGGCCTAAGGAGGAAGAGGCAGACTTAACTGTTTGCATAAACTGTTAGCTGTGTGGAAGATTTTTGGTCACATGCTGGCGGTTTGGTCTGATGGCAGTTTGATGTTGTGCTGGTGGTTAAGGTATTAGCCCCTAGTCGCCCATATGACTAGGGGCTAGATCCGAAGAAAAAATAATAAATAAAAAAAATTAAAAAAGACTTATGAAAGAGGGGGTTTATACTATGGAAGGGGCTTAAAAGCCCTAATCGCTTAACTGTAGGAGGTGGAAGGGAGGCTCTGGCTCAGGCAGCGGCTTCAACGGGGGTTAGGGCAGGTCCACAGGGACTCTGCGGGGAGTGAGGCAGGGGGAGCTGGTGGTCGGCAAAGGGGGTGCTGAGCGGTGGGGGATGTTGGAAGTAGCGCGGGGGAATGGTGTGGTCGCAGGAGGAGGGGAGGTATAAGGGTCGGCGGAGCACAGGGAGAATGGTGGTGGGAGGCTGGAGGAAGGGGAGTGTAGGCGGAGGATGGGAGGTATAAGGGTTGCGCGGGGGATGTGGTGGCTCAGGGGAGGCTGTGGCATTGGGAGGAGGGAGCTAGTGGTTGGGGCGGCACAGGGATGGTGGCAACTACGGGGGACAGGGATTCGACAGAGGCTGCGAATAGGCAGTTGGAAGGCTATGACCAGGTGAATCTTTGTAGGGAGTCAATGACCGTGTGGTGAGAGGGTTTTGACTGATCCTGCAAGGAGGCGACAGGGTGGCGAGCTGGTGGCTGAAGCGGTGGTCGGGACATGGCAGACCTTAAACCTTCAGTAAATCAACCATTAACCTGCAACAAACGATGTTAAACTTGTGAAAAACCTTTGAAACACAAAACTAGTGATCTATGCACAGGGGCCACGGGTTCCGTACTGTATAGATCCGTATGGTACGGCCTAAGGCCCCTAAAAAATTTTTAAAAAATATATCGAAGTTTATAGTCAAAATTCACGGAATCAACGTTCTGAGCTCGAAAATGAGGTCAATTTTTGCCTAGGACACAACCTGCAAGACTTCCTCACCAAAACTTGCAAAAAATTGTTAGAAAGACGAAGATTTTGACAAAAAACCTTCACAAAATGATGATTGGACTCGAGACTGGGCGTGCCAATGTAATAAGTGAAATCTGAAATGAACATTAAGACTAATCTAATGCATAAACAAATGATTATACCTTCATACAGACCTCACAAATCCATGCGCGAAGGAGATGCACCCAGGAGTTCTCCTTAAGATTGTTCCCGTGATCAGAATGCAGATGTGGATTGCTCAAGTGCTCAACACAATGCAAGATGAGAGATAAACTGATTTAGATGGAGATTGAGAATGGCTAGGGTGATTTTGACAAAGGTTTGGTAGGATGAGGAGATTTGGGGACTGATTTCGACAGAGGTTTGATGCATGAAGTGGCCTCTTAAAATGGCTTAGAGAGGGGTCCTATTTATAAGATTTTGGAGATAAGGATGGAGGGTCAAGATTGATTTGGTCAGATCAAGGGCTAGGAAGAAAAGTGAATCTTTTATTCCTAGGGATTGAATTAAAAATTCCCATTTTGGGAAGAGTGGAGGATCATGGGGGACAAATGAATTTTAAATTCATGTGAGTGGAGGTGAGTGGGAGACATCTGAATATTATATTCAGTGGTTGGGAGTGAGTGGGAGACATCTGAATATTATATTCAGGTGAGTGGGAGTGAGTGGGAGACATCTGAATATTATATTCAGGTGAGTGGATGAGTGGGAGACAAGGTTAATTAAATGTCATCTTAATTAACTTAAGCATGATTAATCAGATAATCAGGATTAATAGAGATTTAGGGAAATGGATAAATCAATTAAATGAATATTAAGAATATTCATTCAATTGATAGGGATTAGGGTTGTAAGGTTCAATGACTCAATTAGGGTGAATTAATTGATCATAAGGGACATGCAGATTGGAGGAGTAGATGAGTGCGAGGTAGAGAAAATCAGTCTGCAGAGCAGTCCAATTTTAGGTGTCTACATGTAGATTCTAGGGTTTTAACTTTTCTAACCCAACACGTTGTAATGTCAAATACTCTTATTTTCCAAAGATATTAAGTTATAATAATATAACATGACTATAATAACTACTAGTCTACTCTTGACCACAAGGGCATTGTTTGAATTCATATTTCATGTAATATGAAAAGACATCGCACATGAGGTTTACCCTCTTCATATAAAATGCAATCATTTTTATAACTAAACTCTTGACTTATTCAAAATTTCACCTAGATAAGTTTGAGTATGCAATAATATTATTATCGACCTCTTGGTCTTCTCAATTCCATCAACTCTCTATAAGGGATAGGTTTTGATCTCACATATAATTTCTTTTGAAAATAATGAAAATACTTATCATCATAATAAATGTTTATGTGAAATTATATCACTAATCTTATGTGTTACCAATGATGTCTTATCATTTTTATATCTCTAAATAAGTGAGTAACTTATCACATAATCTTATGGTTGAAAATAATAAAACTATACACAAAACATTATGAGATATAAAACTATCTCTAACTTACTCACCTTGACTCCTACATTTGAAATAGAGCTCACCAATGGTTCGGTCTTTGAATTACATGAATATGAATAAATAGCTTGTGGCAAGAGACATTATATGGATTCATGAATGTTGTCATTGATGGCAACAAAGGTTATCCCACACATCTACAAGACATGATGAGTCTCTACCGGAAGTTAGATTGAAGAAATGTTATGATCCAGTAAGCAAGAACAGAGCAATCAGCAAGGTCCGACAGTCAGGTCCAGATTTCTCAGAGGAAGTATTTCAGTGAAGTGCGGATTTGGGGAAGTCAAGAGGAGTACCTTGACTAATAGGTTCCAAAGATTTAGCCTCCGGTGATGGAAGGGTGAAGAGATATGAGCACTTGAGTGTTGGGTTCCTATTTGGCAGAGTAGACAGAGGAAGAACTGTACCGGCAGAGTGTCAGATCCTAATCCGGAAGAGATATTGCTAATGAATAAGTTTCTTGAGGTATCATTCATGATTGGCTAACATGATTGATAACTTCTACAAGCATCTCCTAGATCCGCATCACTTGATAAGCAAGGATCCAGCCGACAGATCAAAGCTTGAGAAAATATTGACTATTCCGGATGCCGACTAGAAAGGTGATGAAATCACTTATGCGGATATATATACAAGATGGATTTAGATGTGAAGTAGTGTGTGGTGTATTGTGTGATGCGAAGAAAGGTAGAAAAGCAGAGTGAAGATAGGGAGACAAGTCTGAATGTGAAAGTACATCAACATTAAAAGAGAGTAAGAATGAAGTGCAGTAGATCAGTTTATTGAGCCAAACCAGAACCGAACCTCAACATGAGTAGATGCTTCTCATTAGTTCAAACATTGAGTTACCTTCCCTTCTTGTAGACAGTGAGTCTCTTGTAGGCAGTGAGCCTCTTGTGAGCAGTGTGCTCGGGCAGTGAGCCCTAATTGGCAAGTGTCATTTTGTTCTATCTATTCTTCTAATAGAGAATAATATCTTGGGTTAATCACCCCGTGGTTTTTCCCTTAACAGGGTTTCCACATCAAAATCTTTGTGTCATGTGTATTGGTGTTATTTGCATTTCATGATTATGCTTGCTTATTTGATTTGATGTTGCATTGACTATTAAGAAAGTTTAGAAAGTTGAATTATTAGGATAATTGATTCACCCCCACTCTCAGTTATCAATAATTGGTATTAGAGCCAATTTCCTCTGAACAGAGCCTAACAGCTTGAGGAAGATCTGGAAATTCAAATGGATATGTATGGTTTGAGGGAACAATTTTAGTCTGCCTAGATGATCTTGAACATTCCAACTCTAAAGTCAATGAATTGAAGGAAAGACTTAAACAAGCTGATGATTTCATAAATGAATTAAAAGGGAAACTAAGCATCTGTATGAAGAAGAGAAAGGAACTACTTCAGCAATTAGCAAGTCAAGGTGAAGCAAACGATACAAATGAAGACCTGAAGGAGAAAACCAAGTTATGTGAAAAATTGTCAAAAGAGGTCATTATGGCAAGACATGAAATGGAATCAGGAGTTATGAAATTCACCCAAGAAATTGAAGAAAAAAGAAAAACTGAAGATGATCTAAGACAATCTCACAAGGAGAAATCAGAAGACTGCCACAAAATGGATAGAATAATCAAACATCTTGAATCTGATCTTGAAGATGCTAGAGATAATGAAGAAAAACTTGAGGATCAAATTGACACTCTTAAAAGGGATCTTCAAACAACAAATGAATACAAAGAGAAATTCAAAATAAGCTTTGCTCAACTTGAAGTTCTTCTTGAAAGCCAAAAGAGGGTAGATGACAAGCGTGGTTTAGGATATGAGAAAGGTGAAAGCTCTGGATCTGGTCAGAAGAATTTTGGATCAGGTAATCCAAGGGACAAACCTAGAAGACCTCTGGTAAGGCAACCCAATGCTCAAAGATATCCATCCTTCAATGGATACTGCCACAACTGCAATAACTTTGGTCATAAAGCTAATCAATGTAGAAAGAGAATGAATCAAACCAATTAATCCTTCTCCAGACAGTGCTTCAACTGCAAAAGGTATGGTCACAAATCTCATGAATGTAGATATATGCAAATGAACAATTCATTCAATGGTAGATGCTTTGCATGCAATAGAGTGGGTCATATGGCTAATTAGTGTAGATCAAGAGTATATTAGTCAAATATGCAAATAAATGTTTTCTGCTACAATTGCAATAGATCCGGTCATACTGCCAAATTCTGTAGAAGCAAGAATTAGGACAAAAAGGGTATGGTACACCATAATCAAAATCAAGACAAAGGAAAAGGAAAAGTGAATGTGGATGAAGTTAAAGGTGAGATGAACAAGATTTGGGTAAAGAGAAGTACAAAGAATGTAGGGGATGGATCCGCACCAAAATCTGGTGCTGATATTCCTTTCAAAAATTAAAAAGTGAGCTCTGGCTCAGGGGGAGACACAAGGAAAAACATTCTCCCCCAGCCAGTCAATTGGTGCCTGTAATCGGCACATGAAAGGCTACAAATCAAAGGGCTTTCAGAGAAATACCTAGATAATCCATGGTAAAGATTTGAAAAGATCCGCATGAAGATTTAAAGTGGCTAGATCCCTTCAGACTTCCGGTAAAAGCGGGCTTCTTACAAGTTTGGTCCGGTGTGATTCTAAAATTGAGACATCTTGATCTGCGGATAAATCAAATGGTTAAGGAAAGTAAGAAAGCTCATTGTTATTCACCAAGGATAACTCTAAGCATATTACAGTGATTCAGAAAGAGATCTATTTCAAAATAAGAAGAACAGAGCAACCGGAATAACTTAAGTTGTGCATTTATTGCAGTATGAATTTAGGGCTTTTTCTTAGAAATAAAAGGGTTCATGTGCTCGCCATTTGCACATTTGCATTCAAAAAAGAAGAAAGGAGAGCTCTGCAATGAATTGCTTCAAACTTCTCAAAGACCAACCATTGGAGTTGATTCAATCAGCAAATCACTCAAGTTCACTCTGCAAACCCTACAAGCGCAATAGGTATTTTCCGTTATCAAAAATCTCTCTGTAAAATCCTTGAATGATGGGTACTCCGAATATAGTGAAGATCACTGATAGGCCTCGCCCCAAATTCAAGAAACATCCCTACAAATCTTTGGAAATAGATCCCCTAGGAGGATTTTCTAGTGTACCGCATGGTGTATTGCACACAGAAGATATTAGGGTTTATATTCACGCAAACATTGAAGATTTCAGAGAGTTCAAATTGAGGGATATCTACCACAAACAACTAATAGATGATTCTTTTCAGCTCAAACCCCAATTCAAGGCCCTTCGAGACAAGCACTTTGTACAATGCATACATTTCCCCTGTTTTGCTGAGGATGAATGGGTCAGGTATATTTTGAGAAGGATACATGACAATTTCATATGGTTAAATGGACCATTCAAGATCACAAAAGATGCCATTAGGGAAGTTACCGGATTGCACTCATCCAGTGGGATTCCTGTTCTTAAATCTGTCAAGAATCAAACTGTGAGTGAGGCTAATGGATCAAAGTTTGACAAAAGAGCAATGACAGTAGATGACATCACTGATCCAGATGTCAAGTTTGCCTCCATGATCATTGGATACAAGATATATCATTCTAGCAGGGAGAATTCAGTACCTGGAATGGCCATCTACACTGCTTATGAAATGCTAAGAAAGGATGCAGACTACGATCTTTGTTAGCTCCTTTTAAACCAACTCTTGGAGAATCTACAGAAAATAAAGAAAGATAAAAAGAATTCATTCAAGTATGGTGGATTGATACTGTGCTTGTTCTTCTACTTTATGAATGAGCTTCCCGGATCTAGTGGTTGGGTGTGGCAGAATGATAGACCAATAGCTATCCAAATCAAGGATTATTTGCATGGACTTGGTGATGACAAAGTACAAAACACAGCCCTCTATGGTTTCTTCAAAAACTTCTAGAACATGATGCAAGATAGAGAGACAATTCCTCAATCTCTAGTTGAAAAGTATAAAGACACTGTATGTTTTATGGTAGAGACTGATTAATGCCTAATGGAGGCAGTGGAACCAAGAACAGTGTGGATCATGCCAATGGGGTATGAGGTGGATGAGAAAATTGCAGAACTGCATGTTCAGCACATGCCAAGTCAACCAAGGGATCCCAAGGCAGAAAGGTTTGGAACCTTTGAAGAACTGAGTGTGAAGATCCATGTTGAGTTAAGGCAACCGGAGATGAAGAGAAAGGTAAGAAAAAAAGTAGAGAATATTGCCAAAGACTTTGGCATCTCAAAAGAGGCACTTGCTGCCAATAGAGAAAAGATAGAAAGAGCAGAGAAAGAAAAGAAAGAGGCAAAAAAAGAAAGTGCTCCGATAGAATCTTCCACCCGGACCATATCATCAAAGAAATCTGCACCTACCACTGCTAAAAGCTCAAGGGCATCAAAACTGGAAGCAAGATCATCCGGTAAAGGAGAGAAGAGAACTAAGACAAAAGGCACAAGATCTTATGCTAGTCAAGTAGATGAAGAGGAGACTGAATCTGATGAACAAGTCAAGAAAATGAAGAAACAGAAGAAAACATCTGGTGAACCCTCTACCGGTCAAGGCGAAGAAGAAAAGGCAAAGGAATTTGTTGAAAAACCCACTATTCGCATTGATGACATCATCAAATCAGTTACAGTGGATGTAAATCTTCAGCCAACGGTTGAATTCTATGATGATTATGGTGAAGCTGATCAGAAGATATTGTAAGATGCCACAGTCAGGTATCTAAACATCTACAACAAAGTATTCATTTAAATTATATCTCTGATCCCCAAAAGCTTGGAGAAGGAACTTGAAATAAGGAAGAACAATGCCCAAGCCAAAGATCTAGAAATTTGAGAGCATATAGCTATTCAGCTCTATCATTCAATCACTCAGAAACAAATGAATATGATCTTCAAAGATTGCAAGGATGAGTTCCAGAGCAAAGCTAGAATGAATCAGCTCATGCTTGGAGAAACTGATAAAGTAGCAAATGAAACAAAAGAGATCCTCCTGAATGCCTTCAAAAGATTCAATCTTCTGGTTATAGAGGACTTAGGTGTTAATCCCTCAGCCACAAGTGTTGAAGAAGGATCTACTGAGGCAATGACAGAAGATGTAGTGGACACCGGTGAAGATAAGGGCTTGGAATCCTTTGCTCTGGAAGAGGTGGCCCATGAACAAACAATCACTCCTCCGGTTTCCCCTGTTGACTCCAGATCCAAAGGAGAAGAAAGAATAGAGGAGAAAGAAAAAGAAGTGAAGGAAAAAGAAGATGACAGCTCCAAGATTGCAGAAGAGAAGAAGAATCTGTCTCTGGCAAGAGACACTACAGAAATTGTCAAAGAATTCCTAAACAAAGAAACAATGGAGATTGATGAACCGGAACTTCTACAAGGACCATTTGATTTTGATTCTCTTTTTCCGGTACAAACAATGAAGATAGCTTCATTTGCTAATACAAAGGCCAAAGAAAAACTTCTGAAGTCTCACATGGAAGACTGTGAGCTTATAGAAGTTGCATCTAGTGTGCTTGAAAAGATCATGCCATCTTTTCAGAAGGATCCCTCAGCCTTCTCATCTGGTAATCTCAAATCTCTAGTCAATAGTGTTAGCACATATTTTGATTCCCTAGAGAAGTCAGTAGAAGATAAGGTCTGGAAGGAATTCTTGGCAAAAAGATTATCAGAGGTACAGGGGCTAATAACTAATGATAGGAGGAATATGAATATTGGGATAAAAAGCTTAGAAAATGCCCTTAAAGACGGTGGGAAAGTATACAAATTTTGTTTATCATGGTCCAAAGTAACATTGGATATTGAGAAGAGAGTGAAAGAACAGGACAAACTAACAAATCTATCTAAGAATTTTGATCCTCTCTCATCCTCCATAATAAATCAAGAATGTCAGACTATTGCAGTCTTGAATGAAATCAAGAAGCTTGAGAAGGAAAAGAAAAATAGAATAAGCAAGTTGGGTGAACTTAGAGGGATAATTATCCCTAAGTTAGAGGCCATGCATGAGGCCATAAAAGAAGCTCAGACCACAGCCCAGACCAGTGATCCGACAGATCTAAAAAGGGCAAATGCATTTGCATTCCTATTGAGTGGTCACATCTCAATTTTGGACAGGATGAAGCAAAGTTGGGCAATAGAATTTTTCCAATTGAAGAACTTTTGTAGACATACTTCAGTATATGTAAGTATGCTATATGTATATACTTATGTGGCTAAGTATAGTTGAAATTTTGAAAAATTTTGATGTGCGGACCCTACCCTTTTCCATTGATGTCAAAGGGGGAGTGATGAGCAGTGAAAAATAAGGAATCCAACTAAGGGGGAGCTCCAGAAAATGTACATAGAGACAAAGCATCAGCCAAGGGGGAGTATAGTGTGACACTTAGTCATTTTTCACTAAGTGTTGCCATCAATACCAAAGGGGGAGATTGTTGGAAAGAGACACTATATGGATTCATGAATGTTGTCATTGATGGCAACAAAGGTTATACCACACATCCGTAAGACATGATGAGTCTCTACCAGAAGTCAAATTGAAGAAATGTTATGATCTGGTAAGCAAGAACAGAGCAGTCAGCAAGGTCCGACAGTCAGGTCTGGATCCCTCAGAGGAAGTATTTCAGTGAAGTGCAGATTTGGGGAAGTCAAGAGGAGTACCTTGAATAATAGGTTCTAAAGATTTAGCCTTCGGTGATGGAAGGGTGAAGAGATATGAGCACTTGAGTGTTGGGTTCCTGTTTGGTAGAGTAGATAGAGGAAGAATTGTACCGGCAGAGTGTCAGATCCTAATCTGGAAGAGATATTGCTAATGAATAAGTTTCTTGAGGTATCATTCATGATTGGCTGACATGATTGATGACTTCTACAATCATCCCCTAGATCTGCATCACTTGATAAGCAAGGATCCAGCCGACAGATCAAAGCTTGAGAAAATATTGACTATTCCGGATGCCGACTAGAAAGGTGATGAAATCACTTATGTAGATATATATACAAGATGGATTTAGATATGAAGTAGTGTGTGGTGTATTATGTGATGCGTAGAAAAGCAGAAAAGTAGAGTGAAGACAAGGAGACAGGTCTGAATGTGAAAGTACAATAGCATTAAAAGAGAGTAAGAATGAAGTGCAGTAGATCAATTTATTGAGCCAAACCAGAACTGAACTTCAGCATGAGTAGATGCTTCTCATCAGTTCAAACATTGAGTTACCTTCCCTTCTTGTAGACAGTGAGTCTCTTGTAGGTAGTGAGCCTCTTGTGAGCAATGTGCTCGGGCAGTGAGCCCTAATTGGCAAGTGCCATTTTGTTCTATCTATTCTTCTAATAAAGAATAATATCTTGGGTTAATCACCCCATGGTTTTTCCCTTAACAAGGTTTCCACGTCAAAATCTTTGTGTCATGTGTATTGGTGTTGTTTCCATTTCATGATTATGCTTGCTTATTTGATTTGATGTTGCACTGACTATTAAGAAAGTTCAGAAAGTTGAATTATTAGGATAACTGATTCACCCCCCCTCTCAGTTATCAACATAGTTGTCGATTAAATTGGTTTGATAATGGTTATACCATCATTCCCTAGCCTTACTACGACCTTCTTACAGAGATATGATCTCATGCATTGGCTTGGCTCATATCAAGATTAGATATTATTGATTTCTATAAGAATATATACTATCAACCTAATTTGATTTTCTTAAACTACGTTTGGTGTTTACACACCAGCTACATGGCCTTTTGACCTTCTATAGTTTAAAGATTCACTAAATACTATGGATAGTATGTTGATATCACTTGTCCTTTCAGCCTGAATAAGTTTACTATACTACAAATAATATACTTAGATCACTTTGGTCTTTCGGCCTGCATAGGTTTACTATGCTATAGATAATATACAATGATCTCAGCCTACTAAAGGCATAGAAAGAAAATAAAGGAACACAGTCTCTAACATGAAACAAAGATACAACTTTCACTACATACAAATAAGATTCAGAACTAGCTGGTCTTTCCAAAATACATAGAAAGTAAAGGCTATTTGGCCTTATGATCACACAACCATATACTTGATAGACTTAGGGCAGACAACTAAGAGGGGGGGTGAATCAGTTGTCCAAAACTTTCTTCATTTTCAACACTTATATTCACTTAGCAGTATAACAATAAATCAAACATGAAACTTAATGCATTTAATCAAGAGCAGAAACACATCAACACATGGACACCAAGATTTTGACATGGAAAACCCGGTTAAGGGAAAAACCATGGGGTGACTAACCCAAGATTGTATTCTCTGTTAGAAGAATAGAAAAAAATGGCACATGCCAATTAGGGCTCACTGCCCGAGCACACTGCTCACAAGAGGCTCACTGCCTACAAGAGACACATTGTCTACAAAAGAATAAGTATCACATACTTGAACTAGTAAATAGCATTTTCACCATGCTTGAGTCAGTTCCATTTAAGCCCAAACCTTCTACTTTGCCTTTCACTCTTTTCCTCGCTACCACACACTCATCTCCACAAGTCACACTCTGAAATGACTTCGCAATCCCTTATTTATGCATGACATCAACTTAGGAACAAACATCTAAGTTGGCAAACATCCACAAGAACATCCGCAAGATGTATAATTCATCCAATCGGCCAGTCACATAAAGAACACCATCATCCAGAAGTTATTCTTCATTTTTGGGACCCCAATTCAAATGTGGACCATAAACACGAACTAAGCATGATCCAAGGACCTCCACAAACTTGCCTGAAACACCAAGAACATTCGCACCTCCTCTACTTACGAAAATCCTTCTCTCCTTCATCTGGAACCTCAAGAACACAGTCTGCCATTACTGTCACAAAGGAATAGATACTTGTAGACCTTCAAACCATGAACCAATCGAGTTAACACACCACACAAACTTCCCAAACACTTCCTCAAATATGTAGAACTAGAAAATGCGTTTCCAGATCTCACTGGACCTATCCGTATCACTTTGTCATCACTGAACATCTGCCGGAACCGGTTTCACTTGAACTGCCATAACTTCTTCATATCTTCATGCGGACCTCTGAAATCTCTACTGCAACATCTTAAGACACATATCTACAAACTCTTTAATTTGCATCCTCTGATCCTCATCCTATCTTAGACTTTTACCTTATGTCATCACTGTTCTTCACTTTTCCTGATTGAGACTAATTTTCTCAATATCCTCAACACACAACTCATCTAAACCTTGTCATTAATGTAACAGGAATATGTTGACATCAATGACAACACCAGTTAGGCCCATACTTGCAACAATCTCCCCCTTTGTCATTGATGGCAACATATTATGTGAAAAACTATTTTAACCATCAAGACAAGAAAATCACCTTATTGTCACAACTCCCCCTATCAACATTAACCATTCACATGTCTTCTCTCCCTTTACTGCTCCCCCTTTGATCATCAACCACTTGTTTTTCACATGTCTTCTCTCCCCCTTTGACATCAATGGCAAAGGGCACATGCTTGTATTTCCACCACTTCAAAACCATGCCTGCTGCTCCCCCTGAGTAGCAGCTCCCCATCATCAATCAGGACCACAAGATGTGACTATGATATCCACCGGACTGATGCACATCAGTGCATCTTAGTTCACCACCAGAGGGGCAATACCCCCTAACTTCTCCCTGAGATACTCAAAAGAGTCCTTAGGTAGAGGTTTAGTAAAGATGTCTGCAATCTGATCCTTTGAAGGCACAAACTCCAATCTGACTTCATTCTTGTTCACTTGCTCTCTCAAAAAGTGAAATTTGATGGATATATGTTTAGTCTTTGAATGCAACACCAGATTCTTGGATATGTTTATTGCACTTGAATTATCAAAGAAAATTGTGATGGGCTCCTCATACTCTACTCTGATGTCTCTTAACATCTGTTTCATCCACAAAACTTGAGTACAGCTACCTACTGCAGCAATATATTCTACTTCTACAGTGGACAAAGATATTGCTTCTTGTTTCTTGCTTAACCAAGAAACCAATCTCTTCCCCAAAAAGAATGCTCCACCACTGGTACTCTTTTGGTCATCCACATCTCCTGCCTAATCAGCATCTGTATATGCATGAAGAGAGAAATCATGATCTCTAGGATACCACAACCCATACTCAACTGTCCCCTTTAGATATCTAAAAATCATCTTGATTGCCATAACATGAGATTCTCTAGGATCAGCTTGGAATCTAGCAACAAGACCAACAACCTACATAATATCTGGTCTAGTTTGAGTGAGATACAATGGTCCTTCAATCATTGACCTATATTTTGTCTGATCAACCTTGGGAGAGTCATCATCTTTGCTCAACTTGCATCCAGTTGTCATTGGAGTGTTCATTGGCTTAGAGTCTTCCATCCCAAATTTCCTCAACAATTCTTTCACATATTTTGACTTAGAAATGAAGATTCCTTTCTTTGTTTAAGTAATTTGTAGACCCAAAAAGAAATTCATTTCTCCAAGCATGGACATCTCAAACTCACTTTTCATTTGACTTGCAAAAGTTTTACACATACTATCTCTTCCTCCAAAAATGATATCATTAACAAATACTTCAACAATTAAGATATTTTCATGATCAATTTTGAAATACAAATTACTGTCAGCAGTACCTTTGTTGAAACCAATCTTCAAGAGATGCTTATCCAATCTTTCATACCAGGCTCTTGGGGCTTGCTTCAGTCCATATAGTGCCTTTTTCAATTTGCAGACCATTTCACTATGATCAGACAATTGAAATCCATTCGGTTGCTCAATGTACACTTCTTCTTCCAAATTACCATTTAGGAAGGCAGATTTGACATCCATCTGATACACCTTGAAATCCTTAAAGGCAGCAAATGCAAGAAATAATCTGACTGCTTCAATTCTTTCCACCAGAGTAAAAGTCTCTTCAAAATCAACTCCTTCAATCTGAGAGTAACCCTTACAGACCAAACTAGCTTTATTTCTGATTACTTCACCAACTTCATTCATTTTGTTCTGGAAGACCCATTTGGTTCCAATCACATTCTTGTTTCTAGGTCTGGGAACAAGATCCCAAGTGTGATTTTTCTTAATTTGTATTAGTTCTTCCTCCATTGCTTTTGACCAATTTTCATCATTGCAAGCGTCATTCACTGTCTTAGGTTCAATCTTTGAAATTAGACAATACTTATTTGAATTTTGAGCAATTCTCCTCCTTGTTTGCACTCCTTCGCTTTTGTCACCTATGATTTGATCTTCAGAGTGGTTTAGAGTTACATACCTTGGAACTTTGGGAGTTTCTTGCACCTCTAACTCTTGATCAGTCTCATTGAGACTTATCTCTTCTTCCTGACTTACCGGATCAACTTGACTTTGTTTCTCAGAAGAGGCTTGGATATTTTGAATCTGAACACCATTCTGATCATCTTCATCATACTCATGAATTCTTGAGGGTCTTTTAATTTCTTCATCAACCTTCACATTTATACTTTCTACAATCTTTCTCAGTCTCTTGTTGTAACACTGGTATGCTTTGCTTTGAGTAGAGTAACCCAAGAATATTCTTTCATCACTTCTAGCATCAAACTTTCCTAGATCTTCATCCCTTTTAATGTAATAGCTACTACCAAAAACTTTGAAATATCTCACAGTGGGAGTAATGCCAAACCAAAGTTCATAAGGAGTCTTACCGGTATTGTTTCTAATTTGAACTCGATTGAGAGTGTAGACTGCAGTGCTGACAACTTCTCTCCAATAGATCTGAGGAATATTTGCTTCCATCATCATGGTCTTGGATGCTTCCTGGATGGTCCGGTTCTTTCTCTCAGCTACTCCATTCTGCTGTGGAGTTCTAGGGGCAGACAACTGTCTCTTTATTTCATGTTTGTCACAGAAGTCTATGAACTCACCGGATGTGAATTGTCCACCTCTATCAGACCTTAGATATTTGAATTTTAATCTGGTTTCATTCTCCACCATGGCCTTGAATATTTTGAATTTCTCAAGTGCTTCTAATTTTTCTTTTAGAAAGGTTACCCACATCATCCGGGAATAGTCATCAATTAGCAACATGAAGTATCTATCACCTTGGATACTCCTAACGCTTGTCGGACCACAAAGATCAGTATGAACTAAGTCCAATAGTCTGGTAGAAGACAATTCCTTACTTTTGAATGTGACTCTGCTCAGTTTGCCCAACTGACATTCTTTGCACAAGCTATTAGTAGGTTTCACCAATTTTGGAAGATTTCTTACAGCTTGAGTATTGCTTATCTTGATGATATTATCAAAATTCACATGACACATCCTGCTATGCCACAACCAACTCTGATCAATTTGAGAAAATAAGCAACTTTTACCAGTACCAACCAAGTGGAAGATATTACCTTTAGTTTGAGTACTAGATGCAATCTCAGTTCCAGAACTTTCAAAGATCTTGCATTTTCTATTCCTGAATCTGAGATCATAGCCTTTGTCCACCAGTTGTCCAACACTGAGAAGATTGTGCTTTAATCCTTCAACATACAGTACATTACTGGTTTTGTTCTTTCCATCAAGAGAAATAGTTCCTCTACCTCTGATTCTGCCATCAGAATTATCTCCAAATTTTACAATTCCTCCTTCATACTTTTCCAAATTTAAGAACTTATTCTTGTCACCTATCATATGGTGAGAGCATCCACTATCAATAACCCAATCATCCTTTGCTTCAACTTGGGCAGCTAGAGCTCTTTCTTCAAATTTATGATTGACAGATACAGAGGATATTGGTTCCTCTTCTTTGATGGCAATAAACGCCCATTCATTACCGGATTTGTTTCCCGTCTCTGATTTATCATCTGTTACTCCTTCATTATCATCTTCTTCATGAACATAGTAATAATTCTTTTGAAACCTTGGTCTGTTAGGATTTGGTCTTGAAAATATTTCCAGACATCTTGAGGCAAAATGACCAATTTTATTGCATTTAAAACACTTAAAAGGTAATTTCCCTTCATACTTACCGGATCCTCTTGGCAGTCTTTTTGCAATAAGAGCTTCAAGATGAGTAGTTTCAGCTTCTTCTTCCAAGTCTTTTCTTGCTTTTTCATACCATGATAGGTTCCTTGAAAAGTTTTCTCCCGGATCAAACCTTTGTTTCCCTTTTACAGAGGCACTGGCTTTGAATGCAGATTCAATCTTTGGAGGACCATCTCCAAACTTGGCCATTTCAAAAGCAACCAACTTACCAACCAATTGATCTCTTGTGACTGTTGTGTGAGCTCTGAATTCTTCAATTGCAAAAGCCTTGATTTTATAAGAAGCAGGAAGGGATCTGAGAACTTTGCCAACGATCTCATCTTCACTCAGGGTTCCACCTGCATTTCTAATTCCACAAACCAGCTCATTCACTCTTGGCATAAAAGAGGTAATATTTTCATCATCTCTCATCTTTAGTTTTTCAAATTTCCCTTTTAGACTCTGTAACCTTACACATTTAACATACTAGTCTCCTTCATGCAAAAGTTCTAGTTTATTCCAAATCTCAAAGGCAGAGGGTAGATCAGTAACATTTGAGAGCTCTGAGTCAGATAATGCGCTTAGAAGAGCCTCTTTGGTCCATAGATTGTTTTCAACATCTGTGATTTCATTTAGGGTTGTCGGACCACCCTGTGGAGGTACATACTGTTTTGTAACCATGGACCAGTACGTCATTCCCATACACTGCAAGTGACATTTTATGTGACCTTTCCAAAGAGCAAAGTTAGTTCCATCAAACTTCAGACTATCCTTCTTGTAGGACGACATCCTAGATCTCCTCAAGTGGTTAAGCTCCTTTTAGAGGAACTTAGCTTTGATACCAATTGATAGACTTAGGGCAGACAACTGAGAGGGGGGGTGAATCAGTTGTCCAAAACTTTCTTCATTTTCAACACTTATATTCACTTAGCAGTATAACAATAAATCAAACATGAAACTTAATGCATTTAATCAAGAGCAGAAACACATCAACACGAGACACCAAGATTTTGACGTGGAAAACCTGGTTAAGGGAAAAACCATGGGGTGACTAACCCAAGATTGTATTCTCTGTTAGAAGAATAGAAAAAACAAAATGGCACATGCCAATTAGGGCTCACTACTCGAGCACACTGCTCACAAGAGGCTCACTACCTACAAGAGACACACTTCTACAAAAGAATACGAATCACATACTTGAACTGGTAAATAGCATCTTCACCATGCTTGAGTCAGTTCCATTTAAGCCCAAACCTTCTGCTATGCCTTTCACTTTTTTCCTCGCTACCACACACTCATCTCCACAAGTCACACTCTGAAATGACTTCGCAATCCCTTATTTATACATGACATCAACTTAGGAACAAACATCTAAGTCGGCAAACATCCACAAGAACATCCATAAAATGTATAATTCATCTGGTCGGCCAGTCACATAAAGAACACCATCATCCGGAAGTTATTCTTCCATTTTGGAACCCCAATTCTAATGCGGACCATAAACATGAACTAAGCATGATCCAAGGATCTCCACAAACTTGCTTGAAACACCAAGAACATCCGCACTTCCTCTACTTACTGAAATCTTTCTCTCCTTCATCTGAAACCTTAAGAACATAGTCTGCCATTACTGTCACAAAGGAATAGATACTTGCGGACTTTCAAACCATGAACCAATCAAGTTAACACACCACACAGACTTCCCAAACACTTCCTCAAATCTACAGAACCAGAGAATGCATTTTCAGATCTCATCGAACCTATCTGTATCACTCTGTCATCACTGAACATCTGTCGAAACCGGTTTCACTTGAACTGCCGTAACTTCTTCATATCTTCATACAGACCTCTAAAATCTGTACTACAACATCTTAAGACACATCTACAAACCCTTTAATCCATATCCTCTGATCCTCATCCTATCTTAGACTTTTACCTTATGTGATCACTGTTCTTCACTATTCCTGATTGAGACTAATTTTCTCAATATCCTCAACACACAACTCATCTAAACCTTGTCATTAATGTAACAGGAGTATGTTGACATCAATGACAACACCGGTTAGGCCCATACTTGCAATAATACTAAGCTTATTAACCTTATGCACACATAGTATTATTCTAAGCTTATCAGCTTTATACACACAGTAATATTCTAAGCTTATCGGCCTTATACATGCATAACTATAGAGCCGAATGCATTCACAAGATTCTTAAACTATTATAAAGCTTTCTAGAAAAAGAATGAACTTGTTTGATATTGAAGGAGTAAGCAAGGTTTATGATGCTTCAACAGTCCCCTTCTCTCTATGACGAGATACAATCCTTTTTCTCTGTTGATATTCCTCACAGAAAAGCTTAGTGCAATAATCTTTGTGTCTACTACCGTCCCTTGTGAGAATCTACAGCCATGATTAAAAGAGACTTTCCTCCATAACTGCACCCTTTTCTCCTATAATAATTCCTATTAAAATTCCAGGAAGGCATGCAAAATGGATGGAGATGATGGTCATAAAGCCCACTCCAAAAATTGGTTAAAAAGCTCCTCCATACTCTCCAAAATAGTTATGGAGTAAAGGAGTTGAGAAACCATAAAAGAGGTTTGCATTAAATTGAAATCTTTACCATGTATCCTTTAAACTCAACATCTACATAGTATGAGTTTAAACTTTAGACCATATATATATAACAACATAATATTTGAATATACAACGTATACTCATGTTGTTCTAGCATTTGAAAAGATATGAGAATGGAGTCGAGGTATTCTCCCCTCTCTATGTTGTGTAAACACCAATATAGACTAAAAGACAAGATAGAATCTCAATTGAGATTTTTTTTCCGATAACAAAATAATTTATCCACTATCAACCATTTCTTATCGATAGTGACATACTAACCTGACTTAGTTTTTCACAAAACCTATGCTTAATTGATCTTGTCGACAAATTGACAAATGTCAAGTTGAAACCAACTTAGATTAATTGGTCAAACACAACTTGACAAACTTGATGAGGGTTCACTAAACTGTGAAAGCACGAAACTTATATGACAACAATTGGTTCGTATCCATACGTCTATTCTCTTCTCTCTGATGATGCTTTCCCTCTCTTTTCTCAGAGGGTGGAAAACATGTTTCTTGATTACAACTTGCATTCACCAAACTGAGATTAGTGTATCATTAGTTAATCCATAAACCTTATGAATAAATAATCATGACATCATATAATCACATGTCTAATTCTAAACATATAAACATAAACTCATTATATCATCGATTTTTTCTCACATTTTCGCTTAACATCAAATCATTAAATCATGCATAATTGCCATGCCCACGTTTCCCATGCAGTCATGACATGCAACACACATTTCATGTCCACATTTGTCATGTGGTCATGACATGAAATATCAAAAAAATTCACGCATCCCTAGAAACCCCCTTGCACACATCAGCGTGCTCAGTGGCAATACACATAAGGCGTAAGCATGTCAATCAAATTCTGGGTACTATGATCACATGCATGATCCCCTGCGTGATGATAGCTGACTAAGGGGGTTAATGCGACGTGGGAAGTGTCACCATAAGGGTTAGGATTGATTGATCGAAACCCTAAGTTTTCCTAAGTGAGTGACGTGATCTTGACACGAGTCGAAATCAAAACCCTAAATCTATTGCATTAAAAGATTAAATAACAACTTAATAAAAACAACTAGTTTGCAGAAACATTAAAATACCACACAACAAAAGGATTAAATTGCTAAGAAAATTAACTCTAATTCCTGGGAAAATCCGACAGCATAACACCTCTAGGGTGTGTATAGGAATTATTCTAATTAAGAAAGTTCTAACCAAAGGTTCACTAAGCTCACTAAAATTGATTAATTAAAATAATTACACTAGGGAGAAATAATTGCCGCACTAGGGTTCTCTAATTAATTAACTAGATTTAAATATTTAAATTAATAACCTACGTCGATAAAAATCTTAACATACAACTAAATCAATTAAATCGACCTTGTTAAAATATTATAGCAATAATAATTCAATTGTTACTTAATTTAAAATTAAGGTCCCCAATATAAAACAAATAAGATCCATTATAATGTCCTATAAATAATAGAATGTTTTCCCAAGTCTAATAATTCACTAAACTAAAACCTAACCCTTGATTAAATAAAATAACAACATTAACATAATACACCCCAAAATAAAATTAAAATAACTTACCTAAGAAAATAAAGTGCACCCATCTCCACAAATAAAATAAAATTAAAATGAATTGCCAACTCAACAAAAGAACTGATTTAAATTCATAAATAAAAGAAAGGAAAATAAATTCCCTCACAAGTAAAACAAATTTTAAAATAAAAAAAAACCCTAAATGGTTGCACAATAAAAAAATATCTCTATGAAAAAGAACCCTAATCCTAACTTGTTTTCTCTCTCTTTTTCTTTTCTCCATTTTGTTTTCTCATTTCTTTATTGTTCTCTCTTCTTGTGTTGCAGGTCAAAAATGGGCAGACATGGAGGAAGTTTCTATGGAGGTATATACATTATTTATACACATATAAAAAAACTCTTTTTTTAGCATATATATATATATATATATATATATACTGGTAATAAACTAGAGATAAATTTTACTTCTACAACCAAAAGGATTAACGTATATATATATATATATATATATATATATATATATATATATATATATATATAATGCAAGTTACAGTGCCAAAGCAGGCTGAACGACCGAATAAGGGCAACAGACAAGGTTAAGAGTAGATGCGTCAGAGATCTCACAGTTCGCAAGTTAAATGTGGGACGGCCACACAATGGTCGCCATATTTTTTTCAGTTTTTACCCCTTTTTTTACTTCGTAAAAAATGTTTTGAAAATAGTAAGAGGGGGGGGGGGGGAGTGAACTCCCCACCCATCCCCCACCACAAGATGGGAGATGCGTGGGGGGTTCGTTCCCCCCTCCCCCAATTTCCTTAAAAGAAATGTAGCCAAAAAAATTAAATAGGAGGGTTACAGATCTAACACTCCAATTTTTTTTTGTTTATTAGTCGGCCTGCTAAATAATAGTGAAATATATAAAAAAATATTTATATATATATATATATGGGATGTTTACTCAATTTGCTCACAGCCAATAAACATTATATATATCAGCCAATAAAGTATTTGATATTATATATATATATACACAATCCTTTTCCCAGTCTTTCTAAATTTTACAGCAAACATAAATGTATAAATATTTATGCAACTATATATATATATAAAATTTCCTCAATCATATAGAATATCTCCTTTTGCAAAAGTGAACTTTCAGTTAAATCAAATGAAAATATATTTATTTAATTGCATATACATATATATATATATATGATTAGATATATACATTTATGAAAATATAAACTGGAATGTAACAACAATTAAAAATTTCTCTTTCTTTTTTTTTGTAAACAAATTTTAAACAGTAACTATCATTTTTTTTTAAACTTTACATAAGTAACCAGCCACTAGTTTTACTCAGCAATAATCTTTAGGCAGCATTATAACATTTTTCTTTTTTTTTGTACAACTCTATATTTAGACAACAACATAAAAAATACTTTTTTTTTTTCAAAACAAATCAGCAACATCCTCACAACCATAAAATAAAAAACAGCAACTTACATTTATTTTTACAAACTCAATAAGATGGAAAATGACATAAAATTTTATTTATACAAAACATCTTAGAGAGTATTTTCTCTTCTTCCTTTGAAACAACTATACAAAGGCCACTCTTGGCCATGGCTCTCAAGTAGCCAATACAACAATGAAGATAAACTAAAACATTTCCCTCAAGCTCCAAAGCCAACAATATACCTGCAAGAACCAAACAAGGGATGGAAACAAGCCACGCAATACCGCTCTCATCCCTACCATAGACTCACTAATGAGTCACCCCTGAGCTTAGAGGTCATCCACACACCAAATTTTATGCACACCACAACACACCAATAAACCAACCAACAAAACAAGAAGAACACCCATGGTTTAACACATCACAAAACTCATAAAAATGAGTTTGAAGGGGTAGGGGAGTGGACATAACTCACTCAAGAAGCCACTCCAATATCTCAAAATAAACTCAACATAAATAAGGCATCAAGCCCAAGTATTTGTAGCAAGAATCACATATATTTCTCCATGGCTCTCAAGCCATACAAATTATTCATATTCATAATCTTGCCCTCAAGGCCAAAATACCAACATTAGGAGGTGACCTCGAGGAGGTTCACTCCTCCCCACCCCACACATGTTGAACATTTTCTCCAAATAGAGAGGCTCTTACAAGCACCCTCAAAACCCCACAACATTAAGAAAAAAACACTCACAAGCAAACACACAAGTAAAGTAAATATATAAGGAAATGCATCAAGCCTTGAATACTACCTTAATAAGCCCAACAATGGTAGGTAGTTGAAGTAGAGCCCTTCCAACTCCTCCTCTGAGTCCTCCAAATGTGCCTCCAAAAATCCCTCTAACTCTCTCCCCAAATTCAAAATAAAATAAAAAATGTAATGAAATCAACAACCCTCTCCCTCTCTTCAAGAGGGATTAAAATAGGCTCTCTTCATGAGCTTTGAGGAATGAGAAGGTGACACATGTCACCTTCTCCTTCCTCCTCACATCCATTTGCAAGCTTCATGGAATGTGGGGGTGAAAGATGTCACCCTCCCATTCCACCAAGTCTTGCCCCCTCCACTTGTGCTCTCATACATTTATGAGAGCAAGGTGGAGCCCAAAAATAATCAGGGTACCACAAGTGTCCCAATCCTATCCTCCTATGAAAGCCCACAAAACGCAAAGGTACTCTCACCAATGAAGAGCCTTGGAGTTGGGTCCTCCACAATAAAGGGTCTTGAAGACTCCTCAAGCCTTAAATGCAAGGTACCCCAATGGTTGGAATGAGGTGTGGATAAGGTTGAGTGTTTGACCCAACCTTCCACTGCTCCCCAAACTTCCATTTTCGTCACTTCACTTCAGGGTGAAGTTTAAGTGACCATATGGGAGTTATCCTAGGGTTAGACAAGCTCAAATGGTCCCCAGACCCTAGGGGTACAACCTAGGGTTATTTTTAACCTATTTTGAGCACCTTAGGGTGTATAAAATCACATGAAAAGGGGTCACAAAAATTAAAACAAAAATAAAGTCAAATAAACATTACACATTCACAACACTATAAAAAAATCAACTGAAAAAGGGTAGACCTAGCACGCAAGACACCATACACAAACATTACAAAAATTTATCATGCATTTACACAGTTGATCTTGGTTCCTCTTAGAACTAGATTGATTCAACACGGAATTTCACAAAATATGTGGGATGATCTCTGATTTTCTGTGGCTTATGAAAATCACCTACGCACTTAAACAAAAGATTAATCCAACATGTATATCATAGCTGAAGCAAGGAAAAGTATACACTCACACCATCGCATAATCAATTACAACATCATAAAAAAATCACATCATAATTAGATTCATAATTTGCTTATTTATAATCCATCTCAAGATAAAAATTGCATATTAAATCTATAATATAATCTCACAACTAGTATCTCTAATAGAATCAGAATGCATATCACATGTCTAATCATCATCACTAAATAAAAATTAAGATCTAGTCTCATCAAAAGATACTAAGCATAGCTAACCAAAATAAAGAAGTATAGTCTAGAAGGTTTGCATATCAGGATCAACAATCCCCAAATGTACAAATTTTCACCAACAGTGATATGAAATGAGAAAAAATAAGGGAGTGAAATAATAGGCCTCACATCCTTCCCCTCTAAGACTATACTTCCTCTTGGAAGTCATCAAAGAGGTGAGGATAAAGTGTCATCAATCTAGCTACATCCTCCCATGTCGCCATGACCTGATTGTACCTATCCCATTAAACCCTAACTTGGTCTAGCTCTTGACCTCAAAGGCCCAGCATCTAATGAGCTAATATGCGAATTAGCTCCAAAGTTAGCTGTTCGTCCGCCTCTACCTATAGAGCACTCCAATCCAATACATGATCTAAATTAGATATGTAACACCACAAAATAGATACATGAAATACATCATGGATGCGCGACAGGCTAGGTGGCAAGGCTAGATGGTAGGCTACAGGTTCTATCCTCTCCAAGATCTCAAAAGGCCCAATAAAATGTGGTGTAATCTTAGAGCCCTTTCCATAACGGATTGGACTCTTGTGTGGCCGCACTCTCAAGAATACTTTGTTACCGATTGAGAAGCTCTGATCTGATCTCTTAGCATCGGCATACTCCTTCTGTCGATCATGTGCCTCATGTAGTCTCTATCTAATCAAGGTCACCTACTGCTCCATATCATGTACCAACTCTGGCCCTATAGCAACCCTGTCCTCTATCCGGTCCCAACTCAACAGTGTCTTGCAAGGTCTGCTGTACAAGGCCTGAAAAGGAGGCATACCCAACAAGCTGTGATGCCCATTATTGTAGGCAAAATCAACTAGATACAGATACACCTCCCATCTAGACTGGTGATCCATAACATACATATAGAGCATATCCTCTAGAACCTATTTCACCCTCTTCGTCTAACCATCTGTCTTCGGGTGATAAGCTGAACTGAAGTTGAGCTACGTGCCTGACACCTACTATAATGCCCTCCAAAAGGCAAATGTGAACACTGAGTCTCTATCAAAAATGATGCGTCAAGATACCCCATGTAGTCTAATAATCTCATCCAAGAATACTCTCGCCATTGATGGTGTATTGTACATTGTGCTTACAGGTGAGAAATGCACCAACTTGGTCAACTTGTTAACCGTCACCATGATGGCATCATGGCGACGAGATGACATAAGAAGACCAATAATGAAATCCATGGAAATGGTGTCCCATTTCCACTCAGGTATCTCATGAGGGTATAAAAGACATGCTAGATGCTGATGCTTGGCCTTGACCCTCTGGCACTCAAGGCAACAAGCAACAAACTTTGCAATATCTCATCTCATACTCGCCCAATGGTACAACTGTTGCAAGTTGGCATGCATCTTCTTCACCCTTGGGTGTGCTATGTAAGGTGCTTTGTGAGCCTCTGTAAGAACTACTGCACGAAGGTTGCTTGTGCGGGGTACATAGATATGTTGTCGATGTCTAAATAGCCCATCTGCCTCCAGGGAATATCCTACAAACTTGCCCATAAGGGCCCTCTGTGATTGGATCTCCTACTGCACCTCAAGAAACCACTCATCCTTGGGCAGATGTTGTATGATGCGCCCTCTCAAATCCACACTCAAGGTCAAGGTCAAGATCTTGTGGTGCCTTCAACTCAATGCATCAACAACCACATTCTCCTTCCCTTTGATGTAGTGGACATCAAAGTCATACTCACAAAGAAACTCCATCCAATGCCGTTAGCGAGCATTCAGATTTAGTTGCATGAATATGTACTGAAGACTATGATGATCAGAATGAAGCTCAAAGTGACGACCCAAAAGAAAATGTCTCCAACGAACAAGAGCATGAACCACTATTGCGAGCTCTAAATCGTGAGTGGGGTAGTTTAGCTCATGGGACTTGAGCTTTTGTGACTCAAATGCAATCACTCTACCACCCTACATAAGCACGATGCCCAAACCCTCTAGTGATGCATCAGTACAAACCATGAAATCCTCCACTGGATCAGGAATCGCTAAGATGGGAGCACTAGTAAGACGCTCCTTGAGGACCCCGAAGGCCCTCTTGCACTGCTCAATCCAAGTGAAGCTCTACCCTTTCTACCAAAGGGAAGTGATGGGGTGCGCTATCCTGGAGAAACCCTCTATGAATCTATAGTAGTACCTGGCTAACCCCATGAAACTCATGACCTTTGTCACACTGGTGGGTGCTGGCCAATCTTTGATAGCCTTGATCTTCGATGGATCTACAGAGATACCATCGCCAGACAGGATGTGCCCCAAATACTGCACCTCGAATCTGAAAAAGGCACACTTCGCCAAGTTGCCAAAAAGTTGTTACTCTCTCAAGCACTGCAAAACTTGACATAAGTGCTCCTCATGCTTCTCCTCGGTCTATGAGTAGATCAATATATCATCAAGGAAAATGATCATGAACTGATCCAAGTAAGTACGGAACACCCTGTTTATGAGACTCATGAACACTGCAGGGGCGTTCATCAACCTGAAGGATACCACAGTGAACTTGTAGTGGCCACGAGTCCAGAAAGTAGTCTTATGGATGTCTGCCTCTGTGATGCGCAACTGATGATAACCGGACTTCAGGTCTATTTTAGAAAACACTCTGGTTCCCTGCATCTGGTTGAAAAGATCATCAATCCTAGGCAGAGGATACCGGTTCTTCACTGTCACCTTATTAAGCTGTCTATAATCCATGCACAGATGAAGAGACCCATCCTTCTTCGCAAAGATGACCAGTGTGCCCTACAATGAAATGCTAGGTCAGATGTGCCCCTTCTTAAGCAACTCCTCTAACTGCAACTTGAGCTCTGTGAGCTCATGTGTGGTCATCTTGTAGGGTGCACGAGACACTGGCTTGGCACCTGGCACTAGATCAATGTGGAAGTCTACCTCTCTGCGAGGTGGCGTACCTAGTAACTATGGTGGAAAGACATCAGCAAACTCCTTCAAGATAGTATTGTCATCTAATGATGCCTCTGGCTCATCCTTTGATCTGTTGCTAACCGTAATGGCAAACAACTAACACCCCTTCCACATGCAACGCTTAAGCTGCTAAGTGGATATCATACAAACTGTCATGGGTTTCTAAATGCCCACTACCTTGATTGTCATGCCATGATCATCTACGCAACTAATCGCCTTTCGGTAAAAATCTAGCTTAGCTCTATGAGTCGCAAGCCAATCCATGCCTAAAACTACACCATAGGATCCTAAGGGCATAACCCTAAGGTCGCATTCTATAGTGAAGGCCCCTAAAGATATCTCACACTCCTGAACCACAGCATCTACTGATATCTTGGCCCCAGTGGCCAACTCAACCTTCCACCTATCACCCTACCATAGCAATGGGGACATCCCCAATCATACTTGTTGTCTCGATCACTGAGGCCTGGAAGTTGGCCTAGCGGTTATCAACCACTACAAACATACGGTGAGACTTACCCACATCTCCTACTGTTTGCTCTGATCCTCCTGCATGAGGCTGTCCCCGTGCCATAAAGCCCTGAGGGCACACTCTGGCTAAATGTCCTACCCCACCACAAACATAACATGGGCCCCAATCCTGTACTTGTCCAGTCTGTGTCCTACTACTCTGTTGTTGTCCAGTCTGACTCATGGACCCCTGAGAATCTCTGTATGACTGTTGTGATCTAGCGGCTCCCGCAGGTGGTCCCTGCTATCCCTAATCCCTATGTGGGCCCTGCTACTGCAAACTACGATTATGTCCTCCTTGTGCTCTCTACTGAGGCCTAGACCTCTACTGATACTGTTGTTGCTAATGATGTGGAGGCCTAGGAGGTAACGGTGCAGAACTAAATCCTCCTTTGTGGTGGTGGTGGTTGATGAAAATTCTACTACTGCTACTGACCACAATCCTAAAACTGGGGATGTGAACCTTGACCTCATCCCTGAATCTCTTTTACGATGTATGCCTTCTCGGTAGCCTCACTCATGGTCTGGGGGTCTACCATGCGCACTAGTACTGATATCCTCTGATAAATTTGTGAACCAGAAGTTCATTATCATGGAGGTACTCTGCATAACATGACAGCTTAATGAACCTACTCTCATACTACGCTACAGTAGATTGTCGCCGCTACAAGTCGTGGAACTTGTCAATCCATTGCTGCCTGTAGTGATCTGACAGATGATGCGCATTAAAGTACTCAATGAAAGTGT
This sequence comes from Cunninghamia lanceolata, assembly GCA_027924645.1. Classification (NCBI taxonomy): domain Eukaryota; kingdom Viridiplantae; phylum Streptophyta; class Pinopsida; order Cupressales; family Cupressaceae; genus Cunninghamia; species Cunninghamia lanceolata. The sequence continues at coordinate 21,667,426 of BSBN01001965.1, forward strand.
CCCATGAAAGAGTATCCAAAGATAGGTAGTGCTTGCACTCCTCAATGCGCCACCATGTCACCGCTGCGTCTCTCAAAAGGTGAACTGCCACACGTGCCTTTGTGTTGCCCTCATAAGGATGCAACACAAATCACCTATCTAAACTGATAAGCCAAGCCTCAGCCTCAACTCCCTCTGTGGTCCCTGCGAAGGTGGGTGGATTTAGCCTAAGTAAATCTCTGATGGGGTCCCCTCGGTCTCTGTGTCCTCTAATAGGCTCATTCACACCATAATCATAAGGCCCATGATAAACCTGCTCTATCCTCATAGCCTCCTCTCACCTCTCATGATGTGGAGGGCTCCTACTATGAGCTCTATAAGCTTAACCGACCTCCTTTACTATGGTGATAGGTATCTCTACATAAGGCTCTACACGTGGTGCCACTCGCATCTCAGTATGGAGCTATACACATGGCTCTACACGTGACTCAGCACGTGGCTCCTCTTGTGGATTAATGTAGGGCTCGACATGGGGCTCAATACATGGCTCTACTGCGGCCAATGGTAACCTCTCTAACACTGTCTGTAATGTGTGTAAAATCTGTGGTCTGATATCAGGGGCGGGTGTTGCCTGTGGTGCCAGCGGTCCCTGACCCTCGGCTGATGAGTCGTTATGTACCTCCACAGATGTAGTGGTGCGTGAACGTGCTCGCCTTGTCCTAGGTGGCATCCTACAAGAACAAAGGTATTCATGAATCAGATGAATTTATGGAATAATAATGTGCCCAAAGAAGCCCAGTGTTTAAACTCGGGCTCTGATACCAAATGTCATGCCCACATTTCCCATGCGGTCACGACATGCAACACATGTGTCATGTCCACATTTGTTATGTGGTCATGACACGAAATATCAAAAAAAATTCACGCATCCCTAGAATCCCCCTTGCATACATCAGCGTGCTCAGTAGCAATACGCATAAGGCGTAAACATGTCAATCAAATTCAGGGTACTACGATTACATGCATGATCCCTTGCGTGATGATAGCTGACTAAGGGGGTCAATGAGATGCGGGAAGGGTCACCATTAGGGTTAGGATTGATTGATCAAAATCCTATGTTTTCCTAAGTGAGTGATGGGATCTCGACACGAGTCGAGATCAAAACCCTAATTCTATTGCATTAAAAGATTAAATAACAACTTAATCAAAACAACTAGTTTGCGGAAACATTAAAATAGCACTTAACAAAAGGATTAAATTGCAAAGAAAATTAATCTTAATTCCCAGGAAAATTTGACAACATAACGCCTCTAGGGCATGTATAGGAATTATTCTAATTAAGAAAGTTCTAACCAAAGGTTCACTAAGCTCACTAAAATTGATTAATTAAAATAATTACACTAGGGAGAAATAATTGCCGCACTAGGGTTCTCTAATTAATTAACTAGATTTAAATATTTAAATTAATAACCTACTTCAATAAAAATCCTAACATACAACTAAATCAATTAAATCAACCTTGTTAAAATACTATAGCAATAATAATTCACTTGTTACTTAATTTAAAATTAAGGTCCCCAATATAAAATAAATAAGATCCATTATACTTTCATATAAATAATAGAATGTTTTCCCAAGTCTAATAATTCACTAAACTAAAACCTAACCCTTGATTAAATAAAATAACAACATTAACATAATACACCCCAAAATAAAATTAAAATAACTTACGTAAGAAAATAAAGTGCACCCATCTCCACAAATAAAATAAAATTACAATGAATTCCCAACTCAACAAAAGAACTAATTTAAAATCCTAAATAAAAGAAAGGTAAATAAATTCCCTCACAAGTAAAGCAAATTTAAAAATCTAAAAAAAACCCTAAATCGTTGCACAATAAAAAAATAATATCCCTATGAAAAAGAACCCTAACCCTAACTTGTTTTCTCTCTCTTTTTCTTTTCTCCATTTTGTTTCTCATATCTTTGTTTTTCTCTCTTCTTGTGTTGCAGGTCAAAAATAGGCAGCCATGGAGGAAGTTTCCACGGAGGTATATACATTGTATATACACGTATAAGAAAGCTCTTATATATATACTGGTAATAAACCAAAGATAAAATTTACTTCTACAACCAAAAGGATTGACGTACACTGGTAATAAACCAAAGATAAATTTTACTTCTGCAACCAAAAGGATTAACATATATATATATATATATATTAACAATAATGCAGGTTACAGTGCCAAAGGGGACCGAATGACCGAATAAGGGTGGTGAATAGGGTGAAAAGGAGCCGTGTTAGAGATCTCATAGTTTGCAAGTTAAATGTGGGACGACTACACAGGGGCTGCCATATTTTTTTTCAGGTTTTACCCCCTTTTTTTTTTACGTTGTGAAAAATATTTTGAAAATAGTAAGAGGGGGGGCGGTGGGGAGCGAATTCCCCACCCATCCCCCACCGCAAGGTGGGAGATGGGTGGGGGGTTTGTCCCCCCCCCCCCCCCCCCCATTACCTTAAAAGAAATGCAGTCCAAAAAAAATAGGAGGGTTGGGGGTGTCGGCACCCAACACAAATCTAACACTCCAATTTTTTTTTGTTTATCAGTCGGCCTGCTAAACAACAGTGAAATATATTAAAAAAATGTTTATATATATATATAATATGGGATGTTTACTCAGTTTGCTCACAACCAATAAATATTGTATATATATCAACCAATAAGGTATTTGATATATATACACAGTCCTTTTCCCAGTCTTTCTAAATTTTACAACAAATAGAAATGTATAAATATTTATGCAACTATATATATATTAAATTTCCTCAATCACATAGAATATCTCCTTTTGCAAAAGTAAACTTTCAGTTAAATCAAATGAAAATATATTTATTTAATTGCATATATATATATATATATGATTAAATATATACATTTATGAAAATATAAACTGGAATGTAACAACAACTAATTTTTTATTTTTTTTGTAAACAAATTTTAAACAACTATCATTTTTTTTTAACTTTACATAAGTAACTAGCCACTAGTTTTACGCAGCAATAATCTTTAGGCAGCATTACAACTTTTTTCTTTTGTTTTGTACAACTCTATATTTAGACAACAACATAAAATATACTTTTTTTTTTCAAAACAAATCAGCAACATCCTCACAACCATAAAATAAAAACCAGCAACTTACATTTATTTTTACAAACTCAATAAGATGGAAAATGACATAAAATTTTATTTATACAAAACATCTTAGAGAGAGTATTTTCTCTTCTTCCTTTGAAACAACTATACAAAGGCCAATCTTGGCCATGGCTCTCAAGTAACCAATACAACAATGAAGATAAACTAAAACATTTCCCTCAAGCTCCAAATCCAACAATATACCTACAAGAACCAAACAAGGAAGGGAAACAAGCCACGCAATACCGCTCTCCTCCCTACCATAGACTCACTAATGAGTAACCCCTGAGCTTGGAAGTCATCCACACACAAGGTTTTCTTCACACCACAACACAACAATAAACCAACCAACAAAACAAGAAGAACACCCATGGTTTAACACATCATAAAACTCATAAAAATGAGTTTGAAGAAGTGGACATTACTCACTCAAGAGGCCACTCCAATATCTCAAAATAAACTCAACACAAGCAAGGCCTCATGCCCAAGTATTTATATCAAGAATCACATATATTTCTCCATGGCTCTCAAGCCATATAAATTACTCATACTCATAATCTTTCCCTCAAGGCCAAAATACCAACATTAGGAGGTGACCTCGAGGAGGTTCACTCCTCCCCCACCTCACACATGTTGACCATTTTCTCCAAATGGAGAGGCTCTTACAAACACTCTCAAAACCCCACAACATCAAGAACAAAACACTCACAAGCAAACACACAAGTAAAGTAAATATATAAGGAAAGACATCAAGCCTTGAATCCTACCTTAATAAGCCAAACAATGGTAGGTATTTGAAGTAGAGCCCTTCCAACTCTTCCTCCAAGTCCTTCTCCAAATGTGCCTCCAAAAATCCCTCTAACTCTCTCCCCAAATTCAAAATAAAATGAAAAATGTAATGAAATCAACAACCCTCTCCCTCTCTTCAAGAGGGATTAAAATAGGCTCTCTTCATGAGCCTTGAGGAATGACAAGGTGACACATGTCACCTTCTCCTTCCTCCTCACACCCACTTGCAAACTTCATGGAATGTGGAGGTGACACATGTCACCCTCCCATTCCACCAAGTCTTGCCCCCTCCACTTGTTCTCTCTCACACGTGTGAGAGCAAGGTGGATCCCAAAAAGGATGAGGGTACCACAAATGTCCCAATCCTATCCTCCCATGAAAGCCCAAAAAACCCCAAGGTACTCTCACCAATGTGAGAGAGCCTTAGAGTTGGGTCCTCCACAATTAGGGGTCTTGAAGACTTCCCAAGCCTACAATGCAAGGTACCCCAATGGTTGGAGTGAGGTGTGGATACGGTTGAGTGTTTGACCCAACCTTCCACTCCTCCCCAAACTTTCATTTTCGTCACTTCACTTCAGGGTGAAGTTTAAGTGACCATATGGGAGTTATCCTAGGGTTAGACAAGCTCAAATGGTCCCTAGACCCTAGGGGTACAACCCAGGGTCACTTTTAACCCATTTTGAGCACCTTAGGGTGTATAAAATCACATGAAAATAGGTCACAAAAATTAAAACAAAAATAAAGTCAAATAAACATTACACATTCACAACACTATAAAAAAATCAATTGAAAAAGGGTAGACCTAGCCCGCAAGACACCATACACAAACATTACAAAAATTTATCATGCATTTACATAGTTGATTTTGGTTCCTCTTGGAACTAGATCGGTTCAACACAAGATTTCACAAAATGTGTGGGATGCTCTCCGATTTTCCGTGGCTTGGGAAAATCACCTATGCACTTAAACAAAAGATTAATCCAACATGTATATCATAGACGAAGCAAGGAAAAGCATACACTCACACCATCGCATAATCAATTACAACATCATAAAAAAATCACATCATAATTAGATTCATAATTTGCATATCTATATTCCATCTCAAGATAAAAATTGCATATTAAATCTATAACATAATCTCACAACTAGTATCTCTAATAGAATCAAAATACATATCACATGTCTAATCATCTCAATGAATAAACATCAAGATCTAGTCTCATCAAAACATACTAAGCATAGCTAACCAAAATAAAGAAGTATAGTCTAGAAGGTCTGCATATCGAGATCAATAGTCCCCAAATGTATAAAATGTCACCAAGAGTAATACAAAATGAACAAAAATAAGGGAGTGAAATAACAAGCCTCACAATAATCAACTACTAATTATGTGCAAGTAAAAAGTAAAACAGTCAAAATTTGGGGTGTGACATATCTCCCCTCAGAAGATTCATCATCCTCGATGATCTAATGTATCCAAACCAATTAAATAAAGTTTTTGTTCAACTTCGAAAAGCATAAAATAAATGAGGAAATTTCTAAAAAAAATCATGGTAATCTTCCCATGTGGCACTATCCTTTGCATACTGGTCCCACTAAACCTTGCATTGAGTAACTTGTCTATTACACAAGAGGAGCTTGCAAACTTCAAGCACTTTGAGAGGCTTGATCATGACCACTCCTAGGTCTTGTACCTGTAAAGCATTCCAATCAAGAATATGATTATCACCTGTTATATACTTTTTCAAATATGAAGCATGAAAAATATTATGCATTCTGGTAAGAGTTGGTGGTAGAGACTCTATACGCAACTGGATTGATTATTTCGAGAACTTTGAAGGGTCTTACATATTGAGGAGCTAGTTTGGAAGACTTTCCAAACTTTATGGAACTCTTTTGAGGTTTGACCCTCAAAAAAATGTTTTCTCCAACTGAGACTTGCCTTGGTGTATGCTTGGCATCAGCGTAACTTTTAGATCTGTCATTTGCTTCCGCTAATCAATTTTTGATCAGCTTGATCTGTTCTTCCATTTCTGATAACATTTCTGGACCAATGCTAATACTATCTTCTAGCTTATCCCAGCTTATAGGAGTTTGACATCTTCTTCCATACAATGCTTCAAATGGAGCCATCTTGATAGAAGAATTGTAGGAATTGTTATAAGAAAACTCCACAAGCGGTAGATACTCTTCCCACTTGTATTGTCGATCCATGCAATACATTGGCAACAAATCTTCAAGAACTTGATTTACCCTTTCAGTCTAACCATGTCTCAGGGTGATAAGTCAAGCTTATATTGAGTTGAGTTCCTAGCACTGAGAACAAAGTTTGCCAAGATCTTGATGTCATGCGCATATCTCTATCTGAGATAATCTTCTCAAAAACTCCATGCAACCTAAACACTTCTTGCAGAAATTTGCAAGCTAAAACTGGTGTTCCATCTGTTAGATTCCCAAGTATAAAGTGAGCTACCTTGGTGAGTTTTTCCAGCACCACTAAAATATCATCATGTCTATTTTGAGACATTGGAAGGCCTTGCACAAAGTCCATACTAATGACCTACCATTTCCACTCTGGAATATCGTGCGGGTACATAAGTTATGTTGGATGCTGATGCTCAACTTTGATTCTCTAACATTCTAGGAAACTTGCTACAAATCTTGCAGCGTCATTCTTCATTCCTTTCTAAAAAAAGAGGCTTTACATCGGCTAAGAGTTTGGTTACTCCAGGATGACCTGAATATGGAGCAGAATGAACTTCCTTCCACAAAAGGTTTCTTAATTCTGTAGAGTTTGGAACACATATCCTTCCTCTATATCTTAAAAGCCCATTTGGTTCAAAATAGAATCCATCATACCTTGAGCTTGAGGATTTACTGAGAGAGCCTACTTAACTTGCTCATAATACTCATCATCTGCAGAATTTTGTAACACTAAATCCTTGAAGTTTGAGTGGATAGAGACAATTGATGAGATATGCCTCTGACGACTCAGAGCATCTACTATTTGTTTCTCTTTGCCTTTGATATAACTTATCTCAAAGTCATAGTCGAATATCAATTCCAACCTTTGTCTAGCATTCAAATGAGGTTGGAAAAATATATACTTAAGACCTCGATGGTCCAACTTTAGTTCAAAAGGATTTCCTAGCAAATAGTGTCGCCACACTTGCAAAGCATGCAAACTACTGCTAACTCTAAGTCATGAAAAACATAATTCTTCTCATATTCTCTCAACTTTCTAGATTCATAGGCTACCGCTTGCCCATTCTACATAAGCACTCCTCCTAAATCTTCACTTGAGGCATTAGTGTTGCAGTTGTTAACCTCTCTTTTAATTGATTAAATGTGTCCTGACATTGTTATGACCAGTCAACACACTTTCCTTTTCTCTGAAGCAAAGTGATTGGGTTTGCAATCTTAGAAAAGTTCAAAATGAACTTCCTATAATATCCAGCTAACCCCATGAAACTGCGTACTTCATGCACATTCTTTGGCACATGCCACTCTAGTATAGCTTTGATCTTCATAGGATCTACTGAAATTCCTTCAGCTGATATTATATGTCCTAGATATTGTATCTCTTTCTGAAAGAAAGTACACTTAGAAAGCTTCCCAAACAACTTATGTTCTCTTAGCTGCTACAAAACTAACCGTAGATGCTGTCAGTGTTCTTCCTCATTCTTAGAATAAATAAGAATGTCATCTAGAAACACTAGAACAAATTTATCCAAGTAGTCTCAGAAAACATTGTTCATCAAATTCATGAATGTTGTAGGGCATTCGTAAGTCCAAAAGGTAAGACCGTGAACTCATAATGCCCATACCTTGTTCTGAAAGCTATTTTATGAATATCTTCATCTTTTATTCTCAGCTTATGATATTCGGATCGCAAATCGATCTTTGAGAACATTGTTGTGCCACGCATTTGATCAAAAAGATCATCAATACATGGTAGAGGATACTTATTCTTTATCGTTGCTTTGTTGAGCATATGATAGTCTATACACAGACGTAATGTTCTATCCTTATTTTTGACAAAGATCACAGGCGTTCCCCAAGGAGAAACATTGGGTCTAATCAACCCTTTAGCCGACAATTCCTAAAGTTGGGCTTTCAATTCCATCGACTCTGTAGTAGTCATATGGTATGGTGCTTTTGATATTAGCTCTGATCCAGGTATTAAATCAAGAGAGAAATCAAAATATCTCTTCAGAGGTAATCCCAGAAGTTCATCTGAGAAAACATCCCAAAAATATTGAAGGAAAGGATAATTCTCCAAAGGTACATTTTTTTTACTAGGATCCTCTTCTACTAGTTCCATTTTGACTGCAAACAATTGACAACCTTTTTGCCTAGCCCTCTTTAGTTGCATAGCAGAGATTGGTTTGATCTTGACTTCTCTTTGTGTGCCTTGCAAAAAGACTTTGTTTCCTACATCATCTAGACACTCAACTATTTTTGCAAAACTATCGACATTGGCCCTATCTCCATAACCAATTTATTCCTAAGATAACATCATAGGCAGCTAGGGGCTACAAAAAAATTCACTTCAGTTGAAAACCTAGGAAGATCAATCTTGGCTTCAAACATGCATTGCTCTACTTGAGCTTTAGTCTTGTTAGCAAATTCAACTGACCAAGGTTTAGCCATATATCTAGCTCTTCTAGGAAATTTATTCAATACTCTTGGAGCAATAGAACTTTCAGTTGCTCCAATATCAATTAAAATAGAAATAGGAACTCCAAACAAAGTACTTGTCATCTCTATGGGAGTAATCTGGTACTCCGCTTAGCAATTGTCGAAAGTAGCATGGATCCTTTGTTGAAAAGCTACTTGCTGGGTAGGTAAAGAGTTACTATGCTGTTGAACTCCTTGGTTCTTGGTTGGACATTTATTTACATAATGATCTTCACCACAAGAGAAACATCCTCCAGGAGGTCCTCACTTTTCAGTAGGTTTGGTGGAATCATTCTTCTAGAAACTTCCATTGTTTCTCTTGTCATTTCTGGATCCATTCTTGATATTTCTAGAGGCCTTGTCACTTTTCTTATTCATATCATGTTTTCCATTCCTTTTATTAAAAGGTTGAGAGGTTGATGTCTTATTAAACCTCTTGTGATTCTTGTCATGATATGCAAAAATTGACTTCAGTTTTTGCTCTTGTTTGATTACCTTCTCAAAAATTTGGTCCATAGTGGTAGGACCATGCACATCCACTTCTCCACCTATCTAGGCATTCAGAACCATGATTAACTTTCTAATTCAGAACCTTTCATCCTTTTGATATTGTGGCACATACTTTAGGAGATGGGTGAAATTTTCCCAATATTCAACCACTGACATTTCTCCTTGTCACAGATTTTGAAAATCTGTTAGCTTTTGGTTGAAGAAAAGCTAAGGTAACCACCTCTATCAAAATATGACTACAAACTAATCCTAGGTTAAGCTCAGAGAACTTAACCCTAGTTCCATTTTCTTGTTCATCCACCATGTGGATGCTTCTCTTGCCAGCTGATAGGCACCCCAAAATGCCTTGGTTATCTCAAAGTAGTTTCTAATCTTGAAGTACTTTTCCATCTCTATCAACCAAGCTTCTGCAACATCACCACTTACTATTCCATCAAACTTGGGTGGTATCACTTTCTTCATATGTCTTGATATCTCTAAGGCAAGTCTACTTCTATTTTCTTCTTGAGATTTAGTCTTATCAACATCCTCCCTTCGTTCACTAAGTACTGGGCTCATGGACATAATCATCATCCTCTTGGTGTGAGTTCTCTTTTTCTCCTTCGGATCTGCCTTGGCCCCTCACTTCTTGTTCCAGGTTTTCAAGCCTCTCCTTGGTTTCATTTAGCATGGTCAATATCTGATCTAGCTTAGTCATACGGTTTTCGAAAGGATTCGATTCTCCTTGACTATATTTAAGATTTTTTCAAGTTCAAACCATGATGATACTCTATATCACATCTGATATTTATATCAAGTTATAGATTAGAATTCATAAATAATGCATCTCATTAATTCAAAATTCATCAATAAATCTATTCACAAAACTCAGATTTGTGCAAAACAATCTCATCTTTATTATAGTTTATTTTGGGTATAAATACATCCTTATTTAGATAGATAACTCAACAAGACTACATGTCACTATCGGTTAAAAGATATTCCTCAAGTTCCTCTTCCCCATCAGAATCTAGTAAGACAAACTTAGAGGGTGGATGTACACGTAAGTACTCCATCACCTCTTTTCCTAAAACAAGGGCATCACGACCACACCTAAATGACATGTCACGACTAGCAGAAGGTTTACTCAGTTTAACTACACGAGTAGGAACAATGGGTTTCTTGGCCAGTTTGTTGCGTCGTTTCCTTTATAGCTGAAAACACTTAAGAGCATCAGCCAAAGTCTCAAAATCTTTAGGCCATGCACCCTTAGCATAGCTAATATGCTCTTGAAGTTTTACCTCCTCAGTTAGTTCTTTTTTAACCTTTAACTTGGGTAAATTTCGGGGAATAGACTTCCTGGCAATTTTCTTGGTTTTTCTGCACACCATTTTGGCATAAAACCAATTTCAAACATTATCCAATCTGCCGAATGTTGACAAGTTTTCTCGTAGTGAGCTCCTAGGTCCATGTGTTGAACAACTTGGTTTTGATACCATATGTAACATGCCATCTCATATTACTTAGAATTACACAAACAATTTGTGATAAGTGAGATTAAAATGAAGATAATGACTAATCTAATGCAAACAACACGATTATACCTCCATTATGACCTCACGAATCCATGCGGGAAGGAGTGTGCCTACGTAGCTCCTCAAGATTTCTCCCGTGATTGAGTGCAAAATGACTAATGTGGATTGCTCAATGCCTACAACACAATGTAAATGGGATGACAAGTGGCTTGAGGCCTGATTTGGATGGAGGTTGGGAAGGTTGGAGTGATTTTGACAGAGGTTTGGTAGGATGAGGAGATAGGAGAGTGGTTTTTGACAGAGGTTTGATGCATGAAATGGTCTTATGAAATGGCGTAGAGAGGGGTCCATTTATAGGATTTTGGAGATGAGGATGGAGGGTCAGGATTCATCTGACCAGATCAAGGGCTAGGAATAAAAGTGAATCTTTTATTCCTAGGGTTTGAATTAAAAATTCCCATTTTGGGAAGAGTGGAGATGAGTGGGGGACAACTGAATTTAATATTCAGTGATTGAAGATGAGTGGGAAACATCTGAATATTATATTCAGGTGATTGGGAGTGAGTGGGAGACATCTGAATATTATATTCAGGTGAGTGGATGAGTGGGGGACAAGGTTAATTATGTGTTTTCTTAATTAACTTAAGCATGATTAATCAGATAATCAGGATTAATAGAGATTTAGGGAAATTGATAAATCAATTAAATGAATATTAAGAATATTCATTCAATTGATAGGGATTAGGGTTGTAAGGTTAAATGATTCAATTAGGGTGAATTAATTGATCATAAGGGACATGTAGATTGGGGGAGTAGATTAGTGCGAGGTAGAGAAAATTGGTTTGCAGAGCAGTCCAATTTTAGGTGTCTACATTTGCCCTTCTTTGAGATGGTGTTGCGGCTAAGCAACATCATTTCAAAGAAGTTAAAACATAGAGATGGATTGGATAGAAAAAAGATTTTTGTTTGGAAGAATAGGGTAAGGTTTGGGGATAATTGGTAAGGGTGATGCCCCCTCGAGAGGATAGGCGGGTTGCGAGAACACGGTTATGCTCTTGAAATGGATGGGACAGATTGGTTGAACTGGTCAGAGGATAAGTGGTGGGATGAAAGGATGATGATGTTGGGAGATGATTGGTGGATGATCATGGTGCTGAAACCAAATTTGAGCAATCCTAGGTTTGATATAGCAAAGTGGATATATTCACCAAGGTATAGAAGGCCAGGGTGATGATGTTTATCCAACATTTGCATGGACTAGACACGCAGACAAAGGGATGATCTCATGCATGCCCAAGATAGTACAACCTTGTCAAGACGAGGGAAGGGGACTCATAGCATAAGCCCTTAGTACACAAAAGGTATGATGAACCTTAGATGCATAAGGAGACCAATATGCTAGAACCATCCCTATAATGAATCAAGATATGAATACTAGCTTGGAGTAATGAGACCAACCCACAAGCACAGCATACAAAAGCAAGACTATGCCCCATTCTGGATGTTTCCACTACATACCATGATATAGTGAGATCAAGGTAGCTTTGATGCGATCTTTGAATAGGACAAAAGATAAAAATCAAAAACAAAAAAGACCAATGAAAAGATACAAATAGCCTTTCTGTGCTCTTGCCAAGAGACGTTGATGATAGAATGATAGATTTTTGTCCATTGTTGGAAAGATATATCCTAGGACACAGATCCGTTGGTGTTGATTAGAGAACTATGGGAAGGAGGGCAAAGGAACAGTCTGTCCATGTGTAGGATTATGGTTGGTATGTTGATTGATGATTTTTGTGTTGGGGAACCTGTTTGGAGTGTATACGGAGCTTGTGTGTTCGTTATGAGATCAGAAAGCTCAGTAAACGGGGTACCATCCAACGGGGTGGATGGATGCATCTTAGATACCTGAGTACTGGAAACATTCTTCGTATTCCAGACTACCTACATACCCTGTGTCCACAGGATCAAGGTACTTTGAAGATGCGGGTGAAATGCATATGTAGTTCTGGCAAGACGTGATGATGTGGTAATGGTTCAGGATGGGTGTGATGTGATGACGATTGATGTGTTTTTGATGACGAGATGTGTTTGTTTTGTTGGATTTTCAGTATTTTGTATTGTTTTTGGATTTTTTGATTTTGCGATGCTTTTGGATTTTTTGATTTTGTATGTACATATGGAGCTTACAAGCGTCCTTGCGTCATGGGTTAGCCTTAAGATGGAATAGGATGAGTTAGGCGATAGGACTTGATGTTTCAGAATTCCAAGCCATGGGATGTGTGAAACATGGAGTGATGTGACGAGACGAGGACTTATTAGATGGTAGAACCGACCACTACACATGGCGCCTGGAATAGGTTTTCACCATGGTACTTATCCAAGGTGTCACCGAAGTGATTTTCATCATTGGAAGTTTTTATTGCACTCTGATTTTTTCTTGATTTTCTAATTTTTTTGGTGTTTTTGATTTTTTGATTTTTTTTTTTGACTTGGGGTATCAGATAGGTTATGCATAGAACTTCTTGAGATGCATGATATTCATTGGCTCATCGAGAGGCTACCCTTCTAATGTTGCAAGCTGATAGGCTCCTGACCCATAATCAGCCATGACAACATAGGGTCCTAGCCAATTGGGTTCAAATTTTCTGTGCTTCAGACGCTCTTGCAGGTTCTTCTGATTTTCCATTAGGACAAGGTCACCTACCTCAAATTTTCTGGTTCTGATCTTTTTGTTGTAGCTTCTTCTGAGGCGGTTTTGATATGCCTGTAAGTGATTTAGGGCATGCAAGCGTTTCTCATCCAGTAGCTCTAGTTGATGCAACCGTGCGATGCGGTAGTCCTCAGTAGAGATAATGTTTTGCAATGATACTCAGAGAGATGGGAACTCGACCTCTATAGGTAAAATGGCTTCAGATCTGAATACTAGTGAGAATGGGGTGGCTCCTGTAGGAGTGCGGATGCTTGTACGGTATGCCCATAGGGTGGGGTTGAGTTGGAGGTGCCAGTCGCGGCCAGCTTCATTGACTGTCTTCTTGAGAATACGGAGGATGGTTTTGTTAGACGCCTCTACTTGACCATTTCCTTGGGGGTAATATGGTGTGGAGAAACGGTGTTTGATGTCAAATTTTTCGCACAAAGTGCGAACTTCTTGGTTTTTGAAGGGTTTTCCATTGTTAGTGATGATGGAATGGGGAATACCATATCGGCAGATGATATAGTGGAGGATGAATTTAGAGATTTGGATACCTGTGGTGAAGGTGAGTGGTATTGCTTCTACCCACTTTGTGAAGTATTCGGTGGTGGTGATTATGAACTTATGGCCATTGGATGATGGAGGATGTATTTTCCCTACAAGGTTGAGTCCCCACTATGAGAAAGGCCATGGTGTTGTGATCAGTTGCAGCTCCTATGCTAGTGCGTGGATGAGATCACCGTGCTATTGACATGAAGGCATGTCTTGGTAAACCTGTGGGCGTCGCGGTCCATGGTTGGCCAGTAGTATCCGGTCTGGAGGATCTTTTTAGAGAGGGTAGGCCCACTAGAATGCGCCCCACAAATACCTGCGTGTACCTCTTCTAAGGCTGCTTCAGCTTCCCTAGAGTCTAAACATCGTAGAAGCGTGCTGTCAAGACTCCTTTTATACAGTGTGTCACCGACAAGAATGAAACGAGAGGCTCGATGGATGAATGATTTGCACTGGGAATTGGATAGGTTAGGGGGAAGGATGTTGTCATGGAGGTAAAGGTATGTTTCTTGGTACCATGAGGACAAGGGGCCAACGACTTCGTACACTAATTCTGATTGAGGAACATCATATGCCAGGATGGGTAGCTCTTCTATAAGGAATTTAGATTTCTTGCTGCCCTTTTTTATATCGACCAGGGATCTGATGGTAGCCATGGCGTCTGCTGCTTTGTTATTGAGCCTTGGGATTTGCTTGAATTGGATGTCATCAAAGTAGTCTTTGAAATCATCAACCATCTTCTTGTAGGGCAGTAGTTTGTCATCTTTGGTTTTGTATTCATTAGTGACTTGCCTAATGACTAGTTGAGAGTCGCCGTACACTAGTAGCTTTTCAATTTTCCATTGGATGGCCATGCGGAGACCTGTGATGAGAGCCTCATATTCTGCGACATTGTTGGTGTAGGGAAATGTGATTTTGAATGATTTAGGGATCGTGTCGCCTTGAGGGGTAACAAACAGGACACCTGCCCCCAAGCCTCTGTGAGTGTAGGATCCATCAAAATACATCTTCCATGTGTCAGTGGCTGGCGTGATTGTCAGGATAGCCTCATCTGGAAAGTCTGCAATAGTGGCATGTTTTGCAGGGAGAGGTGCTGCAACCAGCTGATCCGCTATGACCTATCCTTTAATGGCCTTTCTCTCTATGTATTCAATGTTGAACTCAGATAGAATCATAACCCATTTTGCCATTCAGCCAGTGAGAGCCGCTCTGCTTAGCAAATACTTTAGGGGGTCGATCTTGGCAATGAGCTTGGTCTTGTGATTGAGCATGGAGTGTCTCAACTTTTGGGTTGTGAAGACAAGGGATAAACATGCGCGTTCAATGTGTGTATAATTGAGCTCATACAAGATCAAGGTGCGGATGATATAGTAGATGGCTCTTTCCTTCCCTTGTTCATCAAGTTGTGCTAGCAAGGCCCCGATAGCTGTCTCTATTGTGGAGATATAAAGTAGGAGGGGTTCACCTTGCCTTGGTGGAGTTAACATAGGAGGATTAGCCAGGTATTCTTTTAATTGATCAAAGGCACCCTGACACTAAGTGTTCCAAACGAAAGCTATGTCTTTTCGAAGCAGATGCTAGAATGGTTGGCACTTATTAGCAAGTTGGACAATGAATCGTCGGATAGACTAGAGTTTCCCTTGTAGGCTTCTTAGCTATTTCAGTGTGTTTGGAGGAGGCATTTCTATTATGGCCTTGACCTTTGTGGGATCAACTTTGATTCCTCTTCTTGAGACTACGTATCCTAGGAGTTTGCCTGAGGTGACGCCAAAGACACACTTCTTTGGATTCAAACAGACATTATATTGGTCTAACTGATCAAAGATTTTGGCCAATACATCCAAATGTTCTTCTCTTGTCTTTGATTTGCCTAGTAAGTCATCAACGTAGTCCTCCATGATGTGGTGGAAGAGGTCGTGGAAGATGACTGTCATTGCTCTTTGATAGGTAGCTCCCGCATTCTTTAGGCCGAATGGCATTACTACCCAACAGTAGGTCCCCCATGGGCATATAAAGGATGTCTTATGCTGATCTTCTTCAGCAATTTTTATTTGGTTGTACCTTGAAAAGTCATCCATGAGAGATAGCATCTCGTGTCCTGCGGTGAGATCCACTATCATGTCAATGTTGGGTAGTGGGAAGTCATCTTTCGGGCAGGCCTTGTTGAGGTCTCTGAAGTCAGTACAACAGTGGATTCTGCCATCTGGTTTAGCAACTGGTACTAGATTTGAAACCCATTCAGGGTAATCAATAGGACGTATGAACCCAACATCCAGTAACTTTTTTAACTCAGCTTTGACAAGAAGGGCCACCTGAGGATTCATCTTTCTGAGTTTCTATTTGACTAGTTTGGCATCAGGACATATTGCAAGATGATGAACAACCAAGGTGGGATCTAGCCCTAGCATGTCTGCATAGGTCCATGCGAAATTATGATTTCTTCATGTAAAAAATGCCAAGAAGTTTTCCTGTTCGAACATACTGAGGGATTTTGCTCGGTATGTAATTTTTGGTTCTTGTTTTGTCCCCAAATTCATTTCCTGAGCCGGTTCTACCAAGATGGGTGATCTGTCTAGATATACCTTGTCTATCTCAGGAAGGCCCATGCTTCCATCTCCTAGCGCCTCGTGGAGGTTTTCACCAGGAGATACGTCTTGTATTTTTACTATTTTGGGATCTGATACTGCCGCGGAACTGTTTTCACCATCAGATCCATTTTTTTTGTTTTTATTTTTGTGACTAGAAACAGGGGTTGTCTCCCCGAAATAGGCGTCTAGATGGAGTTCCATTATGTACCCTGCTCAATGATCTCCCAAAGGAAAGTGGTCTCTTACCCCCATCATTTCTGTGATGGCCTCGTCATTAGGTGCGATGTCGAAGACAGGAGGTCCCCGTTGGTCCCAATCAATGAGGTTAGGGTAAGCTAGTGGCAAGTTAGTGGAAGATGAAGCAAGGGTGGTGACGGAGTAGATGGTACAAATGGATGAGTCGAAGAAGTCAGAAAAATGGCTAAAGGAGTCTTGAAGGCCCGTTTCGTTAACATCGTTGACATCTAAGGGGGGCGTCGCAGCCGTGAATAAGATACATTCGCCAGAAGGAAGGATGCGTTGTGGTTGACCATACCCTAATCCTTGAGTATAGGGATTCTTTGTTGCTGTTAGTGGTTCTACAATGCCCTGTTCATGAAGGCCTATACCGCCTTGTCCTTTGTAGCCCATGCTTTTGACAATTTCAGAACCTTTGCCGTAGACTTCTGTGGGGATTGTGGGGACTTCTTGTTCAGGCTCATCATCTTTGTAAAGCCAAGATGAAATGTCTTCAAGAACATCCTGATCCAGGAGATGCTTCTTCTCGAAGGTGGGTGAGGGTTTGCACTTTATGATGACTGTATTGGTTGTCTCTATTGTTGGGAGGCCGAATGTCTTAGGATTGGGTAATGTGCCCACACAAAAAGTGCTGTGTAGGTCATATTCCCCACATCCCATGTCAGATAGCTTGATCTGGACCTCGGGTGGTGGGGTTGCTTGGGATGAAGTGGAAGCGATGCTTGTGGGGTCGATATATAATTTGGATGGTGTTGGTTTGGCTTCAGCGGTGGCTTTATTATATGGGCAGAATGTTTGGTTGTGGCCTTCTAGAAAACTGCAATATTGGAAGGGGCAAGGGTCGGCATAAACTGTGACTTCTGTGTCGTTGTGAGGGAATTTGATGCATTGATGGAAGGTGGATGGGATGACTTGCATGGCGTGGATCCATGGTCGGCCGAGAAGGATGTTATAGGGGAGGTCAAGATCCAGAACTTGACATTTTGTTTCAAGAATCTTCGGTCCCACTTGTATGGGAAGCTTGATAGTACCTTCAGAGAGCCATTTAGTATCATCATAGCCTTTGATCGTAATGCACTCACTGGTGTCAACAACCACATCTGAGTACCCCAAGTGTTTTAACAGTTTGAGAGTGCATATGTTGAGGCCGGAACCACCATCTATTAAGACTCTTTTAATGGTGTGCTTGTAGATGCGGACTTCGATGTGTAGGGCATCATTATGTACGTGATCGGAGGCAGGTAGGTCCTTTTCTGAGAAGGTGAGATGATGGGGTGAGGTGATGTGTCCTACCATGGCTTGGAATTCTGTTACATTCAAGTTGGCAGGGACTTGTGTTTGCAAGAGTGCTTTATCAAGGATGTCCTTATGAAGGGGAGATGTGCGAAGCAACTCGAGGATGGAGATTTATGCAGGTGTCCTGCCGAGGTGTTCTAGGAGGTTGTAGTGGTGGGTAGGTGAAGGACGTGAGGTTGGACGAGGAGGTAAGGGATTTGACATGGATACAGGTGTTTGATCATTGGGAGGGGCTGTGCAGATGGATACACGGCCATGACGAGTTGTAACAACACAATCTGGTGCTTGTGCCCGAATGGTAACTGTGTTGACATGATGTGATGATGCTTCTATACGTCCTACGATAGAGTCGTAGTGCGCGGGTGGTGGGGTGATATTGTATGCTTGGTTGGACGAGGAGGCTTTGTTATGATTAGGAAGGGGATACTTGTAAGCTCATAGGTTAGCGTTTGGTGATGGTTGGACACCATGGTCGAGGCTGACTAGGTTTTGTTCGATAAGGTCTTGGATACAATGTTTTAGTTGCATACAGTCAGTTGTTTTATGTCTTGCAATGCAGTGGTAGTCGCAGTAATCGTTCTCATTGTACCACGCAGCTTTTAATTCATTGTCTTGACGTGGTCGAATAGGTGGGAGTGTGACGACTCCTTGTTTGAGACATCTATCGAGAATGTCCTCAATGAGTTTTGCTAATGGTGTGAATGTTTGACGAGGTTTGCGTGGTTTGTTTGGCCCTCTGTGGTTATTTACATTTGTTGCATATGTATGTGCAGGTGTGTGGTTTTGGATATGTTGGATGGCCTTCACATCTGTGATGCCATCGTTTAGATTGTTCTTGTTCTTCCCCCAATAGCATGATTTATCGTTGGATTGCATGTTGGTATTGGGGGTGTTGGGATTGGATTTGTAGTTGTTGTTGTTGTGATTGTTGTTGGATTTGTTGTCGTATAGTTTGATGGAGCCCTTGGCAATGAGGGCTCGTTCGATAGTAGTGCCTTTGTCGATAACCTCTTCAAAGGTGGATGTGCAAAGAATTTGTAATTGAAACCCTAATTCCTGATTGAGATTGGCCACGAACAAGGTGATAAGTTGTTTCTTAGGAATGGGCCATGGGAGTTTGCTTGCCAAGCCTCTCCACCATTGTAAGAAGGAAGCGAAAGCTTCTCCGTTCTTTTGTTTGGTGTTGCAGAGGTCTGTCATATATACCTCATGTTCAAAGTTATAAGAGAAGTGGTTTACAAACTTCTTGGCAAGTTCAGGGAATGTTTGAATTCCCGGTGGAAGATGGGCAAACCATTCAACGGCTTGGCCGTCGAGGCTTCTTGGGAAGAGTCTCATAAGATATGTGTCGTTGTTAGAGACTTCTAGGCAAGCGATGTAGAACTCCCTAAGGTGGTCCCTAGGGTCTCCCTTTCCCTTGTATTTGTCAAATTTAGGTGTCTCAAAGTTCTTGGGGAAAGGGGGCATGTACAAGGTGCGATCGAAAGGGTAGGGGCAAATATCCTCAAAAGAATAATATTTGCGTTTGCCCCCAGTTTGTAGGTCCGCTACCTGTTGGATTAATCCTTGTACAATAGTGTTGATATCCTGTGGTTGTTGTATGTATGCCTGTTGGTTAGTGAGGTAGTGGAGGTGGGGTGGGATTTGATGTTGGTATTGGGGTGGGGTTTGATATTGAGGATTGATTTGGTTGAGATGTTGGTATTGGGGTGGGTTTTGATATTGTGTAGATGATGTTATGAGGTTATGTGGATATGTGCCAGTAGATGGGTTGATGTTGGTTTGGTATGTGTGGGATGGGTTGGATGTATTGTACTGTGAGAACAACTGTCATAGATAGGCAATGGTGTTGGGATTGGGTGGAGGCACACTTGTGGATGTATTTGTTTGCGTGATGTTGCCTGGTATGCCCATGGTCATTTGTGGTATGGAAGGGTTTACTATTGTTGTAGTAGTGGATGTGTTGATGGGTTGTGAATGGTGGGGTTAGGGATATTGGTAGTGATGGTGGAGGTCATGTTGGTGGTAGATACAACAGGGGTGGACATTTGAGAGATAGGGGGTTGGGTGTTGGATGTGGATGCGTGTTGATTTGATGGGTTAGGGGTGGTTGTCGAAGTGGATGGCTGTGCGGATGTCGTGATGGGGGTAGTTGAGCACCGATTTTGAGAAGATAATCTAGAAATCTATTTGGATCTGATCGTAGGACTTTGTCGAGCATGTCCATGTTATCGGTGTCTTGCGTGAAGCTTAAGACATCTAGGTCATCTTGGGAAGAAATGGGGACGTTTTGTGTTGGCGGTGGTGGGGGGGGTGATGCTTGTGTTTGTCATAAGTAACTGAAGGGATTTTCATTAGGACCATATGGGGGGATGAAGGAATATGTAGGTGGATTTGGATTAATGGGTCTGTTGTAGCTATCGGTGTTAGGCATACCAAATTGCCCCTATTCTGCCATTTCTTGATTCTTTTTGCTTTGTGATCTTGTGATGGGCATGTACGTATATGGGGTTGATGTCTAGATGTAGGATGAGATGGGGATGGAGACCTTAGAGAATTTGATTTGATTATTTTGGACCCAAAGATGGATGGGGTAATGGGGTGAGGTAGAAGAGGCAATGCGGTGGATGTATTGCTAGGGTTATTAATCGAAAGGTGATGTGGATGGTCAATATTGAATTTGCATAGATGGTGGACCAAAGATGACGTTTGTTTTGGAGGAGATGTGATTTGATGTTTGATTTGTTTGATGTGTGATATGGATGATGTTGGTAGTCAACAAAATTGAGCTTAGATAGGACCTAGATTTGTGGTTTTGCACAGAAGGGATGTCGTTCTTTGTTTGGGGTTGACAAATGACTTTACACAAAGAGGGCTAATCATTTCACTTGGAAGGTAGACTATTGAATTTCCAAGGAAGACATGATGTGTGTAGAAGAAGATCTAGGTCGATATTTTTAGCTCAAGAGGATGACAAATTTTTGATGATGTGATTTGGGAGATTTGGGGATTTGTGGGATGATCTGCATATGACAAGGATTTTGGGTTTGGTCCAACAGGTATGTAAAGATCACTGAAGACAAGTGGATAGGAAGTGAAATGGGTTTGATATGGCGAAGAGGGTCCAAAATGGTGGTGATCAATCCTCTAAGGTCAAAAGAGAAGGTGGGGTTTTTGGAAAAAAATTAGAAGAAAATGGTGGATTGGTGTTAGATTGAGGACAAATTTGGATTTGCTTTGATGGGATTTTGATCAAATTGTTTGCAATGTCATTTGGCAGGTTGTTTGTGTACAACAAAAGCACATTAATCACACAAATAAGCACATGAATGCACAACAACCAAGATTGTTTTGTGAAATGACGTATGATTTTGTTTGAACAAGCACTTTTTTACAACCTAAGGTGAGAAGGTGACAGTATTTGTTGAATCCCCTAGCTGCACCTATTCAAAGCGGGTAGCTCTAGAATCTTGGTAGCACTGGCTCCTCCTTACAATTGCACACACTTCTCACACATACCAAGATTCGGGTTTCTTATAAGGCTTGTCCCTCACCAAACCTATAGATTGTCCCTGCTACCTCAGCTAAGAACCACATGAATCGGGGCTGCTTCAAGGGTTTTGCCCTCTGCGTCAACAAATAGAAGGATTTTGGCTTTGTAAAACAAAGGTTTGTAGTAAGGGCATCCGTTCAGGTGGTTATACGTGCGGCAGCGCTACTCTCCGTATGGAGTCTCCTAGCCTCCAAGGGTTATGCCTTGGAGGGTTTTGGGGGAGGTTGGCTGTCGGTATAACATAGCAACACCTGTTGCTTGAGACTTTCGTCCCAAATGCCTTATTTTATATAGCGGCTTGGAAGAGCTTGGCTTTAGCTTGATGCCGCTTGGGTCATTCCCACCTTTCAAAGCGGGGTGGCAGGCCCTCTAAGGATTACAAAAGCAACACAATCATAAAAATACTTTTGATCCCCAAGTTCACACAAAGGTGCGAGGGGAGAGCATACGTATTCTAAATGATTGTATCACACTAAGCATGATTCATTTTAGATCTTTCAGATTTAAATGGGGTGTGGTTTTTTGCAAGTTTTGTGATGAGCTTTTGATTCCCAAGGTCACCAAAATGGTGCGAGGGAAGAGCATATGCTTTGTCACGCTACAAACAAAAAGAGCACAAGACACTTCAAACAATTGAGATGATTTTCTTGGTTATATGCGTGAGAGATGCAAGTTGTTGTTCTTTTTAACCAAGATGCTGTATGCAAATTTGTGGTTGATTTTAAAGCCCAAAATCGAAGTGTTTGATTTGTTTGTTGGCACACCAAAGGGTAGATTTTAGAGCACCAAAACGTAAAATGTTTGACACAAACACACACACAAAGATATTTGCTTAATTTGTCTTGTTCGATTTTATAACACCAAATTGAAGTGTTGTCTAACTAGGATGCCAAAAGAAAAGGTTCATTTTAAGTCCCACATGAAATGATGTTGTGCAAGAAAAACTAAAAGAACCCTGCAAACATTTTGTTAGTATCTTGCAAAATGATGATGAAAGAAAGTATGTGAAAGCGCCACTACAGGCAAAACAACCCGACTTACAGAAAAATGGCGTTAATTAAACTTACGACGCTAACTCTAAGACTGTAAAGGTGACAAGTTAAAATATAACAAGTAGGCGGTCCAGTCCCAAATGATCACCTGCAAGTGACAAAATCGAGAACCAGAGCAAATAGACTTCTAAGAGGATTGTAATGTGAAAAGTGATAATCTGTGAAAATTTGATGAAAAAGAACTGATACAGGAAATCAGATTGCATGAACAGATTCTACACGAAATTCTATGCGATTTCAAAAAAAAATTTGTGAAAATTTGATCAAAAACGTAAAAGATATGACGATTTGAAGTTTGCAAGCTTGTTTGACTTCAAATGATAAAAAAGGTAGGAAAAAGGTACCGTCACCTGATGAAAACCTCACAACTGCGTAGTTAGCCTTGTCAGCTTTTCGGTGATTGTTCATTTGCGAAAATCTACCTCCGTATGACCAAGTTATGAAAGTTTGAAAAAAATAGCCTCCTTCGGTGTGTAGGAAGCACCAGAGAGAAGCTCTTGACTGTTTGAAAAGATGTTAACTGCTTGTTAGATGCTGGTCGCATGCCTGTTTTCCTCCTCCCGGTGGTTAGGGTTTGAAATTGGTAGTTTATGTTTGAAAAAGGCCCCTGGTCGCTGATATGACCAGGGGCTTATCACTTTGAAAAAAAAGATAATGTAAGGGGTTTTTTAAGAACCCCTATCCCCAATTGCTAAGGGGACCACCGATTGAGATTAGGGTTTATTTATTTATTTATTGTTTTTGTTGTTTTGGGCGGGAGATTTTGGGAGGGAAAAGGCTCGCAGGGAGGGTTCAGGGGAGGGAGGTCCGCAGGGGAGTGGAGAAACGGAGGTCGGGGAGCAGCAGGGGGTGTGCAAAGGTGGAGGACGGGAGGCCGGGAGGTGTTGGTGGTCCAGAGGAAGGGGAAGTGACTACGAGGAGCAGGCAGCGCAAGAGGTGGTGGCCACGGCGGGGGACGGGGGTGTTCAGGTGGTGACAGGTGGTAGGGGAGGTCGGAAGTGGGAGTGTAGGCGGAGGAGGGTGGAAGGGGTGTCGGCGGAGCGCGGGGGTGTTGGTGGTTGGTGCCGGCGGCGCAGGAGATCAGAGGGATAAGGTGGTGTGGACTGGTGGCCGCGGGATTGACAGGAAGTTGGGTGGAGCGGCGGATGTGGGAGGCCATAGGGTGTCGACCGAGTGGTGGGGGGTTTCGACGGGTGGGAGGGGAGTGTCGACCTGGTGGTGGCAGCAGCGACGGCGGTGGTTGAAGCGGTTGTCGGGTTTTCTAACACCTGCAACAAACCTTTAACCCTGCACAAGAAACACAGAAAACCCGCAAACAAACGAAAACTCCCTACAACACAGCCAATGAACGATCAGTGCACAGGGGGGCCGCGAGATCCGTATAGTACGGCCTAGGGCCCCTAAAAAAATTTCAAAAAAGATATCGAAGTTTATAGTCAAAATTCATGGAATTGACGTCCTGAGCGCGAAAATGTGGTCAGTTTTCATGTAGGATGCAACCTGCAACAGTTTCTCGCCAAAACTTGCAAAAAAATTGTTAGAAAGACGAAGATTTTGACAAATTTTTTTTCACAAAATGACGATGAGACTCGAGACTCGGGCGTGCCAATGTGATAAGTGAGATTAAAATGAAGATAATGACTAATCTAATGCAAACAACACGATTATACCTCCATTATGACCTCACGAATCCATGTGGGAAGGAGTGCACCTACGTAGCTCCTCAAGATTTCTCCCGTGATTAGAGTGCAAAATGACTAATGTGGATTGCTCAATGCCTACAACACAATGTAAATGGGATGACAAGTGGCTTGAGGCCTGATTTGGATGGAGGTTGGGAAGGTTGGAGTGATTTTGACAAAGGTTTGGTAGGATGAGGAGATAGGAGAGTGGTTTTTAACAGAGGTTTGATGCATGAAATGGTCTTATGAAATGGCTTAAAGAGGGGTCCATTTATAGGATTTTGGAGATGAGGATGGAGGGTCAAGATTCATCTGACCAGATCAAGGGCTAGGAATAAAAGTGAATCTTTTATTCCTAGGGTTTGAATTAAAAATTCCCATTTTGGGAAGAGTGGAGATGAGTGGGGGACAACTGAATTTAATATTCAGTGATTGGAGATGAGTGGGAGACATCTGAATATTATATTCAGGTGATTGGGAGTGAGTGGGAGACATCTGAATATTATATTCAGGTGAGTGGATGAGTGGGGGACAAGGTTAATTAAGTGTTTTCTTAATTAACTTAAGCATGATTAATCAGATAATCAGGATTAATAGAGATTTAGGGAAATGGATAAATCAATTAAATGAATATTAAGAATGTTCATTCAATTGATAGGGATCAGGGTTGTAAAGTTAAATGACTCAATTAGGGTGAATTAATTGATCATAAGGGACATGCAGATTGGGGGAGTAGATTAGTGCGAGGTAGAGAAAATCGGTCTGCAGAGCAGTCCAATTTTAGGTGTCTACACAATTTACTAAGAAAGTAATTGAACATGTTAAACATGAATTTTTTTTTTTGCATAAACATAGAAATAAAAGCATATCTTTTCTGAATATTTTTCAACCTTGAAATACAATATATTCAAAGATAAATCATAGTGAAAACATTTCACTTTACATTTACAAATAAGTTGCATGTGGCAATATGAATAAGTTTACATCAATTTTAAAAATCATAAGTCAATCATGAAGTACACTGCATCTGGAATCTTGGTGTCTATCTCACAAGTCTCAATGAGTCTTCTGCTATAGAGGGAGAGCATCATCCAAGTTCTTTACCTCCAACCACAGACTAATGGTCTTCCACACACCTTCCTTCCTAGAAGTGGCCATACCATTCACAAAGAGTACAGAAAATAGGAACCAACAGTTTGCCATCTGAGTTCTAGTGTTGTGTCCTACGTAACTCAATCGACCATACAACTTTAGACAATCTTTTAGCTAGGTATGATCATTCTGATAGGTCACACAATCTAGGTACGGTGAACTGACTAATGCATGTAGAGACAAATGCATCACTTTGGCTAAAGTTTTTATATATAAATAGACATTTGCAATAAACGTAGTCATGTGTTCACACACCTCTGACTCGACTTGGAAACTACCTCATCCTACAGTTTGACTTACTTGGCTAGTAACTCTAGACATAAATTGTCTTGACTAAATTCAAATCCTAGTCAATCTGACTTGGAATTAATCCTTAATCTAGGATAAACATAATATAAGGGTTGAGGTGACATTGACCTTTCAGAAAGTCCCTCTTTGCATACTTGCAAATACTAGGGTTTATGACTTCCTATCATTCTACTTAGTGACCCAAAAATTGAGCACTCTTATGAAATATATCAAGTTTCTAACTTTGTCGAGAAATAATTATTTAACATAAGTGCTATCATAAATTCTTGCTAATTCATACATGTCTTGATCTATGGTTTCTCGACCATTCACTCTCGACCACAATATACAATAGACTAAATCAATGTCATAACCGACTTAAGAATTTTTAAGTTTTCTAAACCCTTCTGGGTAGATTCTAGGGTTTTAACTTTTCTAACCCAATACGTTGTAATGTCAAATACACTTATTTTCCAAAGATAATAAGTTATAATATTATAACATGACTAATAACCAATAGTCTACTCTTAACCACTTGGGCATTGTTTGAATTCACATTTCACGTAACATGAAAAGACATCGCACATGAGGTTTACCCTCTTCATATAAAATTCAATCATTTTTACAACTAAACTCTTGACTTATATTCAATCTTTCACCTAGATAAGTTTGAGTCTGCAATAATATTATTATCGACCTCTTGGTCTTCTCAAGTCCACCGACTCTCTAAAAGGGATAGGTTTTGATCTCACATATAACTTCTTTTGAAAATAAGGATAATACTTATCATCATTATAAATGCTTAAGTGGAATAATATCACTAACCTTACGTGTTAACAATGATGTCATTATCATTTATATATCTCTAAATAAGTGAGTAACTTATCACATAATCTTATGGTTGAAAACAATAAAACTATACACATAAAACATTATGAGATATAAATCTATCTTTGTCTAACTTACTCACCTTGACTCCTACATTTAAAATAGATCTCTCCAATGGTTCGGTCTTTGAATTACATGAATATGAATATATAGTTGTCAGTTGAATTGGTTTGATAATGGTTATACCATCACTCCCCGGCCTTACCATGACTTTCTTGCAGAGATATGATCTCATGCATTGGCTTGGCCCATATCAAGATTAGATATTATTGACTGTGTAAGAATATATACTGTCGACCTAACTTGATTTTCTTAAACTACGCTTGATGTTTACACACCAGCTACATGGCTTTTCGACCTTCTATAGTTTAAAGCTTCATTGTATACTATGGATAGTATGCCGATCTCACTTGGCCTTTCGGCTTGAATAAGTTTACTATACTACAGATAATATACTTAGATCACTTTGGCCTTCAGCTTGTATAGGTTTACTATGCTATAGATAATATACAGTGATCTCGACCTACTAAAGATATAGAAAGAAAATAAAGGAACACAGTCTCGGACACAATACAACTTTCACTACATACAAATAGGATTCAGAACTAGCTGGTCTTTCCAAATACACAGAAAGTAAAGGCTATTCAGCCTTATGATCACACAACCATAAACTAAGCTTATCGGCCTTATGCACACATAGTATTATTCTAAGCTTATTGGCCTTATACACACAATAATATTCTAATCTTATCGGCCTTATACATGCATAACTATATAACCGAATACATTCACAAGATTCTCAAACTATTATAAATCTTTCTAGAAAAATAATGAACTTGTTTGAGATTGAAGGAGTAAGCAAGGTTTATGATCCTTCAGCAGTCCCCTTCCTTCTATCTACGATGAGCTACAATCCTTTTTATCCATCAATGTTTCTGATAGAAAAGCTTAATGCAATAATCTTTGTGTCTAATACCGTCCCTTGTGAGAATCTCCAGTCATGATTAAAAGAGACTTCCCTCCATATCCGCACCCTTTACTCCTATAACAATGCCTATTAAAATTCCACGAAGGCATGCAGAGTGGATGGAGATGATGGTCATAAAGACCACTCCAAAAATTGGTTAAAAAGATCCTCCATACTCTCCAAAATAGTTATGGAGTAAAGGAGTTGAGCAAGATCATAAAGAGGTTTGCATTAAATTGAAATCTTTACCACGTATCCTTTAAACTCAACATCTACATAGTATGAGTTGAAACTCTAGACCATATTAAATAGATAAATATATAATAATAATAATATAACATAATAACATAATAACATTTGAATATACAATGTATAATCACGTTGTTCTACTATTTGACAAGATACGAGAATGGGGTCGAGGTATTCTCCCTCTCTATATCTTGCATAAACACCAATATAGACTAAAAATACAAGATAGAATCCCAATCGAGATTTTTTTTTTGATAACGAAATAACTTATCCACTATCAACCATTTCTTGTTGATAGTGACGTACTAACCTGACTTAGTTTTTGACAAAACCTATGCTTAATGGATCTTGTCGACAAATCGACAATTGTCAAGTTGAAACCAACTTAGACTAATTGGTCAAACACAACTTACCAAACTTGACGAGGGTTCACTAAATTGTGAAAGCACGAGACTTAGATGGAAACAACATGTTCTTATCCATATGTTTATTCTCTTCTCTCTGATGATGCTCTCCCTCTCTTTTCTTGGAGGGTGGAAAACTTGTTTCCTGATTACAACTTGCATTCACCAAACTGGGATTAGTGTATCATTAGTCAATCCATAAACATTATGAATAAATAATCATGACATCATATAATCACATGTCTAAATTCTAAACATATAAACATAAACTCATGATATCATTGATTTTTCTTGACATTTTCAATTAACATCAAATCATTAAATCATGCATAATCAACTACTAATTACGTTCAAGTAAAAAGTAAAACATAGTAAAAAATTGGGGTGTGACATAAAAAATGCTTAAGAAAAGAATACAACAATACATTCCCATTATAAATTAATAGATCATTATACCTAAGCAAGCTTAGGCACATGTGCTAAAACTAATTCTATACAAAATTATTCTAGTGCACATAAATGGAAGCCAAACACGTTCTTATTTGTACTACCTTGGGGGAAATATATATTCCTCTTTTGAGTTCATTTGTTACAATTGCATACCATATTGACATGTAATGCTCACATGCATTTGTGCCCTTCTCTTCATTTTGTTTGGCATATCGGTGTTACGATACTCTTGTTGTGATATTTTTTACTATAGATTGGTGATTGCTAGTCGGATTCTCAATGTGTATATTTGGATCTATGAGATTGTTATATATATGTGTATGTATATGTGTGTTTATATTATTGGAGGTTCAACTTCACTATTTTCATTTAAATAGTATGTTGGGAGGGTAGATATGATTTCCTTTAGTATGATTATTTTAAATGATTAATTACATCCTGATCATATTTTTAGAATACATGATTTAATTGAAATGTGCATATTATATGGTTAATATTCATTTGTGTAAATTTATCATTGCTTCGACTATTGTTACATTTTGGGTAGATGCATGAAATGTTTGAATTGAGTGTGCAAGAAAAGTACAGGTGTTTGACCAATGAGTGAATTGGAGAATGATGACATGGGACACTCAACCATCTCACCTTTATTCTTGTGTTGTCAAAGCCCATGAAAATCTCATATGAATCGATTGCGATTCTGGATTCCCTTGTGATAGACTATTAAATGTCTTCTTGGGTGTGTTAAATTATCACTTGTGCGATGATGCATGTGCTTAGTATGTGCGAAATGATTTATTATGCCTTGGGAGTTGTGCAAAATGTACTCTTTTCTTGGCACACGATCCTTCTAAGTGATCAGCCATGAATGGTAGGTAAGTTAACCCAAATTAGAAACTCAACTCTATTTTCAAAAGCTTCTATTGACTTACATTTTTTTTCTTGTATACTATTATAATGGTTTGTTTCAGTGTTCTTCTGCATATTCAAGTGCAAGCTAACAAAGTTGTCTTAGAAGTTACCCATTTCCAAACTCTGAAGAGTAGTGGGTTACTGTACCTTTTACTATTGCATGCTTGCCACTTTCCCCTTCTAGCAGGGGCCCTTCCCCTCCCCAAGGGTGTAGACATGACCACAACCATAATGATCATACCAAACACAATTGACATAACTCACATGGCTCTCTCCAGCGTTGAGGATGTGGATGGTCCCAACATACATGTGTTCCCTTTATCACTTAAAGTTGGCTTGATAATTGCGATGTCCCTCTCGAGTTTGGTGATCTCTCTTGAGAAAAATGTTCCACAACCTGAAGAAGAAAATGAAGAAGGCACCATTATGAGATGGGAGCCAATTCCTAATGCCTAGGACCTCTGAGATGGCTGGACCCCTATGATTGTGACCTACCACCTCCTCCCACCAATTCTATAGATCTCACAACTTAACAGTTTGACCATGTTTATATCTTTTTGTCCTTGTTTAAAACTTCACCTTACTTAAACATTTGGGGATGTAATCCCATTCCACCACTTTTTTTGAATTAGTATAACTATTATCTTTTTTAAAGTAATATAATTGATAGTTACGCATAAATTTTTTTTTAAATCCATATATTTTAGTTTCTTTCAAGAATATTTCACTGTTCAAGAGCAGTATCTTTAAAAGAGTAACATATCTCATTTTCTAAGAGAGCAATATAATTTAAATTTCTTTCGAATTAACATGGCAACATATTTCTATTTTTCTCAAATAGGCGAGACACACTCATCTCAATCTAATGAAGAAAATATCAGATTTTTTTTTTTTTTTGAAGACATACTGGTTATCGAGTCAACTTTTGGAGTGCCCTCTGCAAATTTAATATGACACATTAAGGGAAAATTTCATTCCAACCTCAAGAAACCACCTGGCCACTCTAAGGAAGTATGACAAATCACAAATCATATCACAAATCAAGGACTAATCGGCTTACATTCCTAAATTAAACACACACCAATCAGCATATATCCAGTCATTTACATGAGCAAAACACTTTTAGTCTACATTCTATATTGAGATGTTCGTCACTAATCCAAATACAGAGAGCTAATCCCTCTTTGTGGATTTGTTAATGAGGGATTTGTGAATATGAGGGATGACACCTCCACCAGCAATGGTACCCTTGATCAAAGTGTCAAGCTCTTCATCTCCCCTGATAGCAAGCTGCAGATGCCTTGGAGTGATACGTTTCACCTTCAGATCTTTACTGGCATTTCCTGCCAGTTCCAGAACTTCTGCAGTCAGATACTCCAATATGGCTGCTGAATACACTGCTGCTGTTGCCCCCACCCTTCCATTTGCAGATACTCTAGACTTCAACATCCGGTGGATACGCCCGACTGGAAACTGCATTACAAACATAAAATTCAATCAAAATATACACATGGCAATCCTATTGATGCCCATACAACTCTACATGTCTTACAACTTTAAGGCCTTCAGCCAAAGCATTTCTTTGATATGATGCATTATACACCACTTGAAGTAGGATTTCCATTTGCAATTTTATTGAATTCATTCTTGCCCACTAATCCTCCCACAAAATTAGTACATGTGCAGCATGGATGAGAACAAGACTCTGCATTGGAAGAGGAGATATTGGGATAATTGAAGTCAAGATGATTTCCATTTATTGTAATGCATCCTAGGGTGTTTGTACACAATCAAGTCTCCATGACTTCAAAAAGCCATTTACAGATAAAGATACACATTACTGCCTTGATAGAACAAGGTTCCAGTGAGAGGGGAAATAAGGGTATGCAGGCTAAAGAAACTTTTACTGAAAAAGGAGGCAGGGTATGATCCAACGCCTAAATTTGATGGCCATATGGCCGTATTTAGGCATTTTTGCCGTAAAATACAATTAAAATTTTAAAAAGATTGTATCATATGAAAGGAGAGATTTTGGATAGACTATCAAAATTTATATAGAATTGTGATTATATATATATGGGGCTTATATATAATTTTCCTTATACTAAGGTATGTCATAATATTTTAAGGCACCTTTGAATGGATAACTGTCATAAAATTTTTACTTGACAAACAGGGTAGACTGTCAAATTTAGGCCCTGCGCGTATCCATCACTAATTGAGACAACAGTGCATACTCTATAAAAACTTTCCATGAGCTGCACTTTCCTCTTTCGCGATTTCTTAAGATCATTTTTCCAATTATACTCAGCTTTTGTCACCGAATAAAATTCCTTGTAAATATGAATGGAAAACATTATTTTCAGAGTTTTGTTGTCTGTCGAAGAAGAAAACGCAGGACCCTATAGGAACTTTTGACAGGTGGCAATCTAGTTGGCTAATTTTTTTTTGTCTTTAGGAACTCAGCAACTTACAAAAAAAAACATAAAACATCTACTGTTTTTTGGCCTCGGCATAGGAATAACAGTATTCCAATTTGAAATACTTTTGGATGTTTCCAACTGGCTAATGTTCAGTATAAGAACTCCTAAAACACTGTAAGTTGTCTACAAATATTAACTTTTAGAATAGTCTTGGCTTCTAAGAACAAGGCAGTTTGGCTGTTCCTTGTAGTACAGTCCGCAGTCAAGGGGAATGACACTTACTAAGTTACAATCATCTTATTGCTTCCACTTTCCTATGCCTGCTTGACAGCTATTAATGAACTTAACTCTGTAAACAAATAATATAGTAAGAAATAGACAATATGGAGATAGATAATTCCAAACCATCCATGAATCTAAGGGCTCAGTCTCCTCTACCAGGTACCAATCACCATCAAAACCAAGACTATTCATCAGCTCAACAAATATTGCTAAGCTAAGCCAGAGTCTTTTACAAAGAAGGTTTCAATCTTCAATATGTTAATGAATGGTCTTAGTTGTGGTGACTTCACCAGAATTATTATGCTTGTTTTTTATTATGGTAAACAGGGATTTTGAAAGGGCCTATACCCTTGTACAAAGAAGCCAGACAAGACAACATAGAGCAACAAAAAGAAGCAAGCAGCAGTATGGATGCGTTACAACATCAACCAACCTAAAAGAATTAATCTGCTTGTTGCTGAAATGGAACAAATGGGAATTGCTCCAAACATTTTAACCTGATGGTATATGTAAGTCAGGTCCAGTTGTGGAAGCACAGGTGGTATTGAACAAAATCAGTCATGCTCATTGTTCAGCTCATCTTATTACATACTAATTAATGGTTTTTACAAGTCAAGTGGAGAAGATGAAGCCACCAGACCAATCCTTTTCTCACTAAAAGCTTATGGACTGATATCAAGCAATGTGCTGGGCGATCATACACAGTTAAATAAACCCAGAATTACATAAATATGCACCAAGATTTTATTACAGACAATAGAGATTTTTGCAAATCATCAACAAAGAGTTTGCATGCTTTCCTAAAACGAGATTTCTTCCAAAACAGTCATAAACAGAATTATATCTTTTATCCTCATCTTTTTCACTAAAATAGAATGTACCTTACAATAATAAAAGTCTGCTGTTTTTATCTTCCCAACAAAAAGGTAATTCTTAAACTAAAATTAAAATAATTTGGTCTTAACTTTAATCTAAGAATCATGTTCTTTCTTCAATTCTAAACAGCAGAGGCAAGCCATTAAATTCGTAATAGTTCAATCAATCTTCTGACAAGATGGATACTCTGCCACATTACATCAAGTATCTGGCAGCAATGCCTACCCAGCTAAAAACTGTATATTCTATTTTTCAACTT
Organism: Cunninghamia lanceolata; assembly: GCA_027924645.1. NCBI lineage: Eukaryota > Viridiplantae > Streptophyta > Pinopsida > Cupressales > Cupressaceae > Cunninghamia > Cunninghamia lanceolata. The sequence continues at coordinate 21,700,900 of BSBN01001965.1, forward strand.
AAAACAAAAGACTTGTTTGTCTCCGTAGCTACAAATCAATATCACCTCAAAATCAATTACTAGCAAAAGAAACACAGCATCATCTCCACTCCTGTTTTAAAAATTTAAGAATGTTTCTGCAGAAAAAAACAGGGCAGAAAGTGCAAGAGTAATTTCTAAAAAAGCATCATGGCATAAAGAATAAACTGTAGAAATCTGTAAAATCTACAAGGGAAGAAATATATTGAGGCAAAATAGATGTTATATCTTTAAAAAATTGTCCATAGCTCTCCCCTTCCGCCCTTCTATCTCTCAAACCAGATAAAGCCTTCAACTACAACTACCAACGCCATGCAATTGTACAAGGCCACAAAAAATAGGCTATTCTTAAACATCATCCACTTCAACAGTCAAATGGTAATTTCGGCCAATAAAAATAGGACAAAAATTTACCACTGTTTCTATGGATGATGTGTAAAATTGCTATGAATTGTTTGACTATAGATTGTTTGACCATTAAAATGGATGATGTTTAAGTAGAGTGAAAAAAAAAATGTTTCCATATCAACATTCAATCTAGCAGGGGTCTGACTCTACAAATTTTTTTAAAAAAGGGAACAGAAGAAAACTCTATGTAGTCCCAATGGTAAAAAGCAGTCACTGTCACCAGGGTGGCAGGAAATAAAACCACATGGGAGACGTGCTAAAATAAGTTGTGGGCCTAAGAGAAGGATTAACTATAAACTTGTAAAGGAGGCATTGTACAAGCTAAAATCAAATGATGTGTTCTGAGATTCTATCTACAGCACTTGTCCAGGAATACATCCAGAAAACGAAGGCTAAATGTATAAAACAGAAGCGTGGAAGATCTCCTGTATGCAGAGTATTTGTGTTTAGATCACTTCCACCACACACTATTTCCAAACAAGACGTGCATAATCCTGACATACCTTGGACAAGCAAAAGACTTTTCTTGTTTATAAGAAAGGTAGCACCCTTTCTTACACACGAGGAGGCAGCACCCTTTCATGGGTATGAAAGAAAGAAGGGAACAAGTGGGTAAACAGAGTGCTTCACCGTGGCCTGCTGATACACTTTCACTTCAAAACAAGAGCAAACTCATTGTGGAGAGCCTATAAAGATAATCCATAAGCCAATAAAGGCTTACATATAACATACAATGTTCTACAAATACTAAACAACTTCTTCCTTCAAGAATCAATAAAAACCCATCCATGCATACACTTACAGACTAAATATATGTGCAAACTAATAATGATAAGCAGTGAAAAACAAGTAGAAACCTGGAGGCCTGCACGAGAAGAGCGACTGATTGGCTTCTTCTTATCAGCCTTGTCATTACTGTTAGACTTAATGTTAGGAGCAGAAGAGGAGTACTTCCCTGTAAGAAGACCTTTGGCACCTTTGCCTGCAACCATTTTCTCTGTGGGATAGATTCACTTTCAACCAACTTTCAACAATAGAATTAGGACTGTTTGTCCAAGATCTAGAAGCTTCTCCAGGTGGCGTCTTTCAGATCCTGCCTCACACCAACCACCCAGTGGGTAGGCTTGTAACAAATTGGCCTGATGGGTATAAAATTTTAATAAATAAAACCATGATAAACAATTTAATCCAGGGGAAAAAACCTATAGATTGTGTGTGCAATGGAGAAACATAACAGAAACAGGACAAAAAGATGATCGAGATAAGGTGAGGAGGGAAAAGAAAGTACCTGCAACTGAAACTGAAACTGAAAGGCAATGGTGTGATAGATGGATTTGGAGGTGGCGGAAATGGAAGGATTCGCTGCTCCTGCCTTTGACTTCTCACACAATCAACTGAACAACCCGGAGAAATATGCCTCTTGTTAGAATTTGTGTGGGAGAGACATGCATTATGTTTGTAGACTGTTTTTTATATATGTACTTAGAATTTGTGGGGAAAAGGAGAGAGATGGTGGGAAAAAGACGGTGTGAAACTTTCACCTCCACATCTTTTCTAACAAAGTTTAGTTTTTTTTTTTTTTTTTTGTGGGTACTCTCGAGGTATTTTGGCCACCCAACCTGGCCATTCCCACGGAGCTTTGCCTCGGGCTTACTTTTCTAACAAAGTTTTTATTTTGGCTTTTATTTAATTTTTTCTTTCTTTTGGTCAGTATTACCAGAGTAAATTTTGAATTTAAATTAAATTCTTTCTTTTGGTCAGTATTACCCGAGTAAATTTCGAATTTAAATTAAAGTGAGACCTTTTCTTGTGTTTTTTTTTTCAATTTTCATTATTATTGGTCAGGTTTTATTTAAAAAAGTATTTTTATTTTTGGATAAGATGTTTTTTTATAATTATCTTGCCAAGTTTGGGTGAGTGGTGGGGAGTGATGACTTTTATATTCCAATCAGTCTTATTCTTACATATATGATATTTTATAGTAGTTATAGAGATATATTGAGGTACATCTATATATCTTTAATAAATATAATTATAAAAACATGATTTACATTTACCATCTCAATTATTCTTAAAGTTTTTTATGAGTACAAAATAGAATGGAATAGTAAAAAAGATATTTTAAAGACTAAGAGTGAATCAAAATTGTGAAAGTGATCATAATTTTACTTATTAATTTAGACAAAATGATCATAATTTTCATTTTCTATTCTATATCTATCATAAAGAAAAACTTGACAAGATCACTTAAGCATTCTAAAGAATGTTTAGCAGTCATAACATCTATAAACTTAACTTGCCCTTATCCCAATTAATCCTAAGGCTTTTCATGAGTATAAAACTTTAAAAGGTGAGCCTTAATTCAAATCCTTTATTTATAAAAACATACACTCCACTAATCTTACATATGTTATTATGTATGTGATTCGCATATTTACATTCAATTGGTCTTCAATGATGAATACGATTTACAAATGTCAGACTTGATTAGTGCCATAAATATGGGGAAAAAATTATAATTCTAGAATACAATTAACAAATTTAGACTTTAAGATACCTAATTCTAGCATCTAAAGTTAATGTTGTTATTATCTATTAGTTGTTGATAGAGTAGTAATTCTTAGATATGTATCTTAGCTTTTATCATGAGATAACTTATCTTTTAGTTGATAATTATATTAAATTTGATTATATGTTGTTGATTTGAATGTTTCTCCTTGATGTCGATACTACTAATAGCCAATTGTGGTTATATAGCTATAGAAGGGCAAGAGATAACCTCCTTGGTATTATGTAAGAAGCATGGACTAGGATGGAGCAAATTCTTTGAAATAATTATGATTGCCATAAGTCTTGGGTGTGGGTATCTAAGCATTTGTATGTGGTATTGTGATGTTATTGTCTCTTCTTCTTTGGTCTTTAAGTGGTCTATGCTATGTGTTCAGTCTTGGTCATCTTGTAGATCTTAGTTTGTATCTTTAATCCTAAACCTAGACCTAACTATTCTACCTATGTCTTTATCCTTTTATTTATTGTTTGTTAACCCATTTGAATGGGGAGCTTGGACTTAAGTGATTATTCTTTAACTTTTAAGATAGTCAATTTTTGGCTGAGTAAGAAAATCTTATGGCAATTACCATTTTGATCTAAAGGAAACATTACCCTCTCTCTAATAATTGATGAAATTTAATAGCCACTTTCTCAAGATGTAACCTAACCATGCTTTGACTAGAATTACTTTGGATTTTGAGTGGGGTTAAGTATTGGTAATAGATTAATTTTCTTGTTTTTTGGGGTTTTCATGCCATGTAGAGGATGGTGAGGTCAACGGTCGTGGTGAATATGTTGATTTGGCAACTCATCATTTCCTCTCTTTCGTTATGCATCATGGTGGGAATTCAAAGGTTTAAAAGTAGAAGAAAATGGTAGTTTGAGGAATATTGTGGGATTGAATAAGGAAGTTTGTAAAGAAATAGTTTCATGGTCTATTCTCTACAAACCACCATTGAAGAAAATCTTGATGTTTGCAATAGATATTGGTGTGATCATTATAGGTGTGATTCACTCCTCATCATCATTAATTACTGTCTACTTGGAGCTTGTGTAGTCTTGAATCTTAATGTGCTCTATATTGAGTTAAATCTTAAAAGTATGATTTGGTTAGTGGTGCTTCTTGTTGTATGCTTGAAATATATTTTTTACTCCTTGAGAAAGCCAACTAAGAATCACCTTGCCTCCTAGTCACCTATTGAGTTGGTATTTTTATGAGTAAAGATTGTTATGTATGACTATGGGTTGTGTTGAAGGTTGTCTTCTTGAATTGATATTTAAGTCTTTATATAGCCCGTGTAACTATAAAGATGAGCTAGGAATTGTTATGGAAATTCAAATCTCTTTATTATGGATTCATGTTTATAGTTTGCTAGAATTATTTTTTTGGGGTGTATTTATGTATAAGGCCTATCATTTTCCCTTGAATCCTAAACTATGAAATAGTGAACTGGAACATGGGAGATTCAAAGTTTTTGTGTTTTTACTCTCTTGTGCTCACTTCTAGATGCCTATTCCTTCCTGGCCACTAGGGTAAATTTTGTGAATTGGTTCATGGTGGTAAAGTTCTAGGAATGTATTTCATATGAATGGGATATTGGTAAGTTATATCTTGATTCATGTATTCATCTTGGATTACATTGGTTGTGCATATTTGGTTGTTACACTCCATGAGACTTGGAAGTTGATGAATATTTGTGTTGCATTAGAATTGTTCCTTAGGTCTTGGTATTTGTTGTTCATTGAAGTAAAGCATTGTGCTTCTACTTGTAATTCTTTTGATCCATAACTAGGGTTCTAGTAAAGAATGGATTAAGACCCACTTAGGATCATGAATCCCATTCTTTATTGGTACTTGAGAATGGATGTTTTATTATATACTTGTTGAGGAATTTGCAATGTTTTCTCCTTGCAATGAGTTAATTAAGGATTTTTTGTAGTTAGATTGATTTCTAAGTGGGTTTGTGATACCCTAGTTGCTAGGGTTAGACTCCAATATTCTCTTCAAATTGTCACCTTTGGGTCATTGCATGGTGACCAAATGGTGGGAATCTAATCTAGATTGGAATATAACTCAATGGATAGGATATCCATTTGTTGGCTTGCATGATGATTTTGAGTCTATGATTGTATTGTGATTATCACAAGTTCTTTAATGAAATCTACTTCACCTTGGCCTTGGGTGGTGGTCTATGGTTGGGTTCATCTTACACAATACTAGGACCTAGACATATACCTTAGTTTATTGGAGTTATTGTGTTAGGGGTTCTAGTTTGGGTACCATTATTATATATCCTCTATTACAAACCTTTCAATATTCGGTGATGATTGGGAAAAGGGATTGAGCAATATTTATTACATTGTATAGCAACTAGTCAATTGCATAGATTCTCCATACTATACATAATGTACATGTGGATTCTAGAACTTAAGTTTTAAGGTAAATAGTAATCATGGCGATCATGCTCATTATATTAAATAAGTTAAAAAATACATATGAAGTTGTCCATGTTGGACATTAGTAGAGGTGCATACCATACATACATCAAGGGTTACCAGTCACAAAATGCCTTGACATCCTATACATTCAAGTAGCCTATCATAATAGAGGACTGAGATATAAAAGGCCCTGATCAACCTAAACAATAATCTAACCTATTATGTGTTGGGAATTAAGGTGTCTCAACCTTGGTAATTCCTTGTATTTTTACATTGTATTTATTTATTATTTGCCTATTGTATTAATTGGATGCAAATCCTATGTTGTCATATTGTGGGAGTTGGCACGGTGATGTGTCATCCTACATGGCATATGACCATGTATTTTTGTCCTCACCTGAGGAGATAGGTGTCCCACTTAGTGGTAGGAATATTTTTCCATGTGTCGGCATCTTGGATGTTGTGTAAGGGAATATAGACCATAACGGTCATGACAGATTCCTATGATGAAGTTATGACATGTAAGAGTCAGAAATAGGAGATTCTATGATAGGTGAAGACATGTGTCAAAGAGCATCTTTGAAAAAGGCATCTTTAGGCACCCCAAGGTGGACTATGACATGTTGTAAGAGAATATGCTATTTATAGCCTGTGTATGATAGATTCTCTTACAGTTGTAAGTTATGACAACTATGACAGATTCTATGACGGTTGTAAGAGTCATAAGAGCATTTGTCATAGCCCATTTTGGAAATAGGTGACCTCTTTGGGATGGGGTGACCTGACAAGTGTCAGGAACATTCTACAAGGTTGGACAAGTATCCATAGGCATGGTTTTTGGGCCATGAGGCCATGTTGGATGCCCATTCCAAGATAGAGCCAAAATTGCCTTGTATATTCTATATAAACAGGTGCTTTGAGGAGGTGATGTACTACAGATTTTACAGGTACTGTTATGCTGCCGGATCATCTCTAGATATGAGTGTCAAAGACTCCTGCAAGAGCATTGGCTCTGTGCTGTATTGTAACCTTCATTGTTTACGTAATACATTTGAGCTGTGTTTTGGAGTGTGGGGTTTTTCACCCATAAGGGTTTTCCCCACGTATATCTTGTGTCTCTCTTCTTTTGTCATACTTTCTTGTTTATGTGTTTTCTGCAATATCTCTGTTAGTGGGTTTAACATTGCTGTAATAGTAAGGATAAAATTGAATTTGCACTCTCCTCCCCTCATTAGATTAGTGTAGGAAGCATTTTCCGCACACCTAGCTTCCTTTCAGTTGGTATCAAAGCCTGGCCAGTTTTGGTTCTAGCTGCTAGGTAGGGGTTTTTTGAGCTAATCTTAGATTTAGTGGGAGTGTTGTCTAGAGCATTATGTATCTTGTTCTAGCAAGGAGATGGCAACCACATATGGAAGGTTAGAGGTTGAGAAATTCAATGACACTAATTTTGAGTTGTGGAAACTCAAGATGGAGGACCTACTTGTTGATCATGACCTATGGGAAACCATATTTTGTGTGAAACCTACAGCAATGTCACAAGCTGATTGGGACCTCAAAGATCAGAAGGCTAAGGGTCTCATAAGACTTTGTTTAGCCGACTCTATCCTGTTGAATGTCCATGAGGAGAAGAGCATGAAAGATCTTTGGAAGAAGTTGGGTGATGTTTATCAGGCCAAGTCCTTGGTAAACAAACTTTTCCTAAAAAAATAAGTTGTTCACTCTAAAGATGGAAGACGGAGGATCTGTTGCAGACCACATGAATGCTTTCAACATGATTGTTGCACAGTTCACATCTGTGGGTGTGAAAATGGAGGAGGAGGATCGTTGCATGACCTTGCTTTGTTCTTTCCTAGATTCGTGGGATCATCTTATCATGGCTATCGGAAGCACCACTACCACCTTCAAGATGGAAGATGTGGTGTCCTCATTATTATCTGAAGAAATGCGGAGGAAGACATCTAAATCAACCAAAGAGGCTCTTGCGGTTCGTGGAAAACCCAAAGACAAAGGGAAGAAGAAAGACAAGAAAGCTAAGAAGGGTAGATCCAAATCCCATGGGAGATCCAAATCTCCTGGAAATTCCAAGGCTCTCTGTTGGAATTGTGGAAAGTCTCGGTATTTCTGAAAGGAATGCAAAGAAGAGAAGAAAAAGAAAAAGAAATCAGCCCCAGATTCAAATTCTGACAAGTCACAAGATGATGGTGATGCCTTCATCGCAACCCTGGCCACCCATGCATCTGATGATGTGTGGTTGATTGATTCCGGTGCATCATTCCACATGACCTCGCATCGAGACTAGTTCACTAAATATGAAGAGTTCGATGGTGGAAGAGTGTACCTGGGTGACGACTCTCATCTGAAGATTGTTGGTCATGGAAGAGTCTCAATTTGATTCCCTGATGGATGAGTGAAGGGGGTCACTAGAGTTATGCACATTCCAGGCCTTGCATGGAACCTACTTTCTGTAAGTATGTTGAATGATATAGGTGTGTAGGTTGTCTTTTCGAAGGATGGATGTAAGATGACTAGAGGATCTATGGTGCTTGCAAAGGGTACTTAGAGAGGTACTCTGTTTCAGCTAGAGGCATGCACTTCACAGTGCAATAGTTCTTCTGACTTGAAGAAAAGAGCTGATGTCACTTCATCCCCACCATCTGAACATGCAGTGAAGAAATTTGTTGTAACTAGTTCTGATGGTAGTGCACATGCTATGGAAGCTAAGCTTCCTGCTGAAAAGACTATGTTATGGCATTTGAGATATTGCCACATTGGTGAGAAGGGTTTGCGTACCCTGAAAAACAAAAACCTTGTTGAGGGGTAAAATGATTGTAATCTTGAGTTTGACTTTTGCAAACATTGCATTTATGGAAAGCAAAACCATGTTCAATTTTACTCTAGTTCTCACAAGTCTTCTGGTGTATTGGATCTTATCCATTCTGATGTGTTTGGTCCTGTTAATGTTCCTTTGATTTCAAAATCTGTATATTTTGTATCTTTCATAGATGATTACAGTAGAAGGACATGGGTTTATTTTATCAAAAGTAAGACTGAAGTCTTTAGTCAGTTTAAGGAGTTTAAAGCCTTTGCTAAAAATTAGACTAGTAAAAAGATTAAGTGTTTAAGAACTGACAACGGTGGTGAGTTTTGTTCGGTAGAGTTAGATAAGTTTTGCAAAGAGCAAGGGATTGAAAGGCATAAGACAACTCCATACACCTCGTAGCAAAATAGAGTTGCAGAGAGGATGAACAGGACGCTAATGGAGAAGTCTAGGAGTATGCTTAGTGGAGCAAGCCTCGAACAAAAGTTTTGGGCTGAAGCTGTTGCCACTGCTTGCTATCTGGTAAAAAGATCTCCTACATCAGCTCTTGTTGGTAAAACACCTATGGAGGTGTGATCTGGTAAGAATCCTTCAGTTAGGCATCTTCATGTTTTTGGTTGTGAGTCATATGCACATGTGCCTAGGGAGAAATAGTCTAAATTGGAGAACAAGGCTGTTAAATGTATTTTCATTGGCTATGGTGTCGGTGTGAAAGGATACAAGCTTTGGGATCATGTGGCTGAAAAATTATTGTATAGCAGAAGTGTTATCTTTAGAGAGATAACACCTTCTTTCATTGTTCTACAACCAGAATAGATAGAAAAGAAAGAAGATGCGGTTCAGTTTCCTTCTACCCCTAAGAAGACTGAACTGATAGACCTTGTGAGACCTGATGATGAGGAGAGCTCTAGCAGATCTGAAAGCTCAGAAGAAGAAGCAGAACCTCAACCTCAGCCATTGAGGAGGTCTACATGAATGAGAAAGCAACCTGATAGGTTTGGTTATTCATTACTTGATTCTAGTTGTGCTTTTGTTTTACTTACTAACATTGATGAGCCTAGAACTGTGAAAGAGGCTATGGGCATGAAAGATGCAGGTTCCTAGAAGGAGGCCATGGAATATGAGATGGCTTCTTTGGAAAAGAACAAAACATGGAACTCGGTGCCTTTGCCTGATGGACGGAAACTTGTTGGTTGCAAATGGGTGTTTAAGAAGAAATTTGGTGCAGATGGCAGTGTTGAAAAGTACAAGGCTAGATTGGTTGCGAAGGGGTATTCACAAGTGGAGGGAATTGATTATGGTGAAATTTTCTTGTAGACACCTAAAATTGGACTACTCTGCAGATCGATTTTCTCTACCTCACACTCATCCATTCCCCCAATTTGCATGTCACTTATGATCAATTAATTCACCTTAATTGAGTCATTTAACCTTACAACCCTAATCCCTATCAATTGAATGAATATTCCTAATATTCATTTAGTTGATTTATTCATTTTCCCTAATCCACGTTAATTAGGTTAATCATGCTTAAGTTAATTAAGATGACACTTAATTAACCTTGTCCCCCACTCATCCACTAACCTGAATATAATATTTAGATGTCTCCCACTCACTCCCAATCACTGAATATAATATTCAGATGTCTCCCACTCACCTCCACTCACATGAATTTAAAATTCATTTGCCCCCCATGATCCTCCACTCTTCCCAAAATGGGAATTTTTAATTCATCCCTAGGAATAAAAGATTCACTTTTATTCCAAGCCCTTGATCTAACCAGATCAATCCTGACCCTCCATCCTCATCTCCAAAATCCTATAAATAGGACCCCTCCCTAAGCCATTTGAGAGGCCATTCCATGTATCAGAACTCTGTCAAAATCCTGTCTCAATCCCCTCATCTCACTGAATCTCTGTCAAAATCACTCTAGCCATCCTCAATCTCCATCTGAATCACTTTATCTCTCATCTTGCATTGTGTTGAGCACTTGAGCAAATCCACATTTAGTCTCTAATCACGGGAGAAATCTTGAGGAGCTCATAGGCGCACTCCTTCCCACATGGATTCGTGAGGTCTAATGAAGGTATAATCATGTTATTTATGCATTAGATTAGTCATTATCTTCATCCAAATTTCACTTGATTACATTGGCACGCCCGGTCGCAAATTTACTCGTCGTCTTGTGAAGGTTTTTTTATCAAAATCTTCGTCTTTCTAACAATTTTTTGCAAGTTTTGGTGAGAAAGTGTTGCAGGTTGAGTCCTAGGCAAAAAGACCTCATTTTCGCGATCAGGACGTTGATTCTGTGAATTTTGACTATAAACTTTGATATATTTTTTGAAAATTTTTTGAAAATTTTTTAGGGCCACAGGCCGTACCGTATAGATTAGTACCGTACGGATCCGTATAGTATGGATCCCACGGCCCAGGCTGCTACACTTATCATTCATTCGTGAGTTTTGCAGGGATTTTCGTGGGTTTTGCAGGGTTAATGTGTTTTGTTTGCAGGGTTAACGGTTAGCATTTGCAGGTTTTGGTGGGTCGCTGTCCTCCCGCCACCGATCCACCGCTTCCTCCTCTGTCAGGCATCCCAAACTCCTGCCACTGCCCGAACACCATTTCCACCCTACCACCCGTCGCAACCACCCACCACCATTGCCGCCACCGCCGCCACCTGGCTTCCACACAGCCTCGATCGCCACATCTCTCCCAAGCCACCTCTGACCTAACCTAACCCCCGCGGCCTCCCTTTATCTCCCGCCTTCCCCACCCTACCTCCCTCCTCTCCGCGCTCAACACCCTCCAAACCCTGCCCCTGCCGCTTCCCCCAACTCCCCTCCTCTCTACAGACCGCACCTCCCTGTCATCATCTGCCGCTTGAGCCTCTTCCTCTCCGTAGCACCCCCGACACCTCTCTCCCCCTGCGGTGAAAAAAACCTTAAACCCTAATCCGCACTGCCCCCTTTCATCTATTTTATTTTTTGTCGATTCTAGCCCTTGGTCATATTGGTGACCGAGGGCTCCACTCCCATTTTAACTGCCAGGTAAACCCTAACCGCCAGAGCAAACCTTCTCCATGTGACCACTCTGAACTAAACTGCCAGTAGCTAAATCAAACAGTCAAGCCAACCTCTTGTGCCTTCCACATGCCATAATAGGCTATTTTTTTCAAACTCTCATAACTTGGCCATATGGAGGCGAAATCGCGCAAACAAGGACTCGTCGAAAAGAGCACTCTGAGCACCTCATAGTTGTGAGGTTTTTATCAGGTGATGGTGCCTTTTTCTCACTATTTTTCTCAGTCAAAGTCAAACAAGCATTGCAAACTTCCAATCGTCATATCTTTTGCGTTTTTGATCGAATTTTCGCAAATTTTTTTTTCAAATCACATGGAATCTTTTGAATAATATGTTTATGCAATCTGATTTCTTGTATTAGTTCTTTTTTCATCAAATTTTCTCAAATTATCAATTTTTGCATCACGATCCTCTTGGAAGTCTATTTGCTCTGGTTTTCAGTTTTGTGACTTGCAGGTGATCATTTGGGACTGGACCGTCTACTTGCTATATTTTAACTTGTCACCTTTATAGTCTTAGAGTTAGCGTCGTAAGTTTAATTAACGCCATTTTTTTGTAAGTCGGGTTGTCCTACCCGTAGTGGCGTTTTCACATACCTTCTTTCATCATCCTTTTGGAAGATACTAACATCTTTTTTGCAGGGATTTCTTAGCTTAAAGAACATTTATCTTTGGTGCACCTAAAATGAACCTTTCGTCTAAACAATCTACAATCAAACATTTCATTTTGGTGCACCTAAAAAGAATCCTTGTGTGCCTACTGTAAAGAACATTTGATTTTGGTGCAACTAAAATTAATCATTGCTTGCAACAAACAACTTTAGGCACATTTTCAATTTGGGCTTAAAACAAACATTAATTCTTGTTTGCCGTGTCTTGTGGACTTGCACGTTTGTGTTATCCCATAGGGTAGAATCAAAGTATCCTCTCCCCTTGCCTTCACAAGGATCTTGGGTGAAGAGAAATGGTTCTATTCTATATTTTTTAGGACGTGGGCCTGCCCTTGAGACACATCCATTCAGAGAACTCATTGGCGACCCCAAGCGGTACTTTCATCTGGTCCACTATATGTAAATTGAGGATAAGGTGAAAGCCAAGTCTAATCGGTATGAGCGCTTACCATTTGGTGCTAGCTTGAAAGGAAGTAGTACCCTCGAGGTATATTAAACTCCTAGTAGAGCTAGTCAAAACCTTAAGTGGTTTATCAGATGCTCGTAAGGTGCCAATCCCCCGGATGTTCCCGCACTATGAACCTTTGTTTTAGTGGCCCAAATCCTTAAGGTTGTACATGCTTGATTATCACATCTTTCATAAATCAAACCTTTGGCCATTGTGTTCTTGATTGTTTGTCTACTTGCCAAGAAAAATCAACTTCATCCAAACAATCCACATCATCATCATCCTCATAAGCAATCACTTGCCAATAAGGACTTAACATTTAACCACTTGTGTGATATCATGTTAAACTTAGAGGACCTCCAAAAGCTCCTTCATATGCTTCACCACATGCATGCAAGCCAATCCCCTTTAGAGCAGTGAACCTTTCAAAGCATTCAAAAATTGATTCACACATGTCAAACAAGCCAATCCTCACACATACAATACCTCTTTGATGAAATCCAACACCTCTTGGCCACTTGCAAAGTCCAACAACCATCATATCCAGCACCTATCCCATCATATCTATCTACTCATCAACCTAATTCGATACCAACTTATCCCATTTCTTCTAATGTTATCCCTTATCCATATCAACACATTCAACCACAACAAGATCAACCAATTCAACAATTCCAACCATCACAACAACCCATTCAAGACTTCCACCAACAAGTCATACCTCAACAAATTCCAACTCAATCCTATGTGTCATCCACATCAACCTAAGCCACATCAACCTATCAACCTCCACCTCAACATTATCCAATTCCTCATTCTAATATTCCAACACATCATCAAACCCACCCCCAAGACTATTAATGGCCTCCACAACAAGCACAAGTAAGCCTAAATCCACCTTTGCAACAAGAAGCACCTACAAGTCCAAGTGGTCCCTGGTACATAAATCCAATGAGTCCAAGTCATCCTAGGCAAAATCTAATAACCTTTGACAAGGGATATACCAATCTAGAGTGCCCTCCAACCCCACCATCTAATCCCACACCAATCCTTGCACCCATCCAAGAACCATCACAACCTAATCCTATCACCCACCTATCCAATCCCCATCCTAATCCCACACCATCCGCCATCATTATCCATCCATTATATTGCCCTTCAACCCATACACTCATGAAGGATGCCATCCATTGGCTATTAGCAAGAAATCAAACACCCTCATGCAGTCCAACATCCACCAAACCTCTTTAACAACACCCTATCATAAGTCAACAACCATCATGTAGCCATGTTCAAGAATCCATATGCCAAACACCTATCATATCCATCCAAGCACCTATCACATCCATCCAAGTCAATTCCACTTCTACCCAATCACATGAGCTAAGTCAAGAAACAAATCCAAAGCATGTTGAAACATCAACCTCTTCTCCTAATCAAGATCTACCCATCCCATCTAGTCACATCCCCGATCCCCTCCCATCTATCGGTCAAATTATTGATCCCACACCTTCTTCTACCACCCCTTTACCATCCCCCATGCATCCTTTACCTCCATCTACCAATCCCATCCCAAATCCATCCCCTTATCCACTGGGCATAAGCACTTTCATCCATGGTGACTTCCTTGTAGGAGGTGAACAACTTCCTTCCACCACCTATTTATCTCCAACAAATAACGGATTCGCGTCTTGTTTCCACAGCAACAAACATCCCATTGCATGTCGTATGCTCCAACTTATGAACTATCAAGGCAAAGGCTTAGGCCTTCACGAACAAGGCATCTTGGAGCCCATCCACACCACATTCCATCCATCCTCACATGGCCTTGGCTATGCATCCCAAGAACAACAATCTACACAAGCTGATACCATCCATCCACCTTCCAAAATCCATTCATCCAATCCCAAACATGGTGCATCTCATCGCACTCCCAAAACATATGTCGCCATCCCTCCTCCATCATCCTACCATTTGCAAAAGCATGTGACCATCCATCTCCCTCCATCAACTTTACCTCCACTACTTCCAACTCCAAAGATCCCTATCAAATCCACTCTACCTCCCATCCTACCAACCCTCCACATCCCTATCTGCAAATCCTCTTATCCTCCCATCCTCCCAACTCCTAATATCCCCATCCTCACATCTCCTCATCCATTTATCCATAAATCCACTAAAATCCCCAATCAAGACCAACAAAAGCACACATCTTTCAAACATGAAGCTTCCCCTAAATCCCTAGGATTTAAAAATTTGAATGCCTCAACTCATAAAGCACAAAAAGCCTAGGGCTATTATCCCTTCCAATCAAAATGAAAAATCCAAAAGGCTATCAAATCCCACACCATCACAAGAAAAAGCAAAAACAAAAATGGTGTGGGTCCCTAATCAAAGATCAATCAAAACAAATGAGGCATCTACATCCCAATCCACCCCAAAATCCCAAACACCCCGCTCCCCATCTAAAAATCCCATAATTCCTAAGTCTATTTGGGTCCCTAAAACCCCAAATCAACCATCCAAATATCTCCCATCTTGATCTCCATTACTCCCAACTCCACATCCCAAGTACAAGCTTCCAAATACATCATGATGTGTGCACCCACTGGTCTTGGTTCCCCTCCACCACTTGCAATTCCCACATACCTCCATCTCTCCATCTTTCGTTCACTATCCTACATATCTTCCCCGTCACATTCCTATGGTCCATGCTTTTGCATAGTCCACATCATAATCCACATTGTCCACCTCATAATCCATTATCCATAATCCATTCCATCTCCTATCTACCTACATCCATGCAATCATCATTCATAATGCTATCCAACATGGGAGCATCTTCTCCTTGCTATGGAAACAGACGCTAGATTCCCCCTTCCATCAAAAAAGTCACAAAAGCAAAAAAGCAAAAAAAAAAAATCAAGAAAAGCAAAAAAATAAAAAAATCAAGAAAATAGTCCAATGGTGAAAACCACTCCTTGTGGCGCTTTGGGCAAGTACCATGATGAAAACCCCTTGTGGGCGTCATGTGTAATCCCTTCTCCATCCATTTTGCATCCCTACACTTGGGGGCAAAACCGTATCCTTCATCCACACCCATCCTATCCTTGCACATCTTATCCACTGTCTTATCATTACCCTATCATATTCCTATCCACCATCTGATGCAGAGGTTAGGTAGAAAAAGAAAGGTTGTAAAAGTTCACTAAATGAACTTAGATCACTTTCCCCAAGAGGTTTACAATGTGGTATGTGAAGACAAAACCTACACAAGGCTGTTCCAGAGATTTATCTAGCCTAGGACCACTATCCAATGTCCATCTCATAGGCTACCCAACTCTCACCTTGAAGAGTTGCTATTCAATCCCTCCTTTCTACACAACCACCTTGGTTTGACTCACAATTTTCCTACCCACACCTCTACCAACATGGACAACCACACAAATCAACATATACTGACTTATGACATGCATGAAACTGACCCCAACCTCTCATTCCACTCCTCCAACAGCAGAGGACAGCAAGTTTCTGTAAGACTGTCTTTTAACAGTGACAAGGAAGCTTCTATCATGTGCCTTTATGAACAAAACTAGTGTTGATTCCACTACTCACAATAACCTTCCCATGCATCTATTAAGGACAGCAACAACAAGAGTTTCTTTGATAAAAAGGTTATAAACTATATTGGACTGTTCACCAAAAGACTGTCTTGCAGCATAGTTAAAGAGGAAACCCTTCTCTTGAAGCATAAAAAAGACTTAAACCTTCAACACCCTTCCAGGACTTCAGATGACCATCAATGTTTAATGCCTACTCAACATTTAATGTGAGAAAACCACTAACTACTTATGTGCAGGCCCACACAGTGTTTAATAAGGTAGAGGATAGAAAATAGGAGGATGACTGTCCTATGATAGTTTTGAAGTATCCATTGCTTCTTATCTCCTTTGAGAAGACTCCAAACTACAAAAACTCCTCCAACAAAGATCACAACACCACATGCAACCATAAGGACAGATCCCTACTGTTTTGACACTCACCACAGTACTGCACTGACATAAGAAGTACGGCAGATTGGCTGTCTTCAATGAAACAAGGTTAAAGAGTAAGTTATCCTTACAAACAAAAAGACATTTGACACCATATTAGTCATTCATAGACATTCTATGACCTTCATTGTTTGGTGCAAGAACCAAACACAAAATTGAAGTGTTTTATCCTCCATCAGCCCTGCAGACCGTACTATACCCACGTGCAAGACAGTAAACTATCTTTTTCTGTCATCTATTGGTAATTGCCTTCCAAGGATTGTCTAGTTTAAGATGATGGACAAGAGGTGTATTAAGGATCCTTATCTGGAGTGTAGGACTCTTATGCAGACCTGTATCCCTCTTAAAACAAAAAAAACAACTCCATCTTATCAATGCTATGACTGTCTTCTTCTACATTTGCTGTCCAAAGTCTCTTTTCCACTAACTAGTCACTGTTTGACTAGATAGAGACATGCCAACCACTATGAAAGAAGGAGAACAACCTATCAAACAACAAAAACATGCAAACTATTCTAAATTCCTCCATCTCATCAAAAGATGACTGTTCACCTTCAGAAGACAAAGGAAAAAAACTCCATTTTACCTCAAAACCCTAGTTAAGGAGGGTTTAATCCAATATTCATAGAAAGGAGAAGATCTAACACCTCCAAATGTTTCAAAAGCTCAAATCACTTGCAAATGGAAGCCACGACCCAGAACTAAAGCATTTAAAAAAAATTACTTCCCAAGCAGCCCGTACTTGGCCGTACCAAGACTGTTTTCACAGCAAAAAATAGAAAAACACACTTTTTTTCTTTAAAAACTCCTTCTTGCTTTATTATATTTGGCATGTTTTTAACAACTGATGTATATAGGAAGTTCTAAAAACTCTTCCTCTTCCCATTTGTCCGTACAACTGCCTAGGAAGGCAGAAAATCAAATGGAAAAGGCAGTTTTAATAAAAACAAAAAGTTTCTAAAAGAGAAAAACCTATAAAATAGGTCTTTCAAACCTTCTAGTGGACTAGTCAAATAAAGTGGACTAAGTCCTTATTACAACACATCAAAAATGGCTTCTAAGCCCTTAGATAAAACCAAAATTAACAAGGTCATCAAAATATTATATTTGAAAAAGAATTGTAAATTGAAGCTCCTGCACCACCATCCCCTATATTCATCCTATCATTCCCCATCCATTCTATCCACTATATCTCCCACCTTAGATCTTGATAAAGACAAGGGGCAACATATCAACAACATGCTTTGGAAACCTCTTGGCATACTCCCTTTCAAAGTATATCTTCCATCCATCTACTCTCAAGTCCATCCATTTCAAGAGCACAACCATGTCCTCGCAACCCGCCTATCCTCTCGAGGGGGCATCATTGGGGCATATGATTCCTTGCAACCTAGCCCTTGGAGAAAATCCTCATCCCTATCTTCCATCTATCTAACATACATCCCTATCACTTGTCCATTCATCCATCATGAATCAGCTATCCAATCCCCCATCCCAACCCCATCACCTTCACATCTAGACTTGGTGTTCCCTTGTCATTGATATCTAGCACAAAGGCTATCCACACGCAATCCAAGGCAACCATCATAATAAACCATTCCTTTCCAAAAAATCCAAAATCCAAAAACATCACAAAACCAAAAATCCAAAAACATCACAAAATCAAACAAACACAAAAACATCAAAAAATCAAAAAAATCCCAAAACAATAGAAAACACACAAAATTCAAAAAATAATCTATCCATCACATAAATAAAACTTGCTCCATCACACTCTCATCATCACCGCATTTATCATCATCCTGCATCATCATCACATCTATCATCAATAACCTTACACTAGATCCAAGCATCGCATCACCTATCAAAGCATTGTCCTTAATCAAAATCATCAACTATCAAATCAGCATCAATCACAACTTGTCACCGTCACATCTTGAGCCACTTTTACAACATCATCAAATCATCTATCAATCCCTGCCTTAGGATATATCTTTGCTACGATAGGTAGACTCTATCACATCATCATCCATTTTGTCAAAAGATACAATGGTTACTTGTTTTGGTTCGTTGGTCTTTTGGTTTTTGATTTTTATGTTTTGTCCTATTCGAAGATCACATCAAAGCTACCTTGATCTTATTATATCATGGTACGTGGTGAAAACATCTAGAATGGTGCATAGTCTTGCTTTTATGCTGTGCTTGTGGGTTGGTCTCATTACTCCAAGCTAGTATTCATATCTTGATCGATCATAGGGTCGGTTCTAGTATATTGATCTCCTTATGCATCTAAGGTTAATCATACCTTTTTTACTAAAGGCTTATGCTATGAGTCCCCTTCCCTCATCTTGACAAGGTTGTACTATCTTGGGCATGCATGAGATCATCCCTTTGTCTGCGTGTCTAGTCCATGTAAACGTTGGATAAACATCATCACCCTGGTCTTCTATACCTTGGTGAACATATCCACTTTGCTATATCAAACCTAGGATTGCTCAAATTCAGTTTCAGCACAATGATCATCCACCAATCATCTCCCAACATCATCATCCTTTCATCCCACCACTTATCCTCTGACCAGTTCTACCACTTTGTCCCATCCATTTCGAGAGCACAACTGTGTTCTCGCAACCCGCCTATCCTCTTGAGGGGGCATCACCCTTATCAATTATCCCCAAACCTTACCCTATTCTTCCAAACCAAAATCTTTTTTCTATCCAATCCATCTCTATGTTCTAACTTCTTTGAAATGATGTTGCTTAGCCGCAACACCATCTCAAAGAGGGGCAAATGTAGACACCTAAAATTGGACTGCTCTGCAGACCGATTTTCTCTACCTCGCACTCATCCATTCCCCCAATCTGCATGTCACTTATGATCAATTAATTCACCTTAATTGAGTCATTTAACCTTACAACCCTAATCCCTATCAATTGAATGAATATTCCTAATATTCATTTAGTTGATTTATTCATTTTCCCTAATCCATGTTAATTAGGTTAATCATGCTTAAGTTAATTAAGATGACACTTAATTAACCTTGTCCCCCACTCATCCACTAACCTGAATATAATTAGATGTCTCCCACTCACTCCCAATCACTAAATATAATATTCAGATGTCTCCCACTCACCTCCACTCACATGAATTTAAAATTCATTTGCCCCCCATGATCCTCCACTCTTCCCAAAATGGGAATTTTTAATTCATCCCTAGGAATAAAAGATTCACTTTTATTCCTAGCCCTTGATCTAACCAGATCAATCCTGACCCTCCATCCTCATCTCCAAAATCCTATAAATAGGACCCCTCCCTAAGCCATTTGAGAGGCCATTCCATGCATCAGAACTTTGCCAAAATCCTGTCTCAATGCCCTCATCTCACTAAATCTCTGTCAAAATCACTCTAGCCATCCTCAATCTCCATCTAAATCACTTTATCTCTCATCTTGCATTGTGTTGAGCACTTGAGCAAATCCACATTTAGTCTCTAATCACGGGAGAAATCTTGAGGAGCTCGTAGGCATATCCCTTCCCGCATGCATTCGTGAGGTCTAATGAAGGTATAAACGTGTTATTTATGCATTAGATTAGTCATTATCTTCATCCAAATTTCACTTGATTACATTTCTCTCCCATTGCAAAGCTAACATCCATTCGATTTCTATTATCTCTTGTAGCTGCTTATGACTTAGAGGTAGAACAGATGGATGTGAAAACAACTTTCCTTCATGGTGATTTGGAGGAAGAAATCTACATGTCATAGCCATAGCATTACATAGAGAAAGGTAAAGAAAATTTGGTTTGCAAGCTTAAGAAGTCTTTGTATGGTTTGAAGCAGTCTCCTAGGATGTGGTACTTGAAGTTTGATGTCTTTATGTTGTCGATTAGCTATCTAAGATCAAAATTTGATCATTGTGTGTATTATAAGTTTGACAATGATCACATTCTCATTATTGCATTGTATGTTGATGATATGCTGTTGATTAGGAATGGTAAGAATATGATTTCTGATTTGAAGTCTCAATTGTTAGCACAATTTGAGATGAAAAATCTTGGGGTAGCCAGGTACATTATGGGAATGGAAATCGGAAGAGATAGAGAAAACATAAAACTTTTGTTAAGCCAGAGTAAGTATGTGAAGACCGTGTTGGATAGGTTCAGCATGGCAGATTGTAGACCATTGTGTGTTCCTGTTTCATTGGGGACAAAGTTATCTGTTAGTGATTGTCTAAAATCTCCTAGTGAGGTGGAGGACATGAGCAGAGTACCTTATGCTAGTGTTGTTGGCAATTTGATGTATACTATGGTCTGCACAAGACCAGACATTGCCCAAGCAGTGGGAGTCCTTAGTCAATTTATGGCTAATCCTGGACGGGTACATTGGGATACAATTAAGTGAGTGTTCTAATATTTGAGGGGTACTTCCAAGTATTCCATATGCTATCATGGTAATGCTACAGGACATCCGCATTCAGTTTGTATTCGTGGATTTGTGGATTCTAATTGGGTAGGTGACATTGACAACAAGAGATCAACCAGTGCCTATGTGTTCACTATGTTTGGTGGTGCAATTAGTTGAATGAGTAAGCGACAACCTGTGGTTGCTTTGTCCACTACTGAAGCTGAGTATATGGATGCAACTCATGCTTGCAAGGAAGCCATTTGGTTTAAGAGGTTGTGTTTAGATATTGGTGTTGAAGCAGGTCAGATTACGATCTGTTGTGACAGTTAGAGTGCGATTTTCCTTGCAAAGAATCCAACTTTCCATAACAAAACAAAGCATATTGATGTACAGTTTCACTTTGTGCAAGACATGGTAGAGGATGGGAAGGTAAATTTGGAGAAGGTAGATACTTTGAAGAATGTCGCAGATGCATTGACAAAACTAGTGGGCACAGAAAAGTTCAGATGGTGTTCGGAGTCTATGGGCCTCTTGGCCTATAGCAGTTAAATCATGTTAATTCTATTGGCTCTTACAAGGTGTTCGACAAGTGGGAGAATGTTGGGAATTAAGGTGTCTCAAGCTTGGTATTTCCTTGTATTTTTACATTGTATTTATTTATTATTTGCCTATTGTATTAATTGGATGCAAATCCTATGTTGTCATATTGTGGGAGTTGGCATGGTGATGTGTCATCCTACATGGCATATGACCACATGTATTTTTGTCCTCACATGAGGAGATAGGCATCCCACTTAGTGGTAGGAATATTTTGCCATGTGTCAGCATCTTGGATGTTGTGTAAGAGAATATTGACTGTAACAGTCATGATAGATTCTTATGACGAAGTTATGACATGTAAGGGTCAGAAATAGGAGATTCTATGACAGGTGAAGACGTGTCGAAGAGAATATTTGAAAAAGGCATCTTTGGGCACCCCAAGGTGGACTATGACATGTTGTAAGAGAATATGCTATTTATAGCCTGTGTATGATAGATTCTCTTACAGTTGTAAGTTATGACAGCTATGACAGATTCTATGATGGTTGTAAGAGTTGTAAGAGCATCTGTCATAGCCCATTTTGGAAATAGGTGACCTTTTTGGGATGGGGTGATCTGATAAGTGTCAGGAACATTCTACAAGGTTGGACAAGTGTCCATAGGTGTGGTTTTTGGGCCATAAGGCCATGTTGGACGCCCATTCTAAGATGGAGCCAAAATTGCCTTGTATATTCTTTATAAACAAGTGCTTTGAGGAGGTGATGTACTACAAGTTTTACAAGTACTGTTATGCTGCCATATCATCTCTAGATATGAGTGTCAAAGAATCCTACAAGAGCATTGGCTCTGTGTTGTATTATAACCTTCATTGTTTACATAATACATTTGAGCCGTGTTTTGGAGTGTGGGGTTTTTCACCCATAAGGGTTTTCCCCACGTATATCTTGTGTTTCTCTTCTTCTATCATACTTTCTTTTTTATGTGTTTGCTGCAATATCTTTGTTAGTGGGTTTAACATTGCTGTAGTAGTAAGGATAAAATTGAATTTGCACTCTCCTCCCCTCATTAGATTAGTGTAGGAAGCATTTTCCGCACACCTAGCTTCCGTTCATTATGATACAGGTAGGAATATACAAGATGCCCCAATAGAACAAAGCTATATCTATGTTACATGAGCAATAGAACATAGAAACTATACAGGTCCACCTCGCCCTTAGAGCTATTAGAAACCAGGGAACTGAGCCATGTAATGCTAGCTTTAACATCACAAATCTAAGTGCCTACTTGAGAAATTTGAACCGTACAACACCTTCTTCCTATTGCAAGCCTCATTCTATGAGAATGTTGAGAGAATATAGGGTCACCATGGCCTAGTCACTAATCCATTCCTGATGATCATCAACCTAGCAATAGGGGGAAAACTAGAGCTTAAAACTATCACCTAAAGAATATCACCCAAACCCCCAAGAAAGTACCTTTTGATCAAGGTAGTTTTCAACTTCTTGATCATGTCTTTCTCCTGAACAAGGTTGAGTAAAACAACCATAAACATTGAATCTATATCCAAATTTACTTGGTAGCCATGATTAATTGTCATAAATCTTCCTTGAGAACCCAATAGACCATAAACAACAAAATTCTACTCCTAGTTTTGAATGCCCATTTTAGGTGCAACTCAGTAATCCCACCAAGAAATGCCATCTACATTTTACCCTTACAAATCTAATAGAGGTGTCCATGATTTCTATGGGCAAGGGTGGAGAATCCAAGCAACAAAATAAAGAAGTTACACCAATTTTTTTGGAAAAACCCTACTTACCATCAAATAATGTCAAATGCCAAGATACACCCACCATGGAACACATAATAAAATATTGTTAGTCGAGACACATAAGAGATCTCCACCCACATTGTGTGAATTAACTTTAGGTACCCTTATAATGAGATGGGATAAAGAGAAATCCCATTCATTATTGTCAACCAAACTTCAGGAAGTGGGGGATAAACATTACACAACACACAAGAAAATCTTATTAATTCCATATCCCTCCAATATCTTTTGCTAGATGCTATGAGGGGGTTTGATATTGTAGGGAGATGTATCAATTTTTTATTTAAGTGGTGCCCAAGTGTCCACCTTGTTGCTAATTACACATTCTAGTGTCATCTCGATAACATAGTTAGCAAATATATCAACCTCCCCATTAATCTCTCTGTAAATATGTTTGATAGTGAAGTTCTCCAATGATTCCAAAAGAGGCTAGGCACTTTAAAGGATATTTTTGATTTTCTAATTGTCCATTTTTCTATTTTTGAAAGCATTAACAATCACCGTCAAATCTCCTTCAATCTCCACCCTATGAGTTATATATAGTTCATAAATTTGTAATACAAGGATGGAGGCCTAAGCTTTAGCCTTTTTATTCATACCATATTTAATTTTTTTAGAAGTGGCACCAATTAGTTTACCATGCTTGAATCTCAAATTAAACAACCTACACTAGAAATTCTAGGATTTCCCTTCGACACACCATCAAAATTTAAATTTACCCAATCATGAGGAGGGGGAGACTATTTGGTGCCTACTCCCAAATTTGGAGAATTAGCATTCTTAACTCCCATAAATAGGGGAACTTTAAGCCCTTTACCATCTCATTGTTCCATGAAGAGAACCTTTTCCCTTTTGATGATTGAACCAGAGCTTTGTTGTTAACCACTTCAACAATAGCATTGCTTTGCCTTGAAAAATTCTTTTTTTTTCTCTCTTTCCAAATTTCCCACACAATAATTGATCTAGGAAAATGAACTAGAATCTTGAAAAGATAGATTGCCTTTTCAAAATAGGCCAAGATTGAAAGAGCTTAAGGATGTCATTTGGAAGGGCACTAACCCAACCTAGTTTGATGCATAGCCATTGTCAACATTTTATAGAGAATGGATAGTTGAGCAATAGATGATTGTAACCTCCTCATCATGCTCACATAGTACACACTTGGATGGTCCACTGAAGTGAAGTTTGTGAAATTTGTTGGCTGTTGGAATCTTCTTTTCTAACACTGCCCAAGAAAAAGCACTAGCTTTAGGTAAACATTGTTTGTTCTAGTAAAGGTGAAAGGGCAATTTGAGATTGTCATTGTTTGATTCCTTTGTTATATGCCACAACTTTGCTAAGTATTCCCCTAATTTTGAGCAATTCCATTTAGTCAAGTCTTACCCATCTGTTATGAAAACCTTTCTTTCATTCAACACTTGTTGAAGCGCCTTCACTTGCACCTTCAGGAAGCCCATGCCACTCATATCCTTCCAAACCCATTCCATTATCCCATCTTAAAGGCAAGGACAAGATAATCAACAAATTTTCACCCCCAAGCTAACATAAGATGTTTAATAATGGAGAAATATTGAACCTTTTCCACAAATGGGAAGCCATTCCAAGAATCCTCTAAAAATTTTCTAGTATGCCATTTATGATTTCCCATGTGATGTGATTCTAGTGATATGTCGGCAAGTGACAAGAAAATTCCAAATTCTCAAACCTTTTGAAGGATTAGATACCTTCAAGATTCTTAAGGGGCACAAGAAGTCCAAATATTTATTTTGTAAGATTCTAACCCATTTTAGATGTGGCTTCGAGAAAATATTCCAAATCAGTTCAGAACCCAGGGCTTTGTTTTGAGACAACTAATTTCTCAAGCATGTACCTCTAGCATCTTTTAGTTTACAAATGTTAACCCAAGATATCAAATGATTTTTCTTATCATCTAAGCCCTTTTCCACAAGAAGGAATGCATGCTTTGATCTATGTAATGAAATAACTTACAACAAAAGGAATATAATAGGAAATATATTGTAAATACTTGATAATAACTAGAAATAACAAGCCACTTCGAGGGGGCAAACCTCTAAATATCTCCAATGAGAACACAATTCGCAATATCATGATCACAAACTTAGCACTAGCTTCTATATACCTAATTAGGCCTTGGCTGCCACCCAGGGTGACATACATACTCAAATATAACCCCTAGGCTGGCCTAATAACCTATAATTGACTATAATAATGATTATATATCATAATTAAGAGTTAAGGTAGCCACAAGCCAAATACTCATAGCCCTATACACATTATAGGATTAAGGGTGTAGCATGCCACCCTCTTCAGAGAAACATTGTTCTTAGCATTGATCAAATGTGGATGCTTTTGTACAAAATCCTCATTCTCCCATGTACCTTCTTCAACTAGAGAGTTCTTCCATTTTATCATATATTCTATGATTTCCCTTCTCCTCAGCTTCTTGGTGCATATTTGAAGAATTCTCTCAGGATCCAAAACTATTCTTACCTCCTCATCAAGATCAGGTAACTTAGTCTATGCTACAATTTTTTTTCAATAACCTTCTTCAAGCATGAAACATGGAAAACTAGATGATTTTTTGTTGACACGGGGAGCTCCAATTTATATGCTACATTGCCAATCTTGTGCAACACCTTATAAGGACCATAGTACTTGGATGCAAGCTTGTTATCTTTTTGTTGTTTTTTAGAGACATTTTTTTTATGGTTGTAATCGCACAAAAACTGAGTCTCCCACTTCAAAAGTCCTTTCACTATGGTGGATCAAATTATTGCTTCATTCTATTTTGTGCCATTGCCAAGTTCTCTCGAAGACTAGCTAGTACCTCTTGTTGATGATAAATTTGTTCTTCAACTGTGTGAACCTTTGGTTGTGTTAGCAATGAAGAGGTGATTGATGGTGGATGGTACCCATATAGTGCCAAAAATGGAGACATCTTGGAAGACGTATGGAAGGAAATGTTATACCACAATTCTGCTAGTGGTAGCCATTATAACCATCTCTCTTGTTTATCTTAAGCAGAACATCAGAGATAGCCTTCCAAGAATTTGTTGACCACTTATGTCTGCCATTTGATTGGGGATGATATGATGATATGAGCCAATTGAGTGCACAGGCATGAAAATATAGGATCACAATCACTTACTATAAATTTTAGAGTCCAATGTAGTTTTTGAATAATATTCATAAAGGCTATTGCTACAATACTTGTTGCCAATGGGTGTGTCAAAGCACAAAAGTGTGCATATTTGGTGAGATAATCCACAACAACCATGATGACATTTTTTCCTTCAATCCATAGATATCTCTTCCCACCTCTGACTTGGGATACACAAGCGTTCTAGAAGACATGGAATCTTAATTGTCTCCCCTTTGTGTTATTGACAAACCATGCATTCGACTACAAATTTTTGAACATCCCCTTTCAACCCCTCCCAAAAGAAATATTGCTTGATTCTATGATAAGTTTTCAGGAATCCCAAGTGCCCACCTACTGGAGAAGCATGTAGTTCTTCCAACACCTTAAACTTAAGTGTTTAATTCTTGCAAAGGTATAACCTATCCTTGTATCATAAAACATTTCTTTCCATGAAAATTTGTCAGACACACTTGAATGTTGTTGGAGTTTCTCAATGAGAGTTTGAGTATATGTGTCCTTCTCCCACTCTTTTCTTGCCTCATTTACATGGTCTATTTATAATATGGAAATGGCATACAAAAGTGACTATGTGGGTTCATCTTGCCTTGATAGAGGATCATCCACAACATTCTCCTTGCAACCTTTCTTATATATGATCTCAAAGTCATATCCCAACATCTCTGTGACCCATTTTTGTTGTTCTTCAGATGATATCCTCTATTCCAATAAATATTTGAGACTATCATAATCTATCTTGACCTTAAAGTGTCTTCCCTTTAGATAAGGTCTCCATTGTTTGACTACATGCAAGATAGCCAACATTTCCTTCTCATATACTAGATTCAACAAATTCTTACCTTTAAGTTGGTGACTCTCAAATGCTATGGGTCTTCCTTCTTGCATGAGTACTGCTCCTATGCCATGTATTAAAGCATCACATTTGATAATGATGTTTTAGAAAAATATGGGGTAGCTAGGACTGGAGTTGTGCACATGGCTTCCTTTAGTTGATCAAATTCCCTTGTTGCTACTTCATTCTATTGGAAAGAATCCTTTAACAAAGCTATGAGAGGAGATGCTATGCTACCATAATTCTTTACAAATCGGTGATAATAACTTGTAAGCCCTAAGAAACCTCATAAGTTCTCAAGGGTCTTAGAAATTATCCACTCTAATATCACCCAAATATTATGAGGGTCCACCTTGACTCCCTCATGTGATACAATGTGACCTAGGTACTCCACTTATTTGACACCAAAGATACACTTAGATGGTTTAGCATACAACTGATTCTACTCCAAAGTGTCCAAAACTTGATTTACATGTTACAAGTGTTCCTCCCATATTTTACTATATATTAAGATGTCAAAAAAATACCAAAACAAATTTCCTCGTAAATGGTTTGAAGATAGAGTTCATCAAACTTTGAAATGTCGATGGTGCATTCGTGAGACTAAAAGGCATTACCAAAAATTCATAGTGGCCCTCATGGGTTCCAAAAGTTGTCTTATGTACATCCCCATCTCTAATTCTAATTTGATGATAACTCGAACAAAGATCAAGTTTTGTAAAATAAACAACATCATTAAGCTCATCTAACAAATCATCAATTACTGGAATAGGAAACTTATCTTTTATGGTTAAATTGTTAAGCTCCCTGTAATCTGAAAGGAAGCTAGGTGTGCGGAAAACGCTTCCTACACTAATCTAATGAAGAGAGGGCTATGCAAATTCAACTTTATCCTAACTATTACAGCAATGTTAAACCATTAACATGAGATATTGCAGCAAAACACAAGAACCAGAAAGAAGACAGAGAGAGAGAGAGAGAGAGAGACAAGATATACATGGGGAAAACCCTTACGGGTGAAAAACCCCACACTCCAAAACACAGCTCAAATGTATTACAGTAAACAATAATAGATTACAATATAGTTTCAGAGCCAATGCTCTTTTAGGAGTCTTTAAATGTCAAATCTGGAGATATTTCGGTAGCATAACAATACTTGTACCAAAGTTATCTATCTCCCATCCAAGCACCTGTTTATATAGAGTTTACAAGGCAAAATATGGAACCTTCTAGAGATAGGCGTCCATCTTGGACTCATGCCCAAAAACCCACGCCTAAGGACACTTGTCCAACATCCCATCCCAAAGTGGGTGCTTGGTCCCAAGATAGGTTACGGCAGATGCTCTTACACACCTTACAGCTATCATAGAATCCATCATACACTGACTAAAAATACCATATTCCTCTTACATGTCATAACCTCCCTTAACCGCCCAAAGATGCCTTTCTCTCGTGTAGAGATACTCACCGACACTTGTCATTAATAAAAATTATTTGAGGTTTTGGGGGCGTTGCCCCTGAGCCCCCATGAGGGCGCTGCCCCTTGACCCCACCCTGTACCGCGACAGGGAGCGCACCAGGGGCGCTGCCCCTGGACCCCGCAAGGTCTTGGGGGCGCTGCCCCCAAACCCCCGTTAATTATTCAAGGGGGAAACTGCGGCTACCAAAGTCACCAAAATTTATCCTCCTGCATATACACAAGGTGCTGACTATGCCAACTCAACATGGGATAAATAAATACAACATTAGGAATTTGCAGAGGTTGAGACACCTTAATTCCCAACATAATCTGGGCACATCCTCCTAGTTTCATCCTTCTTGTGCACCATTACCATAGGAGATGAGTAAGCACTCTGACTATGCCTAATAATGCTTACATCAAGCATCTCCTGAACTATCTTCTTAATCTCACTTTTTTGTGCACATGGATATCTATAGGGCCTCATGTTGGGTGGTTGGCTCCCTAGTACTAGTTGAATGGCATGATCACGATCTCTCTTAGGAGGTAATCTTTTTGGCATCTCCCCAAAAAATATTGAGTGCTTATCTACAATTTCTTGTAGATCCAGTGGTGTAGAAGCCTTTGAGTAATATGCTTCTAATGAAAATAATTGGGCCACAAGCCCATCTACCCCCTTCTTAAGCATCTTTTGCATTTGGTAAGAACTTACAATTTGTGGAGAATTTGCATGCAACTCTCTTAATTCTATTATCCTTCCCTCTGATTGATAGAACATGAATAATTCTTGGAAGTTCAACTCAATTATTCCCAAAGTAGTGAGCCATTGAACTCCCAAAACAATATCTGCTACACCCATGGAGATAGCATACATTGGGCAATCAAGATGACAATCTCCCATGGATAATTTAATGCTATGGCATTTACTTGAACAACTAATAGTACCACCCTCTACAATCAAGACCTAAAATTCTAGAGCTGAAAATATAAAAAATTTAAATGAGTAGCCAATTTTTTGTTGATGAAGTTATGAGTGCTACCCGAGTCTATCAACATTGTTACTCTTTCTTTCTTTCTTTAAGAAACCCACTACCTTGAGAGTTTGTGGGATGCTAAAACTTGAAAGTGCATGACAAGAAATGATTGGTTGAGTATCTCTTGACTCCTCATCTATCACATTATCACCCTCTACTATTGGTTCCTCCTCCTCTTCTTCCTCACTTGGCCCTTTAATATAGAACAATTTCTTTTCAGTGCATTTATGTCCTCTTCTATATTTTCTATCACAGTTAAACATAATCCTTTTTCTCTCTTCTCTTCAATTTATTGTGGTGTCAATCTAGTAGGTTGAGGAAGTGACTATGTAGGAGTGCTTTTATCTCTTATGTTTACAAAAACGTTGTTTTTATTAATCATAAATTTTTCCTCTACTTTCCTAGCCATAATCATTGTTTGAGAGATAGAATATGGATGTAACATGTGTACCTCATATTTAATGTGATCCTTTAAGGAACCAATGAATAACTCCAACAAATTTTCTATTGCCACATTTTCCACTTTTAAAGACAAAGTGTGGAATTGATTAATGTGATCCTTGACCATACATGTTTGCCTTAATTTGGTAATCTGGCTAAAGTAGCTATCTATAAGATTATCACCATAATGTGTAATGATTTTTTCTTGGAAAATAGGCCAAGTAACAACACATCCCTTTGCTTTATTTTCTTCACATAGCCAATGATACCAAATGACTTGGTTAGGTTCCAAGTATAAGGAATCCATGGCCACCTTTTTCTGATGCAAAACATGGTAAATATCAAATAATTGCTCCATCTGACAGAGCCAATTGGTAGGATCTTGACCATTAAAATTTTGCATATGCAACTTTGGTGTGAAATTCCTAGCCATGGAATGAGTGGTGTGATGATCCATCTTGAGATTTGATTCAAACCTAAAAACACCCTTCCCTTTATGAGACTCATCTTCCTCCCAATCTTGGTGGTGTGCCTCCTTATGTTTGGAAACTCTAGGATGTTTTCCATCCAAAATTGTCTCCATCATTGACTTAGCCAACCCTTTCATTTATTCGGACACAATGGGCAAGATTTCATCCTTCATCTTGTTGTTTTTTTTGAATTGGTTCAAGTATATTTTCATTTTCTTTTTGAATAAAATCCTCATTTTCCACATCCTCCTTGCATGGATTTTTTCTAGGTGCAGCAACATTTTTTTTCCTCTTGTTGAAGGACCCGTCATGATAGGAAAAATAAATTTGGAATAAATCACACAAAACAAATCCAATCAATCTAAATTTTTTGTTGTAACTTACTAGGGCCTAGATCTCACTTGTAGAGGCATTAGCATTGATTTTGTCATTGATGTCAAAGGTAGCTCATATCATGATCAGGAGGTTGCTTCATAGTTGCAGGAGATGCCTTGTTGAAGTTATGATGATATTACTCATGGTCCATGCATGACAGGACTTCATGGAGTTTTGGAGTTGCTTATGTGTTGATCATGCATTGGGACTCAAGCTCATATGTTGTTTGGAATTGCTTCATGTATTTCTTGTGCATCCATGTACTTCATAATGCAAGGCTCATGTTATTGCTCACATTGATGTCTTTGTATGCAGTGTCTCTTGATGACATGATAGAGTTGTTCATTTGTTGAGACATGTTCACAAGTGATTAGAGGTTGTTCACAAGTGATTGGAGGTCATCTTCAGAGTAGTCTTAATGTCATTATGAATTATGAATCAAGGGTTTGTTCATATCATTCTCTTGACCACTTGGATGGAAGACTTCATATTGGTTGATATTGTGTCTGTCCATTATTGTCACATTGATAAAAAACACAACATTCATGCTCTTTGTTACATTGACCTTAGGTACGGGCTCGTTGAGATTCCTCAGTGCAAAATAAGCTTGATCAAGTAATGGTTGAGGTCTGAAATGCTTCCTTCATGTCATGAGGTGTTATTAGGTTGCCAAAGTCATGAGGATTGGTCATCTTGTTTTGGTTATAGATGATTTGATAAGAGGTGTATGGTGTAAGGCTTGCAGAGAATGTACTTATGTAGAAGACTTATGTTTCTTTTGTGTTGATTGATACAAGAGTTTAAGTAAGGGCAGATATGTTTATCATAAAGTGTTAGACTTGGAACCTTATGTTTTCAAAGAAGAGTGTTGTCATGTGTTCAAAGTAGTTGGTGCTTTGATATCATTTGTATAGATGTTCAAGGGTTTTACTTGGCAGATACATGATCATATATGCAAAGACACATGGTCCTTCATGTGAAGGCACATGATCATTTTTGTTCAATAACAAAGAGACAAGTGTGAGCTCTTAAACCCTAAAGACTCAAGAAAAACCCTAAGCCCTAAAGCTACCTTCTTTTACTTCAAATGTGACTGTCATATTACAAGGTTGCTTTTTGTTTTAAATGGATGTTGACCTACTGTTATAGGTTATTCACTTATGCATGACCCATTGAAGGGTTCTCAATACATACACTAACCGACCCATCTCCCTTGATAATCGATATAGTTGGTAACACAAAAGAAGCCCGAGCGCCAAAAAGAGATCGAGGGCTTAGATTAAAAAGAGGCAAGGGCGCGAAAGGAAATCGTGTGGATGACTTTTAATTTCCTTTTGAAGCTCAATGGACACATTCTCTTTCTAAATTTGATGTGCAGTTGGTTTATAAAAATCTCTAACTAACTGTGACAGGTTTGTAACGAATTCAAAGGGCCAGGGAATTATGAGGAGAGCTTTGTATGATGTTTTTAGGAGTAAGGGTTGATGATATCAAGATTTATATGCACTTATATGATAGGGATTTTGATTCTGATTAGTGTGTAATGATATACAGAGTGTTGCAGAATATTTTGAGATGATTTGTCTTGATTGTTTCTAATGGGTGTGTAAGAAGGATGCATAGTGCAGGTTCTTTTGAGAGATGAATATATGTAATGTTGGAGATTTGTGTGTGTGGATTGGTTTGAAAGGCTTGAAAGCTTATTCCAACTGAGAAATGGATTTTTTTATAAATGGTGATTTACATTATGTATTTCATATAAGTTTTTCTTAGCAGAAAATATAGGTGTCTTAGTTGCAGTCTATACAACAAGAACTTGACTTTGTTTAAATGGAGAACTCAGGAGGTCTGATATGTGATAAGGCTATAGGGTTATGGAGAGATTTATGTTTAGGAGTTGTTGTGTCTTGAATATTTTTTGTCTGATTAAAAGATGACACTTAGATGCATTCAAGTTACATATGAATATCTTTGTGTCATTGAAGATGGTAGGGCTGTAGAACAGATGAAGAGGAGTTATATTGGCCTTGGTTGCAATCTCTGCAACAAGAATCTAAATTTTTGTTTCAGGGGTGATCAAGAGTTGATAGGTTGAATTTATTGCTTGTATGACAAAATGAAATCATGTTTTTATCCTTGTACCTAGTGTTAAGGGTCAAGATTGAAGCATCTACATTCATGGCTTGCAATTTGATTAAGAGGTTGATGTAATATCATTATGTTCATTATTGCTGAGTGTAAAGTAAAGTTAATTGATTGTATGGAAATAGAGTAACCCTGTGATTTTACTACTTCATGCTAAGATGATGTATGTATGCTAGTGAGGCAAGTGTATGCTAGTGAGGCAAGTTTATGCTAGTGAGGCTTTGTATTGCCAGTGAGGCAGAAGTTTGAATGCTAGTGAGGCTTTGTAATTGAGAGATTCAGTTAAGCCAGTGAGGAAAATTTCCCAAGTGGTTTTTCATCCCTATGAGGGTTTTCCACTCATAAATTATTGTGTTATGGTGCCTCTTATTTGTGGTCTAATTGGTTTGCATGATCAAGTTTTTTAACCTTGTTTCTTTGTGGTTCAAATCAAAGTTAAATTGGTTGAAGTTGTTGCAAGTATGAGGTAAACCAGTGTTGTCATTGATGTCAACATACTCATACTGTTTTGACAAGAAGGATTCAATGAGCAGTGTGCTGAGGATATTGAGAAAATTACCCTCAGTCAGAACAGTAAAGAACAGTGATGAGAAGAAGGCAAATGTACTGTATAGGATGTGAACTGGAGGATGCGGACTAAAGGGTTTGTATATATGAGACTTGAGATGCTTCAGTTAAGATTTTCGAGGTCCGCATGAAGATCTAAAGGAGTTGTGGCTGTCGGTGTAGAATCGGTTCCGACAAGTATTCAGAGGTGACAGAGGATCACAAAAAGGTCCGGTGAGGTCCGAAACTGTATAATCCTAATCTGCGGATTGGAAGGAGTCTTTGGGATGTCCTTGTGATGTGCCATCTCGAGTTGTGTATGATTTGGAGGTCCAGAAGTACCTCTTGCACTATGACAGTGGCGACAGACAGTGTTCTTGAAGTTCCGGATAAGGAGGATAAGAGATTTCAGTAAGTAAAGGAAATGCGGATGTACCTGGTCATTCAGGTAGGCTTGTGAAGGTTCTTGGATCATGTTGAGGTTGTGTTGTTGGTCCGCATTGACAGTAGAGCCCGAAATTGAAGATATTCTTCCGGATGAAGTTTTTGCTCTGTTTAGCCGACCGGATGAGTTGTTCATCCTGCGAATGTTCTTATGGTGGCCGACCGGATGTGTTATTCATCTTGCGGATATTCTTATGGTTGATTGCTAACTTAAATGATTGTTCCTAAGTCGATGTCTTGTATAAATAAAGGTTTGTGAGTTCATTTTGAAGTGTGACTTGAGCGGAAAAAGGTGGTGTAGCGAAGAGAAGTGTAGAAGGCAGAGCAGATATTTCTGGGCTTAATGGAACTGATCTGGACATGGTAAAGATGTCATTCTCTAGTTCAAGACTGTGATTCTTATCACTTTGTAGATAGTGTGTCTCCTTGTAGGCAGTGGGCCTCTTTGTGAGCAGTGTGCTCAGGCAGTGAGCCCTAATTGGCAAGTGCCATTTTGTAATTCCTTATTCTTCTAACAGAGAATAATCTTTGGGTTAATCACCCCGTGGTTTTCTCCCTCAACCGGGTTTCCACGTCAAAATACTGTGTCATGTGTTTCTCATCTCATGATAATGTTTGTTTGTTTGATTCAATACTGCTTTGATTGATAAGAAGGTTCAAAAGAAGAAATAATTAGGATAACTGATTCACCCCCCCCTCTCAGTTATCAACAATTGGTATCAGAGCCAAGTTCCTCTGAAAGAAGCTTAACCGCTTGAGGAGATCTAGGATGTCGTCATACAAAAAGGATAGTCTGAAGTTCGATGGAACCAATTTTACTCTCTGGAAGGGTCGCATGAAATGTCACCTGGAATGTATGGGAAAAGCATACTTGGCCATGGTTTCAAAACCATATGTACCTCCACAAGGTGGTCCGACAACTCTGAATGAAATCACAGAAGCTGAAAACAATCTGCGGACCAAGGAAGCTCTTCTAAGCGCATTGAATGACTCAGATCTCTCAAATGTTATTGACCTACCAACTGCATATGAGATCCTGACTAAACTGGAACTTCTGTATGAAGGAGATGAGTTTGTCAAGAGTGCAAGGTTGCAAAGTATGAAAGGGAAATTTGAAAGATTGAAGATGAGAGATGATGAAAACATCACTACTTTTATGCCAAGAGTGAATGAACTAGTGTGTGGAATTAGAAATGCTGGTGGAACTCTGGATGAAAATGAGATCGTTTGCAAAATCCTTAGATCCCTTCCTGCTGCCTACAAAATCAAGGTTGCTGCAATTGATGAATTCAGAGCCCACACAACTGTCACAAGAGAACAATTGGCTGGCAAGCTAGCTGCATTTGAAATGACCGAGTTTGGAGATGATCTTCCCAAGACTGAATCTGCTTTCAAAGCCAGTGCCTATGTGAAAGGCAAACAGAGAGTTGATCCGGGAGAAAACTCTTCAAGGAAGATGACATGGTATGATCAAGCAAGAAGAGACATGGAAGAAGAAGAAGCAGAAATAGCTCAACTTGAAGCCCTCATTGCAAAAAGACTACCAAGAGGATCTGGTAAGTATGAAGGAAAACTACCCTTTAAGTGCTTCAACTACAATAAGATTGGTCATTTTGCTTCAAGATGTCCGGAAAGATCTGCAAGGTCTAATACTAACAGACAAAGGTTTCAAAAGAACTGCTATTATGTTCATGAAGAAGATGAGAATGAAGGAGTAACAGATGATGAATCAGAACTAGGAAGCAAATCCGGAAATGAGTGGGTGTTTATTGCCATCAAGGAAGAAGATTCAATACTCTCTGAATCTGTCAATCACAAAGTTGTGGAAAAAGCTTTGGCTGCTCAAGTGGAAGAAAAGGATGATTGGGTTATTGACAGTGGATGTTCTCACCATATGACTGGTGACAAGAATAAGTTCTTGAATTTGGAAAGGTATGAAGGAGGAATGGTAAAGTTTGGTGACAATTTTGCTGGCAGAATCAGAGGCAGGGGAACTATTTCCTTTGATGGAAAGAGAAAAACAGGTAATGTACTATATGTTGAAGGATTGAAGCACAATCTTCTCAGTGTTGGTCAGTTAGTAGACAAAGGCTATGACCTTCGGTTTAAGAATGGAAAATGCAGAATCTTTACAAGCTCCGGAACTGAAATTGCATCCGGTACTCAGACAAAAGGTAATATCTTTCATCTGATTGGTTCAAATAAAAGTTGTTTGTTTGTTCAAATTGATCAGAGTTGGTTATGGCATAGAAGAATGTGTCATGTAAATTTTGATAACATCATCAAGATAAGCAATACTCAGGCTGTAAGAGATCTTCCAAAATTGATGAAACCTACAAATAGTTTGTGCAAAGAATGTCAGCTAGGTAAACAGAGCAGAGTCTCTTTCAAAAGCAAAGATCAGTCCTCTACCGGATTGTTAGAATTAGTACATACTGATCTCTGTGGTCCGACAAGAATCAAGAGTCTGCAAGGTGATAGATATTTCATGTTGTTAATTGATGACCATTCCCGAATAATGTGGGTTACCTTTCTAAAAGAAAAATCAGAAGCATTTGAGAAGTTCAAAATCTTCAAAGCTTTGGTAGAGAATCAAACCGGATTGAAACTAAAGTGTCTAAGGTCTGATAGAGGTGGTGAATTTACATCTGGAGAGTTCATTGACGATTGTGAGAAGCAGGGTATAAGGAGGTAATTGTCTGCTCCTAGGACTCAACAACAGAATGGAGTAGTTGAAAGAAAGAACCGGACCATCCAGGAAGCTGCCAGGACAATGATGTTGGAAGAAAATGTTCCTCAGATGTTCTGGAAAGAAGCTATCAGCACTACAGTCTACACTCTAAATCAAGTTCAAATTAGAAACAATACCGGTAAGACCCCCTATGAACTCTAGTTTGGCATCACTCCCACTATGAAATATTTCAGAGTATTTGGTAGCAAGTGTTATATCAAAAGAGATGAAGATCTAGGAAAGTTTGATGCTAGAAGTGATGAAGGAATTTTCTTGGGTTACTCCACTCAAAGCAAAGCATACCGGTGTTACAATAAGAGACTGAGGAAGATGATAGAAAGCACTAATGTTAAAGTTGATGAAGGAATTGAGAAGCCCTCAAGATTTTATGAATTTGATGAAGATGACCAAGACAGTGTTCAAGGAACTCAATCCTCTCCGGTAAGACAGAGTCAGCCTGATCCGGTAAATCAGGAAGAAGAGATAGGTTTGAATGAGCCTGATCAAGAAGTAGCAGTGCAGGATACTCCCAAAATTCCAAGGTATGTAACACTAAACCACTCTAAAGATCAGATCATAGGTGACAGAAGCAAAGGTGTGCAAACTAGAAGGAATGTTGCTCAAAATCAGGATGAATGTTGTCTGATTTCAAAGATTGAACCTAAAACAGTAAATGAAGCCTGCAATGATGAAAACTGGACTAAATCAATGAAAGATGAATTAATGCAAATTGAGAAAAATCATACTTGGGATCTTGTTCCCAGACCTAGAGACAGGAATGTGATTGGAACCAAATGGGTCTTCCGGAACAAATTAAATGAAGCTGGTAAAGTAATCAGAAACAAAGCTAGATTGGTCTGCAAAGGCTACTCCCAAATAGAAGGAATTGATTATGAAGAGACCTTTGCTCCCGTGGCAAGAATTGAAGCTATCAGATTATTTCTTGCATTTGTTGCCTTCAAAGACTTCAAGGTATATCAGATGGATGTCAAGTCTGCCTTCCTAAATGGTGATCTGGAAGAAGAAGTTTACATTGAACAACCGGATGGATTTCAATTATCTGACAATGATGATATGGTCTGTAAGTTAAAGAAAGCATTGTATGGATTAAAACAAGCTCCAAGAGCATGGTATGAAAGGTTGGATAAGCATCTTGTGCAGATTGGATTCAGCAAAGGTACTGCTAACAGTAACTTATATTTCAAAATTGATCATGAAAACATTTTGATTGTTGAAGTGTTTGTAGATGATATCATTTTTGGAGGAAGAGATAGTATGTGCAAAACTTTTGCAAATCAGATGAAATGTGAGTTTGAAATGTCTATGCTTGGTGAAATGAATTTCTTCTTGGGTCTACAAATTACTCAAACAAAAAAAGGAATCTTCATTTCTCAGACCAAATATGTGAAAGAATTGTTAAGGAAATTTGGTATGGAAGATTCAAAACCAATGAACACTCCCATGGCAACCGGATGTAAGTTGAGCAAAGATGATGACTCCCCAAAGGCAGATCAGACAATGTATAGATCAATGATTGGTGGATTGTTGTATCTCACTCAGACCAGACCAGATATAATGCAGGCTATTGGTCTTGTGGCAAGATTCCAGGCTGATCCTAGAGAATCTCATGTTATGGCAATCAAAAGAATTTTTAGGTACTTGAAAGGAACAGTTGAGTATGGTCTATGGTACCCTAGAGATCCGGATTTCTCTCTTCATGCTTACACAGATGCAGATTGGGCAGGAGATGTAGATGATCGAAAGAGCACCAGTGGTGGAGCATTCTTTCTGGGGAAGAGATTGGTTTCTTGGCTAAGCAAGAAACAAGATGCAATATCTCTGTCTACCACTGAAGCAGAATACATTGCAGCAGCAAGTAGTTGCACTCAAATCCTATGGATGAAGCAGATGCTAAGAGATATTAAAATTGAATATGCGGAGCCTATCACAATTTTCTGTGATAATTCAAGTGTAATTAATATTTCCAAGAATCCGATATTACACTCTAAGACTAAGCACATATCTATCAAGTTTCATTTCTTGAGAGAACAAGTGAACAAGGAAGAAGTCAGGTTGGAGTATGTTCCCTCCAAGGATCAGATTGTAGATATCTTTACTAAACCTCTTCCCAAGGACTCTTTTGAATATCTCCGGGAGAAGTTAGGGGTCATGGCCCCTCCGGTGATAAACTAGGATGCACTGATGTGCATCAGTCCGGTGGATATCACAGTCATATCTTGTGATCCGGATTGATGATGGGGAGCTGCTACTAAGGGGGAGTAGCTGGTATGATTCTGATGTGTTAAAATTGCAAGTATGAGCCCTTTGCCATTGATGTCAAAGGGGGAGAGAAGACATGTGAAAAACAAGTAGCTGATGATCAAAAGGGGAGCAGTAAATGAGGAGAAGACATGTTGCTGATAGGGGGAGAAGTGACAGAAAGGAGAAGTTTCTTGTCTTGATGGTTTTTCACATCATATGTTGCCATCAATGATAAAGGGGGAGATTGTTGCAAGTATGAGGTAAACCAATGTTGTCATTGATGTCAACATACTCATACTGTTTTGACAAGAAGGATTCAATGAGCAGTGTGCTGAGGATATTGAGAAAATTACCCTTAGTCAGAACAGTAAAGAACAACGATGAGAAGAAGGCAAATGTACTGTATAGGATGCGAACCGGAGGATGCGGACTAAAGGGTTTGTATATATGAGACTTAAGATGCTTCAGTTAAGATTTCTGAGGTCCGCATGAAGATCTGAAGGAGTTGTGGCTGTCGGTGTAGAATCGGTTCCGGCAAGTATTCAGAGGTGACAGAGGATCACAAAAAGGTCCGGTGAGGTCCGAAACTGTATAATCCTAATCTGCGGATTGGAAGGAGTCTTTGGGATGTCCTTGTGATGTGCCATCTCGAGTTGTGTATGATTTGGAGGTCCGGAAGTACCTCTTGCACTATGACAGTGGCGACAGACAGTGTTCTTGAAGTTCCGGATAAGGAGGATAAGAGATTTCAGTAAGTAAAGGAAATGCGGACGTACCTGGTCATTCAGGTAGGCTTGTGAAGGTTCTTGGATCATGTTGAGGTTGTGTTGTTGGTCCGCATTGACAGTAGAGCCCGGAATTGAAGATATTCTTCCGGATGAAGTTTTTGCTCTGTTTAGCCGACCGGATGAGTTGTTCATCCTGCGAATGTTCTTATGGTGGCCGACCGGATGTGTTATTCATCTTGCGAATATTCTTATGGTTGATTGCCGACTTAGATGATTGTTCCTAAGTCGAAGTCTTGTATAAATAAAGGTTTGTGAGTTCATTTTGAAGTGTGACTTGAGCGGAAAAAGGTGGTGTAGCGAAGAGAAGTGTAGAAGGCAGAGCAGATGTTTCTGGGCTTAATGGAACTGATCCGGACATGGTAAAGATGTCATTCTCTAGTTCAAGACTGTGATTCTTATCACTTTGTAGACAGTGTGTCTCCTTGTAGGCAGTGGGCCTCTTTGTGAGCAGTGTGCTCAGGCAGTGAGCCCTAATTGGCAAGTGCCATTTTGTAATTCCTTATTCTTCTAATAGAGAATAATCTTTGGGTTAATCACCCCATAGTTTTCTCCCTCAACCAGGTTTCCATGTCAAAATACTGTGTCATGTGTTTCTCATCTCATGATAATGTTTGTTTGTTTGATTCAATACTACTTTGATTGATAAGAAGGTTCAAAAGAAGAAATAATTAGGATAACTGATTCACCCCCCCTCTCAGTTATCAACAGAAGTATCTTGATTCTCTCTCTCTCTTGTCAATCAAGTAGTTTAAAGGTGTGAAAAGAGTGAAAAGATTATAGAACACTAATTCACTCCCCCTCTCAATGGTCCTAGTACTCCAACATCACTTCCCTGAAATAATCTCCAAGAAATTCATTAATTGGCATCCTTGAGAGAGAAACTAGTTGAAACCCTAATTTCACAATAACTTTGTCAAAGCTGATCCAAGTTTATTCCAATATGTCCTAGAGTAGCTTCAATATGCCCTTGAAAAAACCACCAAATGTTTTGAAAAGATTCACCAAAATAAGAGAGATATGTACTTCCCAAATTGACCTCCAAAATTAAAAAATTACCTTGTTTTGTCCTTCACGGTGCCAAGATCATGCTCTGATACCACTTTTAATGAAATAACTTGCACAAAAGGAATATAATAGGAAATATGCTGTAAATACTTGATAATAACTAAAAATAACAAGCCACTTTGAGAGGGAAAACCTCCAAATATCTCCAATGAGAACACAATTCACAATATCATGATAACAAACCTACCACTAGCTCCTATATATACCTAATTAGGCCTTGGCTGCCACCCAAGCTGACATAC
The DNA here is from genome assembly GCA_027924645.1 of Cunninghamia lanceolata. Lineage (NCBI taxonomy): Eukaryota > Viridiplantae > Streptophyta > Pinopsida > Cupressales > Cupressaceae > Cunninghamia > Cunninghamia lanceolata. Next base: position 21,742,173 of record BSBN01001965.1, read on the forward strand.
ATGCTCAAATATAACCCCTAGGTTGACCTAATAACCTATATTTGACTATAATAGTGATTATATATCATAATTAAGAGTTAGTTAAAGTATCCACAAGCTAACTACTCATAACTCTATACACACTATAGGATTAAGGGCATAGCAATCTAATTTTTGTTTTGTTTTGTTTTGGATATAAACTTTAAACAATTAATCAAATAAATTGGAATGGTAGAGATAACAATTTTTAACATTAATATCCTCCCAACCCATGATAACCATCTCCATTTCCAAGAAACCATTATTTTGGAGCATGCCACCATAAGAGGATCCCACAAATCCATTGAGCAACAACCATTGAAGAGAGGGATACCCAAATAGTTTCTTGGGAGGCAACCAATTTTGAAAACCAAGATAGCCACAATCCTTTGTTGCATCTAAGGTTCAATAAAGAAGAATAATATCTCTGATTTAGATAGGTCAATTTCCTGCCTAGAAGCCTTGGAGTAAATATCCAAGGTGATTTTCATTGTCGTTGCTTAAGTTTTGCATGCCATAACAAAGAGTAGTGTATCATCTACAAATTATTGATGGTAGATATGGCTTACATTCTTGGAGTGATTTTGAATCCTTCCCAATCACCTTTGGAACAAGCTGCTTGAATAGATCTTCCCAATGCATCCACCATAATTATGAATAAGAAAGGAGATAAAGGGTACCCATACCACAAACCTCTAGAGGAGCTAAAGAACCCCTGAGGACTCCCATGTACCAAAATGGAGTATTGAGGACTTGAGATACAACTGAAGACTTAATCTAACCATTACTTGCCAAAACCAAATTTCTCCATTACCTTGATCAAGAATCTCTAATCCATCCTATCAATACTTTTATGATATCTAGTTTAAGTAACATTCAGTTCCTTCTTGTAGAATTGACTAAATGGATCACCTCTTGACAACAATCACCTTGTAGCATGGGAAAATTACCTCTCAATCTACTAGCTTCATTTGAGTGAACTCTCCACTACAACTACACTTGGGTTCTTCTATTCGAGGTGTTGAATGGGAGGCAGTTGTACCATACCACTATTCAGGAGCTACGTCATGATGTTGTAGAGATACTCCTTTCAAGGAATGAATTTTCTATTATTATTATTTTTGGAGAAAACAAGACTAGAACAACTTGTGAAGCTACTTCAACCGCTAGATTGCTAACTACTACCGATGAATTATTTTTGTTAAAAAATAATTTTCTTTTAGTTATATGATGTGAAAGCACTAGATTCGTTAGCAGGAGTCGGTGAGGTAGAACTCTCAAATTGTCTTAGCGACTATTGATAGTCATTCAATGTTGTACAAAGATGTGCAAAAGAAGAATAACACATCAAGAGAATCCGGTCCTAGATCTGTGGCTGTAAGTTTCCTATGAAAACCCTCTACACATCAGAATCAGGCAGGGCATACATAATTTGTGAGAACAAAGATTGGTACTGACAGATAAAATCATTTACTTTTTTATTATTTCCTTGCCTATAGTGGACTAGGTCTATGAAAGTAACATGAGGTCCAATGTTAGCCTGGAAATGTTGTAAGCACTAGTTTACTAATTGATCAAAAGATAGAATAGAATGGTTAGGAAGCGAGCAAAACCAATCCAACAACATATCCTTGAGGGAACGGTGGAATAGTTTGGCTAACAGAGCATCTTGGAATAGGAAGTCACTGCAAAGAGTAGTGAAAGTAGAAATATGAGTGTTTGAATCACCCTTGCTTGTATACTTTTCAAATCTAGGGGCTTGAAAGCCCTGTAGAAATGGTGTGGAAAGGATAGAAAGAGAAAGAGGATTGTGTTGGCAGTAAGTAGACACACTTGTAGTTGTTTCAAAGTAGAGCCCATAGGACCATAACATAGACTTTAGAAGTGATTTAGATGCATTGACATATGAAGCAGAGCCCATAAGAGTCCAAGGATCACCATGTTGCAAAGCATCAATGCGCAATATCAAATCAAAATCTAGTCAAAAATTAAAATAGATAAAAAATGAAACATGGGTCCACCCATCACAAGGGAAGCATAAAAATAATGTGGTTCCCAAAACAAATAGAAGCTATGAATCCAAGTGGAGCATCCAAATCTGCATCTCCAAAAGGTAATTCCATTTACAAATACAAAAATCCCTATCCCCATCCAAAATCCAATTCAACAATCCTAAATCCAAATCCAAACATCCCAGTCCTAACTCTAAAAATCCAAAATCCATTTGGGTCCTTAAATATTAAAATTGGCAATCCAAAAATCCCCCATCCCAATCCTAGAATCTAAAATCAAGCATTTACATGAGTCCCCAATCCTATACACCCAAAATCCAAAATCCAAATCCAAAGATTCAAAATCCATCATCCAACCACATAATGCAATATGGTATGTGCAATTGTTGGTCCTAATTTCCCTTGGCCCTATGACATTTACTCATGTGCCTCTATAATCCCATCCTTCCATCCCTCCTTTTTCATAATCAAATCCATTATCCAATGTACATCCCCAATTGCATCCCATTAATCTAAGCTTTTGCCTAATCATTATACATCCTTTATCCAACCTACCTTCCATTCCATTTTACCTTAACATCCTATATAACATACATGCTAGGATGGTACCATGTTTTCATTTGGGACAAGCCAACTTAGCAATAAAAAAGGTTCACAATAACATCTATAGAACACAACACCAAACAACATGGTTAGTGTGCAAAAATTATTCAGAATGGGATATTATTAGCTCACCATGGAAACAAATGCTTGAATCCAAAATTCTAATTGTAAAAATTAGAAAAAGAAAAAAGAAAAATCAACAAAAAAACCAAAAAGAAAAGAAGAAAAATTTTAAAAATTTTTGAAAAAGGAAAAAAATAAATTTTTTTAAAAAATTAAAAAAGGCAAGAGAAAAATCATCCAATGGTGAAAACCATTCTTATGGTGCCTTAGAAAAGTAAAATGATGAAAATTTGTTCTTGGGTATCATGCGTAAGTCAACTATCTATGAGAACCCTACACTTGGGGGCAAGCTTCTCCCATCCTATCTCCCCATCCTATCATTCCCATCCATTATATCTACATACATATCCCATAAAACTCAATCCATCCTTTGTTCCTACTTTTGAAATTGATAAGAATAGGGACACAATGTTGAAACATGCTTTGGACACATCTTGGCATATCCAAATCTTTCATAGCAAATACTACAATATATTGTCACAAGCATTGCAAGACAACATCATGAGTGGTATATCTAGAGTGGGGCATGCTATTCCTATGTGATGTAGTCCTTGGAGATCACATCCTAAACCCTTCCATCCATCTATCCTAAACCTTGCATCCATGCCATCCACTATCTACAATCCCTCTATCATTCCATCCAATCCTCCCTCCATCCTTGTCTTTGGACTTTGTTTTCCCTTGTAATTGGTTCTAAGAAAAATACTATCCAAATGCAATGCAATGCAACAATACCATTTATCCAAACATAATCTAATGCAACAATCCATCACAGCTATCCTAGCACTACAATCCAAACATCTTAAGAAATCTAAACATTCCAACCATATTAAGCCCAACAATCCAACAAATTATCTAAAAGCATCCATAGGTTTTTTCCCAACTTTGTTGCAAGCCTTGTTCAAATCTAATCAAATCATCATCATCAACATATATGATTCCCAATCCTCATGTTATTCTTGGGATATATCATTCCCACATAAACAATTCTATCGTCATCATCAATCAATCATCAAGCTTAGCTTGACTAGGGCAAAATTATGTTTGTCTTTGTATTGCTTGTGTGTTTTATCATTTTATTTTGCATCTATGATGGTCCTTGAAGCATATCAAAACATGGTATTTCATATCATGGTGCCCTAAAACATATGCTTTCTTGTGACCTTTTTCTTTTGGGTTAGTCCTTCACACATATGGCACAACACCATCTCAAAGAGGGGCAAAATGTAGACACCTAAATCTTACTGTGTCCTAACAGCACACTAACAAACCCTCTTGCATTCTTGCACCATCGAATTAATTAAATAAATTATATTTATTTAATTAATTAATCCAAATTTCCTCTAAAGTTCCAAATTTAATTAAATAAATCACATTTATTTAATTAAACCCATCATTCTCCCATCATTTCCCATAAATTAAATAAATACATCTAAAATCCTCCTCATTATTAGTTGAATAAAAAAATTAGGTTTAATCAACTAATTAAGCATTTGAGCATGTTCCTCCACCACTTTGATTAAAATAATCAAAGTCAACCTTACACATGGCTCCAAAAGGTACCTTTTCAATCCTCACCCTCCATTCAAATTAAGGGAATCTCTACCCTCCATCTCTTTCTAATATTTTCCCTAATCATGTGAACCAATCACAAGATGCCACTTGTTAGACTCTCATTCTTCCTTCTAAATGGATCAACCCCATTGCTCCATTGTATAAGATCTAATCCTATCCATCCGTCATCCTCATCCCAAATCTATAAATTCACTATTCCTCAAGCCATTTTCAAGAGTTAGAATTGTACACAAATCAAGGTCATGCTATTGGAATGACCAACCATATTACAACTCAACAATAACAATCAACTTGAGCATATCCCAATAGACAACAAGGTTTGTGTTGGTAAGATTTCTTGTTTCCATTCTCACTATTTTGTATGCTAATCCTAGCTCAATCAGAGGTGTAGATTAGTGTAGAATAAGATAGGTATTTATATGCATTTGTCTCTTGTTTTATTCCACATTTGATATACATAATTGGACTTTCTCCTTATCTCTTCACTGAGCAACATGATAATAAGGGAGTCTATCTTTGGATTTGTAGCACTACTATTGATAGCAACAATTAAGTTCTCCTAAGATTTAGGTAACGAACAAAGCAACAATATATATTTATCTTCCTCATCAATTTTAAAATCTATTGAACCTATCTAGCAAAAATTAAATTAAAGGCATTCAAATGTTCTACAGCATAATCACCTTCCTTTATTTTTAAAGAATATAATTATTTTTTAAGATATAACTTATTAGTTTGATAAATATAACCTATCCTCTTCCATAGTGCAAATGCAGTGGTCTCCTCTAAGACATTCAAGAGGACATAATTTTCAAGATAAAACTAAATGGTTCCTTTTACCTTATTATCCAACCTTTTCCAATCTTCATTAGAAATTCCATTAGGTTTTCCTTCCTTTGCTACAACTTTAATTCATCTCTTTCTTCCAAGAGATCCTCCATATTCAATTTCCACACCTTGCACCCAGATCCATTAAAATTTTCAATATTTATATGAGAATTAGAGGCCATGGTTTTAGAAACTAACAAATTGTAAAATCACCAAGTAAAAATCTCCCATTATATCCAAAAAACCCATAACACTTCTAATAAACATCTCCCCATCTAAACAAAACCAAATCTCTAATACCAAATGTTGAGAAATAGGGTAAACTACTATAGTAAAAACTTGTACATTTAGTATACAAATATGGAATACCAATTAAGATATGATGTGATTTACCATTATATTAATGTGAGGAAGTTTATATTAGAAAATTAGAAATTAGCAAACACATGATAAACTCATAATACTAGAATTTATGTGGATAAACCCCTTTAGGATAAAACTCTGCCACCAAAAAGAGCACAAGTTTATATTAATCCAATAACACTATGTTGCAATAATACATCCAACTTCTCCCTTCAATATGATAGCATTCTGATAGCATAACCTTCCTTCACCTACAAAAGACCCATAAAAAAGGTATCTACTGCATCTAATTTTTATATAACTAGAGATATGAAACCACAAGTCGATTCACCAAAACCAACTACCACGAAAACTGTTGGGAATTAAGATGTCTCAACCTTGGTAATTCCTTTTGTTGTTAATTTTTGTATTTATTATTTAATTGCCTATGTTGTAAATATTTGTAAAATTCCATAGTGTCATATTGTGGGATGTGGCATGGTGATGTGTCAATCCTACATGGATTATGACAACTTCTAATTTTGTCCTCACATGAGGAGATAGGCGTCCCACTTTGTGGTAGGAGCATTTTGCCATGTGTTGGCATCTTCCATGTTGTGTAAGGGAATGTTTGACCGAAACAGTTATGACGGATTCCTATGACGAATCTATGACATGTAAGAGTCAAAAATAGAAGGTTGTAAGACAGGTGAAGACATGTGTCATGAAGCATCTTTGAAAAAGGCATATTTGGGTGCCCCAAGGTGGACTATGACATGTTGTAAGAGAATATGCTATTTATAGCCTGTGTATGATAGATTCTCTTACAACTGTAAGTTGTAACCACTATGACAGATTCTATGACAGTCGTAAGTGTCGTAAGAGCATCTGTCATAGCCCATTTTGGAAATAGACAACCCCTTTGGGATGGGAGCTATGGACAAGTGTCAGGCACACTCTACAATGTTGACCAAGTGTCCTTAGGTGTGGGTTTTGGGCCATGAGGCCAAGTTGGACGCCCATTCCAAGAAAGGTCCAATATTGCCTTGTATTTTCTATATAAATAGGTGCTTGGAGAGGGAGTTGTATCATAGGTTTTACAGGTACTGTTATGCTATCGGATTGACTCCAGATATGAGTGTCGAAGACCATTGAAGCTGGCATTGCAAGTGTATTGTAAACATTCTTTCAGATTTGTTAATACATTGTGCAGGTTTCTGAGTGTGGGGTTTTTCACCCGATAAGGGTTTTCCTCACCGTAAATCTTTGTCTCTCTTCTTTTGTCTACTTTTTGGTTCTTGTGTTTTGCTGCAATATCTCATGTTAATGGTTTAACATTGATGTAATAGTTAGGATAAAATTGAATTTGCATAGTCCTCTCCTCATTAGATTAGTGTAGGAAGTGATTTCCACACACCTAGCTTCCTTTCAGTTGGTATTAGAGCTTGATCACCTTTGGTCCTAGTTGTTGGGTAGGGGTTTTTTGAGCTGATCTTAGGTTGAGTGGGAGTCTGTGCATAGTATTCCATATCTTATTGCAGCAAGGAGATGGCAAGCACATCTGGAAGATTTGAAGTGGAGAAATTAAATGGCACTAATTTTGAGTTGTGGAAGCTCAAGATGGAAGACATGCTTGTAGACCGAGACCTTTGGGAAAGTGTTAATGGAACTAAACCAGCTGCAATGTCACAAGATGAGTGGGATCTCAAGGATCAGAAGGCTAAGGGTCTCATAAGACTTAGTCTTGCTGATTCTATTTTGTTAAATGTCCATGAGAAGACTACTGTAAAATTACTTTGGAAGAAGTTGGGGGATGTGTATCAAGCCAAATCCCTGTTAATAAACTTTTCCTGAGAAAGAAGTTGTATTCTCTTCGAATGGAGGATGGAGGATCCGTCACTGAACATATGAATACATTTAACATGCTTGTTACACAATTGACATCTATTGGTGTGAAGATGGAGGAAGAGGATCGGTGTATGACCCTACTTTGTTTTTTGCCAGACTCATGGGATCATCTTGTCATGCCTATTGGAAGCACCACATCCACATTCAAAATGGAAGAATTGGTTTCTTCACTGTTGTCTAAAGAGATGCAGAGAAAGTCTTCTGAGGCAGCCAAAGAGGTCCTTGCAGTTTGTGGAAGACCCAAGGAGAAAGGGAAGAAGAAGGACAAGAAAGCTAAGAAGGGTAGATCCAAATCCCGTGGGAGATCCAAATCTCCTTGAAAGTCCAAGGCTCTTTCTTGGAACTGTGGAAAAACTGGGCATTTCTAAAAGGAATGCAAAGAGGAGAAGAAGAAGAAGAAGAAGAAAGCTCCTGATTCAGATTTTGACAAGTCACAAGATGACGGTGATGGTTTCATCGCAGCCCTAGCAATCCATGCATCTGATGATGTGTGGCTAATCGACTCTGGTGCATCATTCCACATGACCTCACATCGAGACTGGTTCACTAAGTATGAGGAGTTCGATGGTGGAAAGGTGTATCTGGGTGATGACTCTCATCTGAAGATTGTTGGTCATGGAAGAGTCTCTATCCAATTCCCTGATGGTTGAGTGAAGGGGATCTTTGGGGTTATGCACATCCCAGGCTTAGCACGGAACCTGCTTTCTATAAGTAGTTTGAATGATGCAGGTGTGTAGGTTGTCTTTTCGAAAGAAGGATGCAAGATGAGTAGAGAAGCTATGGTGCTTGCTAAGGGTACTAGGAGAGGTACTCTATTTCAATTGGAGGCATGCATTTCACAATGCAATAGTTCTTCTAACTCAAGGAAGAGGGCAATAGTCACTTCATCCCCACCATCTGAACGAGCAGTGAAGAAATCTGTTGTTTCTAGTCTTGATGGTTGTAATTGTGCATTGGAAGTTAAACTTCCAGTTGAAAAGACAATGTTATGGTATAAGAGATTTGGTGACATTGGTTAGAAGGGTCTGCGTACCCTAAAAAATAAGAACCTCGTTGAGGGGTTAGATGATTGTAATCTTGAGTTCAACTTTTGCAAACATTGCATTTATGGAAAACAAAACCGTGTTCAGTTTTACTCAAGTTCTCATAAGTCTTCTGGTGTGTTGAACCTTATTCATTCTGATGTGTTTGGTCCTGTTAATGTTCCTTCATTATCAAAGTCTATATATTTTGTATCTTTTATAGATTATTACAGTAGAAGGACATGGATTTATTTTCTCAGAAGCAAATCTGAAGTCTATAGCAAGTTTAAGGAGTTTAAGGCCTTTGCTGAAAATCAGACTGGTAAAAAGATTAAATGTTTGAGAACTAACAATGGCGATGAGTTTTGTTCTACAGAATTTGATAAATATTGCAAGGAACTTGGGATTGAAAGACACAAGACAACTCCATACACCCCACATCAAAATGGAGTTGCAGAGAGGATGAACAGGATACTGATGGAGAAGGCTAGGAGTATGCTTAATGGAGCTGGCCTAGAACAAAAGTTTTGGGTTGAAGTTGTTGCCACTGCCTGCTATTTGGTAAATAGATCTCCTACATCAGCTCTTGTTGGTAAAACACCCATGGAGGTGTGGTCTAGTAGAAAGCATTCAATAAGGCATCTTCGTATTTTTAGTTGTGAGGCATATGCACATGTGCCTAGGGAGAAGCGGTCAAAGTTAGAGAACAAGGCTATTAAGTGTATCTTTATTGGCTATGGTGTCAGTGTAAAAGGATACGAGCTTTGGGACCCTATGGCTGAAAAAGTGTTGTATAGCAGAAGTGTTGTCTTTAGAGAGCTTACACTTTCTTCCACTATTTCACAGCCAGAAGAAAAGGTAAAGAAAGAGGATGTTGTTCAGTTTCCTCCTACCCTTGAGAAGACTAAATAGAAAGACAATGTTGGACCTAATGATGAGGAGAGCTCTAGCTGCTCTAAAAGCTCAGATGAAGAAGCTGAACCTCAACCTCAGCCCTTGAGGAGGTCTACACGAATAAGAAAGCAACCTGAAAGGTTTGGTTTTACATTGCTTGATTCTAGTTGTGCTTATGCTTTACTCACTAACAGTGATGAACCTAGAACTGTATCAGAGGCTTTGGACATGAAAGATGCAAGTTCATGGAAGGAGGCCATGGAGGATGAAATGGCTTCTTTGGAAAAGAATCAAACTTGGGACTTGGTGTCTTTGCCTCCTAGATGGAAACCCGTTGGATGCAAATGGGTGTTCAAGAAGAAGATTGGTATAGATGGCAGTGTTGAGAAGTATAAGACTAGATTGGTTGTGAAGGGGTATTCACAAGTGGAGGGTATAGATTATGGTGAGATCTTCTCTCTCGTTGTAAAGCTAACATCCATTCAATTCCTATTGTCTCTCGCAGCATCTTATGACTTGGAGGTAGAACAAATGGATGTGAAGACAACTTTCCTTCATGGTGATTTGGAGGAAGAAATCTACATGTCACATCTAGAGCATTACATGGTGAAAGGTAAAGAAAATTTGGTTTGCAAACTTAAGAAGTCTTTGTATAGTTTGAAGCAATCTCCTAGGAGATGGTACTTGAAGTTTGATGCCTTTGTGTTGTCAATTAGATTTGTGAGATCAAAATTGGATCACTGTGTGTACTTTAAGTTTGATGGTGATCTTATTCTCATTGTTGCACTGTATGTTGATGATATGTTGCTCATTGGGAAGGGTAAGAATATGATTTCTGATTTCAAATCTCAGTTATCAGTATAGTTTGAAATGAAATATTTAGGGGCTACCAGGTACATTCTAGAAATCAGAAGGGACAGAGCTAATAGAAAACTTTGGTTAAGCCAGAGTAAGTATGTGAAGACTGTGTTGGATAGGTTTAACATGGCAAATTGTAGACGATTGTGTGTTCCTATTTCTTTGGGGACAAAGTTATCTGTTTAGGATTGTCCAAAATCTCCTAGTGAGGTGGAGGACATGAGCAGACTACCTTATGCTAGTGCTATTGGTAGTTTGATGTATGCTATGGTTTGCACAAGACTAGACATTGCCCAAGCAGTGGGAGTCCTTAGTCGATTTATGGCTAATCCTAGACGGGTTCATTGGGATGTAGTTAAGTGAGTGTTCAAATATTTGAGGGGTACTTCCAAGTATTCCATTTTCTATCATGGTAATGTTATAGGATCTCCGCATTCCATTAACATTCGTGGATTTGTGGATTCAGATTGGGCAGGTGACATTGACAGCAGGAGATCCACCAGTGCTTATCTGTTTACACTGTTTGGTGGTGCTATTAGTTGGATGAGTAAGCAACAACTTGTTGTTGCTTTGTCCATGACAAAAGCTAAGTATATGGCAGCAACTCATGCTTGTAAGGAAGCCATTTGGCTTAAGAGATTGTGTTCAGATATTGGTATTGATGCAAGACAGATAACGATCAGTTGTGACAGTCAAAGTATGATTTGCCTTGCAAAGAATCCAACTTTCCATACTAGAACCAAGCACATTGATGTTCAGTTTCACTTCGTGCGAGACATGGTTGAGGATGGAAAGGTAAATTTGGAGAAGGTAGGTACTTTGAAGAATGTTGCTGATGCATTGATGAAACCAGTGAGCACATAGAAGTTCAGATGGTGTTCGGAGCCTATGGGCCTCTCGGCCTATAGCAGTTAAATCCTGTTATTCTATTGGCTCTTACAAGGTGTTCGACAAGTGAGAGAATGTTGGGAATTAATGTGTCTCAACCTTGGTAATTCCTTTCATTGTTAATGTTTGTATTTATTATTTAATTTCCTATGTTGTAAATATTTGTAAAATTCCATATTGTCATATTGTGGGATGTGGCACGGTGATGTGTCAATCCTACATGGATTATGACAACTTCTAATTTTGTCCTCACATGAGGAGATAGGCATCCCACTTTGTGGTAGGAGCATTTTTCCATGTATCGGCATCTTCCATGTTGTGTAAGGGAATGTTTGACCGAAACGGTTATGATGGATTCCTATGACGAATCTATGACATGTAAGAGTCAGAAATAGAAGGTTGTAAGACAGGTGAAGACATGTGTCATGAAGCATCTTTGAAAAAGGCATATTTGGGTGCCCCAAGGTGGACTATGACATGTTGTAAGAGAATATGCTATTTATAGCTTGTGTATGACAGATTCTCTTACAGCTGTAAGTTGTAACCACTATGACAGATTCTATGACGGTCGTAAGTGTCGTAAGAGCATCTGTCATAGCCCATTTTGGAAATAGGTGACCCCTTTGGGATGGGAGCTATGGACAAGTGTCAGGCACATTCTACAATGTTGACCAAGTGTCCTTAGGTGTGGTTTTTGGGCCATGAGGCCAAGTTGGACTCCCATTCCAAGAAAGGTCCAATATTGCCTTGTATTTTCTATATAAATAGGTGCTTGGAGAGGGAGTTGTATTACAGGTTTTACAAGTATTGTTATGCTGCTGGATTGACTCCAGATATGAGTGTCGAAGACCATTGAAGCTTGCATTGCAAGTGTATTGTAAACATTCTTTCAGATTTGTTAATACATTGTGCAGGTTTCTGAGTGTGGGGTTTTTCACCTGATAAGGGTTTTCCCCACCGTAAATCTTTATCTCTCTTCTTCTGTCTACTTTCTAGTTCTTGTGTTTTGCTGCAATATCTCATGTTAATGGTTTAACATTGCTGTAATAGTTAGGATAAAATTTAATTTGCATAGCCCTCTCCTCATTATATTAGTGTAGGAAGTGATTTCCACACACCTAGCTTCCTTTCAAAAACCATGGTATGGAAACAATCCAACAAGTCCCCATGTGATAAATATTCAATCACCATAAATAGCACCACTCGTACAAGCATATTTGACCACTCACAATCAATAACACACTTCCCCAAAAATGGCACTCCAAAATAGATTCCATTATGCACAAGGGAACCATCCAATAATGAATAGATGCTCCACTCTCTCTCCTAGTTCCTATAATCAAGAAAGTGATGTAAATGAAGTTACAACTCTTTGTAACCATCATCATCATAAGTAACCTCCCCTCTTAATGCCACTACAACTAATATTCCAAGTTACAAGGAGAATTAATAAAATAATAATATTTCCTAACCACCTACATGGGCATCCAAGTACCCTTTCCCAAAATGTTGGAGATCTAACATTACTAAATATGACTTTGAAGGTTAATATCACCTTAATCTTAACACATTTTGACAAATCTTATACACCTTACAAGTTTCCATTGTTTCTTTTAGCAACTTCCGTGACAATAAGTGAGACTTACAAATTTCCTATTTACAAAGTAAAAGTGACACATAGCACCACTCCAAGTGGGATGCCCTAATTATGTGGGTACAATAATAAAATAGTACAATTAAATAAATAATCCAACATTAGGATATGCAAGGTGTACAACACTAAATCCCAACATTCATCAACTTGTCTTATACCTTGCTAGAGAAAAAGAAAAATTGCAACAAACTATGAACTATTTGACAAGAGTAAAGCCATGTTGCATTAACTTACTCCTCTATGCCCGTGGGCTTTAATTAAGCATCTACAACATCCACCAAGTGACCACCATCTTGACCATAAATGTCTCATTTTGCATCATGATCAAACATGAAAGATAAGAAAACCAAGCCAAGATGACAAACTAAATATCACATAGACACACCATTGTAACTAACCTCAACTTGATATTCAAACATAAACTTAGAAGTCTAATCTCCTTCAAAATAGGACTAAGGATACACTATATACTTAACTTTACTTAGAATAATCACCACAACAAGTTGTTCACACATCCAACTAACTAAACCACAAAATAGGGTAAACACACCCACTAATAGACCTCCTACTATCCACAAATACATCCTAACCCACAAACTCAAGTCCTTATATATCCACTATTTTGGTCAAAGTCCACCTTCCTTGGTAGCAAACACACACATGCAAAAAAACCTAAAGACCCTCAATACCATAGTCCAATGAAACTTGTCCAACATGGACACACATACCTACTTAGGACTCTTATTTCTTGGGTAACGTGTGGTTTGGTGCTAACAATAGCATACAAAATACACCAACAAGACTCACATAAAGGGCATGTAGCATGACCTCTAAACCATCTAGTGTCGAAGAACACATAATGAGCTACACAGCTACAACCAAATTATTGTAAAATATAGCATATTTCCTCTAGTTTTTTTGCTTAGTCTCTCACCCTTGATCTCCATAGCTCTTCCAGGTTCTCCACATTATAAAAGATGGAGATTAAATAGCCCACATATTATTACTAAAAAATACTTAATTAAAATAACAATAAATAATCACAAACATAGTGATCATAATATCTTGAAACAAATCCCAAATCTAATGTCATATGAGTCAAACCTCTAGGAAGAAACATTAGACCATAGAGAGAAAACCTACAAACCATACCATGTCCTTCTATCAACATTATTGAGTGCTCTATCTCTGATAGATCAGATCTCCTTCCAAAATCCCAAAACAAAAAAATGGCATAACATTTAATTATTCAACTCCAAGGTTAGACACAATAACAATATATGCAAGATTCTCAAATGAAGGAAGATCAAACTAACATCCATTACCATGACCAAGGAATATGCCCAAAACTAGAAACCATCCCTTGCACTCCTTAGAATTGATCTAAGGACAAACTCGTGCAAATGAGAAGACATGGGAAAACAAAACTAGGTCATGTATCCCTCAAGCTAGCCCTTAAAATTGATATTTGTAGTTCAAGACTCATTCCCATGAGAAGACACAACACAAAATAGAATACATTTGAGAAACCAAGTGGGCAATACCTTTTGGATGATTCTCCTCCAAGTGGACCAAGAGGGAAATGTGATTTCTCTATCCACGAGAAATCTCCTTTTTAGGTCCATGTTGAACTCGTGTCTAGCTCTAGGTGTAGGCTCCCTCATCTTTCTACTGAAACCTCATCAAGAGTCACCATTATAACACACGATCTTTGAGAAATTAGAGATATCCTACCTCACCCATGTCTATCTAGCATCATCAAGTAATTGATAGATCATCTCATGACAAAGAAACTCTAATTGCATAACTACAATATTTAAAAGCTCCCCAAGGAAAAATTATCACTATACTCTACTGGAAGACTTCCTCAAATCATTTCCATAGTTTCAACTACAAAAATAGGAGTACCATGTGATGTTGTGATTTACATCTTCTCAACAACAAAATGTCTATCTCCAACAGATGGATTTGCTCCCAAAAGTGCCCATATCATTCCAATAATACAAAATATAATCTGAAGTACATCATGGAACAATAACACATCATTGTTAAATCTCCTAGTGAAAGTGATCTAAAGATACCGTGGCATCATGATAATGTCTCTATGATAGACATGTAGACTTGACCATGTTGTGCTAAAGCTCCAAAGTGTTCACAAGAGCTTCTAGAACACCATGGTCAAGTCCATCTTCAACCCTTGAGACAATTTTCCACCATTGACTATGTTTTTGTGTATACCTCCCCAAGAACCATAGTCTAGATCCTCTCATAACATCATAGTCAAATTTTTCTATAGGTTCCCAAATTACAACTATAGGTGTGCTAAAAGTAACCTAAAGTACATCTACATTTTAGTTACAAGTCACCTAAAGTACATCTACAAGTTAGCTATAGGTGACATGAAATATCTCTATAGGTTCACTACAAGTGACCCGATACCTCTACATGTTAGTTATATAAGTAACCCACACCTTAATCATCCATCTCTTTATCTCTCTACCACTCAACATACCAATGCATCATGTTTGATTTATTATCACTTCTAGCAACATTTTATCGATGTCATCTTACTCAAGCCCATTGCATACTAAAATTTTCATCATCATTAATTAATTAAATAATTATATTATTTAATTAATCTAATCCACTACTAATTAGTTAAATAATTATATTATTTAATTAATTTAGTCCAATACTAATTAATTAAAAAATTATATTAGTTAATTAACCTAGTTCATCACTAACTAATTAAATAATTTTTGTTTAATTAGTCTAATCTCACACCCAATTAAATAATTTATTATTTTATTTCCACCTCATATATTCTCTCACAAAATTTTTAATAAATAAATTATTTAAATAAAATATATTAATGAAGTTAACTACCTCAACAAAATAGTTAACTACCTCATTTATCATCTTCCCTCCATTTTAAAAACAAATAAACTAATTGTATTAAGGATTTAACTACTTCAATAAGTAGTTAACAAATTCACACTCCCATGTAAATCTCTCCATTTATTATCTACTTATTTTTTTTGAATGACATGAGAAACAAAATTCATTTAATCCTTTTAACAATTTTTCAGTTCCTGCTTATCCAAAGAAAGTCTTCTCATTTGTTCTTCACTGTCGATCTTCCTCATTAATATCTAACATCCATCCTCTCTACCAAAAATTTATAAATTGGCACACTATCCTATGCAAATTAATCAGCTAAAAAACATAAGTATATGCTATTGGGATTTGGAGCATTATTGGAGCAACTAAATTACTATCCATATAGCAAATCTGCTTGCAATAATTGAATTCATGTTGGGTAACTTGGATTTGGAACATTATTGGAGCAACTAAATTACTATCCATATAGAAAATCTGCTTGCAATAATTGAGTTCATGTTGGGTAACTTGGTTTAGTTAAATTTCATTGTTTGAATTCCATTATATGCTCTATCTAGGTTTGCATGAGTTTAGAGTGGCAAACTTTTTGTAATTTTTTGTTAGGTTTGCTTTTTGATTTATTTCTAAACTTCTTACATTTAATCTAGCAACCACTATGGGACCCAAACCCAAAATCTCACACTTTATTTACACCTTTGTTTCTATTTATTTTTATTGATAAAATGATAATATTTTGAGTTGTACGCAACATTTATGCATTATTAGTAGTTGGAGGATTCTTATCAACCATTTCTGTTAATTTCTCTATTTTCTGTTCAAGCTAAAGTAGCCAATTGGCTATTAGAGACAATTATTTGTCTTACAGTTTTTGTTCTCTTGAGTTCATCCTCTTTGAGGAGGCACTTTGAGTTTGATGATTGAGTTTGTCCTGTTAGAATAATAAGGTTTACATAGTTAGATTAACTAATTTATGTTAGTAAATAAAACAAATGTTAGTTGTTTTGTAAGTTACTTTCTCGTAAGTTAGTTTGGTAAATAGGTTAGTAATAAATTAATTAGAAGTTAGTTTTTGGGGAGTTATTACCATAATAAGTTGGGGTAGTTTATTCACAGAATTCACAGGAATGTATGGCTTTATAAGCAAATATAACATCATGTAAAAATCCTGAATCATTAATATATCATTTCATATTTTTCTGTGCAAATGGGTTGATCTAAATTTTTGTATTTTGTGGTCACCATTTCAACATGGTATCAGAGCTTAAAAAATTTCTTGTGCTTGTGAGTTGCAAGTCACACAAAGGAAGGGCGTATGCAGAAGCAAACCACATGTGATTTTCCTGAGCAGTTGTTGGTCATTAAATAGAAGCACATTGGAAATCACTGTCATTACTTGGAGTGCATGCACACGATCTTTGGTATGTTGTTGTTTCCTGTGGTAGTGTAAAATGCTACGTACTCACTCCTGATTTGGTGAAAACTTATTTCTATATACGTGTATCCTAGTAGAATAGTGTTACAATTTACTTGTATGTCAAGTGCAGAAGTTTGGTGGAAGTTCAAGACAATATCTTATCAAATATTAATATTGTTTCATAAGTAGTTTGAATGTGTTGGGTAAAACAAGGAATGAACATTGTTGAAAAATGAGGACGTGAAAAAGTACTAAGCCACTTGCTGGGCATTATATATTTCTGAGCGTAGAAACTCATTTTCTGCACAATACAAATCTTTATGAATGCATATTTACTATTACCTGTAGCGTGGGTATAAAGAGGAGCATTGATATATGCCATACAACTAGTTATAAGTGGTTATGACCATTGCATTTTCCATCATCTCCATTACTGGCAGAAATTTATTCCATCAATCGGAGCAAGTAGAAGGCATTCGAATTTGAGAGACTATCAAATACCTCGCAGCCATTTTACTAGCATGGGTCTATTTGGAAACTTTTGATGGCATGTTTGAGAAGTTATAAGTAGCAACAAAGTTCTAAACCTTGTAGAAAATATTATAAGAGTAGAGATGTTTTAATTTTTAGTATTGTAATAGTGTATTACTGTTGACTCCAACACTTTGAAATGAAGTCTTTATTACGCTATGCTTGTACTCTTGGGTCATACATGTTACACCTAATAGAGTTTTCAAATACACATGATTGTCTTGTCAGAGAGCAAAATGACACATCAGACAGATAGAGTGTAACACAATCATATTGGAGGTAGGAGGCACCAGAGGCAGGAGGTTTTTTGTCATCTTGAGTTAGCTTCTCACTCAGGGATGATTCATTGCATGAGGAGGAGGTTTTTTGTCATCTCGAGTTAGCTTCTCACTCAGGGATGATTCATTGCATGAGGAGCACCCATTTTTTGATATGTGTCCCTTTATGGAGCAAGGGGGGGCTTGGTAGTTTGTGAATAGTGTAATCTCTGAAACAGGTGAGATTAGTGTATTCATAGTGGTTTTGTATAGCACAGGAGAGTTGTTCTCTCATGTGCAATACTGCCATACTGGAGGAGACATTTTGACACACTCAGAGGAGATGTGGACTTTCAAAGGAAAGTTGTTGTCTCATTGTGCAAAGAGGTTGGGAACACTTTATGTTCTCTCATATTGTGTAGATGTTTGCAGGTTTTACAGTCAGGAGATTGATGGCTTCAGTCTGGTGTTTCCTAGGTGAGCGAGGAGGATTGGTGAAGGTGCTTCATCAAAGTCTCCAGAAGGGCTGTTGTGTTCACTCCTTGTAGTGTTTACATGTAAACCTTAAGGGGGGTGCTAGAATAATAAGGTTTACATAGCTAGATTAAATAATTTATGTTAGTAAATAAAACAAATGTTAGTTGTTTTGTAAGTTACTTTCTCGTAAGTTAGTTTGGTAAATAGTTTAGTAATAAATTAATTAGAAGTTAGTTTTTGGGGAGTTATTCCCGTAATAAGTTGGGGTAGTTTATTCACGGGAATGTATGGATTTATAAGCCAATATAACATCATGTAAAAATCCCAAATCATTAATATATCATTTCATATTTTTCTGTACAAATGGGTTGATCTAAATTTCTGTATTTTGTGCTCACCGTTTCAACATGTCCTACATCTTTCTTGCCATTCTTATTCCTTCTTGACAAATTTTGAGTCAAAAGACTTCTCTCATTGAAGCCATTGATTGGGCATACTAAAATCTAGTCTTTCCCATGGTAAATCCGAGGTAATCATAGTAAGCCTAATGCACTTCAGATCACGATTTGGAGAGATTACTGTTGGTAGGTCCTTCTCCTTTGAACCAGGTAAATATTAATCTCAACATGGAGTATGTTTCACAAGTGCAGACTACTGCACTCATTCACACTATTACAATAGTGGTTCATTTATTTTGCATCTACCAATTTTAATTTTAGTTTGATCCTAATATTCTCTCAAATTAAAATGAAGTTTGGTTTGAGTTACAAGTTATAACTTATAATGGATGGAACTTGGATCAAACAAGTTTATTTCTTTGTTTCATTATTGTGTTTCAGTAAGTACATTCATTGGACCATTTCGATGGGCTGATTTTATTTGTCCTTGGGATCTCAACATGAGTGCTACTCAAATTGAATTGAAATATACATACCAAATTTGAAATGCACATTTCATGATTCTTCATATTTGCTATTTGTTTCCCACAATGTGAACATTTTTGCAAGCTTTGTTAAAGGATTATACTTTCCATATTTGTGCTTCCATTCAATCTGATGTTTAGAGCATTGACAAACTCTTATGATATGTGAATAAGGGAGTTAAGTTGTTACACACACTAATTATTTCCAAGCTCTTTTTTTAAGAGAGAGGTTGTCAATTTTGTCCTAGTTTGATGTTTTTGTTGGTGTAACGGTGTCATTTAGTGCACTTCAATCCTCACTTCCACTACTTCCTCTATTTTATATTGACCATTGCATGCACGATGAGGTGTCCTTCATAGGTTATGTGGTTGGCTATTATTAGACATTGTGGTGTGGAGAGTATTGGATATAAGAAGAATATATATTGTTGTGTTTGCTGCTGTGTAATGTAATATTGAAGAGATAGTGAATAAAGATATTCCCATGTTGAGAGTGGATGTAGTCTATAAGATGAACCACTATAAAATTTATGTGTTCTGTATCTGATCTAGTTTTTAGATTATTTTATTTGCTCACTTTTTTATTTAACAATTGGTATCAGAGCTTGGTTAGAACCAAGGAGGAGTTGTGAAGAAAGTTGAGCAGAAATGGAAGAGAGCCCCAACTGGGATGATTGGGTTCAAGCTCTCATGCCTATGTCCCATGGCTTTGGAGAGGGTTTTGATGAAGTGGGAGCTATTCATATAGATGATGATGAAGATTTCTGGGCTTCTCAAAAAAAGCTTTTGGATCAGTTAGATGATGAAGCTGATTCTGTTATTGAGGAGTTTCTTGGTATGTTGGAACCTGGCAATGGCATGGAGCAAATGAAAGAAATAAAAGGTGTTGTGGCTCAGTCTGGAGGAGGGAAAAAGGTTAGATTTGATTTGCCAATGGAAATAGATGCTGCTCCTATCTATTTGGCTATTGTAGAGGATTTGCATGTTTGGTAGAAGCTGAGAATAGTGATACCCAGAATGGTGGAGCTATGGACATGGAGTCTGTTGGTTCAGAGGAGGAGAATTCTAGGCCAATAGCATAGAGGTAGCTAAAGAAATTACTAATGCTATGTCTTAGACAAAGGTATCATTTACTAATCCTGTCAAGAAAGAATGATTGGTAGCTTCCAGTACATCACAAGCTGAGGAATATGATGACCCTGATGAAGAGGAAGTAGAGCATCAAGTTATGCTAGAGGGTGAGCATACTTTTGAAAGGATTAATAAGGTTTTAGTTATGAGGAAGGCAGGAAGAGATTGGATGTAGGTTTATGAAATTGAAGAATGGCCTTCTCTGTTGTTGACGCTTTCTTAGGGGGGTGCTTTAGGGGTGTTGTCTTTTATTTCTAACTTATTTTGGCCAAATATGTAATTTCTTGGCTGGATCGTTTCACTTCCTTCCAATTCACACATGGAGCTTTGTGGCCGGTTTTGTGGGATCACTCCTAGCGCTATTGGGGGACTTGATCAAGGTAAGTTTAGGCCTGATAAAGAATTTGCTAGTGCTACCAAGAGAGGTAGGCTTATGGAGTTTGAGAAGAATGCAAAGGAAGGTGTTGCGATTGATTGGGAAGCTTGGAAACAATTTATATGGAGTGTCCTTGAACAGAGGCTAAAGCCCTGCAATGCGGGCTTGTTTTCAAAGTGTCATATGATCGGATTGGAAATGCAGGGGCTATCTCTAGGTAGCTTTTGCAACTCAGATTGGACTTCAAGTGGGAGATTGTTGGTGTAATGATCTCATTTAGTGCAGTCCAATCCTCACTCCCACTACTTCCTCTATTTTATATTGACCATTGCATGCATGATGAGGTGTCCTTCAAAGGTTATGTGGTTGGCTATTATTAGACATTGTGGTGTGGAGAGTATTGGTTGTAAGAAGAATATATATTGTTGTGTTTGCTACTATGTAATGTAATATTGAAGAGAGTGAATAAAGATATTCCCCTGTTGAGAGTGGATGTAGTCTATAAGACGAACCACTATAAAATTTATGTGTTATGTATCTGATCTAGTTTTTAGATTATTTTATTTGCTCCCTTTTTTATTTAACATTTTTCCCCTACCAAAGCTTGGTTGGTAGCATTGATCATGGTTTGATTTAGGTGGGTGTTTCTCATAGTTTTAATTTTGGGAGATCAATTTGAAATAATGAAGGCTTGTCATGTTTTAGGAAACACAAGGATTATAATGAATGATTACAACGATTATCAAAGAAGAAGTGGAAAAATTATTACAAGGATTATATGATTTTTGTTTCTTGTGTCATTCAAAAAAATATGTGGGTAATAAATGGAGAGATTTGTAGGGAGTGTAAAGTTGTTAACTACTTAATGAAGTAGTTAACCCCTTAATTCAATTAGTTTATTTATTTTTTAAATGGAGGGAAGATGAGAAATAAGGTAGTTAACTATTTTGTTGAGGTAGTTAACTTCATTAATTTATTTTATTTAAATAATTTATTTATTGAAAATGGTGAGAGAGAATATCTAAGGTGGAAATAAAATAATAAATTATATAATTCTTCTCTAAAAATTAATTATAAAATCAATTATAACCCTAAAACTAAAAACAACAAGCTAAACCAACATGCATTATTACAACATGAAAAGGGTTTTGGGATCCCTTCAAAACCTGTTTTACCAATATAATCAAAAACATGCATTCATACATTCTTATCTATAGGTACGATTATCTATTTCAAATAACCAAATGAGTACATTTCACCACTGGGGGGTCTCTTTACCTTATTATCAAGGCAACTATAGATCATTTATGATTTTCCCTATGCCAATACCATTCATTAAACCTATCTCACTATCATATACCATTGGAAAGCATCATGCCTTCACCATTTTGCTTAGTGCTTATGCTCTTAGAGTCACATTGGGGACACTAGTTCCTTTCCTAGACTATTGGTCACATGGCAATGCCTAGTATTCCATGCACCTAAAACTAAGCTACCAATAAGGACCTCATGCCTTCACTGCACCATTGTGTGCTCACACTCATGGTGCCATATTAGGAGCATATGTCTTTTCTAGTGTTATATGTACTTACTCGAGAGTACTTGGCCATTAAAGCCACCTCACTCTTCTCATCTACCTATACTAGGGGCAAAGTTATTGATATAGGAGCATCCAGGGTGTAAGAGAAATCTTGCATCAACTAAATATATTTCTTTTGTACTTATTTGTCTTTTGTAGGTTTCTTAAGTCATTGCAATCACACTATTCTCGTTGTAGAGCTTAATCCTTCCCATAATCATCATTATAAGAATAAGTACTTCCAACTAATTTGTCTTTTATGTAGTAATATATATTCATCACTTAGCCTTCAAATTGACACAAGAGGTAGGGTGTACTCTACAATGCCATGTCTTTGATAGGTGTTTATTGTGGATTAATTTGACGCGACTTGTAATGTCCACATAAGGAAGGCATATTTGAATTAGGTGCCACACGTTTGAATCTTGCATCATCTAATAATGTTGTCTATATTATTATTGGTTCTAGGGAGGTTCATGGTTAGGGCCACATTGAGTTTAAAAGCATACATCTTTCCACACTCTTCAAGGAAGAATAATCCACATGTTTCCTTACGCAAGCATCAAGTTCCAAGGATTATTATAGGATAAATCATTTACTACTGGACTCATGATCCTTATCATATGTGTACATGGTACTATGTTTTTTGGTTAGTGCAAAGATACTACACCATTTGTTCTCTATAAAAGATAATCAATTCTACATTGAAAACTAATATTTTTTCTTTAGCTTGGATAGAGCACTAACTCTAATACATAATGTTTCAAAAGATAAAAAAGAGCTCTAGAAAGAAGTTTAGATTGGAGGATAGTGTTTTGAGTAGCCACATGCTTGTTTAAATTCTTATATTTATTTGTAATTCAAGGCTGACATCTTATTTATAATTGTAATCCCTAGTGGTAGAAACTATTAATATAATTTCATATTATGATTCCATAAAATTGTGTTCCATTTTTTTAGTGACAAGGGTATGATGTGAGTATTTTAATTCCACTGTATAGTTCATGTGTTAGATTTGTGTTAGGCTATATAGCTGGATACTTCTTAATTGAACCATCCATCCATGACTAAATTAGTTATATTTCTTTATGCTTATCAACATACCACACTTATAATTCAAGATATGTTATTTATTAGTCACATGATTCATTTATGCTACTAATTTACTTTACATGATATTGAAAGGAAGCTAAGGTGTGAAAATGCTTCCTACACTAATCTAAGAGGAGAGATGAACATAAAAAATTATCTAAAATAATTTTTAGGAAAGAAACAACACAATAAAATCACACCATAACACAATGATGTATCTTGGGAAAACCATTTTAGGAAAATTCTAGCCTCCAAACTCCAAAATAATGTATTAATCAACAACAATATTAATTACAATACAATCTAGGTAATGAGCCTTTGATAGCAAATAACAGGTCAACATTAGATCTGGAGTAATAATGACATCATAAGAATACCTACAAAATACACTAGTGGAAACTCCATCCTAAGCATCCAATAAATAAAGAAACCAATACATAAAACTACTAAACGGGAATGAAAAATCATGAGCTAATACCAGCTAGAAGTTGCACCCAAATCTCAAGAGAAGTCCTATAAGAATCTATCACAACATGTCATAGTTATTCTCCCAACTTGGGCACTTCAATTTGTCTTACTCAAACCCTCCACAAATGTTTTATGATAGTCATTGTTAAGGGGAAAAAGATGAATGATGGAGACAACCATACATACTAAGTCAAACCCTCTTCCATAATAACATTCAAGGACAAGACCGAGCCAAATCACAACCAAAGGGAGGTGGACCTAGCTACAGATCTTGTGCTCTTGTTTTCTATGGAAAGATATGATTTAATTAGGCCTTTTATTAAACCCTAGGTCAACTAATGCACAAAACCCTAGATTTGTAAAGATCTAATCATAACATGATATACAGAGCAGATATTCAGAAACTAATTTCACAAGAGTGATCAGAGAGATGTTAGAACCTATGTTCTAGAAGCTAGAAAGTCAAAGGACTATGGGGCAGGTGCCCAAGTCTAGAAAGTCTGAATCTTCAGAAACTTGAAACTGGAGAAATGTAGCAGGGAGTGTCTTGATGCCAAATCTAGTACATGTTTGAGCAGGAGGACTTCAGGGTGGGCACCCAAGTCTTGCGTAGATGAATATTCACAATCTTCTTTCTGTTAATGGAAAATTGGTGTGAACATGAATAATCAATATATCAATATCAATAACACCCAAAACTCAACGAAAAGGGAAATAATCAAGATCAAATAAACAAAGCTAAAAACCTTTACAAACCTCAATACTTCATAGCTTCCATTGGTTGCCTATCTCAATCGATCTTGTATGTATGAATATGGCCCTCAGAGAGTGCACTTCCTTGCTATTTTCTAAGAATGTCAATTGGGAATGGCTGTGATAGTTTATTGTAATGAAGATGAGCTTCACAACAATGATAACGATATGGTAACAAGTTGATCGCAAGCAAATGGAATGACTTGGGTGCCAAAGGCACACTGTAATTCCTGCAGAGTAACAATACTAAAAGCTTGGATGAATGAAATAGAGGAATAGGATTCAATTTATAGACTTGAGAGAGAGAAGATCAACGGTATAGAAAGAATGAGAAGATCAACGGTTGAGAAACGTGCGTGAATAAGAAGAAGACAAGTGTCTTTCTATATTTTGCATAAGAGGAATTAATAAAATAGAAGAATGAGTTAACTAAAGAGATTAATCAATTAAAAGAATAGATCAATCAGTTAAGAGAATAGAACTAGAGAATAGAAATTGCATCAGGATGAGAAAATATTTTAGCTCAATTAAATATTTAGAATATTCAATTGCATGTGCACAAGGATTGAATTATATTTAGAGATAACTCAAATTAGAAGAAATAAACAACTTAAATAAATATTTGATTTATTTAAATTTAGAGAAGATATTATTAGAAGAAAACAATTAAATAATTGAAATTATTTAATTTAGAATGAATTTGGAGGAACTAATTAAATAATTGGTTTTATTTAATTTGTTGGAGGAATTAGAAGAATTTTTAGATTTTAATTAAATAAATTGATTTTATTTAATTATTGGGAGAATATGAATCAAATAAATAAATTTGTTTATTTATTTATTGATAGAGAAATTAGACTTAAATAAATATTGAGAATATTTATTTGGACATAGTCATGTCATTTTTAGGCATATACATTTTGCCCCTCTTTGATGCAATGCAGTTTACAACGTTGTTTCAAAGAATACAAATTTTTCTGATAATGATACATGCCCCAATTTACCCCTAGTACAGGTTATGACGATAGGATGCCCCCTAAGGAGATTGGATGGGAAGAAGGTAGAAGGATGTGAGATGGACAATCTCATGAAGAAGAAGGGAAAACTAGGTTAGTATTGAAGAAAACATGATGCATTTCTGAAAAATGGGAAGAAACAGGCGTGGGAAGTAGGCATAGTCATCACACAACCAGTTTTAGGGTTTGCATGCTATATATAGGAGCTGGGTCCACAAGACAAGTCATTTGAACACTTGGCTTTAGTTGATTTGTCTTTGAGAGCTTAGGAGAGCATAGGAGCATAGAGCAGTTAGCACTAGGATGGATATTCCGCTAGAGGAGCACCGTTTTGAGCGAGTTCATCGATTCAATTGGCCAGTTGAGGCAGGACCACCGGTATGTATCTCAAAAAACTTCACCTAGGGTCAATTATGGGCGCAATAAATGCTAGGCAAAAATAGGGTAAACAAAAGTACAGGATCACAGTTCAGCGCATCTGATATGTGGAACTGTGCATCCATCTTGCTGCGGTGCATATAGGATATAAAACTGTGCATACACTAGTGCTACGCATGCATGTTATAGGTTGTCGCATGCATTAGGAAAGTATGCATTTGACACGGGAATCGGTGCATGCAATTTGGCTGTGCATATATGGTATGAATCAGCGCATATGATATGGTTCAACACATTTAAGAAATGTTGGTGTGCATTTGCCAAAAGTGGCGCATTTGCTGATAAATTGTGCATTTACTTTCTGTTTCAGCGCATATGATATAGATAGTTAGTTTACTTAGCAAAATTGACTCGATTGGCATCTTGCTTGATGTGCCAATCGATAATCTATCTCTGAGATTGTAGGAATCTAGTCAAGAGATGTAGTATGCTATTTTGATCAATTTGATATGCTAAGTTAGTTGATATGATTCTATAGATATGTTGAGCATGATACATGCAGCTTTAGGTTGACGCCTTGCCTTGCGTGTTTGCAGGAGGATATTTGAGACACACTTATGTCGAGGGAGCAATTTCCCTTGCCGATGTTGCAACGCTATATGCTTACGAAGATAGATCGAGAGGCTCTCGGTGCGATGGGCCTTGATTAAGTTTGCTTCATGCCTGAGGTTCATGCAAACCTCAGTTTACTGACTACCGTAGTGGAGAGATTTCACAGTGAGGATGAGACATTTCACTTCCCGACTAGTGAGATGACAATGACTCTTGAGGACGTCTACAAGATACTATACTTACCAATACAGGGAGAGCTAGTGGAGTATGATCCACATCGGGATGCATGACTCGTAAAGTTTAGATGGGTATTTGATGACCCCGAGCTAGACTGTCAGGTTATCTCCTGGCAAGATATACATGATTACTATGATTACTTCCTTGGGATAGTTGTAGGATTTATCAGAGGCATTGTATGCCCTAATAGGAGATCACATGGGTTCCCGATTGGATGGGGATAGATTATGGAGAGGATGATCAAAGAGGGCACCCGCTATGCATGGGGTGTCTATGTATTGGTGCACATATACCACAATATGCATCAGGTGGTATACCGCAGGGGTGTCAGTCTATCGGCAGGTGTTTCACTGTTGCAGTTTTGGCTACGAGAGCACATAGCCATTACGTGGCTGATATGTGTGTTTTCTAGATAGAGAGGTGAGCCCTACAACTATGGATACATAGGAGTGATTTCCCAGCACAAGTTGGGAAAGCTAGAGTACTAGAGGCATGCTTTGGATGGGGTAGATGTAGTTACCTAGCACCCCTACTTGGAGTGTGAGCACTGGGATGACGAGGATAACAAGCTACCATATTGCTTTCAGACACGGTGGCTCATATGCAGGACCTGATTTATTTTGGAGAGACAAATTATTAGCAGGGTTCGGAGGTAGTTTGGGAGGAGACAGGGCATGCCACAGGGGTATGCACTATTTGCACGGACACATGCATAGAGGTTTAGATGGGGCCCAGTGGCGTCCTATGAGGAGGCTCTGGCAGAGTTTCGGCAGCTACCCTGTGTTGCCTAGCCCATGAGGAGAGAGATAGCAGATGCCGGGATGACTCTGGATTATGAGGAGTGGTTCTCCGCTCACCCTTTTCCAAGGTACTCAGGGCCCGGAGAGCTAGTTCCTCGCATAGACAAGGAGGACACAGATGATGAGGGTAGGGATGGCAACAGGAGGAGGAGGAGGAGGAGGACCGAGATAGAGGAGGAGATCTGGGGAGGGATCTTCTCATCCTTAGCAGGTAGTGTAGCCGTAGGTTACACAACAAGTTTAGATGCTACCACCACAACAGGTGGCACAACAACAAGCACAGGGACAAAGACAGGTTCCACAGGGTCCAGTGTAGCCAGATGCTTAGGAGCGGGCCATCTCCATGTTGAGGGGACAAGTTAGATAGCTGAGGGCACAACTCAAGATGGCCGAGGCTCGGAGAGAGACAGACACAGGTCGTGTATTAGATATTTCAAGAGAGCGAGACATAGCCTTGGCGAGGGTGCGAGCCATCAGAGTAGAGAGAGATGCGGTGGTGGTAGCCCTTGGGATAGATGGTACTAGCAATTTTCTAGTTGGATAGCTGTAGCAGGCATAGGCACAACTTACACAGGTTCAGGCACAGCTGGCACAGGTATAGGGTCAGTTGGCACAAGTACAGGGTGAGCTTGCTAGAGCGCAGGCTCAGACACAATACTATCAGGCATTGTATCATGGTGTCATGCCAGTGGAGCAGAGGGCACCTATCTATAGGAGTCAGTCTATGGTAGGCACAACATAGAGGGGAGAGGGGTCATGGTCGGGAGCTTCCATGATGGGCCCACATCAATCTGGGGCCAGCAAAGGAGGGGATGGAGAGGGGAGTACTAGGAGCAGGGTTAGCTGACACTCCTGTATAGATTTTTATTTTCATGTATACACTCCTTTGATGGCTCATATAGCCTGACATGTACATGTACCATTTTGTATTTGAGATCTGTATCATTATTTTATTTGAGATGTATATGCTATATATGACATGGACCCAGAGATGGGTCTATGATGTTGTACATTTGGACATGTTTTATTTGTTATTTATATGATGATGCAACTATTGATGGTCTCTATATGCAGTTTGTTCATACTATATGCTATGGATGCATTTCTATTGTATGATGGTACTCATGTGATGCATACTATGATTATATCTATATGATGTTTATCTAATGCAGATTTAGATGATTACTTGATGCTATGTGATGTTATCTAATGCAGAATTAGATGTTTACTTGATGCTATGTGATGTTATCTAATGTAGACTTTTATATGATGCTATGTGATGTGCAAAATGTATTATGCTCGCTTCATGATGATGTAGATACTTGATGCTCTACATGTCTTTGTCTATTCTTTTATGGATTTTTCTGTTTTGACACTATGTTATGATACCAAATGTGTATGGATGATCTAATGCATTTATTATGTATGTAAGTGTTTTAATCATGTAAATGACTATCTCACGTGATATGATATGCAATCCTATGTTATGTTTTTGTTATGTCCAAATGTACTCAATCAACACAGAGATGACACAATAATAGACAGAAGATTGATTGAAGACTAACTTGGTAGAAAGACTCACAAGCTTTTATTTGTATTGACTGATACTCTACATTTTGTGGATCTTTTATTGCATGGGATACGGTATGGATGCTTTTATGGATGCATAATGGATGTGACTGATGTTTTCTTTCTCGACATCTTGATGGTGCAAGTATTTTGAAGTGCTTATTTCATCATTGGGCAACTTTTTTTTGGGTACTTTTTTCCGAATGTTGTAAGTTAATACAAGCATCTAGGTATAATTGAACCGAGACGACCTGAGTATTGCTTACATGGATTTTGATTTAGGAAGTTAATACAAGCATCGAGGTATAATTGAACTGAGATGACCTGAGTATTTCTTGTGTATCAATAGACAAGGATTGCCCCCTTTCATGTTAGACCTTTGATGTCCTCGATGATCTTTTGTCGATCATGTCTTTAGACAAGGCTTCACATTACTAAAAATTAATCCACAAACAAAAAACAAATAAAATAATCATGCCCCCATCATAGAATCTCTAGCTTTTGGCATCCTTGAGTAGCATATAAAGACATGATAACAAAAATCAAGACTCTGTAAGTTAACCTAATCACAAGCACAAAACATTTTTACATTTAGATGTGTTTGTTTCTTGCCATAATTTAGGTAGAATCATTTAGAGTGCTTTAGGTACTTGCTTTCTTTGCTTCGGATAGGGAAAGGTCTTGCATCAAAATTTCTACTTGGAAAGAAAGTTTTACTCACACTTGCTTACCTTGTGAAAGGTTCCACAATCCTTATTGGTGAGACGGACCCTAAGGGACTGACCTAGTACGTCAGGGGCTCATTGCTAAATGGCCTTGCCTACGTGATGACGCAGAGGCAACGTAGTTCGGGGTGAACCCTAATGGACCTAAGACCTAGGCGATAGAACATGGTGCGAACTCAGATAGGTAGAAGGACTAGATATGGGATGGGCGAGTGGAACCTCAGGGGCGCATTTGAAGAAATGGCCTTGCCTACGTGACAACGGAGAGGTGACATAGTTCATGGACTTGGACCATGTGGATACTAACAAAAGACACTATGCTAGGATGACACTATGGATAGGATACTAGATAAGACCTTGGTTGACAAGTTGACAACAAGAGATAGAGTATCAAGCCATGATAGGTTATCGTTAGGATTTTATTATGGAACAGATATGGATTGAATGGGAGATGATTGAGGGAAGAATGGACACAAGGTGATTGGTTTCCCAAAGATGGAGGAAGCGGTTTATCACAAGTAACACCTATTTACCAGGTTTTCACCACTTGCTTTTTATTTGCACGAAAGCTAAAAGTACACATGATGCCTATTTGCCAGGTTTTCGTCATGGTACCTATCCAAGGCACCTATTTGCCAGGTTTTCACCAAAGGATGATTTTTTTGTTGTTTTTTCATTTTTTGATTTTTTTTGTACTTTTGTACTTTTCTATTTTTTTTTGTATTTTATGCCCCCTTACATTGGGGTTGTCTTAGGTATAGAACCAACGAAGATGCGTACTATTGATTGGGTCATCGAACAGCTCACCTTTTGATGTAGCCAACTGATATGCCCCCAATCCATAGGTAGCAACAATCACATCAGGCCCAAGCCAGTTAGGTTTGAACTTGCCTTTCTTTTCCCGATCCTATTGATTGCGGGGATTTTCCTTAAGTACGAGATCTCCAACCTTAAAGACTCTTGGACGAACTCTGTGGTTGTAGCTTCATGACATCATTTGATGATATGCCTTGAGATGATTGAAGGCCTTTTGTCTCCTTTCCTCTAGCAGTTCTAGCTCTAGCAGTCTGGAAACTCTATATTCCTCATCAGTTATGAGACCTTTTAATGACACCCTTAGAGATGGTAACTTGACCTTAATGGGCAAGATGGCTTCTAACCCATAGACAAGGGCGTAAGGGGTAGCACCTGTGGGAGTACGTATGCTGGTTCGATAAGCCCACAGAGTAGGATTGAGTTGAATGTGCCAATCACAGCTAGCATCATTGACTGTCTTCTTGAGGAGTTTCAAGATTGTTTTGTTGGATGCTTCTACTTGCCCGTTGCCTTGGGGGTAATAGGGTGTGGAGAAACGGTATTGGATTTTGAATCTATCACAAAGCTCTTGTACATCCTAGTTCTTGAAAGGTCTTCCGTTATCTGTGATAATGGAAGAAGGAATTCCGTATCTGTAGATGAGGTAGTTGAGGATGAATGAGGAAATTTGTTTACCTGTGATAGTGGTGAGGGGAATAGCTTCAATCCACTTGGTAAAGTATTTAGTGGCGGTTATTATGAACTTGTGGCTATTAGATGAGGGCAAGTGGATTTTGCCTACAAGGTCGAGTCCCTATTGACAAAAGGGCCAAGGTGTCATTAAAGGTCTCAGCTCTTGAGCTAGTGCATGTATTAGGTTTCCATGTATCTGGCACGGCTTGCACTTCTTTACAAACTAATATGAATCCATTTCCATGTTCAGCCAATAATAACCCAAACGCATAAGTTTCTTAGCTAATGAAGGACCACTAGAGTGTGTTCCACAAATTCCTTCGTGCATGTCTTGTAAGGTGGTTTCAGATTCTTCTCATTCTAAACAACGGAGTAAAGTACCATCCAGACCATGTCAGCAATAATGGTATAACGAGAGGATTGGCGTATAAAGGTTTGACATTGGTTTAAAGACAAGTCAGGTGGGAGGGTATTGTCCTTGAGGTAAGTGTAAACCTTACCATACCAAGGTGAATCAGATCTGACTAATAGGCATATGGAATGGGTTTTAGGAAGATCATAAGCTGGTTGCTAAATTGACTCCACCAAGAACTCATACCGTGACTTATTCTCTGGGATCTCAACGAGCAAGGCAATGGTTGCCATGGCATCTGCTGCTTTGTTTTCAATGCGAGGTATCTGCTCAAAGGAGATGATCACAAAGTACTCTTTGAAGTCATCGACCATGCGCTTGTATGGGATAAGCTTCTCATCTTTGGTCTGGTAGTCATCATTGACTTGGTTGATCACCAGTTGAGAGTCACCATAGACATGTAGCTCTTTGATTTTCCATTCTATTGTCATTTTGAGACCAATGACTAAGGCTTCATACTCTGCTATGTTCTTTGTACATGGGAATAACAGATGATAAGACTTCGGTATGGTGTCACCATGAGGAGTTACAAACAAGATTCCTGCCCCTGATCCATGGTTTGTGTAGGACCCATCAAAGTAGAGCTTCCATGAGTGTGTTGTGATATTGAATAAGGATTCATCTGGAAACTCAAATGTCATTGGTGTGACATCCTGTAATGGTGCCTCTGCTAACTGATCAGCAATGATTTGTCCCTTGATAGCCTTTCTATCTATATATTCAATGTCATATTCACTTAGGAGCATTACCCATTTGGCTAGGCGACCTGTTAGAGCTGCTTTGCTTAGTAGATATTTTAGTGGATCCATCTTTGCAATAAGTTTGACTGGATGTGCTAGCATGTAGTGTCGTAGTTTTTGGAAAGCAAAAACCACAGCAAGACATGATCTTTCTATGTGAGAGTATTGCAGTTCATAGCCCACCAATGTGCGATTGATGTAGTAGACAACTCTTTCTTTACCTTTGTAATCTTGTTGTGCTAGGAGGACCCCAAGAGTTGTTGGTGTAGTAGATATGTAAAGTAACAATGGCTTCCCTTGGATAGGAGGCATGAGAATAGGTGGATTCATCAGATATTCCTTCACTTTACCAAATGCCTCTTCGTATTTCTCATCCCACCTAAATGGAATGTTCTTATGTAGGAGATGACTGAAAGGTTGGCATTTGTCTGCTAGTTGTGATATGAACATACAGATTGCTTGTAGCTTGCCCTGTAGAGACCGTAGTTGAGTGATATTCTTGGGTGGTGGCATTTCCATGATGGCCTTGACCTTGGCAGGATCCACTTCAATCCCATTTGTTAATACAATAAAGCCTAAGAGCTTTCCCGAGGTGATTCCAAACACACATTTCTTTGGGTTCAACCTGACCTTGAATTGTTCTAGTCTCTAAAAGACCTTTTGTAGCACCTCCAAGTGTGATTCTCTTGTGAGTGACTTTACAAGGATATCGTCTACATAGTCTTCCATTGTGATGTGCATCATATCATCGAATATAGTGGTCATAGCACGTTGATATGTGGCTCCTACATTCTTTAGCCCAAATGGCATGACATTCTAGCAGAAAGTGCCCCATGGACAAGTGAAGGCCATCTTATGTTGGTCTTCTAGTGCTATCCTGATTTGATTGTATCCAGAGAAGCCATCAATGAGAGATAACATGGTATGCCCTATTGTTAAGTCGACTAAGATATCTATATTTGGCAACGAAAAATCATCCTTGCGGTAAGCTTTGTTTAGATCTCTGAAATCATTGCATAGTCTAACTCGGCCATCAGGTTTGGATACTGGAACTATGTTGGAGACCCGTTCCGGATAGTCTATTGCTCTGATGAACCCCACATCTAGTAGTTTCTTGAGTTCTTCTTTCACTA
The DNA here is from genome assembly GCA_027924645.1 of Cunninghamia lanceolata. Taxonomy (NCBI): domain Eukaryota; kingdom Viridiplantae; phylum Streptophyta; class Pinopsida; order Cupressales; family Cupressaceae; genus Cunninghamia; species Cunninghamia lanceolata. The sequence goes on from BSBN01001965.1 coordinate 21,775,909, forward strand.
GCAGTGCAATGTGTGGATGCATCTTTCTAAGTTTCTGTTTAACTAGTTTCACTCTTGGATCTAGTGGAAGATGATGTAGAATCAAATCTAGATTCAATCTTGGCATATCTACTTATGACCAAGCAAAGTTGACTTGCTTCTTCTTGAAGAATGGTACAAACTTAGTCTTTTTTGGTGGAGTTAGAGACTTAGCAAAGTGAATGACCTTAGGCTATTGCAATGTTAACTGGTTCTGTGGGTTCCACAACAATCTGAGACTTCTCCTGGTGCATGTTGTTAGGGAGAGTGTCAAGCCTTCCATTATTAGGTGTCACAAATGGGTTTTCACCATCGGATGTGTCCTTTCTTTTTACTATTTTGGGATCTGATATTGTCGCAGAGTAGTTTTCACCATCAAATCCATTTCTTATTTTGATATTTTTGCGACTGGAAGGCTTGGCACCCTCTCCAAAATAAGCCACAGTATTGAGCTCAATGGCGAAGCCAAATTTATGATCTCCTGTAGGTAGGTGGTCCCTAAGTACCATGTAGTCAATGTAGGCATCATCGTTTTGGAACATGTCTAGTTGCGGGGTTCCTTGTAGATCCTAGTCAATAAGTTCAGGATGCACAAGGGGGAGGGAGTCAGAGGATAGATATGATTTGTTGATAGTTTGAATGGATATGCAAGGGGTATTGGTAGGGATAGGGTCAGGGATGGTACTTTCCTCCAAATTTTTTATTGCAATAGAACTTGAACCTTCCTCGAAAGTCATGTTCTCAGGAATTGGTGAATCACACTCTAATGGTCTATGCATTAGCGTTTGTCCCTACGGTAGGGGATATAAGTTTGAATGGTGTCAACTTCCTTGTCATTTTAGGAGTACTCTGTCAGCTCATCCCACTCATATTCATTAGAATCTGTGTCACTGTCCTCTTGAAGGTTATGGATCATTTCCACAAGACAAGCATTTGCTTTTACTTTGCCCTTGTCCTTGTATCCTAGACCTTTTGTATTTCTTGCCAATGATGATGAAGAAGGTTGAATGGGTTCTATTATTCCTTCTTTTCTTAGGCCAATGGGACCTTGTCCTTCATAACCCATTTTATGTAGGATAGACTCACCTCACCCATAGATTTCTGTTGGGAGCTTAGGTGGTTCTTGTTGTGTGTTCTCTTCTTCTTCTGTGTAGAGCCATAGTAAGATATCTCTTTCCTCTGTTTCATATGATAGGGTCCCCCATTTTACAAAGGGAGTTGTAGGAGGTGCAGGAGGAGCAGATGGCTTTGGAAAATGTTTGGGTCGCCTGAAGGATCTAGGAGATAGATGTATTTTGGCTAAGTTAAGGCTATGCTCGATGAAGTATTCCCCTACTCCCATTTCTTTGATGGTAATTTTCTGCTCTTTGGGCTTGGATGAGGAAGCTTCAGAGATAGAATCATGTTGTGGGGTAGGGGATGTAGATGCTCTATTGTTGGGTATGATGCAATCAGGCTTTGAGTGGACAGAGTTACAATGTTGAAAGGGGTCTGGGTCACCTTGGATGGTGACTTGTTTGCCGTTATAAGGGAATTTTATGCATTGGTGATAGGTAGAAGGCACAACTTTCATGGCATGAATCCATGGTCTACCAAGGAGAATATTATAGGCGAGTTCCCTATCTAGGACTTGGCAGACAACATCCTTTATCACTGGTCCCACTTGTATTAGTAACACCATTGTTCCTTTGGTAGTTCTTTCCTCTTCATCATAGGCTTTAATGGTAATCTTTTTCCTTGAATCCACCGCATTTTTAGAACCCCAATGTAAGGACTAGCTTGAGCGTACAAATATTTAAACCGGCTCCTCCATTAATGAGAGCCCTTTTGATACGGTGTTTATGGATGAAGGCGACGATATGCAAGGGGGTGTTATGGGGTTGAGACACTGAGAGGTCATCCTATTCGGTAAATGATATGGTACTAGAGGAGGTTAGATTCCTTACCATGGCTTGGAACTTCTATTGGGCCAAGTTCGTGGGCACAGTTGTTTCCACTAGGGCTTTTTTGAGAATCTCCTTGTGGGAAGGAGACAGATGCAACAACTCTAAGATAAAAATGTGGGCAGGAGTTTTTTGTAGTTAGTCTATGATATTATATTGATGGAAGTTGGACTGAGAAGGCAATGACCTTAGAGGGAGGGTATTCAACATGACCTTACCACTGCGGGTGATGATACTGCAATCATTTTTGTTGGGTTCTGTTTGTTGGTTGGGCATGACCACATTGACTTGTGGGATGTGCTCCGATATGCAATTGATAGTATAGTCGAATGGTACACTTGCATAATTAGTGTTATTATTCCCATTATTTTGATTTTGCCTGTTGTGGTTGTTGTTGTTGTTGCCATTGTTGTTGTTGTTGTTGTACAGCCTATCGTGATTGAGAAGCGGATCCTTGTATGCTACATGCCTCTCATTAGAGGTATGTTGTTGAGCACCTCCTTGATTTTGATCAAGTATGTCTTGAATAACATGTTTGAGATGGATACAATTGTTGGTAGTATGACCTCTTCCTCTATGATACTCACAAAAGTCAGTGTCTTTCCAATAGTGAGGTTTTATTTGAGGTTCATAATCACTAGTAGGCGGGAGAGTGATCTCACTGTTAGCCAATAGCTTCCTTAACGCAAATTCTTGGGACTCACCTAGCGGTGTGAACTTTCTCCTAGGATTTGAGTTGTACCATGGCCTTGGCTCCTAAGAGAATGTTTTGTTGGGTCTAGCATTGCTTGCCTCTCCTTTGAGAGTGAATATTGGTTGTTGTTTGGGAGCTGCCACCTTGGCATCAACCACTCCATCATTGACGACATTTTTATTCTTAGTCCAAAACTTTGTCTTGTCCATTGTGTAGTTGGAGTTAGGGATGTCTTTGTACAACTTAATTTTCCCCTTGGCGATCATAGCTTTCTCGATGAATAATCCCATTTCAATGACCTTCAAAAATGAGGTAGGACATTGGATTTAGATTTGGTAGCTTAGATCGGAGTTAAGGTTGTGAACAAACATCCCCATCAATTGCTTCTTTGGTACACCATATGAGCATTTGCTCGCTAGTTGTCTCCACCTTTGTAAGAAGGAGGCGAATAATTCGCCACTCTTTTGCTTGGTATTGCATAGGTCGAGCATGGAGACTTTGTGTTCAATATTGTATGAGAAGTGCATGATGAATTTGTTTACTAACTCATCATAAGTTTTGATACCTGGTGGAAGCCATGAGAACCACTCCATGGCTTGACTACCTAGAGATCTAGGGAATAGTCTCATTAAGAAAGTTTTATTGTGAGCTACTTCCATGCATGCAGCGTTGAATTCCCTAATGTGATCTCTTGGGTCTCATTTTCCTTTGTACTTGTCAAACTTAGGAACTTCGAATCGAAAGGGGAAGGGCACCATGTTCAAACTTTTATCAAAGGGGTATGGTGCGATGTCTTCCAAAGAGTAAGTTTTAGTATTTGTTCCTGTTTTGAGATCCATCATTTGTTGCATTAGGCCCTCAATTTGTTTCCTCATTTCTTCCATGGGTACGTTAGGATCCACAACTTTCTTTCATTTATCTTCACCAGTGTGGTGTTCATGATTATATTCTACGGTCTCTTTCAATTTGTTGAGATTGAAGTCAGTGGGGAACTTAAGTCCCAGATTTGCAAGATGAATAAAGTACTTGTGAGGGTCCTCATGGAGCACTTTTTCTAGTAAGCGTTGAAATTTTTGATCTTGGAGGTGTCCTTGATACTCTTCATGAGAGATTTCCTCATCACTATCGTGAGGGGTGACAATGTGATTGGATGATCTGTCTATTTCAAGCTGTCTTTTGTACTGAGATCTAGTTAAAACCACGCAAGGTGACGTAGGAATTGGTGGGATGAAACTAGAGATTTTGGTAAGATGCTAATGGAGACTATTGAGAATAGGATACTTGTGACGAGATTTGAACAAGGGACTCTTTGGATCAATAATTCCAAGCAAGACAACCGATACAAGACGATAGCCACAAGTAAGGGTACTTGATACCTGTCTTACTATGTAGAGACTAGTTGTGCACCAAGACCACTAGCGAAGTTCTATGACTTACTAGGGTTGCTTGAATCCAAAATGATCCGAAAAAGGTCTTGCACTAATCTGATATAGGATACTTTGACTTTGCACTAGGGAGACCTGATAGAAGGTGGATGCGACAACCGATGAAAGAGAGAGTTTGACGTGAAATGGATGTAAAAGTGACTGCAAGGTAAGACCTGATCTCAGAACTTGGAACTAGGCTTAAATGCATACTTAGAAATGGTACAATTTTCCTCTCAAAGAATGTGGAAGTACTCACTGTTACGCATGCGCAGGAACAGATGCGTAGCAGAAAAGGATAAATGCATAGAAAGTTGACATAGATGCGCAGTACTGGTAAAAATTAGATGTACAGTAACAGGTGATATAAGCGTAGCAAGTCGGTGCAAATGCTTAACAAGTCAGAACAGATGCATAGCAGAAAATGATAAAAGCACAGCTCTAGTTTTTCAATGTTTTTGCAAATTTTTGACAATTTTTCTGATGTTTTTGGTTTCTTTTGTTGCAAGATGGTCTCTTTTGATATGATTCTCTTTAATTATAGCAAGAAGACACAGTAAACACAAAGAATGTTTTCATAGTTTTTTTTTTTTTTTTGTGATTTTTTGACTCTTTTTGACTAAAAGAAAGCAAGTACAATCCTAGGTTTCAAAGGACAATATAAACTGAATTCTCACTATCTCTAGTGAAGCATCTTCAGGAGATGATAATCATCCTTCCTTGCACTGGCTTATAGGGGTTTTTGGCCACTAAAACAAAGGTGATTAATAAGTGCAACCGTTCGAGTGGTTATACATGCGGCAGCACTACTCTCCGTTATGGAGTCTCCCAGCCTGTAAGGGTTGCGCCTTGGAGGGTTTTGGGGGAGGTTGGCTGTTGGTATAACACAACTTCACTCAGTGGCTTGGCAGAGCTTGGCTTTAGCTTGTTACCACTTAGGGTCGTTCCTACTTGGATGAAAGGTATCCAAGAGAAGGCCCCTCTAAAGGTTAAACACCTATGAAAATGATATGTCTAGCATTTTAGTCACCCAAGACAGGGGAGAGCATAGGCCTAGTATCATTCCCAAAACACAAAAGATAGTGGTTCTTTTCCCCTAGTTAAAAATAAAAAGACTAAATGAGCTATCTACTTGGGCAAGCATAGAAATTTGTCAACTTTGAAGTGATAACAAGATAGCAATGGTTCAACTTTACCTAGATAGCAATGATTTGTTAACTTTGAAGTGATAACAAGATAGCAATGGTTCAGTTTTACCCAGATAGCAATGTGTCTAACTTTGAAAGATAGCAATATAGCAATGATTCAATGATATGCAAGATAGCAATGATTCAGTTACCACCCTCCTAGTTAAGACTACGTGAGATTTGCATGAGCATCCATTTACTTTCCTTTTAGAAATTGAAGTTTGAGTCAACAAGTGCAGCTATATGATTCTAAACCAGTACCTAGCCTACAAAACAGATCCAAGAGTGTTCCTATGAGAAAGTGTTAGCGTTTAGCGAAAACTACAAAAAAAACCCTAAGAATCACTGTCTAGATCAGATGCGCAGCTTCAGGCTTGAATATGAAGAAACAGAGCTCAGAAGTGCAGCAGTACAGATGCGCTGAGACAGAGATAAAAAAGCACAAGAATACAGAATGCATGTGCTGAACTAACAGATGCGTCATTTCAAAAGGTATATGCATCGGAACAGAGTCTGTATGTGCCAAAAGATTGGATGCGCCAGAACAGACAACAGATGCGTGTTAGGATGAGGCCGATGCACAGTTTCCTCCTATGTACGGCTTTCTAACATGCAAAAACTTAGTTTTTGGGTTAAATTGGGGCTAGGCCCCACGGTGGGCACCAAAAATGTTAAGGAAAAATTGGTGTAAACATGAATAATCAATATATCAATATTAATAATACCCAAAACTCAACAAAAAGGGAAATAATCAAGATCAAACAAACAAAGCTAAAAACCTTTGCAAACCTCAATACTTCATACCTTCCATTGGTTGTCTATCTCAATTGATCTTGTATGTATAAATATGGCCCTTAGAGAGTGCACTTCCTTGCTATTTTCCAAGAATGTCAATTGGGAATGACTATGATAGTTTATTGTAATGAAGATGAGCTTCACAACAATGATAACAATATGGTAACAAGTTGATTGCAAACAAATGGAATGACTTGGGTGCCAAAAGAACGCTGTAATTCCTGCAGAGTAACAATACTAAAAGCTTGGATGAATGAAATGGAGGAATAGGATTCAATTTATAGACTTGAGAGAGAGAAGATCAATGGTATAGAAAGAATGAGAAGATCAACGGTTGAGGAACGTGCGCGAATAAGAAGAAGACAAGTGTCTTGCTATATTTTGCATAAGAGGAATTAATAAAATAGAAGAATGAGTTAACTGAAGAGATTAATCAATTAAAAGAATAGATCAATCAGTTAAGAGAATAGAACTAGAGAATAGAAATTGTATGAGGATGAGAAGATATTTTAGCTCAATTAAATATTTAGAATATTCAATTACATGTGCACAAGGATTGAATTATATTTAGAGATAACTCAATTTAGAAGAAATAGACAACTTAAATAAATATTTGATTTATTTAAATTTAGAGAAGATATTATTAGAAGAAAACAATTAAATAATTGGAATTATTTAATTTAGAATGAATTTGGAGGAACTAATTAAATAATTGGTTTTATTTAATTTGTTGGAGGAATTAGAAGAATTTTAAGATTTTAATTAAATAAATTGATTTTATTTAATTGTTGGGAGAATATGAATCAAATAAATAAATTTGTTTGTTTATTTATTGATAGAGGAATTAGACTTAAATAAATATTGAGAATATTTATTTGGACATAGTCATGTCATTTTTAGGCGTATACACTTTCAGATCCTGAAACCCTTTCCCTTACACAACCTTCTTGTACCTTCACTTATTTAGACTTCACACCTGTAACCTGCACACAAGAAGAAAAGGGGTTTGGGGGTTGTGGTATTTAGGGATTTGCCTCAGTCAAATCTTGGGATAGCATTCAAGCTTCCCAACACCATTGTTAGAAAGAGTGTGTTCCCTAGTAGGGCAGAGGCTAAAGGTAAACCAATGATGATAGAATGATTCAAACAACAAAGATGTCACCTTTAAGGTGAAGCCCTTAGGAGAATGAATATTCTTCAACTCATATGGAGATGGATGATGATTCCAAATCTGCAACAACACACACAATACAAACAGAAATCTTCAACAATAACATAATGAATTCTTTGAATGCTCTTTGCTCTAAGATCATAAGTTTTCTATATCCATATTAACTCAAAATGAATTCAAAAACACACTTATATATGCTTTCCCGCTAACATTCATGAAATTAATTGAAAGAGCCGACAAGGAGAGACCCATTTAAAGTTCCTATGCCGACATGCTTTGAAATTGGCCTCGACCAATTAGGGAGGACTTGGGCACGGGCACCCAAGTCCCTAGGTGCCTTTTTGGTTCGAAGTAAGGCATAAAATGCCTATTTCCCATTTGTCATGGGTTTCAGGAGATATTGCATCGGGATGAATATTTTGCATGTATAATGTAATCACAGGGACCTAGGAGCTAAACTAGTAGGTAAAAAGGCATGTGTCCATTTTTTACTCCATAATAGTCATAATTCGATGTCATAGGTTGGTGAATGTTCTTGGTCAACACGTGTAATTCCCTCTTACAACTCTCTTATACATCATAGATGATCTTACATTTTTGAAGTAGGAGCCTAACTTTTAGAGGCCATAACTTTTAATCTGCAAACCTCATTGAACAATTTTTTTAATTGAATATCTCAAAGAGCTCTACATCACCATAACCATATTAGCTATTTAAAATTCAATTTGGTGACTGTGAGTTGTAACCAAGGAACAAATTACCAACCTCTGAGAATAGGAGGGAGAGCATCATCTGAGAGAAGTGGATAAACATTGGCAAGGATAGGTTATTTCCATCTAAGTCATGTGTTTATTTTTAGTGCATCATTGTTGAGACTTGGTAAGTTGCAATTATCCTTGTTGGTTAAGAGTTTAGTTATGATTTGACAGATGTTGATTAGAAGGCAAGGTTTATTAATGTCAATTTTGTCAACCTAGTAGGGATAAAAATAAAATAATCGTCGACAAGATATGGTCGATTGATGTTGCTTTCTCTTACGATGTAATCTTAGTTATGCTATTATAACATTTTAAATTAGAAATAAATTTTATGATTTAATAATTTATATTAAGTCATCTATTGGGCAACATAATCGTTCTTGATGTTTTCCTGAGAGAAATTAGGGGAGATAATCTCAACCCTATTCTCATAACCTTATGGATGTTAATAACCATGTAAGTAAGAAGTCAATGTTTTTCATACTTTATTTAATGGTTATGATATATATTTATATATATATAAGTGAAATTAATATAAGTGTTAATTTAAATAAAGTTTTGGAATAAGTCTAGAGAGGAAGTCGATAATTTTTAAGAGAATAGGAAATAACCCCATGTTTATTATTTGAATTATTCAATTTTCCCTCTCATTCATTAATTAATTTTGAGAAGTGGAGAGGATGCCATTGTGGTAATGATGGTGGAATCAATATAGGAGGGAGAGGATGACATCGTGGTAATGATGATGACATCAAAATAGGAGTGGAAAGATGGTCGATCCAAGAGAGATACTTATCATGAAAAAAGAAGTGGTTTCAACATGCATTCTTTTGGGGATAGCAAATCTTGCTATGAAAAAAGGAGAGGAACAACATTCTAAAGCCTGTTGAAGGGAGAAACAAGGGAGAAATTGTAGATGACTTCAGAAACTTGATGTACTTCTTAGATTCTCAGGTTCTCTCCTGTACAGTTTAATGATATTTAAAATGTAATCTCTTAAATATTTGACATAAGAAGTTCATCATAAGTTGTTTGAAATGCTTGACAATTATTATGGTGTCTATGGTTAAAAGTATGACCAGCACTATGTATGCAATATGCCATCAAAGTATACTATTTTTAGTGACATCAAATACTGTCATATTTACATAATGTGTTGTTTATACATGTATAGATGTATTACAATGTTAACTGAAATTGAGATGAACAAAATGTCTCATATATACATGAGCCACAATGATATTTATCAATATATTTTCACCAAATGACAATTCCTAAGAGTCTTTGTGGACAGTTTATCCAGTCCTTAGTGTTTGAAACCAATAGAAAGTTTAATCTTATAAGAAACTATGAGTTTTTGTGTATTCAAGAAGGTTAAATGAAGAAGATTGTTAGTGCACTCTTGTATTGTAGGTTATGGTGTTATTCTTTATGTTACCAATGGGCCGGTTGGTATTAAAATACCATTAAACTGTGGACTAAGACTTGTATACACTTCTGTATACTTAAACCATATAGGTCGAATGGCCAAAAAGAATCAAATATTAAGTGTATGTTGAATGAAACCCTTCAGGCCAAAAGGCATAAGTTTATAATGAAAGATACACCAATAGAAATAGATCTTGGTCACATCGAAGAGTGGTCAAATTTTAATCTCTGTTATAAGGCCAAGAAAGAGCCATACAGAAAGTAGTATCAATTGTATAACCATCCTGACTTAATATTATTTTAAGGAATGAGTTCTCTATTATTCTATTAGTGGATTCTTTATGACTAAGTCGATAGACAAATGAATATCTCTTAGAGATGTAGGTATACAAGATGTACTTTCTGCAAGAAGAATGAGTTGTCGTTACTAATCTTATCCATAATTTAGGTTTGTGGGTTCGAAGAGACTATTATGTTTTCAGACTTAAGTATAGACTTAGACCATTCAAAGTGAAAGATTGACTGTGTCCAAAGTTTATCTATGAATTGATAATATTTATATAGCTTGAAATAGCTAAATCTTGACAAGATATTTTCGGTGAAAATTGTTATACAAAAAGAACTAAATGATTCATGAGGTCAAAACTAGACTAGTGCATATTCTTATAATCTATTATTGGGAGATTACCAATTGTTTTTTCAAATGGGTTCAACATATTGTTAACTCAAACGAGTTGAGAGATCTTAGAATCTCTTAAATATATATTATATTATTTGCTTATTTGATTGGTCGATAGTGAATGGTCGAGAGAACCATAGAGCAAGACAAAAAAAGTATAAATAGCATGTTGATTAATTTAAGTGATTCCTTGATAGAGTCTAAACTTGTTACAATGCACAAGGGTGTTGGATATTTGAATCAGTGAGTAGAATGACAGGAGGTCGTAGACCCTATAAAATTGCAAGTATGCAAAAAGGGACATTTTAAAGGGTTAGAATTACCTAAAACTATATATTATATGTATATCCTAAATTAAGGATTAATTCTAAGTTAGAATGACTAGAAATGAATATTGTACATACAAATTTATGTCTAGAGATGCTAAGTGAAGAAAGTCAAACTATAGGGTGAGATAGTTTCCAAGTCAAGTTAGAGGTGTGTGAACTTATGACTACGTTCATTGTGAACGACTATTTATATTGAATCTTTGGCCAAAGTCATGCATCCATCTCTGCATGCATTAGTCGGTTCACCATGCTGCAGATTTGCATAACCATCCAGTAGTGTCATACTCAGTTAGGAGTCTATAGTTGTATGACCGTGTTGGTTATGTAGGACACAAGACTAGAAACTCAGATGGCAATAACTTGTTGGTTCCTTATATCTATACTCTTCGTGAAGGGTAGGGCCACTTCCAGGAAGGAAGGTGTGCGGGGGACTATCAGTCTATGGTTGGAGGTAAAGTGCTTAGGTGATGCTCTCTCTCCCAAGAAGAAGATAATTCGAGACTTGAGTTATAGATGTCAAAATTCTAGATGCAGTATTCTTTATGTTTTGATGTAAAAATAATTTATATTGCCAAGAGCATAATATTGTAATTAAAAAGTGAAAGATTTCACTATGATTCTAACTTTGAATAAGTTGTAATTTCAAGAATGAGATATTCTAAAATGATATGCTTTTGGTTATAATTTTGCAAATGTTATATGTATTTAAAAAAAATCTCATGTTTACCATGTTTATTTACTTTTCTAATAAATCCTATGTGTAACTTTGGGTGTTATGAGAAGGTTCGTTACATATGGTATCAGAGCTACCAAGTTCAGTACATGGACCTATGAGCTCACCGCTTAAAATTTTTCTTCAAACATTAACAGTTGCTAATGTTTGAATGTTCTTTTGCCAGAATGGTAAGAACAAGATGAACCCCAAGGAAGAAGGTAATAGGAAATGAACATTACCTAAAGGCTAAGAAGGATTGAGCCTCCAATGTGAAAAATGTTGGGATAAGGTGCCATTAACCTTGTAAATCCCATTACTGTATTATTCCATTTATTATTTTTAATTACCCATAAGGGATGTACTAGTTTCACCGATAGTGGTAAAAATTAATTATGGAGTTACTACACTGGTAAGTTTTGGAGTTATCGGTGGTAGTTACGGGGTGTCATTTACTATTGTAAAAGGTAATTGGTCAAGGTGAGGTGCCCATGTAGAGAATCTACTATTTTTAGCTTTTGTGATGCATGTCATAATGTTGGGTGGGTGCATTTAAAGAATCTATGACAGCTACAAGTTGTCATAAGATTATATGACACTATGATGCATATGACGATTATTAATGTGTTGTAAGTTGCTATGTTTAGCCCTAGGTGCCTATCTTGGAAAGATTCTCTTTTAGTGGTATCTATGATGGTTATGATGCATCATAAGATGTTGTAAGTGGGTATTTTTGGCCCTAAGCACCCAAGTTTGCATGGGCATATTTTGCCAAGTGTAGGATGCATGTATGACGACATTTATTGTTGCATGGGTGGAGATTCCAAGGTGGACACCTATCTTGAGGATTGCAAATTCTATATAAACCATGGCATAGTAAATGAGTTACATAATAGGTTTACGGGTATCCAGGTTCTGCTAGAGTGAAGGTTGAAGGATAGAGGAAGTGAATGTATTTGTAATCTCCTTTTGTGAAGATAATACAACTTGACCTCTTTTCTTGGTGGAGTTTTTTACCTGCAAGGGTTTTCTCCACGTTAAACACTTGTGTTATGTGCTTCATTCTGCTTCTAGTATATTTTTGTGTTGTGGGTTTATTTTCTGTGTTGCAATCTCCATCTCTAACACTGTTAAAGATCATTAAATATACATTTGAATCAGATTTCTATTGATTAGTTGTGCTTTCATTTCTAACAAAATCCCTAGACAATATTAGTTACACTAAAGGTGCATGGTTAGCTAACTCTGAGACCTTCGCTGATGCTGTTAAGTGTATCAAGTAGGAGAAGATGTAGAGGAACAAAGAAACCAATACCATTGTACCTATTCCTAAAGTCAAACCAATCAAAACTTTGATACATAGGAATTTACCATTTGGATATGGTCCTAATGCCTCTATCATTAGTCAGGAAGTGATGGATGAGTACGTACTATTTAGGTCTAAAAAGAGGGGTTTTAGTTTCAAGGGTAAATCCTCCTTTCACAACAAACATTCAAGGACATATCAACCAAGTTGAATCTCTACTAAGAGAGAGCATTCACCTAATAGGTTGGACTGTCACTTGGAATGATGTGGAAGCTCAGATGTTATCAATCAATATCTCAATTTAGTGCTCAAATACTCTTAGAACCCTAAGTATGCAAAACAGTAAGCAAATTGATGAATTACAACAAATCCTTGCAGATTGAGATAAAGGACATACATTAATAACTGACCATTTTCCTAAGTTAGGAATGCAGAATAGTCAGGGACATCTCCACTAATGCCCCTGTCTAATGTACTATTTTCTACACGAAATCCTGATCTCCTCCTGACACTGATCTTCACTATATTTTCTATATCTGCCCTGAAAGATGTGGACACCTCCACTAGTGCCCTATTCCAATGTTGGATGTTTTTTAAGGTGTCGGAAGCTCTTCAGATGCTAATTATCATTGTCCAAATTTTTTATGTGTTTCAGGATCTAGAGGACACTGCCACTAACACCCATGTCCAAGCAGTCCTTTTCTTCAAGGATACAGAATCTACACACTTTCTTACTATTCCCTACAACTCCACTCCATCCAGATGCAAAACCTGTAACCTGCCATCACAAAGGAGTGTGGTTGGGGGTTGTGGTGTTTAGAGGCTTGCCTTAGTCAAGTCTCAGAGAGACATTCAAGTCTTTCGAACACCGTTGTCAAATAAAGAGTGTGTATCCCTACGGGATAGAGGCAAAATCCAAATGATAAATAATTCAAACACAAATAGATATCACCATAGAAGTATAGATCTCACATAAATGAAGGCTCTTCAATCACATGAGAAGATGAAGCTAAATCTGCAATCATAAACACAATAAAAATGCTTTGCTTTGCAATAATCAATATCATGGATGCTCTAAAATCATAAGTATGCATAAAGTTCACCATCATCTTCTAGTTTGCAATTGAAACACTATTCATGCTTATATATGCAACTACAAACATTCTTGCTAAGGATTTCATAATTCAAACTTGAGATGTTGGCATAGGACCTAAGTAACGGTCATAAAACTGACATTTACATTTAGGATTGACCCAAAATAGGACAGGACTAGGGCACTAGCACCCAAGTCCACCCTCCCAATTTTGGTTAGGATCTATTTAAATTACATCCCCTAGGTCCTATTTTCCATAACACTCAGGGGTTTTCTCATCGGGATTCACAATTAACATGCAAGATGCTCTAAATGCATTCTAAGGACCTGAGAGCTAAACCTTAAGAGGGAAAAGCCCCTAAGGGGACATTTTCTGACATAACCTTTAGCCCCCACTTTAATGTATGTATAAACACAAGTCCAATACATGCATTAAAGTATGGTAAAAAAAAATCCAAGCATGGTGAAGACACACCAAACACATTGAAGACAGTAACAGGAATGTAAAACATGGAGAAGACAGTTACAATCATGCAAAACACAGAGAAGACAATATTGAAGACACACAAAATGTGTATATGGAAAAATGGATTAAATCTAAACTAAATAAAACCAAAGAACCCAATAACATAAAGGAAACGAATCTAAGTAAAAGCCATAAATCACAAATCAAAGATGAATAAAGACTTTTACCGAAATCTGTATTGTTTCCTTTGGATTGAATGTGGAATTGCTCAATGAAGTTGCGAAACCATAGCTGCAACAAGCAAGTAGTGTGCTCAAGAGATCAATGTCAAAAGATCGTGAAGTTGTGCCAAGATCAATGTTAAAAGATCGTAAAGTTGTGCCAAGATCAATGTTAAAAGATCGTAAAGTTGTGCCAAGAAGATCTATGTCAAAAGATCGTAAAGTGGCTCAAGAAGATCAATGTCAAAAGATCTTAAAGGTGCTCAATCGAATCGTTGTATGCTCAAAGCGCTGTCAAGTATGTCTGAGAATAAAATCGAAGAGAGAGGGGTAATGAAGGAGATGAGGGGGGTTTATATAGATTTCAAGGAAAATCAATCAACGGTCCAGATAATTCAGAAGAATCAACGGAGGAGATAAGTTGAGGAATGTGCAACGAATGAGAAGAAGACATGTGTCTTGCTTTCTTTTGCATGAGAGGAGTTATCAAGAATAGAAGAATGAGTTAACTGAAGTGATAAATCAATTAAAAGAATAAAGCAATCAGTTAAGTGATTTAAAGCAAGAAGAAGGGATTTGCATGAGAAAAGAAGATATTTTGCTTTATTAAATATAGAAATATTTAATTGATGAGTAAGAAAGCTTGAGTTATTTTAGAGATAACTCAAATTAGAAGAAAAAGCAATTTAAATAAATAATTGATTTATTTAAATTTAGAGAAGATATTTTTGGAAGAAGTAATTAAATAATTAGAATTATTTAATTTAGAAGATTTAAAAACAAATTAAATAAATAAATTTATTTAATTGTTGTGCATGATTTTGGGAGAATAATTTTTGATTTAATTAAATAATTTAAGAATTATTTAATTTTAGATAAGAGGGAATTTGTGATGAATTAATTAAATAATTGGATATATTTAATTAATGTGGAATTGATTTTTGGAAAGAGGATAATGATCTAATTAAATAATTATAATTATTTAATTGTGGAAGAATATAGAGGAATTTGATTTAATTAATTAAATAAAGAGGATTTATTTAATTAATGTTGAATTTAGGAGATTTAGAAGAATTTGATGATAATTAATTAAATAATTAGATTATTTAATTAACGTTTGCAATGCAAGTGATTAGACAGATAACGGAATGCAAGTGGCATGACAAGTTGGTCATTTTAGGGTGTCTACATTTTGCCCCTCTTTGATGCAATGCAGCATGTAGCGTTGCGTCAAAGAAAACGATTGTTGAAGATGTAATACAATTTTTTTGATGCCCCAGTGTAGGTAGTTGCCCCAGCGTAGCTGTGTAGGGTGCCCCCTCGAGAGGAAAGATAGGGAAGCGACAGAAGAACTGTGTTGATGCTCGACTAGAAGATTTGTTGGAGACAGATAAGGTTGGGTTGATGATAGATAGAAGAAAGTGGAGATAGAAGAGAACATGATAGAAAAGACTGTTGATCGATTATTGTTGGAAAACTATATAAGGCCATGGATGAATGGATGGGTAGATGGATGAGCTTGTTGCAATGGTTTCACATTTGTTTATAAAGAGCAATCCTTATTTTTGATATAGCACGTGGATAGTTTGCCACCAAGGTATAAAAGACCAAGGTGCTGTAATATCTGAGTGCGTGGACGTTGACTCTGCAAGCAAGTGGTTTGAACTTAGATCCCCTTAGACATAATATAACCTTGTTGGAACATGCGAATAAGCCATAGTCTTGAACATAAAATAAACTTCAATACATGTAAATGCAAGAAGAATTATTAATATGTAAGATGCTAGGTTGTAACACACACAAGATAAATAGAATGTTAAGAAAGATACTAAAGATCATTCCTCAAACACGGCACACAGAAAGCAATGACTATGCCCCCAAATCCGTACTGCATCGCAACATACCAAGAGTATGGATAAATCAAGGTAGTCTTGAATAGGTATTGGAAAAGGAACAAAAGATAAACCATAACACAAATTGACTGACTTACAAAGTAAACATACAGCCAACATATTCTCTTGCCAAAGAGGTTGCTCAGGATAGATTGGATAGGAAAGATAACAGCCTTATCGTAGGAACTCTGTGTCCGTTAAAGGGGGCTATCTACCTAAAAAGACAATGTCTCACTTGCAGGAAATGCCACATGTTGCAGGAGACGCGTGTGTTGGTCTCGACAATGGAACACTTCGTAGAAGACAAGCTTGTTGATCTAGGGCTTGGTTAAGCGGTACTTAGCTGATGTTGGCAATCGGTATGCAGGACAGTAGATGACTCTGGAAGTAGGCCTCTTTGCTTCAAGTTTGTTAAGGACTTTTGCTTTGAAAGGATGTGCTAGCTTGCTGCTTGAGTTAGTCAAGTCGAGGCGAATGGATTTTGAAAAATGGAAGACTAGAAGGATGAAATGTTAATGGATTGGGACAGGTGGAGAATGATGGATCGTGTGTGCCTGAGTACTGGATACATCTTTCGTATTCCAGACTGCCTACATACCCTGTATCCACGGGATCAAGGCACACTTACGATGGAAGATGAACATGATAAATATGTAGTTCTGGATAGAGTGATGAATGGGTCAAGGTGAAAGGAGGAGATCTTATGTACCTGAGTACCGGAAATGTCCTTCATATTCCAGACTGCCTACATACCCATATCCATGGGATCAAGGTACCTTAAGATTGAGAAGAGATGATATGTAGTTCTGGTTAGTGTGATGATGTGGGAAAAGAGCGGAGAAGAGGTGATCTTATGTACCTGAGTACTGGAAACGTCCTTCGTATTCCAAACTGCCTACATACCCATATCCATGGGATCAAGGTACCTTAAGATTGAAAAGATGATATGTAGTTCTGGTTATTGTGATGATGTAGAAGAAGTGTTGAGAAGATAACAGCCTTATCATAGGAGCGAAGTGCCCGTTAAAGGGTGTTACCTGTGGAAATGAGATAAGGTTGAAGTATGCGCTGCGAACCGCGAACAAGGAACCAATCCTAGACTAAAGCTAAGGAAACAGTTGCCCCCATTCTAGTAGAGGAAACTGTAGGGGTGACCGCCGAAGAAGACACAGAAAGACTTGACCTAGGACAGACAGTGTTAACTGTAGACACAGATCAAGCCGTGGGATGACGATGATGGACATTGACAAATTTCCAAGCTATACTAGATAGGGAGATGGAAATGCAAACAAAGTCAATGGTTTTATTACAGATGGATGGATGAAGCAGGTTGCGAACTGGACAAGGAGTGGACAGGACTCGATAGATGATGGATGCTGACTCTACGCATAGCGCCTGTTTGCCAGGTTTTCACTATGGTACTTATCCAAGGCGCCTGTTTGCCAGGTTTTCACCAGAGGATGGATGTTTTTTTGTATTTTTGTATTTTTGATTTTTTTGATTTTTGATATTTTTTTGATTTTTTGTGGGAATACTCTAAGGATCAGGCATAGAACTTCTTGAGATGGACACTGTTAAGTGGCTCATCTAGAGGAATGCCGTCAGGTGTAGCTAAAGTATAAGCTCCCGATCCATATGCTGCTGTGACAATGAAGGGACCTAACCAGTTAGGCTCAAACTTGCCCTTCTTCTCTCGATCTGCTTGATTTCTCTGATTCTCCTTAAGTACAAGATCACCAACTTGAAACCGTCTTTCTTTGATCTTTTTGTTGTAATTACGCCGGAGGCGGTTCTGATAGACATGGAGATGATTAAGTGCGGCAAGGCGCCTCTCATCTAGTAGTTCAAGCTCAGCTAATCTGGAAGTGCGATACTCATCTCCGCCGATCAGGTCCTGCATGGATACTCTGAGGGATGGGATCTCGACCTCTATAGGTAGGATGGCTTCAGAGCCAAAGACCAAGGCATATGGTGTGGCACCAGTTGGTGTTCTGATACTAGTGCGGTAGGCCCATAAGGCGGGATTGAGTTGCAAGTGCCAATCACGACCAGCTTCATTGACTATTTTCTTGAGGATTTTGAGAATGGTTTTATTGGAAGCCTCAGCTTGGCCGTTACTCTGCGGATAGTAGGGAGTTGAAAAGCGATGTTGGATATTGTATTGTATGCATAAGGCACGGACATCTTGGTTCTTGAATGGTCTCCCATTATCAGTGACAATGGCTTGGGGAATACCATACCGGCATATGAGGTAGTTTAGGATGAACTTGGCTATTTGCCTACCAGTGATATAGGTCATAGGAATGGCTTCCACCCACTTCGTGAAATACTCAGTGGCGGTAATGATAAACTTGTGGCCATTGGAGGAGGAAGGGTGGATTTGTCCTACGAGGTCGAGACCCCATTGAGAAAAAGGCCATGGAGTTGTCACAGGTTGTAACTCATGAGCTGGTGCGTGAATCAAATCTCCATGCTGCTGACATTGTAGACACTTCTTAGCAAACTGTGCGGCATCTTGCTCTATTGTAGGCCAATAATAACCTGTTCTGAGTATCTTCTTAGCAAGATTAGGACCAGTAGAATGTGCACCACAGACACCTTCGTGTATGTCTCGTAAGGTAGCTTCGGCTTCTTCCGCGTTAAGACATCGTAAGAGGATACCATCGAGACTCCGGCGATATAGTGTATCACCCAGAATGATGTAACAAGAGGATCGACGGATAAAGGTTTTGCGTTGAGTGGATGATAGGTCAGGGGGAAAGGTTTTGTTCTTGAGGTATTCATAGATATCTTCGTACCATGGGGAATTGGGACCAACAAGTTCGCAGATGATTTCAGTAACAGGAACATCGACGGTAGGTATCAACAATTGCTCAATCAAGAATTCACATTTCTGTGTATTTGCAGGCATATCAATTAGTGACCCTACAGAAGCCATAGAATCTGCAGCTTTATTATGGTCTCTTGGAATTTGCTCAAATGTGATGGTAGAAAAATGTGGTTTGTAGGCATCCACTAGTTGCTTGTAGGGGACCAACTTTTCATCCTTGGTTTGGTATTCATCCGTGACTTGGCGGATGACTAGCTGTGAGTCTCCATATACTTGTAATTCTGTGATGTCCCATTGAACTGCTGTGTTGAGACCTATGAGGAGTGCTTCATACTCGGCTATGTTGTTGGTGCAAGGGAATGCGAGCCGATATGACTTTGGAATGTAGTCATTCTGAGGTGTAACAAATAAGATGCCGGCTCCTGATCCATGCTATGTGTAAGAACCGTCAAAGTACAACTTCCACATTATGGAGTTGGAGAGAGTGAAGAGATTCTCATCAGGAAAGTCTGCTACCATAGGATGTGTATCTTTCATAGGTGCTTCTGCTAGTTGATCTGCGAGGGCTTGTCCTTTGATTGCTTTACGATCTGTGTACTCAATGTCAAACTTGCTAAGGATCATGACCCACTTAGCTAGTCTGCCTGTGAGAGCTGCTTTTGCTAATAGATATTTCAAGGGATCAATCTTGGCTATCAGATTTGTGTGTTGGTTCAACATGTAATGCCGCAACTTTTGGGAGGAGAACACTACTGCTAAACAAGCCCTTTCCATGGGTGAATAATTGAGCTCATATCCCACCAAGGTTCTACTGATATAGTAAATTGCGTGCTCTCTGCCTGAGTCATCATTTTGTGCTAGCAGGGCCCCTAGGGCCGAATTTGTAGTGGAGATGTACAATATCAAAGGTTTGTCCACAACTGGTGGAACCAATACAGGAGGTGTAGCTAGATATTCCTTAAGTTGATCAAACGCTGCCTGACACGTGTTGTCCCATCGAAACGAGACATCTTTTCGGAGCAAGTGCTGAAAGGGTTGACATTTATCTGCTAGCTGTGATATGAAACGCCTGATGGACTGTAACCTTCCTTGGAGGCTCCTTAATGCTTTAAGGTTCTTTGGTGGAGGCATCTCCACTATAGCCTTTACTTTTGTTGGATCTACTTCGATGCCTCTACGAGATACTATGTATCCCAACAGCTTCCCTGATGTGACACCAAAGACACACTTCTTTGGATTGAGTCTTACTTGGTATTTTTCCAGCCTATCAAAGATCTGTCCTAGGACCTGTATGTGATCCGCTCTAGAAGATTTAGCCAATATATCATCAACATAGTCTTCCATAATGTGATGAAAGAGATCGTGGAAGATCACTGTCATTGCTCTCTGATAGGTTGCTCCTGCATTTTTCAGACCAAACGGCATAACGCACCAACAGTAATTGCCCCAAGGACATGTAAAGGTTGTTTTGTGTTGGTCTTCTTCAGCTATCCTTATCTGATTGTAACCCAAGAATCCATCCATGAGAGAAAGCATCTCGTGACCAGCTGTCAAGTCCACTATAATGTCAATGTTTGGTAGTGGAAAGTCATCTTTAGGACATGCCTTATTGAGATCTCTGAAATCATTACACATGCGGATGCACCCATTAGGTTTAGATACAGGTACAATGTTTGAGACCCAATCTGAATAGTCAATAGGTCGTATGAATTTTGCATCTAATAGCTTTTGTACTTCCACCTTCACCAAGAGAGCTATCTGTGGGTGCATCTTTCTCAACTTCTGTTTGACTGGTTTCACCTTGGGATCAACTGTGAGATAATGAACTACCAGCTTAGGGTCTAGCCCTGGCATATCTGCATAGGTCCATGCAAAGTTGATGGTTCATTGTAAGAAGAAGCTGTTAAGATTTCTGTGCTCTGTGTCAGATAATGATGCCGCTAGGAATGTTGTCTTTGGATTCTGTTCTGTACCTAGGTTGATCTCTGTAGAATCTTCCACTAGTAGAGCTGATTTCTCTTGATACTTAGAAGGTAAGGGAAGGTCAAATCCTCCATCCTCAGGTGCCACAGTTGGGTTTTCACCTTTGGATACGTCCTTTATTTTTACTATTTTATGATCAGGAGGTGCCACAGTGTGGTTTTCACCTAGAGATCTTTCTTTATTTGCACTTTTGCGACTAGAGGATTTGGCATTCTCACCAAAGTAAGCCATGGGCTCTAGTTCCATTACAAAACCTGCCTTGTGATCGCCAAGAGGGATACCTTCCCGAAGTCCCATGAATTCAGCTAAAGCTTCGTCATTCTGAAAGACATCTATAACGGGGGCCCCTTGTTGGTCCCAATCGATAAGTTCAGGGTAGACAAGCGTGACATTCTGGGTGCTGGTGGTGGAAGTTAAGGATACAGAGGATAGTGTAAAAATGGAGGATTCTGCGAATAGATTGGTTATGTGGAGGGAAGAGTCATCGATGATATCCTCTGTAGATGTCGAATCGGCGGGAAACTTGTCAGCTACCTCGTCGAGGATATACTCGATGTCCGAGGCGCGTGGTACCTTCTTACCAAATCCTAATCCTTTCTTGTCTAGCTTCTTTGTTACCACAATGGGCTCCATAGTGCCTTGATTCTGTTTCCCAAGGCCACCTTTGCCTTTATAGCCCATGTTTTTCACTATCCTTAAGCCATTTCCATATTGCTTGACTGGTATCGTGACTGGTTCTTTCTCCTTGTAGAGCCAAGAAGAGATGTCCTCAATAGTTTCCTCTTCCAATAACCGTCCATGTTGGAATTGGGTTAGGAATGTTGGGGGAGGAATAGCTGCTTTTTTGGTAACTTTAGCAATGGGTGGTTTGCCGTAAGATTTTGGAGATAAAGGCATCCGCCCTACACAACAAGATTTAGAGATATCATAAGAGCCAAATCCTATATCCCGAAAGCGAGCTGTGATTTTGGGGAGGGGTGTAGGTTCACTTGTAGAGGCTTGTGTGAGAGTTTCAGGGTCAACATAGAGAGGGGACTCAAGGGCTTTGTCATTTTTAGGCACTTGGTTGCAATTCTTATAGCTTCCTTGCAAGACACGGCAAAATTCAAAAGGATTAGGGTCTTCTGGGATGGTGATCTCCGTACCATTGTATGGGAACTTGAGGGATTGATGGTACGTGGAGGGAACAGCTTTCATTGCATGGATCCATGGGCGGCCTAGAATAATGTTGTAAGGCAGCTCAATATCAAGGACTTGACACCTTGTTTCCAGCATGACAGGGCCCAGTTGTATCGGCAAGTGAATAACACCTTCTGAACGGCGTTCTGCATCATCATACCCCTTGATTGTAATACTATGCTCAGTGTTGACGTGATCCTCAGAGTATCCCAATTGCTTTAGTAACTTTAAAGAACAGATGTTGAGACCAGCACCACCATCTATGAGGATGCGTTTGATTTTGCGCTTATGGATGAGCACTTCAATATGGAGGGCATCGTTGTGACAAGGATCATGGGAGGGAAGGTCTTTCTCAGAGAAGACCACATTGTAAGGCGAAGCAATATTACCCACTATAGCTTGGAAATCTGCGACTGCTATGTTGTTAGGAACGGAAGACTCTTGGAGGGCTTTTTCTAACACCACTCTATGTGCCGGTGATGACCGTAGAAGGTCCAAAATAGAGATCTGTGCTGGTGTTTTCCCTAGATGTTCGACAAGATTATAATCAGACTGAACCGGAAGTCTAGGTGTAGGTGCACGAATGGTGACATGACCTCGACGAGTAGTGACAGCACAATCTGTAGATTTGCCTTTAATGGTGAGGGTAGACACTCGACTCTCTTCAAAACGACCTACAATGGAATCGAAGGACGTGGAAGCGTGATTGATACCTTTACCTCTATCCTGAGGAGGAGGTGGACCATGATGAGGGAATGGTTCCTTGTACATATCGAGATCCTTGTTCGTGTGTTGCGCTGGTGATTCATTCTCAAAGGTGATTTGATTACCATCGATGAGGTTTTGGATGAGGTGCTTAAGCTTCATGCAAGACGCGGTTCGATGACCTTTGCTCCTATGGAACTCACAATACTCATTGTCTCTGTAACGTGCAGTTTTGTAGATAGGTTCTCCATAAGGAGGAGCCTCAGGTAAGGTTATGAGCCTTTTCTGCAAAGCTTGCTGTAAGACCGATTCGATGGGCACTCCCAAAGGAGTAAATTGACGTCGCGGAGGGTAATCTTGTTGAGGCCGCTCTTGTTGTCTTTGCTGTTGGTTGGGATAAGGCTGCCTTTGTTGCTGCTGTTGTTGAGGTGGAGCTTGACTTGGTTTGGAGAGTTGCAGCGGTGTTTGCAACGTTTGGACATGCTTAGTATCGACCACCCCATCGTTGACCACGTTTTTGTTCTTGTTTTAATATTTGGGTTTATCATTCGACTGTTGATGCGAATTGCTATCTTTCGTCTCCTTAAAGATTTTGACCACACCTTTAGCAATGAGGGCCTTCTCAATGTTGATGCCCTTGTATGTGATTTCATCGAAGGTTGTAGCACTAAGAATTTGCAAATGGAAACCTAACTCTTGGTTGAGGTTCTGCACAAATATGCTAACAAGCTGTTTCTCTGGAATCTTGAAAGGGAATTTACTAGCCATTTGTCTCCATCGTTGGAGGAAAGAAATGAAAGTTTCACCATTTTTCTATTTATTGTTGCATAGGTCCGTCATGGAAATCTCATGCTCTGTGTTGTAAGAAAAATGGGTGGCAAACTTTTCTGCTAGCTCGTTGAAAGACTTGATACCCGTAGGTAAGTGTGAGAACCATTCTATTGCTTGTCCTCCAAGACTAAGAGGAAAAAGACGCATAAAATATGTGTCGTTGTGAGAGAGCTCGAAGCAAGCAAGATAGAATTCCCTAAGATGGTCTTTTGGGTCACCTTTTCCTTTGTACTTATCGAACTTTGGAATAGTGAAATTTTGAGGAAAAGGGATCATTGGTAATGACCGATCAAAAGGATAAGGGCACACTTCCTCCAAAGAGAAGGTCTTTTTGGTGTGGCCAAATGTAAGATCAGATAGCTGTTGTTGCACCTCCGCAATCTTTAGTTCCATAGTTGTGGGAGGGGTTGGTAACGTCTCCTGTTGTCCAAAACGCGGTTGGTGTTGCCCGTATGGAAGATTATAGTGTGAGCCATGCGTACTGGTATTGTAAGGGTCGTAAGATTGATTGGGATTGTATGGATTGTATGACTGGTTCAGATTGGGTTGGAATTGGGGGTTTTGATTAGGCAGAGGTGGAGGTGGCGCTAGGTAAGAATGTTGGCTTTGCGATGGTTGAAGAAACGTATTGGGGGGAGGAAAGCTAAAGTGCGTTTGATTAGGTTGTGATGGTGGCACATAGCTTTGGGAAACCTGATGTTGGGAATGTTGCGAGTGGCTAGGCAATGTATGAAAGAAGTTGAGCGTGGATGAATGTTGTGGCGGAGGAACATAGGTAGAAGTGATTTGCGACGGTGGGGGTTGCTTGAGGATGAGAGTAGAAGAATGTTGTGGTTGGGGCTGCGTGACTCCAATTGGTTGGGAGACATGCGGGTGTGATGATATAGGAGGTGGCATATGTTGAGACCCTTGTTGCATGGCTACATACGTGTTCCCTGGATTGTAATTGGGTGGGAAACCTACGCATGATGGGGTAACCAAGATTCCACTTGCGCTTGGGATGGGCACTTTAGGAGGTGGTTGCACATTGGATCGAGCTAAGGTGGCTTTCCTAGCTAACTCTGCTTGCCGTTGGAGAGTTTCTTGTTGGTTTTGATAGATCTCCATAGGAGTCAAAAGCGGTGATACGGGCCTCTCCTCTGTTGGATTTTGAAAGAGGGGATTCCTATACTGCGAACCTTGAGTAGGTAGGGGCATAGTCACCGTGGACATGGTTTGCACCGCTTGTATGGTTTCTTGGGTGTTGTTGCTCTCCTTGAGAGTGGACACATCAAAATCTTGAGGTAACTTGGCACCTTGCTTTGCAAGCAAGCGAAAGAAATGATCCTGGTTCTCACTAAGGATTTTATCAAAGGCAGCTATAGCTCTAGGATCTTGTATAAATTCGTCAAGATCTTGTCCATCTTCTTGAGAGGATTGACCTATTTCAAAGTGTCGCTCTTCTTGAGATGGGGGTTGATCTATGACATAACCTTGTGGGACAAAATCCGAAGGCAAGCCTGTGGTATACTGCGGTGTATTTAGCAAAGGGGTTCTATCCTCATGAGGATTGCTTGGTTCATCTATGTGCGGCATGTTTGGAGAGCTAATTGGTTTTGCCGCGGGTGTACTAGGAGTCACTTTGGGAGTAACGTTGAGACGACCTGATTGTGGTGTGCGAGGGGGTGACTTGTGTTTCTTAGGGACAACTTGCCTAGACTTCATGGTTTGCTGTAGCCTAGTGGTGACCATGGGACACACTTAGGACACAATGTAATGCTGGGAATCTGTGAGATGCTTTGAAGAAACAGACAAACTCTAATGCACAAAGTACTTAACCAAAGGCGCTATACTGTTTGACCAGAGGCGCAGGACTGTGCTACCAAAAGCGTGCTACTGTGGGCCAGAGGCGACGGACTGAGCTGCCAATAGCGAGTTACTACTATGCCAAAGGCGAGCTACAGTGACCAAAAGCGAGCTACTGTTATACCAAGGGCGCTGAAGTAGAGTTTTGCCAGAGGCGGGTTACTGCTAACCAAAGGCGATCTACTGTATTACCAAAGGCGAGCTGCTGTAGTACCAGGGGCGCTGAAGTAGTGACTGATGTTTTTCAAAGGCAAAGATGTTTCTGTTTCTGATTGGATTGGTTTGGCAAGAGAAAACACAGCAAACAAGTGGTCAAAAAGGCACAAGGACTGACACAACATATAGTGTATGTTCAAGGCTCCAAACAAGCCCAAAGTTACCACAGGTCTAATACAGTTGCAATCAATAACAAGCACTTTTTATCCCTAGAGACAAGGTTTCATTGTAGTAGATCAGCTCACGGCTTAATACTCCGTCGATAAAAATATCATTCCATAAAGGTGTTAGATATTTAGTATCTTTGCGAGAGACGATAGGTAGGGATATCTCACCCTCCCCTTGGAAAGCTCAAGTAGGTCACAAGAGCTTTATGTCCGAGGGAATACTATCTCTTCTCAAGGGAGCCAATGGTGAGTGTCTTAAGGGTTTAAATCGATTTCCCTTGCACTGATGATTACCACAATGTTCGGAGGTAGGTCGGGTAGTCTCTATCTAAATTGGTTCTTAGTGACTTTGAGGGACCAACGCCTTACGAGCAATGCGACAAGCTACTAAAAGCTTTAACCAATCCTACTAAGAGTTTCAAACACTTCGCTCAATGTGAAAATCGTTTCCACAAAGAGCTAGTACACCTCTTTTCAGTTTGGCACCACAAGGTAAGGCTGACGTCGGTTAGGACTTGGCTTTCACCTTATCCCTTTTATATAGCGGTTCAAAGGAAAACTCCGCTTAGGGTCGTCCCTTTTGGATGAATCGCAATCCAAAAGCAGGCCCTTCTAAAGGAAGTACAAAAAAAGTAAAAACAAGCACGTCACACAAAGGTTCAATTGTCCCGTTATAAGAAAAATAAGGTGCAACTAAGCTATGCACACACACGATTGTAGTTGTAAATTGTCCCTTATGAAATGAAGTGTTTGGCATTCATGTCCATTGTCCCTTAGAAAATTGAGGTGTTTGTTCATACATGTCCATTGTCCCTTAAGAAAAGCAGTATGTTCCTAAGACTTAGATTGCAAAAAAGATTTGTTCAATTATCCTTTTAAGCATGCAATGTGTTTCTAAGACTTAGTGAGATAGATCAAGAGGTCTTCAATGCTCGTCCTGCATGAACATGTTAAAAAAACACCTATTGGCTCTGTGTGAGTAATAAGAAGCTGCAGCAATTCCGTTAGTTCCACCAAAAATTCACAAGTTAGCAAAAATAAATCAACTTTGACTAAAAGCGCTGAACAACATTACCAGAAGCGACCTACTGTGTACCAGGAGCGCTGTAATGCAGACCAGACGCGTCAAAGAATATAGCCAACAGCGTTGAACAATAACCAGAAGCGCTTCACTGTCGTTCCAAAAGCGCTGCGATAAATACCAAAAAGTGTGTAACGATAATATCAAAAGCGCTGTAAAATATCCAGGTGCGCTTCACTGTGTAGCCGAGAGCACGATACTATGTTGCCAAAAGCGCTGTTCTGTCTCAGATACAGAAAATATTAGTTTTCTTAACAATAACCATGTCAAAATAACTTTTCATGGTGGATCTATTATCTGAAGGATGATATCTGATAGATCTAGGTTGGAAAACTCAGAAAATGGATCAGCCCAATAGATTAGCACAAAAACAAGGATATTCCTAAATAAATCAGCTTAGGAGATATCAAAAAAGCAGGTTCTGAAAGACAAATATAACAGCTTGTCCGACAATAACGACAGATCTGAAATGAGAAATCACTGCAAAAACCCCGAATGAAGTCAAAAACCTAATTTCAATCAAAAGCGCCTAATAATATGCCAGTAGCGCTTCTCTGTGCTACCGATAGCGCTCTTCTGTGTTACCAGAAGCGCGGCCGTGCTGCCAAAGGCGCTGAACTGTTCCTGCAAAAGCGCTGTAATATACTGCCAGAAGCGCTGTGAAGTGCCGTAAGCGCCGTGCCGTACTGTGTCTTCAAAAAAACAAATTTCTCAAAGAAACCAAGGGATTAGTGGGTCCCACCGGGCGTGCCAGAATGTGTATATGGAAAAATGGATTAAATCTAAACTAAATAAAACCAAAGAACCCAATAACATAAAGGAAACGAATCTAAGTAAAAGCCATAAATCACAAATCAAAGATGAATAAAGACTTTTACCGAAATCTGTATTGTTTCCTTTGGATTGAATGTGGAATTGCTCAATGAATTTGCGAAACCATAGCTGCAACAAGCAAGTAGTGTGCTCAAGAGATCAATGTCAAAAGATCGTGAAGTTGTGCCAAGATCAATGTTAAAAGATCGTAAAGTTGTGCCAAGATCAATGTTAAAAGATCGTAAAGTTGTGCCAAGAAGATCTATGTCAAAAGATCGTAAAGTGGCTCAAGAAGATCAATGTCAAAAGATCTTAAAGGTGCTCAATCGAATCGTTGTATGCTCAAAGCGCTGTCAAGTATGTCTGAGAATAAAATCGAAGAGAGAGGGGTAATGAAGGAGATGAGGGGGGTTTATATAGATTTCAAGGAAAATCAATCAACGGTCCAGATAATTCAGAAGAATCAACGGAGGAGATAAGTTGAGGAATGTGCAACGAATGAGAAGAAGACATGTGTCTTGCTTTCTTTTGCATGAGAGGAGTTATCAAGAATAGAAGAATGAGTTAACTGAAGTGATAAATCAATTAAAAGAATAAAGCAATCAGTTAAGTGATTTAAAGCAAGAAGAAGGGATTTGCATGAGAAAAGAAGATATTTTGCTTTATTAAATATAGAAATATTTAATTGATGAGCAAAAAAGCTTGAGTTATTTTAGAGATAACTCAAATTAGAAGAAAAAGCAATTTAAATAAATAATTGATTTATTTAAATTTAGAGAAGATATTTTTGGAAGAAGTAATTAAATAATTAGAATTATTTAATTTAGAAGATTTAAAAACAAATTAAATAAATAAATTTATTTAATTGTTGTGCATGATTTTGGGAGAATGATTTTTGATTTAATTAAATAATTTAAGAATTATTTAATTTTAGATAAGAGGGAATTTGTGATGAATTAATTAAATAATTGGATATATTTAATTAATGTGGAATTGATTTTTGGAAAGAGGATAATGATCTAATTAAATAATTATAATTATTTAATTGTGGAAGAATATAGAGGAATTTGATTTAATTAATTAAATAAAGAGGATTTATTTAATTAATGTTGAATTTAGGAGATTTAGAAGAATTTGATGATAATTAATTAAATAATTAGATTATTTAATTAACATTTGCAATGCAAGTGATTAGACAGATAACGGAATGCAAGTGGCATGACAAGTTGGTCATTTTAGGGTGTCTACACAAAACATAATGAATACAGTGAATGTAGTGATTATTTCTTTTTCATTTTCTCATATATGAAATGCAAATGCAAGTACATGGAAAGTAAACACACAACCCAAAATGTAGGAGGAGCTCATCGCCACCAGTCTTAAAACTACACTTGAGAACAAACATGCCATACAAATCCCAAAGCATAGGAGGAGCTCATCGCCACTAGTCTTAAGACTATGCTTGGGAACAAGCAGGCCATACACACACATGGAAGACATAGAGAAAACATGACAAACAAGTGATGGAAGGAGCCTATTGCTAGGTTCACCACCATCTTAGGCACATTACAGGCACACACTGATGATTGGGCTTCACCACAACAATCATCAAAGACATGCTTAAGGGAGGATACACCAACCCCGCCTGCTTAGAGGACTTTTAGAAAATGATAGGATGTGCAATCTCCTCGAGAAATACACCATCCCCACCTCTGTAGAGGTCTTAAAATAAAAAGATATGAACAATATCCTTCCTTTACATAGGGCTTAAATGATTGCAATAAATAATAAAGATGTGCACTCGCTCAGAGATACAACATCCCACCTCTACAGAGGGCTACAAACACGCTTCGTTAGTACCAAAATCATCAAATAGCTTACCTTATATGCCCCCACCTTAAGATGGTTGATATCATGTACCAATATCAAGCACATTAAGGTAGGAAGAAAACACACAAAGGAACAAGATCTTTCACAAAGCCCATGCCCCCAAAAGTGACATGCACTTTATGATCACTGAATGTTCCCACAAACACACAATATCCTACAAGAAAAGAGGTTAGAAATCTTTCCATAAGATAATAACCACATCACATGATCAAAAGATATGTATAAACATCATCACATCAAGATCCAAGGTTATACTACGGATTCAGAACCTGAGTATAACTGTGGGGCTATGCTGTAGAGATCTCAGAACCGAGTATAAGCAAGGTGAGATCCAAGATAAACAAAGTGCACAGAGCAGTAGTAATGTTATGGTTTGGTAGTGCAATAATACATCATCAAAATATCAAATGGAGTGATTCTACTAGCCAAGTGTCAGATAATATATATCAACCCCATCGTCATGTATGGACTAGGTCCATTTTTTATTTCTCGCTAAAGGGACAGTAGGTCCGTATCAGTATTATATGTTTTTCATCATCTGCCAGCTAGAGGGAACCTCTAGAGGAAGGTAAACAATAAATCAAGAGAGGAGAACAAGTGCCTTAGGGACAATCATGTAGGAGGGTGCCCCCAAGTCACCAACTGCAACGCTATGCCCCTAGGACACAACACACAACAATGAAAACAAAGGAGACGCAATATAGAAGAATGATGATACAAATAGAAGAAGGATCACAATAGAGAAGTCTCTCGATATCCTTGACCTTATGAGAGTATCAAGGGTCATCCTAGGAGGCGTAAACAACACAACACATCATGAGGAAAACACAGTTCATGGAGGTAAAGGGTTAGAAATACTTAGGGACAACCAAACTAATGGTTGTCAACAAGAAAATCACCATCTTCTCACTCCTAAATGTTAGAGGAAAGTGGGACATAAGGGACAAGTGCCCAACTCTTATCATTATCTTTAAATTCATCTTCATTAAGCTTTTCATTGTTTGTTTCAATGTTAGGTTGAATGTTTTCTTGTTGAGTTGCATTTTGTTGGGTAAATGATTGTCTTCTCTTCCTCCTTTCTCTTGCTTGTCTATTCCTTCTTGTCTTACTGTTTATCTCTTCAAAGGCATTGTTATGTTTTTCCATAGGAATTTGCACATTAGAAGAGGAAGCACCATGTTCAAATTTCATTGGTCTCGATGAAATGTTTTGTTGTCAATGAATACCTCCCAATCCTTGTAAGGATGACAGGGGAGGAACCTCAGCATAAATACCATCTCTCCGTGGATGAGGTAAATTATAAAAATTTTCCTTATCCACTTCTATCATGCCGATTATTTCATTATAGTCATAATAGTCTTGTTTTATTCTTATTTCATTTTGTCATTTTCCTTTTGCTCTAAGGGATGCATGTTGTTCTTCCCTTATTGTTTGGAAAGGAGGCCTGGCCACTCTAGCTAGTTGTTTTACTTTGTATCATCTATATTCTAGGAAAGATTGGTCTCTTCATGACTCACAGTCTCTATCAGGTTGCTACCAAAAGTAATTAAGAGTGAAGTTCTTGTCCTTAGCTGAAGGTTGATATGAATTACGACAAATAGTACGTATCTCTCCATACAAAGGGAATTTTATACATTTGTGAATAGTTGAGGGGCCGACATTCATAGCCTTAAGCCATGGATGTCCTAATTTTACATGGAAGAGGTCAGATAAGGGGATAACGTCAAATAACTAATCCACAACTTTATCATATATTGAGATAAATAAGGTTATCTTCCCAAATGTATTCATTAAAGCTCCATTATGTGTTTTAATTCTCAAATCCGACAGTTCATAAGAATCTTGTACCAAATCATGTTTAAAAAGAAAATCTTTCGTAACCACATTAGTCATGCAATTAGGGTCTATCAATGTTCCATGCACATGTCTTTCCATTATGTTCACTATAATGTAAAGAGGCCCTTTAGTATCTACCATTTCTTTGTCATGAGGTGTAAATGTTATTTCAAGTTTAGGGGCTCTTCTTTTCAAATAAGGCCTAGGAGTAAACCTAGGATTATTGTTGTATTGAGAAGCCATGTATATGTTTTCAAATGAATTCCAAATCAGATTTTAAAGATTTTCAACAATTATGCAAGAAACACTTGCAAAAGTATGTACGAATATGACCTAAAATGCTTGATTTTTCAACTTTTTTCAATGCAAATGAGTGAAAGAAAAGGTTTTGTAAGGAAATTGACGAGGGGAAGAAAATAATATGCCTAATAATAGTTCAATAATGCAGCAATATCCTTCAAAACACACCTTTGATGCAAAAATATGCGTGAATATGACCTAAAAATGCTTGATTTTTTGCTTTTTTCCCAATTTTTCAATGCAAATTACTAATGAAAGAGGTGTTTTGAAAAATTTAAAGAGGGGAAATAAGTAATAAGCCCAATATTAATCTGATGATGCAATAATATCCTTCATGACACACCTATGATGTAAAACTAGAGATACGATAAGGCCAAATCTATTGAAAATGCAAGGTTTTCAAACCCTAGACATGAATTTTTCCAAAGAGGTCATTATGATGCAAAACTACAATTAGAAATTAGTCCTAAATGAGTGTTTTAAAAGGGTAGTAAAATCTAAAACAAGATTTTAACTACAAACCCTAGCTAATGCAAAACTAGGTTTTTATGAAAAATGCACAATTTAAAGTAATTTTTAACAATTTAAACATGAAAATGCAATGCAAGTGAATACTAAATGATAAATTTATGTAATTTAAATCATATATGATTAAAATAACAGAAATTAAATGCTAATTAATTCAAATTATGCCAAAATGCTAGCCTAAGATGCCAATTTTTTCAAAATTTTCAATTTTTTTGTAAGTTTTCAAATGCAATAAGATGAATAAATGTAAATCTATCAAACAACACTTAGCAAGGTGCAAAAATTCAAATAAACATGGGTTCACCAAAATGTTTAGGTGTAAAAAGAGGGATTTTAGTTTCAAGGGTAAATCCTCCTTTCACAACAAACATTCAAGGACATATCAACTGAGTTGAATCTCTACTAAGTGTGAGCATTCACCTAACAGGTTGGGATATCACTTGGAACAATGTGGAAGCTCAGATGTTATCAATCAATATCTCAATTTAGTACTCAAATACTCTTAAAAGCCTAAGTATGCAAAACAATAAGCAAATTGATGAATTACAACAAATCCTTGCAGACTAAGATGAAGGACATAGATTAATAACTGACCATTTTTTGAAGTTTAGAATGTGGAATAGTCGGGGACACCTCCACTAATGCCCCTACCCAAGGTACTATTTTCTACATGAAATCCTAATCTCCTCCTGATATTGATATTCACTGTATTTTCTATTTTTGCCCCAGAAGATGTGGAGGACACCTCCACTAGCACCCTAGTCCAATGTAGGTTGTTTTTTAGGGTGTTGGAAGCTCTTCAGATGCTAATTACTGTTTCTGTGTTTTGGGATCTAGATGACACTGCCACTAACACATGTGTCCAAGTAGTCCTTTTCTTCATGGATCCAAAATCTGCACATTGTATTATTGTTCCCTGCAACTTCACTTCGTCCAGATCCAAAACCTGTAACCTACAATTACAAATGAGTGTGGTTGGGGGTTGTGGTGTTTAGAGGCTTGCCTTAGTCAAGCCCTAAAGAGACATTCAAGTCTTCTGAACACCATTGTCAAATAAAGAGTGCGTATCCCTGTAGGATAGAGGCAAAATCCAAATGATAAATGATTCAAACACAAATAGATGTCACCTTAGAAGTGTAGATCTCACATAAATGAAGGTTCTTCAATCACATAAGAAAATGAAGCTAAATCTACAATCAGAAACATAATAACAATGCTCTGCTCTGCAATAATGAATATCATGGATGCTCTAAAATCATAAGTATACATAAAGTTCACCATCATCTTCTAGTTTGCAAATGAAACACTAAACATGCTTATAGATGCCACTACAAACATTCCCGCTAATAATTTCATAATTCAACTTGAGATGTCAGCATAGGACCTAAGTAACAGTCATAAAATTGACATTTAAATTTAGGGCTAACCCAAAATAGGTCAGGACTAGGGAACTAGCGCCCAAGTCCACCCTCCCAATTTTGGTCAGGATATATTTAAATGACATCCCCTAGGTCCTATTTTCCATAACACTCAGGGGTTATCTCATCGGGATTCACAATTAACATGCAAGATTCTCTAAATGCATTCTAAGGACTTGGGACCTAAACCTTAAGAGGGAAAAGCCCCCAAGGGGACATTTTCAGACATAACACCTGTGAGTACATCCACCTTCCGGGTCTATTTTGTCTTCAGGGATGAGGGTGAAACTAAGAAGATTCCCCTTTCTAACAATGACTTGAAGTCACGAAATGACTAAATTTGTAATAAATGAGGATACTATGTAATCCGTGGATAAATAAAAAGATGGAATTGGGATTGAGCTCTTTGAGTCTAACATGGGATAAGTTTGTAGAACTCTTCAGGAAAAGATGGTTACCACAAATGTATTTTGATTAGAAACTTGAGACAAGGTGACTCATCCATAAATGAGTATTGGAAGAAGTTTACTTGTCTCCTTAAGTATGTTCCTTAATACTAGCAAGACGAAATGTTTCGTATACGAAAGTTCATCATGGGGTTAAATGCCCAAATAGGAGGTGAGGTAGATGTTCACGGTCCCACTACTATGAACCAAGTCTATGAAAAATCCATTAACAAGTACAGAAGCTAAAGTCCATATCTGCTTATCAGGAAAAGAACCACAAAAAGTTCAACTGGTCATAATCTTCCCAAACATTCAAGAAAAAGAGTGACAAACATAAATTCAAAAAGAAGGGTGATAAGGGATCCTGAAACAATCGGAATGAGTCCAGAGGTGATTAGGAAAAATGGCAATAACAACCCCAAGAAGGACAAAGGCAACATAGGGAAGCCGTTTGATGGGCGAGGACCTCCTGGAGGGTGTTTTTCATGTGGAGGTGACCACTATGCTAATCAGTGTCCAAGAAAGACACAAGGAAAGAAACCACAAGGAAATCCTTTACCATTATAGTAGGTAGCTTTCCAGCAGAGAATTCATGCATCACTAGATAACCAACAAGTAGAGTACTAGATTGTAGACACCCAAAAATGTCCTCTTACAATACTTTGTCACAAAATTACATCATTTAGTCATCTTGTAGCATGTTTTGCTGTAGGTACCCATGTCGCCACCTAATTAGTTAAATAAATCTTATTTATTCGACTAATTTCATTTATTCTCTTTTTATTCATAACCCCTTCTTCATCCTAGCACTTCCTCTAATAAATTAAATAAATCTAACATTTATTTAATTTATCCCATCCCTTCATATTATTAAATAAATAAATTTTATTTATCTATGCAATCCCCTTTCCTCTTGAATTAAATAAAATAAATCTTTTATTTTATTTTAATTTATCACTTTATGTCTCCCCACTTAAAATAAATAAATAAATAATTTTATTTATTTTATCCTCACATTCCTCATGATTTAAATAATATTAAATTATTTAAATTATTAAGCTCACCTTCCATTTCCATCTCTTAAGATGACTCGAATCATCTCTCAAGTTAACTTCATTCACCTTCCATTTCTTCTCTCTTGTTGCACGATCAACATTCTAATTCCACTACCACTCACAAAATGGAAGCTTTATCCCTACATCCTCTCACCTTTGCCTATAAATTGAACCCTTCTCTAGTCTTTTTGGGGATCCCATCTATCGCATGAAACATCATTCTGTTGAAATTCCTCTAGCCCTTGCATCTATCTTCTTTCATCAAATCTCCATCTTCATCGTTATGCTGCAAACATGAGAAATCAACATCCAATCATTCAAGCAATCAAACATGCATGCATCAATCTTTCAAGGCATCAGAGGTATTCAAAAGGTTTGGTCAAAGGTATTGCATATTATTATTTTATCTTTTGATTTGTCCAAATTTTTTCAGTTGCATTTCTGGCACGCCCGGTGGGACCCACTTCTCTTGATCAAATGTTATGTTTTTGTAAGTTTTTGTAGTAAAAATTTGTGTTTTCCTAACCCTCATGTGTCAAGTTTTGAAGGTAATCTAGTGCAGGTGACCTATGGAGCTCAAATGAACCTCGTTGTTGAGTCCAGGAGGCTCGAGAAACAAAAAATGACTATAAATTCGTCAAATTTGGCCACAGGAAAAAAATGATGTTTTTTAGTTTAGGCCCCTTCGCAGGGCCATACCGTACGGACCCGTACAGCCTCTGTGTAAGAACCTTGATCAAAATTTCTAGTCTTTCATGTTTTCAAATGCTCATATCATTTTAGTCTTAGGTTTTTGGATTTTTAGTTGATATTGATTGTGCAGGTTCGATCTGTGTTTTATAGGTTGCTACAGGTTTTAAACACTTATCAAAGCTTTGATTTTGGTCGCCACCTTGGAAGCCATGGTCATTGCTAAACAAATTTAGATCAACACCTTTGTAATGCTAAGCCACCATCAGTTTTAGAGCTCACCACCATCTTGGAACCCTATGTCTATGTCATCGAAATCTATTGAAGGATCCCGTCGAAACCCTTATAGCTCCTTGTCGCCGCCACTGCACCATTAAATCTGCACTTCCGACACCCTCTAAACCCTATTCACCACCCTTAGGTCAAAATCACCATGCCAAATCCCATCGGCATCGACCTACCACCTGATCACTGCTACGAAAGCCCGCACCACCACTAATGCAAACACCGTTCAAGTCGCCACCGTCTATTTAAGATTTGTTTGACCACCTCATATTGTCCAGGCTCCATCGATTATACACAGATCAACTTTATATCCTTCGAATCAGTTGACATTATCATCGATGGCATTGACTTCTTAGCCAACACAGTTGACTTTAAACAATTTTAAACCAATACCGCTGCAGACTATCAATTGTATCTGACTATCGCCTCTTCTTCAATCCGCCACCACTGCTGTTGGAAACCCTACCGCTCCTTCCATTTTTTTTTGTGGCCATCATGGGTAACTAAATCTCTTGCATAACCCCATCAACAACTTCCTTAAACCCATCATAAGCCACAGTCATAGTTACTTGGAGACTTTGAGTCGACTTGGTCGACTTTCAAACAGTGATACATCTTTGACTTCCAAACTATGATAGTCGACCATGCCTCCAAAAACCCTAGTCCTTTGCCATTTGACTTGACACATGTATAGTTAGGTTTTAACTTTTTTCTTTCGACCTTAAGCATTTAGGGTTTTTAATATTTAGCTTTGTGGGTTAAGGTTTTTGGGGATTTTAATCTTAACTTTTTATCAAAGGGTAGGGTTTATTCCTAACTGTCAACTTAAACTGCAACCACAAACACAAAACTGTCTTCATACACGCACATGTCACCAAAGAGAATTTTGCAAAACATCAAAGTCAAAAAGTCTAACAAAGGTCAAACCGGTCAACCTAGTCTTCTTCAAACATACCAAAGGAGGCATATTTTTCTTTTTGCCATAATTTGGTCAAAATAGGTCAAAATCGCACAAATGAACACTCGTTGGAAAGGTGACAAGACAAAATTCACAACTATACAACTTTCATTAGGTAATGTTATCAGTTCATCAGGTATTTTTGTAGTTAAACTTCAGCTTCTTTTAAGACTTCAATCGAGCATATCTTGAGAAAAACATATCCAATTTCAGCGATTTTTTTTAAACTGCTTAGAATTTTTCAAAGTTTCTGTTTATGCAACTTGTTTTGCTGTATTAGGTCATTTATCACAGATTTTTAACAGATCACATCTTTTTGACCTAATCCACTTTTGGCTTGCAAGTTAGTTCTTCTTCTTGTCATTATAGCATCTTATCATTTTGTTGAAGAAAGGTGGATCATAATTATTGACATATCTTCTGCAAGTTCAATCGTTCGAAGAATCTTGATTTTTCCACTAAATTAGGAACATTTGGAATTGGTGCTTAAATAAGAACCCTTGCTTGCTCTATGTTTACTTTATCTTTTTTTTTGCTTATTGTGCATGTTTGTAACCCCAAGGTATAGAACCAAAGTATCCTCTCCCCTCACCTTCATAAGGATCTTGGGTGAAGAGGAATGATTCTATTTCCTTCTTAGAGGGTCTGCCTCCCATTGTGAGAGGGAACGACCCAAGTGGTAACAAGCTAAAGACAAGCTCATTCAAATTGCTGTATAAAAAATGTGTTTGTGACAAAAGTCATAAGCAATAGGTGTTGATATGTCATACCGATGAATGTCTCCCTTAGTACCCATGTGGTGCATGAAAACATGTAGAGTGTAACCTCTGCATGCTGGGAGGCCTCCTAATTGGAGTGAATCACCGCATGTATGGCCACCTGAATGAATACCCTTACTAAAAACCCTTGTTTAGTAGCCAAAATCCTTCTATTTACTAGCATAGGAAGTCAAACCTCTAAAGCCATCCCATATTCTCATAGTTCAAAGTAGAGATAGCAAATTCTCTTTGAGAATTTAAAGTTTGGTATGCTCGAGAAGTGTGTGCTGTGTAAGGGGGAGCCAGTGCTACCAAACTTCTAAGCTATCCACTCTGAATAAGTGTGGTTGGAACAATCCAAGTGGGAATCTAACAAATATTGTCCTTGCCAGCCTAGGTTGTTCATGTTTATGACTGTCTTGTGTTCCTATGTCTTTTGCTGTGTGTTCTCTTGCTAAAACACTACCAATAAACAATTTGCCATATCATCCAATCTTTCAAACCAAATCATCC
This sequence comes from Cunninghamia lanceolata, assembly GCA_027924645.1. Classification (NCBI taxonomy): domain Eukaryota; kingdom Viridiplantae; phylum Streptophyta; class Pinopsida; order Cupressales; family Cupressaceae; genus Cunninghamia; species Cunninghamia lanceolata. The sequence goes on from BSBN01001965.1 coordinate 21,814,352, forward strand.
TAGTCATTCAAGCCATCACATCCTAATCATTCTAAATCATCATCGTAATCCTAATCAAGCACTTGCCAAAAAATTAAAAAGGTCTTAATCTTTAAACACATTTGTGACATCATGCCAATATTAGAAGACCTAGCACCCAAGTTCCAAAACCTCCTCCAAAAACTTTATCAAGAACCACAACCCCTAGACCAAGGATTCATTCAAGAGATACAAGCCTTCATCCAAGAAATTCAACCCCAAGCAAGCCAATCACCTCAAATGCAACATCTCATAGCACAAGCCCAACACTTCATGGCCACATGTCAAACCCAACAAGCACATCATACTATATCCACTCAACACCCATCAGTTCCACCTCATTCCTATGTGTCATACCCCTCCATTGCATACTAATGTAGAGCCAATGGAGGATATCAAACATAATCACCCATGAACAATCTTTGCAAAATTGAAACCCAAACTTGGTTTTTTGCTCACCAACTCTTTAACTTCCCTGGTAGTACATCAAATGAGGTTTTTTCAACATAACTTTTAGCGAAGACCTTATATCCAAAATCTGAAACCTATTTTAAGTACCCATTTGGAAGTTATTCAACATATGTGGAAATTAGAGGTGGTTGTTTTGCAACATAGGGCCTTAAAATTGACTGTTCCATTTTGATAAAGGCCTAATTAGGACAGCTAACTAGGTTTTTGGAGCATAACTTTTAGGTAAGGCCTCAAACCCATAAACAAATTACAGATTTAGATACCCAGTTTCCTCTTTCATAACATATCTCGAGTGCATGTGGGGTTGTTTTGGAACAAGATCCTCTAAAATTGACTGTTAAAGCTGAAATGAGCCTAATTAGCCCTATTTTCCAAAGCAAGTATGTACAAATTTAAACCCAAATTGCAAAATTTCACTTCAAGGCATTCCTCACATTTCCTAAGGTCCAATTAGGCCAATTTTAACAATTGGAGTTGTAGGATGATTAAAAAAAACTCATTTCTTTAATTAAACCCTCAAAACTAGGGTTTCCTGGCTGCTTTCAACAAATTGGCTCTAAAATCCTTCAAACCTTATGAAATCAGATCAAATCAAAACCAAAATAGAGATAATTCATCCCACCATCAATTCCAGTACACTTTATCTCATTTACACATAGTACGGAGCCGTACAAACTCCTGTAGCAATAAGAAAGTAACAAAAATTATAGAAAATAGAGTTTATTATTATTGTTTGATCTTCAAATCACTCCAGCCATCACCCATGAGTTGCTTCCAACAAAAAAAGGTATTTACAATCACTCCCAACCATGTCCCATTGTTTCCAACTAGCTTTTGAACTACTTGACTGTTCAACTTCCTCTAAAAACACAAGAATGTCACTTTTTGCAATCTAAACAACACATTATGTCCTAAGATTCAATCTAGACTCCTACAAACATAAAATGATCCATGAGGACCTTATTACATGAGAAAAGTAAAACAAAATGACACTTTTGCCTATTGGAGGCATGAAACTTGAGGGTGCCCTGCACCATACTCCCAGACAAAAAGGAACTCAAGTCCCCTTGAGGACTGTGTAGCAATAGGATCATGCTTGATCACATCATACTCTAGCCTCCAAGTGGCATCTTTGGGTGGTACACCCCTCCAATGAACCAAGTACTTGAAATAGGCACTATTTCTTGCCTTTATGAGTTCCTTGTTACCTAAGATATGCTACAACTTCAAAGACTTGTTTAACAGATGATCTTTGACTGGTGATTCCCTTAAGAATGTTGGTAAACCTGCATCTTGACCTGCGACCTTATCTCCTTCTTCCTTGCAAAGCACTTCCTTCTTGTTCACTTCCATGGTATGCCTAAACTTGCTCTTTTTCCCTTGTAGTGTAGCCTTGAGCTCTTCACTTCTGTTTCTCACCTCTTTCATTTGATGCTCTACCCCTATATCTATTGCTTTATCATGTTCACTAACCTCTACTTTGACAGAAACTGAATGATCACTATTGTCTATTGAAAACAATGAATAAAACACTCTATCCATCACATCAACATGCTTCTCAAACCAATCTTGCATCCCCAAAATCAATTCATCCTTGACCTTCAACAAATCTGATTTTGACACCAACTCAATATCATTTCCCTCCAAAATCTAATCACTCTTCATGTCTGCTATCATACTATTGCCAAGTTTTGAATTGGCTGCAAGGTTCTTATCCTCCTTTTCCTCTACCTTTACAAACTCTTTCCTACCTACCATCATCACATTAGCTTGCTTAGTTTGCCCTTTATCATCTTCTATCAAAGGTGTCAAAATAAAAGAGATTCCATCTTTGTTTATCTCATAGGTATTTGTTCTACCATCATACAGGGCATGTCTATCAAATTGCCAAGGCCTCCCTAGCAGCAAATGGCACACATCCATAGGCAACACATCACATAGAATTCTATCATTATATCCTCCTATATTGAACTCCACCCAAGCTTGCTCATTAACCAAAACAAATTGACCCTCATTCAGCCAAGAAACTTTATAAGGAGTATCATGTGGTATCCAAGGCAATTTAAGTTTCTCAACCATCTCATTAGACACCATGTTATCTGTGCTTCCTGAATCAATCACAACTTTACATACCTTACCCATGCACTTACAAGTTGTTTTGAAGAGTATCCTTCTTTGTGGTGGCTCTTTCATCACGGGGACTTTGAGCAATGTTCTCCTCATCATTAGAGTTTCTCTGATTTCTAGAGCAGCAACCTGAAATGGAGAGTTAACACTCTTAGTATCTTTCTCTTGCACCAATTGAGTTCTACTTTCTCCACCATGTGAACTAGAGGCTTGACCTTCATTGCACTACCATGCTTGATGTCCAAACTTTTTACATTGATAGCACCTTCCTGTGAATCCTTGTGAACCTCTTCCTTGACCTCCAAATATGCCTCTAAAGCTTGATCTACCACCTCTAAATCCACCTCTCTGATCAGCAACTTGTTCTTGCACCTTGCTTGCATCTTCTTGACCCTTATATGACTACCTTGAGTTGGAAAATGATCCTCTACCTCTGATATTGCTGCCTCTGCTGCTATTTGACTTGTCTTGCCTTCTCTTGATCTTTTTTTCAACCCTTATTTCCGTTTAATAGCATTTCTCAATCATTCTTGGATTTTCCATAGTTAACTCATCTTGAATATTAAATCTCAATCCACTAAGGTATCTAGCCACCTTCTCCACATCATCCTCCATATGAACTACTCTTATACTCAACTTATAAAACTCATTAGTATAAGTTTTGACATCCATATCTCTTTGCTTCAAACCTTGAAGTTTCTTGTGCAATTGAACTTCATAATCATTTGGAAGAAACTTACCCTTAAGCTTAGCCACCATTCTGTCCCAAGAAACAATATTTGACTTACCTTTCTTCCTCCTTTCAGATTCCTCATAATTCTACTACAATAGTGCATGACCCTTCAATTTTGTCTTTGCTATCTTCATCTTTGCTCCTCTGGAACATCTTCACATTCAAAGTAGTTATCAAGTGCTGCAATCCAATCTAATAGCTCTTCATCATCCAAGTTACGTCCATACATAGGTAAATCAATCTTCACCTTGTGTTTGTCTTCCTTGACCACTCTCAGTAGCTTGGCAAACTTCTGCTCATCAGGATCCAATTCCTCTTCTTCTTCTTCAGGCAGATTCTCCTTTTCCCCTTCCTCTTCACTGTCACTCCAATCACTTATGACCACACCTCTTCTCTAACCAGTTTCCACAGCCTCTAGCCTTTATACCAACCTATCTTACAATTCCTTCAACCATCTAATCTCCCTTTCACTCTTCTCTTTCATCTCTTGCATTTCTCTAGCCATATGATTGCTTTTTGGAGGCATCTTGACCAATTTTCAACACAACTTCTTTCCTTCAAATCAGATTGACCTATGCTCTGATACTAATATGATGTAGAGCCAATGGAGGATATCAAACATAATCACCCATGAACAATCTTTGCAAAATTGAAACCCAAACTTGGTTATTTGCTCACCAACTCTTCAACTTCCCTAGTAGTACAACAAATGAGGTTTTTTCAACATAACGTTTAGAGAAGACCTCATATCCAAAATATGAAACCTGTTTTGAGTACCCATTTGAAAGTTATTCAACATATGTGAAATTAGGGGTGGTTGTTTTGCAACATAAGGTCTTAAAATTGATTGTTCTGTTTTGATAAAGGTCTAATTAGGACAACAAACTAGTTTTTTTAGCATAAATTTTAGATAAGGCCTCAAACCCATAAACAAATTGCAGATTTAGATACCCATTTTCCTCTTTCATAACATATCTCAAGTGCAAGTGGGATTGTTTTGGAACAAGACCCTCTAAAATTGATTGTTACAGCTGAAATATGCCTAATTAGCCTTGTTTTCCAAAGCAACTATGTACAAATCGAAACCCAAACTACAAAATTTCACTTCAAGGCATTCCTCACATTTCCTAAGGTCCAATTATGCCAATTTTAACAACTGGAGTTGTGGGATGATTAAAAAAAATTCATTTCTTTAATTAAACCCTCAAAACTAGGGTTTTTTGGCTGCTTTCAGGAAATTGGCTTTAAAATCTTTCAAACCTTATGAAATCAGGTCAAATCAAAACCAAAATAGAGCTAATTCATCCCACAATAAATTCTAATACACTTTATCTCATTTACACATAGTACGGAGCCGTACAAACTCTTGTAGCAGCAAGAAAGTAACAAAAATTGTAGAAAAATAGAGTTTATTATTATTGTTTGATCTTGAAATCACTCCAACCATCACCCACGAGTTTCTTCCAACAAAAAAAGGTATATACAATCAATCCCAACCATGTCTTGTTTTTTCCAAATAGCTTTTGAACTACTTGACTGTTCAACTTCCTCTAAAAACACAAGAATGTCACTTTTTGCAATATAAACAACACCTTGTCCTAAGACTCAATCTAGACTCTTACAAGCATAAAATGATCCATGAGGACCTTATTACATGATAAAATTAAAATAAAATGACACTTTTGCCTATTGGAGGCATGAAACTTGAGGGTGCCCTGCACCACATACCAACCTTATCCATCCACCTATCAAGTCAATGCCACATCAACTTATCCCCATTAATACCAACATAATCCATCCACCTATCATATCAATTCTAAATCACTATAACCCACTTCTCCTAATACCAACCAACATCCATATCAATCCACACCACAACATCATCAAGCCCCTTTACCACAAGAACATGCAAGGCAAAGTTACCTGTTGTGTGATTACACAACACGCCCCATTTTGACTCAGCAAAACAGGGACCCAACTTTTTGGCTTGGCGTGTGTTGTCTGCTTTCCGACGGTTTGGTAAAAGTAAGTCATGTGCATCATCATGTGGATTCAGGATGAGGTAAGTCATCATTATGAGGTCAGTTTATCAAAATTTGTATTTTATTTCTGTGACCTCATATTTAGAAAGAGCATTAAAATTCCATGCAAGTTTGCATTTTACATCACCCTGATATTCATCAGGATGTGAGAGTTATGAATGGTCAAAGTTTTAGTCAAACTTGATATTCGCAATAGGAGGATCATATTTTATAACCTCAGTCATGTTGTCGAAGATCATCATGATCTTGGTACATCACCCGATAAGTCATGCAGTCCAAATATCCGGACGTCAACTTTAAGTGGTAGTAAATCTTTCCCGTCAAACAATCTTATATATCGCGAGCATCATATTTCCAAATGTAACCTGATATTTCTTAATATTCTCTTGCCGCGAAATATCACCCTAAGACAATATCCTGATGACGTCATCCAAATCTGATAAACGAAGAAACAAACATGATGATGACATCATCATCACATTTATATTTCGACAGGATATTTTCTAAACATGATCATGTTCGCATAACATGACGATGACGTCATGATGCCTTTCCGATACAAAGAACAAATATCAGGATGACGTCATCCTGATATTCCGAAAGAGAGACATGTAAGTTTGTCTCGTCATCATCATCTTTGAAACATCACTCGATACATCGAAATATCCTCCTAATGTACTAAACATAACCAAAAGGTGCTTTTGTCACATAAATCTTGTCGCGATAACTATTCCAATTTGAAGGAGGATGACATTGAAACTTGACCTGATATTTGCGAATATCATCCTGCCTTCATGATATCCTATCATGTGGATATCCCCCCGCTCCCATTGCCGTCATTATCATTTAATGCGAGCAGACATGGTAGGTGGTTCCCGCCGACCCCGGAACCTGATGAAACACCTGGCGAGATCCTACATTTTCGCACAAATAATCAATGAATACAATCTAATTTGTCAGAGTTGCCCTAAATTTACCCTAATTGCAAGGTTAAAAGGTAATTCAACCGTCATTTTTACATTTACCTTGCGATAAAATTGTTTTTACAGAGCACCAGCTTCCATATCCTCACACAGACGATAGTTGCACGACTTGAGCTCACAAACAGGAGGATGTGCCACAGGATCAACAACAAAGTGAGCATCAGGAAGAAGAAATGAGAAAATCACCATCTCCACCACATCTGTTGACAGAAATAGGAGACACAGGTGAACATCATGATGATGTGGAAAGACATGATCAGGTACCTCCATGGTTGGAGAAAGAGGTAAATATAGAAGAAGATTTTGAGATACAAGAATTTGATGTATCCACCTTGTTCTCTGGGGATATAATGAAGCCTAAAAGGAAGGCCAAAATGACTTCGGCCATTAAAAGAGATCCAGCAATTGGAAGAAGGACTGCACAAATTGCAGTACCTACTGTGGAGAAAGAAAAAGGTAAGATCACCTTAGATGAATTTCAAATTAGCACAGTGGATCTCAGTTTTGCCAATGAAGACCAAGAGGGTTAGGAAGGCAAAGATATTATTGATTCTTTGATTCAAAAGGTAAAAAGAGAGAAAGAGAAAAATAAGCAACATAAGGAGCACATTGCTCAGTTGCATGCTTACATAAGGAGGCTGATTAATCCTGATGATACTACAACTGAACATGCAGTCCCATTGACTGCTATTTCTCAAGAAGTAAATAAACTAGACCTCATTAAGCATGAGGCATCTGTATTAAGGAAATGGATGTCATCCACATTGGATGAGGCTGAAGAAATGGTAAAGGCCTCCTTAAAGAGATGGAGCATTCTCAGTGACTCCAAGACCAAAGTAGATAAATTGCAAATGCAGACAGGAAAAAGGTCGTATAAATTGGAAAAGGTCCTAAGCATCCTAGGAGAAATAAAGAAGATAAATCCTCAGTTGCTTATTAATAAACATGTATTGAATGGTAATACTGCCCTGTTAATTGATATCTGGTACAAGGACATTCGATTTGAATGTGGAGTGCTCAGAAGATGCAATAATAAGCTGAGGGATATCAGCATGAAGCTACATGATTTAATGGTCGTTGAGGCGGAAATATTAGAAACATTAGAAGGCAAATTGGAAGGGAAAATAGAAAATCAAGATGAGGAATATGCCATCAAGGCTTTACATGATAACTTCCAATCAGTAGCAGATGATCCACTTGTCCACTTGACATAAGAAGTTATAGATAAAATAATGAGGATCAAGGTCAAGATGGAAAAATACAAGGAGACACTGCAGGATAGGAAGGACAAACTGGATAGCAATAGAAATAAGTATGAGGCACATAAGCACGCCATCATCAAAGCAAAGACTCAGGATGGCAGAGGAATAGATCAAGTTGTGCAGTCATATGAGCAGATCCAGAGCAGTATGCAGCCCCATATGCGGCATCATCATCATCAGGATAGTGAAAGTTTAGGAAGCGATGCACATGATGATGATCCACATGAATCAGATGGGGAGCATGATGAAGACACATCATAAAGGAAGATATAAGTGCAAGAAATCCAGATAGTTGCCAACTGGCAACTTGTGCCATTTTGTAAAGATTGACAAGGTCAAGAGGAATGATGACCGTAGATGTGCATTGGTAAATCAAGATCGTGGATCTTTTTGTAACAGATTCCTCACCTTGTTCTATAAAAGGGTGATGGAATGCCTTATTGTAAATATTCGAAACTTAATTGAAATTCGTCTGCTGAAACATTCAAAGCTCATTTCAAAGTTTTTGTAAACATCTATATTTTTGCATGCTTAATGAATAAGAAGACTGTGTTGATTACAATTCATAGTAAATCTTGAGTAATCAGTGTATGAATTCTGGACATATGTGGTGATTTGCTACATCCCTTGGAGTGCATATTTGCTTACATGTGTTGTCCTCATACAAATTCCTTTGAAGTTAGCATCAACTGTATCTAGCTGTGGAATGTCCTGGTGAAAATATGGTTTGGTTTTCTTCTCTTCATGACAGTATCTAATATACATGTGGTTCAAAAACTAAAGGTTCAACTTTAATTTGAAGCATTTTTCAATTTCTTTCAAATTTCAAAGCATTTCATCCTCATAATTGCAAACAAATGATGATCTTAAGCAAATAACACAAATATGTGGACATCTCGTAGATAATTTACAAATATTTAGCATATTTGAATACAAAGGATGCACAATTGAAAATATCATGCAAAGATTGAAGTATTCCTGTATCATTTGATTAAACAACTGTATAATATGACTTCTCTATAAAGAATTTATGCAGGAGTGTCATGATGATGTTGAACTTTCACGTAAGGCCCCAAAATGGAAACAGCAACTCACATTAACCTCTGAGTAACGTCAGAAGATTAAGATCTAATCACCGGAGACTTGAGATCATGAATTCCCTGAATTCACCGTATCTTTCAAGATGAATAAAGGTTGATGTGTACTTTTATTCTATGTTTGTTTATGACTAACATCATGACCAACATTACCCAATGCCAGATTTAATATCTTTTGATGAGGGAGATACCGATCGAGTCAATGCACCCTATGAGTCACCTCCACCATCCAATCACATGCCAACACATGAGCTTACTAGTCCTATCTTGGTAGCACCATGTGATCTTACTCCTAGTCTTCATCTATCTTATACCCTTATCCTTCCATCTAGCCCAAGTCCTAGCCCATCTAATCCCATTATCCATCTCACAAGCCCTAATCCAATTAGTCTTCCACCTAATCCCAATCATGAGCCTTCAGCTTCCATCACCCTTCCACCTACAAAGGATGTGATTCAAGGACTACTAGCAAGGAATAAACCATCTCCATGTCAAGCACCCATTAATGAGCCTACCAAACAACCTTTGAATGCCATGTCCACTTCTTCAACCCCATCATGTGGTCCACAACCCCTTGAGCCTATTGAAAATTTTCCTCCCATGAGTCCATCATGCCCTCATGTTGTTGAAGAGTCATCCACTTCTATTCAAGAAAACCAAGAGCTATGTCAAGAGTATAATCCAATGCATGTGGAAACATCAAGCCCTTGTCTAAATCAAGATCAAAGCATCTCTAAGTTCAATTCATCCATGACCTATGTATTTTCTTTGATCAAGATATTATTTATGAGCATGACCCTATTCGTGAGTAAGTTTATCCCATTCATAGCCAAATTAATCCTATTTATGCTCACATTTGTGATCAATATTTTATATATGATCATGAAAACCATGATGATCCTCTTAGCCAAACTTTATGCAATTCATGATCAAGAGCTTATCACTCCACCTACCCATGATCCCTGAACATCCCCTTGTCATGATGAGACACATGCCTCCCAAGCACCCATTGGAGATCAAACAAATAACTTGGATCCTAATGAGCATGATCAAGATCCTAATCATCCTTCCACATCCACTATCAACCACATTTCAAATCCACCATCATATTCACTTGGTCTATCCACCTTCATTCATGAATGTTCCTCCCTGGGAGCACAACAACCTTTATCCACCACTTCACCTTCTTCACCCAATAAGGAGCTCATATCTAGTTCCCAAACTACACTTAGTTCCATTGTCTATCGTATGCTCCAATGAATGAACTATCAAGGTAAAGGATTAGGCCTTCTTGAACAAGGAATTTTGGAGCCCATCCATGTCAAAGTCTCCCCACACTCATATGGCCTTGGATATACACCCCAAGGTAAACAATCTAAATATGTTGGTACTTCCTCCATGCATCCTAAGTCCACAACTTCCTATCACAAACCCTATTATATTCCCAAGACATATGTTGCCATTCCACCTCCATCATCTTACAAATGTCAAAAGCATGTGAACATACACCTCCCACCATCCACTTTGCCTCCGCTACTTCCAACTCCTAATATCCCTCCATTGAATTTACCTCCAACACCTTATCCATCCATCCATAAATCCTCTAAAAATCCCAATCATGACCAACAAATGCACATATTGTCTAAACATGAAGCTTCCTCTCCTTCCACCATGTCCATGGGATTCAAAAATAAAAATTTGGATGCCTCTACCTATAAAGTCAAAAATTCTAAGGATCATAATGCCTTAGGACATCAATTCAAAGAATCAAAGCAAAATCCATCTACAAAGCTATCCAAACCCATACCTTCACAAGCAAAGTCCAAAATTAAAATGGTTTGGATCCCTAAGAAAAAAGCCATCAACTCAAATGAGTCATCCACCTCTCAAAAATCCCAACCATCCTCTTCCATCCATTTCATTCAAACATATCCAATTCTTCCATCCCACAAGTCAAGCAAAAATCATAAAAATACTAAGTCTATGTGGGTACCTAAATGCTTACATCACCCATCTCCTAAGCAAACATCTCCATTGCTTCCTACACCACCTTCCCATCAAAACCTTCAATGTTTATCATAGTGTGTGCAGCCATTGGTCGTGATTCCCTTCCATCCCACAACATTTCCACATACCTCCATCTCCCCATCTTTCTTCCACTATCCTACATATCTTCCCCATCCTATTCCCATGGTCCATGCTTTTGCATAAACCTTTCATCCATCCATATCATAATCCACTATCTTCCATACATAATACATGTCATAATCCACCATCTACCTAATCCATCGCAGTTTCATGCAATCCCCTACCAACATCTATGAGCACACTTGACATGGTCCATGTGACACCTATCTCCAATGGGACTATCACCTTCATGGAACTAGACACTTGAGTCCCTCCTATCCATATTCCACCTATCCCATCCAAAAATTTAAAAAAATAAAAAAAAAGTAAAGAGAAATCCCTTCGTCCAATGGTGAAAACTTGGCAAACAATTGCCTTGGATAAGTACCATGATGAAAACTTGGCAAACAGGTGTCGTGTAAGTTAATCTTCTATGTCACCTACACTTGGGGGCACATTGTCTCATCCTACCTATCACTTCCCATCCTATCATACCATTTCCATCTTACCATCCTTATCCATTACACTCACATACATATACCTATCCCATTGAGTCCATTCATACACCCTTCTTCCTTTTGATCTTGACAAAAATATGGGGGCAAAATGTTGCCAAATGTTTTGGATATATCTTGACATATCTCATCCTTCCAAACCAATCCTATCATTACCCTCTTGTCACTAGCCATTTATCCATCCTATCCAAACCAATCCATCTCATTATGCCTATTGTCCTACGCTTCGTCATGTAAAATCCTAAGTACTATACCTAGAATGGGGCATGTTATTCCTGTGCAAAATAGCCTTTCGAGATCACAACCTAGCTCCATTATGAGGTATACATCCATCCACTATAGCTTATCCTCTTATCCATCCATCTATCATGAGCCTTCCATCCCATCTACTATCACCTATCCTCTTATCCATTCATCCAATCCCACTTACCCTCCTTGCACCTAGACATGGTTTTTCCTTGTCATTAGTATCTAGCATAAAAGGCTACACAAATTGTAAATCCATTGACATTCCCAAAACATTTCCAAAACACAAAAAAAATAAAACATGTCAAAAAAACCAAAAAAATCAAAATATTATCAAAATCCAAAACAATCAAAATATTATCAAAATCCAAAACAATCAAAATATTATCAAAATCCAAAAAAATCATAACATCCAAAACTCCAAAAAAATAAAAAAGCCAACAAAAATCCAAGCAATAAGATCAATCATCATCACACAATCCATCACATCAAATCCATCAAAACAAATCCAATTAAATCATCAAATCAAGCCAATCAAAACAAATCTAATCATCACTGCATCTAATTACATCAATCCACTCATCACTCATCCCACCATCATCATCAAACACAACAAGAACTACATATCATCTCTATCGTTAAGTGCCTTGATTCCATGGATACAGGGTATGTAGGTAGTCTAGAATATGGAGGAAGTATCTAGACTCAGGCACAACCGATAATACTTCTTCCATCTTCCTATCATCTTCATCCATCTCATCTTCTTATATCATCTGTCTCCATCAATTCTTCAATCTTTCAAAACAATTCTTCGAATCAATCATTCAAATCAATTCTTCAATCACTTCATCATAATCCTTCAAATCCAATCAAATCAATCCAAGCAATAAATCCAAATGCAAGTCATCCTTTATCCATACCAATCAAGTCAATCAATCTTGTCAAATTATCCAACCACATCAATGGTCTTGATCCTAGCCTTGTTGTAAACCAAATCAGTCATCATCATTATCATCATCAATGGGATACATCATTCCCACATCCTTGTGTTGATCTAGGGATATATCATTCCCCGCCATGACAACACTATTATCATCATCAATCAATCAATTAATCATTGGTCTATAGCTTGACAGGTGTGTGTTATCTTTTTCTCTTGAATTTGTATCAAATCCATATCATTCCAGCTAATATTCATATCTTGTGTATGTTGGAATAGCTTCTTGCAATATCCTTTGCATCTAAGGTCATATCATACCTTTTGTGCATTAGGAATATAATGCTCTAAGTTCTCTTCCTCATACGTCTAGACAAGGTTGTATTATGTTGGGGCACGAGACACATTGTCACCTTAGTCCGCATACCCTGGTGCATAACGTCTAGTGCTATATTAAACATCATGGTTGCTCACTTTCATTGCAGCATAACACATCATTCATTTCATCTATCCATTTCTTTATCTTTCTTCCTATTTAAGGTGAAATATAAAGAGGATTTGTTTAGGGTTGATTTTTCTAGTTTGTGTAAATCCTCCTTTCTCCACTAAACATTCAAGGACTTCAACTGAGTAGGAAGTCTACTACAGGCCTTCGATCACTCAGAATATAGGGGAAAATTGTGAAAGGAAGCTAGGTGTATGAAAATTACTTCCTACACTAATCTAATGAGGAGAGATGAGCGCAAATTTATTTTAATCTTTACAATTACAACAATGTTAACCCAACAACAGAGATATTGTAGCAAACACATACATAAGAATGTAAGACAGAAGAAGAGAGAGACAAGATATACGTGGGGAAAACCCTTACGGGTAAAAAACCCCACACTCCAAAATATAGCCTAAATGTATTATCTAAACAATGAAGTTTATAATACAATTACAGAGCCAATGCTCCCTGCAGGAGTCTTCGACACTTTTATCTGGAGACAATCTAGCAACATAACAATACCTGTCAATCACATAATACATCTCCTCTCCAAAGCACCTGTTTATATAAAAAATACAAGGCAAAAATAGCTCTATCTTGAGATGGGCATCCAACATGGCCTCATGGCCCAAAACCCATACCTATGGACACTTGTCCAACACTGTAGGATGTTCCTGACACTTGTCAAGTCACCCCATCCTAAAGAGGTTGCCTATTCCCAAGATGGGCAATGACAGATACTCTTACGACACTTACAACTGTTATAGAATCCGTCATAGCTGTCATATCTTATAGTTGTAAGAGAATATATCATAAACAGGCTATAAATAGCATATTCTCTTACAACATGTCATAACCCTCCTTGGAACACCCAAAGATGCCTTCTTCCAAGATGCTTTGTGACACATTTCTTCACCTGTCATAGAACCTTCTATTTCTGACTCTTACATGTCATAGATTCTGTCATAGGAATTTGTCATAACCGTTTCGGTCAAGATTCACTTACACACTAGTCAAGATACTAACACATGGCAGAAAACCTCTACCACACAAAAGGGATGCCTATCTCCACATGGAGTGTGCTGACCATCCTAGTCATCTTACAAGTGGAGTGACAATTCATCGTGCCACTTCACACTAAATGACAAAACAGGATGTGCAACAAAATTACAACATAGCCTAAGTAAATAAATTACATTACAATAATAAATGCAAGGAATTACCAAGGTTGAGATACCTTAATTCTTGACAAATTGGAATTGTGTGATTTTGTTATTCAATTAAGTCCAGTTAGGCTCAAAACCCTAATTATGCAAATTTGGAAGCAAATAGACAAATTACAAAAAATGCTCGCACACAGAGATATCAAATGACAATCAAATTCGTAACAGATTTCAAAGTTTGGAAAATGGAAAAGTTAGGGACTAATGAGTGAGCCCTAGTCCAATGCCACCATTTTTGTTAGGATCTGGGAATCTTGTCTACAACCTGTTCCTGTTGTTCCAAAGATTCTTTAGTTGTAGGATCCAGAGGATTGAGCGAGCGCCCAAGTCCAGGTCCCTATTTTCTCTTCTGATCTGCAATTCCAATAGTCTACACTGCTCTCCTACAACACCACTTTTTCTACTCCTACAACCTGTAACTTGCAAGGACTGAGCAGATTTTCTCTTCTGATCTGTAATTCCAACAGTCTACACTGCTCTCTTGCAACTCCACTTTTTCTGCCTCAATCAAGCCCCGGAGAGACATTCAAGTCTTCTAAACACTGTTGTCAGATAAATAGTGTGTATCCCTGTAGGATAGAGGAAAAATCCAAATGATAAATGAATGAAAACACAATTGATATTGACCTTGTAGTGAAGATCTCATGGACGAAAGATGCTCTTCATGCCATGAGGAGATGGATGCCAAATCTGTAAATACAAATACAACAACACAAATTCTGCTCTGCAACACAATGAATGCCTTGAATCACTTTCACATAAGCTCATGAATCAAAAAAATGCCATCTAGTTTATAAATGATAACCTAATCATGCTTATATATGCAACTACAAACATTCCTGCCAAGAATTTCGTAATTCAAACTTACCGTGTCGACATAGGACCTAAAGAACAGTCATAAACTGACACTCCAAAATTGATCCTGACCTCAAATGGGTTAGGACTAGGGCATGGGCGCCCAAGTCCTCCCCCTCTATTTTAGGCAGGGCTTAAGTTAAGTGCACCCCTTAGGTCCCATTTTCCATGAAACTTCAGGGTTTTCTCATCAAGATGTCAAATTATCATGCAAGATGTCCTAAATGCATAAACAAGACTCGAGAGCTAAACCTTAAGTGGGAAAAGACCACAAGGGGACATTTTCCAACATAATATTTAGCCCCCACTTTAATGTATGTATAAACGCAAGACCAATACATGCATTAAAGTACGGTCAACAAACACGCCAAGCACGGAGAAGACATGCCAATCACAGAGAAGGCAGTAAGAGGCATGCAAAACACGGAGAAGACAACATTGCAAACATGCAAAACACAGTGAATACAATGAATGCAGTGAAGATAGTGATGATTTTCTTTTCTTTTTCATTTTCATATATATGAAATGCAAATGCAAGTGCAAGGAAAGTAAACACACCACCCATAATACAAGAGGGACTCATCGCCACCGGTCTTTAAGACTGCATATGGGGCAACATACACGCCAAACAAATCAAGCACGCCATACAAATCCCAAAGCATAGGAGGGATTCATCGCCACCAGTCTTTAAGACTATACTTGGGAACAAACACGCAATGCACACACACTTGGAAGACATGGAGAAAACATGGTAGACAAGCGATGGAGTGTTCCTATTTCTAGGTTGATCACCATCTCAGGCATATTACATGCACACACCGATGATTGGGCTTCGCCACAACAATCGCTAAAGACACGCTTAAGGGTTGAGTTAGTCATAGAACCACTCCCTGCCTCTACAGAGGACTTTTTGAAAATGACAAAATGTGCACTCTCCATGAGAAATACTTCATCCTTGCCTCCGCATAGGGCTTAAGAAAAGAATGTGATATCCTACCTCCGCAGAGGGCTTAAGAAAAAAATGCGATATCCTGCCTCCGTAGAGGGCTTAAGAAAATAATGCGATATCTTGCCTCCACAGAGAGCTTAAATGATTGCAATATATTTCAAACAAATCTCAAAGTGTAGGAGGGACTCATCGCCACCAATATTTAAGACTACACCTAAGAACAATCACACTGCTAACATCTAGAATAGACAGCTTACCTTATATATGCCCCCACCTTAAGGTGGTTGATATCAAGTACTGATATCAAGCATGTTAAGGTAGGAAGAAAACACATGAGGGAACATGAGCTTTCACAAAGCCCATGCCCCCTAAAGGTGACATGTACTTTACGATTGCCAAATGTTCCCACAAACACATTCCTGCAAGAAAAGTGTTCGTGTCCATATAATCATGAATAACAACATCAATGCACAATGCAAGATTCAAGATAGACAAAGTGCACGAAGCAACAATATTTTTATGTTTTGTAAGTGCAATAGGAGACCATCAAGGTCACACAGAGTGATTCTACTAGCCAAGCATTGGATAATATATAACAACCCCATCGTGATGTAGGAACTAAGTCCAATTTTTTATTTCTTGGTAAAGGGACATTAGGTCCGCATCAGTATAATATGTTTTTCATCATCCGCTCGCTAGATAGAAACACTAGAGGAAGGGCAACAATAAATCAAGAGAGGAGAAACAAGTGCCTTAGGGACAGTCACATAGGAGGGTGCCCCTAAGTCACCAACCACAATGCTATGTCCGTATGACACAACACACAACATTGAAAATAGAGGAGAAGCACTATAGAAGAATGATGATACAAATAGAAGAAGGGTCACAACAAAGGCAGTCTCCTAGTATCCTGGACCTTACAAGAGAATCAAGGGTCATCCCAGGAGGCCTAAACAACATATAACACATCACAGGGGAAACACAACATGAGGAGTAAAGGTTAGGAATACTTACTTGTAGAGAGATTCATGCTAGAGATTATCAACAATCAAATCATTCCCTTCCCAGTCCTGAATGTTAGAAGAAAGAGGTAGATAAGGTACAATTGCCAAGTCTTTTTCATTATTCTTTTGTTCATTCTTAAACTCTTCTTGGTTTGATTCAACATTAGGTGGAATATTCTCTTGTTGAAGTTCATTAGTACACTTATTCACTATCCTGTTAGGTGGAAGAAGTGATTTGTTTTTAGTGATCTCAACATCTATCCCTAAGGGATTTAATGTGAGAGACCTTTCTTCATTCACTAGTACTACATCTTTTGGAGAGCGAGCATAGGAGTGAAGGGAAGGTAAGGTGTTGTGAGGAGAGGTAGTCAATGTTTTTAAATCCTTAGTGATGTCCAAATGACTTGAATATTCAATCAAAGGAGGGCTCATATCAAAGGCCTTCTCTTCCTTAGTGATATCTAAGGTGTGTGAACAATCAACTAGAGGAAGAAGGTTGGTAGGATGATCCATAGAGGTTTCATGCACTACGGTAGGATTTTGATTATTGTTAAATGAATTCTCATTATCTATACATGGAATGTTCTTTGTTAAAGGGAGTGCCTCATTCACTAATGCTTCATCTTGGCCAGAGTGAGCATTGGAATGGAAAAGTGGTGGTGGCTCTTCATTTACTAATGCTTCATCTTGGCTAGAGTGAGCATTAGAATGAATATTTGGTAGTATGATGTTAAGGGATGTGTCAATGAAATCATCCTCTTGCACACTATGCTTGTGTACAGACTATCGTAAGCTTAATAAGGTAACGATAAAGAATAAGTATCTATTGCCACATATTGATGATCTATTCGATCAAATGTGTGGGGTAGCTATGTTTGCGAAGATTGATCTACGCTTTGGATACCATCAGTTAAGGCTGAGAGAAGAACATATCCATAAAACAACCTTTAGAACTAGATATGAATATTATGAATTCATAGTTTACCATTTGGATTGACGAATGCACCTGCAACATTCATGAATTTAATGAACAATGTATTCAGAGACTGTCTGGATAAATTTGTTCTTGTACTCCTAGATGATATTTTGATTTATTTCAAAAATGAGGAAGAACATCTCCAGCATTTGCAGATCGTTCTTTAGCATCCGAGGGAGCATAAACTCTATGGTAATCTCTCAAAGTGTACTTTCTTCCAAAAGGAAGTACAATACCTAGGTCATATAATTTCAACAGAGGGAATTGCAGTAGATTTTGCAAAGATCAAAGTCATTCTAGAGTGGCCTACACGAAAAAATGTACATGAAGTCCATAGTTTCATGGGTTTAGCCAGATATTACAGAAAGTTTGTGGCTAACTTTTCAAGAATTTATTACCCCATTACTTCTCTACAAAGGAAAGACAAAAGATTTAATTGGTCAGAAAAGTGTCAGGAGGCATTTGATCAACTAAAAAAGAAGCTAACTACGACACCAATTCTAAAAGTACCTAATCCAAAGGGTCATTTTGTAGTCATCACCAATGGCTCGAGAGAATGATTAGGTGTACTTATGCAAGGAGGGTGATGAGTCTAAAAATTTGAAGACGTATGAGCAAAATTATGCTCAGCATAATCTCGGGTTAGTAGTAATGGTTCATGCACTACAAATGTTGAGGCATTATTTGCTTGGGAAACCCTTTGAGTTAAGGACAAACCATCTAGGTCTTAAATATTTGTTTACCCAACCACATCTTAATGCTCATCACAAAAGATGGTTAGAGTTGATATTTGATTATGATTTTGAGATCAATTACATTCAGGGCAAGGAAAACTGAGTAGCGGATGCCTTAAGTCAGAGGGGACATCTCCTCTATGATCTCCATTCATTTTGATTTTAAGAATCAAGTGTTACAAAAGTCCAAGGGAGATGAATACTATGATCAGGGTAAGCAAGCTCTCTCAAACAACCCTCAAGATTCGAGCTATGATGGATTCCACTTTGAACTAGATGGATTACTAAGATTTAGAGAAAGGATGTACGTTCTAAACTCCAAGGAATTAAGGAATATTGTGTGGAAGTTAATTCTACACCCTATTCAGGATATCCTAGAGTGACGAAATTGCTAGCTAATGTAAAACCATTATATTTCTAGAAAGGAATGAAGAGGGATGTTGCAAGATTTGTAGTAGGATGTCTAGAATTCCAGGGGTGAAAGTAGAACATCATCACCTGGTGGGACTCCTATATCCTCATGAAATTCCAAAATGGAAATCGTAGATCATCAGTATGGATTTTGTATAAGGTCTTCCTATGTCTAGAAGTAGGCATAATGTTATTCTAGTAGTAGTAGACAGACTCACCAAGGTAGTGCATTTCATACCCAAGAATTTGACAGATGGAGCAACAGTCATAGCCCGTAAATTTGTGCAAGAAGTATTTAGGTTGCATGGCATTGTTGAGAAGATCATCTTGGATAGGAATGCTCGTATGATGTCTAGGTTTTGGTGAACCTTATTCTCTTCACTTAGAATTCAATTGAACATAAGCTCATCTTATCATCCAAGTTTTGGTCAAATGGAAAGAGCAAACCAAGTTTCGGAAGATCTATTGAGAATGTATTGCATGGATCAGCAATACAAGTGGGAGGATTATCTTCCGCTTGTAGAATTTGCCTATAATAATTCTTATCATTCCGCTATCAAAATGGCTCCATTTGAAGCATTATATGGAAGAAAGTCCTAAAATACTATAAGCTGAGTTAAGCTAGAAGATAGGATTACCCTTGGTCCACCCTTGGTCCAAAAATGCTATCAGAAATGGAAGAACATATTAAGTTGATCAAGGAAAGATTAGCACAGGCAAATGATAGGAAGAAAAGCTATGTCAATGCTAAGCACATGTCAAGACATTTCTCAGTGGGAGAAAAAGTTCTATTAAGAGTTAAGCCTCAAAAGAGTTAAATTAAGTTTGGAAAATCGTCCAAACTAGCTCCTAGATATGTGGGTCCCTTCAAAGTTCTCAAGGAAGTCAACCCAGTAGCTTACAAGATTGCTCTAGCACCTACTCTTGCTGGGATGCATAATGTTTTCCATGCTTCCTATTTGAAAAAGTATATTGCAGGAAATAATGATATTCTTGATTGGAATACTTTACAGGGGAAGGACCCAGGGGTGGTCATGGTTGAGCCTAGTAAAGTACTTGAAGTATGCAAGCTATGCTTTTGTAACAAAGAAGTTACTTAGTGCAAGTTCTAGTGGGACTAATATGCAGAAGATAATGCTACTTGGGAAAATTATCATGACTTTTACCAGAAATTTCCTCATTTATTTTAAACTTTTCAAGTTGAACAAAAACCTTGTTATGTTTTGATTTTTGGACAAATTAGATCATCGGGGATGATGAATCTTATGGGGGGAGATATGTCACACCCCAAATTTTGACCATACTTTACTTTTTTACTTTTATGTAATTAGTGGATAAACTTGCATGGATGAATTATTTGATGTTTAGACAAATATCAAGGAAAATCAGTGATTTAATGAGTTATGATTAAATGCAAATAATTTAAAATGTGATTATATGTTATTGAGATTATCTATTTATGATGTTTAAGGATTTACTAATGATACACTGATCACAATTTGCTAACTATGGGTTGTAACTAGGGAACAAATTACCAACCTCTAAGAACGAGAGGGAGAGCATCATCCGAGAGAAGTTGATAGACATTGGAAAGGACAACTTATTGCCATCTAAGTCATGTGTTTATTATGAGTGCATCATTGTTGAGACTAGGTAAGTTGCAATTATCCTTGTTGGTCAAGAGTTTAGTTATGATTCAACAGATGTTGATTAGAAGGCAAGGTTTATTGATGTCAATTTTGTCAACCTAGTAGGGATAAAAATAAAATAATCATCGACAAGATAATGGTCGATTGATGTTTCTTTCTCTTACGATGTAATCTTAGTTATGCTATTATAACATTTTAAATTAGAAATTAATTTTTTGATTTAATAATTTCTAATAAGTCTTCTGTTGGGCAATGTATTCGTTCTTGATGTTTTCCTGAGAGAAAATAGGGGAGATAATCTTGATCCTACTCTCATAACCTTATTAATGTTAATAACCATGTAAGTAAGAAGTCGATCTTTTTATTACATTATTTAATGGTTATATATATATATATATATATAAGTGTAAATTTAAATAAAATTTTAGAGTAATTCTAGAGAAGAAGTCGATAATTGTTAAGATAGTGAGAAATAACCCCATGTTTATTATTTGAATTATTCAATTTTCCCTCTCATTCATTAACTAATTTTGAGAAGTAGAAAGGATGCCATTGTGGTAATGATGGTGGCATCAAAATAGGAGTGGAAAGGTGGTCAATCCAAGAGAGATACTTATCATGAAAAAAGAAGTGGTTTCGACATGCATTCTTTTGGGGAGAGCAAGTCTTTCTATGAAAAAGGAGGGGAACAACGTTCTAAAGCCTGTTGAAGGGAGAAACAAGGGAGAAATTGTAGACAAGTTCAGAAACTCAACGTACTTCTCAGATTATCAAGTTCTCTCCTATATAGTTTAATGATATTTAAAACATAATCTCTTATATATTTGACATAGCAAGTTCACCATAAGGTTACCGAAATGCTTGACTGTTATTATGGTGTCTATAGTTAAATGTATGACAACCACTGCGTATGTAGTATGCCATCGAAGTATACTATTTTTAGTGACATAAAATACTATCATAGTTACATAATGTGTTGTTTATACGTGTTGTATAGATGTATTAAAATGTTAACTGAAACTGAGATGAATGAAATGTCTCATATATATATGAGCCACAACGATATTTATCAATATATTTTCACCAGATGACAATTCCGAAGAGTCGCTGTGGATGGTTTATCCTATCCTTAGTGTTCAAAACCAACAAAAAAATTAATCTTATAATAAACTAAGAGTTTATGTGCATTCAAGAAGGTAAAACGAAGAAGATTGTTAGTGCACTCTTGTAATGCAAGTTATGATATTATTCTTTAAGTTGCCAATGGTCTGGTTGGTATTGAAATGCCATTAAATTGTGGACTAAAACTTGTATATGCTTCTATATACTTAAACCATACAGGCCGAATGGCCAAAAGAATCAGATATTAAGTGTCTGTTGAATAAAACCCTTCAGGCCAAAAGGCAAAAGTTTATAATGAAAGATACACCAATAGAAATAGATCTTGGTCACATCAAAGGGTAGTCAAATTTTGATCTGTGTTATAAGGCCAAGACAAAGCCATATAGAAAGCAATATCAAATGTATCGCCATCTTGACTTGATATTATTTTAAGGAATGAGTTCTCTATTTTTCTATTAGTGGAGTCTTTATGACTAAGTTGACGGATAAATGAATATCTCTTAGAGATGTAGGTATACAAGATGTATTGTCTGCAAGAAGAATGAGTTGTAGTTATTAATCTTATCCATAATTTGGGTTTGTGGGTTCAAAGAGACTATTATGTCTTTAAACTTAAGTATAGACTTAAACCATTCAAAGTGAAAGATTGATTGTGTCCAAAGTTTATCTACAAATAGATAATATTTATTTAGCTTGAAATAGCTAAATGTCGACAAGATGTTTTTTGTGAAATATGTTATACAAAAAGAACTAAATGGTTCAAGAGGTCAAACCTAGACCAATGAATATTCTTATAATATATTATTGGGAGATTGCCAATTATTTTTCTATAAGGGGTTCAACATGTTAACTCTAATGAGTGTAGAGATCTTAGAATCTCTTCAATAGATATTATATTATTCAATTATTTGATTTGTCGATAGTGAATGGTTGATAGAACCATAGAGCAAGGCAGAAAGAGTCTAAATAGCATGTTGATGAATCTAAGTGATTCCTTGATAGAGTCAAAACTTGTTATAATGCACAAGGGTGTTGGATATTTGAATTAGTGAGTAGAATGGCATGAGGTTGAAGACCCTAGAAAATTGCAAGTACGTAAAAGAGGGACTCTCTAAAAGGTTTGAATTACCTAAACCTATATATTATATGCATATCCTAGATTAATGATTAATTTTAAGTTAGAATGACTAGAAATGAATATTGTATAGACAAATTTATGTCTAGAGATGCTAAGTGAAGAAAGTCAAATTGTAGGTTGAGATAGTTCCAAGTTGAGTTAGAGGTGTGTGAACTTATGACTATGTTCATTGTGAGCATCTATTTATATTGAATCTTTGGCCAAAGTAATGCATCTGTCTCTGCATGCATTAGTCGATTCACCATGCTCTAAATTTGCATAACCATCCAGTAGTGTCATACTCAATTAGAAGGAGTCTATAGTTGTATGACCATGTTGGTTATGTAGGACACAACACTAGAAACATAGATGGCAATAACCTGTTGGTTCCTTATATCTATACTCTTCGTGAAGGGTAGGGCCACTTCCAGGAAGGAAGGTATGCGGGGGATTGCCGGTCTATGGTTGGAGGTAAAGCACTCAGGTGATGCTCTCCCTCCCAAGTAGAAGACAATCCAAGACGTGAGTTACAGATGTCAAAATTTTAGATGCAATATTCTTTATGTATTGATGTAGAAATAATTTATATTGCCAAGAGTAGAATATTGTAATTGAAAAGTGAAAGATTTCACTATGATTCTAACTTTGAATAAGTTGTAATTTCAAGAATGAGATATTTTGAAATTATATGCTTTTGCTTATGATTTTGCAAATGTTTTATGTATTTTTAAAAAAATTATCATGTTTATCATGTTTATTTACTTTTCTAGTAAATCCTGTGTAACTTTGTGTGTTATGAGAATTGTTGTTACAATCTTACACATACAGTTATTGGTATTAATACAAAAGCATCCTTGTGTCTAGATAGATCATTATCACATGACAATAGAAGTGTCTATTATGTCACTATCATTTTTTATAAGTATAAATTTATAACGCTACTCTCTCCTCTTTCTCATGATCATAAATAGTTAATTTAGCTTGTAGTTTTGGTAACTTTTACTTGCATAATAGAAGCTACTTTGTAATGTCCCAAACTTATATTTTATGTAAATATGCTTAGATTTAAAATACCAAATGATTTTTAACAACCAAATGTAAAATATTCTAAAATCTCAAATACCCTTAACAATCAAAAAGAGATCCACATTGAAATCCACCCGAAAACTAGACATGCACTACCATGACCCAAACAAACTGATTTTTCTAAAATTTCATTTGAAACTCTGATGTAACCAACAAAAAATAATCTTCAACATATTTTAATCACTTTCTAATCACCAAGATCCCATGAAGGTGAGGTGAGAGTGTACGGTGATAAAATTGAATTAACTATGTAGATTTACTCATAAAAACTGTGCTAAAAAGATAAACAATCTTTGCACACATAAAAATAAAATTCACAATATGTTGAGATTCCTTATATACAATCCTACAATTACAAACTACTAAAATATATAATAAAACTACAAACAAATCTTTAAAGTTGAAATACAACCTCTGAGTGATATTTCCCTTAAGAAACCAAAGAGTTTTCATCTTTTGATCTCCAAGAGTCCAAAGGGTTTCATCCTCAAATCCTATAGTTGAACATGAGTGCTAAAGCAATGAAGAAAACAGATTAATTAGCAAAAGATATAAATTGAATAAGCTTCTTGGGTTATATAGGAGTTATTCACACAAATCTTAACATTCCATTATGCCCAAAAATAATAAAAATAAAATATTACAATATTAATTTCTTTGCAAATATTTCCTCTCTAATTAAATCCACTAAAAACCTGTCATAACTCCTTGATTCGTGATAATTTTAGCTAGTGAAGATGTGCTTCTTACATCCACTTATAATTGTCATAAATAATTATGAGATGCTCCTCTAACATGTAAAATAATAAGATTTTATTTATTCAGGATGACTTCTGAAAATAAGCACTTTTGTAACTCTGCCACTGGTTGCCAACTGTAACTCCCTAATTATGAGTTGTCATCGAATCTGTCATAATGTTGTCATAGAATTTATCATAAATAAATATAGAATACATCATAAATAAAGATGCCAAATGATTTGGGAGTTACATATGCTCCATTTATGAATTCTCGTGCCCTATTTGGGCAATTAAACAATAATTTAATATTTATTTGGCCCATTTTTCAAATATGCAAAAATAAATTAATAATAAAGGCCAAAAATTAATAATTATTTCCCTAGCATTTTGCTTTAGCCCACAAGAAATATTGGAACAAGTTTTTGGTAGACAAACATAAATTAATTGAAAAGGAAACATTACAAGTTTCCCATCCCAAAATTGCTTGCCCTCAAGCAATGCAAATTCAAATGTTCCAGGATTTCTGATTCTTCCCAAATGGCATCCTATGTAGGTGGGTTACTCCAGCAACCCAAAAACTTTGTGATGACTTTGTTTAGATCTTCTTCTTCACCCTTGTATCAATGATGAAATTTGATACCCATATGAGTAACACTCTACTAACTATGAATGTTGGCAGCATACATGACATGTTTTATAATACCAAACATATGATTTGATCTATTTCTAAATAGATATATGGGTTATATACCACTTAAATATCCCTAAAACACCTCTAGTGTTCCTAAATAAACTAGAAAAGAGTAAACTATCATAAATGAAAAGGTATATTCATAGGAAGAAGATAATTAAGTGGAATTATGAAAGGATATGATGGAAAGGCATTATGAGGCTATATAAAGGGAAGAGTGGGAGATAAGAGCATGAATCATATGAATTATATGTGTAAAAATAAAGAAGATGATAAGTGAGAGTGAATCATGAGGAATGAATTATAATACATGTATAAGACATTGGACTATATTAATAGATGATTTTATGTATATTTGTGTCTATATGCATGTATATAAGTTCTTATAATTTCATTTGTATTTATTACATTCTAGGTTACCCTTTTTATTGCATAACACCGAGGTTTACTACATATAATAAGGTTTAAAACCTTAGACTTCAGTCTAGGTTTTTCTATCAACATTTAGTTTCATTATGGGGACCTCAATTATTTTTGCATAAGGAGGGAGGTCATGCCAAATGAAGAAATTAGTAGTAACTGTTATATAGAAAAAGGGGGTCGAATGCAAGCATGTAAGTATACTAGATCAAACCCTCTTTCACTACAACATTCAAGGAAAAAACTGAGCTAAGTCACTTCAAGATGCAAGAGGACTCAGCTACTAATTTTGTGCTTTTGTTTGCTAAGGAAAAATGTAATTTAACCAAGCTTTTTATCAAACCCTGGGCCAATCAATGCACTAAACCCTAGAATTGAGATAATCAACTTATAACAGACAAAAAACAATGGAAAGCCAGGATCTAAAAGTACCAGGATGATCAGTGAGGTGTTGTAACCTATTTCATGGAAGTTGAAATATCAGAAGACTTCGGGGCTAGCACTCGAGTCTAGAAAGTCCCAATCTCCAAAAGCTCAAAACTAGAAAATATTGTAAATGATGCCTTGATGTTGTATCCAATGTCTAATTTAGCTATAGGACTCGGGGATGGGCACCCAAGTCTTCTATAGAGGAATTTTTGCACTCTATTTTCAGATCTTGAATCTCTATCCTTTGAACAACCTCCCTGTACCTTCACTTCTTCAATCCTTGCACTTGTAACCTGCACACAAGAAGAAAAGGGGTTTGGGGGTTGTGGTGTTTAGGGATTTGCCTTAGTCAAATCTTGGGATAGCATTCAAGCTTTCCCAACACCATTGTTAGAGAGAGAGTGTCCTTGCAAGATAGAGGCTAAAGATAATCCAAATGATGATGAAATGATTCAAACAAAGATGATGTCACCTCAGAGGTGAATTCCTTAGGAAGATGAAGATTCTTCAACTCATAAGGATATTGATGATGATTCCAAATCTGTAATAAACATGTACAACACAAACACAAATCTACAACAATAACACAATGAATGCCTTGAGTGCTTGTTTGCTCAATATCATAACCTTTTTATCATCAACTTGTCACAAAATGAATTCAAACAGTCACTTATATATGCTTTCCCATTAAACATTCACAAATTAATTGAAAAAACATGACAAGGAGAGACCCATTTAAAGGTCCTATGTTGACATGTATTAAATTTTACCCTGACCAATTAGGATGGACTCGGGCACAGGCTCCCAAGTCCCAAGGAGCCTTTTGGGTCTAGACTTAAGCATTAAATGGGCCCCTAGTTCCCATTTGATATGGGTTTCAGGGGATTTATCATCGGGATGAATATTTTTCTTGTAGAGTGTTACACAAGGACCTAGGTGCTAAACTAGGAGGTAAAAAGGCATGTGTCCACTTTTTAC
The DNA here is from genome assembly GCA_027924645.1 of Cunninghamia lanceolata. NCBI lineage: Eukaryota > Viridiplantae > Streptophyta > Pinopsida > Cupressales > Cupressaceae > Cunninghamia > Cunninghamia lanceolata. The sequence continues at coordinate 21,841,784 of BSBN01001965.1, forward strand.
TCCATAACAATAACAAAATGAGAAGCAAAAAGGTTGAAACTTTTTTTACTTATACATGGTGGTGATAGTTGTTATTAAGAGGTATAGGAGTACACACTAAGTGCTATACCTCATAAAACTAGGCAATAAGGTGATGGCATAGGGAAGGGAGGAGATCCAAAAAGACATAATTGTTGATTCAAATTAGATGTGATGCTTGGGGAAAGAATAAAATTAATAAAGGATTTAGGATGATAATGTAGTAGAAATAATGAGATATAGAGAATAAAATTAGAGGAAGAAAGAAAAGAGAGAAAGAATGAGGTAGTTAGTAGAAATTTTGGGAGATCACCAGTTGGTAGAATCATTAAGTCCATGGTACAAGGACACATAAAAGATGAAGTAAGAATTTGAGAGAGAGAGAGAGAGATGAGGATGTATTAGAGGATAAGGTTGTTTGAGAAAGGGTAGCCAACACTAAGAGGCTTGAGGATGAAGTGAACCAGGAGGTAGAGAAAAGGAAAGCTCATTGGAATTGATGGATCATGAGGAAACCATGGAGAAACCCTAAGGAGAGACAACACCTTATGTATTAAAGATAAAACTTTGTGATATTAAAGTGGAAAGAGAAATAGAAGTGAGAGATAAAGTTTAAATAAAGGGAAAAATAGTAGTGTAGTCAATTAGGATTATAAGAGAAAAAATCCCAAAGGATGTGATCCCCCACATCAAGAAACATGATAAGGAGATGAACCCCCTCTAACCAAATTCCATCTCCTATGCCACTTATATTGAAGAAGACAAAGAAGAGGATATTGATCAATAGTTGAGAAGATAAGTGAAAAGAGAGGATAATAAAATATGGCAATAAATAGTAGTTCTTATATTTAAACCAATGATGAGATAGAGTGGAGAAGACTTATGATAAAAATTAAAATCTTTGTATGGCATAATCATAAGAGCTATCCCAAATATGTTGGAATTGGGGATGTTGAGAATTATCTAGAGAAGATGAAGAAGGAAGAATACTACGAGGAGATTAGGATGACAAACCTAGATGATACGTTGAAAAGAAATGTAGCAAGATGTTGGAAAAACCATAAACAAAATATCCTCGCATGGAGAAATCTATTGATTGCAATTAAATGTAGATTTGTAAAGGAATGGCTAATGCGCAAGTTACCTATTTATAAAGGAACTTCCAATCCAATAAAACATATTAAATATTTTGATTAGTTCTTGACTAAAAGGGGAGAAATAAACAAATTAGGATGGGTCCACTTCTTTATTAGACTTTAGAGTCACTACCTCGTTCCTAGTATATACCTCAAGAACAAAAAAGAGAAATAAAGGATTGGAATATATTAAAATAATATTTTGTTAAATTCTCGAACTTTTGTGATCAAGGTGAGAAGACATGTCTAGTACATAGAATGATCCAACCTCTTATCACATTCCTAATTGAAAAGGTACAAAGGTCAATTAAGAGGAATAACTTCAAGATGGTGCCACAAGAGGTTTGAAATAATTGGGAACCCATCAAGTTCATGCTATAGGGAATAGTAGTGATACCACCCAAAGTTTGTCATCTTCTACACATAGAAGTAATTGATCTAGAAGGGATGGAAAAGGAACCCAAGAACATAGAGGTGGAAGTGGAAGAAAAAAATATTAAAATGCATAATACAACTGAGGGGGGGGGTGAATCAGTTGTAACCAAAACTTTAAAACCATCAACACATCAACCACTTAATCACTATTATTGTAATTCAACCATGAAAGCATGAAATTAGAACTTAAACACATTCACACATGAGACACATGAGACACCAGATTTTTACATGGAAAGCCCTATAAGGGAAAAACCATGGTGAGTGTTAGCTCACAATATAAATGATATATCAAAATTTACAATAAGGCTCATTGCCAATGGGGCTCACTACCTAGAATGCTCACTACAAAAGAAGGGGCTCACTGCCAATGGGGTGGCTCACTGCCAAAGTTGGTGAACTGAGATAGTGGCATCTACACTATGCCAAAGTTTAGTTCTATTGAAGCGCAATAACTTTCCTCTACTCTACTCTACTTTATCACTTTGCACTTATCTTCACATATTTGCATCTTTTCTTCCCTAATTCATGACTTCATTTCATGTTTTTATACAATTCATCAACCTTGGAATTAACATCAAGGTTAGCATTACAATCATCAACCATTAGAACAATCTCCAAGGTCGACATACATACATACATTAAGATAGGTCTGGACCTAAACAAATTTGAGAGAGAAAAGAATAAATGTAGACCACACCATGCCTTAGCTGGGACTTAATTACAATCTTCCATGCAACGACACACTTCCATAATCTTTAAAGCATAACCGCAAGTAGTGAAAACAACCAGGTCGGCCAAGACTAGAGTTAACACTAAGACTTTTAGGAACACGCTTCATGCACAATCTGGATTATACTTTGAGGAGTAATCAAAAGGTAGGAACATGATCTAGAGACATCCACAAGCATGTTACAACCACCAAGAACATTCGTACAACCTCTAAACACTTTATCCGTAAGATTCTTCAAATCAGAGCACTTGAATATTATTGTCGGCCACTGTCATAAAGAAAAGATCACTTGCGGAGCACCAAATCATGAACCACTTGAACTGAAGGCACATAACATCATTACAAACTTAATTCTAGAACTGCAGAGTGTAAAACTTAAATGTGGAGAAATGTGGAGTAAAATACATTCTCCCTGTCACCATTAAATACACAGAAAAACAATTTTTACTCTAGTGAACACAACTCACTCAAATCTTCACATCGGAGGCTCAAACTTGAAACATAGCAACTATAGACATCTCTTAACATAACTTCCAAACCACAAACAAATATATTCATTCTACAAGATATGTAGAGCAAAACACTATGTTGTTCTTCTCAAATACTTGCTCAAACTTATTCAAATAATTTCCTTAGATGCTGACCTTAGGTGTTGACATCAATGACAACACTTATTGATCATACTTGCAACAATCTCCCCCTTTGTCATTGATGGCAACACATGATATGAAAAACCATCAAGACATACAATATTTCTTTGCTTCTTTGCTCCCCCTTGATTTTTTCTCTGACTGCACTTTTCTTCTTAGTTTTTTCACATGAACTTCTCTCCCCCTTTGACATCAATGGCAAAGGGTGCCAAACTTTTTCTTTCTATTTACTGCTCAACTCCCCCTATCATCAACATTGCAATACTTACTATTCTTAATCAGCAACTTATACCAGCAACATCTACTAGCTCCCCCTAAGAGGTAGCCTTCAAAACATCAATCCAAATCAAAGAGTGAGACTTTGAGCACCACTAGACTGATGCATTTCCTATGCATCTTTGTATAGAGAAGGAGGGGTAATAACCCCTAATGTTTCCCTGAGATACTCAAAATTATCCTTAGGCAGAGGCTTTGTAAAAATATCTGCAATCTAATCCTTGGTAGATACATATTCCATCTTCACTTCATTCTCTATTACCTTTTCTCTCAGAAAGTGATACCTTATTGATATATGTTTTTTTCTTGAGTGCATCACTAGATTCTTAGAAATGTTTATAGCACGTGTATTGTCACAGAAGATTGAAATTGGTTCTTCATACACAACTCTTATGTCCTTCAATGTTTGCTTCATCCAAAGCACTTGAGTGAAACAACATGCTATAGCAATATATTTTGCTTCTGCAGTAGACAAAGAAACTAATTCTTGCTTCTTGCTCATCCATGAAACCAATCCATTACCCAAGAGGAAAGCACCTCCACTTGTACTCTTTATGTCATCACCATCTCCAGCCCAATCTGCATCTGTATAGGCACTAAGAGTGAAATCAATATCTTTGGGATACCAAAATCCATAGTTTGAAGTGCCTTTTAAATACCTCATGATCCTCTTAACTGCCATCACATGTGATTCTTTGGGATCTTCTTGAAATCTTTCCACAAGATAGACTGCATGCATTATGTCAGGTCTGGTATGGGTTAGATAAAGTAGTCCTCCAATCATAGACCCATACTTTTTCTGGTCAATCTTAGGTGATTCATCATTCTTTCTCATCTTGCAACTAGTTACCATAGGAGTACATACTGGCTTAGAATCCTCCATTCCAAACTTCTTCAACAATTCTTTCACATACTTGGACTGAGAAATGAAAATACCTTTTTCTAATTGAGTAATTTGCAGTCCTAGAAACAAATTCATTTCACCAAACATAGACATCTCAAACTCCTTTTGCATTTCCTCTACAAATTTCTTACACATACCTTCATTGCCTCCAAAGATAATATCATCAACAAAGACTACAACAATCATAATTTGATCATTATAAATTTTGAAATAGAGATTACTGTCTACAGTACCTTTACTGAACCCTAATTGTAACAAATACTTGTCCAACCTTGCATACCAGGCTCTAGGAGCTTGTTTGAGTCCATATAGGGCCTTCTTTAATCTGCATACCATGTCACCTTGGTCTGATGACTGAAATCCTTTCAGTTGTTCAATGTAAACCTCTTCTTCAAGCTCTCCATTCAAGAATGCAGACTTTACATCCATCTGATACACCTTGAAATCTTTGTGTGCTGCAAATGCCAAAAACATTCTTATTGCTTCAATCCTTGCCATAGGAACATAGGTCTCCTCAAAATCTATACCTTTAACCTAATAATATCCTTTGCATACAAGTCTTTCTTTGTTTCTTACAACTTCTCCATGTTCATTCATCTTGTTTCTAAAAACCCATTTGGTTCCAATCACATTTTTATCAGTAGGTCTAGGGACCAATTCCCAAGTTTGATTCTTCTCTATTTGCATCAGCTCTTCTTCCATGGCTTTTACCCAACTTTCATCTTGGAAAGATTCATTGACAGTTTTAGGTTCAATTTGTGAAAGCAAACAGTAGTTCACCTGTTCCTTTGTAGCTCTTGTCCTTGTTAATACCCCTTTGCTTTTGTCACCAATTATCTAATTTTCAGAATGATTAATCCTTACATACCTGGGAGTCTTAGCAACACTTTTTGGAGCCTTTTCTTCATCTTAACTATCCTTTTGTTCCACCTTTTCTTCATTGATTGTAACAGCAGGTTCATCTGATTCATAGCCACTCAGATTTGATGTTATTTCCCTATCTTCATCAACCTTCACATTAGTACTCTTAATGACCTTTCTCAATCTCTTATTGTAGCACCAGTAGGCCTTACTCTTAGTAGAGTATGCAAGGAAAATTCCTTCATCACACCTAGCATCAAACTTGCCCAACTCTTCATCTCTTCTGATATAACATTTACTTCCAAAAACTTTAAAATATTTCACTGTGGGAACTCTTCCATACCACAATTCATAAGGATTTTTAGTACTATTTCCTTTGACTTGGACTCTATTTTGAATGTAGACAGTAGTATGTATAGCTTCTCTCCAATACACTTCTAGTGTGTTAGCCTCCATCATCATTGACCTAGCAGCCTCTTGAACTGTCATGTTCTTTATTTCAATAACTCCATTCTACTAAGGAGTCCTAGGAGCAGAAAACTGTCTCTTTGTCCCATGCTCTTCACATAAAATGTTGAATTCATTTGATGTAAACTCACCTCCTCTATTAGACCTTAAGCATTTGATCATCAATTCTAACTCATTCTCAACCATTGCCTTGAAATCTTTGAACTTGTCTAGGGCTTTAGATTTCTCTTTTAGAATAGTAACCCATATCATTCTAGAGTAATCATCAATAAGAAACATAAAGTACATGTCTCCTTATAGACTTCTTGTTCTTGTAGGACCACACAAATCTATATGCACTAGCTCAAGCAATTGAGCAAAGAATTTTTCTTTACTCTTGAAACTTGCCCTTGTCTATTTCCCCAATTGACATTCCTTGCAAATAGTATTAGCAGGCTTCACAAGCTTAGGTAGATCTCTTACAACTTGTATTGATCTTATCTTCACTAAGTTGTCAAAATTGATATGACACATCCTCCTATGTCATAGCCAACTCTCATCTGTCTGAGCCAACAAGCAACAATCATTAGTTCCTCTCAAATGATAACCTTTAGCCTTCTTACCAGTTGGAATCATTGTTCCAAATATTTCCGTGATCTTACATCCATTATCCTTGAAACTTAGATCATACCCTTTTTCACACATCTAGCCAACACTTAAAATATTATGCTTTAAAGCCTTCACATATAAAACATCATTTGTGTTATGCTTACCATTAAAAGAAATAGATTCTCTTCCACAAATCTTACTAGCTACATTATCTCCAAACCTAACCAGTCCCCCATCATACTTTCCAAAGCTTACAAACTTACTTTTATCACTAGTCATGTGATGTGAGCATCCACTGTCAATAATCCATTCATCCTTATCTTTCTCAACCTGGACAGACAAAGCACTTTCTTCCACTAGTTTTTCTTCCTTCACATAGTTAGCAAGATTAGTAGACTCAGGTTCTTCTTTAATAGAAATAAACAAGCATTCATTTGCGCTAGTACTATTATCATCAAACTCATCATCTATTACACCATCATCATCAAGATCTCTAATATAATAGCATTTCTTTATAATCCTAGGTCTACTTTCAAATTTCTTCTTACCTCTCTCAATTCTCTTCAGACACCTGGAGGCACAGTGACAAATCTTACCACAAGAAAAGCATTTGAATGGTAATTTGTCTTTGAACTTACTGGTACCTCTTTGCATTCTATCCACAAAGTTGGCTTCAACCTCATCAAGGTCATCATCTGATTCCATGACATACTGTTGGGCTCTTGAAGTATTTTTTGAAGTGCTGGATTTGAAAGCAATCTCAGTCTTCAGCAGAGCATCGTCAAACTCCCTCATCTCAAAAGTTGTAAGCTTCCCGAGCAACTGATCCTTTGAAATCTTTTTCACACTCATAACCTCTTCAATTGTTGCCACCTTGTGACTATAGGATTTAGGCAGTGACCTAATAATCTTTAGCACAACCTCATCCTCATTAATAGTTCCTCCAAGACCTTTGATTGCATTGATAATTTCATCAACTTTTTGTTGGATTTAGGACAGACAACTAAGGGGGGGGTGAATCAGTTGTCCAAAACTTTCTTCCAATTAATCACTTAAATCCTTTACTTAATTCAATAGCATAAAGATAAATCAATCATGGAAACATAATACAACAATTCAAGAGCAAAAACACATTAACATATAAGACACCAAGATTTTTGACATAGAAAACCCAGTTAAGGGAAAAACCATGGGGTGACTAACCCAAGATTGTATTCTCTATTAGAAGAATAGAAAGAATAAAATGGCACATGCCAATTAGGGCTCACTGCCCAAGCACACTGCTCACAAGAGGCCCACTGCCTACAGGAGACACACTATCTACAAAATAATAAGTATTACATACTTGAACTGAAGAATAGCATCTTCACCATGCTTGAGTTAGTTCCATTTAAGCTTAATACTTCTGCTATGCTTTTTCACTCTACTTCTCTCTACCACACTCTCATCTCCACAAGATAGTCTTTGAAATGACTTTACAACTCTTTATTTATACAAGACATCGACTTAGGGATAATCATCCAAGTCGGCATACATTATAGAGAAAATACATAAATACAACATGATTTATTACAAAAAGAATTCACATGGATCAACACACTGTAGGCCACACAGATCTGAGACTTCAATCTTCCTTAGGAACACGCCATTCTTTACATAACATCTCCAAGATCATCCACAGGATTTGTAACTCATCCGGTCGGCCAGACTTAGGAAGAACATCATCATCCAGAAGTAATTTTTCAATTACGAGCTCAATCTTCAATGTGGACAACCAACATGAACTGGACATGATCCAAAGACCATCACAAGCTTGCCTGAATCACCAAGAATATTCACACTACTTCTGCCTACTAAAATCATTCTCTCCTTCATCTAGAATCTCAAGAACACAGTCTGTCACCACTGTCATATTGGAATAGATACTTGTAGACCTCCAGATCATGAACCAATTGAGTTTTCACTTCAAATTGACTTCCTAAACACTCCACCAAATCTACAGAATAGGATATTGCATTTCTGGATCTCACCAAACCTATCTGTGTCACTCTGTCAACTCTGAACAACTGCCAGAACCGGTTTTACTCAAGTGGCCATAACTTCTTCAAATATTCATGCGGACCTCTTGAATCTTTATTGGATCATCTTAAGACACATATCTACAAACCCTTTTAAGTGTATCCTCTGATCTTCATCTAAGCTGGGATCTTTACCTCCCTGTCTTCATTGTTCTTCTTTGTTCCTGATTAGGACTAATTTTCTCAATATCCTCAGCACACAGCTCATTCAATCCTTATCATTAATGCAAAAGGAGTATGTTGACATCAATGACAACACCGGTTAGGCCCATACTTGCAACAATCTCCCCCTTTGTCATTGATGGCAACATATAATGTGAAAAACTATTTTAACCATCAAGACAAGAACTTCTCCTTACTACCACAACTCCCCCTATCAACAACAACCATTCACATGTCTTCTCATCCTTTCCTGCTCTCCCTTTGATCAGAAATTACTTGTTTTTCATATGTCTTCTCTCCCCCTTTGACATCAATGGCAAAGGGCACATACTTGCATCAATTCAAAATTATACCAGCTACTCCCCCTGAGTAACAGCTTCCCAAACATCAATTTGGACCACAAGATATGAATGTGAGATCCACCAGACTGATGCACATCAATGCACCTTAATTCAGAACCGAAGGGGTAATAACCCCTAACTTCTCCCTGAGATACTCAAAAGAGTCCTTAGGTAGAGGTTTAGTAAAAATATCTACACTCTGATCCTTGGAAGGCACAAACTCCAATCTGACTTCATTCTTGTTCACTTGCTCTCTCAAAAAGTGAAACTTGATGGATATATGTTTGGTCTTAGAGTGCAACACTGGATTTTTTGATATGTTAATTGCACTTGAATTATCACAGAAGATTGTGATAGGTTCTTCATACTCCACTCTAATATCTCTTAGCATTTTATTCATCCACAATACTTGAGTGCAACTACCTACTGTTGCAATATATTCTACTTCTGCAGTGGATAGAGATATTGTCTCTTGTTTCTTTCTCAGCCAAGAAACCAATCTCTTCCCTAAAAAGAATGCTCCACCACTGGTACTCTTCCGGGCATCCACATCTCCTGCCCAATCTGCATCTGTATATGCATGAAGAGAAAAATCAAGATCTCTGGGATACCACAATCCATACTCAATTGTCCCTTTTAGATATCTAAAAATCCTCTTGACTGCCATGACATGAGATTCTCTAGGATCAGCTTGGAATCTAGCAACAAGACCAACAACATTCATAATGTCAGGTCTAGTTTGAATGAGATACAATAATCCTCCAATCATTGACCTGTACTTTTTCTGATAAGCCTTAGGAGAGTCATCATCTTTGCTCAATTTACATCTAGTTGCCATGGGAGTATTCATTGGTTTTGAGTCTTCCATCCCAAATTTCTTCAACAATTCTTTCACATTTTTGGTCTAAGAAATGAAGATTCCTTTCTTTGTTTGAGTGATTTGCAGACCCAAGAAGAAATTCATTTCCCCAAACATGGACATCTCAAATTCACTTTTCATTTGATTTGCAAAGGTTTTGCACATACTATCTCTTCCTCCAAAAATGATATCATCAACAAACACTTCAATAATCAAGATATTTTCATGATCAATTTTGAGATACAAATTACTATCAGCAGTACCTTTGTTGAAACCAATCTTTAAGAGATGCTTATTCAATCTTTCATACCAGGCTCTTGGGGCTTGCTTGAGTCCATACAGTGCTTTCTTTAATTTGCAGACCATATCACCATGATCAGACAATTGAAATCCATCTGGTTGCTCAATGTAAACTTCTTCTTCCAAGTCTCCATTCAGGAAGGTAGACTTGACATCCATTTGATATACTTTGAAATCCTTGAAGGCAGCAAAAGCAAGAAATAATCTAACTGCTTCAATTCTTACCACCGGAGCAAAAGTTTCTTCAAAATCAACTCCTACTTGGGAGTAACCCTTGCAAACCAATCTGGCTTTGTTTCTGACTACTTCACCATCTTCATTCAGTTTATTCTGGAAGACCCATTTGGTTCCAATCACATTCTTGTTTTTAGGTCTGGGAACAAGATCCCAAGTGTGATTTTTCTCAATTTGCATCAGCTCTTCCTCCATTGCTTTAGTCCAGTTTTCATCACTGCAAGCTTCATTCACTGTCTTGGGTTCAATCTTTGAAATCAGACAATACTCTTCTGAATCTTGAGCAATCCTTCTTCTGGTTTGTACACCTTTGCTTTTATTACCTATGATCTAATCTTTAGAGTGATTCAGTCTTACATATCTGGGAACTCTGGGAGTTTCTTGCACTTCTAATTCTTGAACAGGTTCATTCAAACTTATCTCTTCTTCCTGATTTACCAGATCAGTCTGAATCTGAATTTCAGAGTGAGCTTGGACTTCTTGAACAAAAACATCATTTTGATCATCTTCATCATATTCATAAAACCTTGAGGATTTTTTAATACCTTCATCAACCTTTACATTTGTACTTTCTACAATCTTCCTCAATCTCTTGTTTTAACACCGGTATGCTTTGCTTTGAGTAGAATAACCCAAGAATATTCCTTCATCACTTCTAGTATCAAATTTTCCTAGATCTTCATTTCTTTTAATGTAACATTTGCTACCAAAGACTCTGAAATACCTCACAATGGGAGTGATGCCAAACCAAAGTTCATAAGGAGTCTTACCGGTATTGCTTCTGATTTGTATTCGATTGAGAGTATAGACTGTAGTGCTTACAACTTCTCTCCAATAGATCTGAGGAACATTTGCTTCCATCATCATGGTTCTAGATACTTCATGGATGGTTCGGTTCTTTCTCTCCACTACTCCATTCTGCTGTGGAGTCCTAGGAGTAGACAACTGTCTTTTTATTCCATGTTTCTCACAGAATTCTATGAACTCACCAGATGTGAATTCTCCACCTCTATCAGACCTCAGACGTTTTAATTTTAATCTAGTTTCATTCTCTACCATAGCCTTGAATATTTTGAATTTCTCAAGAGCTTCTAATTTCTCTTTCAGAAAAGTCACCCACATCATTCGGGAATGGTCATCAATTAATAACATGAAGTATCTATCACCTTGCACACTCTTGATTCTTTCCGGACCACATAGATCAGTATGAACTAAGTCCAATAATCCAGTAGAAGATTGTTCCTTGATTTTCAATGAGACTCTGCTTTGTTTAGCCAACTGACATTCTTTGTACAAACTATTGGTAGGTTTTACCAATCTTGGAAGATCTCTTACAGCTTGAGTGTTGCTTATTTTGATGATATTATCAGAATTCACATGACACATTCTCCTATGCCATAACCAACTCTGATCAATTTGAACAAATAGACAACTTTTACCAGTACCAACTAAATGGAAGATATTACCTTTTGTTTGAGTACCGAATGCAATCTCTATTATGAAACTTTCAAAGATCTTGCATTTTCCATTCTTGAATCAGAGATCATAACCTTTTTCCACCAACTGTCCAACACTGAGAAGATTGTGCTTCAGACCTTCAACATACAGTACATTACTGGTTTTGTTCTTTCCCTCAAAAGAAATGGTTCCTCTACCTTTGATTCTGCCAGCAGAATTATCACCATACTTTACCACTCCTCCTTCATACCTTTCCAAATCTATGAACTTATTTTTGTCACCTGTCATATGGTGAGAGCATCCACTATCAATGACCCAGTCATCCTTTTCTTCAACTTGGGCAGCCAGAGCTCTTTCTACAATTTTATGATTGACAAATTCAGAGGGCATTGGATCTTCTTCCTTGATGGTAATAAACACCCAGTCACTTCTGGATTTGTTTCCTATCTCTGATTCATCATCTGTTACTCCTTCATTATCATCATCTTCATGAACATAGTAACAATTCTTTTGGAACCTTTATCTATTAGTATTTGGCCTTGAAAATCTTTTTGGACACCTCGAGGCAAAATGACCAATCTTATTGCAATTGAAACACTTAAAAGGCAATTTCCCCTCATACTTATCGGATCCTCTTGGCAGTCTTTTTGCAATAAGGGCTTCAAGTTTAGCAGCTTCTGCTTCATCCTCTTCCAAATCTTTTCTTGCTTTTTCATACCATGATAGTTTCCTTGAAGATTTCTCTCCCAGATCAAACTTTTCTTTTCCTTTTACAGAGGCACTAGCTTTAAATGCAAATTCAGTCTTGGGGGGGCATCTCTAAACTCAGTCAATTCAAATGCAACCAATTTACCAACCAATTGATCTCTTGTGATACCTGAAATAGATATGAATTCTTCAATAGCAGCAACCTTGTACTTGTAAGAATCAGGAAGGGATCTGAGAACTTTACCAACGATCTCATCTTCATCCAAGACTCCACCAACACATCTAATTCCACAAACAAGCTCATTTACTCTTGGCATAAATCTAGTGATATTTTCATCTTCTCTCATCTTCAGATTTTCAAATTTTCCTTTCAAACTCTGTAGCTTGGCACATTTAACATACTTGTCTCCTTCATAAAGAAGTTCTAGTTTTTCCCAAATCTCAAAAGTAGTTTGTAGGTCAACAACATTTGTCAGCTCTAAATCAAACAAGGCACTTAGAAGAGCTTCTTTAGTCCGCAAATTATTTTTAGCATCTCTAATTTCATCTACGGTTCTCGGACCATTCTATGGAGGACTATACTTCTTTGAAGCCATGATCCAATACTGCATTCCCATACATTACAAGTGACATTCCATGCAACTTTTTCAAAGAGTAAAATTGGTTCCATCAAACCTTGGACTATCCTTCTTGTAGGACGACATCCTAGATCTCCTCAAGCGGTTAAGCCTTTCTTTAGAGGAACTTGGCTCTAATACCAATTGTTGGATTTAGGACAGACAACTGAGGGGGGGTGAATCAGTTGTCCAAAACTTTCTTCCAATTAATCACTTAAATCCTTTACTTAATTTAGCAGCATAAAGATAAATCAATCATGGAAACATAATACAACAATTCAAGAGCAAAAACACATTAACACATAAGACACCAAGATTTTTGACGTGGAAAACCCGGTTAAGGGAAAAACAACAGGGTGACTAACCCAAGATTGTATTCTCTATTAGAAGAATAGAAAGAACAAAATGGCACATGTCAATTAGGGCTCACTGCCTGAGCACACTACTCACAAGAGGCCCACTACCTACAGGAGACACACTGTCTACAAAATAATAAGTATTACATAATTGAACTGAAGAATAGCATCTTCACCATGCTTGAGTCAGTTCCATTTAAGCTCAATACTTTTGCTCTATTTTTTCGCTCTGCTCCTCTCTACCACACTCTCATCTCCACAAGATAGTCTTTGAAATGACTTTACAACTCTTTATTTATACAAGACATCGACTTAGCGATAATCATCCAAGTCGGCATACATTATAGAGAAAATACATAAATACAACATGATTTATTACAAAAAGACTTCACGTGGATCAACACTTTATAGGCCACACAGATCTGAGACTTCAATCTTCCTTAGGAACACCCCATTCTTTACATAACATCTCCAAGATCATCCGAGGATGTGTAACTCATCCAATCGACCAGACTTAGGAAGAACATCATCATCCAGAAGTAATTCTTCAATTATGAGTTCAATCTTCAATGCGGACCACCAACACAAACTGGACACGATCCAAAGACTGTCACAAGCTTGCCTGAATCACCAAGAATATTCACACTACTTCTGCCTACTAAAATCATTCTCTCCTTCTTCTAGAATCTCAAGAACATAGTTTGTCATCACTGTCATATTGGAATAGATGCTTGTGGACCTCTAGATCACGAACCAATTGAGTTGTCACTTCAAATTGACTTCCTAAACACTCCACCAAATCCGCAGAACAGGATATTGCATTTTTGGATCTCACCAGACCTATCTGTGTCACTCTGTCAACTCTGAACAACTGCCAGAACCAGTTTTACTCAAGTGGCCATAACTTCTTCAGATCTTCATGCGGACCTCTTGAATCTTTACTAGATCATCTTAAGACATATATATACAAAACCTTTTAAGCGCATCCTCTGATCTTCACTTTATCTTAGCTGGGATCTTTACCTCATTGTCTTCATTGTTCTTCTCTGTTCCTGATTAGGATTAATTTTCTCAATATCCTCAACACACAGCTCATTCAATCCTTATCATTAATGCAACAGGAGTATGTTGACATCAATGACAACACCAATTAGGCCCATACTTGCAACACTTTTTGCATGTAGATTGTTATGTTCTCATCTTCACTCATCTTTAGGGCTTCATACCTCACCTTCAGGTTTTGTAATTTGGCACTCCTTATAGAATCATCTCCTTCATATAAATTTTTCAACTTATCCTAGATCTCATGAGTAATCTCCAAATCCATAACTTTCACCAACTCAGTGTTAGATAAGGCATTTAAGAGAGCATCTCTAGCTTTTCCATTTAATTCATACTATTTGACTTCATCTTTATCTGATGGACCATTTGGAGGAAAAGTGTACTTGGTTTCTACCATTTTCCAAGCACCATAACCAAGAGAAATGAGATGACTTTTCATTCATACCTTCCATTGAGCATAATTTGTTCCATCAAACTGTGGTCACTCCTTCCTGTGCGCCATCCTGGATCTACCTCAAGCTATTAGGCTCTTTGCTGAGGAACCCTTGCTCTAATACCAATTATTGAAATGCACAATACAACTAAGAGGGGGGGTGAATCAGTTGTAACCAAAACTTTAAAACCATCAACACATCAACCACTTAATCATTGTTATTGTAATTCAACAATCAAAGCATGAAATCAGAACTTAAACACATTCACACATGAGACACCAGTTTTTTATGTGGAAAACCCTATAAGGGAAAACCCACAGTTAGTGTTAGCTCACAATATAAATGATATATCAAAATTTACAATAAGGCTCACTGCCCAGAATGCTCACTGTAAAAGAAGGGGAACACTACCAATGGGGTGGCTCATTGTCGTTGGGTGGCTCACTGCCAGAGTTGGTGAATTGAGATAGTAGCATCTACACTATGCCAAAGTTTAGTTCCATTGAAGCACAATAACTTTCCTCTGCTCTGCTCTATCACTTTGCATCTTCGCATGTTTTCTTCCCTAATTCATGATTTCATTTCATGTTTTTATACAATTCATCAACCTTCGAATTAACATCAAGGTCGGCATTATAATCATCAACCATTGGGACAATATCCAAGGTTGGCATACATAGATACATTAAGATAGGTATGGACCTAAACAGATTTGAGAGAGAAAAGAATAAATGCAGACCACACCATGCCTTAGATGGGACTTAATTGCAATCTTCCATACAGCGACACACTTCCATAATCTTCAAAGCATAACTATAAGTAGTGAAAACAACCAGGTCGGCCAAGATTGGAGTTAACACTAAGACTTTTAGGAACACACTTCATGCACGATCTAGATTATACTTTGTGGACCAATCAAAAGGTAGGAACATGATCTAGAGGCATCCACAAGCATGTTACAATCACCAAGAACATCCACACATCCTCTAAACACTTTATCCATAAGATTCTTCAAACCAGAGGACTTGAATATTACTGTCAGCCACTGTCATAAAGGAAAGATCACTTGCGGAGCACCAAATCATGAACCATTTGAACTGAAGGCACATAACATCATTACAAACTTAATTCCAGAACTGCAGACTCTAAAAATTAAATGTGGAGAAATACGGAGTAGAATACATTCTCCCTGTCACCATTAAATACATAGAAAAATAGTTTTTACTCTGGTGAACAGAACTCGCTCAAATCTTCACACCAGAGGCTCAAACTTGAAACATAGAAACTACAGACATCTCTTAATATAACTTCCAAACCATAGACAAAGATATTCATTCTACAGGATATGCAGAGCAAAACATTATGTTGTTCTTCTCATATACTTGCTCAAACTTATTCAAATAATTTACTTAGATGCTGACCTTAGGTGTTGACATCAATGACAACACTTACTGCTCATACTTGCAACAAAATACATGATGTTGATCATTAGAGATGTATCACCTCAAAGGAAAAGGCCATACAAAATTAGATTCATTGATAAAATCAAGGTCAAGATGAAGATACTTCCCTTAATTTGGAGGTAGGTTAGGTATGAGATTAAAGAGCTTCCTAGAACCTAATCCCATTAATAAGTAGAGAATAAGGAAAAATAAACAAACAAAATGGAAACATGTCACAACAATAAAGAGGCCTAGTGCAAATTTCCGCTCACATAGATGAAGTTCCATAACAAGAAAGGTCATCATGATTGACCCTTGAGAATAAAGGTTAAAAGTGATTTCACCATGTTGTCTTGAGGACAAGAGAATGTTTTAATCCTAGAGAGAATGTTGGCAGCATACATGACATTTTATAATACCACACATGTCATTTGAGTCATTTCTATACCTATATATGGGTTATATACCACTTAAATAGCCCTAAAACACCTCTAATATTATTAAATAAGATATAAAAGAGTAAAATGTCATAAAGAAAAAGGTAAATTCATGGGAAGAAGATAACTAAGTGTTATTATGAAAGGATATGATGGAAACGAATTATGAAGAGGCATTACAAAGCTAAATAAAGAAGGGAAAAGTGGGAGATAAGAGAATGAATTATATATGTATGTGAAAATAAGGAAGATGATAAGTGAGAGTAAATCATGAGGAATGAATTATAGTACATGCATAAAATATTGAGTATATTAATATATGATTTTATGTATATTGGTGTCTATATGCATGTATATAATTTATTATAATTTTGTTTATACTCATTCCATATCTAAGTTCTCCTTTTTTATTGCATTACAACAAGGTTTACTACATATAATAGAATATAAAACCTTGGACTCCATTCTAGGTTTCTCTGTCAATAGTGAACACTAAATCAATGCATGTTAGTGCATCATAAACACACAATGCCATGAATGGAAACATTCCAAGGGACAAATGTTGAGTAGTGTTGTAGCAATATTCTCCCAAGTGAAACCACTTAACCCATGTTGATTTTTGATCTAAAACATATACCCTCAAGCCAGTTATTGACCATTTCTATTTGTCCAACTATTTGTGGCTGATAACTTATTCTAGGAGTGAGTTTTGCACCTATCAAATGAAATAATTCCTGTCAAAAGAAATTGAAAAGTTTACTATCTCTATCACTAAAAATATTTTTAGGAAACCCATGTAGCCTAAACACTCTCTAAAAATTTTTTTTGCATACTCAAATTTAGCATATCCAAAAAGTATGCATACTCATTTAGCCTATCCACAACAAAGTAAATCCAATCTTTGTCATGTACATTGGGAAGACTCCTGATGAAGTCCATGAATGCACTTTCCCAATCTTGATGGAGAATAAGCAATGGTTGCAACAAGATTACAAGAAAGACATGCTTTACTTCATTCTACTGGAAGGTGATATACTCCCTGATGTGTTTGAGATCATCCTCTTCAAATCTCCTCCATGAGAATCTCTCTCTTATATTTCTACAAATCTTTTAGGATCTAGAGTGTCCCTCCATGGGTGCATCATGCAAAACTTTCAAAATCTTCTATTTCATCTTAGAATTAGGCACTATAAAGATTCTATCATTATACAAAATGATACCATATGCTAGCACATACTTGTAATCCTTCACATTTTCATCTAAGATGTAATCAACAAATGTATTCTTGGCATATTATACCATGATAGAAATCTTCCAATCACCATAAATGATAGAAAGAGAACAAAGAGTGGGCATTCTAGAAAAGATATCAACAACTATTTTTCTTTTCCCTTAATATATTCTATATCAAAATCATAATCTTGGAGTTTCCTTACCCATTTTGTTGCAGGTATTCTATCATGATGACCCAAGAACTTTAATCCATTGTAATCTATCTCAACCACAGATTTACCACAAACTATATGTTTTCTAAACTTTTCCAAAATAGCAAGCATATTTTGTCATACATAGAGAAACCTTTTTCTAAATCTTTCAACTTTCTTTAGTTTGAATAGGGGTAGTTTGATATTTACTATCTATTTTTCCCTTGTGTGAATAATTCATATTATTTAACTATTTATTAGTTAAATAATATTCACACACATATTCACATGTTAAGTTTGTTGGCAAGAGACACTGTGTGGCTTCATAAGTGTTGTCATTGATGGCAACAAAGTCTATCCCACACATCTGTAGTACATAGTATGCCTATACCAGAAGTCAGATTGAAGATTATTTTGGTCTGGTGAACAAGATCATAGTATGTAACAAGGTCTGACAATTAGGTCTGGATCTCTCAGATGGTGTAACTCAGTAAGTTACGGACTTGGACAAGTCAAGAGGGGTATCATGACTACTATATTCCAAAGATTTAACCTCTGGTGATAAAGCAAGAAAATGATATGGGCATCTAAGTGTTGGGCTCCAGTCAGGTAGAGCAGGTAGAGGAAGAACTGACCGGCAAAGTATCAGACTTCAATCTAGATGTGTAAAAGGTACTGATCAAGCAATATGTGATATTATACATTGTTGGCCAACATGATTTATGACTTCTATGCCTATGTTTTTGATGCACATCACTAATCAAGCATGGATTTAGCCGATAGATCAATAACCTACAAATATCTCAAGTGTTCTTGTTGCCGACTAAGAAGTTGTTGGAAATCCTTGATGCAGATATATATACCCAATGGATTTAACCCTGTAAGGGAGAAAAAAAATGGAAAGCATGGCTAAGTGCGAAGAAAAGTAGAGATAAGTGTGAAGGCAGCAATTCAAGCCCAAAATGTGACAAGAAAGTTATATTGAGAAGAGGAAGAATGAAATGTGCCAAATTAGTATACTGTACCTAACCGGAACTAAAATCTCGCATGCATAGATGTTGTTCATCCATTCAAACACCTTGGTATCATCTGTAAGCAATTGTAGATTGTAAGTCTCTTATAGGCAGTGGGCCTTTTGTGAGCAGTGTGCTCGGGTAGTGAGCCCTAATTGGCAAGTGTCAAATTTGTATTCTTATTCTTTTAACAGAGAATACAATATTGGGTTAGTCACCCCGTGGTTTTTCCCTTAACAGGGTTTCCACGTAAAAATCCTTGTGTCATGTGTTAATTTATTTTTCAACTCTTATGATTATCTTCTTTTGGCATAACATTAAATGATACGTTAAGAAAAGGAAAGAAAATAGAAAAGTTATAAGATAATTGATTCACCCCCCCTCTCAGTTATCTGCATTGTTTCCAACAATTGGTATCAAAGCCAAGTTCCTCTGAACAAAGCCTAACAGCTTGAGGAAGATCTGGGAATCTCAATGGATGCATATGGTATGAAGGAACAACTTCAGTCTACCCTAGATGATCTTGAAAAATCTCACTCTGAAGTCAATAATTTGAGAGAAAGACTCAAACAAGCTGATGATTTCATAAATGAGCTAAAAGAAAAACTTAGTATTTCTGTGAAGAAGAGAAAGGAACTACTCCAAAAATTAGCCAATCAAAGTGAAGTCAATGATTCTGATGAAGATTTGAATGAGAAAAGCAAGCTATGTGAGAAGCTATCAAAAGAAGTCATTATAGTAAGGCATGAAATGGAATCAGGGGTTATGAGATTTACACAAGAAATTGAAGAAAAGAGGAAGATTGAAGATAATCTAAAATAATCCCTAAAGGAGAAAATAGAGGACTACCATAAAATGGACAGAATAATCAGGCATCTTGAATCTGAGCTTGAAGAAGCTAGAGACAATGAAGAACAACTTGAGAATCAGATAGACACTCTTAAACAAGATCTTCAAACTGCAAATGAATACAAAGAAAAGTTCAAGATAAGCTCAGTCCAACTTGAATTTCTTCTTGGAAGCCAAAAGAGGGTAGATGATAAGTGTGACTTGGGATATGAGAAAGGTGAAAGCTCTGGATCTGGTCAGAAGAACTCTGGATCAGGAAATCAAAGAAACAGGCCTAGAAGACCTCCGGTAAGGCAACCAAACGCTCAAAAATATCCATCCTTCAATGGATACTGCTT
The DNA here is from genome assembly GCA_027924645.1 of Cunninghamia lanceolata. Lineage (NCBI taxonomy): Eukaryota > Viridiplantae > Streptophyta > Pinopsida > Cupressales > Cupressaceae > Cunninghamia > Cunninghamia lanceolata. The sequence goes on from BSBN01001965.1 coordinate 21,861,965, forward strand.
CAATTGCAACAAATTTGGTCACAAAGCAATCCAGTGCAGAAACAAAATGAATCAATTCAATTCATCCTTCTTCAGTCAATGTTTCAGTTGCAAAAGGTATGGTCACAAATCTCATGAATGTAGAAATATGCAAATGAACAATTCTTTCAATGGTAAATGCTTTACATGCAATAGGATTGGACATATGGATAATGAGTGTAGATCAAGAGGATATCATTCAAATAAGCAAAAAAAGGTTGTGTGTTACAATTACAATAGATCCGGTCATATTGCCAAATTCTATAGAAGCAGAAATCAGGGAAGAAAAGGTCTGGTGGAACATGATCAGAAACAAGATAAAGGCAAAGGTAAAGTAAATGTAAATGAAGTTCAAAAGGAGATGAGAAAGATTTGGGTAAAAAGGGGTACAATGAATATTGGGATGGATCCGCACTAGAATCCGGTGTTGATATTCCTTTTAGAAACTAAAAAGCAAGCTCTAGCTCGGGGGGAGCTGCAGAGAAGATCCTTTTCCCCCAGCCAGCCAATGAGTGTCTAAATTCAACACTTTGAGTCAAAATAAGAGGCTGTGGTTTAAAGGGTTTGAGGAGACTCACTTGAAAGTCATCCAGTCAAAATTTGACAAATCCGCATGCAGATTTGAGCTAGTTATGAGGAGATCCTGTATTGACAGCTATCTGGTAAAGCAGAATTTCACAAATAAATCTGGTATGATCCAGAATTGAAATATTTTAATCTGCGGACCTATGGCATGTTTGAATAAGGTGAAGATATGTTGTCAACCCTCATAAAAAATGATTTAAAGATCCGCAAGACAATCCAAGAAAAGCTCATTTGAGAAGTAGGGTAACCAGATGACTTAAAGACTTGTGCATTTATTACAAAAGGAAATTAGGGTTTTCGCAAGGATAAAAGTGTTCTTTCACTCATTATTCATGCACTTGCACTCACAAAGAAGAAAAGAAGAGCTCTGCAAAGAAGATCCTACAATTCACTCAAGTTCAACTGAAAATTGAATTCAACCAGAGATTCGTTCTCGTTTCTACTTCAAACCCTAAAGCGTGAAAAGGTACTTCCCTTCTGAAAACTCTCTCCAGATCTCTTGCAAAAATGGCTACTCTGATGGTTGTCAATATTTCTGATAGGCTGAGACCTAAATTCAAGAAACACCCTTACAAATCTCTAGAAGTTGATCCCTTGGGTGTGTTTTCTAGCATTCCGCATGGAGTCTTGCATGTAGAAGATGTTAGGGTTTATATCCATGCAAACATTGAAGAATTTGGAGACTCAAAATTGATGGACATTTATCACAAACAACTAATAGATGAGAATTTTGAACTCAAACCTGAATTCAAGGCCCTCCGAGACAAACACTTTAGACATTGCATACATTTTTCATGTTTTACAGAAGACGATTGGGTCTGGTATGTTCTAAGTAGGATGCATGATAATTTTATGTGGCTAATGAGGCCATTCAAGATAACTAAAGATGTCGTCAGGGCAGTGACTAGACTGCATTCATCTGGTGGGTTACCCACACTCAAATTTGTGAAGAACCAAATGGTAACTAAAGCCACTGAATCAAAATTTGACAAAATAGCAATGACTATAGATGACATCACAGATCTGGATGTCAAGTTTTCTTCAATGATAATCGGCTACAAAATATACCATTCGAGAAGGGAGAATTTTGTGTCTAGTACAGCAATCTATGCTTCATATTAGATGTTGAGGGAAGATGCAGATTATGATCTATGTGAGTTCTTCTAAATTAGTTGTTGGAGAACTTGTAGAAGATCAAAAAGGATAAGAAAAACTCCTTTAAATATGGTAGTCTAATACTGTGTCTATTTTTCTATTATATGAATGAGCTACCTAGATCAAATGGTTGGATCTGGCAAAATGATAAACCTGTTGCAATTCAGATCAAAGATTACATGTATGGACTTGGTGATTCTCAAGCCCAAAACATAGCCCTTTGTGGTTACTTTAAGAATTTCCAAAGCATGATGCAAGCTAGAGAAAGAATACCACAAACAATAGTTGACAAATACAAAGATACAGTCTGCTTCATGGTTGACACTGATCAATGCCTAATGGAGGTAGTTGATCCAAGAACTGTATGGATAATGCCTATGGGATATGAGGTCGATGAAAAAATCTTGGAGCTACATATTCAACACCTATTAAGCCAGCCTAAGGACACTAAATTAGAAAGGTTTGGCACCTTTGAAGAGCTAAGTATAAAAATACATGTTGAGTTAATACAGCCAAAGATGAAGAGGAAAGTAAGAAAGGAAGTTGAAGAAATTGCCAAAAGATTTGGCATATCAAAGGAGGTTGTAGATGCTAACAGAGAGAAAATAGAGAGGGTAGAGAAAGAAAGACAAGAAGCAAAGAAAGAAAGTGCTCTTGTACAAACCTCCTCTCGAACTAGATCCTCCAAAAGCTCTACTCCTATTGCTTCCAAAAGCTCAAAGTCTACCAAACTAGAAGTCAAGACATCCAAAAAAGGAGAAAAGAAGATGAAGACCAAAGCCACAAGGACATATACAAGCCATAAAGATGATGAAGAAATAGAATCAGATGAAGAAATTAGGAAAATAAAGAAGAAGAGAACATCTGGGAAGTTCTCTGCTAACATAAATGAGGAAGAAAAGGTAGAGGAATTTGTTGAAAAGCCCACTCTTTCCATTGATGACATCATCAAGGTAGTTGCTTTGGATGGGAACCTGCAGCCGGTGACAAAGTTCTATGATGCATACAGTGATGCTGATAAGAGAATTCTGGAAGAGGCTACTATCAAGTACTTGAATATTTACAATAAAACTTTCATTGAAATTATATCATTAATTCCTAAGAGCCTAGAAAAGGTACTTGAGCTGAGAAAAGAGAATGCAAAGGCAAAAGACTTAGAGATTCAGGAGCAGATAGTAATTCAGCTTTATCCTTCCATCACTTCAAAACAAATGAGCATGATTTTCAAGGATTGTAAGAATGAGTTCCGAAGCAAGGCGAGAATGAACAAACTCATGCTTGGAGAAACTGAACAAGTAGCAAGTGAAACAAAAGATATCCTCCGAAATGCCTTGAAGAGATTCAATCTTCCTATTTTAGAGGAAATAGATGAAGAACCTTCTACCATGGATGTTGAAGGATCAAATGATATCAATGAAAAACCTTCTGACAAGGATGTCGAAGGATTAAAGAAAATAAATGAAAAAATCTCTAAGAACTTAGACTCCTCAGTTTCGAAAGAGGAAGTTCATGAAGCAACAAACACAGGTGACATCTCTCCTTCGGATCCCACTGTAGCTATGACAAACATTCCAGACACTAATGCTGAAGGGGAAGGTAGAAGAGAGGAGAAGAAGATTCAAGGAAAAGAGGATAAAGGAAAATAAGAAGAATAAGCAAAAAAGACTAATGATGATTGTTCTAATATCTCAAAAGGAAAGAAGTCTCAATCACCAACAAGAGACACTACAGAGACAGTGAAGAACTTCTTAGACAAAGAAATGATGGAGCTAGATGAACCTGAACTATTTCAAGGACCACTAAATTTTGACTCTCTCTCCCCAGTTCAGACAATGAAAATAGCATCTTTTGCTCAAGCCAAAGCAAAAGAAAAACTCTTGAAATCTCACATGGAGGACTGTGAGTTGTTGGAGATTGCATCTGGCATGCTGGAGAAGATTATACCAACCTACCAAAAGGATCGTTCTGCCTCTCCATCCAGTAATTTGAAAAACTTAGTCAATTCTATTAATACTCATTTTGAATCCTTAGAGAAATCGACAGAGATTAAGGTCCGAAAGGAGTTCTTGGAAAAGAGGTTTAGTGAAGTACAAGGGCAAATTACTAATGATAGAAGAACCTTAGGCATTGGCATAAAGAGCCTTGAAAATGCTCTTAAAGATGGTGGGGACATATACAAATTTTGTTTAACTTGGCCTAAGGTGACAAAGGACTTTGAGAAGAAAGTGAAAGAACAAGAAGGAAAACTATCAAGTTTGTCTCAAAATTTTGATCCCCTTACTACCTCTGTGGTGAATCATGAATGTCAAGATATTACTATAATAAATGAAATTAAAGAACTGGTTAAGGAGAAAAAGAACATAATAGATAGAATGGGTGAGCTCAGAGGGATAATCATCCCTAAGTTAGAGGCAATGCATGATGCCTTGACAGAGGCACAAAACATAATCCAGACCAGTGATCCAACAGACCTAAAGATGATAGAAGCATATGTGTTTTTGTTAAGTGGACATGTCTCCATTTTGGATAGAATGAAGAGGAGTTGGGCCATAGAAATCATACCAGAAGTCAGACTGAAGATTATTTTGGTCCGGTGAATAAGAACAGAGTATGTAACAAGGTCTGACAATTAGGTCCGGATCTCTCAGATGGTGTAACTCAGTAAGTTGTCGACTTGGATAAGTCAAGAGGAGTATCATGACTACTATATTCCAAAGATTTAGCCTCTGGTGATAAAGCAAGAAAAAGATATGAGCATCTAAGTGTTGGACTCCAGTCAGGAAGAGCAGACAGAGGAAGAACTGACCGGCAGAGTATCAAACTTCAATCCAGATGTGTAAAAGGTACTGATCAAGCAATCTGTGATATTATACATTGTTGGTAGACATATTTTATGACTTATATGCCTATGTTTTTGATGCGCATCACTAATCAAGCATGGATTCAACTGACAGATCAATAACCTACAAATATCTCAAGTGTTCTTGTTGTCAACTAAGAAGTTATTGGAAATCCTTGATGTGGATATATATACCCGATGGATTCAAGCCTGTAAGGGAGAAAAAAAATGGAAAGCATGGTTAAGAGGAAGCAATTCAAGCCCAGAATGTGATAGGAAAGTTATATTGAGCAGAGGAAGAATGAAATGTGCCAAATCAGTATACTGTACCTAACCAGAACTGAAATCCTGCATGCATAGATGTTGATCATCAGTTCAAACACTGTGGTATCATCTGTAAGCAATTATAGATTGTAAGTCTCTTGTAGGCAGTCAGCCTTTTGTGAGCAGTGTGCTCGGGCAGTGAGCCCTAATTGGCAAGTGCCAAATTTGTACTCTTATTCTTTTAATAGAGAATACAATCTTGGGTTAGTCACCCTGTGGTTTTTCCCCTAACAGGGTTTCCACGTAAAAATCCTTATGTCATGTGTTAATTTCTTTTTCAGCTCTTATGATTGTCTTGTTTTGGCATAACATTAAATGATAAGTTAAGAAAAGGAAATAAAATAGAAAAGTTATAAGATAATTAATTCAACACCCCCTCTTAGTTATCTACATTGTTTCTAACAGAGTTGACTTAGGAAGCATTCTAGTTGTTTCTAGATGTTGAGAGTTGTCTCTAGTTGTTGATAGATGTCTTATAGTTGTCTTATCCTACACATGTGATCTAGTTGTCTCATGTCATAGGATTAAGACACTTGTCACATGACTACAACATCTTAGCTCTCATCCTTGCCTTTATAAGAAAGGTATGTCATTATATTGTAATTTTGTATATTTTTGTATTTGCATTCTTTAATAGACATACAGTTTATTCTTGTCATATTGATCTTCTCATATCTTTGTGCTTTCCATTAGGCCTCTAGATCTTGGGTGGCTATCTCCATAGCTAAATCTTACATGGTATCAGAGCTTGTAGATTGCATTTGGTTAATCTATTGAGAGATCTTGAGTGCAAATCATGGTGGATCTTGAAAAATTGAGTATGCTCTTCTCTTGCATCACATAATGACCTGGAGAATCAAAAAAATTGAGAGAGATACCATATTTGAAAGGGCTTCCTTCTTGTGGCTTTATATTGCAAGTCCATTTTAGAGCATGTTACTGCAAATATGAGCACACCATTGTGTCTAGGGCATTCGAGGTAGTCAAAATCGCCTTTTGTTTCATCTAGATCAGACATTGGAGGCCAAATCTATGTGGGTTTGAAGTTGGCAGGTGCATGCAAGATCCAATAGGTACCTAATCCCTCAAAGATTTTTTGGGTCAAATCTGACCCTGCCATCGCGTTGAGGAGGCCCAAAAACCCCAAGATCAACTGTCAAATCATTTAAATCAGAGCACTTTTTCCTGGGCCATTAGGGAAAAATCATGCCCTCCTTCGTCATCCGTACGGAATATTCTACCTAGGTACCCTACAAAATCAAAAAATAAAAAATATTATTGTTTGAATTTTTTTTGCAAATTCTTTGTTAATATATATATTTGCTTATGTGTAAACTATAGTTTTCAAAAAAGAAAAAAAATATTTGAAAAAAATAAAAATAAAAAAACAAATCAAACAATCCAGGGTAATGATAGACCTGCAAGCCTGTCGGCCCTGAGTACCAGGGCGCATGCCCTTGTGCCACACGGCTCCCTTAGGCAAGGCCCTGCACCTTAATACAAGGTGTGGACCCTGTTAAGGTCTGCGGACCCCTTTTAATGGGTTGTGTGGGATGGGTTCGTCCCCCTACACCTCTTTTTTTAAAAACAAATTAATCAAAAAATTCAAAGTTGTAGAAATCAACGCTAGGTCCATATGCAGGCACAGGCAATTCGGCCATTTCAAACAATTTTTTAATATTTTTTCCTAGATCTACTTTTTTAGGCAAAATATTTGGCAACTCTGCCAAATTTAGCAGAAACCTCCAAATTTAGCGGAAACCTCCAAATTTAGCGGCAGACTTCCAGTTTAGCAGAGCTCCAAAACTAACTAGTGGTCCCCTACATCTAGCAGACATCTATTTTGACTGGAAAAGTTCTACATTTATTAGACCTCCAGATTTAGTGGCATTTCTGCCAATTGAATTTTCTCCCCCTACTCTAATGGAGTTTTTGATTTGGCACTCAGATTTCAAATGCCTATAACTTGGTCATAACTGCTTTATTTTTGGTGAATTTTTTTATTTTGGAGCAAAATTTTGTAGGCTTCATAGTGGTGTAGATGGATTTTGATTTTGGTGTCTAGATTTTCTAGAAATTTCAAATTTTCATCGTTGTTGATGAGCTGTTCTCGAAGCTCCATTTGGGGTCATGAGGTAACATTTTATAATTATGTTTTTTTAAAGTGCATGATTTTCTAAGTACTTCTCAAATCTGCAATCAATTTAGACTAGTTATGCTTAGAAGTTGTACTTTCAATTATAGCCTAATTTTGGCATTTGCATGTACCAAAATCAAAAGACCACCTTGTAAATTTGGCTTGTGGAAATTGTAATCACACTAATTATAAAGTGCCAAAATCATAATTTTCTAGGGGGGATCATTGATTGAGTGAATTTGGGGGGGGGGGGGTGATCTTGCAGTGGTTGATTGCTTTCAGTTCTTGGTTGTGTGTTTTTACAATGGGGAAATCTCAAATTGAACTCCTAACTCCATATAATTATGCATCATGGAAACAATCAATATGGAATTATCTAAGGCAAAAAGGTTGTACTAGATATGTATATGAATCTATTGCTCAACCTACTGATGTGAATGCAAAGGCAGTATGGGAGATGAATCATGAGAAAACTCTTGGATACATTTATTCATTTGTCTCTTTTGATTTACAATTTCATGTTGAATCATGCAAGACACCTAAGGAGGCTTGGGAGACTTTTGAAAAATTGTATGGTAAAACTGACAAGATTAGGGGTTATCAGATTGGTAATGATTTGATTAATCTTGATCCTAAGGAGTTTGGGAAAATCCAAGACTATATCTCCAAGATTAAGAAATTGAGAACAGAACTAAAGGATTGCAAGATTAATAAAGATGATTTACAATTGATTCTAAATGTGTTATTCAAGCTTGGTCCTGAGTATTCAGTATTTGTTTCTAGCTTTCACACTCAACGGGTTTATATGGGAGCTACATATGTTGAGCCTACTTTTGATGATTTTTCAAATCTTCTAATCCAAGGGGAAGCAAAGTTAATTCAAATGGGCATCTTCAAGTCTTCCAAGCCACAAGCATTGGTGGCTAGTGAACCTAAGGTACAAAAAGAATCAGGGAATCTTGAAAATAAATAAAAGAAGAAAAAGAACAAGCCATAGAAAGAATCTGAGTCCTCTCTCTCCAAAGGGGAATTATCTAAGAAGGAGAAGCCTTAGTGTGCATATTGCAAGAAATTGGGGCATGATGAACACAAATGTTACATAAAGAAAATTGATGAATTGCAACATCAACTAAAGAAGGCTCAAATGAATTCATCTTTAGGGGGTTCATCTTCTTCTTCATCATCTTCAAAGTTTGAGAAAAAAAGGGGAAAACACTTTTTGCAGTTGCAGATTCTGAGTCAGGGAAATGGATCCTTGATTTTGGAGCTTCACATCATATGGCTTCATCACATAATATGTTCTCTTCATATGAGACTTGTTCATCACCACCCATTCTGATGGCCAACAACACATCTATGAGTATTTGTGGGAAAGGATCAATTGATATTGACGAAGGATCAGTCAATGATGTCCTTTATGTGCCTTCATTGTCTACCAATATTCTTTCTATCTATTAGATTACACATGGAGGAGCAGGAAAGAGTGTTGAGTTCACACTTGATTCTGTGATTATTCAGTATTTTCATGGTAGAGATATAGTTGTAGTTGGGGAGGTAGATCATCAATCTCAAGTGTACACCTTCTCACATTTTTCTCCTATTGTTCCTTCAGCTAAGGTTCACATTCATGTGGACACTTTTGAGGAGATGCAGTATGGTCATTTGAATCTTGGTGTTCTTTCATTGACTAAGGTTCTAGAAACATGTGTTGACATTCCATCTCCTCCTTCATCTCTTGTTGCATCTACAGAATTCAGTGTTGCTACATCCATGGTTTCTAGTTATTCAATGCAGCAGGACATTCATAGTCTTCCAGAGTCAGCTACTTGGGATGAGTACTTGACATGTATTACAGACTTCTTTAGTGAGTCCTATCTTGTAGACTTGGAGGACACCATTGATGACATTCAAGTCCTCTTTGAAGAAGTTGATTTATCTACTTCGGATGTGATGAGGGAACCTTCATACCCTCTTATTCTTTCTTCTCCTCTTCATTTGTCACAGTTTGGCAGTGAGTTGGAGATCCTTGAGCAACGTTCAGAGGCTTCTTTGTCTTTTGATCATGTTCTACATTGGTTTCTACTAGATCCTAGAATGTCACATTCCATAGTTTGGCATGAGACTCCTAATTGGTTTGTGGCTTCTTTCAGCATCGACATGGTGACACCTAATCAGAGTTCAGAGACTTCATACATTTTGAGTTTTCTTCCTTCATATTCCTTTCAAGAATGGGAAGAAATGATGCATACATTATTAGTCTTGTTTCTTCGTAAGGGGAGGAATGTTGTTTGGCAATCATAGATCATATTTAGCATTCATTGTCAAGCATCTACCATCGGTGCAGGAGACTCTACATTGAGTGGGGGCTACTTGGTCTCTCTTCTTTTCCTCTCTTCTGGGGGGGATTATTCATTGTCTATATGTTGGAATTGGTAGCATATAATTCATGTTGACTCTACCTTTCCACACTTCTTGCATTCTCTCTTTTGGGGAGGAGTTTTTTCCCATGAGGTTTTGTCCTTTACTCCACTTGAGATTTTTTTGTACATGGGTACCTAACATGGCCTAGTAGTCAAGACCCATCCATCATTGCATCCTTGCATTTGTCAGCTTCTCCCTAATTTGCACTTAAGGGGGGTGTTAGTGTGCATAGGGGTATTTCATATCTATTTTGATATTTACTAGCTATTTTCCCCTTGTTGTGTGAATAATTCATATTATTTAACTATTTATTAGTTAAATAATATTCACACACATATTCATATGTTAAGTTGACTTAGGAAGCATTCTAGTTATTTCTAGATGTTGAGAGTTGTCTCTTGTTGTCTTATAGTTGTCTTATCTTACACATGATCTAGTTGTCTCATGTCATAGGATTAAAACACTTGTCACATGACTACAACATCTTAGCTCTCATCATTGCCTTTATAAGAAAGGTATGTCATATTATATTGTAATCTTGTATATTTTTGTATTTGCATTCTTTGATAGGAATACAATTTATTCTTGTCATATTGATCTTCTCATTTCTTTGTGATTTTCATTAGGCCTCTAGATCTTGAGTGGCTATCTTCATAGCCAATTATTACACTTTATAATCTCAATTGCTATGGGGTGTCTTCTTTGCATTGTAACCAATCCAAATCCCTTTCCTAAAACATCACATTTTGTAACAAATGGTTGTGATAATTTGAAATAGTAAGTACATGGCATGATTTGATTACCTTCTCAAGCTTATCAAATGCTTCTTGTGTTGTATCCTCTTGCATGCCTAGAGCACTATCTATGACATCAATCTCACATGTAGATTCTTTTTCAAATAGAACACGTTGCTTTAATATACCCAAGATTGTATCTAGATTCCTTAAATGATCTTCCCAAGTCCTTTTGTAAATTAAAACGTCATCAAAGAAAACCAAAACAATTTTTCTTAATTGATTACTCTATACTTGATTCATGCATGAATTGAAATTAGCTAGTGAATTTTTCAAATTGAATGGAATGACCAAGAACTCAATGTGTCCAATAAAGTATTTGAAAGTTATCTTGTGCACATCTTCCTTGTAAACAAAGATCTAATGGTGGCTTGATCTCGAACTAGTATTTGAGAAGTTGCTTGCTACATGTAACTCGTCAATGAAGCAAATGGGCTAGAGTTGATGTGGCCTATTTTAAGAAACTCCTTAAGACCTTTCTCCTTTCTATATGTCATTAGGTGGTGATAAGGAGTGTTTGCAACATGCTTAGATCTTAGTTCCAACTCTATAACATTTTGGAAACCTCTATATGGTAGCAATCCTAGACAAATATTATTGAACATCACACTATGATAATTCCAAAACATTTGAATATCAAAATGATAACTATTTCTCTTACTAGAAAAGGAAATAGTGTGCATGTCTTCCATCACCAAGAAAATTTCTACCCAAGCAACTTATCCCTTGCAAGAAGCCCTCTTATTTGTGACTACTAAAAGAGATCCATTAGAGACACCTCCAAAAACCACAACTCTTCCTTCAAATGTAAAATTTATCTCCCTAGGTTGATGATTATGTAGACACTCACCAGTAGAATGTGTAGACACCTAAAATTTACCATTGCACCTTAACCTAATTCATGTCATTAATCCCCTACCCATTCCTGCACTAAATAATCAAATAAATTATTTATTTAGGTTATCCCTTTCCCATCATCTAATTAAATAAATTTTTTTTAATTAGCTTATTCTAATGTTCGTTAGTTAAATAAGCTAATGTCATCATTTAAAAATTAAAAAATAATCACCCATCATCAAATCCAAACTCTACATCATCATTTCCTCTAATTTAAAATTCCCTTGATCCTAAATGAAACTAACTTTGCATCCTATCCATCGATTTGCTCAACCTAATCCTAGCCACCCATCTCTCAATCCAAAATAAAATAAACACTAAATCTCCACTATCTATTATCCCAAGGACATGTACACCCTCCATTCTCCTACATGTGATTCTCACACATGTGTGAGATCTCTCATTTGTCATAATCACATATCCCCATGATTCTCACACATGTGTGAGAATTTTTAATCTCCACCCTTCATTCAAATATAGGTAATCTCAACCCTTAATCTCTCTCAATCTATGTCTCATCCATTTACAACTCTCTAAAGTTGCCACTTGTAAGATTCTCATTTCCTTATGCAAGCTAATCAATCTCCACCATCCAATCCAAGATCAAATCCTAGCCCTCTATTTCACTCATCTCAAATCTATAAATCTATGGCATCCTCAAGAATTTACACATGAGAAAAAAATTGTAGGTTTATGTTACATTAAAGAGTCTCCAAGAGCGACACAACACTCCAAATTTGCCATCACTAAATCTACACATTACTTAGAGAAATTGCAAGCATCATGAAGGAACTAATTTTTAGGTTTATGCTATCACATTAAAGAGTCTCCAAGAGCAACCCAACACTCCAACTCTACCATTAGAACATATACATATCACTTGGAGAAATCACAAGCATCATGACAACTATAAATTTTGTTTCAGTTTTACATGTTTTACTTTACTTTCCATTCTCACTCTAATCCAAGGTAGAAGGTTAAAACTATTTGAATTTTCATCCTTAGTTTATATGTTCAATCATTACATTTTGGCATGCCCTGGCTAAGACCAACCCTTCCCATCCCCCATCCTACATGGACACTCTATCCATGGGTGGATGCCCCATCCCATTCCGAGCCCACCTCATCCCTTAGTGCTTACCCTTTTGTGCCTGACCTTCATTTGCTACCTCCACTTCTCCCCTATGTTTTGCTACTTCCCTACTCCTCTTTTCTCAGCATGCCTCCCTACCCCTCTCTAGAACTCTACCACCTCCAATTTCCTAGTTGTCTCTAAGGCAACACCTTGACGCCACCCACCCACCATTCATTCGCCACCTATTTTGGTTGCACAACCTAGTCACTACCCTTTTTCAACTCACTCGCCACCATTTTTTAGATTAGTCACCACCTTGTCATTGCTTGGGCACTGCCCATGGGCCACCTAGCTCTTTGAACCCCTCTCCATTGCACTTTTAAGTCAAGGAGGGAATTTTCTCAACCATATGAAGGCCTTTTTTAGTGTGATTTTTTTTAAATAGGATAAAATTTTATGCTCTCTACAATGGTAGGACTATCTTTTGTTCATGATCAATAATTTTCTCATAATTCCATTTTCTCACTGCTGACTTCACATTGTCACAATTTTTTGACTTTCAAACCACCATAACTTTCACAAACGGAATTAGATTTGGGTGCCATTTTTTTGGAAGTGCATATTTTGTCATCCTCTATGTAATGGTCTAACCTTTTTAATATTTAACTAACTTTTATTCTTGAGTGCAGCCATTGCCACCTCATGGAGCTTTGATTTTCACCACATTCTAACATTTATTTTGTAGGTTATATCTTTTTTTTAATTATTATTAACCATTTTCTTGTAGATCCATTTTCCCAAGATAAATTCTCAAAACTACTAACACTTTTGTGATTGCAAGTTCACTTTTTAAAGATTGAATTTTCAAACCTCTTTCACATTTTTTAAGGCAAATTAATCATTGTGTGTGTGTTGTAATCTCATTTCTTGTGACCTTTCGATAGTATGTTCTTGTGATGCACTAGTAGGTGGTTAGCTCTAGTAAGTTACTCACCATGCATCCCTAGAAATAATATTGTAGGCCACATATGCTCTCTTCTCACACCTTTGTGTGATCTTGAGGATCAAAAGTTGTTAGTGCCTCCTCATGGGTCCTACTTTCTATGGTTAGACAAGGCATTAACAATGGGATCACAAGTGCGTACACACTTATAATTTGAATAATTTAGGTTTTTGGCATGTTTGTTTATTTGTTTACAATTATATTAAGCCCATAATTAGCTTTCAAACTAAGACCAAAACAAACCTTTTTCAAAAATAACTTTATCACTTTAAAAACACATCAAAACCAAAAAATCTAAGAAAAAGTTCAAAGCCAAAGTTTCTAATCAAACTTTGAATCAAATTAATCATTTGTGATCATTGTAAAACCATCTCCTAAGATCTAAGAAACCACATCCTTGAAGCCTTGACCTAAAACCTAGCACCAAATTGTCACATCCTTGGAACCTTCACCTTGATCTAGAAAATCAAATTCCCTTACCCTTGGAAGTACCCTAATCACATTCTCCTAATCATCTCATTTCAAATCATCCTCTAAATCCAAGTTACATTACCCATAGGAGATCCTAAACTAAACCCATCATACCAAACCATCCTTGGACCTTTCAAAAATCATCTTTTGAACCTTAAAACAAAATCCAATTATCACAAAATCTATTGTTGGGACCTTAAATCATCCAAAATCATCCTAAGAATCTAAATCTTGATCATCCAATAGTCCCAGTCCCTCAACATTGTTCAACCTAACCAATTATCCAAAATCTCCAAGTCATCTAAGTCAAATCTAATCATCCAACCAACCTTAAATCTAGGGGTCATCCAAAATCCAATCCAAAAGTGGTCTTTTGGGATCTAAATCTCACAAGCCCACTTTATCCAAACAATATTTGATCAATCAATCCAACCTTAATCTGAAGGTTATCCTTCATATCCAATTGTCAAGTAATCCAAAGTTATGAAATCATCCTTGGTCATTGAGCTCCCCATCATCCAAAATCATCAAATCAAAAGGATCCTCCTTAATCTAATTCCAATCCCTAACCCAAAACTGAAGCATAAGAAAAAAACATAATGGACCTATGGTTTAAAAATTTCATTATGCAAGCTAAAGCCCCTATGTCTTCCCCTTGCATGAAGCCCATGCAAAACCTAAAATCATAGTAAGATCAAAAGTCACGCATCCATTAGATGAGCTCCTTTATCTAAATCAATCCAAAAATCCCTTTGACAATGATGATAAGAGCCTTGAAGATCAAGATGAGTATTCTAATGATGAGAGCCTTAATGAATATCTTTATAATCCCAATGGTTCCCTCAACACTAAACAAGGTTAAACCCCACTATATCATCACCCCTTACCTCAAAATATGGATTCCATGACCAAGTACCTCATCAACACTAGATTCCTTAGCAAAGAGGCCATGCTTAGGTACCTTATAGGCATAGGAGCCTAGCTTCCCTTGAACTATAATCTTGAACACCTACCTAAGGAAAACCTTCCAAATCAAAATCCATGCATAACTAATCCTAATCCATCCATCCAGGCTAGTCCTAATCCCAAACCATTTATCCATGAAACCCCTCATCCATCAAATCCTAGTCTATCAAATCATTACCCTTTGAGACATCCATCAAAATATATCTCAAGCTCAAATTGTATATCTATTGGTCACCCCATGGTAACCTTAGCAAGGGAAACACCATTCTAGGATAAGGCCCTCAAAACCAATTCATTTCTAAACACCCAACCTTCAAAATGTAAATCAAAGCCCCATCTTCCTATGTAATTCCCTTATCACCCAAACCTTCAAAATCTTATCCAATCAACAACCTAATCTTATCCTACCTAAATTACCCATGAAGGATGTTCTCCAAGGACTACAAGTGAGGAACCTTAATCAAAAACATGAATTTGAGGAACTATGTGATACACCAAGTCAATATCATAACCCGTTGGAAACTACAAACATGTTGTTGACAAGGGGGTTATTAGTTTGAACCATGGTTAGGTTTTCCAAGAGCCTCCTGGTACCCCTCCCATGTAGTGTCAAGTGTCATCATGCAAAGATATCACCAATCCAACACCTATTAAGCTTGAGAAAAATCCTCCTAGTATTACCACCTCCATGAATAAACCTAAATGGGAAGCTAAACTAAAACATTTCTTCTTGGATCCATAAAATCCAAAATCCCTAAGTTTCATAAGGTCCAAAAGCATCCCACCAGCCAAAAAATACTCTTAGGAGAATATGCCAAAGACCTAATCAATATAGGGGATATCAAGAAAAATAATGTGCATCCATCTTATCAGCAACACAACTAAGAATATGTCAATAGCTTATGCCAAATCATGATCAACCTTCCTCATCCCTAAATCAAGGTAAAACACTCAAGTTGATCCCATCCATCATGTAACCAACCCCCAAGATCAAGAAAACCAAACTAATCCTATCCATCACTCCATTACCCCCTCCCCATGAGGAGATTGTTGTCCCATAGAACACATACACAAGCAAAATAATTATAATGAGCAAGTTTCTCATGATATTGAGCACATCAAGCATGAGGACAAGCAATTCAAAATGGATCACATTGAGCATACAATTGATCAATGCACCACAATCATCCAACCACCTTCATCAAATCCAATATCCTTGTAGATGATCCAATTGAAAGTTCTACTAGTTCCTAGCAATACACTAATGGGCTAGCGTCATGTTTCCAAAGCAACAAGTATCCCATCGCAAATAAAATATCTCCTCATGGGTCACAAAGGCAAAGGCTTGGGCCTTTATAAGCATGACATCCTAGAACCTATACTAGTATATGCAAATGATGGATATCAAGGCATTGGGTACAATTAAACTAACTATGGTAGTGGTACTTCGATGAATGTTAGGGAAACTTCATCTAATGCAAACATTAAAATAGAGGACATTCAAATCTCTTTTAATAATATTGTTTCCACTAATCCTTTTACCACTACCTTTATCCATACCATCAACCTTCACCTCCCACATCCTAAACCTATTGATTTATACCAGAAATCTTATAAATTATATGAAATAAAGGATCACAATGGAACAAAGAATTAAAATCAAGCACCAAATCAAACTAAAAAAATAAAAATGAATTTAAAAGGTGGCATGAATCCAAAAAAAAAAAGGAAGCTAAAAAGGGACATGGATCCCAAGCAAAGTGAAGTGATAAATCTGATCAAAGAAAAATATAAAAAAGGAGCAATCAATCACAACATAGTACAAATTGACAAACACACTTTGCATACAATCAGTGTGCACCACCTTCACAATTATTATTGATCCTGGCATGCAAAGTTTCATTATCCAACTAGATTATTGGTCGAAATCCCAATCCCAAACCCAAATCTACATCTCACAAATCCAACCCCACCTTCAAATCTAATATGTCCCTAATCATTTCCACATATGAAAAGAAACTTGTAGGTATATGTTGTTGTATTGAAGAGTCTTCAAGAGAAACCCAATATCCATTCAAGCACAATCAAAGAGCACATCCATACTTAGACAAGGTTTGTATTTTGATTTTTTTTTGGTTTCATGTCTTGATTTGTCTGCTTTGATTTGCTCAATATGAGGTTGAAGTATAAATTTTTATTTGTATTTTATATAAGTAGTTTAAATTTTCTCTTTCTATAGGATGCAACCATTGTACACCCATATCCATTTTAGTTCTGATAACGTAGAATTCATTACATACCTTATGCTCACCATGGCTACCTTGGGTTATTTTCTTATCCAAGTGCATGGGATGGCAAATCTATTAGTAACCATGAAATTAAACCTTTTAAAAACTTCAAACTTAGTGTGTCTCACGATGTTTTCTATTTGGAGTTCTTTTTTTATAAAACTAGGACCCCACACCATCATGTATGAGTGTTGGTAAATAGATTTGTCATTACATTTATAAGATAATAATAATCTTGACTCACCAATGGGTAGTAACAAAGTTTACAATAATTAGATAGATTGGTATTAGGTTAACAATCTTCCTCTGCATTGAGAGGAGAAAATTGAGAGGAGAAACTCCCTTGTATAATAGAATTTAATTTTTTTGGGTATGCTTTTAACCAAAGTAGGAAATGAAAAGAAACTAAAAAATTAAGGGGAAGAAAAAACACTATGCATGGCTAATAAGAGGCCAAAAATTTAGATTTCCCAAAAAAACTAAGGAAAAGAAAGTTTTAGATTAAGATAGGAACCAACACAGAGACTTATTCCTAAAGATAAATTAAAAAAAAAGAAGAAATGCAACTAGGGTTTAGAAACCTGAATATAATCTAACATATGAAAGATATATTCAAGTAGGGTTTTTCTAGACTCAAATCATAAAATAACCATTATTACAGCCTAGATTGTAAAATTGGAAGCATACATATATAAAAATAAACCTTTTAAATTCTTCACAAAATAGAAAATTCTAGGAAGGAAGGTTGCAATTTGAACATAAGAATGAATCACAACATAAAAAAGTAATATTTAGACACACAAACTAACAATATCAATTCTTTATTTTGATCAAAATTGGGAGCAAAAAGACTCTTTGTTTCTATACAATGTGAGAATAAAAATCCCTCCTTTACATTTTAGCCTTGTATAAATAGACTTTTCCATATATAACTTCCTTGCAACTACTTTTAGATTATAACTTAAAAGTGCATTAAGAGAGGTAATACTTTTTATAACCTCAAGTAATAACATAAAGTCACTGTATTAAGTCATATTAAAATGACTTACAAATTTGATAAAGTAAATAAATAAAAAAGAGCACAAGTCTTCAACTTTTTTGAAGCTTTAGACTTAGGTGATTATGACTTCTCAGAAGATGATTTACCCCTAAAAATTCTGAATTGCTTAACTATTGGGGCAATTAGCTTGGTACTTGGGATAATAGTATTCAATTATCTCAATTTCCAAGTTCCCAAGGTCTCATTCGATTCTTCCATTTATTGCAAGAAAGCCAAGATATCCTTCTAACAACTAGTCAAAGAGGAAGAAATAATGCTAAGCTTCTTCATTGTATTGGCATCTACGATGTCCTTATTGAATAATTCTCTTGTAATTAAATCTTTAAAATTTTTATTGTTCACCTGGGTGTCCACCAATGTGGATTCATCTTCAATAAGAATATCACAATCAAAAGCTAAGTTATCTCTTATATTTTCTTTTATTTGGTAACATATTTTGTATAACTTATTTAGCTCATTTATTGTTTGTTTCAAAATCATGAGCTTCCATTCCACACCTTTATACCAGGAAGTGGCATCATATTCATCTACCTTATTTATAGCCTTCTTAGATATGAGCAAGTTGACATCATATCTTACCACTTCCTATAGATCTCGTGTCACTCCTCACCAAACTACATCTTCTTTCTTTGTTGCATTGATCTCATTTTCTAATTCCTTCTTATTTTCAATCACTTTTCAATACAACTTGATTGCCCTCTCAATAAAATTGAGACCATCAAGTGTAATCTATTATACCCAACTCTTTGTTGCTCTATTGTATGACTAAAATTTGCTAATATTTTCAATCATTTCTTTGTTGACATATCCTACCAATCTGGTAGGAATTGCAAATATTTTTAGTGGTTGAGTAGAAGTGCCTACTATAGATTTGATATACAAAGTAAGTAGTTGGACTTTCTCTTCCAATTTTTCTCTACACTCCCTTTCTTGTTCAGTTCTCTCTACAATTTTGGCTACTAACACATTAAACTTATGAATGTTGCTCTCATGTGTGGTTGGGCCAAGTTCAACCCAGGAGACCTTGTAATAAGCTTCAATTATGTCTTCTTTATTTTTATCTATAGCAGGCTTTGCAATCTCTACATATTATGCTCTGGAAGAGGAATCCACCGTCAACCTAGAAGTGATTTGGGCCTTCTTCAATTGTGGGCTTGTTTATAGCATCTTTTCTACTATATCAAAACTTGGATTAGTCACTTGTGTATATTTCCTCTTCTTAGTTATCATCTCCTTAAACCATGGAAATATAGTAGTAGGAGGTACCTTTTGAGGACTAGAAGAAGGGACAAAAGGTGGGATGGTGACCTTAGG
Source organism: Cunninghamia lanceolata (assembly GCA_027924645.1). Classification (NCBI taxonomy): domain Eukaryota; kingdom Viridiplantae; phylum Streptophyta; class Pinopsida; order Cupressales; family Cupressaceae; genus Cunninghamia; species Cunninghamia lanceolata. Next base: position 21,881,312 of record BSBN01001965.1, read on the forward strand.
GACATTGTAATCCCCCGTGAGGTTGAGTGGTGGTCAAGGAGGAGGAGATGGAGGGTGTATAGTAGAATGTGGAGGTAAGTAAGTAGAAGGGAGTTGGGAAGAAGAGGGATTTGGATCTAAAATACAAGGTTTTTGGCTTAAATTCAAAGGTACCTAAGAGTCTTCCTACACATCCTATTGAGAAGGTGGGGGTGTTGAACACTCAAAATACTGAGAGGGGGGAGGGGGGTGAATCAATATTCTCTTAAACCATACACTCATTAAATCATTAATTCATTTGCTTATTCAACAACATTAAAGAAAATTTAACATAGCATGAACAACCACAAGGCATGACACATGAACACCAAGATTTTTACGTGGAAACCCCAAAAAAGGGAAAAACCACAATGAGTGTTAGCTCACAATATATTATGTAGTAATAATACCGAATTACAAAGAGTCTCACTACCTTAGGGGCTCACTGCCCAGGGCTCACTACCCAAAAGGACTCACTATCCAAAAATGTTCACTACAAAAAGGCTCACTACCAAGGGGTGGTTCACTGCCAAAAGAAATAAGATAGAAGGGTGGCTCATTGCTAAAATGAACTGCTAGAAGTGCATCTGCAAATGCATAATTACAGCTCCAATGATGCTCAGAAAACTGACTCAAAACTCTTCATCTTCAACTGCTCTGCTACACCACTCTATTCTTACATGAGAACAAGATATCTCTTCTTCTACACTTGTCGCCTTCACAAAATCACAATCTTTCACATGTCACACACGCACACCTTATTTGCACATCTATCCTCCAAACACCAAATTGGATCTCATATATATCTGCAACACTTAGAATCTTCATATTAGGTCAGCTTAATTAGATGAAGCATGTAGTCAATCAACTTGTAACTTGTCAACCAAATCTAGTCACCAAAATACATAGAGGACCCAAATAAACACTTGAAACACCTTCTCATCTATTGGCTCTAATTATAGAACCACTAAGGATATATTTATAATCAATAGAACTTACCGCACACAAATCAAATTATCATGTCAGCCTCAAACACAGACTGTTACTGAATCAATCTAACTGTCAGATCACAACTTTCACTGCGGACCACAAGACTTTCTCAAAATCATATCAAAGACTCTTTAGACATCATAGATCATACCTCCAGAACCATAGAACATAATATCAACATGTGGCAAAATGCAGACTATTGAAACACAGACTTTGTCACATCCAGTCACTATCAAACCATGTAGTGATACTCAGTAGCTTATAACTATCTTTCCGGTGGAACTCAGACTCTGCAACTCTAGATTTAGACACTTCATACAAGTGTTTACAACCACTCAAAACTATATAACTAAATATCTAACATCAGAGGAATGCGGACCAAAACAAATGTGTGTTCTTCTTTAATTAGCACTATATTATGTTCTGTCAGACTTAGGCCATTTGAAGAAATACTTCCAGAACTGATCAAAAACTAAAACTTTGGATACAAGATCATGTGAGAGTTAGGAACATCATACTAGAAATGTAGTACCTGGTCTTCCACTGTGGACCAATGCCAATCCAAACACTGTTTCTCTATTGTTGTCTCTGTACACTGCCAACACTTAGCCAAAATGACTAAGTCTTCTTCACCGGACCAAAATATTTGTTCCAACCTTGTTCCTTTTCTTGTTTCCATCAATGAAAACACCATCAAACATCAAGCTCAACCAAATTGCCAATAGGGGGTCTATTCACTTCTAATTTCTTCCTTGGTTCAACATTCCCATCTTCACAATTGCTCTTCAAATTGATCCCTTTCTTAGGATCTTCCCCATCACCACCACCAGTAGTAATGGCATTGGATCTAGTTGCATATACAATTGCACAATGTTGATTCCCAAATGCACTAGAATTTGTCTTAGCCTATTTGTTCCTCCTTGGGGTGTCAAGTGGTTTGGTGGCGATATATTTTTCAATCTTTGCATTCAACCACTTTTCTCTCTTTTGTCTAAAAAATATAGATCTTTCTCTAATATCTTTGACCTCTTTGTCAGTCCAGTTGATGGGTGTAAGTGGCTAAAATTGCAATGTGGATGTGAAGATTTGATCTATTATGTCATTATCTGTTAGGTGAATATTTTGTTATTAGCTAGCTGAGAACAAAATGGTTATATAAACCATAGTGCAATGAGATTAAATATCTCCTCTCAGAAAGAGGAGGCTCCCTTCTTATTGCTAACTAAATTAACTAGTAATTAAACTATGCTTATGTGCACTACAACTATCCACTAGGGTGTTTCTATTAGCATATTCTCTTTTTTCAAAATATAGGAAACAAATTACAATAATGACCTTGATAATCACAAGTAAGAAAATAAATAACACCGGTTGGAGAAATAATAGCCGATACCCAATTTCTGTTAGATGTAGGAAAAACAAGAATGGTACCATCAAATGATAGTAACTAGAAAATCCACAAAAGAACAAAGTCTTTTGCTACTTTCCACGATAGTTCCGAAGACAACAAAGTGATATGTGTTGTAGCCTAAAGTCACTCAACGCATATCACAGTAAGATTGCACGAACAACAGCAATAACTTCCAACTCAAAGACTCCAAGTTAATCCTAAAGATGATTCCAAATAATAACAAATGAAACAAGTTGTAGCTCAAAGTCTATCAACTAGCAACACCACAGATCCACAAGAATATAGCTAACAATTGCAGCACAAAGTCTACAAGTTCTCAACCAAATTCATACACAATACATATATCTCCAAATACAATATGATAACACAAAGTTTGTCAATATCAAATGTGATTTTCCCTTCAATAATGAAATAATACGTCACTCATAAACTAACTTCAAGATAATATGACAAGAGAGACATAAGAACACTCTTACATACAACAAACGTGCTCCAAAACAAAGGTTGGAGACAATCTGCTTCTTTTATTGATCAGTTCTTGATATGCACATTCAATACAAAGATTCAAGTATGCTTCTCAAAATGGCCAACATTTTTCTTCAAAAGATTAAACGTTTATGTACAAAAGAACTCCCTCATATATATAGAGGAGAGTTGAGAGCTAATCTAAGACAAGTAAACCTAAAATTGACTTATTCAATAAAAGAGTCCACATTGATTTAGGACTTCTCTATTTTTACATGTAATTACCTTTTTGAAAATGACATGTAAAATATCAGGGACTAATTACATAAAGCATGAAAATATTGAAAATTTAAACAAGGCACATTTAGCCATCCCCAATGTCCTTCTCCATAAAATCTTCATACTTCTTCATGATTGCTTGAACTTCATCATTATCTGGTCCTAAAGTATGCTTGGAGATAGCAAGGACTCTTGTGATTGAATCCTTAACAGTGTTACAAGATTTCTTGTGCCTTCCTAAAAACACCTTGAGGTTCTCCAAGGTTAACTGAATATCCAACAACTTGTCCATCGAAGCCAATGAAAAGGATTGATCTTCAAACTCTCTGGATCATGTTGGTAAATTCTTGGACCATTGCATCTGAAGAAAGAAATTTTTTATTATCATCAAGTAACTTACAAGGAATCTCTTCAACCCTATTGACAAGATTCAAATCATTGTCTTCGCTGACTTCTTGAGCACTTTGCAAGTATTTGATCAATTCCTTGATGACACTCACTTTGTGTATCATGGTTTCTTTAACCTCTACAAACATTTCTTTGTTGGGAATGATCCCAATTTCCACTAATGCACCCAACTTGAGCTTATTCATCTTGGTCCAATCTTGCAAAGTATTTTCCATATCTTTTTGTTCTTCAGAGAAAGTATTAGCAACTTTGGCTAACTCTGATCTTATGCTTTCCATCATTTCCATTCTCTCCATAAAGGTTCTTAAAAGTTGTGGACTTTGTTCAATCATTCAGTCTAGGAACTCGCCAACTACCCTACCCCTTGTATGCACTTTTTCTACCTTCTGAATAACTAGATCCTCAATGATTATGGCCATAGGCTCAACCGACTCTATAGATAGAGTAATCTTTTGGAGTACGGAAGTTAACTATTCTACCTTGGCCTTATATTGATCCTTCACCTTTTTTACTTCATCAAATTTCTCAATGAGAGAATTTAGTGTAGATTGAGCATCTGCCTTAGCACTTTCATGAGTTATCTTCCCTAACTCAACTCTTGTGATGGAATAATCAGAGATGTCTACTTCTATAGTTTTATCAGGAGGAGGCTGAGCCACTTTTGCATACCTGTAACCTTCTTTATCAAACAACAACCTAGAAAGAGTCTTTGGCTTTTTCTTAGTTTTTGCCTTTCAGGTGCCAACTACTCAAAATCAAAGTCATCTGGAGAGACGACTTGCTTCTTCCACTTAGGTGTCTGAGATGAAAGACAAGGGGGAAGAGTAGATGAACTTCCTTTTGGATCGGTAGCCATAGTTTGAGTAAAAGGGACTACACTCACAAAAGTTGTTGTCACAATGGGTGGAGTGTTAGTCAAAATAACACCAAGAATATCCACACTTGAAACTTGCAAAGACTCGGTCATAAGTTGCTCTAATTCTAATTGAGAATTTATGTCAAAAGTAGGTGATGACAAACTTGGCAAAGATGGGGGAGAACCTAAAATAGTTTCCAAACCATGTTTAGGACTATCAAAAATTGACCTAGAGGAAGGGGATGAATGAATGGATTGAATTGACCCGGTGGAAGGAATATGAATTGTGTCAACAAAAATGACGTGATAGTAGGAGTGACAGTAGAAAATGGTAAAGTCATTGGAGAAGAAGAAACAGGTGGTTCCTCTAAAATGTTCTCATGAGGAGACATTTATGATTCCTTATGTTGTCCTTCCTCTTCTTGCCTTTCATCCTAAACAAATTCCTCTTGCCCTTTAGTAGATGGCCCTTCTATAGTTGTTTTAGCCTTTCCTCTTTTTCTAACAAACTTGATCTTTGGCTTGGCAGTTTTACTGGAACTAGGCACATTGCTCTTGTTCTTTGTTCTTATCTTAGATTTCTTACCTGTAGGATCTTGAGACTCCTCTTTTGATCTAGTTACAAAGACTTTCAAACAAATCCCCCTTTCCTCTAACCATACATTTGTGTTAGCTAGGATTGGTTCAAACCTTTCTCCAATGAAAATTACCTCTTTCTTTGACCACTGGATTGTTGATAGAGGAGATTTTGCAACATTGTTCCTCTCATAAGCAGGATCCAGGATGTCACCATCATCTTCCATGTCTTCAGGAATATCTGCTAAATCAATTTCTTCAATCTGCTTTAAGGTCAACTGACAGTAATCCAGTTTTCTTATCTCCTCCTCGGTCCTACAATCTGCCCACACATCTTCAATTATGTATACATGGGTTAGGGATCTCTTGATTCTATCTTTCATCTCCCAATAATTAAAATTATGTCTTCTCTTGTAGGTCTTCATGATGACCCATTACATCTTAGATTCCATAGCCTTAGTTTTTGGGGATGTTGAGATACAATACCTATGAATTGTAAGGGGAAACCTAAAACCTGGCTTGTGAGATTCCATTTGTTTGATATGAACTGCAATTATCTATCTACATAGCTCCATTAATACAATTTTGTCACTAGGGTACCTTGGGAGCATGTACAGATATCCCATGAAATAACTAACTCTCAAATAGGTGAATATTGGAAACTGTAGATATAAACAACCATATTTGTTTACCACAGACCATGCCTTATCTGAAACCATTTTCTTTTCTAATTCAGGATCAAACATACACAAGAAAGGAGCAAGGAAAGCATCATTAAATCTTCTAAAATGATGAATACCCCCATCAAGAATTATCTGAGGGTAGCATTTGTATACTAGAATTAATCTCCTATCTCCTTCTAATGTTAACCTAGGAAAATTCCCGATTGCAGCGACAGCATATACAAGATATGATGTCATGTAGAACTTCAGTGAATTATGTACCTTTGTCAGTTGATCGTGAAGTGCGTCACTGATATGTAGTCCCCAAAAGATCTATTGTTTCTTCCTCATTATGATTTTGATGTATAAATACATCCAATCATAAAAGGTAGAGGAACTAGGGAAACCTTTCACTCTACTCAGAAGGGTGATCAAATCACTTCTTCAATGAAATCACTGCATGGAAAGCTCTTAGGCCATCTTGAAATATTTGGCCTAGGGTTTTTTAACCACCTAATGTTAATCACCTTCTTAGCAGTATCTGGATCTTTCTTATATTCTTCTTGTGCATATTCGAAAGTGATATCTGCATATGTTTCATTACTAGGACACGATAAAGCTTTGTTAAGAAATTATGCATCTAGCCTCATAACCACATTTCCATCAAAGTCCCTGAAACTTCGACCATCCCTATTGTAATGTGTTGCAACCTAGAGAACAAACTCAAGATTATGTGCAGCCATAGGAAATGTAGCTACCATTTGAATGTTGCTCTCAACTATACACTTCACACCATTACTCAGTGGTTGTTGATGGGTCCTTTCCACAAATTTAGACATATCAACATGCCCGATTTTAGTATCCTTTATCTCATCAATGTTTGAGGACATTGAGGTCACTGGAAAAATTTCCTAATATTTGTACTTCATTGCTTTACCTTTTCTCAGAGAAGGATCTGACATCTAAAGAGCAACTGACAAGTGATTGTATCCTTGTTGAAATGCAGATGTGAAAATCTTGAAATGTGTGCACAAGAAACTACAATACAAAGTTCAAGGTTTTACAGTGTTAGAAAAACTTGCACGATTGGAAATTGTAGTAGTGAGGGAATTCTGAGCAATTGTATGAGCTTGCAGGGCTTAAGCACGATGAAGGTGAAAAATGGAGCGAAAGTGAACAATTGGGCAAAATCGAAAAATTTCCCAGTGTTAGCAAAATTTTGCATGGTGGGTGTAATGTCTCTAAATTTTAGTGCTTCTGCATGGTGAAATGTTGGCAATGTCACGACGTTAAAAAAATAGTACTTTTACATTGCGAAGCAGTGTAATGAGTTGCAAAGTCAGCAAATTTTGTTAACTTTGCAAGTGGGAGAACTTGCTAAGTGTTGCAAGGTTGGAAAAATTTGTCGACTCTGCAAAGGTGGTAAAATTCACAAAGTGCAAGGTTGCTGAAAAATCTGGACCTTGCAAGGGAGGGAAAAATCCTAAGTGTAAAAGCATTAAAGATTTCCACCTCCACATTCAAAATTGAGTGTAAGGTCAGTGAATTTCACTGACCCTACATAGGTAGGATGAATATGAAGTTTAAGAGGAATCAGGGAAAAACCCCGACTATATTTTATACTTAATCACTTCATATGCAAAGGCGGTAAAAAATGTCACCATTGCATAAATGGGGACGGACTGACTTTGCATTAGATTTAACGTATTGGTGGTGAAAATTCTTGATCGATAGGTAAGACTGATTGATTCGAGGATGCTCAAATGGTGAAAACCTTCGATCGACTCATGGAAGGTAGACATAGGTCTTAAAAATCAAGAGACCCTCTGTGCAATGTGGGTTTAAAACAACAAACAATGAAACGAGGGTTTATGAAACTAGGGTTATGAAACAGTGAAAATAGTACATAGATTTACAAGTTTTAAACAAACAAAAAATCTAGTCTCAACATATCCTAGAATCAAAAGAAAATGATCCAAAATGAAAAACAAAAATAACACAATCACTAAACATTTAAAACATAAGTAAACAAAGAGAAGCGAAAGGAAAAACATACCTGAAATCAGTGGTGAACAATGGCAAAAACCCTAAACTGAAACATTGATGAATCCACTCAAAATTTGCACATTACATAAACTCAAAAGCCTTTTGAATGCATAGAGGGATTAGGAGGGAATGAGAGAAGAATAAAAATAAAATGGAATCAAAACTGGTTAAAAAGCCCCTCAAATCTTAATTAAAATAATGCATTTATTACTAACTCATGCGAATTGGAAGTTGCTGAGTTAGTAAAATTTAACACCTATGCAAAGTCAATGGATGATATGCAAGGACTGTGAATTTTACCAACCTTTCCATTTTATTTTTGCATTAGGAATGTAGGGGCACTAAAATTCAATGCTCCTACATGAGAAAAAAATTTCCTAACTCTGAAAATGAAATTTTACAACTTGGTTTATTTTGCAAATTTTGACGAACCAAAAAAGGTTAATGCTTGGAATGACATTCTGAGGCTAGGGGACCATGCACGATGGTAAATGTACCTCATTTTTCATGCTTAGAGTATGTGGGCTACAAAACAAACAAGTTTTGTAGGGGTTATCTCATGAATTGAGCATAGTGAATTCAAGGATAACATTATCATCATCTATAATATCAATGGTATCCTAGATAAAATTGAAAGCTCTCATTTGATCAATAGTTAACCTCATCCAATCTCTATATCTCACCTCAAAATCATCCTCACAAACTTCCCAATATTTTTATAACTAAGGTGTATACAAGTAACTTGGTCCCAATTGTAGACTATCTTTGACATGATTCTTACTATCAAACGGGAACCTTAAATTAGAGAAAAACATAGAGACCTTGGATAAGGATCTCTTGATATTTTGTGCATCAATGGTAGTCTAGCATGTGTAATAACTCAAACCCATAAGGAAGTGGTATCCCACCTTCATCCTTTCCTTACATATTTTATTTACTACTTCCATCTATCTGCATACCTCAATAAGAAGGTGTTCGCTTACATACCTAGGCAACTTGTATGGGTAATCATCAAAACCCCTAATCCTAATGTATATGAATCTACGAAACTAGATAAAGTAGCTATCATATTATGTTACAAATTTATTAGCTTCATGGGAATCCTCAAATCCGCATTTCCATCTAACCCCCAGATAATCACCATTGTGAAGGCATCATTGACTTGCCTAAAGTTTTTATTGATGACTTTTGATTGTAATCGTGGGTAAAAATCATATATCTACATGGTGTTGTCATACACATTAACCAACTACATCCCTAGCCAAGGCTTCATACTGGAAATGACATAAAATAGATATGGAGGTCCATATAAAATTATTGGGTTGTGGGAAACTTTGTCAATTGATTGTGCAAGTTGTCACTAATCAACTTTCCCCAGTCAATATATTATGATTGATAGAAAATGATGGTAACAAATTGGCACATCCAATATTCAAATACACATGTTTATTTGTTCACCATCACTCTATTGAGCAAGGTGATGATGTCTAAAATATCCTCATTAAAACTTTATCTCTACAAGTTCTTGGGGATCTAGGATTTTCCCTTCTTTGGCACTTTCAAAGAATACTTTGCAATATTGTTTAGACAAATATTTTTCTTCTCTTGGAAATATCTCCATGCTTCAACTAAGTTCATGTCAATAAACTCATCTCTTGGAGGAAGTCTAAGTGTGTTTCTAATAGAAGGATCATCAAGTTTGGCAATAAATTGGACAATTAGGATCTTGGATTCCCTTGTATCCAGTCTGTACTGTTTGACACAGGCCAAAACCAAGTTTGTACACTAGATTGATGTGGGTAATCCACCAGCATGAGCCATGCCACTTACAAAGGTAACTTTAGCAATTGGGGTTCTATGGTTTCCCTACATTCTATTCCAAAATTCATTCAAATTGATGTCATATATTACTATCTCCAACCTTGGACATGGTATTTTCCAAAATGGTGGTATGCTCATAACCCTGGTATTCAAACTTCATCTTGTGCAATTTTGATAGAATCCAAATGAGATGGGTTTGGTTCTGGAGTAGGTTCTGGTAGATTATAAGAGATAGGAAGTTGTATTGATTGACTAAAAGGTAAGAATGGTAGTAATTCATGAATTCACATGGTATAATTTGGGGATCACAATTATGTAGAGAGAAAATGAAATTTTGAAAAAATAGAACTAAAAATGTGAGGAAATGTAGTAAAATGGTGAGGGATATGATCAACATACCTTAAAAATCAAATTGGGGTGGATGTGAGAAAGAGCTTATTGTTGGTTACAGAGAAATGGTGGCAACAGGGCATTTGGGTCGTGCAATAGAGCTCTTTCTTTTATTTGAATGCTTTGGTAATTTGAAATGAGTCATGCAAGCCCTATTTATAGCTTAAATTCCTTATGTTAGCATTTTGAAGGGTTCATATTTACAATATGCCACTACTTTTATATTACTTATTAAATTTGCCTCTTTAAGCTTCTTTTTGGTATTTTGGTGATTTCACGAACCTACAAACTTGCCGAAATGCTTTATTCTTCTCTTTTACTTTGTTCATTGAGGTTGTGTCTGCATTTTGGAGAGTTCACAAACTTGCTAACTCACTAAAAAAATTTGTTCTTTTATCTTTCATTTGTCTTATCAAATCTCTATCAATGTTTCAGTGAGTTCACAAACTCGTGAACTTGCTAACAACTTTACTTGTGACTTATTTCTTCTTCATTTTCAAAAGCTTGTCAGTGTTTTGGCAAGTTCATGAATTGGTGAACTTTCCAAAAACTTTCCTCTTCGTAGCACTACTTGGGGCTTTAAAATTCTTGTGAATCTTGTCGAGGGTTTCTAAGGTTCATGAAGCTTAAGAAACATCGATGCCTTTGGTTTCAGAGGTTTTATAACTTGGTGAACCTTCTAAAGGATGATGAAATAAAATCTATCGAGAACGTAAATGGTTCACGAACAAAGGAAAATGTTGACAAACACTGGGGAAAAGATATGTTGATGTTTTAGACTTCTTCCATTTTCATTCTCTCTCCAAACATTCTGACCTTTATTATTTTCCCACTTTCCTTCGGTTTGTCTTCCTTTCCATTATTATTTTGAATGTGGTACTTTATCTACCAAGTTACAGTTGAGGACCTATCCACACTTTGCTCTTAAGTTTACTTAGGTCTTTTATCCTTGCCTTCATAGAAAGGTTATTTTATTTCATTGTAATTATTCTTTAATTTACTTTTTCTTAGGCAATATAGCATTTTCTATTGCAACTCTCATTTGTAGAAGGTTCTTTTGGCTTTTGTTGATAGATTGTTGTACCTATGGATTCTCCATTATTCCAACATCCATTTTGCAGAAATTTCCCCACCTACTAGACATGTCCACCTCTGATCCTCTCTAGATTCTTTGCATTCCTCTTAATCCCTTTTGTAGGAAATCTTTGAACCTCCAAACGTACCTCACTTGGTCCCTCCACTTTCCACATCCAATTCCATGTCAATTTCTCATGAAGTTCCCTTGGTCTAACCTATCACCTCCCTCTTTTGTGCAAATTTTCCTTGGACTTCTAGATATGATCATATCATGTCCTAACTTCTGGTTCTACATGAAATTCCTACATTTTACGCTTCCATTTCCTTTGTTAGCAGAATTCTTTCAGACTTCATGAACAAAAAATTTCCACTTCCAACCTATTCTGTGTCGAATTCCCATAGATTTTTCATAGCTTGATTTCCCACTTCCTTCTTACACACGAGATTCCTACTGACTTATGAATGTGTTTGTAGCTAGTCCTAACATCATGTTCCACATCGAAATCCTACAAATCTTCCAAATCTCTCTGGAACAAAAGGAAAAAGACTTGCAAGAAAGAAAACTTGAAATTTTAAGAACTCCTTTACATTTTGGCTATGACCAAGACCAATCTGAAATAGGTAAAAAGGTGATACAAGAATCTTTGAAAAAAATTGAGAAAAAAATTTTACAAGGCAACAATGAGCAATCTTGGACTTGATGTAAAGTATCAAAACTTGAAATTTTAAGAACTCCTTTACACTTGGGCTATGACCAAGACCAATCTGAAAAAGGTAAAAAGGTGATACAAGAATCTTTTAAAAAAATTGAGAAAACATTTTACAAGGCAACAATGAGCAATCTTGGACTTGATATAAAGTATCTCTATTCCATTTTCTACATGATGTACCCTTTATCTTTTCATCACTGTTAAAATGGTTCTCATGATAAAAAAGAATTTTGTAATGATATGGTATAAAATAGGTGCAATAAATCTTTGCTATCACTATCCTCTTTATTTCTTGAGTTCTAACCAAAGAAGCAATCAAAATGTTTACCTCCTTTCATTAATTTGGAATTTTTTGAGAGATTTGTATCAACATTACCATTATCAAAATAAAGATCATTAATAGAACAAGAATCAATTGAAGCATCCTCCATAGATTCATTCCCACCAATAGTTAATTTGTAAACCATTCTCACATGCCAATGGTTCCATCCTTTTAATGTTTGAAATCTTGATAGGTGTTTCTTGGACACCATTAGAAAACATTGGTACATTTTCTTCAATTATTAAATCTTTATCTTGAACATGCAATACTGATTTCTCATTAAAGAAAACATTTTCTTGATACAAGAGCTCACTATAAATCATTGGAATATATTTTTCAATGAATGAATTTTCACCTTCAACCTCTATAGATTTTGGTACCATTGGTTCAATTCTTTCATCTATTTATTGTTCAACTTTATTTCGTTCATGCTCGATGACCTATTCCTTAATAACTTGTTGTGGCTTTGGTTCTAATTTTTATTCATTCTACTTCAACTCTCTTATGGAGTCATATTGGCCTCTGTCATTTGGACACTTATTTCTTAGTATCTCCAAGTACTTTTCAAAATGTAGTGTAGCTTTGAGAGCATTATATTTACCTTGATATTGTTCAAAGATTCTATCAATCTCTTTTGTGGGAGCAATCTCAAGTTCTTTTTCTACCTCTTTCTTCACTTGTTATAGTAACTTGTTCATTTAGATCTATATTTATCCCTTTTTGTATAGATCTCCAAATTCCTTCCATGATGCGCAAGATCAAAATAATGGAGAAATATAATTTCCTTTTTCACATCAACAATTTCATTTACCATGTAGGCTAGTAAGATCAAAGCTCCGATACCATTGTAATGTACCAAACATAAATTTTATGTAAATATGCTTAGATATAAAATAATCAAGTTATTTTTAACAAACAAATATAAAATATGCTGAAATATCAAATACCCACAACGATTAAAAAGAGATATACACTCAAATCCACTTGAAAACTAGACATGTACTGCCATGACCCAAAAAATTGATTTTTCTAAAATTTGATTTGAAACTATTATGGAACTAACAAAAAAATAATCTACAACATATTTTAATCACTTTCTAAACACTAAGATCCCATAAATGCAAGGTGAAAGCATACAATGATAAAACTAAATAAATTATGTAAATTTTCTCACAAAAACTATACCAAAAAGATAGACAATCTTTGCACACGTAAATGGAAACTTCACAATATTCTAGAGCTGATTCTTATTGATAAAATGTGCAAAAAATAGTAAATTATATCAAATATTAATGTTGCCATATTTTGCCTTTAGGCCAAAAAGCCCAAAGTTTCCCTTAAAGCCTGCATTCCTTCCATCAAAGAGATCCGATCTGAAACACTTTAAATGGAAGGAATTTAATCCCATAAATTTTTAAGTGCAAGGAAAGAGACCACAAAATGGCCAAGTCAAATAAAATATAAGTGTTTTCCTTATGTTTTGCCTTTTTCATAGTTTTCAGAGTGTCAGGTTTCTATCTTATGTCATGACATTCTTATCGACTCTGAACTCCACCTTGGTAGTCTATAATTCGCCTAAGTATTTTGAGCATTGGAGGTCGGGAGTCTGGTCTTCCTTCTCTTCTCCATGCAGGTAGTAGGCAGAAGGCCCGATCGCTAAATTTTGTCGAGCCATAATTTCTTCAAAGTATTTCAGGCATCAGAGTTTGAGGGGGTGGTCTTTCTTCTTTTTCAAAGCAGGTAGAAGGGTGAAGGTCTGAGGACCGAAGTCCACCGATCATAAAGTTCTAAGTGTTGTGAGGTGTCAGAGGTTAGGGTTGCACCCTTTTTCTTCCCATTTGGCAAGCGGTAGATAGAAGGCCCGCTCGCCAAAGTCTGTCAAACCTCTAAACCGTCTAAATCTTTCAAGAAAGTGGGAAGAAAAGGTTTTCTTCTCCCTCTTTTCTATTGGAATGCAAAAGGATGAAGGTCTAAGGATTGACCCCCGACAAATTTCATATTTTCTTCTAAGTATTGCGAAATCAGGGTCAAGGGGATTCTTCTTTCAAAAGCCCGATTGATCAGGGACCGATAGTTTTGCTTTCCTTACTCCTTACACTCTAAGAACGTGGCTAAAATGTTTGGTGATCTTCCTAGCCACCATTGTTTTCTTCTTCACCAGATTTTCAGGGCCAGGTGGGCACACAACATGGACACAAAGATGAAGTTATGTCAAAGTAGTTGTCTGAGTTGGAAAAGTAGTTGGTTTCATCATGCATTGAGTTTAAATATCATGCATGATGGAGTTGATAATTAACTCAAGCCACAAAGATCACTTGCAAAACCTAAGATTTACCTTCCACAAGAGAAAAAAGATAAGAGGAATAATTTGCACAATAAGGATGAATTAATGAAATGGATTAATGAATTACATGTGAGAACTTGTTTTTATATTTGCAAGTTAGAGAAAAACCCTAATATGACTTAAGAATAACCTAAGACTAAGTAAACAACTAAAGAAAGAATGGGTCCCGGCTACAAGGCCATGTTAGGTACCCATGAACAACAAGAATCTCTCATAAAGTAGAGAGAAAGGAGAAAAACCTAGTGGGAGAAAACTCCTCTCCAAAAGAGAGAAAATACAAGAACATGAACATGTGATGGAAAAAGGACTAACACTAATTCATTTTTTTGCGCTTGGTAAATTTGTCTGTGGAAATCTATGCAATTTTACATAGTATCAGAGTAGTCAAAGACGTTTTTAGGCCATAGGTGAATGCATTGAATAGCAATTGGGTGATATCATGAATATTTGGGCACATAAAAATCTGTTATGCATTTTAATTCTCTACTACTTCGTCAATTCCTGCATTTGAATCCTAGTAGAGGGAATTTGAAGGTAGATTGGAGGCGCACTCTGGAAACACCGATTGGGAGCTCAAAGGTGCATGATTCTCAAGGCATGATCTAGGTACCGATTCATCTCTACTCTGATACCATGATGGAGTTGATAATTAACTTCAAGCCACAAAGATCACCTGCAAAACCTAAGATTTACCTTCCACAAGAGAAAAAAGCAAAGAGAAATAATGTGCACAATAAGGATGAATTAATGAAATGGATTAATGAATTACATGTGAGAACTTGCTTTTATATTTGCAAGTTAGAGAAAAACCCTAATATGACTTAAGAATAACCTAAGACTAAAATTTGCCCTAAGTAAACTTAATAAAGTGTAATTAAATATTTAATTACACCAACAATGTGGCCAGTTAAATCAAATCACGAGGAATAAAACAAGGAGATAGGTTTGATTCCAGCTGCTAGTTTCTCATGCAACTTTAAAACATAAAAATTAGGACCATGCAAAGTGTTACGGTCATATAGAAAGAAAATGCCTCTTTTCTTGCACTCACTGTCTTTAAAAAGATGACAGAATGCACTTAGGGGTGGGGAGAGGAATTTTAGAGTAGGTTCATTCATTCTTCACTTAAGTGTTTTAGACAAAGCATAAGCTCTTCCTGAAGGAAGAATTGAAATATAACTCAGAGCAAAGGAAATTTTCCCAATCACATTTGTTTTACATATTTTTTAGATCTATAGAGATTGTTTTCAATACCTTTCAATTCAATAAAGGAGTTCTTTCACCATTTCATGACTGTCTTGTTGTATGGATGCAAAGAATAGTTGATGTTTTTGTTGGCAAGAGACACTGCTCCAATATGGACTTGTATGTTGTCATTGATGGAAACAAGGCTCAGAGATCCTATCACCATGTCAGGAAGAGATATCTCTGCAAGAACATATTGGATTCTAGGTCTAGTTGACAGACCATGGCTAAGTATGGAAAGTATTATGAGTAGAAGACAGTAAATCAAATAGTATGTTTCTATAGTTGATTATCAGTTAATGCAATTCAGGTACGATGTTCTTAGTTGTTTGATAGTGTTATGATTCAGAGGTTAAGTCCTGATCTTCTTTGAAAGTCACCTTGAAGAACTATCTAAGTTTGAGTAAGAAAAGGTATAGCGGGGAATAGTGAATAGGGCATAGTGCAGAGGTCCACATTCCTCCATAGATAAGTATTTTGTTATGCAGTTGTAAGGTGTTGTAAACACTTGTATGAAGTATCTTATTCTAGACTTAGGAGATTTGAAGTTCACCGGAAGGCTAGCTACAAGCTGTTAAGTATCGGCATAGTGTCTGACAGAGTTTGACAGAGACAAAGTCTAAGTTCTGATGGTCCGCATTTCTCTGCAAGATGATATCATGCCTTGCAGTTCTAAGGGTAAGATTGGGAATGTGTAAAGAGTCCTTGATATAATTTATAAGGTGTTTTGTGATCCACAATAGAAGTTGAAAGTCAGCAGATGAACCTATTAAGAATGCTCTTGAGGAACAAGCTGACTGGGGAGATAAATCATGATGTGGAGAAAGGATCGTGTGTGAAAGATCTATTCAATTATTTGAATGATTAGAGCTGACCTATGTGAACATGCTTGGGAGAAGATTTGGGTCCACACGACACATAGTGCATTAGATTGAGCGACAAGGTACATCTTTCTATGTACACGTTTCACTTCTTGGATGTCAACCTGATGATGGATTAAATCATGATACGAATATATATAAGTGTGATGATCCTTGATTAAGAAGTGGGAGAAATAGAAGTGTGTGTGTGTGTGTGTATCTGATGCGAGCATGCGAATAGAAGAGCAGAGTTAAAAGAGAAGCAGCGATGAAGACTTGGGATTCAGAATTTGATTGCTAAATGACTGCACCCTAGCATAGTGGTAGATGCTTAACTAGTATTCAGTTATCATGAGTGATCTGATTGGAAGCAAGTTTTTGTCATCAAGGCAGTAAGCCAACAGTTAGCCTTCAATAGGCTTTAACAACCCTCAAGGTTTAACAACCCTTATTGTAATCTTGCTAGGTTTAGGGTTGAGACAGTGAGCCTACTAAATCTAGTTGTACTTCATGGTAGTAAGCCAGCATGTTCTAGGACAGTGGAGTGACCAAGCTTGAACATCATTTTTGTAAATATTGCAATATATATTTGAGAGCAAATCCTCTCCGCGGTTTTTCCCTTTTGGTTTTTTCACATAAAATCTTGGTGTTATGTGTCATACTTTTGTGGATGTTGTTCATTTGTATATTATGCTTCTATTTGATTAATTCCTTGAAATGGTTGAAAGTGAAAGTGTAAGAAAAAGTTTATAGAACACTAATTCACCCCACCTCTCACTGTTCCTGACAATCAACAATTGGTATTAGAGCAAGGTTCCTTTGAAAAAGTTTAACAGCTTAAGGAAGATCTAGGATAGTGTGATCATGGCAGCAAGAAGGTATGGAAATTATGAGAGATACAATCAACTAGAAGCAGCTCTTATGCATCTTGAAAATTATGAAGCAGAGGTCAGAGATTTGAAGGAAAATCTAAAACAAGTTGATGAATGCATCTTAAAGCTGAAAGAGCAAGTCAAGAAATTCAAAGATAAATACAAAGAAGTTAGTGACCAATTGTTATCAGCAAATGAAGCCCTAACTGATTTAGAAGTAGAAGTTACATCAAGAACAAGAGTAGAAGATGATCTAAATTTGATTGTGAAGAACAAATCGGAAGACTGTGCAAACCTTGAAAAAGAAATCATAAGTTTAAAAATATATCTAGAAAAGGCCAGAAGTTTTGAAGAAAAATTCAAGATAAGTACTGCAAGGCTTGATGAAATGATTGCTAGCTAGAGGAATACTAATGACAAACATGGTTTAGGATTTGAGAAAGGAGAAAGTTCAAACTCTAGGCAAATAAGCACTAAGTCAAGGCAAAACAAAGGATACCAGTTCAGAAATCAAAGAAGACCTAGAAGACCTCCAATTAGACAACCAAATGCTCAAAGGTACCCATCTTTCAATGGTTATTGTAATTCATGCAATAAATTTGGTCATAATGCTATCCAGTGTAGGAGTAGAATAAATCAAAAGATTCTATCATTTTCTGGTCAGTATTTCAATTGCAAGAAAATTGGTCATAGAGCAAATGAATGTAGAAATCAGATCAGTAAAAGCTTCAACAATGGGAGGAATGAACAATCATTCAAAGGTAAATGCTTCAATTGTAATAGAACTGGTCATAGATTTGTTGTATGCAGAAGTAAAGTAAGTCAGAATTCTATTAGGTGTAATGCATGCTATAAAATGGGACATAGATCAAATGAATGTAGAAGTTTGGTAAGAACCAATTTCCAAAATATCAAGAATAGTCAATCATTCAATGGAAAGTGTTTTGCATGCAATAGATTTGGACACATGGCTAATCAATGCAAATCAAATTCAATCAATGGAAGGAATCAAGGTCAAAATAATGTGGTATGTTTTAATTGCAACAAATTTGGACATATTGCAAGATTCTATAGAAGCAGGAATGTGAAAAGAGATTGCTATTCTGAAGAAAGGAAAACAAAGCAAAAAAATGAGAAGGGAAAGAAAAAGATTGATCTGATTGCAACCACGAAAGAAATGAACAAAGTATGGATCAAGAAAGAAGTAATTGAAGTCAGGGATCAATCCGCACCAGTATCCAGTGCAGATACTTCCTCTGGGAAGTAAGTTGAGAGCTCTGGCTCAGGGGGAGTAGTGTAGAAAATCCAAATCCCCCAGCCAGAAAGTGAGTGCCAGAATACGGCATGAAGGCATGTGATGAAATCTGATGTGACACAACTCTTAGAAGAGAAACCGAAAGAAAAAGGGTCAATGCGGCATATTGCGGAGCAATTATGATTGACTGTGTTCTACAGTAAAGGGTTTTTGGCAGCTTTTTGAAGATAATAATTTAATGATGACTAGGTCAAGCCTTGTGGAGGATAAAAAGGAATTTGTTTAATCCCAAAATTATCAAGTATTCAGAAAGATCAGAACACACTTTGAGTAAAAACAACCAAGAATTGAAGGGCGTGGAGAATTTTGGAAAAAGGAAACCCTAATTTGGCAGTGCAAGGTAATCTCATTCAAAACTTTCTTGTGAATCTGTTAAATTTTTGAAATGGCGTCACCGCAAGTTGTTAATATTACTGAGCGAGCGCGACCTAAATTCAAAAAACACCCATTCAAATCAACTGAAGTCAATCAGTTGGGTGCATTCTCAAGTGTTCCTCATGGAGTCATGCATGCAGAAGATGTTAGGGCATATATTCATGTTGACCTAGAGGAATTTGGTGATAGAAGGTTTAATGATCTCTACACAAAACACTTGAGCAATGAGGATCTCAAACTAAAGAATGAATACCTGGCATTGGAAGAAAAGAAATTTATTTAGTACTTGAATTTCCCAACATTTATGGAAGATGAATGGGTCTGGTATGTGTTAAGCAGGATTCATGATGAATTCATGTGGCTTGAAAGACCTTTCAAGATTACAAAAGATGTTATTAGGGTAGTCACTAGATTATGTTCTACCAGATTAGTACTTCTATTGAAAGCCATGAAGAATGATACAGTAATTACGGCTACCGGGGTGAAATTTGATAAGAGAGCCTTGACAATAAATTATATTGAGGATCATGCCATGAGATTTGCCTCAATAGTATTTGGATACAAAGTTTATTTCACCAACTGGGAGAGCTTTATTTCAG
Organism: Cunninghamia lanceolata; assembly: GCA_027924645.1. NCBI lineage: Eukaryota > Viridiplantae > Streptophyta > Pinopsida > Cupressales > Cupressaceae > Cunninghamia > Cunninghamia lanceolata. The sequence goes on from BSBN01001965.1 coordinate 21,900,953, forward strand.
GCACGGCCATTTAAACAACCTATCAAATGATTAGGGAAAATATTGATTATGACATCTGTGAATTGCTCCGATAGCAAGTAATGGATAACTTGAAGAAGATAAAAGAAGGTAAATACCCCTTTAAATTTGGCACACTAATCATGTGTTTATTCTTCTATTTTATGTAAGAGTTGCCTGGTATGAAGAACCTATTCTGGACCAATGATAAACCTGTCGCAGTTCAAATTAGAAATTTGTTGAGTAGCATAGGCACCATTGATGCACAGAATGCAACCCTATGGGGCTATTTCAAGAACTTCCAAAGATCAATGCAAGCTAGAGAAAGGATTCCCAAAACAGTGGTTGAAAAATACAAGGATACAATCTACTTCATTGTGACAAAAGATCAGTGTTTCTGGAAAACTATGCTGAATATATGCTGAGCAAACCCAGAGATCCCAAGGAAGAAAGATTTGGGACTTATGATGAATTGCATGCCAAAATTCATGTTGAGATAAGCAAACTTGAAACCTCTAGGAAAATGAGGAAAGTGCCAAACAAAATTGCCATAAAGCATGGATTCACAGAAGAAGAAGTGGCAAAGGCAAGGGAAAAGGCACATGATGTTAGGGAAGTAGAAGAAAAGAGAAAAGGTGAATCGTCTAGGGTTCTGAAAGAACCCAAAGGTGAGCTAGAAAAGCCAGAGAAGGCAAAAAGAAAAACCAAAGCCTCCACTTCTGCTGAAGCCTCATCCACTCCCTCTGGTTCCACACTGTCTGCAAATGTGGAAATTCCTACCACCAGCTCCAAAAGAAATAAGTCTAAGTCCAAGAGAATGCATGCGAGTATAATTGTTGATGAAGAAGAAACAGAATCAGATGAGGAAATAAAGAAGATGAAGATTGATGTCTCAAAAGACTCAAGAACTAACAAAAAGGGGACCTCCGATAAGAGTAGATTTGGGAAAGGGTTAAAGCAAGATAAGCCTCAAATAGAGGAAGCTACTATAAGCCTTGAATATGTTCTCAAAGCCATAATAGTTGATGGAAATTTGAAACCCATAGCTCAATTGTATGATGAATACAATGATCTAGACAAGAGGATCATTGAGACTGCTGTTGTAGAATATCTAAACATCTACAATAAGGCCCTGATTGAAATTATTACTGATCTACCACATAGCCTGGGTAACATAATGAGTACAAGAAAAGAAGTAGCTATGGCAAAAGATGTTGAGCTGAGAGAGCACTCATTGATACGATTATGTCCAGAAATCACTCCTGAGGAGAAGATCAAAATCTCAAAAGAAATCAAAGATGCCTTCAGGACCAAGAAAAGAATGAACTCGTTGATGTTGGGAGAAATTGACAAAGTGGTTAAGGAAATAGAGGAAATCACCCTAGCAGCATTAAAGAAAAATAATATTCCCACTATCTATGACAATAAAGAAGCAAATGATGAAGACATGTCTCCACCAGAGATAAGCCAAAATCAAGGACTAGAATAGAGTAATCAATTTCCTAACACTGATATAGTGGATATGATAGATCAAGGAAAAATTGAAACTAATTTTCCTCCTGAGCAACAGGCTGAGGATGGAGACAATAAGGAATAGATAAGGAGCCCTACACCAGAACAAAATGCAGATCAACTAGAGAATATGGACATGGATCCTCTGGAATGAAATCAAGAGGAAGTATCTGAGAGAGCAAGAGACACTACAGATGTCTTAGTTGGTTCTGGAAGTCAACAAGTTGTAGATGAGTCTTAACTCCTTCAAGGACCAATCTACTTGGCCTCATTGTCACCTTTTCAAAAGTTCAAGCTCGTATCTATAGTTCAAGCCAAGGCACAGGAAGAGTTATTACAATCACATGGTCAATATAACAAACTGATCAACGAAGCATCCACTATCTTGGAAAAGATGATGCCATCATTTCAAAAGGATACCTCATTATCCCCTGTTGACCATCTCAAAAAGCTATTAAACTCTATAAGTGTACATTTTGAATCTTTGGAAAAATCCGTAGAAGCAAAGGTTAGAAAAGAGTTTAATGAAAATAGATTAACTAAGCTAAAGACTATGATAGCCAAAGACAAAACTCTGTTAGAAAATGGGATTAAGAACATACAAAGTGCCATTGAAGAAGCCAGAAAAATATACAATTTTTGTTTATCTTGGCCAAAGAACACAAAGGAGCTAGAAGATAAAATCAAAAACTTGGAACTCAAACTGCTACATATCTCTGAGACATATAATCCAGAAGTCGAGTCAATAAATGCCAAAGAAATACAAGTTACAAATATCCATAATGATTTGAACTATCTGATGAAGAAAAGGGGAGAAATCAAAGACAGGTTGTGTCAGCTGAAAGGACTGATAAGTCTGAAAATTGATTCCATGACCAATTTGGAAGATGAGGCCTTGAAATCTCAAGCACTAATTGACACACCATTAGATGTCCAGAAGGCAGAGAAGCTAGTATTTTTTATGAATGGCCACATCCACATTCTATAAAGTGCAATAAATAGATGGAATGGAGAGATAGCTCTAATAAAGACTATCTATAGTGACATTTTGCCTTCAATCACAAGTTAAGATGAAGATTGTACTTGTACATATGCGGCAGCATACATAAAATTTTGAAATTTTGACAATTTTTTTAGTTCCAGACCACACCCTTTGCCATTGATGTCAAAGGGGGAGAAGTAGATCAGTGAATCATCTCAGGGGGAGCAGGAAAATAAAGTGTATATAGTAAGGGGGAGTAGTCAAGCATTTTCCACTAAGTGTTGCCATCAATGCCAAAGGGGGAGATTGTTGGCAAGAGACACTGCTCCGGTATGGACTTGTATGTTGTCATTGATGGCAACAAGGCTCAGAGATCCTATCACCATGTTAGGAAGAGATATCTCCAGAATAACATACTAGATTCTAGGTCCAGTTGACAAAAAATGGCTAAGTATGGAAAGTATTCTGAGTAGAAGACAGTAAATCAGATAGTATGTTTTCACAGTTGATGATCAGTTAATGCGGTTTAGGTATGATGTTCTCAGTTGTGTGATAGTGTTATGCTTCAGAGGTTAAGTCTTGATCTTCTCTGAAAGTCACCTTGAAGAACTGTCTAAGTCTGAGTAAGCAAAGGTATAGTAGGAACAGTGAACAGGGCATAGTGCAGAGGTCTGCATTCCTTCGTAAATAAGTATTTTGTTATACAGTTGTAAGGCATTGTAAACACTTGTATGAAGTATCTTATTCCAAAGTTAGGAGATCTGAAGTTCACCAAAAGGCTAGCTACAAGTTGTTAAGTATCGGCATAGTGTCTGACAGAGTTTGACAGAGACAGAGTCTGAGTTCTGATGGTCCTCATTTCTCTGCAAGATGATATGATGCCTTGTGGTTCTAAGGGTAAGATTGGGAATGTGTAAAGAGTCCTTGATATAATTTAAAATGTGTTTTCTGATCCACAGTAGAAGTTGTAAGTCAGCAGATGAACCTGTTAAGCATGCTCTTGAGGAACAGGCTGACTAGGGAGATAAATCATGATGCGGAGAAAGGATAGTGTGTGAAAGATCTATTCAAGTATTTGAATGATTAGATCCTACCTATGTGAACACACTTGGGAGAAGATTTGGGTCCACATGACACATAGTGCATTGGATTGAGCAACAAGGTACATCTTTCTATGTACATGTTTCACTTCTTGGATGCCGACCTGATGATGGATTAAATCATGATATGGATATATATAAGTGTGATGATCCTTGATTGAGAAGTGGGAGAAATAGAAGTGTGTGTGTGTGTGTGTGATGCGAGCATGCGAATAGAAGAGTAGAGTTAAAAGAGGAGCAACGATGAAGACTTGGGATTCAGAATTTGGTTGCTAAATGATTGCACCCTGGCATAGTGGCAGATGCTTAAGTAGTATTCAGTTATCATGAGTGATCTAATTGGAAGCAAGTTTTTGTCATCAAGGTAGTAAACTAGCAGTGAGCCTTCAATAGGGTTTAATAGCCCTTAGGGTTTAACAGCCCTTATTGTAATCTTTCTAGGTTTAGGTTTGAGGTAGTGAGCCTACTAAATCTAAATGTACTTCATGGCAGTAAGCCAGCATGCTCTAGGCCCATGGAGTGACCAATCATGAACATCATTTTTGTAAAGCTTGCAATATATATTTGAGAGCTAATCCTCTCTGTGGTTTTTCCCTTTTGGGTTTTTCATGTAAAATCTTGGTGTTATGTGTCATGCTTTTGTGGATGTTCATTTGTATATTATGCTTCTATTTGATTAATTCCTTAAAATGGTTGAAAGTGAAAGTGCAAGAAAAAGTTTATAGAACACTGATTCACCCCCCCTCCCTCTCAGTGTTCCTGACAATCAATAGTTCGCTGGTGACATATTGATATCCATGAGATCTTGTCCTATTCCTCGCATACTTTGAGATAAAAAATTCATATGAATGTGTAGGTCATGGTTTGAAGTCTCATATGGTTCTTATTGAAATTTATGGTATGACAATCAAGCTAGTTAGATGTGCACTTAAGGGTTAAGTCGATAGTCATATTAGATCGATATGCGGTGAAGATATATGATTGGAATCATTAATCTAAGTAGTTCTATGATAGGTCTAAACTCATATGAAGATACTTGCATGATTGATTGGGTCCACATTGTTGTTTGGGCACAATAACAGGCTGACAAAGTATAACTTGAATATACAAACTTTATCTTTTGCATGTCGACCTAGTTTGAGGAAATTCTTGATGCGAATATATATACTCAATAGTTTTGGGCTTTGGAGGGAAGAGAGAGTGCGAATATAGTGAAAATTCAATGTGTGTATGATATAAGGTAGTTTTGTGATCAGAAAAAGATAGCAAGGGCAGAAGAGTAGAGTATATGTGAAGCAGAGCAAAAAAAGCAGGGCAGACATTTGAGTCTATTTACTGAGCTATTAATGGAATTGCACTTCAGGATTCTGTAGATGCATTTACAGCAGGCATCTCTTGGCAGTGATCCAATCCTTCTTCTATCTTATCTTCTACTTTCTTGGCAGTGAGCCTATTGCAGTGAGCACTTCTTTGGACAGTGAGTCCTTGGGTAGTGAGCTCTAAGTATGAGCCTTCATGTAATTTGGTATTGCTATCATAATATATTGTGAGCTAACACTCACCGTGGTTTTTTCCCTTTTTGGGTTTTCCACATAAACATCTTTGTGTCTATGTCTTATGACTTTGTGGTTGCTCTTCTTATGTTTGTTTTTCTTTCATGTTATTGAATGTGGTAAATGGATTAATAATTATGTGAAAGAAAAATTTTATAGAATACTGATTCACCCCACCCTCTTAGTATTCTATGTGATCAAAAATTGGTATCAGAGCAAGTTCCTTGGAAGGAGCTTAACGGCTTGAGGAAGATCTAGGAAGGTGTACACATGGCAACAAAAGAATGTCTCACTTCTCTAGAATCAAGTCATCCCAGTACCATTAAAATTGGTGATTGTATATATGTTAGCAATGAACAACTACAAGTTGCTCTTGAAGATCTTGACAAGTCTGAGCAGATATAAAAGATTTGGTGGAAAATATCAAAGAAGTTGATGATTGCATTCTGAAACTAAAGGAGCAAGTCAAGAAGTCCCAGGAAAGAAGAAAAGAGCTAATTAAGCAAATAAAAGAAGCACATGAATCCATAGATAGTCTATCAAGGTTGGTTGAAGAAAAAATAAAAGTTGAGGAGTATTTGAATTAGGTTGTGAAAAATAAGTATGAGGAATGTCAAAAATTGGGAAAGATGTGTTACTTTTGAAATATGATCTGGAAGTAGCCAATAGCTATAAAGAAAAATTCAAAATAAGAGTTGCAAAGATTGAGGAGTTGATTGAAAGTCAAAAAAGTTTAGATGACAAGCAAGGCTTGGGATTTGAAAAAGGAGAAAGTTCTAAATCAAGTCAAGCAAACATTGAGATGAGGAAAATCAAAAGCAACCAGTTCTGGAATCACAGAAGAATACCTAGAAGACCTCTGGTCAAGCAGCCAAATGCTCAAAGGTACCCATCTTTCAATGACTATTGTTTTAATTGCAATAAGTTTGGTCATAAGGTTACTCAGTGTAGGAGTAGAATGAATTAGAACGTTCCATCATTCTCTGGTCAATGTTTCAATTGCAAGAAAATTGGTCAGATCAAATGAATGCAGAAGTCTGGTACGGAATGGTTTTAACAATACAAGAAATACTCAATCTTTCAATGGAAAGTGCTTTGTGTGCAATAGATTTGGGCATATGGCTAACCAATGCAGATCAATAATGAATCCAATCAATAGAAGGAATCAAGGATAGAGGAATGTGGTATGCTACAATTGCAATAAATTTGGACATGTTGCAAGATTCTGCAGAAGCAAGAATGACAAAAGAGACTATCCTACAAAGAAGAGGAAAACAAAGAAGAGAGAAGATAAAGGTAAGAACAAGGTTGATCCGGTGGAAATCAATAAGGAAATGAGCAAGGTCTAGATTAAGAAGGACGTTAATGAGGTCAGGGATGGATCCACACCAGCTTCTGGTGCAGATACTTCCTCCAGGAAGTAAATTGGGATCTCTGGCTCAGGGGGAGCTGTATTGAAAATCCTAATCCCATAGCCAGATAGTCAGTGCTAGGATCTGGCACAAAGACATGATGAAAAATTTTATATGATAGATCTTTTGAAAGAAATTCTGGTAGAAAAGGTTCAAATGCATGGCATTGTTGAGCAATCCTAATCAACTATATTCTACAATGAAGAGTTTTGATAGATTTTGGAGAACAAGCATTTATGACAACTAGGTTATCTTAATAAGGGTTAAAAAGGAGCTCATTCGACAAACAATCCACTTTGCACTCAAGCTATCAAGTATCTAAGAGAAACTGAAGAAGAATTCTAAGCGATATTAACGATTTCCAGAGATTCAAAGCAACTCAAAGTGATTCAAGTAATGTAAACCCTAGTTTGGCATAACCCTACTATAAATTTGTTTGAATCATTATGAAAATGGCAACTCCACAAGTTGTTGATATCACTAAGTGAGCTCGGCCAAAATTCAAGAAACATCCCTTCAAATCAATAGAAGTCGATCAAATGGGTGCATTTTTGAATATACCATATGGAGTAAAGCATGCAGAGGATGTTAAGGCTTACATTCATGTTGCCCTAGAGGAGCATGGAGATAGCAGGTTCTCAGACTTATATCTAAAGCATCTAAGTGGTGACAAATTTGAGTTGAAGGAAGAGTACAAGGCTTTGGAAGAGAAGAAATTCATTCAGTATAGAGATTTCTCTCATTTGTGAAAGATGAATGGGTCAGGTACGTGTTGAGTAGGATTCACAATGAATTTATGTGGCTTGAAAAGCCCTTTAAGATCACCAAGGATGAAATTAGGGCTGTGACAGGACTAAATTCTACCAGTAGCGTGCCCTTGTTAAAATTTGTGAAAAATAACACTACGACAGAAGCAATCGGAGCCCAATTTGACAAAAGTACACTAACAATTAATGATATTATAGATCATGCAGTGAGGTTTGCATCAATAATTATTGGATATAAGATCTATTTCACCAACCAAGAGAACTCTGTCTCCGGTACTGCTATATACACTACTTATCAGATGATCAAGGAGAATGTAGACTATGACCTCTGTGAATTACTATGACAGCAATTAATGGAAAACCTGAAGAAGACAAAGGAGAACAAATACCCCTTCAAGTTTGGTAAGTTGATCATCTTCTTATTATTCTACTTCATGCAAGAATTACCAAGTATGAAGAACTTGTTCTGGTTAAATAGTCAACCTATTGTAGTGCAAATTAGAGATCATCTAAGTAGCATAGGAAACTATGATGAACAAAATACAGCCCTATGGGGCTATTTCAAGAATTTCCAAAGAATTATGCAATCTAGGGAAAGGATTCTGAAGGCAATTGTTGAAAAATACAAGAATGACATATGCTTCATTGTAACAAAAGACTAATGCATGATGGAGGCTGTTGAGCCTAGAACAGTTTGGATTATGCCAATGGGGTATGAAGTAGATGGAAAAATACTAGATAATTATGCCCAACACATGTTAAGTAAACCCAGGGACCCCAAAGAAGAAATATTTGGGACCTATGAGGAGTTGTCAACAAAAGTCCATGTTGAACAGAGAATGCCAGAAATCCAGAAGAAGGAAAGAAAAATAGCTGAAGAATATGCACAAAGTTAGGGATTTACAAAAGAACAAATCTCAGAAGTGAGAGAAAAATCTCAAGCAAATAGGGCAACAAAAGAAAAGAAGGAAATTGAACTAGTTAAGGCTCTAGAAAAGCCTAAGAGGAAACTAGAGAACCCAATAGTGACTAAAAAAAGAACTAGAGGATCCACCTCTGTAGAAACTACATCTATATCCTCTAGTCCCACACCCTTTGCAAGTGTGGAAGCCCGTACAACAAGTCATAAGAGAAAGAAGACAAAAAGCTAAAATAATGCATGTGAGCATAGGAGTTGATGAGGAGGAAATAGAATCAGATAATAGGTTAAGAAAATGAAAGTTAAGTCAATTAAAACCTCTGGTAAAGAGACAAAGGCTACTATAAGTCTTGAAGATGTCTTAAAGGCCATAACAGTTGATGGCAATTTGAAACCTATAGCTCAATTGTATGATGACTATGATGATGCAGATAAAAACATCATTGAAACTACTATCATCAAATACTTGGACATATACAACAAAGCCCTCATTGAGATAATTACTAATCTCCCAGATAGCTTGGGTAGTATAATGTCTGCAAGGAAAGAAGTTGTTATGGCAAAGGACATTGAACTTGGAGAATATACACTAACAAAGCTATGTCCTAAAATTACTCAAGAAGAAAAGGCAAAAGTCTCCAAAGTGCTTAATAAAGAATTTAGATCAAAGAGGAGGATGAACACTCTCATGGTAGATGACATTGAGAAGGTAGTTAAGGAGACTGAGGAAATCACTTTGAGAGTATTGAAGGAATTTCATCTTCCAAACATATATGATAATGAAGAAACAAGTGTTGGAGATAACACATCTGCTCTAGATGTCAGCATGGACCAGGGGTTAGACAAAAATGATGAAGAGATAAAGGAGAATGAAAATCAAGCCCCCACTATTGATGGCATAGACACAGCTGACAAGGACCAAACTGAGACAAGTTTTCCTCCAGATCAACAAATAGATGATCAAGCAAACAAGGAGAAGACTAATGAGATGAACAAAGTTGATCGTCAAGAACAAGAACAAGCTGAGAAAAGCCCTTCAGTAGAGAAAATCATTGATCAGTAAGAAAATATGGACCTGGAACCTCTTGATCAGAACAAAGAAGAAGTTTTTGATATGGCAAGAGATACTACTATCTTACAGGATCTAGTAGATTCTGTCAAAGATTTTTTGGAAAAACATCAAGTTCTGGATGAGTCTGAGCTTCTACAAGGACCAATAAATTTGGCCTCAATGTCTCCTATTCAAAAATTTAAATTGGTATCAATTGTTCAAGCAAAGGCACATGAAGAGATGCTAAAGTCACATATACAAGACAATGAACTCATTAGTGAGGCACCCGGCATCCTGGACAAGTTGATGCCTTCATTCCAAAAGGACATGTCATTGCTTCCAACTGATTAGATCAAAGGTCTAAAAAATTATGTAAGTACTCATTTTGAATCTTTTGAGAAGTCTGCAGATGTTAAAGTCAGAAAAGAATTTGATGACAAAAAGTTGACTAAATTGAAGAACAAGTTAGACAATGACAGAATTTTGCTAGATAATAGTATTAAGAATATATAAAGTGCTATCAAGGAGGCATGTGATATATATAAATTTTTCTTATCATGGCCTGAGACTACCAAGGAAATAGAAGAAAAGGTCAAAGCTATGGAACTTCAACTAGTGAATATTTCCAAGACATGTGATCTTGCAGTTGATTCCATTAGCAACATGGAGATACAAAGTGTAAATATTCACAAAAACATAAGTAATCTTCTAAGCAAAAAGCAAGAAACAAAAAATAGAATATGTCAGTTGAGAGGGTTAATAAGCCCCAAAATTGACTACATGACAAGTCTAGCTACTGAAGCCACAAAAGTTAAGGCAATCACTGATATACCTACTAATGTATAGAAACCAGAGGACTTAGTTTTTCAGATAAACAACAACATTCAAGTTTTGGAAAGAGCCAAGAATAAATGGGATGGAGAGGTAGCACAATTAAAGATTGTCTACAATGATATCCTCTCACCTACTACTAACTAATATGAAAGATTGTACTTGTACATATGCGGTAGAATATGACAGTTTTGAAGTTTTGACACAATTTTGCTACTTGTATATACACCTTTGCCATTAATGTCAAAGGGGGAGAAGAAAACCAGTGAAAAATTGGCAAACACCTAAAGGGGAGTAGAAAAATAGAGTGTACAGAGTAAGGAGGAGCAACACAAGCATTTTTCACTAAGTGTTGCCATCCATGGCAAAGGGGGAGATTGTTGGCAACATAGTCAAGAGACACTGCTGATATGATGTTGCCATTAATGGCAACAACCTAACATGTTCAAAAACAACTCTTGACACAAAAGTGTATATAGTATTTTGGTCTGGTAAGGTTAACTCAGCCAAATTGACTAAGTATTGACAGCACATTGAGACAGTGACAGTAATTCAGTTGGTACTCCTCCACAATTGAAGATCTTGATTCAGTATTCAAGTCTTGATTTCCTCTAGAAGTCATATGGTGAAATGTTTAAGTCTGGATGAATAGAATTAAGTTAGAAACAATGCAGAGTACCTGAGTAATTTGGTCCGCATTCCTCCGCTAATGAATATTTTGATTTGCGGTTTTGAGGCATTGAAGATATATGTCATGAGCATCTAAATCCAAATTTGTAGAGCTTGAATCTCATCAGTTCACATTTTACAAGTTCTCCAGTGTCGGCTTTCACGTTGATAGTATTTCTCTATGACAGAACAACAGTTCTGAGATCCGCATTTTTCTATGATAGATTATTATGTCCTATGGTTCTAAAGGTATGATAAGAGGTCCATAATGAATGTTGGTTATGAATTTCAAAGTCTCATATGGTTTGCATTGAAAGTTATGTTGGATCTAGGGCATACAACTGAGAGGGGGGGTGAATCAGTTGTATAACACTTCTTGTTCTTTCAAACACTTGATTCTTGGTTGTTAGTTAACAGCATATCAATTAATCATCCATGAAAGCATAATACATAAACACAAGAGCAGATAAACATCAACACATTGAACACCAAGATTTTGACATGGAAAACCCGGTTAAGGGAAAAACCACGGGGTGATTAACCCAAGAATTATTCTCTGTTAGAAGAATAAGAAAAAGAATGGCACTTGCCAATTAGGGCTCACTGCCCAAGCACACTGCTCACAAAGAGGCCCACTGCCTACAAGGAGACACACTGTCTACAAAGTGATAAGAATCACAATCTTGAACTGGAGAATGACATCTCTACCATGTCCGGATCAGTTCCATTTAAGCCCAAAAACTTTTGCTCTGCCTTTCACACTTCTCTTCACTATGCCACACTCATCCACACAATCCACACTTTGAAATGAACTCACAAACCGTTATTTATACAAGACATCGACTTAGGAACAAACTTCTAAGTCGGCAAACAACCATAAGAGTATCCGCAAGATGAATAACACATCCGGTCGGCCACCACAAGAACATTCGCAGGATGAACAACTCATCCGGTCGGCTAAACAGAGCAAGAACTTCATCCGGAAGAATAACTTCAATTCCGGGCTCTACTATCAATGCGGACCAACAACACAACCTAAACATGATCCAAGAACCTTCACAAGCCTGCCTGAATGACTGGATACATCCGCACTTCCTCAACTTACTGGAATCTCTTGTCTTCCTCATCTGGAACTTCAAGAATACAGTCTGTCGCCATTGTCATAATGCAAAAGGTACTTCCGGACCTCCAAATCATACACAAATCAGGATGACACATCACAAGGACATCCCAAACACTCCTTCCAATCCGCAGATTAGGATAATACAATTCTGAATCTCACCAGACCTTTTTGTGATCCTCTGTCACCTCTGAATACTTGCCGGAACCGGTTCCATACCGACAGCCACAACTCCTTCAGATCTTCATGCGGACCTCTGAAATCTTAACTGAAGCATCTCAAGACTCATATCTACTAACCCTTTAATCCGCATCCTCCGGTTCTCATCCTATATAGTACATTTGCCTTCTTCTCATCACTGTTCTTCACTGTTCCTGACTGAGGCTAATTTTCTCAATATCCTCAGCACACAGCTCATCAAATCCTTCTTGTCAATGCAATATGAGTATGTTGACATCAATGACAACACTGGCTCACCTCATACTTGCAACAAGTTATGGTATGACAGTCAAGCTAGTTGGATGTGCACTTAAGGGTTAAGCTAACAGTCATGTTAGATAGATATGCAGTAAAGATATATGATTGGAATCATTAATCTAAGTGGTTCTATAATAGGTCTAAATTCACATGAAGAGACTTGCCTGGTTGATTGGGTCTGCATTGTTGTTTGGACACAATAATAGGCCAACAAAGTATAACTTGAATATACAAACTTTTTCTTTTGCATGCCGACCTAGTTTGAGGAAATTCTTGATGTGAATATATATACTCAATAGTTTTTGGCTTTGGAGGGAAGAGAGAGTGCGAATATAATGCAAATTCAATATGTGTGCAATCTAAGGTAGTTTTGTGTTCAGAAAAGATAGAAAGAGCAGAAGAGCAGAGTATATGTGAAGCAGAGAAGAAAAAGCAAGGCAGACATTATGAAGACATTTGAGTCTGTATACTAGCTATTAATAGAACTACACTTCAGCATTCTGTAGATGCATTTGCAGCAATCATCTCTTGGTAGTGAGCCAATCCTTCTTCTATCTTCTCTTCTACTTTCTTGGCAGTGAGCCTATTGCAGTGAACACTTCTTTGGACAATGAGTCCTTGGGCAATCAGCCTTCCTGTAATTCGGTATTGCTATCATAATATATTGTGAGCTAACACTCACCATGGTTTTTCCCTTTTTGGGTTTTCCACATAAAAATCTTGTTGTCTATGTGTTATGACTTTGTGGCTGCTCTTCTTATGTTTGTTTTTCTTTCATGTTATTGAATGTGGTAAATGGATTAATCAGTATGTGAAAGAAAAGTTTTACAGAATATTGATTCACCCCCCCTCTCAATATTCTTTGTGATCAATAGGAGTCTTCTTTCCATGAAATACTTATGCTCTAAAATATGTCAAAAATTTGAATTGCATGATTCTAAGCTCATTTATTGAATATATTGTGTATATGCAGTAGTACTATTGGTCCCTTGCAATTTGGTGCATCACCTCCTTAAATTTTAGGTTTTGTTTATGTTCTCTACTCTTCTCTTTTCTCAGTAAGAAGTAATAGAATAGAGTAGTTTAGGTGAGGTACCAAGGGAACCAGCTCTCTCTGGAGGTTCATCTTCACTACAAGTAACCCATAGCTTGAGGATGATCCTATGTTTCACAAGGTAGTTGAGTTCTAAATTTAGTAAGGGTGCATACTTTTGTGACAATAGTTTTTGGCATGTCTGGTGGGACCCTGAAATTAGTTTCAGTCCACAAATGACTTCATTTACATTGTTGTTCTAGTATGAATAATAGTGATTCTAGCCTTTTGAGGTGATGAACACATACTTGGCGACTCTACACTTTGATTTTGAAGCAGATCTAGTACAAACAACACATGAGAAGAGTGCAAACAAGAGGAAGTTCTACTCCTTTTAAATATTTACAGTTGTCACCACCTAGAAGAAGAGGGAGAGCAACAAAGTTAAGTCTTGGCCCATCAAAAAGGACACATTCTATGCCTCCTAGCTATAGACCAAAAAAATTATTCTAAAAAATCAAGTACCAGCAAATCCTATGGCTAGACAGTTTGTTTTTACACCATTTAATGGGGGCAGTCGTTAAATCTTGCACAATATGATGATATACCTATGGCAGCCCTTAGAGGTTTGTATTTCTTCATAGGAGAAGACCAAACTACACTTATTGAGCACATTAGAGATGTGGCCACACTGTGTGCAGTCCACAATATCACCGCTGAACATGTACCATCAGACCGTTGGTTACTTTGGTAAAAGGAAAGGAACTACAATGGTTCAGGGGTTTGGTTGTCAATTCAATCACAACATGGGACCAACTGGGAGATTCCTTGCACATGCAATTTGAATATAAATCAGATCACTTATCCTTGGTAGAGCAGTTGACTACCATCAAAAGAGCTCCACAAGAACACATGATAGACTTTAACTTCCATTTCTAGAGGACTTGGAATAGAATCCCACAAACAATTAGGTCTTCAGCCCAACATGATTTTTTGTACTTTCTTAAGGCCCCTAATAGTGATATATCCTTGATGATTTAGTCTCTGGGTGGGGTTATACTCCCATATGCCTATGATATTGCCATCAGAGCATAAAATAGCTCCAAGGCCCACAATGCCCATTTTTCCTAAGGTACAATCACCTGTACCCTTGCAAATACATCCTATAACTACTATATGCGTTGTGCTAGCATTGAACTATCAAACATTTGCCCAAGAAAAAGATATCCCAGTTCAATCTCACAAATTCAACGAGATAAAAGGCCTATTGCAAACCTTTGGTAACAAATTAGTAAACATTAAGAAGCAGCAAATCCAAAATTTTAGACCTTACCAAGCCCCACATTAGCCTAATTAGCAGGTAATAGCCTTCCCTACCAAGCTGATCCTCAAGGTCAAAGGAGGAATTTCAATGCTAGGCCATATCAGCCCTACAATTAGAATGTTGCAAGCACTTATAGAGAGCTTGTACCAGTACAAAATAATATGGCACAAGACTATGAATGGTGTTTTCCATGCAACCAGCCTCACAATCAAGCCACTTGTTCCAATGGAATGCTAAATCAAGCCCTCATAGTACAAAATAGCAATGTTGTTCAACAAGATGCAACACCAGAAACTCAAGAACAACAAGGCTCTCATCCTGAGCATAGTCATCTTGATGTCACCCTCCTGAATTGACAAGGAGAAGAGTTTTGTGGGGTAAATCATCTACATGGGAAAAATCAATCATCTCACTCCATAGAAAATAATACAAGGGCCAAAAAGAGTGCTATTGATATAGGAAAGCAAACTGATAAAGGGCAAAATCAGGCTTCTACAAGCCACCAAGGTATTGTTAGCCCATCATCTTTGCAGAATGTTCAAATTCTTCCAAGAGTTCAAGTTGTGGCACATAAAGGTCAATCTAGAAGCCAACCACAGCCATTCCAAACATAAGGAGATGCTGTTGTCCCAAAAGGACAACAAAAGGTTAGTACAATGCCATTTAGTATTTTAGAGCATATGAAAAAGGCAAATGTCAATATGTCAATGTGGGACTCTTTATCTCTTCCTAGTCAAAGAGATATGTTACAAAAGGCTTTGTCAAATTCCACCTTGTCAAATGAATCTTCTAAAGAGCAACCTAGGGTTGTACTTGCTAATATTCCCCAAACCAAAGTTGTTAAACCACCTCCATTTTATGTATCTTTGATTATTGGCCAGCACTTTATCCATAACTACATGATTGAAACAGGGGCAAGCAGTTATGTTATGCCAAAACAGATAGTAGACACACTTGGACTATCATATGAATCACTTTCCAAAGGTGTAGTGTAGTTGGATGGGATGACCATAAATACATTTGGGGTTATTAAAGATTTGAGCCTTACCTTGCATGTGTGTCCAAACTTATCCATACCTCAAGACATCTATATCATAGATCTACCACCATATTTTTCCATGTCTTTCTAGAGACTTCACTACAAAGTTGGGGGTTATCTATCTTCTGATTGGTCACATATGTTTTTTAGAACAAGGTACAGCACTAAGGTGACAATGAAATTAGAACCTATAGCAAAAAACCATATAGAGACATACGTTCCTAGTGTCATTAATGCAAATCTTACTATTCATGAGAAAGAGGAACAACATGTTATCCAAGAGCCTAGCAATCCCATCGAAAACATATATGATTTGTTTTAGGATGAGTGGGGAGCTAAGAATTCTGAGGCCAATCCATTCAAACACATGGAAGAAGTAGGAATGGGTATTTATATGATCCATGAACAAGGCATTGTTGTCCCTAACCTTGTAAAAGATAAAAGACAACAGTGTGAGAAGCAGTTTAATGAACTTTGGCAGTTGTATTTTGATGGGTCAAGGAGTAAAAATGGTGCTAGTGGAGGGGCAATACTTGTGTCTCCTAAAGATGAGTAGTATTATTTAGCTTTCAGATTTGCTTTCTGTTGCACTAACAATACAATAGAGTATGAGGCATTTATTCATGGATTAGAATGGGAAAGAAAGAGGAAAATCAGGTGTTTGCAGGTATTTGGGGATAGTGAACTCATTGTAAATCAGGTGAGAGGTCTACATGTCACAAAAATGATTTTCTCAAGTCTCATAGACATAGAGTTTGGGATGCTATTGAATAATTTGATGCTTTCAACTTGTTGTCCATAGCTAGAAATGAGAACAAACTTGCTGATAGATTGGCTGCAATAGGAGTACAATATGACATTCCAAGTGATATCAGTAATAGTAAGGTACAACAGTATGTAAAAGTGGTGGTAAGACCCTCAATACCTAATAATCAAACACATTGGTAGGTGTTTGACAGTGATAAGCAAATCATCAATTTTTTGATTGAAGAGACCAAGTTTCCAGATACTAATCAAGAGAAATTGCAGCAACAATATGGTGAACAAATTATACAACTAAAAACTAACAATTTACCCAAAGGTTTGGTCTCGTTGATATCAATTTTCAGTTTTGATGATCAAGCAAAAAAGGGAAAGATTAGCATGTAAGTCAAACAAGATCATTATGAATAGGTAAGCATTTTCAAAGACAAGCTTTTGAAGTTTGGTAAGATATGCACATCAAAAGAAAAGATTGCTTTCATTAAGTTATGTCAAGAGTATGATGATACTTTTGCTTGGAGATAAAGAGATTTGAAATGGTTTGACCCAAAGCTTGCCCAACATACTATTGAGGTTGAACCCAATTCCAAACCTGTAAGGCAAAATCAAAGATCATTGAACCCAAAACTAGAGCCACTCATGAAAATGGAGCTAAGCAAGTTAATAGAGGGTAGCATTATTTTTCCTATGAAACACACCTCTTGGGTCTCCAACCTAGTTCTTGTTATGAAGAAGAATGGAGAAATAAGATTATGTGTTGATTTCAGAGACCTGAATATAGATTCACTCAAAGACCATTATCCGCTACCTTCTATGGAGCAAATCCTACAAGTTGTATCTGTTGCAAGTATGGGCCTAACCAATGTTGTCATTGATGTCAACATACTCCTATTGCATTGATGTCAAGGATTGGATGAGCTGTGTACTGAGGATATTGAGAAAATTAGTCCTATCAGAAACAGATAAGAATAGTGAAGACAGTGAAGCTCTATGATGTGAAGATCCCAGATAAGATGAAGATCAGAGGATGCACATCAAAGGGTTTGTAGATATGTGTCTAGAGGTAATCCAGTAAAGATTTGAGAGGTCCGCATGAATATTTGAAGAAGTTATGGTCATATGAGTAAAACTAGTTCTAGCAGATGTTCAGAGGTGACAGAGTGACACAAATAGGTCTGGTGAGATCTAGAAATGCAATATCTTGTTCTACGGATTTGGTGGAGTGTTTAGGAAGTCAATGTGAATTGACAACTCAATTGGTTCGTGGTCTGGAGGTCTACAAGCATCTATTCCATTATGACAGTGATGACAGATTGTGTTCTTGAGGTTTTGGATGAAGAAGAGAATGATTTCAATAAATAGAAGTAGTGTGGATGTTCTTGGTGATTTAGGCAAGCTTGTGGGGGTCTCTGGATTATGTCTAGTTTGTGTTGGTGGTCCGCATTAAAGATTGAGCTTGTAATTGAAGAATTACTTCTGGATGATGATGTTCTTCCTAAACTTGGCTGACCGGATGATTTACACATCTTACGGACGATCTTGAAGATATTCTGCGAAGGATGGTGTGTTCCTCAAAGACGATTGAAGTCCCAGATATATGTGGCCTATAGTGTGGTGATTCACATGAAGTCTTTTGTAATAAATCAAGTTGTATTTGTGTATTTTCTCTATAAAGTATGCTAACTTTGTTGATTATCCCAAAGTCGATGTCTTGTATAAATAAGAATTGTGAAGTCATTTCAAAGTATCAGGGAGAAGATGAGAGTGTGGTAGAAAAAAGAAAAGTGAAAGGCAAAGTAGAAGTATTGAGCTTAAATGGAACCGACTCAAGCGTGGTGAAGATCGTAATCTTCAATTCAAGTATGTAATATCCATTATTCTGTAGACAATGTGTCTCTTGTAGGTAGTGGGCCTCTTGTGAGCAGTGTGCTCAGGCAGTGAGCCCTAATTAGCACGTGCCATTTTGTTCTTATTCTTTTAATAGAGAATACAATCTTAGGTTAGTCACCCCGTGGTTTTTCCCTTAACTGGGTTTTCCACGTTAAAATCTTGGTGTTATATGTGTTAATGTGTTTCTGCTCTTGAATTGTTGCATTGTGTTTCCATGATTAAGTTATTATTATGCTACTGAATTACAAGAAGGATTTAAGTGGTTAATAAAAGAAAAGTTTTTGGACAACTGATTCACCCCCCTCTCAGTTGTCTGTCTTGAAACTAACAATTGGTATCAGAGCTAAGTTGCTCTAAAAGAGCTTAACCACCTGAGGAGATCCAGGATGTCTTCCTACAAGAAGGATAGTCCAAGGTTTGATGGTACCAATTACACTCTTTGGAAAAGCCGCATGGAATGTCACTTGCAATGTATGGGAATGCAATATTGGATAATGGCTTCAAAGAAGTATGTTCCTCCTAAGGATGGTTCGACAAATATAGATGAAATAAAAGATGATGAAGACAATCTTTGGGCTAAAGAAGCTTTACTAAGTGCCTTATCTGATTCAGAGCTGACAAATGTTATAGATTTAAAAACTGCATATGAGATTTGGGAAAAACTAGAACTTCTGCATGAAGGAGACAAATATGTTAAATGTGCCAAGCTACAGATTCTGAAAGGAAAATTAAAAAACTTGAAGATGAATGAAGACGAGAATATCACTACATTTATGCCAAAAGTAAATGAGCTTGTTTGTGGCATTAGGTGTGCTGGTGGAATCTTAGATGAAGATGAGATTGTTGCCAAAGTTCTCAGATCCCTACTTCCTGCTTACAAACACAAGGTAGCTGCTATTGAAGAATTTAGATCTTTCTCAAATATCACAAGGGATCAATTGGTTGGAAAATTAGCTGCATTTGAATTGGCCAAGTTTGGAGATGCCCCCCCAAGACTGAATCTGCATTCAAACCTAGTGCCTTTGTGAAAGGCAAACAAAAGTTTGATCCAGGAAAGAATTCCTCAAAAAAACTATCATGGTATGAAAAAGCAAGAAAAGATCTGGAAGAAGATGAAGCAGAAGCTACTCAACTTGAAGCCCTTATTGCAAAAAGACTGCCAAGAGGATCCGGTAAGTATGAAGGAAAATTGCCCTTCAAATGTTTTAACTACAATAAGATTGGTCATTTTTCCTCAAGGTGTCGGGAAAGATTTTCAAGGGCAAATCCAAAAAGATCAAGATTCCAAAAGAAATGTTACTATGTTCATGAAGATGATGATGATGAAGGAGTAATAGATGATGAATGATAGAAAGAGCTCTGGCTGCCCAAGTTGAAGAAAAGGATGACTGGGTCATTGATAGTGGATACTCCCACCATATGACAGGTGACAAAAATAAGTTCATAGATTTGGAAAGATATGAAGGAGTGGTAAAATTTGGTGATAATTCTGCTAGCAGAATCAAAGGTAGAGGAACTATTTCTTTTGATGGAAAGAACAAAACTAGTAATGTACTATATATTGAAGGTCTGAAGCACAATCTTCTTAGTGTTGGACAGTTGGTGGACAAAGGCTATGATCCCTAATTCAAAAATGGAAAATGTAAGATCTTTGAAAGTTTTGGAACAGAGATTGCATCTGGTACTCAAATAAAAGGTAACATCTTCCACTTGGTTGGTACTGGCAAAATTTATTTATTTGTTCAAATTGATCAGATTGGTTGTGGCATAGGAGAATGTGTCATGTGAATTTTTATAATATCATCAAGATAAGCAACACTAAGGTTGTAAGAGATCTTCCAAGACTGGTGAAACCTACCAATAGTTTGTGCAAAGAATGTCAGTTAGGTAAGCAGAGCAGTGTCACATTTAAAAGTAAGGAACAATATTCTACCAGATTGTTGGACTTAATACATACTAATCTATGTGGACCGGCAAGAATCAGGAGTTTGCAAGGTGATAGATACTTCATGTTATTAATTGATGACCACTCCCAGATGATGTGGGTGACTTTTCTAAAAGAGAAATCTGAGGCTCTTGAGAAATTCAAAATATTCAAGGCTATGGTAGAGAATGAAACCATACTAAACATAAAATGTCTCAGGTCTGATAGAGGTGGAGAATTCACATCCGGAGAGTTCATAGAATTCTGTGAGAAACATGGGATAAAAAGACAGTTATATGCTCCAAGGACTCCATAGCAAAATGGAGTAGTGGAGAGAAAGAACTGAACCATCCAGGTAGCATCTAGAACCATGATGATGGAAGCAAATGTTCCTCAAATCTACTGGAGAGAAGTTGTAAGCACTGTTGTCTATACTCTCAATTGAGTACAAATCAGAAGCAATACTGGTAAGACCCCTTATGAACTCTGGTTTGGCATCACTCCCACTGTGAAGTATTTCAGAGTCTTTGGTAGAAAATGTTACATTAAAAGAGATGAAGACCTTGGAAAATTTGATGCTAGAAGTGATGAAGGAATATTCTTGGGCTATTCTACTCAAAGCAAAGCATACCGGTGTTATAACAAGAGATTGAGAAAGATTATGGAAAGTATAAATGTGAAGGTTGATGAAGGTATTGAAAAACCCTCAAGGTTTTATGAATATGAAGAAGATGATTAGAATGATTTTTTGGTCCAAGAAGTCCAAGCCCCTTCTGAAATTTAGATCCAGACTGATCCAGAGAATCAGGAAGAAGAGATAAGTTTGAATGAACCTGTTCAAGAAATAGAAGTGCAAGAAATTCCCAAAACTCCCAGGTATGTAAGACTAAATCACTCTGAAGATCAAATCATAGGTGATAAAAGCAAAAGTGTTCAAACAAGAAGAAAGATTGCTCAAGAATCAGAAAAGTATTGTCTGATTTCAAAGATTGAACCAAAAATAGTGAGTCAAGCATGCAATGATGAAAGCTAGACTAAAGCAATGAAGGAAGAGTTGATGCAGATTGAGAAAAATCACACTTGGGATCTTGTTCCTAGACCTAGAAACAAAAATGTGATTGGAACCAAATGGTTCTTCTGGAATAAACTGAATGAAGATCGTGAAGTAGTCAGAAACAAAGCCAGATTGGTCTACAAGGGTTATTCCCAAGTAGAAGGAGTTGATTTTGAAGAAACTTTTACTCCAGTGGCAAGAATTGAAGCAGTCAGATTATTTCTGGCCTTTGCTACCTTCAAGGACTTCAAAGTATATCAGATGGATGTCAAGTCTGCCTTCCTGAATGGTGACTTGGAAGAAGAAGTATACATTGGGCAACCAGATGGATTTTCATTGTCTGATCATGGTGATATAGTCTACAAGTTGAAGAAAGAATTGTATGGACTCAAACAAGCCCCAAGAGCCTAGTATGAAAGACTGGATAAGCATCTTTTGAAGATTGGTTTCAACAAAGGTACTACTGACAGTAACTTGTACTTCAAAATTGATCATGAAAATATCTTGATTGTTGAAGTATTTGTTGATGATATCATTTTTGGAGGAAGAGATAGTATGTGCAAAACTTTTGCAAATCAAATGAAAAGTGAATTTGAGATGTCCATGTTTGGGGAAATGAATTTCTTCTTTGGTTTGCAAATCACTCAAACAAAGAAAGGAATCTTCATTTCACAGACCAACTATGTGAAAGAATTGTTGAAGAAATTCAAGATGGAAGACTCAAACCCATGAATACTCCCATGGCAACTAGATGTAAATTGAGAAAAGATGATGACTCTCCTAACGCTGATCAGAAAAAGTACAGGTCAATGATTGGAGGACTACTGTATCTTACTCAAACTAGACCTGACATTATGAATGTTGTTGGTCTTGTTGCTAGATTCCAAGTTGATCCTAGAGAATCTCATGTCATGGCAATCAAGAGGATTCTTAGATATCTAAAGGAATAATTGAGTATGGTTTATGGTATCCTAGAGATCATGATTTCTCTCTTCATGCATATATAGATCCGGATTGGGTAGGAGATGTGGATGACCGGAAGAGTACCAGTGGTGGAGCATTCTTTTTAGGGAAAAGATTGGTTTCTTGGTTGAGCAAGAAATAAGAGGCAATATCTCTGTCCACTGCAGAAGTAGAATATATTGCAGCAGCAGGTAGTTGCACTCAAGTATTGTGGATGAAGCAAATGCTAAGAGACATCAGAGTGGAGTATGAGGAACCTATCACAATCTTCTGTGATAATTTGAGTGCAATAAATATATCAAAAAATCCAGTGTTGCATTCAAATACAAAACATATATCTATCAAGTTTCACTTTTTGAGAGAGCAAGTAAACAAGAATGAAGTCAAATTGGAGTTTGTGCCCTCCAAGGATCAGATTGCAGACATTTTTACTAAACCTCTACCTAAGGACTCTTTTGAGTATCTCAGGGAGAAGTTAGGGGTTATTGCCCCTCTGGTTCTGAATTAAGGTGCACTGATGTGCATCAGTCTGGTGGATCTCACAGTCATATCTTGTGGTCCAGATTGATGATGGGAAGCTTCTACTCAGGGGGAGCAATCTGTATGATTCTAAGTGATGCAAGTATGTGCCCTTTGCCATTGATGTCAAAGGGGGAGAGAAGACATGTAAAAAACAAAAAGTGGTTGCTGATCAAAGGGGGAGTAGTAAAGGAAGAGAAGACATGCGAATGGTTTTTGTTGATAGGGGGAGTTATGTCAATCAGTGAGGAGAAGTACTTGTCTTGATGGTTAAAATAGTTTTTCACATCATATGTTGCCATTAATAACAAAGGGGGAGATTTGTTGCAAGTATGGGCCTAACCGGTGTTGTCATTGATGTCAACATACTCATGTTGCATTGATGTCAAGGATTGGATGAGTTGTGTGCTGAGGATATTGAGAAAATTAGTCCTATCAGAAACAGAGAAGAACAGTGAAGACAGTGAAGCTCTATGATGTGAAGATCCCAGATAAGATGAAGATCATAGGATGTGCATCAAAGGGTTTATAGATATGTGTCTAAAGGTAATCCAGTAAAGATTTGAGAGGTCCACATGAAGATTTGAAGAAGTTATGGACATATGATTAAAACTAATTCTGGCAGATGTTCAGAGGTGACAGAGTGACACAAATAGGTCCAGTGAGATCTGGAAATGCAATATCTTGTTCTGCGGATTTGGTGGAGTGTTTAGGAAGTCAATGTGAATTGACAACTCAATTGGTTCATGGTCTGGAGGTCCACAATCATCTATTCCATTATGACAGTGATGACAGACTATGTTCTTGAGCTTCTGGATGAAGAAGTGAATGATTTCAGTAAACAGAAGTAGTGTGGATGTTCTTGGTGATTCAGGAAAGCTTGTGGGGGTCCCTGGATTGTGTCTAGTTTGTGTTGGTGGTCTGCATTAAAGATTGAGCTCATAATTGAAGAATTACTTCTGGATGATGATGTTCTTCTTAAACTTGGCCGACCGAATGATTTACACATCTTACGGATGATCTTGAAGATGTTCTGTGAAGGATGGTGTGTTCCTCAAAGAAGATTGAAGTCCCAGATATATGTGGCCGACAGTGTGGTGATTTGTGTGAAGTCTTTTGTAATAAATCAAGTTGTATTTGTGTATTTGCTCTGTAAAGTATGTTGACTTTGATGATTATCCCAAAGTTGATGTCTTGTATAAATAAGAGTTGTAAAGTCATTTAAAGAATCAGGGAGAAGATGAGAGTGTGGTAGAAAGGAGAAAAGCGAAAGGCAGAGCAGAAGTATTGAGCTTAAATGAAACTAACTCAAGCATGGTGAAGATGTTAATCTTCAGTTCAAGTATGTAATATCTATTATTTTGTAAACAGTGTTTCTCCTGTAGGCAGTGGGCCTCTTGTGAGCAGTGTGCTCGGGCAGTGAGCCCTAATTAGCATGTGCCATTTTGTTCTTCTTATTCTTTTAATAGAGAATACAATCTTGGGTTAGTCACCCCATGGTTTTTCCCTTAACTGGGTTTTCCACGTTAAAATGTTGGTGTCATATGTGTTAATGTGTTTCTGCTCTTGAATTATTGCATTGTGTTTCCATGATTAAGTTATTATTATGCTGTTGAATTACAAGAAGGATTTAAGTGGTTAATAAAAGAAAAGTTTTTGGACAACTGATTCACCCCCCCCCCCTCTCAGTTGTCTGTCTTAAAACTAACAGTATCATGTTCTGAGAGGTTTTCATTATTAGATGGTTATTCTAGTTATAACAAAGTTTTGGTAAAAGAGGAAGACCAATATAAGACAACGTTTACTACCAAATGGGGTACAATCGAATACAAAAGGATGCCCTTCAGATTGTCCAATGCTGGGGCAACTTTCCAAAGGGTCATGGACATGGCTTTTCAAGGGTTAATAAACAAGATTGTATTGATTTATCTTGATGATATCACTATTTTTTTCCAAAGATGCTAATGAACATTTCATTCATCTAAGGAAAGTGTTTAACAGGTGCAGAGAGTATGGTGTTTCACTTAACCCAAAGAAGTGTATCTTTGTTGTTCATGAAGGTAAGCTTATGGGCCATGTGGTGTCAAAAGATGGAATTGCCATTGATTCCGAGAGAGTAAGTATAATATTAGCTTTGCCTTTGCTGAGTCACAAGAAGGGCTTGCAAAGTTTCCTTGGTAGAATCAATTTTGTGAGAAGATTTATACCTGATATAGTGCATCTTTTGAAGCCACTAACAACTATGTTGAAGAAAAATGCTTGTTTCAGCTGGACAAAAGAAGAAAAAAAGAGTTTTGAGAGTATCAAGGAAGCTCTAACAGTGGCACCTACACTCATAAATCCTAATTTCTCTAAAGATTTCATTTTGTATGATTTTGGAAGCATAGATACAATCTCAGCCATCCTAGTACAGCAAGATGAAGAAGGTTTGGAGTAGCCCATCACCTTCTTTAGCCAAGGTTTGGAAGGTTATGAAGAGAGGTATTCTTTTGTTGAGAAACATGTACTAGTTGTGATTAGAAGCCTTAAAAAATTCAGACATTTAATTTCAAATAATAAGATACATTTGATGGTTGCTCACCCAAGTGTCAAGGAATTTTTGCTAAATAAAGATTCGAATGACAAGTCACAAGAGGGCTAGTTGGATAACCAAAGTCATGGAATATGATGTGGAAATAAAGGTCACTAAGCTAGTAAAAGGCAAAGGTCAGTGCAAACAAATGGTTGATAAGTTAGAACATAATCAAGAAGTTGAAAAGGAAGATGTTCTTGTGCTTAATAATGAATATCAAACTATTGTCCCAACTCCTTCTTCAAGTTGGGTACAAGAAATGATGCATTATCTCCAAGCAGGTGAGTACCCTAAGGGTTTGAACAATGTAAAAAGAAGAAATTTCATATTACAAGCAATTACTTATGTCATTATAGATATAATTTTGTTTAGGAAAGATTTCAATGGTGCGTTGTTGGCATGCATTAAATCTGGCCAGGCTAACAATGTTCTTGAAGAATACCATGATGGGATAGCTAGTGATCATTTTGCACCAAGAACAACAACCCTCAAGGTAATGAAAGCTAGTTACTTTTGGCCTAATTTGTATAAGGATGCACATACATGGGTGAGGAAGTGCAAAAAGTGTGCTATATTTGTAGGAAAATAGAGATTAGCAACCTTACCATTGCATCCAATACAAGTAGAACAACCTTTCATGAAGTGGGGTAGTGATTTTATTGGGCTCATTAATCCACCTTCCAATTCAGAGCACAAAAGCATACTAATAGCAACATATTACTTTACTAAATGGACAGAAATAGTAGCATTAAAAGAAGCAAATAAAAACTCAGTCCTAAACTTTTATAAAGACTTGGTTGCATGGTCTAGTATTCCTGAATCTATTATTTCAAACAATGCATTGGCTTTTTAGGTACAAAAATAACTGATTGGGCTGTTAAAAATTATATATTTTTGAGTGATTCATCCAACTATTACCCACAAGGTAATGGACAAGTTGAGTCTACCAATTTGAATCTAATTAGGATCATCAAAAGAACAATAGAGGATAATCAAAGAACTTGACATAACAAATTGAAATTAGCCTTATGGATTGATAGGATAAATCCTAAGAGGTCTATAGGTAATTCACCTTATGTGCTTGTGTATGGAAAAGAGGCAAGGCTGCCTATTTTAGTTGAACTGCCAACACTTAGCCTCATCAAGGAGTTGGAAATGATGGAAGAAGAGCCAATGGAAATCAGACTTGTTGAGCTTATGGATCTGGAAGAAACAAGAAAGCAAGCAATGCAAAGTTTAGAAACACATCAAGAACAAATGAAGAAAATTTTTGACAAGAAGGCAGCTAGAGTCTTCAATGAAGGAGATGCAGTTCTCAAATGGGATGAGTTGAAGAGAAGGCCTAGAAAGCACACTAAGTTTGATGCCCTATGGAGTGGTCCCACTATGATCATAGGTTGCAAAATGCATAATGCTTTTCATTTCTCTAAGCTTGATGGAGAAGAACTACCAATCCCAGTTAATGGGATTCATCTCAAGCACTGGTATTGAGGTGATGATCTATAGGTTGTAACATAGTAGGATAGTTATGTTGAGTCAAATAAGTGTTGTAGCATATTTGTTTTAGTCTTTTGTTTCCCTCCAAGTGCTGATACACAGTTTGTTTTCATGTTAGAGGATTGTTGGTGTCTATTTTTTAGTTGCTTTTATTAGGGCGTAAAATGTGTACACTAGTATTTTACACTTAGTTTAGCTCTTAGGTTGGACCTATTTTGTTGCCTTTGCTAATTAAGACCTATTTTAACACCTTTTTGAGCTCTAAATGATTAATATCTTGATCCCAACAAATAAACCTGACATAATCAACTTAGGATTGGACTAAGCCCCCGTTAAAAGCCACTTTGTGAAGTATATGGGCTAAAGGTCCAGGGCACCCAAGCACCCTGGTCCCACTTGGGATTTTTAGCCCCAACTTGCGATGTCAACTTGGAACATTCCCCTAGTTTGCATTTGTCAGCCTAAAGTTGATTTATTTGCCTAAGGTGAGCAGGAATGCATATTTAAGTGTGTGTTGTATTTCATTTTACACCTAATGGAATGAATGCAAAATTTCTCTCTTGTGATGTTTTATGCTCAAGGTTTCTTCATGTGTGGATTGTCCTCTACTTGTGAATGCTATTGAAGTTTTTTATAGGCTTTGAAGGAAGTTTGAAGCCCTCTTCATCACTCTCTTTTGTCGGTGCTAAGTCTTCATCAACTAAGGTTGGACATCTTGTTGTTATTATTATCATTTATCATCATTATCAATCATATTGTTGCATATCTGGCCTCTTCCCTACTAGGGCACACACTCTTGGATCTTATATATCACTATTGTGGAGGTGGGAACACCAACACAGGGTTTGACTAAGACAAACCCTTAAAATAGCACAACTTTTTCCCTCTCTTTGTGTGTGTAGGTAAGAAGAGCAGGTTTCAAAGGTTGATTTCTAGAGAGAAGACAATGTAGACAAATACAGACCCAACAAAGTTTAAAGATCTACTTAACCCTAGAAAGGGCCCAGGGCACCCAAGCACCCCTGTCCTACACATTTTTACTTGGTGCAGTCACAATTAGGAGGGTCCTCAAAGAGAACTATCCAGGGCATGCAGCTAGAGTAAACACAATGGAAATAACTCAAAGATATAAAGAAAATGTAGATTCAGTCATTTAGTATATCATGGAGTTCAAATACATATTGGTTGGCAACATGTGGGCTTATAATTAGGGCTCACGGGCCTGATTATAGAATATCAGAATATGCACAAGATATAGCTTTGGAGCTCCTTCGCAAGAATTCAAAATATCAAACTATCTCTATGAATTTCACTTGCTTTTGTAGGCATCTATTACATCAATATATATCATCTCCAGAACATATGATTCCTCCGTGTCGGCCAAGGAAGGTCACAAACTCCGATGAAGAGTTGTAACGTGTGTACACGGATAGGTCAAACCTAAATGAATGGAACTCCTCCGCAAATGAATGGAATGATCAACGGATCTCAAGGAAGGTTGGCCATGAACCAAACAACATTGAATGATGTGTCTTTTAAGTTCACAAGTCATGAAATGCTACGTAAGTCTTCTCCTTCAGCTGATTATCTAAGACTATTAGGATGCTCTATTCTGAGAAAATAGTTAATCTTTTGATAACAATAACTTTTCGGTAACTAATCCAAATGATCTAAATTTTGGATATATTGTGCATGATTGAATCTAGATGCTAAATCTAGCTCCATAGGGTTTAAAATGCAACTGCGATGGAAAGTAAACCAAAATACAGAAACTGCTATTGACTGAACTACCTAAACCGAACTAGAAAATGAAAATAAACAAACTAAAATGTAAATGTTTTTGGTTGATGTAAGATTGCTCTTGAACCAGGGATGCTCCTGCATTAGACATCC
Source organism: Cunninghamia lanceolata (assembly GCA_027924645.1). Taxonomy (NCBI): domain Eukaryota; kingdom Viridiplantae; phylum Streptophyta; class Pinopsida; order Cupressales; family Cupressaceae; genus Cunninghamia; species Cunninghamia lanceolata. The sequence continues at coordinate 21,929,813 of BSBN01001965.1, forward strand.
GGGTTATTAAAAAAGTGAGTCCCTCCCTTTGTTGGGGCTGGAGGAAACCCAAGACAGTCCACCTCAGCCTGAGAAATCCAAGATGAGTCTTCTTTTGGCCCGCCTTTCCACTTCACAAGATATTCTTTGTCTTGTCTTCCTCTGGTGCTATGTCCAACTTTGCTATCCAAAATGTCTTCAATCTACTTCGGTGCTTGTTGTGGTAACTGCTTCTTCAAGTCTTCTTCAATGCTTTCACTGAATTTTTCTTCATGATACTTATATAGGTCTGTAATGTTGAAAATAGGTGATATACCCAATGTCTCTAGTAACTCCACTTCATATGCATTTCTTGAATCAAACTTTTTGAGTATCCTACAAGGTCCAAACTTCTTCATCTTCAACTTGTTATATGTCGCAACTGAAAATCTTTCCTTTCTCAAGTACACCATCACTTCATCTCCAACTGCAAATTCTTTATGTCTTCTCTTCTCATCTGCTTGCTCTTTATACTTACTGTTCATCTCCTCCAAATGCTTCTTAACCTGAGTATGCATTGTCGCCATATGTCCTGCAAATTCTTCTACTTCTGCACTTCTCTTATCTTCCATACTGATGTCTCTCAACTCTGTCACTCCTCTAGGGTTTACTCAGTAACAATCTCAAAAGGTGTTCTTCTGGTACTCCTATTCATTGAATTATTGTATGCAAACTCTGCTTGTGAAAGAACCAAATCCCAATTTCCTACCTTCTCTCCAACCAAACATCTCAACAAGCTTCCCAAACTCCTATTCACTACCTCTATCTATCCATCAGTCTATGGATGAAATGTTGAACTAAACTTCAAATCTATCTTCATCTTCTTACAAAGTGTCTTCCAAAAGCATCCAAGAAATCTTGTGTCTCTGTCTAAAATTATGCTCTTAGGTAATCCATGCAATCTTACGATCTCCTTGAAAAATAGGTCAGCTACATGCACTGCATCAGTTGTCTTCTTACAAGGTATGAAATGTGCCATCTTTAAAAATCTGTTTACCACTATAAGTATCGAATCATGTCCTCTCTATGTCTTTAGTAATCCCATTACAAAATCCATACTTATGTCTTCCCAAGGTCTCTCTGGTACTATCAAAGGTATATATAATCCAATATTCTCACTACTCCCTTTTACAACTTGACAGACTCTACAACTCTGCACAAACTTCCTAACATCCTTATGTATCTAAGGCCAAAAGTAATTTTCACTCACCAAAGCCATTGTTTTATCAATACCAAAATGTCCTGCCAATCCACCACTATGCTTCTCTTTGATCAAATTATCTCTCATGGAACTTCTAGGTATGCACAACTAATTTCCTTTGAATAGCATATCTTCCTAAATGAAATAATCCAACCACTTACTCCTATCTGTCACAATAGGTTCCTTACATGCTTTCCATGGTTTTTCATATCAAGATCTTCCTCATACATGTTCTTCAACACATTAAATCCCAACACTTCAACTCGCATCTCTATCAACAAGTTCCTTCTCCTACTCAATGCATCTGTAACTTTGTTTGATTTTCCACTCCTATGCTTCAACACAGTGTATAACTCTGCATGAACTCTACCCATCTCATATGTCTCTGATTCAACTTTCCTTGACTATTTAAATATTGCAAAGCTTCATGATCTATATACAACACATATGCCTTAGGCAACAAGTAATGTCTCCACTTCTTCAAGGCTTGAATTATGGCATAGAACTCTTGATCATAAACTGAATATCTTCTCCTTGCATCATTCAACTTCTCACTAAAATATGCTACAGGTCTACCTTCTTGACTTAACACTGCTCCAATTACATTCCCACTTGCATCACAATCTACTTGAAATACCTTATTGAAATCTAGTAATGCCAAAATAGGTTGCTCTGTCACTTTCTACTTCAACAATTCAAAACTTTTATCTACTCCTGACATCCACTTAAAGTCCTTTTTGTCACCTCTCATTATCTTTTTCATAGGGTTACATACTAAACTAAAATTTCTGATGAACTTCCGATAGAAATTAGCCAATCCATGAAATGATTTAACTTCTCCAATGCTCTTCGGTGTAGGCCATTCAACAATTGCTCTCACTTTCTTAGGGTCCATCTTTAATCCTTCCACATAAATCGTAAATCCCAAGTATACTAATTATTTCTTCATGAAACTACACTTCTTGATGTTTATCAACAATTTCTCTTCTCTCAGCCTTTGCAATACTTGTCTAAGATGCCACAAATGTTCTTCTTTTGTCTTACTGAAAATCAGAATATCATCCAAATATACAATAACAAACTTACCCAAGAATTTTTTCAAAACTTCATTCATCAATCTCATGAAAGTACTCAGTGCATTTATCAATCCAAAAGGCATCACTAACCACTCATACAATCCTTCCTTTGTCTTGAAAGCAGTCTTCCATTCATCTCCTTCTCTGATTCAGATCTGATGGTATCCACTATTCAAATCTATGTTTGTGAAATATTTTGCTCCACTCAAACAATCCATGATATCATCCATCCTAGTTAAAGGAAATCTATACTTAATTGTGATCTTGTTTATTGCTCTAGAGTCTATACACATTCTCCATTCTCCATCCTTCTTTGGTGCTAACACTACAGGTACTGCACAAGGGCTCAAACTTTCTCTGATCAAACCTTTCCTCAACAACTCTTGTATCTACCTATTCAATTCTACATTCTCTACCAGTGTCATTATGTGTGCTACTTTGTTAGGCAAACTAGCTCCAAGTATAAGGTCCATGTGATGACTGATACTCCTAATTGGTGGCAATCCTTCAAGTACATTATCTAATATGATGTCTTCATACTCTATTAGCAACTCTTTTATCCCCTCCAGTCATGATTCTTATGTCTCCTTCTTCAATGTTTCAGGCTTCTTAGGGATCAAAGCATAACATATATTCTCATGTCTCAAACCATCCAGAAATTTTCTTCCATCTACCAAAGAGATTCTAGCATTCCCACATATTTCACTCTTAGAATCATCTTCCAAAGGAATAAAAGTAATTCTCTTTCCATTTGATGTTATAGTGTATCTGTTATGTCAGAAAATGTCCCCTTGGGGGCTTTTCCCTCTTAAGTTTTAGCTCCCGAGTCCTTTAGAATGCATTTAGAGCATCTTGCATGATTTTGATGACTCCCGATGAGAAAACCTTGAAGTTTCATGGCAATTTGGACTCAGGAGATGCATTTAACATAAATCCTACCAAAAATAGGGGGGAAGACTTGGATGCCCACACCTTAGTCCTACCCTATTTTAGGTCAAGACCTATTTCAAAGTGTCAATTTGTGATCGTTATTTAGGTCCTATGCTGACATGATAAGTTTGAATTATGAAATTCTTAGCGGGAATGTTTGTAGTGGCATATATAAGCATGATTAGGTTATCATTTGTAAACTAGAAGGCAATTTTGATTCATGAGCTTATGTGAAAGTTATTCAAGGCATTCATTGTGTTGCAGAGCATTATTTTGTGTTGTTCTTGTGTTTGTATTTGTAGATTTGGCATCCATCTCCTCATGGCATGAAGAGCATCTTCCTTCCATGAGATCTTCACTACAAGGTGATATTAATTGTGTTTTCTATCATTTATCATTTGGATTTTGCCTCTATCCCACAGGGATATACACTCTTTATTTGACAACGGTGTTTAGAAGACTTGAATGTCTCTTTGGGGCTTGACTAAGGCAAGCCTCTAAACACCACAATGCCCAACCCACTTTTTTGTGATTACAGGTTACAAGTTGCAAAAGTGAAAGAAGTGGAGTTGCAGGAGAGTAGTGCAGACTAGACTCAGGTGCCCACTCATTCATCCTTTGGATCCCGCAACAAAAAAATCTCTAGAACAGTAGGAACAGGTTGCAGACAAGGTTCCTAGATCTCGACAAAAACTGTGGCACTATGTTGCAAATATGTGTCTAATCAATGTTTTCATTGATGTCAACATATCCTTGTTTCCATTGGTGTCAATTGTATCCCATTCTAGAAGACTTGTATGTTGAGGATATTGAGAAAATTAGCCTCTCTGAAAGAAACAAGTGAGTTACATATCTCTTTGTAAGAGACAGTGAAGATAGTGTTGTTCAGTGAAGTAGATTGCTCTGCATTCCAAGTAAGATGAAGATCAAAGTCTACGGATTAAAGGGTTTGTAGAGTATGATCTGAAGTTGCTCCAGTCAAGATTTGAGAGGTTTGAATGGAGAATTGGTGAAGTTATGGCCATCTAAGTAGAATTGGGTTTTGCAGTTGTTTAGAGGTGATAGAGTGATAGAAATCTGGTCCAGATTGATCCACATTGGAATATTATGATCTGTGGATCTAGAGGTGTGTTTGGGATGTTGGTGTGTGTCCTCAACTCAAGTGGTTCATGGTTTGGAGGTCTGCAAGCAATCTTTCTAGTGTGATAGTCATGATAGTTGGTATTCTTGAATTCCCAGATGAAGATGCAAGTGTATCTAGTGATCTGAGGTGGTGCAGTTGTTCCTATTAATTTCATTGTGCTTGTGGTGGTCTCTGAATCAAGTTCCTATTGTGTTGGTGGTCCGCATTGAGGATTGAGCTTGTGGTTAAAGATTTGTCCTTGGGTGTTGTTCTTTCCAGTCTTGGCCAACCAGATGCTTTGTGCATGTTGCGGATGATCTAAGAGAGGTTCTATGAAGTGTGGCATGTTGTTTGAGGAAGATTTAAGTCTCAGCTATGTTTGGCCAACAGTATAGTGATTCACATTAAGTCAGATGTTTGTAGTGCCAACCTTGATGTTTATTCCAAGGTTGATGAAGCATATAAATATGTGTGATTAAGTTGTAGAAAATTATCCTTGTGCGAAAATGACAAGATCCTAAGAAAGGAAGAAAGGTAGAGTAGAGAAGAAGAGGAGTAGAAGAGGAAGAGCAGTAAAAAATGAGGAGATAGCGAAGAAGTGTTTTGGGGCAAAGTAGAAGTATTGTGCATTTAAATGGAACTGACCTTTGAATGAAGAAGATGTTTTCCAGTTCAATCTTTCTGTGATAAACTTATAAATGTTTCTGTAGGTAGTGAGCCTCTTTTGAGTAGTGAGCTCTGGGTAGTGCGCCCGAAGGCAAGTGCCTTCCCATTTTCTATTCTTTTAATAGAGAATAAATCTTGTGCGTTAACTCCCACCGTGGTTTTTCCCTTAACCAGGTTTCCACGTAAAAATCTAGGTGTCATATGTGTTGAATATGTTTCTACTCATGTGTTGTTGATTTATGCTTTAATGGTTATATCATTAATCTATTAATAAGTGTGGAAGAAGATTAGAAACATCAAAAGATAAAGTTTTTGAGACAAATGATTCACCCCCTCTTAGTTGTCTGCCCTTATTTCAACAAATGGTATCAAAGCCGGTTCCTCTAAAAGAAGCTTGACCGCTTGAGGAGATCCAGGATGTCGACTTACAAGAAGGATAGTCTGAGATTTGATGGAACAAATTATACTCTTTGGAAGAGTCGCATGGAGTGCCACTTGCAATGCATGGGTGATGCTTATTGGATGATAACTAAGCATGAGTATAAGCCTCCAGAGAAAGGTCCTTCAACTCCATATGAACTCAAAGATGCTAAAAACTACATTCGAACTAAAGAAGCTTTGCTGAGTGCCTTGACTGATACAGAAATGACAAATGTCCTGGAATTAAAAATTTCTCATGAAATCTGGAAGAAGTTGGAAACTCTATATATCAAATGTGCTAAGTTACAGAGCTTGAAGGGAAGATACAAAAATTTGAGGATGAGTGAAGATGAAAACATCACTTCCTACATGCAAAAGGCGAATGAACTTGTGTGCAGTATTAGGTGTGTTGGTGGAACACTGGAAGAATCAGAGATTGTTGGAAAAGTGCTCAAATCCTTACCTACTTCATACAAGCATAGAGTTCCTTCTATTGAGGAAATCAGGACTATGACAAATGTTACAAGGGATCAGTTGGTTGGCAAGCTCTCAGCATTTAAAATGAGTGAGTTTGGTGATTCTCTTCCTAAATCTAAATCCGCATTTAAGGCCAATGTTTTTGGAAAGCAAAGATTTGATCCAAGTGAAAGCTCTTCAAGAAGACTAACCAGATTTGAGAAGGCAAGGAAGGATCTTGAAGAAAATGAATCGGAGCTTGAAGAACTTGAAGCCTTTTTTGCCAAAAGACTACCAAGAGGATTCGGTAAGTATGAAGGAAAGTTGCCTTTCAAATGTTTTTCTTGCAATATGATTGGTCATTTTGCCTCAAGATGTCTAGAGAGGGTTTCAAAGCCAAACCCTAATAGACCTAGGGTTTAGAAGAAATGCTACTATGTCTAAGAAGTTGCTGAAGGAGTCACTAATGATCAATCTGATAAGGGAAGTACCTCAGGAAATGAATGGGTGTTCATTGCAATCAAAGAAGAAGATCCGGTGCCTATAGAATATGCTAGTTGTGTGAATGTGGAAAGAGCCTTGGCTGCTCATGTTGAAGAAAAGGATGAATGGGTAATTAACAGTGGATGCTCTAATCATATGGCAGCTGATAAGAGTAAGTTTGTAAGTATGGAAAGGTATGAAGGTGGAATTATGAAGTTTGGAGATAATTTAGCTAGTAGAATCTATGGCAGAGGATCCATCTCTCTTGATGGTAAGAATAACACTAATGATGTTTTATATGTAGAAGGGTTGAAGCATAATCTTCTCAGTGTTGGACAGTTGGTTGAAAAGGGATATGATCTCTGATTCAAGGATGGAAAATGCAGAATTTTGGAAAGCTCTGGAACTAAGATTACATCTGGTACACAGACTAGAGGTAACGTCTTTCATTTAAGTGGTACTGGTAAAAGTTGTTTGATTGCTCAGATTGATCAGAGTTGGATATGGCATAGGAGAGTGTGTCACGTAAACTTTGACAACATTGTTAAGATAAGTACTACTCAGGATGTGAGAGATCTTCCAAATCTTGTAAAACCTGCTAATAGCATGTGTAAGGAATGTCAGTTGGGAAAACAGAGCAGAACTACATTCAAGAGTAAAGAACAATCTTCAAGTGGATTGTTGGAACTTGTGCATACTGATTTGTGTGGTCCTGCCAAGGTTAGGAGTTTGCAAGGAGACAAATACTTTATGTTGCTGATTGATGATCACTTCTGGATGATGTGGGTCACTTTCTTGAGAGACAAATCAGAGGCTCTTGACAAGTTCAAAGTGTTTAAGGCTAGGGTGGAGAATGAGATTGGTGTGAAGATAAAGTGTCTTAGATCTGACAAAGGTGGAGAGTTTATCTCTGGTGAGTTTAATACATTTTGTGAAAATCATGGAATAAGAAGATAGTTGTCTGCTCCTAGGACTCCTCATCAGAATGGAGTTGTGGAAAGGAAGAATTGGACTATTCAAGAGGTTGCTAGAACCGTGATGATGGAGGCAAATGTTCTAAATGTCTATTGGAGAGAGGTTGTGAGTACTGCCATCTACACTCTTAACCGAGTGCAAATCAAAGGTAATTCTAGTAAAACACCTTATGAACTATGGTTTGGTAATACTCCTTCTGTGAAATATTTTAGAGTTTTTGGTAGTAAATGCTATATCAAAAGAGATGAAGATCTAGGCAAGTTTGATGCAAGGAGTTATGAAAGAATATTTTTGGGTTATTCTAACCAAAGCAAGTCATACCGGTGCTTTAACAAGAGATTGAAAAAGATTGTTGAAAGTGCTAATGTCAAATTAGATGAGAGCATGGAGAGACCTTCCAAGTTTTGTAAATATGAATCAGGTGATGAAAATGAAAAACAAGTTCAAAGTGCTCTAGAAAATCTAATGACTCAAGAAGCTAGTGAAAATGCTGAGGAACAAGTTCAAAAATCAGAAGCTCAAGAAAATCCCAAAACTCCCAGGTATGTAAGGTTGAATCATTCTGAAGATCAGATCATAGGAGATAAAAATAAGGTGTTCAAACTAGAAGAAGAATTGCTGAAGAACAAGAGGAGTATTGTCTGATTTCAAAGATTGAACCAAAATTAGTGAATGAGGCTTGTAATGATAAAAGTTGGGTAAAAGCAATGGAAGAAAAATTAATACAAATTGAAAAGAATCATACTTGGGATCTTGTTCCTAGACCTAAAAACAAAAATGTAATTGGAACTAAATGGGTCTTCCAAAATAAGTTGAATGAAGATGGTGAAGTTGTGAGAAAGGTTACTCTCAGGTAGAGGGAATTGATTTTGAAGAAACTTTTGCTCCAGTGGCAAGAATTGAAGCAGTCAAATTATTTCTTTCCTTTGTTGCTCACAAAGATTTCAAAGTCTACCAGATGGATGTCAAGTCAGCATTCCTGAATGGAGAGTTGGAAGAAGTCTACATTGAGAAACCAGAAGGATTCTAGTTGTCTGATCAAGAAGATAAGGTCTGTAGATTGAAGAAAGCATTGTATGGACTTAAACAAGCCCCAAGAGCCTGGTATGCAAGATTAGATAAGTATCTACTAAAGTTAGGCTTTAGCAAAGGCACTGCTGACGGTAATCTTTATTTCAAAATTGATTATGAACACATCTTGATTGTTGAGGTATTTTTTGATGATATCATCTTCGGTGGAAATGAGAGCATGTGTAAAAGTTTTGTTGATCAGATGCAAAGTGAATTTGAGATGTCCATGCTTGGTGAAATGAATTTCTTCTTAGGTTTGCAAATCATTCAGTCAGAAAAAGGCATCTTCATATCTCAGTCTAAGTATGTGAAAGAGTTGTTGAAAAAGTTTGGAATGGAGGATTCAAAACCAGTGAGTACTCCTATGGCAACCGGATGCAAGTTGAGTAAAGATAATGATTCCCCTAAGGTAGATCAGAAAAGGTATAGATCAATGATTGGAGGACTACTTTATCTTACTCATACCAAACCTGATATTATGAATGAAGTTGGCCTTGTTGCTAGATTTCAAGTTGATCCTAGAGAATCTCATGTTGTAGCAGTCAAAAGAATTTTTAGATATCTGAAGGGAACATTTGATTATGGCCTATGGTATCCTAAGGGTGATGATTTCACTCTTCATGCATATACAGATGTTGATTGGGCAGGAGATATGCATGACAGGAAGAGTACTAGTGGAGGTGCATTTTTCTTGGGAAAAAGATTGGTTTCTTGGTTGAGAAAAAAGTAGGAGGAAATATCTCTATCTACTGTAGAGGCAGAGTACATAGCAGCAGCAAATGATTGTACTCAAGTTTTGTGGATGAAGCAAAGGTTGAAGGATATCAGAGTTGTGTTTGAACAACATGTTACAATCTTATGTGATAATTCAAGTGCAATAAACATTTCAAAGAATCCGGTGTCACATTCAAAGGCAAAGGACATATCCATCAAGTTTCACTTTTTGAGAGAAGCTAAATGAGAATGAAGTCAGATTGGAGTTTGTTTCATCAAAAAATTAGATTGCAAATATCTTCACTAAGCCTCTACCTAAGGATACTTTTGAGTATCTCAGAGTGATGCTAGGGGTTATTACCCCTCCTATTCAGAACTAAGGTGCACTAATGTGCATCAGTCTGGTGGAATTCACAGTCATATCTTGTGATCCAGATTGATGTTAAGGAGATGCTACTCAGGGGGAGTAGTCCTTTGAAATGAGAAGAAGAGTAGAAGAGGAAGAGTAGTAAAAAATGAGGAGATAGTGAAGAAGTGTTTGGGGGCAGAGCAGAAGCATTGTGTGCTTAAATGGAATTGACCTTTGCATGAAGAAGATGTTTTCCAGTTCAATCTTTCTGTGATAAACTTATAAATGTTTCTGTAGGCAGTGAGCCTCTTTTGAGCAATGAGCTCTGGGCAGTGCACCCGAAGGCAAGTGCCTTCCCATTTTCTATTCTTTTAATAGAGAATAAATCTTGTGGGTTAACCCCCACCGTGGTTTTTCCCTTAACCAGGTTTCCATGTAAAAATCCTAGTGTCATATGTGTTGATTATGTTTCTGCTCATGTGTTGTTGATTTATGCTTTCATGGTTATATCATTAATCTATTAATAAGTGTGGAAGAATATTAGATACAGCAAAAGATAAAGTTTTTGAGATAACTGATTCACCCCCCCCTCAATTGTCTGCCCTTATTTCAACACACTGGACTAGGGTGCCCACTCATTAGTCCCTGACTTTTTCCGTTTTCTAAACTTTGAAAACTGGTATGCATTTTATTGTCATTTGATATCTCTATATGCGATCATTTTCTGTAATTTGTCCATTTGTTTATGAATTTCATGTAATTAGGGTTTTGAGCATAATTGGACTTAATTGAATAACTAAATCACACCATTCCAATCTTCCCCTATGTTCCAAGTGATAGGAGATCTGTAGTAGACTTTCTACTTGATTGAATTTCCTTGAATTTTTAGTGGTGAAAGGAGGATCAACATAAACCCTCTTCAAACAAGGATCAAAATCAACTCTAAACAATCCTCTTCATTTTTCATCCTAATCATTTTGGTGAACCCGTGTTTTTAGACTTTTTGGCACCTTACTGAGTGTTGTGCATTAGATTTATATTCATTTCATTTATTCATATCATTGTTCATCTTATTGCATTTGAAAAATTACAAAAAAAAAATTAAAAATTTTGAAAATTTTGAAACAAAATGGCATTTTTAGCTTGCATTTTCAAATAATTTTAATTAGTTGCATTTAATTTCAATAAATTTATGTCATTATAATCAGATCTGATTTAAAATCCATAATTTTTTTATTCATCATTCATTTAGATTGCATTTTCATACTTAAATTGACAAAAATCACTTGAAATTGTGCATTTTTTCATATAACCTAGTTTTACATTAGCTAGGGTTTGTAGTCAAAATCTTGTTTCAGATTTTACTACCCTTTTAAAACACTCATTGGGACTGATTTATAACTTTAGTGTTGCATCATAGTGGTTTGCTTGCAAAATTTCATGCCTAGGGTTTGAAAACCTTGATTTTTCACTAGATTTGGCCTTATCGACTCTCTAGATTTCCATCACAGGCATGTTGTAAAGGATTTTTTTACACTAATTGGCTATTATCAGGGTTATTATCTGCTTCCTCTCTTCAAATTCTTTACAACACCCTTTTTATTGGGCCCTTGCATTGAAAAATTGTAAAAAAAAATTGCATATTTTAGCTATATTTTCACTAGGGTTTGACCAGATTTTCACTCCAAGCGTGTTGTGATAGATTTTATGGTTTTAGGTGAATTATATTACTAATATAGTCTGCTTCACCTCCTAAAATTCTTTACAACGCCCCTTTTATTGGTTCTTTGCACTGAAAATTTGTAAAAAATTGCATATTTTAGTGTATTTTCATTAGGTTTTGACTTGTCATCACTCTAGGTTTGTATCAAAAGTGTGTTGTGAAGGATATTATTGCTTTATTGGACTAATATTAGACATATTATTTTCTGCCCCTGATAAAATTCCTTACAACACCTTTTCTTTCACTTATTTGCATTGAAAAAAGTTGAAAAAAAAATCAAGCATTTTAGGTCATTTTCACATATAGTTTTGCACGCGTTTCTAGCATAAGTTTTGAAAGCCTTTTGAAATCTGATTTGGCACTAATTCTAAAACATGCACATGGCACTGTCATGTCATTTTTCCATGGTATCTTTGCATGCATTTATCAAAGATCTTGATTTTGACAAATTCTTAACCCTTATGAGTGAACATCCTACGATATTGGAAAGCTTAACTAAGTTCGTCTCCATGAGTAGCAATGAAAAAGATAATGGTGATAGCACTTCTTCTATATCTACTACATGTGATGATGACATAAACTTTTCCTCTATTCATTCTTTCAAAAATGATTCTTCCCATGAGGATATACTAGTACAAGACAGTGAAATCACTAATACCTTTCCAACAACAAAAGAAACACAAGTTTTACAAGACATCATGCCTCCTACAACTATAATAGAAGAACAAATCTCTCATGATGTTGAGGACCCTATTGATGTGATAACATATGTATCTGATGAGCAAATAAACAAACTTGATAACGACCTAGCCAATTTTCAAGCATTTATAGAAAATGAAAGGATAGTGGACCAATCTATACCTGTTATTTATAACATAAGAGAATTGATAAAAGAAGGACAATATGGTGTTGATATAATTCAAGGTTTAGCACACATTATACAAACTAATGTCATGCCTCGATATGATTTAGACAATTACGCATCTCTCATGAGTACACACCCTCGGGTAATAGAAGACTTAACATACCACATTGAGAATGATGAGTATAAAAATTCTCTTAATGGAATGGAATCATTAGCTAAAACTTATGATGATGAGGATGATAATGATACAACACCTAAACTTCTTAACAAAACTTTACCTTTCTTTCATTCCAATGCTCCCCCTGGCCAAGAAGAAGCATTAGTGAATGCGGAAAGAGATCTCACAGAACAACAAGCTTATTATGACTACGATGAAGATGACTATCTGAACTATGATGAAATAATTGGTATAATAAAAGAAGACAAGGAGAAAATTGAGAATTCACCTCATCCACGGGAAAACGACATTGATTTAATTGTTGACAAAGGTTAGTTTGGTTGTCCCTACAAGTAAGTATTTCTAACCCTTTACCTCTCGTGTTGTGCTTCCCCTGTGATGTGTTATGTGTTGTTTAGGCCCCCTGGGATGACCCTTGATACTCTCGTAAGGTCAAGGATACTGGGAGACCGCCTCTGTTGTGACCTTCTATTTGTATCATCATTCTTCTATATTGATTCTCCTCTATTTTCACTATTGTGTGTTGTGTCTTACGGACATAGAGTTGTGGTTGGTGACTTGAGGGCACCCTCCTACGTGACTATCTCTAAGGCACTTGTTTCTCCTCTCTTGATTTATTGTTTCCCTTCCTCTAGTGTTTCTATCTAGCAGGTGGATGATGAAAAACATATTATATTGATACAGACCTAGTGTCCCTTCAGCAAGAAATCAAAAAATGGACCAAGTCCATACATGACGATGGGGTTGATATATATTATCTAATGCTTGGCTAGTAGAATCACTCCATGTGATCTTGATGTTGTCTTATCGCACTTACAAACCATAACAATACCTGCTCCATGCACTTTGTTTATCTTTGAATCTTACCTTGGTTACACTCAATTTTAAGATTTCTACGGTATAGCCCCACGGTTATACTCGGCCTTTGAATCCATAGCATAACCTTGGCTCTCTATGTGAATGATCATATGCATTGTTGTTTATCATGATTATATGGACGCTAACACTTTTCTTGCAGGAATGTGTTTGTGGGAACATTTGGTGATCGTAAAGTACATGTCACCTCCGGGGGGCATGGACTTTGCGAGAGTCTATGTTCCCTTGTGTGTTTTCTACCTATCTTAACGTGCTTGATATTGGTACCTGATATCAACCACCTTAAGGTGGGGGCATATATGAGGTAAGCTATATGTTTTAGATGCTAGTAAAGTGTATTTGTTCTCAGGTGCAGTCTTAAAGACTGGTGGCGATGAGTCCCTCCTGCACTCTGAGATTTGTTTTAAATCTATTGCAATCATTTAAACCCTCTACGGAGGTGGGATATTGCGTATATCCTTTTTATCTTAAGCCCTCTACGGAGGAAGGGATGGTATATTTCTCATGGAGAGTGCACATCCTAGCATTTTTAGAAAGTCCTCTGTGAAGGCGAGGAGCAGTTTTGTGACTAACTCAACCCTTAAGGGTGTTTTTGGCAATTGTTGTGGCGAATCCCAATCATCAGTGTGTGCCTATAATGTGCCTAAGATGGTGATGAACCTAGAAATAGGAACACTCCATCACTTATCTGTCATATTTTCTCCATGTCTTCCAAGTGTGTGTGTATTGCATGTTTGTCCCCAAGCATAGTTTAAAGACCGGTGGCAATGAGTCCCTCCTATGCTTTTGGATTTGTATGGTGTGCTTGTTTTGTATGGCGTGTTTGTTCTCAAGTGCAGTCTTAAAGACTGGTGGCAATGAGTCACTCCTGCACTCTAATATTTTTTTGGCGTGTGTATTACCCCATATGTAGTTTCAAGACTGGCAGCGATGAGTCCCTACTGCATTATGGGTGGTGTGTTTACTTTCCCTATACTTGCATCTGCATTTCATAAATGAGAAAAAGAAAAAGAAAATCATCATCGTATTCACTGTATTTTGTGTATCTTCAATGTTGTCTTCTCCATGTTTTGTGTGATGATAATTGTCTTCTCTGTGTTTTATGTGCATGTTACTATCTTCACTATGATTGGCGTGTCTTCTCTGTGCTGAGCGTGCTTACTGTGTTTGTTGACCATACTTTAATGCATGTATTGGCTTTGCGTTTATACATACATTAAAGTGGTGGCTAAATGTTATGTCGTAAAATGTCCCCTTGGGGGCTTTTCCCTCTTAAGGTTTAGCTCTCGGGTCCTTTAGAATGCATTTTGGGCATCTTGCATGATTTTGATGACTCCTGATGAGAAAACCTTAAAGTTTCATGGCAATTTGGACTCGGGGGATGTATTTAACATAAATCCTGCCTAAAATAGGGGGAGGACTTGGGTGCTCGCGCCCAAGTCCTGCATTATTTTAGGTTAGGACCTATTTCAAAGTGTAAGTTTGTGATCGTTATTTAGGTCCTATGCCAACACGGTAAGTTTAAATTATGAAATTCTTAGCGAGAATGTTTGTAGTTGCATATATAAGCATGATTAGGTTATCATTTGTAAACTAGATGGGAATTTTGATTCATGAGCTTATGTGAAAGTGATTCAAGGCATTCATTATGTTGCAAAGCATTATTTTGTGTTGTTCTTGTGTTTGTATTTGCAGATTTGGCATCCATATCCTCATGGCATGAAGAGCATCTTCCTTCCATGAGATCTTCACTACAAGGTGATATCAATTGTGTTTTCTATCATTTATCATTTAGATTTTACCTCTATCTCATAGGGATATGCACTTTTTATCTGACAACAGTGTTCAGAAGACTTGAATGTCTCTTCGGGGCTTGACTGAGGCAAGCCTCTAAACACCTCAACCCCCAACCCACTTTTCTATGATTATAGGTTATAGGTTGTGAAAGTGAAAGAAGTGGAGTTATAGGAGAGTAGTGCAGACTATTGGAATTATAGATCAAAGAAGAAAATAGGGACCTAGACTCAGGTGCCTGATCATTAGTCCTCTGGATCCCACAACAGAAAAATATCTGAAACAGCAGGAACAGGTTGCAAACAAGGTTCCCAAATCTCGACAAAAACTATGGCACCGGACTAGGGCACCCACTCATTAGTCCCTGACTTTTCTATTTTCCAAACTTCAAAATCTGGTACACATATGATTGTCATTTGATATCTTTGTGTGTGATCATTTTTTGTAATTTGTCTGTTTGTTTACGAATTTCATATAGTTAGGGTTTTGAGCATAATTGGACTTAATTGAATAACTAAATCACACCATTCCAATATTCTCCTATGTTCCCAGTGACAGGAGATCTATAGTAGACTTTCTACTTGATTGAATGTCCTTGAATGTTTAGTGGTGAAAGGAGGATCAACATAAACCCTCTTCAAACAAGGATCAAAATCAACCCTAAACAATCCTCTTCATTTTTCATCCTAAACAGTATGTATTCTTCTCCCATCATGTATATCTTTTCTATCATACTACCAAAGTCTACCCAACAAGATATGACATACATCCATAGGCATAATATCACACAATACTTCATCATGATAAGATCCAATATGAAATTTCACCAAACATTGCTCACTCACCAGTACCTTATGATCATCTTAAATCCATGCTATCTAATAGGGATTAGGTTGTTTAAATCTTTCCAACTTAACTTAGTTACCATCTCCTCTGAAACTAGGTTATCTAAACTACCACTATCAATCACAACTTTACAACATTTACCTCCTGATTTGCATATGGTTCTTGAACAAACTTTTCCTATGTGATGGTTCCTCATTTCTCTCTACTTGAAATAGTGCTCTCCTCATGACAATTGATTCTCCTTTCTTAGGTTTACCAACTAAACTAGGTGATCCAACAGGTTCTTCTTCCACATAGGTTTCTCTTCTACTATTCTCTATTCTCTTGCTTGTACTCCCTTGATTATATTCAAATGCTCTATGTCCTTCACCTCCACACCTGAAACAGGTTCCTCTGAATGTTCTCTTATTAGGTCCTCTTCCTTCTCTTTTGTATCCTTCACTTTGGTATGGACTAGGGTTTCCTCTATGCTAGAAAGTTCTATCATCTCTTCGGTACGTATTGTTATCTATGTCCTCCTTAAATGTGTTCTCTTATCTTTTCTACTCTGCATATGATCTTTCTCTTTCGAAAAATGTTCTACCTCTCTGAAATTTACCTCATTTGCCTCTTTGTCTTTGATCATGCCTCTTATTCAACCTCTCTTCAACTTTCAGGGCAAATTGATATGCTTCTTCCAGTGTTGTCATCCTTACCAAACTCAGTTCTTCTTGAATGTTCAATCTCAGTCCATTTATGTATCTAGCCATTTTATCCTTGCTTGCTTCACTACATCCTATCCTTATGATCATCTTATGAAATTTCTCAATATACTGCTTCACAGATTTCTCCTTTTGTCTTAGGTTTTACAATCTCCTCAACAGTTCTAACTCATAGTCAGCAAGTATAAACTGATTCTTCAATTTTGTCACCATCCTATCCCATTTTGTAATCTTTTCTTTTCCTCTTCTATTTCTATCCAACTAAACTTCTTTCCACCATATAGTAGCATGTCCTTTCAGCTTTGGCTTTGCAAACTTCACCTTCTCTAAATCTTCAACTTCTTCATATTCAAAGTATTCCTCTATGCCATTTATCCAGTCAATAAATTCTTTAGGGTTCAAATTGCTAGTGTAATTAGGTACATCAACTCTAGGTCTTTTCCCAATCTTTGAAATAGCAAGCAACATCTTGACTTGATCTGATTCTTCTTCCTCTTCACCTCCTAGGGTTTCACCATTTTGATCAGTGGATTGAAATTCTTCATCATCATCACTTTCAACATTAGGTCTAGGTGTAAGTCATCTTCTTTAATCTTCTTCAACAGCATCCAAGCAAACTCACATGGTTTTCATCATCTCCATCATTTCATCCATTCTACTATCCATTGTTCCAATAGCAGATATTCTCCTCTGTGGCATTCTTCCTAGGATCAAGTGTAACTACCTCAAGTTTGGTGATCGGGCTACAAGGTGATAACTACCTCACAATCAGTGATCAGTTGTAACACAAGTAACTTGCCTCAGATTCAGTGATCTATTCACAACAAAATCTTATAGAATTCTTCACCAACTTCACTCAATTCACTCCCAAAGATTCAAACTTTCACTCTGATACCACTTGGTGCAATCACGGTTAGGAGGGTCCTTAAAGAGAACTATCTAGGTCACGCAGCTAGAGTAAACACAATGGAAAAAACTCAAGGATATAAAGAAAATATAGATTCAGTCATTCAATATATCATGGAGTTCAAATACAGATTGGTCGGCAACATGTGGGCTTACAATTAGGGCTCACGATCCTGATTACAAAATATCAGAATATGCACAAGATATAGCTTTGAAGCTCCTTCACAAGAGTTCAAACTATCTCTATGAATTTCACTTGCTTTCCTAGGCATCTATTTCATTAATATATATCATCTCCAGAACATATGATTCCTCTGTGTCTGCCAAGGAAGGTCACAAACTCCAATGAAGAGTTGTAACATGTGTACACAGATAGGTCGGACCTAAATGAATGGAACTCCTCCGCAAATGAATGGAATGATGAGCAGATCTCAAGGAAGGTCAATCATGAACCAAAAAACATTGAATGATGTGTATTTTAACTTTGCAAGTCATGAAATGCTTTGCAAGTCTTCTCCTTCAGCTAATTATCTGAGATTGTTAGGATGCTTTGTTCTGAGAAAACAGTCGATCTTCTAATAGCGATAACTTTTCGGTAACTGATCCAAATGATCTAAATTTTGGATATGTTGTGCATGAATGAATCTAGATGGAAAATCCAACTCCATAGGGCCTGAAATACAACTATGATGGAATGCGAACCAAAATACAAAAACTTCTACTGACTGAACTACCTAAACCAAACTGGGAAATGAAAAGAAACAAACTGGAATGCAAATATTTTTGGTTGATGCAAGGTTGCTCTTGAACTAGGGATGCTCCTGCATCACTACTAAAGTTTACAGGTTCTCAATCACTTCCTTACCTCTGTTGTACTTGTTGCTGCCAATGGTTAGTTTCTTGTAGTTGTTATTAGCCTGTTATTCATCATCTAGTGGTTTAACCTTAGTCTTGGCTTGTTTGTTGGGATTTGGTTGAACTTGTTTAGTCCTTCTATATATAATATATAGGCAGATCCATGTAGTGTGGGTCTCCTCCTTGGGTAGAGTCCATCCTCGGTTTGTGCCCTAATGTTTTGTAGAAGAGGGATGGACTAGTTTAATTCTTTAAGCTTGTGATCTCTTTTCTACCTAACAGCTTCATCTTGTGGTTGTTGTTCTATGTTTCCAACTTCTGTGTTGTAATTTTTCTGAGTTGTTCCAGGTCCAATTGAATTTGTACCCAATGGATTGTTAAGGCCACTGGATCCAAGTGTTTAGCAGGAAAACACCCTGTATAGTCACCAAAATGTTACCATATTTTGCCTTTAGGCCAAATAGCCCAAAGTTTCCATTAAAGCCTGCATTCCTTCCATCAAAGAGAACCAATCTAAGACACTTTAAATGGAATGAATTTAATCTTAGAAAATTCTAAGTACAAGGAAGAAGCCCAAAAAATGGCCAAGTTCAAACAATTCTAAGTGTTTTCCTTGTATTTTCCCTTTTTCAGAGTTTCAGAGTGGTAGATTTCTATCTTCTGTCATGGCATTCTTATCGGCTCCGAACTCCGCCTTGGTAGTCTATAATTTGCCTAAGTCTTTCAGGTGTTGAGGGTCAGGTTTTGGGGGTCAAGAGTCTGGTTTTCCTTCTTTTCTCCATGTAGGTAGCAAGTAGAAGGCTCGATTGCCAAAGTCTGCCAAGCCGCAATTTCTTCAAAGTATTTCAAGTGTCAAAGTTCGGGGGGGTGGTCTTCCTTCTTTTTCAAAGTAGGTGGAAGGGTGAAGGTTTGAGGGCTGATGTCCGTTGATCATAAAGTTCTAAGTGTTGTGGGGCATTAGAGGCTAAGGTTGCACCCTTTTTCTTCCCATTTGGCAAGCAATAGATGGAAGGTCCGCTCGTTGAAGTCTGTCGAACCTCTAAATCATTTAAATCTTTTGGGCAAGCGAGAAATAGAGGTTTTCTTCTTCCTCTTTTCTATTGGAATGCGGAAGGCTAAAGGTCCAAGGCCCAACCCCCGATAAATTTCATATTTTGTTCTAAGTATTACAGAATAATGGTCGGGGGATTCTTCTTTCAAAAGCCCAATTGATCGGGGCCCAATAGTTTTTCTTTCGTTGCCCCTTACATTCTCAGAACGTGGCTGAAATGTTCATTGATCTTCCTAGCCACCATTGTTTTCTTCTTCACCAAATTTTCATGGCCAGGTGGGCGCACAACATGGACACGAAGATGAAATTATGTCAAAGAAGTTGTCCAAGTTGAAAAAGTGGTTGGTTTTAGCATGCATTGAGTTGAAATATCATGTAGCTAGTTAAAACAGATCATGAGGAATAAAATAAGGAGATAGGTTTGATTCTAGCTACCAATTTCTCATGTACCTTTAAAACATAAAAATTAGGACCATGTAGAGTGTTGCGATCATGCAGAAAGAAAACGCCTCTTTTCCTGCACTCGTTGTCTTTAAAAAGAGGATGGAATGCACTCAGGGGGTGGAGGGTGGATTTTTAGAGCAAGTTCTTTCATTCCTTACTTAAGTGTTGTAGCCAAAGCATAGGCTCTTCCTAGAATAAGAATTGTATTGTAACTCAGAGGAGAGGAAATTTTCCCAATCACATTTGTTTTACATGTTTTTCGAATCTATAGAGATTGTTTTCAGTACCTTTTAATTCAATAAAGGAGTTCTTTTGCCTTTTCATGACTGTCTTGTCATGTGGATGGTAGAATAGTTGATGTTTTCTGGTGACATATTGATATCCCTGAGATCTTGTCTTATTCCTTGCATACTTTGAGACAGAAAAGTCATATGAATGTGTAGGTCATGGTTTATTTGATGAGCAGAGTTATAATTTAGTTATGAAAGTATCATTTGTTTCCTTCTAAAATATTGTCCAAGCAGGAGTCTTCTTTCCATGAAATACTTATGCTCTGAAATATGTCAGAACTTTGAATTGTGTGTATAAGCTCATTTATTGAATATATTGTGTACATGCAGTAGTACTATCAGTCCCTTGCAATTTGGTGCATCACCTCCTTAAGTTTTAGGTTTTGTTTATGTTATCCCCTCTTCCCTTTTCTCAATAAGAAGCAATAGAATAGAGTAGTTTAGGTGAGGTACCAAGGGACCCAACCCTCTCTGGAGGTTCATCTTCACTATAAGTAACCCACATCTTGAGGATGATCCCATGTTTCACAAGGTAGCTAAGTTCTAAATTCAGTAAGGGTGCATACTTTTGTGACAACAATTACAACAATAAAAATGATATATAAATCTAAAATAATTTTCTGTATGTTGGAGCTCCCTTCTATAGAATCCTAAAAATACAAACTATAGAAAATATATGTTGAGAATCCAAACAAATATTTGAAGTGAAAATACAACCTTAGAGTGATATTTTCCTCAAGAAACCAAAAGGTTTTCATCCTTTGATCTCCAAGAATCCAAGGGGTTTCATCCTCAAATTCTATAGTTGAATGCATGTGCTCAAGTGGAGAAAAAAATTGATTAAGTGGATTATATAAAAGTTGTGGGCACAAATTCCAATGTCCCATTATGCCTAAAAATAATAAAGATAAAATATTGCAATATTAATTTTTTTGCAAATATTCCCTCTTTAATTAAATCCACTAAAAATCTACTATAACTCCTTGATTCCTGATTATTTTTTGCTAGTGACGATTTTCTTATTACATCTACTTATATTGTCATAAATATTTATGAGATGCTCCTCCAACATGAAAAATAATAATATTTTATTTATTCAATATGATTTTCAAAAATAAGCTCTTTGTAACTCCCCCATCGATTGCCAACCACAACTCCCCAATTATGAGTTGTCATAAAATCTGTCATAAATAAAGATGTCAAATGATTTGGGAGTTACATGTGCTCCATTGATGAACTCGAATGCCTCATTTGGGAAATAAACGATAATTTAATATTTATTTGGCCCATTTTCTAAATATGCAAAAATATAATTAATAATAGAGGCCATAAAGTAATAATTATTTCCCTAACATTTCCCTTTAGCCCATAGAAAATATTGGAATGGGATTTTGGTCCACAAACATAAATTAAATGAAAAGAGAACATTGCATACTCATTGCACATCTCTTCTCTATTTTGAAAGTTCCCATGGAGCACACATTGCAATGATGGAACAAAACAGGAAGATATCTATCTAGGTCCATTACTTTACATGGACCCCAGTATCCTTTTTATGTATAAATATTGTTTCGGGTAAAATTTGGATAGTGGGTTTTTGATGGTTTATGTGTGTATCCTCCTTTCACCTTCAAACATTCAAGGACCTTGGGTCGAGTAGGAATCTACCATCAGGCCCTTGGTCACTTAGGAATGCAGGGAAGCTTAGATTTGTGTGATTTGATTACCAATTATGCTCAATTATGCTCAAAACCCTAATTATGCAAATACAGAAGCAAACGGACAAATTACTGAAAATGCTGCTACAAGAAGATGTAAAATGACAGATAAATGTGCACCAGTTTTCAAAGTTTGGGAAGCGGAACAGTCAGGGACTAATGAGCAAGCACCCTAGTCCAATGCCCTAATTTTTGTCGGGATCTGGGAACTCAATTTGTAACATGTTCCTGTTGTCTTAGATATTTCTCCATTGTGGGATCCGGAGGACTAATGAGTGGGTGCCTGAGTCCAGGGCCCTATTTTCAACTCTGATCTGCAATTTTGACACTCTGTAACCCTTCTCTGCAACTCCACGTTTCTTGCTTCTTCAACTTGTAACCTGCAATCATGGAAAAATTGGGAGGGGGTTGTCGTGTTTAGAGGCTTTCCTCAGTCAAGCCCCAGAGAGACATTCAAGTCTTCTAAATACCGTTGTTAGAGAGAGAGTGAATGTCATTGTGAGGCAGAGGTAAAAACCAAATCATAGATGCTTAAAAACACAAATGATATCACCTTGTAGTGAAGATCTTATGGAAAGAAGAAGCTCTTCATGCCATGAGGAAATGGATGCTCAAATCTGCAAACACAAACACATAAACAACACAAAATCTGCTCTTGCCACACAATGAATTCCTTAAATCACATTTAGAATGCATAAAGTTCACAATCGCCATCTAGTTTATGAATGAATGCCTAAACATGTTTATATATGCAACTACAAACATTCCTGCCAAGAATTTTGTAATTCAAACTTACCGTGTCGGCCTAGGAACCAAATAACGGTCATAAATTGACACTTAAAATTTGGGCCTGACCCAAAATAGGGAAGGACTAGGGTGCGGGTGCCCATGTCCTCCCCCCTATTTTGGGTAGGGCTTAGCTCAAGGGATCCCCCTAGGTCCCATTTACCATGAAACTTAGGGTTCATCTCATCAGGATGCCAAAATATGATGCAAGATGTCCTAAATACATATTAAAGACCCGGGAGCTAAACCTTAAAAGGGAAAAGCCCCCAAGGGGACATTTTCTGGCGTTACAAATATTTACTTTACATACATGTTTGTCAGTGCTCATTTACTTTGAAATACATGGTCATGTTAGGATTCAAATTATTCACCTCAAAGAGGGGGCAAAATGAAATGGTGAAATTTGCATGCCCATGCTAATTCCTATTTAGTTTTGGGCCCATTTTGATGGAATGGTTGAATATAATTACATATCAACAAATGACACACTCTTGTGGAAAGTTGGGATGATTCCTCAATCCTTCACCATCCTCACCTACACATATCTCCACATATCCAACTATATCTTATCCATATCCACACATATTTCTAAACATTTAACATTTATTATGCCCCCATGTCCAAACGTCCCTCATATTAATATTCACATTCTCTTAACTAGGGTCAATCATGTATTGTGTGAGATTGATCTTGCACCATGGGAATTGAGTCAAAATTATAAAAAAAATTCAAATCTTTGTCAACTCCCACCCATTTAACTAGCCATGATGATCCCAAATGCCACAAGATTGACTCAAAATTCAAAAAATCAAATCTTTGCCAACTCATGCCTATTTTGTAGGGTCCATAGGCATTTATGCTTTCATCATGTGATGCAGTTTTTTTTTAGATGCATCTAAGTAGTGTTGTTTTGGTTATGACCTATGTTGTTCGTACTTGTTTATATACACATCTAGATATTCAATATACTTATACTTGACTTATACATATTATTTTATGATTAAACCCATTTAGTTTATTCGACTTCACTATTTTTATTATAAATGATATGCTAGTTGAGTTAATTGTGTAGTTTTGCTTTATTGTTTTGATAAATGATTAAATCATATTTAACCATGTATTGATGGTATTATTATGATGATGTCATAATTAAAATATTATTATTCCAATGTGACTTATTTGGTATTGGTTGATTTTACTATGTGCTTCGGCTATTGTTACGTATTAGGCAAATACATATAATGTTTGATTAAAGTGTGTAGATATATAGGTAAAATCTCAATGGTGGTTAATTGGACGCAATCACATGGTTTGTTTAGAATTGTAAACCTATCTTGCTCTATGCAGAGTAATAGAACAATGATGTCAAAATCAATAAAACCTATATCCGAATTGATCATGGTTTTGGATTCCTTGTGTGTTACTTGTGAATGCATTTTTTCTTAGGTGATTTTAATTAGTTTCATTTGTGCATTTTTCTTGATATGTGCAAATAAATAGGCTCTTTGAGATGATGTTATGTTTTTGGTTTATTTAGAAAGGAAAAATGTCTTATTAGGCAAGTAAAGTGACTTTGAGTAAATATTGCATTTTAAGTTGTGAAATATTTCTTTTGAAAAATGTCTAGTTTGAATGTAAAAAGAAAAAGATGGTTTTTGTTTTAGGTTTTGGTTATAAACAAAAAGTTATTTTCATTTCATTTTATATTTTCATTATGCATCTATTATTCTAGATGAGAATTTGAGAGAGAAAGCAAAATAGAGAAAGAAAGGTATTTTTCAAACCTTTGCTTACTTAGAAGATTGAAATTGATTTGAATTCAAAAGACTTGGATTGTGTTGGGATTTCTTGGCATGCTTTGTGGATTAAAGATTTCCATCTTCCCTATTTGTCACCACTTCTTCAAGATATTTATCTTTTTGTTTAATTTGTAATTTGGTAGTAATTAAATGAAATAATTTGTGCAAATGGGTTTGCTTGAATTTAATATTAGAGTTTAATTTCATTGTGTTGGGTAGATCCTAGATTGTAGGTTTTTAATTTTGAGAAAACACAAATTATTACTCAAACTCTTGCAAAAAAATTATAGAAATTAAATGAACACATATTTGGGATGTTGGTTGGATTTGGAACAAAAGGGTATAGTTAGAATTTTAATTAGAAGTTTTTATGTTTTTGGGAAAACATAGATTTACTCCTAAACCCTTGAAATTTTCTCATAAACTTTATGTAATTTGAAAAGTGTGATCCCCTTAGAAATTAGATCAAGTGGGTATATTTGGAATATTGAAATTATGTATTTTCAATTTTTTGAAAAAAATGAAGGTTCATCAATGGAGGAAATTAGACATTGAAGAATTCTTAAAAAATCTTAAATTATTTCTTTTTGAAATTTGAAGCTATTGGGATGTTTTATTTTGGGGAAACATGATTTTTGGCATAGAAACAAAGTTGTACTTTCCTTGGGATTCATCTTCATGTGTAAATTGTATCTTTTCCCTCCTAAGGACTAATTTAGAAAGTTAGTCTCCCTAAATCATCTTAGGAATCAGAATAAAGTGGGAGGCTTGGAGTGAAAACATTGGGAATCATCTAATTGCAATTGATGTGTAATGTTTATGAAAGTTGAAAGGAACTTAAGAGATAAACTCATAAACATTAGGAACAAATTGTTTGTGGTTGATGTGTGATGTGTAATGAAATGAATGAAAATGAGATTTAAAACTAATCAAACATAACATTGATAACTGTTGAAGTTGATAATTAACTCAAGCCACAAAGATCACCTACAAAACCTAAGATTTACTTTCCACAAGAGAAAAAAGCAAAGAGGAATAATTTGCACATAAGGATGAATTAATGAAATGGATTAAGAATTACATGTGACAACTTGCTTTTATATTTGCAAGTTAAATAAAACCCTAATATGAATTAATATTAACCTAGGACTAAAAATAAGCCCTAAGTAAACTTATTAAAGTGTAATTAAATATTTAATTACACCAACACCCCCCCTTAAGTGCAACTTAGGGAGAAATGAAAATCATGCAACTAATGCAAGAATGGGTCCCGGCTACAAGGTCATGTTAGGTACCCATGAACAACAAGAATCTCTCATAAAGTGGAGAGAAAGGAGAAAAACCCAGTGGAAGAAAACTCCTCTCCAAAAGAAAGAAAATACAACAAGTACAAGAACATGTGATGGAAGAGGGACTAACACTAAGACCCCCCAAGAACTGAATCCATCACAAAAGTACAATGATGAATGCCCCCCATAAGAGAGAGCAAAAAGAGAATATGAATCCCCTCCAAGAAGAAGCTCTAGAACCAACGAAGATATCTTGAAGACAGAATCTAATCCATTGCCTGCAAACAACATTTCTCCCTTTTGGAAGAAACAAATTCACTGGTAAATGTAGAAGCCATTCCCACATCTTGGATGAATAGGGAATCCAACAATAACAACCGATGGTGTGGTTGATGGACAATGTTTAAACAAGAATTAAAATAAATCTTTCATCATGAATGATCCATATGTGGTTGATTTGTGATGCCTAATAAAAATCATTCCTTATGGTGAGTGCTTACTCATAGGCATGTTAATGTCTCATGTTTGTTGCTTGTGTTTTGGAATGTCAAGTAGGATGTCACTCCTCTCCTTCACATACCTTATCCTATTCCTTGCATTTAATTGGATTGATGGTCTCCAATTATGTGTTGAGAAACCATGGTTGATGTTATGTACTTGAGACCAACTCTGTGTGTCATGTTTGTGATTATTAACCATGGAGTTTGTTTCTTAGTTTAGAGGGTTGGGCCTTAGGGTATCACATGGTTTGGTGGTGTTGATAACCATTGGGATTGCACATTGGAATCATGATGGAGCATCATGGAGTTCACACTAGGATCTTTTAGCTCTTCATGGCTTTGTATTATCGTACCATTTTATATTTTAGAAAGTTAAAATATTAAATTATGTTGCAATTGTACATTTGAATCATCATTGTATTGGAGTGTAATCCATCCATGTTTGGGATTGGAATACTGCTTTGTAATCATGTAATAATTGTCATTTGAATTGAAATTGTATAACAAATTGTAATGGAAATCTCATTGTTTGTAAGTCCTAATTTTGCAACTTTTAGGCCTAATATGTACTCATGTTGAAAAGTGGTCTATAGAAGTGGTTTTTGCTTGATTATGATGTTAGAATAATTTGAATTCATTAATGAATATTATTGTAATTAGCTATTGTATTAGTGTACTCAAGCTTGGTTGAGTGTTTCCTTGTTGCATTGTCATGGTTTATATGCATGTGAACTATGAAAATTCACCTAAATCAAAATATCATCCTTTGTTAAATTTATAACCTTTAATATGATGCTTAATCTAATTAAAATCCATTGTTTCAACCATTCTTTAAAAAATTAGAAATTAAGAGTTAATGCATGTTTAATGATAAACCTTTAGTGTCACATTGGCTTAGTCATACATCTATTTGGTCTTGGTAATCTTGTTCATGTTTCTTAGTGTTAGGCTTGTTGTGGATTTGTTTGGCACCTTTAGTGTTGAGTTTGGTGTCTTTGGGGTCCCCATTGTCCATTTGAGGTCTTGTGCACTATTCAAACTCACTTATTTTGAACAAGAGTGATTCTATTTATGAAAGGGGTGATCATAGGATAGCCAAAGAGTCCTAGAAGTCTTTTGGTTGTTAGGCTTGTCATGGATTTGTTTGGAAACTTCAATGTCGAGTTTGGTGTCTTTGGGGCCCCCACTGTCCATTTGAGGTCTTATGCATTGTTCAAAACCACCCATTTTGAACAGGGGTAATTCTACTAATAAACAGGGTGATCCTAGGATAGATAGAGGTGATTCTAGGATCTCTAAGGTGATTTTGACTAGTAAAAGGGGTGATTCTTCTCAAAAGGGGTGATTCTTCTCAAAAGGGGTGATCCTAAGATAGGGTGTAGTTGTGGATGTTTATCAAAAAAGTTTTCATAAGGAGAGTTGTACCTTATGGTTTTCTCTTCCTTCCCATCTTCTTGGTTTGGGGTGTTTGTATGTTCTTGTAATCCTCTTGTCGAATTCAATGTGTTTTTGTACTCTTAGTGTGCTTGGTCAATTTCTAGTGAGTGATACCCAAGTGAGATGTCGTATCTCCCTTGTGACCAACTGCTCGTGGCTTGTTCAAAAGGATGTTTGGGTGTTGTAAATCCATCCTTTGGGTATTTTCTTGTAGGCTTGGATGTGTGGGGGATGAACTATAGCTCATGTTTAGTCCTTTCTATCCTTGTCTTTTGTTTGTGTCGATGATGAGAGTTGGGCACTCTATCATTTAGAGGAGACTTTATCTCCTTTATTCATCATTGTGTGTGTGTAATCCCACAATGGTCATGTAAGTCTTTCATTGATGTTATTCTATTTGATGGTCGTAGGTCTTGCACAGTTATGCACTTGGTAGTGTCATCATGTGCTTTGGTCGTGATGTTCAATTTTGACAACATCGTGTGTGAGAGCATGCATTGTGACATGTGTATGTTGCAATTGTAACACAAAATTTGTTAGCTCATGTTTTGTTTGTTAATGCCCTGATGTAAAAGTTGGGGCATTACACATTCCACTAGGCATTGTGAGCTAACTTGGTACACATTTGTGTAATTAGTTGCCATGCCTTAGTATTTAAAGACATTCAATGTGCATAAATTTAGAAGCAAGACATCCAATTGATATTTGAATATTCTATGCGTTGAGAAGAGAATCATTCTAGGAACACCTCACTTTGGAGCACTAAAAGGAACCTAATTTTGCATCAAATTATTCTAGGACATTTGTATGATTAAAGAGTATTATCTTTGATCATTTCCATAACCATGAAGTTGGTCCAATCAAGAGGGTTGGCCTAAGAGAATTTGATCCTTGTGATTTGACAATTCCCTTAGTATTTTACAATATTGTTATTCATTGATAGCTAGTGAAGAGTAAAGATCAAGATGAAACAACTCACATCAATCTACTATTAGTAGGTTTGATTTGACAAGTCCATTAGTATTTTTCAATATTGTTATTCATTGATAGCTAGTGAAGAGCAAAGATCAAGATGAAACAATTCACATCAATCTACTATTAGTAGGTTAATACTCAGGTTATAGATCACTTTTGTGCATTAGGACATTCTCACAACAAGTGGGATCAATCGTGACAATTCCCTTAGTGTTTTTCAATATTGTTATATCCTTGATAGCTAGTGAAGACCAAAGATCATGATGAAACAACTCACATCAATCTACTATTAGTAGGTTAATTCCTTAATAGATAGTGAAGACCAAAAGATCATGATGAAACAACTCAAATCAATCTACTATTGTGTATAGTTAATTCTCAAATGTTATAGATCACTTTTGTGTATTAAGACGTTCTCACAACAAATGGGATCAATCATGACAATTCCCTTAGTAGCAAAGATCGTAATGAAACAACTCACATCAATCTACTATTAGTAATTCTCACATGTCATTAAGTGCACTATCTCTCCACATGGAAATTATCAATGAACTAAAATATCACTTTCATTGAAACTAGTTTGATTAAAAATATCGCCTTCATTGAAACTAATATTTATGAAGTGACACCTTAAGATCATGTTCATAATTTATACTGATTCAAAAAGAGTAATTTTATACAAAAAGTCCGAAGAGTTTATCGATTGTTGGAGGTGCGGGGAATCGAACCCCGTGCCTCTCGCATGCGAAGCGAGCGCTCTACCATATGAGCTACACCCCCTTTCGATGTTTTTGGAATATTTAGTTTATTTATTTTACTCATTTTACTAAATTTTTTATTCTCATATGCATTGGCTCCTTTTAGGACCTTCTCCCGACCCGAAAAATTAGTAAAATGTGCGGTGAGCGTGGATCGAACACGCGACCTTCAGATCTTCAGTCTGACGCTCTTCCAACTGAGCTATCCCCGCTGTGTCCCACAAAATAATATGTTCTATAAATTTAATCTTATTTTTTAACACAGGTTTAAAATGTTCTCAAAACATTGGTCACGGAATAAGCCATCATATGTTAAAATATGAAATTAATATAGTTTTTTTCCCATGCATAAACATTACAAAATTGAATAATTGATTTTTTTGGTTTGGTGTTAAGGGTTGGGGTATCTATTCCATCAACTTTATTGGAAGTACGATTTTAACTAGAGCATTGAGCTTTTGCACTTCGAATTTTATTTTTTGTGGGGATTTGTTTTGTGTCATTTTCAATCATTCTAAGAAGATATTCATGATTAATATAACTTTAATCATGTATATTGGATGAGTATTAACATCTTTTAGGAACATTTTCTAGTTAGAATTTTATTTTTTGTAGGATTTGATAATATGTTTTTAAGTCATTTCTTGATTATCTCTATGAATAGCGTGTAATATGTCTTCCATTTCTAACTAATATAAGATTACCCTAAGTACAACCCATAATGTAATTAAGCATTAAAGTCTTTCATGGGCACTTTTAATTATTTTTTTTAAGATTTGACTTGTGTGTTTTTAATCATCTCAAAATGACTTTCATGAGTAATCATTATACTAATGACATGTTTTCTCAAGACATACGTTTGTAATCAAACAATGTCTAAATATACAATTATAACATATACATCCCACAAGCGCATCTCACACTTATGGGAAAGTGTGGATCCAATATTATCTCCCAAACTATGTAATTGTTTCCCAAGCCTAAAAATTCCAAGATATAGGCCTATCTACCATCTCTCCTTTAAGTTCTATGCACACTCACTTACCCACAAGGGGAAATGGATCTTGTTTTTGTTCCTTTGACTTGAATAAACCTATGATTCATAGTACGATGAGATGAATGAACGTGGACAATGTGTTATTGATATGAATCCAGGGATGTAATCAAAAAGGCATGTCTCATTAAGGTTATATGTTATATCTTCTAGTATTGGCCATGATAACTAATAATGATTTTTTAGGTTTACACCATGCCCTATCCTATTGAAAAGGCTTCAACATTCTTGCATAAATAGAATATGATAAGCAATAGAACTTGGATTAGTTTCGTGAGAAACAATTAATAAAGTTAGAATTGATCTATCTAATATCAATCTTGATAAGTGACAAATATCTTCATGAACTAACATATGAATTACGTCTACTTAAGTACTACTAACATAAACTCTAGTATATTTTTATATAAATTAGATTATGAGTTCAAATATAGCTCACATTATTGATATTTTAATATGTAAAAATTTGTCATTGGAGTTAGACTCAAACTTTTGACATACTGAAGGTTTTCATATAGCTCAATCTTAAATCCATTTAAATCTTCATGATTGATATTTTCAAATTTTACATAGTGAGTGAATTTATCTAAGAGGTATATGTCAGGATTAAGGTGCCATCAACCTTGTAAATCCTATGTCATTTATTTATTCCTAACATTATTTGTAAATGCATTCATAAGGGATGAAGGATCCATGGACAACGGTAAATATTTAATTACAGTGCCTATGATAATGTCAATTTTATCTTGGGACTACTACATGTGAAAAGTGGGTGGCCTAGTTCATTAATGGCTTATGACATGGTGTAACAGTATCTTCTATGTTTGTCTCTTACATGTTATAAGGAAACAACTATTTTTAATATCGTCATGAGTTATCATTTTATGACAACTTGTAAGAGGTGTAAGAGGCTATTTTTAGCTTGTTGTTGACTTCCTCAAAGGTGGATGTTTGGATTTGTCTGTCTTGGGTGCAATATTCATGGAAGATGGTTATGACATCTATAAGAAGGTAATAATAGCCTAATTTTTAGATTCCCCAAATATGGCATTGGATTTTCCAAGTTTGGGCATCACATTCTATGTAC
This sequence comes from Cunninghamia lanceolata, assembly GCA_027924645.1. NCBI lineage: Eukaryota > Viridiplantae > Streptophyta > Pinopsida > Cupressales > Cupressaceae > Cunninghamia > Cunninghamia lanceolata. Next base: position 21,961,227 of record BSBN01001965.1, read on the forward strand.
TCTATCTATTATTTGTATTTTCTATATAATAGAAGCTAAAGGAGTGTAGAGATATGTTAAGTTTTACACAAGTACATAGGCAATGTTAGATTGGATGTTGAAGGAGTGTAGGAAGTGATTGTATTGTATTCTTGATTCAAAGACAATACAAACTTGGTCTCTCTTCTTGGAGTTTTTCTCCAAAGAGTTTGTCCAGGTAAATCTCTGTGTCATATGTAAATCTCTTGAGTTTGTTAATTTTCCTTATTACTGATTTTACTTTTTTAAATCTCTATTTGGCATTCTACTAAACATTAAAAAATAGATTTGCAGTTTAATTTTAGATTTCTATTTTATAGTGGTTTGCCTTCATTTCTAACATTTGGTATCAGAGCCTAGTCAACTTTGCTTCTTGGGTGGAAGCGTGAAGGTTTTTTGCGATGTAGTTGGAGTTCTAGTTGAATTTGTTTTGTCGATTTATGTGTAGAATCCATTGCTACATCTACATCTTAGTTGGATATTGATAAGTTCAATGGAACTAACTACAAGTTATGGAAACTGAAGATGGAAGATTTCCTTGAAGACAAGGATAAATGGTTGGCTACAACAAAGGATAAGAAACTTGATAAAATAGATCAAGATGAGTGGGACAAGATGGATAAGAAAACACGAGGGAAAATCTAGCTTTGTCCTATAGACTTTATCCCATTAAATTCTTCAAAAGAGAAAATTGCATATGATCTATGGAAATGTTTGGGTGATATCTACCAAGCTAAGAGTCTAGTAAATAAATTATATTTGAAAAGAAAATTGTTTTCTCTAAAAATGAAAGAAGATGATTCAATTGCTAAGTATTTAAATTCATTTAATTTAATTTTGAGTCAATTAGCTTAAGTTGATGTTAAGATAAGTGAGGAAGATAAATGCATTATACTTCTATGTTCTTTGCCTGAGTCATGGGAGAATATCATTATTTCTATTAGTGATAATCTTGAAGATCCCAAGTTGGATGTTTAATGGATCATGTTAGGAGAATTTCCAAGGAAAGAGTGTAACATTGAAAATTACATACCCTTACAATTTCATCCTACATTTTTCACTCACTTTAGTCCTATGTGTTCATTTTTACAAAAAATTGTTTCAATGCCTTGTACCTCTCTTAGCCCGAATATGTTTCATATGACCAAGAAATAAAATCACTTGGATGCTAGTGCTTAGCATAGATGTCTATGTGTCACACTGATGTCCCATGAGTGTGTAATGCTAAGTGATCTATTTTAGGACATGTTGAACATCTTCTTTGGTGGAAGAGATTCTTTTAACGCTCCTCTGAATTTAAATGACTCTTTTCTAACTTGCATGACTATCTTTTCCCTCTCAATATCCAATTTTTAACGAATCTCTTGTTGGTTCTTTGCCTCTCTTCTTCACTTTTGATCTGCAAAAAAATATTTAAGGATACTCTCTTGTGTCTCTCACCATAGCAACTATTGAATATTTTAATGCTCCCTTGAGTTGCATCACCATCTCTCCTAGCTATGTGAGGTTTCTATTTGTAGATTGAGTATTGTAGGAGGTTATCTTTGCATAGATCTTGCCCTCAAGGATTTTGCAACCTCCTCTATTATTGTTTGAACTAGTAATATTGTTTCATCTTTGAGAATAACTTTGTTTATAGATTTTGATATTCATTTCTTTATTTATTTATTAGCAAATTTGTGGTGTAGACCACCACCATCTTTCTCTTGCATGCACTAAGGTATTCTTCCCCATAGACCAAGGTTGATACTTTTAGTTTTTATTTACTTGTCACTGTTGGTTATTTCTTAGATACACTTAATAAATAAGAGCACACACATTTCTCCATATTTTTATCTGGATGTTGGCTTCTTGTGGAGGTCGAAATACCAAAACAAGGGCTTGACTTGAAGGCAAGCTCCTAAGTAGCCCTAACAATTTTCCTTGTCCATAGCAACAGGTATTTTGAGGAAGAATATTCAGTCGCATGAAGGTTTTGTAAATATTTCTTTCCTTTTCAATTTCTTATTTCATTGAGTTTCAAGATAGAATATCTACATTATTATCATTTATGTCATCACCTCGTACTTCAATTTTATTTTACATGTTTGCTATTGCAGACTAGTAAGCTCCATGTGCTAGAGATTTTATTTTATGTACAAATTAGACTCCAACATTTAGTGCACACATCCTCGTGATGCATTTTCATCCTGGGCAATGAGCTCCATTCTTTTGTATCATGTTCCTCAGTGTTTTCTATTTCTTATTCTACATCTAATTTTTTTGAATTCTACCTGTAGTAGCTTATTTCCAATACATTGTTAGTTTTCTTGCATCTTCAAAATAGTTAGTCTAGTTTCTTTTCATTTTCCTTAGTGCAAAGTGGGTCTATTGAGGTTAGTCTTTCTAAACCATTAGAGAGAAGAAAACTAGACATGACCCTAAAGTTGTAGTAAAAAGATCCCTTAATTATTGTATTTAATCAAGGTGTAAATTTTCCTCATCTACATTTCGGTGAACCCGACACATTTAATCTTCTAAACATCTTCTCAAACATTCAAATCATTTCTTAAACACTTAAATAAAAACAAACTTCTTTCATCACATTTCATTGTGTGTTGTGAGGCCAAAACTTTATTTATGAGCTTCACAACCCACTCCTCTAATTCTCAATATATTGTTCATAGAAGTTTACGACACACCCTTATAATGGCTCAATTTGGTACCCCTAATACTCCAATTCAATCACCACCATATTTCATAAACTTCTCTTATGATACTGTTATCACAACTTGTAAGATAGAAAATGAGTTCTCTAATCAATTATGAACTAATTAGATCAATATTTTCTATCCAACATTAGAACACAAGCCGATGAAGACTTTTTATGCTTGGCTATAGTGCTCAAGGGAGAGCCAAGTTGTTTGGGCTTTGTTCCTTTGTTGTAATAGTGGAGATTGATTTTTATAATAGCAAGATCTAGGGTTTTAAGTGACCAAATTGATGAAAATAGGAGTAACAGACCTGACAGAGTTGAAAACCCAAAAAGGAGCAGAGCAGAGCTGTTAGAGCTTATCATCGAAAGTAGGGCTAGATCTGGGAGGACCTTAGAATTGGGTTCTAGTATCCTTATGGTTTGTCTTTGGTAAAATTTTGTGTGAAGATCCCTTTGTCTATATCTTCCATCTTTTTGTCGATTGTTGTCTGCAATTTTTTATCCTGATCTACACACATGAAGAGAGAAAAAGTGTTTGGTGTTGTCTAGGGGCTTGCCTAAGTCAAACCCCATGAATGGTGTTACCACCTCTACAACAACAAATGATTATGATAGAGAGTGTGTGCTCATGATGAGAAGAGGCAAAACCAAATGATAAAGGACTACTATAAATGAAATGGAGTTACCATGAGCATGGAAACCCTAGCTTGCTTGATGTCACATCACACATCTTCTAAAGGAGTTGATGGAGATGGAAGGATGGGAAACCTTATAGACCTACAAGGGTTAGTACATACAACAATAATAATCCACAAATAGAGAGCTTCAGAGATCATGAAGAGAAGAAGAGAGAGAGAGAGAGAGAGTTCATATTCCCTATTCAAATAAGGGAGAGAGTTATTTGTATGTGATTCCCAAGTACTTGTTAGGGGACCAATTGAGTTGAGGCTGACAAGGTGCATCACTGAAGGACAAAAAGGATGACATATTTTAATTCAAATCTTTTTAGTACCCAACTAGTAGGACACTAGCGTTGGGCACTAGAGTCCTAGCCAATTAGTTCCTGAAAGAGTATGTTGACAGGTGACTTACCCAAGATCCTTAATCAAGACCCAAAATAGGTACACCAAAAGTGGAGATAAACACATATGTTAAACGGGGTGCTAAACATAGTGTGAAATTATAAGTGGTGACAATTTACAACACTACATTTAGCCCCCACTTTAGTGGGAGTAAGAAATTTTACTCTCCTGCCCACACTAAAGTATAGAGAAAACAAATTTCTTCATAGAATGTCACTAAGTTTGAGAGATGCACTAGTCCCCAAGCTTAGGATCCTATGAGTTACAAAACACATGTCATAAATCACACACATACATGCATACATACATTTGAGAATTCAGTAAGCATGAGATAAGACAAAGCATACATGAAGCATTCATGGAGAATACACAAGGCATACATCAAAAAAACATGGAGCATACATGGAGAACATGAAGCATATAACAACAAAGTAAATAAATTATTTGATCCAAGCACACAAAGAAAAAAAATCTTGAGTCAGCAAAGTAAAAGAGACCTCATATGAAAGGTTGTCTCAATTACCATGCGTCACCCCCAAAATGGAAAAAGAACACCAACAATAGAGGAATTCTATAAAGGAGAAAGAAGAAATTTGAGTCACCTAATTGCTTGAAGGAAAGAATGCACACAAATAGATAAGGGAGCAATTGACACAAAAGTAGAAAAGCAAAATGACTCAAGCACTAGCCTGCTTTGTTGCTAGGGTTCATGCAGATTACAAAACCCTCATGGATCACAGGCTAGCAAGTTGTGTAATGCTAGGTGACCATGAGTGTAACAAGGTCATATGAAGCACATGGGCCAACAAGTTGTGTTATGTTAGGTGGTTCATAGGCTACAAGGATCACATGCTAGCAAGTTGTGTTATGTTAGGTGACCATGTGTTGTTTGATGCCTTAGGGAGCATAAGAATAAACAATGCATTAGGGGGCAGAATATGTAACACCTCAAAAGGTGATATTAGAGCTTAACAGGTTGAGCAAAACATGATGTTTGTTGGGTGATTCTGAATAAGTGTTATAAAGATGTTCAACAAGTATTGTGATAGCAAGACCAGCCACATGGTGTAAGTATTAAGTAAAGTGCATAGTACGATGTATGCCCCCACCTTAAGGCAATTGCTAACTCTATTAGGGAGCAATTGCCTTTAAGGTAGAAAGAGTGATATAATTGTAAAACAAGCACGAGAGCTTCCTGGAAGCACATGCCCAAGTGATATGTTTCCAATAGCTACATCATAACAAGGGGTGCAAATAAAGAAGGGTACATGTGTGGATGCACATGTGAATAGAGAACCAAGAATAAATCACTCCTACCCCTAGAACATGGGTGTGGACATCCATGAAAAATAATATAGGAGTCTACTGCAATGTGATGACAGAGGTAGCTTGATGCCATAACAAAGGAGACTCTATCATAATGGTGTAGAGAAAAGAATGTTTTGTTTATGCAAAATGAACTAGGCGAGGGCGATCTTCACCATCACTTGTTATTTGAAGAAAGAAATGGTGTCACGGCACACGTGTCATGAAGTTATTAAATTTTGTCATGCAAGGCTAGATATTTATTAATGGAATGGCCAAGCACTCAATGATATGCACAGAAAGGAAGTGTTGATTATTTTTTTGTGGAAACCTTTTGTGTGTTGGAGGAGGAAGAGTGATTAATCAATCCTTGAGTAAACTCAATAAAATACACTCTTGTTGAGATAGAAGAGAAGAAGCAAGTGGAGTAGGAAGCAACCCTTTTTTTGTGGGGAAAGGTTTGATTTTTGAAAAGAAGGAGCCATAGAGACTTTAGATAATGGCGAAGGGGATGTAGACAAAGGAGAAGGCCAAAAACCTAAACCTTCTTTAGGAAAGTATGGTGTCAGTTTCATAGGAACCTTAATTCCTTGTTCCATGTATCCTAGACCATTTCCATTGTATCCATGTTTTAAAATAATTTTGAATCCAATTTTGTAACGGGTCTCCAAATCAGATGGAGGAGAGGCCACATTATTAATCTTGTCAAAAGAAGAAGGCATATCATCACGAATAGAAGGTGATGATGGTGTTTGAGAATTTGTTGAAGTAGAAGAAGTTTGAGTGGTGAGTTTAGGTTTCTTGGAAGGAATAGATTGTGTAGAGTAAACTGAAGCCACCTTTAGGATTTTAGGTTTAGATTGCAAGATTTTGTACCCTCCAATAAAAGAGGATGTAAAATATAGTGAGCCCCAATCGTCACCAAAATATGCACTCAAAGGCAAAGCACTATTTTGATCATCACTGTTGTTGGTGGTAGATAATAGTCTAGGTCAAAGTTTTTTGAAGAAGGAATCAAGTTGTTGAGAGGTTTCAAAACAGGAAGTTGATACCCAACCTCTTCTTGTAAGCAACTTTCCAAATTTGGATCACCCAAAATTGTATAGATTTTGTTGTTATAAACAAACTTCATTATACGATGAAGAGTAGACGAGACAGCCCCCATGGTGTGAATCCATGGTCTACCAAGAAGAAGACTATATGAAAGAGTATCAGAAATGACATGAATAAGCATAGGTAAGGCACGGGTCCTACCTCAACTGGTAGTGTGATTACACCTAGTGATTGTCTACCAACATTATCGAAGCCACAGTTATTAAGAGTATTAGGCTTGATAAGAGAGGTATCTACACTGAGCTTATGTAACAATTCAATGCCACAAACATTAAGACTTGATCTATTATCGATCATAGTATGCTTTATTCTAGTTCTATTAATGATGACTAATATCATGAGTGGATCATGTTGTTGTTGAACTTTGAGAGAAGGTAACTCATTTTGCTTAAAGACAATATCTAAATTCATCACATGCATACAATCTAACAGGGTTGCTATGTCATTCAGTTTAATAGGTGGAATAACTATCTTTTGTAGAGCCTCCTAGAGCATTTTGTGGTATGTAGGTGAAGTTTGTATCAAGTCCCAGAGTGAGATCTTAGTCAAAGTAGCGTGAAGCTGCTCGATAATATCATATTCCTTGCTAGTATGTTGAGAAAGATGAGGTGCTGGAGGAACAAAACGTTGAGACAATGGAAGAGAAGCTGGAACAAATGTTGTTTGTTTTTTTTGTTTGTTGTTACGAGTGTTGTATGTTTGATCAACCGCATGGTAACTAGGTTGTTGCAACATAATTTAAACAAGTTTCTTATTTTGAGTAAGTTGTTTTACAAAGTTGAGAATAAACTAAGAGGTCAAGGTGAGTTTCGAACACCTCGAATTGTTAAAATAGGATTAGATTGTGGTTGCGGAACATTGGAAGGAAGGTGTGAAATATTTTTTGGTTTCACAAGTTCCCTTTGGGAACTAGAAATATAAATTGTATTAACTTGATTTTGAAAAATACCCTTAGTGATGTCCAAGGGGCTTGAACATGCAACCGAAGGAGGAAGAAAATAGGTCTCCACATCCTTAGTGATGTCCAAGGGGCTTGAACATGCAACCAAAGGAGGAAGAAAAGAGGTCTTCACTTCCTTAGTGATGTCCAAGGGGATTGAACATGCAACCAAAGGAGGAAGTTCAATAGGATGAGATATGGAATCATCATGGAATATGGAAGATTTGGTAGAAGTAGAAATAGTATGCTCAACATCTACTAATGCCTTATCTCTAGGGGAGAGAGCATCAAAATTAAGAGAAGGTAAAGTAATGTTGAGAAATGTGTCAATGATTTCATCCTCTTGCACCAAAATATCCTCGCAAGTAGGAGGTATTTTAACAGAGGGAAAAAGAAAAGAGAGCATATTTAGGTTTTGATTGTTTTGGTTTTTTTTGACATGTTTAAATGATTTATTTTGTAAACACATAAAACAAAATGGAAGTGTCTAATCAGTTTATCAGCTGATTAAACATAGCAAAGAAAGTTGCATAAATGTAAAATAGATCAGATTTAACAAAATGTAAGATTTTGGTAACCACAACAATATAGATTTATAAGTGTTTTGCTTTCTAAACTAGACACATGAGATAAAAGAAGATATGCAACATAAATGTTTAATCAGTTAATCAACTAATCAAGCACAACAATGAAATCAACAAGTGAAAGTGGATACATCATGTTCACCAAAATGTAAGATAGAAAATGAGTTCTCTAATCAATTATGAACTAATTAGATCAATCTTTTCTATACAACATTAGAACACAAGCCGATGAAGACATTTTATGCTTAGCTACAGTCCTCGAGGGAGAGCCAATTTATTTGGGTATTGTTCCTTTGTTGTAATAGTGGAGATTGATTTTGATAATCGCAAGACCTAGGGTTTTAAGTGACCAAATAGATGAAAACGGGAGTAACAGACCTGACAGTGTTGAAAACCCAAAAAATTATAGTAGAGCAAGGTTGTCAGAGCTTGTCATCAGAAGCAAGGCTAGATTTGGGAGGACCCTAGCACTGGGCACTAGTGTCCTTAAGGTTTGGATCTAGTAAAAGTCTGTGTAAAGATCCCTATGTCTATATCTTCCATTGATCATCGATGTCTTCAAATTTTTATCCTGATCTGCACACATCAAGAGAGAAAAAGTTTTTGGTGTTGTTTAGGGGCTTGCCTAAGTCAAACCTAGTGAATGGTGTTCCCAGCTCCACAATAATAAATGATGATGATAGAGGGGGCGTGCTCATGATGAGTAGAGGAAAAACCAAATGATGAAGGACTGCTATAAATGAAATGGAGTTACCATGAGCATGGAAACCCTAACTTTCTTGATGTCGCATCACACATCTTCTAAAGGATTTGATGGAGAAGGAAGGAGGAGAATCCTTACAAACCTACAAGGGTTAGTACATACAACAATAATAATCCACAAGTAGAGAGCTTTAGAGATCATGTAGAGAAGAAGAGAAAGAGAGAGAGAGAGAGAGTGTGCTAGTTCATAGTCCTTGTTCAAATGAGGGAGAGTGTTGTTTATATATGATTCTCAAGTACTTGTCGAGGGCCCAATTGAGTTACGGTTGATAAGGTGCACCTCTTAAGGCAAACAAGGCTGACATATTTTAATTTAAATCTTTTTAGGACCCAACTGGCAGGACACTAGCATTGGGCGTTAGAGTCCTAGCCAATTAGTTCTTGAAAGAGTATGTTGACAGGGGACTTACCCAAGATTGTTAGTCAAGACCCAAAATAGGTACACCAAAAGTGGAGATAAACACATACATTAAATAGAGTGCTAAACCTAGTGTGAAATTGTAAGTATCTACAATTCACGACACTACACAATTCTTCCTTCTCTATCTTCTTTCATGACTATTCCCATGACTAGTTACCATGATGTCGAGGTAGCTTTTGATCATGAGGGTGTACTAGGTAGTATCCCACCAGAATAGATCCATGAGCTATACCATCATTTGGTAGATTTCAGGATCATCTGCATCATGAGAACTTGCGTAGGTCTTCTATTCCTATAGTCGATGCTCTTCGTGCATTGTTAACTAATCACTCTAATGGTCTTGACTTCCTACATGGTATCACCCATATTGTTCACAATGATACTCCATCATTGGCATGCTACTATTTGGGATCTCAATACTCTCATTCAAATATAACTGGTAATCGACTTTCTATTCCTATGCCAACCTCATGTACAAAAACTTTCACATCTTCACAAATAGCTACAAGCGCTGCACAGCAAGCAAGTGCAGGTGCTAGTTTGTCTAGAGGTGCAATGAACAACATTTGCCAATATGGGTTTGTTCTACCCTCACATCCCTTGTCATTTACTTTTCCTATTGGTTCCCTTAGAGCCTCTCAGTAGCTATCCCTTCCCCTTGCTTCTGCTCCACTTTCTACGCCTATGCACACTCTCAACCTCATTGTCAACAAACTTCTTCAGAATATTGGTTCCCTCCAACAATAGCTTGCTTCACTCTCCACTTCATCTATGAAACCTCTCATTCCTACTTATTATAGACATAGTCCAATTTTACTTTTCATTCTCACTACCCCTTCCCTCAAGGCTTTTCAAAGGCACTCGATTCGAAAAGTATTTTGGGAAAGGTGATTCCCAAACACATATTTTCCTTCGCTGCTTTGTGTAGTGATTTTATCTTTCATGATGCTTTTCTAGAAAATCTATTCTCATGGTCATTGAAAGAAACCATGTTGGATTAGTTCTACTCACTTCTTGATTATTCTATTCTTTCTTTTGAACATATGGTAGATCAATTATTACAGCACTTCGAGGCGAACACTAGATTGCAGGTCACATTTACTGACCTCATCCACTATCTCCAGGAGCTAATGAAAAAGCCATTGATTTCATCTGTTGCTACCAAGCTCTCTTCTCACAAATCCCTTATGTCATGCCATATTCTGATGTGCAGTAAGTTTTTTATTGAAAACCTACAGTCTCAAATCAAGGATAAGATTTTTTTATGAAGTATCAATCATTTGCGTGCACTAATGCATTGCACTCCACAACTACTAGCACTCTATTAGCCAATTTGAGGTGCCTACCTCACCAACTCTTGTTTAATAGTCTGGTGCTTCTTCTTCTTTCACTAATGACAAAAAGAATAAAAACTTTTTCAAAAATAATGCTTCAATAGTCATAAACAATGTAGTGGCTACAACACCTTCTCGGGCTACTTTAGCCCTCTCTGCTCCAAAAATATAAAATAATAGAAGGTTCACTCCTCTCATGGAGTCTCTTTATTCAATCTTGCAACAACTCCTAAATAACAATTTAGTATAGTTGTCACCCATTCATCTTTTAGACACCCATAAACCATTGTCACCTTCTTACAACTTGAAGGCCTTTTGTCAGTTCCACTGAGTCCCTGGCCATGATATCGAAAGATGTTTGCATCTTAAGCACATAGTAAAAGACCTCATTAATCAGAATGTCATCCAAGTATCTAGTGTGAATCATAAAGGAAACAAGTCTATCACTCCATCCAACCAGCATCTACAAATCTATACCAATATCTTGTTGCGCCATTCATCTAACTTCATTGACCTTGCATCCTCATCTATGGCGCCAGATATGACTACTGATGTACCTTCTTCTCTATATGTTGAAATGGTAGGAATGGTGGACATTCACTCTTGCCCAACTCGAGAGCATCTTGTTCCCAAACCTGTCATTTCTTTCTCCCCCTCTGATATCCCTACCAATATATATGATGGTCATCTATACATTGCCACTAAGGTCAATGGGAAACCTGTCAAGGGTGTCCTAATTGACCCCACTTTCTTGGTAAATGTTATTATAGAGGAATTTCTATATTACCATGAGTTGTATAAGGACATGTACGAGCAATCAAGGTCTATATATTGTCTCATGATGGGATGTCTCACCCCACTCTAGGTTTTCTTACCCTTGTTGTCTAGGTTGGACCTAAGACCCTAGATGTGTCTTTCTCAATCATTCCCACATCGGATCATTTTCATTTGAAGTTGGGACATCCATGGCTTGCTTCTAAGAGAGCTTTCTTGTCTATAGTCCATAAGTACCTAAAGTTCCCTCATGATGGTTTGGTGCATATAATCTACCACAATAGATTTAAGCCTCTCTCCGTGTGTGGTAATTTTTCCTTGGACTACTTTGAGTCGGCCTTGATAGATCCACTTTGACTGTGAAATGACTTATTATTCTTATCATACCAAAAGTTCAAAGCTAGTTGGATCACATAGTTGTCTAGTGAACCTTCCTCTTCATCTCCTATGGCTTCTTCTCCCTCGATGTCTCTACCTTTGAAGGTTGTGTCTATTCCTTCTATTGTCCCATCGGTAGTAAAAGGAAAGTAGCTCGTGCAGAGTGCACCTCCCCATTCTCGATCTCCTAGTTTGTACTCAGCGGTCCCACCTCTAGCCTCATACTCGAGGCCCAAAGTTCAAGCACTCATATAGCCTTAAGCACCATGCATTCCTAGGACTTCTAAGCCTTCGATGGTTGCTTTTGTTCCTCTTTCCTCTTCAGCAGCACAAGGAAAGTAACCCATGCTGAGTGATCCTCCTCCTCCTCCTCCTCCCCCTCCTAAAGTTCCTTGACCTTTGGTGGATGCTCTTATTCCCCCTATCTCTTCTGAGACACGAGGAAAGAAACCCATGTTACAGGATCCTTCCCCTCCCCTAGTGGTTTCCCAACCTTCAGTTGTTCCATTTGTTCCTCCTCTTATCCCTAAGGCAAGGAATGAAATGGAACCCATCTTGGAAGACTCCCCAGTACCTCCCCAGCATGATCAATAGAGGTGTTGGCTCACACTGAGCATAATCATGTTGCTAGAGATTATAAGTGTCACCAACGTGCTATATCTCATGAGTGTGTTGTTGATGCATAGTCTCTCCCCAAGCATCCTCCTATGCAATCATTGCTCAATCTAGCTTCTCCTCTAGTGTCTCATCCTTCTCTTTCCCAACTAGAGTCTCTTCCATCCCTGACCCCTGCTACTCTTCAGTCAAACATAGATGAACACCACCCTAAAAGGGTACAATTAGTCTTAGTTCCTTCTATGGAGGACCCTATCCTCCTTTCTATTACTGACATGTCACCTTTCACCAAACCCTTGGACCTTCCTAATGTCAGTGTTATTTCTAGCGCCACCCTCTATGCTCTTGTTCCCTTCAAACATACTCGTCATTTACTCTTTCTTGATATCCTCTGCCCAACCACCATAGATATTGGCATTCCTTATTCGTCACCTAAATGCAAATCGAGCATTACCCTACCCCACTATTTGGCAAGTCAAAGCCACCTCTAAGCCCTTCTACATCACTTCTTCCAACTCTAGAGGATGTCCCTCCACCCGCGACTCTCATTGATCACATTTCTACTAACAACACTGATGATCCATGTTGGTAAGGGATGAGGGTCATAGACCAGAGTTTTGAGCCTAGGTGTCCCTTATGTAGTCTTTATACCCTGGTTATGATAGTGAGAGAAGAGTTGGACCAGTTGTCATAAGATATATCATAATGTGGTAACTTATAATAACATGCAATGCATCATACAAATCTTAAACAATCAAATAGTTCTTCAAAACCCTTATGTCATCATCATCATCATCATCATCATCATATATATATTCATTAAGTATTACAATAGCAGGCATGTAACTTCTACTCTATTCTATATTCTCCCCTATCTATCTTACTATCTACCTTACTATCTACTGTTCTTATATACATAGGAGTACATTAGGGATATATTCCTTATAAAATAGGTCTATTCCTAATAGGCCTAGTCAGCCTTGTGCTTCGCATTCTATTTACGGCCAGTTGTAGTGGTTTTTTATCATTGTTCTATCTGTTGCTAACATCATCCCCCCTTTGAAACCATGTCTTGTCCTCAAGACATGCAAAACTTAGTTTTCTAGAAAAATATTTTTATATATGGTCTTGAGTTGTGCAAACATTGTATCCATTGATTTTTTGCTTGGGATGTATCCATGGATCTGAGCCAATATTTTCTCCACCTCTGCAACCTTGGTTGGGATTTGAAATTGTTGTTAGGATTCATGTGCCATTAACCTTGTAAATCCTATGTAATTAATTACTCCTAATATTGTTTGTAAATCACCCATAAGGGATGAAAGGTTTCACCAGCAGTGATCTTGTTTCAGCAACATGTTTATATTTGGTCCCCGACACTAATTTGTTGGAGATTTTTGAAAAAAGAGAAGATACCAAAGGAAACTCACCACAAGGAAGATAAAACAGAATAAGCCAAAATAATAGCAACAAGTCATATTTGAGGGTTAGCAACACAGATAAGCCAAAATCTAAAAAAAAAATTGGAATATACTAGCTATTAAATATCAATAAACAAAACTAGGTCAAAAACAAGCAACATGCGCTGAGACAAGGCATGTAGGCATGGTGATAGGGCATGTAGGCATGGTGACAACACCTGTGAGTGCACAAGCACACCACCTACAAGCACAGTCATGTCAAATGGAAGAACAGGCATGCTGTAATAGTCAAGGGCGTGGATCTGCAACTTGCAACCAAAAATGATAGAAATTCTTCTAAAATAAGTTGATTAAAGGGACGTGGGTCCCACTAGGTGTACCACAACTATATGTAGAAACATGATAAAATGTAATAATAAAGATAAATACAATATAACTTAATGCCTTCACCTCCAACCACACCCTCACACTTGATAGAACAAAGTAAAGTGCACCCCAGTTCTACTAGCTTTGTTCTATGGATATATTGTGCATTATGGAGTGCTCATAAAACTAGCATAACCTAGGTATGAAAATGACTATAATGAAGGCAAATGATAATGATAATGATATGGAAAATGACAACATATACTTGCATATGAAAGATGTGTTGTGATAATGATGTGAGAGGCTCAATTTATAGAGGTCAAACATGATGGATGAAGAGCTAGGATTAAAAGATAAAATGGATGGCTAAGATTAAGTGAGAGGATTATAGATCATGGATAAGGATCTTCTAGAACATTATTTTATGTGAATGGTTGAGATTAAAACATGTGATGTGTTAATGAATGGTAGAGATGAAAAGTGAATTTAATTTTGGATCAATTATTTAATAATTGTGACCAATTATTTAATAAATGTGGTAAGTGGTTGAGGATAAGGATGTGAGTGGATAAATTAATTAAGTAATGGAATTATTTAATTAATTTATGGATAGGAAGTTTGTTAGAAATGATAAATTAATTAAATAAATGGGCTTTATTAATTAATTTAAGAAGAAATGGTAAATTAAATAAATAAATAAAATTTATGTATTTAATATGGGAAAAATATTGGATTAATTAAAGAGGGATAAAAGGAATTATTTAATTAATTTAGAAGACATGTTAGGATGCAAAGTAATGTTCAGAATCTGTCTAAAATGAAGATGAATACATGGTGATTTTCAAGTTTCTATAATAGGCTTCTCGATCCATCAATTCACTCTTTCCAATAGCTCATTGACAAGTTTGTCATAGGGTTCAATACGAATAAGCTAGTCAAAATAGGAATTCATGAATTCCTAAGTGTATAATAAGATGTAAATGAGTCGGTAGCTCATTTCATCATGCGGTGGAGGCAAGTACTATACTTGTCAATGAGTATGCCAAACATGGACCACGAGGAGTAGTGTGATCTTGTCTTGCATGCCCATAATAGGGATATACAAGAGGAGGTCCAAAATCTTCCCTATAAATCATACAAAGAATCTCTTGAGAGTGCACTAAGGATAGACCAAGCCACCATTGATAGTGGAAGGAAAGAGTGTAATGCCAATGGGAGACTAACAACACAAGACAATGGGAACAATAATTACTCAGCACCAAAGATTATAAAAAATATATTATCATGCTACTATCGATGGGGTGACGAACATCGTACTGATGAAGAATAACAACAATTGTGGTCATGGTGGTTGAAATGTTTACTACCCAAACAATCAAAATGTCAACATTGTCAATTCCCTTGAGAAATAATTACAAGCAAAGAGGTAGAACAAATGAGAGGTCATATAATAATCATTATGATCCCTATCAAAGAACTTGAGAGTACTATCCAGATAAGTACTACCCATTCCATAAAATAAGGGGCCATGACACCAAGTCATGGTGGCAGTACAAAAACTTCATATTGAATCTCTTAGAGGAATAAAGATGTATGTTTGTAGACATGTTCCTCCTCCCACTATAAAATCCAAACTATAATCAATAAGGGCAAGTAGCCCCTCAAAACTCAATTTTAAGGATCTACCAAGATCTTTTCCTAACTCGTCAACAAGGAAATAACTCAAACAAGTTAGCACCTAAAATAAACAAAACAAACCCTTCAAATGAGATTAAAAGCCAAGTTCAATTGGGCATCAAGGGAGAAACATTTTTTTTTGGATTAATCAAGTTAGTTCAAAATGGGGATGTTTAAGAATATCCCATGATGCCTCAAATGAAAAACCTAGCACGTGCAATTTCAATGGTAGATCTAATGCCAATCCCAATTAGTCCTTATGACTTGGTTGAGGAGCTAAGCAAAACCTTCACTCAGATCCCATTCATCAACCTCTTGAGAAACTCTCCTTCCCATTGAGCAACTCTCTTGGAGGCAACAAGGGTTAAATACCTAAATCCTATAACCCCACCTCCTCCAAAGGAGAAGATAAACTAAGTGGATCTTGACATAAATCTACTAAATATAGAATTACACAATCGATGATTTTTCTTTGATTTAAAATAGATGCCTAAAAACACATAATTATCAAGATGAGGTGGTCTTTCTTTATAATTACAAGTGTGGATCTACAATACTTACATAAAAAGAACACTCATTGATGATGGGGTCATAATGAACATAGTTCCATTTTACCTCTTAGAGAGAATGGGGTATGGTCACACCAATATAACTTCTAGGGACACCTTGCAAGGTTATGACAACCTCAAGGTAGTAACAATTGGAAAAATCATACTCCCAGTATTCTAAGGGCCTAAAATGGTGTCCACTACCTTTTATGTATTTGATAAGGAGATAGGGTATAACTTATTACTAGGAAGAACCAGGATCCACAAGATGAAGGCCATCCGAGCCTCTACATTATTAGAACTAGGAGATATATTTCCTTCACTTAGGAACTTTGGTCTATGTTTCAAAAGGAGATCATGAGCCATTCAACATGATAAAAACTAACACGACAAATAAAAAGTTAGGCATCCTAGTAGATTATGATTTATTAATAAATAAAACCATAGTGCTAGAACCTACCCCTCAAATTCTATGTTTAAGGAAGACTAACAACTACATTAAAAGTTTTAATGAGCTTGGGATCAAAATGATAGAAAAAGGAGAATCCTCCAAATAGGGGTTGGCAGTGTTGACTAAAAAAATGACAAAAATCTTAGAATTATTGGAGAATGGTGAACACTTTTGATTTCACTTTGAAGTTCACATGCTTGGTATAAATTTGGAAGTAAAAATCTTTGCAAATCTAGAAGAGGATGAATTGACTAAAGTGGGCAGGTCCAACCCAACACACCCTCTTGACAAGTGTAAATAAATAACATTGACATAGTTAATATTGTGAGAGAGATGTGTCCCAATGTCTTCACATATGCTAAGGAGTGATTTGTTTGCTAACACCATAGAGTGACTCTTATCATAATTTATGCCAACTCAATTGACAACGAATCTACAAATGATCCTAAAGTTTTTTCTAAGGCATTTATAGAACACAAGTTAAATGATCCACTCTTGCTTACAACCTTTGTACAATCTAATGATATGTGGGAATCACCTTAAGCATAATTTGAAATGATCAAAAGGTTCCTTGATGAGGAGGTAAGTGAGGGGGAGTTTTGAAAAGAAAAGATATTACACATATCCATAGGAATAGAGGACCCTACCATTCTAGAGATGCTTGAAAAGTACATAGGGTATTCTATGGAGTTACGACCAAAGCCAAATGAAAAATGAGCATAAGTTTTGTTCCTTCAAATGAACTATGAGAGCCACAAACTCCCTTTGAGTTATTCTACTTTTTACGAGATATGTGGGAGCCACCTTAAGTATAATTTGAAATGATCAAAAGGTTCCTTGATGAGGAGGTAAGTGAGGGGAGTTTTGAAAAGAAAAGAGATTACACATATCCATCGGGATAGAGGACCCTACCATTCTAGAGTTGCTTGAAAAGTACATAGGGTATTCTATGGAGTTACGACCAAAGCCAAATGAAAAAATGAGCATAAGTTTTGTTCTTTCAAATAAACTATGAGAGCCACAAACTCCCTTTGAGTTATTCTACTTTTTACAAACTCCCTTTGAGGTTAAGATCTATATGCAGGATGAGTTTGACCTTCTCACTTAGTTGTTGGCTGGCAAAGGAACCTTAATATGGACCCCATCCCACCAATAGGCATTTAAATCTTTGGCTTATTTCATGATATCCTAGTCTTTGCAAGAAAGTATGAGCATACATATGGAGGAAGGAACCACAATAGGACCATATAGAATAGGAGAAATAGCACTTAGAAAAGGAACATACAAAATAAGTGAAACAACAATAAACAAAAGTTTCATGAAGATTGGAAAGGAACATACATAATTTAAGAAGATTTTGGTAATGAAGCTTATCTCTTGTGCACCATGGAAGGTGAAGAATTTAATGAAACATTTAACACCTTTCATTTGAATAAATATTATAACTAAAAACACACAAAAAGCATAAAATAGCTAAAAAAAATTTAAAAATAAACAAGTGTAGAAAAAGCATAAAAATCATATATTTTGCAAAAACATGCATTACATTCTACACCATCATTGTATTCGTAAGCAATTTGCTCTTGTTTGATTTTCATCCTAGTAAGGAGTCTAAAGTTGCTAGTATAGGTTGCCCTTACTAAACCACATATTCCTCAAAATAATCACAAATATTTCCCCTTTACATCTCCAATAATTTTAAATAAAGCTAACTTCACTTAAATTTTCTCAACCTCTGTACTTATATTGATCTTTACCACATTTTATAATTTAATATTGTTATACTTGTTATCACCCAGATTTGCACCCTTGCTGAGTTGTAAAAAACTTGGCAATCTGGAGAAACATGGGATCTTTCCAAGTCTGTGGGTCACCTGAGTTGGAAAGAACCTCCGGAGAAGGCCGGCTTCCTATCTGGTTATCACCTAAAATCTACTAGATTTGCATAGGAAAAGGGAGAAGGAATGCTTTTAGAAATGAAAGATAAAACAAGAAAACTTGAAAATAAGGGTGATTCACCAGGTTGAATATAAGAACCCTCACAGAACTGAGAAAATGCACAACACAACAAGATACAACAAGTAGATATACACAGATTCAGATGATTCTAGCAGAGGTAAGAAACAAAATGGTTGAGAGGAACAAAACGTTCACAAACAATCATTTGCAGATTCACACTAAACTAAAAAAATTAGTAAAAGAGGTAAAATAACTTGCATATATTCAATAAGAAGGCATGGTAACAATAGAGGAATGCTCTGTTTGGAATCAGAAGCATAGATTTCCTAAATCTTCCTGTTAGTAATAATTTATGTTTGGGGTTTCAAGTCAAGTCTCTTCCCTAAAAATCTAAAAAGTTCTAATATTTTGGCCCCTGCAATTATAAAAAATGCAAGAAATCAGTTGTGTGCAGGTTAGAATATGCAGTGGCGGGTCAAAAATCTCCATCGGCCCCTAAAAAATGTTAAAACATGAGTCGCGTGCATTTCTAGATGTGCATCCAGCTACAGTTTTCTGTGTCTAAGTGTTTCTTTGAGTGGCTGGGAGGGACTCATTGTGCCAGTGCCACGGGATTCACCAAGTGTCAAGCCCCAATTTGGAACTATGCCTTTGCTTTTGAATGATCGCCGTGGAGTGTGCCACGTGTCATCAGCCGAAGGTAGTCCCTTAACTTTTCAGCTTGAGCACGGAAGGTGCCACGTGTCGGCTTCCGCCAGAGTTTCAACATAGTTTCTATATGTTTCAAGAGTGCCGCGGAATGCTCCACGTGGTGGCACTCGAGGGACAGAAATAAAGTTTCTAAGATGCAGCAGAATATGCCACGTGCCCCTTCAGGTTGCTGCAGAGCATGACAAGTGTCAGCGTCTGCGTTATGTTTCATATTTGTTTCGGTGCTAAGTGAAGATGGTGGTGGGTCCCGATTATGAGTCCCAGATGTGCGGAAGGTGCCAAGTGTCAGCCTCCGCATCTTATTTCATTTTTACCTTCAGCGTTAAGTATTGACGGTGGTGGGTCCCAATGAGTCTCGGTTGCTGTGGATCATGTTGCGTGGTATATGTCTCCGACACAGTTTCTATGTTTCTTCACGCAGAAGGCACCGCGTGTCACTTACGGAGACCCTGTTAAAAAAGTTTCTTTATGATTGAGGAAGGTGCCACGTTTCTTTTGTAGTGGCCGCGGAGCTTGCCAAGTGTCTGCTTCCGCGGGCTTGCCCTTGTTTCAATATGTGGTGAGCGAGAGTTTGTGGGCCCCAATTTTAATGTGTCTCGTGTTTCAAATGCTGCGAGTTGTGATAGTTGTCACTTGCGAGGGACACTTAAGGTTTGACATAGTATGTTTCATAGGTGTTGCAGATGGTGCCAAGTGTCAGCTTCCACGTGAATCTCAATTGTTTCAAATGTTTCTCAAGTGTAGCGCGGAAGGTGCCGAGTGTCGGCACCCGCAGGAGTTTCAAGGAGGGTCTTTGTGTTTCAGGGGAGCCTACGGAGGCCGCCACATATCCTGATGGTTCAAACGGCGGATGCCGCCACCTGTCCCCTTTTTAAAGGCAAATGAGGGAGCGATGGCCCAACGATGGAAACTTCAGGTGCCTATGTGGCACGATCTGGTTGGTGGCAAATTTTGACACTTTTGGGGCCATAGATCTCTGCGACTGGGTTTTTGATTGACGGCCATGTTTTGAACCTGCAGCGAGGGTTTTTTCCTAAGTATCTGCGACCATTTTTGGCAGGAAAACTCCAAGGTTCGCTACTGTTGCGTGTTCATAGGCTGCGGGTTGGTGCGCCATTAGTGGCGATTGTTGCAGAGGTATGGGTCGAGTTGATAGCTCAACCACCATTTTTATGATGCATGTCCCTGAGCGGCGGCACATCTCCCGAGTTCACCTATTCCCTCCTCCTTGTCCCTCTGCTGCATTAACTATTTTGAGTGCCATTTCCTCATGCGTGTATCTGGCAGATTTTTGTCTTGCCATGTAATTAATTTGCTGGGTACATTTTCTTGCTATTTAAGCAGATTGTGTGACCCATTTTGAGGTGGTTGAAGGCCTGGGGCATTTTTGTGTAAATAATGAAGAACAGGGCATGATCTTGGTTATTTTTATCCCATTTTGGAGTTTATGAGTTGCAACATGAGTGTATTTTGCACATATTTTCAGTATCAGTGTTAATGTTATATAAAAAATGCTTATTGCATGTGTCTATCTGCTTGTCTCCATTTGCTGCATGTTATTCTCCTTCTTTTGAATCTGGTTGCTAAGGGTTTCATAGATTCTATGGTATAGATATCTATACTGCATGTTTGATCTCTAACTTCCATTCAAGGAGTGGATTAAATTGTTTTAGGTTGAGCATGGAGAAGGTTGCATGTCAGCAGGGATATCTATAAGTAGATGCAGTTAGATACCCATTCTTGGGTGATGTTTGTAAGGCAAGCATCAGTCCAACCCCCTGAAACTTGAGTGAAAGTTGCAAACCATCTGTTGTATACGTCTAGTTGACTCATTGCCCAATGAATAGGCACCAGTCCGCTCCTGGGTCAGTAGTTATGAGCTAAAACCCCTTGTCTCGCATCTAGGACATTATGTCCACCCATCTCATCACTTCCATCTGTTAGTTGTAGGAGTAGGATTAGGAACCCCCTGCATACTATCATACCCAACCAGACATATATGTCCAAGAATGTTGCCCACCTTGTGATCTGTCATGAAGATCTTGGTCCACACATGAGAGTATTCTGCTTGTTATTGTAAAGCTAAATCATTGTGTTATTGGTCTAGTCAAGGTTACATCTTGAGTTATAGGGATACCCCCCTTGGTGCGGCAGAACCAGAAGTGAAGGGGAGGCAACTCACGCAACGTCCTGTATTAGTTGGTTGAATCTGCCTATGCATTAGAATTGGCAAACCCTAATGCTGATTCAGAAGTAAAAACCAACAAAATGGCGACTCTACTGGGGAAGGGTTGATGAAAAAGTGTTATATCTTGTGGCCCATCTGAGTCACTAACAAGATGATGCTCTACTAGTGGAATGAACCTGGAAAAGTAGCTTTCAGCTGTTAAAAATTTTGTCCTCCCTGGAGAGGTGGCGACTCTGCAAAAAAGATTTGAATGCACATGAAAGATAGATGTGTGTTATGTGACAAAAGATGTTCATATTTCTGCATCTGGATGAGAAAAGGTACTTAGCTTCTTCCCCTTTATATTTGTTGTTCTACTGCATAAGTTAGATGCCAGGGGAAACCTTAGGTCTTAGGCAATCATAGGATGTCTAAGATGGAAAATTTTATGAATCCAAACATGTATTCACCTGTACTTAGTGAAAAGGGGGATGATATGTTGACAAAAAGAATAGAAGATATAAGAAATAGGTTGATACTCTTAGAGGCTAGGTAGGCTCAGTTGAATAGTGATAACCCTGTTGTGTCTGCTAGTCAGAAAGCTAAACCTCTTGTCAGCCCTTTTGATCCTTTGTATGACCAACTGGATTTGTCATGGGTTGACTATAAAGTAGAAAGTATGCCTGCCAGGATATACTGTCAGATGCCTAGATTTAGTGGTCACAGTGTACGTGATGGGAGTGCACATATCCAAAATTTTCATGAGTTCATGGATAGACATTCATTCAGAGATGAGGATATGTGGATGAGATTTTTTGTTAGATCCTTTGATGTAAAAGCTAGGGATTGGTATTTGAGCTTTCCAAAGAGATCCTTTGCCTGTTGGGATGAGCTTGCTCATTGTTTCAAAGAAGAATTTGCAAAAGAACCGGCTGATCTTGTTGCAGAATTGATGAAAATCAGAAAACAAGATGAAGAGCCCTGTATTAATTTCAGTCATAGATTTGTAGTAGCCCTTTCACAAGTCCCTGAAAGTTTCAGACCTGATATTTCAGCCTGTGTTGGCATATTTTTTGAAGCTTTTGAGGAGGGCTCTAGTGCACTACTGAAGGATTTCAAGGTGACAAGTATGCAGATGGCATACAAATTTTTAGAAAATGTAGAAGAAATGAGAAATGAGCACCTACAGAAATCCCTGTCCCCATGCTTTGGTGTGAATAGTGGCTATGAAGCTGCAAATGACCAAATGATTAAGGCATCATATGAAGATGAAAAAGTAAATGTTGAGGATGCCAGTGAAAGGATCAGTGAGGACTCCCATTGCAATGTTGAGGCATCTGGCCATGAAAATGTTGCAAGTATGAGGTTAACCAGTGTTGTCATTGATGTCAACATACTCATATTGCATTGGTAAGAAGGTTTGGATGAGCTGTGTGTTGAGGATATTGAGAAAAGTAGTCTCAATTAGGAACAGTGAAGAACAGTGATAAGAAGAAGGCAAATGTACTCAATAGGTTGAGAATCAGAGGATGTGGATTAAAGGGTTCGTAGATATGAGTCTTGAGATGATCCAGTTAAGATTTCAAAGGTCCGCATAAAGATATGAAAAAGTTGTGATTGGTCAAGTAGAACCGGTTCCGGGAGATGCTCCGGAGGAACAGAGTGTCACAAAAAGGTCCAGTGAGATCCAGAGGTGCATTATCAGACTCTGCGGATTGGAAGAAGTGTTTGGGATGTCCTTGTGATGTGTCATCTCGGTTTGTACAAAGTTTGGAGGTCCAAAAGAACCTTTTTCAGTTTGACAGTCACGACAGACTGTGTTCTTGAAGTTCTGGATGAAGAGGAGAAGAGATTCCAGTGAGTAGAGGAAGTGCGGATGTACCTGGTTAATCAGGCAATCTTGTGAAGGTTCTTGGATCATGTTGAGGTTATGTTGTCAGTCCGCATTGGTGGTAGAGCCCAGAATTGAAGATATTCTTCCGGATGAAGTTCTTGTTCAGACTAGCCGACCGGATGAGTTGTTCATCTTGCGAATGTTCTTGTGGTGGCCGACCAAATGTATTAATCATCTTGCGAATGTCCTTATGGCTGATTGTTGACTTAGATGATTATTCCTAAGTCGATGTCTTGTATAAATAAAGGTTTGTGAGTTCATTTAAAAGTGTGTGGAGCAGCGGATGAGTGTGGTATAGCGAAAGAGCGAAGGGCAAAGCAGAAGTATCTTGGGCTTAAATGGAACTGATCTAGACATGGTAAAGATGTCAATCTCTAGTTCAAGTTTGTGATTCTTATCACTTTGTAGACAGTGTGTCTCTTATAGGCAGTGTGCCTCTTTGTGAGCAGTGTGCTCAGGCAGTGAGCCCTAATTGGCATGTGCCATTCATTTTTCTTATTCTTCTAACAAAGAATAATCCTTGGGTTAATCACCCCGTGGTTTTTCCCTTAACTGGGTTTTCCACGTCAAAATCTTGGTGTCCAATGTGTTGATGTTTATCTACTCCTGTGTTTATGCATTATGCTTTCATGGATGATTAATTGATATGCTATTAACTAACAAAGAAGAATCAAGTGTTTGAAGTAGAAGCAAGTTTCTATACAACTGATTCACCCCCCCTCTCAGTTGTGTGCCCTAAATCTAACAGAAAATAATGATGTGGTTGTGGACAGCAATGAGCAACTTTTTGAATGGATTTGTGGAGATGATTGTGAGTATTGTACTCAAGACAGAGAAGATATAAGCAAATAGAGAAATGGTTCCATGTGTGAACCATTGCTTTCTTTTCAAACATATGGAGATGATGAAGAGCAATCAGAGATTGAAACAAGTGCAAGTGCAGAGCATGATTGTTCTTTATTTGATGACTATTTTGCTTATGACACACGAGCTGATACTCCTCCACAAAATGAATCCATTGGTGATGAAGATGCATGTTCTGTTGCCCATGAACCAATGGCATACCATGATGAGGCTGAGACACATGGGTCACCCATTTATGACACATATGGTGATGAGGATCCATTTGAGTATGGTGAAGGTTTGAGCCCTGCTATTGACTTGGATTCTGTTTCTCATCCTGATGAAGGAGAAACCAACATACATCAGGTAAGTGATTGTAAAAATGTGCCTAATTGTATAGAGGTGTCAGAGCCTGATCTTTTCCAGCCTGGTGTACCAGATGGTTGTGTACATGATGTGCACAATTGTGAATTTGAAAGCTTTTCTTTTGATAGGCCAGCTGATGTAATGAGCCTTGATTTTCCTAGTTGTGTGGTGGACTTGGAGTGTTTCCAGTTTTCTGTCCAGCTAGGAGATCATTTTACAATGCATACTGCTGATGCAGATGATGATAAGTGTTACATACCATTTGAGTATGCATTGTTTGAAAAAATTAACACCCACATGTCACATGATGCTGAAGGTTGTCTGCAAGGGGTAACAGTGACAAGCTAAATCAGAGGGTTGAATATGCAGATGGCAAGATTTGTTTATGGGTAGGTCATGACAGTATCTCCAGGCTTGATCCAATGTATGCAGATGAAAACAAAGTGTTTGACAAAGGGAGATATAGGTTTCTCTTTTCTTGGTGGCCCTAGGCCATCAAGTGTGTTTGGTGATGCAGGTCAGTGCAGTATTTGACACTGTGCCCAATGGATAAGGGACTGGTCTACATCCCAGAGATCTGAGGTTCTCGCTGCAGTCTCACGCCTGCACATCCCCAATCGGAACCTATGTTAGTAATAATTTATGTTTGGGGTTTCAAGTCAGGTCTCTTCCCTAAAAATCTAAAAAGTTCTAATATTTTGGCCCCTGCAATTATCAAAAATGCAAGAAATTAGTTGTGTGCAGGTTAGAATATGCAGTGGCGGGTCAAAAATCTCCATCGGCCTCTGAAAAATGTTAAAACATGAGTCACGTGCATTTCTAGATGCACATCCAGCTACAGTTTTCTGTGTCTAAGTGTTTCTTTGAGTGGCTGGGAGGGACTCATTGTGCCAGTGCCGCGGGATTCACCAAGTGTCAAGCCCCAATTTGGAACCGTGCCTTTGCTTTTGAATGATCACCATGGAGTGTGCCACGTGTCATCAGCCGAAGGTAGTCCCTTAACTTTTCAGCTTGAGCGCAGAAGGCACCACGTGTCAGCTTCCGCCAGAGTTTCGACACAATTTCTATATGTTTCAAGAGTGCTGCGGAATGCTCCACGTGGTGGCACCTGAGGGACACAGAAAAAGTTTCTAAGATGCAACGGAAGATGCCACGTGCCCCTTCAGGTTGCTGCAGAGCATGACAAGTGTCAGCGTCCGTGTTATGTTTCATATTTGTTTTAGTGCTAAGTGAAGATGGTGGTGGGTCCCGATTATGAGTCCCAGATGTGCGGAAGGCGCCACGTGTCAGCCTCCACGTCTTATTTCATTTTTACCTTCGGCGCTAAGTATTGATGGTGGTGGGTCCCAATGAGTCTCGGTTGCTGCGGATCATGCCGCGTGGTATATGTCTCCGACACAGTTTTTATGTTTCTTCACGTGGAAGGCACCGCATGTCACTTGCGGAGACCCTGTTAAAAAAGTTTCTTTGTGTCTGAGGAAGGTGTCACGTTTCTTTTGTAGTGGCCGCGGAGCTTGCTAAGTGTCTACTTCCACGGGCTTGCCCCTGTTTCAATATGTGGCGAGTGAGAGTTTGTGGGCCCCAGTTTTAATGTGTCTTGTGTTTCAAATGCTGCAGGTTGTGATAGCTGTCACTTGCGAGGGACACTTAAGGTTTGACACAGTATGTTTCATAGGTGTTGCGGACGGTGCCAAGTGTCAGCATCCATGTGAATCTCAATTGTTTCAAATGTTTCTCAAGTGTAGCGCAAAAGGTGCCAAGTGTCGGCACCCGCAGGAGTTCCAAGGAGGGTCTTTGTGTTTCAGGGGAGCCTGCGGAGGCCGCCACATATCCTGATGGTTGAAACGGTGGATGCCGCCACCTGTCCTCTTTTTAAAGGCAAATGAGGGAGCGATGGCCCAGCAATGGAAACTTCAGGTACCTATGTGGCACGATCTGGTTGGTGACAAATTTTGACACTTTTGGGGCCGTAGATCTCTGCGACTGGGTTTTTGATCGACGGCCACATTTTGAACCTGCAGCGAGGGTTTTTTCCTGAGTATCTGTGACTATTTTTGGCGGGAAAACTCTGAGGTTCACTGTTGTTGCATGTTCAGAGGCTGCGGGTTGGTGTGCCATTAGTGGCAATTGTTGCAGAGGTATGGGTCAAGTTGATAGCTCAACCACCATTTTTATGATGCATGTCCCTGAGCGGTGGCACATCTCCCGAGTTCACCTGTTCCCTCCTCCTTGTCCCTCTGCTGCATTAACTATTTTGAGCGCCATTTCCTCATGCGTGTATCTGGCAGATTTTTGTCTTGCCATGTAATTAATTTGTTGGGTACATTTTCTTGTTATTTAAGCAGATTGTGTGACCCATTTTGAGGTGGTTGAAGGCCTGGGGCATTTTTGTGTAAATAATGAAGAACAGGGCATGATCTTGGTTGTTTTTATCCTATTTTGGAGTTTATGAGTTGCAACATGAGTGTATTTTGCACATATTTTCAGTTTCAGTGTTAATGTTATATGAAAAATGCTTATTGCATGTGTCTATCTGCTTGTCTCCATTTGTTGCATGTTATTCTCCTTCTTTTGAATCTGGTTGCTAAGAGTTTCATAGATTCTAGGGTATAGATATCTATACTGCATGTTTGATCTCTAACTTCCATTCAAGGAGCGGATTAAATTGTTTTAGGTTGAGCATGGAGAAGGTTGCATGTCAGCAGGGATATCTATAAGTAGAGGTAGTTAGATACCCATTCTTGGGTGATGTTTGTAAGGCAAGCATCAGTCCAACCCCTTGAAACTTGAGTGAAAGTTGCAAACCATCTGTTGTATATGTCTAGTTGACTCCTTGCCCAATGGATAGGCACCAGTCTGCTCCTGGGTCAATAGTTATGAGCCAAAACCCCTTGTCTTGCATCCAGGACATTATGTCCACCCATCTCATCACTTCCACCTATTAGTTGTAGGAGTAGGATTAGGAACCCCCTGCATACTCTCATACCCAACCAGACATATATGTCCAAGAATGTTGTCCACCTTGTGATCTGTCATGAAGATCTTGGTCCACACATGAGAGTATTCTGCATGTTATAGTAAAGCTAAATCATTGTGTTATTGGTCTAGTCAAGGTTACATCTTGAGTTATAGGGATACCCCCCTTGGTGCGGTAGAACCAAAAGTGAAGGGGAGGCAGCTCACACAACCTCCTATATTAGTTGGCTGAATCTGCTTGTGCATTAGAATTGGCAAACCCTAATGCTAATTCAGAAGTAAAAACCAACACTTCCAACGTCCAACCTTTTTTACATCTCATTTTTATGCATATATAGCATTTTGCATTTTGACCTAAGTTGGTTACAATCAATTCATCCCATACGCTCTGTCAGAAAATATCTGCGTCTGAAGGGAGTGCCGACCTACAAGAATTCATGGCATAAAATATATGGAACACGGGCAGATGGAAGATATTTTGAATCTTCAATGTGAGCTATTGAATCATCGACATGCACCCATAAATGCAACAAATATCTGCATTTGCCTATGCCAAATTGGTCACTGAAATGTCCAGTCGATCAAGCATGCAAATCCAGATCATATTTTGAAAGTGAGAAAAATCCCCTCAAAATCCCACCAAATGAAAGAGGAGGAAGAAATAAGCACTTTTGCCTTTTGAAGCATGTTGAAATTTGCCAGAATGAGGGAGATATGGGTGGTCAAAGCTACGGTCAACTGCATCTTACAATTGTATATCGCTTTGCATCTACAACTGTATACTGTTATATCTTGCCATTGTATATACAATTGTAACTGCACTTTTAGGTTCACTTGGTGCAACATACAAAGTCTCCTTCACTTTCACCTTTTGCATATTCTAGATTTGCATATGCGATTGTATGTGCATTTGTATCTACTTTTATATATGTCATTACACGTGTCATCACCTGATTTGCCGCTACGCTGAGAATGAGACCCATCACTAAACATTTGCATGCTTTATCAGTCATCGGGAAGACCATAGACTAAGTCGCCGATGCACAAAGTCTCGCCGAAATCCTTTGTATGCGACCCTTTGTATATCTGATTATATATGAGATACAATCGCATATACATACAATGCAGAACTCAAAGGATTATCAACCATATTGGAACTTTAGAACAGGTCCAGCCTTGTATCCTTTCTTCTTTGCATATTGGATTATACATGCATTTCAACATACAACTGCGGAACTCAACGTTGAGTTTGCCAAATTTAATTTCCCAGTCGGGTCTGCCTTGTATATCCCTATTGTATCTAACCTTTGTATATCGCATATACAATGCGAAATATACAAACAAAACTGCATACAATCACCTGTACGTACAAACATTGCATCTGACCTTTGTATGTGACCTTGTATCTACCCTTTATATCTGCAAACATACAATGCGAACATACATACAAAGATGCATACAATCGCATCTGCCTTTATAAACCAAATTGCATATTCTTTCGGGTCCGGGATTGTATCTCAGAAATGTATATGCCCCTGTATATAGGATTTGTATATGCAAAGATACAATCGCATATACATGCAATTGGTGGACCCCACCATTTGTATTTGACCCTTGCATGTCGCCTTGTATATGCGCTTTTGCATATTACCTTTGCATCTTGCCTTTGCATCTTGAATTGTATATGTGATTTACAAACAGAGATGCATACAACATAAATATACAATGAACCCGATGTACATTGATTTTTGCATCATGACCAAGATACAAGGAAAAAAAGTATCTGAGATAGAATTCGACCAAATGACAGAAAACCTCATAACAAGGATGACATCATCATCATATACATGAAAAATGGCTAAGTATAAACTGAGAAATCTCTGCAATAGAAAATAATTTGAGACAAAAGATTTCTGAGTTTTTCTGGGTTTTCTTCAAGGATTCTCCAGTCAAGCTTTTGGTATTTTTGGCAAGGCAGAGCATGGATAATTGAAGGATTTAATCTTTGTAGGGTCATTTTCTAAAGTATATTCAAGGAATATACAAGGTGAACTATTTAACTCTAGATAGAGGAAAATAGGTCAACAATACTCTCTCTCTCTCTCTCTCTCTCTCTCTCTCTCTCTCTCTCTCTCTCTCTCTCTCTCTCTCTCTCTCTCAATTGCCTACATAAATTTCTTATCATATATATTTTCTTTATTATTAAGTATTGTTGCCTCATATATATCCTTATCTGTCTATAATTTATATCTACCTACATTATTAATTTCTTTATTTCATATCAATACATTCTTCTTTCTTATATCTTTATTATCTATATTTGATCATGTTCTCTTTACATTTCTATACGTATCTAGATTATCATTGTACTCCAATTTCAATTTTATTTTTTCTATTACATTCATACTTATTATTTGATAATATGTATTATTTATTTTTCCATGTTTATTTATTTAATCATTTCTTGTCCCTTCTTCCTCCTTTCTCATCCCTTAGTTTCTGATCCTTATATCACCTCTACATCCCTATCTCCTTTTAAGGGTCAAGCCTAAAATCTAATTCCCAATTCTCCTCTTCTTGATGATGGATCACTATGTGTGATCTGAAATATCGATGAAAAAAGATACATAGTTTAATCCAAAAGTGTCATGCCCACATTTCACGTGCAGACACAACACGCAATACACGTGTGTCATGTCCACATGCGACATGTGACATGATACGAACTATCAAAAATTTTCTTAACCAATTGAAAAGGTCCCCCTCGCACGCATAATCGTGCTCGGTTGCGTTAAGTTAAAGTCATCGTTTAACTGAAAGGTTTCTCATACGAGTGCAGTGACCTCAGGACTTCCAATTCATGTTAAGAGGTTGTTATTGACTAACCATCGGTTGAGTTGAAACGTTAGGTTTGACGGGTAGCTTATTGGCCCTAATTAGTTTTCCTAGTTATTTTATACTGTCACGTGCTCACTCTTTTATATTAATCGTTCATTTATTTATTAAGTCACTTAACTAAATAAATTGAGGTAATCACTTGTAAACTACCGACCCTGAGGTCACGGTACCTTTTACAACGAATTAATACAACTCCTTATTTGTTTATCTACTCAAGATGACCTTTACAGTTTTCCGCTACCTTGGTGAAACGTGTAGCATACATTAATCTCCGCATTTCGATCATATATTTGTTCGTTGGTAGCAGGGTTCTATGGTATCCTTCATGGGTAGGTTTAATATGGGTTCTTCTTTTTAAATTTCTCTCTATCTTCCTTCCATATTAAATTTAATTAGAACTTGTTCAATTTAAATAAAAACCTTATTTAAGTTAATTATAAATATATATTCCTATTTATTATTATTATAATAATAAATACATACTTCACGGTCCTCCTCCAACGTAGCCTGTGCCGGCCAAAACCACCGCCGGCTCCCCTGTTTGTCGCCGCGTCCGCGCCACACACACCGCCCTCTGCACTTTCCAGCCACCTCCCAACCTCCACTGCCCCTGCGAACCTCCATTCGCTCCGCCTCCGCCCGAAATTCCCATTCGCTGCCGCCGCCTTGTCAATAACCTGTGAGCCAAACATATCAAATGGTCTTCGTTTTAGGGTTTTCATAGATAGGGATTTAAGAATGAAAAGTTTATGGTTGATAGTTGTGTTCCACAATTTGATATAAGACAACCTTTTCTTTTATAAAAAAATAAAAATAAAAATAATATATATATTAAATTAACAATAAAGTAATAAGATGTTTTGTAATAAACATTTGTTTCTATGAGTGGGTTTAAATAAAAAGAAAGTAAAATAAAATAAAATAAATATATATTGTTATTTTTCATAGTAGTGGTGTTAATTGTAATGAAACATATATATATTGTTATTTTTATAATAGTGGGGCTAGTGGTAATATAACATATATATATATATATATATATATATATATATATATATATATATATATATATATATATATATATTGTTATATTTTTTATAATAGTGGAGCTAATTGTGGATATTTTGTGGATTCCACTCACAAGGGAATTTAGATAAGTGTTTTTACACCTATACATCTATTAAAATATATACACTCTTATAAGGTTAGAATATTAGAATTAATTAGTTGAGGAATCATCACTTGTAATAGGAGAATTTAAGTTAATTATAAATATATATTCCTATTTATTATTATTATAATAATAAATACATATATATTATAATTCTTTTAATAAGGTTTTTATTTAAATTGAACAAGTTCTAATTAAATTTAATATGAAAGGAAGGTAGAGAGAAATTTAAAAAGAAGAACCCATATTAAACCTACCCGATGAAGGATACCATAGAACCCTGCTACCAACGAACAAATATATTATCGAAATGCGGATATTAATGTATGCTACGCATTTCACCAAGGTAGCGAAAAACTGTAAAGGTCATCTTGAGTAGATAAACAAATAAGGAGTTGTATTAATTCGTTGTAAAAGTAACGTGACCTTAGGGTCGGTAGTTTACAAGTGATTACCTCAATTTATTTAGTTAAGTGACTTAATAAATAAATGAATGATTAATATAAAAGAGTGAGCACGTGACAGTATAAAATAACTGGGAAAACTAATTAGGGCCAATAAGCTACCTGTCAAACCTAACGTTTCAACTCAACCGATGGTTAGTCAGTAACAACCTCTTAACACGAATTGGAAGTCCTAAGGTCACTGCACTCGTATGAGAAACCTTTCAGTTAAACGATGACTTTAACTTAACGCAACCGAGCACGATTATGCGTGCGAGGGGGACCTTTTCAAGTGGTTAAGAAAATTTTTGATAGTTCGTATCATATCACATGTCGCATGTGGACATGACACGTGTGTATTGCGTGTTGTGTCTGCACGTGAAATGTGGGCATGACAAAAAGCACTATTTTTATCTTCATGGACAGTGGAACATTCATGCCTACTAAGTTACCCTATGCTAGTCAACTTGTAATCCTCTAGGTCAAAAATCGTACTAAAAAGCAACCACATTATTAGCTCCATATGCATATCATTTAGAAAACAAGCAATAAATCTTATCATAGAAATTTGCATCTATCAAAAAATATCAAAAATAGCATTGCATTTACATTGTCTCATATATCCATACACAAGTTCACTTTGTATTCAACTCATACATATATGTAGAAAAGTTGTAAAAGAGCATGAGAATAATACCATACATCTATAATCACAAACATCTCTAAAATAAAATTCTAAAACCATCCATGTACACAAAAGTGAAGTAAAGTGAACAACGTTAACTTTAATAATGTAAAGACCAATGCTAACCTTGGTCATTGCAATAAGTGTCATAGAATGTCAGAGTGTCTCAGTACAAGTGCTCTATTATGGAAGCCAGAAGAGCCAA
This sequence comes from Cunninghamia lanceolata, assembly GCA_027924645.1. NCBI lineage: Eukaryota > Viridiplantae > Streptophyta > Pinopsida > Cupressales > Cupressaceae > Cunninghamia > Cunninghamia lanceolata. Next base: position 21,994,029 of record BSBN01001965.1, read on the forward strand.
AAGTGTGCACACAAGAATGAAAATATCCCTATGCAAGGGAACAAATATAGAAAAGCTAAAGTAATAAAAGCAAGTCCCTTAAGGACCTCAAGGTTAGCTCTGGCCTATAGATCCTCTAGGACTCCTACTATCTATCATGTCAGAGTATCTAGGAGTCCTTTGTGAGTGTCCTTGAGAAGGGATCGATGTACAAATTCATGAGTGTGATTGACCAGGTGTCCTAGTCCATGAGTAAGAAGGTGTTTGTTGGCTAACTCCAATGTTAGCCATCTCTTGCAAAATGACATTCTCCCCATCTAGTGTGATGTTCCTACTGTAAAATGTCATCTTGACTAGCATGATAAGTAGGGGCAAGAACATCATTGTGTCGATTGGCTAGCGGAGGCTCCTCTATGTCAACTAAAAGCACCTCCCTAGTTCATCCTAAGATAGGCATCAAGACATCTAGTGAAACATTTCTAAAAAGGTCTCTCCATCTTGTAGTAGTGTCTGTGTCATAAGTAAAAGAAAAAAAGAGGAATGCTAGTCCAATGTTAGAGCATAAACAATATAAGTTGCAAATTTTGAAATAAAAAGAATAAAAGAGAGCAAGTTTGGTACTCATGAGGGTCTCCAAGCTACCATGAGGGATCAACTATCCTCATCTCATCCTTTTTTATCTCTACAAGTGGAGCAAGTTGAGATCTAGGTACAACCTCTCTTGGGACTACCTCCTTAGGCATTGTCTCCTCTCCCTCTGATGCCACCCCCTCTATTCCTCCCTTAGGAACATAGTCCTCATCAAACTCTTCATTAGGCTCATCATCATCCTTTATGATAACAAGTCATTAAGCTCAATGTGCTTGTCATTGTTTCAATCTTGACCCTTAGAGAGGTCATGTGATCAGAACAAGTGGGACTTGATGAAGTGCTCCTTGTTGTGCATAAATTAACTTCTAAAGTAACCTATCGCATGGAGGCACTAGGGTCAATCCCTAAGGGTACTCATCTCCTAGTTGTTGCAACACTCATGTGATAGGGTAAGTCTCCATTAAGTCATTCCTATATGTTAGGGAGGTAACTCCTCAACAATAGGCTCGCACGGATTTGTCTCCTAGCCACACCCCATCCATCTTTGTATAGGGGTCTACAATGAAATCCTTGTCAGTCAAAGTAGCAACTTCTCACATTGAGGCATCAAAATGACCAAGTCACCCCCATCTCATAGCTCTCAAAAGTGTTGGGTCCAAGGGGACATCTCTAGCTAATATGGAATAATATGTTTTAGGATCCAAGTAATCACTAAGGGTGACTAAAAGCAATTGCTCCACATCATGAAAATTGATAACTACCTCTATATACCAAGGCTAATATGTGAAATCCCCACACATAGGCTATACTCCTCTCTGGCTATTGAATAATCTATGCCCAACACCACCTAAGTATCAAAACCTTCTTGCCTTCCAACAAGTGGATAGCAATCAGAACAATAAGAACCTTTTGCAGGGGTAGAATGGTAAGTCTAGGAATGGATGTAAGTCAAATGCCAAGCTTGTCGCTACGTCAAATCTCTCCCATAATAGCTACTCAAGCTAGCCTCTCTCACTCTAACTCCCTTCCTAGCAGTGTAAGTAATTCCCCATGAATAGGAACACCAAGAAGGAAAAAAACATTATAGAGAGTGATTGTCCACTTTATTGAAATAGAAGGAAATCAAAAAATATTCCAATCGACATCCTAGTAGGTAAGAATGTCACAACATATACAACATGAGGGGTTAACAATTAGTATCTATGCTACTTTGATTAATCTAACATCTAGAGGGTAGCATGGTTTCTAGTGGATAATGCCTCCAATGCATCTATGTACTAGGCCTACTCATTGGTGGCATTCTACCATATGTAGGTGTCCTACAAGGAGAAAATCGCAAGGTCAAACATTTGTAAAATCATAAAAATAAAAATAAAAATTGAGAATCCAAAAAAGTCACAAAATATTTGAAAACCCCTAAAAATCAAATAGACCTTTTAGGAAAAATGGCAATAAACTAAGTACTATTTAATAAAATTAGTGAAAACAATCAAATTAGGCCTCAAAATGGTTGAATTTCTTATCAATCCTACTAATGGAAGCAATCAAGAAGGTCTCTTGGGCAACCTGTATGGTAGCCTGGGTGACCTAGGTTCAAGTGGTAGGGTCACCTTGGCAAAAGGGGTGACCTAGAGCCATGCCCTAGTGTGCCCCAATAAGCCCACACACATTAGAAAATAAGCAAAAAATAGAAAAAAAAAGTAGTGAAAGAAGTTTAAACCTAAAACCTAGTCAAATACAGTGAAAAGTTTTTAGATCAACAAACTTTTCAAGCTAGATTAATGAAAAATAAAAGATAGGATTTTGGAAGAGGTTTTCTCATTTTTTTCACCTAGGGATCCATAGGAGGTTGAATGGTGGCCATGGTCTTGATCCCCTTGTCATAAGATTTCTATCAATTGTTAGCTCACATAGTTTTGTCAACATTTTGTCATTTTCATTATTTTCTCTTTCTCCTCTTCTCTCCTCTTCACCCTTGCTTGTGAAAGTGAATCTTGTTTTGTTTCATTCTCTTTTGTAGGATAGATTTTGTCCTCATTTTGAATTTTCTTTCATCATTTTGACAGGTCGTTGAGGCAAGGTGAGGCAACACAGGTAAATACTAACTCATGCATTTAAGGTACCTCATTTTGTCTTCATTTTACACTACTTTGAGCTAATAATTTATCAAACTTACACTTGAATCAATTTTTCAATATCCAAGTCTAGATGCAAGACAAAAACAAAGGTAAGTATAGGTAATTATGGGTCCCATAATGCCATTTTTTGTGAATGGTACCTACCTACTATAAAGACTACCATCCCTGAGGGAAAAATATGTAAGTGCCTAAAATTCACAGGCTGAAATGGTAGTTTGATGATGATTTGGTGATCTAGCTCACAACCCACAAAAGTATGAATTATATCCTCTTAGCAATCTTCATGTTTGATGATGTTTCCCCTCAACCTATTTAGCCCATTTTCCATCTCATTAAGCCCCTAGACTAAACTCCAAGTCTTCACGCATACCAAAACCCTTTTACAAATGCTTAATAAGGGGTCACCGAAGAGACACTAGGCTCACTCAGGCAACCTATCCTTAAGTTGTAGGTTCACCTGGGTCACCTGCCTAGTAAAAGGGGTGATCCTATTGTCTTTTGACATGCATGATTTCTTTCAATTCTAGGTGAATTTCTTTTGTTTTTACTCTTGATTAAGAGTCCTCTTTAGTCCTAACTAAACCACTACTCACCTTGACTAATTCTCTTCTCCTCTTGACTCTAAATAAACTCTTTAGTCCTCTTCCAATCAATCTTTTATTGTCTCTTCATCAATCTCTTGTGATCTCCCAATTAGTTCTTTTGTTATCTTCCAATTATTTTCCCCCTTTGGTGTTGCTTTCATCCTATAAATAAATCCTCTCCCATTGATTTTAAAGGAGGTTGTGTACTACTACAACTTGGCTTTCTTCTGCAAAAGGCTCTGATTCTCTAGAATCACCCTTAGGAATTCTATCATTTCTGCTATTGCAATTATCCCCAAGCATCTTATGCTTCTACAATACTATCTCCCATTTTACTTGCTAAATATTCAAAGCTTCTTACTTTTCCATACAATTTCTAATTTCCCATAGGATCCCAGTTATTGCCCTATTATCAAGTAGAGGTTCCAATTATTATAGAGGAGGATACTAAAAAAGTTATATCCCTGAAGATACAAGCTTACACTGATGCTATTGATTTTCATAGGTTCCTTTAAAGTTTATTTTTTATTTAGTAATTAGAAAATTCACCTTGCCCTTGAAGAATAAAATTATTTTATCTCTTCTTGGATAGATTATAATTTCATGTTTTACTAGATTTAGATCTTAGATTAACTCTTTTATTTTATCTAGATTCAAGTATTAGATTAAATACATTACATTTACTTTCATTAGAATAAAATATATCTAGAAAATCAAAACACAAAACACAAAAAATAGTAGATAAATTGCATTCGAGTAGGAAAAGTCATATAGATTTATATTCAATTAGAGAAATTTTTATTTTCAGCAATAGTAATTAGACAACATTTGAAATAAAGACCATTGGAATTTCGAATCCTTCTTCAGTAGTTGCATAAAATGGTGAGTCTTATCCATGAGTTGTGAAACAAACCGGTGAATGGCCTGTATCTTCCCTTGAAAACTATGAAGTTGAGATATGTTCTTAGGTGTTGGCATATTAACAATTGCATCAAGTGATATGAAATAATATTAACTTTCCTACTCGAGCTCTGTAACTTTCCCGCTCGAACTCTGTTTGAACCTGCTTTGGTCATGGCAGTCGTCAGCCTAGGGGGGCCCTCTACCCCCTCACTGGGCCCTCAGGTGGAACCTGTTGTTCTTCTGGACCCTTAGATGGAACTTGTTGATGTTTGTACTGCCTTGGATAGTACTCCTCAGCACATATCTCTAGCTGTGGGGTTGAATCCCAAGGCTTGGAAAAAGGCACTACTAGGGGAGGATAGGAGGTCAGATGATGACTCTGCTACCCTAGTGCTGTCAGAGTCTGTGAACGGAACACATCTCTAGATCCCAGATCAGATGATGGATAAAATAATCTCAACCATGGAACTATCATTGGTGAGTAAGTTACAAGCCTTAAGGCCTAACATCGACATGGTTTGGAGATGGGTGGCCTCCAAGTGGCACCTGAAAAGGAAGTGTGGTTACCAGTGCTATGGTAGGCAGCATCTTCCTTTTTAAGTGCACTGCCAGAGAGGACCTAGTTGCGACGCTGGCGAGTGGCCCCTGGTTGTATGGCAAACACAACCTCTGCTTAGGATGCTGGAAACCTAGATTTGATGCGGCTATGGAACTTAGTAGGTCGGCCTTGGTGTGGGTCGGGCTACCTGGGTTTCTTCTGGAATTCTAAGATAAGGAGATCTTCACATGGATAGGAAACTCGTTTGGGCGTTTCATTGCCCTGGACAACACCACTAAGTACAAAACAAGGTTATTCTTTGCTAGATTCTGCGTTAGTGTAGATATCCATAAAACTCTACTCAATACCATTAATATAAAATCTAAATATGGTAGCTGGGAGCAACACCTAGTGTACGAGAATGCTACCACATTTTGTCAAAATTGTTCAAAGAAAGGGCACATGATCAATGAATGTAAACTACTAAAGAAATAAAAAAATAAAGAAGTCTCTGAGATGACTTGCTTAATATCATTAAGTCCCCTCTAATGACAAAGCAACTAGAAAAAAACCAAACACAGCGCAAGCTTGATGTTGAGCAACCATTGTCAGCCACTAAGGCTTTACCACTCCTAAAACCTCAAATTCAGTGCAATCCAGAAGCTGAACTATCATTGCCCACTCAACAATTAGGCACTCCAGCTAGTTCGGTGGAGATAGAAAAAGGTGAGATCCTCAAAGAGAAGACTAATCCCAAGCATCAGAATGTAGGTTCAGACACTAAGGTGTCTAAAGGAGGTCAGACCACAGTGCTGGCAGGTTCAGAGAAATTTGTTCTATCCCCCACCAGGATTTTATCTCTTGGGGCTTGTTCTAGCGGCATGGGGGCTAACCAAGATGGTTGGGTGACACCAAAAAAAAGGGTAAAGGCCATCAGAAAAAGTTAGCTAATGTGGGGACAGAGGGAAAGGCGGGTAGACTGTCCTAAAGAGAAACCAGAAATAGAGAAGCAACCAAGGAAATAGCCATTGGGAGATAAAGCACACTGAAGGCTATCTCCAGAAGACCACGTAAATGAAGGTCCTCTCATGGAATGTGAGGGGACTAAATAGTCCTCATAAATAGTTCATGGTTAAGAACTATTTTTTTAACAATAAAGTGGATATCATCCTTCTCCAAGAAGTTAAGATGTCTGAAGATAATTTTAAAAATATAGCTAGTAATAGCTAGCCCACAGCTGACTACACTATCAGCCCATCTACTGGGGCATCAAGGGGCCTTGTCACTATGTGGAACAAACATATCATCTCGGGTAGATATTGCTCGCATAGTAAAAATAATCTGGAAGTGGAATACACTATGAGCAAGAAAACCTAGAAGTTGATCAATATCTATGCCCCCAACACTAGGAACACTAGAAAGGACCTATGGGAAGGCTTAATCCCTAAACTCAATGCTGAGAAAAGGACAAGGTGGATGTTAGGTGGAGATTTCAACACCCCACTTTTCCCCTCGAAAAAGTCTGGGGGAATCACGGACTACTCGGACAGCATGGTGGACCTGGCTGACTTCTTAAATTAGACAGGGCTTATGGATATAGAGTTTAATAACCAACTCTATTCTTGGACCAATAGAAGAAGGGGAGATCAATTGATTTAGGTTAAGCTGGACAAGATGCTTTTCTCATCTAATTGGGACATGATTCAACATTATATTCTTACTACCCTACCTCACACTATCTTTGACCACAATACCCTCCTCCTTTCTTGGACTAAAGGTACTCCTAAGGGGCCTTACTCATTCAGATATGAAATCATGTGGGCCTCCCACCCAAATTTTAGGGATTATATTGATGATTGGTGGAGTATCCAAGTGCATGGATCTCCTATGTTTAGACTCACCCAAAAACTTAATCATGTCAAGCACAAAGTTAAAGCATGGAACAGATTCTGCTTTGGGAATGTGATGAACCAGAAAAAGCACATTACCGATAGCTTATCGGGAATACAAGACAACATGGCCAAGGGAGATACTAGTGAGGATAATTTCAATAGGGAAGAGTCTCTGCTCAAAAACCTTAAGGATATTATCAGAAAAGAAGAGATCTTTCTGAAATAGAAGTCTAGAGTTCAATGGTTGAAGGAGGGAGATAGAAATGCCACTTTCTTTCATTAGTCAACTATGAAGCATAGAAAGAGGAATAGAATCACCAAACTACTCAATGAAAACAATAGGGAAATTCATGAAGAAGAGGAACTGGGACATCTAGCTTCCAATTACTTTAGAAACTTTCTTGCGGAACATAGAAACAATTCTAATAATGGTAGAGAGGATGAACTGCTAGCCTGCATTCCCCCAGTTCTATCGGAGGAGGATAACTGTATGCTTTTGAAGCCTATTACTATAGTGGAAGTTTGGGCAGTTGTGTTCTCTATGGAGGCCTTTAAAGCTCTGGGCCCGAATGGTTTTCCCTCGGCCTCTTCCAAGATTTCTGGGAGAGTGGGTTTTGATGTCACTGATGGGCTGTAGAATTAGTCTCTTTTATGTTACTTTTTATACTCCAAAAACTTCTTTCATGGCATCCTTTAAGACATTTATCCATGTTTGCACTATGATATGTTGGCCTTCTTTATACTTTTAAGACCTAAACTTATAGTATTAATGTGGAATGTGATGATTATATTATCTAATGAATGAATTAGATATAGATATGTATAAAAGTATAAATAAGATGTTTTTATGGTTAGTCATGGAGAATGCTTGTGGTATATGCTTTTGGAAACTAATTCTATATGCAGAATTGGACGTGTCACGATGAGATAGAGCATTTGTAGTAGGTTGCAGATAAAGGAGTTAATAGAAGTATGAGTTCCAACGCTAAGAATGCAGAGATAGCTGAAGACAATTATGGAGCATCATGGATAGTAATAACTTAAGGAGTGGATTTGTTTCAAATATGGTTATGGATGTTGTTCATGCATTAGACTTCTAATTTGATTTGAATTCTTCTTCTTATATTAAGTTAGAATAAGAATGTCATCTTGACTCCACGACCTAGTATCTAGGCACAGTAAATGATCAGAGTCTATTAATTAATAAATAAGGCTCTCTCTCCATTTAGTATAGTAAGGGGGAAGATGAGATATATAAGGTAGCAGAGTCAAGTTGTTAGCATTTCAGTTTGATTCAGTTATCATTTCCTTTTCTATGTGCAAAGACTCAAGCATGTTACATTTATGGAACACAATCTGGATATGACAAAAAAGAGATTTTGTTGTTGAACACTTTGATATGAGTTGATTGTGTATGGAATAGGTTAAGTTTTGATATGTGTTACAAAGATACGTAGAATCTAGATTAGATTTACTTTCAGTTAAGGAAGACAGACTCTTGAGCTAGCCACTCAAGGTACTGATTCTCTCCTTGTTTATTTAATTTCAGTTAATGTTGGTTTATTAGTTTTATGTTAAAATGTAATTTGAATTCAAGTTGGTATTATGTTTTGATCAAACAGATATAGTTCATGAACAATTGCATATTAGTATCTTCACAAATCCTCCGGAGGTCGGCAGTTAGTCATTTCATTCTTGACAATTCAATTAATTCTACAAGTTTCCTTATTGTAATAGTTATCTACAGACCTTGTTGTAGGTACCCGTAGCAACTAGGATTTATAGTTGTTTTCATTGTTTTATAATTCTGTCAATTCTAGCAAGATATATTTGTATTTTTAAAGTTAAGATAGAATAGTTGGGAACCATATGAGCCTTGAAGGCATATACTTTGCAAGTACCATCATAAGCTTACGCTACTTGGTCGATAATTCAATGTAGGAATGCATAGTGATAGAGTGTTCTGTTTAGATAGGTTTTCCCCTAAATTAGTTAAGTCTACAACACATTAGTTTTCCTCTACAGTCACTTCTGCTATTAGAGATTTTTCAGGACCAGCAAGATTGTAAAGCAGATTAACTCCACATTCATAGCTCTTATCCCCAAGAAGACTATCACTAAGTCCATGGTTGATTTCTACCCTATTAGCCTCTACAACATCATTTATAAGATTATCATGAAGACTCTGGTCCTCAGACTCCAACTGTTGTTTGACAGCCTTATATCTAATTGTCAGAAAGTTTTGTCCTCAGTAGATAGATTATGGATGCGTCCATATCCACTCATAAGATCATTCACTCAATGGACAAAAGTAACATCCATAGCATGGATCTTAAACTAGATATATTTAAAGCCTATGATAGAATCTTCTAGGATTTCCTGTTCAAGGTCCTGAGAAAGTTAGGGTTTCAAGATAGAATGATTACTTTGATAAGGGAATGTGTTACTATTGTCAACTCAATTCTGGTCAATGGCTCTCCTCAGGGGTTCTTTGGGGTATCAGATAGGGAGACCCCCTTTCTCCCTACTTTTTTATCATTATGGCAGAGGTCCTGGGTAGAAACATCCTTTCCCACCTAGATAGGACCATAACCTCAGGGGAGTCAAAGCTATGTCCACGGTGGGACCGTCGATTGTCCAACAATTTGTTGATGATACTATGCTCTTTAGGGCAGCATCGGTTGTGGAAGCTAGAAGATGGAAAAATCTGTTGAACTCCTATGCTGAAGTTTCAGGCCATTGCATAAATTATGAAAAGAGCAATGTGTTATTTTTCAATACTGATATGGAGCTACAAGAAAAGGTGAGAAATATCCTGAAGTGTAATAAGGCCAACCTCCCAACTACTTACCTAGGTCTTCCCCTCACGATCAAGGAAGTGACACCAGCTTACTGGAACACTATTCTGGAAAGAATCCAAAAGAAGATGGAAAGATAGAAAGGAAAACTCCTTAGCCAAGATGGCAACCATCAACTCCTTAAGGCCTCCCTACACGGTATCCCTACTTATTTTCTCACCCTCTTTAAAATGCCCAGATACGGTTGCAAGTATGTGCCTAATCGGTATTGTCATTGATGTCAACATATCTTTGTTGTCATTGGTGTCAACTGTGTTCTATTCTATTACTTGTTTAGAAGCTTTGTGTGTTGAGGATATTGAGAAAATTGGCCTCTCCGGAAGATACAAGTGAGTTACAATTAAGTGCAGTATAGACAATGAGTTGTATGTTGAAGAACAGTCTGGTAGATTGCTCTGCATTTCTTGTTGTTTGTATATCTTGGTCAACGGATTGGAAGTTATTTAAACTGATGTCTGAAGATGCTAAATCCTGAGTTTGAGCCTCTGGTATGAAGAATGGAGAGAGTTGCATTCACCAGAGTAAAGCCTGCTCCTTCTGATTATTCTCTAGTGACACGGAGAAAGTGTTTTGCTTCGCATTCCTCCGCAATAAAGTATTTTGCTCTATGGTTCTAGAGGAAAGTCTGGGATGATGATAAGTGCCTACAATTGAAGTGGTTCATGTTTTGGTGGTCCACAAACTATCTTTCTTTTAATGACAGTCAAAGACAGTGAAGTTCATGTGTTCCGGTGAGAAGATTCCTATGGCTAAAGTGGTTAAGGTTTGTGTGGTAGCTTCTGATGATTATAATGTGCTTGTGGATGTCCCCTGATCATGTTCCTATCTTGACATTGGTCCACATTAAGGATTTAAGATCGTACTTGAAGATTGTTGATGAGGTAGCGTGTAACCAGTCTTATCCGACTTGGCTAATTCCAGTAATTACAGAGATTCCTTGAAGATTGTGGAAGCGTGTTGTGGCATGGAAGATTGTGTTTGAGTCCTAGCTAAGGCATGGCATGATTCACATACATATGTACTTAATTTCCTTTGCATAATGTTGTAATAGGTTAGGACCTATTTTGTAAATGTTTGTAATGCCGACCTTGGAGATTGTTCCAATGGTTGATGTTTGTAATGTCGACTTTGATGATCATTCCAAGGTTGATGAAGTGTATAAATACTTGTAGTTGAGCTATGAAAGTGTGGTCCTTAGCATGAAGATGGGAAGATAAGGAAAGAGGAGAAGAGGTAGAGCAGAGGTAGAGGTAGAGGCAGAGGCAGAGCAAAGGAACTATTTTAATGTATTAATCTTAGACATGAAGAAGATGGTGACTTTGGCAGTGAGCTGCCAGTAGGGTTTAACAGCCCTTATTGTAATCTTTCTAGGTTTAGGGTTGAGGCAGTGAACATGCTAGACCTAGCTATACTTCATGGCAGTGAACCAGTATGTTCTTAGTATGTGGAGTGACCAAGCTTGAACATTATTTTTCAAAGATTGCAAGATATTTTGAGAGCTAATCCTCTCTGTGGTTTTTCCCCACCTTGGGGGTTTCCACGTAAAAAATTTGGTGTCTCTTGTGCTTAATGTTGCATCTATGTTTAAGCTTTCTATTTCATGCATTCTTTGATTAATCATAGTAAGTGTGGATAAGTGATTAATGTTTAAGTGCATAAGTATTTGAGTTTTTGGGACAACTGATTCACCCCCCCTCTCAGTTGTCCGGTGGATTGTTAGGGTTAGCCGGCAGAAGATATCAATTAAATGCAAATAAAGATTAAACAGAGGAATGAAAATACACAGAAATAATAACAATGAGAGACAAGTTTTAACGTGGTTCACCAAACTCGGGCTACATCCACCAACAAAGAGTCCAATATTATTATCTAGTAAATCAAACCGATTACAACCAGTAATCCTTGCAACTCAATACCACTGGAAAATGCTACAATACAATGTCAACCAAAACCCTAACCCTTAGCCATTTTTATCAAGACTTATGTCGGTTACAAAATAAGGTTTTTTATGTCAGCCAATAGAAAAATAACTCCCGACACCTTTATAAAATAATAGATAATTTTTGCTTCGGGGCACTGCACCAAGCAGCCCCCCGCTGGGGCCATTGCCTCCAGACCCCCATCGTGGGCTCCGTCCCTAGGTCCTCATCGAGGGGATGGCCCCCCAGGCCCCACAGGAGGGGCTCTGCCCCCCTGCACTCCCCCGTTAAATAATTTGGGGGGAAACTGCGCCAATAAAAGTGAGGAAAATTTAACCTCTGAGTCTGATTAGGCTCCATATAACAACAATCTCCCACTTGGAGACTGATCAGACTCCACACCATATCATGTCCCACTTGGAGACTGATCATAACACCACTGACCCTGTAGCTCCCACTGGAAATAAGCACCCTGGACTCTGTTGTTCTGATTTTATTATTTTTTAGTCTTGAAGACCAACCGAAGCTGAAGAGGAGCTCAGCTTCTCCCTTGTTACTGCCTTTGTAAGCATATCCACTGGATTTTCATCTATATGGATCTTTTCCAGCTGTAATTGTCCATCATCCAACACTGACCGAATGAAGTGATACCTCAACTGTATGTGTTTGGTCTTTGAATGCAAGGCAGAATTCTTTGCAAAATGTATGGCACTCTGACCATACAAAGAACTGTTAGCCTGTTGTTTGCCAAATTCTTCCATGAAATATTGTAGCCATATCATCTCCTTGTTTGCCTCTGTTGTAGCTACATACTCTGCCTCCGTGGTGGATAAAGCAACCACCTTAATTGCAACCGTGAGATCCAACTCACTATTGTCCCACCTACAGTAAAGATATAACTTGTAGTACTCCACTTGGTATCAATATCCCCTACCAAATCTGAGTCCACATAGCTTGCTAAATCAGTATTAGAGCCCCCAAAATATAAGTGTTTATTGGATGTACCTCTCAAATATCTGAGAATCCATTTTACCGCATTCCAATGCTCCAATCTAGGATGACTCATATACCTACTTACGACTCCTACAGCATGTGTAATATCTCATCTCATGCATACCATGGCGTACATTAAACTTCCTGCAACTGAAGCATATGGTACCTTGGACATTTTTTCTTCCTCCTCTTATGTCCTAGGACACATCTCCTTAGTCAATTTCAAATGACTAGGCAAAGGTGTACTGACAGCTTTTGCATTCTCCATATGGAATCTCTGCAACACCTTTTCAACATAATCAACCTGAGATAAAGTCAATTTTTTGTTCTTTCTATCTCTGCAAATTTTCATACCAAAGATTTGTTTGGCTGCCCTCAAATCCTTCATAGCAAATGATTGTGCTAACTATTGTTTTAACTCTCTTATGTGATCCATGTTAGACCCTGCTACAAGCATGTCATCAATATATAAACATAAAATAATGTAGCTGCCATTATCCAACCTCTTAAAATAAACACAATGGTTAGAATTGCACCAGTTGTAGCCTTGCTCAGCCATAAAACTATCAAATTTCAAATTCCATTATCGAGGTGCTTGTTTTAGGCCATACAAACTCTTCTTCAATCTGCACATCATTTTCTCCTTACCTTTGACCTCAAATCCTTGTGGTTGTTCCATATAGATCTCCTCCTCCAAATCACCATGGAGAAAGGAAGTTTTCACATTTAGTTGTTCCAAATACAAATCTTCAGTAGCTACAATACTCAAAACAGTACGAATAGAAGTCATCTTGACAACCGGAGAAAATATCTCATCAAAATCAATACCTTTTTTTCTGTGCAAATCCTTTTACAACTAACCTGGCTTTAAATCTTTTCTTACCTCCATCTTCCTCTTTCAGCCGATAAACCCATTTGTTTGGTAAAGCCTTTTTACCTGCAGGCAACTTACATAATTTCCAAGTCTAATTTTTCAGCAAGGAGTCCATTTCTTCTTTCATTACAAGATCCCACTGAACCTTTGTATCCACTTGCATAGCTTCATCATACCCTTCCGGTTCACCAACATCTGTTAACAAAATAAAATACAAAGAGGGAGAAAACCTTTCAGGAGGTCTACTTAGCCTTGTTGACCGTCTAACATTCACTAGAGTTTGTGGTATTTCTTGTTGTTGTTGTGGAGCATGAGGAACCATTGGAACATCCCTATTTGTATTATCATCCAGTACCACATAATACTTTTCTTTCTTCTCATGCTGCTGCAACTGATCTTTGTACAGCACCTTCTCATTGAATACAACATCCCTACTTCTCACAATTTTTAGATTTTCAACATCCCAAAGCCTATAACCAAGTTCATCAATGCCATATCCAATGAAGATACACTTTTTTGATTTTGCGTCCAGCTTGATTCTATTTTCAGAATCTACATGTGTAAATGCTTCACATCCGAAGGTTTTGAGAAAAGAATAACTCACCTTCTTACCTGTCCATGCTTCCTCTAGAATACCACAGCCCAAAGGAACTGAAGGACCTCTATTAATTAAATATACAACAATATTGACAACCTCTACCCACATGTTTAAAGGCAGCCCAACATGCAATCTCATGCTCCTTGCACACTCCATTATTGTCCTATTCATGCGCTCAGCCACTCCATTTTCTTGTGGAGTCCCTGGAGTTATTTTCTTCCTATGAATTCTATTAAAGGAATAATAATCCTCAAATTCTTTGCTGCAATACTCACCACCATTATCAAATCTGAGACATTTTAATCTTTTACATGTCTCATTCTCAACCAAGCTTCTCCATTTCTTAAATGTTTCAAATACATCAGATTTTTGCCTAAGGAAATAAATCCAAACCTTCCTAGTTGCATCATCTATGATTGTAACAAAATACCTAAAGCCACCGAGAGAAGATACCTGAGCCGGTCCCCATACATATGTATGCACAAGCTCCAACTTTTCATCTTTCTTTTGCTTCCCATCCTTGAGAAAACTGACTCTCTTTTGTTTTCCATACACACAACTTTCACAAAAATCCATATTAATACATTTTAGACCTGGTAAAACTTTCTTAGAATGAAGTACCTTCATATCTTTTTCACTCATATGCCCGAGTTTCTTATGCCATAGTGTTGTCTCAGAGCCTGCAACAACTATTTCAGTCTCTTCCTGTGAACCTGCAGCAACTGTTCCTGAACCTGTTTATTTTTTCTTTGCAATAGCTAAAGTAGAAGGAACAGTATGACCTATACAAAGATATAAGGTGCCTACTTTCACACCTTTTGCTACTATTAAGGCACCTTTTGAAACCTTCCAATTTTTATCAGTAAATGTAACAATGTAACCTTCATCAACTAGCTGCCCTGCTGAAATTAAATTCCTACTCAGCCTTGGAACGTGCCTTACCTCTTGTAGTAGCCAATGATTCTCATTCTGCAACTTAATCTTGATTTTTCCCTTTCCAACAATCTGACAGGGTTCGTTATCTCCCAAATAAACCAGCCCAAAATTCCCTTGGACATAATCAAGAAAATAACTTCTATGGGGCGTAGCATGAAATGAGGCTCCTAAATCTAGAACCCATGAATCATTAGCATTATCTAGGGAAAGAATCAAAGCATCATCTTCAGATTTATTACTTACCACATTTGCCTCCTTATTGCCTTCTTGTTTGTCTCCTTCTTTATTCTTCTGAGACCAGCAATCTTTCCTCAGATGACCTGGTTTCCCACAATACCAGCAATCTTTTCGTCCTCTAGATTGGGATCTCTTATCCTTTGATTTTCCTTGTGACTTCCCATGACATCCAGAAAATTTTCCTCTCTCCTTTGATCTGCCCCTGCTTTCTGTATTCAAAACACTACCTGATGTGGACCCTCTTGAGCTTTTCCATCGCATTACCTCGCTAAAGATAACACCAACAATATCATCAAATTTCAAAGTGTTTGAACTAGAGACAGAGTTACTTACAGCCATTACCAAGCTATTCTAGCTTTCTGGAAAAGAACATAAAACCAAGAAAGCCCTCACCTCTTCATCAAATTTCACCTTTACAAAAGTTAACTGACTGCTAATCGTATTAAACTCATTTAAATGATTTGTCATAGATCCACCTTCAATCATTTTTAGATTAAACAAATGCTTCATGAGAAATACCTTATTTGAGGCTGAGGGTTTTTCATATAATTTAGCCAAAGCTTTCATCAGTTCATCTATTGTATTCACTTTCGTTATATTGAATGCCACCGATGGTGCCAGGCACAACCGAATGGTTCCCAGTGCCTTTCTATCTAAAAGATTTCAATCCTCATTAGTCATTATTGTCGATTTCTTGGCTATTCTTTCCAATAGCCTCCATAAATCCTTCTGATAGAGATAATCCTCTATTTGCGTCTTCCATAATTGATAGTTCTACCCATTGAATTTATCTACCTTCAATTTACCCTCATCCGCCATTGCTCCCACTCAACCGTGAAACCTTCCTGCAGACGATAATTGAACACAACCCACTCTGATACCACTTGTTAGGGTTAGCCGGCAGAAGATATCAATTAAATGCAAATAAAGATTAAACAGAGGAATGAAAATACACATAAATATTAACAATAAGAGACAAGTTTTAATGTGGTTCACCCAAACTCGGGCTACATCCACCAACAGAGAGTCCAATATTATTATCCAGTAAATCAAACTGATTACAACCAGCAATTCTTGCAACTCAATACCGCTACAAAATGCTACAATACAATGTCAACCAAAACCCTAACCCTTAGTCATTTTTATCAAGACTTATGTTGGTTACAAAATAGGGTTTTTTTATGTCAGCCAATAGAAAAATAACTCCCGATGCCTTTATAAAATAATAGGCAATTTTTTCTTCGAGAGTGCTGCACCCAGACCCCCACTGTGGGCTTTGCCCCTAGGCCCCGCAAGAGGGGCTCTGGCCCCCTACACTCCCCCGTTAAATAATTTGGGGGGAAACCGCACCGATAAAAGTGGGGAAAATTTAACTTCTAAGTCTGATTAGGCTCCATATAACAACATGGATTACAACAATTGGTATCAGAGCCAAGTTCCTTTGGAAAGAGTCAAACAACTCAAAGAAGATCTTAAAGGAAGTCAAAAGGAAAACATGTACTCATCAATGCACCCGAATGTTCGTCAAAAATATCAATGAAAAATTATCCAAGGAAGAGATTCTTGGAGAAAAGAATGTCAATCATCAAAGATGTTCTGAAGTATGCACTAGTGAGGAAGTCATGTTTCAAAGTGAAAATTGTTGGGTTATTGATAGTAGCTACTCAAACCACATGATTGGTGACAGGAGCAAGTTTGTAAGTCTAGAAGGATGCGATGAAGGGCTAGTTACGTTTGGAGATGACCACACTGCTAAAATTTGTGGAATAGGATCAATCAATTTTAGAAACAGACAAATTTATGAAGATGTTCTTTATGTAAAAAATTTGAAACAAAACCTCTTAAGCGTTGGACAGTTATGCAAAAAGGGTTTTAAGTTTGTGTTTGAGAATGATTCTCTTGAAATCAAAGAAAAATCTAGAGCTACAATAGCAATTGGAAAAAGAACAAAAGAGAATCTCTATCATCTTAGAAAAAGTGACTTTCTTGGGTTCACATCTCAAACCAATGAAAGCTGGGTCTGGCATAGAAGACTTTGTCATACAAATCTTGATGATTTAATAAAAACAAGCTCAGTTCAAACTGTGAAGGACCTACCAGAAATTGATTACTCTAACAATGTTATTTGCAGGAAATGTCAAAGGCTATCAAGAAAAGTATTGTAGGATAAAGAAAGATCCTCCACTAGATGATTGGAATTGATTCATACAAGATTTTGTGGTCCTACAAGAATACCAAGCCTCCATGATGACAAGTACTTTATGTTTTTAATTGATAATTTCTCCAGAATGACTTGTGTCAATTTTTTAAAGGATAAATCAGAGATTCTAGATGCACTCAAAATTTTTAAAGAAAAGGTTGAAAATGAGCTAAGCATGAAAACCAAAAGTCTGAGAATTGGCAAAGAAGAAGAGCTCACCTCCAATGATTTCAATATGTTTTGTGAAACCTATGGGATAGAAAAATAGCTCTCTACAAAAAATAAGATAATGGAAGAAGCAAGAAGAACTATTCAGGAAACTGCAAAATTAATGATGGAAGAAGTAAATCTGCTAGATACATTTTGGAAGGAGGCAATTCAAACCACTGTCTATACATTAAACAAAGTTCAAGTAAAAACCAAAGAAGTAAAGACTCCCTTTGAGTTGTGGTATGGATCAATACCCACTATGAAATATTTCAAAATCTTTGGAAGCAAATGCCTCATTAAAGTGGAAAAGGACAATACTAAGTATGAGGAAGGCATTTTTCTTAGATATTCATCTTGGACCAAAGCTTACCTCTATTACAACAATAGATTGGGAAGGATTGTTGAAAGTACAAACGTTAAAGTTAATGAGAACATTCAAGAGTACTCAGTCTCAACCAATGAGGATTTGCAAATTAAAGTACAAGAAGACTCCTAGACCATCAAATGTGATGTGGAAGGTCATAAATCTGTTGTGAATCAAATGAATTTATGCCTGATTGCCAATATTGATAGCAACAACTCAAAAATTGTAGAAGAAGACATGGATTTGAAAGAAAATATAACATAAGCAAATGATCACATAAAAGAGTTAAGAAAACAAATCAAGTAGCTATAGAAAACACTAAAAGAGGACAATGAAGAAAAGATAAAAATTGAGCAATGTCTAAAAGACAAAATTAAAGACTGCATGAAGCTTGAAGAAGAAGTTGAAGATCTAAAAACTGATCTAAAATATTCATGGGCTGAACGAAACAAACTATGTGTGAGTGCTGCCCGATTTGATAGGTTGTTGGGCATGGCAAGTCAGGAAATTCATGAGACATCTGAGGAAAGTGTAAGTTTGAAAGCAACTCTAGAAGAGAATGTTGGAGTAAAGGGGGACAAAGGGAAAAAGATTTAGAGTCCAAGATACTCTTCAAGAGGATCTAGGAGACCTTCAGTCAGACAACCAAATGCTCAAAGGTATCCATCTTTCAATGGTTATTATTTCAAATGCAATCAGTATGGCCATAGGGCTACTTAGTGTGGGAGTAGAATAAATCAAAATGTTCCATCCTTCTCTAGAAAATGTTTTAATTGCAACAAAGTTGGTCATAAAGCAAATGAGTGCAAAAGTGTGTTAAGGAACAATCCAAGTAATCCAAGGAATATCCAATCCTTCAATAGAAAGTGTTTTGCATGCAATAGATTTGGACATATGGTTAATCAATGCAGATCAAATCCAATCAATAGAAGGAATCAAGGTCAAAGGAATGTGGTATGCCTTAATTGCAACAAATCTAACATACTGCAAGATTTTGCAGAAGCGGGAATGTAGAGAGAAATAACTATATAGAGAAAGGGAAATCAGAGCAGAGAAATGTCAAGGACAAGAATAAGGATGATCCAGCAGTAACCAAGGATGAAACGAGCAAGATCTAGATCAAGAAATATGCAAATGAAGTCAAGAATGGATCCGCACCAGTCACTGGTGCAAATACTTCTTTCAAGAAGTAAATTGAGAGCTCTAGCTCAGGGGGAGTAGTGTCAAAATTTAATCCCCCAGCTAGAAAGTTGTTGCTGAAATTCAGCACAAAGATATATAATAGTGAGGTGTTTTGGATAAGATGAGCAATAAGCAAAATAGAGGAAGAAGAAAAGTGGAAGAACTATCCAAGAAGAGGAGGAAGATGACTGGGTTGGAAAAGATGTGGCTTTATATGATTAAAAGTACTTTTACTGAAGAGAAAGAGAGTTCTATGAGAAATACAACCTGAAAGGGAAGATGGCTCTAAAAGAGAACAAACTGAAAGTGAAAATGACAAACACAGACAATAACAAGTGATAGGAAGCATCAAGGAAGCATGAAATGAGAGAAAAGGACAGCAGCTACAAGGGAGATTGTTGCATTCTTTGTTGATGACATTATCTTTGGAGGCAATGAAGGTATGAGCATAGTCTTTGCTAGAGAAATGCAAAGTGAATTTGAAATATCCAAGTTTGGTGAGATGAATTTCTTTTTGGGTCTACAAATAAATCAATCAGATAAAGGTATCTTCATTTCTTAGTCTAAGTATGTGAAAGAGTTGCTAAAGAAGTTTGGGATGGAAGACTCTAAACTGGTAAATACTCCCATGATAACTGGTTGTAAGTTGAGTAAAAATGATGATTCACCTATGGCAGATTAGAAAAGGTACAGATCTATGATTGGAGGATTACTTTATATGACCCAAACCTGACCTGACATAATGCATGCAGTTTGTCTTGTGGTAAGATTTCAAGCAGATCCCAAGGAGTCACATATGATGGAAATCAAGAGAATTCTGAGATATTTGAAAGGCACAATAGATTATGGTTTGTGGTATCCAAAAGACAATGATTTCACTCTCAGTGCATACACTGATGCAGATTGGGCCAAAGATATGGATGATAGGAAAAGTACAAGTGAAGGTGCATTCTTCTTGGGAAAAATGTTGGTATCTTGGTTGAGCAAGAAATAGGATTCAATATCCCTGTCTACTGCAGAAGCAAAATACATTGCAGCAGAATGTAGTTGCACTCAAGTGCTATGGATGAAGCAGACTTTGAAGGACATTAGAGTTGTGTATGAAGATCCAATTGCAATCTTTTGTGACAACACAAGTGCCATAAACATATCAAAAAATCTAGTGATGCATTCAAGGACCAAGGACATATCAATTAGGTATCACTTTATGAGGGAAAAGGTGACAGAAAATTAAGTCAAGTTGGAGTATGTTTCTACAAAAGATCAGATTGGAGACATTTTCACTAAGCCTCTACCCAAGAATACTTTTAAGTATCTTAGAGAAAAGTTAGGGGTTATCACCCCTCCTACTCTAAACTAAGATGCACAAGAGTGCATCAGTCTGGTGATGCTTAGTGTTTTACATCTAGAACCAGATTGATGCTTTAAGGGCTACTTCTTAGGGGGAGTAGTTAGAAGGTTCAGAAGAGAGAATGGATTAGAGTAGAAGAGTGCAAGTATGTGCCCTTTGCCATTGATGTCAAAAGGGGAGAGAAGTCGTGTGAAAAAACTCAGACAGACAAGGAGTGGAGATGTGTAAAGAGATAGGGAGAATATCAAGCAGACAAGGAGTGTAGATGTGTAAAGAGATAGGGGGAGAATCTTGTCTTGATGGCTGTTGCAGTTTTTCACATCATATGTTGCCATCAATGACAAAGGGGGATATTGTTGCAAGTATGTGCCTAATCAATGTTGTCATTGATGTTAACATATCTGTGTTGTCATTGGTGTCAACTGTGATCTATTCTATTACTTGTTTAGAAGCTTTGTGTGTTGAGGATATTGAGAAAATTGGCCTCTCTAGAAGATACAAGTGAGTTACAGTGAAGTGCAATATAGACAGTGAGTTGTATGCTGAAGAACAGTCTGGTAGATTGCTCTGCATTTCTTACTGGTTGTATATCTTGGTCTACATATTGGAAGTTATTTAAAGGGATGTCTAAAGATGGTAAATCCTAAGTTTGAGCCTTCGGTATGAAGAATGGAGAGAGTTGCATTCACCAGAGTAAAGCCTGCTCCTTTTGATTATTCTCTGGTGACAGGGAGAAAGTATTTTGCTCTACATTCCTCCACAATAAAGTATTTTGCTCTGCGGTTCTAGTGGAAAGTTTGGGATGATGATAAGTGCCTATAATTGAAGTGGTTCATGTTTTGGTGGTCTGCAAGCTATCTTTCTTTTAATGACAGTCAAAGACAGTGAAGTTCATGTGTTCTGGTGAGAAGATTCCTATGGCTAAAGTGGTTACGGTTCATGTGGTTGCTCCTGATGATTATAACGTGCTTGTGGACGTCCCCTGATCATGTTCCTATCTTGACATTTGTCCGCGTTAAGGAATTGAGATTGTGCTTGAAGATTGTTCCTAGATGAGGTAGCGTGTAACCAGTCTTAGTCGACTTGGTTAATTCCAGTAATTACAGAGATTCCTTGAAGATTGTGGAAGCATGTTGTGGCGTGGAAGATCATGTTTGAGTCCTAGCTAAGGCATGGCATGATCCGCATACATATTTACTTCATTTCCTTTGCATAATGTTGTAATACGTCAGGACCTATTTTGTAAATGTTTGTAATGCTGACCTTGGAGATTGTTCCAATGGTTGATGTTTGTAATGCTAACCTTGATGATCATTCCAAGGTTGATGAAGTGTATAAATACTTGTAGTTGAGCTATGAAAATGTGGTCCTTGGCGTGAAGATGGGAAGATAAGGAAAGAGGAGAAGAGGTAGAGGAAGAGGCAGAGGAAGAGGTAGAGTAGAGTAGAGGAACTATTTCAATGTATTAATCTTAGACATAAAGAAGATGGTGACTTTGGCAGTGAGCCACCAATAGGGTTTAACAACCCTTATTGTAATCTTTCTAGGTTTAGGGTTGAGGCAGTGAGCCTACTAGACCTAGCTATACTTCATGGCAGTAGGCCAGTATGTTTTGAGCCCATGGAGTGACCAAGCCTGAACATCATTTTTCAAAGATTGTAATATATTTTGAGAGCTAATCCTCTCCGTGGTTTTTCCCCACCTTGGGGTTTTCCACGTAAAAAATCTGGTGTCTCTTGTGTTTAATGTTGCATCTGTGTTTAAGCTTTATATTTCATGCATTCTTTGATTAATCATAATTAGTGTGGATAAGTGATTAATGTTTAAGTGCAAAAGTATTTGAGTTTTTGGGACAACTGATTCACCTACCCCCTCTCAGTTGTCTAGCGGATTACAACAAATATATGGCAGAAAAGTTGGAGAAGATTCAGAAAACCTTCCTTTAGACTAGGGTCGAGGAAAAAAGGAGGATCTCACTGGTTGGGTGGGATAAAGTTTGTCTGCCCAAATTCCAAGGGGGATTAGGAATTAGAAAAATTCACATGATGAACAAAACTTTACTGGCCAAGATTTGTTGGACCTTGCTTAAGAATGAGAAAGACTGGGTGCAGATCATGAAAGCCAAATTCTCGTAGAATGTGGAGAAGTTAGGGCTAATTGATAGAGAGAGTCTTTCTAAAGGCTCCATTATCTAGAACAATATGATCAAAACCACAAATACACTGGCTCAAGGCATTAAGTGGAAGATGGGTAAGGGAGACAAAATTAGATTCTAGGAGGACAATTGGCTCTTGGAGGGCCCCCTATCAAATCAGAAGAATTCCATTACTAAAGAAAGAGCTTTTAACCATTTTGGGAGCTTGGTCAGCAATTACATCAATGGTCAAACCCACAACCATAGGAGCTGGAAGAACCTTTTTGAATGTTG
The DNA here is from genome assembly GCA_027924645.1 of Cunninghamia lanceolata. NCBI lineage: Eukaryota > Viridiplantae > Streptophyta > Pinopsida > Cupressales > Cupressaceae > Cunninghamia > Cunninghamia lanceolata. The sequence goes on from BSBN01001965.1 coordinate 22,016,804, forward strand.
GAACAACAATCAACCTGAGAAGTAGGAATGTCTGGCTCTGCAAATGGAGTTGAAAAAGTATAGAATTCCTATATTTCCTAGCGAAGATGAAATGCGCTAGGGTCAGGATCAAAAGGGGATTTTCTCAGTTAAATCTGCTTACAATCTGTTGACCAACAACGGACTTGGGAGTAGGTTCTGGAAGAGTGTCTGGAACAACAAGCTGACCCCTAAAATTAACTCTTTTTTGGTGGTCTGTGGCTCATAACAAAATTCTTACTACCGATAACCTCAATAAAAGAGGCTTCCAAATGGTTAATAGATGTGTTCTATGTCTAAAAGAGGAAGAGTCAATCCAGCACCTTCTCTTCTATTGTGAATTTTCTAAAGAGATATGGGGAAAAACCATAGAGAAACTTAACATGGGTTGGGTCTTCCCAGAGAACTTCAAGGATTTCACCCAAAGCTGGCTCACTCCCTTCTCCCACCCTAGGGTTAGGGAGCTTTGGAGACAAATTCCCCCACACCTGGGGTGGAGTGTGTGGAAGAAAAGGAACAATAGAATATTTAGGGAAAAGGTTAAAAATGTCAATGAGGTTTTCTACTCCTTTAGCAAGTTGGTCTCAGAGAATACATCCTCCTACACTCTCCAAATGGCTAAGGAACCCCCTACTCAGATAGAAATTCAAATTGCCAAAAACTAGGGTCTGACAATGGATATGACCAAGATCAACAATACTAGAAAGAAATCTAGACAAAATACCATCTAGAGACCCCCTCCCAAGGACTGGATCAAACTTAATTTTGACGGACCAGAAAAAAGAACACTGGGTTGGCTAGTGGTGGAGGGGTTTTTAGAGATAGTAGGGGGTCCTCATTGCTACTTATGTAGGGTGCAATGGCATTCAATCCAATAATGTAGTAGAGGGATTGGCCCTGCTTTGGGGGCTCAAAATTGCTCACTCTATGGGGATGGACAAGTTGCAAGTGGAGGGGGATTCAAAAATTATTATTGATGATGCTCTTGGCAGATCTACCAGCGGATGGAAACTAAAAGATATCACTGACGATATCATTTGCTTAATGTTTGGGTTCACTGAGAAAGGTATTGGGCATGTTTATCATGAAGGCAATAAAGTGGCTGATGATATGGCCAACCTTGGACAGAGCTTGGACAGATGGAGATGTTGGAAAAGAAAGGAAAATTTACCTGTTTAGATACAAAATCTTCTTGGAAAGGAGCAAGGTCCCGCCCTTGGTCATTCATGTTTGTAATCCTAAGCCCCCTATCCCTTGGCCTATGGGGTACATTAGGCACCAAATGGGATCTTAGTTGGATTTCCATTTGGCTTTGAGGACTCGTAGTTTGGGTGGTGTATTGACGGCTTATTGCCAACTCAAACAGGTCAGAAGGTGGGCCTACCACCATATGTCAGGGAGCCATCCTATCATCATGAAGTGCAGGCCTAAGGTGGGGTTCCACATGGCCAGGCATGTGAGCAAAGGTGGAGTTAAGTCGACTAGCCTCCGTAGAACTCATAATCATGACCAATCAAAGAGTATCTATTATGAAAAGAAAGGGAGTACCCATTTGCATTATCATCCTATCATCATGATGTGGAGGCCTAAGGAGGGGTTCCCCATGGCCAGGCACGTGAGCATTGGTGGAGTTAAGTCGACTAGCCTCCGCAAATTTCGTAATCATGACCAATTAATGAGTATGTATTATGAAAAGAAAGAGAGTACCCATTAGCATATTGTGAAATTAAGAAAGTATATCACCTATGGCTGGAAAAGGGACACTCTACTCATTAATTTGAGTGCAAGTATTGGTTTGCGGGTTATTATTTGTAATTGGAAAATTTCTAAGTTAGCCAATGCTAACTTGATTTCTAGATTGTCTGTGAGAAGTCGGTGCAATCTGAGAATGGGGGGAGAGTGGACTCAAACAGAGCCTAAATCTTGTGAGGAGTTCAAGCACAATGAGACCCTCTAGCACATATGCTAGGAGGGTGGGGTGGCTTCCTCTCTGGAATGCATGCAAGGGCACGACGAAAACCTTTCAAAGCAATTTCTGCAGTCTTTTGAAGGTAGATGGGTCAAGGTGGGTGGTGTGGGGTTTGATATCTCAGAGGAAGTTATTGGGATGGCAACAGGCATGCCAATCAATGGGATTAAACACAAGAAAATGAGCAAATTTTCTTATCTTGATGGTATGGCTTTATTCCTGAAGAAATGTAAGGTCTTACATAGCCTGTAAGGTGGGTTTGATAGACAGATGTTGCCAAAACCCTGTGATGATGTGTGCCACATGATCATCAAATGATTCACACTTGAAGGTAGATTCTACAAGTTTTTCACTATCACTTTGCTCTTTTAAACCATTTCAAACATAGTAAGTTTATAAGTTTCCCTTTCTACTTATTGTCATCCCTTAAAGCCTCGATTGTGTCTGCTATTGACCAGCATGCCAATGACCCTAACAAGCCCCTTATCCTGCTCCATCAGGGGCTCATTTTTAGGCTTTACAAGTTCCATCTCGCTCTTTGTCCTCTAAAGACTCTAACTGCTACTCGTGATGACCCTCCATTGCTACCCAGTGTTGACCTTGACAAGAATAGCCCAGTGATAATTACTGAAATCACCCTGGAAAAATATACCCAAATCCTCAAGTCTGGGAAGAAGAAACTTGCGACTGGTAAAATCTCTGAGCCTAAGTCTACTGACCAGAACCCTAAAACCATTTCCAAGGTGTCTGCCAAAAGAAAGATTATCTCTGGTGACTCCTCCCAAGAGACTCCTGAAAAGAAGAATAAGGAGAGGGTGGAGGGGGATAGTGTCTCAGACAGTGTGGATAGGGCTAAAGTGGAAATTATGGAAGTGGAGGATGTTTGCTCTGAGGAAGGTGATGTTGGGAGTGATATACCAAAGATGAGGATTTTACCTTGCCTAAAAGTAAACCTCGGGTGTCGTCGACCAGAAGGTCAATTTGACTTGCTGCTAAACCTAGTCCCGCTCTTCTGGCGCAGGTGTTGATTGCTAAACTAGTGGAGGATGAGGTGGACCTAGTGGGTGTGGACAATACTAACAACAAAGACAACAAAGATGAGAAGGTGGTGGTTGGGGTCGATGATGGCCCCAGTAACTTTTCAGAGCTCAATGTTCGGGAGTCAGACTCTGAGAGTTCTGAGGAAGTGGTGCATGATTCTGGCAAGAAAAAAAGGGATTGTAAGAAAACCACAAAGGACAGGGATATGGAAGCCCTCACTGGTAGAATGTCTGAGCTAGAGAGGAAGTTTAAGATTCTAGCTAGGTTCACTGCAAAAGTCATGCATAGGTCGACCACCACTCTTGCAGTCCTACAGGACATTGAACTTACCAGAAACGGGATGAAAGATAAAGAGCTAAAGGAGTACGAAGATCTATACCAGTTCCTGAAGGAGGATTGGGAGCGAATGTTTAACCAACCTTAGGGGCTTTTCTATGTTTTTTTGTTATTTTTCTACTAACGGTCCATTGTGTTTTGGTCTGTTGTTTTTGGATGTTCCTTTTTGCCTGGGTCTGTATCTTTTTTATGGAACTATTTTATGCCTTTGTGGCTGATGTGTAATCGGATTGGCACCCTTTTTTGCCACTTACTTTATCAAAAACATTTGAAATAAAGAAAATATAAAAAATAAACTAGATTAATTTTATTTCAACATTAATTTAGATTTACATGCATTTAGAGACTTCATAAAACTCAAAATATAAAATACACAAATAGAAATCCCTTAATCTTGTCATGAGGCATTCAATAATTTAATGCTCAACAACTTCAAACATCAATCACACTCAAAACTTATTTCTTCCTCATTTAGCATTCACACTCAATGTGCCTTGGATTGAGAGAATATTGGATCAAAATAGTCTTAGATGAAATCTGGGAGACCCTGTTAGTTTAGGAAAATCTCACTGAACAAGTAGCCTGGGAATATATTGAAATCCTAAGGCTAATTGAAGAACAAAATGAACATAGAAGACAAAGGAAATAATTTAATGCAAGAGAGCTCAGACTTCTTTAAGAATTAATTGAACTCAAAGAGAAGAGGTTGAACATGTTTCACCTTTTTGATGCCAACAAGTTGAATCAAATTAGAGCAAATGACCCTCCAGGTCATATATGAATAATGACTACAACTCCATTACAATGTCATTGCATCCACACCAATCTCAATAACAGCACAACCAAAAACACAACCAACCATCAAACATACCACAACAATAATTTAACTATCGATGATGACATTCTACTTCTACCTAGATAGAATAACCCATCGATTGGCTCTTCCCATGAGAGCAAGTGTGACTAGGTAAACACCTTTTGGCAAGGGTGCAGTGAGTGTGCTATCTAGAATCTGTCTCAGTCATGTTGTGCTTGAGTCAATTATAAGAAACATAGTTTCCTCTATGGATTTTTTGTTTCATCACATGTGATATTTCTTCTTTCATATATCTTGTTATTGTTTATCCTTTTATCTTAGATAATCTTACTTCCCTTGTCCATGAGATTCATGATGTTTATATTTTTCCTATGGCTAGTGATGTAAATGTGAATGAGCATGATGACATGCTGCCTTTGAGCATCTCTCCTTCCCATGTTGATGATACTTTTGTCCTAACCTCTCATGATGCATCTATAGATCTACCTTCACGTGATGTTGATATACCTAGTGAGCCTATCCTTTCTATATCTCAGACTAACTTCCCTTATTCACCTATGAGTTCTCCTAATTGTGCCTCTTTTGCTTCATCTTGTCTTGAGGATCCTAGTGATATCGATATGCATGTTCCACCTTCACATGGGATTTCTATTCCTTCTTCCACATCCTTTCACTCATGGTCTATTTATGATATATTTAGTGATGAGAAAAGCAACAGTTCTTTATCCTTTCTTAATGTGGTTAATGACTCATTGTTTTATGATGATTTTCTTTATGATACACATTCCTTTAATATACTTATGACAAAAGCATTTAGTGATAATGAAGATGAAAAAATACATGTTAGATCATTCCTATCTTCACATTATGCTTCTATACATGATGATAGTACTTTGATGCATGCATTTGGTGATACCTTGGTTGATAGCACTAAACAATGGTTTAATTCATGTCATCCTTATTATACATCCTTCCATGATTTGTTATGTGCTTTGATAGGTTATTTTACTATTGGTCTTGGACCATGTTTTACTCATGATTATCATTCATTCCCTTTTAGTGGCCCTTCCTTAGTGAATCCAATTGATTTTATTATGCCTCATTATGATATATTTCTTTTTATTAGAGACCCTCCTTTGGATAAATTCATGCTTTCACATTACATATCTATGACTACTTGTGAAGAACCTCCTCCTACATCCCATCTTACACATGGTTTAGACATACATAAAGATGAAGAACAACATGATGATCTTTTACAATTTTTACTTGGAATATGTGAGGATAAGATGCCATTAGCAATGATATACCTTTTGCATCCTCCACCACTATTGCATATGACATGATGCACACACATACAGATATGTAACATATTGAGCATGAAATTTCACTTTATGTGAGCTACCATATTGCTAGGATTGACAATCTAGAATGGTGTGTTCATACTTGTGCACAAAAATTTCAACAACAAGATGAAACTACCAAAATATCACACAATCCTCTAGCATATGATATTTTAACTTATCCTTCACCGAGTGGATCTATGGCACCTTGTCTTAAAAAGTATGAAGGTAGAGGTGATCCATTATGAGATTTGCAATACTTCTTGTAGACACCTAAAATGTACCACCGCATCATAACTAAATTCCTATCATTAATCCCCTATCTATTCTCACACTAATTAATTAAAGAGATTATTTAATTAATTAGGTTATCCCTTACCCATTGAATAATTAAATAATTCTTATTTAATTAGTCTAATCCTGGTGTTAGTTAATTAAATTTAACTAAGTTAATTTCCTAATGTTAATTAAATAAATTATTTTATTTAATTAACTAAGGTAAATCCACATCAACTATTTTCTATAATTAAAAATTTCATTCCTAAATTCCACATCATTAATCATAGGTCAAAACCAATCTTCAATCCTAGTCATTCACTTAACCTATGTAATCTCTACCCTCCACTTCACACATGTGTGAGATCGATCACTTGTCACAATCACATATCCCTATGTTATCACACATGTGTGAGAACTCCTACATGTCATAAACACACTTCCCTATGCTTTTCACACATGTGTGAGAAGTCCTACATTTCATAATCACACTTCCCTATATTTCTCACACATGTGTGAGAAGTCCTACTTGTCTTAATCACACATCCCCATGTTTCCTCTCATGTGTGAGAGATTGCACAAGGTTCCAAAAAGTACCTTTTAATCCTCACCCTCTGTCTTTTTCAAGAAAATCTTATCCATCCAAATCTTCCCAATCCAAACCCTCATTATGTGCATCAATCACCAAGTGAGATTTGTGGCTTCTCATCCATCCTAAACTCTCATCCATTGATCTTTCAAATCAATCTCAACCCTTGATCCTCTTCATCAAAAACCTATAAATCAACCCTCACCCAAGACATTTGTAATCAATCAAGTGGAAGCAAAGGCATGTTGTAGGTTTGAGCAACCACATTTAATACCATCTTTATCAACACACCATCACTTAGAGCACATCCACACATCAAATGGAAGGTATAATGTTTTCTAATGTTTTTGCATTACTTAAGTTATCTTTCATTTACATGCTCTAATATAAGGTAGAAGGTTAATAGTAGTTTGTATTTTGCGTTCTTAGTTAGATTTTCCCTTTTTCATTTTGGCACCTAACAAAATTAGTAAAAAAGGCATTTTTTAAAAGAAAAATCCCCCTTTTTAGCTTCATTTTCTTCCTTTTTTTGCAAAATAATAAAAAATGGTTAGAATGTTACATTTCATGTTGCTTTCATTTTCATTTTATTGTAAAAATTTCAAAAATTAAAAAAAAAGTGTATCCTTCTTTATACTATTAGTCATCTTATTTTGGTATTTTCAAAACAATTTAAAAACCCATTAAAAACAAAAAAAAAAGGTCGTGGCTAAGTTTTGTTGTTTAATAAGTTTAAATTTTCAATTTAAAAGAAAACAACCCCTGTGCGAGCTCAAAATCCCACACACCCTAAACTCCCACATTCCCTGCATGCCCCAAAATCAAATTCCAAACAATTTTAAATTTTAAATCAGTTTTAAAAACAAAACAAATGTTTAACATTATTTATTTGTCACACACACTAACTAATTTAAAATCTCGGTAGTCCACATAGCTCCTCCACCAAGCCCTTGGTCATCTTAGTGACTAAGAGTGGCCACTAAAACCTAGTCTCCACCCACAACATCTGCATCCCTTCCTCCATCTTGTCGCTTTGTAGCCTCCCACCACCACAACCACCTCTATGTGGCCTCTGCCTACCTCCTAGCTCTATTATACCCACCCCTTACTCCCTTTTACACTCTCCTTCCCCCTCCACCATTCTTCTCTACACTATGTACCCCGTTTACACCATGTGCCACCACTGCTTCGCTCAGCTCTAGTATTCCCATGTCGCATGTCCCTCAGCTCGCCACCTCTACACTAGATTGCCCAATCCCATGTTCTATCTGCCTTTTGGACACCCTATCCTCAATAGATTAAGGATCAGAGGATGCGGTTTAAAGGGTTTGTAGATATAAGTCTTGAGATGCTCCAGTCAAGATTTCAAAGGTCCGCATGAAGATCTGAAGAAGTTATGGTCGGTCAAGTAGAACTGGTTTCGGTAGGTGTTCAGAGGTGACAGAGGGCCACAGAAAGGTCTGGTGAGATCCGGTATTTAATTATCCTGTTCTACGGATCTAAGGAAGTGTTGAGGACATCCCTGTGAAGTATCAACTAGATTAGTTCGTGGGTTGAAGGTCTGGAAGTGCCTATTCATTTATGACAGTGATGACAGACTGTGTTCTTGTATCTCTGGATGAAGGAGAGAAGAATTCCAATAGGATGATGAAGTGCGGATGTGTTTGGTGATTCAAGGAAGGTTATGATGATCGTTGGATCATGTCCAGTTAATGTTGGTGGTCCGCATTGAAGTTAGAGTTTGCATTTGAAGAATAACCACGGATATTGGTGTTCTTCTTGAGACTAGCCGACCGGATGTATTACACGTCTTGCGAATGATCTTGTAGGTGTTTGCCGACTTAGATGATTGTTCCTAAGTCGATGCCTTGTATAAATAAGGGATTGTGAATTCATTTTGAAGTGTGTCTGGCGGTGATAAGTGTGTGGTAGCGAAGAGAAGTGCGAAAGGTAGAGCAGAAGTGTTGGGCTAAAATGGAACTGATTCAAGCATGCTGAAGATGCTATTCTCCAATTCATAAAGGTGATACTTATTCTTTTGTAGACAGTGTGTCTCTTGTAGGCAGTGAGCCTCTTGTGAGCAATGTACTCGGGTAGCGAGCCCTAATTGGCATGTGCCATTTTGTTCTTTCTATTCTTCTAACAGGGAATATTTTCTTGGGTTAATCACCCCGTGGTTTTTCCCTTAACCGGGTTTTCCATGTCAAAATCTTGGTGTCATATGTGTTGTTATGTTTCTGCTTCTGATTTAATGCTTTATGGTTCATGATTAATATTATGCTAATCACTAAAGAAGATTCAAGTGTTTAAATAAGGGAAAGTTTCGCACAACTGATTCAACCCCCCCTCTCAGTTGTATGCCCTAAGTCTAACATCTACCCCCTCCACCTTTTTTATTTTATTTTCTCAAAACCTCCTCTCTACTCAAACCCTCGTAACTTTCATCCAGGGAATGAAATTTTACATTTTTAGAGGTGACCAAAAGTTGACTCCACTGCCTTCATTCTGAGATAGGATAATTTTTCCCATTTCACCATACACACTAGATATCTCAGTTTGAATCATGATTTTGCCTATTTTCTTGTAACATGTGCTACTAACATTTTGATTGCAGCACTTTTTGCATGTCAAAGACATTTTGATCAAACTATTAATCTTTTGTGGGTGAAACATGCTTGCTAAAGAATTGTTTTTCCCACTAATTTAGTTGCACATATGAACATGCTTAAGGGAATTAATACTTTATAAGTTTGAACTTGAGTGTAATCTCTCTCCTTACACCCTTCAGTGATCTTGGAAATCAAGAGCTCAAGTTTGGTATTTTTACTTATTTTGAATCCCAATGGCTTAACATGTGTATGTTATGTTGCAAGTATGTGCCTAATCGGTGTTGTCATTGATGTCAACATATCTTTGTTGTCATTGGTGTTAACTGTGTCCTATTCTATTACTTCTTTAGAAGCCTTTTGTGTTGAGGATATTGAGAAAATTGGCCTCTCCAGAAGAATCAAGTAAGTTATAGTGAAGTGCAGTATAGACAAAGAGTTGTATGCTGAAGAACAGTTTGGTAGATTGCTTCGCATTTCCTTCTTCTTACAGATCTAGGTCTATGGATTGGAAATTGTTCAAAGGGATGTCTGAAGATGCTAAATCTTGAGTTTGAGCCTCCGGTGTAAAGTTGTGAGAAAGTCGCATTCACCAGAGTAAAGCCTGCTCCTTCTGATTATTTTCTGGTGACAGGGAGAAAGTGTTTTGCTCCGCATTCCTTCACAATAAAGTATTTTGCTCTGTAGTTCTAGAGGGAAGTCTGGGATGATGATAAGTGCCTACAATTGAAGTGGTTCATTTTTTGGTGGTCCGCAAGATATCTTTCTTTTATGACAATCGAAGACAGTGAAGTTAATGTGTTCCAGTGAAAAGATTCCTATGACTAAAGTGGTTAAGGTTCATGTGGTTGCTCCTGGTGATTATAACATGCTTGTGGATGCCTCCTAATCATGTTCCCATCTTGACATTGGTCCGTGTTAAGGAATTGAGATCATGTTTTGAAGATTGTTCCCAGATAACGTAGCGTGTAACCAGTCTTAGCTGACTTGGTTATTTCCAATAACTCCAGAGATCCCTTGAAGATTGTGGAAGTGTGTTGTGGTGTGGAAGATCATGTTTGAGTCCCAACTAAGGCGTGGCATGATCTGCCTACACATTTACTTCATTTCCTTTGCACAATGTTGTAATAGGTCAGGACCTATTTTGTAAATGTTTGTAATGCCGACCTTGGAGATTGTTCCAATGGTTGATGCCGACCTTGATGATCATTCCAAGGTTGAAGAAGTGTATAAATACTTGTAGTTGAGCTATGAAAAAGTTTTCCTTGAGTGAAGATGGAAAGATAATAAAAAAGGTCCAAAAGGTAGAGCAGAGAAGAGGCAAAGTAGAGAAGAGGCAAAGTAGAGTAGAGGCAGAGCAGAGCAATTGTTGTACTTCAATCATAGACATAAAAAGTGTTGATCATGGCAGTGAGCCTGACAGTGAATCGCCAATAGGGTTTAATAGCCCTCAGGGTTTAACAACCCTTATTGTAATCTTGCTAGGTTTAGGGTTGAGGCAGTGAGCTTGCTAGACCTAGTTGTTCTTCATGGCAATGAGCCAGTATGTTTAGGCCCGTGGAGTAACCAAGTCTGAACATCATTATTTCAAGATTGCAATATATATTGAGAGCTAATCCTCTCTATGGTTTTTCCCCACCTTGGGGTTTTCCACATAAAATCTGGTGTCTCTTGTGTTTGATGTTGTATCTGTGGTTAAGTTTCTGATTTCATGTATTCATTATTAAATCATAATAATTGTGGATAAGTGATTGATGTTTAATTGCAAAAGTGTTTAAGTTTTGAGACAACTAATTCACCCCCCTCTCAGTTGTCTGAGGCATATCAACAATTGGTATTAGAGCCAAGTCCCTTTGGAAAGAGTCTAACAACTCGAGGGAGATCCTGATGGAATCAAAAGGAAAACATGTACTCACCGATGCACCCAAATGTTCATCAACAGATATCAAAGAAAGATTGTCCAAGGAGGTGATATATGAAGAAAAGAGTGTCAACCATCGAAGATGTTCTGAAGTGTGCACCAGCGATAAAGTCATGTTTCAAAGTGAAAACTATTGGGTTATTGATAGTAGTTGTTTAAACCACATGATTGGTGACAAGAGTAAGTTTGTAAGTCTGGAAGAATGCAATGAAGGACTAGTTACGTTTGGAGATGACTGCACTACTGAAATTTGTGGAATAGGGTCAATCAATTTTGGCAACAGATGAATTTTTGAAGATGTTCTTTATGTAAAAGATTTGAAACAAAACCTCTTAAGCATTGGACAGTTATGCAAAAAGAGTTTCAAGTTTGTGTTTGAGAATGATTCCCTTGAAATCAAAGAAATATATGGAGCTACAGTAGCAATTGGAAAAAGAACAAAAGAGAATCTCTATCATCTCAAAAATAGTGACTTTCTTGGGTACACATCTCAGACCAATTAAAGTTGGGTCTGTCATAGAAGACTTTGTCATACCAATCTTGATGATTTAATAAAAACAAGCTCAGTTCAAACTGTGAAGGACCTACCAGAAATTGATTACTCTAACAATGTTATTTGTAGGAAATGTCAAAGGCTATCAAGAAAAGTATTGTAGGATAAAGAAAGATCCTCCACTAGATGATTGGAATTGATTCATACAAGCTTTTGTGGTCGTACAAAGATACCAAGCCTCCATGATTACAGGTACTTTATGTTTTTTATTGATGACTTTTCTAGAATGACTTGGGTTAGTTTTTTAAAGGATAAATCAGAGATTCTAGATGCACTCAAAATCTTTAAAGAAAAGGTTGAAAATGAGCTAAGCATAAAAATCAAAAGTCTGAGAATTGGCAAAGAAGAAGAGCTCGTCTCCAATGACTTCAATATCTTTTGTGAAACTTATGGGATAGAAAAACAACTCTCTGCAAAAAAATAAGATAATGGAAGAAGCAAGTAGAATCATTCAGGAAACTGCAAAATTAAAGATGGAAGAAGCAAATCTGCTAGATACATTTTGGAAGGAAGCAATTCAAACCACGGTCTATACATTAAACAGAGTTCAGGTAAGAACCAAAGAAGAAAAGACTCCCTTTGAGTCATGGTATGGACCAATACCCACTATGAAATATTTCAAAATCTTTGGAAGCAAATGCCTCATTAAAATGGAAAAGGACAATGTTAAGTACGAGGAAGGCATTTTTCTTGGATATTCATCTTGGACCAAAGCCTACCTCTATTACAACAATAGATTGGGAAGGATTGTTGAAAGTATAAATGTTAAATTAAATGAGAACATCCAAGAGAATTTGGTCCCAACCAATAAGGATTTGCAAATTGAAGAACAAGAAGGTTCTCAGACCACCAAATGTGATGTGGAAGGTCACAAAGTTGCTGTGAATCAAATGAATATGTACCTGATTGCCAGTATTGACAGTAAAAACTCAAAAATTGCAAAAGAAGATATGGATTTGAAAGAAAATATAACAGAAGTGAATGATCACATTAAAGAGTTAAGAAAACAAATCAGGCAGCTACAGCAAACTCTAAAAGAGGACAATGAAGAAAAGACAAAAATTGAGAAATGTCTAAAAGATAAACTTAAAGACTGCATGAAGCTTGAAGAAGAAGTTGAAGACTTGAAAGCTGATCTGAAACATGTGCGGGCTCAAAGAGACCAATTCAGTGTGAGTACTGCCAGACATGATAGATTAATGGTAGGCTAGAAAAATGATGATGTCAAAGAAAGTATGAAAATTGAAAAAGATAAAGGGTTCAGAGCAAGTCAAGAAGAAAACAAAAATAGACAGACTCATAATCAAAGAAGCAGAAGACCATCAATCAGGCAGCCAAATGCTCAAAGGTATCCTCCCTTCAATGGTCACTATTATAAATGCAATAAGTACGGTCATAGGGCTACTCAATGTAGAAGTAGAATGAATCAAAATGCTCCATCTTTCTCTGGTAAATGCCTCAATTGTAAAGAGATTCGTCACAAAGCAAATGAGTGTAGAAGTATGTCAAGTAATATGCCAAACTATTCTGGGAATGGTCAATTTGTCAATGGCAAGTGTTTCACATGCTATAGATTTGGACACATGGCTAATCAATGTAGATCAAGGATGAATTCATTCAGAGGAAGAAATCAAGGACAAGGAAACATTAAATGTTTCAATTGCAACAATTTTGGACATATTGCAAAATTTTGTAGAAATAAGAAGAAGGATAACCAATCAAAATCAAGGAAACTAGTTGAAAAAGTTGATCTGAGACAAGTCAAGGAAGAGATGAACAAGGTTTGGGTGAGGAAAGTAATAAATGAAGAGATGAGTCTGCTCCAGGCTCCGAAGCAACTACTTCCTCCAAGAAGTAGATTGTGAATTATGGCTCAGGGGGAGCCATATTGAAGATTCTAAATCCCCCAGCTAGATAATCAGTGTTGAGATCTGGCACAAAGATATGTTACAACAGTTTGCTTGGAAGGGTTTTGATCCAGAAGCCTAAAATGACCAAGTATGAGAAATGTACAAGTAAGGAGGGCCTGTACATGTTGAAGAGCCTCTACCTCTCAGTAATTCAGCTGCATCTAAGAAGCAAAAGCAGAAGAAGAAGAAGAAGAAAAATAGAAGAACTACCCAGAAGAAGGAGGACCTGGTTGAACTAGGTCAAGGTTCAGAAATTTCCAAAGATATAGCAAATGAAGCACCTAAATCAAAGACCATTGAATTTGAACCTGTAAAAGAAAAAATACTACCAGATGAAGCTAGCACTGAACCTGAAGAGCCTAAGGAATCACATGTGATGGCAGTCAAGAGAATTCTGAGGTATTTAAAAGGTACAATGGATTATGGTTTGCGGTACCCTAAGGATAGTGACTTTACTCTCAGTGCATTACTGATGCAGATTGGGCCAAAGATGTGGATGACAGAAAAACTACAAGTGGAAGTGCATTCTTCTTGGGAAAAAGGTTAGTATCTTGGTTGAGCAAGAAACAAGATTTAATATCCCTGTCTACTGCAGAAGTAGAATACATTGCAGCAGCATGCAGTTGTACTCAAGTGTTATGGATGAAGCAAACTTTGAAGGACATTAGAGTTATGTATGAGGATCTAATCGCAATCTTTTGTGACAACACAAGTGCCATAAACATATCAAAGAATTCAATGATGCATTCAAGGACAAAGCACATATCCATTAGGTATCATTTTCTAAGAGAAAAGGTGATAGAGAATGAAGTCAAGTTGGAATATGTTTCTACCAAAGATCAGATTGCAGATATTTTCACCAAGCCTCTTCCTAAGGATACCTTTGAGTATCTCAGAGAAAAGTTAGGGGTTATCACCCCTACTGCTCTAAACTAAGATGCACAATAGTGCATCATTCTGGAGGTACTCAGAGATCTAGATTGATGCCTTTTAGGGCTACTTCTTAGGGGGAGTAGTCAGAGAGTTTAGAAGAAAGATTGAATCAGAGCAGAAAAGTACAAGTATGTGCCATTTTCCATTGATGTCAAAGGGGGAGAGAAGTCATGTGCAAAACTCAAAGAGAGAGTGCAAATGTGCAAAGAGATAGGGGGAGAATCTTGTCCTGATGGCTATTGCAATTTTTCACATCATATGTTGCCATCAATGACAAAGGGGGAGATTGTTGCAAGTATGTGCCTAATTGGTGTTGTCATTGATGTCAACATATCTTTGTTGTCATTAATGTCAACATATATTTGTTGTCATTAGGTCAACCGTGTCCTATTCTATTACTTGTTTAAAAGCCTTATGTGTTGAGGATATTGAGAAAATTGGCCTCTCTAGAAGAATCAAGTAAGTTACAGTGAAGTGCAGTATAGACAGAGAGTTGTATGCTAAAGAACAGTCTGGTAGATTTCTCTACATTTCCTTCTGCTTACAGATCTGGATCTGCAAATTGGAAGTTGTTCAAAGGGATGTCTAAAGATTGTAAATCTTGAGTTTGAGCCTCTGGTGTGAAGTTGTGAGAATGTTGCATTCACCAAAGTAAAGCCTGCTGCATCTGATTATTCTCTGGTGACAGGGAGAAAGTGTTTCACTCCGCATTCCTCCACAATAAAGTATTTTGCTCTACGATTCTAGAGGGAAGTCTGGGATGATGATAAGTGCCTACAATTGCAGTGGTTCATATTTTGGTGGTCCGTAAGCTATCTTTCTTTTATGACAGTCGAAGACATTGAAGTTCATGTGTTCCGGTGAAAAGATTCCTATGACTAAAGTGGTTAAGGTTCATGTGGTTGCACTTGGTGATTATAATGTGCTTGTGGATGCCTCTTGATCATGTTTCCCATCTTGACATTGGTCTGCATTAAGGAATTGAGATCATGTTTTGAAGATTGTTCCCAGATAACATAGCGTGTAACCAGTCTTGGCCGACTTGGTTATTTCCAGTAACTCTAGAGATCCCTTGAAGATTGTGGAAGCGTGTTGTGGCATGGAAGATTGTGTTTGAGTCCCAGCTAAGGCATGGCATGATCCGCATACACATTTACTTCATTTTCTTTACATAATGTTGTAATAGGTCAGGACCTATTTTGTAAATGTTTGTAATTCTGACCTTGGAGATTGTTCCAATGGTTGATGTTGACCTTGATGATCATTCCAAGGTTAACAAAGTGTATAAATACTTGTAGTTGAGCTATGAAAAAGTTGTCCTTGAGCGAAGATGGAAAGATAATAAGAAAGGTCCAAAAGGCAGAGCTGAGAAGAGGTAGAGCAAAGAAGAGGCAGAGTAGAGTAGAGGCAGAGCAGAGCAGAGGAATTGTTATACTTCAATCACAGACATAAAAAGGGTGTTGATCATGGCAGTGAGCCTGATAGTGAGTTGCCAGTAGGGTTTAACAGCCCTTATTGTAATCTTGCTAGGTTTAGGGTTGAGGCAGTGAGCCTGCTAGACCTAGTTGTTCTTCATGGCAATGAGGCAATATGTTTAGGCCTGTGGAGTAAACAAGCCTGAACATCATTATTTCAAGATTGCAATATATATTGAGAGATAATCCTCTCCGTGGTTTTTCCCCACCTTGGGGTTTTCCACTTAAAACCTGGTGTCTCTTGTGCTTGATGTTGTATATGTGGTTAAGTTTCTAATTTCATGCATTCATTATTAAATCATAATAATTGTGGATAAGTGATTGATGTTTAATTTTAGAAGTGTATAAGTTTTGAGACAACTGATTCACCCCCCCTCTCAGTTGTTTAGGGAATATCAACATGTTATTCCCTCACAGTGCAAGATAACCTTAGGAATCAAAAACACTTAAGTTCATTTCCCTTTAGTGGGCTCGCTTAAGGATTTCATCACCTTAGGGGACAATTAAAACCACACATTCTAATGGGGTATAAAAAGGGGGAGAGTGGAAGTTGTACCTCAAAGGAGGACCATCGTGTCTAGCTCAACTTTATCACCTATTTTCATAGAGAGACAAGGTGAAGTGGAATTAGACTTGTCCATGAACACATGTTCTAGATAGACTCTCATTCAGTGACTTATGCCTCACGTAGCTTCGGGTATTTGGAGGATATCCATAACAAACTCGTACAACCTAGTTTAATACCATTAGTTGTGTACATTTGTAATGCATCAATTAGCAATTAGCACCAACAAGTCACTCACCCCATACCCTAGAACTAGATGTGTATTCCATGTATGCCCCCCTCATGTTGTTACATCCCTAACTTTTGATTGTGTTTTACTTTGTACTTGTAATTAATTAGTAGATAATTTTTGTTTAATTTAAGGATTTGACGTTGTTGGTTTTTATCCCAAACTGGATGCTTGCTCCCAGTTATCCCTACAAGGTAGCCATCAATGATTAATAGGATCTCTGGCCAGGGGCCAACAGTACAGGAGATAGACTCTATAGATATCTCCTCTTCTTCTTCAGGCTCTGCAAAACCTAGGGGGGTATTCCCTATTCAACATCCATAAGATATGCCTGTGAACTAGGGGGATGTTGACACAAAGCAGATAAATCCTCCTTTATGTAGACCAAAACTGTGATATAAGTGCAAAGGGGCTAGCTTTGGGCCTCAGTTCAGTTGTGAGACAAAGGATTTTGATCCTAAAACTACTTCTAAGGTCCTAATGGTTTGGATTTGAAGTTTTAAGTTTGATTTTGTATTTGGATGCAAGACTGGGACCTTGGGTTATGACCTCAACACAAAACCAGACTGGTGCCTATCTAGGGCTTGGAGTCAATAGACATATATATGTGAATGTTTATCATAGGCTTGAAACAATACTTAGATTTCAAGGGGGTTTTGTAGTTTCTGCCTTACAGAGACTTCCCAAAATCATGTATTCAGTTATCTCTAATTACAAGATCCTCACTACAATGTATTCTTCCCAACACTTAATCCAAAACATTCAATCTACTCCTTGAGCAAAAGTAAAGAATCAAGCATTTAGTATGGCAAGCCTATACTCTAGAATCTTAAACACCCCTTAGCTATTTAAATTCATAAGAACACATTCAATTTGGTGACAAATAACAGAACACATGCAATGAAGCATTACTCATCTATATCAACATGAAACTTATACATACTATGCATAAAACATTCATTCATACAACTCATAAACTCACAAGATACCAGAACAGAGCCACCAGCAGGATTGTATCTTCACATAGCACCGAAAGTTTTTCCAATTTCCAACCACACAAATGAGTGACAAGTTCTACTTGTATAGCAGGAACTTGTACTCAACCATTAATTACATGGCAATCTCCAAGATACCATGCATCACCAGGATGACGCTGAAAACATTTAATGCAACTGCCCAGAGAAGAGGGAAGGACAAGCAGGTTCGGGAGGAGAGCTGCTGACTGAAGATTTTTACCTTGAAAAATGGCAATTGACCTGTCCTCTCGACCCATGCTTCTGTAAACTTTGCCATTAATGCTTACCTTCCTGCTTTGGGACCCAACAATAGTTCACGTGCCCCTGAAGTTTCTTCCTACCAAGATCGCAGTCATAGATATGAAGAAATCCTTCCCTTTGAAAATTTGAATCAGGACCGTCGATCTCCATCTTTCCCGCTAAGATTTGCAGTGTTGATTATGCTAAAAAATTGCCAGCCAATGGTATCGTGCCACGTCGACACCCTATGCATCCATCGCTGACTCTTCAAATTATGTGATAACTGATTATCCCACATTCACCCCGCAGCAACCTCCTCAACACTTTATAAACTAGGTTGTGAGCACATATGATAGTCTGTGATTTTGCTCTCGACGATGCCAGTTTAGACCTCATCATGATAGCTCCGGCTGTCAGATCAACACTCCTCACCTGATATTGAACATCACCCTAATATTACTTGCCACACTAATGATCCTCATGTTCAATATCCTATTAGCCAGACCCCCTACATCAGCAAACTTCCTACTGCATCACTCGATATGAAATATCACCCCGATATTTCACATCACCCCGATGGGAAATGTCACCCCCATCTAAAATGTCACCTCGCGGGAAAATCACCCGATGACCACCCTCATCGATGCATCTTGATGCATCGGAGGAGGATCCTCCTGCTATGCCGATATCATGCGTCTTACCGATAATCCTCCTCGTCATATTCATACCAAATACTTCACCGATAACCATCCTCTACTTGTTCATGTCCTCATCATCTTCATATCCACATCAGCGATCGGGGGGATCCTCATCATAGTTGCTGATAATATCATGCCGAAGACCTTATGATGCATCCCACCGGATCCTGATGATGTCACCATCATATTGACATCGAGATGATATTTGGCGGCAAGGGTGATATTCGTAAGATCACCTGATATTTGAAATATCACCCCCCGCAAAATATGATGTTGTTGGATAGGTAGATATCGACCCTCATGTAAAATTGACGTCCGTAACATCGGGGTGATCTTAACTAAGATGACTGATGTTTGAAACATCATCCCTCGGGTGGAAGATCAGGTCATATATGAAATATGACCCCCCGCAAGAAATATGAGGCCTGATAGAAACTCTGCCTTAACAAGACTTCATGCTTGAAACCTTGATTCCATGTGTAGGCACCAACATTAGCTCCGATTAGGGATGTGCAGGCACAAGACTGCAGCGAGAACCAGATCACCTCCAGGCAGACCAGGTAAAACACAAAAAACGCACAACACCAACTATACAGAGCAATTTACAAATAATTTTCAAATGTGCACAGAAGAAGATACTTATGAAAAATAAGCTTTGAGGAATTGACCGTGCACAGGTAATTCCAGTATTTCACCATTCAGGGCCTGGAGAAAATAAGAATCTTCCCCATGAGTATTGCTAACCTAATATGGGCCCATCCATAAGGGCTGAAACTTACCATGCTTGCCCTTATCCTGACCTTTTGCATTCCAAACAAGGACTAGGTCATTGATCTGAGACTTTCTTTCTACAGTCCTTCTATCAAACAGATATTTAACACCCTGTTGTTGCTTGATGTTTGTCTTGTGTGCCTCTCTTCTGACTTCAACTAATGCAACCAGTTGATTATCCTTTCAATCATTGGGTCTTCAATCTCCTCATCATTTTCTTGTATGAATCTATAGATTGGTAAGAGATTGTTCACAGGCAACCTAGCTATTGTGCCATATACTAGCTCAAAAGGTGACCTCCCAATTGCTTTCTTTATAGTTACTCTGTCGGCCTATAGTGCCATCTTCAGCTTTAAATCCCATGCTCTTTTGTTCTTGTCTACCATCCTTTTGATGATTTTCATGAGGCTTTTGTTACTGGACTCTGCCTGACCATTTCCCTGTGGACGATATGGTGACGCATATGACAAATTAATCCCATGTTTGTTGCAAAAATCAACAAATTCACCAAATTTGAAGCACATGGCATTATCTGTGACCACTTTGAATGGTACTCCAAACCTAATAATAATGTTTTCCAGAATAAAATCCATCACCACTTTGCTTGTAGCTTTCTTAGTTAGAATGGCTTCAATCCATTTGGTGAAATAGTCAGTAGCAACCAAAATCCAACTATGTCCTCCACTTGATTTTTCTGAAATCTCCCCTATAAAATCAATTCCCCACTGCTGAAATGGAGACTCCACAGTTACAGTTCTAAGGCGCAATGCACCTTCATACTTTAACTTTCCTAAGAACCTTTGGCAGGAATCACATCTCCTTATCAACTTTTGTGCATCTGACAAAAGAGTTGGCCACCAGTAGCCTACCCTAAGAATTTTGTGAGTTGTTGTCTAGGCAGTATAGTGTCCACCACACACTCCTTTGTGCATGTCACTTAAAAGATCTTTATCTTGATTCTCATCCACACACGTAAGTAGCACACCATCAGGATTTTTCCAATATAGTTCTCCTCGCATAATAATGTATTTGATAGCATGTAATTTCAATGTCCTCTTCTAACTATCACTGAGATGGGAAGGACAATTTAAATTTTGCAAATAGTACACAACATCCTTATACCACCCAGATTTTGACATATTAACAATTTCATTCTCGACTACATTAACTTGACATGCTTCCAAATTTGACGGTGTCATCATCTTAGCTAACCCTTGTCCCCTTAGCAATTTTGTGATATGTATCTCTATGTTGAATGTAATTTGTTTAGCCACCTGCATCTTCTTCTTGTTACCTCTTGCTGAGTAAAAATATCCTTGACTGTTGCATGGGGCACATAAGCAATTACCTAAGATCCCACTAGATATGGCCTAAAGCTTTTGACTGCTCTAACCAATGCATATGCCTGCTTCTCCATGATATCATATTTTAACTCGGCCACCTGCAAGGACATGCTAAAGAAAGCAATAGGTTGTTCAAAACCTTCTTCATTTTTCTGTAGTAAGCATGTAGCAATAGTATGAAAAGAGGCAAATGAAAACAACTGAAATGGCCTAGAAAAATCAGGAGATTTCAATACAGGAGCCATCTTTATAGCCTCTTTGATGTTCTGAAACGACTTAGTGGCTTCACTTTCCCAATTGACAGTTGCACCTTTCTTCAACATTTTAGAAATATCCTTTGTAGTCTCTACAAAGTTAGGAACAAATCTTCTAACAAAATTAATTTGTCCAAAGAAGGACTGAATACCTTTCACTGTTTTGGGAACTTGAATCCTATCAATTGCAGCAATCCTTTCAGGATCAATCCTAACTCCATCTTTGGAAACAATGTGCCCCAATAACTTCCCTTCAACTACCCCAAAAGCACATTTCTTTGGATTAAGAGAAATGCCATATTCCAATGCTCTAATAAAAATCTGTTCTAAGTGCATACAATGCTGCTCCTCGTTCTTTGAATAGGCAGTTAAATCATCCTGATATATAGCCCGAATTGAGTCAATCAATCCTGTAAAGCAACATCCATCACCCTCTGAAATGTGGCACTTGCATTTGTTAGTCCAAATGGCATTCTCACATATACATAGGTCCCCCATGGAGTGGTGAAGGTAGTCTTGAATTGTTCTGATTCTTTTACCTTCACCTGATTGTAACCTGAAAATCCATCCATCATGGATAGAAGTTCACAACCAGTTACCTTTTGCAGCATAGCCTCCATGTTGGGCAGTGGATAATTATCCTTCAAGGAAGATACATTCAGATTTCTAAAGTCAACACAGAGTCTTATATCACCATTTTTTTTTCTAACTGGGACAAGATTAGACACCCAAGTTGAATGTCTGATAGGCACAATTATTCTAGCCTCCCTAAGCTTCTTGAGTTCTTCCTGCATTTTTGGAGCTAGAGTAGGATTAATAGGTCTTTGTTTTTGTCTGAATGGCTTAGCTCCAGGCTTCAATGGGATTTCATGCTGGAATAGGTCTTCTCTATAAGCCTTTAGGTCCTCATATGACCATGCAAAAACATGCTTATACTTCTTCAACAATGCAATCAGCATGTTCATGATGTGTGGTTTGAGTTATTTACTAATATATACCCTTTTGGGGGCATGAGATGTCCCCAAGTTTATCTCCTCCAAGTCATCCTTGTTTGTAGGAGATGCCTTTGTAACAAATTGGTCCCTATTGTCAAATGCTCTTTCTAAAGTAACCAGCCCTCTGGGGATTTTGTTTGTCTTTAGCTGAATTACTTCCTTCCCCAAAAGAGTCTCTTTTCCATCTACAACCTCAACAAAATTCTGAAAATCAATTTCTTGGTTCTCATATTCATCTATGCAGTGTAGGAATCTCAACAAATCTTTGTCATCATCAAATACTTGCCAACTGCATATATTTTATGGTACTATAGGTCTGATTTTAACCTCAACACTTGTAACATCAGACAGATTTATATCCTTCGGCCTTATGGCCACATTAGCTAAAAAATCTGCCATGACATTCTTTGATCTCTCTATCCAGTTTATTGAAAATGCATCAAACAATTCAATTGTATCCCAGATAACATGTTTATACTGTTTTAACCTCCTATTTTTTGAATCATATTTATCACTAACCTAGGAAACAACTAACTCTAAATCTCCAAATACTTTGAGCATCTTGATCCCATGCTTCAAAGCCACATTCAATCCTAGTAACAGAGCCTCATACTCTACAATATTATTTGTACAGACAAACTTCAACAAGAAAGAGAATTTTAGAAGCTTACCAACTGGAGACAGAAACACAACTCCAGCACCAGAGCCTTCCTTTGCACAAGCTCCATCAAAATACATGGTCCATAGACCCTGTCGGTCAAGCTCTTGAATGCAAAGATTCTTTTCTTTATTTCCTTGATCATCAGAGACAACTTTGAAATTATCACAGTCAGTATCAACAAAACACACATGCTCTTCTGAATTTTGATCCTCAATTGTTTCTAGTTATCTTTCTTCTCTGACTAGTTTGACATCTTTGCCATTCATTGGGATCATGGCATATGATAGGTCCAGTTGCATACTTCCACCAATTAGTGCTGCCCATCTTCTTGATAACAACATACCATATTGTGGCTTTATATCAACCACTGTTATGTTCATTCTATATGTTTTTTCTGGATATGCTGCTAACCTGAAATCCACATCCTTCATGATTCTAATAACTGGCACTTCTCTAGCATCCATGGCATAGCATTTTCCACATGCCTTGTCTATTTTTAATCTAGCTTGTTGCATGATAGCTATAGGCATGATATTTGTTGATGCTCCTGAATCAAGCATACAATTTTTGGTTGTTTTTCCATTAATAAAAAGGGAAACATAAAATGGCTCAACCTGTGAAGGGCATTTTGTCATGGTCACTCCCAGATAAATTTCAGGGACCTCATCCTCTTCAACACATAGGGCTTGCATAAAATGGCTCAACCTGTGAAGGGCATTTTGTCATGGTCACTCCTAGATAAATTTCAGGGACCTCATCCTCTTCAACACATAGGGCTTGTTTCTTACCTTGAGTTTCAACATTCTGATCAACCGGACAAGCTACCCCTGAGATCAAGGACACTGCCTTATTCCTGACGTCTTCAACCTTCATCAACTCCATCAATGGAACAGAGACCTTTATCTGGGACAAGACTTGAGTTATGTCAAAAGGAGAATAATTTTGTATGACAGTTGAAGCCTGAGCTATGGTTTTGCTCCTATCTTGAGCTGATCTAGCTATAATCTTAGCAGCATGCTGACTGTTATCTATGACTTGAGGATCCTTGCTTTGATCCTCATCTTGAGGGGCTTCATTTTTTTATCTTTGAAGATCATGACTTGCCTTTTGCTTGTAGTTTTTCTTATTATTGTTCCATTGTGCCTTTTGTGGTTCAGCCTTCTTACGATTATGCGCTAATTCTAGTTGATGTGGATCGCTCATCTAAGCTCTACCTCTGAGGTTATAATTGCTCTTGACCTGAGCTACTGATGCGGCTGTGAGAGCTCTAATTTCTTCATTAGAAGGTCTCCTCAAGTTATTCAAAAAGATATGTGAGTCCTGAGCATATGCATAGTTATCTTCATTATCTTCATCGCAGGAAACCTACTGGTAGACCTGAATCCCATAACTTGTACTTTCATCTGCATCATAGGAGGAAAACTCCCCTTTTGTAGACAACATATTTACATTATCATCCTCCACACAATGTGGCTCATTACATTCGTCACATGCAACAGCATTATCATATAGAGACTAAGCAATCATACACTGCGACTAGGAATGAGGCATTTGACATATTATGCACCATGGAGCATCATCAACAATATTAACAGCTTTCTTCAAAGGATCGGGAGTCTCCTTGACATGTTGAGCTCTTTGATTAGGGTTGCTATTTGGGAGAACTGGTTTACCATTATGCCAATTTGTGTGATATCGCATATCATGCAATGATGGTCTCTTTTCATGTCTCTAGTAAACCTGCCTGTCAGGACCTATCCCTTTTTCATTTCTAGCAAGTATGTAACTTAGGTCCTTAACAACAGTTGTTAATTTATCTAATTTATCCTCAGAAGTAGATGCATTACCTTGAGTACTTTGAGGCTTATTTGGATTTTGCAAAATCTTCATATCTTCCCTTTTGTTTGTCTTACCAGATGCTTTCCTATTATTTTTAATATTTGTTGCAATCCTGAAAGCATCCCTGAGGCTATTTGGACCCTTATCTCTTAATCCATATGTTGTTTTGGCATCAAAAGAATTTATATAGAGCACTATGCACATTGGTTCATTAGGCCTCATGTGATGTGGCAATTCGTTCAACACCTTAGTGAATCTAGCATTGAAATCAACAACCTACTCATTAGACCCCTTAGTGATACTAGTGAATTCATTTACAAAAAAGCTTGGGTTAGTCTTGTCACCATACTGTTCTTTAAAGATCCTTCTGAAATCATCCCATGATGAAATACTCCTATCAGGGAGACTTTTATACCACTCCCTAGCTTCATCAACTAGGGACTGCATAAACAATTTCATGAAAACATCTTCATGCTCCACGTCAAAATTGTCCATGACATTTTGAAAAGCCTTTAAATGGTCTTCACCTGATACAACATTATTTCCTAAAAATTTTGGCACTTGTGGCCTCAAATGCTTGTCAAAGGGATTGGGGTAACTAGGAATGCCATCAAAAACTAACTGTCTGAATCTGTCCAACTGCATAGGTTGTCTACCAAACTAGTTAATATTGACATTTCTATCAACATTTTGATTTCTCACATTATTTAATGGTACTCTAGCATTGTTTGCATTCTGTCTTTGATCATTATGCTGATGATGGGCTTCATCTATGTGTTGGTTTCTCAAGACACTTGCATTATCAAGGGTAGGGACTGCATCTTATTGGGCAATTTTCAGAGCTTGTACCTTTTGTCTCATATCATCTCTAATTTTCACAGCCTGCAGATACTCAAATTCAGCCCTTAGGCTCTTGATCTCTTCAGCTAATTGTTCATCTCTGGGCATGGAAGAAGATGGTCTCATTCCATTCTGGTCATCATCATCATCATCCCTTGGAGATTCAGCCTCTTCAAATCTGTCACTGGGATCCAAGAAAGGGCATTCTTGAAACACTTCTGACCTCATTCTCAGACTACCACCTTGTTGTCTTTCATACATATCTTGAATCTCAGCCTCTGTATTTGAAAAATAAGGTGCTTGTTGCTCTGAAGACCTAGGATGATCTTGGATACTATCATTTTTTCTGGGAGAACCTTCATGACTGGCTGGGACAGTCCCTTTTTTCCTATACATCATCTTTCTGGGTAACTCTTCAAACAGAGGATTATGCAGGGATCTTCTCCCTTGCATACAAATTTTTACTTTACCGATTGGGAGATTGTTTGGAGTCGCCACCTATAACTAGGAAATATTTTTTTTTAAAACCAGGGTTGATACACAAAGAGTTCCCTAGCAGAGTCACCAAATCTGTTGGTTTTTATCCCAAACTGGACGCTTGCTCCCAGTTATCCCTACAAGGTAGCCATCAATGATTAACAAGATCTTTGGGCCAGGGGCCAACAGTACAGGAGATAGACTCTATAGATATCTCCTCTTCTTCTTCAGGCTCTGCAAAACCTAGGGGAGTATTCCCTATTCAACATCCATAAGATATGCCTGTGAACTAGGGGGATGTTGACACAAAGCAGATAAATCCTTCTTTATGTAGACCAAAACTGTGAGATAAGTACAAAGGGGCTAGCTTTGTGCCTAAGTTCAATTGTGAGACAGAGGATTTTGATCCTAAAGCTACTTCTAAGGTCCTAGTGGATTAGATTTGAAGTTTTAAGTTTGATTTTGTATTTGGATGCAAGATTGGGACCTTGGGTTATGACCTCAACACAAAACCAGATTGGTGCCTATCTAGGGCTTGAAGTCAATAGACGTATATATGTGAATGTTTATCATAGGCTTGAAACAATACTCAGATTTTAAGGGGGTTTTGTAGTTTCTGCCTTACAGAGACTTCCCAAAATCAAGTATTCAGTTATCTCTACTTACAAGATCCTCACTACAATGTATTCTTCCCAACACTTAATCCAAAACATTCAATCTACTCCTTGAGCAAAAGTAAAGAATCAAGCATTCAGTATGGCAAGCCTATACTCTAGAATCTTAAACACCCCTTAGCTGTTTAAATTCATAAGAAGAACACATTCAATTTGGAGACAAATAACAGAACACATGCAATGAAGCATTACTCATCTATATCAACATGAAACTGATACATGCTATGCATAAAACATTCAGTCATATAAGTCATAAACTCACAAGATACCAGAACAGAGCCACTAGCAGGATTGTATCTTCACACAGCACCGAAAGTTTTTCCAATTTCCAACCACACAAATGAGTGACAAGTTCTACTTATATAGTAGGAACTTGTACTCAACCATTAATTACATGGCAATCTCCAAGATTTCACCAGATACCATGCATCGCTAGGATGACGCTGAAAACATTTAATGCAGCCACGCAGAGAAGAGGGAAGGACAGGCAGGTTGGGGAGGAGAGCTGCTGACTGAAGATTTTCACTTTGAAAAATGGCAATTGACCTGTCCTCTCGACCCATGCTTCTGTAAACTTTGCCATTAATGCTTACGTTCCTACTTTGGGACGCAACAACAGTTCGCATTCCCCTGAAGTTTCTTCCCACCAAGATTGTAGTCACAGATATGAAGAAATCCTTCCCTTTGAAAATTTGAATCAGGACCGTCGATCTCCATCTTTCCCGCTGAGATTTGCGGCGTTGATTATGTTGAAAAATTGCCAGCCAATGATATCGTGCCATGTCAGCACCCTATGCATCCATTGCTGACTCTTCAAATTATGTGATAACTGATTATCCCATATTCACCCACAGCGACCTCCTCAACACTTTATAAACTAGGTCATGAGCACATATGATAGTCAGTGATTTTGCTCCCGACGACGCCAATTTAGACCTCATCATGATAGCTCTGACTATCGGATCAACACTCCTCACCTGATATTGAACATCACCCTGATATTACTTGCCACACTGATGATCCTCATGTTCAATATCCTATTAGCCAGACCCCCTACATCAGCAAACTTCCTGCTGCATCACCCGATATAAAATATCACCCTGATATTTCACATCAACCCGATGGGAAATGTCTCCCCCATCTAAAATGTCACCCCGCGAGAAAATCAGCTGATGACCACCCTCATCAGCGCATCCTGATGCATCAAAGGAGGATCCTCCTGCTATGCCAATATCATGCATCTTACCGATAATCCTCCTCATCATATTCATACCAAATACTTCACCGATGACCATCCTGTACTTGTTCATGTCCTCATCATCTTCATATCCTCATCAATGATTGGGGGGATCCTCATCATAGTTGCTAATAATATCATGCCGAAGACCACATGATGCATCCCACTGGATCCTGATGACCTCACCATCATATTGACATCGGGATGATATTCGGCGACAAGGGTGATATTTGTAAGATCACCTGATATTTGAAATATCACCCCCCCCCGCAAAATATGATGTTGTTGGACAGGTAGATATTGACCCTCATGTAAAATTGACATCTGCAACATCGGGGTGATCTTAATTAAGATGACTGATGTTCGAAACATCACCCCTCGAGCGAAAGATTGGGTCATATATGAAATATGATCCCCCGCAAGAAATATGAGGCCTGATAGAAACTTTGCCTTAACAAGACTTCATGCTTGAAACCCTGATTCCATGTGCAGGCACCAACAGACGTTAAGTAAAAATGCCAGGATAAATCAATGATTTCACAAGTTTTAGAATATTCATAGAATTTAGACATGTGATTATATGTTTTCATGATTATTTATTCATGATGTATATAGTTAAACTGATGATACACTAATCCCAATTTGGTGATTGTAAGTTGTATTTAGGAAATAGGTTTTTCACCCTCCAAGAAAGAGAGGGAGAGCATCATCAGAGAGAAGTGAATAGACACGTATGGAAAGAACAAGTAGTTGGCATCTAAGTCTTGAGTTGCATAGTTTAGTGAACCCTGTTAAGTTTGGTAAGTTGGTTTCGACTTTTGGTCTTAGATGTTTTTCGATTCGACAATAGTCAATTTGATGTCAAAATCCTTTATCTTAGATTTTGTCAAAAAACCTAGAAGAGTAAGTTGTCCATCGACAAGATGTAGACGATAGTCGACATTTTTTTTTCTGATATAGTTTATATTCAAGAGAGAATATATGTGATTGGTTAACTATCTCTTCTTTGGTAATTTCTGGTTGAAACTCCTTTATAGTGTCCTAACAAGTTATTTATGCTTGTCTATTTTTGCTATAATTGCAAGACAGAGAGGGGGAGAATACCTTAACCCCATTCTCGTATATATATATAGTTTGATATTTAATAAGATCTATTGTGTTAGGCTGATGACTTCTTAACAAAAGAAGTTGAGTTAATGTTTTGTTACTACTTTGTGTTACGTGGTATTTTAACCTCCTTACTCTCAACTATTTAAGGAGAGTGGAGTGTCCTTTTGACCGAGTCTTGAGAGGTCATTTAATGGCCATCATCTCCATATTGCAAGCTGTTGTGTAGAATCATGATGGGGCTTTAATATTAAGGTGATGGAACACGATTGAGCAAGGCGTGCTCTATTTATCACCGCGGGAGCTCTCTATATACATATAGTTACTACGGAGAGAAAGAGCTTAGTGGAATTTAGACTGTGGAAGGACGACAATAGAGGAGCATGGTTGCACGTCGTTTACATAGGTTCTTCTTTCTTTTTATGTTAAATTTATTAAGTAGATAATACCTTGTTTTGTTGTCGGTCTCGCAGAGGTATCTATCAATGTTAATGAGCATATGATAGTAAATCTTTCCTTATGTGTTTTTAAGCAATCGAAGATGTGTATCTATCTTTGTGAACATAAGCCAAGAGCTATTCTTTTATTGTTGTATAGGCATAGATGATAGCATTTTATTATTACAGCATTTCTTTTAGGAAGTTAAGAGCTTAGGATAGCTTTGTATATGGAAATCTGAAGGCTTTATATGTTTTTGTGATTTGATAAGATGATATTTTATATTTTCAGTATTGTATTCTTGTTGTCAAAATACTTAGCTATCACTGTGTTCTTGTTGTCGAAGACTTAGTTGTATCTCGGTTTTTAGTTATCTCCATGGTTAGAGAAAACCAAGAATCTACTTGTCTCTATGTTTAGATTAAACATATGGCTTAGTTGTATCCCTATGTTTAGTGATAACCGTCAGCTTTTATAAATAATGTATCATTAGCATATGTGCTTTGCAAATGCAGAGCTTGATATATCTATTGATATATAATACTGAACAACCTTACACTCTTTTTTCAGAAGAGCTTTGTTGCTCATTTTTGAACAATATAAAACATAGCTTGTGTAGGTTAAATGCTAATAGAAAACATAGCCTCTGTTAGGCTGAATGTTAATAGAAAACATAGTTTGTGTTAGGTTGAAAGGTTAATAGCATAGTAGGATAACTCATAGATTCATATAGCAAACTTTTTTAGTTAGAGAAGTCTGTTAGCACTAAGCATTAAAATGTTATGTTGAGGATTAGTTAATCCATATATGTATAAACTCTAGATAGTGGTCTAGATAATTTCTTTAGATGTCTGGGAGTTATCTTTCACTCAAGAAAATAGTTAATTATAATGTAGTCTTTTTGTCTTAACTTATTGGATCTTTCTTTAGACTTCAAGTTGAACCTCTTAACATTGTTGTTATATATCTTATAGTTGAGATTAGAGGATTTGATATAGATGCTCCTTTATCTCTTAACTCATTTGAGTTTATTATTTTTCATTCGAAGACTTCGAGAAAGATTGTCCCTTGCTCTAAAGAGTATCAAAATGATTTAGATATCATTAGAGGCACTTAAGCTATGTTATATATTTATATATCAACCTATATGTTTATTTATTTGGATTATGTATTTCTATGATGTTCTATCGTTCTTCATTTTTATATATCGGTGAACAAAAGGTGACCATTAGGTCAAAGACATCATTTCTTTATTATTCTTTAATGGATTAAAAGATTGAACTTAGTCAAGAATTTATATGCTTTTCTAGTGTCTATTAAGACTTGTTTTTAAAGAAAGATAAACCTTGATAATTATGAGAAAGGTGAAATCAATCAAATGACCAAGTAGTCAAGATTGTTAGTGTAGGTTTTTATTTCCTAGTTGGGTTATTTATTTTTCCTATATTCCTAGGTTGTTTCTACACTTCTATTAATCTCGCTTAGGTTAATAAAGCATGTCTTATTAGGTGAGAGTATTATGAGGTGTCACCTTCCTACACGTGAGCATCTATTATCTATTTTGGGAAGATACTTTGCTATCTTTAATCCGATATATGGTTGCTCCTGATTGGTCGGTGTTGCCACCTCCTCCCTCTTCCTAGTCTATATAAGCATGCTACCTGGCTTGTATTTTGTATCTTTTGCTTTTGCATCCTCTTAATGCTATTTTGCTTCTAGCATTTGCATTACTCTCTTGGAGACTAACTCTGTGTTGCTATTTTGATTTCGTATCATTTGCATTCATAGTTTAAATATCTATTCATTTGCACTAGTTTTCTAGGTTAATAATCTTTTCATATTCTAACATGGAATCAGAGCTATTCTATGTACAAGAGTAGATTTTAGTTTTCATTTTTGAGAGACTCGGGGGGGCTAATAAATCTTATTACAGTTTTTTGAAAAACCCAGTATGCTCTTCTCTTGCATCTTTGGATGATCTTGAGAATTAGAAAAGTTGACAAAAACTTTTTTAATCTCTGGGGTTTGCACATGTGTTTTATGAAATCTGGGCAATTGCAGTATTTCTAGTTATACTGACAGCATTTTCAGCTATTTCAACGCGTCTAGGAGGCTTGAGAAAGTCAGATTTGGCTTTTGCTTCACCGAAATCAAAGATCGTCAGACATAGTTGCGGAACTAGGGTTTCAAGCTCAAATCTGACAACCAGCTTGCATATTTGGTGTTTTCAATCAATATTGTAGGTTTTAGCATGACTTTGCTTGTCTTAGATAGCTGATTCAGCGTTTGCATGCCATTTTTTGGTTGCTGGGGTCATTTTTTATTGCTAAAGGCGTTTTGTTTACATTAGAACTACATCTTATGTACATCAGCAAGAAAAACACCTTCTGGGTTTTGTTCGCAGCATAGAAAAACCATCTGGGTATCTTTCAGTTTTTGCATGCAATCTGTATATTTTGCAAAATCAAAATTAGAAAGCTACAACAGTACCCCTCTCCGTTGGCAGTTGCAGTTTTTAAGGCAGTTTTCAAATGCTCCGTTCTTGCTCATACGGACTCCGTTTCCCATGTTTTTTTTTTGGTTTTTTTTTCATGCTCTATGCACTAGTGCAGACGTTTTTTATTTTGATGCAGATAATTTTTAGAAATTGCAGATTCTCAGTCGTGACACTGCACAATTCTTGTTTTGGGAACTTCGAAGGATCATAACTTTCACATACAACCTCATATCGAGGTGATTCTTTTTTTGAAAGTGCATAATTTTTTTAGTAGATCATAGTGGTGTTGTTTATTTCTCTAGGTATTGTGCCAAAGTTATATTTTCAACATATGCCCTTCGTGAGGGTTTTGTAATGCATTGAAATCAAGACCACTTAGTATTTCTTGCTTGTGGAAGTTGTAAACTCACTAATATAAAGTGCCAAATCATATTTTCTTGGGGGGTTATTTGATTGAGTGAAAAGGGGGAGATTTTCTTGGTTGGGTTCTCTTCTTTTCGACATTTATTCTCTGCATTTCTTCATCATGGATCAAACAAATGTGCCCATTCTAACTCCATACAATTGCTTTGAGTGGAAATCATGCATGACAATTCACTTAAGGAAAGCTGGATTAAATAGGATAACTGTGGGACTTAAAACTGAACCTGTTAAAGAAGAAGATAAGCCTAAGTGGTTTAACAAATGTGATGAGGCATATGGAACATTGTGTTTGTCTATTTCTCCTGATTTGCTCTTTCACATTGAGTCTTTAAATACACCAAATAAAATTTGGAGAAAGCTAGAAACACTATTTGGCACACAAGATTCAATGAGGGGTCATATGTTGGAAAATGAACTAATTAGTTTAAGTCCAGGTAATTTCAACACAATCCAGGATTTCTTCACTAAATTGAAATCACTAAGGTTGCAGTTAAAACAATGTGGAATTGAAAAGAAAGATGAACAACTGATACTCCGTATTCTCTCTAAGCTAAGTTCAGAATATTTTGTGTTTGTTTCTACCTTCTATACCACTAAGGGTGCACTTGGTACTCAATTCATCATGCCATCTTTAGATGATTTTGTTGTCAATCTCACTCGGGAACAAGACAAGCTAATCCAGATGGGCACTCTTAAGTCCTCTAAGTCACATGCCTTGGCTGCCAACCAAGGCACAAAAGAACAAAGTAGTAACAACAATAGTAAGGATAAGAAATAGAAGAATAGCAAGGAGAAGAAGGATCAAATATCGATTGCTTCAAAAACAACTAATGAGACCCAATCTTCCAAGGGTGACAAGCCTAAGAAAGAGAGGGTCCAATGTGCCTATTGTAGAAGACCCGGTCATGATGAACATAAATGTCTGAAGAAACAAATTGATCACTTGACACGCATTCTTGAGAAGGATAATATTAGTGTTCTTGAGTCTATCAAACAGAGTTCTAATGAGGGGTCTAACAAGGCAAAAGAAAACAGTAAGGGGAAATGAAAGGGCAAGGCCCTTGTTACAGTTGCTTCTTCACCATCCACTTGGGTTCTGAATTCAGGTGCTTCGCACCACATGGCTTCATCTAAGGAAGAAATTGCATCTTTGGAGCCGTGTATTATGTGTTGGTAGGTGGCGACTGATCAGGAAAGTACTGTACACTAGCCATGTTTTTGTGTGACCGACATAAGAAAACCCTATTTTTGTAACCGACAAAAAGGCTTGATAAAAAGCGGCTAAGGGTTAAGGTTTTGATATATTGTATTGTAGCATTTACAACGGTATTGAGTTGCAGGGATTGCTGGTTGTAATCAGTTTGATTTACTAGATAATAATATTGGACTCTCTGTTTGGTGGATGTAGCCTGAGTTTGGGTGAACCACGTTAAAACTTGTCTCTCGCTATTATTGATTCTGTGTATTTCCATTTCTCTGTTTAATCTTTATTTGCATTTAATTGATATCTTCTGCCGGCTAACCCTAACAAGTGGTATCAGAGCGGGTTGTGTTCGATTATCATCTGCAGGAAGGTCTCACGGTTCAATGGGAGCAATGGCGGACGAGGAAAAATTGAAGGTCGATAAATTCAATGGGCAGAACTATCAGTTATGGAATATGCATATGGAGGATTACCTCTATCAAAAGGATTTATGGATGCTGTTGGAAGGAGTAGCCAAGAAATCGGCAACAATGTCTGATGAGGATTGGAATCTTCTTGACAGAAAAGCACTGGGAACCATTCGGTTGTGCCTAGCACCATCGATGGCATTCAATATAATGGAAGCAAAGACAATAGATGGTTTGATGAAAGCTTTGGTTAAATTATATGAAAAACCCTCAGCCTCAAATAAGGTATTTTTCATGAAGCGTTTGTTTAATTTGAAAATGGTTGAAAGTGGATCTGTGACAAGTCATTTAAATAAATTTAATACAATTGTCAGTCAATTGACTTCTTTAAATGTAAAATTTGATGAAGAAGTTAGAGCTCTCTTGATATTATGTTCATTGCCTGAAAGCTGGGATAGTTTGGTAATGGCAGTTAGTAACTCTGTTTCTGGTTCAAATACCCTAAAATTTGATGATGTTGTTGGTGTTATTCTGAGTGAGAAAATTCGTAAAAAAAGCTCAGGTGGATCCACATCAGGCAGTGTTTTGAATGCAGAGACTAGGGGCAGATCAAAGGAGAGAGGAAAAGGTTCTGGAGGTCATGGGCAGTCATGAGGAAAATCAAAGGACAAAAGATCCCAAACTAGAGGACAAAAGGATTGCTGGTACTGCGGGAAACCAGGTCATCTGAAGAAAGATTGCTAGTCTCGAAAAAATAAAGGAGACAAACAAGAAGGCAATAAGGAGGCAAATGTGGTAAGTAATAAATCTGAAGATGATGCTTTGATTCTTTCCCTAGATAATGCTGATGATTCATGGGTTTTAGATTCAGGTGCCTCATTTCATGCTACACCCCATAGAAGTTATTTTCTTGATTATGTCCAAGGGGATTTTAGGCTGGTTTATTTGGGAGATATTGAACCCTCTCAAATTGTTGGAAAGGGAAGAATCAAGATTAAGTTGCAGAATAGGAATCATTGGCTACTATAAGAGGTAAGGCATGTTCCAAGGCTTAGTAGGAATTTAATTTCAGCAGGGCAGCTAACTGAACAAGGTTGCACTGTTACATTTACTGATAAAAATTGGAAGGTTTCAAAAGGTGCCTTAGTAGTAGCAAAAGGTGTGAAAGTAGGCACCTTATATCTTTGTACAGGTCATACTATTCCTTCTACTTTAGCTATTACAGAGAAAAAATAAATAGGTTCAGGAACAGTTGCTACAGGTTTGCAGGAAGAGACTGGGAAAATTACTGCAGGTTCTGAAACAACACTGTGCATAACAATTTTGGGCATATGAGTGAAAAAGGTATGAAGGTACTTCATTCTAAGAAAGTTTTACCAGGTCTGAAATGTATTAATATGGATTTTTGTGAAAGTTGTGTGTATGGAAAATAAAAGAGAGTCAGTTTTCTCAAGGATGGGAAGCAAAAGAAAAATAAAAAGTTGGAGCTTGTGCATACCGATGTATGGGGATCGGCTTAGGTATCTTCTCTTGGTGGCTCTCAATATTATGTTACATTCATAGATGATGCAACTAGGAAGGTATGGATTTATTATCTTAGGCAGAAATTTGATGTATTTGAAACATTTAAGAAATGGAGAAGCTTGGTTGGGAATGAGACGGATAAAAGATTAAAATGTCTCAGATCTGACAATGGCGGTGAGTATTGCAGCAAAGAATTTGAAGATTATTGTTCCTTTAATGGAATTCGTAGGCAGAAAATGGTTCTAGGGACTCCACAAGAAAATAGAGTGGTTGAACGCATGAATAGGACAATAATGGAGCGTGCAAGGACCATGAGATTGCATTATGGGCTCCCTTTAAACATGTGGGCAGAGGCTGTTAACATTGCTATATATTTAATTAATAGAGGTCCTTCAGTTCCTTTGGGCTGTGGTATTCTAGAGGAAGCATGGATAGGTAAGAAGGTGAGTTATTATTTTTTTAAAACCTTCGGATGTGAAGCATTTGCATATGTAGATTCTGAAAATAGAACCAAGCTAGATGCAAAATAAAAAAGGTGTACCTTTGTTGGATATGGCATTGATGAATTTGGTTATAGGCTTTGGGATTTTAAAAATCAAAAAAATGTGAGAAGCAGGGATGTTATATTCAATGAGAAGGTGTTGTACAAAGATTAGTTGTAGCAGCATGAGAAGAAAGAAAAATATTATGTGGTGCTGGATGATACTCCAAATAGTGATGATCCCGTGGTTCCTCATGCTCCGCAACAGCAACCAGAAATACCACAAACTCCAGTGAATGTTAGACGGTCAACAAGGCTAAGTAGACCTCCTTAAAGGTTTTCTCCTACTTTGTATTCTATTTTGTTAATAGATGCTGGTGAACCAGAAAGGTATAATGAAGCTATGCAGGTGGATACACAGGTTCAGTGGGAGCTTGCTATGAAAGAAGAAATGGACTCCTTGCTAAAAAATCAAACTTGGGAATTATGTAAGTTACTTGCAGGTAAAAAGGTTTTACCAAATAAATGGGTTTACTGGTTGAAAGAGGAAGATGGAGGTAAGAAAATATTTAAGGCCAGGTTAATTGTAAAAGGATTTGCACAGAAAAAGGGCATTGATTTTGATGAGATATTTTCTCCGGTTGTCAAGATGACTTCTATTCGTACTGTTTTAAGTATTGTGGCTGCTGAAGATTTGCATTTGGAACAACTAGATGTAAAAACTGTCTTTCTCCATGGTGATTTGGAGGAGGAGATATATATGGAACAACCCCAAGGATTTGAGGTCAAAGGTAAGGAGAAACAGGTGTGCAGATTGAAGAAGAGTTTGTATGGCCTGAAACAAGCACCTTGGCAATGGTATTTAAAATTTGATAGTTTTATGGCTGAGCAAGGCTACAACAGGTGTAATTCTGACCATTGTGTTTATTTTAAGAGGTTGGATAATGACAGCTACATTATTTTATGTTTATATGTTGATGACATGCTTGTAGCTGGGTCTAACATGGATCACATAAGAGAGTTAAAACAACAGTTAGCATAGTCATTTGATATGAAGGATTTGGGGGTAGGAAAACAATTCCTTGGTATGAAAATTTGCAGAGATAGGATGAATAGAAAATTGACTCTATCTCAGGCTGCTTATGTTGAAAAGGTGTTGCAGAGATTCCACATGGAGAATGCAAAAGTTGTCAGCACACCTTTGCCTAGTCATTTGAAATTGACTAAGGAGATGTGTCCTAAGACATAAGAGGAGGAAGAAAAAATGTCTAAGATACCATATGCTTCAACTGTAGGAAATTTAATGTATGCCATGGTATGCACGAGACCGGATATTGCCCATGTTGTAGGAGTCGTTAGCAGGTATATGAGTCATCCTAGATTAGAGCATTGGAATGCGGTAAAATGGATTCTCAGATATTTGAGAGGTACATCCAATAAACACTT
Organism: Cunninghamia lanceolata; assembly: GCA_027924645.1. Taxonomy (NCBI): domain Eukaryota; kingdom Viridiplantae; phylum Streptophyta; class Pinopsida; order Cupressales; family Cupressaceae; genus Cunninghamia; species Cunninghamia lanceolata. The sequence continues at coordinate 22,053,957 of BSBN01001965.1, forward strand.
ATGTTTTGGGAGCTCTAATACTGATTTAGCAGGTTATGTAGACTCAGATTTGGTAGGGAATATTGATACCAAGTGGAGTACTACAGGTTATGTCTTTACTATAGGTGGAACAACGGTGAGTTGGATATCCAGGTTGCAAAAGGTGGTTGCTTTATCCACTACCGAGGCAGAATATGTAGCTGCAACAGAGGCAAGCAAGGAGATGATATGGCTGTAATCTTTCATGAAAAAATTGAGCAAACAATAGGTTAACAATTATTTGTTTACAGATAGCCAGAGTGCCATACATCTTGCAAAGAATTTTGCCTTGCATTCAAAGACCAAACACATATAGTTGAGGTATCACTTCATTCGGTCGGTGTTGGATAATGGACAGTTAAGGCTGGAAAAGATACATACAGATGAAAATCCAGCGGATATGTTTACAAAGGCAGTGACAAGGGAGAAGCTGAGCTCCTCTTCAGCTTCGGTTGGTCTTCTAGACTGAAAACCATAAAAATAGAACAATAGAGTCTAGGGTACTTATTTCCAGTGGGAGCTGCGCGCGCAGCGGTGTCATCTAGGATCAGTCTCCAAGTGGGAGATTGGTGTGGAGCCTGATCAATCTCCAAGTGGGAGATTGTTGGTAGGTGGCGACTGATTAGGAAAGTACTGTACACTAGCCATGTATCCTATTTTTTAGAGCCGACATAAAAAATCTTATTTTTTGTGTGACTGACATAAGAAAACCCTATTTTTGTAACCGACAAAAAGGCTTGATAAAAAGCGGCTAAGGGTTAGGGTTTTGATATATTGTATTGTAGCATTTGCAACTGTATTGAGTTGCAGGGATTGCTGGTTGTAATCAGTTTGATTTACTGGATAATAATATTGGACTCTCTGTTTGGTGGATGTAGCCCGAGTTTAGGTGAACCACGTTAAAACTTGTCTCTCGCTGTTATTAATTCTGTGTATTTCCATTTCTCTATTTAATCTTTATTTGCATTTAATTAATATCTTTTGTCGGCTAACCCTAACATTATGCCTTCTATTTTGATGGGTGATGACACTCCTGTTGAGGTGTGTGGGAGAGGGTCTGTTGATGTGGGGGATGGCACATTCCATGATGTTCTTAGTGTGCCCTCATTATCAACTAATCTCCTATCGGTATACCAAATCACTCACACAGGTTTAGGCAAGCGGGTTGAGTTCACTCCTGATTCAGTGGAGATTCGTGAGTTGCACAGTGATTCTACAGTTGCAGTTGGGAGAGCAGATCATCAGTCATGGCTCTATCTATTTTCTCACTTTGTTCCTGATCCTCCTTCGACTGTTTTACTCACTCATTCTAATGATGTGAGTAGATTATGGCATGAGCGGTTTGGCCATCTTAACTTCTGCTACTTGCAGAAGCTCAACCAGCAGAGCATGGTCATAGGGTTGCCTTCAGTTCAGTTTTCAGGTGGTGTTTTCCAAGGTTGCATTCTTGGTAAGCATCCTAAGGAAAAGTTTGACAAAGGTAAGGCATGGAGAGCTTCACAGATACTGGACTTAGTTCATAGTGATTTGGCTGGTCCATTTTAGCATCCTTCTTTCAGCAGGGCTAGATATGTCCTCACATTCATTGATGAATTTTCTTGATATACTTGGGTGTAGTTTCTCAAACAGAAGTCAGAGGTCTTTGATCATTTTCAAGACTTCAAAACTTTTGTAGAGAAGCAATCCGGGAAAGCCATCAAATTTTTGCGCATTAACAATGGTGGTGAGTATGTCAACCATCGATTTGAGAGGTTTTGCACTTTAGAGGGGATTGATTTAGAGCATTCAGTTCCATACAATCCTCAGCAGAACAGTGTTGCAGAATGGAAGAATAGGTCCATGAAGGAAATGGCGATCTGCATGATTCACTCCAAATCTCTTGCACCATAATATTGGGCAGAGGCCATTAACTGTGCTTGTTATATCCAGAACTGTGTTCCTCACCGAGCCTTGAAGGGAGTCACTCCTTTTGAAGCTTGGAGCAATCAGAAACCATCAGTTAAGCACTTTCAAGTTTGTTGTTCTCCTGCTTGGGCCCACATTCCTGTAGAGAAACATAAGGCCTTGGATCCGCAGAGCAGACCTTGCATATTTGTAGGTTATCTTGATGGTGTGAAGGGTTATCGGTTGCTCCACCCTACTATACATGAGTTGTTCATTGAGAGAAGTGTTCAATTTGAGGAGGGCTCTTCGAGCTCACTTTCTATCACTTCTCCAATTCCTTCTACTTTGACATTGGAGTCACTTGGGATACATGACAGATCTTCTAATGAGTCAGATTCACCTAAGCAGTCTTCTACCTCCACTTTTGATGCAGAGAGCGATTCAGAGGACTCACCTCCTTCCTCTCCTAGTCATCATTCAAAGGTTGATGATTCTCCTCTAGATTCTCCATCTTCTAGTCCACTTTGGGCTAGACAAACCTCGCAGTCTACAGGTGATTGGGTTGGGGATCCATCAGACACCAAGCCTACTCATTCATAGTTCCAGGATGCTCCACATGTCTTCATTGCTACTGCCTCAGATCCATAGTCTTTTCATGAGACTTCTAGTATTCCTGAGTGGGATACAGCTATGCAGGAGGAGTATAGTTCCTTGATGAGGAACCACACTTAGGATCTTGTCCCTCTTCCTAAGGGAAGAAAATTTGTTCGATGTAAATGGATCTATCAAACAAAATTTGTAGCAGATGGGTTGGTTGACAAGCATAAGGCTCGCTTGGTCGCCAAAGGATTCTCCCAAGTTACTGGGATTGACTATTCAGAGACTTTTGCACCAGTTGCCTAAATGAATTCCATTCGACTTGTTCTTTCCATTGCTGCAACCAATCATTGGGAAGTACACTAGATGGATGTGAAGAGTGCTTTTCTTCATGGTGACCTTCAGGAGGAGATTTACATGGAGCAGCCACAGGGGTTCATTCAGGATTCTTCACTTGTGTGCCATCTTCGGAAGTCTCTCTATGGCCTCAAATAGGCTCCTCAGGCCTGGTATGCCAAGATGAACTCCTTCCTTCTATCAGTTGGGTTCACTCGATGGTCATTCTGATCTCAATGTCTACATTCTGTAGCAGGATGATTCACTCCTATTTCTGGTTTTGTATGTTGATGACTTGTTGATCATAGGGAATTCTTCATCCACCATTGGGGCTGTCAAAACTGCCCTTCATGACATGTTTTCGATGATTGACTTGGGCTTGTTGCATTACTTTCTCAGGATTGAGATCTACCAATCTACTTCCAGGATCACCATCACACAGTCCAAGTATGCTCTAGATTTGCTCTCAAGGTTTCATATATCTGATTGTAAGCCTACTCTGACTCCCTTCCTTTCTGGAGTCAAACTTGAGGTTTAGTGTTCTTCTCCACTTGTTGATGGCACTTTGTACAGCTTGTTGGGAGTCTTATTTATCTGACTCATACAAGACTCGACATTTCATATGCTGTAGGCATGGTCTCTCGATTCATGCAGGAGCCTCATGAGCTGCACTAGAAAGCAGCCAAGCAGATCCTTCACTACATTCAGGGTTCTCACAGTTTTGGGATTCACTACACAACAAGCATTGAGCTTGAATTGGTGGGCTACACAAATTCAAATTGGGTGGGTGATTCTCAAGATCTCAAGTCTACTTCAGATTACAGCTTCTCACTTGGTTCAGGTCCTGTTTGGTGGTCGAGCAAGAAACAGTCTGTTATTTCTCTATCTTCTACTGAGGCTGAGTATCAGGGGGTTATGAATGCTGCCACTAAGGCCATTTGGCTTCAAAATCTTCTCACTGAGTTTGGTATCTAGATCAGATAGCCATCAGTCATATTTTGTGACAACTAGAGTGCCATTCAGATCTCACAGAATTTGGTCCATCATCAACGGACCAAACACATAGAGGTCCACATACACTACATCTAGGAGCTCATCCATGGCCACGTCATTGACCTTCACTATTGTCCGACTTCTAAGTAGGTTGCTGATATTTTCACCAAACCCTTCACTGAGAGCAAGTTCCTTCATTTGCGAGCTTTGCTGGGGGTGCGGGATGCTTCATCTTTTGGGGGGGCTTCTTCCTCTCACTCGGAGTCCTGACTCTCTCTACTTTGGGGGGGTCTCTTCTCTCTCTATTTTGGGGGGTGCTTTTCTCTCTCTTTGGGGGGGGAATTTTATGTACATGGGTACCTCATCAGGCTTGATTTGCTGGGACCCATTTCTACATCCACCTAAGCTTCGCTTATGGGGGGTGTTAATGTAGGTTTTTATTTCCTAGTTGGGTTATTTATTTTTCCTATATTCCTAGGTTTTTCCTACACTTCTATTAATCTCACTTAGGTTAATAAAGCATGTCTTATTAGGTGAGAGGATTATGAGGTGTCACCTTCCTACACGTGAGCATCCATTAGCTATCTTGGGAAGATACTTTGTTATCTTTAGTCCGATAGATGGTTGCTCCTAATTGGTCGATGTTGCCACCTCCTCCCTCTTCCTAGTCTATATAAGCATGCTACCTGGCTTGTATTTTATATCTTTTGCTTTTGCATCCTCTTAATGCTATTTTGCTTCTAACATTTGCATTACTCTCTTGGAGACTAACTCTATGTTTCTATTTTGATTTCGTATCATTTGCATTCATAGTTTAAATATCTATTCATTTGAACTAGTTTTCTGGGTTAATAATCTTTTTAGATTCTAACAAAGATTTGATGAGTGGATACCTTAATCATGCAATATTATGGTTATTTTTTTAGTTTTAAGAGTATTTTGATAATGCAAAATACTGGATTAGGGAATCTGAGAACCTTAGATTTTATCTGAAGGGATTAAAATTCTTTAACTCTTGAGTCATTTATGATATTGAATTAGTCTAGTGTGTTCTTTGTTCGACAGACGAAAGAGTTGAGAAACCATAGATCTTGACATTATTAAGAGATTAAGAAACACTTTGTTGTTAGAAAGTCAATATTAGTTATATGTATACCAAGTATGGTTATCATTGAGTAGAGAGTAAAATGACAGAAAGTCATAGACCTTAATAAATTGTAGATATGCAATAAGGAACTCTTGGGAAGGATAAAGATATCTAAATTTGCATATTGTATGTATAACCTAGATAAGGAATATTTCTAAGTCAGATGGACTAGGAATTGAGTATAGATTAGGCAATTATGCCTAGAGGTACTAGCCAAAATAAGTCAAACTGTAGGATGAGATAGTCTTAAAGTCGAGTTAGAGGTGTCTGAACACACGAGTACATTTATTGCAAACATTCATTTATATAGAAACTTTGGCCAAAGTGATGCATTTGTCTCTGCATGCATTAGTCAGTTCCCAATGTCTAAAAGACATAACTGGTCAGTATGATCATACTTAGCTAGAAGATTGTCTTGAGTTGTATGGTTGATTGAGTTACATAGGACACAACACTAGGACTTAGACAAAAACTTGTTAGATCCACATGTCTATTCTCGTCGTGAAGGGAAGGACCACTTCCAGGAAGGAAGGTGTGCGGGGGATTGCCAGTCTATGGTTGGAGGTAAAGCACTCAGATGATGCTCTCCCTCTGTAGTAGAAGACTCGCCAAGATTTTAACGATAGATATCAAGATTCTAGATACAATACTTTTTATGTAAAGTTTCATGTTATGATTATGATGTAAAACTATTCTTTTGACAAGATAAATGTATTTGTAAATGTAAATTGAAATGTTATCACTATAAGTTATCTTTGAATATAGTGAATTTCAAGGTTGAAAAATATTCAGAAAAGATGTACTTTTGTTTATTTATGTGTAACACATGTTTAAAAAAAAATATTGCACTCATGTATATCATGTTCTTTACTTTCCTAGTAAATTGTGTGTGTAATTCCAAGTAATATGAGAAGGCATGTTACACGTGCCTTGTGAGCAATCTTGGGTGATTAAAAGCAGTAAGCTCCTCATCATGGTACTTACACGTTGCGACTAGACAAGGCATATTGGTGGCTTCACAAGTGTACACACTCCCACTTGAATAATCTATAGTGTTCATGTACTTAGCGTGTTTTCATTTGTGTGAAACCCATGCATTTTCCCTTCAAATCCAAAATTGAAACCTTGCAAACTCCAAAAACTATCCTCAAGTCAAAGCTAAAATACATAAAATCCAAATCTTGAATCAAATCCTTTCATCTTCCATCAACCCATTGAAAAATCAAAATCCCCTTGAATCCTGAATCAAACCAATCCAATCCCCATAAAATTATCACAATCAAACCCCCATATTGTCCAAATTTATCCCACATCCCAAATTCAAATCATTATCCTCAATCAATCAATCATCCAATGCCAAGTCCACATCCAGCCAAACCAATAATCCCAAGCTCCGCATCTTAATCTCAATCCAACCAACCATCCACTTAATCATCATCCTAACAAAATCCACTCTGATCAAATCTCATCCAAATCCAACCATCATCCAACCAATTTCCTAATCTAAGATCTTCCACCTTTGATGCAGAGGCATCCACACTATATCCTTCGCATATAGCATGGATGTCTGCAGACCAACCTCATCATCATCATCTTCGCCATCATCATCATATTCCCTAAAACTACCAACAGCATCATCATATTTCAGACACTCGCAATTGTCCTCCTGCCGACTACTGTTCACCTCCTCCGCCTTCCTTCTAACATCATCATCATGATGTTTAGCGGGCGCAAACATCCTCCGGTTGCACCGTTCATCGGGCTCCAAACACTAGCGTCATCATCATGACCTTCCACTCTCTTCGTCAGCAGGATATCAAATATCCGGTTGCCCAAATATCTTGATGACGATCACCTTCAGCAGCTTACCTCCGATGCTCCGCTAGCCGATAATACAAACAACAGCATCATGATATAACTTATCCGGTTCTCTTCGAAACCTCCTGATGATGCTTCACACTTTCTGCCGATGCCGATACTTAACCACTTAACAACGGCAGGATAAACTCGCATAGGGGGGATATCTCAATATCCTGATGACGATGACGTCATATCCTGATGACGATGACGTCACCCAATATCCTGATGACCTCTTCAACACTTAGTCGAAAACACGAACTTTCTGTCCCGCATCTACTCGCGATACGCGGATGTTTGGCACTTCCGATATGATGATCCTGATGCCGATACGCTCCTACTCGGCTCCTCCAGATGATGATCACCCCGACGAACTCACACTTCATGCACTCGACAACATCATGCCGATCTCCTCCACTTATCCGGATGACGATATCCGAACTGTCTGCAGGATATTTGCAGAAATATCCTGATGATGCCGTTTTTGGCGAACTTCTTCACTTAGCGAAATTTCACTTCGCCGATCCTCCAGGGATGACCTGATCCAACCTCAGGGTGACCTTCCAACTCAAACTTCTCAACTTGACCTAGCACATGAGGATGCTAGGCTTCTCAGCATCTGTCGGCCGCGATCCTGCACACCTGCATGCAAACAAACAAACTACCTACTAACCTACTGTACATTACCATTCCACCGATCAGACGGATCAACCGGGGGAATGGCTCAGGAAATCCATGAAACCCTCTCAAACCAGCAAATCGATTACACAAAGGAATCCAACCAGAGCAAGAACACAAACAGGATCTTTATTGATTCAAGATGCAATACAATATGATGTTCCTCACACAGAACACTCAACCTCCTCTGCGCAATACAATACTAGACTGCCGATCGATGATCTACAATCAACTGATCTCATGCTTATAAAGATTTGCCTACGAGTACTACTGACCCGACTCCAAGCGGCTGGGAACTCTCCAAGCGGCTGGGAGATCCCACCGAACATACATCATGACAGTTGTTATAACTAACTAGCTAAAAATAGCAAAAGCCTGGTCAGCATGATCTTATCATGATCAGCATGACCTTATTACATGCAATTGGTCTAACAGACCTTCTTGGAAACACAAACAAGACCTAAACTACTAACTGCCTTATCAAGACCAGCTGTCAGGTAGGTGCTCCTGCACCATACTCCCCAAAAGAAAAGAACTCATGTCCCATGAGTGTAGCATGGGTAAGTCTTCCACCTTTACACTTTGCCTTGTCAGTCTGCTGACCTGCTCCAGCTTTGTCTGCTGCTGTCTCTTGACTGCTCCAAGACTTCTGAACTGTAACTTGCTTTCTGGCAAGTAAATCCTCATGCCTGTTGATGTAGGCCTTTCTCTCACATACCCTGTGTTTGTCAGGTTGCCTGACCAGATCCTCTTTCTGAACTGCCTCTTGAACTTCTGACATGTTCAAGCCTATCTTCCTTTCAACCTTTATAGGACAAGCAATAGTCCCAACTATGACAACATCCTTGTCATTCTTCTGAACTGGTTGCTGTTTACCATCCTGTTTCTGAACCTGCTGCTGACCTCTGTCAGTCACAATTGAAACTTTCTTCAGCTTGTTGTCTGTAACAACTTCTTTCCCTGCAGTGTCCTGAACTGCCTGTATGCCTGCTCCTCTAGGCATCTGCACATACTCCTTCTTTCCCATTAGAATGATTTGGGCTGCCTTCTGTACTGCAGCTTTTGCCTGCAATGGCATCAACTTAATAGTCTTTCCATCCTTCTTGATGGTGTAGGTATTAGCATACCCATCATACAGTACCCTTCTGTCAAATTGCCATGGTCTACCCAACAGTAGGTGACAACATTCCATAGGCAAAATGTCACACAAAATTCTATCATGATATGGTCCAATCTGGAAATCCACATATGCCTGTTCAGAGACAAAAAGTGATTGACTATCACTCACCCAAGATGCCTTGTAAGGGTGTGGATGTGGAATCCTTTCCAACTTCAGTTTATCCACCATCTCCTGAGATACCATGTTGTCTGTTGAACCAGTATCAATGACAACTTTACATACTTTACCTTTGCTCTTGCATGTGGTCTTGAAAAGAGCTCTTCTTTGCATCATATCCTTTGATGCCTGCAAACTAATTCTCCTTAGCATCAGTGATTCTCCACTCTCTGGATATCCAACATTATCAGGATCTCTGTTTGAACTCTGTGCACTTTCTTCCCCTTTTTCTTCCTGTACCAATTGTACTCTCTTGTCACTTGTTCTATCATTTCTGGATGATGAACCTTTGTTTTCTGGACATTTGAAGGATGGATGACCAAACTCACCACAGGTGTAACATTTTCCTGAAAATGTTGTAGAACCTCTACCACCTCCAAATCTTCCTCTATTACCTTTCCATCCACCTCTGAAATCAGACTGTCCCTGTCCTTTACCAGTGTCTTCTTGACCCTCATTGGTTTGCTTTTGTGCAGGGGCTGTTCCTCTTCCCCTATTGTTTCCTCTTCCTCTCATGGACTTATCATGTCCTCTGTTCATCTTTTCTTCAATCCTGATTGCCATTTGGTAACAATCCTCCACATTCTTAGGGTTAGCTAAAACTAACTCATCCTGTATGTTAAACCTCAAACCAGCCAAGTACCTAGCCACCTTTTCTACCTCATTCTCATGATGACCAGATCTCATACTTAACAGATAAAATTCATCAGTATATGCTTTCACATCCCTGTCTTTCTGCTTTAGAAATTGCAGCTTCTTAAACATCTGGATTTCATAATCCCTTGGCAAGAATTTACCCTTTATCCTTGCTACCATCTTATCCCATGAAGTGATCTTAGACTTCCCTTGTTTCCTTCTCTCAGATTGTACATAATCCCACCAAACCAAAGCATGACCTCCTAACTTGGTCTTTGCAATCTTTACCTTCTGATCCTCAGCAACATCTTCACATTCAAAGTGATTATCCAGTGCAGCAATCCAATCTAACAACTCATCTTCATTCAAGCTTCCAGTATACTTGGTAACATCAACCTTTACCTTAGGTTTTTCACTCTGCACTGCCTTTAACAGTTTTGCCAATCTCTGGTCTTCAGCATCCAGATCTTCAGCTACCTCTTCATACTCTTCAACAGTATCTTCTTCTTCAGACTCACTGTCTTCCACTTCCCTCTTTTTGTTCTTTTCCAGGGCTGTCAGCCTGGCTTGAAGTGCTTCAGCAAGCTCCTTCATCTTCCTCATCTCTCTAGCATGTTTCTCCTTCATTTCCTGCAATTCCCTTGCAGTACCACTACCTTTTGGAGGCATTTTGTCAACCTCTCAATCAACACACAACACACAATCAACTCTATCTCTACCTCTGCCCTTTCGGTGACAGAATCAACACACAACAGCCTAGACCTTTTGCTGAGCTCTGATACCACTATGATGCAGAGGCATCCACACTATATCCTTCGCATATAGCATGGATGTCTGCAGACCAACCTCATCATCATCATCTTCGCCATCATCATCATATTCCCTAAAACTACCAACAACATCATCATATTTCAGACACTCGCAATTGTCCTCCTGCCGACTACTGTTCACCTCCTCCGCCTTCCTTCTAACATCATCATCATGATGTTCAGCGGGCGCAAACATCCTCCGGTTGCACCGTTCATCGGGCTCCAAACACTAGCGTCATCATCATGACCTTCCACTCTCTTCGTCAGCAGGATATCAAATATCCGGTTGCCCAAATATCCTGATGACGATCACCTTCAGCAGCTTACCTCCGATGCTCCGCTAGCCGATAATACAAACAACAGCATCATGATATAACTTATCCGGTTCTCTTCGAAACCTCCTGATGATGCTTCACACTTTCTGCCGATGCCGATACTTAACCACTTAACAACGGCAGGATAAACTCGCACAGGGGGGATATCTCAATATCCTGATGACGATGACGTCATATCCTGATGACGATGACGTCACCCAATATCCTGATGACCTCTTCAACACTTAGTCGAAAACACGAACTTTCTGTCCCGCATCTACTCGCGATACGCGGATGTTTGGCACTTTCGATATGATGATCCTGATGCCGATACGCTCCTACTCGGCTCCTCCAGATGATGATCACCCCGACGAACTCACACTTCATGCACTCGACAACATCATGCTGATCTCCTCCACTTATCCGGATGACGATATCCGAACTGTCTGCAGGATATTTGCAGAAATATTCTGATGATGCCGTTTTTGGCGAACTTCTTCACTTAGCGAAATTTCACTTCGCCGATCCTCCAGGGATGACCCGATCCAACCTCAGGGTGACCTTCCAACTCAAACTTCTCAACTTGACCTAGCACATGAGGATGCTAGGCTTCTCAGCATCTGTCGACCGCGATCCTGCACACCTGCATGCAAACAAACAAACTACCTACTAACCTACTGTACATTACCATTCCACCGATCAGACGGATCAACCGGGGGAATGGCTCAGGAAATCCATGAAACCCTCTCAAACTAGCAAATCAATTACACAAAGGAATCCAACCAGAGCAAGAACACAAACAGGATCTTTATTGATTCAAGATGCAATACAATATGATGTTCCTCACACAGAACACTCAACCTCCTCTGCGCAATACAATACTAGACTGCCGATCGATGATCTACAATCAACTGATCTCATGCTTATAAAGATTTGCCTACGAGTACTACTGACCCGACTCCAAGCGGCTGGGAACTCTCCAAGCGGCTGGGAGATCCCACCGAACATACATCATGACAGCTGTTATAACTAACTAGCTAAAAATAGCAAAAGCCTGGTCAGCATGATCTTATCATGATCAGCATGACCTTATTACATGCAATTGGTCTAACAGACCTTCTTGGAAACACAAACAAGACCTAAACTACTAACTGCCTTATCAAGACCAGCTGTCAGGTAGGTGCTCCTGCACCAACCTTAATCTAATTTCCCAATCAAATTCCAACAAGATCTTGTGCATCCATCCCAATCCTAATCAAGTTCAATCCAACCCAAATATTAATCGATCCTAATCGCATTCCAACCATATAATCTCATCCAAAATCCAATCAATCCTCAAGTGTCATGCATTCTTGACCTTGGTTCAGTCATTATCCAAATCATAATAATATCCAAATCACAATCAACTCAATCACAATTCAAATCAAGAAAATAAATCATCAAATCAAATCAATTCAAATCCAATCCAATTTAGCCCAAATCCAATCCAACATCAAGTGTCATCGATCCTTGACCTTTATTTCTCCAACATCAAGCTACCTAGACTTAATCTCGTAAATCCAAAATCCCCAATCTTTTGATATCAAAGCAAATCTTAAGGTCCAATCCTTAGCACTCAAAATCCATCAAATCCATCCATCACCCAACATCATCAAACCTTATCAAAATCATGAATCCATTTTATTTTAATGAGTCCCCTCATCACAACTAATCCAAAAATAATGCCCATGTAAAACCCAAAATCATAGTCAAAGCAAAAGTCATGCATCCATCAGATGAGCTCCTTTATGCAAACCAAGCTAAAAAAAATCCTTTGAAACTAATGCCCATGTAAGACCCAAAATCACTGTCAAAGAAAAAGTCATGCATCCATTAGATGAGCTCCTCTATCCAAATGATGATGATTGTCTCATCCACTAAGAAGAGTATGGTCCCTTTGACAAAGATGATGGTGATGGTAGCCTTGTAGATCAAGAGCAATATAGTGATGATCCTAGCACTAGCTATTTGTCAATCACAAATTACATATCCATTGGTCATACCCATGGTAATTATGACAAGGGAAACACCATCCTAACATAAGATCATATCAAATAATTTATGCCCAAACTCCAAATCCTAAGTGAAGAAATAATAGGCATAAATCCTCAACCTTCCAAACCTTCATCATCTAAATCATCAAACCCATCCTATCAAAAACATTCTTATCTACAATCTTATCAGCCATCCAATCATCAACTAAATCCAACCCCATCCAAGAAACCCATGAAGGATTTTATCCAAGGACTCTTAGAAAAGGATAACCATCTACCTAGAAAGCATGAATTCATTGAGCCCACATCTACCAAGCCTATCTAGAGGTCACCTAGTGATGAGTCAAATATATGACTCATTTATTTCATGCTATTTCCTATTCTAAAAGACTTTAACAAAACATTATGGCGTATATTTACATATTATTAGCCAATAGGCTTTTATATGTGAGCATTATAGTGCTTGGAATTGTCTCACGCCATAAAAATTAAAAAAAATCACGTCGAAAAATTGTCTAAACTCGTTGGTTGTTCCTATCGGCATATTCCTTGAACCTCCTATGGGTGCAAGTGCTAGTTATAATTATGTTTGTCTTTTGGATAGATTATGCACATGTTTGGATTTCATTTCCTTTGATGAAATCTCTTAACTTATTTACTTGAATTATACTTTCAAAATGCATATCTTATGAATTGTGGTACAAGTGGTTTGTGTTTGCATGAAGATTACGCTGGCAAGACTTCCAGTGGTCTCTGGATCCCTCTGGAGCCCCCTCTTTCTACAAAGAACCTGAACTCCAGATGGCTCCAGATGTCGTTACCCTCCAACAAAGTCATCCTCCCCTTAAGTCGATGACTATTATCAGTCAATCCTAGGGCTACCCAAAAGGTCCAGCAATATAAACATAACCCACGCCCCAGTTAAAGTAGTTGTACAATCTAAATCTCCACGTCACTCCATTTCAGTGACTAACTGAAGTAGCTGTTAAATTGATGTTAGTTATAACTGAAGTCACTGCCACCAAACGCCATGCCATTTCAGGAAATCACTCAAGTTCACCAACAGCCAAGTTGATGCAAATCCTTGATCTTCAGTAAACCACTGAGGAATCACCAATGTAATAAAGTAGCAACTGGTTTCAAGTCCAGTTCATTATAGTTAGAATCGTTGTTAGGCATTTCCTTTCAATGAAGCTCAAATGTATAAATAGGAGCATAGGATCTCTCTAAGTTAGTTCTAGTTTTTCTTAGATAGTTGTTTGCCAAATTGTGTTTTCAACAGGAGGAAAACTCCTTGTTTTTAGACATGTACTTTCATCCATCCTTTAGACTATGATTGAATGCAAATGAAGGGGGAATTCTTCTAAAAGATTTAGTTGAGCAAAGAGGATCATCCCCAGCTGGGAAAGCAGGCCCCGCTTCCCCATTTTGGAGGAGATCTCTCGGTATTTTTATGTTTGTTCAGTTCAGTTATATCTTCTGTTTAATTAGCTTTGTACTTGTGTTCATGTGATGTGTGTTTCGGTTTTGTGTAATTGTGAGTTAAGTCGTTCCCTGCAGGATTGTTTTATAAATTCTAAAATAGATTTGTTATTCCGCAGCATTGTTATAGTCAGAGTGTTTCATTATTGTAGCTTAACAAGTAAAAACAGTTTCTCCTTATTTACTTTTCCAGCAAGTGTGGTTATTTTCCAGCAAGTTAGAATAGTTTCCTTCATTGCAAGTGTGTTCATTTTTCAGCAAACTAGATTAGTTTCCTTCAGTGCAAGTGTGTTTATTTCCAGCAAAGTGTGTTTATTTTTCAGCAAACTAGATTAGTTTCCTTCAGTGCAAGTGTGTTTACTTTCCTGCAAATAGATAGATTTTCATTTCTATATGATCTTCCATTTCCATCAGACCAACGAACCAAGTTCCATCCACAAACCATTCACCAAATCCCCCATCTCAAAGCCTTATCGCAGATCACTCCAAAGACCTCTGAATTGATAAAATTAAATGATGATGCATTAACAAACCTACTCCGACACTCATCACCTAGTACCTTCCAAAATGAAACATTATCATGCAATCCAATGCCTATCTAACCTATCAATGAGTCTCCTAGTACCATCCTTGTCCAAAATCAAACACTATCATATAAATCAATGCATATCAATCTTATCAAAGAGCCTCTTATCCCAGGCTCAAGTCAAAACCCATGATGCAACCATATTGTCAACCATCTAAAGCATACCACAATTATCCAAGAACTACCTATCCTATCATCCAAACTATTAGAAGTCATCCTATCCATGATCAAGATCAAACTATCCAAGCCACTCCCACCCATGTTCATGATCTTATCTCTGATCTAGAGAACCATGTTGATCCCCTCACCCAACTTTACACCATCCATGACTAAGATCAAAACTTGTCCCATCCATAATCTCACAACCATACAAGATCAAGGCATCCACACTAATCCTATCGACCATCTAGTTAATCCTATCCAATATGCAACTATTCCTATCCATCATCCAACAACATCCAGTTCTCATGATGAGACACTTGGTGCCCATGAAAACATAGACAATGAAGTAAATGACATTGATCATATCAAACATATCAATAAGCAAGCTACCATTGAGCATTCAAATGATCAAAGTATGCCAATCACAAATAAAGATCATGGCACAAGTGTACATAATGAGAAGACACAAGCATCCTATCAACTAGAATTCGCCACCTTCATCATGTCATATTTTCTCGCAGATGGGACAATGACAAGTTCTAATAATTCTTGGAAACACACCAATGGGCTAGCACCATGCTTAAAAAAAACAAGTATCCTATTGTAAACAAGATCTATAACTACATGAACCATCAAGGAAAAGGATTAGGCCTTCATGGGTGAGGCATCCTAAAGCCTATCCCAATCTACATCAATCATGGTTACAACATCAAATATTAATCATCTAAACAATCTAATGGTGTTACTGATACTTCAGCACTCACTAAGCCAACTTCATCCTATAAAAGCATCGAGATAGGGACCATTCATAGCCCCTATAACAAGCTTGCTACTAGCAATCGTTCCACCTCCACTTTCTATACCATCAAACTTTATCCTCCACATCCTTGACCCATAGATTAGGACCAACAAAATTGTAAAGCATACAAATAAAAATATCCAAAACAAACATCAAAGTCAAATGAATCTAAATATCAAGGAAGACACATAAAATTAATATGGGTCCCAAAGCAAAGTGGACCAATCAAATCAAGTGAAGCTAAATATTCAAATCCATCAATAACTCAAAACATGGAGTTGCATTGAAAGATGCACCTTGCATAAAATAGGTGTCCACCACTGTCCAAATTGTATAAGAATGTTGGTCCTAAATATCCAACTCTTGTAATCACTCAAAACATGGAGGCACATTGAAACTTGTATATAATAGGTGTCCATCACCTTTCAAACTGTATAAGAATGTTGGTCCTAATCATGATCCTAATCCAAAATCCAAAATCCATAATCTACCATCCCAAGTATAGCAAGTTAAGAATCCTCCAACCCAATCTAAATAACCAATCTATCCACCTAAATCCTACAAAACTCAATCAACTAATTCCAAATCTAACATCCCCCATCCAAATCCAAAAAATCCAAATCTTGAATCCATCGTATCCTAGTAGTAACACTTTACCATAAGGGCTACAATGGCACCCTATCAAGATGTTCACATTTGGAAAAAGAAAAGAAAAGTATAAAAGGGAAAGTTGAATTTGAAAATGCAATACTCATTCTTCCTCTTCAAAAAACCCACTTTTTGTCTCAAACCCTCTTCTTGCCATTTTTTGAAAGAAAAATTGGGAAAAAACTGGAAATGCTTTGTGGAAGTGGAGTTGTTTGGATTGGATTGTTGTGTGCTTGGAGAAAAGATTTACTTAGAGTGTGATTGTAGTAGGAGGAATTCTTTCATTGTTAATTTCTTGTTGGAGGTATTTTTCCCTCTTTGCATTCTTTTATTAAAACTACTTTGAAATGGAGATTGTAACAAGTTAAACCATAGTGGATTATTGCAATTGAGTTCCTTATGGTAGGAAATTCATTTCAATACAAGTTTGCTTTGTAATTTCATGTTTATATTTATATGTTGAAAATTGAAAAAATGTTCATTTTAGAGCCATTATTATGGCAAAATTTTCCTAGAATGCCCTTCTTCCATTTTGGAGTGTGACTGTTGATGTTGGGTGGGTGAATTATGCATCAAAGGGCAGTTTTAGTTTTTAATTTCTCCTTCAAAATATAAATAGGACAAAATTGAAGGTAGCATGCTACTCTATTAATGATAGCATGGAGAATTTTATGGTTTTGCAACTTCATGTGAAAATGGTAAAATTACAATTTAGGACTTGTTTGTTTGAATTATATTATGAAAAGAATGGTATTCTTTATGAATTGGAAATTTGTACCTCTTAGCATCATGTTGTAGAAGATGTTAAACATGATACTCATGCCAGATTGAAGACCATGGATGGATTTGGTTGGTCGTGAAGGACATGTCATAACTCATGGTAGCTGGTGAATGTCATTGAGTGACTTCATGGAAGGAAGTCAACTCGCAAAGACCGCATGGTTGTTAAGCCACTGTGATGACACTCCTTGTATCATTTTGTGCATACTTTATTGCCTCCTTGTGTGTATTATCATTTTTTTTGCATCTATATTGGTCCTTGCTGCACATTGCCACAATGACATCATGGTCTTCCATATCATGGTGCCATATGACATATGCTTTCTTGTGACATTTTATTTTGGGCCAATCCTATGCATGGGATACATTATCACCTTGGTCTTTATACCTTGGTGCATAACATCTCATGCTATATCAAATAACAAGTTACTCAACCTACTCAACATGCCTATCATCCACCCCATCTATTTGCATCTCTCTCCCTTCCATCTCTCAACCAATTTTCTCATCCTCAACATTCATCCTATAACTCTTTTGATCTCTCATTTGCCAATCTCTTCTTCCATCATTAACATCCAATTATATCTCCTCTTTGTTATCCCTCTATTTCATCCATTATGAGAGCACATTTGTGTTTTTGAACCTACCTATCCTCTCAAGGGGCCATCCCTTATCCATTTACTACCTCCATTTTTCTTCAACCGATTGGAGAATCTTCCCCTTCAGCTCATCAAGCACTATATTTTATCTTATCTAAAATGTTGTTACTTCTCTTAATCACAACATCATCTCAAAGAGGGGCAAAATATAGACATCTAAAATTCACCACTGCATCATAACTAAATTCCTATCATTAATCTCCTATCCATTCCTACACTAATTAATTAAATATATTATTTAATTAATTAGGTTGTCCCTTTCCCATCAGCTAATTAAATAAATTTTATTTAATTAGTCTAATCCTAATGCTAGTTAATTAAATTTAACTAAGTTAATTTCCTAATGTTAATTAATTAAATAAATCATTTTATTTAATTAACTAAGCTAAATCTAGATCATCTATTTTCTCTAATTAAAAATTTTCATTCCTAAAATCCACGTCGTCAATCCCAACTCAAAACCAATCTTCAATCCTGGTCATTCACTTAACCTATGTAATCTCCACCCTCCATTTCACACATGTGTGAGATCAATCACATATTACAATCACACATCCCTATGTTTCTCACACATGTGAGAAGTCCTACGTGTCATCATCACACTTTGCTATGTTTCTCACACATGTTTGAGAAGTCCTACTTGTCTTAATCACACATACCTATGTTTCTTCTCACACATGTGTGAGAGCTTGCACAAGGTTCCAAAAAGTACCTTTTAATTCTCACCCTCCATATTTTCCTAGAAAATCCTATCTATCCAAATCTTCTCAATCCAAACCCTCATCATATGCATCAATCACCAAGTGACACTTGGTGGCTTCTCATGCACCCTAAACTCTCAACCAACCTCATCCATTGATCTTTCAAATCAATCTCAACCCTTGATCCCCTTCATAAAAAATCTATAAAGCAACCCTCTCCCAAGCCATTTGTAATCAATCCTGTGGAAGCAAAGGCATTCTGCAAGTTTAAGCAAACACATTCAATACCATCTTCATCAACACATCATCACGAGGAGCACATCCACACATCAAATGGAAGGTATAATGATTTTTATGTTTTTACATTGCTTAAGTTATCTTTCATTTACTTGCTCTTGTCTGAGGTAGAAGGTTAATAGTAGTTTGCATTCTACATTCCTAGTTAGATTTTTCCTTCTTTAATTTCAAAATTAATATGTCTCACTTACTTCTCTGATGATCGACTACTCACTAAGATGTTCCCATTAAGCTTGAGTGATCACCTTCTTATATGGTTTTATTCATTACTGCATGCTTCTATTAATTATTTTAAAGATTTGGCTAGGGATTTCATGAACTATTTTCATTACAACACTAAGCCTAAGACATCTATCACTCAACTCATGCAATGAAAATAAAAGGAACAAGAGTCAATTAAGGACCACATTTTTATATTTCAAGATTTTGCCACTAATACAAGGACTCCATTATGGATGATGAGCTTTGATGTATAATTATAGATAGTTTACTTCTAATTTTTGAGAGCCATGTGTATTACATGTCTCATTTCTCATTTTTAGATTAATGTGCTACTCTATGTAATTATGAGCTTGTCTTATTAGAAGATACTCTTTTATATTAAATTCTTTATAACACTCGCCCTTTTTCCATGCATTAGTATCTTTGTCTCATTTCAAAAATTGGGGCAATAAGGATGTATTTGATTATGTTCATGATAATCATAATGCAATTTCTAAACTAAATCCCTTTAGAGAATTCACTACATTGGAAGAGCCTCCACATATGGTGTTAGAATAACTCTTGAGACACAATCTCATTACATTACCTCTTGTAAAACCAATGGATAACACTAGCTTGCACCACACAAGGCTAGCTACTTTTGTTCCCATCGTCACATACATGAATAGTCTAGATAGATAGATGCATTACACTTAAACATAATGTTCAAAATATAAAAGGGAGATAAATATTGAGAATAATCATGAGCCCACAATCCCTTCACTTGATGAGGTTAGTCATATGAAAGAAAATAATGTGCATCAAGAGATCAAGGTCATGTTCACTCTAACACAGTCCATATTGAGGTTACACTATATGAGATAAATAGAAACTGCCTAATGCGTAACTAATTACAAATGAGTTTGTTAAGACTTATCAACAAGAGATGCATGTGATACAATAAGCAAATCATGAAAATGCTAGAATCAATGAAGAACATTATGGTGATACATTTTGGGATGATGACGACAATGACAATCCTCATAGATTTGTTCAATGACCCACAAGCATCTCCATAAACTATATAGCTACATGCTTAAATATCTTTCATTTATGATTTGTCTTGTTCATTGCTTCACATTTTGGCCTTTTTTATGCCTTATTTGTGGTGCTTTAAATTATATATTGTGTTTCATGTTTTCCTTCCCCTACTTGGGGGGGATTTTCCTTCCTTAATGGACTTGTTGCTATTGCGCTTGTTTTCATCTTCTTTACTCATTACTGTGTCCTTTCATACCTTATTGTTCTCTTATATTCAATCATGCCTACCATAATGGTTTTTCATATCCCTTGTTACTTACTACTTCTATGAATCCTCATGCGTCCTTAATGCTCGATCTTTATTTTTTCATGCTTCTCATTGTAATGTCCCCTTTTTAATTAGCTTATGTTTGTGGACCAAAATCTCATTAATTTTTGGCCTCTATTATTAATTATATTTTTGTATAGAGAGGGATTCAAGTAGTGAAATGAACAGAATGGAGAGTGTCGTTGTTGCAGGTTTGCGTGGGCTAGGGCACGCCTAAGTGTGGCCCTATCATGCGCTGGGGGGTGTAAAGGGGTCTATGCCTGCTGCGAGTGGGAATTGTTGGGGTTTTTGCAAGGATTTTTGTGGGTTTTTTGCGAGCCAGGGTTTGGGGGTGTTGTGTTTTGGGGAATGATGCCATTTTCCCTATTGTTTCCTTCTAAGTTTAAGGGGTTTAGCCGTGTGCTTTTGGTTTGATATCACAGAGCTAGGTGCTTCCCCGAGTGTACGAATCTCTGGGGCTATAGATTTATCTGTTCCTTCTCCTTCTGTGCATGCAACTGCTAAGGAGCCTCTAGGGAAAGTTCCTTATGGTGATGGGTCTTTATCCGTGAAGGGTCCTCCCAAAATAAAGAAAGTGAATGGTTGTTTAGAGATATGCCAAGATCATCCTGTCTTGGTGATTCAACCAGAATTAGTCTCAGAGGACATTTCATATTGGAGCAATCATGCTCTTATTTGCAAATTCATGGGACTTCGACTTCTACTGTTGGCTTTGGAATCTTGGATGCATTAGGTTTGGAACCTTGAAGGGGATATGGAGATATTGCTGGCAGCTAATAATTACTTTCTAGTTGTTTTCTCGTGCATGGCAGACATAAATAAGGCTTTTAAAGGGGGGCCATAATTTTATCATCAGGTTGGGCCCTTCAACAAACCCTAGCATGTGGGTTTCAACTCCATTGAGGAGCTTCCCTTGAGAGTCCCTATTTGGATCCATCTTCCCAGGCTTTCGCTGGAGTTTTGGAGGAGCGACATTCTTCATTCGATTGCTTTGTTGCTAGGTAAACCGATTGGTTCTGCCTTGCAAACTCAAGATAGGAAGGTAATCTCTTATGCTCAAATGTGTTGAGATTGATTTAAATAACCCTTTGTCAAATTCTGTAAAAATATGTCTTGGATCATCTTCCTGGATCCAACAGCTCGACTATGAGACGTCGTTTTGATGTTGAATTTGCCATTAGTATGGGCACTTGCAAAGGAAATGCCCCCGAGCTAATCCAGTAAATATGGAAGCTAGGGCTCCTTCCAATCCTACCCCTAAGAAGGACAAAGGGAAGGCTCTTCCGTCTGAAGGGGATGTAGATAGAAAGGGCTTTATTCCAGTTAAGTGGCATGCCCAAATTTGCCATGTGGTCATGACATGCAACACACGTGACATGTCCAAAATTTCCCTCTCCAAAATTTGGAAAAAAGTCAGGTCTGCCATTTCCCTCTCCTCTTTCGACGATGCCACAAAAAAACGTCTCCTACCCTCCAAAGAGTCCACCCCCCGCATCTATGGGGTCCCAAAAATCCACAAGGCCAACTTCCCTCTTCGTCCAATCGTTGACACCATCGGTTCACCCACGTACAAACTTGCTACCCACCTTGCCAAGCTTATTTCTCCTTTTGTGGGCAAGTCGAGTTCCTTCATCAAGAATTCTACCCATTTCGTAGAATTCATCAGGGACAAAAAACTGGAAAGTGGTGACCTCCTAGTTAGTTTTGATGTGGTCTCCCTTTTCACCAAGGTCCCTATCCATGATTCCATCGAATTAATCAAACGTAAGACCAATGATGAGATTGCCTCCTTAGTGGAGCTTTGCCTTAGATCCACCTTTTTCACATTCCAAGGTGTTATTTATGAACAGTTGGAAGGTGTTGCCATGTGTTCCCCCCTCTCCCCGATCGTTGCCAACCTTTACATGGATTTCTTTGAAGAATTTGCGCTTAACTCCTTCCCCCTCAAACCAAAATGGTGGAAACGCTATGTTGATGATACCAACATCTGTTGGCCTCATGGCCTGGAAAAGCTGGAAGAATCCCATTCCCATCTCAACCACATAACCAAGTGCATCTCTTTCACCAAAGAGCTTGAATCTAATAACGAGCTCCCTTTCCTGGACATTCTCCTCATCAAAAAACCTGACGGATCCCTAGGTCGTTGGGTGTTTCGCAAATCTACCCACACCAACCTCTACCTCCACTCTTCTTCCCATCACCACCCTGCTCAAAAAATGGGGGTTCTTAAAACCTTAGCCTCTAGAGCCTTTCGTATCTGTGACAAAGAGAACCTTGACCTTGAACTTTCTCACCTCTCCAAAGTTTTTGAATTGAATGGTTATAAGAGAAAACACATCTTGCAAGCATTCAATCAAGCCAGATCTCGCCTTAGCTCCAAGTCTAAGGACCCCAAACCTTCTGACCTCCCGACTGCCACTCTTCCCTACATAGAAGGCCTCTCAAATAAAATTTCAAAGATTCTTCTCAAAAAGGGCCTCCTATGTACCTTCAAACCTATCACCACCCTTAGAAATCAGATTCCTTCTCCTAAAGACCCTAGGGACCTCCTTCTCAACTCTGGTGTCTACAAGATTGTATGTTCTTGCGGCACCCCCTACATTGGGGAGACATGTCGCTCCTTTAGCACTAGGATTAAAGAGCATAGTGCTGACATCAGGCATGAACGTACCCAGAAATCCGCACTTGCTGAACATTCTTCATTGACCAAACACCACATCTGCCTTGAAGACACTCAAATCCTTGTTAGTGAAGACAACTTTTTCAAGAGAAAACTCAAAGAGGCCATTGAGATTAGTAACCACCCATCCAATCTCAATCGCGACGATGGTTGGAGCTTAAGCTTCTCGTGGAACCCCTTGTTTGCCCACATTCGACATAGCTCTCCTCCTCCTGCTTGAGTTCTCTCTCTTCTTCCCCTTGGATCTCTTCGCCTTTGAACCCCCCCTCTTTCCGTCCCTCTCCTTGCCTCCCCCCGCATTTCGCCTTCTCCCCTTCCTTTTTGGTCCTCCTCTCTCTCTCACCTTCCTCTTGTCTTCTCCCTCCACACCTAGCCCGTTGTCCTCTCTCCCTTCCCCTCTCTCTGCCTTCATTTACATTCTATCCCGTTGATCATCCCACTTCTCCCTCGATCGGGTTGTTGCTCGTGTCCCCAACCCCTAGACTCCTACTACTCTTTGTTCTTGCTTGCTTCTGGTCTTCCTCGCTGAGTGTTCGTCCTTTTGTGTCTTGTCCTCTTTTTCTCTTCTCCTAGTTGTCCTTGGTGGTTGTTGTTCTGTTGTCTGACCTCTCTCTCTCTCTCTCCCTCTCTCCCTCTCTCTCTCTCTTCTATATAAATATAGAAGTGCTCTCCTTTTGGTATTTTTACATGACTCCTCCTTCACGTCTCTCTCTTCCTTTCTCCCTTCCTTCTTGTTTTTGATCCTTGTTCTTTGTCTTTGAGAGTATCTCGTCTTGTGCTTTCCTTTGTGTTCT
Organism: Cunninghamia lanceolata; assembly: GCA_027924645.1. NCBI lineage: Eukaryota > Viridiplantae > Streptophyta > Pinopsida > Cupressales > Cupressaceae > Cunninghamia > Cunninghamia lanceolata. The sequence goes on from BSBN01001965.1 coordinate 22,077,753, forward strand.
TGTTGTGCTCGTGCGTTGTTTGTCCCTTTCTCCTATTTCGTTCGGTCCATTTACTGTCTTTAATCTATCTTTCTTTCATTTTCAAATTGGTGTCACTTCATTTTTCTTCCTTTTTTTTTTTTTTTTTTTTTTTTTTTTTTCTGTTTCTTATATTTATTGATATTTTGGTTGTTGGGTTTGGTTTTGTTTGTAAAACAATTACAAACATACGACCCCCTTTTTCTTGTTTTTTGTATTTGTTTGTCCGTAATTCTTTTATTCGTCTTCATTTATTTGGCTTGTTGTCCTCTTTATTTTCTTCTTTTTTCTTCTTTCTTAACTCTTATTGTTACACAGTTACACACACATATTTATACTTATTCTATTGTAAGTATTTATTTGATGTCGGGTTTTATTTGTTTCTCCTACATATATATGTATATATACTCCTCCCACATATATTCTTATATGTCTTGGTTTTTGTTATTTATATACTAAACTTCGTATGTTCTCGCGTTATTTTAATTGTTCCCTCGAGTCTTTTTCTCCATGTAGTTATTAGATATAAACAAACTATATATATATATATATTTTTTTTGACATATTATTATACATATTCTCTTCTATTTTATAAGTTTATTCAATTCTTTTTTGGTTTCAAAGGTGAGGTGTTTTTTGTCTCATTGGGCTTTGTTGTTTGTTCTCTTTATTCTTGTTAGTTCCATGGGTTTCCGTGCTTCTCCCTCTTATTTAGAGTCTCAGTCTGCAGATTACCTTTCTACTTCTCTTCTCTTGCTATTTCTCCTGATGATGGATCATAGAGTATGATCCGAAACGTTGAGGTAAAAAACTCACACACAGTTAATTCCTGAAATATGTAATTACAATATCCACATTTGTCATGTGGTCATGACACGAAATATCAAAAATTTTCTACCCGACTCTAAAAACCCCTCGTATGCATCAAGCACGCTTGGTGACACACGCATGCAACGTAGTTGCGTCTAGAACCTACGTTAGGCACATCATCCGAAGGTGGGGAAGTCAATCTAAATTAGGATAATGCGAACTCATTTTGCAATCCCTACGAGGTGATAGCCACTAAGGGGGTGTGCATCACGAGAAGCGATGCTAAGAGGGTTGGTTTCCATTTCAGGATCCAACCCTAGGGTTTACTAAATGAGGTGGAACAATTTTGATAGGAATTGAAATCTAACCCTAGAAACAACTAATAACTTAATAATATTAAATTAATGCCACTAATCAAATTTCAACTTAAAACATTTAATTAACATCTAAAGTGGAAAAATGGGTAAATAATCGAATTAAATTAAACTAATATTTTCATCCAAAGTCTAGGAAATTTTCGGTAGCATAACGGGATAAAAGAGATTAATTTCCCCTAGTGATTTCGATAGCATAACACCATCTCATCAACTATAGGAGAGTTTAAAACAAATTAAAAATTAAAGCTTCACTAAACACCTTTTTAAAATTTAAACAAAAATTAAATACTATTCACTAAACACTTTCAACATTTAAATCAAATTTAAATAAAATAATTAAAGGGGTTGGATAAATTAAATCTAATCATTTAACTTGCTCACTTTGTTAAAAAGGGTTGGAAAGGATAGAGAAGAAAAAATGCCATTCACTTAAATAAATTAAATCATAAAGTTTAAAAGTCTTTTTCCCTCAAGAATTAAATAATAAAATCAAATAAAAAGCATAAAATATATCACATTAAAAATCAAAAGTCAATGGAGGAAAAAAATGTCATTCACTTAAATAAATTAAATCATAAAGTTTAAATGTCTTTTTTCCCTTAAGAATTAAATAATAAAATCAAATAAAAAACATAAAACACATCACACTAAAACCCACAAAGCCACTCCCACTCTCTAAGTGGGTTTAAATTAACTAAAGCAAGAGTTAAGTTTAGTTAACAATTTCCTAAAAACCCTAGAATAAAAATTATAAAAGCACTCTCCACACCCATTTGTTCTCACATTCTCACGTTGCTTTCTAACAGGGTGCATGTTTCAAAGTAAAGGACATCAAATGGGAAGGTACTTTCCCAAGTGGAAAGTATCTTCCTAATGAGGATCATTTGCTTTCTATCATATTTATTTTTCTAACAATTTTCATTTGGTTTTCTAACTCATTTTCTATCTTCTAACTTGTTTTAAACGTGGAGGTTCAAGGAGTACATTTTCTTTTCTAAAATTCTCCATATCATGTTCTATTGTTTTATTAACAATCTTCTATGTTGCTAATCTAGGTTTTTATTTTCATAACAATAAGGAGCCAACATGCTCCCAGGGAATATATTTTTTTGTTTTCTAGTTTAACTTTAAGAACTCTCTATTTTTTTTTTCACATAAAATACACAGAGAAAGATAAACTTATGACAAGCATTAGATTACAACAAGCATTTTTAATAATGCACAGTAAGTAAATAAACCACAGTGAATGAAAATTATAAAACACAGGGAATGATTTTTTTTGCCACGGAATACACTTAAAGGTACACAGTATATATATTCTTAAATCGCAAGGTCGAAAGGCATCAAGATACAGAGGCGGCGCCTTAAATTACAAGCGGAAATATTTAACAAACTTAGGGGTTTTTATTTCACATGGTGCAGGTATAAAACAGGTTCGAAAATATTTATAGAACTTAGGGTTTTTATTTGTTCCTCTCTACTTTTTATTTTAAAAGCTTTTCATAGCAACATTAAATCTATATAAATATATTTAGCATAGTTTAGAAAAAAAAAAAAAAATAACCTCTCTATATTTTTTTGACAGACATAAAAAAAAGTGAATATACAACTAAGTTTTATATGTGTGTGTGTGTGCAACTCAAAGGTAAATATAGAATAACTATTCATACCTATATTTTTATTTTCACCTAAAAAGAAATACTTCTTTTTTTACATCTAAACAAGAGGGTAATATAATATTTTTTTACTAAAATATTAAAACATCAAATATTATTTTCTTGCAAGCTTAATGAGGTTTTAGTCTACTTTCTTTTCACCATATAAATAGCAAAACAAAGTAGGTAAATTAATTTCTTCAACCCATAAATTTAACAAACTAAGGGGAGAGATATGGAAGCTTTCCAACACATTAGTATAACTATCTTCCCAAATGTAAAAATATGGCAAACTTAAACACACCCAATATATTAAAAATGAAACAATGTTATTACATAAATATTGAATACAACATAGGCTCATGGAGAGAGATTACTCTCTTTACAACAACTTATTATAAGCCAAAATAGGCAAAGGCAACATAATGCCTTATTTTTATATTTCACCAAAACCATAAAACTTTCCAAGAACTTCCAAATTTCAAATCTTCTCCAAGAGCCACTAAAACCTACAAACACAAAAATAATTTCTCCAAGCCCATGGAGAGCTCACCTCCCAACCTTAGGCCTACAAGTAGGCCACCCCCAAGCTAGGAGGCCATCCAAATAACCATGATAATGCATAACAAGGTTTACAAAACACTTACACAAAACACTTGGAACACCCTCCCAAGGATACTCACATAACAAACCCATTACACAATAAGTTGTAGAGGTGAGAGAGTGGACAACTCTCTACTCAAGGGGAACCAAAACTCAATAACTCAATAATGCTCAAACTAATGGCCTCTTGCCATTGAAACTTATCATACTCCAAAACACAAGGCACTCTTGCCAAAACCACAAATTCAAACTTCATAATAAGGCCCATGGCCATCAAAGCTCTTCCAAAAGACGAGGGTATCTAGAGGAGGTTCACACCTCTCTCACCCAAGATAAGGTGAGCTCCATCACATGGAGAACTCACTCAAACAACCCATAAAACCCACACAACATAAAACTAAAACTCAAGAGCATAAAACCATAACACATGCATGTATACATAAGCAAAAAGCAATTAAGAGTAGGCTTGAAGCCTTGAGATCATACCTCTCAAGCTCCAAGTGTAGAAGGTGATGGTGAAGAGCTCCCAAGAGACTATTCCCAACAATCCTTTCAAGAATCTCCAAGTCTTTCTCTCCTTCCCCAAAACAACAATAAAATGCAAAAAGAAAGAAGAACCCTCCTCTCTTCTCAAAGAGAGATAAATAGATTTTGCTCACAAGCCCTAATGAATAAGAAGGTGACACTTGTCACCTTCTCCTTCATCCACACAACCCTCCTTACAACCCCATAAGAATGAGGAGGTAACACTTGTCATCTCCCCATTCCACTAAGCTACACACTCTCCCACAAATGCTCTCACACATGTGAGAGCATAGGGAGAATGGATCACACATGGGAGACTTCTCATTCAACTATGCTACACTCTTCCCCCCATATGCTCTCACACATATGAGAAGACTCTAGAAGCTTCTAAAGCACTTGAGGCAAGGGTAACCTTACCCTAGGTAGGTGAGTGGGGTTAGGTTATGTGAGATGGTGACATGTCAACCATCTCTCACATCTCCCAAACTCGTCACTTGACTCAAGTGCCAAATTTAGGTGACCATACAAGGGTTACACCAAGTTTAAACATGCTAAGAATGACCTTAGACCCTAGGGGTATGACCTAGGGTCATTATTTGACCATAATTAACACTGGGGAACTCATAAATCCACATGAAAAGGGCTCATAAATATTTAGCACCAAAATTATGCAAACCAAAACATTACAACCTTACAACACATCAAGGTGATAATTCAAAAGGGTGAACCATGCAAAAATATCATAAATTGAAAGACAACATAATACATCATTCTCAATCACAAATGACCTTAGTCCATTTTAGGGACTAGGTTGGCTTAACAGGGCTAACACATAGGGTTATTCGTTTGACCTCCAATTTTTCCATGGGCCATGGAAAATTACTTGCACACTTACACAAACTTGGTTATATATAGTCGAAGTGAAATGAATTACACACACACAAGATTGCATAAGCACATATATCTCAATTATAAACACATGCTAACATTTACATAATTCTCAAATCATTCACAATTCATAAGTATAATTAGGTTCATCATCACATAACAATTCCATTAAGTCAATAATCTAACTAAACCATTTCGATTGCACCAATAATACATTCAACATCATGGAATTCATAATATAATCATGCATGTAAGATATAGCTCCATCGTACAATAACTCATCCATCACAAGATAAAACTAACATACGTCCCAACATGAGGGATCACTAGTCCTCAAACGACCACGTATCACACATACTCCAAACCATAAGTCCCATGAACAAAACAAGAAGTGCAACATAAGTAGCCTCGCACTGCAACACCAAAAAATCTAGTTCAAGCACAAATAGGTGATTTACTAATCAATCCCAACTAGGATGTGCATCGCCTATGCACCCGCAACAAACAATCACCACTACCATCTACAAAGGATCTACAACATCACTACTCTGACTCAAGATAGGGCCACAATTCCATAGACCGGACCCTTAGCTAGGGTGAAGCAAAAACATGGTCTAAAAGGGCAACAAATCTAGTTGCACAAGGGTGGGCCTCACATCAAGTCACGTAATAAGGGAAGAGGCCTAAATAGAACTCCGAAGGACAGACAAAATGATGAGAACTTTAATAAGTTCAAAGTTTTGGATGACTTGGTCCAAGAGGAGGGAATCTCAGTTGAGCTACCTTTGGGGACCAGGTTCATGGATGAGGCATTATCAGAAGACAAAGGGAATGATAATATGATATTGTCTTTGGAGGATCAGTAGGATGGGCAGATGGATACATATTTTCTGTCTCAAAATCCAGATGTGTCAGAACCAAGTGGGACTTTGGTCTTGAAAGAGGGTGAAGCATTGGTAGCTCTGACATCTCCTCCAGGGAAAGGGGCTTTGGAGTCTAGCAAAAGCAAGGGGCTTCCCATGCTTTGGGCTTGTAGTAAAAATCCCTTAAAAAGGGGCCTCTCGAGAAGCCTTCGAAGGTGGGGCGCAAGAAAGACTAGGAGAAGGTGAAGTTAATCAGAGATACATTGGTGGAATTTGGGTAAGTGAAGACCATTGACTCCCTTTTCTCCCAATCTCACAAATGATTGTTTTATCTTGGAATGTGAGGGGTATGAATATCATCCCTAGACAAAAGGTTATTCATGATCTGATTAACACTCATTGTCCTGACATTGTCTTTATTCAGGAAACTAAGGTGACAGTGGATGGTATGTTGAGTAGAGCTCCTAGAATTTGGTCTCAAGGCTTGTGTCAGTGTGTTGGGGCCCAAGGTAGTTTGAGTGGAATGGCTTGTTTTTGGGATCCTAGAAAGGTGGTCCCTCTTCGATGGATTTCAAGCCTCTATTCTCTCTCTATGGTTGCTTCTAGTATGGATTTAGGTGAAATTTGTCTTTTTACTAATGTTTATGCTCCTTCTAATCTTTTGGGGAAATCGTTGTTGTGGGATCATATTAGATTTGTTCGATCTGTGGAGCTCTTCCTTCCTTGGGTTATGGCCAGTGAATTTAATGTGGTTTGTAGCCTGGAGGAGAAGAGAGGAGGTACAAGCAGGCTTGATGCTTTTGCTAACATCCTTAGGGATAATATTAACCTCCTGAAGGTTATTAATGTGAAGCCAAATAATAGTATCTTCACTTGGAACAACAAAATAAGTGGAGAAGACGCGATCTCGAAGAAGCTTGATAGATTTATTGTCTCCTATTTTTGGATGGGTGATAGATGGACTACCAACTCGTAGATCTTGGATTGGGGAAGTTGTGATCACTGGTCGATCAAACTTTCAGCGGTTGCTTTCAGGGCTTCAAAGGACCCTGCATTTAAGTTTCAACTTATGTGGTTGCAGGATCACTCTCTTCGGGACTTAATGACTGCTTGGTGGGATGAAGGGAAACCTGCTTATGGCAGGGCTGTGAATTCTTTTGTTAAAAGATTGTAGCATGTGAAGTATAAGCTCAAGAAGTGGAACAAGCAATGCTTTGGAAACCTTCACTTTAACAAAAGGGTAACTCAAGCTCGGCTAGATGCTATCACTTGTTTGATCCGAGATTAGGGGATTACTTTGGATTTGAACAGAGAGGAGACTTGGGTGGTTAAGGATTTGGAGGAATGGGAGCTTCATGAAGAGATTTTTTGGAAGCAGAAATCTCATATTGATTGGCTTCAGGAAGGAGATAGGAATACAACTTTTTTCATAATTCTATTAGAGCTAGAAGAAGTGGTAATCTCATTACCTCTCTTATGTCTTTGGAAGGTGTTCAACTCTTGTCACCATGAAAAATTAATCAGGAGCCCTCTCAGTATTTCTCTATTCTATTTACTGAGGATTCCCCCTGCCAGTGCCGAAGAAATCTCTATACTGAATTGTATTCCATCTTTGGTTTCTTATGAGATGAATGAGGTTCTCATTCGTCCAATTTCACTGTAGGAACTAGAGGATGTTGTGTTTCATATGAGGAAAGGTAAAGCCCTGGGCCCTGATGGCTTTCCTATTGAATTCTTTCAGGAGTTTTGGGAGACTATCAAATTGGACCTTTTGGAGGTGGTGCAGGAGTCACAAAAAAAAAGATGTTAAGAGCCATAAATTCTACTTTTATGGCTCTTATTCCTAAAAAAGATGATGTGCATAGTCTGGATCCGTTTAGACCTATTGCTCTTTGTAATGTGGTTTATAAAATTATCACTAAATTGATTGTAGAAAGACTCGAGCCGTGCCTCAAAGATTTGATTTCTGAGGAACAGGGAGGATTTGTTGTTGGTAGACAGATTCTTGATGGGATTGTGATTGTTATAGAGGCCATTCATTCTATGGCAACTTCTAAGGAGAAGGCCATGTTTATCAATCTTGACATGGCAAAAGCTTATGACAGAGTCAAATGGGCTTTTTTACTGAATGTCCTTCTGGCCTTTGGTTTTGGTGGTGACTAGGTTAATTGGGTCATGAGTTGCATTTCCTCTTCCTCCTTTTTCTGTTCTTATTAATGGGGAACCATCTGAGTTGTTCAGTGCTTCTAGGGGCCTTTGATAAGGGGATCCTCTGTCTCCTTATCTATGTATTATCATGGTTGAAGGGCTTGGTAGATTCATTAAATCTCAAGTTAGACAAGGTTTGATCCAGGGGTGGAGTTGATGCAATAGTTTGCCTCCTCACTCTCACCTTCAGTTTGTGGATGATATTGCTTTGATGGGTGTGGCTAGAATAAAAGAAGCAGTTAATTTTAGGAGAACTTTGGATACTTATTTGGTTGCCTCGGGGTAAAGGATCAATGAGGCTAAGTCTTCTATCTTCTTCTTTAATACTCCTCTATTGATTCAAAGTAGGATTGCTCAGATTCTCATGTTCCAAATTGGTTCTCTTCCTCTGGTTTATCTCGAGATTCCCCTTGGCATTGGCTCTTAGTGCAAAGAGTTTTGGTAGGAAATTATGGATAAGTTTCTCATGAAGGTTGGCCATTGGACCCATAGATGGCTCTCTTTTGCTAGAAGGGTGATCCTTCTGGAGTCGGTGGTGCAAGCTCTTCCTATTTACAGATGCTTTGTGTAGGTTACTCCCTCTAGTTTTGTAAAGGAATTTGATGCTCTCACTCACCAATTTATTTGGCTGGTAATCTTCTCTCTTCAAAATGGAGCTTGGTTAGGTGGGACTCTGTCTGTAGACCAAAGTAGGAGGGTGGTCTTGGGCTGAGACCAACCGGGTTGATTGGTCAGATTTTATCAGCTAAATTGTACTCGAGGTGGTGTACTTGCCAAGATCAGGACTGGGCTAGAATCCTTACTCATAAGTACCTCGAGGGAGTGGATAGCTTAGATGTGCCTTAATGTAGCTTGGAGGGAAAGAGATCCATGATTTGGGATACTCTCTAAAGAGGGGCAAAGCTTATCAAGGAGAGTCTTTTTTGGATTTGTAATAGGGGTTATGACACTCTGTTTTGGTATGATTCTTAGGATGGGCACCCCCTGATCATCTCAGAGTTTCCTCATCTTCAACTCCTTTGTAACTTTTTGATTGAGGCTAGTTGGAGTAAGGTGGAGAATTTCAAGACTGTTAAGATTAAGGGGCAGTTGGAGGTGATATGTTGGAAGGATCCTCAGGAATATCCACTAGGTGGTATTATGGAGGATTGTCAAGAGCTCGCTCGGATCTTAGCTGGTAGACTTTGCAGTTCCCTCTAGGGGAGGGATATTTTAGCTTGGGGCCTTGATCCGAAGGGTTAATTTTCTGTTGCCTTGGGTTATTGGGAGTTGGATAGATAGATGCATGGCCAAGGCAGTGCCCCTTGGTGGAAGCAGGTGTGGAATAAGTTCTCTTGGCCTAAGTGCAACTTCTTCCTTTGGCTAGTGGCTCAAAATAAGTGCCTCACCTAGGAGAATTTGCGAAAGAGAGGTCTCCAAGGCTCTTCTCTCTATGTGCTTTGTAAAAATAGTGAAGAATGTACTTCACATCTTTTCTTTTAGTGTTCTTATTTGAGAGTGATTTGGCACCTGTGGTGGGAGGCATGGAACCATGCTTGCGTCCATGCCACTTCTTTAGTTGAGTTCTAGGACAGTTTAGGTTGACCTCCAACTAAGACCTCCTTTCTCCAAGTTACTTGGCATTTGGGACCTACTTTCCTTATTTGGAACCTTTGGCTAGAGAGAAACCGAAGGATGTTTCAAGATTCTAAAATGGAGGAAGTTCACTTGTGGCAAAAGATTCTTAGTAGGCTTCAAGAAACTATCTCCACAAATTGTGACATTTTTGAGACAATAGATCCTAGTGATCTAACTATTGTTAGGAATCTAAGTTTGAGGAGTAACGGGTTGAGGGTTTATGCCGGTAGAAGAATGAGGTAGACCAAGCAGAAGATCCATAGAGAGGGGTGTTGGCTTCCTCCTCCTATGGGAGTTTTGAAGGTCAACACTGATGGCTCTTCTAGGGGGAATCCTGGACATGCGGGCATTGGGGGCATTGGTCGAGGTAGTGATGGGGGTGTTGTTTTTCTTTTCTCTATCTACAAGGGGCAACATTCTAATAACCTTATGGAGGCTCTAGCTATTCTGCATGCAATGGAGAGAGGTTGTTCGCTTGGTTGGAAGCAAATCATCTATGAATCTGATTCACAGATTGTGGTGGATATGTTGAATGAGCAAAAGTTGGAAGGAGTTAATTGGCATTTAGCCTTGGTGGCTAAGCAAATCCTGAATTCATGTTCCTCTTTGGATTATATTTCTTTCTGTCATATTCCTCATGAGTGGAATAAAGTGGCAGACTGTCTGGCTAAATGGGCTTCAGAGAACCTTGATAGGTGGGAGGTGGATGATTGGGGGCTCTTACCGCCAGAGTACTCGGTGACTTTGGAGAAGCTAATTATAGAGGACAAGGTTATGTAGCTATTTTTTCCGTGGGGTTCCTTTTGGAACTTCTGGGTAGTGTTTTGTGTATTGTCCTTGGTTGGGCCTTTGGCCTTTGCTTTGTACTCTCCGCTTTATTTTGAATAAATTTTTACCCCTTTTCTTTAAAAATAAATTATATTTTTGTATATTTATAAAATGGGCCAAATAAATATTAAATTATTGTTTAAATACCCAAATGAAGTGGGAAATCATAAATGGAGCATATGTAACTCCTAAATCATTTGGCATCTTTATTTGTGATAAATTCTATGGCAAGGTTATGACATATTCTATGACAACTCATAATTGGAAAGTTACAATTGAGAATTGGCGAGGGAGTTACAAAGAGCTTATTTTGGGAAAGCATATTCAATAAATAAAATATTATTATTTTTTCATGTTGGAGGAGCATCTCATGATTATTTTTGACAATTGTAAGTGTTTGTAAGAAGAGTCATGATAGCTTTTTAGTGGATTTAATTGGAGAGAGAATATTTGCAGACAAATTAATATTGTAATATTTTATTTTTCTTATTTTTGGATATAATGAGATGTTGGAATTTGTGCCCATAACTTCTATATAAGTCAAACAAGTTCTTTAGTCGATCATTTTTGCTAATTAATCAATTTTCTTTACTACTTGAGCACTTGTGTTCAACTATAGGATTCGAGGATGAAACCCATTGGATTCTTGGAGATAAGAGGATGAAAATCTTTTGGTTTCTCAAGGGAAATCTCATTCAAATGTTGTATTTGCACTACAAAACTTTGTTTGGATTTTCAACATTTATTTTTAGTAGTTTATATTTGTAGGATTGCATAGAAGGGAGCTCCATCATAGAGAAGATTATTTTAGATTTATCCATCATGTGTATTATTGTAATATCCAATATATTTTAGTATTTTTTTATACATTTGATTAATAAGAATCAACTCTAGCATATTGTGAAGTTTCCATTTATGTGTGCAAGGTTTGTTTATCTTTCTAACATAGTTTTCATGAGCAAATCTATATAGTTTATTTAGTTTTATCACCATAAGCTCTCAACTCACCTTAATGGGATCTTAGTGATAAAAATATATTGTATATTATTTTTGTTGGTTGCATGAGAGTTTCAAATCATATTTTAGGAAAATCAATTTGTTTGGGTCATGGTAGTGCATGTCTAATTTTCGGGTGGATTTGAGTGTAAATCTTTTTAATTGTTGTAGGTATTTGAGATTTTAGCATATATTATATTTGGTTGTTTGAAATCATTTGAGTATTTCAAATTTGCTCATATTTACATAAAATTTATGTTTGGGACATTACAATGGTATCAAAGCTTTGATCTTGCTAGCCTGTAGGTTAAATAAAATTGTTGATGTGAAAAAAATAGATTTCTCCATTATTTTGATCTTGCACATCATGGAAGAAATTTGAAGATCTCTAACAAAAGGGAAAATTATAGATCTTATTCAAGATACATTAATGAAAATGAACAAACTATTACTAGAACAAGTGAAGAAAGATGTAGAAAAAGAACCCGAGGCTACTCCCACAAAAGACATTGACAAAATCTTTGGGCAATATCGAGGAAAATCTAGTGCTTTCAAAGTTGTGCTACCTTTTGACAAGTAGTTGGAGATACTTAGAAAAAACTATATAAGTGAAAGAGGCTAATATGATTACATAAAGGAGTTGAAGCATAAAGAAGAAAAATCAGAACTAAATCCACAACAAGTTATTAAGGAATAAATCATTGGGCATGAACCGAAGAAAGCTGACCTACAGATGGATGAAATAACTAAACTAGAGATACAACAAGCTACAAAGGTTGAAGGTAAAAATCCTATCATTGAAAAAGAGATTCTAATGATTTCTAGTGAGCTCTCACATGGGGAAAATGTTTGTTTTGTCTAAGTTAATGAGAAATCAACATTGCATCTTGAAGATAAAAATTTAATAATTAAAGAAAATGTTCCAATGATTTCTAATAGTGTCCTAGAAACACCTATCAAGCTTTAAAGCATTAAAAAGATGGAACCATTAGCATGTGGGAATGGTTTACAAATTAACTATGTTGGTGGGCATTCAAATTTGTGGAGGATGCTTCAATTGATTCTTGTTCTATTAACGATCTTCATTTTGAGGACAGTAATGTTGCTACAAACATGTCAAAATTTTTCAAATCATTGAAATGAGGTAAATACTTTGATTGGTTATTTGATTACAATTCAAGAAATAAAAATGATAATAGTAGCAATGATTTATTGCACTTATTTCATACCATATCATTTCAAAATTCTCAAATTATCATGAGAAGCATTCTAACAATGATGAAAAGATGAAGGGTGCATCTTCAAGAAAAATGGGATAGATATACTTTCTCTCTAAGTCAACGATTGCTCATGCATGATGGTGTGGGATCCTAGTGTTATAAATAAAGAACTCCAAATAGAAGACATTGTGAGGCACATAAAGGTTGATTTTTTTTTACGGGTTCAATTTCATGGTTACTAATAGATTCACCATTCCATGCACTTGGATAAGAAAACAACCCAATGTAGCCATGGGTGAGCATAAGGTATGTAATGAATTCTATGTTATGAGAACTAAAATGGTTATGGGTGTACAATGGCTGCATTCCATTAGTGAGTTTCTAAAGAACCATCAATCTAGGGAGCTAAAGTTTACATTTGAAGGAAAAGATGTGGTGTTTAGAGGTGTCTCTAATGGATCTCTGAGAGTAGTCACATATAAGATGACTTCTTGCAAGGGACGGGTTTATTAGGTAACAAGTTTTTTGGTGATGGAAGACATGCACACTATTTCCTTTCTTTGGTAAGTAAAATGGTCATCACTCCGATATTCAAATGCTTTTGAATTGACATAGTGTGGTGTTCAATAATATGCATCCAGGATTACTACCATATAGAGGATTCTAAAATGTCATAGAGTTGGAGCTAAGCTCTAAGCATGTTGCAAGCATTCCTTACCACCACTTAAGGACATATAGAGAGGAGAAAGGTCTCAAGGAGTTTCTTTGGGCTACATCAACTCTAGCCCATTTGGCTCATTAATGGTCCTTAAGAAGGATGAAGATGGCTCCATGAGGATGTGCATTAATTACAAAGCAATGTATGAGAAGATAATTAGATGCCCCATTCTTAGGATTAATGATCTTATTGATGAGTTGCATGGAACAACTTCTCAAAGATTAATTTTAGATCAAGCCACCATCAAATTTTGTTTGCAAGTAAGATGTGCACGAGATAACTTTCAGATGCCTTGTTGGAAACATTGAGTTCTTGGTCATGCCATTAAATTTGACAAATGCACTAGCTACTTTCTAGTCATGCATGAACCAAGTATACAATCATCAATAAAGATAATTTGTTTTAGTTTTCTTTGATGACATTTGATTTACAACAATAATTGGGAAGATCATTTGAAGAATTTAGATACAAATTTGGGTATATTAAATAAATAGGCTCTATTTACAAAAGAATCTACATGTGAGATTCATGTCATAGATATTTTATACTTGAGCCATGTCATTAATACTCAAGGCATGCAGGAAGATACAACACAAGAAGCATTTGATAAGCTTGAGAAGGTAATCAACTCATGTCATGTACTTACTATTTCATATTTCTCAAAACCATTTGATATAGAATGTGATGCTTCAAGAAAGGGAGTTGGATTGGTTACAATGTAAAGGAGGCACCCCATTACAATTAAGAAAAGATTCAGAAAAGGGTTTCTATATATGACAAGAAGATGCTTTCCATCAAGCATGTTTTATCAAAGTCTAGAAAACATCTAGTTTGTGGTAGATGTGTGGTTGTGATAGATTACAATGGACTAAAGTTCTTCTTGGGTCATCATGACTTGGAATATTTGCAACAAAAATGGGTAAGAAAACTCCAAGCTTGTGATTTTGATATAGAATATATGAAGGGAAAAAAGAATGTAGTAGCTGATGTCTTTTCTAGAATGTGCACTCTTTGTTCTATTTCTATCATTATGGTGATTGAAATATTTCTATCATGGTAGAATATGCCAAGAATACATTTTTTATGAATATATTAGATGAACATGTGAAAGATGACAAGTATGTGCTAACATATGGTCTCATTTTGTATAATGATATAATATTTCATGTGTCTGATTTTAAGATGAAACAAAAGATTTTGAAAGCTTTGCATGATACACCCATGGTGGGACACTATAGATCCTGCAAGATTTGTATACATATATGAGAGAGATTCTCATGGAGGAGATTTGAGGAGGATGATCTCAAAAAAATTAGGGAGTACACACTACTAGTAAAATGAAGTAGAGAATGTCTTTCCTGTAAGTTTGTTGCAGCCATCGCTTATTCCCCATCAAGATTAGGAAAGTGTGTTCATGGACTTCATCACGAGTCTTCTGAAGGTACATGGTAAATATTACATTAATGTTGTTGCACGTATAGGCTAAATAAGTGTACATAATTCTTTGCCATCTATTTTTATTTCAAAGCACATCATGTGACAAAATTGTTTTTTAGAGAGTTTTTAGGCTACATCGTTTGCCTAAAAATATTATCATTGATAGAGAAAGTAGAATTGTAGTTACTTTTGGAAGGAATTATTTCATTTGATAGGTGCAAAACTCACTCCTAGCACAAGTTATAAACCACAAATAGTTGGACAAATAGAAATGGTGAATAAGTGGGTTAAAGGATACTTGAGGGAA
Source organism: Cunninghamia lanceolata (assembly GCA_027924645.1). Lineage (NCBI taxonomy): Eukaryota > Viridiplantae > Streptophyta > Pinopsida > Cupressales > Cupressaceae > Cunninghamia > Cunninghamia lanceolata. Next base: position 22,092,823 of record BSBN01001965.1, read on the forward strand.
TATGTTTCAAATAAAAATTTAACACGGGTTAAGTGATTTCACTTGGAAGAATATTGCTACAACACCCAACATCTGTCTCTTGGTATGTTTCCATTCATGGCATTGTGTGTTTATAATGCACTAAATTGCATTGATTTAGTGTTCATAGATAGTAGAGTGTTACTCATATGGGTATTGGATGTCATCATTGATACAAGGGTGAAAAAGAAGAGAAATAAAGTTATCACAAAGTGTTTGGGTTATTGGTGTAACCCAACTACAAAGGATGCCATTTTGGAAGAATCATAAATCCTATAACATTTGAATTTGTATTGATTGAGGGCAAACAATTTTGGGAAGGGAGGACATGAAATGTCCCATTGTCAATTAATTTATATTTGTGGACCAAAATCACATTCTAGTTGGCTAAAGGGAAATGCTAGGGATATAATTATTACTTTTTTGACCTCTATTATTAATTATATTTTTTGTATATTTATAAAATGGGCCAAATAAATATTAAATTTTTGTTTAATTGCCCAAATGGGGTGTGGGAATTCATAAATGGATCATATGTACCTCCTAAATCTTTTGACATCTTTATTTATGATAGATTTTATGACAATGTTATGATAGATTCTATGACAACTCATATTTGAGGAGTTATGATTGGCAATCATGGGCGAGTTACAAAGAGTTTATTTTGAGAAAGCATCTTCAATAAAATAAAATATTATTATTTTCGTGTTGGAGGAGCATCTCATAATTATTTATGACTATGAATGGGAAAAAGAGATAAATCTATAAAGATGAATTAACCCAAATCAACAATGAAAAGTGCGAATAACAAGAACAAACAACAGAAAGCATGAAACTTACAACCTTGTTACCCTGCAGCTTCCATTGGTCGCCTATTCTCTCTCGATCTTGACTGATGAAGGTTGGCCCTCAGGGAGTTTGCTTCCTTGCTTCGATTCCTCAAGATGACAAGGGGGAAATGGCTATGTGATATGATTCCTGCATTACGATGGTATGAAGAAGAAGAAGAATTCCTAGAGGAATTTGGGCATAGATTCGATGCCAGAATGAGTCTCCTTTAATTGCTTGGAGAAGAGTCTTATTTATAGTGTTTCTGAAAAGGGAATGGAGGGTGAGGATCAACAGATGAGATCAATGGCTAGGAATAAAAGTGAATCTTTTATTCATAGTGGATGAATTAAAAATTTATTTTTTGGGAAGAGTGGAGGATAGTGGATGAATTAAAAATTTAGTTTTGGGAAGAGTGGAGGATAGTGGATGAATTAAAAATTTATTTTTGGGAAGAGTGGAGGATAGTGGATGAATTAAAAATTTATTTTTGGGAAGAGTGGAGGATAATTGAATTTTAAATTCAATTAGTGGAGGATAGTGGGAAACAATTGAATTAAGAATTTAATAGTGGATGATAGTGGGGAATAATTGAATTAAGAATTCAATGAGTGGAGAATAGTGGGGGGCAATTGAATTAAGAATTCAATGAGTGGAGAATAGTGGGGGACAATTGAATTAAGAATTTAATTTTGGAGAATAGTGGGGGACAATTGAATTAAGAATTCAATTTTAGAGAATAGTGGGGAACAATTGAATTAAGAATTCAATAGTGGAGGATAGTGGGGAACAATTGAATTAAGAATTCAATAGTGGAGGATAGTGGGGAACAAATGAATTAAGAATTCAATTTTGGAGAATAGTGGGGAACAATTAAATTAATAATTCAATGAGTGGAGAATAGTGGGGGATAATTGAATTAAGAATTCAATAGTGGAGGATAGTGGGGAACGATTAAATTAAGAATTCAATGAGTGGAGAATAGTGGGGGACAATTGAATTAAGAATTCAATTTTGGAGAATAGAGGATATTAACTAATTAAATATTAAGAATATTTAATTATATGTGCAACATGGTGAGGTGGAAGAGATGAGGTGGAAAGGTGAGGTGGATTGATGAAGTGGATTTTGTGAGGTGGATTTATGATTTGAGACATTAGAAGAATTTAGGGATTTTAATTAAATAAAATGATTTTATTTAATTGTGGGATAATGAACCAATCAAATAAACTTATAATATTTATTTAATTGACAGAAGAAAATATGAATTAAGATAAATATTAGAAGATTTACTTAATTCAACCTGAGCCAATTTTAGGTGTTTACATTTTGCCCCTCTTTGAAGCAATGTGTTTTATCACGTTGTTTCAAATAATAAGAATAGTCTGATAATGATACATGCCCCAGTTTGCCCCTGGTATAGGTTATGATGATAGGATGCCCCCGTGGGAGATTGGATGGGGAGAAGGTAGAAGGCGTGAGACGGACAATCTCACGATGAGATAGGTTGATAAGAGATGAAATGGTTGGATGCAAAAGAAAGAGATGAATGATATGGAATGCAAGATAAAAAGATGATAACACACACAAGCAAGTAAGCAAGTATGCACAAATGACACAAGCACAAACAAGGTATTGCCCTTGTCGAGCGGTAAACTAATGATATGGATCGACGATGTCTGGTTTCAGGAATGAAATATGTTGTATAAGATTCTGGGTCTGGTTTCGACAATATAACATCCTGTCTAAGACATTTGATACGATAGTGTTGTCATGGTGAGGAACAATATATCCCTAGATCAACACAATAGGCGTGTTGTCATGGCAGGGAATGATGGATCCTTAAAGCAACAAGAAGGATAGTGTCTGGTTTCAGGAAATGAAGCATGTCGTGTAAGACTCGTGTGTTGGTCTGGTTTCGACAATGCAACATCCTGTGTAAGACAATTGATTGAGTAAGTGATCGAGTTGGTTTACGACCGGACAAGGATCAAGACCATTGATTGTGATTGGATCATTTGACAAGATTGACTTGACTTGATTGGCATGGATTAAGGATAGACTTGCAATTAGATACGGTATGGATATGGATATGGGTACGGATATGAGGCATAATTGGATATGATATAGATATGGATATGGATATGAAGATTTGATTAGATACGGTATGAATATAGATATGGATATTTGTCACCTTGATATAACAAGTATTTTGAAGCACTTTCATCATTGGGCTTTATTATGTTGTAAGAAAATACAAGCATCTAGGTATAATTGAACTGAAATGACCTGAGTATTACTTACATGGATTTTTCAACAGACAAGGATTGTCCCTTTTCATGTTTAGATCTCGGAGTCCTCGATGATCGTTTGCCGATCATGTCGTTAGATAGAAATCATCGCACTACTAAAGTTTAATCCACAAGCAGCAGACAATGAAAATAATCATGCCCCCATCATAGCATCTCTAGATTTTGGTATCCTCGAGTAGCATAGAAAGGCATCATAGCATAAATCAAGACTCTGTAAGTTAATCTAACCAATCAGAAAACATTCTTGCATTTAGATGTGTTTATTTCTTGCCATAATTAATCAATCAATTGTCTTATACAGGATGTTGCATTTGTCGAAATCAGACCAACACACGCGTCTTACACGACATGCTTCATTTCCTGAAACCAGACACTATCCTTCGTGTTGCTCTAGGGATATATCATTCCCCACCATGACAACACTATCGCATCAAATGTCTTAGACAGGATGTTATATTGTCGAAACCAGACCAACACATGCGTCTTATACGACATATTTCATTCCTGAAATCAGACATCATCGATCCATATCATTGGTTTACCGCTCGATAGGGGCAATACCTTGGTTGTTCCTGTATCATTTGTACATACTTGCTTACTTGCTTGTGTGTGTCATCTTTTTATCTTGCATTACATATCATTCATCCATTTCTTCTACATCCAACCATTTCATCTCCTCCCAATCTATCTTATCGTGAGATTGTCCATCTTACGCCTTCCGTCTTCTCCCCGTCCAATCTCCCGAGGGGGCATCCTATCGTCATAACCTGTACCAGGGCCAAACTGGGGTATATATCATTATCAGACTATTCTTATTCTTTGAAACAACGTGATAAAACACATTGCTTCAAAGAGGGGCAAAATGTAATAGCCTAAAATTGGCTCAGATTGAATTAAGTAAATATTTTGATATTTATCTTAATTCTTATTTTCTTTTGTCAATTAAATAAATATTCAAAGTTTATTCGATTGATTCATTATCCTACAAATTAAATAAAATTATTTTATTTAATTGAAATCTCTAAATTCTTCTAATGTCTCAAATCCTAAATCCACCTCACAAAATCCACTTCATCAATCCACCTCATCAATCCACCTCATCTCTTCCACCTCACCATGTTGCACATATAATTAAATATTCTTAATATTTAATTAGCCTCACCCTCCATTCCCTTTTTAGAAACTCTATAAATAAGACTCTTCTCTAAGAAATTAAAGGACATTCATTCTTACATCAAATCCATGACCAATTTCCTTTAGGAAGATCTCTTCTGACATCCTCATCATGCCTAATTTCCTCTCTATTCTCCTCTTCATACTCTCCTAATGCCAAATTCATTCTAGTCTATCCATATCAGTTGAATGCAGTTAATCTATCCATCCCATATCCTTCATTGTCCCTGTGTTTGAAGTTCATCTTCAACACAACAAGTATCACAGCCATTCCGTTCTTGTCACCGTCAACAAGCAAGGAAGCAAGCTCCCTGAGGGCCAATCTTCTTCATCATCAAGGTCGAGAATAGATAGGCAAACTATGGAAGACACAAGGCGAAAGGTTGTAAGTGTTAATGGGGAAATGGGATTGATCAATAAACAATATTAAACCCAAACATCTATGAAATATGAAGGAGAAAAAGACTTAAATGACCAAACAATTGATACTTACAACCTTTCGCCTTGCGTCTTCCATAGTTCGCCTATCTGTTCTCGACCTTGATGATGAAGAAGATTGGCCCTCAGGGAGCTTGCTTCCTTGCTTGTTGATGGTGACAAGAATGGAATGGCTGTGATACTTGTTGTGTTGAAGATGAATTTCAAACACAGGGACAATGAAGGATATGGGATGGATAGATTAACTGCATTCAACTGATATGGATAGACTAAATGAATTTGGCATTAGGAGAGTATGAAGAGGAGAATAGAGAGGAAATTGGGCATGATGAGGATGTCAGAAGAGATCTTCCTAGAGGAAATTAACACAACAGAAACACCTCACTTAATTTGCTTTTGTCAACCCCTTTCCTAGGAGGCCTGCTAGGGGATTTTATCACCCCTAGGGACGACCTCAATCGAGGCTGAATCGAAAGACACCCTCATTGAAATTAGAATCTTATCACTCTTGGCTAAGCCCCAAAGAACTTTCTACCTTTGGGAAGTGAAGGTGAAGGGTGGGTTACCCCCTTCTCCCGGCTGTGTGATAGGATTTCACTTTCAATCCCTAGTCAACCTCGTGTAAACATTGCCCGAACCTAATTGGCCATACCCTACATCAAACTAGACATTAGGGCATGTTGATGTGTCTTCCACATGTGCTTGTTTACTAATCAGCATATTCTTCAAATTCAACATTCAAAGTTGCTTATGTGTCTTGTGTGAGTGACTTCAAATTCAACATTTAAAGTTGCTTATGTGTCTTGTGTCAATTTCTGTGGAGATGACAACCGAATTGGAAGAGCTTGCTCAAGAACTCAAATACCTGAAATTGCAATTAACCTTAGATGCCTCACCCCAAGGTCGTATAGCAATTGCTCAAGAACTCTAAGTCATAGAAATCATGCATATTTAACACATATTTAACTGGTAATATTAAAAAAAAAAAATCAAAGCAAAAAAAATAAAAAATAAAAAATCAAAAATCAAAACAAGGGGGAAGTTCATTTTTTTTCCCACTTAGCAAAACAGGGCCTTTTTTTTCAAATTTTCACAACTTTTACATACGGAGTCGAAAATGCACAAAATTGGTGGCGTCGGAAAGAGGATTCTGAGTACTTCACAGTTGTGGAGAAAATTTCTAGTGACTGTACCATTTTGACCATTTTTTCACTGTCAAAGTCAAAGCTCTGTCAAAACTTCTTCTTGCACAATAACTATATTCAGATTTCTCTTCTTCTCTCTATTTCTAGTATCAAACAGGTATCAAAGCCATTTCTCCTTGTCATCTTGAGGAATCAAAACTTTGCCTTGCGTCTTCCATAGTTCACCTATCTGTTCTCGACATTGATGATGAAGAAGATTGGCCCTCAGGGAGCTTGCTTCCTTGCTTGTTGACGGTGACAAGAACGGAATGGCTGTGATACTTGTTGTGTTGAAGATGAACTTCAAACACAGGGACAATGAAAGATATGGGATGGATAGATTAACTGCATTCAACTGATACGGATAGACTAGAATGAATTTGGCATTAGGAGAGTATGAAGAGGAGAATAGAGAGGAAATTGGGCATGATGAGGATGTCAGAAGAGATCTTCCTAGAGGAAATTGGTCATGGATTTGATGCAAGAATGAATGTCATATCTGCAGATAATGTAATTCAGGATGAATGAGGAAATTTGCTTGCCTGCGACAGTGGTGAGAGGAACGGCTTCAATCCACTTTGTAAAATATTCAGTGGCAGTTATGATGAATTTGTGGCTATTGGAAGAGGGTGGATGAATCTTACCCACAAGGTCAAGTCCCCACTGGCAAAAGGGCCAAGGTGTTGTTAAAGGTCTCAACTCTTGGGCTGGTGCATGTATCAGGTTCCCGTGTATTTGGCATTGCCTGCACTTTTTGACAAACTGATATGAATCCATCTCCATGTTTGGCCAGTAATAGCCCAAACGCATGAGTTTCTTGGCTAAAGAAGGACCGCTAGAGTGTGTTCCGTAGATCCCTTTGTGTAAACATATCTGATATTTAATTAAGGATTATCTGATATGGTTGATGATATGTAATAATTCTATGTGGTCGTTTCATAGTTTCTTGGCTAAGGAAATGTGCAATATTGTGCCCCGTTGCAGGTAGAATATTGATGGATCTAAGTGGATATCTATTAGGGCTTATCAGATTATTTATAAGAATTCAATGAGTGGAGAATAGTGGGGGACAATTGAATTAAGAATTCAATGAGTGGAGAATAGTGGGGGACAATTGAATTAAGAATTCAATTTTGGAGAATAGTGGGGAACAATTGAATTAAGAATTCAATAGTGGAGGATAGTGGGGAACAATTGAATTAAGAATTTAATTTTGGAGAATAGTGGGGAACAATTGAATTAAGAATTCAATGAGTGGAGAATAGTGGGGGACAATTGAATTAAGAATTCAATAGTGGAGGATAGTGGGGAACAATTAAATTAAGAATTCAATGAGTGGAGAATAGTGGGGGACAATTGAATTAAGAATTCAATTTTGGAGAATAGAGGATATTAGCTAATTAAATATTAAGAATATTTAATTATATGTGCAACATGGTGAGGTGGAAGAGATGAGGTGGAAAGATGAGGTGGATTGATGAAGTGGATTTTGTGAGGTGGATTTAGGATTTGAGACATTAGAAGAATTTAGGGATTTTAATTAAATAAAATGATTTTATTTAATTGTAAGATAATGAACCAATCAAATAAACTTATAATATTTATTTAATTGACAAAAGAAAATATGAATTAAGATAAATATTAGAATATTTACTTAATTCAACCTGAGCCAATTTTAGGTGTTTACAATGACAATTGTAAGTGGGGTGTAAGAAGAGCATCTTCACTAACTAAAAATAATGGAATCAAGGAAGAGTCATGACAACTTTTCAGTGGATTTAATTAGAGTGAGAATATTTGTAAACAAATTAATATTGTAACATCTTATTTTTCTTATTTTTAGGCATTATGGGACATTGGAATTTGTGCCCATAACTTCTATATAAGCTAGACAACTTATGGAGCTATTAATTTTTGCTAATTAATCAATTTTATTCACCACTTGAGCACTTGTGTTCAACTACAGGATTTGAGGATGAAACCCCTTGGATTCTTGGAGATCAGAGGATAAAAATCCTTTGAATTCTTGAGGGCAATCTCAATCAAAGATTGTATTTGCACTTTAAAACTTTGTTTGTATTCTCAACATATATTTTTAGTAGTTTGTATTTGTAGGATTGCATAGAAGGGAGCTCCGTCCTATAGAAGATTATTTCATATTTATCCATCATTTGTTTTGCTGTAATATCTAATATATTTTAGTATTTTTTTGTACATTCAAGATTAATAAGAATCTACTTTAGCATGAAGTTTCCATTAATGTGTGCAAAGATTGTTTATTTTTTTGACATAGTTTATTTAGTTTTATTATTGTATGCTCTCACCTTGCCTTCATGGGATCTTGGAGATTATAAAGTGATTAAAATATATTGTATATTATTTGTTGTTGGCTACATAAGAGTCTCAAATTAGATTTCAGAAAAAATCACTTTGTTTGGGTCATGGTAGTCCATGTCTAGTTTTTAGGTGGATTTGAGTGCAAATCTTTTTTTAATTATTGTGGGTATTTGAGATTTCAACATATTTTGTATTTGGTTATTCAAAACCATTTGAGTATTTTAGATTTGATAATTTTTACATAAAATTTATGTTTGATACATTACACTCATGCTCATATACTAATGATTCTATGGTTCATGTCATATGTTTTCCTGTACCACATGTTTATGATGCTTATGCTATCTTGCTACCTATGAGATTATCTTATGCTTAGTTTGATATTATGCTCATATGTTCGTTGCTTATATCTATCATAGTGATACTCTTCATTTTCATATTGTGCATTTACAACCATCCTATTAGATTGGGGGCACCATGCTTGCCATGTCCTACATGTACTTTTATTGTCCTATCATGTTTCTAAAGCTATCCCATTACATTGGGGCCACCATGCCTTCCCCACACAATTTATTGTTCCCATGCTTTTCCATGTGCCTAGAGCTATCTTATCATTGGGAACTCACACCTTACCCATAACATTGTATCTTCATGCCTAAAACCACATTGGGGCATATGCTTTCCTCATGATATATGTGTGTAGACACCTGAAAATGGTCACAACTACTTTCATCCACCTATGCAATCCAACTCTAACCCACCTGCATCATGCCATCTGATCCACTTATTAATTAAATAATTTTTAATTATTTAATTAATTTATTCTGTGCCTTTATCCTATCATAAAAGTCAAATTCCTCTACTATAGTTTGAAAATTAAATATTTTTGACTATAGTTCATTCCAAAAATTAAATAAATTACCATATTTATTTAATTCTCTATTTTGTGCACTTTTGATTACTTTTTTGTAATCATAATTATTTTCTTCTAATCCATGTGTACATGAATTAATTTTAATTAATTCATCATTACAAACTCCCATGTTTCTAAAAGTTCACTTGTCATCCAATGTACACACATGTACATGACAAGTGGGACTTTGGAAGCATGGGCAAATCTTCCAAATTGAGTACATTTGTCCTATTTCTTCCACCCCACTCCATGTGTCACTATTCCTTCCAATTTAAAATTTCATGTGGCACTATTTGAATACTATTCTTCTAATTTTAAATTCTATTTGTCCTCTCCATGGAATTAAAAATTCTTCAGAAAGTCCAAACATTAACTTTTCATAAATGAGTCCTTACATGTCATACACTTACCTAATCCTAGCCATCCATCAATTCAAACTTGCATTCTCATCCATTGATCATCCTTTGAATCTTAAGGCAACATTTTTATTCAATCTAATCATGCCATTTGTCCAATTCTCCTTGCTTGAGGATCTTCAAGCAATCTCCACCATTGATCTTCCAAATTGATCCTAACTCTTCAATCTCATCACCAAAAATCTATAAATTGAGGCCTCCACCTCCCATTTGGAACAAGTCATTTTATGCAAAATTATTCTGCCAATTTGAGTGCTCAACATAACTAGAATTACTGCAATTCTAACTAGTTTAGCTTAGTGTATCATCTATTAGGACATATCATCACTAGTTTGCTTAGATAGAGTGCATAATTTAGTATAAAAAACATAGTAGTGATTTAGTTCAATCTTCAGGTCCCTTGGACTTGAGATTGGGTGCATTTTAGGTTCAATTTGCATCCATTTAGGGTCTCATTTTCATAGGTAGACAATGTGCTTGCATGATTTTATCTCACCTTTTAGGGCTATCTTACATTTCTTATTTGCTTAGGGGCAAAACTTATGTACTTTCATGATCAAGACCAATCTATTTGCTTTTCATGCTTATCATTTGAAATGTCTTATTTGTTGGTTACTCAATGCATTTATGCCACCTATCACTTTACATGGTCCATGTGCTTACATGCTTAAATTATATTTACTTTTCATGTATTATTTTTCCCTTTCTTCCAATTCCTTGCATTCGATGGATGTAACCAATTAAAGGGGGCGTATTCTATTGCTAACACCCATTTTGAGATTATAGATGGTTACAAGTGCTTGCATATAGACTTATCACCTTATCTAGACATATCTTAACCACATGACATGGCAATGTCTGACACACCATACCATTTACTGCTATCGTGCTACGTAGAACTTATTACCACACCACTTTTTTTATAGGTAGAATTTTCTAACCCTACTCTCTCTCTCTCTCTCACACACACACACACTCACACACACACACATTTTCATAGACAATGAAATCAACTTGCAATCATGCTTATTTTTACTTGCACGATAGAAGCTACTCATTACACATCTTTTCTCTATTTTGTAGGTCCTATGGAGGGCACATGCCAAAAAGGATGAACACGTGGAGAGATTGAATTGGGTCCGTTACTTTACATGGACCCCAATGTCCTTTTATGTTTAAATATTACTTGTATGCATGGGTGTGGGTGCTCATATACTTTGACATACATGTTCATATTTTAGGGCTTACATTCATCTCAAAAGGGGAGCAAAATGTAATGGTGAAATTTGCATACCCATGCCAATTCCCATTTAGTTTTTGGTCCATTATGATGGACTACCTTAATATATTGACAAATGGTGTACTCTCATGCAAAGTTGGGCTCATTATTCTATCCTTTATCCATCTCCATTTACACATACTTCCACATATTTGATCTTATGTTATATGAATGTCTACACTTATTCTAGTACATTCATCATTTATTATACCTAACATTACACCTATTTTCAAATACACTCATTTCCCACCTTGATATTTACACCTCCCTATCCTAGGTTAATCCCATACAGTGTGGGTTTACTCTCATACCATGCATAACTAATCCCTGAAATTTAAAATCTAAATTTAATTTTTTTTGTCAACACTTGCCTATTTCACTAGTTGTCATAAGCCTACCCAGTACATGTTTGTACGATTTATTGCTATGTCTTGGTATTTAAAGACATTAAATATGCATTAATTCACATCCAAAAATCCTAAGTATTACAAGGAGAATCATTCTAGGATCATTTCATTTTGGAGCACTAAAAAGAACCTAAATTTGAATCAAATTCATCTAAGACACCTGCATGCTTGAGATTGTTGTCTTCGATCTTCTTCCATGACCAGATAGCTAATCTAATCAAGGGAGTTGACCTAGGAGAACTCAACCCTTATGATTTGATGATCTTCCTAGGACATTTTTCAATACTGCAAATCCTCACACATTAGTAGATATCAAAGACAAGGTCAACATGAGTTTCAACAATCTATAGTCACCCAAATCAATATTGTGAGTTACACATCATTTTTGCCTGAATTCAACCCACACGAATTTAATTCCCAAATATTTTTCAAATTGTAAGTATCAATTTCAATACTATTAACTAATTGAATCTACACAATATCAAATATTTTCCAAAAACTAGATATCCTATCTATCTTCTTATTTAATTTTTAGAATTTTCATTTATTACAATTACCCATTGGTAGGTGCCGAATTTTTAAGATTATTTGTGCTTTATTTGTATGCATTTATTTAATTAGCAAAGATTTACCTGAGGAAAAGTACTTTTCCTTCACAATATCGCCACAGTGTCAACGCCCCAGCCGTCGATTATATAACGCATGGCACATTCGATCCAAAGCTTGCAGGCGAATATGTAAACCCTCATTTTTTTGGTTCTTTGGCGTGCCTGCGGACCTAAGTTATTCTTATTACATATTTCTTCCAATTTTCTATTGCATTGGGTAAAGGGAGGTTCGATCTCTCGACGTCAAGGTAATCTCTCACATATTCTCAAAATTTCAAATTGCGTCATTTTTCAGCATTCTTTTATAAAAACGATAGTTTTGGGCTGTGGAACGCTTTTTTGTTCTATTCACAAGCTTTTATTTTTGCCCTTTCAAAATTCAGTTATATAATTTCTGCCATACGCTCTGAAATCCTCTTTTCCTTTTTTGGTTCTCTGAAGCCCTAACGGATTAGGGTTGTAAATGAGCTTTGCCGTTTGCTGGGCATAAAACACTACCTGGGTTACTTTGTTTTAAGGGAGAGAAGTTGGGGGAGCACAGTGAAGAATTGTAGACCATCATTACACCGTATTTAATTCGGGAAGCACTATTGTTGACTGGTTTGGCGAAGGTTCAAATCCCATTGTGAGGTTACTTACATTCTTACCGGTTAGAGACTATTTTCATCCGGGTAATAAAAAGTTCCAATGGAAGAAGAATTATTATTGATTTCAAATTTTCTGCAATGCATAGTTTTCTAGTAAGTTTTCTGAAAAGAATGCCTTAAATGTTTAAAGAAGTTTGACACAAATCATAGTTCTGAGAAATTCAGGTTCAAGGTCAGGAACCCATACCATACCATGGAGACTCGGACTCAGCAGGTCCTAAAGAGTCGGCCACAGCAAAGTTCCGAAAATTAAATAGGTCAAATGCATTCAAAATTACCAAAAACTACCAAACAATCAGTGCTCTATTAAAAAAATCATGTTTTTCTCCTTTGTTTTGGTATATATTTTATTTCTGTGGGTTTGTTTTGCTTGGGCTTCCTCGGCTCAGAATTTGACATCCCTAAGTCTCGCTGATTCCCATAGCTATGAATGGTCTCCAAACCTTAACTCGCTTTTCCTTGTGGACATATTATATGTAATATTAATATATTGGGTCCCTGAGTTTCTGCTCAGATCTCATGGTCTATATTTAAATGTAGAATAGCTGATCTTGATACCTTTGACTTCACACATCTTCTTCTTACTGAAATAAATTCTACCTTCTTCATATATTGCTGTCCCTTTATTCCAAAGGTCGACCCTGTCACTGCATCCACATCACCGTGTCTACATCCCACATCTCTAGATGACCATGCCCATTCATGCACTTCTTTATTATCTTTCTAGTTCAAAATGATGTCCCCAGATCTGTATCGTATGTACCCTGGCAAATATGGTTCGGATTCTTGAAACATTTACAGCAGTTTTCCCAGAATCTTTGATGAATATTAGAAAAACTAGTTTTTTAAGAATTAATTCTCTGCTCCCGTGCATGTGGGCTTCTTGTGTATATAAATGATCGGTACTAAAGTACTTAACTTGTTTACTTGCGCTCACTTGCCTCTGGACTTGGTTCTCATACCTTAACCCTACCTTAACCTGTATCTCCTTGTGAATAGGTTTATATGTGTAGAGGGAAAAACACCTCTACATCAAATGGTCTAGGCAAATTAAATAAATGCAACTAAATAGCAATCAATTAAGCTAGATTAACTGAGCCGGGACTGATAATTGGAATTCACGATAATTAAATGCTCAAATAAATGTGGAAATTAAATAAATTATTTGTGTGGGTATTCAGCTTTGATTTTGATGCAGAATTCTTTGTCCAAGTGTCAGGAATCCATTCGGCAAGATATCAGAATTTTGCATTCTGTTGCTTACCTATGAGTTTTACTGTGCATTGTCTGGGGTCACTTCTGCAAGCATGGACTTGAACCTGTGTGCAGACCTTATCCAAGATTCACGGGTCTGATCTGGCAGAATGTGCTCTGCTGGAATTCACTCACTCTGAATTTTAATGTTTGAATTTGTGCAAGCATGGATAGTGTTTGCAAACACGTTTGCGGAACCTGTGGAATTGTGAGGATCAAGTTCTCCTCAGTCAGACTCCTGGTTGGCCCGTATTTATGACACTGAGCAAAAGATCAAATAGAAACAAGCAAGTGTGCAGCAGACCTAGGATGATGCCACAAGCAGACAAATGCAGAATAAATTCTTCTGTAAGCTCTTAGGTCTAGACATTCTTCTCATACTCCAACATGCTGGATAATTTTCAAATGAGTGAATGAGTGTCTTTAAATGCAACAATCAAGCCCACAAATCAATGAAACATGCTCAATGTCAGCTCACAATGGCTATTGAAGTGGTTGGCAAGGTGGGAATTTGAAATTTTGAATTTTAGAAGTTCAGGGGTCAAATCCATGATTGCAGAAGTGACCCATGTCATCAAGTCCACACTTGCAGATCTGATCTAGGATGATGCATAATGTGTCTAGGGACCAGAGATGCAAATCCGGGATCAGTGATAACATAGTTACAAGACTCACCAGGACTTGCCAACACTTGGCGAGTCCCGAGTCGAGCAGGTTAAAATGAGTCCTAGGGACTTGTGACCCAGGTACCTGGTGAGTCCTGCTGGGAAGACCCAGCGAAGTCAATGAAAGTCGGGAAAAAAATGAATAAAAAACAGAAAATGGTTAAACGTAAAAGCGTGAAAGTCAAGCATTTTTTGAAGGGTGTCGAGGACTTTTGAAGGACGGTTAAAAGCAATAAAGTTATGAAAAATGACATGCCCCCAAACCCCCGCTCTAGTTCTAAAAAGCAAAAAATAAAAATCATTTTGGGCCATGCTGGATGAAAAAGCAACATTTTCTTATTCTTTTGATTTTTTTTCAATTAAATCCCAAGTAATTGAATTACATTTATACTTCTAGTTTGCTAAGCAAATCCCTATCCTAAGTAATGCTCCTATGGCTGTAGCAGCATTTGCAGACTTGTCTGAGATACAAACACATGACTCCACATAGACCTAACAATGCTGGGCTGAGCGATACAAGCTCCTTTCTACCGTAGTTCATGACTCCATATTGAGATTTTTGTTTTTGATGCCATGTATATCATAATCCATGAGTTTTGTACACCTAAAACACTTGACAATATTTATATATCTAAAATGTTGTTTCCTTCAGCTAAAATCTGCTTTTATACTCCTGTGATCGATGTATACTTGTGTATGTGATCAAATTAGCTTCTTTTTTAATTAGTTTATTGTGTCTTCAAAGTTTATTTATTAAAGGGTGCGTGAAACAAGTTTTAAATCCGTAAAAATCTCTATATCTCATGTTTTTTTAAATTTGCTGAGTCTTTGCTGAGTCTTGGCTGAGTCTGAGTCCGGGTCAAAAATTAGCTTGCCAAGTCAGAGCTGAGCCTTAGTCTTGTAACACTGAGTGATAACAGGGATAGCGATATGTGAGGGCATGAGCTGATCCACATGAATATGCTACTTGTTAGCTAATTATTGCATTTAGGACACTCTAATCAAAGTGGGCCCAAAACATAAGGGAATAGGGTTTGTGTATGCAATTTTCACCATTACAACATGTAGTATGGTTAGTCCCCGAGTTTCTGCTCACAACTCCTTGTGAACTATATTTAAATGTAGTATAGTTGGTCTCAATATTTGTTCATGCATCTTCTGCTGACTAATATAGATTGTACCTTCTTTATATACTGTTGTACCTTATTTCCAAAGGACTACCCTGTCACTGCATCCACATCATGGTGTTCATACCCCACATCTGTAGGTGACTATCCTTTTTTCATATACTTCCGTACCCTGTTTCAATTTCAAAGTGATTGTCCCCACACCTATACCTCTATTCCATATGCCCTGACAACTATGGTTTGAGTTCTTGAAACATTTACTGTAGTTTTTTCTAGAAACATTGATGAAAATGAGGATGGGTTTTTCTATAATTAACTCTACGATCCTCTGCATGTAAACTTCTCATGTAGATAAATGATCAGTACTTAAATAATTCACTTATTATTATTGAATTTTTTTTTTCAAAAATAAAGTTATATTAAATGGATGCTTTCATGGGAATTTTAATTAGATTTTTAATTTTGTAGAATCTGAAGCATGTGTTTTTTAGTCATCTCAAGATGACCTCCATGAATAGTAATTATCTAACGACAATTTGCCTCATTCACGTTTGTATTAATTACAACGAAAAGAGACCTGCTTAGCACACAAGTACCTTGAAGATTTTGTAGTGGAGGAACAGTGAATGCAATCCATTGCTTAGAAACTTTAAGATTTTGTCTCACAATTCCTATTAATGCAAGTTAAACTCGATTATCCCAATCATGTATTTATGTTAAGCAAGTGAAGGTTTTCTTGGAATTTTTAATTAGATTTCTGGCAAGAAGAAAAATCTAACTGATATCTACTGTCCAAGGCAAAGGTATATATATATTTTTTGCAAAGGGTGCTTAGAAACTTTACTAGGATCCAGTTCCAACCTAGGCAATGTCTTAGGTGAGGCCACCTTACCTCAATGGGGCTTGTGGGGTGATCTCGTTGAGGTTTGTACCCAAGACTTCAATCTAATGCTTCTTATTCACTAGTTGGTCTGGCCTGATAGACGATTCAAGGCATTTGTTAAATTTTAACTACTGTCCAAGGCAAAGGTTTTTTTTTTTTTTTGCAAAGGGTGCTTAGTAACTTTACTAGGATCCAGTTCCAACCTAGGCAATGTCTTAGGCGAGGCCACCTTACCTCAATGGGGCTTGTGGGGTGATCTCGTTGAGGTTTGTACTGAAGACTTCAACCTAATGCTTCTTATTCACTAGCTGGTCTGGCCTGATAGACGATTCAAGGCATTTGCTAAATTTTAATGTTTTTAATCTAAGTTACCGATCCGGGTTCGGGTTCGGGTACGGATATGAGGACCCGATATGTGGATACAACAATTTTTTTGCTCGGGTTACAATATATATATATATATATATATATATATATATATATACTCTAGAAAGGTAAAATAGTAATATTCATAATTGCCAATAAACAAAATATCTAAATACCTCATAACTTGTAATAATGAAAATTCAAAATACTCATGAATTGAAATTCATAATTCAGTGAAATCAAAGTCATAATTGAATCCAAGTAGCACCATCAAAGCAGTAGAAATCAAGTTCCAATTATGTAATATATGTATTGTTGATTAAAACAGCTCCATCTAATGGAGGACTATATAATATTGACAATTGTAAAGACTATGACCAACCATTAAAGTTATTGTTGGCATGTGCGTCCAGCGCTCCCCGTGATGTTTCGTGACATGGACTAATCGCCTCTCGTGGATCATAACTCTGGCGATTGTAGAGGAGATTAATGCCTGTGAGTTTTGGTCTAACGACAATCGTGGTCCAACAAATTGGTATCAGAGCCAGTGGTCTCGAGTTCGAAACTCCTCGGGTAACGTTGGGGGGGATTGTTGGCATGTGCGTCCAGCTCACCCCGTGATGTTTTGTGACATGGACTAACTGCCTCTCGTCGATCATAACTCTGGCGATTGTAGCGGAGATTAATGCCTGTGGGTTTTGGTCTAATGGCAATCGTGGTCCAACAGTTATATCTACTTTATTTAAACCAAAAACCAATGTTACACTCTATACAAACTATATGTCCTAACAATAAAACACTTGATAAAAAGAATATAGTCATTAATAGCAATTAATGGCACAAACCAATTTTTTGTATAACCTATAAGCATTGTAGTCCATGAAACCATTTCTTTTGATGTATTTTGTCAAATAGTTCACTTGCCTTATGTATGCTTCTACATTTTGCATACATATGTTGTTGAAAGTAAGGAATACTGAGAGGAGGGGGGGGGTGAATTAGTATTCCACAAAACCACTTCTTAACATGTTCATTAATCCAATTTCTAAAATTAATAACATGAAAGTAGAATAAGCATAAGAATAGGAACCATAAAGACATAACACATGCACAACAGGATTTTTACTTGGAAAACCCAAAAAGGGAAAAACCACGATGAGTGTTAGCTCACAATATATTATGATAGCACAATACCGAATTACAAGAAGGCTCACTGCCCTATGAAGAAGTGCTCACTGCACAAAGGCTCATTGCCAAGAGAAAAGAAGATAGAAGAAGGATTGGCTCACTGCTAGAAGATGAACTGATGTAAATGCATCTACCATATGCTAGATCACAGTTCCATTGAAGGTTCAATACACAGATTCAAAGGTCTTCATTTATTCTGCCCTGCTTTTCAACTTAACTACATATACTTTGTTTTTTGCCCTTGTTCACTTTTTCGGCTCTGCACTCTACTTATAATCCTTCATACTTCAAATTCGCATACACCACACACACTTCTCTCACCTCAATACCTTAATCCATCAAGTATTTATATCCGCAATAAGATTCATATCATAATCAGGTTGGCAAGCCAGACATGAAGCATGTATACAATGTATTCTACCTTGTCGGCTTGAACAAGTGTACAAACAGTAATGCAGATCCAAACAATCATTGTATAATCTTCATACAAGTCGGCAACACACATATAACCGCTTAGATTTATTATTCAAGCAATATACCTTCTCCGCATAAAGATCTAACTGCCTGTCGGCTTGTCTCTTAAGAACATGCTTCACCCAATTCATTTGTCACATCAAAACTCTCATTGCGGACCACAGGGGACTCAAGGATTCATAACCAACATTCATTCTTGACCTCTTAGCATACCTTTAGAACTGTAAGACAAAATATGCAATTGCGGAGAAATGCGGACCCTTTTTCTCAGGCACTTTTCCATGAGGGCACATTACTTACAATATTTATGAATATTAAATAATTGCAACTGGGACTAGGATTTGCAAGGTGTACAACACCTAGTCCTAATAGCTTTTTTCTTAATCTTAAAAGTTTTCGATTGGCTTATACTACTAATATTAATAAATTGTTATTCAAAACTTGACTAATATTTGTTAGGAAATTACTAATTATTAAAAGCCACAAACATTGGATTCTCCCAATGTGGTGCCCAAGTGTGACTCTTGACATACCCTAAGAGTCTCTTCACCTTCCAAGGTTTCCTTTGTGGTTTTCTTTGTCGTATATGACCCAAATGCTCAAGGTGAGCTTTCGCCCTCCATTGACTTGTTTTGTTGTTTGTCCATATGCGATCCCCTTAATATTTCAATTCCAATATTACATACAACATTACATAGGAGAAATCAACTTAATTAAGTGTGGCGTCCCATTTCATGAGAATCACAACTTACAATGACATTATAATGTTATTACACAAGTTGTACAACCCATCTTTTTTAATAACATTACAATGTCATTATTCAAGATGTACAGCACAACTTTTCCTATATTCTTCCACTTGCTGTATACATTGCATAAGCGTCAAATAAAAGCAAAAAACAAACCAATTGCTTATATCTAACAACCTGAAGATCCTTAGATTCTAATAGAGACATATCTAAAACCAATAGATTCACAACCATGTCAATGCCAAAACTCCCATTGCATGAGTTAGTCACCATGGCAACATGGTTCTTCACTTCAACACCCTCATATCTGCTGCTTAATTTGAGACATTTGTTTGCAACCAACGAATTTTCTTGTAATAGGCTTGCTATTTCACTTTGCATAAAAAATGGATTCACCTATGCAAAGCTCCTACTTGAACAAAGATTATTTCAAGGCCAACACGCCCTCCTCCCAAGCAACACACAACCAAGTTTGATATCAAATGATAAGAAATTATTGATAATCTAAAGAGAAGAACTATGTTGAATAGGTTACAAAATTCAAAAAGAGTGCGACATAAGGACAAATCAAAGTGTACACACATAGAAACACTATATTTAGCTTGAGAAACCCTTTTGGGAAAAAGACCTAACAACAATGTCACTCTCATATATTATCTAAGGAACAAGATTATAATATATAAGAGATTTAAGTTGTGTTGAGAGAGATCTTTATTATATTTGACAACATGCTCTTTCAGAGAACTTCTCCTCATTCAGAGAACTTGTTCTCAATGCAACATGCACACTTTAAGGACCTCTTCTCAATGCACTATATGACTTGCTTTCCTCTTTTATGACCAATTTATATGTATTTGAAAATTTGTTACAACACCATGTAACCATACATCCATTGCCATGCCTTCTCTAGATATTGTCACAACAATATTCAACTTGCAACCTTCTTGTGTATTTTTACAATTTCATGAGCTTTATTTGTAGACACAAACCTCATTATAATACAATGGTACAAGATTATGTGCCATAACCCTTCATATTCCACACGTCTCCTTGTGCTACCCATGATCCCTCACTCCCCACACGAGTCTTCATGTTCCACTAGTGAATCCAAACGCCCATGTGTTACTCTTGACATACCCCAAGAACCTTTCCACATTCCAAGGTGTTCCATGTGATCTTTTACCTTCTGATGCTTTGTCTTTGCTTGTCCTTATGTGACTCCGAATTATGTTTGCAATTACAATGTTACATATAATATTACAAAATGAGAAAATATCTCAACATCAAGTGTGGTCTCTCACCTTAGGTGGACCACAACTTACAACAACATTAAAATTTTATTACATAAGGTGTACAACACACTTTTCTAACAACATTACAATGTTATTATGCAAGGTGTACAATACACCTTTTCCAACATTCTCTCACTTAAACAAAGATTATTTCAAGGCCAACATTCCCTCCTCCCAAGCAACAATCAACCAAGCTTTGATACCAAATTTTATTAAATTACTGACCATTTCAAGAGAATTGTGTTGAATAGGTTACAAAATCCAAAACTAGTACAACAAAATGACAAATAAAAGCATAGACACATAAAAACACCAAATTTACCCTAGGAAAGCCTTTGGTGAGAGAACCCAACAAAAACATAGCACCACTTTGATATATTATCTAATGAACAAGATTACAATATATAGAGAATTTCACTTGTGCTCAAACAATTTCTTTACCCCATCTAATATAATAGCATGCACCTTCAAAGAACATGTCTAATAAAATTTTAAACTATAACAAAATAAAAATAAATAACATATATATTTATAAAATATTTTCTGATAGTCGACAAATATAGCTTAAACAAGCATCTAAGCCAATTGATACAAATACTTAGCTCCTTACAAGCAATACAATGTATAGCTCGTTAAGAGCAACAACTTAGAAGTTATTACTAGAAGCAAAATAGTGGAAGAACAAGAGTCACCATTAAGAATTCCACCTTAGATGTCACTTTGGGGATTTGAACTATGGTCATCGACTCTTCACAATGAGAACCAAATGCTTTAACCACTTGATCTTAACCTCTTGGACAAAATATAAAATTTTGAAAAAAACTCTAGCTAATATAGAACTTAAGAGTCAAGACAAAAAATTAATGTAAGATGAAATAAAATAAAATCTAGTTAGTAGAAGATTAAACTTAAATCATTTAATATAAAATTTAGCCAAAAAAAGGAAATTAAATATTAATGATTTTAAATTAATCATTGAACATTTTATTATACATTTTTTAAATTAATATAAAGTGTGAAGATTATAAAGATTACATCTCAAAACAGGGAACACAAGATGATAGGAGAACAAAATCAACAAAGAAATGAGGTTAGCAAAGAGATTGCCCACCAAAGATTACGATCATTGTTTACCTGATCCCTTTTTTGTTTGTATTGTTGAATCCAAGGTTGCTTGTTTGCCAACAGCTATATTTTCAAAAGCTTCTTTGGATTTGATTTCTACATTCTTCTTTCTTCCTTTAACTTTTTGGCTAATGACAAGGGAAGCAAAAGTATCTTCATCCGCCACTAGAACATCATCTGGCTTAGGTGCTAAAATTTATCCTTTACCATCTTCAGTAGTGAATGTCTCCTTTCCTGGCATTACAGGCCTAGCTTGAATTGCCAGCTCTTTTGAAACCACTTTGTCAGAAATCTTCTCCTCAAAAGCCCCTAAATTTTCCATGGGAGCGACCTTTGTGGACAAGACCAAAAAAGGTTGGAGGAAGAGGGAACTTTAACAAATTTATCTTGATTTTCTTTTTGCTTATTGTCTTTTCTATTTGATTTCTCAAGATCTTTTTTGCGCTCATTGGATTGAGGCTTTTGAGGGCAATATCTTTGAAAGTGTCTGTGCAAATGGCAAGAGTTGCATTTTAAGGGAATTTTTAATAACTTTCAAAGAAAACTACATCCAAGCACATCTTAAGCTTATCAAACTCAAGCTTCACCTACCAACTAAACTAGGAAGATACCCTTCCTAAGTGGAGGAGATTTGTCCAAACTTAAACTAAAACAAAATCCGGTTAATCCTTTTTGACAGGGATTGAAGAGTAATCTTGCTTTGACTCTTTTCTTGCTTTGCAAAAGAAGACTTTTATTTTCCACAACAAGCCACTTCTTGGAATTGAATCTTGATGGGTCTTCAAGAAAATGCCCAGAAACCTGCAATGGATCCCCAAGAGGGGGTATCCCCTCAACCTTGGTGGAAGGAGGAGATATATTGGGCTCAAGTTCAGTCAAGGAACATCCTTAGCCTCGAGTGGTGAGGAAACGTTGCCCTGAGGAGAGAGATCTGCTGTAGAAGCTTGAAAATCTCAATAAACACAATTCATAGGATCAACATTAAGACAATCAGAAGAAATCATCTGTCACCAAGTAGCCTGCCTAGATAGGACATGCCTTTGCGCCACAGTAGAAGATTTAGGACACTCCACAAACATTTTGCTTGTAGCAAAACACAACCTCCATTGAAAGGCAATTCCTTGAGAGTCCACCTGTTGCTTCCAAATCCTATTTCTAACCTTTAAACAGGTTTCTTCTGGTAACTTCTTAGATAAATCCATCCCCACAAGAATTATTGCAAAGGCGATAAGTCTCATCATCTCAAATCTGGGATAGAAATAAGTTGTCTAATTGAATCTCGAATGGAAGAAAAGTAGTCATTGAAGAGGAAGGTTAGGGAGCCTAACCCAAACCAGATTGAGAGGATTAATATCTGGATACCAAGGTTTTATACCCAGGAAAGCCTTATCCCAAAACCATGGGCCCTCCTGAAGAAGTGCTTCCCTATCTTTGGGAGATTCACATATCACCGGAAACCAACCTTTTGCACATGGGCAAATAGCAATATCATTTTTCAAAAGGGCCTTCCACTTAAGCCGCATCCATTCATGCAGACTAGCCAAATTAGGCCAAAATTTCAGAAACTTACAAATTAGGTTTACTTGCTTTTGCTTATGCTAAGTTTTGGATTCAATCACAATCTCCTTGAACTCCATAGTCTCAATAAGATTAGGATTAAGCCTTGGATATTTTAATTTGCCTTTGGAGAGTGAGGAGAAGAACCATCTTCATCACAGGAAGAAAAAACAGTCAAATCTGCTTGAGACCTTTTGCAAAAACCTGGCATTAACCCTGCCATTGCTGCTATCATGCTGTAGGAGATCAGAA
Organism: Cunninghamia lanceolata; assembly: GCA_027924645.1. Taxonomy (NCBI): domain Eukaryota; kingdom Viridiplantae; phylum Streptophyta; class Pinopsida; order Cupressales; family Cupressaceae; genus Cunninghamia; species Cunninghamia lanceolata. The sequence continues at coordinate 22,116,315 of BSBN01001965.1, forward strand.
GATGGAGAAGTCACTGCTCCAGAGGCAGTGGAAGTGGCCATAGCATCAGAAAGAGAGAAGGATGGATCCTTGGCACCTGAAATTTGAGAAAAAGAATTATTGCAATTCCCACCATGGAGACCGTCCAAACAATTTCCGCCATTAACAGGGGTATTATGGTGAATCAAAAGCTTAGCCATTCCTGCCATAGGAGTTGCTGGAGCAAAGAGATGCCTGGAGTGGTCCAGGGCACACCATGAGAACTGACCGCCTTAGGATGAGAAAGCTGTCCCCTATTGCAGAGGACTTCACAAATGATTTAAATCACAAATGATTTAAATGCTGAGGACTGTGTGAGAACGAAACTCTGCTCAGTGTCATGACTAGAGAGAGAAGTTTCTTCGAGTGCACTAAGGAGCGTTCAGCGTTAAAACAATTTTTTTTGTGAGTGCAGGAGTCTTCAGGAACGTCATTGTACACCCATATGAGAATGCGGTTCCATAAATATGTAGTTATATATTATTGACAGCTACACCTATTAAATTTATCGTAAAACTTAATACAAGTTGAATATTATTAATTAAGAATCAATCATAAAATATTATAAAAATTGAAGTTAAAAAACAAACTAAAACTATCAAAAATAAAACATATAGAAATAATTAAAAATTCTACACTGAATAGAATGTAAAAATATAAAATATAAAAACTAAAATAAATAGTAAAACTAAAGAAAAATAAAAACTAATAAAAGTTTATTTAATAATAAAAATAAAATGTATAAAAAATTTAATGAACTATTATAGATTTTAATGAAACTAAAAATTTGAAGTTTAACCTAAATTTAAAAAATCCAATACAAAGAACCATGAATGTAAAGGAAAAATATTGGTGTCTGGGCATGGAATGAAAAAGAATAGACATGGGACAGATTTTGATGGCACCTCTCCTGTGAGCAAACAATGGCTGCTACATTGATTGGCGATGAAACAGCAAAAACAATGGCTGAATAGCAGCAAACAAACAACGGTCAACATCATTGTGTCCTTTAACTCGTCTGAAAACTTTGAAGTAGGGACTAATCAGATGATAAAATTTATGCTTTTGTTTTGGAACAACCAGACAGGCAGAAAGCAAATGAACAAAGAACAGTTGACCTTAGCAGATTTAATGAAAGTAAAAAATTCCAACAAAAAAATCCTTCCCTATACGAATTTCTGGGCAATTTTAAACATTTTTTTTTGTTTTTTAATGAAATTTTACAAACATTGAAATTTGACGAACTGTGTGACTTGGCATACAACATTACGTAGGAGAAATCAACCTAACAACTAAGTGTGGCATCCCATGTCATGAGGACCATGACCTATGTAATGTCAATACACAAGGTGTACAACAGACCTTACTAACGACAACATTACAATGTCATTATGCCAGGTGTACAACCCTCCTTCCTAACAACAGCATTACAATGTCATTATGCCAGGTGTGCAACACACCTTTTTCAAGAATATTCCACTTCTCATTTGTTGAACAAAATTCCAGATTGAAATAACAGTTTTGTAATTTATTTAAGCTCTACAAGTTATTACTGTGGGAAACATCCTGGATTGAGTAAGGTCTTCAGAGATTTATCTAATGAAAGTTTGTGAATACAGTATTATTTCTTTGTTTCATTTATCATTTGGAGACATTTGTCTTAGCTTTGAAATGGTGCGGTTACAAAGTTGGATAAGCTTGCATATCTAAAAGAGGATTTGAAATCTTTACTAGCCAGTTGATTGTCTGATCTGGTTCTTTGATTTTAAACTGTACGAATCTTTTCAATACTGAAAACGTTATGGTATTTTGAAATTTTCCTACATTCCTTAAGAAATTGAAGTTAATTTGCTGTGCAAACTGGATCTGTTTTGCAGGTTTTTTGATTTAAGCACGATTGAGTGGTTCCTTGGGTATTTCCATGGCAATTGAATGCCAGAAGGCATGGAAAGTATCTTCTGGTCTGGCTGATGATGCTTGGGATGAAGAAATAATCTCTTCCTCACAGGTCCCCTGTCCGTCTAATTTCTCCCTTATAAAGGAAGTAGGTGTACAAGCTAAGATTAGCGGCAGTGTAAGGAAGTCGAATTTCACAATTGCACATGTCAGTTGTAACACACATTGCTCATTTCTTGACCTCCCTCCTGTTCTGATAGCAGAAATTTTAAATCGTCTCAATCCAAGGGAGCTCAGTACAGTGTCCTGTGTATGTGTTCTTTTTAGGAGGATTTCTTCTGATAGCCATGGTTGGAAGGAGTTCTATTGTGAGAGATGGGGGCTTCCTGCACCTCGCAAGCCTTCTGAAAGTTCTGCCTTGGCACCAGAAAAATCATGGAGAGAGCTCTATGTGGAGAGAGAAGCTCGTAGCAAGGCTTTTTTGGGTCGATTCAAAGTAGATGTTCTCTCAGGCCACACAGAACCCATCCGATCTGTTTGTCTTTTGGCATCATCAAATCTCATATTTACAGCAGGATATGATACAGTGGTAAGAATGTGGAACATGGAGGAAGGCCTCCTGGTTGACCAATCTCGACCCCTTCGTAGTACTGTCCGGGCAATAGCAGCAGATATGGAAATGTTGGTTGTGGGAGGAACTGAGGCTTTTGTGAAAGGTTGGCGAGCAGTTCCTGAGCTGCCTCAGTTGTTTGACATTTCAGGAATTACAGGACAAAGCACCGAATTTTGCCTTCGAGGACATATTGGGCCCATTACCTGCCTTGGCCTTGATTATTCTAGAATTTATAGTGGCTCTTGGGATATGACCATACGTGTATGGGACAGGGCTTCTCTGAAATGTTTGAATATTCTCAAGCATGGAGATTGGGTGTGGTCATTAGTTGTCAGAGGCCCAAATGTTGTGAGCACTGCAGGTAGTGATATGTACACATGGAATGCTGAAAACGGACAGCAGCTCACAGTGAGATTAAATGTCCATGTTGGAAATGCCTACTCTTTGAAATGCAGTCGTTCTGGTCATTTGCTCTTCACTGGAGGTGAAGATGGAGCTATCCATATGTTTGAAGACCGATCTACTCGTCGTCATACAAGCCATTGTACTGATAATTTTGCCATTAATGATAAGCCAGTTGCCTCATGGGTTCCACATTCATGTCCAGTTTATTCACTTGCATTTGAGGATCCCTGGCTTGTTTCTGCATCTGGGGATGGAAAGCTTGCCATGATGAATGTCAGGAAGCTACTGAAGTTGAACAGCAGTTGCAGGCCCAAGCCAGTCACCAAAAACTATGGTCAGTGGGAGCGTGCTGCCATTGTAACATTGGAAAATGAACCACCACAACGCATGCTTCATGGTTTTTGTAAAAACTTGTACTCTGTGGATATTGGTGCAGAGAGAATAGTATGTGGAGGTGAGGAGGGAGTTGTACGGATATGGGACTTCACCCAGGCTTTGGAGACTGAGCGTAGAGTGCAGGCCTCCAGAAGCATCCGTTTGCAGAATAGAATGAGGAGGAAGAAAGTCCAGGCAGCAATTTTGAACAAATCTAAGCAGCTGGATTGTTGTACTATGGTAGCTAAAAGTTGTGAGGCAAATGCCAGAAAAAATAGGATTTGGCGAAGGCGTGGTGAAAGCGATAAAGTCCAGGCTTAGGCTAGCCCAGAATTCTACTGTTCTAGTTGGTTTAACTATTAGCCTAGTGTAGCATGGAGTTTTCGATATTTTTTAATTTGCAATTGAATGCCTGATTTAGTGTTTCATTCAAGTTAGCTTACTGTATTTAGTATCTCCCGTGCCAGTCAGATTATTTAAGCTGCTAGGAAGGATACCTATTTTATAGTTTAATTAAATTGCCAGCTTTTAGCTTCCCACTATTGTTAATATAGTAAGTCATTTAATAAAGGGTAATCAAGTACTTCTGATTTAGTTTATTTAAATTATAATTATGATTGCTAGATGTGCTTAAGGATAAAGAATGCTCAGTATTTGTAAAATTTTAGCTATGGTGGACTATCTGTATGTGTGGCCTTTTGCTCTATGCAGCAAGAATTACATGCAAACTTTATAGGAGCTCGAATGAGCCATGGGGAATTCAATGATGATTTTATCTGAAACAGGCAATTTCTACATGAAATTATGAGAAATTATTGGGGTAACTGTCTGGGGGGGTGTTGCCAAGTAGGCGGTGAAAGCAAGTCTACCCAATTTCTTCCCATACCATCTTAAAAGGTATGTCAACAAGTAGTCACTAGAGTGCTTGCATAGCCTCGAAACACAGCTTAATTTGATCCTGTGCCACTAAAAATTAATATATTTCTCAAGTGGTGACTATAATGAAACTAAAATGCATCTACAGCCTACATGTAAAGCTAACAGAATCTTGGTTGGTACAAAGTTTGTCATGAGTGCATTAGCCATTAAGTTTGTATGTGTATGTGTCATGTGATCATTGATACGGGCTTACACTGTTTAGAGGTGTGCTTAAATGCCAAGAGGATGCGGAAGTACATGATATTGTAATACTGCTAACTTATGAGTCTTTGACTCAATATTACCTACAATCACATAGATTGTCATTTATGTTCTATGGGTCTGCTCTCTGACTAGAAGGCATTTGTATCAAATTTAGTAATAGTAATGATAAATGGAGAAATGCCTAGTAAAATTTTATCATTATCAATCAAATTTGCACACCTTATTTTTAAGTGGCAATGCTGTGCAACCATAAGATCTGGGTAGATACCAACCTTTGTACAAAGATCTTGGAGAGCTCTTTATTTTTATGTGCCCTATCTACTATAAGGTCTGAAAGAGATGCTGCTGTCTGGAGCCTGAGCAGTTCATTATTCATTTTCTTTGAGTATGCTGATTGGAGGTGCATGGCTGTTTTCTTTGAGTGATTGTCATTTACATAGAACCCCTACAGCTGTCAAGCTGATTACTTTCTTTGTTTCAGCCCACTACAGGCGTTGGAGGTGTTATTCACCCTTGGATACAACTGATTGGTACAAATCATTGAGATGTATCTCTTTGTCTATTACTCTCAGAGCACCCCGGTTCCCACTGTCATCCTAGGCAGAGTGGATCTGCTTTGTTTCAGCATCAAGCGCCTCCCACTTGTCTGCAGCCCAGATCATGGAGATAAACACGTTACTAGCTATTTCTCTGCTATTATAGGTTCACTGACATTGGATGTCAGGAAAGGATCGAGGGAGAGCACTCGGCTTCCTCTTAGGATTGTTCCCCAGTCCTGGACATTCCCCATGAGGATTCTCAAATCCTATATTGAATATTTTGTAATAATAGATGAGGACAGTGTTGGTGGTTGTGGATCGAGCCTTACTGGTGACATGTAACAATGTTGATCTCCTTTAATGGTCTATTGCTTGATCTTCATCAGTTTCATACCTCATTGACGGTTTCATTTATGCTTGTTCTGTGTTTTACAATCCATGGCCTAACTACTTTAGGATTGCCTGTTTTTGTTTCATTCACCTTACTTTTCAAGTGTGTTTAGTTACTTTTCATAACCTGGATCCTCTTGCCCTATTACTTGTCTTGTATGACGTACACTGCATTTCTAGCCCATTGACTTTGGTAATCTGTGTACATTAACATAATTTTGTACTATTATATTTTGAAAAAGATTGTACATGTTGCTCCATAAAGTGAAAAAGATTGTATGTGTTGATTGAATTTTGAAAGATTGACATTCAAATTCATGATTCATCTACTTCTTTCTTATAATTGTTATTAGCTATATACAACTTCTGAGCAAATATCCCTTCAAAATTGGATTTCAATGGTGCAAGGTTGTATGGAGTGAATGGTCTGATCTAGGCATCTTGCACAACAATTGATGTGCAAGATTTCCCTATGGTATTCTGTACTCTTTATGTATCACGTTTTTTTCTTGTACTGTTTTACCTTCAAATTGTTTTTCTTTTCATTTGTATATGGCTACTTTTGTCTGTTTTCATATAGAAATGCCTTTAATGATCCTGTCCGAGTTACATCACGAGTTTATGGTTAAATAAATATTTGGTTGTCATGCTCTGTCTCATGTCTGTCCATGAAGGAGATACATGGTAATTGATCATCCCTGTGGATGATAATTTTGAACATTGGCAATGGCAATGTAAATTAGAAATTATAAAAGGTCACAAGCTATGCAGGCTTGAGAGCCATAGGAAATAAAAGCTGAAGATGCAATTGTAAGTTATTTATTTTTTGTTTTGCAATGGAAAGCTCGAATGCTTAATATAAAATTTTCGTTTATATGATGCTTGACATGCTTTATTTTCTTTTACGTTTTGAAGCTCATTTTTTATTTCCAACTGAAGAGAGTTTGCAAAATAAGTCTTTCACAATGAAGTTGTGATTGTTAACAGGGTTTTGAAGTGATTTGTTAGTTCTATGATCTGATATTCTGTTGGTTGTAAATGTTCTTTGCTTGATAAATTAAACAACAGTTAATACAGTTAAACTGAGAGATGACAATATCCATGCACCTGTCCAGGCCAATCCAGTGGTACTAACCTCGAGTCAAATGCCTATTTCAAGCTGGTTATTTGGGGAAACAACTTTTCTTATTTCTAGAAGCAGGTGGTCTTATCTTAAATAAGCAGAGTTTACTAAGAGCATGCATCTGACTGTTAAAAGTTGTTCTCAGAATAGTTGCAGAGTCTACAAACTGAAAAGCCTGGAAAGAAGTGGCTTTCAGCTGTAGCAGATCGTTCCAGACGCATATTTGCATTTGTTATTTAGCATAACTTGGCAGGGGCACTGAGTAGTAACAACATGCATTTTAAAAAAAATAGGTGTAGCATGCCACCAGCGTATGATCCCCATTAAGTACACCTTATTTTGAATCTCAGTTGTAATATCCAGCCACGCACATATTAACATCTAAGTTGCTACATTGCCTAGAAAGTTACCGAACCTACCCATCAATGATTCCAATTTGTTGCTTGACAGCAGCTTCTGGCTGTTACAAATGCAGTAGATTTGTCCGTCATTTCTAGAAGAGGATTCTGTAGGTATGGAGAGTTTTTTGATTGAGAAAAATATTGCTTTGTCTTTATTGTCATACGAGAATGTTTGATATAGTAGATGAAACAATTTATCCTCAATTGAGACGCATGCAGACTTATACTGAAGCCAACTTAGGTGCAAAATCTATCGGTCATTTTAAACCAATAATAAAAAAGATAACAAGAAGAAAATTCAGCAGGTGTACATAGCGAATCTAGGAAAGCAATATGTTATTACGAGTGGAAGACGTTGCTATTAAGCTGCCCATCTTGGTATTCATTGATTCTATTCTTAGTTCTAGTTTGTGAGTGAATCTTAAGGTTTCCAACCATCGTTGACTTGAGAATCCTTTTTGTATGTGGGCATTCTTTTCTGCCTTTTTATCCCTTTGCTTTTGCTTGTTATGTTTCTATTTTATTGCATCTTGTGTGTAAAATGAACAGAGTTGCAATGTATGATATTTTACTTCAGGGTTTAACTGCATAGTTTTTGAGTCAAACACATGACCCATATTTCATGAGTAGTGGTTCACACGAATCCATATCTCATGTTAATGAATGGCCCACTATGCAATGAGTGTTAAGTGGACCATTCATTAACATGAGATATGGGTTCGTGTGAACCACTACTCATGAAATATGGGTCATGTGTTTGACTCAAAAACTATGCAGTTAAACCCTGAAATAAAATATCATAATTTGACATCCTGCGAAAAAATACCTCCTACTCATCGAGTTGCAATGGTTGATTCGAATTAAGTAGACAATTTTTTAGACTGCAAATCAAAATTTACAAGGATTGTGGGACTTGAAGTCAACTATTATGAATTTGCCACTTGCAAGAACAGTATGCGTTTAACAATTTTATCTGGAAAATGATCTGTACAATGTTATTGTTGAATGTATGAACTTATATGTCGGCTATGCATATTATGTCGTATTTGAAATCTATGTAAAATTCACATCAGCGGCTTGTATCATAAGCATTTATTCAGACACCAGCTCAGAACGAGGGTTATGTTATACAGAATATAAAACCAACGATTATATCCTTTGTGAAAATATTCTGCAATTCTTTTCAATTTCCTTTAGATAAATAATTGGAAAGGAATTCAGTCATTTTTGGAACTTGTAGGACTTGCAGTATGCCTTTACAAAAGTTGCAATAGAACAAGATAACTACAGCATACTTCACAAATTTTTAATCTCTAGAAATTTGCATGTCATGATTAATTAACAAAGGATATTTGTTGGCCGTTTGGTCCTTTCTTCTTCTTGCCATTTTGTACGTATTTACTACACCTCTGTTGTAAATTTGTTGTGGCTTTCAGAATGGTTAGTGTTTGAAGTCATAGTTTTTCTTCAGCCTAAGCTGATTGCAGTGGAAAAAATGTTTTAGGTGATACTTTATTTTCTGCTTCAGTAGTTAATTTATTGATTTAGAGTTTAGCTCTCTGAGGAATGTATGTTTACAAGTCTAGTCCAAGTAGAGTTATGGTGGTAAAAATGTTTCAAACGACTCATTGATTTAGGACTTAGGTTTGTGAGAAAAGTAACGTGGAAACAAAATGCCAGGGCCAAAAGTATAAGACCCAGGCATATCAAAGTAAGCAAAGCAGATCGTGATTACTTTTTCACCAGTTCTATTGTAGCTTGATACAGAAGTGATAGAAAGGGTGAGAGGTGAAGACAGTTGTGGAAGCACTAAATGATTTAGGCTTAATTGAAAGCAAATTATTGAATTGCCCTCGTCACAAAGTAGCTTTGGTAGTATCAAAATAAAACTGTCATAATGGGTAAAGATTTATATCCATATCTTACTAGAGTTTGCATGGGTGACCAATTAATCCTACTCTTTTAATGTATAAATTAGAACTACACAATCCTAGTAGGTGACTAATTTTCACTGTGTCATTTTGTCTATGACCTTAAGTTAAAGATGTCTTTTGACATATTTTACTGCTTATAATGCTTTATGATCGTTCTCTGCCTCTTAATCATCATCGGTTCAGGATCATAACACCATTTTGTTAAATGCACTGTCTAAAGATGGTTAGAGATCGTGCGACCATCCACACAAACCAAGCGTGAGTGAAAGAAGCAGACTGGTGATTGGTGGAGTGGGTGCATATAGCCTAGTGCATGTAGGAGGGGAGCATATCTGCAGAAAAGACCAAAGTAGAAGATGAATCACCTAGTAAAGTCACCCAAGTAAACATAGAATTTGAACCAATAGAGTGATTTCCTGGCCACAAGGGCCTAGATATTTAGATAAGAGGACATGCTAGTCTAGGCAATTAAGGGCACATGGTAGGTTACATGTCAAGGTCATTATAATTTGGCAAGTTAGGTATACTCTATAGACATGTCTGAATAGAAAAAAGTATGTTGTTTCCATGGTAGATAATGCCTTATACCATTTGGTTAGAACCCCGTGACCCATTAAAAAATTGATGTGATACACAAGATTAATAACTTGAAACCATGAAGTGCTTGGAATAAGGCTACTAGGGGAATGACTCTTGATAATGATTATGACGATGGGAGCCTTTAATATCTTTTAGACCAATTTGGTATGGAGGACTTAAGAAAGTGTATAAATAATGCAATTTGCTTTGAATCATCCTCTCAAAGTGTAGTTGTCCTTGTTGGGGCCAATCTAAACAATCTTTGGACTCTTTGCGGTCTAAGTGCGTTTACAATTTTTGGGATTATTTTAATTGAAATCGCCATAAAGATAATGAACAATTAATTACAAAGGCCAAAATAAAATAAAATTAAGAAATGACTTTTTGACACTCCATCTATTGGAAGAAATTACTTTATCACTCAGATTTGCATCCTTGCTGAGTTGTAAAAAAACTTGGCAATCTGGAGAAACATGGGAATGATCTCGAAGTGTGGGACCTTGCGAACTGAAATCAAACCTCCGGAGAAGGCCGGCTTCCTTAACTGGTTATCACCTAAAATCTATCTACTGGATCTTCAGCGGAAAAGGGAGAAGGAATGTTTTTAAAAATGAAAGATGAAACAAGAAAACTTGAAAATAGGGGCGATTCACCAGGGTGAATAAAAGAACCCTCATAGAACTGAAAAAATGCACAACACAACCAGATACAACAAGTAGATATACACAGATTCAGATGATTCTAGCAGAAGTAAGAAACAAAATGGTTGAGAGAAACAAAACGTTTACAGACAATCATTTGCAAATTCACACTAACCTAAAAAAAAATCAGTAAAAGAGGTAAAATAAATTGCATATATTCAATAAGAAGACATGGTTACAATAGAGGAATGCTCTGTTTGGAATCAGAAGCATAGAAAATCTTCCAACGTCCAACTTTTTTTACATCTCATTTTTATGCATATATAGCATTTTGCATTTTGACCTAAGTCAGTTACAAAACAATTTTTAGAAACTGTTCACATAGGCCCGTCAGGAAATATTGTCGCTAGAAGGGACGTCCACCTGCAAGAAGTTATTGAATCAAATATTTAGAACATGGGCAGATGGAAGATATTTTGAATCTTCAATGTGAGCTGTTGAATCATCGACCTGCACTCATAAATACAACAAATATCTGCATCTGCATATGCCAAATTGGTCGCTGAAACGTCCAGTCGATCGAGTATGCAAATCCAGATCATAATTTGAAAGTGAGAAAAATCCCCTCAAAAGCCTGCTAGATGAAAGAGGAGGCAAAAATAAGTACTTTTGCTTTTTGAAGCATGTTGTAATTTGCCAAGATGAAGGAGATATCCGCGGTCAAAGTCACGGTCAACTGCATCTTGCAATTGTATATGCATCTTACACTGCTGAGTTCACTTTATGCATTTATGCAATTTCTTTTCTTTCGCCTTTTGCATATTCAATTAGCTTTGCATGTCTTTGAATCTCCCTTTGCATGTGTTTTTGTATGTGCAATTGTATATACAATAATGGCCAACATACAAAAATAGACCTTTACCTTTTGTACCACCTTTTGTATCTCCCGCCCCTGCCACGTGTCATCGCCTTATTGGTTGTTGAGCCGACCCTGAGACCCATTGCTGAACAATTGCATCTTCTTTATCGGCTGTCAGAAAGACCACAAACTGAGCCACCGATACATATTGTCTTGCCGAAATCCTTTGTATGTGACTTTGTATATGCAATTGTATAACGCGGAACTCAAAGGATTATCAACCAGAATGAAATTTTGAAATAGGTTCGGCCTTGTATCTTTTCTTTTTGCATATTGGCATATACATGCACTTCAACATGCAACTGCGGACCCCATCGCTGAGTTTGCCAAATTTAATTTCTCAGTTGGGTCCGCCTCGTATATCTTGTTGTATCTAACTTTTGTATATCGCATATACAATGCGAAATATACAAAGAAAACTGCATACAATCACTTGTACATATAAACATTGCATCTGACCTTTGCATCTCCTTTTGTATATGCCCTTTGTATCTGCAAACATGCAATGCGAACATACATATAAAGATGCATACAATCGCATCTGCGTTTACAAACCAAAATGCATATTCTTTCGAGTCTGGGCTTTGTATCTCAGGATTGTATATGGACTTGTATATATGATTGTATGTGCAAAGATACAATCACATATACATACAATAGGTCGACCCCATGATTTGTATCTCCCTCTTTGTATATACAATTGTATATGCGATTGTATATGAGATACAATCGATATACATACAATGAAACATACAATTGTATATGCATATGAAAATGATTAAATATAAAACTGAAAAATATCTGCAAAGGAAGGCATTTGAAGACAAAGGGTTTTTGGGTTTTTCTGAGTTTTTTGCAAGGATTCTCCAGGCGAGATCTTGGGATTTTTGGCAAGGCAAAACATGGGTAGTTGAAGGATTTAACCATTTTCTCCTTCTATTTAGGCTTTCTCTGATCGAATTTCTCTGATAGATAGGAGAGAAACATGATATTTTGTGGTCAAGCAAAATATGACAACAGCTTTGGCGACCTCTCGGGGATGTTTGCCTGCTAAACATCAGATCAGATGCCTAGACCTTATCCATTGGGCACAGAGTCATACATAGACTTAAAAAATACCTATGACAATCAATCCTGACCTCAGTAACTCAGCATATCAACAACGAAGAACACTTGGAAGACCAAAACCAAAATAAAATGCTGAAAGCAACTCATCTAACTGTGCTAGACAACACTTAGGGAAAACAAAAGGTATCTAAAATATTGTGCAGTAGCACTTATTGAAAGAAAGAAACCTAATCTATTGTTTTACAAGGCAACTCATACCTCAAAACACCTCTTCAGGTGTATCCCATTGACTGAGATAGGCAAATTTTCTCCATCCATGGTTGATAATTGAAATGCATTGTGTTTCTTGCATTCAGTAATGATAAACGAGCCACCCCACATGCTGTCAAACTTGGAGTGTTTCCCTGGCCCGCTTTTCAACTCATCCCATTTAAGTACCATTTCACCCTCCTTAAAATTTCTGGGAGTGGCCTTCTTATCAAAATTTTTTTTTGTCTGAAGCTGATGAGACTCCATAGCTTTCATAGCTTTATCTCTCATTTCTTCAAGCTCCATAAGTTGAGCATATCTGACAGCCATGAGGTCTTCTTCTTCAAACATCTCAAGTTGATTCATGATATCAAGTGCTGGTAGCTCCACATACACATACAATCTTGCCTCTTTTCCATAAACTAACATATATGGGGAGTTTCTAGTAGACTTTTTGGGAGTTATTCTATCTGCCCATAAAATATATTTCAGATTGGTGTGCCAGGTTCTCTGGTTGTCCTCCATTGATCTTTTGATAATCCTTATGAGATTCTTATTTTTGGATTCAGCCAAACCATTACCTCGTGGGTAATAATTTGATGAAGTGTTCAAATAGATTCCATTCTTCACAGCCCAGTCAGTTATCCTCAATCCAACAAATGCTAAAGCATTGTCTGAGATAATTGAATCAGGTACTCCAAATCTAAATATCAAATCACAATAAAAGTTCAAAACAACATTCTCATTGGCTTCCTTCAAAGCCACTACTTCAGTCCACCTTGTGAAATACTCTGTTGCTGTAAGTATCCACCTGTGGCCTGCACTTGACAATGGGTTAATGGGACCTATAAAATCAATGCCCCATCTCATGAAGCGCTGTTCTACTTGAATTGGCTGCAGAGGTAAAGCTGACAGCCTTTCTTTCCCTGCAAAAATGGCACATTTTACACACTTCTAGCCCATGCATGGGCATCCTTGAATAAACTGGGCCAGTAATATTCAGCTCTCATTATTTTCCAAGCAGTAGGCCTTGGGGCAAAATGACCCCCTGCTATTCCATCATGAAACTCATGCAGCACTTTGTCAGTTTGATCATTATCAATGCATCTTAACAACACACCATTAAAATCCTTTCTAAAAAGGATATCATTTATTAAAACATATGGAATAGACTGCAGTCTAAAATATCTTCTCTTGATTCTATCTAAACCTGCTGGACATTCCCCAGTTTGCAAAAAATGAGTCATCTCATTAACCCAACTTGTTCCAACCACTGTTGTATCCTCCTGATGTTCGTTATCAATGGTCAGAAGTACCTCTTCTTCCTTCTCTGTTTCATCTTCAGACCTAGTAGCAAGCTGTTCACTGAGTCCTCTACCTCTGATGAGCTTAGTTATTTTGATCTCTACGTCATATTCCATGATTTTGGTAATCCAACCAGCCCTTTTCTCATTAACATCCTTACCTAATATAAACTCTTTCACACCAGGGTGAGCGACCATCAAATGTACCTTATTGTTAGAAATAAGATACCTAAACTTCTTGAGACTCTTTACCACTGCAAGGACATATTTTTCAATGAAACTATACCTCTGTTCGTACTCCTCCAGTCCTTGACTAAAGAAAGCAAATGGTTGCTCAAAGCTATCACTTTGCTGTTGTACTAGAATTGCAGAAATTGTATCTAAACTGCCACAAGCATACAAAATAAAATCTCTTGAGAAATCAGGATTTACTAGAGTTGGTGCAGCCGATAACGCTTCTTTTATGGACTCAAAGCTGAGTTTGCCCTCTTTTGTCCAATTGAAAATTGTATTTTTCTTTAACATAGAGGTCAATGGCTTTAATAAATTTGCAATGTCAAGTATAAATCTTCACAGAAAATTAATTCTGCCAATAAAACTTTGCAGTCCCTTCTTGTGATTGGGTAAAGGCAGCTCCAAAATAACTCTTACCCTTTCTGTATCAATGGTAATTCTCTTCTTTGACACATGTCCTAAAAAATTGCCTTCATGCACAACAAAAATGCATTTCTTGGGATTGAGAGATATCCCAAACTCTTTACATCTCGCAAATACTTGTTTCAGGTGAGATAAATGTTCAGCTGCATTTTTAGAGAAAACTATGATGTCATCAAGGTACACAAGTACCAATTTATAAAGCAAACCTTTGAAAGTGATATCCATAGCCCTCTGAAAAGTAGAGGCAGCATTTGACAGATGAAAAGGCATCCTTTTGTAGGCCATGGTGCCCCATTTGGTGGTAAAAGCAGTTTTAAATTGATCGTCCTCCTTGACTAATACTTGATTATAACTGGAAAATCCATCAAGTAAGGAGAATCTCTCTGAACTAGCCACTACTTGCAGAATTTGCTCCATTGAGGGCAGCGGGTAGTGGTCTTTTAGGGAGGCTCTATTAAGGTCTCTAAAGTCAACACACAGCCTAATCTCTCCATTCTTTTTCCTCACAGGAACAAGATTCGAGACCCAAGAAGTATGCTTGATCGAAAAAATAATATTTCCCTCGATCAGTTTGGTTAATTCCTTAATCATCAGAGGCTCAAGTTTTGGATTTAAAGGTCTTTGTTTCTGCCTTACAGGCTTTGCACTTGGCTCTAACTCTATGGTATGCTGGGCAATATAAGGGTCAAACCCCTTTAAGTCTGAGTATTCCCAAGCAAACACAGCCTCAAATTCTTGACAAAGAGCAATAAAAGCTTTCCTATCCTCAAGCAAACAAATTTTATCAATTTTGAGAAGCTTACCTTTAAAAATTTCCAGCTCTTTGTAATGTTCCTCTTTGACCTGCATGCCGGTTTTGCTATTTTTCAGCTGATCATTAGTACCAAAAATGGATTCCAAGGTTACCAATCCTCTGGGCAGCTTATTAGTCCTTAACTGAACAACTTGATCATCATCATATTGTTGTTTGAGTTTGTTCTAATTCATCACAGAAAACTCATCCTCTTCTAACAGGAAACGCAAAATCTGCTCATCACTCTCAAAAATCTGCCAATGAATGTTATTATTAGGGATAGAGGGCCTATCAACTATTTTTACATGAGGCTGTACCTTTTCTCTTTGAATATCACTGGGGATATCGAACTGAGCCCCAATCACAGCTAACCTATCTGCATGATAGTTTTGATTTCTTGGAATAGAGATTAGATTGAAAGCGTCAAACTTGTCAATCATATCCCATACCCTATGTTTATAGCATTTCAAAGCGTCATTCTTTGTAACATGTAGTCCCCTCACTTGATTTACAATAAGTTCGCTATCCCCATACACCTACAAACAACTAATTTTTCTCTTTCTTGCCCACTACAAACCTTGAATCAACCCTTCATACTCAGCAGTGTTATTTGTACACGAAAAAACAAAAGGGAAAGCACAATAATATCTGTCACCCTATGGAGATACAAGCATTGCACCACTACCAAATCCATTCCTATTTCTAGAGTTATCAAAGTACATTCTCCATACTTCATTTTGCTGTTCTATCTGCTGTTCTGTATCCTTTACAAGGTTTGGAATTGCTGTTTCAGGTTCGTGCAACATATAAACTCCCATACCAGTTTATTGAATGTGTCTCTCAGAATCATCTACAATATTTTTTAAGGCCCACTCCTTTAACAGTACTTCTGGTATACTTTCAGCTTGCAGTTCTTGAGCAGCAACAAGCTCAGGATCATAAAAAATAACGCAATTTGCATTAACACTTGGGACATAAGGCTCTATGTGATATTTGGCAAGCAATTCGGATTTTACGGTCACTTTCGTGCCATATTGGGTCCTAAAGAACATGTGGGACCAATCTGTTTGAGTCCGAACAGTGCTTATTGTTTTAATCATATTGTTGGTTATGATATGTTACCAGCATTATCAGGTTTTTAAGAGGCATTTGAGCATATTTGGCGACTCATACTGAGAAATGATAAGTAGATCAGTGCTGTCACACATTTTATGAGAAAAATTCAAACTCAGAGTTCGAGTTCATTTGATTATTTGCAGCTGTCTCCACCTAGAAGACAGAGTAGAACTATGGTAAGGACTCCGGTTTCAAAAAGAATACAATCAACCCCACCCAGTTTCAGGCCAGTAGTACCTGTAGTTCCTGTATCGGTTCAAGCAAACCTACCTCTAGTTGTTCCAATGACAAGAAATCAACCATTTGTGGCTTTTGATGGAGGCGGCCCATTGAATTTGACAGTGCATGATAATATACCCATGCCAGCTTTGAAGAGCCTGCTCTATTTCACAGGGGAGGATCAAACTACTCCAATCGAGCACATTAGAGACATAGCTTCTCTATGTGTTCATCATGTAACCCAAGAAAATGTAGCCATTAGACTGCTGGCTGCCTCGTTTAAAGGAAAAACATTACAGTGGTTCAGGAGTTTATTAGTGCAAACCATTGGAACTTGGGATGATCTGGGTGATAAGTTAAACAAATAATTTTAAGATAAGTCAGATAACTTATCGTTGTTTGAACAACTGACTACAATAAAGAGAGCTCCTTAGGAGCAAATGATGGATTTCAACTTCCAGTTTCAAAAGATATGGGACATAATTCCTGCCACGGTAAGGCTTACATTAGAGTATGCATTTATGTATTTTTTGAAAGCTCTAAATAGTGATATTTCAGTAATGATACAATCGTTGGGAGGTACAAGTTTACCTGATGCATATGAAAAGCTATTAGAGCAGAAAACAACCTAATTTACAATGGGAAAATAGCACCTAGACCACCAATGCCCATTTTTCTTGAGATTCAAATTTCAATGCCTTTGCTGATTCCGTATTTTGCCCCTTTACCTGCTGCAGCAGCATTGCCAAGTACTGCCAATCCTGAGATTGCTGTTTCTAGCTCATCACAAGAGTTAAGAAAGATAAAAAATAGCCAACAGAAAATAAAGAATATCTTGCAAACTTTTGGGAATGATCTGGTGAATATCAAAAAATAGCAGTCCCAGAACATACAACCTTATTAGCCATATAGTCAAGGGCAAAAATAGCCTTATCAAGGGCAAAACCAGCCATACCAAGTTAATAGGCCTTCATATCAAAGCAATTACCAGGGTACCAAGCAGAATGTGAACCAGAGGCTTTTTCAGCTTACAATCTCGTGCTCATTAATGTAGTTAGGGACCTCGTCCCTATTCAGAATAACCTTGCAGCCGAGTATGAATGGTGTTTTCCATGCAATCAGCCACATAGTCAGGCAACCTGTTCAAATGGAGTGATAAATCAGGCTCTAATGGTGTAAAATGTTGCAGTTTCACAGCTAAAAACACTAAATGATGGGGCTGTACAATAGCAAGAACAACCTCAGAATGATACTGCCTTCCTAAATTGGCGGGGAGATGAGTTCTGTGGCGTAAACAGAGATGATACTTCAGTTGCAGCAAATACGAGAGCTAAAAATAGGGGTTATGAGATAGATCAAGCAACAAATAAAGGAAAAGGACCTGCTAATCCTTCTACATCCCAGATTCCCCATATTTTGCAAAGGAATACTCAAGCAACTGCTAGGGAACAACCTCATTTGCAGGCTGATATTGCTGTTGCAAAATCACATCAGAAGGTAAACGTCACTCCACCTTTTAATATCATTGAAAATATGAAGAAAATGAATGTGACAATGTCTATGTGGGATTCCCTAGCCATCCCAGGTCAAAAGGACATGTTACAATTTGCCTTGTCTGATTTAAAAGTGTCAAATGATGCAACTGTTGACCCAGTTAGGGCTGTTCTTATTGATTCATCCCAGGACAACAGTAAACAGCCAAATAAGAGTTGTAAAAAAACTTGGCAATCTGGAGAAACATGAGAATGATCTTGAAGTGTAGGACCTTGTGAACTGAGATCAAACCTCCGGAAAAGGCCAGCTTCTTTAACTGATTATCACCTAAAATCTACTAGATCTTCAGAGGAAAAGGGAGAATGAATGCTTTTAAAAATGAAAGATGAAACAAGAAAACTTGAAAATAGGGGCGATTCATCAGGTTGAATAAAAGAACCCTCACAGAACTGAGAAAATGCACAACACAACTAAATACAACAAGTAGATATACACAGATTCAGATGATTCTAACAGAGGTAAGAAACAAAATGGTTGAGAGGAACAAAATGTTCACAGACAATCATTTGTAGATTCACACTACGCTAAAAAAATAAGTAAAAGAGGTAAAATAACTTGCATATATTCAATAAGAAGGCATGGTTACAATAGAGGAATGCTCTGTTTGGAATCAGAAGCATAGATTTTCTAAATCTTCCAACGTCCAACCTTTTTTACATCTCATTTTTATGCATATATAGCATTTTGTATTTTGACCTAAGTTGGTTACAAAATAATTTTTAGAAACTGCTGTCACATAGGCCCGTTAGGAAATATCATCGCCAGAAGGGACGTCCACCTGCAAGAAGTTATTGAATGAAATATCTGGAACAAGGGCAGATGGAAGATATTTTGAATCTTCAATGTGAGCTGCTGAATCATCGACCTGCACCCATAAATGCAACAAATATCTGCATCTGCATATGCCAAATTGGTTGCTGAAACATCCAGTCGATCGAGCATGCAAATCCAGATCATAATTTAAAAGTGAGAAAAATCCCCTCAAAAACCCGCCAGATGAAAGAGGAGGTAAAAATAAGTACTTTTGCCTTTTGAAGCATGTTAAAATTCTCCAAGATGAAGGAGATATCCGTGGTCAAAGTCACGGTCAACTGCATCTTGCAATTGTATATGCATCTTACACTGCTGAGTTCACTTTATGCATTTATGCAATTTCTTTCCTTTCGCCTTTTGCATATTCAATTAGCTTTGCATGTCTTTGAATCTCCCTTTGCATGTGTTTTTGTATGTGCAATTGTATATACAATACAATGGCCAACATACAAAAATGGACCTTTACCTTTTGTACCACTTTTTGCATCTTCCGCCTCTGCCACGTGTCATCACTTCATTGGTCGCTGAGCCGAACCTGAGACCCATCGCTGAACAATTGCATCTTCCTTATCGGCAGTCGGAAAGACCACAAACTGAGCCACCGATACATATTGTCTTGCCGAAATCCTTTGTATGTGACTTTGTATATGCGATTGTATATGAGATACAATCGCATATGCATATAATGCGGAACTCAAAGGATCATCAACCAGAATGAAATTTTGAAACAGGTTCGGCCTTGTATCTTTTCTTTTTGCATATTGGCATATACATGCACTTCAACATACAATTGCGGACCCCACCATTGAGTTTGTCAAATTTAATTTCCCAGTCAGGTTCGCCTTGTATATCCCTGTTGTATCTAACCTTTGTATATCACATATAAAATGTAAAATATACAAAGAAAACTGCATACAATCACTTGTACATATAAACATTGCATTTGACCTTTGCATCTCCTCTTGTATATGCCCTTTGTATCTACAAACATGCAATGCAAACATACATACAAAGATGCATACAATCGCATTTGCCTTTATAAACCAAAATGCATATTCTTTCGGGTTCGGGCTTTGTATCTTAGGATTGTATATGGACTTGTATATATGATGATATGTGCAAAGATACAATCGCATATACATACAATAGGTGGACCCCATGATTTGTATCTCCCCCTTTGTATATACAATTGTATATGCGATTGTATATGAGATACAATCGATATACATACAATCAAACATACAATTGTATATGCATATGAAAATGACCAAGTATAAAATTGAGAAATATTTGTAAAGGAAGGCACTTGAACACAAAGAGTTTCTGGGTTTTTCTGAGTTTTTTGCAAGGATTCTCTAGGCGAGATCTTGGAATTTTTGGCAAGGCAGAGCATGGGTAACTGAAGGATTTAACCATTTTCTCCTTCTATTTAGGCTTTCTCTGATAGAAGGAGAGAAACAAAATATTTTGTGGTCAAGCAAAATATGACAACAATTACAACTTAGGTTTTTGGAACTCTTTGAAAGTTGACATGGACGTAAAATTTGAATGAAAATTTGACTAAGGACCAGTTGGAATTGTATTTAGACTAAGATCATTTTTGGGCTCTATTGCAAGGTGATATCTACAAATTAATTCTATTTGAGTTGCATTAGAAGAAAATGAAGAAGATACCACCTTACTAATTTGCAAATGAAATTAGTATTAAGTTAAACACAATATCCAAGGATTTACACTATGTCCATGTCATTTATAATTTCGCTGAGAGGCGAACTACAGTCGCAGCGGGGGTGGAGGTGAGAGCACTCATTTTTTGGTTGTAATTATAAACCCCAAAAAATAAAAATAAATTGCAAATGAAAAAGAAAAAGAAATAGAAAATCTATTCTTAGTGAGGCAACGAGGAGGCACTACTGTCAGTTTCATAAAGTGATGGTAACTATTTTTAGTGAGGTGAGAAGGATACACTATTGTTAGTTTCATAAGGCGTTTCATATTGATGTTCTATTTATAAGGCTGTTTATTTTCTCTGTGAGAGGAGGAACCGGGGGCTCTGCACAGGCAGTTTATAAGGCACAACCAGAGCCTCTTAAAGGCCACCTTGAGGTCCAATACGGGAGTCATCTTATTTTTCTTGGACATTGTTTCCTGTCATATACAGCTCCATTTGTTAATCTTTATTGTTTATGGCTTATTACAATTAAAACAAAAGAATTCTATTATAATCACATTCCTTGATGAGGATTAGAGGCGCAAATTTCCTATCAGAAATATTGTAGAGGACAGTCTGGATTGAATTTGTAGCTTACACATTTGGAAATTTGCGCAACTTTAATGGCTTGTACTTTCTATTCACATTCTCAACATTTAGCCTAACTCACTCATGCTCTCCCTACACACGACACAACTTTAATGAAACTAAGGCCGTGATGGATAATTTTAGCTGGAGGAATCTCATCGGCTAGGGCAGATTTGGCAGCGTGTATAAAGGAACCCTTTTCGACGGTCAGCTCATTTTCGTCAAGAGAATAAAAAATTGCTCTGAGGAAGGAGACGCAGATTCTTAAACGAAGTGGATATTATCAACAATATAAGGCACAAAAATCTTGTGGCTTTGAGAGGTTGCTATGTAGCCAGCGATGATGTGGAAGGGCACCAGCAGTTTATGATCTATGAATACACGCCTAATGGCAGTTTAGACGACCATGTATTTGGGGAAACTGTAAGGTCCCGTTGACATGGCCGCAAAGGAAGATTATTGTGCTCCAGACGGCCAAGAGATTGGCTTATTTTGTGCTATGGAATTCAACCTACGATTTATCACAGAGACATTACGACCACCAATATTTCGTTGGACATCGGTTTGAATGTTTATGTATTTGATTTGGCTTGGCTACAAAATAAGTTAACCATGCAAAATTAATTTAAATGGAAACTTTCTAATATCTTGCTTCTAATAATTTTTTTCTTTCCCTTATTGGTTACATAAGTTTCAAAAACCATTTGTATAGTGTTTGTAATGCAGGTTTAATATGGCAGATAAAAGTAGTTTCTTTCTTGGTAGGGTTAGGGTTTGCAGGGAAGAAGAGGAGGGAGGAGGTTCGAGTAGGGAAGATCTCAATGGAGTGGAATGAGCTGTGGAGGGTGTTTTAGAAGAGAGGATTCAATAGGAATTGGCCTTTCCTCGTTGGTTTCAACGTTACATTAGCCCTCGTCACCAAGCTTTCTCTTAGCCTCACCGAGGAGGATGCCAAAAAATCTCCCTTTATGCAGTACCATGGAAAAAGATGAACAAATACTGGATGGATTTCAATCGGTTTTGTGTTCCTGGTTTGATAGTTATGTTTTCTATTATGTGTAAGGTGGAGTTGAAATTTTGAATTAGTTCAGAAGTCTGCTTTTCTTTCGATGGATCAAATAAAATGGTGATTTAATGTCTCATCTTTGACACAGTAATCTTAATTTCTTACAACAAAACAAGGGTTACAATGATTTGACAAATATTGTTTTGTGTAATAAAATAAAATACATTTAGTTTTTTAAAAAAATATGGCAGATAAAGTTATTAAGTAATTTGGAGGTGAAAATGAAAGAACAAAAGATATATATATATATATATATATATATATATATATATATAATTTTGAAAACTAATTTAGATTGTTGTGTAGGATAGAGAAGAAGAGACTAACTATATATTGGGGCATATATATATATATATATCTATATATATATATATATAATTTTGAAAACTAATTTAGATTGTTGTGTAGGATAGAGAAGAAGAGACTAACTATATATTGGGGAGCCCCACAACCCCCATCTTGGGGTGGTGCCCTCTCAACACAAAGCCCTTAATTAATTTTTTCTTTGTTTTATTTTATTCATTTGAATTTATTATATATATAATTTTCATATGTATAAATTTATAAAATATATATAGATAGCTATATATATTCATGATTAATTACCCTTTTTCATTGACTTGATAATATTAACAAAAATATTTATAGCCATACACATATTTAAAATTAACCAATAGAGTCGATGAGTACAAAGGCATACCCATTTTCATTGACTTGATAATATTAACAAAAATATTTATAGTGATACACGCATATTTAAAATGAACCAATAGAGTAGATGAGTACAAAGGCATACCCATATATCTCTGACTTTTATATTCTCACAATTTTTTGTAACAAAAACAATTCCTCTTGAAGAGAATGCTACATGCATCATCCAAATCGAACATAATGAAATTTACAAATACAATAATCTTAGCTATACAATGGTTGAATGGATTCAAACTCCATGATTTGCATTGAGTTACAACTTAGATAAAATGCAAGTTTGATTAACCTTAAAAGAAAAAAATTATAAAAATAATGACACAATATAGACAAGTCTCCATATAGCTTTAAACATAGCACCTATAAACACAAAATTTCTAGGGCTTGAATACAAGCCCACCTCCCAGTTAGGAGACTTCCAAATAATTGGTGGACTCACATGCAATAAGGTAATAACACATGCATACAAAATATGTAGAAGAAAACCCTGTAGCATGACTCATGAATAATTAAAGTTAGGGTTTCAATTAGGATTAGGCTTAGGGTTAGAATTAGAATTAGGGTTGCTAAATTAGGGTAAGTATTAGAGCTACAATTATGGTTAGAGTTAAAATTAGGGTTACTAAATTAGGGTAAGCATTAGAGTTATAGTTAGGTTTAGGTTTAGGGCTAGAATTAGGGTTAGAGTTAAAGGATTAGAATTAGAGTTAATGTTAGAATCAGGTTAGGGTTATAATTAGGGTTAGGGTTGGAATTGAGGTTAGAATTAGAATTAGAATTAGGGTTAACCCGTTTGGGCTAGAGTTAGGTTTAAAATTCAGGTTAGGGTTAGGTTAAATTCATAGTTAGAATTAGGATTAGGGTTAGAATTAAATTTAGGGTTAGAGTTAGGATTAGAATTAGAGTTAACCCATTTGGGCTAGAGTTAGGTTTAAAATTTAGGTTAGGGTTAGGTTAAATTCATAGTTAGAATTAGGATTAGGGTTAGAATTAAAGTTAGGGTTAGAGTTAGGATTAGAATTAGGGTTAATGTTAGAATCAGGTTAGGGTTATAATTAGGGTTAGGGTTGGAATTGAGGTTAGGGTATGAGTTAGAATTAGGGTTACTAAATTATGGTTAGCCCATTTGGGCTAGAGTTAGGTTTAAAATTTGGGTTAGGGTTAGGTTAAATTCATAGTTAGAATTAGGATTAGGGTTAGAATTGAAGTTAGGGTTAGGGTTACAATTAGGGTTAAGTTTAGTATTAAGGTTGGGGTTAGGGTTTCAATTATGATCAGGCTTAGGGTTAGAATTGAAGTTAGGGTTTGAATTAAAATTAGGGTTACTAAATTATTGTAAGCATTGGAGCTACAATTAGGGTTAGGGTTAGAGATAGATTTAGGGTTACAATTGCAATTACAAGTAGAGTTAGGGTTGAAATTGCAGATAGAATTAGGGTTATAATTATAATTAGAATTCATGTTATAGTTTAAAGAAGAGTGACAATTAGAATGAGAATTAGAGATAAAACTAGGGTTAGGGTTAGGGTGACATTTACGGTTACAATTAGAATTAAGGTTAAAGTTAGGGTTAAGGCTAGGTTTGATTAGGGTTATAATTAGGGTTGGGGTTAGGGTTAGGGTTAGAAATATAATTAGGTTTACTAAATTAGGTTAAGCATTACAGTTACCGTTAGGGTTAGGTTAGGGACTAGAGTTAGGGTTAGAATTCAGGTTAGGGATAGTGTTAAAATCATAGTTAGAATTAGGATTAAGGTAAGTGCTAGCATTAGGGTTATTGTTACATTTGATATTAGGATAGAATTAGGGTTATGATTAGAATTAGGGTTAGGGTTAGGGTTAGGGTTAGAGTTAGGATTAGGGTTCCTATTAGAATTAGGGTTAGAATTAAGGTGGAATACTATTGAGATTAGGGTAAGAATCAGGGTTAATGTTAAAATCAGGGTAGGATTATAATTTAGTTTAGAGTTGGAATTGAGGTTAGGGTTAGAGTTAAAATTAGGGTTGCTCAATTATGGTAAGCATTAGAGTTACAGTTAGGGTTAGGGCTAGACTTAGGATTAGAATTAGGGTTAATGTTAGAATCAGGTTAGGGTTATAATTAGGGTTAAGGTTGGAATTAAGGTTACGATATGAGTTAGAATTAGGGTTGCTAAATTATGGTTAGCCTATTTGGGCTAGAGTTAGGTTTAAAATTTGGGTTAGGGTTAGGTTAAATTCATAGTTAGAATTAGGATTAGGGTTAGAATTAAAGTTATGGTTAGGGTTACAATTAGGGTTAAATTTAGTATTAAGGTTGGGGTTAGGGTTTCAATTAGGATAATGCCTAGTGTTAGAATTGAGGTTAGGGTTAGAATTAAAATTAGGTTTACTAAATTATTGTAAGCATTGGAGCTATAATAAGGGTTAGGGTTAGAGCTAGATTTAGGGTTACAATTACATTTACAAGTAGAGTTAGGGTTAGGGTTAGGGTTGCGATTAGGGTTATAACTAGCATATTTATATTAAATATAATATATCTAAAGTGCACCGAGAGATATCCTTCTCAAGGTGCCTATTTTTTTAATCACTAATCCTAACATTAGGTGCCTCGAGAAGGATATCTCTTGGCGTACTTTAGATATATTATATTTAATATAAATATGCTAGTAGTAAATCTTTCGTAACATTGATTGGAGGAGGGAGGGAGCGTAGATGAAGGTGGGGATGGGGTAGAAGGAAGAGGGGGAATGCAAGGAGGGTGCTCTTATAAGTTTCATTTATTGTGAAATAAAATTCAATTCTTTTCTCATTTATAAAATTCTCTAGAAGATTTCAAAACTGATAGATGTCACACCTGTTTATGGATTTTCAAAGAGGTGAATCCTAAACTTAATAAAATTTAATTTATTTTTAATTGCTTATCTCTTGGACAAGTAATTTCTATTGGGCATTGATTGCATTGTTGAACATACATTGGAATACTGAGAGGTGGGGGGAGGGGTGAATCAGTATTCAAACAAATATCAAACCCTCTGGAGAAAATTGAAACTTAATCTTTACATCATTAATAGAAACATAAAAGATCACAATGCACAACACCACATAACACCAGATATACATGGAAAACCCCAAAGGGGAAAAACCATGGTAAGAAAAATTGTTAGGAGCTACTGTCCTAATCCAGCCTCACAAAAAAATTATAGTTACAACTTTGTTTTAGGGCTGCAACCCAAGGAAGCTACTACTCCCTATAGAAAGGTTTTAGGGTCACTCCCAAGGAAGCTACAACTCCTTGTAGACTTTGTTTTAGGGCTTCAACCCAAGGAAGCAACAACATCTTGAACTAATAACAAACTCAAAAAAGATTACAGCATGGCAATCCTTCTACTGTTTGAATCTGACAATGAAGCTCAATCCTTTTGATGATTTCAATTTTGCTTTTTCACTTCTCTTTTAATGATTGCAATTCTACTTTGACAACTTTTGCAATGTCTTCAAATGTCTTCTCTGTAGCTTATTGACTCACTGCTTTCAGCCTTCAAGAAGTTTTGCCTTTGGCTCACTGCCTCCAACAATCAATTAGGCACACTCTTCACTTCCCTTCTGTCTCAAAAATATCTTCAAGATGAATCTAGACAGGATCTATTACTTTTGCTTTTTCTCTTTCATTCGTACATCATAATGCATTATACATCCACATTCGACTTCTTACACTCACACTCGCAATCACACTTCACCTAGATCAACTAGGTTTACAATATATACATGATATTACATTGATTACTTTACATGTCAACCAAAGACAACAAGAATATTACAATTACAAGTTGGCCAAAGATCAAACAACATGAAACGTGTAGAGGGCAAGCCTTAAAATGAACTACACGCAACACCAGGAAGAGGAATACACCTTGCAGATTCAAACACATGCTTAAACTAGTCCTAAACACCCTTCACAACATCATCCTTCAAAGAATGACATCTGCACGCTTCGCACATTTGAAATAGGTCGGCCTTAAGCAAGAAAATATGAAGCTTGTAGCATGTTGACCATTACAACTTGGCGATACTCATGAAAGATTAAACATTACTTGTGCTTCTCCTAGATGAGTCGGCATGACCTATACAACATCTCCACACTCCTTAAACTTTGCACAACAAAGACTTTGTGGCACACACCTTCAACATACCTCAGTCGGCCAGGCAAAATCATAACCCAACAACACCTTCATTCCGGACCACAACCTATTCTAAAGAAATTAGAAAACACCTTACAGAGCAATAGGAAACATCACAAGATCTTCAGGATCATTGTCCACTAGCCAATTCATCGCTTCATACAACAACAAATTGGTGCAAGCCAACAAACACTGAAACTAGCCATCGGACAATATAGTCTTGTACTCTGTCACTTACAACTTTCTTTGTGGAGGGACAAATGATATGAAACTTTGGATATAACACCTTCACAACACACTGAACTTAACTTTTGAACCACATGACCGTATCTACAAATGTGAGGAAATGCAGAGCCAAACTTTGCACCACTGTGAGCATCCTCACAGAAACAACACTGTCTTCAAATTGTCATTTGCAAAACACCTTTCCTGTAATCCAAACAACATGAAGCTAACTTCCAATCTACAGGAGCACAACATCACCAGTAGAGAAATGTAGAGCATTTCTTAGACTCTGGCAACCAAATAGCCAGGCTGCAAACACTGCCAACCAAATTGCAACAAACTCCAACATACTTTTGACATTAATGACAACCAATACTCACACTTTTGACATCAATGACAACCAGACTGCAACAATCTCCCTCTTTGGCATTGATGGCAAAACCAATCTAACACATGCACTCTTCTCCCCCTTAGGGTACAAACTCTCCCCCTAAGGTACACATTTTCTCCTTTTCAATCTTCACCCCCTTTCATGTACATACACTCCTTGAAGCAACTAACAAGCTCCCCCTATTAGCAACAACCACAACCTACTCCCCCTGAGAGGTAGCCACCATTAGTCCAAGAAAAAGATATAGCATGAATTACTCCCCCAAGATAGATGCACCAACTATGCATCTAGCAAGAAGGAGGGGCAATTACCCTTAACTTTTGCTAGAAATACTCAAAAGTATCCTTTGCAAGAGCCTTTGCAAAAATATCTGTAATCTAATCCTTTGTTGAAACATATTCCAAATTCACTTCTTTATCTGCAACCTTCTCTCTCAAAAAGTGGTACCTGATTGATATATGCTTAGTTCTAGAATGCATCACTGGATTTTTTGAAATATTGATAGCACTTGTATTATCACACAAAATAGGAATAAGTTCATCATACTGTATCTCGATATCCTTCAATGTTGCTTCATCCACAACACTTGTATACAACAAGATACTGTAGCAATATACTCTGCCTCTATAGTTGATAAAGATACTGAATCTTGTTTCTTACTATGCCATGAAACCAATCTGCTTCCTAAAAAGAAAGCACCACCATTTGTACTTTTATCATCAACACAACTAACCCAATCAACATCAGTGTAAGCACTCAGATCAAAGTCAATACCTCTTGGATACCATAAGCCATAATCTGGAGTACTCTTCAAGTATCTGAAGATTCTTTTGACTACCTTCACATGAGTTTCTTTAGGATTAGCTTGAAATTTTGCAACTAAACATACCACATACATGATATCAGGTCTTGAAGCATTAAATATAATAGGCTTCCAATCATAGATATGTATAGCTTCTGATCAGCCAACTGAGACTCATCATCTTTACTCAAATGACAACTAGTAACCATGGGAGTGCTAACTGGTTTACAATCTTCCATCCCAAACTCATTCAACATCTCCTTGACATACCTTGATTGAGAAATAAAGATACCATCATTCAAATGAGCAATTTGAAGACCAAGAAAAAAGGATAACTCACCAATCATAGACATCTCAAATTCCTTTTGCATCTCTTCAGTAAACTTCTTGCATATTTCATCATTTCCACCAAAGATAATGTCATCAACATACACAACTATCAAAATTCTCTCATCCTCAATCTTGAAGTAAAGATTACTATCTGCGGTACCTTTCTTGAATCCTTGCTAAAGTAAGTACTTATCCAACCGAGCATACCAAGCTCTAGGAGCTTGCTTGAGTCCATACAAAGCTTTCTTGAGTTTGCACACCATGTCTGGATCTTGTGATAGCTAGAAACCATCCGTTGCTCAATGTAGACCTCTTCCTCTAAATCACCATTCAAGAAGGCTGACTTGACATCCATCTGACAGACCTTCAAGTTCTTGTGAGCATCAAAGGTAAGAAACATCCTGATTGCCTCCATTTTGGCTATTGGAGCAAAAGTTTTTTCAAAATCAATACCTTCAACTTGTGAATAACCCTTACACATCAATCTTACTTTGTTCCTCACAACTTCACCATCTTCATTCAACTTGTTTTGGAACACCCACTTTGTTCCTATAACATTCTTATCAGTTGGTCTGGGAACCAATTCCCATGTCTGATTCTTTTCTCTCTGATTCAATTCTTCTTCCATTACCTTCAACCATCCTTCATCTTTTCTAGCATCAATAAAGGTTTTGGGCTCTACCTTTCACAGTAAGCACAAATTCACTTGCTCACTTGCTTTTGCAAGCCTTCTCTTGGTCTGTACACCTTCATTCCTATCCCCAATGATTTGATATGCTGAATGGTTCCTCTAAACATACTTTACTGGAGTGTTAGGGCTCTTTTTTGATTCTTGTTCCTGTTAGATCTAGGGCACACAACTGAGAGGGGGGGTGAATCAGTTGTACAAAAACTTGCTTTTACTTCAAACACTTGATTCTTCTTTGTTATTTAATAGCATATCAATTAACCATTCATGAAAGCATAAAGCATAAACACCAGAGCAGATAAACATCAACACATTTAGACACCAAGATTTTGACGTGGAAACCCGGTCAAGGGAAAAACCACGGGGTGATTAACCCAAGAATTATTCTCTGTTATAAGAATAAGAAAAATGGATGGCACATGCCAATTAGGGCTCACTGCCTGAGCATACTGCTCACAAGAGGCACACTGCCTACAAGAGACACACAATCTAAAAGTAACAAGTATTACAAACTTGAACTGGAGAATGACATCTTTACCATGCCTGTATCAGTTCCATTTAAGCCCAAAAACTACTGCTCTGCCTTTCGCACTTCCCTTCGCTATCTCACACTCATCCACACCATACCCACTACAAAATGAATTCACAAACCCTTATTTATACAAGGCATCAGGAACAATCATCACCCATATTTATACAAGGCATCGACTTAGGAACAATCATCTAAGTCAGCAAACACCTACAAGATCATTCGCAAGATGTGTAATACATCCGGTTGGCCAGTCTTAAGAAGAACACCAAAATCTATGGTTATTCTTCGAATGCAAACTCTAACTTCAATGCGGACCGCCAATAAGAATAGAACATGATCCAAAGATCACCAAAACCTTTCCTGAGTCATCAAGAATATCCGCACTTTATCAGCTTACTCGATTTCTTCTGTTCTTCATCTGACACTTCAAGAACACAGTCTATCATCACTGTCATAATGCAAAAGGTTCTTCCAGACCTCCAAATCATTCACAAATCTAGTTGTCACTTCACAATGACTTCTTCAACATTCCTTCCAATCCGCAGAATGAGATAATGTAATTCCAGATCTCACCGGACCAATCTGTGACACTCTGTCTCCACTGAACACCTACCAGAACCGGTTCTACACAAGCAACCATAACTTCTTCAGATCTTTATGCAGACCTCTAAAATCTTAATTGGAACATCTCAAGACTCATATCTACAAACCCTTTAAACCGCATCCTCTGATCCTCAACCTATTGAGTACTTTTGCCTTCTTCTCATCACTGTTCTTCACTGTTCCTGATGGAGACTAGTTTCCTCAATAACCTCAGCACACAACTCATCCAATCCTTCTTATCAATGCAATATGGGTATGTTGACATCAATGACAACACTGGTTGACCTCATACTTGCAACAATCTCCCCCTTTGTCATTGATGGCAACATATGATGTGAAAAACCATCAAGACAAGAACTTCTCCTTTCTGTCATAGCTCCCCCTATCAACAACAACTCTTCACATGTCTTCTCTTCCTTTACTGCTCCCCCTTTGATCATCAACCACTTGTTTTTCACATGTCTTCTCTCCCCCTTTGACATCAATGGCAAAGGGCTCATACTTGCAATTCTAACACATCAGAATCATACCAACTACTCCCCCTTAGTAGCAGCTCCCCATCATCAATCCAGATCACAAGATATGACTGTGATATCCACCGGACTGATGCATATCAGTGCATCCTAGTTCATCACTGGAGGGGCCATAACCCCTAACTTCTCCCTGAGATACTCAAAAGAGTCCTTGGGAAGAGGTTTAGTAAAAATATCTGCAAGCTGATCCTTGGAGGGCACATACTCCAATCTGACTTCACCCTTGTTCACTTGTTCTCTCAAAAAGTGAAATTTGATAGATATATGCTTGGTCTTAGAATGCAATACCGGATTCTTAGAAATATTTATTGCACTTGAATTATCACAGAAAATTGTGATAGGCTCCTCATATTCTACTTGAATATCTCTTAGCATTTGCTTCATCCACAAAAGTTGAGTGCAACTGCCTACTGCTGCAATGTATTCTGCTTCTGTTGTAGATAGGGATATTGCTTCTTGTTTCTTGCTTAGCTAAGAAACCAACCTTTTTCCCAAAAAGAATGCTCCTTCACTTGTACTCTTCCTATCATCCACATCTCTTGCCCAATCTGCATCTGTATATGCATGAAGAGAAAAGTCATGATCTCTGGGATACCATAGACCATACTCAACTATTCCTTTCAAGTACCTAAAAATTCTTTTGATTTCCATGACATGAGATTCTTTGGGATCAGCCTGGAATCTTGCTACAAGACCAACAACCTACATTATATCTGGTCTAGTCTGAGTGAGATATAGTAATCCTCCAATCATTGATCTGTACTTTATCTGATCTGTCTTAGGAGAGTCATCATCTTTGCTCAACTTACGTTCGGTAGCCATAGGAGTGTTCATTGGCTTTGAATCTTCCATTCCAAATTTCTTTAATAGTTCTTTTACATATTTGGTCTGAGAGATAAAGATTCCTTTCTCTGTCTGAGTAATTTGCAGACCCAAGAAGAAATTCATTTCACCAAGCATTGACATTTCAAACTCACTTTTCATTTGGTTTGTAAAGGTTTTACACATACTGTCTCTTCCTCCAAAGATGATATCATTAAAAAATACTTCAACAATCAAGATGTTTTCATGATCAATTTTGAAATATAGGTTACTATCAGCAGTACCTTTGTTGAAACCAATCTTCAAAAGATGTTTGTCCAGCCTCTCATACCATGCTCTTGGGGCTTGCTTCAGACCATACAGTGCCTTCTTTAATTTGTAGACCATATCACCATGCTTAGATAATTGAAATCCATCCGGTTGTTCAATGTACACCTCTTCTTCTAGGTCACCAATTAGGAAGGTATATTTGACATCCATCTGATACACTTTGAAATCTTTGAAGGCAGCAAATGCAAGAAATAGTCTGATTGCTTCAATTCTTGCCACCGGAGCAAAGGTTTCCTCAAAATCAATCCCTTCTATTTGAGAGTAGCCTTTGCAGACTAATCTGGCTTTATTTCTGATTACTTCACCAACTTCATTTAGTTTGTTCCGGAAGACCCATTTGGTTCCAATCACATTCTTGTTACTAGGTCTAGAAACAAGATCCCAAGTGTGATTTTTCTCAATTTGCATCAACTCTTCCTCCATTGCTTTGGTCCAATTTTCATCATTGCAGGCTTCATTTATTGTCTTAGGTTCAATCTTTGAGATCAGACAACATTCATCCAAATTTTGAGCAACATTCCTTCTATTTTGCACACCTTTGCTTTTGTCACCTATGATCTGATCTTCAGAGTGGTTCAGTCTTACATACCTTGGAACTTTGGGAGGTTCTTGCACTTCTGCTTCTTGATCAGGCTCATCCAGACCTATCTCTTCTTCCTAATTTACCGGATCAGTCTGAATCTGACCTTCAGGAGAGGATTGAGTTCCTTGAATCAAAACACCATTCTAATCATCTTCATCATACTTAAAAAATCTTGAGGGCTTTTCAATACCTTCATCAACCTTCACATTTGTACTTTCTATCATCTTTCTCAGTCTCTTATTGTAACACCGGTATGCTTTGCTTTGAGTGGAGTAACCCAAGAAAATTCCTTCATCACTTCTAGCATCAAACTTTCCTAGATCTTTATCTCTTTTAATGTAACATTTGCTACCAAATACTTTGAAATATCTCATAGTAGGAGTGATGCCAAACTAAAGTTCATAGGGAGTCTTACCGGTATTGCTTCTGATTTGAACTCGATTGAGAGTGTAGATTGCAGTGCTGACAGCTTCTCTCCAAAACATCTGAGGAACATTTGCTTCCATCATCATTGTCCTGGATGCTTCCTGGATGGTCCGGTTCTTTCTCTCAACTATTCCATTCTGCTGTGGAGTCCTAGGAGCAGACAACTATCTCTTTATACCATGCTTCTCACAAAAGTCTATGAATTCACCGGATGTGAATTCACCACCTCTATCAGACCTCAGACATTTCATTTTTAATCCAGTTTGATTCTTTACCATAGCCTTGAAGATTTTGAACTTCTCAAAAGCTTCTGATTTCTCTTTTAGAAAGGTAACCCACATCATCCGGGAATGGTCATCAATCAGTAACATGAAATATCGATCACCTTGCATACTCTTGATTCTTGTCGGACCACATAGATCAGTATGAACTAATTCCAATAATCTGGTAGAGGACTGATCCTTGCTTTTGAATGAGACTCTGCTCTGTTTTCCTAGCTGACATTCTTTTCACAAACTATTTGTAGGTTTTACCAATTTTGGAAGATCTCTTACAACCTGAGTATTGCTTATCTTGATGATGTTATCAAAATTTACATGACACATCCTTCTATGCCATAGCCAACTCTGATCAACTTGAACAAACAGACAACTTTTATTAGTACCAACTAGATGGAAGATATTACCTTTTGTTTGAGTACCGGATGCAATCTCAATTCCGGAGCTTTTAAAGATCCCGCATCTTCCATTCTTGAATCGGAGATCATAGCCTTTGTCCACCAACTGACCAACACTGAGAAGATTGTGCTTCAATCCTTCAACATACATTACATTACCGGTTTTGTTCTTTCCATCAAAAGAGATAGTTTCCCTACCTCTGATTCTACCAGCAGAATTGTCACCAAACTTTACCAATCTTCCTTCATATCTTTCTAAATCTAAGAACTTGTTCTTGTCACCTGTCATATGGTGAGAGCATCCACTGTCAATAACCCAATCATCCTTTTCTTCAACTTGGGCAGCCAAAGCTCTTTCTATAACCTTATGATTGATAGATTCAGGGGATATTGGATCTTCTTCCTTGATGGCAATGAACACCCATTCATTTCTGGATTTGTCTCCTATCTCTGATTCATCATCTGTTACTCCTTCATTATCATCTTCTTCATGAACATAATAACAATTCTTTTGGAACCTTTGTCTGTTAGAATTTGATCTTGTGGATCTTTCCGGACATCTTGAGGCAAAGTGACCAATCTTATTGCAGTTGAAGCATTTAAAAGGTAATTTTCCTTCATACTTACTGGATCCTCTTGGTAGTCTTTTTGCAATGAGGGCTTCAAGTTGAGTTGTTTCTGCTTCTTCCTCTTCCATGTCTTTTCTTTCTTGATCATACCATGACAGCTTCCTTGAAGAGTTTTCTCCCAGATCAAATCTTTGTTTGCCTTTCACATAGGCACTGGCTTTGAATGCAGATTCAGTCTTGGGGGGATCATCTCCAAACTCGGTCATTTCAAATGCAGCCAGTTTGCCAGCCAATTGGTCTCTTGTGATAGTTGTATGGGCTCTGAATTTATCAATGGCATCAACCTTGATTTTGCAGGTAGCAGGAAGGGATCTGAAAATTTTGCAAACAATCTCATTTTCATCCAAAACTCCACCAGCATTCCTAATTCCACACACCAGCTCATTTACTCTTGGCATAAAGGTAGTGATATTTTCATCATCTCTCATCTTCAATCTTTCAAATTTCTCTTTGAGACTCTGCAACCTTGCACTCTTAACATACTCATCTCCTTCATGCAGAAGTTCCAGTTTAATCTAGATCTCATAGGCAGTTGGTAGGTCAATAACATTTGAGAGCTCTAAGTCAGTTAATGCACTTAGAAGAGCCTCTTTAGTCTGCATATTGTTTTTAGCATCTGTGATTTCATTTAGAGTTGTCGGACCACCCTGTGGAGGTACATATGCTTTTGTGACAATGGACAAGTAAGCTTTTCCCATGCACTCCAAGTGACATTTCATGCAACCTTTCCAAAGAGAGAAGTTGGTTCCGTCAAACTTCAGACTATCCTTCTTGTATGATGACATCCTGGATTTCCTCAAGCAGTTAAGCTCCTTTTTAGATGAACTTGGCTCTGATACCAATTGTTAGATCTAGGGCACACAACTGAGAGGGGGGGTGAATCAGTTGTACAAAAACTTGCTTTTACTTCAGACACTTGATTCTTCTTTGTTATTTAATAGCATATCAATTAACCATTCATGAAAGCATAAAGCATAAACACCAGAGTAGATAAACATCAACACATTTAGACACCAAGATTTTGACATGGAAACCTGGTCAAGGGAAAAACCACGGGGTGATTAACCCAAGAATTATTCTCTGTTAGAAGAATAAGAAAAATGGATGGCACATGCCAATTAGGGCTCACTGCCTGAGCACACTGCTCACAAGAGGCACACTGCCTACAAGAGACACACTATCTACAAAGTAACAAGTATTACAAACTTGAACTAGAGAATGACATCTTTACCATGCCTGTATCAGTTCCATTTAAGCCCAAAAACTACTGCTCTGCCTTTCGCACTTCCCTTCACTATCTCACACTCATCCACACCATACCCACTACAAAATAAATTCACAAACCCTTATTTATACAAGGCATCGACTTAGGAACAATCATCTAAGTCGGCAAACACCTATAAGATCATTCGCAAGACGTGTAATACATCCAGTCGGCTAGTCTTAAGAAGAACACCAAAATCTGTGGTTATTCTTCGAATGCAAACTCTAACTTTAATGCAGACCGCCAATAAGAATAGAACATGATCCAAAGATCACCAAAACCTTTCTTGAGTCATCAAGAATATCCGCACTTTATCAGCTTACTCGAATTCTTCTGTTCTTCATCCGGAACTTCAAGAACACAGTCTGTCATCACTGTCATAATGCAAAAGGTTCTTTTGGACCTCCAAATCATTCACAAATATAGTTGTCACTTCACAATGACTTCTTCAACACTCCTTCCAATCCGCAGAATGAGATAATGTAATTCCGGATCTCACCAGACCAATCTTTGACACTCTGTCTCCACTGAACACCTGCCAGAACTGGTTCTACACAAGTAGCCATAACTTCTTCAGATCTTTATGTGGACCTCTGAAATCTTAACTGAAACATCTCAAGACTCATATCTACAAACACTTTAAACTGCATCCTTTGATCCTCAACCTATTGAGTACTTTTGCCTTCTTCTCATCACTGCTCTTCACTGTTCTTGATGGAGACTAGTTTCCTCCATAACCTCAGCACACAGCTCATCCAATCCTTCTTATCAATGCAATATGGGTATGTTGACATCAATGATAACACTGGTTGACCTCATACTTTCAACAGTTCCTTCTCTTCTTTCTCCTCTTCTTCTTCTTCAATGTAGAGAGGTATATCATATCCGCAAACCTCTAGTTCTTGTGAGATCTGACACAAATCTTTATTATGCTTTCAATCATCCTTCCCAATCTCTTGTTGTAGCATCTATAAGCCTTGCTTCTAGTTGAGTAACCAAGAAAGACCCCTTCATCACACCTTGAATCAAACTTTCTGAGGTCTTCTTCATCTCTCTTGATGTAGCATTTGCTGCCAAAGATCCTAAAGTGTCTGATAGTGGGAGGTCTTCCATACTTACCTCTGAATTTGTCAGTGCCCTTCTTCAATCTTCTCACAAAGTTTGTTTCTACCTCATCAAGATCACCATCTTGATCAGTTGTTTCATCTTATGCCTTCTTACTAATTTTGAATGCTACTTCATTCTTTAGAGCATCTTTGTCAAACTCTCATTTCAAAGGCTATGAGAGCACCAAACAATTGATCTACTGAATAGTTATCCAAATCCTTAGACTCCTCAATAGTAGATATCTTATGACTATAAGATTTAGGGAGAGATCTCATAACCTTCTTCACAATCTCATCTTCTTTGACTTCTCCACCAAGACCTCTGATGCCATTAACTACTTCATCCACCCGAAGCATATAACTAGCAATGTCTTCATCCTCTGCCATCGTCAGGGTCTAAAATTATCTCTTGAAGATTTGCATCTTGGCTTGCTTTAATTTATTAACTCCTTCATAAATGTTGCTAAGTTTTTCCCAGACATCCTTAGTAGAACTGTAATTCATTATCATCAGAAGTTCTGAATCATCTAGCCCACTCATGATAGCATTCTTTTCCTTGGAATTGTTGTCATACAACCTAATCTCAATTGGATCTGTAGGAGTAGCAGGAGGATCAGTGTAACCATCCTTGATAGATTTCCAAACACCAAACCCTAGACAGGATAGGTAGCCTTCCATCCTTAGCTTCCAAAAGGTGTAATTTGTTCCATCAAACTTAGGTGCTTTGTAAGATCCATCATGTGCCATCTCGGACCTTCCTCAAGCGATTAAGCTCCTTCCGAGGAACTTGGCTCTGATACCAATTGTTGAACATACACCAGAATACTGAGAGGGGGTGAATTAGTATTCAAATAAATCTCAAACCTTCTAGGGCAAACTAAAACTTAATCCTTATAGCATTAACAAAAACATAGAAGATCAACACAATGTACAACACCACATAACCCCAGATATACGTGGAAAACCCCAAAGGGGAAAAACCACAGTGAGAAAAGCTACTAGGAGCTACTGTCCTAATCCAACCTCACAAAAGAATCACAGTTACAACTTTGTTTTAGGGCTACAACCCAAGGAAACTACTACTCCCTGTAGAAAGGTTTTATGGTCACTCCCAAGGAAGCTACAACTCCCTACAGACTTTGTTTTAGATCTTCAACCTAAGGAAGAAACTACACCCTAAACTGAGAACAAACTCAAAAAAGATTACAACATGACAATCTTTCTACAGTCTAAATATGACAATGAAGCTCAATCCTTTTAATGATTGTAATTCTACTTTTTCACTTCTCTTTTGATGATTGAAATTCTGCTTTGACAACTTCTACAACTTCTTCAAATGTCTTCTCTGTAGCTTACTGACTCACTACTTTTAGCCTTCAAGAAGTTTTACCTTTGGCTCACTACCTCCAACAATCAGTTAGGCACACTCTTCACTTCCGTTCCATCTCAAAAATATCTTCAATATGAGTCTAGACAGGATCTATTACATTTGTTTTTTCTCTTTCATTCGTACATCATAATGCATTACACATCCACATTCGACTTCTTACACTCACACTCGCAATCACACCTCACCTAGATCAACTAGGTTTACAATATATACATGATATTACATTGATTACTTTACATGTCGACCAAAGACAACGAGAATATTACAATTACAAGTCGGCCAAAGATCAAACAACATGAAACTCGTAGAGGGCAAGCCCTCAAATGAACTACACGCAACACTAGGAAGAGGAACATGCCTTGCAGATTTGACCACATGCTTAACCTAGTCCTAAACACCCTTTAGAGCATCATCCTTCAAAGAATAACATCTTCACACTTCGCACATTTGAAATAGGTCGGCCTTAAGCAAGAAAATATGAAGCTTGTAGCATGTCGACCATTACAACTTGGTGATACTCATGAAAGATTAAACATTACTTGCGCTTCTCCTAGATGAGTCGGCATGACCTATACAACATATCTAAATACTCCTTAAACTCCACACAACACACACTTTGTGGCACACACCTTAAACATAACTCAGTCGACCAGGAAAAAGTATAACCCAACAACACCTTCATTTCAGACCACAACTTGTTCCAGAGAAACCAAAAAACACCTTGTGGAGCAACATAAAACATCACAAGATCCTTAGGATCATTATCCACCAACCAATTCACCACTTCATACAACAACAAGTTGACACAAGCTAAGAGACACTGAAACTAGCCATCAGACAATATAGTCCTACACTCTGTCACTTACAACTTTCTTTGCAGAGGGACAAATGATATGAAACTTTGGATATAATACCTTCACAACACACTGAACTTAACTTCTAAACCACATGACCATATCTGTAAACATGGAGTATGCAGAACCAAACTTTGCACCACTGTGAGCATCTTCATAGAAACAACACTGTCTTCAAACTGTCATTTGCAAAACACCTTTTCTGTAATCCAAACAACATGAAACTTGGATCACACATGCCTTGACAACATATGAAGCTAACTTCTAATCCACAGGAGCACAACATCACCAGTCTACATTTCTCAGAGACTCTGGCAACCAAATAGCCAGGCTGCAAACACTACCGACCAAACTGCAACCAACTCCAATGTATTGTTGCAAGTATGTGCTAATCGGTGTTGTCATTGATGTCAACATGTTTGTGTTGTCATTGGTGTCAACTGTGTTCTCTACTGTTACTGTTGTTATTTGATTAAGTTGGTGAATTAATGATGATGTGATTACCTTGAAGAAGTACTGAAGGTGTTAAGAATATGTTCCTCTTTCTAAGTTTCCAATTGCTTTTGAGAAAATTTGATTAATATTGGAAACAATGTGTTGAAGAAGTCCTCTAGCTTACAGAATACTGGTTGAGTTGTTGCTCCACATTTCTTATGTGTTGGAGATCTGAGTGTGTGGTTTGGATATGTTGTTGAGAAGTATTTGAAGATTCTAAATACAAAATTTGGTACTCTGAATCGCTGTTTAGTGAAAGTTATGTTCACTAGTCTGAAGACAGTGTCTAACAGTGTTTGTAGTGTGACTAGGAGAAAGTATTTTGCTTTGCATTTCTCCGCAGAATGGATTTATGTGTTGTGGTTCTAGATATAGGCTTATAAGGTCCTTATCTATCTTCTATCCAAAAGGTTTGTGATTTGGTGCTCCGGAAAGCAAGTTATTGTGTAGCAGAGTTTGATAGTGTTGTTTGTAAGCATATTGTGAACTTCCTTTAGGTGAAAGTTGTGGCTAAACTTGTTGGTTTCCAAGTGACTTCAAGTTGTTTGTGGATGTTTCTATATTATGTTAAAGCTTTGTGGAAGGTCCGTAAGGTGTGTTTGACTTTCAGGAAGCGTGTGCTTAAAAGTTCTTGGTGTTAACACAAGTTTGGCCGACTTGGTTGTTTTCACTAATTCTGATTATGTTGTGGTAATTGTGAAAGCATGTTGAAGCGTATAAGAGTGGTTTTAGGTTTGTGCTAAAGTGTGATGTGGTCCACATTTGTTCCTTTTCTCTGTGGGAATGTTTAGGTCCATACCTAATTTAAATTTTATTGGTTAAGTTGTGTTGCCGACCTTGGAGAATGTTTTCATGGATGATGTTGGTATAAATAAGTGTCAAGAATTAATAAATGTGTGTGCATGTGGGGGATATGATGTTTTGATGCAAATTTGATTAGGGGCAGTGAGGGATTTCATCTATTAGGTTACTAGATGTAGTGAGCAGAAGGTGTCTACAATTTTCAGTGATGCTGCGAAGGTGTTGTATATGTTGTGGTGTATATTGAGCTTCATTGGAACTAAACTTCATGCATAGGTCAGATGCAATTATATTAGTTCAAATGCTGGCAATGAGCCATCCTTATCTTCTTTATTTCTTTCTTAGTGGGCAGTGAGTCCACTTGGATAGTGAGTCCCCTGCAACGAGCATTCTTTCAGGTAGTGAGCCTTTTGTAATTCAGTATTGTTACTACATTATATTGTAAGCTAATCCTCATTGTGGTTTTTCCCTTTTAGGGTTTTCCACATAAAATATGGTGTTCTTTTGTGTATGGTGTTGATGTGTTTAAGTTTATGTTATTTTCTTCTCTTGTTTAATCATCATAACAGATTAAGGTAGATCCGGGATGGTGCACAAGAAGCAGATTCCCTTGTTTGATGGATCTGACTATGCACTCTGGAAAGTAAGGATGGAATCCTTTCTAGTTTCTCTTGGTTATGATGTCTAGAAATGCATCAAGTCTAATTACATTGTACCTCAGAATGGTATAAATACTGAAGATAAAGTCAAAGAAGCTGAAATTGATGGTAAGGAAAAGCATGCTCTCTTAAGTGGTCTTACTAATTATGAATTGATAAAGGTTGTGAATTTGAAAACTGCTAATGCGATTTGGAAAAAGTTGGAAAGTGTTTATGAAGGAGATGATAAGGTTAAACAAACTAAAATGTAGAATTTGAAGCTCACATTTGAGACCATGCGAATGTTTGAAGATGAAAACATTACAAGCTACTTACAGAAGGTGGATGAAGTTGTCAATGGCATCAAAGGACTTGGCAGAACTATGGAGGATAAAGAAGTGATATTAAAGGTACTCAAATCTCTTCCCAAAGCCTAGAGTCATAAGATTTTTGCTATTGAAGAATTACATAATTTGGATTAGTTTACCAAGGATTAGTTACTTGGCACCCTAATTACTTTTGAAATAAGAGAGTTTGGTACAACTAGTGGAACTGCATAGGATGAGACAACTTTTAAAGCTGTCAATTCAGAGAAGACTATTGAATCAGATTCAGAAGACTTTAATGAATAAGCTACCATTTTGAGAAGAATGAAAAGGGTACTGGAAAGTTTAGTGGTAAGTTTCCCTTTAAAAGTTTTAGTTGTGGAAAAATAGGTCATTACACTTCAAGATGTCCAAATAGAGCTCTGAGAATTAAGAATAGGGAGAATAGAGGAAGGATAGTCAAGAAAAGTTACCATGTTAGTATTTATGATGATGAATCTAATCGTGAGGATAATAATAATGAATGCTTATTTATTGCCCTAAGAGATGAAATTGGTTTTGCTAACCTTGGAAGCTGTGTAAAGGAAAAGTGTCCAGAAGCAAGTGCCAACCCTAAAGGCACTGTAATGTCTGCCTTTCATGCTAAGAGTGAAAGGATGACTAGGTCATTGATAGTGGATGCTCAAATCATATGACAACTGATAACAGTAAGTTCGTTAAACTTGAAAAATTTGATGGTGGAGTGGTTAGGTTTGGTGGTAATGAAGCTGCTAAGATTTGTTGAAAAGGTTCAATCAATTTTAATGGAAAGCATAACACTGATGATGTTCTTTATGTCAAATATTTAAAGCATAATCTCTTGAGTGTTGGGTAGATGTGTAGCAAGGGTTACAATCTTAGGTTTCAGGATGATCGCTGTGAGATCAGAAAAAGCTCTGGAACAATAATTACTACTGGAAAGAGGACAAGTGTAAATGTTTATCATCTCAAAGGTGGTGTTAGTTACTGCCTTATGACTTAGATTAGTGAGAGTTGGTTATGGCATAGGAGATTACGTCACATCAATTTTGATAGCCTAGTAAGGATAAGTTCAGTTCAAGCTGTGAGAGATCTGCCAAAGATTACAAAACCCTCCAATGTTGTCTGTAAGGAATGTCAGTTAGGAAAGCAAACAAGAAGCTTCAAAAATAAGGATCAATCATATACCAGACTATTGGAATTGGTGCATACAGGCATGTGTGGTCCTACCAGAGTAAGGAGTTTTCAAGGTGATAGGTATTTTATGTTATTTATTGATGATTGCTTTAGAGTGACATGGGTCACTTTTCTTAAGGAAAAATTAGAAGCCATAGATAAGTTTAAATATTTTAAAGTAATGGTTGAGAATAAATTGGATATGAAAATCAAATGTTTGAGGTTTGACAGAGGTGGATAATTTACTTGTAATGAGTTAACATGTTTTGTGAGAATCATGGGATAAAGAGGCATTTATCTACTCCTAGAACACCTCAGCAGAATGTAGGGATTGAAAGAATGAACATGACTGCTCAAGAAGATGCAAGGACAATGATAAAAAAGCAAACCTATCAGAAGTCTACTAGAGAGAAGCAATTCTTACTGCTGTCTACATATAGAACATAGTACAGGTAAAAGAAAATGACACAAAGTCTCCCTATGAGCTATGGTATGGAAGGATTCCTACTGTTAAATATTTCAAAGTTTTTAGAATCAAATATTATATAAGAAGAGATGAAGAACTAGGAAAGTTTGATGCAAGATGTGATGAAGGCATTTTCCTTGGGTACTCTAACAAAAGTAAAGCTTACCGGTGCTATAAAAAGAGGCTAAGAAAGATTGTTGAAAGTGCAAATGTTAAGGTGGATGAAGACATACATAAGATTTCAAAAGTTAATAGAGATGTATCAATCTCAGATGAGTCTTCTTGCGGAGAAGAAGAAAATGTTGTTGAAAAAGTAGTACAGACTAGAGAAGAAGTAGAAACTAGATAAAAAGGAGTGCAAGCAAAAGAACAAGAAGCTCTGGAAGGAATCCCTAGAACACCCAAGTATGTGTAGAGGCATTACACTCAAGACCAAATCATTGGTGAGAAGAGTAAAGGTGTATTGACAAGAAGCAGAGTTGCTGAAGAACAGGTAAACCTATGTTTAATTTCTAAAGTTGAATATAAAATAGTGGTGGAGGCATGCAAAGATGAGTATTGGGTCAAGGCTATGGAAGAAGAACTAACGTAGATTGAGAAGAATTAGACTTGGAACTTGTCCCAAGAGCAGAGAATAAGAATGTGATTGGAAGTAAGTGGGTCTTCAGGAACAAATTGAATGAGAATGGAGAAGTGGTAAGGAACAAACCAAGACTTGTGTGTAAAGGGTACTCACAAGTGGAAGGAATAGACTTTGAGGAAACTTATGCTTTGGTGGAAAGAATGGGGGCTATTAGATTGTTTCTAGCTTATACAACACATACAGATTTCAAAGTGTATCAAATGGATGTGAAGTCTACTTTTCTGAATGGTGAGTTGGAAGAGGAAGTATACATAGAGCAACCAAATGGATTTTAGTTGTCAGACAAACTGGATATAGTATGCAGATTGAAGAAGGCATTGTATGGACTGAAGCAAGCTCCTAGAGCTTGATATGCAAGGTTAGACATGTATTTGCTACAATAGGGATTCAGTAAAGGGTTTGCGGACAGTAATTTGTACATCAAGGTAAGAAAAGATCAAATCCTGATTGTTGAAGTCTATGTGGATGACATAATCTTTAGTGGAAATGAAGGTATGCGTAAGGACTTTGCAAATGATATGTAAAAAGAATTTGATATGTCAATGTGTGGAGAGATGAACTTCTTCCTTGCACTGCAAATTAATCAGACAGATAAGGGCATTTTCATTTCACAATCAAAGTATGTCAAGGAATTGTTGAAGAAGTTTGGAATGGAAGAATCTAAACTAGTTTGTACCCCCATGACAATTGGTTGTAAGATGAGCAAGAATGATGAATCACCTAAGACTGATCAAAGCAAATATAGATGAATGATTGGAAGACTACTATATCTAATTGCTACTAGACCAGATATCATGCATGCAGTTTGTCTTGTGGCAAGATTTCAAGAAGATCCTAGAGAGTCACATGTCATGGTGGTGAAGAGGATATTTAGATACTTTAAGGGCACTCCTAATCATGGTTTGTGATATCCTAAGAACAATGATTTTACCCTAAGTGA
The DNA here is from genome assembly GCA_027924645.1 of Cunninghamia lanceolata. Lineage (NCBI taxonomy): Eukaryota > Viridiplantae > Streptophyta > Pinopsida > Cupressales > Cupressaceae > Cunninghamia > Cunninghamia lanceolata. Next base: position 22,160,984 of record BSBN01001965.1, read on the forward strand.
CTACATAGATGCAAATTGGGTCGGATGTGTAGATGACATGAAAAGTACAAGTGGCAGTGCATTCTTTCTTGGAGATAGAGTTGTGTCTGGGCTAAGCAAGAAGTAGGATTTAGTGTCTTTATCTACTGTAGAGGTAGAGTATATTGCTACAACATCATGTTGCACACAGGTGTTATGGATGCAACAAACATTGAAGGATATCAAAGTTGTGTATGATGAGCCAATTCCTATCTTCTATGATAATACAAGTGCCATTAACATTTCAAAGAATCTAGTGATGCATTCATTGACAAAGCATATTTCAATTAGGTATCAATTTTTGAGAGAGAAGGTTCTAGGGAATGAAGCGAAGCTTGAGTATGTGCCTACAAAGGATCAGGTTGCTGACAGATTTACTAAGGCTCTTCCTAAGGATACAATCAAGTATCTCTAAGAGAATCTGGGGGTTTTTGCCCCTCCTTTGAACTAGATGCATAAGGAAATGCATTAGTCCAGTGTGCTTCAAGATTTATTCCTCTCTAGACTGATGATGGAGGCTACCTCTTAGGGGGATTGAGTAGTGGTGTTGATGATTGTTGTAGACAGGGGGAGTAAGAGTTGATATAGATTGGGGTGTACTCCTAAGGGGGAGTATTTAGAGTAGTTGAGAACAATGCAAGTATGTGCAGTATCATAATCAGGAGAGAGCTTGAAAGAGATGTGTCACCCTTTGCCATTGATGTCAAATGGGGAGAGAGTTCATGTGACAAAGAAAGGGAGAGAAAGAAAGAAAGATATATAAAAGAAAGAGGGAGAGTGAGATTAGTGAAGAGTTGTGTCATGATAGTTTTTCACATCATATGTTGCCATCAATGGTAAAGGAGGAGATTGTTGCAAGTATGTGCTAATCAGTGTTGTCATTGATGCCACCATGTTTGTGTTGTCAACTGTGTTCTCTATTGTTACTATTGTTATTTGATTAATTTTTTGAATTAATGATGATGTGATTACCTTGAAGAAGTGTTGAAGGTGTTAAGGATATGTTCCTCTTGCTGATTTTCCAAGTGCTTTTGAGAAAATTTGATAAATACTGGAAATAGTGTGTTGAAGAAGTCCTCTGGCTTACATAATACTAGTTGAGTTGTCACTCCACATTTCTTCTATGTTAGAGATCTGAGTGTGTGGTTTGGATATTTTGTTCAGAAGTATTTGAAGATGCTAAATCTAGAATTTGGTACTTCGGATTGCTGTTCAGTGAAAGTTATGTTCACCAATTTGAAGACTGTTTGATAGTGTTTGCAGTTTGACTAAGAGAAAGTATTTTGCTTTGAATTTCTCTGTAGAATGGTTTTAGGTGTTGCGGTTCTAGATATAGGCTTATAAGGTCCTTATCTATCTTCTATCTAAAAGGTTTGTGATTTGGTGTAGTCATAGTTAGGAGGGTCCACAAAGTGAACAGTCCAGATCGTGCAACAAGAGTAAACACAATGGAAACATCTCAAAGATAGGATACAAATGCAGATTCAGTCATTTAGCATATCATAGATTCAAAATAAAAACATGCTGGCAACATGCGGGCTTACAGATTAGGGCTCACAGGCCTGGTTCTCTAGTTACAATATGCGCAAGATGTAGCTTTGAAGTGCCTTACATAACAAAATCCTAAGACTAAAACTTCATATTATGATTCACTGCTTTCTTAGGCATCTCTTACATGATTATATATCATCTCTGGATCACAAGGTTCCTCTGTGTCAGCCAAATAGATCACAAACTCCAATGAAAGAAATGTAACATGTGTATATGGATATGTTGGACCTAAACAGATGGGAATCCTCTGCAAGTGAATGAAATAGCGTGCAAATCTCAGGGAAGGTCGGCCACAAACCAAAGTTCCTTGAATGACATGTCATTTAGCTCCACAAGTCATGAAATGGTCCACAAGTCTTTTCCTTTAGCTGGTTGTCTGAGACTGTTAGGATGCTCTACTTTGAGAAAACAAACGATCTTTTGATAGTGATATCTTTTCAGAAACTAATCCAAATGATCTAAATTTTGGATATGATGTGCATGAAGATGTCTGGATGCTAAGTCCAGCTCTACAAGGTCTGAAATGAAACTGTGGTAGAATGCAGACCAAAATATAAAAACTACTACTGAATGAACTAACTGGAAAATGAAAGAAAACAAACTGAAATGCAAATGTTTTTGGTTGATACAAGATTGTTCTTGAACCAGGGATGCTCTTGCATCAGTTCAAAAGTGTTGTTTGTAAGCAGATTGTCAACTTCCTTCATGTGAAAGTTGTTTTGGCTGAATTTGTTGGTTTCTAGGTGACTTCAAGTTGTTCGTGGATGTTTCTAGATTATGTTAAAGCTTTGTGCAAGGTTTGCAAGGCATGTTTGTCTTTGAGGAAGTGTGTGCTTAAAACTTCTTGGTGTTAACACAAGTTTGGCCAACTTGGTTGTTTTCACTAATTTTGATTATGCTGTGGTGATTGTGAAATCATGTTGAAGTGTGTAAGAGTGGTTTTAGGTCCATGCTAAAGTGTGATGTGGTCTATATTTGTTCCCTTTCTCTGCGAGAATGTTTAGGTCCAGACCTAATTTGAATTTTATGGGTTAAGTTGTGTTGCCGAACTTGGAGAATGTTTTCATGGATGATGTTGGTATAAATAAGTGTCAAGAATTCATGAATGTGTGTGCGCATGGGGATATGATGTTGTGATGTAAATTTGATTAGGGGCAGTGATGGTTTTCATGTGTTAGGCTACCAGATGTAGTGAGTAGAAGGTGTCTACAATTTTTGGTGATGCTACGAAGGTGTCATGTATGTTGTGGTGTATATTGAGCTTCATTGGAACCGAACTTCATGCATAGGTCAAATGCAATTATATTAGTTCAAATGCTGGTAGTGAGCCATGCTTCTCTTCTTTCTTTCTTTCTTTCTTAGTGGGCAGTTAGTCCACTTGGATAGTGAGTCTCCTGCAGTGAGCATTCTTTCAGGTAGTGAACTTTTTGTAATTCGGTATTGTTACTACATTATATTGTGAGCTAATCCTCAACATGGTTTTTCCATTTTAGGGTTTTCCACATAAAATATGGTGTTCTTATGTGTATGGTGTTGATGTGTTTAAGTTTTTGTTATTTGCTTCTCATGTTTAATTGTCATAACAGATTAAGGGTTTAAGTGAACTGGTGTGGATGTGAATATGTTTATGAGGGTTTTAAATTTTTGATATAATTGATTCACCCCCCCTCTCAGTTGTTCTTGTGCATTCAACACATACTTCTAACATTAATGACAACCAATACTCACACTTTGGCATCAATGACTACCTAACTGCAACATGCACATGTGGTGGATGAATGAAGGCGAGGAATTTCAACAAATGTCTTTAATTACAATATGAAAAAACTACAATTCTTGCTCATCCCAACAAAACACAAAAGTTGCTCCATTAATAAACTACATGGTGAATATGATTCCATGATCATGAGAACAAATGTATAAACTATGTATAGAAGATTGAAATCATCAATATTTTGGACCACTTGTGTGATTGTTAATCTCATGGAAGAAAATTGAATAATTAAAAACATATGTGAAAATTCCTTGCAAGATGCTTTAGAAACTCTTCCTTATAGTTCCAATAAAGTGGTAGTTGTTTTGGTTTTGGAAATCTAACAATAATTTATGGTATATACTTAATATGGTCTATGACTAACTTTTCAAATTGTATTTGTAGGAGGATTTCAATTCAAAATGGAATCTCAACTCTTCAATTTAGACTTGAAATAACCATTTGTAAAGGATTCAAAATATGGCAATTTCTCGAGGTGTTTTGAAGTGTTACTTTTAGGAAAATGTTACATTTGGCTTGTTTCTATGCATCATTTAATCTATCAAACTCTTGATTCATTGAAGCATATATTTTGGTAATGTTAGAAAGTTTGTGATGCATGGTTGTGTTGCATCTCTAATCTTGGTTGTTCCACCTAGACAAAAATCTATTGGTAAAAAGCTCAATTAGTAACCCAAATCAATAACTAAACTATGCTTCTTAATACTAGGAATTTTGTAGATTGGAAATCCTTTACCACACCTTAAATGTACATAAAAATGTTTTTTTTCCATCATCCAACCATGTTGGTGCCAAAATTTTCTAGAACCTAAACTTGTATCATTTGTGCCTAAAATCCATCAGATAATCCCCTTGTTGTGCCTTTGTTACCTTGGCCTTTTACCCATCAATTTTAGTTGATCAGAGATTATCCCCAATGAGTCCATCAAAAGTTTTAAGTGTGCTCCCTTTGTGTCTTTCCTTGCTTCCATGCCTTCAAAATTCCTTTGAGAATATATGAAAAATCCTAAAAGTTGCTAACTTGGCCTTTGTAGGCCATTTTGGGCCTACCTAAAAATGTAGAGTAAACCCCGCAAAAGTTTCATGTTCCTTTTCGTCTCCCAACCCTTGAACTCCTGACAAGGCAAATTGTGTGGAACTCTGTGCTAGATCTGGATATGTCCATTTAGCCCTCAAATCTCTATAATATCTTTAAGTCAGTCCGTGCTTCTGAGATTCTCCAAATTTGTCGATTCTATGGAACTCCACAATATACTCGGACATATCCCTTTGTCCCCTAAACTTATGCAACATCCTAAAAGGGCCTATGTTTCCACAATGTCATTTTGCAGAACCTTGCTATGCATTCAGATTTGTCGGTTCAGGCCAAAATGTCCTAAATTTCCTAAGCCATCTTTTTCCTCGCAAACACTTCCATGGCTAGTTCTGTGGAAGTTCTTTATTCACAAGGATATGTCCTAGTATGTGGTCTTTTTCTGTGAGAACCTAAGTCCCTCTAAATCTCTACAAGTCTGGATTGGACTCTATGATTTGCAAAATGGTAGGGAAAAGATTGAAAAAGTTTCTAAGGAAAAGGAAAAGGAAGAAAAGAGATTTCAACAAGTTCCTGGTTAGGTGGAACTCGTTGTCAAGAATCTATGCAGAAGTAAAGGGAATTTTAGTGATTCCCTTGATTCCTGAAACCAAGGAAATCACTAACAGCTTCCTTTGTTCCTAATCACCTCTGAATCATCGACAAAGATAAAATGGCTAAGGTAAAAAGAAAGAGACAAACAAGCAGCGAGTTTCTAGTTGGTAGGAAATTGCCGATAAAGAGGAACAAGAGGAAAATATAGAAAGAAAGAGAGAAATATGTTTCAATGAGTTCCTAGTGGTCAGGAACTTATCAACAAGGAGGAGAAGAGAAAAGAAAGAATTTTCAATGAGTTCTTGGTGACCAAGAACTCACCGAAAAAGTTCTTGATGAGTTCCTAAGTGCTGAAAAAAGTAAAAGTAACTATTTTAAAGTGCTGGAAACACGTTTTTCATGGATCAAGAGTTTGAATGCCTACCTATCTCCTATAAATGCCATTAATGCCCAATTTGACTAGATTGGAGGTAGGTAGTGAATTGGATGTTGGGCTTGGTGGATTTAATATGGTAGGTGTGGGTGCCCTAATTTGTTTCACCTAGTACATCAAGAGGAAAATGTAATGCTATATATACAAGAAATGAAGATGTAATAGGGGTTGGTATTTGAGCTAATTTGGATATGCAAACACCTAAGGTGATTTTAGGGCATTAAGTAAAGCTAGTCTAGGCTATAAATGAAGGAATGCATTTGGTAGAATGTAGGAAGGATTTGTAAAACACCTCTGCATGTAGTGGTATATTTCCATGGATGATTATAATGATTCAGGGGAATATGTAAATGTAGTTATGTATTTTCTCTTACCACATTTGTTGGTATGAATGTAACAGAGTTTAGATGAATCTATGAAAACATTTTAAAGCAATACAAAGCTTTTGTGTTGGTCTTCTTTTTGTTGCATGTGGGTTATTGTAGTTCTGCTCGGGATTATTAAGTATGTCCATTGTATGAGATGTAATCTTTGATTTCTATGCAATTATTTATCTAGTTCTGTTGATGTTCTACTAGTATATCTCCTCTCTCTTTATTGTTTATGACTATTGCCCAATGAAGTAGGCACAAGTCCAGCTTGGAGAAGGACCATCAATCTTTCAATCATCCCTCATCTTGTTAGTTGTAGGAGTAGGAGTAGGATTAGATTAGGTTTTTTTGGCAATATGTGTTTTCATGGATGTCAACATAGCATATGGAAATGTATAGACAAAATTGTACAAAAGAAGAGTCAACATGTTCAAGGCAAACTAGTCCGGGAGAAGAGAAAATATTCTAAGTATAGTAAAGAGATCATTTCTATGGTTGAACATGATGCAGAGGTAAATACTCATGTCCTTGTATATTTCTAGTATCCCCACATGTATATCTTATTAGTTGGGAATACACACTTAATGACAAGAAGCAAAAATCTAAGGCATTCACAATACATATCCTAAGGTAGAGTTACCTTGTTTTGATTTGCATTGCTCCAAAGAGAAAAATCTGATCATGTGGTTCTGAGGAAAGGCTAATAGATGTATAAGGTATGCTATGATGAAGCATCAAGTGGTCTAGTGGTCTGCAAAGACAACACTCAAGTGACAGAGGCAATACAGTTTGTTCTGGAGCCTGAATACACAAGTTTGAGTTTTGCGGAGGATGACATATATACAACTCATTCATACAAGCTTGTGTGAAGGTCTTATATGCTCCAAGGTATCTCAAGGATAATTTGCATGTAGATAAATTCCTTTTTCTGGTACTACATCAAGTAGTTAAGTCTGTAAGTGAAGATTTGAGTATAACTGTTCTCTGGATTCATGGTTACCTTTGTGAAACCTTTGTATTCCTTTGAAATTATTAGATAAATATGTGTGGATCTAATAAGGAAAATATAATGGTGTTTAAGATCATTCTTAAAATGTTTCAAGACTTGTACTGCATCGCAATGCCATATCTTGAGTTATGGAGTATTACATGTTGTTTGGAATGCTTTGTTTCCTACAGTTAGTCAAGTTTCTTATTTTGCAGATGTATAGAGTGAGATGATACTTCAATAGTAAGGTGTATGAATGATGTTGAGATCATGTATGATTGAATTCTTGGTTTGCATAGAGATTTTGGCTTCTCCCCGGTAGTATGAAGATGAATAGTTAGTTGTCTTGAGCAGTTTGAGCTGACTGGTTAAGTACCTGCTATATACAGAGGATCTTAATTAGTCTCCTTAACTCTATAAGGTATGGAAAGATGTGTCTTCATCCCCTTCATGAAGTTCTGAGGTCCACAACAAGTTTTTCCTATCATATTGTATGTATTGATGCTGACTTGTGAAGAGTTACACGTTTCATCCAATGTTGATTATGTTGCGGACCTAATCAGTGTTTTAAAGTGTTGTGGAGGATATTTATAGAAGATCAAGTTCATTTGTGAAGTGTAGATGTGAGTGTGAAGATATGTAGAGAAAAATGCAAGATATGAAGTGTGCAGAATTAGTTTGAAGGCATGTGTTGAGTAGAAATAGAAGATTGCATTACAACCATAAATCAGATGTTCTCTTTACAATAGTCCATATAGTTACTATCTTTGTGAATCCTATTGCAGTGAGCAGAGCACTTAGGGAGTAGTGGCTTCCTTGGGTTGTAGCCCTAAATCAATGTTGTAAGCACAAATACAGGGAGTAGTAGATTCCTTCGGTTGTAGCCCTAAAACAATGTTGTAATACTTTTTGTAGTGAGCATAATATATTGTGAGCTAATCTTCACTGTGGTTTTTCCATGTTTTAGGGTTTTGCATGTTAAAATATTGGTGTTATGTGTGTTGCATGATTTCATTTATGTTCTCTAAGTTATTCAGTTTTACATATAAATATCTGATTAAGTTTTAATGTATGCTGACTCACCCCCCTCTCAGCACCTCATTGTGTTGAACACTTGATATCAGAACTAAGTGCCTTTGAGAAGCCTAACAGCTGAGGTAAATCCTGCACTTGAACACATAGAATTTGAAGTTATGGACAATGATGTATTTGTACCAAAACCAGATCTAGAAGCAATGGAACCTGAGGTTTGGGATCTTGATGGGTGTGAAGTAGACCTTAGGGGAGAACTCAAGTTTGCCCTTGATGAACTAGATGAAGCAAAAGGACTAAATGTAGAATATGAAGACATGCTTGTGTTGGCAAGAGACACTATGTGGCTTCATAAGTGTTGTCATTGATAGCAACAAAGTCCATCCCACACATCCGCAAGACATGGTATGACCATACCAGAAGACAGATGAAGTGTATCTTGGTCCGGTAAGAAAGAAGAGAGCATGTAGCAAGGTTTGACAGTCAGGTCTGGATCTCTTAGAGGAAGTATCTCTATAAAGCGCGGACTTGGGGAAGTAAAGAGGAGTACCATGACTAACACATTCTAGAGATTTAGCCTCCGGTGATGAAAGAGTGAGAAGATATGAACACCTAAGTGTTGAGTTCCTATTTGGCAGAGTAGATTGAGGAAGAACTGACTGACAGAGCATCAGACCTTTTTCTGGATGAGTTGTTGATGGTGATCAAGTTTCTTGAGGGATCATTCATGGTTGAACGACATGATTGATGACTTCTATAAGCATCTTTTTGATACGCATCACTTAATAAGCAAGGATTCAGCCGACAGACCAGAGTTTGGGAAAATGTTGAGTAGTCCGGATGCCGACTAGAAAGATGATTGAAATCATTGATGTGGATATATATACTAGATTGATTTCAGTATGAAGGTGAGTGTGGTGTGTTGTGAAGTGTGAATAAAAGCAGAGAGCAGTGTGGTAACAATAATATAGGTCCGGTATGTGACAAGACAACAACACCAAAGAAGAGAAAGAATGAAGTGCAGTAGATTAGTGTATTGAGCCTAACCGAAACTGAACCTTAGCATGTGTGGATGCTTCTCATCAGTTCAAGTATCTTATTACTTCATACCTTGTAGACAATGAGTCTCTTGTAGGCAGTGAGCCTCTTGTGAGTAGTGTGCTCGGGTAATGAGCCCTAATTGGGAAGTGCCATTTTGTATTTCTATTCTTCTAATAGAGAATACATTCTTGGGTTAGTCACCCCGTGGTTTTTCCCTTAATAGGGTTTTCCACATCAAAATTATTGTGTTATGTGTATTGATGTTATTTCTGCTTCCATGGTTATGTTTACTTATATGATTTGATGCTGGACTAATTGTTATAGAAGAACATAAAGTAGAAGTAATTTAGATAACTGATTCAACCCCCTCTCAGTTATCAACAATTGGTATCAGAGCCAAGTTCCTCCTAACAGAGCCTAACAACTTGAGGAAGATCTGGGAATCTCAATAAATATGTATGGAATGAGGGAACAACTTCAGTCTGCCCTAGATGATCTTGAGCAATCTCACTCTGAAGTCAATGAATTAAAGGAAAGACTCAAACAAGTTGATGATTTCATAAATGAACTAAAAGAGAAACTAAGTATATCTATGAAAAAGAGAAAGGAACTACTTCAATAGTTAAAAAGTCAAAGTGAAGCCAATAATACTGATGAAGATCTGAATGAGAAGAACAAGTTATGTGAGAAGCTATCAAAAGAGGTCATTATGGTAAGACATGAAATGGAATTAGGAGTTATGAAATTCACTCAAGAAATTGAAGAGAAAAGAAAGACTAAAGATAATCTAAAATAATCTCTCAAGGAGAAGTCAGAAGACTGCCACAAAATGGATAGAATAATCAAGCATTTCGAATCTGATCTTGAAGAAGCTAGAGATAATGAAGAACAACTTGAGAATCATATTGACACTCTTAAAAGGGATCTTCAAACAGAAAATGAATACAAAGAGAAATTCAAGATAAGCTCTGCTCAACTTGAAGTTCTTCTTGAAAGCCAAAAGAGGGTAGGTGATAAACAAGGCTTGGGGTATGAAAAAGGTGAAAGCTCCAGATCTGGTTAGAAGAACTCTGGATTAGGAAATCCATGGAATAGGCCTAGAAGACCTCCAGGAAGGCAACCTAATGCTCAAAGATATCCATACTTCAATGGATACTACCACAACTGCAATAACTTTGGTCATAAAGCAAATCAGTGCAAAAGAAGAATGAATCAGACTAATTCATCCTTCCTCAGATAGTGTTTTAATTGCAAAAGGTATGGTCACAAATCTCATGAGTGTAGAAATATGCAAATGAACAATTCATTAAATGGTAGATGCTTTGCATGCAATAGAATGGGCCATATGGCTAATTAGTGTAGATCAAGAGGATATCAGTCAAATATACAAAGAAATGTTGTTTGCTACAATTGCAATAGATCTGGTCATTTTGCCAAATTCTGTAGAAGTAAGAATCGGGACAAAAAGGGTCTGGTACATCATAATCAAAACCAAGACAAAGGAAAAAGAAAAGTGAATGCGGATGAAATTTAAAGGGAGATGAACAAGATTTGGGTGAAGAGGAGTACAGAAAATGTTGAGGATGGATCCGCACCAGAATCTGGTGCTGATATTCCTTCTGGAAACTAAATAGATGAGCTCTGGCTTAGGGGGAGTCACAAAAGAAAACAATTTCCCCCAGCCAGTCAATTGGTGCCTGAAATTGGCACATGGAAGGTTGCGGATTAAAAGGGCTCTTAGAGAAACATCTAAATAACCCTTGGAAAAGATATGAAAAATCCGCAAGGAATTTAAAGAGGTTAATCATCTGAGATTAATCCGGTTTAACAGTCATCCGGTAAGAATAGGATTTTCACAGCTAGATTCGGTATGACTCAAATTTGAGGTATCTTGATCTGCGGATAAGTGGAATGATTGGGGAAAGGTAGATAGACAGCTAATAGTGCATACCAATGATCTGGAAAGATCTCTCTCAGAACAAGGAAAACAAGGCAACTAGAATAACTAAGGTTGTGCATTTATTGCAAAATGGAATTAGGATTTGTGTAGAAATAAAAAGGTTTTTTGGTTCATCATTTGCACATTTGCATTTGAAAGGAAGTGAGAAGGAGCTCTACAACAAGTTATCTCGAACCTCTCAAAGATCAACTGCAGAAGTCGATTCATCCAAGCAACTCGATCCGGCTCATATCGTGAACCCTAGAAGCGTAAAGAGGTATTTTCCGATCTTGAAAACTCTCTTTGAATCTTTAAGATGGCTACTTTGAATGTTGTGAAGATAACTGATAGGCCGCGCCCTAAATTTAAGAAACATCCCTACAAATCTCTAGAAGTGGATCCCTTAGGCGCATTTTCCAGCATTCCACATGGGGTTTTGCATGTTGAAGATGTTAGGGCATACATTCATGCGGACATTGAAGAATTTAGGGAATCCAAGCTGGTGGATATCTACCACAAGCAGTTAATAGAAGATTCATTTGAACTCAAACCTCAGTACAAGGCTATCTGGGACAAACATTTTGGACATTGCATCCATTTCCCCTGTTTTACAGAAGATGAATGGGTTTGGTATGTTTTGAGCAGAGTGCATGACAACTTCATGTGGTTGAATAGGCCGTTTAAGATAACCAAGGATGCCATTAGGGCAGTTATCGGATTGCACTCATCCGGTGGGATACCTGCTCTCAAATCTGTCAAGAATCAGATAGTGAGTGAGGCAACTGGATCAAAATTTGACAAGAGAGTAATGACTATAGAAGATATCATTGATCCGGATATCAAGTTCACATCTATGATAATTGGCTATAAGATATATCACTCCAGCAGAGAGAATTTAGTATCCGAAATAGCTGTGTATACTGCTTATGAAATGCTAAGGAAAAATGCTGACTATGATCTCTGCGAACTTCTTCTGAGCCAACTGTTAGAAAAATTACAAAGGATCAAGAAGGACAAGAAAAACTCATTCAAATATGGTGGTCTGATATTGTGTCTATTCTTTTACTTAATGAATGAGCTACCCGGATCCAGTGGTTGGATATGGCAAAATGACAGACCAATAGCCATACAATTAGAGATTATTTGCATGGAATTGGTGATGCCAAGGCACAGAATACAACACTCTGGGGCTACTTCAAGAACTTTCAGAGTATTATGCAAGAAAGAGAGAATCCCTCAATCTCTAGTTGAAAAGTATAAAGATACAGTATGCTTTATGGTAGAAACTGATCAATGCCTGATGGAAGTAGTGGAGCTAGGGATAGTCTGGATCATGCCAATGGGGTATGAAGTTGATGAGAAAATTCTAGAGCTCCATATTCAACACTTGCTAAGTCAGCCCAAGGACCTTAAGGCATAAAGGTTTGGAACCTTTGAAGTGTTGAGTGTGAAGATTCATGTATAGCTAAGACAACCAAAAATGAAAAGAAAAGTGAGGAGGGAAGTAGAAGAATTTTCCAAGAGGCATGGAATTTCAAAGGAGGCACTTGATGCAAACAGAGAAAATATGGAAAGGGCAGAGAAAGAAAGGCAAGAAACTGAAAAAGAAAGTACTCTGGTGCAAGCCCCCTCCTGGACCAGATCTTCCAAGAGCTCTGCACCTGCCACCTCTAAGAACCAAAAGGCATCAAAACTGGAAGTCAGGACATCCAGCAAGGGAGAGAAGAGAACTAAAACAAAGGCCACAAGGTCTTACATTAGTTAGAAGGATGATGAAGAGACTGAGTCAGATGAGGAAGTAAAGAAAATGAAAAAGAAGAAGAAAGTATCTGGTGAATCCTCTACAGGTCAAGACAAGAAAGAAGAGGCAGAAGAATTCATTGAAAAACCTACTCTCCGCATCGATCATATCATCAAATCAGTTATTGTGGATGGGAACTTGCAACCAATGGTTAAATTTTATGATGAATATAGTGAAACTGATCAGAAGATTTTGCAAGATGCCACAGTCAGGTATCTAAACATCTACAACAAAGCATTCATTGAAATTATATCTCTAATTCCCAAAAGCTTAGAGAAGGAACTTGAAATAAGAAAGAACAATGCCCAAGCAAAAGATCTAGAAATTTGGGAGCATATTGCTATTAAGCTCTATCCATCCATTACCCCTAAACAAATGAACATTATCTTCAAGGACTGCAAGGATGAGTTCCAGAGAAAAGCTAGAATGGATCAACTTATGCTTGGAGAAACTGACAAAGTGGCAAATGAAACAAAAGATATCCTCCAGAATGCCTTTAAAAGATTCAATCTTCCTATTATAGAGGACTTAGGTGATGAACCCTCTGCCATGGATGACAAAGGAGAATCTACTGAGACAGTGGCAGAAGCGACAAAGAAGACAAGTGAAGAGAAAACTGAGGATCTAGATTCCTCTGCTCTGGAAAAGGAAATCCTTAAAGAAGCAAACATCTCTCCTCTGATTTCCCTAGTAGACTCCGGATCTCGAGGAGAAGAAAGAATAGAGGAGCAAACCAGTCAAGAAAAAGAAGTAAAGGAAAGGGAAAAAGACCAAACAGAGAAGACCCCAGGAAACAGTTCTGAGACTGCAAAAGGGAAAAAGACTGTCTCCGACAAGAGACACTACAGAAACTGTCAAAGATTTCTTGACCAAAGAGATGATGGAATTTGATGAACCAGAACTGCTTCAAGGACTGTTCAATTTTGATTCTCTCTCCCCAGTTCAAACCATGAAGCTAGCATCCTTTACTCAAGCAAAGGCAAAAGAAAAACTTTTGAAGTCTCACATGGAAGACTGTGAGCTCATAGAAACTGCATCTGGTGTATTGGAGAAGATCATGCCATCCTTCCAAAAGGATCCTTCGGCCTCCACATCTGGTAATCTAAAGTCTCTTGTAAACTCTGTTAATACACATTTTGATTCCTTAGAGAAGTCAGCTGAAGAAAAGGTCCAGAAGGAGTTTTTGGGAAAGAGATTCTTTGAAATACAAGGACTAATAACCAATGATAGGAGAAATGTGAATATTGGGATAAAGAGCTTAGAAAATGCTCTTAAAGATGGCAGAGATATATATAAATTTTGTTTATCCTGGCCTAAAGTGACCAAGGATATTGAGAAGAAAGTAAAAGAGCAAGAGGATAAACTGTCAAGTTTATCTCAAAGTTTTGATCCTCTCTCCTCTTCCATAGTAAATCAAGAGTGTCAGACTATTGCAGTCATAAATGAAATAAAGAAGCTTGAGAAGGAGAAGAAAAATAGAATAAACAGGTTAAGTGAACTTAGAGGGATCATTATCCCTAAGTTAGAGGCCATGCATGAGGCCCTAACTGATGCTTAGACCACAACCTAGACTAGTGATCTGACAGATCTAAAGAGGGCATAAGCTTTTGCATTCCTGTTGAGTGGTCACATCTCAATTTTGGACAGGATGAAGAAGAGTTGGGCGACAAAAGTGGTATAGTTGAAGACCACTTTTGTAGATATACTTCAGTATATGTAAGTATGTTATGTATATATATACTTATGCGGCCAAGTATAGATTATTTTTAGAAATTTTGATGTGCGGACCCTACCCTTTGCCATTGATGTCAAAGGGGGAGTGAGGAGTAGTGAAAAATGTGCAATATAGCTAAGGGGGAGCTCTGGTAAAATGTACATTAGAACAGAGCATCAGCTAAGGGGGAGTGTAGTGTGACACTTAGTCATTTTTCACTAAGTGTTGCCATCAATGCCAAAGGGGGAGATTGTTGGCAAGAGACACTGTGTGGCTTCATAAGTGTTGTCATTGATGGCAACAAAGTCCATCCCACACATCTACAGGACATGGTATGACCATACTGGAAGATAGACTGAAGTGTATCTTGGTTCGGTAAGTAAGAATGGAGCATGTAGCAAGGTCTGGATCTCTCAGAGGAAGTATCTTTGTAAAGCGTGGACTTGGGGAAGTCAAGAGGAGTACCATGACTAACACATTCAAGAGATTGAGCCTCTAGTGATGAAAGAGTAAGAAGATATGAACACCTAAGTGTTGAGTTCCTGTTTGGCAGAGTAGACTAAGGAAGAACTGACCGGCAGAGCATCAGACCTTTTCCAGATGAGTTGTTGATGGTGATCAAGTTTCTTGAGGGATCATTCATGGTTGGCCGACATGATTGATGACTTCTGTAAGCATCTTTTTGATACGTATCACTTAATAAGCAAGGATTCAGTCGACATACCAGAGTTTGGGAAAATGTTGAGTATTCCGGATGCCGACTAGAAAGATGATTGAAAGCATTGATGCAGATATATATACTAGATTGATTTCGGTATGAAAGTGAGTGTGGTGTGTTGTGAAGTGCGAAGAAAAGTAGAGAATAGTGTGGTAATAGTAATACAGGTCCGGTATGTGACAGGACAATAGCACCAAAGAAGAGAAAGAATGAAGTGCAGTAGATCAGTGTATTGAGCCTAACCAGAACTAAACTTCAGCATATGTGGATGCTTCTCATCAGTTCAAGTATCTTGTTACTTTCTTGTACCTTGTAGATAGTGTGTCTCTTGTAGGCAGTGAGCCTCTTGTAAGCAGTGTGCTCAGGCAGTGAGCCCTAATTGGCAAGTGCCATTTTGTACAATCTTATTCTTTTAACAGAGAATACAATCTTGGGTTAGTCACCCCGTGGTTTTTCCCTTAACAGGGTTTTCCATGTCAAAATTATTGTGTTATGTGTATTGATGTTATTTCTGCTTCCATGGTTATGCTTACTTATATAATTTGATGCTAGACTAATTGTTATAGAAGAACAAAAAGTAGAAGTAATTTAGATAACTGATTCACCCCCCCTCTCTGTTATCAATAGCTTGAGATAGCAAAAGAAACAATTGACAAATTGAAGGCAAAGGCCAAATAATCAAAAGAAGAAATTGGCAAACTGAAAACTCTAATAGAAGGAGATAGAGGAAGTTACATGAAGCTCAAGGAGGCAGAAGAAATGATCTCAAATTTTAAAGTCATGGTTGAAGAAGAAAAGAGGATTGAAGATTGCTTAAACATCAAGCTCTATGAGAAATCAACTGAATGCTCAAAACTTGAGGAAGAAGTTGTCACTCTAAGAAAAGAATTGGAAAAGGTGAAAGAATAGATTGACAAAAAAATAAAACTGAAAGGAGTGTTGGAGTACAGGACCACTAAGAGGGGGGGGGGGTGAATCAATGGTCTATAAACTTTTAAAACTTTTGCACCTTTTAAATTACAAGGCAGAGAACGAGAGAGACTTCAATAATCTATCAAAACACATATGCACAAGATGATGAATAGTATGAATAAAGACCTTAAGAACAAAGCATTAGGACACACATACAAAGACAAATAATATGAACCATAACACAATGATTTTCATGACTGGAAAATCATCATAGGGATTAAAAACCACTATAAAAATGCCTCACTGGCTTAATAAAAAACATGCCTCACTAGCTATAGAAAATGCCTCACTAGCAAGAGAACCTCACTGGTTACAAGCTCATTGGCAAATACAAATGCCTCACTGGCAAAATATGTCTTACTGGAAAAATGTGCTTTACTAGCTATCAGGTGAACATATGAAAGAAAACTCAATTTAGGGGTTTCCCCGATTCACTACATCACACCATACTTCATGACCTTATATCTCCTTTTGTTTACAATCAATACAACCTTATGTCTCCACCATACACTTCAACATAACAAGACATTACAATGCCATGAAAAATATGATGAACACCTCCTTCTTTGCATGATCATCTCACATAACATCATAAAAGAACATTACAATCTTCTGAACCAATCTATATCATGAAACAATTTGAAACATTCATTGAAACTCAGTGACATCATAAGCAAAAGAAACAAGCTTCTAAATCCCTATATCACCAGGACCTCAACTACTCTACCCCCTAGCCACATACACCTTCCTTATGTCTTCTTGCACAAAGTATTCATTATGACTCTCTCAATATTAACAATCATTTGCCTTTGAAGATAAAACATAGTCCTCTGCAGATAAAATACTACTAGCTTCTTTGTAAAAACATCACAAATACCCATATGAAGATAGAACATTAATACACTGTGATAATGTATGTGTTACACCTATTATATAAAGCTTTGAAACCCTATACAAAATCTTTGCAACTGCATTTCTATCTCCTTGCATGCATTGAAATCAATGTTCAACTTTCACCCTTTCAAAAATATGTTTTTCTTCACTATTCTTCCCAAACCATACATCATCATGTAGGCATTTTTCAGTATCCTCCTTTTGATCAAGTCTCTTAACAAAATCTATCACACAGATTGAAAAATCAACTTTTTTGGCCCTTTGAGTCATTAAAAAAGCTGTAGAGATAGTTAGGGTTTTTAGACTTCCAACTTCCCATCAAACTTAATAAAGAAACTGAACCGTTGATATTTGAAATTCATTTAAATTCATGCCATTTATCTTCCATAATGCGGAATTGATTATTTAAATATAGACCTTGGATTCCTTTTTGCCACCCAAGTCATAAGTTATTCACCGAGCATACAAGTAATCACTAGGTGAAGGGCCGGTTACCAAAGTTATAAAAAACCTCCAACTGGTATATTTTAAGTTGACAACCTTTAACCAATGGTCAACTCCTAAACATAATAAAAGGTAACTCCTTTTGAGTGACTGGGAAAAGATCTTTAAGGACTTTATCTTAGGTTTAGGGTATTAACCAACAACTAGGGTTTTAGATGAATACAAAACTTGAAAGATAAGAAACCCTAGATATAAATGTAGATAAAGAATGATCCTCTTGACTTCTGAGTCTTTGTGAAGAATAAAGTAAGGAATGAAATGATGTTAAAATCAAAAGCAAGGTTTCTTAATAAAATAAAAATTTGATTCATCATTTCTTCATACTAATGCAATCCTTATGAGATTTCCTGGATGAAAAAGATTGTAGGACCAATGACAAACTCATATATCAACATCAACCAAATCCTGCCTTGAATACCATGATAATGAGTAATGAAGGCAAATACATATGGAAGACATCCTGATGTAGCAATGGGAATCTTGAAACTAAATCCTGATAAAGGCATATGGCCTGAGGGATCGTACATATGGAAGGCATCTCCAATTAACACATTTGATCACTAACTCCTGAACCAAAAGTAGGTTAGCATGAACATTAAGAACTATGAAGTGTGAACACATCCACATCAAGACAATCACTAAGGAGTAGATCCACTCGAAGATGCATATACATGAAGAGGACAACCTACAACATCTTAGGCACAACAACAACTGCTCTTAATCATGAGAATGATATGAACAAACACTGTGAGGTACACCAAACCATTGAGGCATACCATGATGGCAAAACATCCTTTGATCTTTCAACTCCTTTTGCCAACATCATTAAGATCCTCTGATTACTCCTGTAACTGACATCATTGCAATCCTCTAAGAACATCTGACATGCAACCTACATCTGACATGCAACCTTCATGTTTTTGACATCAATGACAAACACTGCTCTACAAGGAGGATTTTAAATCCTTGATGAAATAATTAACTCTCAAAAGCTAGCAAAAGAAAAATTAGGCCTTGGTTTTGAAAAGGAGAAGAGTCCTATGATCAGTGCCTCTACAAAATTATATGACAACTTCCAATCAGGAGGAAAGTCTAGAATAAAGAAGGAAGAGACCTACATTGAAGATCCTAAGAAGAATGCCTCCAGAATTATAGAAGAAGATGAATTCACACCTGTCTAGAGACAAAGGAACAATATGAAGAAGAATTTTAGAGGTCCTCCACCTATAAGGAAACCTACTCCCATTAGGTATCCTTAAAGTTTCAATGATAATTTCTATGCTTGTAATAAATTTGGTCACAAAGCTGCTAATTGTAGAAGTAAAATGAATCAAAATGTTGTAAGATGTTATACTTGCAATAAGGTTGGTCATAAAGCTACTGAATGTATGAGTAAGTTGAGTCAGAATCCTATAAGGTGTTATGCTTGCAATAAGATAAGATATAAGGCAAATGAATGCATAAGTAAAATGTCAAGGAATAACAAGGACAATGCTCAACCTTTTTATGGATACTATTACACTTGTAACAAGTTTGTGTTGATAATTGAGAGGGGGGGATGAATCAATTATCTTAATTAATTTAACTTTCTGTTCTTCTTTAACAACTAGTGCAACATTAAAGTAAATAAGCATCCATAATCATGAAAGCAGAAACAAAGTCAATACACATAACACAATGATTTTGACGTGGAAAACCCAGTTAAGGGAAAAACCACGGGGTGACTAACCCAAGAATGTATTCTCTATTAGAAGAATAGAAATACAAAATGGCACTTCCCAATTAGGGCTCATTGCCTGAGCACACTGCTCACAAGAGGCTCACTGCCTACAAGAGACTCACTGTCTACAAGGTATGAAGTAATAAGATACTTGAATTGATGAGAAGCATCCACAAATGCTGAGGTTCAGTTCCGGTTAGGCTCAATACACTGATCTATTGCACTTCATTCTTTCTCTTCTTTGGTGCTGCTGTCCTGTCACATACCGGACCTGTATTACTGTTGTTACTCTGCTCCTCTTCTTTTCTTTGCACACCACAACTCCCACCTTCATACTGAAATCAATCTAGTATATATATCCGCACCAAGGATTTCATCCATTTTCTAGTCAGCATCCAGAATACTTACTATTTTCCCAAACTCTTGGTCTGTCGGCTGAATCCTTGCTTATCAAGTGATGCGTATCAAAGAGATGCTTATAGAAGTCATCAATCATGTTGGCCAATTATGAATGATACCTTAAGAAACTTGATCACCATCAATAACTCATCCGGATTAAGGTTTGATGCTCTGCCGGTCAGTTCTTCCTTTGTCAACTCTGCCAAACAAGAACCCAACACTTAGATGCTCATATCTTTTCACTCTTTCATCACCGGAGGCTCAATCTCTAGAATGTATCAGTCAAGGTACACCTCTTGACTTCACCAAGTTTGCACTTTACTAAGATACTTCCTCTGAGAGATCCAAACCTGACTGTTGGACCTTGCCACATGCTCTGTTCTTGCTTATCAGACCACAACATTCTTCAATCTGACTTTTGGTATAGGCACACCATGTCCTGTGGATGGGTGGGATGAACTTTGTTTCCATCAATGACAACACTCATGAAGCTACATTGTGTCTCTTGCCAACAATCTCCCCCTTTGGCATTGATGGCAACACTTAGTGAAAAATGACTAAGTATCACACTACACTCCCCCTTGGCTGATGCTCCCTTCTAATGTACACTTTACCAGTGCTCGCCCTTAGCTGAATTCCACATTTTTCACTACTCCTCACTCCCCCTTTGACATCAATGGCAAAGGTTAGGGTCCGCACACCAAAATTTCCAAAAATAGTCTATTCATATCTGTATATATATATACAAGTTGTACTTACATATACTTAAGTATGTCTGCAAAAGTATTTTTCAACTGTACAACTTCTGTCTCCTAGCTCTGCTTCATCCTGTCCAAAATTGAGATGTGACCACTCAACAGGAATGCAAAGCTTTTGCCTTCTTGAGATCTGTTGGATCATTGGTCCAGGCTGTGGATTGAGCATCAGTTAGAGCTTCATGCATAGCCTCTAACTTGGGGATAATGATCCCTCTAAGTTCACCCATCTGGCTTATTATGTTCTTCCTTTCCTTCTCAAGTTTCTTTATTGCATTTGTGACTGCAATAGTCTGACACTCTTGATTTACTATGGAAGAGGAGAGAGGATCAAAACTTTGAGACAAACTTAGCCATTTATCCTCTTGCTCTTTTACTTTCTTCTCAATATCCTTGGTCACTTTAGGCCAGGATAAACAAAATTTATAGATATCTCCACCATCTTTGAGAGCATTTTCTAAGCTCTTTATTCCAATAGCCATAACTCTCCTATCATTTTTTATTAGACCCTGCACTTCGGAGAATATTTTTCCCAAAAACTCCTTCCGGACCTTTTCTTCAGCTGACTTCTCCAAAGAATCAAAATGTGTGCTAATTGAATTGACAAGAGATTTTAAGTTACCAGATGTGGAGGCTGAATAATCCTTTTGAAAGGATGGCATGATTTTCTCTAATGCACCAGATGCAATCTCAATTAGCTCACAATCTTCTATGTGAGATTTCAAAAGTTTTTCTTTTGCCTTTGCTAAAGTAAAGGATGCTAGCTTCATGGTTTGAACCAGGGAGAGTGAGTCAAAATTGAACGGTCCTTGAAGAAGTTCCAATTCATCAAATTCCATAATTTCTTTGGTTAAGAAATCTTTTATTGCTTCTGCTGTGTCTCTTGCCAGAGACATAATTTTCTCCCCTTCTGCAGCCTTACTACTATCATCTATGGCCTTCTCTGTTGGAGTTTTCTCTCCTCTGCAGCCTTACTACTGTCATCTTCTTTTTCTTTCTCCTCTGCTTCTTGATTGATCTTC
The DNA here is from genome assembly GCA_027924645.1 of Cunninghamia lanceolata. Taxonomy (NCBI): domain Eukaryota; kingdom Viridiplantae; phylum Streptophyta; class Pinopsida; order Cupressales; family Cupressaceae; genus Cunninghamia; species Cunninghamia lanceolata. The sequence goes on from BSBN01001965.1 coordinate 22,182,257, forward strand.
TCTTCTACTCTTTCTTTCACTTCTTCTTCTTTTTCCTCTAATCTTTCTTCTCCTTTAGATCCAGAGACTGCTGGGGAATCTGGGTGAGAGATATTTTCTTCTTCTTGGACTTCTTCCAGAATAGAGGAATCGTGGTCCTTGGACTTCTCCTCACCTATCTCCTTTGTTTCTTCTACAATCTTTTCAGTAGGATCTTTCTTTGATGCACTTTGCCTTTCAACATTAGAAGGTTCATCACTTATGTCCTTTATAATGGGAATGTTGAATCTTTTGTATGCATTCCAGAGGATCTCTTCTGTCTCTTTTGCTACTTTGTTAGTTTCTCTGAGCATAAGCTGATTCATTCTAGCTTTGCTCTGCAACTCATCCTTGCAATCTTTGAAGATCATATTCATTTGCTTTAGAGTGATTGAAGGATATAGCTGAATAGCTATCTATTCTCGGATCTCAAGATCCTTTGCCTTAGAATTATTCTTCCTTATTTCTAATTCTTTCTCTAGGCTTTTGGGAATGAGAGATATGATTTCAATAAAAGCCTTATTGTAGATATTCAGATACCTAACTATAGCTTCTTGCAGGATCTTCTGGTCAACTTCATTGTACTCATCATAGAACTCAGTCATTGGTTTTAGGTTCCCATCCACAGTAACTGATTTGATGATATCATTAATGCGAAGAGTGGGCTTTTCAACAAATTCCTCTACCTTCTCTTCCTTGTCTTGACCGGTAGAGGGTTCACCAGATGTTTTCTTCTTCTTCTTCATTTTCTTGACCTCTTCATCATCCTTTTTACTGGCATAAGATCTTGTGGCCTTCTCTCCTTTATCGGATAATTTTGCTTCCAGTTTTGATGCCTTTGAGCTCTTAGCAGTGGTAGGTGCAGAGGTCTTAGAGGATTTGGTCCGAGAGGGGACTTCCACTGGAGCACCTTCTTTCTCTACTTTTTCTTTTTCTTTCTCTACGCTTTCTATCTTCTCTCTATTTGCATCAAGTGCCTCTTTTGAGATGCCATATCTTTTGACAACATTCTCTACTTCTTTTCTTACTTTTCTCTTTATCTCCGGTTGTCTGAGCTCCACATGAATCTTTACACTCAGTTCTTCAAAGGTTCCAAACCTTTCTGCCTTGGGATCCTTGGGCTGACTTAGCATGTGCTAAACATGCAGCTCTACAATTTTCTCATCCACTTCATACCCCATTGGCATGATCCACACTGTTCTTGGTTCCACTGCCTCCATTAGGCATTGATCAATTTCTACCATAAAGCATATTGTATCTTTATACTTTTCAACTAGCAATTGAGGAATTCTTTCTTTGACTTGCATCATGTTCTGAAAGTTCTTGAAATAGCCCAAGAGTGCTATGTTTTGTGCCTTGGCATCACCAAGTCCATGCAACTAATCCCTGATTTGTATGGCAACTGGTCTATCATTTTGCCATATCCAACCACTTGATCCAGGTAGCTCATTCATATAATAGAAGAACAAATAGAGTATCAAGCCACCGTATTTGAAGGAGTTCTTCTTGTCCTTCTTTATCTTCTACAGATTTTCCAAAAGTTGGTTCAGAAGGAGCTCACAGAGATCATAGTCAACATTCTTCCTTAACATTTCATAGGTAGTATATACAACAGTTCTGGATACTGAATTCTCCTTGCTGGAGTGATATATCTTATAGCCAATTATCATTGATGCAAACTTGATATCTGGATCTGTGATATCCTCAATTGTCATAGCTCTTTTATCAAATTTTGATCTGGTAGCCTCACTTACAATTTGGTTTTTGACAGATTTGAGAGTAGGAATCCCACAAGTTGAGTGTAATCTGGTTACTGCCCTAATGGCATCCTTGGTTATCTTGAACAGCCTCATCAACCATATAAAGTTATCATGCATTCTACTTAGAACATACCGAACCCATTCATCTTCCAAAAAATAAGGGAAATGAATGCACTGTGCAAAATGTTTGTCTCAGATAGCCTTATACTAAGGTTTGAGATCAAAAGAGTCATCTATTAACTGATTATGATAGATATCTGACTGCTTGGATTCTCCAAACTCTTCAATGTTCACATGAATGTATGCCCTGACGTCTTCAACATGCAAAACCCCATGCAGAACGCTGGAAAATGCACCTAAAGGATCCCCTTCTAGAGATTTGTATGGATGTTTCTTAAATTTAGGGTGTGACCTATCAGAAATATTCACAACATTCGGAGTAGTCATCTTTAAAGATTTAGAGAAAGAACGGAAAATACCTCTTACGCCTTTTAGGGTTAACGGAATGAGTCGAAGAGATCACCAGCTGATTTGAATTCTGTAATTGATCCTTGATAGAGATGAGGCACGCTTGTTTGCAGAGCTCTTCTTGTCTATTTCATTAATGTAAATATGCAAATGAAGAGTAAACGAACCCTTTTATCATTAAGCAAACGCTAATTTCATATTGCAATAAATGCGCAACTCAAGTCATTCCGGTTGCCTTGTTCTCCTTTTTCTGAAAAAGATCTTTTTATGGATCACTGAGGTCTGCTTCGAATTATACTTGGTGATTATTGACAATCTATCTTTCTTTCCTCAATCATTTAATCTATCCGTAGATCAAGATTCCTCAGTTTTGAATCAAACCGGATCTAACTGCAAAGACCTGCTTCTTACAAGATGACTAAAAAACTAGATCAATCTTTAGAAGATTAGCCTCTTCTAAACCTCTTGCAGATATCTTTACCAAAACTTATTTAGATGTTTCTTTGAGATGCCTTTTAATCCGTCACTTTCCATGTGCCAATTTCAGGCACCAATTGATTGGCTAGGGAAAATAGTTTTCCTTTGTGACTCCCCCTGAGCCAGAGCTCATCTATTCAGTTTCCAGAAGGAATATCAGCACCAGATTCTGGTGTGGATCGATCCCCAACATTTTCTATACTTCTCTTCACCCAAATCTTGTTCATCTCCCTTTGAATTTCATCTGCATTCACTTTTTCTTTTCCTTTGTCTTGGTTTTGATTATGATGCACCAGACCCCTTTTGTCTAGATTCTTACTTCTACAGAATTTGGCAATATGACCAGATCTATTGCAATTGTAGCAAACAACATTTATTTGCATATTTGACTAATATCCTCTTGATCTACATTGATTATCCATATGTCCCATTCTATTGCATGCAAAACATCTACCATTGAATGAATTGTTCATTTGCATATTTCTGCATTCATGGGTTTTGTGACCATACCTTTTGCAATTGAAACACTGTCCGAAGAAGGATGAACTAGTCTGATTCTTTCTTCTTCTGCACTGATTTGCTTTATGACCAAAGTTATTGCAATTGTGGCAATATCCATTGAAGGAAGGATATCTTTGAGCATTCGGTTGCCTTACCGGAGGTCTTCTAGCCCTGTTTCTTGGATTTTCTAATCTGGAGTTCTTCTGACTGGATCCAGAGCTTTCACCTTTTTCATATCCCAAGCCTTGCTTGTCATCTACCCTCTTTTGGCTTTGAAGAAGAATTTCAAGTTGAGCAGAGCTTATCTTGAATTTCTCTTTTTATTCATTTGCTGTTTGAAGCTCCCTTTTAAGAGTGTCAATCTAATTCTCAAGTTGTTCTTCATTATCTCTAGCTTCTTCAAGATCAGATTCTAGATGCCTGATTTGTTGGCAAGAGACCCTATATGGATTCATGATTGTTGTCATTGATGGCAACAAAGTTTATCCCACACATCCGTAGGACATGGTGTGTCTATACCGGAAGTCAGAGTGAAGAATGTTGTGGTCCAATAAGCAAGAACAGAGCATGTGGTGAGGTCCGACAGTCAGGTCCGGATCTCTCAGAGGAAGTAACTTGGTGAAGTGTGGATTTGGGGAAGTCAAGAGGACTACCTTGAATGATATATTCCAAGGATTTAGCCTCCGGTGATAGATGAGAAAAAGATATGAATACTTGAGTATCGGGTTCTTGATTGGTAGTGTGGACACAGGAAGAACTGACTGGCAGAACATCAGACGTTATTTTGGATGTGTTACTGATGATGGTAAAGATTCTTAAGGCATAAGTTATGACTGGCCAACATGATTGATGGCTTCCACAAGTATATCCTTGATCCACATTAATTGGTAAGCAAGGATTCAACCGACAGATCAAAGTTTGTGGAAAATATTGACTATTCCAGGTGCCAACTAGAAAGGTGATGAAATCACTTATGCGCATATATATACAAGATGGATTTAGTTGTGAGAGGTGTCATGGTTTTTGGGGATGTGCGAAGAAAAGTAGTAGAGCTTAATAAAAGCAGAAAGGAAGGTCTAGTATGTGAAAGGAAAGCAATACAAAAGAAGAGGAAAGATGAAGTGTAGCAGATCAGTGTACTGAGCCTAACCGAAACTGAACTCCAGCATATGTTGATGCTCCTTATTAGTTCAAGTATTGTATTACACTCTTTATAAATTGTAGACAGTGTGTCTCTTATAGGCAGTGTGCCTCTTGTGAGCAGTGTGCTCGGGCAGTGAGCCCTAATTGGCAAGTGCCATTTTGTATTTCCATTCTTCTAACAGAGAATACAATCTTGGGTTAATCACCCTATGGTTTTTTCCCTTAACAGGGTTTCCACGTCAAAAATATTGTGTCATGTGTATTTCCATTTCATGGTTATGTTTGCTTATTTGAATTAATGCTGCATTGATTATTAAGAAAGTTTAGAAAGCAGAAACAATTAGGATAATTGATTCACCCACCCTCTTAGTTATCAACAATTGGTATCAGAGCCAAGTTCCTCCTAACAGAGTCTAACAGCTTGAGGAAGATCTGGGAATTCAAATGGATGTATATGGTTTATGGGAGCAACTCAAGACTGCCCTTGATGACCTTGAGTAGTCAAACTCTGAAGTCAATGAATTAAAGGAAAGACTCAAAAAAGCTGATGATTTCATGAGAGAACTAAAAGACAAATTAAGTCTCTCTATGAAAAAGAGAAAGGAGCTATTTCAGCAATTGGCAAGTCAAGGTGAAGCCAATGATACAAATGAAGATTTGAAGGAGAAAACCAAGTTATGTGAAAAGTTATCAAAAGAAATCATTATGGTAAGACATGAAATGGAATCAGGAGTTATGAAGTTTACCCAAGAGGTTGAAGAGAAAAGAAAAATTAAAGATAATCTAAGACAATCTCTCAAGGAGAAATCAGAAGATTGCCACAAGATGGATAGAATTATTAGACATCTTGAATCTGATCTTGAAGATGCTAAAGATAATGAAGAAAAACTTGAGGATCAAATTGTCTCTCTCAAGAGGGATCTTCAAACAACAAATGAATATAAAGAGAAATTCAAGATAAGTTCTGCTCAACTTGAAGTTCTTCTTGAAAGTCAAAAGAGGGTAGATGACAAGTGTGGTTTGGGATATGGGAAAGTAGAAAGCTCCGGATCCAGTCAGAAGAATTTTGGATCAGAAAATCCAAGGAACAGGTCTAGAAGATCTTCGGTAAGGCAGCCTAATGCTCAAAGATATCCATCTTTCAATGGATACTGCCACAACTACAATAACTTTGGTCATAAAGCTAATCAGTGCAAAAAGAGAATGAATCAGACTAATACATCCTTCTCCGGACAGTGTTTCAATTGCAAAAGGTATGGTCACAAATCTCATGAATGCAGAAATATGCAAATAAACAATTCATTCAATGGTAGATGCTTTGCATGCAATATAATAGGTCATATGGCTAATCAATGTAGATCAAGAGGATATCAATCAAATATGCAAAGAAGTATTGTTTGCCAAATTTGCAATAGATCCGGTCATATTGCAAAATTCTGTAGAAGCAAGAATCAGGATAAAAGAGGTCCGGTATATCATAATCAGAATCAAGATAAGGGAAAAAAAAGTGAATGTGGATGAAGTTCAAAGTGAGATGAACAAGATTTGGGTGAAGAAAAGTATAGAGAATGTAGAGGATGGATCTGCACCAGACTCTGGTGCTAATATTCCTTCTGAAAATTAAAAAGTGAGCTCTGGCTCAGGGGGAGACACAAAGAAAACCTTGTTCCCCCAACCAGTCAATTGGTGCCGGAACTGGCACAAGATGAGTTGCGGATTAAAGGGTTCTTAAGAGAAACATCCAAATAAACTATGGTTAAGATTTGGAAGATCTGTAAGATGTTTAAAATCAAGATTGATCTGGTTCTTCAAGTCATCTGAATAAGGCAAACTGGAATGACTTAGGTCGAGCATTTATTGCAACTTAACATTAGGGTTTGCAGAGCAATATAAGGGTTTTCTCACTAAGCATTTGCTCATTCTGCATTCAAGAAGAAATGAAAAGAGAGGCTTTGCAACAAAATTCCTCAAGCTCATCCAAGATCATTTACAGAAATTAATTCATCCAGAAATCGATCTGGCTAACTCCGTGAAATCGAAAGGCGCAAAAGGTATTCTCCTTTATCAAATATCTCTCTATAAATCCTTGAATGATGGGTACTCCAAATATTGTGAAGATCTCTGATAGGCCTCGCCCCAAATTCAAGAAACATCCATACAAATCCTTGGAAGTAGATCCCCTAGGAGCTTTTTCCAGTGTTCCGCATGGTGTCCTGCATACAGAAGATATTAGGGCTTACATTCACGCAAACATTGAAGAATTTAGAGAGTCCAAATTAATGGATATCTATCACAAGCAGTTAATAGATGATTCTTTTGAGATCAAACCTCAGTATAAAGCCATCTGGGATAAGAATTTTGCACAGTGCATTCATTTCCCCTATTTTCTGGAAGATGAATGGGTCCGGTATATCCTGAGCAGAATACATGACAACTTCATGTGGTTGAACAGGCCGTTTAAGATCACTAAGGATGCCATTAGGGCTGTAACCGGATTACACTCAATCGGTGAAATGCCTACGCTCAAATCTATCAAGAACCAAATCGTCAGTGAGGCTATTGGATCAAAGTTTAATAAAAAAGCTATGACTATTGAGGATATCACAGATCCAGATATCAAATTTGCATCAATGATAATTGGATATAAGATATATCACTCCAGCAGGGAGAATTCCAGTTCTGGAACTGCTATATACACTGCTTATGAAATGTTGAGGAAGAATGTAGACTATGATCTTTGTGAGCTCCTTCTGAACCAACTATTGGAGAATCTACAGAAGTTAAAGAAGGATAAGAAGAACTCCTTCAAATATAGTGGTTTGATACTCTATCTTTTTTTTTTATTACATGAATGAGCTTCCTAGATCTAGTGGCTGGGTATGGCAGAATGATAGGCCAGTAGCCATTCAGGTCAGAGATTATATACATGGGATTAGTGATGCCAAGGCACATAATACAGCTCTCTGGGAATATTTCAAGAATTTTTAGAACATGATGCTAGCAAGAGAGGGAATTCCCTAGTCTCTTGTTGAGAAATACAAAGACACAATATGCTTTATGGTAGAGACTAATCAGTGCCTAATGGAGGCAGTAGAACCAAGAACTGTATGGATCATGCCTATGGGGTATGAAGTTGATGAACAAATTATGGAGCTACATGTTCAACACATGCTAAGTCAGCTAAAGGATCCAAAGGCAGAAAGGTTTGGAACCTTTGAAGTGCTAAGTGTAAAAGTTCATGTGGAACTCAAACAATCAGAAATAAAAAGGAAAGTGAGAAAAGAAGTTCAAGAAATTGCCAAAGGCTTAGGCATCTCAAAGGAGGCACTTGATGCCAATAGGGAAAAGATGGAAAGGGCTGAGGAAGAGAAGAAAGAGGCAGAAAAGGGAAGCAAGGAAAGTGCTCCGGTAGAATCTTCCACCCAGACAAGATCATCAAAGAGATCAGCACTTGTCACTGCTAAAAGCTCAAGGACAACAAAACCATAAGTAAAATCATCCGACAGAGGAGAGAAAAGAACTAAAACAAAGGCCACAAGGTCTTATGTCAGTCAAAAGGATGATGAAGAAACTGAATCAGACGAGGAAGTGAAGAAAATAAGGAAAAAGAAGAAGATATCCAGTGAAACCAAGGAGGTAGAAGCAGAAGAGTTTGTTGAAAGAGCCACCCTGTCCTTAGATGATATAGTTAAGGCAATCACTGTGGATGGAAATTTGAAGCCATTAACAGAATTTTATGATAAATACAGTGAAGCTAATAAGAAGAGTCTGCAGGATGCCACAGTTAAGTATCTGAACATTTACAACAAGGCTTTCATTGAGATTATATCTTTAATTCCTAAAAGCCTTGAGAAGGAACTTGAATTGAGGAAGAATAATGCCAAAGAGAAGGATATGGAGATCCAGGAATAGATAGCTATTCAACTTTATCCCTCAATCACTCCTAAGTAGAAGAGTATGATCTTCAAAGATTGTAAGGATGAATTCCGGAGCAAAGCCAGAATGAATCAGCTTATGCTCGGAAAAACTAACGAAGTAGCAAAAGAGATAGAAGAGATCCTCTGGAATGCATACAAAAGATTCAACATTCCTATTATATAGGACTTAGGTGATGATCCCTCGGTTATAGACATTGAAGAAGAAGCTACTAAAATAATAGCAGAAGAGGATAAGGAGACAAGGGAAGATAAAGGTAAGGACTTGGAATCCTCTGCTGCGGAAGAGGTGGCTCATGAACAAACAAATATCTCTCCTCCGGTTTCCCCGGCTGACTCCGGTTCCAAAGGAGAAGAAAGAATTAAGGAGAAAGAAGCAGAGGTGAAGGAAAAAGAAGATAACAGTACAAAATTTTTGGAAGGAGAGAAAGCTCCAAAAGACAGTTCTATGACTGCAGAAGAAAAGAAGAATCTGTCTCTGGCAAGAGACACTATAGAATTGGTCAAGGACTTTTTAACAAAAGAAACTATGGAGATTGATGAACCGGAACTACTAAAAGGGCCATTTGATTTTGACTCTCTATCTCCGGTACAAACAATGAAGATAGCTTCATTTGCTAATGCAAAGTCCAAAGAAAAACTCCTGAAGTCTAACATGGAAGACTGTGAGCTTATAGTAGCCGCATTCAGAGTGTTAGAAAAAATCATGCCATCTTTTCAAAAGGATCCCTCAGCCTCCTCATCCGGTAATCTCAAATCTCTAATCAATAGTATTAGTACACATTTCAATTCTCTAGAGAAATCAGCTGAGGAGAAGGTCAGGAAAGAGTTTTTGGATAAGAGATTCTCTAAGTTGCAAGGGCTAATAGCAAATGACAGGAGAGTAATGGGTATTGGGATAAAGAGCTTGGAAAATGCTCTCAAGGACGGAGGGGATGTATACAAATTTTGTATATCCTAGTCTAAAGCAATAGTGGAGATTGCGAAGAATGTGAAAGAATAGGAGGACAAACTAACAAAACTTTCTCAAAATTTTGATCCACTTATCACATCCATAATAAATCAAGAATGTCAGACTATTGCAGTCTTGAATGAAATCAAGAAGTTGGAGAAGGAAAAGAAAAATAGAATAAGCAGGTTGGATGCACTTAGAGGGATAATTATCCCTAAGTTAGAGGCCATACATGAGGCCATAAAAGAAGCCCAGATCACAGCCCAGACCAGTGATCCGATAGATCTAAAAAGGGCAGATGCGTTTGCATTCCTGTTAAGCGGTCATATATCAATTTTGGACAGAATGAAGCAAAGTTGGGCAACATAATTTGTCTAATTGAAGACAACTTTTGCAGACATTCTTCAGTTTATGTGAGTATGTTATATACGGCTAAGTATAGTTAAATTTTTGAAAATTTTGGTGTGCGGTTCCCACCCTTTGCCATTGATGTCAAAGGGGGAGTGAAGAATAGTGAAAAATGAGGAGTCCAACTAAGGGGGAGCTCCAAAAAATGTATATAAAAATAGAGTATCAGCCAAGGGGGAGCATAGTGTAAACACTTAGTCATTTTTCACTAAGTGTTGCCATCAATGCCAAAGGGGGAGATTGTTGGCAAGAGACACTATATGGATTCATGATTTTTGTCATTGATGGCAACAAAGTTCATCCCACACATCCGCAGGACATGGTGTGTCTATACTAGAAGTCAGAGTGAAGAATGTTGTGGTCCGGTAAGCAAGAACAGAGCATGTGGCGAGGTCCGACAGTCAGGGCCAGATCTCTCAGAGGAAGTAACTTGGTGAAGTGCGGATTTGGGGAAGTCAAGAGGACTACCTTGACTGATATATTCCAAGGATTTAGCCTCTGGTGATAGATGAAGAAAAAGATATGAATACTTGAGTATCGGGCCCTGATTGGCAGTGTGGACATAGGAAGAACTAACTGGCAGAACATCAGACGTTATTCTGGATGTGTTACTGATGATGGTAAAGATTCTTAAGGCATAAGTTATGACTGGCCAACATGATTGATGGCTTCCACAAGTATATCCTTGATCCGCATTACTTGGTAAGCAAGGATTCAGCCGACAGATCAAAGTTTGTGGAAAATATTGACTATTCTGTGTGCCGACTAGAAAGGTGATGAAATCACTTGTGTTCATATATATACAAGATGGATTTAGTTGTGAGAGGTGTCATGGTTTTTGGGGATGTGCGAAGAAAAGCAGTAGAGCTAAATAAAAGTAGAAAGGAAGGTCCAGTATGTGAAAGGAAAGTAGCACAAAAGAAGAGGAAAGATGAAGTGCAGCAGATCAGTGTACTGAGCCTAACTGGAACTGAACTCCAGCATATGTTGATGCTCCTTATCAGTTCAAGTATTGTATTACACTCTTTAAAAATTGTAGACAGTGTGTCTCTTGTAGGCAGTGTGCCTCTTGTGAGCAGTGTGCTCGGGCAGTGAGCCCTAATTGGCAAGTGCCATTTTGTATTTCCATTCTTCTAACAGAGAATACAATCTTGGGTTAATCACCTCGTGGTTTTTTCCTTTAACATGGTTTCCACGTCAAAAATATTGTGTCATGTATTTCCATTTCATGGTTATGTTTGCTTATTTGAATTAATGCTACATTGATTATTAAGAAAGTTCAGAAAGTAGAAACAATTAGGATAACTGATTCACCCCCCTCTTAGTTATCAACATGATTATTCTATCTATTTTGTGGCAGTCTTCTAATTTCTCCTTGAGAGATTGTCTTAGATCATCTTTAGTTTTTCTTTTCTCTTCAATTTCTTGAGTGAATTTCATAACTCCTGATTCCATTTCATGTCTTACCATAATGACCTCTTTTGATAACTTTTCACATAACTTGGTTTTCTCCTTTAGATCTTCATTTGTCATTGGCTTCACCTTGACTTGCCAATTGTTGAAGTAGATCCTTTCTCTTTTTCATAGAGATACTCAGTTTCCTTTTTAGTTCATTTATGAAATCATCAGCCTGTTTGAGTCTTTCCTTCAATTCACTGACTTCAGAGTTAGATTGCTCAAGATCATCTAGGGTAGATTGAAGTTGTTCTCTCATACCATACACATCCATTTGAATTCCCAGAACTTCCTCAAGATGTTAGGCTCTGTTTGGAGGAACTTGGCTCTGATACCAATTGTTGATAACTGAGAGGGGGGGGGTGAATTAGTTATCTTAATTAATTTAACTTTTTGTTCTTCTTTAACAACTAGTGCAGCATCAAAGTAAATAAGCATCCATAATCATGAAAGCAGAAACAAAGTCAATACACATAACACAATGATTTTGACGTGGAAAACCTTTTAAGGGAAAAACCATGGGCTGACTAACCCAAGAATGTATTCTCTGTTACAAGAATAGAAATACAAAATGGCACTTCCCAATTAGGGCTCATTGCCTGAGCACACTGCTCATAAGAGGCTCACTGCCTACAAGAGACTCACTGTCTACAAGGTATGAAGTAATAAGATACTTGAACTGATGAGAAGCATCCACACATGCTGAGGTTCAGTTCTGGTTAGGCTCAATACATTGATCTACTACACTTCATTCTTTCTCTTCTTTGGTGCTGCTGTCCTGTCACATACCGGACCTGTATTACTGCTGTTACTCTGCTCCTCTACTTTTCTTCACACACCACAACTCCCACCTTCATACTGAAATCAATCTGGTATATATATCCGCACCAAGGATTTCATCCATTTTCTAGTCGGCATCCAAAATACTTACTATTTTCCCAAACTCTTGGTCTGTCGGCTGAATCCTTGCTTATCAAGTGATGCGTATCAAAGAGATGCTTATAGAAGTCATCAATCATTTTGGCCAATCATGAATGATACCTTAAGAAACTTGATCACCATCAATAACTCATCCGGATTAAGGTCTAATGCTCTGCCGGTCAGTTCTTCCTCTGTCAACTCTGCCAAACATGAAACCAACACTTAGATGCTCATATCTTTTCACTCTTTCATCACCGGAGGCTCAATCTCTAGAATGTATCAGTCAAGGTACACCTCTTGACTTCCCCAAGTCCGCACTTTACTAAGATACTTCCTTTGAGAGATCTGGACCCGACTATTGGACCTTGCCACATGATTTGTTCTTAGTTACCGGACCACAACATTCTTCAATCTGACTTCCGGTATAGGCACACCATGTCCTACAGATGGGTGGGATGAACTTTGTTTCCATCAATGACAACACTCATGAAGCTACACTGTGTCTCTTGCCAACAGTTTGGCCACAAGGTAGGTAATTGTAGATCTAAGGTGATGAGAAATGGAAATGCTCAGCAATCAAAGTTCACTTGTCACAAGTGCAATCAAATAGGACACTCTAGAAAGAGTGTAAGGCCCGCTCCTTAAAAGAAAGTTGATATTGCTCAACAAAAGAAGGAAATGAGAAAAGTATGGAAGAAGGAGGAATGTGATGTTTCTGGACCTCTTCCTAGTGTAGATGGATCCTCTAGTAACTAAAAGAAGAAGGTATTGATTTAGGGGGAGTCACAACCGCAAATTTCTTCAAACCTATGAATAAATATGATGCTGAAATTCTCAACATTTTGGCTAAATCTAGTATGAGCATGTTAAGATAATGAGTTAAAGAAGTTTGGTCAAAAATCTAGAGAAAAATCTCTTAATGTGGCAGATTGCAGAAGTTTTTAGGGTTTTCAGTGATAAGAACATCTACCAAAAGGAAGCATGGACTTAGGGGTAGTTGTTACTACAAATCCTTCACCTCCCTTTCATGATGCTAAAAGCATTCAACATATAGATGAGTTTGAAATAGATCCCAGAGCAATTGACTAACTTCGGAGGATTGCTGAGTAATTAATGGCTTCTATATATGAAAAGGGTAAACTAGGGAAAAAATGTGAAGGCAATTAATGAGTTGAAGAGATTGATAAGAGCAAAAGATTCTTAGCAAAGTGTTGGAGTAAACCTTCTCTCTGCATCCACAGGTTTTTTTCAATTTCACTGGTTAAAACCCTAATTCTTGAAGATAGTATAATGGTGACATCGGTTGTGGTTGATGTGGTTGAGAGGCCAAGGCCAAAGTTTAAGAAACATCCCTTCAAGTCCACTGTGACAAATAACGTTGGTGCCTTCTAACATGTTCCTCCAAATGTATTACATACTGAAGACGTCTAGATATACATTCACTCACTGATAGACAAATATGATCACTTAAAGCTTGAATAGTTTAGGAATGTAATCTATTGGGAGATGATTTCTAGTTGAAACTTGAATTTGCCAACATTGCTGCTAAGCACTTGGATATTTAGAAGGGTTTTCCAAATTTTTGATATGAAGATGCTTGGGTGAGAATTGCCATAAACCGAATTCATGAAGATTTCTTCTATTTAGATCAAACCCATCTAATCACTAAGGATGCTATAAAGGCTGTAACTGGTTTATGTTCCTTCGGACCAGTGCCTGTTTTGAAGTCTGTCAAGAATGAAGCAGTGATGAAGCTCACCGGAGCACAATTTGACAAGAGGACATTAACTATAGATGATATTGAAGATTTGGGGGTTTGGTATGCAACCATGAATATTGCATACAAAATATACTACACTAACATGGATAAATCTACCTCTACAACAATAATATACACTGCTTATCAAATGGTCAAAGAGGGAAAATATTTTGATCTATGTGAACTCTTGCGGCAATAGCTATTGGACAATCTAAAAAGGACAAAGGAGTCAAAATACAAATTCCAGTATGGCTCTCTAATTATATGTCTTATGTTCTAGTTTTTGAATGAATTGCCTTCAATGAAAGGGGAATCCAAATACCCCTGTTACCCACCAAATCAAAGACTACATGAAAAGTTTCACTGATCATAAACACTACAATACTCTATTTTGGGGGTTCTTCAAGACATTCTAGAATGAAATGCAATCTAGAGAAAGGATACCTGCTAAGGTAGTAGAAAAGTATAAAAATGACATAACATTCATGGTTGACAAAGACAACTGTTACATGGAGGCTATTGAGCCTAGGACATTCTGGATTACTACTTTACCCTATGAGGTTTTAGAGTTTGATTTGGTAGGATATGCTCATATGATGCTCAACAAACCTAAAGATCCCTCCACTGAAACATTTGGGACATATGATGAAATCATCAACAAATCTGTGAAGAAGGATGTAGAGGAGAAAGCAGAAAAGATAAAATCCAAAGCAGAGAAGATGAAAACTAACTTGGAAAAGATACTCAATTCTCCTGAAGGCTCCACAGGAGAAACACAAGCTATTTCCTCTGCACAACTGCCAAGGAGAACAAGCAGATCAACATCAACCACAACCTCTACCTCTGTTCCCTCTAGATCTTCATTGCCTGCAAAAAGAGGTACCATAGAGATCCTTGAAAAAATCTAGACCACTGAGAAGAAAATGCCTAGATAAAAGAATCAGGCCAGAAGAGGCAAGATAAATCCAGTGAATGTTGAAGACATTGAGGAAGAAGAAGAAAAGGAAGAAAACTTTGAGACTCTGGCAAGGAAGAAAAGAACCAGAGAAGAAACTAAAGATTAAGAGACTTCGAAGGAGAAAGGAAAAGGAAAAGAAAAAAGGGGTAAGAAACCTGACTATGCTTCCTTGCAACTTGAGGCAACAGTGAATGCAATTACAGAGTATGGTGCCCTAAAGGAAGTTGCAGGAATTTATGATGAAAGACCCTTTAATGATAAATCTACCCTTGAAGAAGCAATAGTCAGATATATGGGAGCCCACAATTTGGCCTTAACTGAAATCATAGACCAACTACCTTAAAGCCTTGGTGATGTCCTTACTAAAAGGAGAAATCATGCTCTGAGTGAAGAAGCTGAGATAAAGAAAAGAACAATTGAAAAGATTTGTCCCTCCATCTCCAAGGAAGATAGAGTCAAAGTTTCTAAAATTCTAACAAAGGAATTTAGAACTAAAAGAAGATTAAATACTCTAATGTCAAGGAATAAGGAAGAGATAAAGAGATTGGAAAAGGAGAAATTGAAGAAAACTGTTGAAGCACTCAAGGAAATGAAAATTGACAGTGGAATCATTGAAGATGTATATGATCAATTTGCCTCTGAAGACAATGAGGAAGGTAGTGACAAGCCTAAAAAATGAGGATATTGCTCCTCCCGAGGATACTAGAGCACCTGTCACAAAGGGACAAGACAAAACAAATCTACCTCCTCTAGATACCTCTACAGGACAAAGTATGCCTCCTATAGACAACCCTGATACAAGACATGATTCTCCCCCTCTGGAGAATACAGGGAATGTAGAAGAGAGGAAAGAAGATAATTACAAGAAGGATCAGGAAGAAAAGAAAAAGAATGATGAGGAAAAAAAGGATGACAAGGATAAGGGAGAACTTGAAGAGGGAGAGCAATTAGAAGACATAGGTCAAAGTGCATCAGAGACAGAATCACTCAAAGACCTATTAGATATGCAACTGAAGTTTCAACTAGTGGTCACACCTCAACTTTTGCAGATTCCTACCCATGAGGGGAAAATAGACCTATAAAGTATTTCACCTCTTCATAAGCTTTAAATTGGTGATATACTACATGCCTTTGCAACAAAAGAGTTTATAGAAGAAAAATTGAAGAAATTCAGTACAATAGAGGATGCGGTAAAATTGGTGCAATAAGGGTTACTAGAGGTAACCATTGACCCTTCATTGCCTCCAAAGCAAATGCTCAAGTTACTAATGGACTCCTTTAAGGATCACTCCTCCCACATAGAACAAAAGGTAGAAAAATAGGCAGCAAGAAGAATAAATGACAAGAGAATGCCTGAGATGATTGACAAATGTGCCAAGGCACATAACAAGCTTAAAGAAAATTTGAAGAAATTCAAAATTTTCATTGATGAGGCCACAACATTATATCTATTCTACCTAAAATGGCCAATTTCCACAAAGATGATCAAAACTCAGATGAACTCCATTGAGTCACAAATATCTAAGTTGGCCGAAATTTATGATTTGTCAAAGGATAAAAATGGTGCAACGAGGGCATAGGTGGAAAACCTTCAAGCACAATTATCTCAATTGTAGGACCAAAGAGAAAACCTAAAGAAATAATTTGATTAGTTGAGGGAGGCAATAAATCTGAGACTTGCCTCACTGTTTCATTTGCTAGGGGAAGCAAAAAAAGTAGATTAGAAGATGAAGCCCCCAAGCAGCATAGAGGAAGCTGAAGAGATATGCATGCATTGTGAATGTCAGAATCATATGCTTACCTCAAAATGTGTCAACTAGACTACAACGCTTCAACAACTCAAGGTAATTTATAAGTCTATCATACCATCCAAGTGAGTTGTAAGAGAAACGTAAATAAGATAATTTTTGATTTACATAGTATTGCAAAAAATAGTAGTGTTACACCATGTACATAACATCCATTTTGGGGAATTTTCATCTTAGGGGGAGTACAATGTAGAAATCATTCTGTAAGGGGGAGTCTATATAGTTTTTGAATTAATACAAGTAAAGAATATCAATCCCTTTGTCCTTGATGTCAAAGGGGGAGAGAGAAATTTATGTCTAAGGGGGAATATATGTCGCCATCAATGAAAAAGAAGGAGATTGTTGGCCATATGTGTTATAATTGATGTCAACATAGTATCTGGAAATGTATAGACTGACTTGTACAAAGGAAGAGTTAGCATGGTCAAGGAAAACTAGTCTGGGAGAAGAGAAAATAGTCAAAGTATGGTAAATACTCATGTCCTTGTATATTTCCAGTATCCCCACATGTCTATCTTGTTAGTTGGGAATATCACACTTAATGATAAGAAACAAAAATCTAACTTAGGCATTCACAGTACATATTCAAAGGTAGAGTCACCTTGTTTTGGTCCGCATTTCTCCACAAAGAAAGATCCGATCATGCGGTTCTGAGGAAAGGCTAATAGATGTATAAGGCATGCTATGATGGAGCATCAACTAGTTTGGTGGTCCGTAAAGAGATGACTCAAGTGATAGAGGCAATATAGTTTGTTTCAGAGCCTGAATACACAAGTTTGAGTTTTGTGGAGGATGACATATTTACAGCTCAATCATACAAGCTTGTGTGAAGGTCTTATATACTCCAAGGTATCTCAAGAATGATCCACATGTAGATAAATTCCTTTTTCTGGTACCACATCAAGTAGTTAAGTTTGTAAGTGAAGATTTGAGTATAGTTGTTCTCCAGATTCCTGGTTACCTTTGTCAAACCTTTGTATTCCTCTGAAATTATTGGATAAAGATGTGTGGATCTAATAAGGAACATATAATGGTGTTTAAGATCATTCTTAAGAATTTTTAGGACTTGTACTGCACGACAATACCATATCTTGAGTTATGGAGTATTACATGTGGTTCGGAATGCTTTGTTTCCTACAATTAGTCAACTTTCTTGTTTTGCGGATGTATAGAGTGAGATGATGCTTCAGTAATAAGGTGTATGAATGATGTTGAGATCATGTATGATTGAATTCTTGGTCCGCATAGATATTTTGGATTCTCCCCGACTGTATGAAGATGTCACATCTCAAACTATTATGCATTTTGGACTTAACTATAAGTAGAACTATTTGATGAATAATTATTTGTGGATTAATTGAATGTTACTTTTATTGAAAATGATGAAATATACAATGTGTTGTTCTTAAAATTAGCTACGCTCATTTTTGTAGACAACCCCCACGAAACTTGTCTGTTTCGTGGTCTACACTCTAAGGTCGCAAATCGAGACGAGATTATCTTGATCCCGTGCGAAGTCATTTGACATTCTAAACTAGTTTGCGACATCTCCTCGAATTAGTTTCTCGATATTCGCGAAGATCGTTTAAGTCATAAATTGATTAAAATGTAAATTTTTAGTCATTTTCAAGAGTTAGTAAATTTTTGAGTTTTGATATGTAATGGCAGCATTTTTTGCCGCTCTTACATGTCTTTAAGTTTTGTTTTTTGCATATGTAACGATGACATTTTTTGCCGCTCTTACATATGTTTCTCTTTGCATATGTAAATGTGGCACTTTTTGTCACCATTACATATTTCTCCAAGGTAAATATGCACTGTTGGTGGATTTCGCCGCCTTTACATATTTGTTGACACATGTGCGGGGTCAGCTGATTTTGCCGCCCAAGCAAAGATTCTCGAGATCTTGAACTTGGAGTGCCATTAATGGCCACTCGTGCCACTCATTAAACATTTGTTTTTGAGTTTTAAATATACCTTTGGCCATTCTTTTTGTTATTTCATTCTTCCTATCCAATCTCTAGACTCCCCTGGCACCGATTGATCATGCCAATTTGAGGCTCAATTGAATTCTTCACCATCAAATCTAGTGTTTTCCTCCATTTGACAGGTAAGTCTTTTTATCCGCTTTCATCTTCTTTTCTAGGGTTTCCATTAATACAAAAGTTTGATATGGCTTTGTTTGTTCTATTTTTGTTATAAACTTTTAT
Organism: Cunninghamia lanceolata; assembly: GCA_027924645.1. Taxonomy (NCBI): domain Eukaryota; kingdom Viridiplantae; phylum Streptophyta; class Pinopsida; order Cupressales; family Cupressaceae; genus Cunninghamia; species Cunninghamia lanceolata. The sequence goes on from BSBN01001965.1 coordinate 22,201,030, forward strand.
CGAATGTTGTTTTCCTACTGTTGTGGTCGCTTTTGTTTTAAATCTCAGTTTGTTCTTTTCTGCATTAGATATGTCTTTAGGTAGGACCTATCACTTCGTGCCCTAGTTTTTGTATCATTCTATGTCACCGGTTGTTTTGACCGATCAATTCTATAAACCAACCCATAGTTCAACCCTTATGTGTGCTTTGCATTATGGGCTGTATTAGCTGCTCTGCCAAAACTCTACATGCAAAGAAAGGTGTGAAAGCGGAGGTTTTTGTTGCTTAAAACCTTTTTAAGGTTTTTTGAACATAAGGTGTATAGGCGGCGAAATCTGCCGCCCTTACACAAGATTTCTCAAACATCAAAACTTCTCATTGCGATATCGGCGAAAACACCCGCTCCTACACCAAAACCTTGTGACCCTACCCAAAGTGTATCATTGACAATTCCCGCCGTTTGAACATCACCTTACATGAAAATCCTGCAAGCAGTAGCGGAGAAAAATACCGCTCAAACATAAACTTCACAAATTTCTTGTTTACCTGCAGTAGTGGTAAATTTTGCCGCTCCGACATAATTTGTTCCCTAACACATGCATGAGCGGTGAATTTTTCCACTGATGCAAATATAAAACCCCTCATATGCAAGGGCGGCAAATTTTGCCACCCATCCAAACATTCTCCCAGATTTTCCTAACTCTGGGAAATTTCCAGTTTTGATTTTTTGAGCCCGCTTTCCTTTGATTTTTGGCCTACTCGCACTGTAGCCCTTTTTCAAATGCGTCTCCGTAGTCGTGATCATTGACATGCAATTTTCCCAGATTGCCAGTATTTCCCCTAATTGCATGATCATGACTTTTTGCTACAGTTTCTTCTGTGGATCTTCATTCTTCATCAACATCTTCTGGTGATAGCTCGTTCAAATGACTGAGTTGTCCCCGAAGAAATCAAAAGCAATGAAGTACAATTATCAAGGTGTTTTCCCAATCACCTCAGTCACTTCTAATGTTGATGACATTAGAGATACAGAGATTGGCCATGTGGATATGGCTGAGTTTGTAGAAAGAACCAAGTTGAGCAACCCCAGTGCTGCAATGAAGAAAATAATTGACAGTAATATTCATCTGGTGTCATCTTTTCCTGTGGCAGCTCACAACACAGAATTTATTCTTCAGTGTGGTCATTTCTACAATAAAGATATTAGAGCTGTGGTAGACACCAGTGGTAATGTGATAATCAGGTTGGATCCTGAGTTCATTAATAAGGTGTTTATGTGCCCTCCTACTACAGAGGTGTTAAAACTTGACTTTGTTGAAGCATAGAAGGAATATGACAAAAATTTGGAGAAGGCAAAGAAAGTAGTCAACAATAAATGGTTGAAGACTGCAAGGTCAAATTTGTCAAGGTGGCCACATAGTTTCCCTTGAAGTGACTTTGTAGAGGAAGTTGGTGACCTGATTACTCTCCTCAACAGGATAAGAGGTTTGTCTTCCTCTTCACAGTTTCATGAATGGATGTATCCTTTCATTAAGGTCATACTCCAGGGTAATAAAATCATTTTTTGGGGTGAACAAATTAGTAACGCTTTGCATGAACAACTGACGAAGGTGTCCACTACCTTCAAGTTCTACATGACCTCCTATCTGGTGTACATTGTAGCCTCTATGAGGATTTTCCTAGGTTTGACATCAGAAGGGGATAGGAGGGTAATCCCAGTGTACCAATACTATTCTCAGTTAATGTTGAAGGGTTCTATTCATCATTTCAAAAGAGTAAATGATGCATTCTTTGCAGTATTCCTATGTCTTTTTGATCCCCAACTGGAACAAAGAAGAGTGTCAGATGAGGCATGGACAGTGGTAAATGACTTTGGGTGTATGTTCTTGCAATTTCCTTCTTTTTCATACTTGAGGGTTGGCTTCTTTCAAGGTTATCCCTACATGCTTCCAAGATTCCCCTCTGACAAACTGGTCTTAATGGACTTGTGCAGACAAATGATTGTCATGCGTAACAAACAAAATGGAACTCAAGAAGGCCGGTTTCAGATTCCTAGTTGAAATTGGCAGATATTCAGTATTGACTGCTGCAAAGGCAAGGGCCATGGAAACTGAGATGCAGCTGGTCACCATGAAGCAATTCAAGAGGAGACCAAAGTTTGACTATAGGGGTGTTAAGGACAAAATCAAAAGGAAAACTCAATTTCATGAACCCATGGTTGAAGATGTTTGGGTAGATCTGAGAACAGAGGAAGACATCAGGAAACTGGACTACAGTAGGTTGTTCCTTGAATAGATTGAATATCTGGGACTTGCTGATATTCCAGAAGATCTAGTGGATGATGGGGAATTGGTTGATGAAAAATATAATACTGAACAGGTTTCTAATACCCCTCTCCCTCCAATCCAATGGTCCCAAAAGGAGTTGACCTCTTTGAGAAAAAGATTTGAGCCTATATTAGCTAACACCAATAACTGGCTAGCAGATAAAGGAATTACTCTGAAAGAATTCCTCACCGGATCAGAAACTGAGGTTCAAGAGCAAACTGGTAAAAAGGTGGAAAACAGAACGAAGAACAAGAGTGATGTTCCCTCATCCTCTAAAACACGTAAGCCTAAAATTAGATTTGTGACAAAGAAATCAAAAGCTATGGAGGAATAACCTAAAATAAAAGATATGGAAACTGAGGAGCCAGCAACTGAGGAGCCAGCCACTGAAGAGATGGATGTTGAAGATAGGACTACAGATCAACAAGATGAGGAGGCTTTGTCTCCATAGGAAAATACACAAGAAACGAGAGTCTCATCCCCTTTGCTTGATACACCTGTTGCAACTCCTGTGTCTGTTTCCCCTATTGATATTCCCTCTTCTAAATCTCCCTCTCCTTCTAAAATAATTTTTGATAATCCTCAAAACACTTTTGAAAATGTTCTCCGTTCTTCAGGGTCTATTCCTAGTTTGTCTTCTTCATCTTTTGATATTGGGGATGCCTCTATTTTGATCATTTTGTAATGAATACTGAGCAAGTCTCTAGTGTAAATGTAACAGGTGTAGTTTTCACTAACTCTCCGCCTATTGTTTCTACTACCAGTACAAGTATAGTTTGGGGAACACCAGTGATGGGAACAGATCTCAACATGAGTACTTCTCTGCTTCCACTTTGGTTATCAGCTTACACGCCAAAAAGGAAAAAACAAGCCATCTCCCCAAATGACTTTGATTTCAGTAAGCTGGTGCCTGCAAAGCCCAAGGCCCCGAAGAAACCAAAGATTCTTTCAAGAATGCTTGAGGATAAGGGACATAAATTTTTGGAGATTGCCAAACCTCCACAGGATGCAACCATGGAGAATTTTGATATGAATGATTACTCTATCTCTAGAGTTGAACTGGGCAAGATAAGTCATGAAAGTGCCAAGAATGATATGCAGTCAGCCATGGACATCCTGATTCAGAAATTTGGTAGGGAGAAAGAAATGAAAGATCACTACAAAGCAATGGTAGAATAGTTGATTGCAGTGGTAAGGAAAATCACTCTGAATTCAGAAGTAGTAACTCCTAAAGCCATTTCTGTAGAAGACCCTGTTATTCAGAAAGTAGAAAGGACTCACCTCAAAGGAAAAGTGCTTGAAGAGTACCTAGACAGGATGCGCACATAGGGGATATCTATGCTCATAGAACTATCTAAGAAGATAGATAAAATGGGGAAAATAAGAGCAGAACTTGGTGACCTCATTGATGCTATTTCTCAAGATATTGAATGCACAGAGAATACTCATGATAAATGGGCAGAGATGAGGAAATTGAAAATAAGCACCCTAATATCAATTGGTGCCATATCTAATAGGGATTCTTATATAGAAATAAAGGAGGCATTGATGTACAGGAGCAGTATGCTTAGAAATTTGATCAATGATCTTGAAGCTGCAAAAGAAATTAGTGAACAAAGTGATGTCAGCCTTTTACATAAATTGGAGGAGTTGCCTTGTAAGCTTGTGTCATAGAACAACCATTTTCTCTCTGCAGAAGAAATGGTTCAGGAATTTGAAGATATGTTCCAGAAAGAGTTTGAAGATAAAACATTTTCAATGACTTCTGTGGACAATATTTTGGACAACCAGTTAACTTTAGATAATCTGAAAACCAAGTTAACTGGTCATGCAAAATTAGCCACTACAGTGAGAGATGCCATAGTGAGAGCCAAGATGATCTTCAGGAACATGGTTAACCCGGATAGTATTGGGATGCAAGCGGCTTTCACTATGTATGATGGTCACATGAGAAAAAGTGGTGACACAAATTGAAGCAGTTTTTCCTTAGTTTATTTTCTATTTTTCAGATGTACTTTCAAAACAATTTTGGACATTTTTACATGTATTTTTTTCATATGTAATTACATGTAAAAATATAGGAAGTCCCAAGTCAATAAGGACTCCTATTTTTGAATAAGTCAAAATAGTTAGGTTTTTTCCTAAATTTTCTCAAGGCCTCTCCCTATAAATAAAGAGGACCTCTTTTGTAAATATTATCTTTTATCTATTGCAAGAAAACTCTAGTGAATTGAAAAGCAAATCAAGACTTTCTGCTTCTTTGTGAGAATCAATTATCAAATATTTATCAATACAAGAAAGCAAGTTCAATTCCAATCTTTGTCTTGGGATTATTTGTTTTATGATAGAATTGTTCTTATGTCTTTGCTATCATATTATATTTGATAAGTAATTGAAGTGTGAGTTTATTTCAAGTGATTAAGGAGTATTCTAAATCTGATTTCAATAGACTTTGAGCTATAAAATCATTTGTGAGGATTGTGTTTATGTTCGTGAGGATAAAACAGCTTGAAGACTTTGTGCCGCAAGTTGTTATATTCAATCTACTTTTATCATCTTGGAGAAGAGTGAAGACTTTGGGCTGCATTCAACTTCAATTAGTTCTATTTGCAATTAGTAAGTAAGGTAATAGAAAACTTTGTGTTTCTGTGGGTTTATGAAAGTTCGTAAGTTCTTTATTATCATCTTGAAGTATAAGCATCTATTCTGAAAAAAGAGAATGAGATGAAATGGAACCACCACAAATATAGTGTTTAATGTACATAAATTTCATAAGTTATTTGTCTATAATAGTTAAGCAATCAGAGGGAACCTCCCCTTGCTGAGAGGAGAGACTTTGTCTCATCATAACTATGGATGATATACCCATTTTGCCGTTAGTGAGTTAACGACAAAATATTCACCCAACACAATGCTTTGGCTATGGATTGGTCACTAACCTATTAATGGAGATTTGAGTTTAATGATGCTAGGTTGATGAAGACAAGGGTGTGGTTAAGGTAGAGATGGTTAGCCATCTGACAGGGATGGGATGGAGAGAGAGACTCTATAGTGCACACACAAGCACCTAGTTGGCATTTTAGTTGCATTTTAGCATTGCATGAATAATCTTATATTGATGAACTGATTTATTCCTCTTGGTAGAAAATATTTTGTTATGATTTCGTAGTGGTCAATTGTATGATTGTCATTTAAAATTTTATGTCTTTTTTTACTTGAATTAGATTTAGAAGTTATATTTTCTTTATTTAAATTATATGGGATAGAAAATGAATTTTACTTTTAAATAAATAAATAATTTATTTTTCTTTTGTGATAAACTAGAATTAGTGATAAATTAGAAATGATAAACACACACACACACACACACACACACACACACTTATAATTTAGTTATAATATTTATGCATTTTAAAAAAATAGAATTCTTTATTTCTTCTTTGATAATGATAGAGGTAAACAATAGAAAAAGAAGGACAAAATAAGAATTAAAACAAAAAGAATAGAAATAAAGTAGAAATAGAAAAAGAAAACAAAAAGATAGGATGAAAGCAAAAATCATAAGGATAAAGATGAGGAAAAGATAGAATCATTCAGGAATTAAAAAAGAGAAGAAAATTGGAAAAGAAACAACATACACAGTACGAAGGGAGAAGAGGAGAAATATTGGAGAAAGGAAGGGCAACAACAATCACACAACAAGATAGGATTACAGGTACTACTTTCATCTGATTTAATAGTTTTCATCAGATATAATGCTCCTATTCGGTCATAAATAATGAATTCGTAGTCCACCCGTGTTAAATTATGTTAGTGTCATATCTAAATGAGCTTTTTGTATCCTTCATTTTGGCTTGAAGATAGTTTTATTAGGTTACTAAAGGAAATTATTGTGATTTATGAAAGATTGTATCGTGTCTTTTCCTTCTTTGTAAGCCAGTAGTGGATTCCCTTAGTCTTCCATGGGTCACAACTATGTAAAAAGGGCGGCCTGGTTATTGCCGTTAGCATAGGCAAACTTACTTTTTCCATCCTCGGCAACTGTATCCTTTATAATATTATTATCATTCAATCTAGGCTCTTTCTTATAAAACCTCCCACCGATCAATTTTTCCCCATAGCCATTGGCTGAATCTATCTCCTTTGGCGCGCTACTGTAAAGATCAGCGATTACGTGGAGACTCTAGAAATCTCTGCAAACCATTAGTATTTTCTTATAAATCACTCTAGATGGGCTTCAAACTTTCCTCTCTAAAAAAAAAGAGCTCCTTTGACTCCTTAGACATCGCTAGTATTTGGGCTGGATGTAGCAACTTAGTTAAAAATGTTTTAACTCTTGGCTGCGCTCCACTTCCAGATCCATCTTTGACGACTTTAGTAACTTATTCTTCAGTTCTAAATAATTCTAATCAAGGTTGAATTCAAAGAAAAACCTCTTGAGTATCACCGCTTTTGCTGATTAATGCGAACCATTCTGGTATTGCAGTCACCTTCTTAAGAATATATCGATTTATGATTATAATATTCTTGCCAGCGGTTCCTTGAACCTGCAAGTGGGTCACCTCCATTACTCTACTATGGGTGGTGGGAATTACTTAGGAAACTGCTATGATATAGGTACCTCTTTCTTAGTTCTTTTATAGTTGTTTCATTTCCTTCTGGCATCGTTACAAGTGCTCAGACATTTCATTACCTTGCCATCACTTTCCATGTGGACTAGAGTATTTAACACATGGTTTGCTTCCTTCTAATGTGGGGAGATTCCATACTTCTTAAGTTTGTATTTTGTAGGATGTATAGACGTTTACATGGGCGTAGCTTCATACTTGTGCACCTACGTTTAAGTTAACTGACAACCTCATATTCTTATTGACCCTTTCTCTTTTTAAATGAACCACTTTATTTTTATTTTGTCTTAGAACTTTATATTGGTTTGGTAAAATGGCAATGACTCTCTTGATTTCCTTTGTGTTCTAATTTATCGGCCTGTAACTATGCAATTTCCTTCCTCTGATTTGTGGACCTACTTTTTCCTTATAACTTGCTCATATGCTTGAACGGTCCCTTTAGATTCAACTCAACAAACTCAGAGTTCTCATCGACTTAGAATTACTTTTAATCCAATTCTTTAATAAAAGTGAATGGATTCGAAGTATAGGTAAAGCATGACTAATCCCATTAACTAAACAAATCTAGATACCTTGCTAGAATTTAATATATCTCAGTTAGATGTTATAAGCCATAGAAGATAGATGTTGATTTGGTCTTAGAAGCATTATTATATAAGCCAATCCCGTTAATGGATTTATAATAACAAGCTAAAGGAAACATTTAATTTATAAAAATAAGTTTCAAACTGTAACCACATAACATCTATGTTTATCAATTAAGTTATCTTTTCCTCTTACTTCCACTATGTTACCCATTAAGTATTTGAATATAAATTGTCGAGAAATTTCTTTTACTAATACATAAATTAACAAATATGGAGTCAAATGTTATAGTTTAGATTAGACCAATGTATGTGTTATTTGGCAATAAGATTAGCTATCTTTTTTTTCCTTCTAGGACAGGATGCCGAGTGTGGGTCCACAGAGATGGTAATTTTCTTTTTCAAAATTACCATTTATGTTTATTGCTTTGGCCAAAGCTCGATTGCACCATTGAAATAAATGGATCATGAATGCCTTGTACTTTTTATTATATGCCTGCCGCATCCTGCATGCAAGAAATATGTCATTTCTAGTTTAGAGTGCATATAGGCATTAGGTTTGCATCAAGAGTTTCCCTCCTACCCATCCGTATCAAGTTGCTAGGCTACTCGTGCAGGGTCAAGGATTCTTCAAGTTAGGAAGAAACCCAAGGAAGTTTAGTGCTTCGTGTTTGAGTGGAAAAACACCTTAAACATGCTCTTGGATTCGATTTGCGGAAGATCGGTGGGTCAAGGTGGTTGAAGACAAACTTTTATGTTATGTACCTCAAAATGGATATATATATATTATATTGATCATTGTATGGCTTGTTAGCCCAAAATTGTAATTAGACTGTCATTGATGTAATTTTGATGTATGATGAATGTACTTGGAACAATTATAAAGGATGTAATATTATTTCCTTCTTGTGCTTGTAGATACACTTTAATTATTTTGGAAACTTGCAAAATGTTATACATTTATGGATATCCTAGTTAATGAATTGATGCACATTCTTTATTTGGATTGAGTTTGCTTTTCATTGGTTATTTTTACTAAGTGAAATTTTTAGACTTTACATTTGTAATCAGAATGTCTAGGTTAAACTCTAGGACCTTCGCCTATTTGTGCTAAAGATGCGAATGTGCGCAGATTGATCAAGATGGATACAAGGCACACTAGTTAAAGTGGAGGGTCCTGTGGTGACCCAAACAAGAGATTGGACCAAATCCTAGCCCCGTTGACCCAACAAGGGACTAAGATGGATAATCTGGAGCAAGAAATATGAGCAAGTTAAGCGGGGCAGAACCAAGATGGAAGTGTAAACCATAGGAGTGAGGGGAGAATCTTTGAAAATGAAGGAAATGCAAATAATTAGGAAAGAGTAGTTGAGGAGTTGGGCATGGACCTTAAGAAGGCCACCCTGCTGAAGTTTGATGGCAAAAAAAATTGGGATGGAGTGGAGGCATGGATCATAGAAATGGAGAAGTATTTTACCCTTCACAACTTGTCCAATGAGACTAAAGCAATTTGGGGGTCATATTAGCTCACCGGTGAGACAACCACTGGGTGGGACAATGAGAAGGCCGAGATGCGGTTGTTACCTAGGGAGGCAACTTGGGAGCAATTCTTGCAACTTTTTAGGAAAAAATGGTAACCCCATTTATACTTCAACAAAAAGATGACTAATTTTCAAAATCTTACTCAAGGGGTCCGAATGACAGTGACACAGTACTGGGAAAGATTTTCCCATCTACTCAAATAGGTACCCCAGTACCAGTTAGATGAGAGGTTCTTGATTCATAAATTTATCATGGGGTTAGATGTGGACATTCACAACCCCTTGATGATGGATGAAGTCTTCTAGAAAGTAATCAAATAGGAGCAAAAGTTACAATAGGTTGATAACTACTGCAAGAGCAGGGATGCAAAGTATGGAAACAAGAAGTTTCAGGGGAACAATCAGAATAATAATAATCAGAACTAGAATAATATATGAAATAATAACAACCAACATATCAAGAATCTGAAAATGGGAAATAACTCTCAGGACCGCAATGGTGGGAACCAGAATAACAACAATAAGAGGGCCAATTACATCATCAACAACAACAACAATAATAATAGGAGAGACACATTAGATAAATCCAGAGCACACCGCGGAGGATGTTACACTTGTGGTGGAGAGAAATATGCTAGTGTGTATCTGTAGTGAGCAAATGACCAAAAGAATATGAATTGACACCATATCCATGCGGCGGTTGACAATTGCCAAGTAGATTTCCAAGCGACACTGATCCAATTTACCAATAAGCTCTTTGGTTGTCCTGTTTCTATTTTAATTAACACTAGAGCCACCAAATGTTTCATAGTTCCTAATGTCATTTCTAAGTTATCCATTAAACCTGATTATATGGCTAATTCATGGAAAGTTCAATATGGAAATCAGGTAGAGAAAAAGGTAGAGCTATGTCTTGCTTGCAGCGAATTAGACCTTCCCAGCTTCCAAACCTAAGTCAACCTATATGTGGCACCTATAGGGTCTTATGATGTAATTTTGGGGATTAATTGGCTTACTGAGCATAAGTCAATAGTGGATTGTGAAGGGAAAATTGTGAAATATCTAGATGATCAGGGAAACCGTGTGGAAATTCATGGTTTGAAAAGGCCCTTAGAACTCAGGAAAATCTCTGCCATGCAATTGAAGAAGGCTAACAAAAAAGGGTGTACCATATATGCAGTTAAGATTAGGGACCTTGATAACTCAAAGCCATCAGTTAATGACTATCCTATTTTGAAGGAGTTTCAAGATGTATTTCCAGATGAGCTAACTGAGTCACCACCAAAAAGGGAATTTGACTTCTTGATATATTTACTCCCTGGAATTAAGCCTCAATCAAAGACACCTTACAAGATGACTACTACTAAGTTGTATGAGTTGAAGGCACAATTATAGGAATTGCTAAATCAGGGGTTTATAAGACCAAGTGTGTCTCCTTGGGGAGCACCAGTTATTTTTGTGCAAAAGAAAGATGGAACCTTGAGGTTGTGTGTTGATTACAAAATGCTCAACAAGGTCACCATAAAGAATAAATATCTACTTCCAAGGATAGATGAACTGTTTGATCAGATGAAGGGAGCCAATGTGTTCTCAAAGATAGACCTAAGGTTAGGATACCATCAATTAAGGATAAATGATGAGGACATATCTAAGACTGCATTTAGGACTTGGTATGGGCACTATGAATTCACCGTGGTACTGTTCAGGTTAACCAATGCCCCAACAACATTTATGAACCTGATAAACAACATATTCTGAGACTGTTTGGATGATTTTGTGTTAGTATTTTTGGATGATATCCTGATCTATTCCAAGTTGGTAGAAGAGCATGATGAGCACCTGAGGATAGTCTTGCAACACTTGAGGGAGTGTAAGCTTTTTGGAAAGCTATCCAAATGCACTTTTTATCAAAGTAAGGTACACTATTTAGGACATGCCATTTCAGTGGAAGGGATAGAAGTGGGGGTAGAAAAGATCAAAGCAATTATGGAGTGGCCTGCACCATAGAATGTAACAAAAGTTTGGAGTTATATGAGACTTATTGATTATTATAGGAAGTTAGTAAAAGGGTTCTCTACAATAGCAGCACCCATTACCTCACTCCAAAAGAAGGGAAATAAATTTTATGACAAGTGTGAATAGGCATTTCAGCTTTTAAAGGAGAAGCTCACGACTGCACCTATCTTGACTGTGCCAGATCCAAATGGGCACTTCACTGTGATAATGGATGCTTCAAGAGAGGGTGTAGGAGTACTTATGCAGGATGGATAGGTGGTGGCATATGAATCCAGAAAATTGAAGCAACATGAATTGAACTATGCACCACATGATTTGGAGTTGGCTGCCATAGTGCATGCCCTTCAAATGTGGAGACACTACCTTCTTGGGAAGCCCTTCAAATTAAAAATAGACCATTTGGGGCTTAAGTACATCTTCACTCAACCCAATCTAAATGCTTGATAGAGAATATGGTTGGATTTTTTGAGTGAGTATGATTTTGGTATCGAATATATAAAGGGAAAAGAAAATAGAGTAGCAGATGCCCTTAGCAGGAGGAGACATCTTGCAACTATTCTCATTGTAAGATTAAATTTTAGGCAATAGGTGATTCAGGCTCTACCAGGAGATGAACATTATGATAGAGTGAAACAAGATTTAGAGTGGGAACCCTCGGATCATAGGTTTGATGGATATATGATTGAGACATATGGACTTTCAAGGTACCAAGGACAGATGTATGTTCCTGATTCAGGGGAGTTGAAGAATCTAGTCCTCGAAGAATTTCATAATGCACCATACTTAAGACACCCCAGAGTGACGAAAATGATAGAGGGATTGAAGCCCTTGTACTTCTGGGTAGGACTCAAGAAGGATGTTACACAATTTGTAGCACGATGTTTAGAATTCCAGTGAGTTAAGGCTGAGCATGTGCATTCGGGAGGACTTTTATACCCACACAGTTTGCTAGAGTATAAGTGGCAGGTAATCAATATGGATTTTATTCAGGGGCTGCCCATGACAAAGAATTGACATGATGTCATCTTGGTTGTTGTAGATAAATTGACAAAAGTGAATCACTTTATTCCAGGGACTCTCAAAGATGGATCTTTGATCCTAGCCAAAAAGTTTCTACATGAAATTTTTTGTTTACATGGAGTGCTAGAGACGATCATTTCTAATCGTGACACTCACATGATGTCTATATTCTAGATGACATTGAATGCATCATTGTGGACCAAATTGAACTTTAGTTTAGCCTATCATCCTCAGACGGATGGTTAGATAGATAGGGTGAATTAGGTAGTGGAGGATTTCCTAAGGATGTATTGCATGGAACAACAATATAAGTAGTAGGAGTACCTTCCCTTAGTGGAGTTTGCATATAATAATTCATATCATGTCTCCTTAGGAATGGCACCTTTTGAATCTCTATATGGGCATAAATGTCTCACACCAATCAGTTGGGATAAGGTGGAAGACAGGATAGTAATTGGACTAGAGATGTTGAAAGAGATGGAGGAGAAAATGAAATTAATTAAGGAGAAACTAAAACAAGCCTTAGACTGCTAGAAGAGTTATGTGGATAAGAATAGAATCTTCATACAATTCTTAGTAGGAGACAAGGTCTTCTTGAGAGTTAGACCTCAGTAAAGTTCCATTTCATTTGGCAAGGCTTCTAAGCTTGCCCCCAGATATGTTGGACCATTTGATGTTTTGGAAGTAATTAACTTGGTTGCATATAGGCTTTCTCTACCACCGGCTCTATCCTAAATCCATAATGTCTTCCATGTATCTTTACTTAAGCTGTATCATCCAGATGCTTCACATATTCTTGATTGGTGTGCATTATAGGTTCAGAATCCAAGGGTGGTGTTATTGGAGCCCACCCAAATTTTGGAGAGATGCAACGTTAAGTTGCGAAACTAGGATGTTGTGCAGTATAAGGTCCAGTAGGACCAATACTCGGTGGATAGTGTCACCTGGGAGAATGCTGATGATATTGATAGAGCTTTTCCTCATTTGAAAAATTAGCATAAACTCTTTTAATTTCTGCATAATTATGATACATTGATACTAGCTGTGTAAGACTTTTATGTTGATGTTTGTGTAATAAGACATCGAGACGATGTCTCTTCCAAGTGGGGAAGGATGTCATGTCTCAAACTATTATGCATTTTAGACTTATTTATAATTAGAACTATTGTATGAATAATTGTTTGTGGATTAATTGAATGTTACTTTTATTGAAAATGATGAAACATACAATGCTTCGGCTATGGATTGGTCACTAACCTATTAATGGAGATTTGAGTTTAATGATGGCACGTTGTCGAAGACAAGGGTGTGGTTAAGGTAGAGGTGGTTAGCCACCTGACATGGATGGGATGGAGAGAGAGACTCTCTAGTGCACACACAAGCACCTAGTTGGCATTTTAGTTGCATTTTAGCATTGCATGAATAATCATATATTGATGAATTGATTTATTTCTCTTGGTAGAAAATATTTTGTTATGATTTCGTAGTGGTCAATTGTATGATTGTCGTTTAAAATTTTATGACTTTTTTTACTTGAATTAGATTTAGAAGTTATTTTTTCTTTATTTAAATTATATGGGATAGAAAATGAATTTTCCTTTTAAACAAATAAATTATTTATTTTTCTTTTGTGATAAACTAGAATTAGTGATAAATTAGAAATGATATATATATATATATATATATATATATATATATATATTTCAGTTATAATATTTATGCATTTAAAAAAAATAGAATTCTTTATTTTTTCTTTGATAACGATAGAGGCAAACAATAGAAAAAGAAGGACAAAATAAAAATTAAAACAAAAAGAATAGAAATAAAGCAGAAATAGAAAAAGAAAACAAAAAGATAAGATAAAAGAAAAAATTGTAAGGATAAAGATGAGAAAAAGATAGAATCATTCAGGAATAAAAAAGAGAAGAAAATTGGAAAAGAAACAACACACACAGTACGAAGGGAGTTGAGGAGAAATCTTGGAGAAAGGAAGGGCAACAACAATCACACAACAAGAAGGGATTACATGTATTCCTTTCATCTGATTTAATAGTTTTCATTGGATATAATGCTCCTATTCGGTCATAAATAATGAATTCAAAGTCCACCCATGTTAAATTATGTTAGTGCCATATCTAAATGAGCTTTTTGTATCCTCCATTTTAGCTTGAAGATAGTTTTATTAGGTTTCTCATGGAAAATTATTGTGATTTATGAATGATTGTATCATTTCTTTTCCTTCTTCATAAGCCAGTAGTGGATTCCCTTGAGTCTTCCATGGGCCACAACTATGTAAAAAGAGTAGCTTGATTACTGTCATCAGTATAGGCAAACTTCCTTTTGTCATCCTTGGCAACTGTATCCTTTATAATACTATTAATATTCAATCTAGGCTCTTTCTTATAAAACCTCCCACCGATCAATTTTTTCCCATAGCCATTGGCTGAATCTGTCTCCTTTGGCGCGCTACTATAAAGATCAACGGTTATGTGGAGACTCTAGCAATCTCTACAAACCATTAGTCTTTTCTTATAAATCGCTCTAGATGGGCTTCAAACTTTCTTCTCTTAAAAAAAATAGCTCCCTTGACTCCTTAGACGTCACTAGTATTTGGGCTAGATGTAGTAGCTTAGTTAAAAATGTTTTAACTCTTGGCTGTGCTCCACTTCCAGATCCATCTTTGACGACTTTAGCAACTTATTCTTTAGTTCTAAATAATTCTAATCAAGGCTGAATTCAAAGAAACACCTCTTGAGTGTCATTTCTTTTGCTGATTAATGCGAACCATTCTGGTATTATAGTCACCTTCTTAAGAATATATCGATTTATGATTATAATATTCTTGCCAGTAGTTCCTCGAACCTATAAGTGGGTCATCTCCAGTACTCTACCACGGGTAGTGGGAATTACTTAGGAAACTGTTATGATATAGATGGCTCTTTCTTAGTTCTTTTATATTTATTTGAATTCCTTCTGGCATCATTGCAAGTGCTCAGACATTTCATTACCTTGCCATCACTTTCCATATGGACTAGAGTATTTAACACATGGTTTGCTTCCTTCTAATGCAGGGAGATTCTATACTTCTTAATCCTGCATTTTGTAGGATGTATAGACGTTTACATGGACATAACTTCATACTTGTGCGCCTACGTTTAAGTTAACCAGCAATCTCATATTCTTATTGGCCCTTTCTCTCTTTAAACCAACCGCTTTATTTTTATTTTGTCTTTGAACTTTATATTGGTTTGGTAAAACGACAATGACTCCCTTGATTTCCTTCGTGTTCCAATTTATCGAATTGTAACTATGCAATTTCCTTCCTCTGATTTGTGGACCTACTTTTTCCTTATAACTTGCTCATATGCTTGAACGGTCCCTTTAGATTCAACCCAACAAACTCAGAGTTCTCATCGACTTAGAATTACTTTTAATCCAATTCTTTAATAAAAGTGAATGGATTCGAAGTATAGGTAAAGCATGACTAATCCCATTAACTAAACAAATCTAGATACCTTGCTAGAATTTAATATATCTCAGTTAGATGTTATAAGCCATGGAAGATAGATGATGATTTGGTCTTAGAAGCATTATTATGTAATCCAATTCCATTAATGGATTTATAATAACAAGCTGAAGAAAACATTTGATTTATAAAAATAAGTTTCAAACTATAACCACTTAACATTTATGTTTGTAAGGGTAAAATGGTGATCAATCAAATTGAATTATATAAGACCCAAACATCAACAGAATAGAAGATAACAAGAAAGATTGAAAGTAAATAGCAATGAATAACACAAAGCAAACCTTCCCTGAAATCAATGCTTCTGTTGTTTGCCTATTACAACCGTCCTTTTGCAGATGAAGTGAGCCCTTAGAGAGTACACTCTTTCAGCTGTTTGTGGGAAGTCGATGGTAAATGGCTATGGTGTGATAAGCAATGAAGATGAGCTCCAAAGCAAGTATGTGATCTCAAGCTTGTGGATGGTAAAAGGGTGCCAAAGGCGCGCTGGTGATATTTCTGCAGAGTAACGATGTCAAAATCCTGGATGAATAAAATGGAGGGATGAGGTTTCATTTATAGACTCAGAAGAATGAGAATCAACGGTTGAGAGGGGATATGAAGATCAACGGCTGAGGATGGTTGAGGAATGTGCAACCAGTAGAAATGTGACAAGTGTCCCAGCTCCTTCATGAAAGAGGGGATTTGACAAAGTTGATTAGAGAGTTAACTTCATTGATTGATCAGTTAACAAACTTGATTGATCAGTTAGAAGAGTGGATTATGGGATTGACTGAATTGATTGACCAGTGAACTGGGTTGATTGAGGAGTCAACAGAATAGATTGACCAGTGAACTCAAATGACTAATTAGTTAACATATTTGATTGATTAGTTAACTAACTTCTGATTTGAGAAGAAATAGGCCATGTGGGTGAGAAAAATAGGTAATTAAATATTAAATATATTTAATTACATGTGCAACCTGATGAGGTGGACAAGGTGAGGTGGAAAAGGTGAGGTGTAAAGGTGAGGTGGATTTTTGAATTTAGAACTTAGGATAGAGGAATTTGGATTAATTAAATAATTTATGATTATTTAATTGTGTAGGACATTTAGAAGAACTTTAATTAAATAAATTAAATTTATTTAATTATGGAACAATGAATCGATTAAATAAATCTATAATATTTATTTAATTGGTAGAAGAATAGAATAAATATTTAGAATATTTATTTAGGATGATTTGTGTCATTTTTAGGTGTATACATTTTGCCCCTCTTTCATGCAATGCTGTCTACAGCGTTGTTTCAAAGAAATTGATAGTCTGACAGTGATACATGTCCCAGTTTGCCCCTGGTACAAGTTTAATGATGATAGGATGCCCCCTCGGGAGATTAGATGGGGAGAAGGCAGAAGGCGTGAGACAGACAATCTCACGAAGACGAAGGGAAGCAAGGTTAGAATGAAGAAATCGGTTGAAGAAAGAGTCGAATGATACATGATGCAAGATGGAATGATGACACACACAAGCAAGCAAGCAAGTATGCACAAATGACACAAGAACAAACAAGGTATTGCCCCTGTCAAGCAGTAAACCAATGATATACTAATAACGATATACAACAATGTTGTCATGGCGGGGAATGATATATCCCTAGACCAACATGGCAGGCATGTTGTCATGGCGGGGAATGATAGATCCCTAGAGCAACATGAAGGATAGTGTCTGGTTTCAGGAAATGAAGCATGTCGTGTAAGACGCATGTATTGGTCTAATTTTGACAATGCAACATCCTGTATAAGACAATTGATTGATTAACTGATTGAGTTGGTTTACGACCAAACAAGGATCAAGACCCCTAATTGTGAGTGGATCATTTGTGCAAGATTGACTTGACTTGATTGGTATGGATTAAGGATGGACCTTGCATTTGGATTATTGCTCAGACTGACTAGACAAGGATGAAATATATGATAGATAGAAATCTGATTGATAGAAGAAAGACTCGATATAAGGACTCACAATCTTTTATTTGTATTGATACTTTGCATTGTTGGATCTTTATTGCATGGGGTATGGTATGGATGTATAAATGGATATAGGATGGATGCTTTGCTATTGGAGTGCTTTATTTCATCATTGGGCAATTTTTTTGTGGTACTTTTCTGAAATGTTGTAAGTGAATACAAGCATCGAGGTATAATTGAACCGAGATGACCTGAGTACCGCTTACATGGATTGTGATTTAGCAAGTTAATACAAGCATCTAGTCAAAATTGAATCTAGATGACTTGAGTACTTCTTGCGTTTCAACAAACAAGGATTGCCCCCGTTCATGTTATACCTTTGATGTCCTCGATGATCTTTTGCTGATCATGTCCTTAGACAAGGCTTCACTTACTAAAGTTTAATCCACAAACAACAAATAAAGAAATGATCATGCCCCCATCATAGCATCTCTAGCTTTTGGCATCCTTGAGTAGCATAGGAAGGTATGATAGCAAAAATCAGGACTCGAACTGCTAACCATGTTTCTGATCTACAAAGCATATTTGCGTTGATATGTGTTTAGTTCTTGCCTTAATTTGTATAAAATCATTTAGGAGACCTTGGGTATTTGCTTGGCATTGGATAGGTTAAGATGCTCACAGTCAAGATTTCTGCTTGAGGTGCGGGTTCTGCTTGCATTTGCTTGCTTGGTGAGAAGATTGCACAATCCTTATTGGGGAGACAGACCCTAAGGGACTGACCTAGTGCCTTGGGGGCTCATTGCTAAATGGCCTTGCCTACGTGACGACACAGAGGCAACGTAGTTCAGGGTAAACCCTAATGGACCATGGATGGACTAGAAGAAAGACGACAAGAATGAAGACAAGAAAGGGGATGAACGGGAACAAAAGGAAGAAATGGAAACCTCAAGGGCGCATTAGAATAATGGCCTTGCCTATATGACGGCGCAGAGGCAACGTAGTTCACGGACTTGGACCATGGACCTAAGATATGGATCAGATGAGCCGATATGGATCAAACAAGACATGAAATGGAATAGACATGGATTAGATATGAAATAGATATGGATCAGATATGGAACAGATATGGATCAGATATGGATTAGATATGGATTAGGCAAGACACGATATGGAACAGATGATACTGATGACAAGGAAACACCACGGATAGGTAGATGTACGGGTGATAAAGAATGGAATGGGTAGGTATGAGGATGGGCAATAGTGGATAGAAGAAACAAGGATGTGATCTCCAAGGACTATGTCGCATAAGTATAACATGCCCCATGGTAGGTAGAGTACATAGGATTTTTCATGACAATGCTAATGACGATAGGAGGATGAGAGGATAACGAATGATTTGCATGGTTTGGAGGGGTAAGGTATGCCAAGAGACATCTAAAACATTTGTCAACATTGTGCCCCCAATCTTTATCAAGACCAAAGAATAGAGGAAAGGAAGATTAGAATGGATGGATGGGACAATATAGGTATGTAATGGATACAGGATAGGATAGGAAATGGTATGAAAGGAAATTGGTAGGAGAAAAGTGACATGTCGATGAGACAAAGTGCCCCCAAGTGTAGGTGACATAGAAGATCAACTTACACATGATGCCTGTTTGCCAGGTTTTCATCATGGTACTTATCCAAGGTGCCTGTTTGCCAGATTTTCACCATTGGACGAAGGGATTTTTCTTTACTTTTTTTTTTGTTTTTGGATAGGAGAAGGTGGAATACGGAAGAGAGGGACCCAAGTGCCTGGTTCCATGAAACGTGATAGTCCCGCTAGAAAGATATCATCGCATGGACCATGTCAAGTGTGCTCATAGATGTTGGTAGGGGAGTGCATGAAAGTGAGACAAAGTAGGTAGATAGTGGATTATGGAAGGTACGATAGTGGATGATGATGCAGAATACAAAAGGACTTATGCCAAGATGGAAGGAAGGTTTATGCAAAAGCATGGACCATAGGATGAGGGAGATATGTAGGATAGTAGTGGAGGGGAGGGGAGATGAAGTTATACAGAAGTGTTGTGGAATGGAAGGGAACCATGACCAATGGTTGCACATACTGTGATAAACATTGAAGTTGATGATGGGAAGGTGGTGTAGGAAGCAATGGAGAGTTTTTCTTGGTGGATGAATGATATAGGCCTTTAGGGACCCACATAGACTTTGCATTGTTTTGATTTTTGTTTGTCATGTGGGATGGAAGGATTTGATACTTTTGGATGGAATTGGAGAAAGTGAATGGTTGGAATTCTTGAGAGGTGGATGCCTCATGTAACTTGAGGGCTTTTTGCTTAGGTACCCAAACCATTTTGTTTTTAGATAGTACCTGTGAAGGTATGGGTTTGGGTGTATGCAACTTTTGTGTAGCTTTTGGAGTAATCATTTGTTGCTTGGGGACCCACACTTTTTTCAATTTGGCATTGAGGTGTGTGGGTGTATGCAGCTTTTGATATGGATAATTCTTTGATTCTTGGCTTTTATATCCTAGGTCATGAGGACTCTTAGGATTTGTGACTTTATAGGTAGAGGCATCCACATATTTGTCATTGAATCCCCGTGGGATGGTGGAAGTGAGGTTGGTGAAAGCTCCTTGTTTAGACAATATGTGCATTTGTCGGTCATGATTGGGATATTTAGAGGATTCATAGATGGATGGATAAGGTGTTGGAAGAAGTGGTGGTAGGATGCATAGAGGGCTATTAGGAGTTGGAAGTAGTGGAGGTAGATTGGATGGTGGAAGGTGTATGGTCACATGCTTTTGACAAATGTAGGATGATGGAGGTGGAATGGTGACATATGTTTTGGGGATATGATAGGGTTTGCGATGGAAAGTAGTAGACTTAGAAGGAGTGGAGGAAGTACCAACATCTTGAGATTGCTCACCTTGGGGTATGTATCCAAGGCCGTATGAAGGTGGAGGAACATTGACATGGATAGGTTCCAAAATACCTTGTTCATGAAGGCCTAAGCCTTTACCTTGATAGTTCATATTCTGGAGTATGCGATGGACCATGGGATTATGTATAGGTGCACTAGCAGTGAGTTCCTTATTGGATGAGGAAGATGAGATAGCGGATAATGGTTGTTGGTGTTCTAAGGAAGAACATTCATGCATGAAGGTAGTAAGCCCAAGGATATAAGACGACGGATTTGTAGCTTGGTCAATAATGGATGGTGAAGGATTGTTAGAATCTTGATCATCATTATGCTCTTTAGGATCTAAGTTATTGGGTTGATCATTCGTGTGCACTTGGGAGGCAAGTGTCTCATCAGAGGAAGCAAAAGTTGTTGGATCATGGATGGGATTAGATAGAAGAGGGATAAAAGAAATGGAGGCTTCTTGCTCATGAATGGGTATGGGATCAAGTTGCTCAAGGACATCTTCTTCATAGGGAATATCTTGATCATAGAACAAATAAAGGTTATGGATGGGTTGGAGTTGGGTTTTCATCTCATGTATAGGATCAAGTTGCTCATGGATAGCTTCTTCATCAAAGATAGTATCTTGATCATAGAAAAGATAAAGGTTATGCATGGGATGGAATTGGATTTCCTTCTCATGTATAGGTGTTGGGAGATGGATAGGATTAATTGGCTCATGGAGAGGTTCATTATTATGGATATCATCTTGATCATGGAAAAGATACATGTTATGGATAGGTTGCAAGAAAGTGATTTGATCTTGACTTAGACTAGGGATTAATGTTTCCTCATGCTTAGGATTAGACTCTTGACATACCTCTTGGTTTGCTTGAATGGAAGTGGATAGCTCTTGGATAACTTCTTGGTTGACAACATAGATGTTTGATAGACCTTGACTTTCGTTTATGGTAGGAGGTTCTTCGATAAGCTCAAGGGGTTGCGAATGACATGAAGGATTTTTGGTAAGGTCAAGGACTGGAATTAGGGGACATGGTTGACTCTCTACTAGTAGCCCTTGGATCACATCATTGGTAGGTGTATGGATAGGTGAATGAGGGGATTTAGCTTTCTCTCTAGCTTTTCTCCAGTTGTATAAATTTGGAAAAACTCTTTCCCACCACTCATCTGATTCTTTTTGGGTCATCCATTTAGAGTTTGAGGAACTAGATGGTGGTGTTGGTGTAGAACTGGTATGCTTTGGGATATGGGTCTTAGAAGGTGTCGAAGGAGGACTAGTAGATGGGGTGGTATAGGATTTCCAACTTAAGGTGGTGCTTTCCTTGTCATGAGCATCATTAAGACGGGAAACAGATGTATGAGTTCGGGGTGAGGAGTAGATAGTACTGGCATGTGCGGCTTGCAAGATTGCCATTTCTTGCTGTCTGACTTGGAGTTCTTGAGCAATTGCTATACGACCTTGGGGTGAGGTGTCTAGGGTTAATTGCAATTTCAGGTATTTGAGTTCTTGAGTAAGCTCTTCTAATTCAGTTTTCATCTCCACAGAAACTGACACAAGACTGAAAGGGGTACTTAGAAAGGTGGTTTTAGGTATTTTTTGGCTAGAAAAGGTCTTCCTGATCTGATATTATGAATTAATAGCAAGAAAACACAGCAAACACAAAGAATATTTTATAGTTTTTCATTGTTTTTTTTTTAGGTTTTTTTTTGACTCTATTGTGGATCAAACTGAAACAAAAGCAAGCACAAAGATCCTAGGCTAGAAATGGATTACAAGAGTTTTTGGCCACTAGAACAAGAGGTGTCTAATGAGGGCAACCGTTCGAGTGGTTACACATGCGGCGACACTACTCTCTGTTATGGAGTCTCCTAGCCTCAAAGGGTTACGCCTTAGAGGGTTTTGGGGGAGATTGGCCATCGGTGTAACACAACAACACTCATTGCAGGAGGTTTTCACCTCAAGCACATTTATTTTAAGTGGATTGGTAGGGCTTGGCTTTAGCCTGTTACCACTCAGGGTCGTTCCCACTTGGACAAGCGTGTATCCAAGGGCAGGCCCCTCTTAAAGGTTAAACAAATAGAATGACAAGTCTGGCACTCTGATCACCCAGAAAAGGGGAGAGCATAAGCCTATTGTCATTCGCAAGCACATAATACACTGGTTAATCCAACCTAGTTAAAATTTAGAAAAACTAAATGGGTTACTCTACTTGTGCACTCACACAGTTGTTAACTTTGAAGTGATTAGGAGATAGCAATGATTCTTTCCTTTGCAAGATAGCAATATTCTTAACTAAAGGAGATAGCCATATAGCAATGATCACTGAAACCAAGATTGCAATAATTTAGTTATCACCCTCCTAATTAGAAACTATGTGAGATTGGCATGCATGTTGTTACTTTTCTAATTAGAGTTGGATTAAAATTGTATGCAAGTTGCATGAACAATGGTTACTCCTTCCTAATTAGAACTAGATAAAAGTTGTATGCAAGTTGCATGAACAATGAGTTACTCTTTCCTAATTAGAACTAGATGAGAATTGTATGCAAGTTGCATGAACAATGAGTTACTCCTTCCTAATTAGAACTAGATGAGAATTGTATGCAAGTTGCATGAACAATGAGTTACTCCTTCCTAATTAGAACTAGATGAAAGTTGTATGAGAATGCTTAAATCAGTCCTATTCAACACTTAGTAAAAAATGATTGTCTTCAGTGGATGTTTTGCACCAAACTGGATTAGCAGTCTCCTGATATCCACCTGTAGTCCACAAAAACAAAAATTGAATCAAGAAGTTTGTAAATCAAAAGATTAGGTGAAAAACACATAATCAGGAAATTTTATGAAAATGTGAGTTTTGATAGCAAAATAAATATGAAAATCAGAATCTTCACGAAATTCTATGCTGTTTTAAAAAAAAAATTCATGAAAATTCGATAAAAAATGCTAAAGTTATGGTCGATTGAAGTTGCAAGGTAAATGGGAGGTTTGACTGATTATACCTGATGAAATTGATCAGATGGGCTAAAAATACCTTCACCACTGCGAAGTTCTTGAGATCAGCTTTCCGATGACTATAAATTCACAAAAATCTGACTTCCCTGCAAAAAGTTAGACAAAAAAGAAAAAAAATGCCCCTATTTGACTAGTATTACCATTTTTGAAAATAAAAAAATAAAAAATAAATTAAAAAAAAAAGAATTTTTTTTTTGTTTTATATTTTTTTTTTGTTTTTGTTTTTTTTTAATGATTTTTTTATTTTTATTTTTAATGTTTGAAAATAACCTAAACCTAATGTTTGTTTACTGTTTTAATATTAAACACTGTTTTTTTTTTTGGTTTGCTATTTAATGGTGTGTGCAGGGTTTGCAGGTGGGTGGCGGCGGCGGGATCCACAAGGCAGGGAGGCTGGCTATGGAGTGGTGGTGCGTAGGGCAGAGACACGACGGATGGTGGCGTGCAGGCATCGGAGTGCAGGCTGGGGATCGGGTGGCGCGTAGGAGGGAGGGCGGTGGAGGGTATGGCGACTGGGGGTGGGGAGTGCAGGGGATGGGAGTGCAGGCGACGGGGGGCGTTGGGTGTTGGGGTAGCAGTGTAGTGGGCGCTAGGCATAGGGTAGGTGGCGGGTTAGGGAGGGGTCAGGGGTTTGGGGAATGGGGAAAGGGGTAACAGGGAGGGTCAGGGGTTAGGGACGGGTGGCGTCGGGGAGTGCAGAGGGAGGGGGAGTGCGCGGGGTTGGGATGGGCAGCGGCTAAGGCCGGGGTGGCGCGCGGGTGGCGGGGTGCGTGCAGGGGCTGTGGCCCCTGCAACTTTTTTTTTTGGGTTTTTTTTTTAATGTTTTTTTTTTTTTTTTTGTAATTTGTTGTGTAAATTTTTTTTTTTTTTTTTTAAATTTTCTGTAATAAAATAAAATCTAATCTAAAAAAAACTGTGTATATTTTTTTTATAATTTGTTTTCCGTGTTTTTTTTTTTTTTGATTTTTTTTTAATTTGCTGTGTAAATTTTTTTTTTTAATTTTCTGTAATAAAATAAAATCTAATCTAAAAAAAAAAAAAACTGTGTATTTTTTTTTTTAAATTTGTTTTTAAGTGTTTTTTTTTTTGATTTTTTTTTTAAACTGAATAAAATAAATTCTAAAAATGTAAGAAAAAATGACCTTTTTTTTGTTTTTTTGCAAATATTGGAAAAATTAAAAAAAATTTCAAAAATTATCTAGTAACCTAAAGTAGGCAAATGATATGTTATTTTTCACCTGTGAAGCCTCTCGAGCTCAACGGTGAGGTCCAATTGAGCATAAGAGGTCGTGTATGAAAGGTGCTGTCTAAATTTGTAACAAAACTCCCTTGAAGCTATGACAAAACACACTCAACAGAACACTCAAAAACAAAATGGGTTAGATCACGGTGGGTTAGTACAACACAAAGCAAACCTTCCCTGAAATCGATGCTTCTGTTGTTTGCCTATTACAACCATCCTTTTGCAGATGAAGTGAGCCCTCAGAGAGTACACTCTTTCAGCTGTTTGTGGGAAGTCGATGGTAAATGGCTATGGTGTGATAAGCAATGAAGATGAGCTCCAAAGTAAGTATGTGATCTCAAGCTTGTGGATGGTAAAAGGGTACCAAAGGCACGCTGGTGATATTTCTGCAGAGTAACGATGTCAAAAGCCTGGATGAATAAAATGGAGGGATGAGGTTTCATTTATAGACTCAGAAGAATGAGAATCAACGGTTGAGAGGGGATATGAAGATCAACGGCTGAGGATGGTTGAGGAATGTGCAACCAGTAGAAATGTGACAAGTGTCCCAGCTCCTTCATGAAAGAGGGGATTTGACAAAGTTGATTAGAGAGTTAACTTCATTGATTGATCAGTTAGAAGAGTGGATTATGGGATTGACTGAATTGATTGACCAGTGAACTGGGTTGATTGAGAAGTCAACAGAATAGATTGACCAGTGAACTCAAATGACTAATTAGTTAACAGATTTGATTGATTAGTTAACTAACTTCTGATTTGAGAAGAAATAGGCCATGTGGGTGAGAAAAATAGGTAATTAAATATTAAATATATTTAATTACATGTGCAACCTGATGAGGTGGACAAGGTGAGGTGGAAAAGGTGAGGTGGAAAAGGTGAGGTGGATTTTTGAATTTAGAACTTAGGATAGAGGAATTTGGATTAATTAAATAATTTATGATTATTTAATTGTGTAGGACATTTAGAAGAACTTTAATTAAATAAATTGAATTTATTTAATTATGGAACAGTGAATCGATTAAATAAATCTAGAATATTTATTTAATTGGTAGAAGAATAGAATAAATATTTAGAATATTTATTTAGGATGATTTGTGTCATTTTTAGGCATATACAATGTTTATCAATTAAGTTATCTTTTCCTCTTACTTCCACTATGTTACCCATTAAGTATCTGAATATGAATTGTGGAGAAATTTCTTTTACTAATGCATAAATGAACAAAAATGGAGTCAAATGTTATAGTTTAGATTAGACCAATGCATGTTATCTAGCAATAAGATTAGTTATCTTTTTTCTTAAAAATTCTGGGAAAGGATGCCGAGTGTGGGTCTACCGAAACAGTAATTTTCTTTTTCAAAATTACCATTTATGTTTATTCCTTTGGCCATAGCTAGATTGCACCATTGAAATAGATGGATCATGAATGCCTAGTACTTTTTATTATATGTCTCTGCCACATCCTGCATGCAAGAAATATGTCATTTCTAGTTTAGAGTGCATATAGGCATCAGGCTTGCATCAAGAGTTTCTCTACTGCCCATTCGTATCAAGTTGCTAGGCTCCTCATGCAAGTTGGGAATTCTTTGAGTTAGGAAGAAACCAGGTGAAATTTTAGTGCTTCACGGTTGGGTGGAAAAGACACCTTAACCATGCTCTTGGCTTCGCCTTGCAGAAGACCAGTGGGTCAAGGTGGTTGAAGACATAATTTTATGTTATGTAACTCAAAATGGTTATATATATTGTATTGATCATTGTATGGCTTGTTAGCCCAAAATTGTAATTATACTCTCATTGATGTAATTTTGATGTATCATGACTGTACTTGGAACAATTGTAAAAGATGTAATATTATTTCCTTCTTGTGCTTGTAGATGCACTTTACCTATTTTGAAAACTTGCAAAATGTCATACATTTATGGATATCCTAGTTAATGAATTGATGCACATTCTTTATTTGGATTGCGTTTGCTTTTCATTGGTTATTTTTACTAAGTGAGATTTTCAAACTTTACAAAAGATGAACAGTTAGCCATCCTAAGCAGTTTGAGCCTACTGGTTAAGTACTTGATATATGCAAAGGATCCTAATTAGTCTCCTTAACTTTGGAAGGTATGGAAAGACGTGTCTTGATCCCCTTCATGAAGTTTTGAGGTCCAGAACAAGTTTTTCCTATCATATTGTATGTATTGGTGCCAACTTGTGAAGAGTTACATGTTTCATCCAATGTTGATTATGATGCCGACCTAATCCATGTTTTGAAGTGTTGTAGAGGATATTTATAGAAGATTAAGTTCATTTGTGAAGTGTAGATGTGAGTGTGAAGATATGCAGAGCAGAATGCAAGATATGAAGTGTGTAAAATCAGTCTAAAGGCATGTTTTGAGCAGAAATAGAAGACCACATTACCAACATAAAAAAATATGTTCTCTTTACAACAATCCATATAGTTACTATCTTTGTAAATCCTATTGTAATGAGCAAAGCACTTTGGGAGTAGTAGCTTCCTTGGGTTGTAGCCCTAAATCAAATTTGTAATTGTTGTAAGCACAAATACAGGGAGTAGTAGGTTCCTTGGGTTGTAGCCCTAAAATAATGTTGTAATACTTTTTGTAGTGAGCATAATATATTGTGAGCTAATCCTTACTGTGGTTTTTCCCTGTTTTAGGGTTTTCCATGTAAAAATACTAGTGTTATGTGTGTTGCATGATTTCCTTTCTATTTTCTAAGTTATTCAGTTTTACATATAAACATCTGGTTAAGTTTTAATGTATGTTGGTTCACCCCCCCTCTCAACACCTCATTGTGTTCAACATGTTTCACATGTTGTTCATGATTTAGTATTATAAGCAAGGAATAATCTTATGCAACCTAAAATTGTTGAAATCATTATGAATCATGTTCATGCATGTCTACACCTTGTATTTTGTGTATGCTATGTTAATTAGATTCATATTAAGGAATGTAATGCTATCATCTTTGGGTACATGTGCATGGTGTAGTAATCGGTTTGAATAGAGGTTTATGCAACCAATTTGTTTTGGCTTAGTGACAAGTATGGGGGTCAAGTGTACATTCCGTATGGATGTGAATGTGTATTTATGTTTCATTTCATGCCTCTAGGAATATTCCTCCTGGGTCTAGCTGAGCCGAAAGTTCAAGAGAGCATACCCACTCTTGTTAGTTGGCATTAACCACCCCAAATCTATGGATAAACCTCTTTCTCACCTTATTAATGACACCCCTGGCCTGGAAGGAGGTGAAATATTCTAGGATTTTGAAGTAGCTGTTTTGGGAACCAACATAATGGCACCATTGCTAGCACTTGATAAATTAAAAGTCAAAGAATTTGAAGGCCCTAGTGTTATTTAGTTTGTTGTTTACATTTTGTTGTGTGTTTAAGTTGGTTTCTCATCAAATTATACCAATAGAATGGCACCGTTGTCGTGGATGCATTTCTGGGTTAAAATGAATTTGAAGACTTTGCTAGTGAGTTGAACCCAAAATCTATTTGTGGATTGAAGATTGGTCACACTTCAAGAAATTCCTCATTAGAACAAGTGGTGGCTCTATTGTCAAAGAATGAAGAAAGTTTTTTTCCATTGTTGCCTTGTTTGTTGTTGGTGACTCAAATACCCCATCTTGATGTGCGACAACTGGTGTTTAAAGGTACATGGTTTTTCTTCCTAGTTTTGAGATTGAGTTCCTGTCATGGTGAAGGAATATAATTTGTAATGCCTCTACTTTCTGCCCAACATTGTAGAATGTTTTAGTCATGGATTCTTGGTATGAATTTGAAGACTCTGGGATGCTCCTTCATATGCATCTTTCTATGTTTTAGACCTTATAAATTATATTAGATTATATACCTATGACCATTCTACTAATGCTTGTTCTAGTCATGGATCTATATTTTATACAAGTCCAAACTTGTATGCACCTATACAAAATCAAAATGAATTAGCTAAGGAATAGTATGAATTAGAAAAATAGACTTAGCTCCTAGATTCCATGTTGTAGCAAGAAAAAGAAATTGAAAAATATATTAGGCTGTTAGAGTCTAGGGTGCAGTCCCATGCTTGCCTTGCTACCCCTAAAAATTAGATCGTTCAGTCCGATGTCATTCCCTTAGATACAATTTATAATCAACTAGACCTCTCTTGGGTTGACTACAAAACACAAAACATGCCAACCAAGGTCTATAGTAAGATACCTATTTTTGATGGGTATAGCATTTGGGAAGGGGATACACATGTTGATGACTTCTCTGATTTCATGTATGAGTTTCAATTTGAGGATGAGGACATGTGGATGAGATTTTTTGTTAGGTCCTTGCGTGGAAAGGTAAAAAAATGGATTCAAAGTTTTCTAGGGTATTCCTTTGCCTCATGGAATGAACTTGTGGCTGCATTTGAAGATGAATTTGTAAAAGGTTTAGACCTTGCTGATTTTTTCATAGAGTTGGAAAAAATCAAAACACAAGAGGGAGAGTCTAGGATGGATTTTGGTTTTGTATAAGTTGCCCTTTCCAATATTTCAAATGATTTTAGACCTAACACTTGCCTGCATTGATATGTTTTTTGAAGCATTTGAGATTGGATTGAGTTTAATGCAGGAGGATTTCAAACTTACAAGCATGCAACAAGCCTATTTATCCCTAGATTTCATGGAGAAGGTAATGGATGATTACATAATAAGGTTGTTACCCGCAAAAGCAAGTGTTGTTGGTAATGAATAGGATGATATGAACAACAACATTATGGATGGAATAAATTAGATGAGTGCAACATCAAATCAAGATGAAAGTGTAATCATAAGGGTAGAAGTTGAAGGTGGTGCATTGAATGACAATGATGTAGATGATGAGGACAACATGTACACTTACCTTCAGTTGAACAAGTCATCAAGTGAAGATGAAAATGATGACATTCACAATGACTTCTAGATTGATGTTGAGGTATGTGGCTTAGTGGATAGTGAGGAAGATGTGTATAGTAATGAATAGCTAGATGGATCAACTTGTGAAGATGATCATGTTAAGTGTGCACAAGTATTTGATATTGAGAATGAGCAAGAAACGTGTTCCTAGTTTAATATGTTTCCTTCCTTTGTCCCTGAGGAAATTGATGAGGCAATTAGTGTTTGCTTGTATGAGGTTGATGTGGATGTGAATACACTTGATGAAAATTGACCAGAGGCAAGTGTTGGTGCAGCCATGGAATATTAGTGTGAAGAATTTGCCCTTGATAATTGTGAAGATGGCGATCATGTGGACACATATGATAACCTATTTCTTTGGTGCAATGTTTGTTGTCTTCCCCATGCCGAGTGTGCTTCAAATGGGTCATGTTGGTGATTTTTTTGATGCAATCATAACAATAAGTTAAAATTCACATATAATGAACTGAAACTATACTTGAAAGATAAGAAGGAATCCTTTAAGATTCACTTAATCCCAAGTCTACAATGGTACTGTTGGTCAAATTTAGTTGGTCAATGTGAAGCTGTAATGTTCAAGGGGCCTTACGTAATTTAGGGTTGCTTTGTGGTTAACTGGACTCAAATTATGCAAAGATATCATGAAATATGGGTGTGTTTGTCTATTCTCTGCATAAAAGTATTACTGTGCTGCAAATCTTAGATGGTTGTCTTGAATTATTGTAGCTTTCTCCTTTATACATTTATGAAAACTGTCTACCTTAAACTCTGTTGTGCATGCTTCTTCAAATTTGAGACAAATTTCCTTTAGATTTCTACGTTTTCAGCTAAATATTTCAGATGGGTTGGGAAAAGTTAGAAAGATCTAATCTACACCTCATTTACTCTATCGAAGGATCTAATTGTTCTGTTATGCACCATGTAAATCCTATAGCAATTTGATCAAATCCACAGTAAAAACCTTTAATGCAAGATCTGAGCATTTTCACAAAAAAATTGCAAGCTCTCAAAGAAAATATTTCAAAACACAAAGAAGAGCAGGAGAACACTCAGAAGATAGATGCAGAACTCCAGATTCTATTGTATTAGAAACAAACAGTCATACATGATTTACAATGTTGGAATGACTCTTAGTTTCATTGATCAAACTACAGAGAACTTACAAGCTTTACAGATACAGTAAGGAAGCCAGACATTCCACGCACACCTTACTGCAGACAACAGGCGACCTCCTCTAAACTAAACTATGCCCAGAAAGAATCTACAATTCTGGTAAAATACTAAAATCCCTGTTGTAGCCCCTATTGTAGCCCCTGTTGTAAAGTATTACAGTGCAGAGAGGCACAATATAAAGACTTTCTGATTGTCCTCACTACAGTAAAAAAACCCTAACTAACCCCTGGTTACAGCAGTAAATGCAGGTGAACCAGTTCTCCAAAATACCTCTGAGCAGTGTCAAATCTGGGTGAAATATTGCCCCTTCTGAGAAGCATTAGCAGCTCAGCAATAACTTCTGTTTGTCTACTGCAGTAATACCTTAGCTGCATTTTGTCCTTATCATTTGAATGGCCTTAACTTCTTCGCACTTCATTTTTATCTCCCTGCTCCTGAGATCGGATTTCCTTCCTCCATGATGTCACTGCGATCAAGTTCCAGCTACTTCCTCAACTGCAAGCCTGCAAAACAAGACAAGCAATAAGTATCATATTTATCAAATAAATAGCAGGAAACTAAAATATCTGATGAATCGAGGCGTGATAGTGCCAAAAATGGGAAATCGGGTCCAAAATCGGCAAAAACCGCTTTCAAAATGCACATAGATCGCTCAAAACCATTGGGTCAACTACCGCTGACCAGAAAAATGCCATGGGCGCCAAAAAATGTGTTTTAAAATTCCATTGCTTTGCCCTTTTTCTGCCCATCAGCATGACACTCACCATCGGCGAGTCCAAAAATTCGTTGGGCGATGTTTGTTGTTTGGCTGATGGCCTTTTGTCTCTTTTCTTCTGTTCATCGGGCTGATATTGCCCATCGGCGTGTCAAAAATCTCCTTAGCCGATCGTATGTTATATACCGATGAAACCCTCTTGCTTCCTTCATCGGTGTGATACTTGCCTATCGGCAAGTCCAAAAAATTCCCCACCGATGACCCTCGTCCGGTCGATAGCTCCTTCCTTCTTTCTTCCATCGGCGAAACACCACCTACCTCCTGCCGATGGTTCTATTCCTTCTTTCCATTGGGATAACCTTGCCTATCAGCAAAGGCTTAATGTCTTGTTTCGATCATTGAAGGATATGTCAATGGCCTTATATTCCTTTGCATCGGCGTGAGTTTCACCGAAGTAGCCTTATCGGCTCATGTTTCACCTTATCGGTATGACACTGCACTATCGGTGAGCCCAAAATTTTCTTCACCGATCACAAATGTCTGGTCGATGACTACCTGTCGGTGTGACTCCTACCGACAAACCTCTACATCCTTCACCCTTCCTTCCATCAGCAAAGGTTTGAAGTGTTGGGCCGACCATTAATTGTTTCGCCGATGACTCTTCATCGGCGTGAAACCTTCTATCGGTGTGAGCCTAAAACGCTGTTCTGATTGTAATTGTTATGCCGATAGCCCCTCGTTTCATATTCGGCTAAGTCCATTTTCCCCCCATCTTTCCCGCTAAATTTGACTTAGAAAGTCGTGGAAACAAAAGAAACTAAAATCACCGAAGCCTTGAACTATTGAACCATTGAACCTTTGAGAAAAGGGTTCAAGCGGATGGTTCAATGCGGTGGTTCGACCATACCAATTGGATCATATAGATGAGCAAAGGATCCACTTACGGAAATATGGAACCTAAGCCCATGAATCGTTGAACCTTGAATCATTGAACCTTTGAACCATTGAGAAAAGGGTTCAAGTTCAAACTGAAAGTTCAAAGATGCTTAAGATATACAGAACAACAGTTTGCCTTTGAGACACTTTGGACATATCGAACCACCAAACTTTGAACCATTGGACCTTGAACCATTGAACCTTTGAGAAAAGGGTTCAAGCGGATGGTTCAATGATATATCATTTACGCAAGTTCAAAGGTTCAAACCTCAAGTAACCTTGCCAATAAGTAAATAAGGGCGACCCAAAAGGTAACAAAGTGTACCCATGCATTTTTTTCCTGCCAAATAGACAAATGTGAGATACAGAGTGGAACTCAAAGAAAATTCACTTTAACCTGAAACCACCAAGTATGTATATTTCAAAATTTTAAATGAATGCCAACAAGGAAAAAGGCAAACAATTAACTGTTTATCATGCCAAACCTGATAGTACATTTTACCTAAATGATCATAACTTAAAAAATATGATGAATTTTAAGATGGTTCAAAAAGCAACCCTGGCTCATTTTTCACAAGGAATCCAACCACATCATGCATTGGTATTGAAAATGTAATTTTCTCTATTTTCAACAAGGGTTGCAAATTTGACTCCCCTTTTCCCTTACCACCAAACAGAACCACACAAGTAGAAGCAAAAAAAGCAAAGCAACAACAGGGGTCCTCATTTCGCTAAGGAGCAAAATGGGGCATGTTGTGAACATCACAACAACTAGCAACCAAACAAAACAATTAAATTCAAAGTGTTCAAGAAAACTAGGTGAAATAAATTCATAACTTGTGACTATCCTTCCTGCAAATTACTATTCAGCTTGAGACTTAAGGTATTCAATAAGGGTGCATGAATTTTCATTTTTAGTTTAATTGTGTGCACGTGATTAATAAGCCTCATCTTGAAGATTGGTTGAACAAACTAGTGACTAACATTAGCCTACGTAGGTGAGGATATTCCCTCATAGCCGACCGGATAGGGCCTTGCTGTCAGCGAGCGTTCATAGCCCCGGCAAGGTTATCGTTACAATTCTCCTAAGTAGAGCCCTACTGCCAGCGAGCGTCTATAGCCTCGGTAGAGTTACTTAGATGGCTTAATCTGGATTTTCAGTATAATCCAATTTATTTATTTATTTTTTTTATATTTGATTTTGAAAGATTTCACAAGATATAGCAATTTTTAACTTCATGATGCAAGGAGTGGACACTTGCTAAAATTAAGCTGAGAATTGTAATGGTAGTAAGGGTGACCTCAGATTTTTCACCTAATATCTACACTAGTAGGTTCAACAAACCCAAGGATTTTAGGTGTGTCATCATGAGAAACTTGCTTCAAATTCTCAATCACATTTATTAAATATGAAATTTTAGAAGATAAATAACTCTCTACGTTCATGACAGTAACAAGTTATGTGTAAATTGCAAATGATTAACTTGAATATCCTAAATTTTATACTATTTTTAATGGTTGCTAGTTTTGCTCCTTAACACTCTAAAGTAAAATAAAGATCCCTGCTGAGGAGATGACAAACAAACCAACCAAATAGACTGTACAAAAAGAAAAAAAACAGAAAAAACTATACAAACAGAAACAAAACAACAAATAGAAAACAAAACAGAAAACAAACTATACAAACCCCCAAAAGGAAACAACAAAAGAAGAACTGTACATTACTTATAGCACTATATTACACCAAAACGGACTGCCCTTTACCTCAGGCCTGGAAGTAGTGTTTCAGATGTTGGCCATTAACTGGTAATGGCACGTCCTCCCCTATCAAGGTCTTAAGTCTAAATGTATTGTCTCCTATTATCTCTAAGACTTGTAATGGACCTAGCCATAGTTTATCAAATTTTCCATGGCTTCCTTTCTTTTCATGTGCTTTGTCCCAGCACAGCACTAAGTCTGATATCCTAAATGTTTTGACTCTTTCCCTTTTATCAAACCACCTCTTAACAATGGCTTGGTGTTTGGCAAACTTCTCGATGGCTTGACCTCTTTTCTCATCTAGTTGTAGAATTTGTACTATTTTGTCTTCCCTATGGTTATCAAAGCCTAGATACTCATTGGCAAACTTCCAGGTTGGTATTCTCAGATTTACTAGAAGTATGGGATCAATCCCATAAACTAAATGATAAGGTGTGCTACCTAAAGCTGCCTTAAACTTGGTCCTATCTACCCATAATGCATATCTTAACAGGGTATTCCACTCTCTAGGACTTTTTGCAATTAACTTCTTGATTATATCTAATAAGATTTTGTTCGTTGATTCAGCCAGTCCATTACCTTGAGGGTAATAATTCGAATAAAACCTTAAAATGATCCCGTATTCAAATGCCCATGTAGAAAACTTTAAAGAAGAGAAAGCAGGGCCATTATCACATACCAATGAATAGGGAGTTCCAATCCTGGTGGTGATGTTTTCTTCAAGAAACTTGATAACTACCTCAGTTGTGGAGAATTTGCAGCAGGTAGCCTCAGTCCACCTTGTACAATAGTCTGTTACTGTCAGCATAAATTTGTGTCCTGCAGAAGATGGGGGATTGATGACTCTAATAAAATCCAAGCCCCACTGTGCAAACGGTCTTGATTCAATCATAGGTTGTAGTGGATTGGCCTAATTTCTCCCTTTATCTACTGTAGTCTGACAGGTGTGGCAACTTCTGATGTGACTCTTAGTGTCTTTGAATATCGTGGGCCAGTAATAGCCTGCCCTCAGTATTTTGTGTGTTGTAGCTAAATGGGAACCATGGACGGTTCCGTACTTGTCATGTAGTTCTGTCAACACTTTATTTGCTTCCACTCTGTTTATGCATCTCAGATAAATTCCATCATGGTTCTTCCTGAATAGAAGACCTCCTTGCACCATATTTTTTGTGCCTTAACCTTCAAAGCTCTCCTCTAAGAAGCTTTCATTCTATTTGGGTACTTTTCAGCTATCAAGAAGGTGCTTAAATCATCATACCAGCCTGATGTGCTCTGGGACTTCAATACGTACTGCTGTTTTATCAAATCAGGATCCGCATTTGCTATTGTTTGCACCAACATTTGCCCTCTGACCAGCTTCATGGGAATGATTTCCACGTCAAACTCTTGCAGCGTGGTGATCCACTTGGCTCTTTTTTCTCCAGGTTCGTTCTGCATCAGCAACATTTTTACTACTACGTCTGGCACTATGGCTTTGATCTGGCTGCGCAGAATGTAGTGTCTGAATTTTTTCACAGCCTTTACTAATGCAAATGCCTACCTCTCGATGTCTAGATACCTCAACTGTGCATCCCTCAGAGGCATGCTCATAAATGCGATGGGCCTTTCTTCATTGTTTTCACCTTTCTGTGTCAAGGTAGCCGTGATTGAATGAGAAGATGCAAAGGAGTAGATGTAAAACGGGCTTGTGTAGTCTGGACTTGCCAATACAGGAGCATTGGAAATTACCTCCTTGATATCTTCAAATGTGGCTCTAGCCACTGGCGTCCATTCTATCTGTGCATCTTTCTTTAACATGGCATTTAACGGCTGCACGATCCCTGCAAAACCTATGATAAACTTCCGAACAAAGTTAATTTTACCAAAAAATGATTTCAACTCTTTCCTACTGTTTGGTATTTGCAAATTTTTTATGGATTCTATCCTATCCGGATCAATTGAAATTCCATTTTCAGAAATGACATGGCCTAATAATTTACCTTCAGTTACGTCAAATATACATTTCTTAGGATTAAGGGAAATCCCATACCTTTCACATCGCTTGAGTATTTTCCTGAGATCCTCAGCATGAGTGGATGCATCCTTGGAATACACAGTCAAGTCATCCATATACACAACAATGCACTTACCTGATAATCCACGGAATGCAATGTCCATGGCTCTTTGAAAAGTGGCACCTGCATTGATCAGACCAAAAGGCATTCTTCTATACGCATAATTTCCTCATTTGCAAGTGAAGGTGGTTTTTAGTCTATCTTCTCTATCAATTAAGACCTGGTTATAACCTGAAAAACCATCTAAAAAAGACATCATCTTTGCCCCGTTTACTGCTTGCAGCACTTCGTCTATAGGAGGCAGAGGATAATTATCCTTTTTAGATGCTTTGTTTAAATTTCTAAAGTCTACACATAGCCTGATGTCTCCGTTTTTCTTCCTCACTGGTACTAAGTTAGCTACCTAGATAGAATGTCTGACTGGGAAAATTATTCCAGCAGACAACAATTTTTTAACTTCCTCAAAGATTAAAGGCTCTAGAATGGCGTTCACAGGCCTTTGTTTCTGCCTAAATGGTTTAACCTCTTTTCTTAAAGGTATTACGTGAGTTATGATGGACTCATCAAATATTTTCAAGTCTTCATACGTCCATGCTATTATGTGTTTATAATCTTTCAGAGCATCTAAAACCTCCTTTTTAATTTTCTCAGAGCAAGCTTTCCCAATTAGTACATTTTGTGGATTTTGCTCTGTCCCTAAGTTATGTAAATCACACTTACCCCCTTCTGTTTTGGGCAAGTCCTTCTGTCTCATTACTCCATCGAAGTCAAAGATATGTTCTAATTCAATTACTCCTTTGGGTAAGAAGTTGCTCTTCAAGTTGATCATGTCCTCTTCGTCCCATGTTACTTCAGGCCTTTCTTGTTCATCAATGATTCGAGCCTCAAATGCCTCATTACAAGTCAGAAAATCAATAATTTGCTGATCCCCTCCAAATACCTGAAAGTGTGTAACATTGTCTAGTATACTGGGCATGTTAACTAGCTCAACAGCAAATTGTTTCAATCCTGACAGTGTCAATGGTTCTAATGTACTAGCGGCAACTGCTAGCGCATTTGACCTGTGGTTCAGCTCTCTAGGGACATGCTCTAAGTTGAAAGCATCAAACAAATCTATTAAACCCCATACTCTATGTCTGTAACTAATCATTTTCTTGTAATTGCAGGCATATAGTTTCCTCACTTGTCTGACTACTAATTCAGAGTCTGAAAATACTCTGATCATTTTCACCCTTTTCTTGATGGCCATGACAAGTCCTAAAATTAGGGCCTCATATTCAGCAATATTGTTAGTACAAGAAAATTGTAATCTATATGCTGCTAGATGTGATTTACCTTGAGGATCTATGAGTTCAACACCTGCACCCGTGCCCTATTTTGATTTGGACCCATCACATTTTAACATCCACATGCCATCTTTACTTTTCTGATTTTTTACCTTGGCATACTTTGTCTCTTTTATCGCCTGTGGGGTGTTGCCCTGTTTATTCATGGGTTTTTCTATTTGGTCAACTAGCATATGTGTGTTTTTAGTTTGCAACTCAGAAAGACAACTACCCTTGTCCTTTATTTCTTTTCCTAAATCTGGAATCAAGGCATCTACATCATCCTGAACATATTTCTGTGTTGGATCAGGATTCTCATTTTCCTCTTGTAACTCTACCCTCCCTATGCATTTTTTGTATTCATATTCAATGATGTCTTTGCATATTTCACAACTCTCCTCAGAATGTTGCCTATCATGGACTCTACACCTATTTTTATACAATTTACATTGGACCAGCAGATTGTGTTTAACGCACTCTTCCACCTCTTGTCTAATGGCATGACCAAATTTGCCTATTGCATTGTTTTCTTCATCTGAAGAATTTCCATCAGACTTAATGAATAATGCTGTCCTATTGCTGACACATTTTTTTCTAATGTTTAACATCATGATCTCTTCAATCTGCACCCCATTGTTGGTAATTCTATACACACCAGGTTCAACAACAGTATATAATATTTCATTAGTTTGATTATACTCTGTTATCATATGTTTCATCCTGGGCTCTGCCTCTATTCTAATCTGGTTTGGGACACCTCTCTAAGGTAGCCACATATGTGAAAAGTCAGTGGCCATATATCTGTTTAATATTTTGGACCAATCCCTACTCAACAACATTCCATAATTTACGGGTATATCCACTACTTGAATATCAATGATTTGGCTTACCCTAGGGTCTGAAGCTAATTGCATTTGAATGCTCATGAGTTATCCTATCACGCTAACCTCAGTCTTATCTAATTGTGTGACAACCTTGGCAGATTTGGTGGGAGTCAGCCCGAGAGTCTTACATATTCCTAAGGGCATTACGTTGGCTGAGGCACCAAAATCTACCATGCAATTGTGTATATTCTTCCCACACAATCTAATAGTTAACAAGAAAGGGGGAGTATCCCTCTTATCCGCATGTATTACTACATTTGTATTGGAAGGGTGCTCAACTTTCTTATTTTTCTCTTTAGGCGGTGAATCTCTATTAGGAACAGTTATATCAGCAGAAACCTCGTCTGTCATGGATGTATCCAGAGATTTTATAAAAGTACTTCTGATCCCTGGGGTCTTCAATAATTCATTTAGAGGTATACTGACCTTAATTTTCTTTATTTCCTCTGACAAGTAACTCATTAATCTTGTTGTCTCTATTGTTTCAGTTTTACTTGTTTGATCCTTTTGTACTGCTGTTCCGTTATTTGTGTGCTGATTAGCCTTAAGTATGGCAGGATTGTTGCTAGCATTCTGATCTGGGGGTGTACTGAAGTTATTCGGAGGAACAGAAGTGGTGAAAGGTCCTCTTGGCCTAGGGTTGTTCCTCAAATTGTAGGTGTGGTTTTTATTTGTCTGTTGAAAGGCCTGCACCTCTTCTGTTTCAGTTAATATCTCATTTTCAGATTCAAAGGGAAACTGAAAAGCATTTAACACAAAGGCTGATTTAGGATAAAGATTTTCACAACAGTATGGTTCATCTTCTAGCAATTCATCCTCTTTCTCTTTTGTAGTTGCAAAGGTAAACGTTTCTAAGACTAATGCTGTGTCATATCCTGAGGGTAATACCTCATTACCCTTGGGAATGAGAAATTCAGAGGTAGGAGGCTGCACATCTATATTAAAAATGCTGGCTGCTAAGTGGAACTGTGGACAGTCGTGCTCAGCATGGGCATTGGTATTGTGATATCTGCACCAATTTTTGGGTGCTGTACTGGCCATTTGTATGCTAGCCATTTGTTTTGCATCATGATTATCTATATTCTCAAAAGGAGAAGCTAGAGTACTATTGTTGGGCCCAGTGTTCCATGTCTTGGGTGGCCTAGGTTGATTCTGATTTCTGTTATTATTGCCCCAGGTCCTATTATCTATCACTGGCCCTCTATTTTGCATTAGTTGCCCCTGATTGGGGCCTTGATGCTAATTATAGTTTTGGTTCTGATTGTACTACTGATTTTGATTGAAACTATAGTTCTGATTTTGGGCTTGGTTGTGATTCTGGTGTTGACTGTAGTTTTGGTTGCCTCTTCCATAGAGGTTCTCATTTCTTAGTTGTGTCACTTCGGTGGTTAACCTTTTCAAATGTGTAGTGATCTCTTTGATTTCTTCCCTATCCTCCTGTGCTTTTGTCATAGTTGCATCCCTAGGAGGTTGGAAGAAAGGCTGACCATTATTTTAACTATTATTGGAAGTGCTACTCGTGTAAGGAGTTATAGCTTAGATTGGGGTAGGACTATACGCAGGTGTGTAAGAAGGAACCGGATTTAATAGTGGAGTGTGCTGCATAGGGGCTCCATTCCATGGTTGTGCCTGATTCTGCACCCCAAAATTCCCTCCATTAACAAATGGGCTATAAGTTGTATGCCTCATCTCTTGGTTCACTGAGGCTGCCTCTTTGTAGGCTTTGGATATTGAATCTATGTCAGGTTTCTTTTGACAAACATGGCAGTTAAAGGATCCAAGGCTACATAGTACATAGCCAACAAGGGATCATCATCTACTGTATAAGGGGCTACCAGCCTAGAGTAGGCCTTTTGAAATCTGTCATTGAAATTATCAATCAGCTCTCCCTCACCTCGTTTTATAGCAGCCAATTTATGATACAAAGTGCAAGGGTCAATGGGTCCTCTAAATCTTGATAGAAATGCTTCTTCCATAAGTGACCAGGAAGAAATGTAGCCATTGGGTAAGTTTACATACCAGTTAGAGGCTTGTTCATTAAAGGTGTAGGGAAACAATCTACATACAACATCCTCGTGCTCTAACATAGCCCTAAAACATGCTTCCTTAAATATTCTAATATGATCTTCTGGGTCCTGATGCAACTAGTACTTGGGATATATCTTTTCTAGATTTTTGGGCATCTCATGATAATCATTGAAGAATATGGGAGAATTGACATTGAAGTAAGCCATTGCAGGTGTTTGAGCTTGACTTGAGCTTGTAGGAATACCTAGATTGATTGGTGGATTAGGATTTACAGGAGGATTGAGACCTCCAGGAGTGCCTGAACCAAGATTTAAAGATCTAAATAGTGATATGTCAGGACTCACAATACTACGGATGTTAAAAGGTGACCCAGGAGGTGTTCCAGATGAACTTCCTGCTTGCGATATTTTTGGATTGCAAATTAAAGGGTTCTTACTTCACCTTATATCAGGTAGTTGCACAAATATATCTCCTGGACTGGATCTAGACCTGGTCACTCTATTACTATTATTAGCCAGTTTGGAATAAACCCTAACTCAAATGAGGCCCTCCTTCTAGCGCCAGAAAATTGTTGGTGATTGTTTTGATGCAATCATAACAATAAGTTAAAATTCACATATAATGAATTGAAACTATACTTGAAAGATAAGAAGGAATCCTTTAAGATTCACTTAATCCCAAGTCTACAATGGTACTGTTGGTCAAATTCAGTTGGTCAATGTGAAGCTGTAATGTTCAAGGGGCCTTACGTAATTTAGGGTTGCTTTGTGGTTAACTGGACTCAAATTATGCAAAGATATCATGAAATATGGGTGTGTTTGTCTATTCTCTGCATAAAAGTATTATTGTGCTGCAAATCTCAGATGGTTGTCTTGAATTATTACAGCTTTCTCCTTTATACATTTATGAAAACTGTCTACCTTAAACTCTGTTGTGCATGCTTCTTCAAATTTGAGACAAATTTCCTTTAGATTTCTACGTTTTCAGCTAAATATTTCAGATGGGTTGGGAAAAGTTAGAAAGATCTAATCTACACCTCATTTACTCTCTAATCTACACCTCATTTACTCTACCGAAGGATCTAATTGTTCTGTTATGCACTATATAAATCCTATAGCAATTTGATCAAATCCACAGTAAAAACCTTAAATGCAAGTTCTGAGCATTTTCACAAACATACATTTAAAATTGCAAGCTCTCAAAGAAAGTATTTCAAAACACAAAGAAGAGCAGGAGAACACTCAGAAGATAGATGCAGAACTCCAGATTCTATTGTATTAGAAACAAACAGTCATACATGATTTACAATGTTGGAATGACTCTTAGTTTCATTGATCAAACTACAGAGAACTTACAAGCTTTACAGATACAGTAAGGAAGCTAGACATTCCACGCACACCTTACTACAGACAATAGGTGACCTCCTCTAAACTAAACTATGCCGAGAAAGAATCTACAATTTTGGTAAAATACTAAAATCCCTATGTGTTTTTCTAAAATCCTTGTTGTAGCCCCTATTGTAGCCCCTGTTGTAAAGTATTACAGTGCAGAGAGGCACAATATAAAGACTTTTTGATTGTCCTCACTACAGCAAAAAAACCCTAACTAACCCCTGGTTACAGCAGTAAATGCAGGTGAACCAGTTCTCCAAAATACCTCTGAGTAGTGTCAAATCTGGGTGAAATATTGTCCCTTCTGAGAAGCTTTAGCAGCTCAGCAATAACTTCTGTTTGTCTGCTGCAGTAATACCTCAGCTGCATTTTGTCCTTATCATTTGAATGGCCTTGACTTCTTCACACTTCATTTTTATCTCCCTGCTCCTGAGATTGGATTTCCTTCCTCCATGATGTCACTGTGATCAAGTTCCAGCTACTTCCTCAACTACAAGCCTGCAAAACAAGACAAGCAATAAGTATCATATTTATCAAATGAACAACAGGAAACTAAAATATCTGATGAATCAAGGCGTGACTATGCCAAAAATGGGAAATTGGGTCCAAAATCGGCAAAAACCACTTTCAAAATGCACACAGATCGCTCAAAACCATCAGGTCAACTACCGCTGACCAGAAAAATGCCATGGGCGCCAAAAAATGTGTTTTAAAATTCCATCGCTTTGCCCTTTTCCCGCCCGTCGGCATGACACTCACCATCGACGAGTCCAAAAATTCCTTGGGCGATGTTTGTTGTTTGGCCGATGGCCTTTTGTCTCTTTTCTTCTATTCATTGGGCTGATATTGCCCATCGGCGTGTCAAAAATCTCCTTAGCCGATCGTATGTTATATACTGATGAAACCCTCTTGCTTCCTTCATCGGTGTGATACTTGCCTATCGGCAAGTCCAAAAAATTCCCCACCGATGACCCTCATCCGGTTGATAGCTCCTTCCTTCTTTCTTCCATTGGTGAAACACCACTACCTCCTGCCGATGGTTCTATTCCTTCTTTCCATCGGGATAACCTTGCCTATCGGCAAAGGCTTAACATCTTGTTCTGATCATTGAAGGCTATGCTGATGGCCTTATATTCCTTTGCATCGGCGTGAGTTTCACCGAAGTAGCCTTATCGACTCATGTTTCACATTATCGGTATGACACTGCACTATCGGCGAGCCCAAAATTTTCTTAACCGATCGCAAATGTCTGGTTGATGACTACCTGTCAGTGTGACTCTTGCTGACAAACCTCTACATCCTTCACCCTTCCTTCCATCGGCCTGACTTTGCCCATCGGCAAAGGTTTGAAGTGTTGGGCCAACCATTACTTGTTTCACCGATGACTCTTCATCGGCGTGAAACCTTCTATCGGTGTGAGCCTAAAACACTGTTCTGATTGTAATTGTTACGCTGATAGCCCCTCGTTTCATATTCGGCTAAGTCCATTTTCCCCCCATCTTTCCCGCTAAATTTGATGTAGAAAGTCGTGGGGGAACAAAAGAAACCAAAATCACCGAAGCCTTGAACTATTGAACCATTGAACCTTTGAGAAAAGGGTTCAAGCGGATGGTTCAATGTGGTGGTTCGACCATATCGATTGGATCATATAGATGAGCAAAGGATCCACTTACAAAAATATGGAACCTAAGCCCATGAACTGTTGAACCTTGAACCATTGAACTTTTGAACCATTGAGAAAAGGGTTCAAGTTCAAACCAAAAGTTTGAAGACGCTTAAGATATACAGAACAACAGTTTGCCTTTGAGACACTTTGGACATATCAAACCCCTGAACTTTGAACCATTGGACCTTGAACCATTGAACCTTTGAGAAAAGGGTTCAAGCGGATGGTTCAACAATATATCATTTACGCAAGTTCAAAGGTTCAAACCTTAAGTAACCTTGCCAATAAGTAAATAAGGGTGACCCAAAAGGTAACAAAGTGTACCCATGCATTTTTTTTTCTGCCAAACAGACAAATGTGAGATACAGAGTGGAACTCAGAGAAAATTCACTTTAACCTGAAACCACCAAGTATGTATATTTCAAAATTTTAAACGAATGCCAACAAGGAAAAAGGCAAACAACTAACTGTTTATCATGCCAAACCTGATAGTACATTTTAGCTAAATGATCATAACTTGCAAAATATGATGAATTTTAAGATGGTTCAAAAAGCAACCCTGGCTCATTTTTCACAAGGAATCCAAACACATCATGCATTGGTACTGAAAATGCAATTTTCTCTATTTTCAACAAGGTTTGCAAATTTGACTCCCCTTTTCCCTTACCACCAAACAGAACCACATAAGCAGAAGCAACAAAAGCAAAGCAACAGCAGGGGTCCTCATTTTGCTAAGGAGCAAAATGGGGTGTGTTGTGAACATCACAACAGGTCATAGGAAAGTAATGAGATAAGAATGAATATGGAAGAGGTACGTCATCAATTTGTTTGCAAAATTGAGTGTGACACAACAGGTTGCCAGAATGAGCTCCA
This sequence comes from Cunninghamia lanceolata, assembly GCA_027924645.1. Classification (NCBI taxonomy): domain Eukaryota; kingdom Viridiplantae; phylum Streptophyta; class Pinopsida; order Cupressales; family Cupressaceae; genus Cunninghamia; species Cunninghamia lanceolata. The sequence goes on from BSBN01001965.1 coordinate 22,245,538, forward strand.
AATAATGGAACAATTTAAAAAACTTGATTCTTCACTTGAGGTATCTTGTGGTGTTGAGTTTTGTGCTGATAATTTTTATTGCATCCTGAATCATGCTTGTGATTTAGATGTTGAGAGTTGTAGCAACACAAGTGAAAGTGGTGTATGTTGGCCACCCATTATCCAAGAGTTTGATGACACATGTGACTATGAAGCTTTCCTTTTTGAAGGTAAAGTTTCTATTGCTAGGAATAATGGTGTTGTGCTTGAGATGGAGTCCTTTGTTTAGATACAACATACTATGAAGAAGTTGTTGAGTAGAAGTTCAAATGCCAAATTGAAGATTAGAATGCTGTAGCTCAACTTGAAGGTATACCACAATTGGAATTTTTCCATTTTGATTTTCAAGAAGAGGCCTGTCTGCTTGAAGATCAACATTGTAGTCAGACATGCATTTATTTTCCTTTTGAATTGGAGACATTTTTCTTTTGCCTTGATTCACACTTGGAGGCTAGTAGGTATAGTAATGTTAAATTTGTTGATGGATGCCTTTTTCCATCCATTTCTTTTAGTGTTGCCCTGATTTGTAACGTCTTACCCTTTGTTGCTGGGAACAAGCATAATATGATGTGGAGTAGGTCATGCACCTATTGTTTATGGTTGCCTTGCAAAGATGTTTGTGGTGGAGCCTCCCTTTGCTCCATGAACAGTGGTTGCAGAATAGTGCATGCAAGTAAAGGATTTCATTTGTTACAGTTGGGTGGTGAGTGCAGATTTAGTTTAAGGGAGATCAACTCCTTCATTCTGTTTGTCTTTGATAGAGGCAAGTAGCCCCATCCTCCTTTTGTAGGGTTAACCTACATTGTGTTAAAATTTTATTTATAGTCATCTTTCCTTTTGTGCTTACGTTCCCATGACTATAAGTCTTGTTGTATATACGCCCTCATTGTAAATACATTGTTTCCTTTTCTCTTGTTGTTTTTAGATTTCTATGGTCTACCCTGGAGACCTTCTAGATTCTCATTGTCCCTGTTAGGCACACGTCCCCAACTAGAGTTACTATTGGTGCCTAGATTTTTCAACACCTAAACTTGCATCATTTGTGCCTGAAATTCATTTGATCAGAGATTATCCCCAATGGATCCATCAAAGGTCCTAAGTGTGCCTCTTTTGTTTCTTTCCTTGCTTCCATTCCTTCAAAATGCCTTTGAGAATCTCTGAAAAATCCTAAAAATTGCTAAGTTGGCCTTTGTTGAACATTTTGGGCCTACTTACAATTGTAGAGTTTTCCTTGGTTCTCAAAACCAAGGAAAACCTTGTAAAAGTTTTGGGTTCCCTTTTGATACCCAACCCTTGAACTCTTGACAAGGGAAATTTTGTGGAACTCTGTGCCAAATTCAGATATGTCCCCTTGGCCCTCAAAGCCCTACAATATTTAAGTCAATTTGCACTTTTGAGATTCTCCAAAATTGTCAATTCTACGGAACTCTGCCATATAGCTGGACATATCCCTTTGTCCCCTAAACCTTTGTAACATCCTAAAAGGGCATATGTTTATGTAGTCTCATTTTGCAGAACCCTGCTATGCATCCATATTTGTCCATTCAGACCAAAATGCCCCGCATTTCCTAAGACATCTTTTTTCCCCACAAACGCTTCCATGGCTAGTTTTGCGGAAGTTCTTTATCCACTAGGATATATCCTAGTCCACGGTCTTTTTGTACGAAACCCTAAGCCTCCTAAATCTCTGTAAGTTTAGATTGGAGTTTATGCTCTACAAAATGGTAGGGAAAAGATTGAAAAAGTTTCTAAGGCAAAGGAAAAAGAAGAAAAAATATTTTGGCGAGTTCCTGGTCAGATGGAACTCACCAACAAGAAGCTATGCATAAGTAAAGGGAATTTAGTTGATTCCTTTGATTCCTAGAACCAAGGAAATCATTGATGGGCTCCTTTGTTCCTGATCACCTCCGAATCGCCAACAAAGATAAAATGGCTAAGTCAAAGAGAAAGAGACAAGCAAGAGGCAAGTTCCTAGTTAGTAGGAAATCGCCGATAAAGAGGAACACGAGGAAAAGATAGAAATAAAGAGAGAAATATGTTTCAGTGAGTTCTTGATGGTCAGGAACTCACTGACAAGGAGGAAAATAGAAAAGAAAGATTTTTTGACAAGTTCTTAGTGACCAAGAACTTGCCGAAAGAGTTTCTAATGAGTTCCTAAGTGTTGAAAAAGTAAATTAAAGTGTTGGAAACACATTTTTTCATGGGTTCAAGAGTTTGAATGCCTACTTAGCTCCTAGATATGCCATAAATGCCCAGTTTGACCAGATTGGAGGTAGGTAGTGATTGGATGCTGGGGTTGGTGGATTTAATGTGGTAGGTGTGGGTGCCCTAATTTGTTTTCCCACCTAGAACAACAAGAGGAAAATGTAATTCTATATATACATGAAATGAAGATGTAATAGGGTTGGTCTCTTAGCCAATTTGGATCTGCAAATGCCTAAGGTGATTTTAGGGCATTAAGCAAAGCCAGTCTAGATTGTAAATGAAGGAATGTATCTAGTAGAACATAGGAATTATTTGTAAAGCATATTTGCATGCAATGGTATGTCTCCTTGGTTGATTATAATGATTCAAAGGAATATATAAACATAGTTATGTATTTTCTCTTACCACATTTGTTGGTATGAATATAATAGGGTTTAGATGAATGTATGACAACATTTTAAAGCAATACAAAGGCTTTGTGTTGGTATTCTATTTGTTACATATGGGTTATTGCAGTTTTGCTTGGGATTATTAAGTATGTCCATTGTATCAGATGTAATCTTTGATTTGTATGCAAGTATTTATTTGGTTTTGTTGATGTTCTGCTAGATGTATCTCCTCCCTCTTTGCTGTTCATGACTCTGTTTCCCAATGGAGTAGGCACCAGTCTAGCTTGGCGAAGGATCAACAATCTTTCAGTCATCCCTTGTCATGTTAGTTGTAGGAGTAGGAGTAGGATTAGATTAGGTTTCACATGCTATTCATGATTCAATATTATAACCAAGGAATCATCTTATGCAATTCAAAATTATTTAAATAATTGTGAATCAAGTTCATGCATGCCTACACCTTGTATTTTGTGTATGCTATGTTAAGCGAATTCATCTTAAGGAATGTAATGCTGTCATCTTTGGGTAGATATGCATGGTGCAGTAATAAATTTGAATAGAGATTTATGTAGCTAGTTTATCTTGGCCTAGTGATAGCTATGTGGGTCAAGTGTACATTGGGTATGGCTGCAAATGTGTATTTGTGTTCCATTTCATGCCTCTAGGAATATCCTTCATGGTTCTAGCTAAGCCCAAAGTGCAAGAGAGCATACCCACTCTCATTAGTTGGCCTTAACCATCCCAAATCTATGGATGAGCCTCTTTCTCACCTTCTTGACAACACCCCTAGCCTAGAAGGAGGAGAAATACTCTATGATTTTGGAGTAGCTATTTTAGGAACCATTAAACCACATGAAATATTTCTTTTGAAATGAACATGTGCCCATTATCCAAATGTAATGTTTTATCTCCACAATCTCTCTTTTGTTGCTTGTGCATATATTTAGAGAATGCATAATATGTTTACTCTTTAGTTCCTTACACTTTGTGCTATCAGTGCCACAATTACTTTGTATGATACATGAGATAATGACATCTATAGTTACCCTAAAAGAGTTGAAACTTTAAGAGATAAAGAGCTATCATTGTCATTATGCATTCTCTTGGTTTTTCCTACTACTATACAATCTATTCCCCATGTGTTGGATCATGTTTCCACACTAGTTATTTTTTCTAAATAACACCCTACTTTTATTTGATTAATCAACATCATTGATTATGCTATTTAAAACAAAAAATTTGATGCAGGAGCATCCAGGGTGTAAGAGCAATCTTGCATCACCCAAAAATATTTTTTCTTTTTCAATAAGGGCTAAAATTAGCAGGGTTACTATTTTTAGTAAGTTAGCATTTGTGTACATATGGACATGAAATCTTACACAGACCTCGAGAATTGTGAATTGAAGCCAATGGTGAAGAAATCACTTCAATATCATTTGTCATTTGTGGGATATTAATTTTCATTTTTCAAAATTTGATAAAATATTCAAAGTCAAATTTGAGGCACTTAGATGCTTTGGATGGGCTCAAAAATTGGCCAAAAATCATAATGTACCCTAGCGGGCCATCCTGTGGACATATGTCTTTTTCGAGAGCTTTCCAATGATATATTATGATTGAAAATCCAACGATCAGATCTAAAGTTATGATCCCGCGAAGTTGTACTACCAAAATTAAAAAAAATTTCTTGGGGGGAGTTGCAATTTCTAGAATATTCTGGGGTGGTTACACATTCCAAATAAAGGAGGTGAATGGGAGTTATAGAGGGTTTAGTAGTGCAGATGGTGGGTCTAGCTTGTAGATTTTTGTAATTAGAAAGCCCATGTGGTTGTAGCTTGAAAATTTCTTGAATATTGTAATGTCATTACATTGAGATAATAGAAAGCATGTGTTTCTTTCTTGCATTCATTGTTTTATTCTCTATTGTTGTGTGTTTGGGTTGGTAAGGGGAGTCTCCTTCATCAACATTGCATTATTTCTCCTTTTATCCCTTCCTTTTTTGATCCCAACAAAATAATGATACTTTATTTACATCAATATTAGTATTAATATTAATTGTTTCCTTAACATATATTTATATTACTTGATTAACAAGTTATATTATGAAAAATACCCTAGAATTATATCTTACAACAATAATTGAAGATGGCATCAAAATTGAATAAAAAAATTAGCATATTGAATAATCTCACTTTATCATTAACCAAAATTGATATTGTATACTTAACACTCATTTTGATTGGTGAATCATCACAAGTATAAAATTTAATATGTTTTTTTAATAATGAAGATGAATATTCTTAAGAATATTATGTGTGGAAAATAATGTTTTCATAGCCTATTCTATAGATCATAAAGTAAATTTTATCTAAGTTTTAGTGTGATGATAAAGATAACCCCTAATGCCCTTTAGGCAAAATTTATCCATAGGGCTATCAAAGTGTGTTCTTATGTAGAATATAATTTTGATCCATGTCAAGTAAGAATTACCCCTAATGAAAAGATAAGGGAGATGGTTTAATATTATTGTTATAGAACTGTAACCTTATTAGGTGGTAAGGCAATATAAGGTTATTGATGGGGATTGTTTATGGTGTAGGTCAAGGACTGAGAACCTAATTAAAGGAAGTCAAACCAAGTAGCAAACATCACACGCACACACAATTATGTAAAACATAGGGACACAAAAGATTAAATGGTTGAATTATAGAATTTGGAGCATTTAAATGGGTGCAAGGCCATATAAATTATAGAACAGTCAACTTACTATTAGACTTGTAACTTGTAAAGTGATTCTTAATTAATTTCCAATCTTGAGAGATGCCTTCCAATATAATTTGAGTGTGTATTTATACACACAAGTGTTCCAACAAAAAATGCATTAGAACACCCCATGAGTCGGGACGACCCTCCAAACATGGCACTTTGTTTTAAGTCAAACTTATCCATTCTATGTGGATTACTTGGGTTAGAATCTTAGGGACATGTTACCACGTGATGATCCTACCTCTGATAGGATTAGCCAAAAATATGGAATATAAAAAATAAGTGTTAAAATGGAAACACAATGAATATTATTGTATTGAACTGATAGAATATTGTTGGCCTCTTTGAGGTGGAAACTTCCTTTGAGTAGCACTTAATACAATATAATTCATGGATGCTTGTTGTACTATCAAAACCTTTTATTTATACTAATTCTACCAAATAAAACTATTACCTTCCAAGCGTATTTGACAAATTAACCTAGCCAAATGGATGACTTACAAAGCATATGCATCTGATGCTTTTATTAACTCTACCTTAACACAAAAATAATTACTTTTAAGAAAATAGTTAGGATTGTGAGTCCTAACATGCCTACCTGCCCACCACCCACCCGCCCCCTTAAAAAGCTTTGTCCTTAAAGATTGAGATGAGGAAATTGTTGTAGAAATTAGAAGAGGGGTTCCCACATTGCATCTTCTAGTTGCATACGATGACATTGGATGAGGACCTCATTGATGGTGCAGTTATGGAGTTGATGCATGGACATTTGTCAAGGATAGACTCTGGTATCAAGAGGATAGAGCCTTCTGTGTCTAGCTCAAGTAATGCAGATTAAGCATGAATGTGTTGGCCAAGAGCCTTCTTCAGATAAGAAACATGGAAGGTTGGGTGGAGCTTGGAGGAGGGAGGAAACTGCAACTTGTATGTAACTAAATTGATTTGCTGTAAAATTTTATAGGGCTCATAAAACCTTTGTGCTAACTTTTGAAAATTTTTCATCTTCAAGGATAACTATTTGTAGGGATGTAGGCAAAAAAAGACCATGTCTCCAATGGTGAAAGTGCATTTAGAGCAGTGTTGATTAGCCTACTACTTCATGCAGTTATATGTGTAGATTTTCCTTAAGGGTGCAGAGGATAGTATCACATGTGCGAAGGGTAGAATCCACTGCATGTACCTTTGAACTTCCTAGTATATATGTAATGCAACTTTTCTCCTAGAGTTATTAACTAATTGCAGCAAATTTATTATAGTTAACACTTTGATAATAAGTCTAAAGTAAATCATTAACAAAGAAAATTGGATAACATAATCACATTATCATATTAACATTAAAACCCACATATATACTAATTCTAATATCTTTTATTAACAATAAGTTCAATACTTATTTGAATCACTGAGTACTTAAATCAGCCACTCTTACCCTAGGAAAATTTCAATGGTCTTGGCTCTCATAGATATGACACACTCTAGGAGGAATCAATTCTTATTCAGAACCAACACACATGCTTCCCAAGCATCAGCCCTAGCTAGGACAATCCTAGGTGTACCCCGTGCCTCGAGTTGGACACACCCCATGTGCCCCTTCTCTAATACCCATAACCCACCAAAACCACCTTATTCTTCCTTGAGTGATCTCCATGCCCCTTACAAGTCACATAAATTCTTTATATAGCCTTCTATTCATTGGTTTCTATTGGTTCCCAAATCTGCACACATCGAACTCTAAAGATTTGCCATTTCTTATGATCAAGTTTAATGGAGACCTGGCCAACAGAGTGGGAGATTTTTCACCTATCTCCCCTACACTTTAGGTTTTGCCACACCAAGAGGGGTATTCCCTTATTTACAACCAAAAAGATTTATCTTTGATTATTTTAGGCAGAATGTTCTCATGTATGCACCAAGATTTGTAAACTTAATCCCATATTGGCAATATTCTTGGATTAGCTTCACTGTTTTATTCTGAGAACATGCTAGAATCCTATGCTACCAACAAAATTAAAATGAACATAAAATGATACATCATTAAAATATCAATCTTTTTGGACCCTTGGGCAAGTAAATTTCTCGATCGGTGCCTTATTAAGGGTAACATAGTTAAAATTCCACACTAAAAATGTTACTTTTATGACAACAGAACTCCAAATTCAGAGGGTATATCTGTATCAATGACTTGCAATGATACACCCAAGAAAAAGTATTTCCTGCAACTCTTCTTCAATAATCCCTAATGTAGTTTATCACTTCCTATTTTTTGTTTAAAGCATATTTAATCCAATTCTTGACCAGAAGCAGTAAACAAAAAACATTCAATGCAACAAATGTGCATAAGTGAAATCTAGAACCCTTGATTCATTCATTCACAAAAGAAATGCATACATTCAAGGAGACAATTGTAGAAAACACACACATGTAGTGTTATTCATATTACTCAATCTAAATTAAAAATTGTCATACAAGAACTTATTCAATTGCAGGCGAATTTCTGCTCTGCAATCTTGACAATGCACCTAATCTATTACAGAAACATACTCCCCAAGATGTAGATAACTTGTATCCAAAACCTAGAATAGAATTTCCTGTTCTATTTATATCCACCTTGTTGGTTTTCCTTCTAAATCAACATTAGGGTTTGCCAGTTCTAATGCACAGGCAGATTCAGCCAACTAAATACAGGAGGTTGCGTGAGCTCCTCCCCTTTACTTCTGGTTCTGCCACACCAAGGGGGGTGTCCCTATTTGATAAAAGTATGACCTTGACTAGCTCAATGACAGAAGGATATAACTTGACAGCAATAGGCAGAATACTCTCATGTAAGGACCAAGATTTGTGTAACAAATCACAAGATTGGCAACATTCTTAGACATATGTGTCTGGTTAGGGATGAGAGCATGCATGGGTTTCCTACTCCTACAACTAACAGGTGGAAGGATGAAATGGTTTGAATTGATATTTGGAGTTATGGGACTTTCCTAGACCCATTGAACAGATAGATTCTCAAACCAGTGCCTTATCTGGGCAGCAGAGTCATATCTAAGAATGTAAATGTCTTCCCATGACAACACTAATTCATATCTAGAGGACCTGAGAAGAATGCCACTGCCTAACAGTAACATGTCCAAGAAAGAGTATTACTAATGATCATACTTAACAGATCCTATGATGCAATCTATTTTCCTTTGTATCTGATCAAAAGCCTATTTAACCACTCCTTGAGTAGATGCAATAAATCAGACACACAGTATGCATATACTGAAAAACTTGGAAGCCCTTGACAACCTTGTTTGAAAGGAAAACAAATGACATACAGGAGACAATCAGAAACAATACACACATAGGTGTTTTTCATTTAAAATCAATCTGCATAGAAAGTCATCATAGAGAAAATTATCATTTACAAGCCAAGATAGACTGATACACCAGACTAAGGACTGAGTTTGTAGCAAAAAATGCCTTTCAAAATGTGAACACCTTATGTTCAGAGTCAAAGTAGAAAGCCCAAAAAACATCCAACCTCTAAAAAATAACACAACCAGACCATTATATACAGAACCGTGTACATTCAACAATCAATTATATGGCCAGAAGTCAAAAATCTGCTAGATACATCCATCAGAAATGGCGCTCAGAAGTTATTACTGCAACAGACAGGGGAGACCTCGAGCCCTGCGCCGCCATCTGGAAGTCCTCATCCATAATCGAGCAGCCTGATCGCTTGTCCCCTCGCCCATACCCCTGCACTGTCACCATTAATGGCTCAACCACTCGCGTTTCACTTGGAAACCGTCACAGCATTCAAACAGAAGCTTCCTGCCAAAAAGCATTTTATTGAAGGTTCAAATCTGTAGGAAGAAAAATCCCACATGCACGGTGCGGAGACCACTTTATCACTTTAAAAACATAGTCACTTGCATACCAAGTGTCGAGTGCCTTTTGCCACGCTCGACGCACGCTCCTTCACTCAAAGCCCATCGGCCAAACATATATCATCGGCCTATCCCGCAGATCTCCTGCCGACCACATGTGTTACACCGAAGAAGCCATCGCAATCCCCTTCTCCTTTGGCGAGACTCTCTATCCGTCGGGTTGAACCATTGGCTAGGTTCAAACGAGAAGTTCAACCTAATAGTTCAACACCGATACGTACTCTGTCGGCAACACAAACGTAACCCCATGAACCCATTGAACCGATGAACTGGTTCAATCCGATGGTTCAATGGCGAGGTTCCACATTGAAGTTCGCCGGCGAGGTTCAAACCTCAAAAATAATACTCCATCGGCAAGACTCTTGACTGTCGGCCAAGTAACTCAAAGTCGACCCGATACTCAAAAAAACTTAGGCCGAGATCAAAATCACAAAGCTTTGAACCATTGAACCTTGAACCGTTGAAAAAAGGGTTCAAGCGAGTGGTTCAACGATACATCATTTATGCAAGGTAAATGCATGATATGACTCGTTAGAAGAAAAAAGAACCTTGAACCGTTGAACCATTAAACTTTTGAGAAAAGGGTTCAAGTTCAAACTGAAAGTTCGAAGACACAATCAGAGCACTAAAAAAAAACTTTCGCCGATGACAAGTTGCTCCACCGATGAACACTTGACTTACCCCCATCGGCACGACCAACACCGTCAGAAAGACAATAAGCTCCCCCACCAATAGGTAAAGTCTCAGTGATGGAAGAAGATATGACGGCTACCATCATGATCACTAAGACAAAAATAAACTCATGCCGATGGAGAAAACATGAAGATCACCTCCCCAAGAACTAAGATGTAGACGCTGAAAAACACTGAGGGGGTGCCGAAACTTAGAACTTTTTGGATTTTTTGGGAAGGTGCCTGCATGAAAAATTGCTCAAAAACTGACAGTCAATTTAGGCACCAACACACCTGATCACTCTTTTTCTCCTCCCTATACTACGGATTTTAGAATTCTATAAATAGACAAACTATGTCGGTTTGAGATTTTTGTAGTACAACTTTTCAGTTGCAATACATTTAATTTTTGGGCTTGGAGTTTTTTAATTTCCTTTTTTGATTGGCTGAGCTTGAAGCTAACTCCTTTTACCAATGAATTTGAGACTGATGCTATTATTTTGACAACAATATTCTAAGGCCTAAGAACACTCTGAAAAATTGTAAAATTCTTAGGTAAAACACCCATTTCTTTGTTCCACATTCTAACTTATATGATAGACTATCGGAAAGGCATGATGACTCCCCATCTTTCAATCCCCATTTATTTAACACCACATGTCTAGAGGCTATCAAGAGAAGCACAAGTAGTTGGAGTAAAAGATAATCAAACATCACCTTTGCCCCCACAAAGAATTCTTTGATTCTGTCAATAGAGTCTTACCTCTCCACCATCAATTAGGCAAGCCAGGGGTGATATCCTTCCTTAGTAGATTTCCTTGATGAAGGTCATCAAATGAAGGTAGGGAGAGAGGGACAAATGATGTCTCTTTGCCTAAACACCCAAATTCCCAATCCAACCGGGGTCATTGAGATTTTACCCAGTTGGCTCACCCCTAGGAAGTAACTTCACATAATAGGAGCTCCTGGCCAACCTTTCATCCTCCCCACAAGAATAACATTATTCACCTATTATTCCAGGAAAACAACAAGAATACTGAAGCCAAAAACTCTCATTCTTTCCAACTCCCTCCATTCTCTGGCCAAAATCTACCCTTCTCCTTAATTTGGATAGAGCAAATTTACAACTAGGAAAACAGAGGCATAGCCCTTTAGGAAACATTCAAAGAATCACCAAGGGAAAATCTTCGCTGAGTACCCATATTGAAAACTGATGTAGACAATTGATGATAATGCCTCCATTTATAATGAGAACAAATTGAGGCTCATTACTCGAACAATCTCCACTCTCAATCAATCTGCATAATTCTATTTCAGGTATCCACATGCCCTGCACACTTGAATTTATTGCTGGAACTACTTGATGATCATAATACAACTACCAAAGCAAAGAATGATGGCTTGAAGTGTTAAAATTAATTGCCACACAAACAATGACTATTTAGCATAATCAGCAAAATGTGTTTGAAGATTAGGATCAGTTGAAGAAACATGCCAATTATCAAATCACAGCTCAACCACACTACTACATAAAAATTTGAATTTGAATTTGGACCATTGATCGAGGACACGTTGGAACGAAATTAGTGGCTATCAACACACCACATGTTATCCTATCACACCATCACAACCTTTGAAGGAGACACACATTATTACCACTGTGCTTGCGCACTAGGTGCTAGCTTTACTCTCTTGGGACTGGGTCCCACCAACCACTAGGCATACCATCACATCAGTGTAGGGAATATTTCATAGCACCTTTTCATAATGCACTACCGCGATCTAGCATGTTACAATTAAATCAGCAGATAAGAGCTTGGGCCCGCTAGCTCAAAATTAATGGCCATTGCATCAACGCAAACCCAACAGGTTTGATAGATTAAAGATCCACGATACTATGATAACCATCCATTACACTTAGAAATCACTTGGCATAGACAGGGAGAGCCGATGACAAGGCTTATGGGGCCGGTTATGAACGAAGCTAAGGACATTAAGTCATAACTTAAGTTCAAGGCAACTACCTATCACAAGTCAACACGAAATTATAACATGGGCATGAGAAAAGCTTCAAGGGTTTAAGGTTTTATCTTCTTAGACACAAGCTTATCTAATTTCAAGGTTTTAGGTAAAGAAATAGGGAAAATGTATGGAGGCTCCACCAGTTTCCAAACCAACACAACCTTTCATAAAGGTTGCCTTTTATACATTTATTCCTCCCATTTAAAAGAGATTATATAAATTCTCTTTATTAATCTCCTTTTTAACCAAAGGATCATAATATCCTTTATTTTTCCATCTCCCTTTAATTATAAAAGGTTAAATAAACTTTATCCTCTTATTAAAGGGTTATTCATAAATGACTTTCTTTTCCATTTTGGGGAAAAAGTCACATAACATTTCTCCCCCGATAAATCAACTTCTGTCCTTAGTAGGTCAAGTTGAGTCTACAACATAATTCAACAAAAATAATTAGTCAATTGTGGATATAACATTATCGATATCACAATGAATCTATTTATGTTAACTTTATTTATAATTATATTTCTCAAAATTTAGATCTATTCAATAAATCTTCTACTTTAATTGAAAGCATAATTAGATCCCATATAAATACTTTGTTCATTAATAACATGATTAGAACTATACATACATTTTCATATGAAATAGACCATGACTTTATACTTGAGAAGCTAATACAAGTGTACACACTAGATCTCCTATCAAATATTTTTTTAAAATTTGGTCATTCATGTGTAACCTTTGTTGGCAAGAGACACTGCAAGGCATGTCATGTGTTGTCATTGATGGCAATTTAGCCCATTCCACACATCCACAGTGTAGTATTAGATCATACCAGAAGTCAGTTCCAAGATTTATCTAGTCCAGATAGACAGGAACAGGGTATATGGCAGAGTTTAGTATTTTGGTCAGCGGATCTCTCTAGTTAATTATTGCATGTTCTGAATCTGATGGAGTATAGAGGAATGTTAGAACAATCCAAATCCAAGATTTCAGCCTCTAATGACAAAGTGATTAAAAGTTAAGAGCATCTGAGTACTGGGTCCTAATATGACAGGACAATTCAGTGAAGAACATGCCAACTTGTGTTAGATCCTTATGCGGATCTAGTAGAAGTGTTTTGGTGAGTTGTGTATGGGATATAATGTTAGTGGCCGACATGAATGGTGACCTACAAGTTTTATTTCTGGTATGCATCAATATTGATGTATGGATTCAGCCGACAAGAACAGTGTTCTTATATTATTTGTTAAGTTCTTCATAAGGCCGACAGATAAGTGATTGAGTTTGTTGATGCAAATATATATAACCAATGGATTCGAGTGTTGTGAAGTATGATTGTGAAGCGAATATGGAGTAAGTGTGAAAAAGGTAGATAGAAGTGCGAAAGAGAAGAGATCTGAGGTCTGGATTATGGCAGAGCAGTAAACAGGGTAGGAAAAAGATGAAGTGTGTAAAATCAGTAATCTGTGCTTAACCGGAACTGAATTCTTGCATTGGTAGATGCTACTTATCAGTTCAACAATCCATAATCCTTTGTAAACATTCTTGTAGGCAGTGAGCCTCTCTTGAGCAGTTAACTCTGTGCATTGAGCCCGAATGCATGTGCATTCCCCTCTTTGTAATACTTTTAACAGAGCATAATCTTTGTGGGTTAACCCCCACCATGGTTTTTCCCTTAATCAGGTTTCCATGTCAAAATCTTTATGTTTTTGCTCATGTTTTATTAATTCTTGCTTTTCATGATTATGTCATTAATCTGTTAAGAAGTGGTAAAGAAGAATTAGTTGCAGCAAGCTTTAAAAGTTTTAAGACAACTGATTCACCCCCCTCTCAGTTGTTAGCCCTAATTCCAACAATTGGTATCAGAGAAAGGTTCCTTTGAAAAGTTTAACAGCTTGAGGAAGATCTAGGAAGGCTGTAAAATGGATGAATACAACCTCCAAGGACAACTTAAACTCGCATTAGAAGATCTTGAGCAGTCCAGAACAGAAGCCAAAGAACTGCAAGAAAATGCTGAAGACTTCATTGAGACTTTAAAAGAAAAATTAAGCAAATCCATTGAAAAGAGGAAGGAGCAACCTCTTCAACTGGGAAATCATTATGAAGACAATGACAAGGAAAAGGCCTTGAAAGAGAAAACAAAGGAATGTGAGACGTTAGCTAAAGAAGTTGTTGTCCTAAAACATGAGATGGAATTCGGGGTGATGAGGCTAACCAAGGAAATTAAAGATAGGAAGAAAATTGAAGAAGACCGAAATCAAAATCTAAAAGAAGAACTAAATAATGCTGCAGATTGGACAGAATAGCTAGCCTCCTAGAGTCTAATCTACAAGAAAGCAAAGACAATGAGAAAGAACTTGAGAGACAAATTGTCATTCTCAGACATGACCTAGAAGTTGCAAATGAATACAAGGAGAAGTTCAAGATAAGCTCAGCTAAACTTGAAGCACTACTTGAAAGTTAGAAAAGGGGTGATGAAAACATGGTCTTGGATATGAGAAAGGTGAAAGCTCTGGATTCAGACAAAGAAACTTTCAACCAAGGAATGGGAGAAACAGACCTAGAAGACCTCTGGTAAGACAACCTAATGCTCAAAGATATCCATCCTTTAATGGAAATTGTTCAAATGCAATAAATTTGGTCATAAAGCTACTCAGTACAGAAGTAGAGTAAATCAAAATGGTCCATCCTTCTCTGGTCAATGCTTCAAATGTAAGAGGTATGGTTATAGATCAAATGAATGTAGAAGTATGATAATGAATAATTCTAGAGGAAATGGCAACTCTTTCAATGGTTACTACTTTACTTGCAATGGATTTGGACACATGGCTAATCAGTGCAGATCAAGAGGAAATCAAGTATATAAGCAAAGAAATGTTGTGTGCTTTAATTGTAATAGATCTGGTCATATTGCAAGACTCTGCAGAAGTAGGAACAATGAAAGAAGAGGTCTGATAAACAAAAAACTGGATGAGCAGAGACAAGACAAAGGCAAAGGAAAAATTGATGTGAATGAGATCCAGAATGAAATGAGCAAGACATAGGTCAAGAAAAGTGTTGAGAATAATAGTAATGGGTCCACATTGGAATCCAGTGCTGATAATTCCTCTAGGAATTGTATTAGGAGCTCTGGCTCAGGGGGAGCTGCAATAAAATCTAAATTCCCCCAGACAGTAAGTGGGTCCTGAATTTGGCACAATGAGAGAAAATAATTTGGATTATTGTACATCATTTGAAAGGATTTTTGGAAGATAAAAAGTGGATATGACAATTTGTAGAGCAATTGAAGATTGACTGTATGTAGAAACAGTGTAACTAGATGTGTTAGGGTAGAGCATTTATTACAAAGGCAAATTAGGTTTTGTGGAGAATAAAAAGGTCGTTCATTCCTCATTTGAATCACTTTGTACCTAAAGAAAGCAAGAAGAATAGTGTCTGAGTTGAGATTACAAAGAATTGAAGTGCAACCGGTTAATTTATCCGTCAACCCTAATTTCATGAAAAAGGTATTTTATCTATGAAGCTTTGAACTTGTAATCTTTTTGCAATGGCTACACCTTTGGTTGTTGATATTACTGAAAGGCCTCATCCAAAATTTAAGAAGCATCCTTACAAGTCAATCGAAATCAAATTGTTAGGTGCATTCTCCGGTGTCCCATACAGAGTACTACATGTTGAAGATATTAGGGCATACATCCACTACAATGTAGAAGAATTTGGGAATCTGAAGTTGCTTGAATTGTTTAAGAACCATCTAAAGGATGATAACTATCAACTAAAACCAGAATTTGAAACCCTGGAAAGCAAACATTTTCTTTAGGTGATTGAATTTCTGACATTTGATGACAGTGAATGGGTTCGATATGTGTTGAACTGGATACATGATGAATTCATATGGCTATTAAAACCATTCAAGATTACCAAGGATGTTATCAAAATTTTGACTGGGTTAAACTCAACTAGTGGAATACCCATGTTAAAATTTTTCAAAAACCAAATTGTTACTGATGCAACTGATGCAAAGTTTGATAAGAGGGCTATGACCATAAATGACATTATAGAACCAGATGTGAAGTTTGCTTCCATGGTGATTGGCTACAAGATCTATCACTCTAGCAAAGAGAATTCAGTCTCCAGAACTGCTATATATGCAGCATATCAAATGTTGAAGGAAAATGCAAATTATGACTTATGTGAGCTATTATAGAACCAACTAGTTGAAAATTTGAGCAAAATCAAGAAGGTTAAGAAAAACACCTTCAAGTATGGTTCCTTAATTATATGCTTATTCTTCTATTTCATGAATGAAGTACTTGGAGTACAAAGTGTGCACTGGACACATGATAGGCCAGTTGCAATTCAAATAAGGGATCATTTACATAGCATTGGAGACTCAAGTGCACAAAAGACTGCAATCTGGGGGTACTTTAAAAAATTTTAGAGTATGATGCACTCAAGGAAAAGAATCCCCAAATCAATAGTTGAGAAGTATGAGAATGAAATCTACTTTATGGTAGACACTGATCAGTGCCTAATGGAGGCTGTGGAACCTAGAACTATATGGATTATGCCTATGGGCTATGAGGTTGATGAAAAAGTCTTGGACATGTATGCTCAACATCTCCTGAGTGAATCAAAAGACACCTCTGTTGAAAGGTTTGGAACGTATAAGGAGCTAAGTCTAAAATTGCATGTTGAGCTCAGGCAACCAAAGATCAAGAGAAAAGTTCAAAGGAAAGTTGAAAGGTATGCTGAAAGCATTGGCCTAACCAAGGAGGCAATGAAGCAAAATAGAGAAAGAATTGAAAAAGATGAAAAGGAAAAGCAAGACAAGAAACAAGAAGATGCTCCAGTGGAATCATCCTGCACTCCAAGGACTACTAGGAGCTCTGCTGCTGCTTCTGTTCCCCCTAAACCTGCAAAACTAGAAGACAAACCATCCGGTGAAGGAAGTAAGAGAAAGAAAACAAAGGCCACAAGAACATATGTGAGCACAAAAGATAATGAAGAGATAGAGATAGATGAAGAAGCTAAAGAGATAAGATCTAAGAGAGCCAAGACTTCAAGGGCTCCTGAGGACCAACCTTCCAGAAGCAAAAAGGCAAGTAAAAAGCAAGAGACTCATAAGGTTGCTATGATTGTTGATGAAATTGTAAAAACAATTACTATTCATGGAAATCTAAGGCCTATTAGAAAATATTATGATATTTTTGATGACGCAAATAAGAAAATCTTGGAGGATGCCACCATCCTATACTTGAATAAATTCAATAGAGCTCTACTAGAAATTTTGCAAGAAATTCCTAAAAGTTTAAGGAAAATACTAGAGCTGAGGAAAGAAGCCACCAAGGATAAAGACATAGAACTTAGAGAATATGTCCTCTCCACCCTGTGTCTAGTAATGACAAGAAGGGAAGGAGATAAAATCCTCAAGGAAGTTAAGGAGAAATTAAGAAGCAAGATCTAGATGAACAAACTAATGCTTGGTGAAACTAAGGAAGTTGTGAAGGAAATAGAGGAAATTTTGAACAAGGCCCTAGATAAAGATAAATATTATATTGTTTCAGAAAAACAAGTTGAGGAAGAAATTCCTTCAGTTCCAAAACAAGAGACTTCAGTAGTTAAGATTGGAGAGGGAAATGATGACCAAAATGATACTCTAAATCCTCCGGAGCAAACCAATGAAGATACACTAAGTCCTACTCAAGGTGACTCAGAGAAGAAAGAGGATAGAAATTAGAAGAGGCTGAAGACAAAAGGGATACTTAGGATCAAATAGATAAAGTTAACACAGAAGTAAACATGGAAATGGAAATTCCCACTGAAGTTAACCCACAACAAAAGAAAGAAGAAGAAGTCAAGGACAAGGAAGATAAAATAGAAGAAGATGGTGCAAATGTTGATGCACCCAAACAAAATATTTTGATACAAATATTTTAATCATTTAGGTGTCACTTCAACATAAAATATACAAAAGTATTATCATGTGATCACATAGCACTTACTTGGTGAATGATATCCATATCCCATTCTATGTAGTCACTCATCATTGAGTACCATATACTCAAAATATGTTCAAATATGATAGTCATGCATTCCAAACTACATGAATATCCTGATGCAGGAGCATCCCTAGTTCAAGGGTAATCTTGCATCAACCAAAAACAATTTGCATTTCAGTTTGTTCTTTCATTTTCTAGTTTAGATCAAGTAGTTCAGTCAGAAGTAGTTTCAGCTTGTGGTCTGGTTTTGGCATTTCACATCTTGTGGATCTAGACTTAGCATCTACATTCATTCATCTACATCATATCAAGAATTCAGAGCATTTGGACCAGTTACCGAAAAGATATCGCTATCAAAAGTTGACTATTTTCTTAGAGCATGGCATCTTGACAGTTCCTGATAATCAACTAAAGGAGAAGGCTTACAGATCATTCCTTGACTTGCAGATCTTAATGACACATCATTCAATATTCTTTGGTTCATTTCCGACCTTCTCTGAGGGTCCCCATGTTGTTCCATTCATTGGAAGAAGTGTTCTTTGCATTTAGGTCTGACCTATTTGTGAACACGTTACAACTCTTCATGGGAGTTTGTGACCTTCCTTAGCTAACACAGAGGAATCTATTGGTTTAGAAATGATATATATTGATGTAATAGATCCTTAGGAAAGTAGCTATTCACATAAGAAAGATCTGATAGTTTAGATTTTGTGTGAAGGAACTTCAAAGCTTTATCTTGCGCATGTATGTAATCAGGCCTTTGAGCCAAGTTCTAAGCTTGCATGTTGCCGGCCAGATTGTATTTGAATTCTTTGATATACTGAATGACTGAATCCACATTTGTTCCATTTATTGACTTGTTTCAATTGTGTTTACTCTTGCTGCATGGTCTGGATAGTTCATTCTATGAACCCTCCCACCGTGACTGCACCAAGTGGTATCAGAGCAAAAGTTTCAATTCTTTAGAGTGAATTGGTGAAGAGGATTCCATAAGATCTTGTTGTAAGTAGATCACCAATCTGAGGTAGGTTACTTATGCACAACTGATCACCGATTGAGAGGCAGTTGTCACTTGTAGCCTGATCGTCGAACCTGAGGTAGTTTGCACTTGATGCTAGGAAGAATGTCGCTGAGAAGAGTTCCTCCTATTGGTACAATGGATAATAGAATGGATGAGATGATGGAATTGATGAGAACAATGTGAATTCGTTTGGATACTATTGAAGAAGATAGGCGAAGATGATTGACACTGAGACCTAATGTTGAAAGTGATGATGAAGAGGAATTTCAATCTGTTGAACAAACTAGCAAAACCCTAGAAGGTAATGAAGAAGAAGAATCAAATCATATAAAGATGTTGCAAGCTATTTCAAAGATTGGAAAGAGACCTAGAGTTGATGTGCTAAACTATACTGGTAATTTGAATCTTGAAGAGTTGATTGATTGGATAAATGATATGGAAGAATACTTTGACTATGAAGAAATTGAAGATCCAAAGAAGGTGAAATTTGGAAAGACAAAGTTGAAAGGACATGCTGCTATTTGGTGGAAAGAAGTTCAGTTGGAAAGAAACAGAAGAGGAAAAGAAAAGATTACAAAGTGGGACCGGATAGTGACAAAGTTGAAGAATCAGTTTATACCCGCTGACTATGAGTTGGAGCTGTTGAAAAGATTGCAGAACCTCAGATAGAAGGAGAAATCTGTGAAGGAGTACATTGAAGAATTTCATAAGATGATCATAAGGATAGGACATAGTGAAGCAAGGAAAGAGAAAGTGGCAAGATACATCAATGGATTGAGATTGAACATTCAAGAAGAATTAAGTTTGGTAAGGATGACATCTTTGGAAGAAGCATATCAGTTTGCCCTGAAAGTTGAAGAGAAGCTAAACAAAAGACATGATCAGAGACAGAGAGGTAGAGGAGGTAAATTTTAGAGAGGTAAAACATTTTTTAGATATGATAGATCATTTGTGGAGCAGAACAAGTTTGACAACCTAGTTAGGAAGGATGACAGAGATAACAATGCTTACCAGAGAGATGACATAAATTTTTACTGAAGAGGAAACTCTAGTGCATACCGGAATGAAGGATACAAAAGAGAAGGAAGAGGATTTGATAAGAGGACACTTAGAGGTACTTGTTTCAAGTGTGGAGGTGAAGGACATAGAGCATTTGAATGTAATCAGGGTAGTATAAGCAAGAAGACAAAGAATAGTGGAAGAGCAACCTATGTTGAAGAAGAACATGTTGAATCTGTTAGTTGTTGTTGCACCAAATGATTGACCTTTTAATGCTCGATACAACCACTTGACCTAACAAGAACGGGAGGTGGTTAAGCCCTTGTCACAAACCACCGCAGCGCAGTGCTGAACAAGGAGACCAAGGGCCACACCTTGCAACAATCCCCCCCAGCACAAGCACGGGGCTTGAACCCATGACCTCAGCTTTGATACCAACTATTACTTGCCATTGCACCAAAAGATTGACCTTTTAATGCTTGATACAACCACTTGACTTAACAAGCACGGGAGGCGGTTAAGCCCTTGTCACAAACCACCGCAGTGCAACGCTGAACAAGGAGATCAAGGGCCACACCTTACAACAGAATCACCTAGTTCTATTGGCAAACCTGAGAAAGGAGAATCATTGGTGATGAGGAGAGCACTATTTCAAATAGAAACAAATGAGGAACCATCACAAAGGAAAAGTCTGTTCAGAACTAGATGCAAATTCAGAGGTAAGTGTTGTAAAGTTGTAGTTGATAGTGGTAGTTTAGATAACCTAGTTTCATAAGAGATGGTGACTAAGTTGAAGTTAGAAAGATTGAAACACCCTAAGCCCTATCAGATAGCATGGATTTAGAATGATCATAAGGTACTGGTGAGTGAACAATGTTTGGTGAAATTTCATATTGGATCTTATCATGATGAAGTCTTGTGTGATATTATGCCTATAGATGTTTGTCATATCTTGCTGGGTAGACCTTGGCAGTATGATAGAAAAGCTATACATGATGGGAGAAAGAATACATATACTATAACAACAAATGGGAAAATAATTACTTTGATTCCTTTGGAGGATGACCCTAAAGATGTGGTATGTGGGAATGCTAGAATTTGTTTGGTAGATGGAAGAAATTTTTTGGATGGTTTGAAACAGGAAAGTATGTGTTATGCCTTGATTCCTAAAATGCCTAAAGCATTGAAGAAAGAAACTGAACCGGAGGAGATAAGAGAGTTGTTGATAGAGTATGAAGACATCATATTAGATAATATACCTGAAGGATTACCACCTATAAGGAGTATCAATCATCACATGGATCTTATGCCGGGAGCAAGTTTGCCTAACAAAGTAGCACACTGGATGACATCGGCAAAGATTGAAGAACCAAATAGACAAATACAAGTTGTTGAGAAAAGGGTTGATTAGAGAAAGTTTGAGTCCTTATGCAGTACCTGCAGTGCTTGCATCGAAGAAGGATGGAGAATGGAGAATGTGTACTGATTCCAGAGCAATAAACAAGATCACAGTCAAGTATAGATTTCCTTTACCTAGGATGGATGATATCATGGATTGTTTGAGTGGAGCAAGGTATTTCACAAAGATAGACTTGAAGAGTGGATACCATCAGATCAAAATCAGAGAAGGAGATGAATGGAAGACTACTTTTAAGACAAATGAAGGATTGTATGAGTGGTTAGTGATGCCCTTTGGATTGACAAATGCACCGAGTACTTTCATGAGGTTGATGAATGAAGTCTTGAAGAAATTCTTGGGTAAGTTTGTGATTGTGTACTTGGATGATATTCTAATTTTCAGTAAAACAAAAGAGGAACATTTATGGCATATTAGACAAGTTTTGCAGAGGTTGAGAAAAGAGAAATTGTTGATAAACATCAAGAAGTGTAGTTTCATGAAGGAAGAGTTGGTATATTTGGGATTTGTGATTTCTGCAGAAGAATTGAAGATGGACCCTGATAAAGTGAGAGCAATTATTGAATGGCCTACACCAGAGAGCATTGGAGAAGTTATATCATTTCATGGATTGGCTAGTTTCTATCGGAAGTTCATTAGAAATTTTAGTTTAGTTTGTAACCCTATGACAGAGACAATGAGAGGTTGCATGAAAGATTTCAAGTGGACATCTAGAGAAGATAAAAGTTTTGAGTTGCTGAAGCAAAAAGTGACAGAGCAACCTATTTTGGCATTATCGGATTTCATTAAGGTATTTCAAGTTGATTGTGATGCTAGTGGAAATGCAATAGGAGCAGTGTTAAGTCAAGAAGGTAGACCTATAGCTTACTTCAGTGAGAAGTTGAATGATGCAAGGAAAAGATATTCAGTTTATGATCAAGGGTTCTATGCCATAATTCAAGCCTTGAAGAGGTGGATACATTACTTGTTGCCTAAGGAGTTTGTGTTGTATACAGATCATCAAGCTTTGCAATATTTGAACAGTCAAGGTAAGTTGAATTAGAGACATATGAGATGGGTAGAGTTCATGCAGAGTTATACTTTTGTGTTGAAGCATAGGAGTGGAAAATCAAACAAAGTTGTTGATGCCTTGAGTAGAAGAAGAAACTTGTTAACAGAGATGAGAGTTGAAGTGTTGGGTTTTGATGAATTGAAGAACATGTATGAGGGAGATACTGATTTTGTAGAACCTTGGAAAGAATGTAAAGAACCTGTTGTGACAGATAGAAGTAAGTGGTTGGACTATTTCATTCAAGAAGATATGTTGTTCAAAGGAAGTTAGTTGTGCATACCTAGAAGTTCAATGAGGGATAATTTGATCAAGAAGAAGCATAGTGGTGGATTGGCAGGACATTTTGGCATTGATAAGACAATGGCTTTGGTAAGTGAAAATTACTTTTGGCCTCAGATACATAAGGATGTTCAGAGATTTGTGCAGAGTTGTAGAGTTTGTCAAGTTGCAAAAGGGAGTAGTCAGAGCACTAGATTGTATAAACCTTTGACAGTTCTGGAGAGACCTTGGGAAGACATAAGCATGGATTTTGTAATGGGATTTCCTAAGACACAGAGAGGACATGATTCAATATTTGTAGTGGTTGAAAGATTTTCAAAGATGGCTGATTTCATACCTTGTAAGAAGACAACTAATGCAGTTCATGTAGCTAACCTATTTTTCAAGGAGATTGTGAGATTGCATGGATTTCCTACGAGTATAGTTTCAGATAGAGATACAAAGTTTGTTGGATACTTTTGGAGGACACTTTGGAAGAAGATGAAGACAGATTTGAAGTTCAGTTCTACTTTTCATCCACAGGAAGATGGACAGATAGAGGTAGTGAATAGGAGTTTGGGAAACTTGTTGAGATGTTTGGTTGGAGACAAAGCTAGAAGTTGGGATTTGATTCTTTCATAAGAAGAGTTTGCATACAATAATTCAATAAATAGGAGTACCGGAAGAACAACTTTTGAGATTGTTACCAGAGTGAATCCTAGAGGAGTTGCAAAACTAAGAGATATCAGCACAAAAGAAAAGATGAGTGCAGAAGCAAAAGAATTTGCAGACCACATGAAGACAGTGTATAACTAGGTGAAGAAACATTTGGAGGATATGACTTGTAAGTGCAAAGAGAAGGTAGATGAGAAGAGAAGACATAAGGAATTTGAAGTGGGAGATGAAGTAATGGTGTACTTGAGAAAAGAAAGATTTCTAGTTGGGACTTATAACAAGTTGAAGATGAAGAAGTTTGGACCTTGTAGGATACTTAGGAAATTTGATTTAGGAAATGCATATGAAGTAGAGTTACTGGAGACATTGGGTATTTCACCTATTTTCAACATTGTAGATCTTTACCAGTATCATGAAGCAGAGTCCAGTAACAACATGGAATAAGACTTGAAGAATCAGTTACCACAACAAGCACTAGAGTAGATAGATGATATTTTAGACAGAAGAGTTGGATGTAGCACTAGAGGAAGACAATACAAAGAATATCTTGTGAAGTGGAAAGGCAGACCGGAAGAAGATTCATCATGGATTTCTTAGGCTAAGGTGGACCGTCTTGGTTCTCCCCTAGCCCCGAAAAAGTGAGGGACTCACTTTTTCAATAACCCTGGATGTTTGATGCAGGAGCATCCCTGGTTCAAGAGTAATCTTGCATCAACCAAAAACAATTTGCATTTTAGTTTGTTCTTTCATTTTCCAGTTCAGTTCAAGCAGTTCAGTCAGAAGCAGTTTCAGCTTGTGGTCTAGTTTTGGCATTTCACATCTTGTGGATCTGGACTTAGCATCTACATTCATTCATCTACATCATATCAAGAATTCAGAGCATTTGGATCAGTTACCAGAAAGATATCACTATCAGAAGTTGACTATTTTCTCAGAGCAGGGCATCCTGACAGTTCCTGATAATCAGCTAAAGGAGAAGGCTTGCGGATCATTCCTTGACTTATGGATCTCAACGACACATTGTTCAATGTTCTTTGGTTCATGGCTGACCTTCCTCGAGGGTCTGCATATTGTTCCATTCATTAGAAGAAGTTTTCTATGCATTTAGGTCTGACCTATCTGTGAACACGTTACAACTCTTCAGGGGAGTTTGTGACCTTCCTTAGTCGACGTAGAGGAATCTATTAGTCTGGAAATGATATATATTGATTAATAGATCCTTAGGAAAGTAGCTATTCACATAAGAAAGATCTGATAGCTTAGATTTTGTGCGAAGGAACTTCAAAGCTTTATTTTGCGCATGTATGTAATCAGGCCTTTGAGCCCAGTTCTAAGCTTGCATGTTGCCAGCCAGATTGTATTTGAATTCTTTGATATACTGAATGACTGAATCTACATTTGTTCCATTTCTTGAGTTGTTTCTGTTGTGTTTACTCTTGCTGCACGGTCCAGACAGTTCATTCTGTGAACCCTCCCACCGTGACTATACCATATCCTCTTTTCATATTCCCAATACAATTGAATAGAAACAAATACATCAATGTTTATATAATTTCCTAGTCACCCAAATAAAGTTTTGGGACAAGTCAATCTAAAAGGGATTCAAATGCAAATTGGTTTGTTAATTCAATAGGGTGTTCATAATACCTAACCTGGATCACAATCCTATACAAAACACATACAAGGTTATTGGGTTGATCAAGTATAATAACAAAGTACAATAAAATAAAGACAACACAAAGAATTCAAACAAAGCATCTTAAGAAAAAATATAACAACAAACAAACTGTTACTAGCTACAACAAACAAAAAAATATATATAATAGGTTTATACTAATATAATTCTCATTGAAGTTCCATATCAAAAGAAAGATTAGAGGTTGTTTCTCCCTTGGAAAATTTGACATGTCCCCATGGAAGATGCTAAGATAATTTGTTTGGTTTCATATCTTATAAAACATTGTTTCATTCCACTTAAACATCATATTTTCCAAAGTTTAAGATGTGGAAATGATCCTGAGACTTGTGAGTTATGGGCCCACAAAACAATTCTAGGTGTCAAGTTTCTATTTTTATAGCTATCAACAAGTATAGTAACACCACTTCTAAAATAAAACTAAATGAAAATTGGAATAAATTTACAAATTTGACTATTAGAAAGACTAGCTAATTAACTCTATATTCATAAGACAACTTCCTTGTAAACGAGAGTACTAGACAAATAGAAATATAATTAACAAGACTTAAACTTAATACCACTAAAGTTTCCATCTCTTAATTGAGGTCTCATGATTTATAAATT
Organism: Cunninghamia lanceolata; assembly: GCA_027924645.1. Lineage (NCBI taxonomy): Eukaryota > Viridiplantae > Streptophyta > Pinopsida > Cupressales > Cupressaceae > Cunninghamia > Cunninghamia lanceolata. The sequence continues at coordinate 22,271,293 of BSBN01001965.1, forward strand.
AATCTTTTTGAAACTTCATGAATTATCCAACTACTATACATACATAAGTGAATTATCAAAGTTATGATTCTAAACACCCTTCACAAGTGGTCAAGAAATAAAAATATAAAAGAAATATTTGTCCACCCTTTAATTATGGTTCACCACAATACATTCTGAATGTATTTCTTTACCATATATCAATTATTATATAGTGCTCCATATGTATAAAATACCTCCTCTATTTATAAAATACTTTTGCGCCTTAGAAGTATACTTGACTATAAATTTGAGCAAGGTAATTATTTCCTTAGATTATGCAATTAATACACTATCATTAATACCTACTATAAATGAATGACATTTCACATCTACATGATTATTTGACCCCTATTCAATAATCCCACTATATCTTGGTATATGTGTGGATGGGAATAGGTTACATAGGATAATCTCCTCATATAAAGAAGTACCAATATGATGACCCATTTAAAATGTTATCTTTAGTTGTTGTGGCATGATCTTGATTATAACATGAATATAGAGAAACAATAGTTATAATGAGACAATATTATGGTATGTGCTTAAATCATGTATGGGAATAACTCAAATATACACATTTAAATACATTAGAACTAGACCATGGGCAAAGGAATGGCACACCAAACATCATTAATTCTTTAGAAAGACTATCCCTTAACCGTAACCACTAAACTTCCTCATAAATGAATAAACACGGTTACTTATTAAGCTACATGTAGGTTGCTAGGAACAACTAGGATTGGACAAGGCCCCCATAAGCCACATCTAACACCAATACCTAGAGTCAACATGTGTGTACCTGATTTGACAATGAGTAGGTCAACACTAACTTGGTTTGACCGATATATTACATCAAGATTAATAAATAAAAGGATTACCCACATTACTCTCCTATCAAATTCATCTTTTCCATCACAATTGATCTCTCAACCATCTAATTATGACTTCCTAAAATATTTAAGGACACCTTCTCAATTCAAGGTTTTTTTCTATTGAAAACCCAAATCACTAACAATGTTTTAAAACTCAATATTTAAAAAAAAATGGGTTACCAATATTTCTATGACATTGGATTCCTTAATTTATGGTAGCTACAATCATGGATTATATTACACATGAAATTGATATTAAAGTCAACCATGCACTTCGTTGGACTTAAGAAAGGATAGGAAATTGAGGAATTAATACCCATTCCAAGGAAAAAATGAAGATGCTACTATCATCTTATGAGAGTGAATATGATAGAGAAATGGGCATTGAATGTGAGAATATGATGTCTATGCAATCAAGAATGTAAAGTGATGACCACAATGTCTATAGAAGCTTTTGATAAAGATATAATGTGAATGATGGGTAAGCTTAAAGATAACACAATAAAGGATATAAATCATGGATGATGAACTAATTATAAAAAGACCTGACTAGAGATAAATGCATAAAGAAAATAATTCATGAGATCTTTCAACTTTTGAGCCATTAAATTAAAGATTATCTATACAACTTGAAGATTACAATTCATAGGTGTAAATCATGAACAAGTCCAACCACACCACCCAGACCCCTGAAAAACCATAATACTAGTAAGGGAGCAATTTGAATGATTGTAATAATAACAAATGAAACAAATATGGCCACTAATATCTACCAATCATGTGAATACAACCAATATTAACAAAGACATAAAGTGAATGATTAATAAACATCTCCTTGTAGCTTGAAATCAAACTTATTGTAGATCACTTCAATCCAAACCAGCCACATTCCTTGAATTATGGATACATCCATTTCGAATGATAAAATTTTACATGTCCCACAAATAGGTCTACAAAAGAATAATGCTAGATTCTCTTGTATGTATGATACCCAATTTGTGATATAAAAATATTTTTAAAAGAATGATATCCACTAAATTGCTCGTAATTGGAATATTACACAAGATGTTGCTTGATGAAATCTACCTTGTTAATAATATATAGACCTTTCCATAGCTAATGCCAAAGGAGGTAGTGTCTAACATAACCCAACAAAACTCTAATTATTTTACTTTTATTTATCAATTGATTCCACAAAAAAGTGGAATGACTTTGAAATACTAAATTATCATTTGTATAGATTCATTTCCATATGGTGAACTTGGGAAGAGGCGACGTACCCATATTCTACTTTAGTTTGTTTTATTGAGAGTTTACTCAAGTACCAAATCGAATAAAATCCTTTAAAATAGGATGTGACCCTTTAAATAATAACTTGATTGAATGGGCTTATATGGTGTAGGCAGGCATGAATCGATAGAAAAAATAACAAGACAAAAATTTTCTTAATGACAAAAGTTCATGGGGGTAACGAAGGATAGGGAGAGAGAATTAGAGGAAAAGAGATATATAGGAAAAAAATATTACTTGTATAGTATAATAAATAGATGTAAGGTACTATTTTTTGTTTTGAATTTCAATTAAACAAATATACGTATAAAATTGTAAAATTTGGTTATAGGTTTTGAAATTATTTATTTATATCGTAAATTGGTAAAAATGATACTAATTAATCTCATAATTTTAACTTATAAGAAGGAAGACAAATAATTAGAAAATTGGTCACAGTCCTTAATATAATTTAAGGCAAGATGCTAACAAGGCAATCTCATAACCACAAGTCTTAAAGGTACACTCTTGTAATCACAAGATTGTTTAGGCTCATATAGCCTTATAAAAAAAATGATTGAAAACTTCTTACAATTCAAACCATATGTTTAGGAAACTAAAATGTAATGCTAACTATGGACAAGACTTTAAACATGGATATGCATACACAAATATGATCCAAGATTTTCAATAACTCCAATGAACAAATTGTTGGGATAAGGTGCCATTAATCTTGTAAATCCCAATATTGTATTTATTCCATTTATTATTTGTAATTTGTAATTACCCATAATGGATGTACAAGTTGCACTGGTAGTGGTAAAAATTAATTACCAAGGGTAGTAATTACAGAGTTACTACATTGGTAAGTCTCGGAGTTATTGACGATAATTATGGAGCAAAATTTTATAGTTGGTAATTGTAAATATCAAGAGTAATTGAGTGTAGGTACCACCTTGGAGGAATCAACTATTTTTGGCATGTATGACACACATCATAAAGTTGTTGAGTGCATGTAAGAGAATCTATGATAGCTGCAAGTTGTCATAAGATTCTATGACAATATGACAACTTATGATGGATAATTATTAGTTGTAAGTTGCTATTCTTGGCTCTAGGCATCCATATTGGGAAGATGCTATTTGGGGGGTGTTATGATAGAGTCTATGATGATTATGACAACATTTACTACCCTGTAAGAGTCTATTCTTGTCCATGGATGCCCAAGGTTGCATAGTTGAATCTTGACAAGTGTTATGAGCTTGTAAGAAGTCATTGAATGTTGCATGATTAAGATTCCTAGGTGAGAGAAAATAGATGCCTTATTTTAGGAGTAAAATACTTCTATAAGTACAATGCCATGTATGTGTTGCATATCTCAGTTTACAAGTACACAATTGCTACCAGATTGAAGAATAAAGAGGATATTGGAAGTCGATGTATAGTAATCTTGTTTTGAAGATAATACAACTTGGGCCTCTCTTCTTGGTGGAGTTTTTTCCCGCAAGGGTTTCTCCACGAAAATACTGTGTTATGTATTTATTCTTCTGCTCCATTGTTACCTTGTGTTGTGAGATCTTGCATTCTTATGTTGCTGATTTGTGCCTCTTTGTTGCTGCTATCTTATGGTGATGTTATTGCTATTATAAGTTCATCTAAGGTGGTTTTATCAAGCATGTTAAAGTGGCTGATTTTAGTATCATAAAGAAGTTGAATCTTTTCATGGTATTTCAAGGATTAAGGCAACTTAATTTTTAGATTTGTATTTTGTAGTAGTCAAAGCCTTGTATCTCACTAATTGGTATCATATCATGGTGATTTGATGATTAACAATTGGATTAGAGATTATTCGTTTATTCCAACAATTGGTATTAGAGCTTAAGGTTGTTTCATGACTTGCATGTGATTGCATGTGCTTGCATGTTCTTGCATGTTGCTTGCATGTTGCTTGCATGTGTTTGCATGTGAGTTGCATGCACTTGCATGGACTTGCATGTTGCTTACATGTGCTTGGATGTGATGGATTCATGGTAATTTGGTTCTGGGTATTCCTACATTTTTGAATTTAGCTTGTAAAGCTTGTGAATTTATTGGAAGGAATTGTAGAATGTTAGAGGTTTTTGGGCTGCAATGGATATTCTATATATTGGCATTGTTTTGCAGATCTATGAGATTGGAAGCCATGGTATCTAACTCTCAAATGGATATTGTCAATGAGATATATGGTGGGCTCTTGAGGTTCAGGGTTATGAATCTTCATGGAGTTGATCTTGTGGTAGTGATCTGGAGCTCTAGTTTGGCAATATGTGAGTATTCTCTTGCTTGGTGGTTTTATTCCTTTACCTTGTGGTCATGTGAAGTGAATGGGTGTTCATATTGGATGGTTGCTTTTGGTGCCCTGGTCGCATGGAAGAACATTTATTTTTTAGACTACAGAATGGAGTGCTTATGTTGGATTCATGGTTTTAACCCTTGGTTACATGAAAGCACTGGATGATTTTCCACCAATTGCATGTGGGTTGTGGAGTTGGCATTTTAGTGATATTGAAACTCCTAAACAACCTAGTTTCTCCTCTTTCATATTCATGTTATTTTGGATATGTAGGTTTTACAGTTTTCCTGTCTCAAAAAGCTATGGATTCGTAGATCTGTGATATTTCATTATTTCAAGTGACATATATGGTGTGAATATCTGGATGTTTAAGTGATTTCAGATTTATAGAGAGATGGCTTCGCAGGTTTTACATGTTAACTAAAATCTGTGGTTTGTAGATCTGTGGAAAGATTATGTTCAAACTCTTAGAGTATTCTGGATGGAAACAATTATAGATTTGCAAGGCTGCTTGTTGGGTTCTTATGATCTATGGTTACTCATGTGGATTTGTTTGGCAAATCAGGTCTAGCATTGATCTTGGTGTTTGAGTCTTAGAAATCTACATGTTATTCCTGGTTATCTTTGTTTTGCATGTTACTGATGTGGAGTTGAATCTATTTTTCAATTATTTAAGATTGAAGCACTGACCATGTGTTTTCTCCTTTGAGATGTTGCATGAATGTAGATCTTGTAAATTATCTGATGAGGATTCTGTTTGGTTGGCCTTTTCTTGGTCACCTGATTACATTAGTATGTTTATTGCAGTGAGACAAAAGGATGGTTAGAGTACCTGAAATAGTTGTTCATTTGAATCTATACAAGTAAGTTATGGTGCATGAGAAGCTCTATTCACTTTTAGTGGAGTTTTGGTAATGATGTATGTCATGATACCATGTATACAACTCAATATCACTTTCAGTGGGAGTTTTGTGCAGTTACATAGTGTGTTCTATCTTCTTGGTTTGGAGATTATGGTTTACTTGACCTTTTGGGAGCTATTGTTGTTATAGTGGGATTCTTTGATTGTGTTGAGGCCATGAATGATCTTCATTTAGGAGATGGTTATCACAATGTCATGGATAGCTTGGTTACATGTTTCAGTGGGAGCTTTTGACAGTGATGGCTTGATGTTTATCTTGTTGCCATGTATAGCTTGGTATCATGGTTCAGTGGTAGCTTTGGCAAGATACGGTTATCTTCATTAGATTTGAAGAGGTGCTAACATCTTGTTTCATGGAGGACCCTTAGAGTCTTTGGTAAAGGTGTTATTGTTCTTCCTTTGGAGAGGATGTAGTTCTCTTTGGTTTTGAGTATTATTCATTTGCTTGGAGCTTCATGATTTTGTAGGTTGCATTTGAAGTTGGCATGGATTGATTGGTGGGTGCTCATGGATACTAGAGAGACTTGGGTTAGGCTGGAAATCTCTTGTGCTTAAGAGATATGTGTTGAAATGGTTACTTGTTATGAAAATTTTTAAACAGTAAATAGCGAGGAGCCTACACTTGGAAATGGATGTGAGTCCATCTTAGACCCGATGAGAAGGTTGTCTTTATTGAAATCTTATATTGCTTGGTGTTGTATGCACATGACAATCTTGCATCCCACTCTTGGTCTACTCAACAGGTGAATGATCTAAGAGGTGTTCCCACCTGATTATTAGATGCATTCTTTATATGTATCTTGTCTTCTCTTGTGCATTAGTCTTGAAAGTTGAGTTTTGAGGGATTGTTGAGAAGTAGATGCATGGTTTTATGTATTTTTGTTGTTCTCCTTGTAATCTTGAACTTGGGTTAGTTCTAAGGATTTGGTAGGAGAGGTACATGAGATGGTTAGTGGCTTTGGGCACATTCCCTTATGTTGTGGGAATGTTTGGCTAGTTTGATCTACTTTCTGTGAGAGGTTTACATCTATTGCTGCCATGTTTTATTTAAATTGAATGGTTAGATGTTGATATCCTTTTTGGTTTGCGAGTGTTGAAGGAGATCTTACTTTACACAGTTTGGCACATGTTAGTGTGGTATAAGGACATGGTTTGATTTGTAGGTTCTCTCTTTCCGGGTATATTGTCTTCTTCCTCAAGGTTCTTATGTTTATGGAGTTGAGGTTTTGAATGGAGTCATGTGCTGTTGTTTGTATTTCATTGTTTTTTGACAATCATTTGGTAGCTCCTTGATCTATTTCTTCATTGGTTTGGAGGACTTGGGAGAGTTATTTGGATTGGTAATGAGAGATATATTTTACATATCATTGTATGCTTCTTTGACACTATGATAGAGGAGTTAGCCACACTATGTGAAGTGCTATAGGAGGACTTATTAATGCTATGATCTTGTTTTCAGATTTGACATTACCTGTGCAGTAGGAGTTCCAGAAGGTATATGTGTTTTGTATGGGAGAGGCACCTCTCTTGGACTGGTTACACTTTATTGTAGTGAGTTACTTCAGAAGTTTTTTATCACATGTCCATGTGTGTTGTTACCTTGGAGTCTTCTTTTGTAGGATGGTGGATATACAGGGACTTGTTTGCAGATTTGGGTTGTTATGTTGATAGCATGAAGTTCTACCTATGATAGTTTGTCTACCCTAGTTTGAGGTATGTATAGTTTTGGATGAGCTAGCAACTTGCTGTGGTTGTTATTCCAATTTGGTATGAGTGTGGCAATCACTCAGAGTCTTTTGTTATCATTTGAATTTGATGCTTGTGTTCATGTATAGATTGGTGTAGGTTTCAGTGACAGTTGATATGTTTCACCTTGGCATGTTCCTTGTCCTATCATGGGTGACATGATGTGAGGATTTCTTGCTTGAGATGGTGGCTATGATGGTTGCTTTTGTAGGTATCTTGTTGGAGCAAAAAAGCATGTTGAAGAATCAATGGTACATGGTTGGCTAAGGGATATTTTTCCCTTGTTGAGATTTCCTATGGGTTGATTTACAATGTATAATGTCAAGTGGGAGAATGTTGGGATAAGGTGCCATTAACCTTGTAAATCCCAATATTGTATTTTTTCCATTTATTATTTGTAATTTGTGATTACCCATAAGGGATGTACAAGTTTCACCGGCAATGGTAAAAATTAATTACCGGGGGTAGTAATTATGAAGTTACTACATTGGTAAGTCACGGAGTTACCAGTGGTAATTATGGAGCAACATTTTACGGTTGGTAATTGTAAATATCAAGAGTAATTGAGGGTAGGTGCCTGTTGGGACCTAAAATTTATACCAATTTTTGCAAGAAATTTTGGGTTCCCATATGAAAAAATTAATTTCAACACTCATAGATACACCTGAAAATATGTCCAAGAAGCCTACTTTGGAGAGTTATGTTTTGAAGCCTATTCATTTTCTTGCAAAATCAATTTGTAAGCATGCTTTCCTATCATATGTGAGTGCACATATCTAATTTCAGCTCCAGACGATCAGATTTGACTGGGTTTTGAAGTAGCAAGTTGAAGGATTTTAGTAAAGTTTGTTGCCTACACAATGTGAAATCAGCCCAGGAAGCCAACTTTGGAGGTTAATATCTAGTAGTTTAATGATGATCCTCAAAAAATGATTAGTGTTCCTGATTTACCTTATTAAAATCTACTTCTATGTCCGGTTTGAAGGCTCCAACACGTCATTTGCTATTGTTTCAAAATGAAAAGCAAATGCATTTAGCCCTGATTTCACAGTTTCACCTCCAGAGAGGTCAACTTTGGCCCTAAATATTTTGTGATCAGAGATGATTGGTGAAAAAATCTCTTGCACACACACTCATCAAGCCTAAATGAACTAAACCCTCCAGTTACAACTTCCCAGGAAGAGAGTTAATGTTTTTTTTTAAATTACAAGTTGGTGAGCTCTAGTCAGGTTTTGACAAGGGCAGTTTTTAAGAAGGTTAATTTGGAGGCTAATATCTAGTAGTTGGGTGGAGTTCATAACAAACCAACTGGTGTCTTGAATTCTTCCCATATTAATGTTTCTTCATGCCAATTCTCAAGATCCCAGTACTTCGTTTGATATTTTTTCAAAATCAAATCCAAATGGGTTTTACACAGTTTTGTGACTGCATTCCCAGGCAGCTTCAGAAAGGTCGACTTTAGCACTTGGTATTTTGTGAAGGAATAGGAATGATGGAGAATCCTTTTGTACACATGATCATTTGACCTAAATGAACTAAGCTCCAGAAGGGTAGCTCCTTAAAATTAGCTTTGATATTTTTTCAAAGAGGCAAGTTGGCAAGTTTCAGTTGAGTTTAAATAGGTGCAAAACATGCTGAGTGAGTCACTTTGATTGCGAGCAGATTTTAAACCTAATAACTTCACACCAAACCATTCTGCAACCATACTCCCTTATCATAACTCAACATGTTGGTGCATTTTTGTGGCTTTTGGAGATCGTTTGATCAATTTTCCAAAGCAATTCTGAAGATTACCTAGCCTGTTTTGGTCATAGTGCAAAAGTCAAAAAGCAAACTTTTATCACCACCCACTTTAGTTTAGAGATAAAATGTCATGAAATTTGAGGTTGTTCTCAAAATAATCTTGGAAAAGAGATTTTTAAGAAGTATTTGACATAAGTGATCAAATTGGATGGCACCAATAATTGAAACTAGATCTAAAAGATGAGGCAACCACCAAAGGATATTAGTGTTGTTTATTCTCAATGATAATGCTCTCGAGTTGTACAGTTGTACATGTTGATATATGTCATAGCATAGGATGATGATAAACATAATGCATTGAGTGCATACGATATAGGACAGTGTTGGTTGGATGGATACATGACAGTCAAAATAGTAAAAGGGGCAAGTTATGATTTTTTGTGAAGTTAGAAACCCATCTCAATGATATGGAACAATCATCAACTTCAACTAGCCTCCATGTCCCATACAAAGATGTTGATATTTATGTGAGGACCATTTAAAGAAAGTGTTGAACACTCTGCCTACTACACTCGAGCTCCCTGCACTCCTACGTATTTGTTGAAAAGTCAGAAAGCAAAAATGGTTTTGTTGAAAAGACTTTAGGAACTTCAAGGCAAATGAAATTGGCAGATGTAAAGATAGACTCCAAGCTTCTACCCGCAATGTGTGTATCCAGACGCCCCTCGTTGCCTGATATCATAGTTTGAAGATGCACATACATGTATACAAGATGTGAGAGCATTAGACAAGGGCATTGGCCAATTCTATTTGTATTGAGTTATGTTGGGAGTGTTCTTCTCTTTATAGCATGTATTCTCATCATTCTAGCCTTCTCTCACTGCAAAACTTCTCTCTGCTATGCCAGCAATACCAATACTTCCATTGTCATTCACAAGAGTAGGACGATGATGACATTTTCTAAGTATGAGAAAATAGTGGTGATCAGGTATTCGAATGCTGGAGGCAAAGACAAAACTTAGAAACATTTTTGATAGATTGCATTAAGAGGTGTAATCTCATAAAATGCAATGATAGCAAGATGTTTCAGTAGATGCATATAAGTGTCTCAAAGAATTAAAATGTACAATTTATTTTTGTGAAAAGGTGGTTTGTGAGAAATGTAGCGAAAAAAAAAATAGATCTAATAAATTATAAATGGCACTGCTTTTGCTGTGTAAGTGATCCACTATGTTTTCTAATTGACGACCACAATCAAGCTGTAGATGTGAATATGTAAGAAACCCTAAAAAACTCATCGGTAAGAGAAAGGAAATTGGAATAAATTTTTAAAATCATGCCGATTTGAGGAGTCATGCCGAAAGTTACCTTATCGGCAAGACAATAGCTATCAGAGTAAAGAATTTCCTGATTTCTGATAGCCCAATGAAGGAATCAACTAAGCATGGATAATATTATTTTCCCGTGAATGAATTATTAGAATTCCGTGTGAAATGACAAGTGAAAAAGATTTATTAAAACGTGAGGTGAGAATGGGGAAGATATCATGATAAATATTTTTGGGAAAACCAAAAGCATTGGAATACCGTGATGATCTCACAACGATGGCTTATGCTATGCCGATGGTAAAATTTTCAAATCAAATATACATTCCCTCACCAGTAAGAAAGGATAACAATCGTGTCAGAAAGACATGGATGATCAAAATGAGTATGCTCACAATCTCTTCAAAACCCGGTGAAGCATATGAAAAACTATCAAAGGGGAAATGAAGTTATAAATAAAAGGTGAAAGTGAGGTATTTGGCAAATTTCACAAGAAGATAATAAGATGAGAAATATTTTCCATTCAAAATATAATAAAGTGAAGATTTACTTTGCCGGAATAACATGGTGAATAAAGTGAAATTTATAATTTTAATTTGGGAGGCATAATTCATCAAGTAAATTATATCTCTAATATTTGGTAAAAAATTTACAAGTGAATTTACCAGCAGAAGACCCAGGTAAATGAACTTCACCGAGGGTAATAGAAGTTCAATCACATATTAATGAAACTATTTTGGAAGCAGATGAAATAATTCAAGAAGTGAGAAATATTTTTCATATGAAGGCCGGTAAAACACTTTTTCACTGAAGAGGTTAAATGGGGAGTCATTTTTAGCCAAATAGATTCTTTTTGTCAAACAAAGTTGAAAGCACATAGAGAAATGTAATTGATAAATGGAATGAATACTAAAGTATTGAGAAATATTTTTTCTCTCAATAAAGTACTAAAGAAGTTTAATTAATTTTATCCACAAGAAACAATTAACTAAATAGAGAGACACATTGGGCAGATATGTGAAGGGTCATAACCCTAGAGATATCATGTATATATGCCAGATGAAATCAAGAAGGAGGAATCATTAGTAGATTAGAAAAAAAATCATGATTATAAGTAGGAGTTAGATAACTAGATGGGTTGACCAATTACCAAAATAAAACATTATGCTATACATTGTAAAATCTTTTGAAATTGTATAATGGAGAAGAGTGCATAAATTGGTGATTTAATATTGGTATCTATTGTTTGTTGAGCTGAATAATTATTTGGCTGTCTCCATATTGTTATTTCTCTATTATTTGAACCTGAGTTTCCAAGTTGATATTTCAGTTTCATCAAGACACACTTGCTATTTTTGTGTAATCAAATTAATTGGTTTCTATTGACAATTAAAATCCTTTTGATTGATTATAGTAACTTGGAAGTAAAATTTGGATCAGTAAGAAGAGCTGTATAATTAACAAGATTGCCATACTGTCTCCAACTTGATATTGTCTTGTTATTCAAATTGAGGCTCTACTCCATTTGTCAATACACACTTGCGGTCATTGTGTGATTCTGTTGATTGGTTCCTTCAAGCAAGGATTAAAAATCCTTTCAATAAGTCACAGTAACCTGGTAGGATTGAGTGGATCAATAAGTAGAGTCTGTCAGTCACATTCTTGCATGTTTATACAAGATATAAATAAACACAAGTGCTAAACAATTAGAATTGTAACCAGTAAGTAAATCATACATCATATACACCTTGACTCCATTAACCCAATAGAAATAGGCACTGGTCATACCAATTCCACTCTAGGATTCCATAAAATCTTATTCAAACAATTATATCTCAGATCTTAGTATTAGGAGTAGAAGTAGTTTGCAAGCTTTCATCTATTCCACACTTTATGCCATTGTGGGTAGATCCCTAAATTCATTTGAGTCATACATCCCTTTTATCTGCTTCAGCTTTCAAGGTTCACCCACCTGGGTTTAGCAGAGCCTGAAGTGTAGGGAGTCATCAACCATTTAGGTTAACTCTATTAGTTGGTTCAAAAAATGTTGCAAGTCTGATCATAGAACTTGGCATCCTCTTAGGGCTTGAAACCTGCATTTTTGAGACCTAACAGTGCCACTTTGGAGGAATTGGCTATTTCTGGCATGTATGACACATGTCATAAAGTTGTTGAGTGCATGTAAGAGAATCTATGACAGCTGCAAGTTGTCATAAGATTCTATGACAATATGACAACTTATGATAGATAATTATTAGTTGTAAGTTGTTATTCTTGGCTCTAGGCGCCCATATTGGGAAGATGCTATTTGGGAGGTGTTATGACATAATCTATGATGGTTATGACATCATTTACTACCTCATAAGAGTCTATTCTTGTCCATGGACGCCCAAGGTTGCATAGTTGACTCTTGACAAGTGTTATGAGCTGATGATTTGATGATTAACAATTGGATTAGAGATTGTTCATTTATTCCAACACAAATGAAGAACCAAAAATTAGTATATGGAGAAAGGTTATAAATTAGAACTTGTAAAATTGGGTTTAATGTCTTAGAGGTTAGGGTAGATGTATAATGTTGGATATACACAAGGATTATTTTAAAGATTGATCACTATGAAATTTGAAAGCATATAGCACATTTTAGATAGGAAGGCCTGGTTATTAGGCTCTGATACGAAAATGTAATGCAACTTTTCTCCCAAAGAGTTATTAACTACTTGCAGTGGATTTATTATAGTTAACAGTTTAATAAGAACTCTAAATTAAATCATTAACAAAGCAAATTGGATAACATAATCACATAATTAGATTAACATCAAAACCCACATATATAATAATTCTAATATCTTTTATTAACAATACATTTAGTACTTATCTGAATCACTGAGCACTTGGATCGATCACTCTCACCCTAGGAAGATTTCAGTGCTCTTGACTCTCATAGCTATGGCACACTCCAAGAGGAACCAATTCTTATTCAGAACTGTTAGTTTATAGATTTGTCATTTAACTCTATTTTCTCATGCCCACACAAATGATGACTGCACTAACAGTTGAGTTAGATTGCAATGATATTTGCAATGACTCTATGCTTATTTTACAAGGTGCAACTACCTTCAAAGGATATTAAATGAATGAAAACAATGTATGCTTTTGAGCGGAAATAAGGAAAGGTGGTGCTTTTAACTAGAAAGCAATAAAGGCAATGAACCTCAATGAATCACTAAAGAATTTAGGAAGCACAAAGACTTCACATAACCATAATCATAAACTTATATTTTTCACCATATAATCATCACTGCAAATCATTCATCAAAAGAAAAACTATCCACAACAATTGGATTAAATAAGATTTGCAATCACTTCAATATAAAACTGTAATTCAAGAAGTTGATAAACATTTAACATAAGAAGAACATACATCCATCTGCCATAACACAAAGTTTAGGATTTCAGAATTCAACTTCTCAAACTTCCATTCATATATTGAAAGATAATTGAAATATAGCATAACACAAAATTGACCTATCAACAACACAAATTTTGCCAAAAGATCCTCTAAGCATCGATAGGCTTAGTATATATAGCCTTGTCATTAAATAACTATCTTTGAAATAATAATGGCTTCTTGAAGATAACCGATTTAAAGATAATTAAAAATAAATCTTTTGAAATAATAGTTTTTAGAGAAATGTTTAAAGAATTAACATAAACACATCAAATGCCATCACATGGTTGTAATTTGGTCATCCTCTCGAATCACGTCACTCTCCTTGTCCTGTTCGCCTGTCATAGTTGAGTCTACCTGTGCACGAAGCCTCACCTTGTAAATTTTGTACCTAGAGATGATGGGAGTTAGAATCTTGCCACTTGGAGTGATAGTAATGTGCACCCTGAGTTTCCATTTGCTTATTGTCTTCTCCACATCTGCTAACCTCTTGTTAATCTCATCAAATTCAACTTTGAAAGTTCTGAGGTAAATTGTTATGTTCTCGAGCTTTCCTAGTGACTCACCAGTAATAGTATCATCACCAACAATTTCTTCACCGAGTGTCTTTTTAAATCTCTAGTTTACCTCTTTCACATCCAACAATTTTTCTCCACTTTCATCTAGAATGTCCACCTGATGAAGGGGGTAAATCATAAAACACACAACAATAAAAATTGCACACAGAAAATAGAACTTTCTTTATTGATTTGGACAACTTATTACATTACAGAAGCTCAAATACAATAAGAGGAATCAACCCTCCATAGGCTGCAACACATAACACTTTCCTATTCCCAGACTCTAGAATCATCTACCTTCTGTAACCCCAAATCAGCTAGGGTTTCTATTTTCCCACCTATTCTTGACTCTACACTTCCCCTCTTAACTCTACTACTGCCCAGGGTTCCCAAAAATGGTAATTAATAGCCATTTTGGTGGCCAACAACCTAATTTCAAAATTTGCATCTCCCTCCAAAAATAGGTCAACTTTTAGGAGCCATAACTTTTGATCCAGGTGTCCGATTAATGAACCGTTTTATGCGTTGGAAATCTCGCAGACTGCTCTATATGCTAAGAACCCGCTTTGCCGGTTCTGGCCATTTTCAGGCCCGTATGGGGCCGTTTAGTGCCTCAAACCTAAGTTTGAATAATTTTTTGGCATTTTTCAGGAAACAAAAACTTTAATATCTTTCAGCTCGCAAATGATCTTTGCGTGATTCCTTCTCTAAAGGTCTTATTTTTTAGTTATGAAGCTTCCTGTAAATTTTCACTTCAATCTGTGCCCAAATGCAAACTTTCTAAAAATAGCAGGTTGCTATTTTTAGCAGTTTGGAAAAACTAAAAGTTCTACATCATTATTTAAGCGATTATGGAACCAGAACCACAAATTTTGAAAAGAAATGGAAAGAACATCAACAATTTTGAAACACATCTTTTTTTTGGGTGATGCAAGATTGCCCTTACACCACTGGATGCTCTTGCATCACCACCTCTAAAATAGTATAGTTTTTCTTGAGGTCTATAAGGTTAGCACGGTATTGATTAAGAATTCCTCTTATTTCACTGTTATATTGTAAAAGCACAAATAACTTCCATTCAAGAGCATCCAACCAAGAAACAGAGTCATTGTCCTTAGGATCATTCAAAATATTTTCAGCCATCATAACACTTATATCAATCTTAATAATCTCCTACACTTCCTTAGAAACCATGAGCAAGCCACTTTCCTCCTTTTTTACATTTTGTAGTTCTGTTGCTAACTCTTTCCTTTTATTAGATATAAGAGCATATAATCTCATAGCCTTCTCAATGTATAATAGGCTATCAAAGGTAACCTTCTCCACCCATTACTCGATGGCTCTGGCTAGGGTTTGGTATTTCTTAATTTGTTGTAACATGCTAGGATCCATACCATCAACAACAATGCTAGGAGTTGCATCAGAAGATTGAGAAGTAATATTTAAAATAGACTTAATGAAAGAAGTCAAATTATTCACCTGGGCTTGCAATTTTGTATCCTCTTGTTGCTCAGCTTTGACTCTTTTTGCCAGCATGCCGATAGAAAATTTGACATGATATATATTACCTTCAACAGTTGGAGGACCCATATCAATCTTGCTCATGTTGAAGTCAGCTTCTATAACTTCATTTTCATTTTTCTCACCAATGGGATTTGCAATCTCCAAAATTTGGTACCTAGTAGAAGAAGCAATCACCATCCTGGACATTCTCTTAGCCTTCTTAGGCTTAGGTGTAGTTTGTAGCAACTTGGCTATAGTGCCCACTTTCATATCTGTTATAGGGGTGTACCTCCTCTTTTTCTCAACAACCTTCTTTAACCAAGATGGAGATGGTAACACAACATTATTATCACTAGCACCCAAGACAACATTGTTTGGCTAATTGGGAGTATTATGTACATGAGTTTCATTTAACCCAGGGGAATATGGAGTATCAAACAAAGAATGAAAATCACTATCTTCTCCAATTTGTTGAAAAATCAAAGTCATTACTAGACACATGGGAATTAGGAGAGGCCATATGATCTGCCTGTAATTGTTGCAAGGGATCTAACTTCTTCTCTGCTCCTATTCTCATAGATGCAGGTTGACCATCCTACTCACATATGCCTTTTAGTCTCCTAGTATCCTCATGTTGTTCCCCATCCCCACCAGATTGTGAACCAACTCTATGTTGAGTTGTCTCGATGCTAGTTGAAGTTCTTTGGGTACTAGGGGCCTGGGATGTTCTCTGTTCTCTTACTCTAGACTCTTTTTGCATAGAAGAAGGACCAGTATGCTCTTGAATTCTCCCCTTAAGCCACCTTTCGGTTTTATCCAAAACAAAGGAGGACTAAACCTTAATATCAATAATCTCTTTTTTAGACCATTGTATTTGAGGCAAAGGTCTAGAGGCAACATCATGGTATCCTTCATCAATAATATCAAAGTTATCATCCACACCACTTGGGGTTTGTAGAGGCAAATTGAAGGCACAGATTTGGTCTAAAGTCAACCTCATCCAATCCCTCCTTTGGACCTCTCTCTCATCAACACAATCTTCCCAATAATCTTCCAAATGTGGCTGGTGTTCAGCAAGATTATCTCTGTGGAAATTTCTCTTAACATAGTTTTTGCTGTCAAAAAATGGTCTCACAGACAAGGGGCAAAAATTGTACTTTGCCAGAATCTTCTCTATATTTCTGGCATTATCATTAGTTCTGCAAGTGAAAAATGACAATGACATAGGAAACTCATATCCTTTATTTTTTTATGCCATGATATTTATTGTTCAAAGTGGGTGAGTGCAAGAAGTTGGGTCCATTTTTTGGCTAAAAAGTGGAAGTGTTTTCCCTAAAAATTAAAGTTTGTCATAGTTGGAGTCAAAATTTGAAACATTTACACATATAATTTTAAGAAAGTCTAGTAATATGAAATGTAATATTTTGAATCTAGTTTTCAAATATGTAATTTATTCTAATACCAAGATGATACAAATTAATTTTGCATAGGCTTGTACAAAACCACTTTTAAAAGTCACTTTTTTAGGACCATACCATGCACGTGTATGACCAACATAATTTGACCTAAATAAAAGTATTTTTCTAAATCCTTTTGGGGAAAGATGCATATTATAGTGAAGTTTTATGAGGATATTTTTTTATAATTTTTTTCCAAATATTTTTTTTATTAATTTTTTATTGGCCCTAATTGCTGTTTTTGAAAACCCACCATGTACAACTGACATAATTTGAGCTAAACTAATCATAAAATGAGTTTTTTTTTCATTTTGTAAATAATGATGTGTAGATTGATGACATATAATTAAAAAAAATTTAAAAATTAAAAGTTAATAAAAAAATGCAAACACCTGTCATTTCAAGTTTATGGACCAGTTTGCTCATAAATTAATTAAAAATAGAAAAATAAGTCAAATAAAAAAATTACATATTTGAAAATTACACATCGTCATCTATAATAGGTTTTAATTTCATAAAAAAATAAAAAAAAAATCGTCAGCCATATTGGTAAAGTTGGTCTTTTCTCTTGCGCTGAACATGGACTTGTACTTGCAGGTCCAAGGCTAGGGGTCAACTTACCATGCCTTTTCTGAGCCTAAACTTTTAGGAACAAGTACCCATTCTAAAATGGGTGCCCATTATTAGAATGGTACCCATTCTTTTTCTGTGGGAAAAAATAAGCACGCAAGGCTTTAAAAAAAAATTAAATACATGTTTAGAAATGGGTACTCATTTAGGATCGGGCACCCGTTCCTAAGAGGGTACCCGTTTAGGCTCGGGCACCCATTTCTAATAGGATTTTTTTGCCTAACGCTTCCCCTATATGTGGACCCAAATTCTTTCTTTTATCCTAGTCGCCATCTGGCGACAGATCTCTAAAAAAATAAAGTAATCGGATGCATATCTTGGCAATTTCAATGGGGCATTTTCATAACCCCCAACCTGAAGGTAGGTGAATCTATCAAATTGAATATACAAAATCCCATACCTCATCACCAATGAAGCCACCTCAGGGGAAATTCTCAATTCAGGTGTACCTTCAATCTTCCTTATAGAAAACATGAGAAAAGCATCATTGACACGACGATAATCCTTCATTCCAATTTATCTCTGCAATTGAGGGAAATATTCATACTCAGGTGTATCTAGCATCAAAGACCCTTGAGTCCTTAACCCTTCCCAGACAACCTCTTAGTTGGCTAAAATGTAGAACAAATAAGAGCACATGTAAAATGAGACATTTTGATGGAAGTTGGCCAACTGTTCGTTTAATTGATCACTGATCATTTTAGCCTACTTGATATATTGACATTCACTACACACCACCAAGATGAAATAGCACATCCACTTCTCAAATAAATCAGAATCTGCACTTCTAATGACATGGTGCAATAAAGTGATCATATCAGAAATTTCTTCTTTGAAATGTGCTCTTTTTAAATTGGTGGGAACTTGAGACTTTCCTTTCTTCTCAACTCTCAACTAGTTCCTCGTAATAGAGTTCAAACAACAATATTTATTTTCTAGGAAATAATTTCATCCCATGGTGACAAACATCTTAGGGAATTCTTCTCTATCGGGTAATCTCAATGCATGAGAAATAACTTCAACATCAATCTTTGTAATCACAGAGCCGTCAAAGGCTCTTATCTCCCGTGACTTAGGGAGATAATTGTTTGCACATGAAAGAACCAAGTCTGGACATGGTACCATAGGTGGAAAACCCCCAGTACGAGCTAACCCACTTGTTAGAATTTTCTCAGCTATAGGTGTTCTAGGGTTTTTCTCCTGTTATGGAGTAAAAAGTGGGCACATGCCTTTTTACCTCCTAGTTTAGCTCCTAGGTCCTATTTGCTTCATTATGCATTATAATTGATCATCCCAAAGAAAAGAGCTTGACAAGCATGTGAATTTGGGACCTTGGGCCCTTCATTTAACTTATTCTTGACCTAAATTGAGCCCCTAGACTTGGGCACCAACAACCCAAGTCCTCCTTGATTGGTCGAGGTGAATTAATGTTATGTCAACCTAGGACCTTTAAAAATATTCCTCTTTGTCAGATTTTGTGATTTAATTTCGTGAATGTTAGCGGGAAAGCATATATAAGTGAGTTTTTGATTTCATTTTGAACCTAGATGGATATTGCAAACTTATGATATTGGAGCAAATAGCATTCAAGGCATTCATTGTGTTATTGTTGCAGATTTGTGTTTGTGTTGTACATGTTTGTTGAAGATTTTGCATCATCATCCATCTCCTTATGAGTTGAAGAATCTTCATTCTTCTAAGGACTTCACCTCTGAGGTGACATTATTTCTATTTGAATCATTTCATCATTTATATTATCTTTAGCCTCCGCCTTGCAAGGACACACCCTCTCTAACAATGATGTTGGGAAAGCTTGAATGCTAACCTGAGATTTGACTAAGGCAAATCCCTAAAAACCACAACCTCCAAACCCCTCTCTTTTCATCTTATGTGCAGGTTATAGGTATATGTTTCAGGGAAAGTGAATCTATAGGAAGGTAGTGCAAGAATCAAGGTTTCGAGATCTAAAAAATAGTTCCAGAATATCTCTCTGAAAAGACTTGGGTGGTTGGTGCCCTAGTCTATTGGGCTTTGAAGTTCTAGATTTAGCTTTTGAACATCAATTGCAACATATTCTTAGTTCTGACCTCTAATAGATTCTCACTTCTGGACTTGGGTGGTTCTCAAATTCTTCCTCTGACATTCCAGCTTCTGGGAGATAGGTTTTGATATCTTAGTGATCATCTCTGCACTTTTAGATTCTGGATTTCTATTGTCATTCGTCTGTTACAAGTTGATTATCTCATAATTAGGGTTTTACTCATACTTAACCTAGGGTTTGATAAAAGGCTTGGTTAAATCTCATCTTTCCATAGAAAATTAGGAGCACAAGATTTGTAGATGAGTCCACCTTCTCCTTGGTTGTGACTTAGCTCAATCTTGTCCTTGAATGTTATTATGGAAGAGGGTTTTGATCTTGTTTGTACACGCATGCATTTAAACCCTTTTACCACCTAACAACTCCATTCGAGCCCAGAAATCATCCAAGTCTACATGTCCAAACTCAGTATCCCTCACCTTAGGCAAACCATTCTCAATAATTGAATAAATAGGAAAGCCCTGGTATTTATAATTCAACTTTACTTGTTTGAGAAACTAGAAAACATAAGCTTCTATAATTGCTAAAGGCACCAAATAAATTTCTAGAACATTTAGGGGGAACAAACAATCCAGACTTATGAAAGAAAATTATTCTTCCCACTAAAATGACTCAAGAAATTCAAATCTATCACAGTAAGAAGTGAATGAGAAGAAGTGCCAATTAGCTAACCTAGTTATGAGAGTTCGTGTTCATCACTTGTAGTAGATGCAGTCTAGAGCCTCTCAAAAGCATACCAACTGCAATGTAGAATAAGATATCTACAAAGGTGGCAACCCTTATGAAATGTCTCAATAAATCTTATTAATTTTGGAGGCATGCATGGTTGTACGATTCATAAATGAGTTACCTTAATTCTCCTTTGAAAAATGTGCAATTGCACTTTTTAAGACATTCCATATTTATTATGAAATGACAAGTGTCACTTCCACCGTGCATGTTAATAAATGGAAAGATGGTTCTTTGAAATGCGGACCGAGCTTTGAGTAAGAGGATCAGCAATTTTTAGAACCATGAACCATTAGTCAGGTGTTTGAAAGTTTGAAGAACTCTTGACTCACCCACTATGAAGGACTTAGCACTGAGACTAACATAAAGCCAATGACAAGGACATAGCAAATGACTTTAAAGAAGAGTCAGGGAATCAGAAGGTTTCAAAACTTAAGAACCCACTGACTAAGGTTTTAAAAAATGTAAAATCATGGACTGTGAAGGCAAAACACTTAAGTAAAAGCTTGTAACTTTGTTAAAGGGGTGAAACAATAAAGAATAAACGAAGGGACTTTAACTTGACTCATGAATGACAAAAATTTTGAAAAGGGTAACAAGAACCAACACACATGCTTCCCAACCATCAGCCCTGGCTAGGACAATCCCAGGTGTACCTCATACCCTGAGTTGGACACACCCCATGTGCCCCTTCTCCAATACTCATATCCCACCAAAACCACCTTCTTCTTCTTTGAGTGATCTCCACGCCCTTTCCAAGTCTGACATAAATTCCTTATATAAAATTCTAAGGGGTGGTATCCAAACCAACACACTGTTTCATAAAGGTTGTCTTTTATACATTTATTCCTCCCATTTAAAAGAGATTATATAAATACTCTTTATTAATCTCCATTTTAACCAAAAGATCATAATATTCTTTATTTTTCTATCTCCCTTTTAATTATAAGGGGTTAAATAAACTTTATCCTCTTATAATTTTAAAGGGTTATTCATTAATAGATTTCTTTTCTATTTTGGGGAAAAAGTCACATTACAATATATGTTTGGAGATATGGTAGAGATTGACCATATGATGTCATCTTGGTTGCTTGTGATAAGTGGTATTATACCACCATTCTACAAATGTTAACCATTTGGTCCAATGATGTTGATGATAGGAAGCAAAGCAACGTAAATAGGTCTCCAAGAAATTATCGACAATTTTAGTTTGGCCATCTATCTTTGGATAATAGGTAGATCTCATCTTAAGTTGGGTGCCATGGTGCTAGAAGAGTTCTAGCCAAAAATGGCTAGTGAAAATAAGATCACGATTTTTGGGATAAGTTGTCATTAAATTTGCAATCCTAACCAAATTCACGTGTCTCCAAATTTATTGGAAAGTGTTCTCCAACACAGGAACTTGAGAGACAAAATAATATTTAATTATAACACTATGACATGATGTTGATAAATCCTATGAGGTAGGACCCAATTGGGCACCCACTTTGGAAGTGGAGTCCATGGAGACTTGCAGTTGACTCTTTGATGTCTATCTTGACTTGGTGATACCTCCTAGGAAGTGGGAACTAATTTGGGTGCTCACTTTGGAGGTGTTTCCAATGAAGACTAGGAGTTTGTTTTTTGTGTGCATGAGTGGATAATGTTGATACACTTTCCATGAACATGATGTAGTAGTTAATGGCGGAGTTAGAGATGGATGATATTTGCATGAACATGATGTGGCAATTAATAGTGGAGTTAGAGATGCATGATATTTGCATGAATATGATGTGGCAGTTAATAGTGAAGTTAGAGATGCATGATATTTTTGTATTGTTTGCATGAACTCATAAAAGCTTTCATGGACTTGCATGTTGTTGCATGTCACTTATATGAAATTGCATGTTGTTGCATGCCACTTATATGAACTTGCAGTTGTTGCATGTCACTTATATGAACTTGCATGTTGTTGCATGTCACTTGCATGTGCTTGCATGTCACTTGCATGTGCTTGCTTGTTGTTGCATGTTAATTATATGGACTTGCATGTTGTTGAATGTTTCTTGCATGTTGTTGCATGTCACTTATATGAAATTGCATGTTGTTGCATGCCACTTATATGAACTTGCAGTTGTTGCATGTCACTTATATGAACTTGCATGTCACTTGCATGTGCTTGCATGTCACTTGCATGTGCTTGCTTGTTGTTGCATGTCAGTTATATGGACTTGCATGTTGTTGCATGTCAGTTATATGGACTTGCATGTTGTTGCATGCTAGTTATATGGAATTGCATGTCATTTATTAGGTGTTGCATGTATCTTGCATGACACTCTAACTCAGGATCAATTTTGGATAACTCTTGCATGGTGCTACAGGTGGTTACATGACTCTTGCATGTTACAGAATAATATTGGGGACATCAATGATGCATGTTGTTTGCGTGACATTGGTGTGTGTTGGTACTTCAGTGATACTTCAGTTGACTATGTCTAATTGGGAGTAACTAGGCACTCATGAAGAAACTTTTAGTTCAACATTGTTACTATCACATAACACTTCAATTGACTGAGTTTGAGTTTGACTTCTTGGGCACCCATGTTGAGACTTTCAGTTGTACCTTGTTGTTGTCACATAACACTTCAGTTGACTAAGTTTGATTGGGACTTCTTGGGCACCTATGTTTGAGACTTGCAGTTAATAGTTGATTTTTACCATGTAGCTTTGGAGTTCACTATATTAGGCGCTTGGATTTGCATGAGGTTTCTTCTCATGCTATTGGATACAATTTATTTTATGTTAGAGATCCATGGCTTCTATATAATGATGCCTTGAGTTGGTAGAAATAATATTACAGATTACATATAGGTAATGATAGGAAGGACATGTATTTGAAGATTGAAGGAGTAATGGAGTGCTGGCAGAATCCAAAGAAAATTTCAGTAATATTGTAAACTCAATTACATGAATTAATACAAGAATAAATCTCTTTGGGTGTGGAGTTTTTTCCTGGAACTTGGGTTTCTCCATGTAAATTCTGTCTACTTTTATCATGCTTTTTTCTTCTACTACATTGATTAAATTGGAGAAATACTATTATATCTAAATTGAAAGTAATTTTCAGATTTACACATACTTTTATTTCAAATTTGAAAACATTTAAAAGCTACATAGCTGCAACTTTACCTTGTTCTCTCTCCCTTTTTCCAACATGTGGTATCGAAGCCAATGGTTCTAATGAGAGAGGAATGCTTTTTTCTTAAGTGTTGAAGGTATTTTGGTTGTAGGGGAAGTTCTATACATGTTAACATTATTTTACAGATCTGTGAGTTTGGAAGCCATGGTAGTTAACTCTCAGATGGATATTTTCAAAATAATATTTTTTTGGCACTTGAGGCTCAAGGTTATGGATCTTTATGGAGTTGATCCTGTGATAGTGATTTAGAGCTCCATTTTGACAATATGTGTGTATTCTCTTGTTTGGTGGTTTTATTCCTTTACCTTGTGGTCATGTGTAGTGAAAGGGTGTTTATGTTGGATGGTTTCTTTTGGTACCTTGATCACATGGAAAAACCCTCACCATTTGGACTACAATATGGAGTGCTTATGTTGGGTTCATGGTTTTAGTTCTTGGTTACATGAAAGCATTGGATGATTTATCACTGGTTGTATGTAGGTTGTGGAGTTGATATTTCTATGATATGGACACTCTTGAACAACCTAGTTTCTCCTTTCTCATATTCAAGTTATTTTGAATATGTAGGTATCATAGTTTTCTTGTTTCAAAAGATTGTGGGTTTGTAGATATGTGATATTCCATTATTTCAGATGACATATTTGATGCTATCCATTGGTGTGAATGTTTGGATGTTTAAGTGGTTTTAAATTTATAGAGAGATGGTTTTACAAGTTTTACATGTTAACCAAAATCTATGGTTTGTAGATCTATGGAGAAATTATGTTCAGACTTTTTCTGGATGGAAACGATTTCAGATTTGCAAGGTTGCTTGTTGGGTTCTTATGATCTATGGTTACTCCTATGTGAATTTGTTTGGCAAATCAGATCTAGAGTTGATTCTGGTGTTTGAGTCTTGGAAATCTACATGTTATACTTGGTTACATTTGTTCTACATGTTACTGATGTGGGGTTGAATCTATTTTTTTAGTTATTAGAGGTTGAAGCACTGATCATATTTTTTCTCCTATGAGATGTTGCATGTGTGTAGATCTTGTGAATAAGATGATGTGGATTCTATTCGGTAGGCCTCTTCTTGGTCACCTTGATTACATTGGTATTCTTTGTAGTGAGACAAAATGATGGTTTAGAGTACCTGATTTAGTTGTTCATTGGAATCTATAGAAGTAAAGTTATGTTGCATGAGAAGCTTTTTTCACTTTCAGTGGAGTTTTGGTAATGATGTTGATCATGATACCATACATAACTTGGTATCAATTTTAGTGAGAGTTTTGTGTAGTTACATAATGTGTTCTATCTTCTTTGTTTTAAGATATTGGTTCTAAATTGTTGTTGTTGTAGTATTATGAGCCATGCATAATCTTTGATTAGAAGTTGGATGATCTTTTGCAATGGTTGTTGGTGTCATAAGGAGCTCTTGGATTATGCCCTTAGTTTGCAGAGAGGGTTCATTGACATCTTTGGTTCTATTGATAGAGGATGCTAGATCTTCATGTTATTTGAAGATGTAAGTTAATAGTTTCTAATACAAGAATGCACAACAAATTATAATCTAGATCATAATGAGATAATTAAATGACATTATTCCCTATTAAATTTATATAAAACAATTAATATAACAATATTTTCTGCAAATATTAATTTATTGCAAATAATTATATGAATCCAATTTCAACAATGCAAATAAATATATTAATTCAATCTCAACAATTTGTATAACTAAGAAGAAGAAGAATACATATCTTTTAAGTCATGGCAGTTCTTGAAATATCACTTCAGAGAATGGATTATAGACTCAACTCCCTTTTAGCAAGTGAGCACTTCTAGGAGGAATCTAGTTCTGGTTCAGAACCCACAAGTTCTTAAGTAGAACTCACCATGCTTTGCAACACACCAACCCTGGCCAGGATAATCCTGAGTTATGTTTTACCCCGAGTTGGACACACACTATGTGCCCCTTCTCTGATGCTCACTACCTATCAAATCTATAACCCTTCTCCTTTGTGATTCTTGCACTTCCTTTTTCCTCTATTTTTCATGTATGTCCTTTACATTATTTTTTCATGGGTTTAAATAATAACCCAAAGGGTAGTTTTCAAATGTTCACACCCTTTCATAACAAAAATTACAATTAAATTATAACTTCCTGTGAAGTTTTCTCTAATATAATTCCTTTCATTAATCTTTTATTCTTTTAAGTAACTTTTATCTCTTACGGGGAAAAAGTCCCGTAACAATTCTCCCCTTGACGTAATTTAGCTGCTACCCTTAGTAGCATGAGGAGTTTCTGCACCAATAAAAGAAACACAAGAACAACTTTAGTTAAATAAATGTGGATATTGAAGTTTAATAAAATCAACTTTTTCCCAAGTAGCACTATCAATACTACAATGACTCCATTTGACTTTAACTTCATCTATAATTCTATTTCTTAGGGTTCTAGACCTTTTTTCAAGAATTTGCTCTAGTTCAATTTTAAATTCACATTTAGGCTCAATAGAAATACTTTTCCAATCAATAACATGATCAACACTATACACATATTTCTTAAGTAAACTGAAATGGACCACATTATGGATTTGCAATTACGGTGGTAAGGCAAGTTTATAGGTGACATTACCTATTTTTTTCAAAATTTCAAAGGGTCCACAATAACGAAGAGCTATTTTAGAATATTTAAAAAGTCTTAATGAACTCCTTTTGGGTTTGACTCTAAGAAAAACTTGGTCACCAATATCAAAATGTTAGATAGATCTTTTGGAATCAACCCAATTTTTATATCGGTCTTTGGTAGATTTCATGTTTTGTTTGGCTTTGTTAATAATGGCTTCCATTCCTAACAGGTTTTCATTCTCATACCAAATCTTATGGACAAGGTCAAACCAAGAGATAGGTGTATTACAATTTTGACCATACATGGCTTCAAAAGATGACATCTTAATGGTCTAATGATACCCTTGATTGTATGCAAACTCAACTAAGTGTAAAGTCTTCCCATAACTCAAACTTATCCATTGTATACATTCATAACATATATTATAATATTCTATTAATTTGCTTGGTTTGAACATCAGACTCAGGGTGATATGTAGTACTAAAACTCAAATTGGTACCAAGTTCTGCAAAAAGAGATTTCCAAAAAAAAGAGGTAAACTTGGGATCTCGGTCAGAAATAATATTTTTTGGAAGACCATGTAATCTAATAATCTCTTTAACAAAAATGTGGCCAATAGCAGAAGCAAAATATTTTATTTTGATAGATAGAAAGTGTGCCATTTAGGTTAATCTATCTACCACTATGAAGATAGAATCTTGACCTTTTGACTTAGTCCAGGACAACACTGAGAAGAGGGGGGGTGAATCAATATTGTATAAATTTTACAAATTTTACACCTTTTGACTTATAGGATAAAGAAAGAGAAAGACATCAATGATTTGTTAACTCACATATGAACAATTATAAAATTGAAGGTATGGAATATATGAACATATGAAGACACACAAGATATGATACCAAGACACAAAATATTATACAAGAGGAAAACCCTCCCGGGGTAGAAAAATCTCTTAAAAATGCCTCACTGGCTTATTCAAACCTCACTAGTTACAACAAGGTCTCACTGACCAAGAAAGCTTCACTAGCTTTACAGAATGCCTCACTAGCATACATTATACCTCACTGGTAAATTGAGGTCTCACTGACAAATGAAAGCTCTCACTAACCTACAAGCCTCACTGGCTAATCACAAATCAGATGACAAGAATAATTTCAATTCAGGGAGTTACCCTGATTCACTAAAATACACAACACTTTGAATATTTCCATTATCAACAACAAATATTCTCCTTCAACTTTATACAATTTCTTCAATGTCTTCAACACACACTAGCCTCTGTAATTTAATGTATTTGATATCTGTAACTTGATGTATCTGATATCTGCAACAACCAACTACCATCTACAAAATCATTCACCTCTGAAAAATCAATTACCTCTGAAAAAATCAATCACCTTTGTATTTTCTCATGATAGATATAAAGACTTCAAATCACTTTTATATCTCAAAGATCAATGAATTATCTTCTTTATAAACTTTGTAAACTATAATTATATTAGTTTTTGCAAACTGATAAAACAAACTATCACTGCTAATACATAAGATTTTCATCTCTGCTTTCACATAAACCTCTATAGCTTGCTTCATCTCTGCCTTCATTACAAATAGGCTTTTTGCCTTCAAAAACTAGTTTCAATATAATCTACAGCATGTTCTTATGATAAAAGTCTTTGTTGCAATGATGGAAATACACCTTAACATAGCATAAAAACTCTTTCCATGTCAAATTAGTAATCTGACATCATCACCAAATTTCTTTCTATATTTGGATACCACAAAAAAACCTAAAAAGTAGGCTTTTTAGCCTTTTACACAGTTTGCCCATCAAAATCAAAGTGGAAGAGCGACCATTGGTATTTGAATCGACTTTGAATCATAGTCGTCGATCTTAAGCTTCACGGGCTTCTGACTTTTAAAGACCAAGTTAGATTTTGCCCTTCGTGCCCCATGCATCCAATATCAGTTTAGCTAGGTAAAGTGGCCTGGCTAGTTCCCTGCATGACTTAAAACCCCTTTAGAAGGTAAACATTTAAGTTATAACCTATGATAGACAGTCACCTTCTAAAAAGAACATAAAGTAACTTGTCTTCGTATAGTTAAACTAGGGCTTAGGAAAGGCTTTAAAACCTTTAGCTTAGGAGTTGGACCAACATCTAGATTCTTAGGATATTAATTCCATAACATTATAAAATGTATTAAGCCTTCTTAGAGACTGAATATAGAAGATACTACAGAGACACAAGAGCTGAATGTTGATGCATAATAACACTTTGATCAATAAGAACACCAACCAAAACTAATCTCAAGCTCTCTCAAACTTTGTCTTTCATTGTGTTTCTACCATACCATATCAACCTCCTTGTCTTTCATTGTGTTTCTGATACAAGTGCCCACTGAAATGTCAAGCAAGGATATCAAATAGACTAACATTCACCTCTGTCCATAATGTATTCTCCATCATGGAACATGAACTCCATCATACCAAACTGACATGTAACATCAACAACCTGAACAATATGAAGTATTGCAACAACCTTGAAATACAACCTATCTCCTGTGATGATTTTCACTCTTTGGAAATTCTCTGAACCTTTAAAGCATGAACCATGATATCAACCTTTGACCTTGAATAAACATGAGATGAGATTATGTTATACCAACTTTGAACATTACTTCATGAACTGATAATTCATAATTCCTGAAATGAAATGAGAAACTTAAGCTTTTTGACATGAAATGAGAACCTTAAGCACCAATCAAGTCATATCATCAACAACTCAACAAACCTTCATTCAAGTCAACACACTTAAGCTTCCTAACACATGAAATCAACATCATATCATGAAGCCAAACCACAAGATGAAAACAATCATCAACACTTAAATGTTAACCCAATTCCTGACTCCTGCAGATGTCTTCCTAACATCACAGACACAACCTACCACTGAACCCTTTTGACATCAATGCCAACTTTAGCAACAATCTCCCCCTTTGTCATTGATGGAAAAACCACTAAGAACATCGCTCTATCACTCCCCCTTTTTGACATCAGATGACAAAGACATAAGATAATTTGTTAAACAACAAGGCTCCCCCTGACTGCTATGCACACTATCACATCAAAGTTTTCAAGTCACAAACAACTTCCAAGAGGATTACAATCAACTGATAAAGAGAACTACTCAACTGAATTGTCAGGATGCATGTAATACAAAGTCTCATATTAAGGTCATAGAAGCCCACACTGTGCCAATTTTACCTTCTGCACACTACCACAGAGATATAATGATTTGCACTTCAAGGTTAGGATAATTGCCTTCCAAGCAAGTCTGTATCAACATACTAATGAGTCTATCAAAAGTCTGTAACAATTTGCAACTTCCTGCAATAGAGATATATACAATCAAGCTTCTCTTGAGATAATATGCATTGCAACTATACAATCATTGAAGAGCAGAAGCACATACAAAACCAAATCACTACATAAAAAATGAAAACCCTGCAAGACTATGAAAGAACACTTCACCAACTGTCATCATCATGCATGACTATCTTCTCAACACTATCAACACTATGAGAATGAGGATAGACTGATAACAAGAATTCATAACATGTAATCTACAATTTGCATCTATGTCTATTAGGGCATAAAGATTTTGAAATAGAAAGCATTGGAATGCACAAAAAAACTTTGATTCTTTATGCAGAGGCAAATATTAAACACTGTCATAACAACAACTTCTTGTGATATAGTTAGCACCTTTTTCCACTATTGATTTTTCACACTATGATACACTTCAAGATCACTGTTATCAAAACAAATGATATTTGTATCCTGTCACCAAATCTCTTAACTAAGAAAGTAGAGATGAAAACACTGTATTCACTAGAATACTAATATCCAAAACACATACCATTATCACTGCAACCCCTATGACAACACATAGAACACTGTCACTAGATTGCTTTGTGACCACATCTCTAACACCATACTTCTACAACTAAAAAGATCAATGTCAAAGACCATGTTAAGAACAAACACTATCTCATACAACACATGCAAGCAAAACATCTGATCACAGATTACTTTTGCCAAGGATATAAAGTATCTGTCATGCTATATGCCACTATTATACACCATACACCTGTATCAATGCTTTCAAAATATCACTGTCTATGTGCCTTTTGATCTTGACTTCATAATCTAATAAGATTTGAGACTTTTAGTGTCATTAGTCTATCATATACAATCTTGCTTATTGAATATCCTTCTTATACTTTTCTTGAGGTTTGAGATCTTTCAATCCTATCAACCAACTTGAGATCAGAAATGTAAAGTCCCTATTAATGATGATGCCTTTATTTATGACTTGATGCTGAATGATGCTAACATGCATGATACTAACATGGTGTTCATTTTGCATACATTTCTAGAAGAGCATTGAACATGATGACTGTATCCAGATACAACACCATGAGGAGCACAAACATCATAAACCATGAGGCAAGACAAAAGAACAATGTTATTTCATTATATTATTGTCAGAACATTGTCTAACTGTCAAAGCAGTATTTCTTTCTATGTCATCTCATCTCTCCACACAAAATCAATGTCATTCAATCAGGGTAGTAGCACCCTTGAAAAAATGAACTTCTTTTGCATATCAACCTAAAACATAGACATTAAAACATGAAACAAAGTTCTTTGTTATGAAGGCAGGTCTGATATGTACACCCTGACAACACATGTCAACACTCTTCACAAACAATAGCATGATGATCAACTCCTAGTGCACTATTTTGGTCACTATAAACTACATTATGACCAGGAGAGTTGCATATATAACAAACTATATTGTAATCATAATCAAATGATTGATAAAACCTTTTTGACATCCTTTGAGTACTTATGTTATGATTCCATGCAATATCATACCTTCTATGCATTTTGTAGATTCTTTGTATGTGACCAACATTATTGCACTTGTAACGTACATCATTATTATTCCTTATTGAAGTAAATTGATTTCTTCTGCAATCAACTACTTTGTGTCCAAAGTGATTACAAGTATAACAATAACCATTAAATGAATAATTATACCTGTACATATATGCTTGTCTTGTTGGAGCAACCCTTCTTGAATTTCTCTTTTGATTGTTCATTTTACCTTTAGGAGCAGTTAGATCAATTTTTCTTCTTGGAATTTCTCTAGCTTTGGAACACTCTCCTTCTTCATATCCTAAACCAATAGTGTCATTTTGTTGTTTTTGTTTGCTCAATATGTCATTTAGGCATTCAGTGCTATTTTCAAATTGAATATTCTTATGTAACTTTGAAGATGCCTTTTCTAAATCCTTTCTCAAAGAGACTATTTCTGTCTCTAACTTCAGACATTCAATTCTTTTCACCTCAAGGTTAGAATTTGTTACATCTATTATTCTTTTGCCTTCCTAAATTTTAGCCTTTAAACTAATAATCACTTTATTAGATTCATCAACATAACTCTTTATATTTGCAATCTGATTTCTTGCTTTTTCAAATTCTAAAGAAACTTTTGCAAAATCTAAGCATATCTTGTCTTTGAAATCTTTCTCTTGTTGAAGCCAATCTTTTAATCTCTTGTTTTCTTTTTTAAGTTGCTTGATTGTATGTAGGGCACATAAAATTTCTCCTTCAATATCAACTTCACAATCATCTTCATCAAACTCTTGTTCATCTTCATGCACAAAGAGGTCTGTTTCTTCATCATTAGTCTCAACAGCAAAAACATATTTTCTTACATTTAATTCTTGTTCTCCTTCACTCACAATGATTTCTTCCTTTTTATCAAAATTCTCAACTACAGAACCATTCTTTTTTAGGGGTGACATATGCAACAAATCATTGCTAGGCTTAACCAAGGCTTGTTTTACCATCTTTTGATCAACATCTTTTTTTTCTCTATTTGAGATCTGATGTCTATTCTTCTTACCCATTGTACTCCACACACAGGACCTACCCAAGCTGATTAGGCTTCTATAGGGAACTTGGCTCTGATACCACTTGTTGGAGTCCAGGACAACACTGAGAGGGGGGTGAGTTAGTGTTGTATAAATTTTACACCTTTTGACTTACAGGATAAAGAAAGAGAAAGACATCAATGATTTGTTAACTAACATATGCACAATTATAATATTGAAGACATGAAACATATGAACACATGAAGACACAAAAGATTATATGAGAGGAAAACCCTTCTGGGGTAGACAAACCTCTTAAAAATGCCTCACTGGCTTATTCAAACCTCACTGGTTACAACAAAGTCTCACTGACCAAGGAAGCTTCACTAGCTTTACAAAATGCCTCTCTGGTATACATTATACCTCACTGGTAAATTGATGTTTCACTAACAAATGAAAGGTCTCACTAACCTACAAGCCTCATTGGCTAATCACAAATCATATGAGAAGAATAACTTCAATTCAAGGAGTTACCCCGATTCACTGAAATACACAACACTTTGAATATTGCCATTATCAACAACAAATATTCTCCTTCAACTTTATACAATTTCTTCAATGTCTTCAACACACACTAGCCTCTGTAATTTAATGTATTTGATATCTACAACTTGATGTATTTGATATCTACAACAACTAACTACCATCTACAAAATCATTCACCTCTAAAAAATTAATTACCTCTGAAAAAATCAATCACCTCTATATTTGCTCCTGATAGATATAAAGCCTTCAAATCACTTTTATATCTCAAACATCAATGAATTATCTTCTTTATAAACTCTGCAAACTAATAATTAGATTAGTTTCTGCAAATTGATAAAACCAGCTATCATTGCTAATACATAAGCTTTTCATCTCTACTTTCAAATAAACCTTTGTAGCTTGCTTCATCTTTGCCTTCATTACAAACAGGCTTTTTGCCTTCAAAAACTAGTTTCAATATAATCCATAGCATGTTCTTATGATAAAAGTCTTTGTTGCAATAATGGAAATACACCTTAACATAGCATAAAAACTCTTTCCATGTCAAATTAGCAATTTGACATCATCACCAACTTTCTTTCTATATTCAGATACCACAAAAAAAACTAAAAGGCAGGCTTTTTAGCATTTTACATAGTTTGCCCGTCAAAATCAGAGTGGAAGAGTGACCGTTGGTATTTGAATTGACTTTGAATCATAGTCATCGATCTTAAGCTTCGTGGGCTTCTAACTTTTAAAGACCACCTTAGATTTTGCCCTTCACGTCTCGTGCTCAATGGATGACTGATGATTTCAGTTTAGCTAGGTAAAGTGGCCGTTTCCCTGCATGACTTAAAACCCCTTTAGAAGGTAAACATTTATGTTATAACCTATGATAGATAGTCACTTTCTAAAAATAACATAAAGTAACTTGTCTTCATACAGTTAAACTAGGGCTTAGGAAAGGCTTTAAAACCTTTAGCTTAGGATTTCAACCAACATCTAGATTCTTAGGATATTAATTCCATAACATTATAAAATGTATTAAGCCTTCTTAGAGACTGAATATAGAAGATACAATAGAGACACAAGAGCTGAATGCTGATGCATAATAACACTTTTATCAATAAGAACACCAACCAAAACTAATCTCAAACTCTCTCAAACTCTGTCTTTCATTGTGTTTCTAACATACCATATCAACCTCCCTGTCTTTCATTGTGTTTCTGATACAAGTGCCCACTGAAATGTCAAGCAAGGATATCAAAGAGACTAACATTCACCTTTGTCCATAATGTATTCTCCATCATGGAACATGAACTCCATCATACCAAACTGACATGTAACATCAACAACCTTGAAATACAACCTATCTCCTGTGATGCTTTTCACTCTTTGGAAATTTTGTGAACCTTTAAAGCATGAACCATGATATCAAGCTTTGACCTTGAATAAACATGAGATGAGATTATGTTATACCAACTCTGAACATCACTTCATGAACTGATAATTCATAATTCCTAACATGAAATGAGAAACTTAAGCTTTCTAACATGAAATGAGAACCTTAAGCACCAATCAAGTCATATCGTCAACAACTCAACAAACCTTCATTCAAGTCAACACACTTAAGCTTCCTGACACATGAAATCAACATCATATCATGAAGCCAAACCATAGAATAAAAATAATCATCAACACCTAAATGTTAACCCAATTCCTAACTCCTACAGATGTCTCCCTAACATCACAAACACAACTTGCCACTGAACCCTTTTGACATCAATGCCAACTTTAGCAACAATCTCCCCCTTTGTCATTGATGGCAAAACTACTAAGCACATCGCTCTATCACTCCCCCTTTTTGACATCAGATGATAAAGACATAAGATAATTTGTTAAGCAACAAGGCTCCTCCTGACTATTATACACACTATCACATCAAAGTGTTCAAGTCACAAAACAACTTCCAAGAGGATTACAGTCAACTGACAGAGAGAACTACTCAAATGAATTTTTAGGATGCATGTAATACAGAGTGTCATGTTAAGGTCATAGAAGCCCACACGGTGCCAATTTTACCTTCTACACATTGCCATAGAGATATAATGATTTGCACTTCAAGTTTAGGATAATTTCCTTCCAAGCAAGTCTGTATCAACATACTAAGGAGTCTATCAAAAGTCTACAACAATTTGTAACTTCCTACAACTGAGATTAAAACAATCAAGCTTCTCTTGAGATAATATGCACTGCAACTGTACAATCATTGAAGAGTAGAAGAACAGACAAAACGAAATCACTGCATCAAGAATGAAAACCTTGCAAGACTACGAAGGAACACTTTGTTGGTTTTAGGATAGATAACTAAGAGGGGGGTGGTGAATCAGTTATCACAAAAAATTTTGTTCCTTCATCACTTAGAACCTTCTTATATTTTAAGAGCATATAAAAATTCAATCATGGAAGTATAATGCAATAATTCAAGAACAGAATATAACACCTAGATTTTTAATGTGGAAAACCTAGTTAAGGGAAAAACCATGGGGTGACTAACCCAAGATTGTATTCTCTGTTAAAAGAATGAGAAGAACAAAATGGCACTTGCCAATTAGGGCTCACTGCCTAAGCACACTGCTCATAAGAGGCCCACTACCTACAAGAGACAC
Source organism: Cunninghamia lanceolata (assembly GCA_027924645.1). Lineage (NCBI taxonomy): Eukaryota > Viridiplantae > Streptophyta > Pinopsida > Cupressales > Cupressaceae > Cunninghamia > Cunninghamia lanceolata. Next base: position 22,306,881 of record BSBN01001965.1, read on the forward strand.
ATTGTCTACAAAAGAATATAAGTATTACATACTTGAACTGGAGATTAGCATCTTCACTATGCCTGAATCAGTTCCATTTAAGCTCAACCCCTCTACTCTACTTTTCGGTCCTCTTAACTACCACCTACTCATCACCACACTTTTTGAATGACTTCACAACTCTTATTTATACATGACATCAACTTTGGAATGATCATCAAAGTCGGCATAACATACATTTATTTTATTACAGATCAATTACAAAAATACAACTTGACTTATTACAAAAACTTCATGCGCATCACTATAGTGTCGGCCACACATAAATGGGACTTCAATCTTCTTTGAGGAGCATGCCATGCTTTGTAAGACATCTTCAAAGTCATCCGCAACATGTTCAAAACATCCAGTCGGCCAAGACTAGGAAAAATGCTATTCCCAGAAGGTAAATCTTCAATTACGAGCTCAATCTTCAATGCGGATCATCAACACAAACTGGACATAGTCTAGTGACCCCCGTGAGCTTGCTTGAATCACCAAGAACATCCACACCACTTCTGCTTACTGTAATCTTTTACATCTTCATCTGGAACCTCAAGAACACAGCCGGTCATCACTATCACATTAGAAGGATTGCTTGTGGACCTCCAAACCACAAACAAATTGAGCTGTCAATTCACATTGGCTTCTCAAACAAGCCACCAGATCTGCAGAACATGATATTATATCTCTGGATCTTACCAAACCTATTTGTGTCACTTTGTCACCTTTGAATAGTTGCCAGAACCAGTTTTACTCTTATGGCCATAACTCCTTCAGAATTTCACGTGGACCTCTCAAATCTTGACTGGATCACCTTTAGACACATATCTACAAACCCTTTGATGCGCATTCTCTGATTCTTCATCTAGCTAGGATCTTCACTTCATAGAGCTTCATTGTCATACTATTCTTCTCTATTTCTAATAGGACTAATTTTCTCAATATCCTTAGCACACAGCTCATCCAATCCTTGACATCAATGCAATAGGAGTATGTTGACATCAATGACAACACCGGTTAGGCCCATACTTGCAACAATTTCCCCCTTTGTCATTGATGGCAACATATGATGTGAAAAACTATTTTAACCATCAACACAAGAACTTCTCCTCACTGACTGACATAGCTCCCCTTATCAACAACAATCATTCATATGTTTTCTCTTCCTTTATTGGTCCCCCTTTGATCAGCAACCACTTTTTGTTTTTCACATGTCTTCTCTCCCCCTTTGACATCAATGGAAAAGGGCACATACTTGCAACCACTTCTCATACTTCAGAATCATGCTGACTGCTCCCCCTGAGTAGCAGCTTCCTAACACCAATCTGGATCACAAGATATGACTATGGGATCCATCGAACTGATGAACATCAATGCACCTTAATTCAGAATTGGAGGGGTAATAACCCATAACTTCTCCCTGAGATACTCAAAAGAGTCCTTAGGTAGAGGTTTAGTAAAAATATCTGCAATCTGATTCTTTGAGGGCACAAACTCCAGTCTAACTTCATTCTTGTTCACTTGTTCTCTCAAAAAGTGAAACTTGATGGATATATGTTGTCTTTGAATGCAACACCAAATTTTTTGATATGTTTATTGCACTTGAATTATCACAGAAGATTGTGATAGGTTCTTCATACTCCACTTTGATGTCTCTTAGCATTTGCTTCATCCATAATACTTGAGTGCAACTGCCTGTTGCTGTAATATATTCTGCTTCTGTAGTGGACAAAGATATTACCTCTTGTTTCTTGCTAAGCCAAGAAACCAATCCTTTACCCAAAAAGAATGCACCACCACTGGTACTCTTTCGGTCATCCACATCACCTGCCCAATCAACATCAATATAAGCATGAAGAGAGGAATCATGATCCTTAGGATACCATAATCCATACTCAACTATTCCCTTTAGATATCTAAGAATTCTTTTGATTGCCATGACATGAGACTCTCTAGGATCAACTTAGAATCTAGCAACAAGACCAACATCATTTAGAATATCAAGTCTAGTTTGAGTGAGGTAGAGCAGTCCTCCAATCATTGACTTGTACTTTTTTTGATCAGTCTTAGGAGATTCATCATCTTTACTCAGCTTACATCCAGTTGCCATGGGAGTATTCATTGGCTTTGAATCTTCCATCCCAAATTTCTTCAAGAATTCTTTCACATATTTGGTCTGAGATATGAAGATTCCTTTCTTTGATTGAGTGATTTGTAGACCCAAGAAGAAATTTATTTCCCCAAACATAGACATCTCAAATTCACTTTTTATTTGCTTTGCAAAAGTCTTGCACATACTATCTTTTCCTCCAAAAATGATATCATCAACAAATACTTCAACAATCAAGATATTTTCATGATCAATCTTGAAGTACATATTACTATCAACAGTACCTTTGTTGAAGCCAATCTTCAAAAGATGTCTGTCTAATCTTTCATACTAGGCTCTTGGGGCTTGTTTGAGTCCATACAATGCCTTCTTCAATTTGTAGACCATATCTCCATGATCAGACAATTGAAATCCATCCGATTGCTCAATGTATACCTCTTCTTCCAAATCACTGTTTAGGAAAGCAGACTTGACATCCATCTGATACACCTTAAAATATCTAAAGGTAGCAAAAGGAAGAAATAATCTGACTGCTTCAATTCTTGCCACCGGAGAAAAAGTTTCTTCAAAGTCAACTCCTTCTACTTGAGAATAACTCTTACAGACCAATCTGGTTTTGTTTCTTATTACTTCACCATCTTCATTTAGTTTGTTCCAAAAGACCCATTTAGTCCCAATCACATTTTTGTCCTTAGGTCTAGAAACAAGATCCCAAGTGTGATTCTTTTCAATTTGCACCAATTCCTCCATTGCGTTAACCCAACTTTCATCATTGCATGCTTCACTTACTATTTTTGGTTCAATCTTTGAAATCAGATAATACTTCACTGAATCTTGAGCAATTTTTCTTCTTGTTTGAATACCTTTGCTTCTATCTCCTATGATCTGGTCTTCAGAATGATTTAGTCTTACATATCTGGGAGTTTTAGGAAGCTCTTGCACTTCTAAATCTTGAATAGGTACATGCAAACTTATCTCTTCTTCTTGTATTTCAGGATTCTTTGGATCAGTCTGAATCTAAACTAGAGTTGGGACTTGTTCTCCTTGATCTGAGACACCATTCTAATCATCTGCTTCATACTCATAATACCTTGAGGGATTTTCTATGCCTTCATCAATCTTCACATTTGCACTTTCTACAATCTTTCTCAATCTCTTGTTATAACACTGGTATGCTTTGCTTTAAGTAGAATATCCCAAGAATATTCCGTCATCACTTCTAGCATCAAACTTGCCAAGGTCTTCATCTCTTTTGATATAGAATTTACTACCAAAGACTCTAAAATATTTCATAGTAGGAGTGATGCCAAACCAAAGTTCATAAGGAGTCTTATCAGTATTGCCTCTGATTTTAACTCGATTAAGAGTATAGACAATAGTGCTTACAGCTTCTCTCTAGTAGATCTAAGGGACATTTGCTTCCATCATCATGGTTCTAGATGCTTCCTGGATGGTCTTGTTCTTTCTCTCCACTACTCCATTTTGCTATGGAGTCCTTGGAGCAGATAACTGTCTCTTTATCTCATGTTCCTCACAGAATGATATGAACTCATTGGATGTGAATTCTCCACATCTATCAGACCTGAGGCATTTTATGTTTATGCCGGTTTCATTTTCTACCATAGCCTTGAATATTTTAAATTTCTCAAGTGCTTTAGATTTCTCTTTCAAGAAAGTTACCCACATCATCCGGGAGTGGTCATCAATCAACAACATGAAATACCTATCTCCTTGCAGACTCCTGATTCTTTCTGGACCACAGAGATCACTGTGTACCAAGTCTAACAATCCAGTTGAAGATTGTTCCTTACTTTTGAATGTGATTCTGTTTAGCTTACCCAACTGACATTCTTTGCACAAACTGTTAGTAGGTTTCACCAGTCTTGAAAGATCTCTTACAACCTAAGTGTTGCTTATCTTGATGATATTATCAAAATTTACATGACACATTCTCCTATGCCACAGCTAACTCTAATCAATTTGAACAAATAAACAACTTTTGCCAGTACCAACCAAGTGGAAGATGTTACCTTTTGTCTATGTACTGGATGCAATCTCAGTTCCAAAGCTTTCAAAGATCTTGCATTTTCCATTTTTGAATTGGAGATCATAGCCTTTATCCACCAACTATCCAACACTGAGAAGATTATGCTTTAAACCTTCAACATACAAAACATCACTGGTTTTGTTCTTTCCATCAAAGGAAATGGTTCCTCTACCTCTAATTCTGCCAACAGAATTATCTCCAAACATTACAACTCCACCTGGATCAGATGATTTTCTTGAGGAGCTTTCCCCTGGATCATATCTCTGTTTTCCTTTAGTAGAGGCACTAGATTTAAAAGAAGATTCAGTCTTGGGAAGTGCATCACCAAACTCAGCCAACTCAAATACAAATATCTTGCCAATCAATTGATCCCTTGTGATAGTTGTTAAAGATATGATTTCCTCAATAGTAGCGACCTTGTGTTTATATGTAGGAGGTAACGATCTGAGAACTTTAGCAACAATTTCAACTTCATCCAGTACTCTACCAACACATTTGATGCCACATACAAGCTCATTTACTTTTGCCATATATAAAGTGATGTTCTGATCCTTAGGTTTTCAAACTTTCCTTTCAGACTTTGCATCTTAGCACACTTAACATACTTGTCTCCTTCATATAGATTTTCAAGCTTTGTCCACATTTCATAAGCAATCTTTAATCCCATAACATTTGTTAACTCTGTATTAGACAAGACACTTAGTAGGGCTTCTTTAGCTTGAAGATTATTTTCTACATCTCTGACTTCATCTATAGTTGTTGGCCCATTCCTTGGAGGAACAGATTTAGTTGAGGTTATGTTCCAATATTGATATCCCATGGATTGTAAGTGACATTCTATGCGGTTCTTCCAGGCAGTGAAGTTTGTTCCATCAAACCTTGGACTGTCCTTCTTGTAGGTTGACATCCTAGATCTCCTCAAGCGGTCAAGCTTCTTCTAGAGGAACCTAGCTCTAATACCAATTGTTTTTTTAGGACAGACAACTGAGAGGGGGGGTGAATCAGTTGTCACAAAAAAAATGTTCCTTAATCACTTAGAACCTTCTTATATTTTAGCAGCATATAAAAATTCAATCATGGAAGTATAATGCAATAATTCAAGTATAGAAACACATTCAACACATATAACACCCATATTTTTAATGTGGAAAATACGGTTAAGGGAAAAACCATGGGGTGACTAACCCAAGATTGTATTCTCTGTTAAAAGAATAAGAAGAATAAAATGACACTTGCCAATTAGGGCTAACTGATGCAGAGTGACACAAGGGAAGCAACACACAAGGGTTTACTCTATTGTCCTTTGCCCACTCACCCACTTCACCTAGCCTTCAACCAAGCAACCAAAGGCATATTCAAGGGTATATGAAGGGTTTGATATCCGGGTGATGAATCAACCTCCAAGGCTTCTCCAACACCTTAAGACAGGTCTGCAAACACCTTACCAACACTTGGTTTGATTACCAACTTCATTCAACTCTCTAACCTTGACTAGGTCTAGTGAGGCTACTAGCCCTCCAAACCAAATTTTCTCCACACAACTTGACAAAATCCCAAATGACTAGGAAAAAAAATGATGGTTTTAGATACCCTCTATGGAGCCCTATCAAACTCCCAAGTCTCCTTTTCCAACTCTACTCCAGCAATCCAGAACACTCATTTGGTCTTCTAGGCCTAATTGATCAATTTAGGCTAGGTTACAAAGCAAGTGCTCAAAATTGGGTGCATAGGTTAGGTGTAGGAACTTGGAATGACTCTACTATCCCCAAACAACACAAATCCACCATTCATTCACTCACTCTATCAGACTTTTGTCATTTACATCACCAAATTGCATAATTTCAGTCAAATACATAGAGATATTTGACCTAGGGCATCACCTTAAAAATAGAAGATTGCCTTTCCTAGTAAAAATCTTTTGGAATCAAGTAGTATACACCCCTAGCCTGCATTTCACCAAGTGGCATGAAATTTCATCAGTGGGAATGCATTCTAGGGCCAAATTTGTGGGACAGCCCTAGAAAACAGGGTTTCTAGACCAGTCCGGATTAAAAATGCAATAACTTTTCACTACGACCACTTCAGAACCTCAAACTAGTTGCATTTGAACCTTGACTCAGTCTAGTTTCATAAAAAGTACATTTGTTCAGTTGTAAAATCTGTATAGGCTGTACACAGCAAGAAAAATAGGAAAAAATAGTCAGTTTTCTTGATTTTTTGTGCCCAAATTCTGTACAAAAACTTTCTCCTCCATACTGGAGCAATATGTCCTCCATATCAACCTATCCAGGTTGGTATACAATTTCTACAAACAATTTTAATAACCAAAATGAAGTTGCAACCGGTCAATGTGTCATTGACACCATTGACAACACTCGACACTATGGCATTTTTGGCCTTAACATAAAGAAACTGATTGGTTTAACTTGTGTAATGGATCTCAAATGACCAACATACTCCCTAAAACATGACAAAACACAAAAACAATAAAAAAAACTCAAAAACCAATCCTTAGACCTTCTAGGCCTGATTGGTACAAGGATCCAAGTGGACTAAGCATGATTGAGGTTTATATGATTACCCCAATCATCTGGACCATACAAGAGGACCTTACATCCATGGCTACAACCTTATTATAGATCACATTAAAAAAAAAACCACAACCTTTCAAAAAAAAATGCAATCAAAATGATCTTGGAATCAAGGTGCTCCTAGGTGCCCTGCACCATTAATTGCCTGAGCACACTGCTCACAAGAGGCCCACTGCCTATAGGAGACACATTGTCTACAAAAGAATATAAGTATTACATACTTGAACTAGAGATTATCATCTTCACTATGCCTAAATTAGTTCCATTTAAGCTCAACCCCTCTGCTCTGCTTTTCGGTTCTCTTCACTACCACCTACTCATCACCACACTTTTTGAATGACTTTGCAACTCTTATTTATACATGACATCAACTTTGGAATGATCATCAAAGTTAGCACAACATACACTTATTTAATTATAGAGAAATTACAAAAATACAACTTGACTTATTACAAAAACTTCATGTGCATCACTATACTGTCGCCCACACATAACTAGGGCTTCAATCTTCTTTAAGGAGCACGCTATGCTTTGCAAGACATCTTCAAAGTCATCCGCAACATGTGCAAAACATCCAGTCAGCCAAGACTAGGAAGAACGCTATTCCCGGAAGGTAAATCTTCAATTACAAGCTCAATCTTCAATGCAGACCGTCAACACAAACTGGACACAGTCTAGAGACCCCCACGAGCTTGCTTGAATCACCAAGAACATCTGCACCACTTCTACTTACTGTAATCAATCACATCTTCATCTGGAACCTCAAGAACATAGCCAGTCATCACTGTCACATTAGAAGGATTGCTTGTGGACCTCCAAACCATGAACCAATTGAGATATCATTTCACATTAGCTTCCCAAACAAACCACCAGATCTGCAGAACATGATATTATATTTCTGGATCTTACCAGACCTATTTGTGTCACTCTGTCACCTCTGAATAGTTGCCAGAACTGGTTTTACTCTTATGGCCATAACTCCTTCACAATTTCATATAGACCTCTCAAATCTTGATTAGATCACCTTTAGACACATATCTAAAAACCCTTTGATGTGTATTCTCTGATTCTTCATCTAGCTGGGATCTTCACTTCATAGAGCTTCACTGTCTTCACTGTTCTTCTCTATTTCTGATAGGACTAATTTTCTCAATATCCTCAGCACACAGCTCATCCAATCCTTGACATCAATGCAAAAAGAGTATGTTGACATCAATGACAACACCAGTTAGGCCCATACTTGCAACACACTTCACCAACTGTCATCACCATCAATGACTATCTGCTCAACATTGTCAACACTATAAGAATGAGGATAGACTGATAAGAAGAATTCATAACATGTATTCTACAATTTGCATCCATGTCTATCAGGGCATAAAGATTTTGAAATAGAAAGCATTGGAATGTACAAAAAAACTTTGATTCTTTATGCAGAGGCAAATATTAAACATTGTCATAACAACAACTTCTTGTGATACAATCAACACCTTTTTCCACTATTGATTTGTCACACTATGATACACTTCAAGATCACTGTTAGCACATCAAATGATATTTATATCCTGTCACCAAATCTCTTAACTAAGAAAGTAGAGATGAAAACACTGTATTCACTAGAATACTAATATCCAAACCACATACCATTATCACTGCAACCCCTATGACAACACATAGAACACCATCACTAGATTGTTTTGTGACCACATCTCTAGCACCATACTTCTGCAACTAAAAAGATCATTGTCAAAGACCATGTTAAGAACAAACACTATCTCATACAACATATGCAAGCAAAACATCTGATCACAGATTACTTTGCCAAGGATATAAAGTATCTGTCATGCTATATGCCATTGTTATACACCATACACCTATATCAATGCTTTCAAAATATCACTGTCTATGTGCCTTTTGATCTTGACTTCATAATCTAATAAGATTTGAGACTTTTAGTGTCATTAGTCTATCATATACAATCTTGCTCACTGAATATCCTTCTTATACTTTTCTTGAGGTTTGAGATCTTTCAATCCTATCAACCAACTTCAAATTATCAATGTAAAGTCCCTGTTAATGATGATGCCTTTGTTTATGACCTGATGCTGAATGATGCTAACATTCATGATACTAACATGGTGTTCATTTTGCATACATGTCTAGAAGAGCATTGAACATGATGACTGTATCCAGCTACAACACCATGAGGAGCACAAACATCATAAACCATGAGGCAAGACAAAAGAACAATGCTATTTCATTATATTCCTACCAGAACATTGTCTTACTGTCAATGCAGTATTTCTTGTTATGTCATCTCATCTCTCCACACAAAATCACTGTCATTCAATTAGGGTAGTATCACCCTTAGAAAACTAAACTTCTTTTGCATATCAACCTAAAACATAAACATTAAAACATGAAACAAAGTTCTTTGTTATGAAGGCAGGTCTGATCTGTACACCCTGACAACACATGTCAACACTCTTCACAAACAATAGCATGATGATCAACTCCTAGTGCACTGTTTTGGTCACTATAAACTGCATTGTGACCAAGAGAGTTGCATATATAACAAACTATATTGTAATCATAATCAAATGATTGATAATACCTTTTTGACATCCTTTGAGCACTTATGTTATGATTCCATGTAGTATCATACCTTCTATGCATTTTGTAGATTCTTTGTATGTGACCAACATTATCGCACTTTTAACATACATCATTAGTATTCCTTATTGAAGCAAATTGATTTCTTTTGCAATTAACTACTTTGTGTCCAAAGTGATTACAAGTATAACAATAACCATTAAATAAATAATTATACCTATATATATATGCTTGTCTTATTGGAGTAGCCCTTCTTGAATTTCTCTTCTGATTGTTCATTTTACCTTCAGGAGCAGTTAGATCAATTTTTCTTCTTAGAATTTCTCTAGCTTTGGAACACTCTCCTTCTTCATATCCTAAACTAGTAGTGTCATTGTGTTGTTTTTACTTGCTCAATCTGTCATTTAGGCATTCAACACTCTTTTCAAATTGAATATTCTTATGCAACTTTGAAGATGCCTTTTCCAAATCTTTTCTCAAAGAGACTATTTCTGTCTCTAACTTTAGACATTCAATTCTTTTCACCTCAAGGTCAGAATTTGTTACATCTATTATTCTTTTGCCTTCCTCAATTTTAGCCTTTAAACTAATAATCACTTTGTTAGATTCATCAACATAACTCTTTATATTTGCAATCTGATTTCTTGCTTCTTCAAATTCTAAAGAAACTTTTGCAAAATCTAAACATATCTTGTCTTTGAAATCTTTCTCTTGTTGAAGCTGATCTTTTAATCTCCTATTTTCTTTGCTAAGTTGCTTGATTGTATCTAGGGTACACAGAAGTTCTCTTTCAATATCAACTTCACAATCATCTTCATCAAACTCCTGTTCATCTTCATCCATAAAGAGGTCTATTTATTCATCATTAGTCTCAACAGCAAAAACATATTTTCTTACATTTAATTCTTGTTCTCCTTCACTCATAATGATTTCTTCCTTTTTATCAAAATTATCAACTACATAACCATTCTTTTTCATGGGTGACATGTGCAACAAATCATTGCTAGGCTTAACCGAGGCTTGTTTTACCATCTTTTGATCAGCATATTTTTTTCTCTATTTGAGATCTTATTTCTATTCTTCTTACCCATTGTACTCCACACACAGGACCTACCCAAGCTGATTAGGCTTCTATAGGGAACTTGGCTCTAATACCACTTGTTGGAGTCTAGGACAACACTGAGAGGGGGGGTGAATCAATGTTGTATAAATTTTACACCTTTTGACTTACAAGATAAAGAAAGAGAAAGACATCAATGATTTGTTAACTCACATATGCACAATTATAATATTGAAGGCACGAGATAGATGAACACATGAAGACACACAAGATATGAGACCAAGAAACAAAATATTATAGAGAGGAAAACCCTCCTAGGGTAGAAAAACCTCTTAAAAATGCCTCACTGGCTTATTCAAACCTCACTGGTTACAACAAGGTCTCACTGACCAAAGAAGCTTCACTAGGTTTATAGAATGCCTCACTAGCATACATTATACCTCACTAGTAAATTGATGTCTCACTAACAAATGAATGGTCTAACTGACCTACAAGCCTCACTGGCTAATCACAAATCAGATGACAAAAATAATTTCAATTTAGGGAGTTACCCCGATTCACTGAAATACACAACACTTTGAATATTTCCATTATCAACAACAAATATTCTCCTTCAACTTTATACAATTTCTTCAATGTCTTCAACACACACTAGCCTCTGCAATTTAATGTATTTGATATCTGCAACAACCAACTACCATCTGCAAAATCATTCACCTTTAAAAAAATAATTACCTCTAAAAAAATCAATCACCTTTGTATTTGCTCCTGATAGATATAAAGCCTTCAAATCACTTTTATATCTCAAACATCAATGAATTATCTTCTTTATAAACTCTGCAAACTAACAATTAGATTAGTTTTTGCAAACTGATAAAACAAACTATCATTGCTAATACATAAGCTTTTCATCTCTGCTTTCAAATAAACCTCTGCAGCTTGCTTCATCTTTGCCTTCATTACAAATAGGCTTTTTGCCTTCAAAAACTAGTTTCATTATAATCCACAGGATGTTCTTATGATAAAAAGTCTTTGTTGCAATGATCTAAATACACCTTAACATAGCATAAAAACTCTTTCCATGTCGAATTAGCAATTTGACATCATCACCAACTTTCTTTTTATATTTGGATACCAAAAAAAAACCTAAAAGGCAGGCTTTTTAACCTTTTACACAGTTTGCCTATCAAAAATAGAGTGGAAGAGCAATAGTTGGTACTTGAATCGACTTTGAATCATAGTCATCAATCTTAAGCTTCACGGGCTTCTGACTTTTAAAGACCACCTTAGATTTTGCCCTTCGTGCCCTGTGCTCAATGGATGAATGACAATTTTAGTTTAGCTAGGTAAAGTGGCTGGTTCCCTACATGACTTAAAACCCCTTTAGAAGGTAAACATTTAAGTTATAACCTATGATAGATAGTCACCTTCTAAAAAGGACATAAAGTAACTTGTCTTCATATGGTTAAACTAGGGCTTAGGAAAGGCTTTAAAACCTTTAGCTTAGGATTTCAACCAACATCTAGATTCTTAGGATATTAATTCCATAACATTATAAAATGTATTGAGCTTTCTTAGAGATTGAATATAGAAGATACTACAAAGACACAAGAGCTGAATGCTGATGCATAATAACACTTGATCAATAAGAACACCAACCAAAACTGATCTCAAACTCTCTCAAACTCTGTCTTTCATTGTGTTTCTACCATACCATATCAACCTCCCTTTCTTTCATTATGTTTCTGATACAAGTGCCCACTAACATGTCAAGCAAGGATATCAAATAGACTAACATTCACCTCTATCCATAATGTATTCTCCATCATGGAACATGAACTCCATCATACCAAATTGACATGTAACATCAACAACCTGAACAATATGAAGTATTGTAACAACCTTGAAATACAACCTATCTCCTGTGATGCGTTTCACTCTTTGGAAATTCTGTAAATCTTTAAAGCATGAACCATGATATAAACCTTTGACCTTGAATAAACATGAGATGAGATTATGTTATACTAACTCTGAACATCACTTCATGAACTGATGATTCATAATTCCTGACATGAAATGAGAAACTTAAGCTTTCTGACATGAAATGAGAACCTTAAGCACCAATCAAGTCATATCATCAACAACTCAACAAACCTTCATTCAAGTCAACACACTTAAGCTTCCTAACACATGAAATCAACATCATATCATGAAGCCAAACCATAGCATGAAACTAATCATCAACACCTAAATGTTAACCCAATTCCTGACTCCTACAAATGTCTCCCTAACATCACAAACACAACCTGCCACTGAACGCTTTTGACATCAATGACAACTTTAACAACAGAGGTAATCCTGGGATCTCAGTTAGAAAAAATATTTTTTTGAAGACCATGTAATCTGATAATCTCTTTAACAAAAATGTGGCCAATAGCAGAAGCAGAATATTTTATTTTGATAGATAGGAAGTGCTCCATTTTGGTTAATCTATCTACGACTATGAAGATAGAATCATGACCTTTTTTTGTTCGAGGCAAACCAGTGATAAATTCCATACTAATTGACTCCCATTTCCAATTTGGAATTGACAAGGGTTATAAGAGTCCAGGGGGTTTACATTTCTCAGCTTTTACCTTTTGACAAGTTAAACATTGTTAGATATAGGTACAAATCTTAGACTTGATTTGAGGCCAAAAGTAGTTTCTCTTGATTAAGAGATAGGTTTTCTGAATTCTAGGGTGTCTTGCTATCGGTATATCATGAGAATCCTTCAACATTTCTGATTTAAAGTCAGATATATTGGGAATACATAATCTTACTTTGTAATAGAGGAGACTATTTCTACCTAACAAATAATGTTAGTCGATCTTTTGAATGGATATTAGGGGATTGATTTTGGAGACCTTCATAAATGGATTGGAAATAATCATCGATAAGTAACTTGGATTTGATATCTTATTTAAATTGGCTTCTCTCTAGGGTCAAGGCATTAACACATAATTGTTTTTGAATTAAAGCATCTGCCACTATAAATGTTTTCTTTTCATGGGACATACTGGATGGTGAAATCATATTCAGTTAGAAGTTCTATCCATCTTCGTTGTCTCATATTGAGTTGAGGCTGAGTGAAAATATGTTGTAGACTACAATGGTCAGTTTTTAGTATAAATTTGTTTCCTAACAAATAGTGGCGCCAAACCTTTAGAGCATGGACAATGCCTAATAGTTTAAGATCATGAATAGGGTAATTTCTTTCAGCAGGTGTTAACTTTTCTTGATTCATAACATACCACTCAATTATCTTGCATTAGAACACCACCCATACCTATACTGCAGGCATCATTAATCACAACATTAGTCATGGAAGAGTCTCAATCTGATTCCCTGATGGACGAGTGAAGGGGATCACTAGAGTTATGCACATTCCAGGCCTTGCACGAAACCTTCTTTCTGTAAGTATGTTGAATGATGCAGGTGTGCATGTTGTCTTTTCGAAGGATGGATGCAAGATGACTAGAGGATCTATGGTCCTTGCGAAGGGTATTCGAAGAGGTACTCTATTATACCTAGAGGCATGCACTTCATAGTGCAATAGTTCTTCTGACTCAAAGAAATGAGCTGCAGTCACTCCATCCCCACCATCTGAATGAGCAGTGAAGAAATCTGTTGTAACTAGTTCTGATGGTAGTGCACATGCTATGGAAGCTAAGCTTCCTACTGAAAATACTATGTTATGACATTTGAGATATGACCACATTAGTGAGAAGGGTCTGTGTACCCTGAAAAATAAAAACATCGTTGAGGGGTTAAATAATTGTAATCTCGAGTTTGACTTTTGCAAACATTGCATTCATGGAAAGCAAAATCATGTTCAGTTTTACTCTAGTTCTCACAAGTCTTCTGGTGTATTGGATCTCATTCATTCTGATGTGTTTGGTCCTATTAATGTTCCTTTGATTTCAAAATATGTATATTTTGTATCTTTCATAGATGATTACAGTAGAAGGACATGGGTTTATTTTATTAGAAGCAAGGCTGAAGTCTTTAGTTAGTTTAAGGAGTTTAAAGCCTTTGCTGAAAATTAGACTAGTAAAAAGATTAAGTGTTTGAGAACTGACAACGGTGGTGAGTTTTTTTTGACAGAGTTCAATAAGTTCTGTAAAGAGCAAGGGATTGAAAGGCATAAGATAACTCCATATACCCCACAGCAAAATGGAGTTGCAGAGAGGATGAATAGGACACTGATGGAGAAGGCTAGGAGTATGCTTAGTGGAGCAAGTGTCAGACAAAAGTTTTGGGCTGATGCTGTTGCCACTGCTTGCTATCTGGTAAACAAATCTCCTACATCAGCTCTTGTTGGTAAGACACCTATAGAGGTGTGGTCTGGTAAGAAGCCTTCAGTTAGACATCTTCATGTTTTTGGTTGTGAGGCATATGCACATGTGCCTAAGGAGAAACAGTCTAAACTGTAGAACAAGGCTGTTAAATCTATTTTCATTGGCTATGGTGTCAGTGTGAAAGGATACAAGCTTTAGGATCTGGTGGCTGAAAAAGTGTTGTATAGCAGAAGTGTTATCTTTAGAGAGCTAACACCTTCTTTCGTTGTTCTACAACCAAAATAGATAGAAAAGAAAGAGGATACGGTTCAATTTCCTTCTACCCTTGAGAAGACTGAATAGACAGACCCTGTGAGACCTGATGATGAGGAGAGCTCTAGCAGCTTTGAAAGCTCAGAAGAAGAAGCAGAACCTCAACCTCAGCCATTGAGGAGGTCTACACGAACAAGAAAACAACCTGATAGGTTTGGTTATTCATTACTTGATTCTAGTTGTGATTTTTCTTTACTTGCTAACACTGATGAACCTAGAACTGTGTCAGAGGCTATGGGTATGAAAGATGTAGGTTCTTGGAAGGAGGCCATGGAAGATGAGATGGATTCTTTGTAAAAGAATAAAACATGGGACTGGTGTCTTTGCCTGATGGATGGAAACCCATTGGATGCAAATGGGTGGTCAAGAAGAAATTTGGTGTAGATTGTAGTGTTGAAAAGTACAAGGCCAGATTGGTTGTGAAGGGGTATTCACAAGTGGAGGGAATTGATTATGGTGAAATTTTCTCCCCCATTGCAAAGCTGACATCCATTAGATTTCTGTTATCTCTTGGAACTGCTTATGACTTAGAGGTAGAACAGATGGATGTGAAGACAACTTTCCTTCATGGTGATTTGGAAGAAGAAATCTACATGTCACAGCCAGAGCATTACATAGTGAAAGGTAAAGAAAATTTGGTTGGCAAATTGAAAAAGTATTTGTATGGTTTGAAGTAGTCTCCTAGGATGTGGTACTTGAAGTTTGATGCCTTTATGTTTTCAATTAGGTTTGTGAGATCGAAATCAGACCACTGTGTGTATTATAAGTTTGATGGTGAACATATTCTCATTGTTGCATTATATGTTGATGATATGTTGCTGATTGGGAAGGGTAAGAATATGATTTCTAATTTTAAGTCTCAGTTGGCAGCACAGTTTGAAATGAAAGATTTAGGGGTAGCTAGGTACATTCTAGGAATGGAAATCAGAAGAGACAAAACTAACATGAACCTTTGGTTAAGCTAGAGTAAGTATGTGAAGACCATGTTGGATAGGTTCAGCATGGTAGATTGTAGACCATTGTGTGTTCCTATTTCATTGGGGATAAAGTTAGCTGTTAGTGATTGTCCAAAATATCCTAGTGAGGTGGAGGACATGAGCAGAGTACCTTATGCTATTGCTATTGGTAGTTTGATGTATGCCATGGTCTGCACAAGACTAGACATTGCCTAAGCAGTGGGAGTCCTTAGTCTATTTATGGCTAATCCTGGACAGGTACATTAGGATGCAGTTAAGCGAGTGTTCAAATATTTGAGGGGTACTTCCGAGTATTCCATTTGCTATCATGGCAATGCTACAGGACCTTCGTATTCAGTTTGTATTCATGGATTTGTGGATTCTGATTGGATAGGTGACATTGACAGGAGGAGATCCACCAGTGCATATGTGTTCACAATGTTTGGTGGTGCAATTAGTTGGATGAGTAAGTGACAACCTGTGGTTGCTTTGTCCACTACAGAAGCTGAGTATATGGCTACAACTCATGCTTGTAAGGAAGCCATTTGGTGTAAGAGATTGTGTTCAGATATTGGTGTTGATGTAGGACAGATTACGATTTGTTGTGACAGTTAGAGTGCGATTTACCTTGCGAAGAATCTAACTTTCCATGCCAAAACAAAGCATATTGATGTATAATTTCACTTCGTGTGAGACATGGTAGAGGATGGGAAGGTAAATTTGGAGAAGGTAGATACTATGAAGAATGTTACAGATGCATTGACGAAGCCAGTGGGCATAGAGAAGTTCAGATGGTGTTCGGATTCTATGGGCCTCTCGGCCTATAGTAGTTAAATCCTGTTAATTCGATTAGCTCTTACAAGGTGTTTGACAAGTGGGAGAATGTTGGGAATTAAGGTGTCTCAACCTTGGTAATTCCTTGTATTATTTTTATTGTATTTATTTATTTATTGCCTATGTTGTAAATTAAATTGTAAATTCATATTGTCATCTTGTGGGATGTGGCACGGTGATGTGTCATCCTACATGGAAGATGACAACTTGTAATTTTGTACTCACATGAGGAGATAGGCATCCCACTTTGTGGTAGGAATATTTTGCCATGTGTCAGCATCTTGTATGTTGTGTAAGGGAAAATTGACCATAACGGTCATGATAGATTCCTATGACGAAGTTATGACATATAAGAGTCGAAAATAGAAGATTCTATGACAGGTGAAGACATGTGTCAAAGAGCATCTTTGAAAAAGGCATCTTTGGGCACCCCAAGGTGGACTATGACATGTCATAAGAGAATATGCTATTTATAGCCTGTGTATGATAGATTCTCTTACAGCTGTAAGTTGTAACTACTATGATAGATTCTATGACGATTGTAAGAGTTGTAAGAGCATTTGTCATAGCCCATTTTGGAAATAGGTGACCTCTTTGGGATGAGGTGTGTGGACAAGTGTCAGAAGCATCTTACAATGTTGACCAAGTGTCCATAGGCATGGGTTTTGGGCCATGAGGCTAAGTCAGATGCCCATTCCAAGATAGAGGCAATTTTGCCTTGTATTTTCTTTATAAACAGGTGCTTGGAGGAGATGTATTACAGGTTTGACAGGTACTATTATGCTGCTAGTTTGTCTCCAGATATGAGTGTTGAAGACTCCTAAGAGCTTGCATTGCAAGTTTATTGTAAACTATTTCAGTTTTGTTAATACATTGTGCAGGTTTTGGAGTGTGGGGTTTTTCACTCGATAAGGGTTTTCCCCATGTATATCTTGTGTCTCTCTTCTTCTGTATCACTTTCTTGTTTATGTGTTTGCTACCATATATCTGTTATTTGTTTAACATTTCTATAATAGTAAGGATAAAATTGAATTTGCACTCTCCTCCCCTCATTAGATTAGTGTAGGAAGTGATTTCTGCACACCTAGCTTCCTTTCAATTTTTGAATAGTTTTTAACAAATCGACGGTAGAAACCAGATTATCCTAGGAAAATTCTGATTTCATGAGCATCCTTGGGGATAGGCCAATCTTGAATTGCCTTAATTTTTGCAAGGTCAGGTGAAATACTCTTTTCTGAAACAACATGACCTAAATAGGATACTTCAGATTTAAAGAATTCACACTTGTTGAGTTTGGCAGATAGTTTATGTTTTCGAGTACCATGCTGAGGTGTTGTTCATGTTCTTCCTCATTCTTTGAGTATATTAAGATATCATCTTAAAAAATGATCACAAATACATCTAGAAATGGTCGGAAAACATCATGCATCGAAGTCATAAAGGTTGTAGGTGCATTGGTTAAACAAATTCTTAATGGCCATATTGTGTTAGAAAAGTAGTTTTGGCAATGTTTGATTCCTTAATACAAATTTGATGATATCCTAATCGTAAATCATTTTGGAAAAGCATTTGGCACCGTGTAATTGATCTAGAAGATCATCGATTCGAGGTAAAGGGTACTTATATTATGGTTAATTTATTGAGTTGTTGGTAGTCTATACATAAACTCATGGTTCCATCTTTCTTTTGACAAACAATACTAGTGCACCCCAAGGGGAGACACTTTACCTTATTTTTCCCTCTTTAAGTAACTATGTTAATTAAAATTTTAGTTCTATCAATTCAGGAATAGACTGGTGATTGGGGGCTTTAGAGATGGGCTCTTCCCCAGGAACTAAATCAATTGCATGTTCTATAGATAGTTTAGGGGGTAAACTATCTAATTCCTTGAGGAAAACATCTTTGAATTCTTGCACTATAAGTTTAATATTAATGTCTAGTTTAAATTTATCACATGTTTGGAATAACATAGCACAAAGGATTTTACAATTTTTTCTAGCACTACACTTGAGTTGCATGGCTGAAATAGTTTTAATGTGGAGAGGTCTTTTTTCCCCCTATAAAATATGACATGTCCCCATGTTATAGTTTAAGATAACTTGCTTGTTTTCACAACCAAGGAAGGCATTATGTTTCTCTAACCAACTCATACCTATAATAGCATCATATTTACCAAGATTCAATATCCAGAAATGATCATGTGTTACAAAGTTATCTAATTGAAATTCTAGATTTTTGATAATTGCACCTATTTGTTTAACTATCCTACCATCAACCATTTCAATAGCTAAAGGTTCAACTAACTTAGATGCAATTTTTAATTTAGAAACAACTTTAGGAGAGATAAAGTTATGACTACTACCAGAAACAATAGGGAGACCATTTATGGAACCTTTAATTTCAATTAGGGAAGGTTGGCAATGTACTGTACCTGTATCAATGGCGTCATAAATCTTCATGTTGGAAGGAGTAGAGGTATTGTTATTCTTGTTTTGATCTTGTTGTGTTTTGCATGGGCAATCTTGTTTATAATGGTTCTTACCACATATCCAATAGTGTGGAGTCTTTTGAGGACAATATTGTTGAAAGTGATTCCCACCATAGGTCCAACATTGAAGTCCTGGTGGAGCAGGTTTGTCTTTGTTAGAATGGAACATATTGGTAGATTGACATTGAACTGTATTCTGATTGGAATAGTGTCTATCTTGTTTGAATGTTTTCTTGTATGATCCCTCCCTATTTCTTTTGTGATTTTCCCTTTTTTTGTTTTGTAATTTGATGATAAGTTTCAAAATTTTTAATAATTTGTGCAGCTTTATCTACTGAAACTGGCTTACCATAGCATACCTGAGCTTGGTATTCATGTCTTAAGCCATTGATAAATCTAACCACATGGTCCTATCCTTCAATGAATGGTACAAACCTATTAAGTCTTTCATAGTTTTGTTTGTATTTGTTTATAGTTTGAAGTCCCTATTTTAATTCAAAGAATTCATTCTTCTTTTCTTGTAAAAAGTAATCAAAAAGGTATTTCGTTTGGAATAATTGTTTAAATTGTGACCATTTTGTTTTCTCAGCTCATAGTTTCAAAGATTGGACAATATCTTGCCACCAATTTAATGCACTATTTTTTAATTGATAGGTGGCAATCCTTGTTCTAGCATAGCAGCTACTAGTGTTTTGCAGGTCAAAATATCTTTCTAGGTTGGTCAACCATTGCTCATCTTCTTCTCCTATACTAGTATCACCCCTGTATTCAGGTCACTTGATTTTATGAGTGAAATTATCTAATTCTCATTGCATTTGTTTACTTAATGTGTTCTTTGAGGATTCAGATTTAGAAGTGTTAGAACTGCTTGATTTGGAAGTCGTACTTTCTTCATATGATTCTTGTTGTCTTTTACTTTTTGATTTATGTTTTTCCTTTCTCTTGTGGGTTGAAACTTTGCTTGCTTTTTGAATTTTCTATTTCTTTTTGTTTTTTTTGTTATATGGACTCCTGCTTAAGTTATTGTACTTGAGAAGCTAGTTGGGGAATTTCATTCATTAAAGCTTGATTGGTTTGTTCTAACGCTTCATACGCTTTTTGGACACTTTTCGACATCATTGTTATGGGTCAATATGTATTTCAAAAAAAGCTCAAATTAGGATTTAATCAACATCAAATTATTTTTTTATGTACTTCTTATTAAATAATCAAATAAATTATTTTGGTAAATTCACTAAATACTTTATACTTTCTTGCCAATGTTACCAATTTTGGTTTAAGGACTTGTTCGTTAAAGATCGCTAGTTTTTCTTTTGTTGTGAGTTTAAAGAACAAAGTAATGCGTAGGCTAGTGGCAAGATTCTTGTGTAGAGTATAAGAAGTCTCAAGTTCAAGTCTTGATGTGGTGTTTTATTTTGTTCAAGTCTTGATGTGGTGTAAAAATCAAAGTCTTAAATTTCTACGCTAAAACAAAATTACTATTACGTATAAAAATCAACCTTTTTAATGGTAAAAATCAAAGTCAAATTTCTACGCTAAAACAAAATTACTATTATGTATAAAAATAAAAATCAATGCTTTTAATGGTAAAAATCAGAGTCTTAAATTTCTAAGCTAAAACAAAATTATTATTACGTATAAAAATAAAACTAGGAAACTTTAGTGTTTGTTTCTCACTTAATTGAAGAGAGAACGTTGTTCTTACACCTTTCAATAAATAGATTTATGTTTCTAAGTATTTAAACAAAGTGAGAGTGAGGGTTTTTTTTATAAATCTTAAGCTTGTATTATATTTACTTCGTTATATATTATCTATAGCCGTAGATTTCTTTTTTTAACTGCTCTAAGCTCTCTTATTGGATAGTACAAGCACCCTCATTTGGTAAAGTAATTATTTTAAATTTTTATAGTCCAATATTCCTCCACAATTATCTGCAACAATCATATTGCATGGCCCAAATGATATAGATGGTTTAGGTCTTCCTGACTCACCGTTTCCTTACACGAATAAGGTGAATTTAATTGAAATGTTTTTGATAGTTTTTTTTGTACTTATGACAACTATTTACTTGTAGTTCTATCAATTGGATAAAAGTAATTTTTACGGCTTTTAGGTTGACAAGGAATATCACCACACGAAAATTACATTCATAAATTAAATTTATAAATATATAATGTAAGCAACCAAGACTTTATTGGTTCAATATTATGCAAAAAATTGCCTTTAACCCTAATATATAAATGTCATCGATATATTTTCACTATGTGCCTTTAGGTATTTAATTGTCACACATGGTAGAGTAATTCCTAGCATTTTAAGGCTCT
Organism: Cunninghamia lanceolata; assembly: GCA_027924645.1. NCBI lineage: Eukaryota > Viridiplantae > Streptophyta > Pinopsida > Cupressales > Cupressaceae > Cunninghamia > Cunninghamia lanceolata. The sequence goes on from BSBN01001965.1 coordinate 22,328,578, forward strand.
GATACCAAATGTAAGTTAACAGTTTCCAATACAAGAATGCACATCAAATTATAATACAGATCATAATGAGATAATTAAATGACATTATTCCCTATTAAATTCATATAAAACAATTAATATAACAATATTTTCTACAAATATTAATTTACCCCAAATAATTATATGAATCCAATTTCAACAATGCAAATAAATATATTAATTCAATCTCAACAATTTGTATAACTGAGAAGAAGAAGAAGAATACATATCTTTTGAGTCCTGGCAGTTCTCCAAATATCACTTTGGAGAACGGATTATAGACTCTGTTGTAAGTATGGGCCTAATCAATGTTGTCATTGATGTCAAGATACTCCTATTGCATTGATGTCAAGGATTGGATGAGCTGTGTGCTGAGGATATTGAGAAAATTAGTCCTATCAGAAACAGTGAAAACAATGAAGCTCTATGAAGTGAAGATCCCAGCTAGATGAAGATCAGAGAATGCGCATCAAAGGGTTTGTAGATATGTGTCTAAAGATGATTCAGTCAAGATTTGAGAGGTCCGCATGAAGATTCAGAGAAGTTATGGCCATGTGAGTAAAACTAGTTTTGGTAGTTGTTCAGAGGTGATAGAGTGACAAATAGGTTTGGTGAGATCCAGAAATGCAATATCTTGTTTCGCAGATTTGGTAGAATGTTTAGGAAGCCAATGTGAATTGACAACTCAATTGGTTCATGGTGTGGAGGTCTGCAAGCATTTATTCTAATGTGACAGTGATGACAGACTGTGTTCTTGAGGTTCTGGATGAAGATGCGAATGATTTTAGTAAGCAGAAGTGGTGTGGATGTTCTTGGTGATTTAGGCAAGCCTATGGGGGTCTCTAGATTGTGTCTAGTTCATGTTGGCAGTCCACATTGAAGATTGAGCTCGTAATTGAAGATTTACTCTCAGGTGATGGTGTTCTTCCTAATCATGGCCAATCAGATGTTTTACACATCTTGCGGATGATCTTAAAGATGTTCTGCAAAGCATGGTGTGTTCCTCGAAGAAGATTGAAGTCCCAGATATGTGTGGCCGATAGTGTGGTGATACACATGAAGTCTTTGTAACAAATCAAGTTGTATTTTTGTAACTACTCTATAATAAAATAAAGTATGTTGTGTCGACTTTGATGATTATCCCAAAGTCGATGTCTTGTATAAATAAGATTTGTGAAGTCATTTCAAAGTATCCTTGGTTGAGATGAAAAAGTGGTAGAGAGGATAAGAGAGAAAACCAGAGCAAAAGTATTGAGCTTAAATGGAACTGTCTCAAGCATGGTGAAGATGCTATTCTCCAGTTCAAGTATGTAATATTTATATTATTCTGTAGACAATGTGTCTCCTGTAGGCAGTGGGCCTCTTGTGAGCAGTGTGCTCGGGCAGTGAGCCCTAATTGGCAAGTGCCATTTTGTTCTTCTTATTCTTTTAATAGAGAATACAATCTTGGGTTAGTCACCCCATGGTTTTTCCCTTAACCAGGTTTTCTGCGTTAAAATCTTAGTGTCATATGTGTTAATGTGTTTCTGCTCTTGAGTTATTGCATTGTGCTTCCATGATTGAATCATTATTATGTTGTAGAAATATAAGAAGGATTTAAGTGTTTAAAGAAAAGAAAGTTTTTGTGACAACTGATTCACTCCCCCCCTCTCAGTTGTCTGTCCTAAAACCAACAGACTCAACCCCCTTTCAACAAGTAAGCACTTCTAGGAGGAATTTGATTCTTGTTCAGAACCCACAAGTTTTTATGTAGAACTCACCATGCTTTGCAGTACACCAGCCCTAGCTAGGACAATCCCGAGTGTATGTTGTACCCTGAGTTGGACACACATTATGTGCCCCTTCTCTAATGCTCACCGCCTATCAAATCTATAACCCTTCTCCTTCATGATTCCTACACTTCCTTTTTCCTCTTATTTTCTTGTATGTCCTTTACATTATTTTTTTTCACAAGTTTAAATAATAACCAAAAGGGTAGTTTTCAAATGTTCACACCCTTTCATAACAAAAATTACAATTAAATTATAACTTCCCATGAAGTTTTCTCTAATATAATTCCTTTTATTGATCTTTTATTCTTTTAATTAAATTTTATCTCTCATGGGGAAAAATAACTGTGATAGAAGAGGTGTTGACATCTTGGTTTACCATGGAGGATTCTTGGAGTCTTTGGTGCTCTTGGGAGTGTTGCAAGTATGTGCTATCGGTGTTGTCATTGATGTCAACAAGCTTATGTTGTCATTGGTGTCAACTGTATCTATTGATAAGGTTGTTGTTGTGTGATTAAGTTTCTTTGTTGAAGATGATTTGGTTGCCTTGAGGAAGTATTGAAGATGCTAGGAATATGTTTCTGATGGTTAGTTCCAAGTGCTTTTGAGAAAATTTGATTAATAAAGGATATAGTGTGGTGAAGTGGCTTTTTGGCTTAGTGAGTAGTGTTCTATTTTTGCTCTGCATTTCCTCTATACTAAAGATCTATCTTTGCGGTTTGGATATGTTGTTAAGAGATGTTATATTCTAAATATTATGCTCTGGTTTGTTGTGCAGAGGAAGTTGTGTTCACCAGAATGTTGCATAGATGTTTGGGAGAAATGTCTTTGCTCTACATTTCTGAGTGTTGCAGAGATGTCTGGGAGAAATGTCTTTGATAGAAACCTTACTGGTTAATCACAAATAGGAACTTCTTATAGTGATGATAATAGTAAACAAAGATAAAAATTACAGATTTATTCGATGTCTCAATTTCCAGACATGATTCAATGCATTGAAATAGAAATATGGATTATAAAATAGAAATAAGATTCAACATTAGACTATCTCTGACTACAGAGAGACCAAAAAGAGAAAAATAACTCACATAACATTATTTCTTTATTTATTCTTCCTCAATAGTTACATGGTCTGCATTCTTTCCTCCCGACCATCCCCTGTCAAACCATTCTACCATCCTTCTAAAACAAAACATCTCCCAATGAACAACTCCCTCCAATCAACTTCCCAAAGTGGTTTACAATGCCCTTGAGTAAATGTCTTAGGTGACTATTCGTTTGACCAACTACCTGATAGTGGAAGGTAAAATCTGAAGAGTTTCATTCCTGACTCCATGGCAACAAGAAGTGCATAGAAGGCAACATGGAGTGGTAAACTAGAGTGTATTGTTCCTGTCCTCGTGATGATAGGAAAACTTATTAAAAATAGAGAAAGACCTAACAACAACATAAAATTGCAAATAGAAAATAGGGACAAACTGAGATTTAAAGAGAGAGAGAGTGATGCTACTGCATCAGACTCCCCAGGTAGGAAAAAAAATAATGAGCTTCGACTCATGAGATCTGCAACAGTATGACCCAGCTTGTTGATTTCTGGTTCAGTAAGCCAAGAGGCATCCTCCATTGGATGATTTTGCCATTTAACCAGATATTTAAAATACTCTTTCCTTTGGGTCTGCTTCAACATCTGTCGATCTAGAATGCATTCTATCTCTAATGGATTCGATGTGTTTCCTTTTTGTTCCTTGAGGAAGGGTAGTTCTATCTCTATTATGTCATCTACTCCATCTCCCTTGTATGGATATAAGTCTGCTACATTGAAAATAGGGGAAATGGCTAAGTCTGTTGGTAGGTCTATTTCATAGGCATTTGCTGAGAACCTTCAATGGATTTTGTAAGGACCCACATTTTGGAAATCTCTCCTTCCTAAGGTGAGCCAAGACAAGATCCTCCACCTGAAAATGCAATTCTCTCCACTTTTTATCAGCATACTACTTGTAGTGCTGATTGTTTTGTTATATGTTTCTTTTCACCTCTTCATGAAGATCATGGATGAATTTAGCAAAGTCTTCTCCATCTGCACTTATCTTCTACATTGCACCAAGATCTTGAAGTTCAAACACACCCCTGGGATATATATCATACACTACATAAAATGGAATATAACTAGTGCTCTTATTAGGAGAGTCATTATATGCAAATTCAGCCTATGCCAATGCAAGATCCCAATTCCTGAGTGACTTTCCAACCAAACATCTTAACATATTACCAAGACTCCTATTCACTACCTTAGTCTGACCATCCGTTTGAGGGTGGCAAACTGAACTAAAACATAGATTTGTTCCTAATTTCTTCCAAAGAGTCCTCCAGAAATGGCCCACAAATTTTGTGTCCCTATCAGATATGATACTTTTCAGAATACCATGCAATCTTACTACTTCTTTCAAGAACAAATTGGCAATGTTAGTAGCATCACTAGTTTTCTTACATGGAATGAAGTGAACCATATTTGAAAATCTATCAACAACAAAAAATATTGAATCATTGCCCCTTGGAGTTTGAGAAAACCCCAAAACAAAATCCATACTTACAAAATCCCAAGGCCTAGATGGAACCAGAAGTGGTTGATATAACCCATCATTTTGACTTCTTCCTTTTACATGTTGACAAAATCTACATCTTTCCACATACTTCTTAACATCTGTTGGCATCTTAGGCCAATAGTAATGAGTACTTAGTTGTAAATAAGTTTTATCCTATCCAAAGTGACCAGCAAGACTGCCACAGTGCTTCTCCTTCAACAAATTGTCTCTCGTAGATCCTCCCAGTTTGCACAACTTAGTTCCTTTGAATAACAATCCTTCTTGTAGCATATAATCCATCCACGATACTCTATCTCTGCTGATAGGATTGCTGTACGCCTCATATGCAACCTTGAAATTTGCATCATCCACATACATCTCCTTCAAACTATCAAAACCAACACTGTTAGCCTGTAATTCATGAAACAACAAAGCTCTTCTACTTAATGCATCTGTAACCCTATTTGTTTGCCCACTCTTATGCTTCAATACAAAATTAAAACTTTGAAGATACTCTACCCATTTTGCATGCCTTTGATTGAGTTTATGTTGGCTATTAATGAATTGCAATGCATGATTATCTGTATAAACAATACACTCCTCAAGGAGCAAATAATGCCTCCACTTCTTTAATGACTGAACTAATGCATAAAACTCAAGATCATATGCTGAATATTCCTTCTTAGCTTCATTTAATTTTTCACTAAAGTAAGCCATAGGTTTCCCCTCTTGACTAAGAACAACCCCTATAGCCAATCCACTAGCATCACATTCTACTTGGAATACTTTATTGAAATTGGGCAAAGTAAGAATAGGCTGTTCACTCACCTTTTGTTTGAGAAATTTAAAGCTCTTTTCATCTTCTTGTGTCCATCCAAACTGCCTTTTATCTCCCTTAATGGTTTCAAGTATTGGAGCAACTACATGATTGAAATTCTTAATAAATTTTCTATAAAAACTAGCAAGGCCGTAAAAACTCCTTACCTCCATTGCACTCCTAGGTGTTGGCCAATCAATGTTGGCTTGAACCTTCTCCTTATCCATATTTAATCCATCCTTGGACACCACAAAGCCCAAATAAACCTGTTTGGTCTGCATAAACACACACTTCTTAAGGTTAATCTACAACTTCTCCTCATGTAACCTTGTGATAACCATCCTCAAATGTTCCAAGTGCTCCTCTTTTGACCTGCTTAACACCAAAATGTCATCAAGATATACAATTGCAAATTTTCCAAGAAATGGTTTTCAAACCTCATTCATAAGCCTCATAAAAGTACTAGGGGAATTAGAAAGCCCAAAAGGCATAACCAACCATTCATAAAGTCCATCATTAGTTTTAAAGGCTATTTTCCATTCATCCTTAGGTCTGATTCTAATTTGATGGTAACCACTTTTCAGATCTATCTTAGAAAAATACATTGAGCCACTCAAACAATCCATTAAATCTTCAATTCTAGGAATAGGAAATCTATATCTAATGGTTATCTTATTTATTACTCTAGAATCAGTGCACATTCTCCATTCAACTCCTTTTTTGAGAACTACAACTGTAGGAACAACACAAGGGCTAAGGCTCTCTCTTATCAAACCTTTCTTGAGTAATTCCTCAACTTGCTTTTGAATCTCCTCATTTTCCTTTGGAGTCAATCTATAGGCAACCTTGTTTGGAAGGCTAACCTTTGGAATCAAGTCCATTTGATGATTAATGTTTCTCATAGGTGGAAACTCATCAGGCAAATCCATTGCTACAATATCCATATGTTCATTCAAAATATCTTGCACTTCATTAGGTAAATCATCTAATCTTGTAGAGGTAAACATAGTAGAAAGTTTATGAACCAAAGCAAATCCTATTTCTTCATTCTTCATCACATTTAAAAACTCCTTGCCACTTACCAACATTACCTTGCTGCTGCCACTACTGTTGTCCTCTTCTCATTCTTACATAGGTAAAAGGGTATGTTTAACTCCATTCTTCTCAATTGTGTAAGTATTATCTCTCCCGTTATGCACTGCCTTCCTGTCAAACTACCAAGGTCTTCCAAGCAACACATGACATACATCCATGGGCATGATTTCACATACAAGATTATCCTTATAACTACCAATTTGGAATTCTACAATAGTCTATTCATTAACCAGCAATTGATGACCTTTTGTAACCAAGAAACTTTATATGGTGTGGGATGTTTAGTTCTTTCAAGTCCCAATTTCTCTACCATTTCAGTAGACACTATATTATCCGTACTTCCACTATCTATAATCAACTTACAACACTTACCTTTTGCCTTACATTTCATTTTGAACAAGGCTCTCCTTTGTACTGGTTCTTGATTCTCCTTGGGTGGCTTTAGTAATACTCTTTTGAGCAGCAAACTTTCTCCAGATTTGGGTTCTTCTTGGTGATGTACCGGTGAACCAACACTCTCTTGATCTCCTTTTACAATCTGATTGCTTCTTTCATTTCTATTATAACCTCCTTGTGGAGATTTTGGACATTCCCAGCTCTTGTGACCAGCATAGTGATTACATTTAAAACATTTACCGACAAACCCTTGGCCTCTTCCTTGGAATCCACCTCTTCCATATGTTCTTCCTCCTTTATTTTGATAGCCTCCTAATTCTTTATTGACTATTGCATTGGAACTTCTAGCCCTTTCTTCTTGATGATGCTGTTATCCCCTTCTAGACTGCTATCCTCTCGCTCTAAATCCTCTTCCTCTCTTTCTTTCTTGGCAACTTTTCTTCCTTTGTAACTTCTCCTCTGCCTTAAGGGCTAATTGATAAACCTCTTCTAGACTTCTAGGGGACACAAGGCTTAGTTCATCCTACAGACTATACTTTAATCCATTTAAATACCTTGCTACTTTCTCCATGTCTTCTTCACTATGCCTAGATTGAACCACCAATTTATATAATTCTTTAGTGTAATATTTGACTGACATATCTTTTTGTTTGTGGTTCTGCAATCTTTTGAAGAGATTAGTTTGATAATCCCCTGGCAAGAACTTTGCTTTCAACTTTGCAATCATACGATCCCAAGAATTAATCTTTTCTTTATTCTTCTTTCTTCTCTTTGTTTGAACATAATCCCACCACATTGCAACATGACCTTTTAGTCTTGTACAAGAAAACTTCACTCTCCTTTCTTCTACAACTCCCTCATATTCAAAATAATTATCGAGGTCATTAATCCAATCTATAAGTTCTTCTCTGTTGAGGCTTCCAGAATATGTGGGAACCTCAATCTTGGGTTTGGCACCAACATTCAAAATTCTTCTCAACAACATTTCTTCAAAAGGTTCAGGCCCTTCATGCTCCTCTTCATCTTCTTCTTGTGGTCTCTCTTCCTCTTCAATTTCACTGGCATCATCCACTAGTGTTCCTCTTCTTTGTGCCATCTCCATGGTATCCATTCATGCAGTCAAATTTTGCAACATTTCAATGACTCCATCCTCATGTCCTCTTCTGCCCCTTCCTCAGGATCCTCTACCTCTCAATTCTCTCGGTGGCATTCTGTCCTTTCTACCAACAACCCAAATCTTTACAGGCTCTGATACCAAATTGATAGCAACCTTACTTGTTAATCATAGACAGGAAGTTCTTATAGTGATGATAACAGTAAACAAAGACATAAATTATAGATTTATTAGATGCCTCAATTTCCAAACATGATTCAATGCATTGAAACAAAAATATGGATTATGAAACAATAAATAAGATTCAGCATTAGACTATCTCTGACTATAGAGAGACAAAAAAGATCAAAATAACTCACAGAACAATATTTTTTTATTGATTCTTCCTCAATAGTTAAATGGTCTGCATTCTTTCCTCCCGACCATCCCCTCCTGAACCATTCTACCATCCTTCTAAAACAAAATATCTCCCAAAAAACAACTCCCTCTAATAAACTTCGCAAAGTGGTTTACAACCACCTTGAGTAACTGTCTTAGGCAACTGTTCGTTTGACCAACTACCCGATAGTGAACAACTACCTGATAGTGGAAGGAAAAATCTGAAGAGTTTCGTTCCTGACTCCACGGTGATAGGAAGTACATAGAAGACAATGTGGAGTGGTAAATTAGAGTGTATTGTTCCTATCCCCGTGATGACAGGAAAACTTATTAAAAACAAAGAAAGACCTGACAACAACATAAAGTTGCAAATAGAAAATAGGGACAAACTAAGATCTAAAGAGAGAGAGAGTGATGCTCCTACATTAGTCTTTGCTCAACATTTCTCCACAAAGAGGTTTTAGGTCTTGCAGTTCTAGAATTGTGCTTATAGGGTTCATATCTTTCTCCAGTTGAAGTTGTTCATGGTTTGGTGGTCCACATGTTGATTTCTTGAGTGACAGTATATGATAGAGTTAGTTGAGTGCTTCAGTGTGAACCTTCTTTAGGTGAAAGCTATTGCAGAAGAGTTTGTTGGTTTTCAAGTTGCTTCAAGATGTCTATGGAAGATTCTAGAGTGTGTTCAAGCATTGTGTATGGTCCGCAAGCTGTATCTTGCCTTAAGGAAACGTGTACTTAAAAAGTTTATTGTATTGCACAGGTTTGGGCCAACCTTGTATGTTTGTACTATTTGCGGAGCTACTTTGGTGATTGTGAAAGTGTGGACTAGCATGCTTGGATGAATTTAGGTCCAAGCTAAGGTGTGTTGTGGTCTTCCTTCATTCCTTTCCACCGTGAGAATGTTTAGGTCTAGACCTAATTTGAATTCTGTGTTAAGTTGTGATGCCAACCTTGGATAATGTTCCCAAGGTTGAACACAATATAAAAGAGTGTCAAAGGGATCATGATCAAATGTGTGCATGATGGATATGATGTGAGTAATAAAGTGATTGAGTGAGTGGAGCAGTATAGGCCTTCATGTGTTAGATTACTGGATACAGTGAGCAGAAGGTGTCTACTATCTTTTAGTGATGTTGTGAAGATGATGTTGATGTAGTAGTGAATATTGAGCTTCATTGGAAATGTACCCCATGCATGTGTTAGATGCAACTATAACAGTTCAAATCTTGGCAGTGAGTCATTTCTTCTATCTCTTTCTTTCAGGATAGTGAGTCCTTTGGCAGTGAGCCACCTGTAGTGAGCATTCTTGGATGGTAAGTCCACCAATTGTACCAACCTTAACTAGTTGTTTTATCATATTATATTGTGAGCGAATCCTCACCATGGTTTTTCCTTGTTTTGGGGTTTCCACATAAAATATGGTGTTCCCTTGTGTTTGATGTGGTTGTGATTCATTTTCTGATATTTTCTTTTCATGCTTAATCATCATAACAGTTTAAGGTTAATTAGATTGATGTGGATCTAAATGTGTTTGATGGTTTTTGAAATTATAAGTTACAACTGATTCACCCCCCTCTAAGTTGTCTTGTGTATTCAACAAGGAGCAAGATATGTTCATTGGTGCATATGATCTTCTTTTGAGAAGATGTCAGATCATGATGTCATGATATGTTCCTAATTCTCAAGTTGGAACTTTAACAATGGCTTGGTTAGTTCTATTTGGTTTTGAAGTATTAGTCATTTGCTTAGAGCTTCATGATTTTATAGGTTGCATTTGAAGTTAGCATGGATTGATTCGTGAATACTCATGGATACTAGAGAGACTTGGGTGAGGCAGGATATCTCTTGAAACTTATAGATATGCATTGGAAATATTTCTCATTACGAGATGTCAAAAAAAGATCGAGGAGCCTACACTTGGAAATGGATGTGAGTCCATTATAGACCTTATGAAAGGTTGTCTTTATTATAATCTTTTAATGCTTGGTATTATATGCAAGAGCAATCTTGTATCCCACTCTTGGTCTACTCGACAGGTGAATGATCTAAGAGGTGTTTCCCACCTAAATATTAGATGCATTCTTTATTTTGTATCTTGTCTTCTCATATGCATTAGTCTTGAAAAAGATTGTTGAGAAGTAGATGCATGGGTTTAAGGATTTCTGTTGTTCTCATTATTTTTGGTATTGAGCTATGGAACTAGTTCTAAGGACTTGTTTGGAGAGGTACAAAAATGGTTTGTGGTTTTGGGATTATTTCCTTTGTTGTGGGAATGTTTGGCTAGTTTGATCTACTTTCAGTGAGAGGTTGACATCTATTGCTGCCATGTTTTCATCATAATTATGAATGATAGATGTTGCTAACTTTTTAGTTTGGAAATGATGAAAGAGATCTTACTTTTCACAGTTTGGAAAATGCTAGTGTTTCTTTGATAGTATATGGTAGAGGAGTTAGCCACATCCTCTATAAGAAGTGCTATAGGAGGACTTGTTAATTCTTTGATCTTGTTAAGATTTGACATTACCCATGCAGTGGGAGTTCCTGGATATGTATGCTCTTTATTGTCACGATATCTTCTTGGTTGTCTTAGTTTGCAGGTTATTGATGTGAAGATGATTTTTCACGTTTCACTATTGGGATCTACAAGTTGTGCAATTTAGTGGGTTGTCTTTACCTATTGGTTGTATTGAAGACTTGGATGTGGATTATTTATATCCACAAATCCATTTAGTGTTATTACAGATTTTGTTTGTTGGCCTTGTATTTGGTCATTTGTACATTGGTATGTTGCATTGAGATGGGAGGATGGATGATTAGCAGGATTGATTAAAGGGATTTGATTGTAGTTTTGGTTTGGTATGTTGATGGCATGGAGTTATACCTATGATGGTTTGTTAACCCTAGTTTTTGAGGTATAGATTGTTACACATATGGCTCCTATGGTTGTATTGTTTGTCATTGATGTCAACACTATCACAAGGTTGTCATTGATGTCAACACTGTTATGAATGTGTAATAGTGTTCATAGTTGGATGTAATGTTCCTGAAGAAGATATATTGAGATGAGAATTAGAATTTGAAGATATATTGAGATAGGAATTAGATGCATGTCATGCTCCTGAAGAAGATACATTGAGATGGGAATTAGAAGTTCATGTCATGCCTTGTTCATTGCAGAATTGAGTATAAAGTTATATTCATATGGGTATTAGAAGCATCAAGAAGACACATTAATATGGGAATTAGAAGCACTAAGATATGGTATTGATGGACTAAGATATGTTGTATGCTCTCTTCTACTGTCCCTAAGAATGCATGTATTAATGCGAAGAAGATTTAGCCTCTAGAAGTTCGTGATAGCCTTTATTTTAGAATGACCACCTTTGAAGACTGTTTGGGAAATTGCTCAGCATTTCCATCAATTTGGTTTTGGGCCTTTGTAGATTGGAATATAGCTTAATGTAATTACAAATCTTACATATTCCAAGTTTTATGATGTGTGGACTACTAGAAGTATGTTTTGCAAAAGATAGAGTGAAGACAGTGTTGGTTCTATGAAGACAGTCACTACATGGAAGCAGAATGCTCTGCATTCCTCTGCATTTGTAGATTTGCCTATGTGGTTCTGAAGGTATGTTAAGATTCTAGTGAAGATGATTATTCTAGAGATTCAGATCATTTACCCTTATGTTGTGAAAGTTGTACATAATAGAGTACCGACATATGTTATGGAAGAATAAGCTAGTGCTGAAGGTTTGTTGGAATGCTTTGCATTCCTCCACAAATGAATGATTGCCCTTGTAGTTTTGAGGACATGTTTCTAGATGTGTATTACACGCTTCTTTTCAATTTCAAGTTTCTTGGTGGTCCGCAGCTCAGTTTTTCAAATGAAATCATGTTGTAGTGTGTTCTGGATGACAGAGTGTTTTCAGAGTTAATGATTAAAGCTGTGTGGCACAATTCTTTGATGTGTGGTGGTAAAGGAGTGTTTGGGGATGTTTTATGAGTCATGTGGACTCATCTGGAAAAGTTTCATGAAGATCTTTCTTGTTTCCAGTACTGCCTAAGGTTTTTCAAGTTGATGTGGTCGTTATACTTCAAGTCTTCATGTGTTTTCCTTAAAGCTGACCTATTTCCAAATGAGAAGAGTGTGTGAATGTAATTTCTTGGTGTTTGAAGCCATGAAGGATGTTTTGGATCTGGTTAAGAAAGTTTTGGGGTTAGCAAGGCTTGGATCTTTCGCTGGTGTAACGTGTGGCTTCACTTAGGACCTATCTTCTACACATTTCATATTGTGTGTTGTATGGCCAACTTGTAAATGTATTTTTCATTTTGTATCTGGCTAACAAGCTATGTAATCAATGTAATATCATGTATAAATAGTAAATCAAATTGAGTGAGGAAGCTGTGATTGCAAGTTGATTGAAAAGGTTTGCAAGTAGATAAAAAGCAGAATAAATGCATTATTGATGTGTGACTGAAGGAGAAAGAGCAGAAGTTGTTGATGCTGTCTAGATTCATCTTGAAGACATATTTGTGATAGTGATCAAGTATAGAGTGTTCCTAATTGATTAGATCTTCAGAAGAAAGTGTGAAGAGGAAAAAGTGCAATCATCAAAAGTGTGAGTTTCAATGTTAGTTTTCAGACAGTAGAAAGACTATCATATTATAATCTTTTGTACATTTGTTTGTATTTCAGGGAGTAGTAGCTTCCTTGGGAGTGACCATAAAACAAAGTCATTAGGAAGAAGAAGTTTCCTTGGGAGTGAACCTAAATCAAAGTTACTAAGGGAGTAGTAGCTTCGTTGGGCTATAGCCCCTAAAACAAAGTTTTTAATTGAGCTTCATATATTGTGAGTTAATCCCCGCTGCCGTTTTTCCCTTCTAGGGTTTTCCACATATATCTGGTGTTATGTGTTGATGTGCATTGTGTTATTCTTTCATGTTGATATCATGATTCTTAAGGTTTAATCTGCTTCGAATAAGTTGAAGTTGTTGAAATTGAAAAGTTTAAATACTGATTCACCCCTCCTCTCAGTATTCTTGTGTGTCTAACAATTGGTATCAGAGCCAAGTTCCTCTAAAAGAAGCTTAACTTCTTGAGGAAGATCTAGGATGGTACAAAGTGGATCCAGTAAGATACCTAGGTTTGATGGAACAAATTATGCTTTTTGGAAGCTAAGAATGGAAGCCTACATCAATTCTCTAGGTTTTGGAGTTTGGGATTATGTCAAGAAAGGTTACACTGTTCTTGCTACTATTCCTATAGATGCAGATGAAATCAAGAAGTATGATAATAATGTCAAGGAAAAGTTTGCTATCATGAGTGGATTAACTGATTCAAAACTTTCAAAGGTGATGAGTTGTAGTTCTGCTCAAGAAGTTTGAGATAAACTTGAAACTTTTTATGAAGGAGATAAGAAAGTAAATCATGCTAAGATGCAAATATTCAAAAGCATATTTGAAACCTTAAAGATGAAAGAGGATGAAAACATTGCTGGTTTTATTCTTTGAGTGAATGAAGTGGTTAATGACATCACAGGCCTTGGTGGTACAATAAAAGAGGTTGAAATTGTGAAGAAGGTTCTAAGATCTCTTCCTAAATCTTACAGTCATAAGGTATCTTCTATTGAAGAGACTGCAAAATTGGATACATACACTTTAGACCAAATGTTTGGTATCCTTACTACTTTTGAAATGAGAGAGTTTGACAATGATGTTCCAAAGAAAGAAGTTGCTTTTGATGCAGAGGAAAAGATCAATCTCAGTCTCTCAATCTCACTCCTTCATAGACTATTCTTCATGTGCAACTATGGCACTCACTCTATAACCAATCAATTGAAACTTGTTCAACACATCACCTAAACAAGGTCTCTGACCCAATAACTTCATACTACATCTTCCAAGATGCCCAACTTTGATCAAAACTCTATCCAACCATTATGTAGGACAGCAATCTTCAACATAGTTTATAAAAGATAGCCACACACTTCTAACTCTAAGGAGATAGTCAGTGTATCCTCCTTGGGGTGATCTCCATGGGCACAACTTCAATGTCAAATAACTAACCAACTCACTATACCTAACACTTGATTGCCTTCAATGACAAAGCTAACAATTTGATAGACAAAACTATTACCTTCTTGACAGACTGTTGTCCTCCTCTCATCCTCTAACACATGAATCTGCAGGGGTTTCTCACATGCCCGCACTCACCATACCAATCTTCTATCCCTGCAACCTTCACAAGGCTATGGACAACCTATTTCACATCCCCTTCCATTAACCACCAATGGGAAAGATTAGAGGAAAGGAGGAATGCCCATTGGGCTACTCAGATATACTCTAATTAGAGTTTTAGGACAGTCAACAGACCACAAACACTTTCTCCCTCCAAATGCAGTCTCAAGTCTTCAAATTAATTGCAAGGGATAGATAACTCTCTGCCTTAACGAACCATTAGAGATTCCAACCTCCACCAGGCCATACAAGTATGGCTCTTAGCAGAAAATAGTGTATTTCTTGACTGTGACAACAATTTAAAGGGCAGCTTGGTTGTTTGAAGATCCTATCCTATCCTCCTTCAATTTCAAGGCTCAAACTCACACTAATGGATAGTCCATCCATCAACATTCACTTCCAAGTATTCAACATCCCATGACAGGGCCATACAACTGAAAGGTACAGACTGTTGCAAAGCAAATTCTAAAATTAGCTACTCTAAAAGCAATCTGAGGAAAATGTGAATATCTTCCCTATTATTTACTATCAAGGCTTCAAACCAATTGTATTTGGGAGTCATCTCATCCCCCTACACATGCAATACAAATGAAGCCCATGACAGTGCCGTACAACAATACAGTACGATAGAAAATAGCAACTAAAAAATAGGAAAATCAGAAAATCAGAAAAATAGTTTATTTTTTTTCTATTCCTTCCAAATCCTCCGAATGGTCTCAAGGACCTCATTAAACAAAACAAACATAAATAAACCCTGATGTGAAGGTGCTCTTGCACCATACAACCAACCAACAAGATTTCCAAGTCCCTTGGAAATGTATCTGCAACAAAAGTCTTTCCTGCATCTTTGTCTGCCTCTTCATCTTCTTAGCTTCAGTCTTCCAATCTTTAGACTAATAGGGAAGGTGACCAACCAACCAACAGAACAAACTACCATCTTCATAGAGCATCCTCAGGCTCCTTCTACTCCCATCAGTGGAGTACTCTTCAGGCTACAACATCAAGTGCTTCTTCACGTATCCACCTCTCTCACTGCTTCACAACACCAACTCACCAAACCATCCATCTCACCCAACAACAGATCTTGGTGATGCACCTACCACTCTCTCCTCAGTGGTTTCCCTCTGCATCCTTCTCCAGCCAAATCTCTATTGGAGAATGGTCATGACAGACCTTCTCTTGTCTGCCCACACACAACCTCAGAAAACATCCTCCTGTAGCTAGATGGATAAGCACTTGCAACCAAACAACTCAGCAACAAAACAAAGGTCACCAACAAAATCTTCAGCTTTACCTGCCTTCTTAGTGATAGGAATAAATACAACATCTCCTCCTAGAGCTTTTGCTAGCTCTGATGCCAAAATGATGTAGAGGAAAAGATCAATCTCACTCCTTCATAGACTGTTCTTCATGTGCAACTATGGCACTCACTCTATAACCAATCAACAGAAACTTGTTCAACACATCACCTAAACAAGGTCTCTGACCCAATAACTTCATACTACATCTTCCAAGATGCCCAACTTGGATCAAAACTCTATCCAACCATTATGCAGGACAACAATCTTCAACATAGTTTATAAAAGACAGCCACACACTTCTAACTCTAAGGAGACAGTCAGGGTATCCTCCTTGGGGTGATCTCCATGGGCACAACTTTAATGTCAAATAACTAACCAACTCACTTTACCTAACACTTGATTGCCTTCAATGACAAAGCTAACAATTTGATAGACAAAACTATTACCTTCTTGACAGACTGTTGTCCTCCTCTCATCCTCTAACACATGAATCTGCAGGGGTTTCTCACATGCCCACACTCACCATACCAATCTTCTATCCCTACAACCTTCACAAGGCTATGGACAACCTATTTCACATCCCCTTCCATTAACCACCAATGGGAAAGATTAGAGGAAAGGAGGAATGCCCATCGGGCTACTTAGAGATACTCTAATTAGAGTTTTAGGACAGTCAATAGACCACAAACACTTTCTCCCTCCAAATGCAGTCTCAAGTCTTCAAATTACTTGCAAGGGATAGATAACTCTCTGCCCTAACGAACCATCAAAGATTCCAACCTCCACCAGGCCGTATAGGTACGGCTCTTAGCAGAAAATAGTGTATTTCTTGACTATGACAGCAATTTAAAGGGCAGCTTGGTTGTTTGAAGATCCTATCCTATCCTCCTTCAATTTCAAGGCTCAAACTCACACTAATGGATAGTCCATCTATCAACATTCACTTCCAAGTATTCAACATCCCATGACAAGGCCATACAACTGAAAGGTACGGACTGTTGCAAAGCAAATTCTGAAATCAGCTACTCTAAAAGCAATCTGAGGAAAATGTAAATATCTTCCCTATTATTTACTATCAAGGCTTCAAACCAATTGTATTTGGGAGTCATCTCATCCCCCTACACATGCAATACAAATGGAGCCCATGATAGTGCCGTACAATAGTACAGTACGGCAGAAAATAGCAACTAAAAAATAGGAAAATCAGAAAATCAGAAAAATAGTTTGTTTTTTCTATTCCTTCCAAATCCTCCGAATGGTCTCAAGGACCTCATTAAACAAAATAAAGATAAATAAGCCCTGATGTGAAGGTACTCCTGCACCAGCTTTCAAAGTCAGTAAAAAGATAAAGGATGAAACTGTTGATGAAGATGAAAGTTTTGATGATGTTGAAGAAAATTTTGTAAGAAGACTAAAGAAAGGCTATGGAAAGGTTGGTCACTTTGATTTTAAATGCCCTCTTAAAGAAGTTAGGAGAAGTAACATAAATGATAAATTCAAAAGGAGTCTATTTTCCATAGAGAATAGTTGTTCTACAGAAGATTAGGATCATGATGATTCAAATGATGAAACACTTTTCATGGCCTTGAGTGTTGGTGAAAAAAAGGATGATGTTGGAAAATGTGAAAAAATTGATACCTTGCAAATAGTCCAAAACAATGAAAAATTAATGGTCTTATGGACCACCTTCCATGCAAAAGAAGAAACCAAAGCTTGGGTTATTGACAATGGTTGTTCAAATCATATGGCTGGTGACAAAGAGAAGTTTATCAGCCTTGAGAAGTGGGATGGTAGAGCTGTCAAGTTTGGAGGTGATGAGTCAACTCAAATCTGTGGAAAAGGTGTCATAACTATTGATGGAAAGAACAAGACTAAGGATGTCCTCTATGTCAAAGGATTACAACACAATCTTCTCAATGTTAGTCAAATGTGTAGCAAAGGTTACAATCTTACTTTTCATGCCAATGGTGGAGAAATCAGGAAGGCAGGATCCAGAAAGCTAGTTACAGAAGGTATCAAGACATGTGGTGATATTTATCACTTGAAAGAGGTAAATGGAAGAACATGTCTGTTGGCTCAATCCAGTGAGTGTTGGATATGGAACAAAAGAATGAGACACAATAATTTTGATAATATGGTAAGAATCAACTCTACTCATGTAGTGAGAGATATGCCTAAGATAATCAAGCCTGCAAACACTGTATGCAAGGAATGTCAAATGGGAAAGTAGACAAAGAAAAGTTTTAAAAGCAAGGAGTATTCTTCTTCAAAGCCATTGGAGCTGATTCACACAAACTTATGTGGACTTACAAGAGTAAAGAGTCAACAAGGTGAAATGTATTTTATGTTGCTCATTGATGATTATTCTAGAATGAGTTGAGTTACCTTCTTAAGAGAAAAATCTTATACCCTTGATAAGTTTAAAGTTTTCAAAGCTTTGGTTGAAAATTAAATGGATACTAAGATCAAATGTTTAAGGTCAGATAGAGGAGGTGAGTTTACTTCAAATGAATTTGAAAAGTTTTGTGAAGATCATGGTATTAGGAGGCATTTGTCTGCTCCTAGAACCCCTCAACAAAATAGGGTAGTGGAAAGGAAGAACATGATTGTGCAAGAAATGTCTAGGGCAATGTTGAAAGATGCAGATCTACTTGATATACTAGATGGAAGCAATTCATGCTACTATCTATCTAACTAACTGTGTAGTTAAGGGTCAACATCACTAAGACCCCTTATGAGTTATGGTATGGAAGACCTCCCACCATTAGATACTTCAAGATCTTTGGTAGCAAATGCTATATTAGAAGAGATGAAGACTTAGGAAAGTTTGATTCAAGAAGTAATGAAGGAATCTTTCTTGGTTACTCAACCAAAAGCAAGGCATATAGATGCTACAACAAAAGGTTAGGAAAGATGATTAAAAGCACAAATGTTAAAGTAGATGAAGACTTGTATCAAATCTCACAAGATTTAGAAGACATCAGATCTGATATCTTTCCCTGCATTGAAGATGAAGAAGAAGTGAAAGAAGAAAAGAAACAAAAACCAAATAAGATGCCTAAGACCCCAACAAAATATGTTTAGAATAATTACTTAGCAAAACAGATCATTGGAGATGAGAATGAAGGTGTGTAGACAAGAAGAAGGTTTGCCAAGATACATGAGCAAGTAAACTTATGTTTGTTATCAAAAGTAGAACCTAAGCCTTTTCTAAAGCCAACAAGGATGATGGATGGATAAAATCCATGGAAGAAGAATTGGATTAGATTGAGAAGAATAAAACATGGGAATTAGTTCCTAGACCAACAAACAAGAATATTATAGGAACAAAATGGATGTTTCAGAAGAAGCTAAATGAAGAAGGTGAAGTTGTAAGGAACAAAGCAAGACTAGTATGCAAAGGATACATTGAAGTGGAAGGCATTGATTTTGAGGAGACTTTTTCTCTGGTAGTAAGGATGAAGGCAATCAAAATGTTCCTTGCTCTTGCTGCTCATAAGAACTTCAAAGTATATCATATGGATGTCAAATCAACATTTCTAAATGGTGATCTAGAAGAAGAAGTATACATTGAACAACCAGATGGTTTTCAAATATCAGAAGATCCAAACATGGTATGTAGACTCAAAAAGGATTTTTATGGTCTCAAGAAAGCACCTGGGGCTTGGTATGCAAGATTAGACAAGTACTTACTTTAGCAGGGCTTCAAAAAAAGGTACTACAGATAGTAATATTTATATAAAGGAAGAAGGAGACATGATTTTGATAGTTGCAGTATATTTTGATGACATCATCTTTGGTGGAGATGGTGATATGTGTAAAAGGTTTACATAGGAGCTGTAAAAAGAGTTTGAGATGTAGATGATTGGTGAAATGTCTTTCTTCCTTGGACTTCAAATTTCCCAGCTAGATGGTGGTATCTTTATCTCTCAAGCTAAGTATGTCAAAGAATTGTTGAAGAAGTTTGGTATGGAGGATTCAAAACTGGTGAGTACTCCCATGGTCACTGAATGTCACTTGAGCAAAGATGATGAGTCTCCGAAGGTGGATCATATTGCCTATAGGTTTATGATTGGAGCATTGTTGTACTTGGCTGCTTCTAGACCTGACATTATGCATGCAATATGTGTGGTTGCCAGATATCAAGCCAATCCTAAGAAAACACATGAGAATGTAGTGAAAAGGATATTTAGATACTTGAAAGGAACTCTAGACTATGGTCTATGGTATCCAAAAGGTAATGACTTTAATTTGAGTGCATACACTCATGCTTACTAGGCTGGTTGTGCTAATGATAGGAGAAGTACAAGTGGCAGTGCTTTCTTTGTAGGAAGCATATTGGTTTCATGGCAGAGCAAGAAGCAAGATTCAGTGTCCTTATTAATCATAGAGACAGAGTATATTGCAGCAGCCTCTTGTTGTACACAAGTGTTATGGATGAAGCAAATTCTGAAGGATATCAAGGTATTGTATGATAAGCCTATTCCTATTTTGTGACAATACAAGTGCTATCAATATTTCCAAGAATCCAGTGATGCATTCTAGAACCAAGCATATAGAAATTAGGTATCACATTTTGAGAGAGAAGGTTGCAGATAAGAAAGTGAAGTTGGAATATGTTCCAACAAAGGATCAAATTGTAGATATCTTTACAAAGGATCTTGCAAAGGACACCTTTGAGGATCTTTGATAGAAGTTAGGGGTAATTGCCCCTCCTTCTTCTTGCTAAAGGTGCATAGTGATGCATCTGTCAAGGGGAAGTTAATGTTATATCCTTGTTTCCTGGACTGATGATGGCTACCTCTTAGGGGGAGCAGGTAGTGGTTGTTGATGATAGGAGTTTGTTTATTGCAAGAAGAAGTTATAACCTAAAGAAAAAATGTGTAGATGTATAGTTGTTGATAAAGCTAATGGTTGCTACCCTTTGTCCTTGATGTGAAAGGGGGAGAAATGTGCAAGTAGGTGTTGTCATCAATGCCAAAGGAGGAGATTGTTACACATATGGTTCCTATGGTTGTATTCTTTGTCATTGATGTCAACAATATTATGAATGTGTAATAGTGTTCATAGTTGGATGTAATGCTCTTGAAGAAAATATATTGAGATGAGAATTAGAATTTGAAGATACATTGAGATAGGAATTAGATGCATGTAATGCTCCTGAAGAAGATACATTGAGATGGGAATTAGATGTTCATATCATGCCTTGTTCATTGCAGAATTGAGTATGAAGTAATATTTAGATGGGTATTAGAAGCATCAAGAAGACACATTAATATGGGAATTAGAAGCACTAAGATATGGTACTAATGGACTAAGATATGTTGTATGCTCTCTTCTACTATCCCTAAGAATGCATGTATTAATGCAAAGAAGATTTAGCCTCTGGAAGTTGGTGATAGTCTCTATTTTAGAATGACCACCTTTGAAGACCGTCTGAGAAATTGCTCAACATTTCCATTAGTTTGGTTTTGGGCCTTTGCAAATTGGAATATAGCTCAATGTAACTACATATCTTGCATATTCTAAGTTATATGATGTGTGAACTACTAGAAGTATGTTTTGCAAAAGATAGAGTGAAGACAATGTTGGTTCTGTGAAGATAGTCACTACATGGAAGTAGGATGCTCTGTATTCCTCCGCATTTGCAGATTTGGCTATGTGGTTCTGCAGGTATGTTAAGATTCTAGTGAAGATGATTATTCTAGAGATTCAAATCATTTACCCTTCCATTGTGAAAGTTGTGCATAATAGAGTACCGACATATGTTTTGGAAGAATAAGCCAGTACTAAAGGTTTGTTAGAATGCTCCACATTACTTTGTAAATGAATGATTGACCTTGCAGTTTTGAGGATGTTTTTCTAGATGTGTATTACATACTTCTTTTGAATTTCAAGGTTCTTGGTGGTCCGCAACTCAGTTTTTCAAATGACAAGATGTTGCAGTGTCTTCCAGATGACATAGTGTTTTTAGAGTTAATGACTGAAGATGTGCGACACAATTATTTGATGTACAGTGGCAAAGGAGTGTTTGGGGATGTTTTATGAGTCATGTGGACTCATCTGGAAAAGTTTCACAAAGATCTTTCTTTTTTCCAATACCTCACAAGGTTTTTCAAGTTGATATGGCCATTATACTTCAAGTCTTCATGTGTTTTCCTTAAAGCTGTCCTATTTCCAAATGAGCAGAGTGTGTGGATGTAATTACTTGGTGTTTGAAGCTATGAAGGATGTTTTGGACCTGGTTAAGCAAGTTTTGGGGTTTGCAAGGCTTGGATCTTCTGCTGGTGTAACATGTGGCTTCACTTATGACCTATCTTCTACACGTTTCATATTGTGTGTTGTCTGGTTGACTTGTAAATATATTTTTCATGTTGTATCTAGCCGACAAGCTATGTAATCAATGTAATATCATGTATAAATAGTGAATCAAATTGAGTGAGGAAGGTGTGATTGCAAGTTGATTGAAAAGGTTCACAAGTAGATAAAAAGTAGAATAAATGTATTATTGATGTGTGACTGAAGGAGAAAGAGAAGAAGTTGTTGGTGCTGTCCAGATTCATCTTGAAGACATATTTGTGACAGTGATCAAGTATAGAGTGTGCCTAACTAATCAGATCTTCAAAAGAAAGTGTGAAGAGGCAAAAATGTACTCATCAAAAGTGTGAGTTTCAATGTCAATTTTCAAATAGTAGAAAGACTGTCATATTGTAATCTTTTGCAAGTGTGTTCTCATTTTGGGGAGTGGTAGCTTCCTTGGGAGTGACCCTAAATCAAAGTTACTAAGGGAGTAACAGCTTCCTTAGGTTATAGCCCCTAAAACAAAGTTATTATTTGAGCTTCATATATTGTGAGTTAATCCTCACCATAGTTTTTTCCTTCTAGGGTTTTTCACATATATCTAGTGTTATGTGTTGATGTGTATTATGTTATTCTTTCATGTTGATATTGTGATGCTTAAGGTTTAATCTACTCTAGATAAGTTGAAGTTATTGAAATTGAAAATTATTTAACTATTGATTCATCCCCCCCTCTCAGTATTCTTGTGTGTCTAACATAGATATTTTGGATGAGCTAGCAACTTGTTGTGGTTTCTTTTCCATTTGGTATGAGTATGGTAGACACTCAGACTCTTATGTTATCATGTGATTTGATGCTTGTGTTCATGTTGAGACTAGTTTAGATGCTTTTGCATGTATCTTGTTGGAGCACACTAGCAGGTTGAAGAATCAATGGTACATTGATGGCTAGGGATGTTTTTCCCTGTGATTAAACTTTTATTACCTCATAAGAGTAATTGCAATGTATAATGTCAAGTGGGAGAATGTTGGGTTAAGTTGTTATTAACTTTGCAATCCTAACCAAATTCATGTGTCTCCAAAGTTCTTGGAAAGTGTTCTCCAACACATAGGAACTTGAGAGACAAAATAATATTTAATTATAGCACTATGACGTGTTGTTGATAACTCTTATGAGGTAGGACCCAATTTGAGCGCCCGATTTGGAAGTGGAGTCCATGGAGACTTGTAGTTGATTCTTTGATGTCTATCTTGACTTGGTGATACTTTCTAGGAAGTGGGAGCTAATTTGGGCGCTCACTTTGGAGGTGTTTCCAATGAAGACTAGGAGTTTGCTTTTTTGTGTGCATGAGTGGATAATGTTGATACATTTTGCATGAACATGATGTAGCATTTAACAGTGGAGTTAGAGATGCATGATATTTGCATGAACATGATGTGGTAGTTAACATTGGAGTTAGAGATGCATGATATTTGCATGAATATGATGTGGCAGTTAACAGTGAAGTTAGAGATGCATGATATTTTCATATTGCTTGCATGAACTCATAAAAGCTTGCATGGAATTGCATGTCACTTGTACGAGTTTGCATGTGCTTGCATGTATTGTATGTTACTTGCATGGACTTGCATGTTGTTGCATGTCACTTATATGAACTTGCATGTTGTTGCATGTCACTTATATGAACTTGCATGTACTTGCATGTTGTTTCATGGCACTTTCATGTTGCTGCATATCACTTGTATGTGCTTGCATGTTGTTGCATGTTAGTTATATGGACTTGTAGCATGTTAGTTATATGGACTTGCATGTTGTTGCATGCCAGTTATATGGACTTGCATGTTATTGCATGTCATTTATATGGTGTTGCATGTATCTTGCATGACACTCTAACTCAAGATCAGTTTTAGATAAATCTTGCATGGTGCTACAGTGGTTACCTAACTCTTGCATGTTATAGAACAAGTTGTTACATAATAATATTAGGAAAACATCAATGATGCATGTTGTTTGCATGACATTGGTGTGTGTTGGTACTTCAATGATACTTCAATTGACTATGTCTAATTGGGAATTACTAAGCGCTCATGAAGAAGCTTTTAGTTCAACATTGTTATTATCACATAACACTTTAGTTGACTGAGTTTGAGTTTTGTTGTGCTCAAAATCAGCTACGCTCATTTTTGTAGACAACCCCACGAAACTTGTCCGTTTCGTGAACCTACACTCTAAGATTGTAAATCGAGGAAAGATTTTCTTAGTCTCATGCGAGGTCATTTGACATTCTAAACTCATTTGTGACATTCCCTTGAATTGATTTCTCAGTTTTTGCGAGGATCTTTTAAAGTCGTAAACTAGTAAAAATGTTATTTTGGAGTTAGTAAATTTTTAACTCTTAAAATGCAAGAGCGGTGAAAAAGGCCGCTCCTACATATTATTTTCAGACTTGTTTTTGTTTGATGTAGAAGCGGCCTTTTTCGCCGCTATTGCATCATTTTTAAGTTTAATGCGCTTGGGCGGCTAAATTCGTCGCCATCGCATGTGTTTTCTGTCATATATGTTTGAGCAACATTTTTCGCTGACTTTACATATTTATCTATTATGGTGTCGTAGCAGCCAAAATCGCCGCTCACGCGAGATCTTCAGGATTTGGATGTCGAGTGCCATTAATGGCCACTCGTGCCAGGCATTTAAACTCCAATCTCAAACCTTTTAAATGTGTTTTTCACTCCCATTATTGTCATTTCTTATACTAAACCCTAATTGACCCGCCAACGTTCTCTCCGATTGTTCGATCGTATACTCCAGAGCCGTGACGGATCTCGCGTTGCAGTCTGAGCCTAGGGTTTCAAGTTGTTACGGGTAAGTTTCTTTCGTTTCTCTTCCCTGTTGTTACTCATTAACTGCTAGTATTGTTAATTTATGAAGTTTTGTTAGGTTTTTCTGTTGTTTGTGATTTGTATTTCGGATTAGGGTTTTTGTTTTTGTTTTGAAGACTTTGTGTCTTTCGTCAGTCAGACCTTCATCATTTACCAACCTCCCCTTGCTGAGAGGAGAGACTTTGTCTCATCATAGCTGTGGCTGATATACCCATTTTGCCGTTAGCGAGTTAACGACAAAATATTCATCCAACAAGTTTGACTTCTTGGGCACTGATGTTGAGACTTTCAACTATACCTCGTTGTTGTCACATAACACTTCAATTGACTAAGTTTGATTGGGACTTCTTGGGTGCCCATGTTTGAGTCTTGCAGTTAATAGTTGATTTCTACCATGTAGCTTTGGAGTTCACTATATTGGGCATTTGGATTTGCATGAGGTTTCTTCTCATGCTATTTGATATAATTTATTGTATGTTTGAGATCCATGGCTTATATATAATGATGCTTTGAGCTGGTAGAAATAACATTACATATTACAGATAGGTAATGATAGGAAGGATATGTATTTGAAGATTGAAGAAGTAATGGGGTGCTGGTAGAATCCAAAGAAGATTTTAGTATTATTGTAAACTCAATTACAAGAATTAATACAAGAATAAATCTCTTTGGGTGTGGAGTTTTTCCCACAAGGGTTTCTCCACGTAAATTCTATTTCTACTTTTATCATTTTTTTCTTCTACTACATTGATTAAATTGGAGAAATACTATTACATCTAAATTGAAAATAAATTTCAGATTTACACATGCTTTTATTTCAAATTTGAAAACATTTAAAAGCTACATATCTATAACTTTACCTTGTTCTATCTCCCTTTTTGCAAAAATGGTCACTAAAAATGAAGGAAGGAATACCATTGAGGTGAAAGATCTGGTCCATGAATGTTTGGGCAACATGGAGGAAGTATAGGAGTGGGTTAAAGTACAACAATGGGCATATTTGGAAAGGAAATCTAGCCACCACCAAAATGAATGATTTCCCTATAGACTTTGGTAGTCCTTCAATGAAGTCCATTGAAATGCCAATCCACACATGGATAGGAATGGGCAATGGTTGAAGCCATCCTAGGGTGGAAACCATTTCACCTTTATTGCGTTGATAGGTTTCACATTCTATCACAAACTGTTTGATGTATGTTTAATACCTTCTCATAAAAAATTATGGTGAAGTCTTTAATAAGTTTTTAGAAAGCCAGAGTGACCTACCAATGGTGTGGCATGGAACTCAGATAAAAGTTTTAGATGCAAAGCTGATTGTGAGGCCAAGACTAGACACTCTTGGGATTTAAAGATGTTGATTGGACACCTACTAGTTGAGTTGTTGTAGGTGACTATCTTGTTGACACTCTTGACATAAGTCATTGATCTAAGTAGGGGAAAGCATTAATAAAGCAACTAGAGTATGATGGTCTTCAAATTGCCATGATAGTACATCAACCACCACATTATCATATCTATTTTTGTAGGTGAACTCATAGTCATATCCCGATAGCTTGGTGACCCACTTTTGTTGCTTTGGAGAGGCGTTTCCCTAGTCCAAAAGGTACTTGAGACTATGGTGACAATTTTAAAGTAGAAATACCTTGCAACAAGGCATGGGCACCATTTGTTGACTTCATGAAGAATGATTAACATCTCCTTCTCAAAGGTGGAATGGATGATCTTTTTTTTAGTTAGAGCCTTACTAGTAAAGACAAGGGGCCACCCTTCCTGCATGAGAACAACACCTAATCTAGAACGTAAAGCATCACTTTCACTGATGAATGTTTTAGCTAAATCAGGCATCACAAGAATTGGTGTGGTGCATATAGCCTCCTTAAGTAGAGAAAATGCCACTTCTAAAATTATAGACCATTGGAAGGAATCATTTTTTCAAAATGGATATGAAGTAAGCTACAATCTTGCCATAATATTTTATGAAGTGCTGGTAATATCTGGTGTAGCCTAAGAATCTATTGGTGTTCAAAGTTGAGATTCCTCAAATCCTTAAAGCCAATCAATTCTTGAGTGCTGGGGGTGCCAAACTCAAGACAAGGATTAAAACATTATACTCAAGATGAGGAGACAATATTGACAAGAGAAATTAGGACACGGTCCAGAGATATGAGCCTACAATACTCTATGTAATTGTTTTATACCCCAGAAGACATAGTGATAAAAAGATAGATAGGAGTGGTAGTAAACAACATACTATGGTAAGATTCAATCAAATATAGCGAGTCAAATACATCAATACACACTAAACCCTTAGTTTATAATCTTTATATCTCCTTATATATATTCATATTTAATAACAGATACAAAAGGCAGGTCTAAGTCTCTACTTTGTATATATTATATTCCTTTTTTCTCTTCATTATGCTTACTCTATTACATATATTTATACAATATGATGTAATAGGGACATGTCCCTTACACAAAATACTTAACTCTACAATTTTATTATTCTATCATTCTTTCATTCTATTATTCTAAAATTTAATCAATCTTTTAATTTATTATTGTATCATTCTTTCATCTTATCATTTTATAATTCTACCAGTCTATTATTCTACCATTCTTTCATTATATTATTATATTATTATATTATTCTTTTATTCTATTATTATATCATTCCCTCATTTTATCATTTTATAATATATCATTCTTTTATTCTATAAATATAGTATTCTAGCATTATTTCATTATATCATTCCATAAATCTATTATTATATCATTCCTTCATTCAATCATTCTATTATTCTACAGTTCTATTATCCTTTCATTCTATCATTCTATTATTCTATAAACCTATTATTCTATCAATTTGTCATTCTATCATTCTATTATTCTATAAATCTATTATTCTATCATTTTTCATTCTACAATTCTATCATGCTATCATTCTATTATTCTACAATTCTATTATTCCAATTGTCTTTCATCCTACAATTCTATCATTCTATTATTCTATAAATCTATTGTTTTATCATTATGTCAGTCTTTCATTCTATCATTATACAATTCTATTATTCTATCATTCTATCATTCTATCATTCTTCCATTCTATAATTCTATAAATCTATTATTCTATCATTATTTCATCCTATCATTTTATAATTTTACCAATGTATTATTCTATTAATCTATTATTCTACCATTCTTTTGTTATATTATTCTATATTATTATAAAATTATATTATTCTATCATTCCTTTGTTCTATCATTTTATAATTCTAACATTCTATTATTCTATAAATCTAGTATTCTAGCATTATTTCATTATATCATTCTATAATCCTATTATTCTATAAATCTATTATTCTTTCATTCTTTTATTCTATGATTCTCTTATTCTATTATTCTACAATTCTTAAAAAGTGCCTCTATATGCTTGTAAAAGGCTCTTTGTAATGGGTTGGGGGTTCTTCTTTTGGGCTCCTTTTTTGGGGTTCAAAGATAAAATGTTATCTTTTGGGTTCTTTTTTGGTGGAAGTCCATGAAACTTGAAATATGAATACAAGATACATAATTTTTCTCGAATATTTATGGATTTTCATGTTTTAGCTTTTTAATTCTGAAATTTTCTTCCCTCTACAACTCTATGCATTTAATTCACCAAATATTGATGGATTCAATGTGTGTTTAAACCATTGATGCCTTGTGTTGGAGTAGCCAAGATCAACAAGAAAAAAACTAGAATAACTTCCACAAAAGACAATTACACATAATAAGCCTAATTGATATATTCAAGAGATAAGTAAAATGTACATAGATGCCTTGTATAAATAGGCATGAGATAGGAGGTAGGATGGTCAAACACAACGAATGACTAACCCTCCTAAGATGCGACATTTGTGAGCTCAAGTGACAAGTGCTCATGCAAGTGGCAAGTAAACATGCAAGAGGTGTCTCAAAAGCATGAGGACACATGCCCTCACCACATGAGGTGAGACAAACTCTAAAATAGCTAAGTAAACTTAAGCTAAGTGTGAATAGGTCAATTCTAGTAAAGGTGATATCCTAACTACATACATAAAGACCTTATCTACACTAACACCTTGCTTATAGTGAGGTGTTCTATGTGGTCGAATGAACATACTTTAGGCAACATGAATAATTAAGTATGTGGATTTTCCTTTAGAGATCACACCATCTTGCATTGGGATTGTGGATAAAGGGTCTGTCAAAGATTAGTTTTCAAGTTGCATCTATCCATTTACAAAATGATGTATAGAGGGTTTGAAGATGAGTTTGGATTCACTTTGTTTCTCTATCCTTTTATTGTCACATTTATATTCTCTATTTTTTCATATTGGTGTTATTTTAGGATTTTTATGATAAATTTCAATCACAAAAGGCATAAAAAATTGATGGATTTGTATATTTTTAATGATAAAATCTTTTTTTTTTTTTGAAAGTCAAGATCAAAATCCCAAAGAATGGAATGAATTTCATGATTTATTCATTTTCTAAGTCATAAAATTCTAATTTCTAAATAAAAATGAAGACTTGTGTCAGCTAATAGTGTTTTGTTTTCACTAAGTGAGTCTCTTTTTTATACAAACAATTCCTAATATTTTATGTAGCCCCTTGAATGGACCAGCCAAAGTGCTTTGTAATTAAGGGATTTTGGTAATCCTTGTGCAATATTTGATGTTCAAGTCTCTTGAGATAGTGATCTTTCGAATAAGGGAACCTTTACCATTCCACGCTATAAGCTTCACATCTTGCAGGTAAGGTGGTGTGTCAAAAATTGCATCAACATAAATGGCACGAGAAGGGGGTATGAAATCAAAATATTAGGATAATTCAATAGATATAAGTTATTTACAAATGTTAGGTTAAATCATTTTGTTGTTTCTAATGATTACTTTGCCTTCTTTATTGCTAAAATTTATCTTTCTTCAAAAATAAAAACTATAAAATTTTAAAAAATCATAAAAATTATAAAAATCATAAAAATCATAAAATTTTAAAAAATTAAAAATTAAAAAATTGGGTTTAATGAATGTCTATTATGCTAAAATTTGAAGAATTTTTTCTATAAAAATTAGGGGTATTTGTTCCTGATGGAAAGTCCTATGTGTATGATGGGGGTTTCTTCCAAATTCTCATAAATACATGTAATTGGTTGCTTACCTTTCCCCTAATACTGGGCAAAATGTATTTGGGCACATCAATATTTGTAAGGATTTGATAATAAAAATTAGATGAATCATGATGGATTACCTTATCAATTATTTGTTAGCACATTTTGTGATGTAGTATCTCAATGGTTTGTTTGCCTTCCGTGGAATTCCATATATTCATGGACAGATTTGAAAAATGCATTCTTAAGACAATTTGGGAAAAATATGGATATGAGAGAGTCTTTCTTACAATTTACAACAACAAGAAGACAATTGGGGGAGTCTATTGAATAGTTTAATCAATGATTTTACCAATCTTTTGGAAAATTGGACATCATGTATAGGCCCAACTAGATTGATTTATTAAATCATTATTTGTGGGGATTTGATCCTATATTTTTTGCATTGATAAGAGATACAACAAGGCTAATCACTATGGAAGCTACTTTTTAAAGAGTTTTAACATTGGCCCAATTGGGATACAATCATATGCAAGGGATGCAAAATTAGTCTTATTGGACCCTTAGTAGAATTTGTTGAAGGCACAAGACAACTGAGAGGGGGGGGAATCAGTTGTATCAAAAACTTCAAATCCTCATAAACATAATCACATCCACATCAATTCACTTAAACCCTTAATCTATTATGAAGTTTAAACATGAAAAGCAGAAAAAAGAAACTTAATCACATCAACACCATGCACAAGAGAACACCAAATTTTTACGTGGAAAACCCTAAAGGAAAAAACCACGGTGAGGATTAGCTCACAATATAATGTAGTAACAATATCGAATTACAAAGGCTCACTTCCATAAAGAGAATGCTCACTGTAGGGGACTCACTATCCAAGTGGACTCACTGCCCACTGAAAAAGAAAGAAGAAAAGAATGGCTCATTGGCAGACTTTGAACTGATAGAGTTGCATCTAACCTATGCATGAAGTTCAATTCCAATGAAGCTCATTATACAACACAACATACACAACACCTTCACAGCATTACCAAAAATTGTAGACACCTTCTACTCACTGCATCTGGTAGCCTAACACATGAAAGCCCCTGCTGCCTTGACCAAATCCACGTCACAACATCATATGTCCTATTCACACACCCGCATCCATGAATCCTTGACACTTATTTATACCATCATTACCTTTGAAACAATCTTCAAAGTTGGCAATGCAATCTTTAATCCTTGAAACAATCTCCAAAGTTAGAAAACACACAATATTTGAATTAGGTCTGGACCTAAAAGTTCCACGGCACAAAGGTGAAAGGAAGCTAGGTTGCTGAAATCACTTCCTACACTAATCTAATGAGGGGAGGAGAGTGCAAATTCAATTTTATCCTTACTATTACAACAATGTTAAACCCACTAACATAGATAACAGAGATATTGCAGCAAACACATAAACAAGAAAGTGAGACAGAAGAAGAGAGACACAATATATACATGGGGAAAACCCTTATCAGGTGAAAAACCCCACTCCAAAACCTGCACAATGTATTAACAAAACTAAAATGGTTTACAATACACTTGTAATGCAAGCTCTCAGGAGTATTCGACACTCGTATCTAGAGACAAACCAGCAGCATAATAGTACCTATCAAACCTATAATACATCTCCTCCTCGAAGCACCTATTTATATAGAAAATACAAGGCAAAATTGCCTCTATCTTGGAATGGGCGTCCAACTTGGCCCCATGGCCCAAAACCCATGCCCATGGACACTTGGTCAACATTGTAAGATGCTTCTGACACTTGTCCACACACCCCATTCCAAAGAGATCAACTATTTCCAAAATGGGCCATGACAGATGCTCTTATGACTCTTACGACCGTCATAGAATCTATCATAGCAGTTACAACTTACAGCTGTAAGAGAATCTGTCATACACAGGCTGTAAATAGCATATTCTCTTACAACATGTCATAGTCCACTTTGGGGCACCCAAAGATATCTTTTTCAAAGATGCTCTTCGACACATGTCTTCACCTGTCATAGAATCTCCTATTTCTGACTCTTACATGTCATAACTTCGTCATAAGAATCTGTCATGACTGTTATGGTCAAAATTCCCTTACACAACATCCAAGATGCAGACACATGGCAAAATATTCCTACCACAAAGTGGGATGCCTATCTCCTCTTGTGAGGACAAAATTACAAGTTGTCATCTTCCATGTAGGATGACACATCACTGTGCCACATCCCACAAGATGACAATATGAATTTACAATTTAATTTACAACATAGGCAATAAATAAATAAATACAATGAAAATAATACAAGGAATTACCAAGGTTGAGACACCTTAATTCCCAACATTCTCCCACTTGCCTAACACCTTGTAATAGCCAATAGAATTAATAGGATTTAACTGCTATAGGCCAAGAGGCCCATAGACTCTGAACACCATCTGAACTTCTCTATGCCCACTGGCTTTGTCAATGCATCTGCAACATTCTTTGAAGTATCTACCGTCTCCAAATTTACCTTCCCATCCTCTACCATGTCTCGCACGAAGTGAAACTGTACATCTATATGCTTTGTTCTGGCATGGAAAGTTGGATTCTTCGCAAGGCAAATTGCACTTTGACTGTCACAACTGATCGTAATCTGACCTGCATCAACACCAATATCTGAACACAACCTCGTAAGCCAAATGGCTTCCTTACAAGCATGAGTTGCTGCCATGTACTTATCTTCTATCGTGGACAAAGCAACCAAAGGTTGTCACTTACTCATCCAACTAATTGCACCACCAAACATTGTGAACACATATGCACTGGTAGATCTCCTACTGTCAATGTCACCTGCCCAATCATAATCCACAAATCCATGAATACAACCTGAATGCGGAGGTCCTGTAGCATTGCCATGATAGCAAATGGAATACGTAGAAGTACCCCTCAAATATCTAAACACACTCTTAACTGCATCCCAATGTACCCATCCAGGATTAGCCATAAATCGACTAAGGACTCCCACTGCTTGGGCAATGTTTGGTCTTGTGTAGACCATAGTATACATCAAACTACCAACAACACTAGCATAAGGTACTCTGCTCATGTCCTCCACCTCACTAGGAGATTTTAGACAATCACTAACAGATAACTTTGTCCCCAATGAAATAGGAACACACAATGGTCTACAATCTGCCATGCTGAACCTATCTAACACGGTCTTCACATACTTACTCTGGCTTAACCAAAGTTTTCTATTAGCTCTGTCTCTTCTGATTTCCATTCCTAGAATATACCTAGCTACCCCTAAATCTTTCATTTCAAACTGTGTTGCCATCTGAGACTTAAAATCAGAAATCATATTCTTACCCTTCCCAATTAGCAACATATCATCAACATATAATGTAACAATGAGAATACGATCACCATCAAACTTATAATACACATAGTGATCTGATTTCGATCTCACAAATCCAATTGGCAACACAAAGGCATCAAACTTCAAGTACCACATCCTAGGAGACTGCTTCAAACCATACAAAGACTTTTTCAATTTGCAAACCAAATTTTCTTTACCTTTCACTATGTAATGCTCTAGCTGTGACATGTAAATTTCTTCCTCCAAATCATCATGAAGGAAAGTTGTCTTCACATCCATCTGTTCTACCTCTAAATCATAAGCAGCTGTAAGAGATAATAGAAATCTAATGGATGTCATCTTTGGAACAGGAGAGAAAATTTCACCATAATAAATTCCCTCCACTTGTGAGTACCCCTTCGCAACCAATCTAGCTTTGTACTTTTCAACACTGCCATCTGCACTAAATTTCTTCTTGAACACCCATTTGCAACCAACGGGTTTCCATCCATCAAGCATAGGCACTAAGTCCCATGTTTTATTATTTTCCAAAGAATCCATCTCATCCTCCATGGCCTCCTTCTAGGAACCTGTAGATTTCATGCCCATAGCCTCTTTTATAGTTCTAGGCTCATCAGTGTTAGTAAGTAAAGCAAAAGCACAACTAGAATCAAGTAATGAATAACCAAACCTATCAGGTTGCTTTCTTGTTCATGTAGACCTCCTCAATGGCTAAGGTTGAGGTTTTGCTTCTTCTTCTAAACTTTTAGAGCTGCTAGAGCTCTCCTCATCATCTGTTCTCATAGGGTCTGTCTGTTCAGTCTTCTTAGGGGTAGAAGGAAACTGAATTGCATCCTCTTTATTTTCTGTCTGTTCTGGCTATAGAACAATGGAAGAAGGTGTTATCTCTCTGAAGATAACACTTCTACTATACAACACTTTTTCAGCCACCAGATCTCAAAGCTTGTATCCTTTCACACCAACACTATAGCCAATGAAAATACATTTAACAGCCTTGTTCTCCAATTTAGACCATTTCTCCCTAGGCACATGTGCATATGCCCCACAACCAAAAACATGAAGATGTCTTACTAAAGGCTTCTTACCATACCACACCTCCATAGGTCTCTTACCAACAAGAGCTGATGTAGGAGATCTATTTACCAGATAGCAAGCAGTGGCAATAGCTTCAGCCCAAAACTTTTGTTCAAGGCTTGCTCCACTAAGCATACTCCTAACCTTCTCCATCAGTTTCCTATTCATCCTCTTGGCAACTCCATTTTTCTGTGGGCTATATGGAGTTTTCTAGTGCCTTTTAATCCCTTGCTCTTTGAAGAACTTATTGAACTCTGCCAAACAAAACTCACCACTATTGTCAATTCTCAAACACTTAATCTTTTTACTAGTCTAATTTTCAGCAAAGGCTTTAAACTCCTTAAACTAACTAAAGACTTCAGTCTTGCTTCTAATAAAATAAACCCATGTCCTTTTATTGTAATCATCTATGAAAGATACAAAATATATAGATTTTGAAATAGAAGGAACATTAATAGGACCAAACACATCAGAATGAATGAGATCCAATACACCAGAAGACTTGTGAGAACTAGAGTAAAACTGAACACGATTTTGTTTCCCATAAATGCAATGTTTGCAAAAGTCGAACTTGAGATTACAATCATTTAACCCCTCAATGAGGTTTTTATTTTTTAGGGTATGCAGACCCTTCTCACCAATGTGGCCACATCTCAAAGGCCATAACATAGTCTTTTCAGTAGGAAGCTTAGGTTCCATAGCATGTGCACTACCATCAGAACTAGTTACAATAGATTACTTCATTGCTCGTTCAGATGGTGGGGATGAAGTGACTGCAACTCATTTCTTTGAGTTAGAAGAACTATTGCACTATGAAGTGCATGCCTCCAGTTGTAACAGAGTACCTCTCTGAGTACCCTTCGCAAGCACCATAGATCCTCCTAGTAATCTTGTATCCATCCTTCGAAAAAACAAACTGCACACCTGCATCATTCAACATACTTACAGAAAGCAGGTTCTGTGCAAGGCCTGGAATGTACATAACTCTAGTGATCCCCTTCACTCATCCATCAAGGAATTGGATTGAGACTCTTCCACGACCAACAATTTTTAGATGAGTGTCGTCACCTAGGTACACTCTTCGACCATCGAACTCTTCATATTTTGTGAACCAGTTTTGATGCGAGGTCATGTGGAATGATGCACTAGAATCAATCAACCACACGTCATCAGATGCATGGGTGGCTAGGGCTGTGATGAAGGCATCACCATCATATTGTGACTTGTCAGAATCTGAATCAGGAGCTTTCTTCTTCTTTTTCTTCTCCTCTTTGCATTCCTTTTGGAAATGCCTAGTTTTTCCATAGTTCTAATAGAGAGCCTTGGACTTTCAAGGAGATTTGGATCTCCCACAGGATTTGGATCTGCTCTTCTCAGCTTTCTTGTCTTTCTTCTTCCCTTTCTCCTTGGGTCTTCCATGAACTGCAAGAGCCTCTTTGGCTGATTCAGATGTCTTCCTCTGCATTTCTTCAAATAACTGTTATCACCTAGATTTGTACCCTTGTTGCAGTTGTGAAACTTTAGCAATTTGGAGTAACATGGGAATGATCTCGAAGTGTGGGACCTTGTGAAATGAGATTAGACCTCTGGAGAAGGCTGGCTTCCTTAACTGGTTATCACCTAAAACTACTAAATTTTCATAGGAAAATGGAGAAGGAATGCTTTTAAAAATGAAGGATGAAATAGGAAAACTTCAAAATAAAGGGGTGAATCACCAAGTTAAATAAAAGAACTCCCACAACACTGAGAAAATGCACAGCATAACCAAATACAACAAGTAGACATAGACAGATTCAACTGATCCTAGCAGAGGTGAGAAACAAGACGATTGAAAGGAACAATATGTTTACAAGCAATCATATGCAGATTCACACTAAACTAAAACTCATTAAAAGAGGCAAAATAATTTGCATATATTTAATGGGAAGGCATAGTTACAGTAGTAGAAAGCTCTGTTTGGAAACAGAAAAGCCTCAATGCTCAAAAAATTTTCCAACGTTATTTACATCTCATTACAAAGTATATATAGCCTTCCAAATTGACCTAAGTCGGTTACAAAAAATTGCTCCATGAGCTGTATCAGAAAATATCTCCCTAAAGGGACATCCACCTACAAAAGTTATGGTGTGAAAATATTTGGAACAGGGGTAGGTGGGAGATATTCTGAATCTTCAATGCAAGCTACTGCATCATCAATCTGCACCCCTAAAATGGTGGAAGATATTTGGATATTGAATGCGAGCAACTTGCGTGTCTATCTTCAACCATGAATATATGAAGTATCTGAAACAAGGTAGTGGAGAGATATTTTTGGTCATTGAATGTGAGCATCTCCCTCTACTTGCAGCAATGAATGCAACAAATACTTGCATTTGCATCACTCAAATTGGTCGCTGAAACATCCAGTCGACTGAGCATAAAATGCAGATCCAAAATTTGAAAGTGAAAAAACCCCTGAAATCCCTACCAAATGAAAGAGGAGGCAAGAATAAGCACTTTTTCCTTTTGAATCATGTCAAAATTTGCCAAGACGTGGAAGATACAAGCAGTCAAAGTTGCGGTCAAACTGCACTTGTATATCGCCATATACAAACCGCTTTGCATGTGCTTTTATTCGGCATCCAAAATAGTCTCTGAGACGTCCTTGTATCACCTTTTGCATGTGGCCTTTGTATATCGCAATATACAATTTAAAATATACAAGGGAAACTGTAGGCTCAATCGCTGAATACGCCAAACTTGACCTCTGGGTTGGGTCCGCCTTGTATCTTTCCTGTTGTATCTGACCCTTGTATATCGCAATATACAAGGAGAATATACAAGTAAAACATGCAAGCCGAACACTTATACATTGTAAACATTTCATCTTGGCATATGCAAAATCCCTTGTATATCTGATTGTATATAAAAACATACAATCGCAAATATTCATACAAATGCACGAACCTCAAAAGATCATTACCCATCTTGTAATTTTGCAACAAGTCCAGCTTGTATCACTTCTCTTTGTATTTTGGCATATACAATGTATTTATACATACAATTCACGGACCCCAAAATGACCATTAGCTGTATTTGATTTCCCAGTCGGGTCCGCCTTGTATGCTTTCCCTTTGTATATTTTCTTTTGTATATCGCAATATACAATGCCCTTATACATACAAGTCGTGGACTCAACGCTTGAATTTGCCAGAATTTGATTTTCAAGTCGGTTCCACCTTGTATGTTAGGAATGCATGCTCATATTGTATGTCAAACACATACAATCTCCTTTGTATACCTGTGGGCCCCACTAATTGCATCTCCTGCTTGTCTGGCGCTTTGCATATTTCCATTGTATATTTCTTTGTATGTTCAAATATAAAAAGCAAATATACAAACCAAAGATACGTATAAACCTGATTCACATTTGCCTTGTATATCAGCTGATATACATTCACCTTTGTATGTCGGCACATATGCAAAAGCCTTTGTATGTCCCTTTGCAGCTCTTGATTGTATATGCGGCCTTGTATATTTGACTTGCATCTTTTATTTGCATCTTCGAATATACAATGTGACTTGTGTAGAAGATACAAATGCCTTTGTACATTCAGTGGACCCCACCTCCTGTAACTTACCTTTGTATATGCGGCCTTGTATGTTGCACTTGTATATCGGCAATGTACATTGCAAATATACATTCTCCTTTGCATATTTGCCTTTGTACATTCCACCCTTTGCACATTGACCTTTGCATATTTGCCGATATACATTTGACTTTGTATATGGCCCTTGCATATTTAGATATACAATCTGTGTTGTATCTTGGCAATGGACATTTGCCTTGTGTATGCGAACATACAATGGCGAATGTACATGCGAACATACATTCAAAAATGCATATACAACTACTAAGTATAAAACTGAGAAATCCTTGCGATAGAAAATACTTGAAGCCAAAGGGTTTCTAGGTTTTTCTGGGTTTTCAGCAAAGATTCTCAAGATGAAATTTTTGGGATTTTTTGACAAGGTATAGCATAAATATTTGAAGAATTTAAGCTTGTAGGGTCATTTCTAAAGGATTTTCAAGGAAAATACAGGGTGAACTATTTAACTTTGGGCAGAGGAAAATAGGTCAACAATTTGACGACCTCTATGAGATGTTTGCCTGCTAAACAATTAGATCAGTGGCCTTAAGCATCAATTGGGCATGGAGTCATACAAAGACTAAAAATATACCTTGACAAGTAATCCTGACCTTAGCAACTTAGCATATTAGCAGTGAAGAATACTTGGAAGATCAAACCAAGATGAAATGCTGAAGGCAATCCATCCAACCGTGCTAGACAACACTTAGGGAAAACAAAAAGGGATCTAAACTATTGTGCAATAGCACTTATTGAAAGCAAGAAATCTAATCTACTAATTTTTAAGGTACTCATACCTCGAAACACCTCTTTAAGTGTATCCCATTAACTGGGATAGGCAAATTTTGTCCATCCATGCTTGATAACTGAAATGCATTGTGCTTCTTTCATTTAGTAATGAGAAATGGGCCACTCCACATGTTGTCAAACTTGGAGTACTTTCCTGGTCTTCTTTTCAACTCATCCCATTTGAGCACCATCTCACCCTCCCTAAAGATTATGGGAGTAGCCTTTTGATCAAAATTTATTTTGGTCTGAAGCTAATGATACTCCATAGTTTTCATAGCCTTGTCTCTGATTTCTTCAAGCTCCATAAGTTGAGCATATCTGAAAGCCATGTGGTTCTCTTCTTCAAACATCTCCAGCTGATTCATGATATCAAGTGCTGGCAGCTCCACAGATATAGGCAATCTTACCTCTTTCCCATAAACTAACATATATGGGGAGTTCCCAATAGACCTCTTGGGAGTTATTCTGTCTACCCATAAGGCATATTTTAGATTAGTGTGCCAGGTCCTCTGGTTGTCTTCCATTGATCTTTTAACAATCCTTATGAGGTTCTTATTTGTAGATTCAGCCAAACCATTACCTTGTGGGTAATAATTTGATGAAGTATTCAAATAGATCCCATTCTTAATAGCCTAGTTAGTTATTTTCAATCCAACGAAGGCTAAAGCATTGTTCGAGATGATTGATTCAGGTACTCCAAATCTAGACACCAAATCTTGATAAAAATTTAAGACAACATTTTCATTGGATTCCTTTAGAGCCACTGCTTCAGTCCACCTTGTGATATAGTCTATAGCTGTAAGTATCCACTTGTGGCCTACACTTGATGGTGGGTTAATGGGACCTATAAAATCAATGCCCCATCTCACGAAGGGCTGTTCTACTTGAATTGGCTGCAGAGGTAAAGCTGGCAGCCCTTCCTTGCCTGCAAAAATGGCACATTTTACACATTTTCTAGCCCAGGCATGGGCATCCTTGAATAAGCTAGGATAGTAATACCCAGCTCTCATTATTTTCCAAGCAGTAGTCTTTGGGGCAAAATGACCCCTTGTTGTTCCATCATGAAACTCATGCAGCACCTTGTCAGTCTGATAATTATCAGTGCATCTTAACAATACACCATTAAAATCCTTTCTGAAAAGGATGCCATTTATTAAAACATATGAAATGGACTACAGTCTAAAATACCTTCTCTTGGTTCTATCTAAACCTGCTGGACATTTGCCAGTTTGCAAAAATTGAGTCATATTATTAACCCAACTTGTGCCCACTGCTGCTGTATTATCTTGAGGTACATCTTCAATGGTTAGAAGCACCTCTTCTTCTTTTTTAGAACTGGTAGCGAGTTGTTCATTGAGTCCTCTACCTTTGACAAGCTTGGTTATCTTAATCTCCATGTCATAATCCATGACTTTAGTGATCCAACCAGCCCTTTTCTCATTTATGTCCTTACCTAACAGGAACTCCTTCACGCTAGGGTGAGCAGCCATCAAATGCATCTTGTTATTAGAAACAAGATGCCAAAACTTCTTGAGGCTCCTTACCACTGCAGGGACATGTTTTTCGATGAAGCTATACCTATGCTCATACTCCTCCAGCCCCTGACTAAAGAAAGTGATTGGCTGTTCAAATCCGTAACTCTGCTGCTGTACCAGAATCGCAGAGATTGTATCTAGACCACCATAAGCATACAAGATAAAATCTTTGGAGAAAATAGGGTTTACCAGAGTTGGTGCAGCTGATAATGCCTCCTTTATGGACTCAAAGCTAAGTTTGGCCTCTTTTGTCCAACTAAAAATTGTACTCTTCTTCAACATAGAAGTCAAAGGCTTTAATAGATTTGCAATGTTGGGTATAAACCTTCATAGAAAATTAATTCTGCCAATAAAACTTTGTAGTCCCTTCTTGTGACTAGGTAAAGGCAGTTCCAGAATAGTTCTTACCCTTTCAGCGTCGATGGTAATGGCCTCCTATCCTTAGGCGAACATATTTTACCAATTTTAAGAAGCTTACCCTTAAAAATTTCCAGCTCCTCGTAATGTTCCTCTTTGACCTGCATGCTAGTTTTACTCTTCTTTAGCTAATCATCGGTCCCAAAAATGGATTCCAAGGTTACCAATCCTTTGGGTAGTTTGTTTGTCCTTAACTGAATAACTTGACCATCCTCATATTGCTGTTTGAGTTTATCTTGATTCATCATAGAAAACTCATCCTCCTCTAACAGGAAACACAGAATCTGCTCATCACTCTCAAAAACCTGCCAATGAATATT
This sequence comes from Cunninghamia lanceolata, assembly GCA_027924645.1. Lineage (NCBI taxonomy): Eukaryota > Viridiplantae > Streptophyta > Pinopsida > Cupressales > Cupressaceae > Cunninghamia > Cunninghamia lanceolata. The sequence goes on from BSBN01001965.1 coordinate 22,369,749, forward strand.
ATTGTCAATGATAGAGGGCCTATCAACTATTTTCACATGAGGCTGCACCTTTTCTCTTTGAATATCACTGGGGATGTCAAACTGAGCCCTAATTGCAGCTAACCTATCTACATGATAGTTCTGACTTCTTGGAATAGAGATCAGATTGAAAGCATCAAACTCTTCAATCATATCCCATACCCTATGCTTATAGCATTTCAACATATCATTTTTTGTAACATGCAGCCCTCTCACCTGATTTACAATGAGTTCACTGTCACCATAGACCTACAAACAACCAATTTTCTTTTTTCTTGCCCACTGCAAACCTTGAATCAAGCCCTCATACTCAGTAGTGTTATTCGTACATGAAAAGGCAAAATGGAAAGCAAAAAAATATCTTTCACCTTGTGGAGACACAAGTATTGCACCACCACCAGATCCATTTCTATTCCTAGATCCATCAAAATACATTTTCCATAACTCATTTTGCTGTTCTGTTTGTTGTTCTGCATCCTTTACCAGATTTGGAATTGTTGTTTCAGGCTCATGCAGTATGTAAACCCCCATACCGGTTTCTTGGATGTGCCCCTCAGGATCATCAACAACATTTTTTGAGGCCCACTCCTTTAACAACACCTTTGGTATACTTTCAGCTTGTAGCTCTTGAGTAGCTACAAGCTCAGGATCATCAAAAATAATGCAATTTGCATTAACAACACTTGGTGTATAAGGCTCTATGTGATGATTCAAAAGTAATTTGGATTTTAGGGTTACTTTTGTGCCATATCTAGTCTTGAAAAACATGTGGGACCAGTTTGAGGATAAATATCCTCTTATTTTGGTTGTGAACTCTCTTGATAAACACATGGAAAAATAAGGAGGTAAGGCTATGATGAATACCTCCTCGGAAATGGAAACATATGGACAAGTGTGCAGAGTGAGACCTAGGTCTTTGATCACACCTATAGTATTAATAGCTGTGCCATCTAATTGGAGTACACCTTTCTCCAGGGGTTGGTACTTCAATCCTAATTGGTCTGTAATCTATTTTGGCATTACCGAACTACTTGCACCACTATCCACCATACAGTTATGTACTAACTTGTCTGCAATTATTAATGACACATAAAATGGGAGTGGTTTAGCACCTTTGTTTGGCTGTTTGCTGTTGTCTTGGGATGAATTGGTAAGGATAGTCCTAGCTGGGTTAACAGTTGTATCATTGGACACTTTCAAATCAGATAAGGTAGATTGCAATATGTCATTTTGGCCTGGGATGGCTAGGGAATCCCACATAGACATTGTCACATTCATCTTCTTCATATTTTCAATGATATTTAAAGGTGGAGTGACACTTACCTTTTGTTGTGACTTTGTAGCAACAGTATTAGCCTGTAAATGAGGCATTTCCCTTGCTGTTGCTGAAGTATTTCTTTGTAAAATATGGGGAATATGGGATGTAGAAGCATCAATATGTCCTTTTCCTTTGTTTACTTCTTGATCTGCCTCATAGCCTCTCTTTTTAGCTATTGTATTCGCTGCAACCGAGGCATCATCTCTATTTACACCACAGAATTCACCTTCCTGCCAATTTATGAAGGTAGAATCATTCTGAGGTTGTTCCTGCTGTTGTACAACCCCATCATTAGGTGCATTTGGCTGTGAGACTGCAACATTCTGCACCATCAGATCCTGATTTATCACCCCATTTGAGCAGGCCACCTGACTGTGTGGCTGACTGTATGGGAAGCACCATTCATACTCTGCAGCAAGGTTATTCTAAACAGGGACAAGGTCCCTAACTACATTAATGGGTGCCAAATTGTAAGGTTGAAAAGGCCTCTGGTTGACATTCTGCCTGGGACCCTAATAATTGCTTTGATATGGTGGCCTGTTGGCTTGATAAGGCTAATTTTTCCCTTGATGCAACGATCCTCCTCCATTTTCACACCCACATATGTGAACTATGCAATGATCATGTTGAAAGCATTCATGTGATCCACAATAGATCCTCCATCTTCCATCTTCAAAGAGAACAACTTCATTTTCAGGAAGAGTTTGTTTACCAAGGACTTAGCCTGATAAACATCACCCAACTTCTTCCAAATATCTTTCGTCCTCTTCTCCTCATGGACATTCAATAGGATAGAGTCAGCTAAATAGAGTCTTATGAGACCCTTAGCCTTCTGATCTTTGAGATCCCAATCAGATTGTGACATTGCTATAGGTTTCACACCGGATACCATTTCCCATAGGTCTTGATCAACAAGTAGGTCCCCCATCTTGAGTTTCCACAACTCAAAATTAGTGCCATTGAATTTCTCAACCTATAACCTTCCGGATGTGGTTGCCATGTCCTTGCTGCAACAAGATACAAATTACTCTGCACAACACTCCCACTCAACCTAATATCAGCTCAAAAAACACCTACCCAACAACTAGGATCAAGGGTGATCAAGCTCTGATACCAACTGAAAGGAAGCTAGGTGTACAAAAATTGTTTGCTACACTAATCTAATGAGGGGAGGAGAGTGCAAATTCCATTTTATCCTTACTATTACAATAATGTTAAAACCACTAATAGAGATAACAGAGATATTGTAGAAAACACATAAACAAGAAAGTGAGATAGAAGAAGAGAGACACAAGATATACGTGGGGAAAACCCTTATTGGGTGAAAAAACCCACACTCCAAAACCTACACAATGTATTAACAAAACTAAAATGGTTTACAATACACTTGCAATACAAGCTCTCAGGAGTCTTCGACACTCATATCTAGAGACAAACTAGTAGCATAATAGTACCTGTCAAACCTGTAATACATCTCCTCCTCAAAGCACCTATTTATATAGAAAATACAAGGCAAAATTGCCTCTATCTTGGAATGGGCGTCCAACTTGGCCTCATGGCCCAAAACCCATGCCTATGGACACTTGGTCAACATTGTAAGATGCTTCTAACACTTTTCCATGCACCCCATCCCAAAGAGGTCACCTATTTCCAAAATGGGCTATGACAGATGCTCTTACGACTCTTACAACTATCATAGAATCTGTCATAGCAGTTACAACTTACAGCTGTAAGAGAATCTATCATATACATGCTATAAATAGCATATTCTCTTACAACATGTCATAGTCCACCTTGAGGTGCCCAAATATGCCTTTTTCAAAGATGCTCTTCAATACATGTGTTCACCTATCATAGAATCTCCTATTTCTGACTCTTACATGTCATAACTTCGTCATAGGAATCTGTCATGACCGTTACGGTCAAAATTCCCTTACACAACATCTAAGATGCTGACAACATGGCAAAATATTCCTACCACAAAGTGGGATGCCTATCTCCTCATGTGAGGACAAAAATACAAGTTTTCATCTTCCATGTAGGATGACACATCACCGTGCTACATCCCACAAGATGACAATATGAATTTACAAGTTAATTTACAACATAGGCAATAAATAAATAAATACAATGAAAATAATACAAGGAATTACCAAGGTTGAGACACCTTAATTCCCAACAAAAGGAATGAAGACAAACCACTCTATGCCTTAGCTCAGACCCAAATCTATCCAAGCATGCTACACAACACTCACATAATCACCAAATCAACTCCTTAATCAATGCAAACATTCAAGATCAGCCAAACAGTGTAAACATAAGGAATTCTTGATCACATGCTTCCACAATCACAACCATAACTTTCAAACCATACACATGGATTTAACACAATCTAGAAACCTCTATCAACATCTTGAAGTCACTTGGAAACCAACAAATTCTGCCACAAACTTTCACTTGAACACAACTTTCAGCTGAATACAACAACACTGTCAAACTCTTCCACACAATAAATTACTTTCTGGAGCACTAAATCACAAACCTTTTGGATGGAAGATAGGTAAGATCCTTATGAACACATATCTAGAATCGTAACACCTGAAACCTTTCTGTGGAGGAATGCAGAGCAAAATAATTTCTCCCAAACACCTCTACACAACTCAGAAGCACTATTAAATAATGTTCTCAAGTTGGTGAACATAACTTTCACTGCACAACAATTTGGAGCACCAAATTCTAGATTTAGCATCTTCAAACACTTCTTGACAACATATCCAAACCACACACTTAGATCTCTAACATAGAAGAAATGCAGAGCAAAGACTCAAACAGTATTTTGTAAGCTAGAAGACTCTTCAACACACTATTTCCAATATTAATCAAATTTTCTCAAAAACACTTGGAAACTCAGCAACAAGAACAATCTACTAACATCATCAACACTTCTTCAAGGCATTCAGATCACTTTAACACAACAACAACAACATCAGAAGACACAGTTGAAACCAATGACAACACAAACATGTTGACATCAATGACAACATCGATTAGCACATACTTGCAACAATCTCCCCCTTTGTCATTGATGGCAACATATGATGTGAAAAACCATCATTACACAACTATGCACCACTCTCACTCTCCCCCTTTCTTTTATACATCTTACTCTCTTTCTCTCTCTCTCTCTTTTTCATATGAACTCTCTTCCCCTTTGACATCAATGGCAAAGGGTGACACATCTTTCTCAAGCTTTCTCTCCTTGATTATGATACTGCACATACTTGCACTCTTCTCAATTACTTTGAATACTCCTCCTTAGAAGTACAAACCAACCTATAACAACTCTTACTCCCCCTGACTGCAACATTCATCAATACCACTATCTACTCCCCCTGAGAGGTAGCCTCCAACATCAGTCTAGAAAAGAATGAATCTTGAAATTCACTAGATTGATGCATTTCCTTATGCATCTAGTTCAAAGAAGGAGGGGTAATAACCCCTAACTTCTCCCGGAGATACTCAAATGTATCCTTAGGAAGAGCCTTAGTCAATATGTCAGCAACTTGATCCTTTGTAGGAAAAATACTCCAACTTCACTTCATTCTCTGCAACCTTATCCCTCAGAAAGTCATACCTAATTGAAATATGCTTTCTCCTTGAATGCATCAATGGATTTTTTGAAATGTTAATAGCACTGGTATTATCACACAAGATAGGAATTGGATCATCATACTCAACTCTGATATCCTTCAAGGTTTGTCTCATCCATAACACTTGTGCACAACAAGATGCAACTGTAATGTACTTTACCTCTGTAGTAGATAAGGACACTGAATCCTGCTTCTTGCTTAGCCATGATACAACTCTATCTCTAAGAAATAATATACCACCACTTGTACTTTTCCAATCATCTACACATCTGGACTAATCTACATCTATGTAGGCACTTAGGGTAAAGTCATTGTTCTTAGGATACCACTGTAGACACTTGAAAATGGTCACAACTACTTTCATCCACTCACGCATTCAACCCTAATCCACCCACATCACTTCACCTGATCCAATTTTAATTAAATAATTTTTAATTATTTAATTAATTTATTCTGTGCCTTTATCATATCATAAAAAACAAATTCCTCTACTATAGTTTGAAAATTAAATATTTTTGACTATAGTTCATTTCAAAAATTAAATAAATTATCATATTTATTTAATTGCCTATTTTGTTCATTTTTGGTTACTTTTTGTAATCATAATTATCTTCTTCTAATCCATGTGCACATGAATTAATTTTAATTAATTTATTATTACAAACCTCCATGCTTCTAGAAGTCCACTTGTCATCCAATGTACATGCTTGTATATGACAAGTGGTACTTTGGAAGCATGGGAAAATCTTCCAAATTGAGTACATTTGTCCTATTTCTTCCACCCCACTCCATGTGTCACTATTCCTTCCAATTTAAAATTCTATGTGGCACTATTTGAACACTATTCTTCTAATTTTAAATTCCACTTGTTCTGTCCATGGAATTTAAAATTCATCACAAAATCCAAGCCTTACCTTTTCATAAATGAGTCCTTACATGTCATACACCTACTGAATCCTAGCCATCCATCCATTCAAACTTAAAATCTCATCCATTGATCATCCCTTGAATCTTGGGGCAACATTCTCATTCAATCCAATCATGCCATTTGTCCAATTCTCCTTGCTTGAGGATCCTTAAGCAATCTCAACAATTGATCCTAGCCCTTCAATCTCATTACCAAAAATCTATAAATTGAGGTCTCCACCTCCCATTTGGAACAAGTCATTTCATGCAAAGTTATTCTGACAATTTGAGTGCTCACATACATAGCTTTAGTGCAATTATAACTAGTTTAGATTAGTATATCATCCATTAGGACATATCATCACTAGTTTGCTTAGATAGGGTGCATAATTAGGTATAAAAGCATAGTAGTGATTTAGTCCACTCTTGAGGTCCCTTGGACTTGAGATTGGGTGCATTCTAGGTTGAATTTGCATCCATTTAGGGTCTCATTTTCATAGGTTGACATTTTGGCATGCCCAGTGGGACATCCACTACCTTAACCCTAACAAATTTGCATGTTTTATGTTGTTTTTCTTGTGACAGGTTGGATCAACGCTTAAACTTTTGCAGAGTAGCACCTATCTGGCACATTAACGCCTAGCCCGACAGATCACTGCATGTCTAGAAACAAGGTAAAATCACTAATTTCTCATGGGTTTTAGGTGAAAGTCAGAATTTTATGTTTGCATGATGTTCTAAGTGATGTTTTACTAATTTTTTGGCCACCTTAGCTCCTTGTTTTGCAGGAAAAATCAATTTTACAAGGGGGAGGTACTACCTATCTCAGATTAGTGCCTGTCACTATGGATTAGCACCCAGCCTCCTGAATTAGTGCCCATTCAGACTTAGGATATAACTAACCTTTCATATGCTTTTTTGACAAATTTAGTGTTTCATGGTGTTTTTTGAGCTTCTAACTGTCATTTTGTGTAGGTTTAACCCTCTGATTTGCAGGCAAAGAGCACTTTGCAAGGGGAAAACTCCATCAAACTCAGATCAACACTTGGCTATCTGCATCAGTGCCCAGTCCCATAGACTGGCACCTAATCCTAAATTAAGTCTTTTTGACTAACATCTTGTTTGCAGCTTTATTCGACTGTCGAAGACTTATGCACAACTACTAACTTCTTCTTTGCAGGGTTTTTTATTAGCCTAGAAGCATTTGGCATTGTTATTTTGTGTGAAATTTCTTTGTTAATCTTAAGCATACTCATTGGGTTAAAAAGAACACAATCTTGCATTCACACTCATTTTGGGTAAAAAGAACACAACTTGCATTCTCATTCATTTGGGTAAAAAGAACCACAACTTGCATCTTTCACTCATTGGTTAAAAAGAACAACAAATTGCATTTGACCTTGTTTGCAAACAATCATAGGAACATTTTGTTTTGGGTCTTAAAAAGAACATAGCTTTTGAGTGAAGTGTTTGGTGCACTTGCACTTTGTGTTAAGTATATCCCAAGGGATAGAACTAAAGTATCCTCTCCCCTCACATTCAAAAGGATCTTGGGTGAAGAGAAATGGTTCTATTCTCTTCTTTTTAATTTTCTTAGAGAAGGGCCTGCCTTGGTGGGAAAAAAGGTACTCACCCCAAGGGACGACCCTAAGTAGTACTTTCTATTCGGTCCACTATATAAAAAGCCTAGGCGAAAGTCGAAGCTTCTTGGTGATGTATTCTCATTCTAACAGTTCCCCAGTATCCACACACTTGTGTGTGAGATATGTCAACCCCATTCTCTCCTTGCAAAAGGATTGATGTAAGTGGCTGGGATAGGCTCTTAAGTGGATCACTACCACATGAATGAGTGTAAAGTCCCTGAATGTTCCCCCACTAAACACCTTAAGGTAGAGGCCTACCCCTTTTAGCCTTGTGATGATTTGTTCAAGACAAGGGCATCGCTGGTTTTGCCCCCAAGATTCTCACCATATGGCTCCCTTGAGATGAGATGGAAATCCTTGGCTTAGCATAATCTATAAGTAGCTTTCTGGGGAGAGGGTGATTGCATCATCCTTGTAGTGTAAGAGGCCCCTATCCATCCTCTCTCGAGAAGACAATATAATGGGACATGCCTATTTGTTAGCGTGTTAGCATTTGCATCAGAGATTCCAAGTTGTGGGCTTGACAAGTTGCCATTCACCTTGACCTTAGGTAGTTTAAGCATTGCTTTCAAGTGTTTTCGATTGTGTTATACCTGTGGAAATTTGGGCCTTGAGGGGCTTCTCGAACATACACATTACGCTTATACCCCATGTCAAACCTTTGGACATTGTATGCTCTTGTTTGGAATGTTTGTATCACTTGCCAAAGAAGAATATCATTGACATCACCCAAACATCATTTGAGCCATTTGAAAAAGTGAACCATTGAAACATTCAAACTTCCCAAATCCATCATTTAGCCTCCAAAGTCCAAAAACATCACATCCAAAACCCAAAATTTGCCAAAAATTCAATTCACCACCTCAAAAATCACACCAAATCACCACTGTCCCATATTAGCACCTAGACCTCCACATCAGCACCTAGTCATCTCAATCAGTGCCTAAGCCTCTGTATCAGCACCCAGTTCTCTGTATCAGCACCCAGTTCTCTGTATCAGCGCCCAGTCCAAGAATTCATCATAAAGTTAAATTTTTGTCTTTGTGGTTTCTGACAATCCCCATTCCATGTCATCCTTTGACATTACATACCATCTCAATTCATGTCCTTGTCCATTTATCACTCTTAGATTGTGATCCGTTCTTATCATTGATCGTTATCCTTGCCATTATCCTCACTAGCATCCAAATTCTCTAAGTCATCATTAGCCAAAACTTTGTTTATCATACATCACTAGACATAATTAATTATCATAAATCAATCTTACCATCCCTAATCCATCCACATCAACCTATAATCAATCCTTATCCTCAACCAATTACAACCTCATCCAATCATTCACCCATCCAAATCAATCCTAATCGACAAATCGATCCAAATCACATCCAAATCCTAAGGTAAAAACTCTAGATCAAAATTATCCTTTTGTTTATGTATACACCTAAAAATGACACGATTAAGTCTAAATAAATATTCTTAATATTTATTTCATTCTAATTCTTCTATCAATAAATAAATAAACAAATTTATTTATTTGATTCACATTCCTCTAAGTTAATTAAATATCAAAATATTTAATTATCTCTTCTAAAGTCAAAATTAAATAAAATCCTTTATTTAATTAAATTCTTCCAAACAATTAAATAATTCTTAATTATTTAATTAAGTCAATTCTTCTTCCAAATTTGAATAAATCAAATCAAATTTATTTAAATCCTCTCAATCTCCAAAAATAAAATACAATCAAATATTTTATTTATTCTTCCAAATCATGCACAACAATTAAATAAATTTATTTATTTAATTTGTTTTCTATCTTTTAATTCTTCAAATAGCTTCCAAATCTTCTAAAAATAAGTCTTCTTCTTCATGTACACAAAATTAAATAATTTATTATTTAATTTCTCTCAAATCATGCAAAAGCAAATCACAAGTTGAGTTAACTGACTCAACCAACCTTGTTCTAATCAATATCTCTTAAATTGGAAAAAAACTTTCTAATTTATGAAAAGCATGTCTTATCTTTAGAAAAGAAAGTAGTTAACTCAAATAAAATAGCTTTTGTGTGACACTTGTCTTCTTCGTATTCGCACACATTTCCTCAACCATTCTCAACTATTGATCTCTTCTATTCTGTGTCTATAAATTGAACCCTCTTCTTCTATTTCATCCATCCAAGCTTTAAGTATTGTTACTCTACAAAAATTTCAACGTGCCTTTAGCGCCAATTCCTTCATTACTTGTGATCACACTCGTTACTATACACCACTACCATTGTTTTGAAGCTCCTCTTCATTACAAAGCATTATCATAGCCATTCTCCATTGACAATCTTAGAATAGCAAGGAAGTGCACTCTCTGAGGGCCTTATTCATACATGCAAGATCGATTGAGATAGGCGACCAATGGAAGCTATGAAGCTTTGAGGTTTGCAAAGGTTTTTGAAGTTCTTTTGTTTGATTGATCTCTTTGTTTCTGTATTTCATTAAGTTTTGGGTATTTTGATATTGATTATTCATGTTGAATCCAATTTTCCCTTAATAATTTATATTAAGCTTGAGACTTTATTCATCTTATGTTTAGTATAAACTAAGAACCATTGATTCCCCTTGGATAAGTTAGCTTAGGAATCTTGACAACTCTTGAGTTAGTGAATTCCAAGAAATTCCATTTTGCTTGGGGCATCTTGTCTACCCCAAGTAAAATAATCCTATTGTCCTTTTGCTTAGGCTCTCTGTCTACCCTAAGTATATAGGATATCCATCGGCCTTTAATCATCTTGATCTAGATTTTGAACCTATCTTCATCTCTCATCATAAAAGATGAAGATAAGTTCAAAATTCACCTTTTATGCCTCCCATCACGCAATCACAAGCTAAGAAAATGGACTCTCGTTACCAACCCCTCTCTCCTAGTGGCTCTACCATGAGCAACATGGAGGAATATGTCAACCAACCTGAAATGGGTGAAGCATCCACTCATACTCATCAAACTTAGCCCCCCATCTTTGTTGAGTTCCTTAATGAAAATGGGTTACATGACAAGTTTGACCAATTCATTGACAACCATAAGGATGAATTTCTTCAACGTCTCATCGAACATGGTGCACGCCTCCCATATTCATATGACCATGACAAGCTCAAAACCATCTTTCATGACAAACCACCAACACCCATCCATGATCAACCATGGGGACGTGTCCCTAATCCTAATGAACCCATTTATGACAACCCATGGGCTAGTTTTTCTTCCAACATCACCACCGTTCACACCTTGGGACAAAACATGATGGCTAGAAATGTTTCACAACCACAAGTATCCAACCCCCCATCAAGTTACCTTATGACATGCTACCCTCTGATGTGCCCATTTTTGGGGTACCTTCTAATGTCACCATCACCGCCATACCACTCCCACCAAACAATCAACAAGAAGCCCCCATGATCGTACCACAACCTCTCCCTCCACTAAACATTCCACCAAGGTCAATCATCACACAAACAGTGGTACCACCCACAACTTGAACACCCATTGTGAATCCACTCAACCAACCACAGAACCCATTGACAAGCTATGCCAATCTCACACACACATATCAATATTCCACATATCAACAACCTCACCATGGATCATTGGTGCAACCTCCCTACACTACTCAACAACAACGACCACCCCAAAATCAACAAGTCATTCCACAACAACAAACCCATGGGTCCCATGTTTACATGCAAACTATAGGCCTTCCACCACATGCACAACAAACACAATAGTACATCCATCCTCAACGCCAACAATACATCCATCCTCAACACCAAAAATCATCATCACAACAACAATACATTCATCCCCAACAACAACAACAATACATCCATCTCCAATATCAACAATCATCATCACAACAACCTCTACTCCAACACATATCACAACCACCCCTTGCTAACCCTTTCGATCAAGAGTGGAAAGAGATGAAAAACACACTTAAAAACATCCAACTAGGGACCTAAAAGAAACACTATAAGTTTGAAGACTTATGTCCCTACCCGTTCGACAGAAACATTGCCATCACACCTTTTCCTCAACACTTTGAAATGCCAAAATTTGATAAATACAAAGGGAAAGGAGACCCTCATGACCACATCAAGGAGTTATTCATGGCATGCCAAGAAGTCGCTTAGGATGACCAATTCCTCCTTCATCTTTTTCCATGAAGCCTAGGAGGACAAGCCCTAGAATCATTCATGCACTTACCTTACGGCTCCATATCCACTTTCGCCGATCTCTCAGAGAAATTTGTTGCCCAATTCTCATACAATGTAGAGCATGAGATCACTATGCTCGACCTTTGCAACACCAAACAATGAAGTGGTGAGAGTTTCTCCTCTTATCTACAAAGATGGAGAGCCCTTGCTAGTAGGCTACTTGGACAACCCCCGAGAGACAACTTGTTCATATTTTCATCCAAAACCTCAACCAAGAGATGGACTTCCATTTGCAAGTACATTGTGCATCTAGCTTTGACAAAATCATAGAAAAGGGGGTCACCATTGAAAAATCCCTTATTGCAAAGGGTCTAGTAAAAATCTATAACAAGAACGACAACGATAAAACATCCAACGACAAACCTAAATTCTGGGCTAAAAACAAGAACACCATAGGAGATGGTGCTACCGATTCCAAATACATCCAAATCACCACTTCTAAACCAAAAGAGACAAACATAGTCCAAAATGTTTCAAATAATGTCTCCATTCCATTTGCTCCTCCAAAGCGGAATCCCCCTAACAATCCAAAACGTAAATATACTCCCTTAGGTGAACCACTTGAGGTTGTATTCCAAAAGTTACTTCGAGCCAACATGGTTGAATTCCCCACAAGAAAAACATTTGATGAAAACCAACCTAAACTTGCGTGGTACAAATAAAATGAATATTGTGACTATCATCACATCAAGGGCCATGCCACAAGCAAATGCATGAAATTAAAAAACTATGTCCAAGACCTCATTAAACGCGGCGGAATCCAAATGGAAGACCACAACAATACATCACCTAATGATGGCCTAGGCATCTACCAAGACCCTCTTCCCCACCACAACAATAATCAAACCACATCCAAACCATCCTCCTCCAACGTTGATCCTAACAACCAAACCAACAACATCAACTACAACAATGCTCCGTCTCCTTACGATAATATAGTGGGTAGAATTGATTCTGATTGTACTCGTGTTACCACCATCAAAATCAAAAATACCACCCTCGAATGTGCTATTACCACCCGCCATGAGTGTATAACCATAAAGGGACCATCCCCATCCTCCGCTACTATCAATTTTGAATACAACCTCCTCGACCATCTTTGGAAGACCCCCGTGCAAATCTCCATCTTGGAAATCCTTAATACGTCTGCCATCCACCAAGAAATACTTGACAAGGCTCTCCAAGAGTCTCACGTTCCTACTGACATACCTCCCACTCAATTCCAAAACATTGTCGCTCAATTATCATCCTCCTATCATCTCACCTTTAGTCATGCCGACATGCCACCTATTGACCCTGTACATAATAAAGCCCTCCACATTGAAGTCCAAATCGCCAACCATAAAATCAAGAGGGTCCTCTTGGATAATGGATCCGGATTGAACATATGTACATTAAAATCCATAAAACTCCTGGGGTATTCAGTGACTAACTTGGAATCTTTGGTTATCTCCATCAAGGCATACGACAACACGGAGAGAGATTCTAAAGGCACTATATGCCTCCCTATCAAGGTAGGCCCACTCACTATGCCCACTCTATGTCACGTGATTGATCTTGACCTCCCATATAATCTCCTCTTAGGCCAACCATGGTTACATGCCATGCAAGCCATTCCATCGACCTACCATCAATGCCTCAAATTCCCCCATAACAGTGTGGAAGTCACCATTCTCGCCAATCAACAACCCTTTGAATATTGCAAGGCCTTAGAGGTTGTTTATGATCGATAATTCCATTTCCCAAGTACCTATGGGGATCATGTTAAAGATCCCTCATCCACCCCATCCACATCATCATTCACGCCACACATCATCATCAAACAATCACAAGCTTCCACTTCATCTTCTACCCATACACCTCAGAAGGTCAAGATCGTAGACAAAGGGTGTGGTGAGTATGAGCTTCACAATGCCTTCCATGTGGGAAAGTTACCATTGTCCCCCTGTTCCCATGGTCGTCATCTTAAGAAGAAGGAAAAAGAACAGCAGCATAGGATCAATGATAAAATTCCCTTTGTACCAGCATAGGTCTCTAGAGAAGAAGAAGCTGAAGAAACAACTCTAAGTGATTGGCTATACCGTGATGAAACCACCCTAGCACCTGTCAATCTAGAATACTTCAAAGAAAATATCCTATACCATTTCAAATTTGTACCAAAATGCCTTATCATGGAATAGGACTTGGCACTGATGAACAAGGTGTTACAGAACCCCTTCTGATTAATCCTACATCTTCCAAGAAATATGCTCAATACTTCAGTTTAGGTATACTCCACTGGCTGTGACAATCCATGGACCTGTTAAAACTTTGGTACAAGTAATGGAACCCTCTTCTAATGTTGAAAACATCACTCTGAGTGTCATCATAGCTTCATACGAAGACTTGGACCTTTCTTGTATCTTCCCCGACAACGCCATCTTCATTATTGACCTCCCCCTTGTTCACCTTGAACTCATTGCTTGGGATTATGAAGGACCTCTACCTCTCAATGTATTTCTGAATGATGAGGCTCTTGCTGCATTCCTAGAACTCCATGACACCTTAGAATATGACATATGCTTGCACACTGATGCCTATTTTGGGGAAGACAAGATCCTTAGTCCAAAAAAGAAAAAATAAAAAAATAGAAAATCATCTCCTAGTGAAAACCTCTACAAGGCACTTTTAGACACAAAAGAGAAAAATAAAGATGTATCTCCTAGTGAAAACCTCTCTGAGGTGCTAGAAGATGAGGATCTCAATCTTCCCCCCATACCATCTCACTAGAAAAAGCATTCCAACATTTTGATTGAAGGCACACAAGAAATCAACCTCGACACACAAGAATAACCTAAGCTCACACATCTAGCAGAAAGTCTCGGTACAGAAGAAAAATCCAACATCTCCATAGTGCTTCATGAAACACCTAATGTGTTTGCTTGGTCCTATGCTGACATGCCAGGATTGGGTCTGTCCTTGGTGGTTCATCATCTTGTGGTACATCCTGATGCAAAACCTGTTAAGCAGAAGCTTCGTAAGATGCACCCGCAAGTTGCCTTGCTCGTCAAAGAAGACCTGCAGAAGTTGTTAGATGTTGGTTTTATCTGTCCTATTGATTATCCAGAATGGGTCTCCAATATTGTTCTAGTTGCTAAGAAAAATGGGGGCATCCGTTGCTATATAGACTTCCGAGACCTTAACAAAGCATGTTTGAAAGATGATTTTCCACTCCTCAACATTGACATGATTGTAGATCTCACAGCAGGGCATGAGATGCTTTCTCTCATGGATGGATTTTTGGGGTATAATCAAATCAGAATCACCCCTAAAGACCAATACAAAACTACTTTTAGCTGTCCTTGGGGCACATATTGCTGCCAAGTCATGCCCTTTGGCCTAAAGAATGCAGGGGCAACCTATCAACGTGCAATGACTACAATCTTTCATGACATGACATATAAGATAATGGAAGACTATGTAGATGATCTCCTAGGGAAATCTAGAACTAGGGAAGAACATCCTGAGATCTTGCGATAGATCTTTGCATGGCTCAAAGAATACAAACTCCATCTCAACTCCAAGAAATGCATCTTCAGCATAACATTAGGTAAGCTCTTGGGGTTCATTATCTCCCACAGGGGCATTGAGGTGTGATCCTGCTAAGGTCATGGCCATAATAGAAATGCCTCCTCTAAAGATGCTTAAATGGACCCAAAGTCTCCAAGGAAAACTATAAGCTATACGAAGGTTCATCACCCAACTTGCAGACAAATGCCATCTTTTTGCCCATTTACTTCACAAGGACGTACACTTTAAGTGGGATCAGAATTGTCAATAGGCATTTGACCACATCAAGGAGTATCTTACTTCACCACTAGTCCTAATGGTGCCTATCCATGGAAAACTCCTATTATTATATATATTAGCAACTTCAGTAGCACTGGGGGCACTCTTAGCACAAAAAGATGATTCTGGTCGTGAGAGAGCTATATATTACATCAATAGGACTTTAGTTGGATATGAGCTTAACTACACCCCCATGGAACATGCATGTCTAGCTGTTGTTTTCTGCTCTCAAAAGTTATGAAACTACATGCTGAGCCATTCTATCAAGCTCATATCTAAGGTTGACTCCCTTAAGTACCTCCTTTCTAGGACTGCACTCATAGGGAGAATGGCAAAATGGGTCATGTTGTTGAGCAAATTTGATATTGAGTATGTTGATAGGAAAGCAATCAAAGGACAAGTTGTAGCAGATCAGCTAGCCAAAGCACCCCTCATAGATTATCAGCCACTATCCATTGACTTTCCAGATGAGTCCATTCTAACTGTGACAGAATCAACACATTGGAAACTATACTTTGATGGATCCTTCACCAAACACGGTTCAAGGGCAGGAATACTACTAGTGACCCCGCAAGGCAATTACATCCCCAAAGCTTACAGACTTTCTTTCCTGTGTACAAACATTGTAGCTGAATATGAAGCTTTGATCATTGGTCTCAAAACAACAGTACAATGGAATATCTTACAACTATAGGTTATGGAGACTCTTAATTGATCATCAAACAAGTGAATGACGAGTTTCTCACAAAGGATGATAAGCTAGTGCCCTATAAGCAAATGGTTGATGAATATAAATTATTCTTCACCTACATACAGTTCAAGCAAGTACCTCACCTTCACAACAAAGCAGCTGATGCGATGGCTACTATCAGTTCCCTTCTAGATATGCCTCATGACAGCCACCAATGTGAGTTTCTTGTGGAACATCTCTTAATGCCAGCATATCATGTTGCTGAGTCAGAATTCATGTGTGAGATTGTTGGTCCAGAAAATCCATGGTGTTGGGAATTAAGGTGTCTCAACCTTGGTAATTCTCTACATTTGTAATGTTTGTATTTATTATTCAATTGCCTATGTTGTAAATAATTGGAAATTCCACTTTGTCATATTGTGGGATGTGGCACGGTGATGTGTCAATCCTACATGGATTATGACAACTTGTTATTTTGTCCTCACATGAGGAGATAGGCATCCGACTTAGTGGTAGGAATATTCTGCCATGTGTCGGCATCTTCTATGTTGTGTAAGGAATGTTTGACCAAAACGGTTATGACAGATTCCTATGATGAATCTATGACATGTAAGAGTCGAGAATAGAAGGTTGTAAGACAGGTAATGACATGTGTCATGTAGCATCTTTGAATGAGGCATATTTGGGTGCCCCAAGGTGGAATATGATGTGTTGTAAGAGAATATGCTATTTATAGCATGTGTATGATAGATTCTCTTACAGCTGTAAGTTGTAACCGCTATGACAGATTCTATGATGGTCGTAAGTGTCGTAAGAGCATCTGTCATAGCCCATTTTGGAAATAGGTAACCTCTTTGGGATGGAAGCTATGGACAAGTGTTAGACACATTCTATAATGTTGACCAAGTGTCCCTAGGCATGGGTTTTGGTCCAAGATGCCATATTGGACGCCCATTCTAAGAAAGGTCCAAAATTGCCTTGTATGTTCTATTTAAATAGGTGCTTGGAGATGTCATTTGTATCACAGGTTTACAGGTACTGTTATGCTACCGGATTGACTCCAGACATGAGTGTTAAAGACCATTGAAGCTTGCATTGCAAGTGTATTGTAAACAACTTTTAGTTTTGTTAATACATTATGCAGGTTTCTAAGTGTGGGTTTTTTCACCTTATAAAGGTTTTCCCCACCGTAAATCTTTGTCTCTCTTCTTCTGTCTACTTTCCAGTTCTTGTGTTTTGCTGCAATAGCTCATGTTAATGGTTTAACATCACTGTAATAGTTAGGATAAATGTGAATTTGGATAGCCCTCTCCTCAATAGATTAGTGTAGGAAGCGTTTCCGTACACCTAGCTTCCTTTCAGTTGGTATTAGAGGTTGATCACTTTTGGTCCTAGTTGGTGCAGGAGCACCCCTTCATGTTACTATGTAGCATTTATATGTCTAATTCACATGTACCATTTTATGTTGGCATTTCATGTTTGTAAACATCAAAATTGACATTTTAGACCTATTGGGTGATGTGAAGGGTTAAACAATGTGTCTTGTCATTAGGAGTTTTGTTGTCTTATGCAAAACAGATGTCATGGGATTAATTAGGGTTTCTGTTAATAATCATTGGAAAATTCAAAATCCCAAAAACAGAGGTGATGGGGTTAACAAAAACAGGGAGAGATGGTCGAGAAAAGGGTCTTTTCATTTTTTTCTTTTTCTAGAACTGATGAAATGTTAAGAAGCTGGAACGAAAGAATAGAAATTTTGCAAATTATGTTTTGTAAATTTTGAATCCTATGTGAAATCTTGGTAAATCAAATTGTTCTATTTATTATCTGTATAGAACCATTGTATTTTAATTTTAGTTATTCTGTACCGTAATGCATGATTAAATTCATTTCACTAGTGGATTTCTATGAAACCAGTGGAATGGACTTGTAAAATAGTTTCCATTTTGTTTGTTTCATCCTTTTGTTCAAGAAACATGGCAGGATAAAAAAATTGTAGAATCTGTTTCAGAGAGGATTATTCGTAGGAAAATTCAAATATACACTTGATGTATATACATGAAATATATGTCAGAGATAGTCTATGAATATATCGCACTTGCATGTGAGCTTCATTCTTTGTATACACTATGGAAAGTGGTATGTATAAAAAAGTCTTGTTTGGTCAAGTTTGTGTTGTTCAGCAAATATACATTCCCTGTATATATCAAAATTGTATGAATGTACTTTCTTTGTGTATATTGCTGTTGTATCTAGGTATCACCTTGTGTATATCATCAGACAAAATGTGCATGTAAGAGTCCATTTGGGCTAAGTTTGAGATTGTTCGTTGAAACATACATTTTGTGTGTATACACCTAATGTAGGTCATAGACAGTTTGTGAATATATCACCATTGTATGTGTGTGTCAGTTTGTGAGTATACTGCAATTGCATATAGTTGTTGTATGTTGTGAAGATGCAATGAAAATATACATTGCATAAGATGCGAAGGATGATCGGCTGAGGTGGTAGCTCACTTGTATATTGGATGGATGTTTGTCTGAAGATACAAGGGATGACTGGTGATAGTAGGGAGGAGAACCAGCTCAGTAAGTCGATAAATGTATGTTGAAGAATGTATGTCAGAATATACATTTCAACATACATTTCGAAAGATACAATGGGTGACTGGTTGTGATGGTCAAAGTAAATGAAGATGCAATGGGAGGCCAGCGGTAGAAGGTTAGGAATTGCATATACAAGACGAAGTCATTAGCATGAGGAGAACCCATCAGGAAAAGTATTGGGAGTCACAGCAAAGGCAGAGTGTCACCGATAGAAAACACATCGACGTAAGAAAAGAATCAGGTGAACGAAATATTATGAGGCCGATAGTATATGTTGTTGCCGATCGGGGTGACAACTAAAAGTGTCACCGATGGAGAGTTTATCGGTATAAGTCTTATTATCAGAAGATGAGAAGAAAGCTACACCGATGGTAGGAAGTCTGAGCGATAGTGAAAAGTCATTGGTGTGAGTGGTGCGTCGGTGGGAGAATTCTTGAGTGACCCAATGGTATAAGGTGTGGCCGATGAATAGAAGATTTCGGTGAGACATTTGTATGTTCTTGCTGATATTGACAGAAGGGATTATTTTGTGTGTGTTTCTGCTGTGTCCTTGCTCTGCATCATAGTGGTATCAGAGCAAGGAGTATCTGTTGGGTTGAAGGAGAAGCATCTGAAACGTATCCAGCAAAGATGACAAACACTGAGTTGATAGCCTTGGTAAGAAAGCAAATGGCAGAGAGCATAGTAGATCAAGCTTCGAATCAGGCATTGAAAGAAGAGTTAGAGAAGTTGAGGGACAGAGTAGAGAAGGGAGAGGAAAACTCTGGTGAATGAGAAGATGGGGATGAAGAGGAGACCCCAAAGTAGGAAGAGATAGAGGTTCCTGCCGACCAGAGATCCTTACTCAATGCCCTCAAATCCATGGAGAGAAGAACCATGGATGTGAAAATAGACCTGCCAGTGTTTGTAGGAAAAATGGAACCTGATTCAGTAATGGAGTGGATAGACTCCTTAAATAATTTCTTTGAGACCGAAGAAATACCAGAACACCAAAGAGTGATGATGGCTCAGTCCAAACTGAAAGGAGCTGCATTGACTTGGTGGAATTTCATCCAAGATGATAGGGTGAAAGAAGGAAAAAGTAGAGTTACTACTTGGAAGAGGATGATGGCATTAGTAAAGGAAGCCTATATACCATTGGATTACAACATCCAATTACACAAGAGGAAACAAAATTTGAAGTAGAAGGAGCGAGATGTCAACTCATACACAGAAGAGTTCATGAAATTGTATGTAAAAACAAAGGTAAAGGAAGGTGAGGAAGAAAAGGTAGCACGATACCTCAATGGATTGAGGTTTAACATCCAAGAGGACATAAGTATGCATAACCCAGAGACAATTCAAAAGTCCTATTAGTTAGCACTCAAAGTGGAAGAAAAATTAAAAAGAAGGCATGAGTAGAACAATAGAGGTAGAGGGAGATAGCAAAGAGGAGGAAGAAGTCCTTTTAGAGGCAGAGGATTTGGATACCCAACTGAATCCAACCAAGAGAACAGTAGAGGAGATAACAGTCAAAATCAAGGGGGAAGCTGCAATTAAAGAGGAAACTTTAGAGGTAGAAGACCACCATTTAGAGGAAGATCGTAGGGCAAAGGACCTATCAGATGTTATAATTGCAACCAAGAAGGCCATATAGCTAGAAGATGTCCACTAAAGGCAACAAGTTCAATGGGAGAAAAGAGGATCAATCTGATCCAAGAATCTGATTGTCAAAGTATAGCAAGCTCAAGCACTAATCAAAGTGTGAATGCTCCTGACAGTTATGGATATCCTGAGAAAGGTGAATCTTTGATGATTAGAAGAGCACTGACCACCATGAAGGTACCCAACAAAGAACCCCCACAAAGGAAGTCTCTTTTCAGAACTACTTGCAAGGCAGGAGGAAAGGTATGTAAAGTTCTGATTAACTCTGGCTCTACTGAAAATTTTGTGTCTTGTGAAATGGTAGAAAAGATTAAGCTTAGAAGACTACCACATCCTTGCTCATACAAGATCTCATGGCTCTACCAAGGTCAACAAACAGTTGTGGAGGAACAGGCTTGGGTAGAATTTCAAATTGGCCCATACAAGGATAGGTTATTGTTTGACATTGCCAAGATGGATGCTTGCCATCTCCTATTTGAGAGACCATGGCAGTATGACTTGAAAGCATACCATGATGGGGTCAGAAACACTTATTCAATTACCAAGAATGGTAAGGTGATAGAATTGCTTCCATTAATGGAGAATGAGGTGGAATCAAAAGGAAAAAAAAGTTAAGGTGATGATGGTAGAAGGCAAACAATTCATGAAAGGGATAGGAGAAGAAGGAGCAGTTACATATGCTCTAATTCCTTGCCTAAAGGTAAACAAAGAACAGCAGCAACAAGTCAAGTGAGAAAAGAGACAAAAATTCATAGACCCAGCTATCCAAGAGCTATTAGACAAGTACAAAGGTATTATCTCTGATGGAATGCCAAGTTCCCTACCACCTATTAGGGACATCAGCCATTGTATAGATCTGATCCTAGGATCTACACTTCCAAACAAAGTAGCATATAAGCTCACTCCAGAACAAAATGCAGAGGTAGCAAGGCAAATTGAAGAGTTGTTGGAGACAGGCCTAATTGGCAAGAGTCTAAGTCCATGTGCAGTACCAGCTGTACTAGCACCAAAGAAGGAAGGCACTTGGAGACTTTGCACTGATTCAAGGGCTATCAACAAGATAACAATCAGGTATAGGTTTCCAATCCCTAGGATAGAAGATTTTCTTGATTGTTTGGGGGGTACTAAATATTTCACCAAAATAGAATTAAAGAGTGGCTATCATCAAATTAGGATTAGGCCTAGTGATGAATGGAAAACTACATTTAAGACCAATGAGGGGTTATATGAGTGGAAGGTCATGCCTTTTGGTTTGTCCAATGCCCCTAGTACCTTTATGAGGTTAATGAATGAGGTCTTGAGGGAATTCATAAGTAAATTTGTCATAGTCTATCTAGATGACATACTTATTTTCAGTAATACAAGACAAGAGCACCTCAATCATATCGACTTCATCCTCAAAAGGTTATATAAAGAGAAGCTAATGATCAATTTAGCAAAGTGTCTATTTATGCAGGAAGAGATCATCTACTTGGGATTTGTTATCTCACATAACCAACTAAAAATGGATCAAGAAAAGGTAAGTGCCATATTGTCTTGGCCAACTCCTAAAACCATGGTGATGTAAGAATTTTCCATGGATTAGCAACATTTTATAGGAAGTTTATAAAGGGATTTAGTCATGTTTGTGCACCCATGCTTGACACCATCAAAGGAGGATAGAAGTGCAGGTTTACTTGGACAAAGGAGGCAGATGTTTCCTTTGAAACATTGAAGAAGAAGGTGGTAGAGTAGCCAGTTCTTGCATTTCCTGACTTCAACAAGATTTTTCAGGTAGAATGTGATGCAAGCCATATTGCAATTGGAGCAGTACTTAGCCAGGAAGGTAGGCCTATTGCATTCTTTAGTGAGAAATTAAATGATGCCAAGAAGAGATACTCATCCTATGATTTGGAGATGTATGCTCTAGTCCAGTCACTTAAGAAATGGAGGCATTACTTGATGCCAAAAGAATTCATAGTGTTCACAGACAATCAGGCCCTCAGTTTTATAAACAGTCAAGAAAAGCTGAACCATAGGCATATGAAGTGGGTGGAAACTTTGCAAGCTTTCACTTTCACACTCAAACACAAGAAAGGGGTTAAGAACAAAGTGGCAGATGCTTTGAGCAGGAGAGTTCTAACCATCAATTAGATCCAATTGGAAAGTGTTGGCATTGATTCTTTGAAGACAATGTATGATGATGATGAAGACTTTGGCGAGATCTACAAGGTATGTACTTCTTTTGAAGGAAAATATCATGTTGAGTTCTCTAAATTTCTGATCCAAGATGGATTACTTTTCAAAGGTGGACAACTATGTATTCTAAGATGTTCTATGAGATTGAATATTATTCAGGAGAAACATTGTGGGGCCATGGTAGGACATTTTGGTCTCAATAAAACTCTTGATCTTGTGAAGAGGCATTACTGTTGGCCTAAGCTGTAGTCAGATGTGAGAAGATTTGTGGAAGCATGTGTGATATGTCAGAAAGCCAAAGGAAGATCCACAAATGCAGGTTTGTATTAGCCATTACCCATTCCTTCTAGGCCATGGGAGAGCATAATCATGGATTTTGTATTAGGTTTGCCTAGAACAAGAAAAGGACATGATAGTGTTTTTGTGGTAGTAGACAGATTTAGCAAAATGGCACATTTCTTGCCATGTAAAACCACTTGTGATGCTTCATATGTTGCTGATTTGTTTTTCAAAGAGATAGTGAGGATACATGGTTTGCCATTGAACATAGTATCAGATAGGGATGTGAAGTTTATTGGCCACTTCTGGAGGACTCTTTGGAAAAATCTTGGAACCAACTTATCCTTCTCATCAGCCTACCATCCTCAAACAGATGGATAGACTGAAGTAGTTAACCGTTCATTGGGTAACCTGCTCAGATGTTTGAACAGGTAGCATGGAGCGAAGTGGGATAACATCCTACCATAGGCAGAATTTTCCTATAACGACACCATTAATAGGAGTACAGGAAGGTCACCTTTTCAGGTGGTGTATGGAATTCATCCAAGGGGTATCCTAGAACTAAGACATCTACCTACAGGAGAGCCTATTAATGCAGATGGTGAAGCTTTTGCTTCAGCCATCAAAGAAGTACATGATCAGGTCAAGAACCAACTTCACCAAACTACATTAAAGTACAGAACATATGCTGACAAGAAGAAGAGGGATTTACAGTTTGATGTTGGAGATTTGGCGTGGGTAAATCTGAAGAAGGAGAGGCTTCCAAAAGGTAAATATACCAAGTTAATGCAGAGGAAGATTGGACCATGTCAGATTTTCAAGAAGTATGGACAGAATGCATATGAGATCCAACTTCCTTCTGATCTTGGATTATCACCTATTTTCAATGTCTCTGATCTAACACCATACAAGTAGCAAGCAGATGTAGAACAAGAACCATTACAGGATGCAGTAAATGATGATATTCCTAAGCATGATCCACCAAAGTTGAAGAATATCTTAGACTCAAGAGTGATAAAGAAGACACGAAATAAAGCATACCTAGAGTATTTGGTGGCTTGGTAAGGAAAACTGGATTCAGAGGCCATTTGGATGATTGCAGATCAGATCACAAACCATGGTGCAGACCTCCAAACTCTGATCTCAAAGGGGCTTGAGATCTCTTCTCCCAGGGAGTATGGTGCAGGAGCACCCCTTCATGTTACTATGTAGCATTTATATGTCTAAGTCACATGTACCATTTTATGTTGGCATTTCATGTTTACAAACATCAAAATTGACATTTCAGACATATTGGGTGATGTGAAGGGTTAAACAATGTGTCTTGTCATTAGGAGTTTTGCTATCTTATGCAAAACAAATGTCATGGGATTAATTAAGGTTTCTGTTAATAATCATTGGAAAATTCAAAATCCCAAAAACAAAGGTGATGGGGTTAACAAAAATAGGGAGAGATGGTCGAGAAAAGGGTCTTTTCATTTTTTTCTTTTTTTGGAACTGATCAAATGTAAGAAGCTGGAACGAAAGAATAGAAATTCTGTAAATTATGTTTTGTAAATTTTGAATCCTGTGTAAAATCTTGGTAAATCGAATTGTTCTATTTATTATCTGTATAGAACCATTGTATTTTAATTTTAGTTATTCTGTACCGTAATGCACGATTAAATTCATTTCACTGGTGGATTTTTGTGAAACTAGTGGAATGGACTTGTAAAATAGTTTCCATTTTGTTTGTTTCATCCTTTTGTTCGAGAAACATGGTAGGATAAAAAAATTGTAGAATCTATTTCAGAGAGGATTATCGGTGGGAAAATTCAAATATACACTTGATGTATATACATGAAATATATGTCAGAGATAGTCTATGAATATATCGCACTTGCATGCGAGCTTCATTCTGTGTATACACTGTGGAAAGTGGTATGTATAAAAAAGTCTTGTTTGGTCAAGTTTGTGTTGTTCGGTGAATATACATTCCCTGTATATATCAAAATTATATGAAGGTACTTTATTTGTGTATATTACTGTTGTATCTAGGTATCACCTTGTGTATATCATCAGACAAAATGTGCTTGTAAGAGTCCATTCGGGCTAAGTTTGGGATTGTTCATTGAAATATACATTTTGTGTGTATATGCCTAATGTAGGTCATAGACAGTTTGTGAATATATCACCATTGTATGTGTGCGTCAGTTTGTGAGTATACTATAATTGCATATAGATGCTATATGTTGTGAAGATGCAATGAAAATATACATTGCATAAGATGTAAAGGATGAGCAGCCGAGGTGGTAGCTCGCTTGTATATTGGATGGATGTTTGTCTGAAGATACAAGGGATGACTGGTGATAGCAGGGAGGAGAACCGGCTCAGTAAGTCAATAAATGTATGTTGAAGAATGTATGTCAGAATATACATTTCAACATACATTTTGAAAGATACAATGGGTGACTGGCTGTGATAGTCAAAGTAA
This sequence comes from Cunninghamia lanceolata, assembly GCA_027924645.1. Lineage (NCBI taxonomy): Eukaryota > Viridiplantae > Streptophyta > Pinopsida > Cupressales > Cupressaceae > Cunninghamia > Cunninghamia lanceolata. The sequence goes on from BSBN01001965.1 coordinate 22,395,245, forward strand.
ATGAAGATGTAATGGGAGGCCGGCGGTAGAAGGTTAGGAATTGCATATACAAGACAAAGTCATTGGCGTGAGGAGAACCCATCGGGAAAAGTGTTTGGAGTCACAGCGAAGGTAGAGTGTCATCGATAGAAAACACATCGATGTAAGAAAAGAATCAGATGAACAAAATATTGTGAGGCAGATAGTATATGTTCTTGTCGATCGAGGTGACAACTAAAAGTGTCACCGATGGAGAGTTTATTGGTATGAGTCTTATTATTGGAAGATGAGAAGAAAGCTATGCCGATGGTAGGAAGTTTGAGCAATAGTGAAAAGTCATCGGTGTGAGTGGTGGATCGGTGGGAGAATTCTTGAGTGACCCAATGGTATAAGGTGTGGCCGATGAATAGAAGATTTCGGTGAGACATTTGTATGTTCTTGCCGATATTGACAGAAGGGATTATTTTGTGTGTTTCCGCCGTGTCCTCGCTCTGCATCACTAGTTGTAGGGTAGGGGTTTTTTGAGCTAATCTTAGGTTGAGTGGGAGTCTATGCAGAGCATTCTGTATCTTATTGCAGCAAGGAGATGGTAGGCACATCAGGAAGGTTTGAAGTAGAGAAGTTCAATGGCAGTAATTTCGAGCTATGGAAGCTCAGAATGGAAGACATGTTAGTTAACCGAGACCTTTGGGAAAGTATGAACGGAACTAAACCAGCTACAATGACACAAGCTAATTGGGATCTCAAGGATCAGAAGGCTAAGGGTCTCATAAGACTTAGTCTTACCGATTCTGTGTTGTTAAATGTCCATGAGGAGACTACTACAAAACTCCTTTGGAAGAAGTTGGGGGATGTGTATCAAGCAAAATCCCTAGTCAATAGACTTTTCCTAAGAAAGAAGTTGTATTCTCTTCGAATGGAGGATGGAGGATTCATGGCTGAGCATATGAATGCCTTTAATATGTTGGTTGCACAATTAACATCTATTGGTGTAAAGATGGAGGAGGAGGATGGGTGTATGACCCTGCTTTGTTCGCTACGGGACTCATGGGATCATCTTGTCATGGCAATCAGAAGCACCACATCCACATTCAAAATGGAAGAAGTGGTTTCTTCGATGTTGTCTAAAGAGATGCGGAGAAAGTATTCTGAGGCAGCCAAAGAGGCCCTTACAGTTCGTGGAAGACCCAAGGAGAAAGGGAAGAAGAAGGACAAGAAAGATGAGAAGGGTAGATCCAAATTTCATGGGAGATCCAAATCTCTTGGAAAGTCCAAGGCTCTTTGTTGGAACTGTGGCAAGACCGGGCATTTTTGAAAGGAATGCAAAGAGGAGAAGAAGAAAAAAAAGAAAGCTCCTGATTTAGATTCTGACAAATCACAAGATGACGGTGATGCTTTCATCACAGCCTTGGCAACCCATGCATCTGATGATGTGTGGCTAATCAACTCTGGTGCATCATTCCACATGACCTTGCATCGAGACTGGTTCACTAAGTATGAGGAGTTCGATGGTGGAAAGGTGTATCTGGGTGATGACTCTCATCTAAAGATCATTGGTCATGGAAGAGTCTCTATCCGATTCCCTAATGGTTGAGTGAAGGGGATCTTTGGGGTTATGCATATCCTAGGCTTAGCACGGAACCTACTTTCTGTAAGTAGTTTGAATGATGAAGGTGTGCAGGTTGTCCTTTCGAAAGAAGGTGTTACAAGTATGGGCCTAACTAGTGTTTTCATTGATGTCAACATACTCATGTTGCATTAATGAGAAGGATTAGATGAGTAGTGTGCTGAGGATATTGAGAAAATTAGTCTCAATCAGGAATAGTGAAGAACAATGATGACAAGAAGGTAAAAGTCCTCAATAGGTTACGGATTAGAGGATGCGGTTTAAAGGGTTTGTAGATATAAGTCTTGAGATGCTCCAGTCAAGTTTTAAGAGGTCCGCATGAAGATATGAAGAAGTTATGGTCGCTCAAGTAGAACCGGTTCTGGTAGGTGTCCAGAGGTGATAGAGTGACACAGATAGGTCCAGTGAGGTCCGATAATGCATTATCCCATTCTGTAGATTTGAGGGAGTGTTGAGGACGTCTCTGTGAAGTATCAACTAGATTGGTTTGTGGTTTGAAGGTCCAGAAGAGCCTATTCATTTGTGACAGTGATGACAGACTGTGTTCTTGAAGCTTCAGATGAAGGAGAGAAGAATTCCAGTAGGATGATGAAGTGCGGATGTTCTTGGTGATATAGGGAAGGTTATGATGATCATTGGATCATGTCCAGTTCATGTTGGTGGTCTGCATTGAAGTTAGAGTTTGCATTTGAAGAATTACCACTAGATATTGGTGTTCTTCTTTAGACTGGCCAACCAGATGTATTACACGTCTTGCGGATGTTCTTGTAGGTGTTTTCTGACTTAGATGATTGTTCCTAAGTTGATGCCTTGTATAAATAAGGGATTGTGAAGTCATTTTGAAGTGTGTCTTGTGATGATGAGTGTGTGGTAGCGAGAAGTGTGAAAGGCAGAGCAGAAGTATTGGGCTTAAATGGAACTGATTCAAGCATGGTGAAGATGCTATTTTCTAGTTCATAAAGGTGATACTTATTTCTTTGTAGATAGTGTGTCTCTTGTAGGTAGTGAGCCTCTTGTGAGCAGTGTGCTCAGGTAGTGAGCCCTAATTGGCATGTGCCATTTGTTCTTTCTATTCTTCTAACAGAGAATACATTTTTGGGTTAATCACCCTGTGGTTTTTCCCTTAACTAGGTTTTCCACGTCAAAATCTTCGTGTCTTATGTGTTGATATGTTTCTACTTTTGATTTGAATGCATTATGGTTCATGATTAATATTCTGCTAATCACTAAAGAATATTCAAGTGTTTAATTTGAGAAAGTTTTGCACAACTGATTCACCCCCCTCTCAGTTGTGTGCCCTAAGTCTAACAATTAGTATCAGAGCTAAGTTCCTCTAAAAGGAGCTTAAGCGCTTGATGAGATATAGGATGTCGTTATACAAGAAGGATAGTCTAAAGTTTGATGGAACCAACTTTTCTTTTTGGAAAGGTCGCATGAAATGTCACTTGCAGTGTATGGGAATGATGTACTGGTCCATGGTCACAAAAGCATATGTACCTCCACAGGGTGGTCCGACAACCCTAAATGAAATCACAGATGCTGAAAATAATCTACGGACCAAAGAGGCTCTTCTAACGCATTAACTGACTTAGAGCTCTCAAATGTTATTGATCTACCAACTGCCTATGAGATCTGGATTAAACTAGAACTTTTGCATGAAGGAGATGAGTATGTTAAATGTGCAAGGTTACAGAGTCTAAAAGGGAAATTTGAAAAACTAAAGATGAGAGATGATGGAAATATTACCACTTTTTATGCTAAGAGTGAATGAGTTGGTTTGTGGAATCAGAAATTCTGGTGGAGTCTTGGATGAAAATGAGATTGTTGGTAAAATTCTCAGATCCCTTCCTGCCTCTTACAAAATCAAGGTTGCTGCCATTGATGAATTCAGAGCCCATACCACTGTCACAAGAGACCAATTGGCTGGCAAACTGGCTGCTTTTGAAATGACTGAGTTTGGAGATGATCCCCCCAAAATTGAATCTTCATTCAAAGCCAGTGCCTCTATGAAAGGTAAATAAGGATTTGATCCAGGAGAGATCTCATCAAGGAAACTGTCATGGTATGAAAAAGCAAGAAAAGACCTGGAAGAAGAAGAAGTAGAAACTGCTCAACTTGAAGCCCTCATTGCAAAGAGACTGCCAAGAGGATCCGGTAAGTTTGAAGGAAAATTGCCTTTTAAGTGTTTTAACTGCAATAAGATTGGTCATTTTGCCTCAAGATGTCCGGAAAGATTTTCAAAGCCAAATCCTAACAGATCAAGGTTCCAAAAGAATTGTTACTATGTTCATGAAGAAGATGATAATGAAGGAGTAACAGATGATGAATCAGAGACAGGAAACAAATCTAGAAATGAATGGGTGTTTGTTGCCATCAAGGAAGAAGAACCAATATCCTCTGTATCTATCAATCATAAAGTTGTAGAAAGAGCTCTGGTTGCCCAAGTTGAAGAAAAGAATGATTGGGTCATTGACAGTGGTTGCTCTCACCAGATGACAGGTGACAAAAATAAGTTCATAGACTTGGAAAGGTATGAAGGAGGAGTGGTGAAGTTTGGTGATAATTCTGCTAGTAGAATTAGAGGAAGAGGAACTATTTATTTTGATGGAAGAAACAAAACTGGTAATGTACTGTATGTTGAAGGTTTGAAGCACAATCTTCTTAGTGTTGGACAGTTGGTGGACAAAGGCTATGATCTCTGATTCAAGGATGGAAAATGCAAAATCTTTGAAATATCTAGAACAGAGATTGCATCCGGTGCTCAATCTAAAAGTAATATCTTCCACTTAGTTGGTACTGGTAAAAGCTGTTTATTTGTTCAAGTTGATCAGAGTTGGTTATGGCACAGGAGAATGTGTCATGTGAATTTTGATAATATCATCAAGATAAGCAATACTCAGGCTATAAGAGATCTTCCAAAATTCATGAAACCCACTAATAGCTTGTGCAAGGAATGTCAGTTGGGTAAGCTAAGAAGAGTCACATTCAAAAGCAAGGAACTGTCTTCTACCGGATTATTGGACTTAGTTCACACTAATCTTTGTGGTCCGGCAAGAACTAGGAGTATTCAAGGTGATAGATACTTCATGCTGTTAATTGATGACTATTCCCGGATGATGTGGGTAACCTTTCTAAAGGAGAAATCAGAAGCTCTTGAGAAATTCAAAATATTCAAGGCTATGGTAGAGAATGAAACATGATTAAAGTTGAAGTGTCTGAGGTCTGATAGAGGTGGAGAATTCACATTCGGTGAGTTCATAGAGTTTTGTGAGAAACATGGAATCAAGAGACAGTTGTCTGCTCCTAGGACTCCACAGCAGAATGGAGTAGTGAAGAGAAAGAACCAGACCATCTAGGAAGCATCTAGGACCATGATGATGGAAGCAAATGTTCCTCAATTCTATTGGAGAGAAGTTGTTAGCACTGCAGTCTATACTCTTAATCGAGTTCAAATCAGAAGCAATACCGGTAAGACCCGTTATGAACTCTGGTTTGGCATTACTCCTACTGTAAGATATTTTAGAGTCTTTAGTAGCAAGTCTTACATCAAAAGAGATGAAGATTTAGGGAAGTTTGATGCTAGAAGTGATGAAGGAATATTCTTGGGTTACTCTACTCAAAGCAAAGCATACCGGTGTTATAACAAGAGACTAAGAAAGATGATAGAAAGTACAAATGTGAAGGTTGACGAGGGAATAGAGAAACCCTCAAGGTTTCATGAGTATGATGAAGATGATCAGAATGGTGTTCTAGTTCAAGGAGCTCAATCCTCTCCTGAAAGTTAGATTTAGACTGATCTGGTAAATTAGGAAGAAGAGATAGGTCTAAATGAGCCTGATCAAGAAGCAAAAGTGCAAGAAACTCCCAAAGTTCCAAGGTATGTAAGACTGAACCACTCTGAAGATCAGATCATAGGTGACAAAAGCAAAGGTGTGCAAACTAGAAGGAAAATTGCTCAAAATTTAGATGAATATTGTCTAATTTCAAAGATTGAACCTAAGACAATAAATGAAGCCTGCAATGATGAAAACTGGACCAAAGCAATGGAGGAAGAGTTGATACAAATTGAGAAAAATCACACTTGGGATCTTGTTCCTAGACCTAGAAACAAGAATGTGATTGGAACCAAATGTGTCTTCCAGAACAAACTAAATGAAGTTGGTGAAGTAATCAGAAATAAAGCTAGATTAGTCTACAAAGGCTACTCTCTCAAATAGAAGGGATTGATTTTGAAGAAACCTTTGCTCTGGTGGCAAGAATTGAAGCAGTCAGACTATTTCTTGCATTTTCTGCCTTCAAGGATTTTAAAGTGTATCAAATGGATGTCAAGTCTGCCTTCTTGAATGGTGACTTAGAAGAAGAAGTGTGCATTGAACAACCGAATGGTTTTCAATTATCTGAGCATGGTGATATGGTCTGCAAATTGAAGAAGGCACTGTATGGACTAAAGCAAGCTCCAAGAGCCTAGTATGAAAGACTGGACAAACATCTTTTGAAGATTGGTTTCAACAAAGGTATTGCTGATAGTAACCTATATTTCAAAATTGATCATGAAAACATCTTGATTGTTGAAGTATTTGTTGATGATAGCATATTTGTAGGAAGAGACTATATGTGTAAAACCTTTGCAAATCAAATGAAAAGTGAGTTTGAGATGTCAATGCTCGGTGAAATAAATTTCTTCTTGGGTCTGCAAATTACTCAGACAAAGAAAGGAATCTTTATTTCTTAGACCAAATATGTGAAAGAATTGTTGAGGAAATTTGGAATGGAAGATTCAAAGCCAGTGAACACTCCCATGGTAACCAGATGTAAGTTGAGCAAAGATGATGAATCTCCTAAGGCAGATCAGACAAAGTACAAATCAATGATTGGAGGATTATTGTATCTCACTCAAACTAGACCAGATATAATGCAGGCTGTTGGTCTTGTGGCGAGATTCCAGGCTAATCCCAGAGAATCTCATGTCATGGCAATCAAAAGAATTTTTAGGTACTTAAAAGGAACAGTTGAGTATGGTCTGTGGTATCCTAGAGATCATAATTTTTCTCTTCATGAATATACAAATGCAGACTAGGTAGGAGATGTGGATGATAGGAAGAGTACAAGTGGAGGAGCATTTTTTTTGGGAAAATGATTGGTTTCTTGGCTAAGCAAGAAACAAGAGGCAATATCCATGTCTACAACTGAAGCAGAATACATTGCAGCAGTGGGTAGTTGCACTCAAGTTTTGTGGATGAAGTAGATGCTAAGAGATATTAAAGTAGAATATGAGGAGCCTATCACAATTTTTTGTGATAATTCAAGTGCAATAAATATTTCTAAGAATCCGGTGTTACATTCTAAGACTAAGCATATATCTATCAAGTTTCACTTTCTGAGAGAACAAGTGAACAAGGATGAAGTCAGATTGGAGTATGTGCCCTCTAAGGATCAGATTGCAGATAGCTTTACTAAACCTCTTCCCAAGGACTCTTTTGATTATCTCAGGGAGAAGTTAGGGGTTATTGCCCCGCCGGTGATGAACTAAGATGCACTGATGTGCATCAATCCGGTGGATATCACAATCATATCTTGTGATCCGAATTGATGATAAGGGAGCTGCTACTTAGGGGGAGCAGCTGGTATGTTATGAAGTAATGGAGTTGCAAGTATGAGCCCTTTGCCATTGATGTCAAAGGGGGAGAGAAGATATGTGAAAAAAAAGTGGTTGCTGATCAAAGGGGGAGCAGTAAAGGGAGAGAAGACATGTGAATAGTTGTTGTTAGGGGGAGTTGTGACAGCAAGGTGAAGTTCTTGTCTTGATGGTTTTTCACATCATATGTTGCCATCAATGACAAAGGGGGAGATTGTTGCAAGTATGGGCCTAACTGGTGTTGTCATTGATGTCAACATACTCATGTTGCATTAATGAGAAGGATTAGATGAGCAGTGTGTTGAGGATATTGAGAAAATTAGTCTCAATCAGGAACAGTGAAGAACCGTGATGACAAGAAGGTAAAAGTCCTCAATAGGTTGTAGATTAGAGGATACAGTTTAAAGGGTTTGTAGATATAAGTCTTGAGATGCTCCAGTCAAGTTTTTAGAGGTCCGTATGAAGATCTGAAGAAGTTATGGTCACTCAAGTAGAACCGGTTCTAGCAGGTGTCCAGAGGTGACAGAGTGACACATATAGGTCCGGTGAGGTCCGGTAATGCATTATCCCATTCTACGGATTTGAGGGAGTGTTGAGGATGTCTCTATAAAGTATCAACTAGATTGGTTCATGGTTTGAAGGTCCAGAAGAGCCTATTCATTTGTGACAGTGATGACAGACTGTGTTCTTGAAGCTCCGGATGAAGGAGAGAAGAATTCTAGTAGGATGATGAAGTGCAGATGTTCTTGGTGATATAGGGAAGGTTATGATGATTGTTGGATCATGTCTAGTTCATGTTAGTGGTCCGCATTGAAGTTAGATTTTGCATTTGAAAAATTACCACCAGATATTGGTGTTCTTCTTTAGACTAGCCGACCGGATGTATTACACATCTTGCGGATGTTCTTGTAGGTGTTTGCCGACTTAGATGATTGTTCCTAAGTTGATGCCTTGTATAAATAAGGGATTGTGAAGTCATTTTGAAGTGTGTCTTGCGATGATGAGTGTATGGTAGTGAGGAGAAGTGCGAAAGGCAGAGCAGAAGTATTGGGCTTAAATGGAACTGATTCAAGCATGGTGAAGATGCTATTTTTCAATTCATAAAGGTGATACTTATTTCTTTGTAGATAGTGTGTCTCTTGTAGGCAGTGAGCCTCTTGTGAGCAGTGTGCTCAGGTAGTGAGCCCTAATTGGCATGTGCCATTTGTTCTTTCTATTCTTCTAATAGAGAACACATTCTTGGGTTAATCATCCCGTGGTTTTTCCCTTAACCAGGTTTTCTACGTCAAAATCTTGGTGTCTTATGTGTTGATATGTTTCTGCTTTTGATTTGAATGCATTATGGTTCATGATTAATATTCTGCTAATCACTAAACAAGATTCAAGTGTTTAATTTGAGAAAGTTTTACACAACTGATTCACCCCCCCTCTCAGTTGTGTGCCCTAAGTCTAACAAAAGGATGCAAAATGACTAGAGTATCTATGGTGCTTGCTAAGGGTACTCGGAGAGGTACTCTGTTTCAGCTGGAGGCATGCATTTCACAATGCAATAGTTCTTCTGACTCAAGGAAGAGGGCAGCAATCACTTCGTCCCGACCATCTGAATGAGTAGTGAAGAAATCTGTTGTTTCTAGTCTTGATGGTTGTAATCGTGCATTGGAAGTTAAACTTCCTGCAAAAAAGACAATGTTATGGCATAAGAGATTTGGCCACATTGGTGAGAAGGGTTTGCGTACCTTGAAAAATAAGAACCTTGTTGAGGGGTTAGATGATTGTAATCTTGAGTTCAACTTTTGTGAACATTCCATTTATGGAAAACAAAACCATGTTTAGTTTTACTCGAGTTCTCATAAGTCTTCTGGTGTGTTGGACCTTATTCATTCTGATGTGTTTGGTCCTGTTAATGTTCCTTCATTATCAAAATCTATATACTTTGTATCTTTTATAGATGATTATAGTAGAAGGACATGGATTTATTTTCTCAGAAGAAAATCTGAAGTCTATAGCAAGTTTAAGGAGTTTAGAGCCTTTACTGAAAATTAGACTGGCAAAAAGATTAAATGTTTGAGAACTAACAACGGTGGTGAGTTCTATTCTACAGAATTCGATAAGAATTGCAAGGAAATTGGGATTGAAAGGCACCAGACAACTCCATACACCCCGCAGCAAAATGGAGTTGTAGAGAGGATGAACAGGACACTGATAGAGAAGGCTAGGAGTATGCTTAGTGGAGCTGGTCTAGAACAAAAGTTTTGGGCTGAAGTTGTTGCCACTGCTTGCTATCTGGTAAACAGATCTCCTACATTAGCTCTTTTTGGAAAGACACCCATGGAGGTGTGGTCTGGTAGAAAGCCTTCAATAAGGCATCTTCATGTTTTTGGTTGTGAGGCATATGCACATGTGCCTAGGGAGAAGCAGTCAAAGTTGGAGAACAAAGTTGTTAAGTGTATCTTCATCAGCTATGGTGTTGGTGTGAAAGGATACAAGCTTTGGGACCCCATGGCTGAAAAAGTGTTGTATAGCAGAAGTGTCATCTTCAGAGAGCTTACATCTTCTTCCACTGTTTTGTAGCCAAAAGAAAAAGAAAAGAAAGAGGATGTTGTTCAGTTTCCTCTCACCCTTGAGAAGACTGAATAGAAAGACAATGTTGGACCTGATGAGGAGGAGAGCTCTAGCAACTTTGAAAGCTCAAAGGAAGAAGTTGAACCTCAACCTTAGCTCTTGAGGAGGTCTACACAGATAAGAAAGCAACCTGAAAGGTTTGGTTTTACATTGCTTGATTCTAGTTGTGCTTATGCTTTAATCACTAACAGTGATGAACCTAGAACTATATCAGAGGCTTTGGATATGAAGGATGCAGGTTCCTGGAAGGAGGCCATGGAGGAAGAAATGGCTTCTTTGGAAAAGAATCATACTTGGGACTTGGTACCTTTGCCTCCTGGATGGAAACCCGTTGGATGCAAATGGGTGTTCAAGAAGAAGATTGGTGCAGATGGCAGTATTGAGAAGTATAAAGCCAGAATGGTTGTGAAGGGGTATTCACAAGTGGAGGGTATATATTATGGTGAGATCTTCTCTCCCATTGCAAAGATGACATCCATTCGATTCCTGTTGTCACTCGCAGCAGCTTATTACTTGGAGGTAGAACAGATGGATGTGAAGACAACTTTCCTTCATGGTGACTTGGGGGAAGAGATCTACATGTCATAGGTAGAGCATTACATGGTGAAAGGTAAAGAAAATTTGGTTTGCAAACTTAAGAAGTCTTTGTATGGTTTGAAACAATCCCTTAGGAGATGGTATTTGATGTTTGATGCCTTTGTGTTGTCAATTGGATTTGTGAGATCGAAATCGGATCACTGTGTGTATTATAAATTTGATGGTGATTGTATTCTCATTGTTGCACTATATGTTGATGATATGTTGCTCATTGGGAAGGGTAAAAATATGATTTCTGCTTTTAAATCTCAGTTGTCAGCTCAGTTTGAAATGAAAGATTTAGGGGCAGCTAGGTGTATTCTAGGAATGGAAATCAGAAGAGATAGAACCAACATAAAACTTTGGTTAAGCCAGAGTATGTGAAGTCCGTGTTGGACAGATTTAGTATGGCAGATTTGTAGACCATTGTGTGTTCCCGTTTCTTTGGGGACAAGGTTGTCTGTTTAGGATTGTCCAAAATCTCCTAGTGAGGTGGAGGACATGAGTAGAGTACCTTATGCTAGTGTTGTTGGCATTTTGATGTATATTATGGTCTGCACAAGACCAGACATTGCCCAAGCAGTCAGAGTCCTTAGTGAATTTATGGCTAATCTTGGACAGGTTCATTGGGATGCAGTTAAGTGAGTGTTCATATATTTGAGGGGTACTTTTGAGTATTCCATTTTCTATCATGGTAATGTTTCAGGACCTCCACATTCTGTTGATATTTGTGGATTTGTGGATTCAGATTGGGCAGGTGACATTGACAGCAAGAGATCCTCCAGTGCTTATGTTTTTACACTGTTTGGTGGTGCTATTAGTTGGATGAGTAAGCGACAACCATTTGTTGCTTTATCCATGATAGAAGTTGAGTTTATGGTAGCAACTCATGCTTGTAAGGAAGCCATTTGGCTTAAGAGATTGTGTTCTAATATTGGTGTTGATGCAGGTCAGATCATGATCAGTTGTGATAGTCAGAGTGCAATTTGATTTGCAAAGAATCCAACTTTCCATGCTAGAACCAAGCACATTGATGTTTAGTTTCACTTCATGAGGGACATGGTTGAGGATGGAAAGGTAAATTTGGAGAAGGTAGATACTTTGAAGAATGTTGTAGATGCATTGACGAAACTAGTGGGCACAGAGAAGTTCAGATGGTGTTCGGATTCTATGGGCCTCTCGGCCTATAGCAGTTAAATCTTGTTTTTCTATTTGCTCTTACAAGGTGTTCAACAAGTGGGAGAATGTTAGGAATTAAGGTGTCTCAACCTTGGTAATTCTTTGCATTTGTAATGTTTGTAATTATTATTCAATTGCCTATGTTGTAAATAATTGGAAATTCCACTTTGTCATATTGTGGGATGTGGCATGGTGATGTGTCAATCCTACATGGATTATGACAACTTGTTATTTTGTCCTCACATGAGGAGATAGGCATCCCACTTAGTGGTAGGAATATTTTGCCATGTGTCGGCATCTTCTATGTTGTGTAAGGAATGTTTGACCAAAACAGTTATGACGGATTCCTATGACGAATCTATGACATGTAAGAGTCAAGAATAGAAGGTTGTAAGACAGGTAATGACATGTGTCATGTAGCATCTTTCAATGAGGCATATTTGGGTGCCCCAAGGTGGAATATGATGTGTTGTAAGAGAATATGCTATTTATAGCATGTGTATGACAGATTCTCTTACAGATGTAAGTTGTAATTGCTATGACAGATTCTATGATAGTCGTAAGTGTCGTAAGAGCATCTGTCATAGGCCATTTTGGAAATAGGTGACCTCTTTGGGATGGGAGTTGTGGACAAGAGTCAGACACATTCTACAATGTTGACCAAGTGTCCCTAGGTGTGGGTTTTGGTCCAAGATGCCATATTGGATGCCCATTCCAAGAAAGGTCCAAAATTGCCTTGTATGTTCTATTTAAACAGGTGCTTGGAGATGGAGTTTGTATCACAGGTTTACAGGTCTTGTTATGCTGCCAGATTGACTCCAGACATGAGTGTTGAAGACCATTGAAGCTTGCATTGCAAGTGTATTGTAAACAACTTTCAATTTTGTTAATACATTATGCAGGTTTCTGAGTGTGGGGTTTTTCACCCGATAAGGGTTTTCCCCACCATAAATCTTTGTCTCTGTTCTTTTGTCTACTTTCTGGTTCTTGTGTTTTTTCTGCAATATCTCATTTTAATGGTTTAACATCGCTATAATAGTTAGGATAAATTTGAATTTGCATAGCCCTCTCCTCAATAGATTAGTGTAGGAAGCGTTTCCGCACACCTAGCTTCCTTTCACATGGTACCATGACATTTACACCTACCTCCAACATTACACTCTCACTCCTGAATCCACCCGTAAATAACAAAGTTCCCTCATTCACCAAGCCACTCATTACACTATCCTTGCCGATACCCTCTATCGTTGAAGCTATGATGGCACTCTTCTTCGATGATTAAACATGGAAAAAGCTTCCCTTTCCTTACACGAAGTCCACGCAGGTATCTATGGAGTGCACACAAGTGGAATTTCTTGGCCAAGAAGCTCTTGCATACTGGATATTACTGGCCTACTATGGAACATGATGCATGTGAGTATGTGAAGAAATTTAAGCCCTGTTAGCAGCATGGAGATCTCATTCATGCTCCCTCTCAAGCGTTGAAACCTATTACTACACCATGGCCTTTCTCTCAGCGGGAGCTAGATCTCATTGGAAAAATCCACCCATCCTCCTCTGACAGATATAAATTCATTATCACTACCATTGAATACTTCACTAAGTGGGTTGAATCCATCCCTCTCACTTTCACTACTGGAAATGAAATCACCAAGGTCATTCTCTACCCTATCATCTGTCGTTCTGGTATCCCATCTGCCATCGTCATCAAAAATGGTAAACCTTTCAAAAACCATGATGTTTGGGACCTTTGTGAACAATTCCACATTCAACATCATTGGTCCACTGCATATTATCCACAAGGTAACGGATAGGCTGAGGCAACTAATAAAACCCTACTCAAAATCCTTAGGAAAGTTGTGAATGAAACTGGCCGTGATTGGCACCTCCATATCCATCCCGCCATTTGGGCCTATCGCACTAGTATCCACACACCCACAGGAGCTACACCATATTCCCTTATCTTCAGAGAGGAAGCTATCCTACCAATCGAGATTAAATTGCCCTCATTGCGTATCTCCTTGCATAATGTCATCACTGATGAAGAATAACCATGTTGGACACCTCTAAGAGCTTGAGTTGTTGGATGAATGGTGCCTCAATTCCCTTAATCACCTCCAAGCATACCAAAATTAGTTTCACAGATCCTATAATAAGAAGATCCGTGCCAGGGAGTATGCAGTAGGAGATTTGATCCTGAAAGAAAATCAAAGGAATCTATTTGAGCAAGAAAAGAAAGGAAAATTTGAGCCTAATTGGCTAGGACCCTACATTTTCACTGCAAAGTATGGCTCTGGAGCATATTGTCTCTCCACCCTTGAAGGAGAAGAAATTGACAAGCCCATGAACATCATCCACTTGAAATAGTTTCATAGTTAGTCCGCTTAATACCCTATGACAAAAATACAAAAAAATTCAAAAATTCAAAAAATTACAAAAAATAGTAAAGAGAAATAATCTGTCCTATGGTGAAAACCACTCCTTGTGGCACCTTGGATAAGTACCATGATGAAAACCTCCTTGCAGGTGTCATGTGTAGGTTCAAACTAGATCCATTGTTTAAACCATTTTCCCACTTTCACCTGCAACTATCCATTCCACTTATCCCCTCGTCTGAGCTTCAGAGTAAACCCATCATCTGAGCTTCTATTGTCCATCATTCCAAAAATATCTCTCATCTCCAAACACCTAATCCCCACCTTTCCATGTCACCACCATGTCACTCACTTGACCCTCTCATCAATCTATAACCTTGGTCCCTTTAATGGTTTCGCACAAACATCTCATCCTTTACTACACCGACACCATCCCCTACCTATCACAATTTTTATATCATGGTACCCATCGAAAAAATTGACATTTACATCCACTAAACCATATCTCATCATTTCACATGAACCAACCCCTATCCTTACATCATTAAGTCTCCCTAGAACTACATATCATCACCACCTACATTGTAATGTGCCTTGATCCCGTGGATACAGGGTATGTAGGCAGTCTAGAATATGAAAGAATTATCCAGTATGCAGGTACATATGATGCACCCATCCAACCCATTTGGATGGTCCCACTTTTCTGAGCTTGTTGATTGCACTTAACCTACAATCAATATACTTGCTGGACATCTTATCAAAGCATAACACTCTAATGAAAAATCTTTCACCAACATATTGGCATTTCCATAACTAGCAGCACATATCCCTCTGCCTATCCTTAGTTTAGTTTAATCCATCATCGATTCATGTCCTAGGATGCATCCTTCCTACAATGGACAAAATCCTCAAAATCCTCCATCCATCTATTGGCAAGAGATATAATGGCTATGTGTTTTGGGTCAGTTAGTCTTTTGGTCTTTGATTTTTATCTTATGCATTATTCTTGGACTATGTCAAAGCTACCTTGATCTCATTATATCATGGCATGTGGAGAAAAATCTAGAATGGGGCATGGTCATTGCTTTTGTATGTCGTGCTTGTGGGAGGTTCTCATTATTCCATCTTAGTATTCATATCTTGTGGATCGTAGGGTCGGTTCTAGCATAGTGGTCCCCCTTTGCATCTAAGGTTCTTCATATCTTTGGTGTATTAAGGACTTATGCTATGAGCCCCATTCCCTCATCTAGACAAGGCTGTACTATTATGGGCATGTATGGGTTCATCCTATTGTTTGTAGAGTCAAGTCTTATGCATGGATGCCTTGCCACCTTAGTTCCACATACCCTAGTGCATAACATCCCATGCTATATCAATAGTAGCACTCAATGTTTTATTACTATTGGCAGAATACCTCAATATGATGTAGTTCCTTGCATTTGCATCTACACTCATCATCCCATCCCACTCCTTTTTCTTCAAGATTCATTCACACCTACATTTCCATCACTCCCTCCTTTCTACTAACCTATATCCCCCCTACCATCTTGTGACCATTTTTCAAGGACCTATTTGCATATCATAATCACTCGCTTATTCACCTCCTCCATATCCCCCTCCACATCCTCATCCTCCTCCTCATTATCCCCCTCATCCACAACTACCTCGCGTAGCTGCCCCTATATGGGGCTAGGTGCCACTCCATGGGCCTAGGTACCACTCTATAGGGCTAAGCGCTAATCCCCATCCTCCAAAGGCTAGGCGCTAAAGCGCCAGGCTAAGCACTGATCCCCACCCCTCCAAAGGCTAGGCACTAAAGTGCCAGACTAAGTGCTGATCCCCACCCCTCCAAAGGCTAGGTGCTAAAGTACTGGGCTAAGCATCAATCCCCACCCAACTTCTTTTTCAACTTTTTTCCCTCTACCCACCTCTTTTTTTCTCCATTTTTTCACCATTTCTTTAATTTCTTCCCCATCCTTTTGTCTCTGGACCACCTTTTCCCCCCTTTTCTGCCATTTTTGCCTCCTTTTTTGAGAAATCACTAGAAATTTTATTTTTCCACCGATCTCTTGAGGGGGCATCACCTCATCACCCATTCCCGTTCCACTCACTCATCGAGGCATATTTATCAAAAAAAATTATATTCTTTGATATCCCGTCAACCTGCTAACTGCGACAACCATGACGCCATATCAAAGAGGGCCAAAAAGTAGACACTTGAAAATGGTCACAACCACTTTCATCCACTCACGTATTCAACCCTAATCCACCCACATCACTTTATTTGATGCAATTATTAATTAAATAATTTTTAATTATTTAATTAATTTATTTTGTGCCTTTATCATATCATAAAAAACAAATTCCTCTACTATAGTTTGAAAATTAAATATTTTTGACTATAGTTCATTTCAAAAATTAAATAAATTATCATATTTATCTAATTCCCTATTTTATTCATTTTTTGTTACTTTTTGTAATCATAATTATCTTCTTCTAATCCATGTGCACATGAATTAATTTTAATTAATCTATTATTACAAACCCCCATGCTTCTAGAAGTCCACTTGTCATCCAATGCACATGCTTGCACATGACAAATGGTACTTTGGAAGCATGGGCAAATCTTCCAAATTGAGTATATTTGTCCTATTTCTTCCACCCCACTCCATGCGTCACTATTCCTTCCAATTTAAAATTCCATGTGGCACTATTTGAACACTATTCTTCTAATTTTAAATTCCACTTGTCCTCTCCATGGAATTTAAAATTCATCACAAAGTCCAAGCCTCACCTTTTCATAAATGAGTCCTTACATGTCATACACCTACTCAATCCTAGCCAGCCATCCATTCAAACTTGCAATCTCATCCATTGATCATCCCTTGAATCTTGGGCAACATTCTCATTCAATCCAATCATGCCATTTGTCCAATTCTCCTTGCTTGAGGATCCTCAAGCAATCTCAACCATTGATCCTTCAAATTGATCCTAGCCCTTCAATCTCATCACCAAAAATCTATAAATTGAGGTCTTCACCTCCCATTTGGAACAAGTCATTTCATGCAAAGTTATTCTGCCAGTTTGAGTGCTCACATACATAGATTTAGTGCAATTCTAACTAGTTTAGCTTAGTATATCATCCATTAGGACATATCATCACTAGTTTGCGTAGATAGGGTGCATAATTAGGTATAAAAACATTGTAGTGATTTAATCCAATCTTGAGGTCCCTTGGACTTGAGATTGGGTGCATTCTATGTTGAATTTGCATCCATTTAGGGTCTCATTTTCATAGGTAGACAACCACAAACCATAATCCAGAGTGCCCTTCAAATACTTGAATATCCTCTTCACTTCCATGACATGTGACTCTCTAGGACCTTCTTGAAATCTTGCCACAAGACAAACTGCGTGCATGATATCTGGTCTGGTAGCAGTTAGGTATAATAGTCCTCTAATCATTGATCTATATTTGCTCTGATTAGCCTTAGGGGATTCATCATTTTTGTTCAACTTGCAACCAGTTTCCATGGGGGTACAAACTAGTTTAGATTCTTCCATTCCAAACTTCTTCAATATTTCCTTGACATACTTTGATTGTGAAATGAAAATGCCTGTATTTGTCTGATTAATTTGTGGCCCAAGGAAGAAGTTCATCTCTCCACATATTGACATCTCAAATTCTTTTCGCATTTATTTGCAAAGTCCTTACGCATACCTTCATTTCCACCAAAGATTATGTCATCCACATAGACTTCAACAATCAGGATTTGATCTTTTCTTATCTTGATGTAAAATTACTATCTGCAGACCCTTTACTAAATCTCTGCTACAACAAATACCTGTCCAACCTTGCGTACCAAGCTCTGGGATCTTGCTTCAATCCATACATTTCCTTCTTCAATCTGCATACTATATCTGGTTTGTCTGACAACTGAAATCCATCCGGTTGCTCTATGTATACTTCCTCTTTCAACTCACCATTCAGAAAAGTAGATTTCACATCCATTTGATATACCTTGAAATCCTTATGTGCTACATAAGCCAAAAACAACCTAATAGCCTCCATTCTTGCTACCAGGGCAAAAGTTTCCTCATGGTCTATTCCTTCCACTTGTGAGTACCCCTTACACACAAGTCTTGCCTTGTTCCTTACCACTTCTCCATTCTCATTCAACTTATTCCTGTATACCCACTTAGTTCCAATTACATTCTTATTCTCTGGTCTTGGGACAAGTTCCCAAGTCTGATTCTTCTCAATCAACATTAATTCTTCTTTCATAGCCTTAATCCAATACTCATCCTTGCATGCCTCAACCACTATTTTAGGTTCAACTTTGGAAAGTAAACATAGATTTACCTGTTCTTCAGCAACTTTGCTTCTTGTCAATACACCTTTGCTCATATCACTAATGATCTGATCTTCAGTGTGATGTCTCTGCACATATTTAGGAGTTTTAGGAACTTTTTTCAAAGGTTCTTGTTGTTCAACTTGTACTTCTATTTCTAGAGCTTCTTATTCTTCAACCTGTACGTTTTCTTTAGTTTCTTCTTTTTCTCCACAAGAAGAATCATCTAATTCATATCCATTAATCTCTAGAAAATTTTGTATATCTTCATCAACCTTAACATTAGCACTTTCAATGATCATTCTTAGCCTCTTATTATAGCAATGGTGAGATTTTCTTTTGTTAGAGTATCCAAGGAAAATACCTTCATCACATCTTGCATCAAGCTTTCCTAGTTCTTTGTCTCTTCTTATATAATATTTGCTTCCAAAAACTTTGAAATATTTAGCAGTGGGAATCCTTCCATACCATAGCTCATAGGGATTCTTTGTATCATTTGCTTTCACCTATACTCTATTCTATATGTAGAAAGCAGTATGAATTGCTTCTCTCCAGTAGACTTCTGGTAGGTTTTCTTCGTTTATCATTGTCCTTGCAACTTCTTGAACAATCTTGTTCTTCCTTTCAACCACTTCATTCTGTTGAGGAGTTTTAGGTGCAGATAGATGCCTCTTTTTCCCACGATTCTCACAAAACATGTTAAACTCATTAAAAGTAGACTCTCCACCTCTTTCAGACCTCAAACATTTGATTTTCATATCCAATTCATTTTCAACCATTTATTTAAAATATTTAAACTTATCTAGGGCTTCTTATTTTTCCTTAATAAAAGTGACCCAAGTCATTCTAGAGAAATCATCAATAAATAGCATGAAATACCTATCACCTTGAAAACTCCTTACTCTGGTAGGACCACATAGGTCTGTATGTACCAATTCCAACAGTTTAATAGATGACTAATCCTTGCTTTTGAAGCTTCTTCTTGTTTGTTTTCCAAATTGACAATCCTTACAGACAATAGTAATAGGTTTTGTTAACTTTGGGTGATCTCTAATAGCTTGGACTAAACTTATCCTTACTAGGTTATCAAAGTTGATGTGACACAGTTGTTGAAAACCCAAAATACTGAGAGGGGGGTGAATCAGTATACTATTAAACTTCTTACTTGTTAAATTAGTAATCCATTTACCGTATACAATAACAAAGAAAATTAAGCATAGAAGAAACAACCATAATCTATCACACATGAACACCAGGATTTTTACATGGATAACCCAAAATTGGGAAAAACCACGATGAGTGTTAGCTCACAATATATCATATAGGAACAATACTGAATTACAAGAAGGTTTACTATCTTAGGGCTCACTACATGAATGGATCACTTCCAAAATAGGCTCACTACCTAGAGAAAGAAAGAAGGAAGAATGGCTCACTGCCAGGTTGAACAACTCACATTGCATCTACACATGCATGGTTGCAGCTCTAATGAAGCTCAAAACATTGTCTCAAAACTCTTCATCTTGATTGCTCTATTTCACTGCTCTGCTTTTACATTAAGCAAGATCTTTCTTCTTTTTCTCTTGTCACCTACACTATACTTCACGTTCACATTCACATCACGTAACTCAAACACCAAATTCAATCCCATATATATATCTACAACACTTCAAAACTTCATATTAGGTCAGCCTGATAAGGTGTAGCATGTAGTCATGCCTTATGTACTTTTTCAGCCAAATTTATTCACCAAAATTCATAGTGAACCTAATCAAAATTTGAAATACCTTCTCCTATGTCAGCCTCAACTATTCCACCACTTAGGATTAAGTTCTAAACAATAGAACTTACCACATACAGATCAAACTTGTCATGTTGGCCTCCAACACAGATTGCAACATGTTCACTTCCTCTGTCAAACATCAATTTTTACTATGGACCACAAGATGCTTTTAAAATCATATCAAACACTCTTCACGCATCACATATCATACCTTTAGAATCACATAGAAAAATATCTTCTTGCGGCAAAATGTGGACCATCAGAACTTAGACTCTGTCATAGTCAAACTCTGTTAAGTTATGTAGCGATACTCAGTCATTCAAAACTAACTTTTTGGTGGACTTCAAAACCTACAACTCTGGATTTAGACACTTCATACAAGTTTTTACAACACCTCAAAACTACATATCAAGATATGCAACACCGGAGGAATGCAGACCAATTCAACTGAGTGTTCTGCTATGAATATCATTGTATTCTTCTCGACCGGACTTAGGTTATTTGAAGATATGCTTCTGGTACTTATCAGGAGCTAAAATCTTGGATATAAGATCTTCTATGGACTATAGAAAATGTACCAGAACCACATGATATGATCTCCAACTACATACTAATGCCAACCATTATATTATCTCTCTATCGCTATCTCCTATATACTGTCAACACTTAGCTAAAAGACTAAGTCTTCTTCACTGGACCAAAACTTTTGTCACAACATTATTCCTTTCTTGTTGCCATCAATGACAATGCCATTATGCTCAATTATTCATCATTATACCAAGTTGCCAACAATCTCCCCCTTTGGCATTGATGGCAACACTTGATGTGAAAAACTATTACAACTCCCCCTTTCTCTTTGCACACTGCTCCCCTAACTTCATGCTTCTCTTCTTACTTTTCAACTATTTTTCACATGCTTTATTTCTTCTCCCCCTTTGACATCATGGCAAAGGTGTATGATACAAAGATATGTACAAGTTGCCAAAATTTCAAAACTATTTTTCTACTTTTCACATATATACAAGTGAAATCAAAATGCTTACTGTTGTTCTGAGAGAACATCCTTGTAAATCTTTTTCAACTGCACTACTTCTTCATCCCAACTGGTCTTAGCATCACTCAAAATTAGTATGTGCCCATTAATTTGGGACACCAACTCTTTTTCTTTCTTCACTATGGCAAGGGCCTCAGTGATTTGCCTAGTCTTATCTGTTGTTGCTATTTGTTTGGTTAGGGATGCAACATTGAAGCTTGCTACCTCTTGGATCTAGCTCATTCTATGCTTTATGACCTCCCTCTAGGTCTGCAACTTATGTATATTTGAATAAATAGTCTCAACCTGTGCCCTCTGATTGCCAATAACAACTTTTGTCGGGTCATTAGTTCTAGATATTTTCATTATCTGAGCTTCCCATCTATCTATTTTATCTTTTATATCCTTAGTTTTATCTAGCCATGGAAGACAAAATTGATACAATTCACTAGCTTCTTTAAGGGCCAACTATGCATACTCTACACTTTTATCTAACAAATTTTTATCATGAGCAAATTTGTTAGTAAGCTCAACTAACCTTTTGTCATCAATCTCTGCCCTTACTTTCTTTTCTGTATCTTGTTTTCGGGACTCAAAATGAGAATTGATTGATTGCATTAACTTCTTCATTTGTGCAACAGTGGCCAAGGATGTATCTCTCCTTATTCAAGGAATCAACTTTTCAAAAATTACTGATGCATCTTCAATTAGTTCACATATCCTCTATATGAGACTTCAACATTTCTTCTTGTGCAATGGCTTGAAAGATTGTCCCAAGTCTTAGTTTCTGTAGAGGGGCCTTGTAGCAAGGTTGATAGGTCCTTGCAATAGCTCAAGTGCATTCAAAATCTGAGCTTCCTTATGATTCTCCAAAAACTCTCTCAAAGAGTCAACACTACCTCTATTGATGCAGAGGTGTCAGGTCTCTAGAGACAATTTAGCAAAATGAAACAATTGTGGGTTTTAACCAATAAGACCTACTAGTCTTCTCCTTACCCTAAACTCCACCAAAGGGCTCAAACTTGTTCCCAACTTATAAGATACAATCTTCCACCTTCTAGGGTCTCAACATACCCCAATCAACAAGATTCAATAGGTTTCCTACTCCATTTTGGCTGATTCATTGACAAACTCTCTTAACCAGGTCTAATCCTAATAGCCCTATTCAGCGACTAGTCTGCACTTTTCTCCCAAATTTCCCAAAGCACTCTAAAAAAATGATTGATCTGAGTACCCTCTATTGAGTTCTATAACATACCTCAGACTCATATATTATTGTTTTGGACCAAATCTGACTATCTTGATCCCTTGCTGCCTTCCTACAAGGCCTAATTTGCCCACTTTACAAAGGAACCCTATGACAAACTTTCCATCCACTCTCCAAACCCTCAAACAATCTTAGGAGAGGTTTCAAAACAAAGTATTTTCAAGGTTTGATCAGGTGGTTTGCACATTCAAATGTTTAAATACAAAACCCTCATTTCTAGGACCCAAAACCTAGGGCTTACTAAATCTCCCACTTCCAATCACTTCCAGACCTCATTCAAAGGTCTAACACCATCTCAGTGCCCATACTAAACAATATCAATCATAAAAGTATCATGTTGTTAAGACAGATCTCTGGCTGCTATAACTGTGCCACCATTCTCATGCTCTTTTCACATGCAAACTTGACTCCCAATGATGATCACCTTCTTCTTTGCACTCCTCCTGCCTTTTCAGGGTTAGAAAACATATTATACATGCAATCAAGGACCTATTCTATGAGAACTAGGATCCTACATTCATGGAAAGGTCCTATGAGGCATTGAAACCTCTCAAAACTCATAGGACAACTTGTTGTTCTTTGCAACAGTCAATATGAACAGGAATAAAACTGACCTAGAAACTTTCTCAGAGCATGAAACAAGATCTAACACTGTTCAATGAAGATTCAAAATATTTACTATGCTACCTCAGATCAAGAGAACACCAAAAACACAAGAAAAAGACAAAGATTTGATGAAAACTCTGTTTATCTCTCTCAGGCCGTACAACTCAGACTTCCAAAAATGATTCCCCCGTACATCAAATGCCTTGGCATACTTACAGAACTTCTGTCCTAACTTCCTCAACCAATTCCCATCGGTTGGAGTGGCTAAAACTTCCAAAACTACTCAAACTTGATTTTCCTGCCCAAATGCTTATTTCAAAAATTTGAATTATAAACTTTGGTTTAAAGGATTTTTGCCCTACCAAAACATTATGTTTGATCCTCTCAGGATCATTATATCTTATTCCTAATCCTAGACACCCATACTTAACTCTTATTTGACTCTAGAGGCACTATTGGCCCAACTTACATTATTTTTGGTCCTAGGGTCCTTTGTAGGAGTCCGGACAACACTGAGAGGGGGGGTGAATCAGTGTTGTATTAATTTTCAAACATTTTACAACTTTTTAAAAGCTTTCTCTTACAGAACAGATGGAAAGGAATACATTAATGATTTGTTGAGTTTATATGCACAAGACTTACAATAACAGATGTAAACAAAACATGATCAAACCAATAATTTGCACACACATAGAAGAAATTAAGACACAACCTTTTTACCGAGTGGAAAACCCTCAGGGGTAGAAAAACCACTCATGAAATGCCTCACTGGCTTAACTGAAAAACATGCCTCACTGGCAATACAAATTGTCTCACTGACAAATATTGAGGTCTTACTGACTACAAGCTTCACTAGCATAGAAAGGTCTCACTGACCACAAGCCACACTGGCGTATTGTGCCTCACTGGCAAACCAAATTACCAACAAATGTAATAAGCAAGTCAGAGGGATACTCTGTTTCATTCAATACAAATATATGTCTGTCAAATACCCATTCTATTCAATCTGACATTCGGATACACTCAACAATCCTTTATTCTGATCCAATCAACACTGCATTCTAATCCATTCAACAACACTGCATATTAAATCTGTATTCTAATCCAACACTTCACAACACTGTATGTTTCATCTTTTTCCTTCTTCATACATTCATCAATGCACCTGAAAAACAAAATTTATACAAGTTGAATGTCTTTTCACTGCCTTGGAACCTTTCACATTCCTTACACAAATTTTGCAATTATAAACAATTAAGACTTTTGAAATTTCACTTTTCTGCAAAGGCAAATTTCCTTTTCTCCTGCAAATAGATTCTTCAAATTTGATTCATATTCCTGCAAAACAAACAATCTCTGATTGCAAACAAAATAATAAATAAATCTTCAATCTCTGATCCATATTTTCTCATAAGACAAATCTTTAATAAAATCAATCGGAGCTCTATAAGAAAATATTATCTTTTCAAAACTCTTGAACTTCTCTGCAAGTAATATCTTCAGATCCTCTTCAAAAAATTCTCTGCATTAAAAACTTTTCAACTTCTATGAAATCTTAATCTGCTTTAAAAAAAATCTTTTTCTTCATATTCCTGCAAGAAGATTTAATCATCAAACTTATTATCTTCTCTTCAATCTATAAAATTTGTCTCCAATCTGCCTTATTCTCAAACAAAAATCTCTTCTCCCAAAATGACAATATATCTATCTCAAAAAGAAAATCTCTTCTTTTCTTTTAATCTCCAAAACTCCATCAATATTTGCCTTAAAAAAAATCTCCTTAAAACCATCTCTTGGAGTTTATAGACTTAAAAGTTTCTAATTTTAAAAATATCTTATCACCAAAAAAAATCTCCATTTAAAATCCTAAATAGTATGGACCGACCATTTTAGAAAATAAAGAAGGTTTCTAAAAAATTTAAAGCCATAAAAAAAAGGCTTGGAGATCGGGTTACTAAATTTCTCACAAAATTTTTAAGAAATAAAAAGCTTTTTCTTTAAAACCACGACCTCACACTAAACCGTGCCCTTTTAGAGTTTTGGCGGTGAATTTTAAATTTAAACTCATTTGAAAATCCCGCCCATTTTCCTCCACCGGTGATAGTAAGGTTTTAAACTTTAAAAAAAACAAAAACTGCTCCTTTTAATACACCGCGGGCCCTTCAATGTAATTTCATTAGTTTCTTTCCCACCGCTCATGGTAAGTGAGGACCGATATTGCATGTCAAGGGGGCCGGTTGCATATGGTATAAGAACCCTCCTGCAGGTCATGTTTAATGAAATGACCTTCTATCACAGGTCAGTGTGAGTTTAGAACATGAAGTATAACTATCATTGCAAGGGCAGAATATGTAGAGTGAAAGTCTTTAGAGACTTAGGAAAACAACTTAGAAAGCACTCAAATTGACATAATGTGAAACAACATGTACCAGCTTGTCATCCACTTATGACAAATAAACAAGCACCTACTGAAGCAAATGAATCACATCTGACCATAATTAGCATTCAACTCCGAACTTGAACCTTGTGAAAACTTGAGAGATTTATTGTTTTGAATAACCATATGAAGTACGCTGCCATCTGCCGTTTATAATACAAAACTTAACACATCTGCCATATGTAATACACAACATCTATCCTCTTGTGAAGATCCCTGATGATGATGACAACTTTAAGCAAGATCATTAGAGCTTCAACGTAATATGAGACATTGGATCAACATTTGAAGCACAAGACTATCCTCAACACATCACTGATAATTATGACATCAAATAACATCAAGTATTGTTCAACTGAGATCCAATTGAGATTCTCTTATCTAACCTTTGATTTTTTTTTACATCATAACTTATATCAGAGCACATAGTACCTGACGACATCACCTTGAAGAAACTTGCATCACCTTGAAGAAACTTGCATGAAATCCAACTGATATCTGCATCTGTAGACTCAGTGGTATGATTACTCTTATGATCACTTCTATCAATCCTTATTGTAGAGAAAGTCAGACAACATGATGAAGGCTATTGAGATCAAATTACCAGGTCACAACCACTACAAGTCATCTGTAAAGATCATGACAAAAACAACACACAAGATGATGTGATGATATAAACTCTACACAGGATGATGTGAACTCTTTGCTCCTCCTGATCCTTTAACAAATATGTATCTCTACACAAAGAACATAAGGCCAAACCTGATCAACCAAGTCCTGATGACATCAAACTAACTGAGGACACCTTTTTGACATCAATGACAACCTGACTCCATCAATCTCCCCCTTTGTCATTGATGGCAAAATCACCTGATGCATATTTTACTTTCTCCCCCTTTTTGACATCGGATGACAAAGACTATTATCTCCCCCTGAGAACAACTCCACTGAAAAGATGTTATAGCTTGATAATTGCAATCACCCTGCAATATGAGAACTTTGAAAACATAAACTTTTGTTATCTTTGAACCACTTACCAAAATCTTTGAAGTCATATGACAATACCACTGTGAGGATGAAGACTGACACATTCCTTCCTGATAACATCACAAACTTTCAAAACAAAACAGTTCTTCTTCAATCAACAACCCTTTTGACCTGAAATAACAAATCTCCAAGATCTTCCATGTATAAAAGATCACAAACAAATTACTACTCAGAAATACCATTGGTAAACACTGACAAGACTAACCAACATAACTCAACTCAACTCAACAAAGCAATAGATATAATCATCAAACTAATTTCCTGATATGAACTATCATCCTGCATATTCTGACACCTTTTCTTGATAGACCATCTTGCTGTTCCTGCACATATTATACTGTCAAATCTGATATACAACACTTCTGGCAGAAACTGATATATACATAATCATATCTGAAACATACTGAAATCAACAAAAAACTCTTGCCTCTTGACTTCATCATTCAAAACAAGATATTATTGCAACAACACTTTCCAAAAACTTTGGATTGCAATACCATGATAATTCAACCTGAACAATTTGTGCATTTTGAACTCCTGAAACATTTTTCAATACCTTGAAATCATAATAAGCCAATGAACACCTGTATCACTGTCATACTCCATCAATTTTATAAGCAACTCTAGATGTCATGGCTTGACATACATACCTTATCACTTCAAAACAAGAGGCACACAATTTTCTCATACCTTTCTGAATCATTTTAATGAGGAAGAACATGTCAAATTATTATCCCAATGATTACTTCTAAATGAACATTCATTCTGCAACAAAGAGTGAGGATCATCCTCCTGCACAAGATACCTTTTGCAATCACAATGTCAAACCTGGTATAACCACATTGCAAAATCAAATGTAGGTGAGAGTTCCTTGATGACAACTCAACCATTAATACACAAAATAGGATCAAGTCACAACATCACCAAACTCTTTGAGCATTAAATCCTTTAACAACTTATCAACACCTTGCATTCACTGAACATGTCATTGATCATGGACACCTGATACCACTTGAATCATACAATTTGTACATACTACCCTGAAACATATTACTAAAAAAATATCAAAGAACCATGTGAGATTATTACATCAAGAGCACTTCCATATGAGCATCCAGTCCATCAATTTTGCATACCAACTGCATTAATAAGCTCTTCCTGCATCACTGATATACACTAAAAATCAACTTAGTTAGCAGCATCTTCAACAACTATCTCACAAGATTGGAAAATATGATAAACAAGACAAGATCACCATTCAAATGATCTCCTTCCTGAAACTTCTTGGGGTCAAATGATAGCACATGAACAACTCCCCCTCACTTCATGTTATCTGTTATGCAACAGATGAAATGACTTGTGCAAGATGCACAAGCTTAGATTCTGACTTCTCTTTACCTTCTTTCTGCTTCCAAATTTTCACAGGTGCTTTCTTCCTCCAAACCTTTTCTGCCTCTTTGCATTTCCAACCTATCAAATCAGGTGATACTTTTCTGCAACTAAATGCTTTGTGACCAGGAGAATTGCAATTATAACAAATTATTCTGTAATCATAATCAAATGATTGAGTATTTGTATTATGCTTCCAAGCAGTATCATACCTTCTATTCATTTTGCAATTTCTTTGAATGTGACCAGCATTATTGCACTTGAAACATACAATATTAGTATTCCTTTTGCAATTAACTGATTTGTGTCCAAATTGATTACAAGTATAACAATAACCATTAAATGAATAGTTATACCTGTACATGTATGCTTGTCTAACAGGAGCACTTTTTCTAAAATTTCTTCTTTGATTGTGCACAAATTCATCTCTAGTTTTCTGTTCTGTTTCATTCTTCCTTTTACTTTCTCTGGTAACAACATGATGACTTGAATCAATTTTCCTTCTATGAGTCTCTCTTGCTTTTGAACATTCTCCTTCTTCAAAACCAAGTCCAGTAGTGTCTCCATATAGTTTTTGTAGCTTGCTTGTGCTTTCTTCAAATTCCTTATACTTCTTAAGACCATCATACTCTTTTCTCAGATTGATAATTTCACCTTCCAGTTTTAGATTCTCAATCCTTGAAACTTCAAGGTTAGAAATTGAGACATCAGCTATCCTCTTAGCTTCTTCAATTTCTATCTTTAATCTAGCAACTAGTTTATCTGAGTCATCAATGTATGTTTTTAAACTTATAATTTGACATCTGGCCTCTTCAAGATCTGTAGATACATTATCTTTAGATTCTCTTTCTTGTTGCAGCAACAAATTTAGTTTCTGATTCTCTCTCTTATACTTCTTGAGTTCACTCAAAGCATATATAAGCTCTCCTTCCATATCTATTTCACATTCTTGTTCTTCATCACTAATAATCTGATCTTCTTCAAAATCTGATTGAGTCTCATCTCCTTCATGTGAAAGATTTTCATCATTGTTACTCTTTTCAGATAATGAGTTGTTTTCTTCTTCAGGTGTACTACCTTGATAAATTTTTATCAATCTCCTCCACATGTCCTGAGCTGTAACACAATCCATAACTTTACAAGTAACATCATTAGATAAAGCAGACAATAT
Organism: Cunninghamia lanceolata; assembly: GCA_027924645.1. Classification (NCBI taxonomy): domain Eukaryota; kingdom Viridiplantae; phylum Streptophyta; class Pinopsida; order Cupressales; family Cupressaceae; genus Cunninghamia; species Cunninghamia lanceolata. The sequence goes on from BSBN01001965.1 coordinate 22,424,323, forward strand.
GGCCTTCTTTGCAATCTGATTACATTCAAGGACTTCTTTGTTATTTGCAGAGTTAGAATATCCATTCTCAACAGACATTAAAACATCATATTCTAAAGAGGATAAAAACACTTGCATTCTAACATACCAAACTGAAAAATTTGAACCATTAAACTGAGGAACTCCTGAAATTTTTTCTTCTAATACAATATCAGGATCAACATGAAGAACATCATTATTAACTGACTTTGGATTTGATATGGATGATGTATTTTGTGTCTTCTGACCAGAATGATGCTTAAGATTTCTCATGTTCTTATTTCTCCTGCACTTACCCATTGAACTCCACACACAAGACCTACCCAAGCTGATTAAGCTGTATAAGGGAAACTTGGCTCTGATACCAATTGTAGGAGTCCGGACAACACTGAGAGGGGGGGTGAATCAGTGTTGTATTAATTTTCAAACATTTTACAACTTTTTAAAAGCTTTCTCTTACAGAACAGATGGAAAGGAATACATTAATGATTTGTTGAGTTTATATGCACAAGACTTACAATAACAGATGTAAACAAAACATGATCAAACCAATAATTTGCACACACATAGAAGAAATTAAGACACAACCTTTTTACCGAGTGGAAAACCCTCAGGGGTAGAAAAACCACTCATGAAATGCCTCACTGGCTTAACTGAAAAACATGCCTCACTGGCAATACAAATTGTCTCACTGACAAATATTGAGGTCTTACTGACTACAAGCTTCACTAGCATAGAAAGGTCTCACTGACCACAAGCCACACTGGCGTATTGTGCCTCACTGGCAAACCAAATTACCAACAAATGTAATAAGCAAGTCAGAGGGATACTCTGTTTCATTCAATACAAATATATGTCTGTCAAATACCCATTCTATTCAATCTGACATTCGGATACACTCAACAATCCTTTATTCTGATCCAATCAACACTGCATTCTAATCCATTCAACAACACTGCATATTAAATCTGTATTCTAATCCAACACTTCACAACACTGTATGTTTCATCTTTTTCCTTCTTCATACATTCATCAATGCACCTGAAAAACAAAATTTATACAAGTTGAATGTCTTTTCACTGCCTTGGAACCTTTCACATTCCTTACACAAATTTTGCAATTATAAACAATTAAGACTTTTGAAATTTCACTTTTCTGCAAAGGCAAATTTCCTTTTCTCCTGCAAATAGATTCTTCAAATTTGATTCATATTCCTGCAAAACAAACAATCTCTGATTGCAAACAAAATAATAAATAAATCTTCAATCTCTGATCCATATTTTCTCATAAGACAAATCTTTAATAAAATCAATCGGAGCTCTATAAGAAAATATTATCTTTTCAAAACTCTTGAACTTCTCTGCAAGTAATATCTTCAGATCCTCTTCAAAAAATTCTCTGCATTAAAAACTTTTCAACTTCTATGAAATCTTAATCTGCTTTAAAAAAAATCTTTTTCTTCATATTCCTGCAAGAAGATTTAATCATCAAACTTATTATCTTCTCTTCAATCTATAAAATTTGTCTCCAATCTGCCTTATTCTCAAACAAAAATCTCTTCTCCCAAAATGACAATATATCTATCTCAAAAAGAAAATCTCTTCTTTTCTTTTAATCTCCAAAACTCCATCAATATTTGCCTTAAAAAAAATCTCCTTAAAACCATCTCTTGGAGTTTATAGACTTAAAAGTTTCTAATTTTAAAAATATCTTATCACCAAAAAAAATCTCCATTTAAAATCCTAAATAGTATGGACCGACCATTTTAGAAAATAAAGAAGGTTTCTAAAAAATTTAAAGCCATAAAAAAAAGGCTTGGAGATCGGGTTACTAAATTTCTCACAAAATTTTTAAGAAATAAAAAGCTTTTTCTTTAAAACCACGACCTCACACTAAACCGTGCCCTTTTAGAGTTTTGGCGGTGAATTTTAAATTTAAACTCATTTGAAAATCCCGCCCATTTTCCTCCACCGGTGATAGTAAGGTTTTAAACTTTAAAAAAAACAAAAACTGCTCCTTTTAATACACCGCGGGCCCTTCAATGTAATTTCATTAGTTTCTTTCCCACCGCTCATGGTAAGTGAGGACCGATATTGCATGTCAAGGGGGCCGGTTGCATATGGTATAAGAACCCTCCTGCAGGTCATGTTTAATGAAATGACCTTCTATCACAGGTCAGTGTGAGTTTAGAACATGAAGTATAACTATCATTGCAAGGGCAGAATATGTAGAGTGAAAGTCTTTAGAGACTTAGGAAAACAACTTAGAAAGCACTCAAATTGACATAATGTGAAACAACATGTACCAGCTTGTCATCCACTTATGACAAATAAACAAGCACCTACTGAAGCAAATGAATCACATCTGACCATAATTAGCATTCAACTCCGAACTTGAACCTTGTGAAAACTTGAGAGATTTATTGTTTTGAATAACCATATGAAGTACGCTGCCATCTGCCGTTTATAATACAAAACTTAACACATCTGCCATATGTAATACACAACATCTATCCTCTTGTGAAGATCCCTGATGATGATGACAACTTTAAGCAAGATCATTAGAGCTTCAACGTAATATGAGACATTGGATCAACATTTGAAGCACAAGACTATCCTCAACACATCACTGATAATTATGACATCAAATAACATCAAGTATTGTTCAACTGAGATCCAATTGAGATTCTCTTATCTAACCTTTGATTTTTTTTTACATCATAACTTATATCAGAGCACATAGTACCTGACGACATCACCTTGAAGAAACTTGCATCACCTTGAAGAAACTTGCATGAAATCCAACTGATATCTGCATCTGTAGACTCAGTGGTATGATTACTCTTATGATCACTTCTATCAATCCTTATTGTAGAGAAAGTCAGACAACATGATGAAGGCTATTGAGATCAAATTACCAGGTCACAACCACTACAAGTCATCTGTAAAGATCATGACAAAAACAACACACAAGATGATGTGATGATATAAACTCTACACAGGATGATGTGAACTCTTTGCTCCTCCTGATCCTTTAACAAATATGTATCTCTACACAAAGAACATAAGGCCAAACCTGATCAACCAAGTCCTGATGACATCAAACTAACTGAGGACACCTTTTTGACATCAATGACAACCTGACTCCATCATCCTTACCAGGACCCTCAGGACATTTGATCATTACACCATTTTGCCTATTATAACATGTCATAATTGGTTTTAGGATGTTCCATTTGACTTGATGGACTCCATATGCTCCTTCCTTAGTCCTAGTGTCTCCTTGTTCCAAAATGTTCCCTTAGGTGCTTCTGCACCATCTGTTCTCTCCAACTTGAGATGCCTCAGCATCTTGTCTCTCTAGAGGTTGAACTTGAATGTTTTCTTGTTCATTTCCTTCTGGTTCCCGAACATGATTATCCATTATTTGTTCATTTGTTTCTTCTCTTTGCTCTTCTTGTCTCTCAGGGATATTCTCTTCTGGAGCTATCTTAGCTTCTTTAGAGCTCTTCTCTTTCTCAGAATCTTTCATCTCTTCATCCTTTCCTAAACTTTCTAGTGGAGTGATTGTACTTTGATCAAAGCTCTACCCAATATTCACTTCTAGAGAAACATTATCAACATTCTATTCTATATTCATTTCTTCTTCATTTGTTGTGTCTACTAGAGGAGTAACTGTACTTTATTCCATGTTTATCTCCGTAACTACATTATCTACACCAACATTTTGTTCCTCTTCATTAGTGTTAGCAGTAGTCAAAATTTGCAGCTCATGTAACACCTTTAGTGTTATTTCCTCAGTTTCCTTCACCAAATTTTCAATGTCACCGGACATTAAAGTGTTAACCCTTTTCTTTGTTCTGAATTTCTTACTAAGGATAGATTAGTGGCTCTAGTTCTTTCTTAAGGGTTGATGTTTGGACAAAGTTTTAACAGAACATATTCTTTTATTTCAACATCTTTTGTCATAGCCCCTTCTTTTCTTGTATTCATTATGCTAGCTAGATTGTCTAGAAGGTCATCAATGATTTCAATCAAGGATTTACTAAAAATGACTAAATATTTTATCATAGAAGCCTCAATTGTTACCTTATTAACATTAGAGCTTTCATCATACATGTTAACAACGGGCTTTAAATTCCCATGCTCAGCCATTGTAGTAATGGTGGCTTCCAAGGACATAGTAGTTTCATCTTTGGTCTTTGTCTTTTCCCCTTTCTTCTTCTTCTTGTCCTTATCCTTTTTTGAGGGATTCTCCTTTTTGTCAGAGGGGGTTTCATCAAATTTTGCCCTTTTTGTTCTCACTTCTTCATCAGTCTCAGTCTCTTCTTTTTCTTCTTCTCCTCTACCAAGGCTCACATACACTCTTTTCGTGGCTTTAGCTTTCTTTCTTTTCTTCTTCTCAGGAACTTCTTTCCCAGCATCCACATGATTTACCTTTTCTTTCTCAACCTCGATAGAGGGTCTGGAGGTCTTAGAGGTAGTTGCTGCTACTGATGCTCTTGTTCTTCTTTCAGAGCTAGATAGCAGATTTTCTTTATTAGATTCCTCCTCTTTCTTCTCTAGAGCCTTTGAATTTTGTCCTTCTAGAGCACTTGCAGCCTGGGATGCTTTAGACTTAGCTCTTACCCTTTTTATTTCTTCATCTATAAATCCTAAGTTGCTTTTTGCAAACTTGTCTACATACTTTCTAGCTTTTCTCTGAGTCTCAGGATGTCTTTGTTCCAAGTGCACCTTAAGAGACTTCTCTTCATAGGTTCCAAACCTTTCCTCATTTGGATCTTTTGGTTTCCTCAACATTAAATCTGCCAAACCAATTAGAACATCTTCTGTAACCTCATATCCCATTGCTAGGACCCATACAGTTCTAGGTTTTACTACCTCCATGAAGCATTTATCTTTGTCTACCATGAATACAATTACCTTTTCATATTTCATTACAACCTTTTCAGGGATTCTAGCCCTAGCCTGCATTTTCTTTTGTAAATTCTTAAGGTAACCCCATAATGCTGCATTTTATTTATCAACATCTCCTAAGCTCTGCAGATGATTTCTAATCTAAACTACTACTGGAATGATTTAACCACCCAATGTTACCTATAACTAGTAATTCTTTTAGGAAGTAGAAAAACAAGTAGATGATTAGAGTGCCATAACTGAAAGGGTACTTAGTGTCCTTTGTTCTTTTCAGATTTTCTAATAGTTGTTGCTGGAGCAACTCACAAAGGTCATAGTCTATATTGTTGTTAACCATATCATATGCTGTGTATATTGCTGTTGCAGAGATTGAGTTTTCCCTATTGGAGAAGTAGACCTTATAACCAATAACCATTGATACAAATCTAACTATTGGATCCACAATATCATTTACAGTTAGTGCTCTCTTATCAAATTTTGCACCTGTGAGCTGCATTACTATATTATTCTTTATAGTTTTCAAGGCAAGGACCTTTCCAGTGGAGCATATGCTAGTTACTTCTCTAATGGCATCTTTAGTGATCATGTGTGTCATGTCTAACCACATAAATTCAACATGAATTCTACTTAGAGTATACCAGATCCAAGCATTTTCAAAAAATACCAGAAAATCAATCCACACATCTAATGTATTCTCATGTAGAATGTTGTGTTCTTTCTTCAATATGAAATTATCTCTAGTTAACTCATTTAAGTAAAATTGCCCTAGTTTCATATGATCATATTCTTCCAGATTTGCATGAATATATGCCCTAACATCTTCAGTGTGCATCATCCCAAACGAGACTTTAGAGAATGCATTGTCCATATTTGTTTTAGTTGATTTGAAAGGGTGTTTCTTGAACTTAGGGTGAGGCCTCTCTATTATCTCAAATACTTGAGTAGTATACATCTCTACAGATTCAACACAAAAAAATTTCAAGAGAGATAGCTATAAATACCTTTTGTTTCTAGTTAGGGTTTCTTCGCACCAATCACTGAACACTTGGATTCGCCTTAGCTCACTTCTCAGATCTATATAGTCACTTAAGGGTTTGAATGCAAAGTGATTTTTCTTTCAAATGAGTTCCTTATATCCTCTTTTCATTAGGATTCAATCATCATAAATGCTTATTTCAAAAAGCTATCAAACCCTTACTCTACCACCCACAGTCGATCTAAATTGCTCCACAATCCACCGCATTAGATTATTTTCTGCCAGAATCTTCTCCAAAAGCTTTGTTTTCTTGTTTTCTATCTTCTATCTTCATGCTAGATGTCAGCACTATTGAAATGCATAGGACAACTAAGAGGGGGGGTGAATCAGTTGTCACAAAACTTTAACCACTTAAGAATATCAACACATCCAATTTTTAATCATTGTTATTAAGATTAACCATGAAAGCATAAAACAAGAAGCTCAACACAATAACACATGAGACACCAAAATTTTTACATGGAAAACCCTATAAGGGAAAAACCACGGTGGGTGTTAGCCCACAAAAATAAATAAGTTATAGCAATACCAAAAATTAGAGGTTCACTGCCTTAGGGCTCACTACCTAGAATGTTCACTGGAAATGTTAGGGCTCACTGCCAAGATCAGCTCACTACCAATATTAGGACTCATTGCCAAGATCAGCTCACTACCAAGGATTGGTGAACTGATTTGATGGCATCTACTTCATGCCTGAGTTCAGTTCCATTGAAGCACAATATAACATCTCTACTCTGCTCTTCTTACACCTTCACACCTATCTTTTCATTTTTGCACCAGGACATCTTTTTCACAACTACATTACATGTTTTTATACAATTCATCAACCTTAGGATGCACATCAAGGTCGGCATTAAATTCATCAATCATTGGAACAAACTCCAAGGTCAGGATTTACAAACATACATAGAAATAGGTCTGGACCTAATACAAAAATTTGCTAAGGGAAAGATGTATAGGTGTATGTGGATCACACTATGCCTTAGCTGGGACTCAAATACAATCTTCTATGCCACAACACTCTACTACAATATTCAATGCATCTCTGCAAATAGTGAAAGCAATCAAGTCGTCCAAGATTGGTGTTCACATTAAGACTTTCAAGAACAGTCTTTATCTACGATCCAAATTTCTCTCTATGGACCTATCCAAAGGTAGGAACACAATTAGGAGACATCCACAAGCACATTGAAATCATTAGGAACAACCGCACAACCTCTAACCACTATGTCAAAAAGATTCTTCAAATCGGAGCTCATAAATAACACTGTCAACTATTGTCATAAGGAAAAGATCGCTTGCAGACTACCAAATCATGAACCATTAAAGTTGAAGGCACATAACATCATCTCAGACTTAACTCTAGAAATGTAGATCAAAATATTTCAATGCGGAGGAATGTAGAGCATAATACATTCTCCCTGTCACCACCAAATATACAAAAAAAACTATTTCCATTCTGGTGAACATAACTCACTCAAATCTTCATACCGGAGGCTCAAACTTGGAACATGGCATCTTCAAACATGCCTCTAAATAAATTCTAATCTGCAGATAAAGATATTTATTCTATAGGAAATGTGGAGCAATCTATTGGACTTTTCTTCTATAGATAAAGATATTCTGCAACATATTGCTTCTACTGGAGGAGCAAATTTTCTCAATATCCTCAATATCAAGATTTCCAACACTTACATAGGCAAATACAAAGCATCTAACTCATTACAAGAAAGCATCAAAACAAGAGCATAGTTGACACCAATGACAACACTAATATGTTGACATCAATGACAACACCTGTTTGGCACATACTTGCAACAATCTCCCCCTTTGTCATTGATGGCAACATATGATGTGAAAAACTACAAAGACCATCAAGAAAAGATTCTCCCCCTTTCACTTTACACATTTACACTCTTTATTCTCTAAGTTTTTCACATGATTTCTCTCCCTGTTTGACATCAATGGCAAAGGGCACATACTTGCATTCTGTTGCTCCGATCCAACTAAACTTTCTCTGTTATCAATACTTTCTTTATTAGGAACTTATACTGGTAACATCAATCTAGATCAAAGAATGAGACTTTGAGCACTTCTAGACTGATGCATTCCTATGCATCTTAGTTCAGACCAGGAGGGTAATGACCCCTAACTTTTCTCTGAGATACTCAAAAGTATCCTTAGGCAGAGGCTTAGTGAAAATATCAGCAAGCTAATCCTTTGTGGACACATATTCCAATTTTACTTCACTCTCTGTCACTTTCTCAGAAATTGATACCTTATAGATATATGCTTTGTTCTTGAGTGCATCACTGGATTCTTTGAAATGTTTATAGCACTTGTATTATCATAGAAGATTGCAACTGGATCTTCATACACAATTCCTATGTCCTTCAATGTCTACTTCATCCATAACACTTGAGTACAACAACATGCTGCTACAATATACTTTGCTTCTATAGTTGACAAAGAGATTGAATCTTGATTCTTGCTTAGCCATGAAATCAATCTATTACCCAAAAAAAGTGCCTCCATTTGTACTCTTTCTGTCATCAACATCTCCGGCCCAATTAACATATGTATAAGCACTAAGAGTGAAATCATTATCCTTTGGATACCATAAGCCATGATCCAGTGTGCCTTTTAAATACCTCAAGATTCTCTTTACTGCCATCACATGTGACTATCTTGGATCTGCTTGAAATCTTGCAACAAGACAAACCGCATGCATAATAGCAGGTTTGGTTTGAGTTAGATAAAGAAATCCTCCAATCATGGATCTGTACTTTTTCTGATCAGTCTTGGGTGATTAATTAGTTTTACTCAACTTTCAGCCAGTCACCATGGGAGTACATACTAGTTTAGAGTCTTCCATCCCAAACTTCTTCAACATCTCTTTCACATACTTAGACTAAGATATGAAGATTCCTTTATCTGATTGATTATTTTGTAGACCTAGAAAGAAATTCATTTCACCAAACATAGACATCTCAAACTCATTTTCCATTTCACATGCGAACTTCATGCACATACCTTCATTGCCTCCAAAGATAATGTCATCAACAAAGACTACAACAATCAGGATCTGATTATCATTGATTTTGAAATACAGATTTATGTCAGCAATTCCTTCATTGAACCTTAATTGCAACAAATATTTGTCTAACCATGCATACTAGGCTCTGGTTGCTTGTTTCAGTCCATATAAGGCCTTCTTCAATTTGTACACCATATCACTTTGTTTTAATAATTGAAATCCTTCTGGTTGCTCAATGTAGACCTCTTCTTCCAATTCGCCATTCAAGAATGCAGACTTAAAATCCATTTGATACACTTTGAATTCTTTAAATGTTACAAATGCCAAAAACATTCTAATTTCTTCAGTTCTTTCCATAGGAGCATAGGTCTCTTCAAAATCTATTCCTTCAACTTGAGAGTATCCTTTGCATACCAATCTTGCTTTGTTTCTTACAACTTCTCCATTTTCATTCAGCTTGTTTCTGAAAACCCATTTAGTTCCAATAAAATTCTTATTAGCAGGTCTAGGAACCAATTCCTAGGTTTGATTCTTCTCAATCTACATCAGTTCTTCTTCCATGGCTTTTAACCAATTTTCATCATTGCAAGCTTCATTCACAGTTTTTGGTTCAACTTTTGAAAGAAAATAGTAATTCACTTGTTCTTCTACAACCCTTTTTCTTGTCAACACACCTTTATTTTTGTCACCTATAATATAATCTTCAGAATGATTAATCCTTACATACCTGGGAGTCTTAACAACATTTTCTGAAGCCTCTTCTTCATCCTGACTATCTTTTTTCTCAATTTTTTCTTCATTTGCTATAATCACAGGTTCATAGAAACTTAGATATGATATTCTTTCCTTACCTTCATCTTCTTTCACATTAGAATTCTCAACAATCTTATTCAGTGTCTTATTGTAGCACCGGTAAGCCTTACTCTTGGTAGAGTAACCAAGAAAAATTCCTTCATCACATCTAGCATCAAACTTGCCTAGTTCTTCATCTCTTCTGATATAACATTTGCTTCGAAAAACTTTGAAATACTTCACTGTAGGAACTCTTCCATACCATAATTCAAAAGGAGTTTTAGAATTGTTACCTTTCACTTGAACTCTATTTAGGATGAACACAACAGTATGTATGGCTTCTCTCCAGTATACTTCCAGTAGGTCAGCTTCCTTTAACATTGTCCTAGTAGCTTCTTGACCTGTCCTATTTTTTCTTTCAACAACTCTATTTTGTTGAGGAGTCCTAGGTGCAGACAATTATCTCTTTATCCCTTGTTCTTCACAAAAAATATTGAATTCTTTTGATGTGAACTCACATCCTTTATCATACCTTAAGCATTTGATTCTCAATTCTAACTCATTCTCAACCATTGCCTTGAAAACTTTGAACTTGTCTAGAGCTTCAGAATTTTGTCTTAGAAAAGTGACGCAAGTTATTCTAGAATTGTCATCAATAAGCAACATAAAATACCTGTCACCTTGTAGACTTCTTGTTCTTGTGGGACCACACAAGTCTATATATACTAGCTCCAACAATCTGGTAGAGAATTTTTCTTTTCTTTTGAAACTTGTTTTTTTTTGTTTCCCAAATTGACACTCCTTGCAAATGGTGTTGGCTGGCTTCACAAGTTTAGGCAGATCTCTTACATTTGTGCAAAACTTATCTTCACCAAATTATCAAAATTGATATGACACATCCTTCTATGTCACATCCAACTCTCATCTATTTGGGCCAATAAACAATAATCATTAGTTTCTCTTAATTGGTAAATGTTACCTCTAGTCTTCTTACTAGTAGCAATCATTGTTTCAGAGATTTCCATGATCTTGCACCCATTTTCTTTGAATCTCAGATCATAACCTTTGTCACACATCTGACCAACACTTAAAAGATTATGCTTCAAACCCTTCACATATAGGACATTATCAATATTGTGCTTTCCATCAAATGAAATAGATCCTTTTCCACAAATCTTACTAGATGCATTATCTCCAAACCTAACTAGTCCTCCATCATACTTTTCCAAACTCACAAACTTACTTTTGTCACTGGTCATGTGATGTGAGTATCCACTGTCAATAATCCATTCATCCTTATCTTCCCCAACCTAAACAACCAAAGCACTTTCTTCCACTAGTTTTTCTTCCTTCACATAGCTAACAGGATTAGTAGACACAACTTCTTCTTTAATAGCAATAAACAAGCATTCATTTGCACTAGTATTAGCATCATCAGATTCATCATCAGTCATACCTTCATCATCAAGATCCCTAACATAGTAGCATTTCTTTGGAGCTCTAGGCTTGTTCTCAAATCTTTTTCTATTCCTTTCAATTCTTTCAGGACATCTAGAAGCATAATGACCAACTTTACCACATGAAAAACATTTGAAATGTAATTTGCCTTTGAACTTACCAGAACCTCTTTGCAATCTGTCAACAAGGTTAGCTTCAATTTCATCAAAGTCATCAGTAGGCTCCACTTTGTATTTTTTAGCTCTAGAGATCTTTTCAGAAGTACTAGCTTTGAAAGCAGTCTCAACTTTTGGTAGAGCATCACCAAATTCTCTCATCTCAAAGGCTATACGCTTTCCAAGTAATTGATCCTTGTCTATAATTTTTACAGTCATTAATTCTTCAATTGCAGCTACCTTGTGACTGTAGGATTTTGGTAGTGACCTAAGAATTTTCATCACAACTTCCTTCTCACCAATAGTTCCTCCCATACCTTTTATTACATTGACAAGTTCATCAACCTTTTGCATGAAGACTGTTATGTTTTCATTTTCATTCATCTTTAAACCTTCATATTTCACTTTCAGGCCCTACAACTTGGCTTCTTTTATAGAATCATCTCCTTCATACATATTTTTCAACTTTTCCCAAACTTCATTTGTAGATTCTAGATCCATGACTTTGATCAACTCAGTGTTAGTCAAGGCACTTAACAGGGGATCTCTAGCTTTTATATTCAACTCATATTCTTTGATTTCATCTTCAATTGTCAAACCATTTTGAGGCATGGTATATTTTCTCTCTACAACTTTCCACACTTTATAACCAAGACAAAGGAGATGGAATTTCATTTGTACCTTCCATAGAGCATAATTTGTCCCATCAAATTGTAGAGCTTCCTTCTTAAAAGACATCCGAGATCTTCCTCAAGCTGTTAGGCTTTCTTTTGAGGGACCTGCTCTCATACCAATTGTTGAAATGCATATGATAGATGAGAGGGGGGGAGAATCAGTTGTCACAAAACTTTAACCACTTCTGAATATCAACACATCCAATTTTTAATCATTGTTACTAAGATTAACCATGAAGGCATAAAACAAGAAGCTCAACACAATAACACATGAAACACCAGAATTTTTATGTGGAAAGTTACCCTATAAGGGAAAAACCATGGTGGGTGTTAGCCCACAAAAATAAATAAGTTATAGCAATACTAAAAATCAGAGGCTCACTACCTTAGGGCTCACTACCCAAAATGCTCACTGCAAATGTTAGGGCTCACTGCCAAGATCGACTCACTTCCAAGGGGTGGCTCACTGCCAAGGATTGGTGAACTAATTTGATAGCATCTACTTCATGCTTGAGTTCAGTTCCATTGAAGCACAATATAACATCTCTGCTCTACTCTTCTTACACCTTCACACCTTTTTCATTTTTGCACCAGGACATCTTTTTCATAACTACATTACATGTTTTTATATAACTCATCAACCTTGGAATGTACATCAAGGTCGGCATTACATTCATCAACCATTGGAACAAACTCCAAGGTTGGCATTTACAAACATACATAGAAATAGGTTTGGACCTAATATAAAAATTTACTAAGGTAAAGATGTATGCGGATCACACTATGCCTTAGCTGGGACTCAAATACAATCTTCCACGTTACAACATGCTACTACAATCTTTAATGAATCTCCACAAATAGTGAAAGCAACCAAGTCGATCAAGACTGGTGTTCACATTAAGACTTTCAAGAACAATCTTGGTGCAGTAACGGTATGAGGGTTCACAGAATGAACTATCTAGACCGTGCAACAAGAGTAAACACAACGGAAATAACTCAAGAAAATGGAACAAATGTAGATTCAATCATTCAGTATACCACAGAATTTAAATACAATCTAGCTGGCAACATGCGGGCTTACAACTAGGGCTCCAAGGCCTAAATACATACATGCACAAGATAAAGCTTTGAAGCTCTTTCGCACAAAATCTAAACTATCAGATTTGTCTTATGTTAATTGCTAGTTTTCTAAGGATCTATTGCATCAATATATATCATTTCTAGACCAATAGATTCCTCTGCATTGGCTAAGAAAGGTCACAAACTCCAATGAAGAGTTGTAACGTGTTCACATATAGGTCAGACCTAAATGCATAGAATACTTCCTCAAATGAACAAAACAACGTGTGGACCCTTGGGGAAGATCATCCATGAACCACAAGACATTGGATGATGTGTCATTGAGATCCGCAAGCCAAGGAACAATCCACAGGCCTTCTCCTTCATCTGATTATTTAGAACTATTAGAATGCTCTGCTCTGAGAAAATAAATGATCTTCTGATAGTGATATCCTTTCGATAACTTATCTAAATGCTCTGAATTCTTGATATGATGTAGATGAATGAATGTAGATGCTAAGTCCAGATCCGTAAGGTGTGAAATGCCAAAACTGGACCACAAGCTGAGAACTACTACTGACTGAATTGTCTGAACTAAATAGAAAAAAATGAAAGAACTGAAATGCAAACATATTGAAATGCAAAATGTTTTTGGTTGATGTAAGATTGCTCTTGAACCAAGGATGCTCCTGCATTAAACATCTGGGGTTATTGAAAAAGTGAGTCCCTCACTTCGCTAGCGCTAGGCGAGAACCAAGATGGTCCACCTTAGCCTAAGGAATCCAAGATGAGTCTTCTTTCGGTCTGTCTTTCCACTTCACCAGATATTCTTTGTATTGTCTGCCTCTAGTGCTACATCCAACTCTATTGTCCAAAATGTTTGCAATCTATTTCAATGGTTGTTGTGGTAACTGCTTCTTCAAGTCTTCTTCCATGTTGTCACTGAACTTTGCTTCATGATACTGATAAAGATCTACAATTTTGAAAATAGGTGAAATACCCAATGTCTCCGATAATTCCACTTCATACGCATTTCCTGAGTATCCTACAAGGTCCAAATTTCTTCATCTTCAACTTGTTATATGTCCCAACTAAAAATCTTTCTCTTCTCAAGTACACCATCACTTCATCTCCCACTTCAAATTCTTTATGTCTTCTCTTCTCATTAGCCTTCTCTTTGTACTTACTGTTCATAGCCTCCAAATGCTTCTTCACCTGATTATGCACTGTCTTCATATGATTTGCAAATTTTTCTGCTTCTGTACTCTTTTCTTCTGTACTAATGTCTCTCAACTCTGCAACTCCTCTAGGATTTACTTCGGTAACAATCTCAAAAGGTGTTCTTCTGGTACTCCTATTTACTAAATTATTGTATGCAAACTCTGCTTGTGAAAGAATCAAGTCCCAACTTCAAGTTTTCTCTCCAACCAAACATCTCAACAAGTTTCCCAAACTCCTATTCACCACCTCTGTCTATCCATCTGTCTATGGATGAAAAGTTGAACTAAACTTCAAATCTGTCTTCATCTTCTACCAAAGTGTCTTCCAAAAGTATCCAACAAACTTTGTGTCTCTGTTTGAAACTATACTCTTAGGTAATCCATTCAATCTCACAATCTCCTTAAAAAATAGGTCAGCTACATGTACTACATCAGTTGTCTTCTTACAAGGTATGAAATGAGCCATTTTTGAAAATTTGTCAACCACTACAAATATTGAATCATATCCTCTCTGTGTCTTAGACAATCCCATTACAAAATCCATGCTTATGTCTTCCCAAGGTCTCTCTGATATTGTCAAAGGTTTATACAATCCAGTGTTCTGACTATTCCCTTTTGCAATTTGACAAACTCTACAACTCCATACAAATCTCTGAACATCCTTATGTATCTGAGGCCAAAAGTAATTTTTACTTACCAAAGCCACTGTCTTATCAATGCCAAAATGTCATGCCAATCCACCACTATGTTTTTCCTTGATCAAATTGTCTCTCATTGAACTTCTAGGTATGCACAACTGACTTCCTTTGAACAACATATCTTCTTGAATGAAATAGTCTAACCACTTACTCCTATCTGTCACAACAGGTTCCTTACATGCTTTCTAAGGTTTTGCAAAATCAGTGTCTCCCTCATACAGGTTCTTCAATTCATCAAATCCCAACACTTCAACTCTCATCTCTGTCAACAAGTTTCTTCTTCTACTCAAGGCATCATCAACTTTGTATGATTTACCACTCCTATGCTTCAACACAAAAGTATAATTCTGCATGAACTCTACCCATCTCATATGTCTCTAATTCAACTTACCTTGACTGTTCAAATACTGCAAGGCTTGATGATCTGTATACAACACAAATTCCTTAGGCAACAAGTAATGTCTCCACTTCTTCAAGGCTTGAATTATGGCATAGAACTCTTGATCATAAACTAAATATCTTCTCCTTGCATCATTCAATTTCTCACTGAAATAAGCTACAGGTCTTCCTTCTTGACTTAACACTGCTCCAATTGCATTTCCACTTGCATCACAATCAACTTGAAATACCTTATTCAAATCCGGTAATGCCAAAACAGGTTGTTCTGTCACTTTTTGCTTCAACAACTCAAAACTCTTATCTACTTCTGATGTCCACTTAAAATCTTTTCTATCACCTCTCATTGTCTCTGTCATAGGGTTACAAACTGAACTAAAATTTCTGATGAATTTCCAGTAGAAACTATCCAATCCATGAAATGATCTAACCTCTCCAATGCTCTCTGGTGTAGGCCATTCAATAATTGCTCACTTTCTCAGGGTCCATCTTCAATCCTTTCGCAAAAATCACAAATCCCAAATATACCAACTCTTCCTTCTTGAAACTACACTTCTTGATGTTTATCTTTTGTCTTACTTGTCTAATATGCCACAAATGTTCTTCTTTTGTCTTACTAAAAATCAGAATATGATCCAAGTATACAATTACAAACTTACCCAAGAATTTCTTCAAGACTTCATTCATCAATCTCATGAAAGTACTCGGTGCATTTGTTAATCCAAAAGGCATCACTAACCACTCATACAATCCTTCATTTGTCTTAGAAGCAGTCTTCCATTCATCTCCTTCTCTGATTCTGATCTGATGGTATCCACTCTTCAAGTCTATCTTTATGAAATATCTTTCTTCACTCAAACAATCCATGATATCATCCATCCTAGGTAAAGGAAATCTATACTTAACTGTGATCTTGTTTATTGCTCTGTAATTAGTACACATTCTCCATTCTCCATCCTTCTTCGGTGCTAGCACTGCAGGTACTGCACAAGGACTCAAACTTTCTCTGATCAAACCTTTCCTTAACAATTCTTGTATCTATCTATTCAATTCTTCATTCTCTACCGGTGCCATTCTATGTGTTGCTTTTCTAGGCAAACTTGCTTCCGATATAAGATCCATGTGATGACTGATACTCCTTATAGGTGGTAATCCATTAGGTACATTATCTGATATGATGTCTTCATACTCTGTTAGCAACTCTTTTATCTCTTCCGGTTTAGTTTCTTTCTTCACCCCTTTAGGCTTCTTAGGAATCAAGGCGTAACACATACTTTCCTATTTCAAACCATCCAAAAATTTCCTTCCATCTACCAAATAGATTCTAGCATTCCCACATACTACATTTTTAGGATCATCTTCCAAAGGAATCAAAGTAATTCTCTTTCCATTTTCTTTTATGGTATATGTATTCTTTCTTCCATCATGCATAGCCTTTCTATCATACTACCAAGGTCTACCCAATAAGATATGACAAACATCCATAGGCATAATATCACACAAGACTTCATCATGATATGATCCAATATGAAATTTCACCAAACATTGCTCACTCACCAGTACCTTATGATCATCCTGCATCCATGCTATCTGATAGGGCTTAGGATGTTTCAATCTTTCCAACTTCGGCTTAGTCACCATCTCCTTTGAAACTAGGTTATCTGAACTACCACTATCAATTACAACTTTACAACACTTACCTCTAGATTTGCATCTTGTTCTGAATAGACTCTTCCTCTGTGACAGTTCCTCATGTGTCTCTACTTGAAATAGTTCTCTTCTCATCACCAATGATTCTCCTTTCTTCAGATTGCCAACTGAACTAGGTGATTCAATAGGTTCTTCCTCAACATAGGTTGCTCTTCCACTATTTTCTGCTTTCTTTCTTCTACTACCCTAATTACATTCAAATGCTCTATGTCCTTCACCTCCATATTTCAAACAAGTACCTCTAAATGTCTTCTTGTCAAATCCTCTAACTTGTCTCCTATATCCATCATTCCAGTATGCACTAGGGTTTCCTTTCTGGTAAAAATTTCTATCATCTCTCTGGTAAGCATTGTTATCTCTGTCATCCTTCTTCAATGGGTTGTCAAACTTGTTCTACTGCATAAATGATCTATCATATCCAAAAAATGTTCTACCTCTTTGAAATTTACCTCCTCTGCCTCTTTGTCTCTGATCATGCTTCTTATTCAGCTTCTCTTCAACTTTTAGGGAAAACTGATATGCTTCATCCAAAGATGTCATCCTTACCAAACTCAGTTCTTCTTGAATGTTCAATCTCAGTCCATTGATGTATCTAGCTACTTTCTCCTTGCTTTCTTCACTATGTCCTATCCTTATGATCATCTTATGAAATTCTTCAGTGTACTCTTTCACAGATTTCTCCTTCTATCTCAGGTTCTACAATCTCTTCAACAACTCCAACTCATAGTCAGTAGGTATAAACTGATTCTTCAACTTTGTCACCATTCGATCCCATTTTGTAATCTTTTCTTTTCCTCTTCTATTTATTTCCAACTGAACTTCTTTCCACCATATAATAGCATGTCCTTTCAGCTTTGTCTTTGCAAATTTCACCTTCTCCAGATATTCAATCTCCTCATATTCAAAGTATTCTTCCATGTCATTTATCCAATCAATCAACTCTTATGGATTCAAATTACCGGTATAATTTGGCACATCAACTCTAGGTCTCTTTCCAATCTTTGAAATAGCTTACAATATCTTTATTTGATCTGATTCTTCTTCTTCATTACCTTCTAGGGTTTCGCTAGTTTGTTCAGCAGATTGAAATTCTTCTTCATCATCACTCTCAACATTAGGTCTTGGTGTCAATCCTCTTCACCTATCTTCCTCAATAGAATCCAAACAAATTTGCATTGTTCTCATCAATTTCATCATCTCATCCATTCTATTAGCCATTGTACCAATAGGAGGAACTGTTCACAGTGGCATCTTCCTAGGATCAAATGCAAACTGCCTCAAATTCAGCAATCGGGCTACAAGCGACAACTGCCTCTCAATCAGTGATCGGTTGTGCACCAGTAACTTGCTTTGGATCAATGATATGTTTACAACAAGATCTTACAAAATCCCCTTCGCTAATTCGCTCCAAAGAATCAAACTTTTACTCTGATACCACTTGGTGCAGTCACGGTAGGAGGGTTCACAGAATGAACTATCTGGACCGTGTAGCAAGAGTAAACACAATGGAAAAAACTCAAGAAAATGGAACAAATGCAGATTTGATCATTTAGTATACCATAGAATTCAAATACAATCTGGCCAGCAATATACAACCTTACAATTAGGGCTCAGCTCCAAGGCCTGAATATATACATGCGCAAGATAAAGCTTTGAAGCTCTTTCGTACAAAATCTAAACTATCAGATCTGTCTTATGTTAATTTCTACTTTCTTAAGGATCTATTACATCAATATATATCATTTCTGGACCAATAGATTCCTTCACATCAGGTAAGCAAGGTCACAAACTCCAATGAAGAGTTGTAATGTGTTCACAGATAGGTCGGACCTAAATGCATAGAACACTTCCTCAAATGAATGAAACAATGCGCGGACCCTTGGGGAAGGTCAGCCATGAACCACAAGACATTGGATGATGTGTCATTGAGATCCACAAGCTAAGGAACGATCCGTAAGCCTTCTCCTTTAGCTAATTATCAAGAACTGTTAGAATGCTCTGCTCTAAGAAAATAGATGATCTTCTGATAGCGATATCCTTCCAGTAACTTATCCAAATGCTCTAAATTCTTGATATGATGTAGATGAATAAATGCAGATGCTAAGTCTAGATCTGCAAGGTGTGAAATGCCAAAACTAGACCACAAGCTAAGAACTGCTACTGACTAAACTAAACAAAAAAAAATGAAAGAACTAAAATGCAAACAAATTGAAATGCAAAATGTTTTTGGTTGATGCAAGATTGCTCTTGAACGAGGGATGCTCTTGCATCAAATCTTTATCTACGATCCAAATTTCTCTTTGTAGACCAATCCAAATGTAGGAACATGATCATGAGACATCCACAAGCACATTGAAATCATTAGGAACAACCGCACAACTTCTAACCACTCTATCAAAAAGATTCTTCAAATCAGAGCTCATAAACAACACTGTCATCTACTGTCATAAGGAAAAGATCACTTGTGGACCACCAAATCATGAACCATTTAATTTGAAGGCACATAACATTATCTTAGACTTAACTCTAGAACCGTAGATCAAAATACTTTAATGTGGAGGAATGCAGAGCATAATACACTCTCCCTGTCACCACCAAATATACAAAAAAATTATTTCCATTTTGGTGAACATAACTCACTCAAATATTCATACCGAAGGCTCAAACTTGGAACATAGCATCTTTAGACATGCCTCTAAATAAATTCCAATCTGTAAATAAAGATATTTATTCTACAAGAAATGCGGAGCAATCTGTTGGACTATTCTTTTGTAGACAAAGATATTCTGCAACATACTGTTTCTATTGGAGGAGCAAATTTTCTCAATATCCTCAATATCAAGATTTCAAACACTTACATAGGCAAATACAAAACATCTAACTCATTACAAACAAGCATCAAAATGAGAGCATAATTGACACCAATGACAACACCGGTTAAGCACATACTTGAAACAAGCACCACTTTTCTGGCTAGGGGAACAAGATTTTTTCATTTAAGCTCCCCCTGAGCTAGATCTCCTGATTTACTTCTTGGAGGAAGTACCAGCACTACAGTCTAGTGCGGACTCATCCTTGACTTCCTACACTTCCTTCTTAACCCAAATTTTATTAATCTCCTTCTTGATCTCTACTAGATCTACCTTTTGTACTAGTTTTTTCATCTCTACCTGATTAGTTTTCTTCATATTCTTTCTTCTACAAAATCTTGCAATATGTTTAGACCTGTTGCAATTGAAGTATACAACATTCCCCTGTCCATTGTTCCTTCCATTCATTCTTGATCTGCATTGGTTAGCCTTGTGTCCAAATCTATTGCATGCAAAACAATTCCCATTGAAAGATTGAGCATTCCTTCCATTATTATAGTTGTTTTTTATCTGACTTCTACATTCACCAGCTCTATGGCCAAACCTTTTGCATATAAAGTAGTTACCTTTGAAAGCTTTAACATTCCTTCCATTATTGTAATCATTCCTTATTTGACTTCTGCATTCATTAGCTTTATGACCTACTTTATTGCAAGTAAAACATTGACTAGAGAGTGATGGAACATTTTGATTCACTCTGCTCCTACATTGAGTAGCCTTATGACCAAACTTATTGCATGCATTACAATAACCATTGAAAGAAGGGTACCTTTGAGCATTTGGTTGCCTGACTGGTGGTCTTCTAGGCCTATTCCTTTGATTTTGAATTTGTTTTCCTTTGTCCTTCTTAATCTCAACATTCTTTTCTTGACCGGTTTTAGAGCTTTCACCTTTCTCAAATCCCAAGCCTTATTTATCATCAAGACTCTTCTGACTACAAATTATTCTATCAAGTTGGGAAACACTCACTCTAAATTTATCTTCCTAAAATCCATGCATGTTTCATATCATCTTTCAGATCCACAACTTTTTGTTCAAGCTTTGTACAGTCTTCAGTTTTGCTTTTCACTAGTTGATTTAGGTCTTCTTCTGCTTTTACTCTTTTTACAACTTCCACTTTTAGATTACTCAAGGTGTCATTTGCAGCTATCAATTGTTCACTAACCTCCTTATATTTTTATTTGAACTTCTTGAATTGCTCCCTCAATTTTTTGATGCACTCATATGCTTCCTTGACATTATCTTTCAGATCCCTGTTTTCTAATTCAACCTTTTCAAGATCTTCAAGGGCAAGCTTGAGTTCTTCTTCATTGACAAGCATGCATTCTTCTTCAGTTTTACTTGAATCAATTTCTTCAGGAGGAGTAGGATCTTTTTTACCTACCATGTGTTAAGTCTCCAAGATCTTCCTCAAGTTGTTAGACTTCTTCCAAGGAACCAGGCTCTGATACCAATTTTTGAACACCCAAAATATTGAAAGGGGGGGTGAATCAGTATTCTATTAAACTTCTTACTTGTTAAACTAGTAATCCATTTACTGCATGCAATAACAAAGCAAATTAAACATAGAAGAAACAACCATAATCCATCACACATGAACACCAGGATTTTTATGTGGAAAACCCAAAACTGGGAAAACCACGGTGAGTGTTAGCTCACAATTTATTATGTAGGAACAATACTAAATTATAAGAAGGCTCATTGCCCAGGGCTCACTTCCTAGAGAAAGAAAGAAGAAGGATGAATGGCTAACTGCTAGGTTGAACTACTCAGATTGCATCTACATATGCATGGTTCCAGCTCCAATGAAGCCCAAAACACTGTCTCAAAACTCTTCATCTTGACTGCTTTGCTTTTACATTAAGCAAGATCTTTCTTCTTCTGCTCTTGTCACCTATACTATACTTCACATTCACACTCATATCACATCACTCAAACACCAAATTCAATCACATATATATATCCACAACACTTGAAAACTTCATATTAGGTCTGCCTGATAAGGTGTAGCATGTAGTCATGCCTTATGTACTTTGTCGGCCAAATTTATTCACCAAAATTCACAGCGGACCCAATCAACATTTGAAATACCTTCTCCTATGTTGGCCTCATTGTTCCACCATTTAGGATTAAGTTCTAAACAATAGAACTTACCCCATACCGATCAAACTTGTCATGTCAGCCTCCAACATAAATTGCCACTAGTTCCTTCCTTTGTCAGACATTAATTTTTACTGCGGACCACAAGATTCTTTCAAAATCATATCAAGCACTCTTCACACATCATAGATCATACCTTCAGAACCACAAAGAAAAATATCTTCTTGTGGAAAAATGCAGACCATTAGAACTTAGACTCTGTCACAGTCAAACTTTGTCAAGCTATGTAGCGATACTCAGTCATTCACAACTAACTTTTTGGTGGACTTTAGAACCTACAACTCTAGATTTAGACACTTCATACAAGTGTTTATAACACCTCAAAATCACATATCAAGATATGCAACACTAAAGGAATGTAGACTAATTCAACTGAGTGTTCTACTTTGACTATCACTGTATTCTACTCTACTGGACTTAGGTTATTTGAAGATATGCTTCTGGTACTTATTAGGAGCTAAAATATTGGATATAAGATCTTTTATGGACTATAGACAACATACCAAAACCACATGATCTGATCTCTAATTACGGACTAATGCCAACCATTATACTGTCTCTTTGTCACTATCTCCTATATACTGTCAACACTTGGCCAAAAGACTAAGTCTTCTTCACTGGACCAAAAACTTTGTCACAACCTTTTTCTTTTTCTTGTTTCCATCAATGAAAACACCATTATTCTCAATTATTCATCATTATACCAAGTTGCCAACAACAATCTCCTATGCCATAGCCAACTCTCACTGATTTGAGTCATAAGTCAATAACTAACACCACCTTTGAGATGATAAACATTTCCACCTGTCTTCTTTCCAGCAAAAATTACTATTCCAGATCTTTTTCTGATCTCACATCCATCATTCTAAAACATAAGATTGTAACCCTTTCTACACATCTATCCAACACTCAAGAGATTATGCTTTAAACCTTTGACATAAAGTACATCATCAGTGTTATGCTTTCCATAAAAACTGATTGAACCTTTTCCACAAATCTTAGCAGCTTCATCACCACCAAACCTAACTACTCCACCATCAAAATTTTCAAGTTCAATAAACTTACTCTTATCACTTGTCATATGATTTGAGCATCCACTATCAATGACCCAGTCATCATTTTCACTTCTAGCATGAAAAGCAGATATTACAGTGCCTTTAGTGTTAATACGTGCTTCTAGATTCTTTTCCTTCACACAACTTCTAGAGTTAGCATAATCAGTTTCATCTCTTATGGCAATAAATAAGCATTCATCATCATTATCATCCTCAAAGTTAGATTCATCTTCAGAAATGCTTGTATAGTAATTTTTCTTGAGCATCCTTCCTCCGTTTTCCTTATTCTTAATTCTTAGAGCTCTATCTGGACACCTTGTGTAATGAAACAACTTGCACAATATCTGAATATAATAGTAAATATGCTGTAAATACTTAATAATAATATGCCACTTCGAGGGGGCAACCTCCTAATCCACTTCGAGGGGGATACCTCCAATAGTCTTCAATGAGAACACAATACACAATATGATGATCTAATAAGACTCACTACCCCTATATATACCTATTTATGCCTAGGATATCACCCAGGCCGACTTAGATAGCCCTATAGAAGCCTTAGGTTGACCTAAACAACTAAATAACAATATAATAATGATAATATGACTTAATTAAGAGTTAAGATAGCCACAAGCCGACTATTCATAACCATATACACTATAGAAGTAAGGGGCATAACATGCCCCCCACCTTTACAAAAGTGTTGTCCTCAACACTGATCAATTGTGATAGTTTCTTCATATAATCTTCATCATCCCATGTGGCAACTTCAACTAGAAGATATTTCCTTGATGTCCTCAGCTTATTCAGGTGTGTTTGGAAAATTAACTTCAGCTCCAAGATGTGTCTTCCCTTTGCATCTAGCTCTTGATGGTGATGAATGTGTTCTTCCTTTACTTGAACCTTTTGATGTGCCATAGAGGAAAAGGTGAGGAATAGTACATGGTACCCTTGCATTGGTTGAATAGCTTGACTAGGAAGTTCTTCTTCTTTCACTTCTTCCTCTTCATTGCCTTTTTCTTCATCATCATCATCATCATCATCATCATCTTCTTCTTCTTCTTCTTCTTCTTCTTCTTCTGGTTCTTCTTCTTCTTTGTCTACTGCTTCTTCTTCTTCTTCTTCTATTTCTTCTTCTTCTTCTTCTGGTTCTTCTTTTTCTTCTTCTTCTGGTTCTTCTTCTTCTTTGTCTGCTGCTTCTTCTTCTTCTTCTTCTTCTTCTTCTTCATGTTGTGACTGCTTATGTTTGGAAAGTATCTTCAAAATTTTCTCAATATCACAGGACTTAGCCAACCCTTTCATTTGTTCACCCATAATGGACAAGATTCCACCTTTCATCTTGCTATTTTCTTTATAAATAAGTTCAAGTATATTTTCATATTCTTTTTTATAAACATCCTCATTTTCCACCTCCTCCTTGCCTGGAGTTTTTCCCGGTGTGGTAACATTCTTTTTGCCCCTTGTTGAAGGACCCGTCATGATGGAAACCAATATTTTTGAAATAAATCACACAAATGAAATGTAAATTCTCTAAAATTTTTACTGTAACTTACTAAGGCCACGATACCACTTACCCAGAAAAAAATCCAAGAAATTAGCAAATTTGCTGTCTTGAGAGCGAATTTGTTGGAAACCCTAATTTTGCAATAACTCACTTATTTGTGCTTCAATTCCTCTAAAATCTGGAGTGTATCTTATTTAATATTGTCTTCAAAAACCCTTTAAACATCTTTAAAAAATTCACTAAAATCTGAAAGTTATGCTCTTCCCAAAATCGCCTCCAATGATGAGAAAAAATCTTGCCTCTACGGTGCCAAGATCATGCTCTGATACCACTTGTAATGAAACAACTTGCACAATATCTTAATATAATAGTAAATATGCTATAAATACTTGATAATAATATGCCACTTCGAGGGGGCAACCTCCTAATCCACTTCGAGGGGGATACCTCCAATAGTCTTCAATGAGAACACAATACACAATATGATGATCTAATAAGACTCACTACCCCTATATATACCTATTTATGCCTAGGATATCACCTAGGCCGACTTAGATAGCCCTATAGAAGCCTTAGGCTGACCTAAACAACTAAATAACAATATAATAATGATAATATGACTTAATTAAGAGTTAAGATAGCCACAAGCCGACTATTCATAACCATATACACTATAGAAGTAAGGGCATAACACCTTGAAGCATAATGACCTATTTTCCACAACTAAAATACTTAAAAGGCAACTTACCACTGAACTTACCAATACCCTTTTTCATCCTTCTCACAAAGTTGGCTTCCACTTCATCAAAGTCTTCCAGTTATGATTCAATAGTCTTCTCTATTTTACTAGCTTTAAAAGTAGTCTCATCTTTTACAGTTCCACTAGGTGTACCAAACTCTCTTATATCAAAAGTAGTTAGTGTGCCAAATAACTGATCTTTGGTGAATTTACTCAAGTTTTGTAATTTTTCAATAGCAGAAACCTTATGACTATAAGCTTTAGGAAGAGTTCTCAATACATTTAGTATTACTTCTTGATCATCTATATTTCCACCAAGTCCCTTGATGCCATTAACAATTTCGTCCACCTTCTGTAAGTATCTTGTAATGTTTTAATCTTCAAACATACACATTGTCTCATTAGTGAGCTTCAAATTCTGTATTTTAGCTATTTAACCTTCTTATCTCCTTCATAGACACTTTCTAACCTTTTACAAATCTCATTAGCAGTTTTCAAATTCACAACTTTCACCAACTTAGAATTAGCAAGTCCACTTAAGAGAGAATGTTTTTCCTTACCATCTATTTCAACATCTTTGATTTCATCTTTAGTATTTACACCTTTCTCAGGTACAGTGTAATTGGACTTGACACATTTCCAGACCTCATAACTAAGAGAAATAAGAAAGGCTTCCATCCTTACTTTCTAGAGTGCATAGTTTGATCCATCAAACAAGGGAATATCTTTCTTGTATGCCATCTTAGATCTACCTCAAGTTGTTAATCTTTCTTCAAAGGAAGCTTGATCTGAGACCAATTGTTGAAGGCACAAGACAAATGAGAGGGGGAGTGAATCAGTTGTATCAAAAACTCCAAATCCTCATAAACATAATCACATCCACATCAATTCACTTAAACCCTTAATCTATTATGAAGTTTAAACATGAAAAGAGGATAACAGAAACTTAAACACATAAACACCATGCATAAGAGAACAATTGATTTTTACGTGGAAAACCCTAAAATGGAAAAACTACGGTGAGGATTAGCTCACAATATAATGTAGTAACAATACCGAATTACAAATGCTCACTGCCATAGAGAGAATGCTTGCTGCAGGGGACTCACTATCCAAGTAGACTCACTGCCTACTGAAAAAGAAAGAAGGAAGAAAAGAATGTCTCACTATCAGACTTTGAACTGATATAGTTGCATCTAACTGTAATGCCAGAAAATGTCCCCTTGGGGGCTTTTCCCTCATAAGGTTTAGCTCTTAGGTCTCTTAGCTACATTTAGGACATCTTACATCATAATTTGACATCCTGATGGAATGAACCTTGGGTATCATGATAAATGGGACCTAGGGGGACCCCTTGAACTTAACCCTACCCAAAATAGGGGGGAGGACTTGGTGCATGCGCCCTTGTCCTGCCCTATTTTGGGTGTTCAGGCCCAAATTTCTAGTGTTGGTTTATGACCTTTATTTGGTCCCTTGGCTGACACAGTAAGTTTAAATTTACAAAATCTTGGCGGGAGTGTTTGTAGTTGCATATAAAAGCATGTTTATGCATTCATTTGTAAACTAGAGTGTCATTGTGAACTTTATGCATCCTAAAGGTGATTCAAGGCTTTCATTGTGTTGCAAGAGTAGATTTGTGTTGTTTATGTGTTTGTGTTTGCAGATTTGAGCATCCATCTCCTCATGGAATGAAGAGCTTCTTCCTCCCATGAGATCTTCACTACAAGGTGATATCTATTGTGATTATTGAGCATTTATCATTTGGTTTTTGCCTCTACCTCCCTAGGTACACACTCTCTATCTAACAATGGTGTTCAGAAGACTTGAATATCTCTCCAGGGCTTGACTAAGGCAAGCCTCTAAACACCACAACCCCCTCCCAAAGTTTTCATGATTGTAGCTTACAGGTTGGAGTTGCAGACAAAGTGAAGTTGCAGGAGGGTACAACAAAGTGTCAGGATTGCAGATCAGTGAAAGAAATAGCTCCCTGGACTTGGGCACCCGCTCATTAGTCCTTAAAGTTCTGCAATGGGAAAATCTCTGATACAACAGATATAGGTTGCAGACTAAGTTTCTAGATCTCGAAAAAAAGTAGGGCATTGGACTTGGGCTCCCGCTCTTTAGTCCCCAACTTTTCTACCTTAGAACCTCGAAAATAGGTTCATAGTTATTTGTTATTTTGCATCTTTCTGCAGAAGCATTTTCTGTAATTCATCTGTTTATTGTTGTATTTGCGTAATTAGGGTTTTAAGGCATAATTGAGCATAAGAGAAGGAAATTATCAATCTAATCATAAAAATCCAAGTTTCCCTACATCTCAATAGTGACCTAGGGTATGATAGTACATTGCAACTCAACTCTAGGTCCTTGAATGTAAGGGTGAAAGGAGGATATAAACCAAAACTACCAAAAACCTAACATCCAAATTTTAACCTTTACACTAACCTATGCATGAAGTTTAGTTCCAATGAAGCTCATTATACACCACAACATACACAACACCTTCACAGCATCACCAAAAACTATAGACACCTTCTGCTCACTGCATCTGGTATCTTAACACATGAAAGCCCTTGCTGCCTTGATCAAATCCTCATCACAACTTCATATCCCTAATTCGCACACTTGCATCCATGAATCCTTGACACCTATTTATACCATCATTACCTTTGAAATAATCTTCAAGGTTGGCAACACAATCTTCAATTCTTGAAATAATCTCCAAAGTTGGCACACACACAATATTTGAATTAGCTCTAGACCTAAACATTCCATGACACAAAGGAATGAAGGAAAACCACTCTATTCCTTAGCTTAGACCCAAATCTATCCAGAAATGCTACACAACACTCACATAATCACCAAATCAACTCCTCAATCAGCTCAAACATTCAAGGTCACCCAAATAGTGTAAACATAAGGAATTCTTGATCACATGATTCCACGATCACAACCATAACTTGTGGACCATACACAGGGCTTTAACACAATCTAGAAACCTCCACGAACATCTTGAAGTCACCTAGAAACCAACAAATTCCTCCACAACAAATTTCACCTGAATACAACAACACTGTCGAAATCTTCCACACAATAAATTACTTTCTGGAGCACCAAATCACAAACCTTTTGGATGGAAGATAGGTAAGATCCTTATGAACACATATCTAAAACTACAATACCTAAAACCTTTCTATGGAGGAATGTGGAGCAAAATACTTTCTCCCAGACACCTCTACACAACTCAAAAGCACTGTCAAATACTGTTCTCAAACTAGTGAACATAACTTTCACTGCACAGAAATCCAGAGCACCAATTTATGGATTTAGCATCTTCAAACACTTCCTGAAAACATATCCAAACTGTACACTTAGATCTCTAACATAGAATAAATGCAGAGTAAAGACTCGAACAGTATTCTGTAATCCAAAAGACTCTTCAACACACTATTTCCAGTATTAGTCAATTTTCTCAAAAGCACTTGGAAACTCAACAATAGGAACAATCTACTAACATCATCAACACTTCAAGGCATTAAAATCACTCTAACACAACAACTTAATCAAACAACAATAACAACAACATCAAAAGACACCATTGACACCAATGACAAAACAATCATGTTGACATCAATGACAACATCGATAAGCACATACTTGCGACATAATTAGATAATGTACCAACCAAGTATGTATGGAATGACTTTAAAATCTAACAATTAGAAATTATCTTAGTCAAATCTAATGTCTCAATATAATCAAATGGAAAATCAACAAGACATGACATTTCTCAACCATCAATTGAATCAATATGTGTGACCACAAGTAACATTAGATTTTAACAACTTTAGTGATCAAAATAATCAAAATGGCTCAAAGCTTTTCAAATTAAAAATCAAGGGATACAACAATTGCCAATGGTTAACCAACAAAGTTCTTATTCTTTTCTTCCACCATTGAATATGAATAATTTCTAGGATTAGAATGCAACTTCAGTTACTCCATAGGAGAAGGAAAGAGTAGACCCACCTATTTCTAGTGATGACTTTGATAATGAAACTCCTAAGGCCATCAATAGAGTTATCACTATGCAAGAAGTAATAGAAAGAATCTAGAACCAAATCAATATAATGAAACAAAAAAATGGAATAACAAGCACATGTATACCAAAATATGAGCAAGAGGATAATGTGGAGACATATGAAGTTGATAATGATGATAAGTTGGAAATGAAAATTGATGATATCCCAACAAATGACAATGAAGAAAGTCATCAACATATTGACTCCACACCTAGACCGTGTCAACCAACCATGCCAAGTTTTGAATTAGATATTCCAAGGTGTATTGAAAAGTTGAATCATGATATGCAAGTACTCAATTTTCTAGGTACTTTTGGACAAATAAGATTGCGTGATGAATTCCTACAACTAAGCACAAAGAAGTTACATGTTTTAAAGATATTATAAGATTGGATACAACTGTCAAGAAAATGTTAAACGCTAAAGATGAAAAGGAAAAAGAGTCAACAAATTTAGGATTAGAGAGTAAAAGACAAGGACATGATATTATTCCATTGAGTAAGGGAGTTTATGAACATATTTCAACTAACAAATTAGAAGAAATTTATGAGTGCCAAGATTCCTTATATTTGGTAGATAACTCAACAATACTCAAATTTGAAGAAATGACAGCTGGTGATGTTGGTGTATCTAAGGATATGTGTGACAATAGAAGCACAACTAAAGATTCAAAGGTAAGTGATGATGAATTTCATGATGATGGTGTTGCAAATATTAAAACAGATAAGAGAATTGCTTATGAGAAAGGAATTACACGTTCAATAAGTTTATTCCAAATGCAAAGGTGTGATGAGATATGTACACAAGAAATATAGACCAAAACAAAGATTTCAAACACAATGCAAGAAAAATCTTCAATCTATACCTAATGTGACCTCCAATAAAGCTAGAAACCAAAAACCACAAAATGATAAACAAAACAATGTTACCAAATTTTGATTCATGTTGCATCGTGTTGGTTTTTTCCCAGACTGGATGCTTATTCCCAGATTTCCCTACAAGGTAGCCATCAGTGATCAACAGGATCTCTGGGCCAGGGGCCAACAGTGTAGGAGATAGACTCTATATTTTATCTCCTCTTCTTCTTCAGGCTCTGCAAAACCTAGGGGGGTATTCCCTACTCAACATCCATGAGGATATGCATACAAAGGATGGGATGCTGACAGAAAGCAGATAAGTCCTCCTGTAAGTAGACCAAAACTGAAAGATAAGAGCAAAGGGGCTAGCTTTGGGCCTATTTGCAGTTGTAGACAGAGGACTGAGGATCCTAAAACTAATTCTAATGTCCTAATGGTTGTTTTAGATTTTGATTTGGATTTTAAGTTTGGATGCAAAGCTGGACATGGTCGTAACACAAACACAAAGCAAGATTGGTGCCTATCTAGGGCCTGGAGTCAGTAGACATACACCTGTGAATGATCAACATGAACAACTAAAACCGGATTTCAGGGGGATATATGTGATACCTGCCTTACAGATATCTCCCAATATAGAGTGTTAAGTTATCTCTACTTATGGCATCCCTACTGCAGTATACCCTTCCCAATGTTTAACCTGAAAACAGTTTAATCTACCCCTTGAGCAGAAGTTAAAAGATCAGACATTCAACATAGGAATTCTATGCTCTAGAATCTAAACATTACCCAAATATCCAGATTCAGAAGAAGAATACATGCAATACTGGAGACAGAATTAACAAAACACATGCTAAGATAGCATTTCTCATATAAGATTAATCATGAAATCAGTGGGTTCATGCCAAAAACATACAACAGGAGATACATAGACTCATAGGTTAAGCTGTACAGAGCAACCAGATCAGCTTGTTTTGAATTACAGAGTCAAAAATCTTCAACTTTCAACAACCAAAAATGAGTAACACTTCCTGCTTATAACAGCCAGGTAGTGTACCACAGCAATTAATTACATGGTTGACCAAAAATCCCGCCAGATACACAGTATCAGAAAAATGGCGCTCAACGCACTACCAGATTGGCGCCCAAACATGAATGCAGCAGGTAGGGGAGGAGACAGGAAGAAACCTCAAGCCCTGCGCCACTATCCGTTGATGTACACCTTCAATCAGGTACCAGATCCGCCCATACCTCTGCAACCTTCGCCATTAATGGCGCACCAACCCGCGGCCTCGGGAAAACGTCAAATAGTCGATCGCAACCATTTCCCGCCAAGATTCATCGTCATGATATTTGAAAATATGCAGGATATCAATTATCCCACATGCACCCCGCGATGACCTCTTTAACACTTTATATACTAGGCCACGAGCATATATAATGTCGGTGCTTTTGCTCCTGACGACACTAGTATAAGACTTCATCATCATCCTCCAATAGCATGATATCCTGTCGCTTGAAATATCACCCTGACGTCAGCATCATAACGCAATATAACCTGCATGATAATCGCCTTCATTGGCACAACCTGATCCATCGGAGGAAGATCCTCCTGCTTAGCCAATACCAAAAGTCTGGCCGATGAACATCCTGATGACGTCATCATCATATCCGGATGACGTCATTAGCATATCTGCCTACTACGCACCTCCTCATATCTGGATGACGTCATCATCATGTTTGCAAATATCGGGGGATCTCCACAAGATGATCAGTGTTAGAAATATGACCCCCCCGGACCTTGATGACATCATCATCATATCGACATCAGGATGATATTCGGAAGATAACTGGATATTTGGAAATATCATCCTGATGCACAAATATCATGTTGCACTGTAGCTCCACTATAAGATCGGGGCGATAGATGAATATGATGATGCTTGAAAAGATCACCCCCCACTAGATAATGCACGAAGCCGGCAGGCGGATATCTCCTTGATATCAGCATCATCATGATGCTAGAACAAACATACATCCGGGTGATATTCAAAAATGAAAATATCACCCCCTCCTTCGGAAATATCATGATGCAGATAGGCAGAGAAATAGATATCACCCCGACATAAGAATGACGTCAGCATCATCAGGATGATAAAACAACGAACATGAAGTGATATAACAACATCAGGATGATATTGACTAAGATCATCCTGACGTTCAAAATATGATGACCCCAGTGAATATCGGGTCATACTTAGAACTCTTCAACAACATCATCAGGATGATCATAACCAAGATCACCCGATGATAAAAATATCACCCCGGTGAAATATCATGCAGGCAGAAAATATGATGACCCTCGCAAGCAACACGGTGATAACTGGAAATATGATGATGATGATGACGACCCTTAAGAAAAAACAAGTCAGGTCGAACAACTCAGAGAATAACCCCTTCAGAAGATCGGGGTGCATCATCATCATAAAAGGGCAAGGTGATAATTGGAAGATCACCGGATACTTGAAAAATCACCCCCGCAAGCAGATCAGGGCACACTGTAGCTCATCAGCAGGATCAGGATGATATCCAAACATCACCCGATATTGAAATATGATGATCCTGATGAAAAACAAGTCAACAGGAAATATGATGATGCTGACCACCATCGAAGAAAATATGATGATGATGACCTCCTCTTCAAAGAAAATATGATGATGCAGCTGAAAAATGCTGAGGAGGTCCAACACTTAGAACATTTTTTGGATACTTAGGGAAAGTGCCTGCATGAAAATTGCTCAAAAACTGTTAGTCAATTTAGGCACTAACACTGGCTCTGTCTGGGGACGTGCAGGTGCAAGACTGCAGCGAGAACCCCAGATCTCTGGGATGCAGATCAGTCCCTTATCCATTGGGCACAGAGTCAAATACTGCACCGACCTGCATCACCAAACACACTTGATGGCCTAAGGCCACCAAGAAAAGAAAAACATGTATCTCCCTTTGTCAAATATCTTGTTTTCATCTGCATGCACTGGGTCAAGCCTGGAGATACTGTCAGGATCCACCCACAAACAAACCTTGTCATCTGCACACTCAACCCTCTGATTTGGCTTGTCATTGTCAAACCTGTGCAGATAACCTTCAGCATCATGTGCCATGTGGGTGTAGAATGTATCAAGCAATGCATACTCATATGGCATATAGCACAGGTTATCATCTGTATCATCATCATGCATTGCAACATGATCTCCTAGCTGGACTGCAAATAGGAAACACTCAGAGTCCACAACACAACTAGGAAGATCAGGGCTCATTGTATTATATGCTAGCACATCAAAAGAAAAGCTTTCAAAATCACAATTGTGCACATCATGTACACAACAATCAGCAGCACCAGGCTGGAAAAGATCAGGCTCTGGCATCTCTTTCAAATCAGGCACATTTTCACAGTCACTTACCTGATGTATGTTGTTTCCTCTTTCATCAGGATGAGAAACAGAATCCAAGCCAAAAATAATGTCTAGATCCTCACCATACTCAGACAGATCCTCATCACCATATGTGTCATAAATGGGTGACCCAGGTGCATCAGTTTCATCATAGTATGCCATTTGTTCATGGGCAGCAGAGCACACATCTTCATCACCAATAGATTCACTCTGTGGAGGAGTATCAGCCTGTGTGTCATAAGCAAAACAGCCATCAAATGAAAAACAATCATGCTCTGAACTAGCACTTATTTCAATTTCTGACTGCTCTTCATGATCTCCATGTGTTTGAAAGGTAGGCAATGGGTCACACATAGGACTGCTTCTCTGTTTGCTTATATCTTCTTTGTCTTGAGTACAATACTCACAGTTGTCTCCACGGGTCCATTCTAAAAATTGCTCATTGCTGTCCACAACCTCGTTATTGTTTTCATGGTCAGCTGCCTCATCATTGCAATGGGAATCCTCATTAGTCCTTTCACTGGCATCCTCAACTGGTGAACAATCCAGTTGAGCAGTATTGTTAGCATTATGTTCAAACACAACAGTCTCAACCTCAATGCTTTTATTTTCATTTTTATCTGCACATGATGCCATAATCATTTGGTCATTTGCAGCTTCATAACCATTTCTCACACCAAGGCCTGGGGACAGGGGTTTCAGCAGGTACACATTTCTGATTTTTTCTATCTTTTCTATGAACCTGTATGCCATCTGCATACTTGTCACCTTGAAATCCCTCAGTATTGCACTAAAGCCCTCCTCAAAAGCTTCAAAGAATATGCCAACACAGGCTGAAATATCAGGTCTGAAGACTTCTGGGATCTGTGAAAGGGCTATTGCAAACCTATGACTGAAATCAACACATGGCTCTTCATCTTGTTTTCTGATTCTCATCAATTCTGCAACAAGATCAGCCGGTTCTTTTGCAAATTCTTCCTTGAAACAGTCAGCAAGCTCATCCCAACAGGCAAAGGATTTCTTTGGAAAGCTCAAATACCAGTCTTTTGCTTTTGCATCAAAGGACCTAACAAAAAACCTCATCCACATATCCTCATCTCTGAATGAATATTTTCCCATAAAACTATGAAAATTTTGGATATGTGCATTCCCATCACATACATTGTGACCACTAAATCTAGGCATCTGACAGTATATCCTAGCAGGCATAGTTTCTACTTTATAATCCACCCATGACAAATCCAGTTGGTCATACAAAGGATCAAAAGGGCTGAGAAGAGGTTTAGCCTTCTGACTGGCAGACACAACAGGGTTACTGCTTTTTAACTGGGCCTGCTCAGCCTATAAGAATATGGACCTATTTCTTATCTCTTCTATTCTTTTATTCAACATTTCACCACTGAGTATGGGATAGTTCATACTTGGATTCATAAAAATCCTACTCCTAGACATTCTTTGTCTGTCTAAGACCTAAGGCTTCCCCTGGCATCTAACATATGCAGTAGAACAGCAAATAAAGGGGAAGTAACAAGGTACCTTTTATCATACAGATGCAGAAATATGTACATCTTTCAACCAATAACATACATCTATCTTTCATGTGCATTTGGATCTTTTTTGCAGAGTCGCCACCTCTCCAGAGAGGACAAAATTTTCAAAAGCTGAAAGCTACTTTTCCAGGTTCATTCCACCAGCAGAGCATCATTTTGTTGGTGACTCAGATAGGCCACAAGATATAACACTTTTTCATCAATTTTGTCCCCAGTAGAGTCGCCAATTTCTGTTGGTTTTTTCCCAGACTGGATGCTTATTCCCAGATTTCCCTACAAGGTAGCCATTAGTGATCAACAGGATCTCTGGGCCAGGGGCCAACAGTGTAGGAGATAGACTCTATATTTTATCTTCTCTTCTTCTTCAGGCTCTGCAAAACCTAAGGGGGTATTCCCTACTCAACATCCATGAGGATATGCATACAAAGGCTGGGATGTTGACAGAAAGCAGATAAGTCCTCCTGTAAGTAGACCAAAACTAAAAGATAAGAGCAAAGGGGCTAGCTTTGGGCCTATTTGCAGTTGTAGACAGAGGACTGAGGATCCTAAAACTAATTCTAATGTCCTAATGGTTGTTTTAGATTTTGATTTGGATTTTAAGTTTGGATGCAAAGCTGGACATGGTCGTAACACAAACACAAAGCAAGATTGGTGCCTATCCAGGGCCTGGAGTCAGTAGACATACACCTGTGAATGATCAACATGAACAGCTAAAACCGGATTTCAGGGGGACATATGTGATACCTGCCTTACAGATATCTCCCAATACAGAGTGTTAAGTTATCTCTACTTATGGCATCCCTACTGCAGTATACCCTTCCCAATGTTTAACCTGAAAACAGTTTAATCTACCCCTTGAGCAGAAGTTAAAAGATTAGACATTCAACATAGGAATTCTATGCTCTAGAATCTAAACATTACCCAAATATCCAGACTCAGAAGAAGAATACATGCAATACTGGAGATAGAATTAACAAAACACATGCTAAGATAGCATTTCTCATATAAGATTAATCATGAAATCAGTGGGTTCATGCCAAAAACATACAACAGGAGATACATAGACTCACAGGTTAAGCTGTACAGAGCAACCAGATCAGCTTGTTTTGAATTACAGAGCCAAAAATCTTCAACTTTCAACAACCAAAAATGAGTAACACTTCCTGCTTATAACAGCCAGGTAGTGTACCACAGCAATTAATTACATGGTTGACCAAAAATCCTGCCAGATACACAGTATCAGAAAAATGGCGCTCAACGCACTACCAGATTGGCGCCCAAACATGAATGCAGCAGGTAGGGGAGGAGACAGGAAGAAACCTCGAGCCCTGCGCCACTGTCTGTTGATGTACACCTTCAATCGGGTACCAGATCCGCCCATACCTCTGCAACCTTCGCCATTAATGGCACACCAACCCGCGGCCTCGGGAAAATGTCAAACAGTCGATCGCAACCATTTCCCGCCAAGATTCATCGTCATGATATTTCAAAATATGCAGGATATCAATTATCCCACATGCACCCCGCGATGACCTCTTTAATACTTTATATACTAGGCCACGAGCATATATAATGTCGGTGCTTTTGCTCCTGACGACACTAGTATAAGACTTCATCATCATCCTCCAACAGCATGATATCCTGTCGCTTGAAATATCACCCTGACGTCAGCATCATAACGCAATATAACCTGCATGATAATCGCCTTCATTGGCACAACCTGATCCATCGGAGGAAGATCCTCCTGCTTAGCCAATACCAAAAGTCTGGCCGATGAACATCCTGATGACGTCATCATCATATCCGGATGACGTCATCAGCATATCTGCCTACTGCGCACCTCCTCATATCCGGATGATGTCATCATCATGTTTGCAAATATCGGGGGATCTCCACAAGATGATCAGTGTTAGAAATATGACCCCCCCGGACCTTGATGACGTCATCATCATATCGACATCAGGATGATATTCGGAAGATAACCAGATATTTGGAAATATCATCCTGATGCACAAATATCATGTTGCACTGTAGCTCCACTATAAGATCGGGGCGATAGATGAATATGATGATGCTTGAAAAGATCACCCCCCACTAGATAATGCACGAAGCCGGCAGGCGGATATCTCCTTGATATCAGCATCATCATGACGCTGGAACAAACATACATCCGGGTGATATTCAAAAATGAAAATATCACCCCCTCCTTCAGAAATATCATGATACAGATAGGCAGAGAAATAGATATCACCCCGACATAAGAATGACGTCAGCATCATCAGGATGATAAAACAACGAACATGAAGTGATATAACAACATCAGGATGATATTGACTAAGATCATCCTGACGTTCAAAATATGATGACCCCAGTGAATATCGGGTCATACTTAGAACTCTTCAACAACATCATCAGGATGATCATAACCAAGATCACCCGATGATAAAAATATCACCCCGGCGAAATATCATGCAGGCAGAAAATATGATGACCCTCGCAAGCAACACGGCGATAACTGGAAATATGATGATGATGATGACGACCCTTAAGAAAAAACAAGTCAGGTTGAACAACTCAGAGAATAACCCCTTCAGAAGATCAGGGTGCATCATCATCATAAAAGGGCAAGGTGATAATTGGAAGATCACCGGATACTTGAAAAATCACCCCCGCAAGCAGATCAGGGCACACTGTAGCTCATCAGCAGGATCAGGATGATATCCAAACATCACCCGATATTGAAATATGATGATCCTGATGAAAAACAAGTCGACAGGAAATATGATGATGATGACCTCCTCTTCAAAGAAAATATGATGATGCAGCTGAAAAATGCTGAGGAGGTCCAACACTTAGAACATTTTTTGGATACTTAGGGAAAGTGCCTGCATGAAAATTGCTCAAAAACTGTCAGTCAATTCAGGCACTAACACATCGTAAAGGTGGATTTGCTCATATGGATGTGGATGCTCAATTCATCAGCATGACATTGCTCAGAGATTGACTGATGTCCCTCCAAAAGAACTCCTAATGGGCTAATTTATAGACCACCAGGAAGGAGGATCAACAACGAGGATTTGATGAGAGATGAATGATTAGGATTAAGTTGGTTGAGGTGGTTGCATGATCAATGGTGGAAGATTTAAGGAATTTATTAATTGATTTTTGTGATTTTATAGAGATAGTTATGAAGTGGTTATAAGGTGAGTGGATGCAAATTAAAGAAATATTTAATTTATTTAATTTATTTTAAGTAGTTGAGAGGGATTTAATTAATAAAATTAATTAAATAATGTGTGGGAAATGGGATTTAGGATTTAGGAAAATGGATTATAGCTTAGGGAAAATGATTATGATTAGGGATAAGAATAGGGATAAATAGGGAAAATTAGGGATAAAATGATAGGATCAAGTTCAGATAATTGGATAATGAATAAAATTAGGATGATGTAAGGATAATTGATCAAGATTAGGGCATTTAGGATGGTTTAGTGATAAATTGGTTGATGTAGGGGATTAGGACTTGTTTTGGGATAAAATGGTCAATTTTAGGTGTTTACATTTTTCCCCTCATTGATATGATGTTGTGAAGTAATGTCATGTTAAAGAAGAATACAATATAGATGATGATGGAAAGATGGAAAAGATGGGGCTGATAAAAAGATAGATGGTGATGGTACCCCCTTGAGAGGATAGGTAGGTGTGAAGGACACGGGTAGGCTCTTGAAATGGATGGAAAGGGAAGAAAAGGCTAGAGGATAGGATGAAAATGATGGAGAAAAAGATCGTTATACTAAATTAGTATGAGCAACCTAATGTTTGATATATCATCTGATGTTATGCACCATGATATAAAGATCAAGGTGATGATGTGTCATATGCATAAAAGGATTAAAGTCACAAGAAAGCATATGCTGATGGAACCATGATATGAAAGACCATGATGATGTTGCGGCAGGTATGTTGCATGGACTGATACAGATGCAAGAAAAAATAATAACACACACAAGCAAAGCAAGCAAGCATGCACAAAAATGATTAAAAAACAAAGACAAATGTGATGTTGCCCCTGGTCAAGCTGAAAATTAATGATGGATTGATGATTATGATGATAGCATTGTTGATGTGGGAATGATATATCCTGAGAACAATGTGAGGATTGTGTTGTTGATGTGAGAATGATATATCTCAAGAACAACATGAGGATTAGGAATGATGCATCTCGATGATGATGATGATTGATTGGATTAAGTTGATTAGGATTTACAACAAGGCTATAAACAAGACTAATGGAGTACTTTTGGATGATAGAATAGATTGCTTGGTAGGATTTGTATGGATTAGGATTATTTGTGATGGATTAATTGCTTAAGGGTCAAGATTGGAATTATTACATTGGAGTGCATGGGATGAGGCTTTGCTTGAATTGCTTTTGGATGATTACAATGGATTGTTATGGATTGATGATGCATTGTATTGATTTCAATGGGGTTGCACTAGGATTAGGATTAGATTACATCTGGATAGCATTGTGGTCTCCATATGATAACTAGTGACAAGGGAGCACCAAGTGTAGAGACAAGGATGAGAATGTTGGTCAATTTAGGCTAAGGAGCATATTAGATTGGATGGATGATTTAAAAGATAATGAATAGAAAGGAGGATCACTAATAGATGGATGGATGAAGGGATTAGTGATAGGAGATGAATAGGAAAGATGAATGGATGGATGTAGGATGTAACCTCCAAGGACTATGTCGCAAACGAATAACATGTCCCTACTTGCAAATTTTATTTAGGATGTTGGACTAAAGGATATTGTGGATTGCATAATTTATAACAAGATGGTGGGAGGATATGTTACGAAAAGGAGTGGCTATGTCAAGCGTTTATCAAAGCATGTATCAAAATCATGCCTTAGTCC
This sequence comes from Cunninghamia lanceolata, assembly GCA_027924645.1. NCBI lineage: Eukaryota > Viridiplantae > Streptophyta > Pinopsida > Cupressales > Cupressaceae > Cunninghamia > Cunninghamia lanceolata. The sequence continues at coordinate 22,464,682 of BSBN01001965.1, forward strand.
TTATCAAGATCAATGTTATTATCAAGATCCAAGTTGAGTAGGAGGGATGACGAAGGGGAATTGATGCAGGAACATTCCTAGTTCAAGAGTAATCTTACATCAACCAAAAACATTTGCATTTTAGTTTGTTTGCATTTCAGTTCTTTCATTTTCTAGTTTAGTTCAAGCCGTTCAGTCAATAGCAATTTTTAGCTTGTGGTCCAGTTTTGGCATTTCACAGCTTGTGGATCTAGACTTAGCATCTACATTCATTCATCTACATCATATCAAGAATTCAGAGCATTTGGAATAGTTACTAGAAATATATCACTATCAGAAGATTAACTATTTTCTTAGTACAGAGCATCCTAGTAGTTCCTGATAATCAGATAAAGGAGAAGGCTTGTGAATACTTCCTTGACTTGCAGATCTCAATGACACATGATTCAATGTCCTATGATTCATGGCCAACCTTCCCCAAGGCTCTTCACATTGTTCCATTCATTTGAGGAAGTGTTCTATGCATTTAAGCCTAACCTATCTGTGAACACGTTATAGCTCTTCATTGGAGTTAGTCATCTTCCTTAGCCAACGCGAAGGAACCTATTGGTCTAGAAATGATATATATTGATGTAATAGATCCTTAGGAAAGTAGTTAGAAAGTTAGCAATTGATTCATATTCGATAGTTTAGATCTTGTACGAAAGAGCTTCAAAGCCTTATCCTACACATGTATGTACTCAGGCCTTTGAGCCCAGTTGTAAGCCTGCATGATGCCGATGGATCTCTATTTTGAATTATTTGATATACTAAATGACTAAATCTACATTTGTTCCATTTCTTTGAGTCATTTTCATTGTGTTTACTCTCACTGCACGGTCTAGATAGTTCATTCTGTGAACCTTCCTACCGTGACTCCACCAAGTGGTATCAGAGTGAAAGTTTGATTCTTTGGAGTGAATTGGCGAAGGAGATTCCATAAGATCTTGTTGTAAGAAGATTGCTGATCCGAGGCAGGTTATTGGTGCATAACCAATCACTAATTGAGAGGCAGTTGTCACCTGTAGCCTAATCGTCGAATTGAGGTAGTTTGCACTTGATCCTAGGAATGGCACCGCGAAGAGTTCCTCTTGTTGGTACAATGGCTAATAGAATGGATGAGATGATGGAATTGATGAGAACAATGTAAATCCATTTGGATGCTATTAAGGAAGATAGGTGAAGAGGATTGATGCCGAGACCTAATGTTGAAAGTGATGATGAGGAAGAATTTCAATCTACTGAACAAACTGGTGAAACCCTAGAAGGCACTAAAGAAGAAGAATCAAATCAGATAAAGATGTTGGGAGCTATTTCAAAGATTGGAAAGAGACCTAGAGTTGATGTTCTGAACTACATTGGTAATTTGAATCTGAAAGAGTTGATTGATTGGATAAATGATATGGAAGAATACTTTGAATATGAGGAAATTAAAGATCCAGAGAAGGTGAAATTTGCAAAGACAAAGTTGAAAGGACATGCTGCTATATGGTGGAAAGAAGTTTAGTTGGAAAGAAATAGAAGAGGAAAAGAAAAATTTACAAAGTGGGACCGGATGGTGACAAAGTTGAAGAATTAGTTCATACCTGTTGACTATGAGTTGGAATTGTTGAAAAGATTGCAGAACCTGAGACAAAAGGAGAAATTTGTGAAGGAGTATACTAAAGAATTTCATAAGATGATCATAAGGACATGACATAGTGAATCAAGCAAGGAGAAAGTGGAAAGATATATCAATGAACTGAGATTGAACATTCAAGAAGAACTAAGTTTGGTAAGGATGACATCTTTGGAGGAAGCATATCAGTTTGCCCTTAAAGTTGAAGAGAAGATGAATAAGAAGCATGATCAAAGATAGAGAGGCAGAGGAGGTAAATTTTAGAGAGGTAAAACATTTTCTAGATATCATAGATCATTTATGGAGCAGAACAAGTTTGATAGCCTGTTGAAGAAGGATGACAGAGATAACAATGCTTACCAGAGAGATGACATAAATTTTTACAAGAGAGGAAACCCTAGTGCATACCGAAATGAAGGATGCAGAAGAGAAGGAAAAGGATTTGATAAGAAGACATTCAGAGGTACTTGTTTCAAGTGTGGAGGTGAAGGACATAGAGCATTTGAATGTAATCAAGGTAGTACAAGCAAGAAGATAGAGAATAGTGGAATAGCAACCTATGTTGAAGAAGAACCTCTTCAATCACCCAGTTTTGTTAGTAAACCTAAGAAAAGAGAATCCTTAGTGATGAGGAGAGCACTATTTCAAACAAAAACAAATGAGGAACCATCACAAAGGAAAAGTCCATTCAGAACCAGATGCAAATCTGAAGGTAAGTGTTGTAAAGTTGTAATTGATAGTGCTAGTTTAGATAACTTAGTTTCAGAGGAGAAGGTGACTAAGTTGAAGTTGGAAAGATTGAAACACCCTAAGCCCTATCAGATAGCATGGATTCAGGATGATCATAAGGTACTCGTGAGTGAACAATGTTTGGTAAAATTTCATATTGGATCTTATCATGATGAAGTCTTGTGTGATATTATGCCTATGGATGTTTGTCATATCTTGTTAGGTAGACCTTGGCAATATGATAGAAAAGATATACATGATGGAAGAAAGAATACATACACTATAACAACAAATGGGAAAAGAATTACTCTGATTCCTTTGGAAGATGATCCTAAAGATGTGGTATGTAGGAATGCTAGAATCTGTTTGGTAGATGTAAGGAAATTTTTGGATGGTTTGAAACAGGAAAGTATGTGTTATGCCTTGATTCCTAAGAAGCCTAAAATATTGAAGAGACTAAACTAGAGGAGATAAGAGAGTTGTTGACTTGGAGTATGAAGACATCATATCAGATAATGTACTTGAAGGATTACCACCTATAAGGAGTATCAGTCATCACATGGATCTTATACCAGGAGCAACTTTGCCTAACAAAGCAGCACACCGAATGACACCGGCAGGGAATGAAGAATTGAATAGACAGATACAAGAGTTGTTGAGGAAAGGTTTGATCAGAGAAATTTTGAGTCCTTGTGCAGTACCTAGAGTGTTATCACCAAAGAAGGATAGGGAATGTAGAATGTGTACTGACTCTAGAGCAATAAACAAGATCATAGTTAAGTATAGATTTCCTTTACCTAGGATGGATGATATTATGGATTGTTTGAGTGGAGCAAGATATTTCACAAAGATAGACTTGAAGAGTGGATACCATTAGATCAGAATTAGAGAGGGTGATGAATGGAAGACTGCTTTTAAGACAAATGAAGGAATGTATGAGTGGTTAGTGATGCCTTTTGGATTGACAAATGCACCAAGTACTTTCATGAGGTTAATGAATGAAGTCTTGAAGAAATTCTTGGGTAAGTTATTGTGTACTTGGATGATATTCTAATTTTCAATAAGACAAAAGAAGAACATTTGTGGCATATTAGACAAGTTTTGCAGAGGTTGAGAGAAAAGAAATTGCTGATAAACATCAAGAAGTGTAGTTTCATTAAGGAAGAATTGGTATATTTAGGATTTGTGATTTCTGCAGAAGGATTGAAGATGGACCCTGAGAAAGTGAGAGTAATTGTTGAATGGCCTACACTGGAGAGCATTGGAGAAGTTAGATCATTTGATGGATTGGCTAGTTTCTACTAGAAGTTCACCATAATTTTTAGTTTAGTTTGTAACCCTATGATAGAGACAATGAGAGGTGATAGAAAGGATTTCAAGTGGACATCAGGAGCAGACAAAGGTTTTGAGTTGTTGAAGTAGAAAGTGACAGAGCAACCTATTTTGGCATTACCAGATTTTAGTAAGGTATTTCAAGTTGATTGTGATGCTAGTGGAAATGTAAAAGGAGTAGTGTTAAGTCAAGAAGGTAGACCTATAGCATATTTCAATGAGAAGTTGAATGATGCAAGGAAAAGATATTTAGTTTATGATTAAGAGTTCTATGCCATAATTCAAGCCTTGAAGAAGTGGAGACATTACTTGTTGCCTAAGGAGTTTGTGTTGTATACAAATCATTAAGCTTTGCAATATTGGAACAGTCAAGGTAAGTTGAATCAGAGACATATGAGATGGGTGGAGTTCATGCAGAGTTATACTTTTGTGTTGAAGCATAGAAGTGGAAAATCAAACAAATTTGTTGATGCCTTAAGTAGAAGATGAAACTTGTTGACAGAGATGAGAGTTGAAGTGTTGGGTTTTGATGAATTGAAGAACATGTATGAGGGAGACACTAATTTGCAAAACCTTGGAAAGCATGTAAAGAACCTATTGTAACAGATAGAAGTAAGTGGTTCGACTATTTCATTCAAGAAGATATGTTGTTCAAAGGAAGTCAGTTGTGCATACCTAGAAGTTCAATGAGGGATAATTTGATCAAGGAAAAGCATAGTGGGGTATTGGTAGAATATTTTGGCATTGAAAAGATAGTAGCTTTGATAAGTGAAAATTTATTTTGGCCTTAGATACGTAAGGATGTTCAGAGATTTGTGCAGAGTTGTAGAGTTTGTCAAGTTGCAAAAGGGAGTAGTCAAAACACTAGATTGTATAAACCTTTGACAGTACCAGAGAGACCTTGGGAAGACATAAACATGGATTTTGTAATGGGATTGCCTAAGACATAGAGAGGACATGATTCAATATTTGTAGTGGTTGATAGATTTTCAAAAATAGCTCATTTCATACCTTGCAAGAAGACAATTGATGCAATACATGTAGCTAACCTATTTTTCAAGGAGATTGTGAGATTGCATAGATTACCTAAGAGTATAGTTTCAAACAGGGATACAAAGTTTGTTGGATACTTTTGGAAGACAGTTGGGAAGAAGATGAAGATAGATTTGAATTTCAGTTCAACTTTTCATCCACAGACAAATGGACAGACATAGGTAGTGAATAGGAGTTTGGGAAACTTGTTGAGATGTTTAGTTGGAGAGAAGACAGGAAGTTGGGATTTGATTATTTCACAAGTAAAGTTTGCACACAATAATTTAGTGAATAGGAGTACCAAAAGAACACCTTTTGATATTGTTACCAGAGTGAATCCTAGAGGAGTTGTACAATTAAGAGATATTAGTACAAAAGAAAAGAGGAGTGCAGAAGTAGAAGAATTTGTAGATCATATGAAGACAGTACATAATCAGGTGAAGAAGAATTTGGAGGACATGAATAGTAAGTACAAAGAGAAGGTAGATGAGAAGAGAAGACATAAGGAATTTGAAGTTAGAGATGAAGTGATGGTGTACTTGAGAAAAGAAAGATTTCCAGTTGGGAGTTATAACAAGTTGAAGATGAAGAAGTTTGGACCTTGTAGGATACTCAAGAAATTTGATTCAGGAAATGTATATGAAGTGGAATTTCTAGAGACATTAGGTATTTCACCTATTTTCAACACTGCAGACCTATATCAGCATCATGAAACAGAGTTTAGTGACAACATGGAAGAAGACTTGAAGAAGCAGTTACCACAACAAGCACCAGAACAGATAGAAGACATTTTGGATAGTAGAGTTAAACGCATCACTAGAGGAAGACAATACAAAGAATATCTTGTGAAGTGGAAAGGCAGACCAGAAGAAGATTCATCATGGATTTCCCAGGCTGAGGTGGATTGTCTTAGTTCTCCCCTAGCCCCAGCAAAGTGAGGGACTCACATTTTCAATAACCCTGGATGTTTGATGCAGGAGAATCCTTGGTTCAAGAGTAATCTTGCATCAATCAAAAACATTTGCATTTCAGCTTGTTTGCATTTTAGTTCTTTCATCTTCTAGTTCAGTTCAGGCAGTTCAGTCAGTAGTAGTTTTCAGCTTGTGGTCTAGTTTTGGCATTTCACAGCTTGTGGATCTGGACTTAGCATCTACATTCATTCATCTACATCATATCAATAATTTAGAGTATTTGGATTAGTTACTAGAAAGATATCATTATCAGAGGATCAACTATTTTCTCAGTACAGAGCATCCTAGCAGTTCCTGATAATCAGATAAAGGAGAAGGCTTGCGGATCATTCCTTGACTTGTGGATCTCAATGACACATCATTCAATGTCCTATGGTTCATGGTTGACCTTCCCCAAGGGTCCGCACGTTGTTCCATTCATTTGAGGAAGTGTTCTATGCATTTAGGCCTGACCTATCCGTGAACACATTACAGCTCTTCATTGGAGTTATTGATCTTCCTTAGCCGATGCGAAGGAACCTATTGGTCTAGAAATAATATATATTGATATAATAGATCCTTAGGAAAGTAGTTAGGAAGTTAGCAATTGATTCATATTTGATAGTTTAGATCTTGTACGAAAGAGCTTCAAAGCCTTATCCTGCACATGTATGTACTCAGGCCTTTGAGCCCAGTTGTAAGCCTGCATGATGCCGACGGATCTCTATTTTGAATTCTTTGATATACTGAATGACTAAATATGTATTTGTTCCATTTCTTTGAGTCATTTCCATTGTGTTTACTCTCACTGCATGGTCCGGACAGTTCATTCTATGAACCCTCCTACCGTGACTGCACCAGGAATGATAGTAAGGAAATATCTATATGATCGATTAGGATGATAGGTAAGGGATATGCTGGTATGAGATACTGTTGAACACAAAGAATACTGAGAGTGAGGGTGAATAAATATTTTGTAAAACCTTTATTTCACATATTCATTAATCCATTTACCAAATTCAATAACATGAAAGCAAAATAAAGATAAGAAGAGCAGCCACAAATTTATAACACATAGACACCAAGATTTTTACGTGGAAAACCCAAAATGGGAAAAACCATGGTGAGTGTTAGCTCACAATATATTATGATATCAAAATTGAATTACATGAAGGCTCACTAGGCTCACTATCCAAAGAAGTGCTCACTGTAATAGGCTCACTACCTTAAAGAAGAGAAGGGAAGATAGAGAAAGAATGGATCACTGCCAAGAGGAAACTGCTACAAATGCATCTAGAAAATGCTGAAATGTAGTTCCATTAATAGCTCAATATAAAGATTCAAAAGTCTTCATTATACTCTATTCTTCTGTCCTTACTATTCCTTTCTGATCACAAAATAGCCTCAGATCACATACACATTGAATTCACACCACATTTGCACACTCACATCTCTCCAACATGGAAATTTATCAAGTATATATATATATCCGCAACATGAATTATCCCAAAACTAGGTCGGTATGCAAAATATGAAACTTGTATACCAAGGTTGTACCTTGTCGGCTTGATCCTTTGCACAAACAACAATGCAAACCCATACAATCATTTGGGAATCTTCATATAGGTCTGGACTTATTATTGAACCACTTAAAGTAATAATCTAAACATTATCACTTTACTGCACATTGATCCAATTGTGTGTCGGCCTTATCCCAAAGTACACACTTAAACCTTATTGTCTATCATTTCATAACCTCAAATGCAAACCACACTGGACTCCAAGATTTATAGCAAACATTCATTATCTATTATCAATCATGCCTTCATAACTGCAAGACATAATAATCTTCTACAGCAAAATGCGGATCTCAGAACTATTGTTCTGTCACAGTGGAATATCGTCAAACTGAAAGCAGATACTAGATAACTTGTAGATGATGATCTAATGAACTTCAAGCTCTAAAAATCTAGAATTAGATGCTTATTACATGTATCTACAATACCTCAAAACTTCAAATCAAAACAATCATCAGCGGAGGAATGTGGACCAAATTACTCAGTACTCTACACTATTTCTGACTCAACTCTATTCACTTGGACTTAGACAAATCATAATGTAACTTCCAGAGATTATCAGGACTTGAATACTAGAGCATAACATCATCAAAGAATTGTGTACAACATACCAAAACCATGTATCATGATCTTCAACTGTGGAGGAGTACCAACCGAATCTCTGTCACTATCTTGGTAAACTGCCAACACTTCGTCAATTTTGGCTAAGTTAGCCTTTCTGGACCAAAAGGCTACACACAACTTTATCTTAGGAACTATTCCAGATCATGTCTAATTGTTTCCATCAATGACAACATCAAGTCTCCAACATATCAGCAGTGTCTCTTGACCAAGTTGCCAACAATCTCCCCCTGTGGCATTGATGGCAACACTTAGTGAAAAATGCTCACACTGCTCCCCCTTACTATGTACACTCTATTTTTCTTCTTCCCTTAAGATGTTTGTCCATTTTTCACTACTTATTCTTGTCCCCCTTTGACATCAATGGCAAAGATGTATGTACAAGTGTCAAAATTGTGTCAAATCTTTAAAACAGTCATAGTCTGCCGCATATGTACAAATACAATATTTCAATTTAATTAGTAATATTTCAATTCAGTTAGTTGTGGGTGAAAGGATATCACTATAAATGATATTTAATTATGCTAATTCTCCATCCCACCTATTCTTAGCACTATTCAAAATTTGAATGTTACCATTAATCTGAAAAACACTCTTCTGCGCTCTGCACATTAGTAGGTATATCAGTTATTGCCTTAACCTTTAAGGCTTCAGCAGCAAGACTTGTCATTGAATCAATTTTAGGGCTTATTAACCCTATCAATTGGCACATTCTCTTTTCATTTCTTCTCTTTTACTTAGCAGACCACTTATGTTGTTATGAATATTTACAACTTGTATTTCCTTATTGCTTATGGAATCAACAGTCATATCATAAGACTTAGAGATATTCACTAATTGAAGTTCCATAGCTTTGATCTTTTCTTCCATTTCCTTAGTGGTCTCGGGCTATGATAAGAAAAATTTGTATATTTCACAAGCTTCCTTTATAGAACACTCTATATTCTTGATGCTATTATCTAATGAAATTTTATCACTGTCTAGCTTAGTCTTCAACTCTGCTAATCTTTTATCATCAAATTCCTTCCTAAAATTTATATCAGAAGACTTCTCAAAAGATTCTAAATGAGTACTTACTAAGTTTATCGAGCCTTTGAGCTAATCAGTTGGTGACAATGATGTATCCTTTTGGTATGTAGGCATCAACTTCTCCAAAATACCAGATGCTTCTCCAAAAATTCCTTGATAGTATTTACCGAATCTTGTGTGGCAGTAGTGTCTCTTGCCATATCATTAGGCACTTCTTCTTCTTGATTCTGCTCCGAGGGTTCTAGGTCCATAGCTTCTTGTTCATCAATGTTTTGTTCTGGAGGAGGGATCTTCTTAGCTTTTTCATTCTCTTGATCATCAGTTTCATTTTGCTTCATAGGATTTTACTCCGCAAGGGTTTCAACATTCACAAGAGATTTATCCTCTTCTTTCTCTTTCATTTCTTCACCTTTTCTTAGGCTTATTGGAGGAGTCTTTGTTTGATTTAAACCTTGATCAGGACTGACTTTTGGTAAAGAACTATCATCACCAACATTTTGTTCTTCTTTGTCATATATAGTTGGGAGATAGAATTCCTTCAGTACTTCCAAAGTGATTTCCTCAGTTTCCTTAGACAACTTCTCAATGTCACCTAACATGAGAGTGTTTTTCCTTTTCTTTGTTCTAAACCTCACACCAAGTACTTTGGAGACCTTTTCTTTTTCTTCCAGAGAGATCTCAGGGCATGACTTTATTAGTGCATATTCTCTAAGCTCAATGTCCTTTGCCATAGCTGCTTCCTTTCTGGAAGACATAATGCTAGCAAGGGTGTTAGGGAGATCAGTGATAACCTCAATAAGAGCTTTGTTAAACATTTCCAAAAATTTGGTTACTACAGTTTCAATGATGCCTTTGTCTACATCATTGTATTCATCATATAGTTGTGCTATTGGCTTTAGATTGCCATGTGCTGCCATAACATTTAAGACATCTTCTAGATTAATTGTAGCCTCTTCTTGATGAAAGGAGATTGTCATTGATATCAAAAAGGTGTTGGTATTGACAGGAGTTGTTCATGTCATTAGATCAGTGGATGTTCAAGGTCTTCATCATGGGATTTCTCATGGTTTCATGATCACAGTTCAGGAGTTGTTTACTTCATGATGCTCATGGTCTCATTTTAGGATGGTTGATGGAGTTCATATCTTGTTTATGCTTCTTGGTTCATTCTTGTAGATCTTATGCAGTGGTGTTATGCAAGGTTGATTAACAAGGTGTGTTTCATGTAGCCATATTGTTCATAGGTTGTCTACCAAAGCAGAGAGCAGAAAATAGATTTGAAGACTTCTTTGAGTTGATGGTTGAACATATTGATGAGTTGTTGATGACAGACACAGGTTGATGTCTTGTAGATGCATAGAAGGTATCATTTATGATTGACAAATTTGTAGGGCTTGTTTGTTCATTCATGTCATTATGGTGTTCTTCATGTGGGTGTTGGCATTGGTATAGATGTTCTTGATGTTCATGCTCATAATGTATACACTACATTGATTTCATTGATTACTCTCAATTGGTATGATGACTTACTTGGCACAAGGTTGGTTGGTGTCACATTTGACACAGTCACAATTGTTTATACACAGTTTCTTGCTTAGTGGTTTCACTTTCTCTTCACAGTTTATATGTTTAGTGGTATATGTCTGCGACATCACGAGTTTAGTGGTTTCACCTTCATATTGTTGCCCTCAGTTCAGTGAATTCACTTGGTTTGGTTGATTGTTGGTTGTTGGCATATGGCATATGATATCATGTTTCTTTCCTATGATAAATTCTTGTATCAGCTTGGCACATGGATTTTTGTACAGTTTGGCTTATGACAAGGCTTGAGGTTTTGGTCACATTGATATAAGCCTTGTTTCCATTTGCATTAAAGTCAAACATTGATATTCTCACATGGACTTCAAGCATCGAGGGACTATAGTATCGAATGACAAAGTGGGAGAATTGAATATCATATTCAAAGGGATCATCAATTTATATGAAAAAGATATCAAATTGCTTTATTCGAAGTGAAGCATGGTTTATATTAAAGTATCGAAGGTTTCTTATTTGATTTAAGAAGAGATCGACTCATGTAAAGAACATAAAATCTATTCGAAGGTGGGTTGACTTTTATTTGGCATCAGTTATGTTTGTTTAATTATATATTTGAAAGCCATTTATATGAAGGGGATCTCAATTCATCAAAGAGCATCGAAATGTTTAGAGATTTATAAAAGGCTATTGGATGATTTTGAGAAGGGCACAATTTATGCCTTGGTTTTAGAGCACAATTTAAGGAGATTATAACTTATGAAAAAGAATTGGATGATTTAATTAAAATGGAGACCATGATTTATGGAAAGGTGTCTATTATTATGGGAAGCATGTTAAAGTGAGACCGAATTTTTTGGAGTCTTGAAAGCATTTTTTTTTGGGAATTTTTTTACAAGATTCTTTTTCTAATTTTGAAACTCAAGTTGGCCCTTATTTTCTTCTCTCTCATGAAGCTTGGAGATTTTGAAAAAAAAGGAAGTTTTTTTTAGAGATATTCTATTGTCTTTCCAAATATTTTATTTGGTATGAGAAGTTTAAGAGTTTTGTGTGAGATTTTTTTGCAGAGAGGATTTGTATATAGAAGACATGAATTTTTTTTTATGATGCAGGGAAAAATAAATATGAAATTGCAAGAGGGCTCAAAGGATGAATGGGGTTTGATATTTAAGATTTATTTTTTTTATCTAATTTTTGTTTGGAAATGGTTTTTGTAGAGATGGAGATTTGTTTTTGTGGGAAGAAGTTGAAGGGTTTTGAGATGAAGAATATGGAATACAAAAATAAAGGAGATATCAGATGGAAGAGGAAAGTGAAGGGTTTTGAAGAAAATTTATATATTTTATTTTTGTAGGTTCCAGATTGAAGTGAGTTGATCTAATATTTTGATGTGCTCCAAAGGCTTATGAAGAGTAATTTTTAGACTAATTGAAGGATTGTATTGATTGAGAGAAGTATGTATTGTATTGGGTGAAGAGTTAATTGTTTATCTTGTAGAGATGTTGTTTGATTGAAATGAGATTAATGTAATGGAGTTGTTTGTAGGGTTGCTTCAAGGATAATGCAGAGTCAATTTATTTTGCAGGAATAAATAATTTTTACAGAGATAGTTTGTGCTTATGTGGTGTGTAAGATTTGAGTTGAGATGAATTCAATACAGGAGATATTTTGAAAACTAATTGATGGCAGAGCATGTATGCAATTATAGTTTGAAGACATACACACAGAGATATCTATTTTGATTTTTGAAGGCAAAAATAAAAGATGAAATTATAGATGAAGAAGTTTGTGTTGAATAATGCAAAGATAGAACAATGAATTGTTTGGAAACAGAGTAACCCTCTGATTTTGTTTATATCTTCTAATGGTGATTGTATTTACCAGTGAGGCTTCTTTGTAGCCAGTGAGGCATATTGTAGCTAGTGAGGCATATTGTAGCCAGTGAGGCTTGCCTAGTCAGTGAGACCTATATGTAGCCATTGAGGCTATTTTGGAGTGGTTTTTCTACCCCAGGAGGGTTTTCCACTCATGCAAAAACTTGTGTAATGATTCATGTTGTCTTCATCTGTATGTGTGTATATTAGTGCTTTGCTTATAAGTTTTTGTTCACATCTTTCATTATCAATATTATTGCATATGAGCTCAACAAATCATTAATGTCTTTCTCTCTATTTGTCTTGTAAGATAAAGTTTGTAAAAAGTTAAAAATTTATACAACACTGATTCAACCCCCCTATTAGTGTTGTCCTAGACTCCAACACTTATTTCTTAGTCTCAGCTTGCCTTGGCTTTTTCTTGGTTCTTCCCTTACTAGAGGGCTTCCCCTTTTTGCTCCCATTAGGCTTTAGTAGCCTTAGTTTTTATTTTCTTCACTTCCTCATCTGTCTCAGTCTCTTCATCATCTCCTCCAATACTCACATACATCATTTTACCTTTGATTTTCATTCTTTTGTGCTCACCAATTCCTTTGTAGGTGCTTCACTCTTTCTACTTCAGACTTTGCTCTTGCTTCTGCAATTGGTTCTTTCGTAAATCCCTTGCTTTGGGCATACTCATCTACCATTTTTCTAGCTTTCTTCACACTTTCAGGCTTTCTTAGTTCAACATGAACTTTGACAAAGATTTCTTCATAGGTGCCAAATATTTCTTTTGTGGGATCTCTAGGCTTACTCAACATCAGTTCAGCATAACCATCTAACACATTTTCTTCCACTTCATACCCCATTGGAAGAATCCAGACTGTCTTAGGCTCAACAGCCTCCATCATGCATTGATCTTTGTTTACAATAAAAAATATATCATTTTTATATTTCTCAACAATTGACATGGGGATCCTTTCCCTAGACTGCATGACCTTTTGGAAATTATTGAAATAGCCCCACAGGGCTATATTCTATGCATCATAGCTTCCTATACTATTTGGATGATTCCTTATTTGTACTGCAACCAGTTTGTTGCTAGGCCAAAATAAGTTTTTCATTCCTAGTAACTCTTGCATGAAATAGAAAAATAGACAAATGATTAACATACCAAACTTGAAAGGATACTTTTGATCCTTTGTCTTCTTCAGATTTTCCATTAACTATTGTTGGAGCATCTCACAGAGATCATAATTTGCATTCTTCTTAATCATCTCATAGGTGGTATAATTAAATGGTTGTACCGGAGACAGAGTTTTCCCAGTTGGTGAAGTAAATATTATACCCAATCACCATTGATGAGAACCTTATTGTATGGTCTTCAATATCGTTAACTGTCAATTCCCTTTTATTAAATTTTGCTCCAGTGGACTCCATCACCATGTCATTCTTCACAATCTTTAACACATGTACCTTTTTGGTAGAGTTCAGTCATGTAACTACCCTTATAGCATCTTTTGTGATCATGAATGGTGTTTTAAACCACATAAACTCATCGTGAATTATACTCAATACATACTGGACCCATTCATCTTCAGCAAACATTGGGAAATTTATGTATTATAGGAATTTCTTTTCCTCAAGCACTTTGTATTCTTCCTTTAAATTAAGATCATCACTACTCAAGTGCTTCAGATAAAGATCCAAAAACTTTATGTCACCAAATTCTTCTAGGGAAACATAAATGTAAGCCTTGATATCCTCCACATGCATTACACCATACGGTACTCCTGAAAATGCACCATTAGGGCTGACTTCCATAGATTTGAATGGATGTTTCTTGAATTTTGGTCAAGGTCTCTCAGTGATATAGATTACTTGAGGAGTTACCATTTCCACAATAATTCAAACAAGTTCATAGTAGGGTTTCAAACTACAGATACCTTTTTGTGCCAAACTAGGGTTTTCTCTGCTTAGAATCATTAGACATTGTTGATGTCACTTAGGGTTTCACTACTACTCTCCTTAGATACTTGAAATCTCAAATTCAAAGTGATTAGTCCTTCGGATACAACCCTTTTAACCTTTGTTTGCCAAAACCTAATTGCCATAAATGTTGTTTTCAAAAAGCTATCAAATATTTCATCGCTAAACACAGTTGATCAAGATTGCTCCACAATGTGCCACTTTTGATCTTTTCTTGCCAGTTTCTTCATCAAAAGATTCATCCAATAACATTTTAACTCATACCATACTGTTGGATCTCAACACCCACTATCTGGCTAGGGGATCAGAATATTCAATAATAGCTCCCCCTGAGCCATAACTCCCAATTTACTTCCCAGAGGAAGTATCTACACCAGAAGTTGGTACGGATCCATCCTTGACCTTATTTACATCCTTCTAAATCCATACCTTGTTCATTTCCTTATTGATTTCTACCGGATCAACTTTGTTCTTACCTTTATCTTCCCTCTGCTCTATTTTCCTCTTTTCTGCAGGATTGTTCCTTTTCACATTCTTACTACTACAAAAGTTTGCAATATGTCCAGACTTATTGCAATTGTAACAAACAACATTCCTCTGTCCTTGATTTCTTCCATTTGTTGGACTCATTCTTGATCTGCATTGGTTATCCATATGCACAAATCTATTGCATGTAAAATATTTTCCATTGAAATATTGAGTATTCCTTGCATTATTGAAACCATTCTTTATCACACTTCTACAATCATTTGCTTTCTGACCAATTTTCTTACAATTGAAACAATGACCAGAGAATGATGGAACATTTTGATTCATTCTATAGACACCCAAAATTGACTCATTATCATTAGTATTCAAACATTGCATCATCCACCATCTGTATTTATCTAACACACTTGAGAATATCACTAACACATCTATTTCTTCTATTAAAATTAAATAAATTTATATATTTTTAATTAATTCATTAGCTATTTCTTCTATTTTCTCTAAGCTATAATTAAACAATCTTTAATTATTTAATTATCTTCATTCTTCTATTTTTAATTAAATAAATCTTATTTATTTAATTAAAAATTCCTTTCATATAACCACTTTCCAATTAATTAAATAAATTTTATTTATTTAATTAATTTCTCTTATCATTTATCTCATGAGCCGACATGTGTGCCTCTTTCATTTAAAAAAGATAAGTGGTACTACATACTTTATTTAATATCTTTCACATGAAGTACTTTTTATGTACATGGTCACACATAAGCCTTATCTTCCCTCCACTTGTTATCTTCACATTCACCTATGTCTATCATTTAATCTTAGCCATTCACATAGCCACCAAATCTCCACCGTTGATTGATTTTGGTTGAGTTCTATATAAACACCCTCTCATTCCATACTAAAAGGAATCCAGCATTCATATAGTGTCTACATTATCATCCTGAGCATATTGAGCATTTTAGTATTCATAGCATCCATTGAGCTTATCATCATTATCATCCATCCATCATGACAACTTTTATCTTCATAATTGTTCATTATTGAAGAAGCAATCTACATCATAAACAAGGAATCGCACAATCTAGGTGATATTGTGCTTGAATTGCATGCTTTTGATTTCATTTGGATTAGATTCTTTGATGATGGTAGGGTTAGGTTTTCATGGCTATGCTTGATCTTATTAACCTGATTTTTTACCTATCACATTTTGGTACGCCCGGTGGGACTCACATCCTTGATTAACTTTGCTATTTGAAGTTGTTTTTGTGAAGATCAGATTTTCTAAGCACTTATGGCAAGTTCCAGTCACTTTTGAGTGAAAACCAGTCACTGTCTCAATATATGCATCGCTTCTGAGTTGAAACATGTAGCTTTTAGCATTTCTGGATTGCTTATGAGCAAACAGTAGTCACTTCCTGTCTATTTTGCATCGTTAATATGCTAACAGTGGTCTCTTATGCCTTTATTTGAATCACTTTTAATCTAACAGTGATCGCCTTTAGCTAATTGAATCGCTTATTACAAAACTAGGGTTTTTGTTGCATTCTATTTTTCTTACAGATCTGAGTCGCTTATGACCCGTAACCAGTCACTTTTTACTTTTTCCCGTCACTTGTGAGCTTCATCAATCCACATCTGGCATTATTGGCATCGCTTATGATCTGTAACATTTCACCTGTGGCAAAATACAATTCACTTTTGATCAACAATTGATCGCCTCTGGTAAACTGTATCATTTTCAGTCTTTATCATTTGCAGTTTGGTTTTCTTGGCTATTAATTAGCTATTTGTGTAGCATCTTATCGATTGTCCAAGAAAAGAAGGTTATCAAACTACTAACATATCTGTTGTAGCTTCGATCAGTCTGAGACTTGTGGTTTTTCATTAAATTAGGAACATTTGGGCTTGGTGCTTAAAACGAATCATTGCTTGCTCTATGCTTGATTTATCTTTTTTGATTGCTTGCATGTGCTTGATTGTAACCCAAATTTAATAACAAAAGTATCCTCTCCCCTTGCCTATCAAATAGATCTTGGGTGTATGAGAACTTGTTTTTATCTTTAGAGGGCCTCCCTTCCTGGTGTGAGAAGGGATACAACCCAAGTGGTAACGGGCTAAAGCCAAGTCCTTCCGAACCACTATATAACAAAAGTGTTTGTGTTAAAAGCCACAAACAATGCGTGTTGTGTTATACTGACAACCAATCTCCCCCAAAACCCTCCAAGGTGTAACCCTTGAAGGTTGGGAGACTCCATAATGGAGAGTAGTGCTACCATACGTATAGCCACCTGAACAAATGCCCTTATTAGCAACTCTGTGTAGTAGCCAAAAACCTTCTATTTGTTGATGCAAAAGGTGGGACCTTTGAAGCCACCCTGATTCACGTGGTTCTTAGAAGAGATAGCAGGGACAATCCTAAGGTTTGGTGGGGGGACAAGCCTTGGGAAACTTGGATCTTGGTATGTGTGAGAAGTGTGTGCCGTGTAGAGGATCCAGTGTTACCAAGATCCTAAAACTATCCGCTTTGAATAAGCACGGCCAGGGGACTCAACAAATATAGTGCTTTCCTAGCCTAGGTTGTATAAGTTTGTGATTGTTGTGAGTGTGAGTGACTACAATTACTATTTTCTTGTCAAAAAAATAAAAATAACACAAATCAGACATATTTCCTGTCAGACACAGTTGCTTTTGAGCTTAAACTACCCGCATATAGACAACTAGATCACCTCTAAACAACAGTCAACTACTTTTTGCCTAAACCAAATTGCTTTTAAACAATAATCAGTCACCTCTGATCAATAGTAAATCACTTTTGAGTCAATACTAGTCGCCTGTGGAAAATTGGCTCGCCTCTGGTTAACACTGTAACCTGCTATCCAAACTAAAACTAGATCACATTTAAGCTATTACCAGTCACTTTTAGCCTTTTCTAAACCGCATATGAGCTATTACTTGTCACCTGTGGTCAAATACCAGCAAATCTTAGTGACTTAGTCAAATCAGCCACAAGTCCAGCTTGTTCAGCCTTAGCATTAGCTTTCAGACCTGTCTCTAATTATTAGCAGATACCTAGACTTTATTTCCTGCTTTGAGTCTACCAACCAATTGAATTTAATGAGATTTTCATCTTCTTGAGATCCCAAACCAGTAAACCAAACATCAAATCAATCAATCCGATCAATCATCAAAACATCATCTCTTGGCTTTAGCTTCAGCAACATTGACAACATAGCAACCTTAGCAAATAACTTTTCCCTTGAGTGTGTGAGCTATTCTCTAGGGAAGTCCAACCAAAAACAAAGCAACCAAGAAACCCAACAACAAAGCAAATAGCTAACCAACAACAAAGCAACCAAGCAACCCAACAACAAAGCAAACAGCCAACCAACAACTAGCAACCAAACAATCAACAAACTATCTTTTTGGGTCTCAAAACCTTAACAAGCTAAAGTTTAGTTTTCAACATCATTTATCATGCATCAAACTAGGAGTCAATACAGAGCTGAAATGGAAGCCAAATTGCAAGCTGAAATGGAAGCCAAATTGCAAGTTGAGATGGAAGCTAAGATGCAACAATCTAGATCAACACCTCTTAGAGATGCAACTCAATTTATGACCGGTATGCCTCCTCATATGTTTATGCCTCATGGGCATACCATTGGAGAGTCATCTTCACAACAAGTGAAACCTCAAACATTTTTGGAGACTTATGAGGAACAATCCCAAGAAAACTTATCAAAATTTTAGGATACACATGTATGGGATCAAGTTGAGAGACTTGTCTTATCCAAGCCTAATTGCTACTTCTTGTAACTTGCTCGCATGGGCACTAAATTACCAAGAGATTTTGACATATCCAGTATTAGAGAGCACAATCCAAACACTCCTGTTGTTGTTGTAAAGGGACCATCCACTATAGTCACGCCATCCCCTATCATATCACAAACTCCATCTTCCAACACATCTCTTTCACTACCTATTGTTACTTCATTCGATCCACCACACTCGGAGTACACTCTAGAACCTTTGATAACGCCAACCAATGTGCTCCCTTTCATTTTGCAAAATTTGAACATTCCACCTTTCCATGTTCCTCAACATACTCCTCCTACCATGACTATTTCCATGCCTCAAGTAACACAAGCTGTCCATGTGGCCCAAGTGCAAATGCCTCAAACATCACAAGCTATCCCCATATCCCATAGTGCACAAGCTTCCCAAACTATCCAAACAACACCAATGGTCGAAGCTTCACAACCATCACAACCTACTATATCCCATGTGGATACCACATCTCATATACCTATTGCTAATATGCTTTCCACTATCTCCACTAATCCGTCCAATACATCATATAATCCCAATGTTAGTCTTATTGACATGAGTGACCCTCCTATGTTTCTCAATCCAATCCTAGCACTACGGTCACTTATGTTGAACAACTTACATCATCTTCTTACAATCCTTCACAAACCATCAACCCATCTTATGCTACCCAAGGTTTGCCTATCATCACCCAACACATGACACATATCAATCCTCATGTTGTCCAGAATACAAATCCAAGTGTCCATCCTTCTTTCACATCCACCAATCCTTCCATCACTTACCATGTCACAAACCCAACTCCAAATTCACAACCATTAACTAGTGTCAATCCATCTTCCACTTCTCATGTGATGCAAAATCTTGGTGCCAATTAGTCACAATATACCCAACCACCGCTTGTGTCTCAAGGATAGCACTCCTCAACCACATATGTGTCACATACCCATCCTTTGACATACATCATGAGTACCCAACCTCAATAAATGGTCATGACTTCATATATCCCACAACAACAACCTTAATATACATCATACCATGTTTCACCCCCTTTGCAACAACAACAATTATCTCCAACGGATGTTCAACAAATGATCAACCAAGCGGTAGGACAAAGCAAGAAGACATTTTCCTTAGAAAACATATGCGCTTATCTGTTTGACAAGTCACTTCATATGACACCTTTTCCACCACACTTTGAAATTCCACAATTTGACAAGTACAAAGGAAAAGGAAATCCAGAAGACCATCTTAGAGTATTCTTTGTGGCATGTCTCGATGTTGCTCATGACGATACATATCTTTTGAGACTATTCCCTTGAAGCTTAGCAGAACAAGCTCTTGAATGGTTTTCACATTTACCTCTAGGAATTAAGTCTTTTTCAGAGTTAGCAAATAAGTTTCTATCACACTTCATTTACTCAATGATGGCATAATATGGCTAGCAAACTATCATGGGAAATACCTGAGAAACAATAGCTCTCTATCTTTGTTCAAAATCTTCATCCCGAGTTGTCATTCCAACTACAATTGCAAAGTGCTAGCACCTTTGATGAACTTGTTTCCAAAGGAACCATCATTGAACGAGCTTTAATTGCTAAAGGTACTATCAAGATCTTTCGTGATAACAAAGACTATCCTCAAAACTCTAATGATAAATCTCGCTTTTGGAATAAAAATAAGAATGTTGTTAACGACGGTGTTGTGGACGCAAAGAACATACAAACTATGAAAGCTCCCATTAACATTCACGTTGTTTCTACAACAACACAACCTTTTCAATGAACGCAACAAACTTCAAATCCTCGCCGACAATTTACACCATTAGCGAAACCTATGGAAGTTGTCTTTCGAAAGCTTCTCCAAGTGGGCAATATTATGTTACCAGATGCACCACCCAATGGTGAACTACTCTTCAAAGCTCCTTAGTACAAAGAAAATGAGTATTGCGATTACCATAGAGTTAAAGGACACAAAACAAATGGTTGTATGCGCTTAAATCATGTTATCCAAGATTGCATCGATCAAGGTTTAATCAAAATTACACCTTCAACAACTCAACCTGCACAACAATCAGCATCGAACTATGATCTAGATGCTTTCAAGAATCCACTTCCATCTCATGACAAATCAAGTAACCCTCATGTTGGGAATGCCATTCAATACAACTATGAATCATCTACTATTGGCCACATTGACCATGCTCATATTTCTACCATTACTAAGGCAAAGCACCTGACTGCGTTGTAACCACTCGAAGAGGTCGAGTTACCATTCAAGGAGCACTTGTCCATCCTCCTTGACCATTCTCTAACTATAATATCCTAGATCACCTTGGCAAAACACTTGCACACATATCCATTCTTGAGTCACTTCGCATATCCCCTGCTCACAAAGATATCCTTGACAAAGCCTTACAAGAATCTTCGGTGCCTAACGATATTGATATCACACAATTCCAATCTATGGTCGCTAGCATTGCAGCCCCTTGTCATTTAACCTTTTCTGACAAAGATCTTCAGCCCTCCATTCACCCTTCACACAATGAAGTCCTCCACATTGAAGTGTTTATTAAACAACGCCATATCAAACGAATCTTGGTAGATGGTGGAGCTGGTCTTAATATATGTTCCTTGAAATTAATAAAACAATTGGGATATTCTGAGAAAGATGTTGACACCTCCAAGGTCATTACTATCAGAGCATATGATGATGCCGAGAGAGATACTGAAGGGATTATTTACTTGCCTATCCAAGTTGGGCTAGTCACTACTAAAACTTGTTGTTAGGTTCTTGATATTGACCTTCCTTACAACATCATCCTCAGTCATCCATGGATACATGCCCTCAAGGCAGTTCCTTCTACATACCATCAATGTCTTAAATTTCCACACAACGGTGTTGAGATTACTATCCAGGCTTATCCCAATCCATTTGAATTTTGTCGTGCCTTTCAAGATAAATACCAGAGCCCAAACCACATTCCTATCAACATCGAGGCATATCCATCTTCATCCTATATAGACCCATCCAACCTACTCAAGCCATCATCTAGCAAAGTTTCTTCCAACCTCCGTATCAAGTACACTGAACATGGTCTTGGTGAATACACGTTGCAAGAATCTTGTTGTGTTGGCACCCTTCCCTTATCTCCCAAATCTCATGGTAGACCTTCTACATCCAAGCCAACTTCATCCCCAGCTGTCATCAAAGCTCCACCCATAGTATTCATTAAAGGTGGATTCCTAGATGATGAAGACATTGATGATATCGACTCTTGGATATTCTTGGATGAAAATGACCAAGTACAACTGGAAGTGGAGAGATATAACAATGGGTTCCACATCATAAAGAACATGGGCTACAAAGGACATGGTGGATTGGGATCATAGGAACAAGGACCTATTAAATGCATTATTGTGTCTAAGAAGTTTAATAAGCAAGGCCTTGGCTATCAGCCAGAGGTACCACAACCCAAAGACATTAAGTGTGTTAGACTTAGGGCATACAACTGAGAGGGGGGTGAATCAGTTGTGCAAAACTTTCTCTAATTTACACACCTAAATCCTTTTAGTGATTAGCATTATATTAAACATGAAACATAATGCATTCAAATTAAAAGCAGAAACTCATCAACACATGAGACACCAAGATTTTGATGTGGAAAACTCAGTTAAGGGAAAAACCACGGGGTGATTAACCCAAGAATGTATTCTCTATTAGAAGAATAGAAAAAACAAAATGGCACATGCCAATTAGGGCTCACTGCCCGAGCACACTGCTCACAAGAGTCTCACTGCCTACAAAAGACACACTGTCCATAAAGAAATAAGTATCACATACATGAACTAGAGAATAGCATCTTCACCATGCTTGAATCAGTTCCATTAAGCTCAATACTTCTGCTCTGCCTTTCGCTCTCTTCTTCGCTACCACTTCCTCATCTCAACAAAGACACATTTCAAAATGACTTCACAATCCCTTATTTATACAAGGCATTGACTTAGGAACAATCATCTAAGTCGGCAAACACCTATAAGAACATTCGCAAGATGTGTAATACATCTGGTCAGCCAGTCTCAAGAACACCAATATCCGGTGGTTATTCTTCAAGTGCAAACTCTAACTTCAATGTGGACCACCAACATGAACTGGACATGATCCGACGATCATCATAACCTTCCCTAAATCACCAAGAACATCCACACTTCATCATCCTACTGGAATTCTTCTCTCCTTCATCCAGAGCTTCAAGAACATAGTCTATCATCACTGTCACAAATGAATAGGCTCTTCCGGAACTTCAAACCATGAACAAATCTAGTTGATACTTCACAGGGACATCTTCAACACTCCCTCAAATCTGTAAAACAAGATAATGAATTTCCAGATATCACCGGACCTATCTGTGACAATCTGTCACCTCTGAACACCTACCGAAACTGGTTCTACTTGAGCAACCATAACTTCTTCAGATCTTCATGCAGACCTCTAAAAACTTGACTGGAGCATCTCAAGACTTATATATACAAACCCTTTAAACCGCATCCTCTGATCCTCAACCTATTGAGGACTTTTACCTTCTTGTCATCACTGTTCTTCACTGCTCCTGATTGAGACTAATTTTCTCAATATCCTCAGCACACAGCTCATCTAATCCTTCTCATTAATGCAACATGAGTATGTTGACATCAATGACAACACACCAGTTAGACCCATACTTGCAACAATCTCCCCCTTTCTCATTAATGGCAACATATGATGTGAAAAACCATCAAGACAAGAACTTCTCCTTGCTGTCACAACTTCCCCTAACAACAACAACTATTCACATGTCTTCTCTTCCTTTATTGTTCCCCCTTTGATCAGCAACCACTTGTTTTTCACATGTATTCTCTCCCCCTTTGACATCAATGGAAAAGGGCTCATACTTGCAACTCCATTACTTCATAACATACCAACTGCTCACCCTGAGTAGCAGCTCCCTATCATCAATCCGGATCACAAGATATGACTGTGATATCCTACCGGATTGATGCACATCAGTGCATCCTAGTTCATCACCGGAGGGGCAATAACCCCTAACTTCTCCCTGAGATACTCAAAAGAGTCCTTGGGAAGAGGTTTAGTAAAGATATCTGCAATCTGATCCTTGGAGGGCACATACTCCAATCTGACTTAATCCTTGTTCACTTGCTCTCTCAGAAAGTGAAACTTGATAGATATATGCTTAGTCTTAGAATGCAACACCGAATTCTTAGAAATATTTATTACACTTGAATTATCATAGAAAATTGTGATAGGCTCCTCATATTCTACTTTAATATCTCTTAGCATCTGCTTCATCCACAAAACTTGAGTGCAACTACCTGCTGCTGCAATGTATTCTGCTTCAGTTGTAGATAGGGATATTGCCTCTTATTTCTTGCTTAGCCAAGGAACCAATCTTTTTCCCAAAAAGAATGCTCCACCACTGGTACTCTTCCTATCATCCACATCTCCTGCCCAATCTGCATCTGTATATGCATGAAGAGAAAAATTATGGTCTCTAGGATACCATAGACCATACTCAACTGTTCCTTTTAGGTACCTAAAAATTCTTTTGATTGCCATGACATGAGATTCTCTAGGATTAGCCTGGAATCTCGCAACAAGACCAACAGCCTGCATTATATCTGGTCTAGTTTGAGTGAGATACAATAATCCTCCAATCATTTATCTATACTTTGTCTGATTTGCCTTAGGGGAGTCATCATCTTTGCTCAACTTACAACTGGTTGCCATGGGAGTGTTCATTGGCTTTGAATCTTCCATTCCAAATTTCCTCAACAATTCTTTCACATATTTGGTCTGAGAAATAAAGATTCCTTTCTTTGTCTGAGTAATTTGCAGACCCAAGAAGAAATTCATTTCACCGAGCATTGACATCTCAAACTCATTTTTCATTTGATTTGCAAAGGTTTTACACATACTATCTCTTCCTCCAAAGATAATATCATCAACAAATACTTCAACAATCAAGATGTTTTCATGGTCAATTTTGAAATATAAGTTACTGTCAGCAGTACCTTTGTTGAAACCAATCTTTAAAAGATGTTTGTCCAATCTTTCATACCATGCTCTTGGGGCTTGCTTTAGTCCATACAGTGCCTTGTTTAATTTGTAGACCATATCACCATGCTCAGATAATTGAAATCCATCCGGTTCAATGTACACTTCTTCTTCTAAGTCACCATTTAGGAAGGCAGATTTGACATCCATTTGATACACCTTGAAATTCTTGAAGGCAGTAAATGCAAGAAATAATCTGACTGCTTCAATTCTTGCCACCAGAGCAAAGGTTTCTTCAAAATCAATTCCTTCTATTTGAGAGTAGCCTTTCCAGACCAATTTGGCTTTATTTCTGATTACTTCACTGGTGCAGGAGCACCTACCTGACAGCTGGCCTTCATAAGGCAGTTAGTAGTTTTAGGTCTTGTTTGTGTTTCCAAGAAGGTCTGTTAGACCAAATGCATGTATTAAGGTCATGCTGATCATGATAAGATCATGCTGACCGGGCTTTTTCTATTTTTAGCTAGTTAGTTGTAACAGCTGTCATGATGTATGTTCGGTGGGATCTCCCAGCCGCCTGGAGAGTTCCCAGCCGCTTGGAGTCGGGTCAGTAGTACTCGTAGGAAAGTCTTTATAAGCATGAGATCGGTTGATATTGGATATACAGACAGATATCATCGATCAGCAGTATAGTCTTGCATCAAGCAGAGGAGTTCGAGTGTGCTGTGTGAGCAGCAGTATATTGTATTTACATCTTTTGAAATCGAATAAAGAGATCCTGTTATTGTTCATCCTCTGGTGAATTCCATTTCTTGTTCGATTCGCTGGTTTGGTGGCCATATGGATTTGCTGACCCATTCCACCGGTTGATCCGTCTGATCGGTGGAATGGCAATGTACAGTAGGTTAGTAGTTAGTTTGTTTTCCGTTTGCATGCAGGTGTGCAGGATCGCGGTCGACAGATGTTGAGAAGCCTAGCATCCTCATGTGCTAGGTCAAGTTGAGAAGTTTGAGTGTCGAAGATCACCCTAAGACTGGATCAGGTCATCCCTGGAGGATCGGCGAAGTGAAATTTCGCTAAGTGAAGAAGTTCGCTAAAACGGCATCATCAGGATATCTTGGTGAATATCCTGCAGACAGTTCGGATATCATCATCCAGATAAGTGAAGGAGAGCATGATGTTTTCGAGTGCATGAAGTGTGAGTTCGTCGGGGTGATCATCATCAGGAGGAGCCGAGGTGGAGTGTATCGGCATCAGGATCATCATATCGGGAGTGCCAAACATCCGCGTATCGTGAGTAGATGCGGAAGTGAAAGTTCATGTTTTTCGACTAAGTGTTGAAGAGGTCATCAGGATATTGGATATGACGTCATCGTCATCAGGATATTGAGATATCCCCCCTGTGCGAATTTATCCTGCCGTTGTTAAGTGGTTAAGTATCGGCATCGGCAGAAAGTGTGAAGCATCATCAGGAGGTTTCGAGACAGCCGGATAAAATAGATCATGATGATGTTGCTTGTGTCGTCGGGTAGCGGAGCATCAGAGGTAAGGTGCTGAAGGTGATCGTCATCAGGATATTTGAGCAACCGGATGTTGAATATCCTGCTGACGAAGGAAGTGTTGCATATCATGATGCCGAAGGAGTTCGGAGCCCGATGAACAGTGCAACCGGAGGATGTTTGCGCCCGCTGAACATCATGATGATGATGTTAGAAGGAAGGCGGAGGAGGTGAACAGTAGTCGGCAGGAGGACAATTGCGAGTGTCCGAAATATGATGATGCTGTTGGTTTTAGGAAACATGATGATGACGCTGACAGTATAAAGCGGAATATGATGATGATGGCGAAGATGATGATGATGAGGTTGGTCTGCAGACATCCATGCTATATGCGAAGGTTATAGTGTGGATGCCTCTGCACCATAGTGGTATCAGAGCTCAGCAAAAGGTCTGGGCTGTTGTGTGTTGATTCTGTCACTGAAAGGGCAGAGGTAGAATTGATTGTGTTGTGTGTGTTGAGAGGTTGACAAAATGCCTCCTAAAGGTAGTGGTACTGCAAGGGAACTGCAGGAACTGAAGGAGAAACATGCTAGAGAGATGAGGAAGATGAAGGAGCTTGCTGAAGCACTTCAAGCCAGGCTGACAGCCCTGGAAAAGAACAAAAAGAGGGAAGTGGAAGACAGTGAGTCTGAAGAAGATGCAGATACTGTTGAAGAGTATGAAGAGGTAGCTGAAGATCTGGATGCTGAAGACCAGAGATTGGCAAAACTGTTAAAGGCAGTGCAGAGTGAAAAACCTAAGGTGAAGGTTGATGTTTCCAAGTATACTGGAAGCTTGAATGAAGATGAGTTGTTGGATTGGATTGCTGCACTGGATAATCACTTTGAATGTGAAGATGTTGCTGAGGATCAGAAGGTAAAGATTGCAAAGACCAAGTTAGGAGGTCATGCTTTGGTATGGTGGGATTATGTACAATCCGAGAGAAGGAAACAAGGGAAGTCTAAGATCACTTCATGGGATAAGATGGTAGCAAGGATAAAGGGTAAATTCTTGCCAAGGGATTATGAAATCCAGATGTTTAAGAAGCTGCAATTTTTAAAGCAGAAAGACAGGGATGTGAAAGCATACACTGAGGAATTTTATCTGTTAAGTATGAGATCTGGTCATCATGAGAATGAGGTAGAAAAGGTGGCTAGGTACTTGGCTGGTTTGAGGTTTAACATACAGGATGAGTTAGTGTTAGCTAACCCTAAGAATGTGGAGGATTGTTACCAAATGGCAATCAGGGTTGAAGAAAAGCTGAATAGAGGACATGATAAGTCCATAAGAGGAAGAGGAAACAATAGGGGAAGAGGAGCAGCCCCTGCACAAAAGCAAACCAATGAGGGTCAAGAAGACACTGGTAAAGGACAGGGACAGTCTGATTTCAGAGATGGATGGAAAGGTAATAGAGGAAGATTTGGAGGTGGTAGAGGTTCTACTACATTTTCAGGGAAATGTTACACCTATGGAGAGTTTGGTCATCCATCTTTCAAATGTCCAGAAAACAAAGGTTCATCATCCAGAAATGATAGAACAAGTGACAAGAGAGTACAACTTGTGCAAGAAGAGAAAGAAGAAGAAAGTGCACAGAGTTCAAACAAAGGTCCTGAGAATTATGGATATCCAGAGAGTGGAGAATCATTGATGCTAAGAAGAATTAGTTTGCAGGCATCAAAGGATATGATGCAAAGAAGAGCTCTTTTCAAGACCACATGCAAGAGCAAAGGTAAAGTATGTAAGGTTGTCATTGATACTGGTTCAACAGACAACATGGTATCTCAGGAGATGGTGGATAAACTGAAGTTGGAAAGGATTCCACATCCACACCCTTACAAGACATCTTGGGTGAGTGATAGGCAATCACTTTTTGTCTCTGAACAGGCATATGTGGATTTCCAGATTGGGCCATATCAGGATAGAATCTTGTGTGATATTTTGCCTATGGAATGTTGTCACCTACTGTTGGGTAGACCATGGCAATTTGACAGAAGAGTACTGTATGATGGGTATGCTAATACCTACACCATCAAGAAGGATGGGAAGACTATTAAGTTGATGCCATTGCAGGCAAAAGCTGCAGTACAGAAGGCAGCTCAAATCATTTTAATGGGAAAGAAGGAGTATGTGCAGATGCCTAGAGGAGCAGGCATAAAGGCAGATGAAAACACTGCAAGGAAAGAAGTTGTTACAGACAACAAGCTGAAGACAGTTTCAGTTGTGACTGACAGAGGTCAGCAGCAGGTTCAGAAACAGGGGTGCAAACAGCAACCAGTTCAGAAGAATGACAAGGATGTTGTCATAGTTGGGACTCTTGTTTGTCCTATAAAGATTGCAAGAAAGATACAGGTGAACCCTACAGAGGTAGTTCAGAAAGAGGTTCTGGTCAGACAACCTGACAAACACAGGGTATCTGAGAAAAAGGCCTACATCAACAGGCATGATGACTTACTTGCCAGAAAGCAAGTTACAGTGCAGAAGACTTGGAGAAGCCAAGAGACAGCAGTAGATAAAGCTGGAGCAGGTCAGACTATTGCCAAGGCAAAGTGTAGAGGTGGAGGACTTCCACATGCTAAACTCATGGGACATGAGTTCTTTTCTTTTGGGGAGTATGGTGCAGGAGCACCTACCTGACAGCTGGCCTTCATAAGGCAGTTAGTAGTTTTAGGTCTTGTTTGTGTTTCCAAGAAGGTCTGTTAGACCAAATGCATGTATTAAGGTCATGCTGATCATGATAAGATCATGCTGACCGGGCTGTTTCTATTTTTAGCTAGTTAGTTGTAACAGCTGTCATGATGTATGTTCGGTGGGATCTCCCAGCCGCCTGGAGAGTTCCCAGCCGCTTGGAGTCGGGTCAGTAGTACTCGTAGGAAAGTCTTTATAAGCATGAGATCGGTTGATATTGGATATACAGACAGATATCATCGATCAGCAGTATAGTCTTGCATCAAGCAGAGGAGTTCGAGTGTGCTGTGTGAGCAGCAGTATATTGTATTTACATCTTTTGAAATCGAATAAAGAGATCCTGTTATTGTTCATCCTCTGGTGAATTCCATTTCTTGTTCAATTCGCTGGTTTGGTGGCCATATGGATTTGCTGACCCATTCCACCGGTTGATCCGTCTGATCGGTGGAATGGCAATGTACAGTAGGTTAGTAGTTAGTTTGTTTTCCGTTTGCATGCAGGTGTGCAGGATCGCGGTCGACAGATGTTGAGAAGCCTAGCATCCTCATGTGCTAGGTCAAGTTGAGAAGTTTGAGTGTCGAAGATCACCCTAAGACTGGATCGGGTCATCCCTGGAGGATCGGCGAAGTGAAATTTCGCTAAGTGAAGAAGTTCGCTAAAACGGCATCATCAGGATATCTTGGTGAATATCCTGCAGACAGTTCGGATATCATCATCCAGATAAGTGAAGGAGAGCATGATGTTTTCGAGTGCATGAAGTGTGAGTTCGTCAGGGTGATCATCATCAGGAGGAGCCGAGGTGGAGTGTATCGGCATCAGGATCATCATATCGGGAGTGCCAAACATCCGCGTATCGTGAGTAGATGCGGAAGTGAAAGTTCATGTTTTTCGACTAAGTGTTGAAGAGGTCATCAAGATATTGGATATGACGTCATCGTCATCAGGATATTGAGATATCCCCCCTGTGCGAATTTATCCTGCCGTTGTTAAGTGGTTAAGTATCGGCATCGGCAGAAAGTGTGAAGCATCATCAGGAGGTTTCGAGACAGCCGGATAAAATAGATCATGATGATGTTGCTTGTGTCGTCGGGTAGCGGAGCATCGGAGGTAAGGTGCTGAAGGTGATCGTCATCAGGATATTTGAGCAACCGGATGTTGAATATCCTGCTGACGAAGGAAGTGTTGCATATCATGATGCCGAAGGAGTTCGGAGCCCGATGAACAGTGCAACCGGAGGATGTTTGCGCCCGCTGAACATCATGATGATGATGTTAGAAGGAAGGCGGAGGAGGTGAACAGTAGTCGGCAGGAGGACAATTGCGAGTGTCCGAAATATGATGATGCTGTTGGTTTTAGGAAACATGATGATGACGCTGACAGTATAAAGCGGAATATGATGATGATGGCGAAGATGATGATGATGAGGTTGGTCTGCAGACATCCATGCTATATGCGAAGGTTATAGTGTGGATGCCTCTGCACCATTCACCAACTTCATTTAGTTTGTTCCGGAAGACCCATTTGGTTCCAATCACATTCTTGTTTCTAGGTCTAGGAACAAGATCCCAAGTGTGATTTTTCTCAATTTGTATCAACTCTTCCTCCATTGCTTTGGTCCAGTTTTCATTAGTGCAGGCTTCATTTATTGTCTTAGGTTCAATCTTTGAAATCAGATAATATTCATCTGAATTTTGAGCAATTTTCCTTCTAGTTTGCACACCTTTTCTTTTGTCACCTATGATCTGATCTTCAGAGTGGTTCAGTCTTACATACCTTGGAACTTTAGGAGTTTCTTGCACTTCTACTTCTTGATCAGGCTCATTCAGACCTATCTCTTCCTCCTGATTTACTGGATCAGTCTGAATCTGACTTTTAGAACAGGATTGAGCTCCTTGAACTAGAACACCATTCTGATCATCTTCATCATATTCATTAAACCTTGAGGGTTTCTCTATTCCCTCATCAACCTTTACATTTGTACTTTCTATCATCTTTCTTAGTCTCTTGTTATAACACCAGTATGCTTTGCTTTGAGTAGAGTAACCCAAGAATATTCCTTCATCACTTCTAGCATCAAACTTACCTAAATCTTCATCTCTTTTGATGTAACATTTGCTACCAAGGACTCTGAAATATCTTACAGTAGGAGTAATGTCAAACCAGAGTTCATAAGGGGTCTTACCAGTATTGCTTCTGATTTGAACTCGATTAAGAGTATAGACTGCAGTGCTGATAGCTTCTCTCCAATAGATCTGAGGAACATTTGCTTCCATCATCATGGTCCTAGATGCTTCCTGGATGGTTTGGTTCTTTCTCTCAACTACTCCATTCTGCTATGGAGTCCTCAGAGTAGACAACTGTCTCTTAATTCCATGTTTCTCACAGAATTCTATGAACTCACCGGATGTGAATTCTCCACCTCTATTAGACCTCAGACATTTCAACTTTATTCCTATTTCATTCTCTACCATAGCCTTGAATATTTTGAATTTCTCAAGAGCTTCTACTTTCTCCTTTAGAAAGGTTACCCACATCATCTGGGAATAGTCATCTATTAGCAGCATGAAGTATCTATCACCTTGAATACTTTTGGTTCTTGCCGGACCACAAAGATTAGTGTGAACTAAGTCCAATAATCTAGTAGAAGACAGTTCCTTGCTTTTGAATGTGACTGCTCAGCTTACCCAACTGACATTCCTTGCACAAGCTATTAGTAGGTTTCACCAATTTTGGAAGATCTCTTACAGCCTGAGTATTGCTTATCTTGATGATATTATCAAAATTCACATGACACATCCTTCTATGCCATAACCAACTCTGATCAACTTGAACAAATAAGCAGCTTTTACCAGTACCAACCAAGTGGAAGATATTACCTTTAGTTTGAGCACTGGATGCAATCTTTTTTCTGGATCTTTCAAAGATTTTGCATTTTCCATCCTTGAATCGGAGATCATAGCCTTTGTCCACCAACTTTCCAACACTGAGAAGATTGTGCTTCAGACCTTCAACATACATACATTACCAGTTTTGTTTCTTCCATCAAAAGAAATAGTTCTTCTTCCTCTGATTCTACCAGAAGAATTATCACCAAACTTCACCACTCCTCCTTCATACCTTTCCAAATCTATGAACTTATTTTTGTCACCTGTCATGTGGTGAGAGCAACCATTGTCAATGACCTAATCATTCTTTTCTTCAACTTGGGCAGCCAGAGCTCTTTCTACAACTTTATGATTGATAGATACAGAGGATATTGGGTCTTCTTCCTTGATGGCAATAAACACCCATTCACTTCTGGATTTGTTTCCTGTCTCTGATTCATCATCTATTACTCCTTCATTATCATCTTCTTCATGAACATAGTAACAATTCTTTTGGAACCTTGATCTATTAGGATTTGGCTTTGAAAATCTTTGAGGACATCTTGAGGCAAAATGACCAATCTTATTGTAGTTAAAACACTTAAAAGGCAATTTTCCTTCATACTTACTGGATCCTCTTAGTAGTCTCTTTGCAATGAGGGCTTCAAGTTGAGCAGTTTCTACTTCTTCTTCTTCCAGGTCTTTTCTTTCTTTTTCATACCATGACAGTTTCCTTGATGAGTTCTCTCCTGGATCAAATCCTTGTTTACCTTTCATAGAGGCACTAGCTTTGAATGCAGATTCAGTCTTGGGGGGATCATCTCCAAACTCGATCATTTCAAAAGCAGCCAGTTTGCCAGCCAATTGGTCTCTTGTGACAGTTGTATGGGCTCTAAATTCATCAATGGCAGCAACCTTTATTTTGTAAGAGGCAGGAAGGGATTTGAGAATTTTACCAACAATCTCATTTTCATCCAAGACTCCACCAGCATTTCTAATTCCACAAACCAGCTCATTCACTCTTGGCATAAAAGTGGTAATATTTTCATCATCTCTCATCTTCAGTTTTTCAAATTTCCCTTTTAGACTTTGTAACCTTGCACATTTAACATACTGGTCTCCTTCATGCAGAAGTTCCAGTTTAATCCAGATCTCATAGGAAGTTGGTAGGTCAATAACATTTGAGAGCTCTGAGTCAGTTAATGCACTTAGAAGAGCCTCTTTGGTCCGTAGATTGTTTTCAGCATCTGTGATTTCATTTAGGGTTGTCAGACCAGCCTGTGGAGGTACATACACTTTTGTGACCATGGACCAGTATGCTATTCCCATACACTGCAAGTGACATTTCATGCGACCTTTCCAAAGAGCAAAGTCAGTTCCATCAAACTTTAGACTATCCTTCTTGTATGACGACATCCTGGATCTCCTCAAGCGGTTAAGCTCCTTTTAGAGGAACTTAGCTCTGATACCAATTGTTAGACTTAGGGCATACAACTGAGAGGGGGGGTGAATCAGTTGTGCAAAACTTTCTCCAATTTACACACTTAAATCCTTTTAGTGATTAGCAGTATATTAAACATGAAACATAATTCATTCAAAATAAAAGCAGAAACTCATCAACACATGAGACACCAAGATTTTGACGTGGAAAACCTGGTTAAGGGAAAAACCACGGGGTGATTAACCCAAGAATGTATTCTCTGTTAGAAGAATAGAAAGAACAAAATGGCACATGCCAATTAGGGCTCACTGCCCGAGCACACTGCTCACAAGAGGCTCACTGCCTACAAAAGACACAATGTCCACAAAGAAATAAGTATCACATACATGAACTGGAGAATAGCATCTTCACCATGCTTGAATAGGTTCCATTAAGCTCAATACTTCTGCTCGGCCTTTTGCTCTCTTCTTCGCTACCACTTCCTCATCTCAACAAAGACACATTTCAAAATGACTTCACAATCCCTTATTTATACAAGGCATCGACTTAGGAACAATCATCTAAGTCAGCAAACACCTATAAGAACATCTGCAAGACGTGTAATACATCCGGTCGGCCAGTCTCAAGAAGAACGCCAATATTCGGTGGTTATTCTTCAAGTGTAAACTCTAACTTCAATGCGGACCACCAACATGAACTGGACATGATCCAACAATCATCATAACCTTCCCTGAATCACCAAGAACATCCGTACTTCATCATCCTATTGGAATTCTTCTCTCCTTCATCTGGAGCTTCAAGAACACAATCTGTCATCATTGTCACAAATGAATAGGCTCTTCCAGACCTTCAAACCATGAACCAATCTAGTTGATACTTCACAGGGACATCCTCAACACTCCCTCAAATCCGCATAATGGGATAATGAATTTCTAGATATCACCAGACCTATCTGTGACACTCTGTCACCTCTAAACACCTACCAGAACCTGTTCTACTTGAACAACCATAACTTCTTCAGATCTTCATGCGGACCTCTGAAAGCTTGACTGGAGCATCTCAAGACTTATATCTACAAACCCTTTAAATCGCATCCTCTGATCCTCAACCTATTGAGGACTTTTACCTTCTTGTCATCACTGTTCTTCATTGTTCCTCATTGAGACTAATTTTCTCAATATCCTCAGCACACAGCTCATCTAATCCTTCTCATTAATGCAACATGAGTATGTTGACATCAATGACAACACCGGTTAGGCCCATACTTGCAACAAAGTGTATTTCTAATATTGACGCTGGACCCTCCTCGGTAGGAGAGACCTCTAGTTTGGATACTATCGATGAGTCTTCGCTTCATATTATTGACCTTTTTCAAGAAAACTCCATCTTCATGATTTCCACAACTTCCTCTAGCCACAACCATTCCTCTGTTATCCTTTCACTTGTATATCCTGACTTCGTTGATTGGGACCAACAGGGGGCACCGATATTAAATATATTTGAAAATGATGAAGCTATTGCAAAATTAATGGGCTTACGACAAGGCATTCTATTGGGGGATCACAAAGCAGGTTTCATGATGGATCTACCTAAACTAGCATACTTTGGCGAAAGTATCAAATCCTTCAGTCGCAAAAGTGAAATAAACAAAATCAAACAAAATAGGTCACCAAGTGAAAACTAAAAGGCACCTCTTGACCATGAAAAAGTAAAAATAAAGGATGTATCCGAAGGTGAAAACCTCTCTGAGGTGCTTGAGGATGGGGGATTTGATCTTCCTATTGCCACTGATTATCATGAGAAATCAACCATGCTAGTTGAACAATCACAAGACATGAACTTGGGTACAGAGCAGAATCCAAAGATCACTTTTTTGGTAGCATCACTATCAGAGGAAGAAAGAAGAGACTTCACAACATTTTTTATGAAAAGAGCTATAAATTTTACATTGACTTATGCTGACATGCCAGGTCTAGATCCATCACTTGTGGTATATCATCTAGCAGTATCTCCTAATGCAAAACCTGTTAAACAAAAATTGCATAAAATGCATCTGCAAGTAGCTTTATTGGTCAAGGCAGAGATTTAGAAACTATTAGAAGCAAATTTCATAAAGCCTATTGATTATCTAGAATGGGTTTCAAACTTGGTACCTATAGCAAAACATGATGGACAAGTTCCCTATTGCACAGACTTTAGAGATCTTAATAAAGCATGTCCTAAGGATGACTTTCCATTACCAAGCATAGACAACATTGTAGATCTTACAACTGGACATGAAATGCTATCTTTGATGGATGGATTTTCAGGGTATAACCAAATCAGAATAGTAGAGGAAGATCAAGATAAAACATCATTTATTTGTCCATGGGGCACATACTACTGGGTTGTAATGCCTTTTGGTCTCAAGAACACTGGACCTACTTATCAACAAGCCATGACAGCTATTTTTCATGACCTTTTTCTCACTATCATGGAAGACTATGTTGATGACATCCTAGGAAAATCTAAGACAAGAGAAGGACATCTACAGGTATTAGCACAAATCTTTGATCGATTAGAAAAGTATCAAGTTAGACTGAACCCAAAGAAATGTGTATTTGGCGTAACATTTGGAAAACTGTTGGGATACATTGTGTCTCGACAAGGGATAGAAGTGGACCCAGCTAAAGTAAAAGCTATCATGGAAATGCCTCTGCCAGCAAATCTCAAGCAGCTCCACAGTCTATAAGGAAGGTTACAGTCCATCTGCAGATTTATTTCACAACTAGCAAATAAATGTCATCCTTTTCAATATCTTCTTTGTAAGGGTGAACCTTTTAAGTGGGATGAAAAGTGTCAATAGGCCTTTGATAAAATAAAGGAATATCTGGCAACACCTCCTGTGTTAGTACCTCCTATGCTTGACCGCCCATTATTGCTCTACATATCATAAACAATAGCAACATTAGGTGCCCTTCTAGCTCAACATGATGATTCAGGAAAAGAACAAGCCAGCTACTACATCAGCAAAACTCTTGTGGGATATGAACTTAATTATTCATCTATGGAAAGAGCAATTTAGCATTAGTGTTTGCTTCCCAAAAGTTGTGACACTATATGTTGAACCAAACAACAAAGCTCATATCTAATGTGGATCCACTCAAATATATTCTTTCTAAAGCAATCCTCATGGGAAGATTAGAAAAATGGGTCAAGATCTTAAGTGAATTTGACATACAATATATGGATCGAAAAACCATCAAAGGAAAAGTCATCGCTGATTAATTAGATGCAGCACCCATCACAGATATTCACCCAATGTATCCATAATTCCCTGATGAAGGGTTGTTCCATTTAACTTCCCCAGCATGGTGGTAGCTATATTTTGATGGATCTTACACACAACATGGATCAGGAGTAGGGATATTGTTTGTTACCTCTCAAGGAGATTGTATACCCAAATCATACAGAATTGCATTTTCGTGTACCAATAACATAGCAGAGTATGAAGCTTTAATCACAAGATTACGCATGGGAGTACAAGGGGCTATCAAATAGTTACAAGTCTTTGGCGATGTATATCGAAAAATTTGGATTTACAAATGGAAATGATCAAACAATTGAAATGCATAACCTAAACCCAAATAATTCAATACCCCAAAGATGCAAGATGAAATGCTTGATTGATTGATCAATTTGTTGTGTTGATTGCTCGATTCCGCAGCATAACGTTGATAGAGAGATAGGTGATGGTGATTGATGGCTGATAGATACAAGCTAGGTAGATGAAAGAGGATAGATAATGGCTTGAGATGAAAATTCAGCAGAGTGAGGTTGCATGAAGAAGAATCCTCTATTCCCCTCTAATCTCTTCTCTAATGTCCTCTCTAATCTCCTCTCTAATCTCCCAAATGGCTCAAAAGAGGCTTGCTTTATAGGATTGGCTTGGTTCAAATGGATGGCTAGGATCAATTAGGGCTTTAGATGAAATGGATGGATAGGATTAAGTTAGGTTTCCTTGCACATCAAGAAATTGTAGTCAATTGACATGTGGCAAGGGAAGATAAGGCTTAGGTGTGTTTGTATAGACAAATACTAAAATTAGGTCCCATTAGTCGTGTATGTGAAAGATAAAAGTTGTAACACATGATTGACTAGACAAGTGTTGGAATGTGATAAAAGATGAGGACTTAATTCAAATAAAATATTTTATTTGAATTAGTTGTGATATGAGTTAGATATTAATTAAATAAATAAAATTTATTTAATTAATTGGATAAATGAATAAGATGTGATGTGGAAATTAATTAAATAAATAAAATTTATTTAATTAATTGGGATGAGGATAAGATAAATGGGATTATGCATGTGAAATTAATTAAATAAATAAAATTTATTTAATTAATTGGCTAATGGATAAATGGGATTAAGAGTGGGATTTAGGATAAAAATGGCTTATGATGTTTAGGATAATGTTTTAACAAGGTGTTGCAAGACATGGACAAAGTTGGGACAAATTTGGGTGTCTACATTTTGCCCCTCTTTGAGATGATGTTTGAGATGATAAGATTAATGTCAAGTAACATCATTTCAAAGAAGTTAAGGTATGGATAATCGATAGGGATAATGATGATGGAAAGATATGATGATGATGAGAATGTATATTGAAAAATTTGGATTTTTAAATGGAAATGATTCAAACAATTGAAATGCATAACCTAAACCCAAATAATTCAATACCTCAAAGATGCAAGATGAAATGCTTGATTGATTGATCAATTTGTTGTGTTGATTGCTCGATTCCACAGCATAACGTTGATAGAGAGATAGGTGATGGTGATTGATGGTTGATAGATACAAGCTAGGTAGATGAAAGAGGATAGATAATGGATTGAGATGAAAATTTAGCAGAGTGAGGTTGTATGAAGAAGAATCCTCTATTCCCCTCTAATCTCTTCTCTAATGTCCTCTCTAATCTCCTCTCTAATGTCCCAAATGGCTCAAAAGAGGCTTGCTTTATAGGATTGGCTTGGTTCAAATGGATGGCTAGGATCAATTAGGGCTTTAGATGAAATGGATGGATAGGATTAAGTTAGGTTTCCTTGCACATCAAGAAATTGTAGTCAATTGACATGTGGCAAGGGAAGATAAGGCTTAGGTGTGCTTGTGTAGACAAATACTAAAATTAGGTCCCATTAGTTGTGCATGTGAAAGATAAAAGTTGTAACACATGATTGACTGGACAAGTGTTGGAATGTGATAAAAGATGAGGACTTTATTAATGGAAATGATTCCAACATACACAAGATATGAATATTAGCTAGAATGATTACCAATTTGGTACAAATGCAAGATAAAATGATAACACACACAAGCAAGCAAGCAAGCATGCACAAAGATTCAAAAACAAACAAGGTATTGCCCCTGTCAAGCTGTAAACCAATGATTAATTGTTTGATTGATGATAGTTGAGAGTGTTGTCATTGTGGGGAAAGCTATATCCCTAGATCAACACAAGGTTGTTTGCTGAGTTGGTTGGTTGATTGGCTGATTGATTTGGCTTACAACAAGGCTAGGATCAAGACCATGGATTGCGATTGGATAACTTGGCTTGATTGATTAGCTTGATTGGTATGGATTAAGGATGACTTGCATTTGGATCATTGCTTTGATTGATTTTGAGGATGATGAAATGATGGATGAAGATTGATTTGATGAAATGTTGATGATGTGATGATATGTGGTGGATTGAGCTACTTTGGATTTGTTGGAGTGATTGGATTTGTTCTGATTGGAGTTGGATGTGATTGATTTGATTTGTTTTGGTGTTGATGCTGATGATTGATAGGATTTGTTTTGATGGTTGGCTTGATGTATGTTGGTTGTGATTTGTACTATTGCTGGGTTGATTATTTTGATGATTGGATTGTTTTGAGTGATGATAGTAATGGTGTGATGATTGGAGTGTCCACTCAATCCAAGCATAAGCAAGTGTTCTCAGTGTGCTCAAAGGATGTAAAACAAACAAGGTATTTCCCTTGTCAAGTCATAAACCAATGATTGATTGTTTGATTGTTTTAATAGATAGTGTTGTCATTGCAGGGAAAGCTATATCCCTAGATCAACACAAGGATGTGGGAATGCTATATCCCATTGATGATGATTGATTTTAGCTCATGACAAGATTCAGATCAAAAACTTGTTGATTTGATTGGATAATGTTCCTTGATTGATTGGCTTGCTTGATATGGATTAGTGTGACTTGGATTTAAGATCATTGCTTAGATTGATTTAATTGATATGATTAAAAGAAGTGATTGATTGAAATGGATGAATGAATGTTATTGATAAGAAGAATTGATGATGATGATTTGATTTTGATTGATTGTTGAAGGAGCGGATTGTTTTGGATGATAGGATTGACTTTATTGCTTGGATTTTTTGTTGGATATTTAATTTTTTGGATTTTTTGAGAATATTTTGATTTTTTTTTATTTTTGAGAATATTTTGTTTTGTTTGTGTGTTTTTGGGATGTCAATGGATTTACAATTGAGTAGCCTTTGTGCTAGATACCAATGACAAGGGAAAACCAAGTCTAGGTGAAAAGATGGAGGTAGGATGGATGGATAAAAGGATGGGCTCATAGTAAATGAGATGAAAGGCTTATGATAGATGGATAGATAAAAGGATAGGCCGTATAAGGTATGGATGCATGCCTCATGATAAATGGACAGGTAGGCTATAGTGGAAAGCTCATGATAAACAGATGGGGATAAGCTATAAGATGGAAAGCTCATGATAAGGATTGCCGTAGTGGATGGATCATAAGGGAGCTAGGATGTGATCTCCAAAGGCTACGTTGCATAGGAATAATAATTTGCCCCATTCTAGGTGGTAATGCTTAGGATTTTTACATGACAAAGTTCATGACCAAGGGATGATATGATTAGATTGGTTTGGATAAGATGGATAAATTGTCAATGGATAGGACTTGGTTTGGAAAGAAGGTATGCCAAGAAAGATCCAAACATGTTTCAACATTTTGCCCCTATATCTTCATCAAAATCAAAAGGCAAAAGGATGGATGAATGGATAAGGATGGTAGGATGTAGCATGATAGGATGGAAAATGATATAATGGGATAGATAGTTTGGAAATGGCTAGGTTGGATGAGACAATGTGCCCGCAAGTGTAAGTGACATAGAAGATCAACCTACACATGATGCCTGTTTGCTAGGTTTTCATCATGGTACTTATCCAAGGCACCTATTTACTAGGTTTTCACCGTTGGACGAAGGGATTTCTCTTTACTTTTTTTATTTTTTATTTTTTTGCTTTTTTGGTTTTTTGCTTTTTTAGATGGGCTGACAATTACACATGGCGCCTGTTTGCCAGGTTTTCACCATGGTAATGGATAGGAGGGACTCAAGTGGCTAGTGCTATGAGAGGTGATATTGTCCCATTAGAGATGGATGATATCTTCACATGGACCATGTCATTATGCTCATAGATGTTGATAAGGGATTGCATGGATGGGAGATGGATTAGGTAGATAGTGGATGATGATGTGGATTATGGAAGGCTTATGCAAAAGCATGGACCATAGGAAGGTGATTGAGGAGATATGTAGGATAATGGATGAAGGATGGGGAGATGGAGGCATGTGGGAATGTTTTGGAATGGAAGGGAACCATGACCAATGGTTGCACACACCGTGATAAACATTGAAGCTTTTGATTGGATGGTGGTGTAGGAAGCCATGGAGATGTTTGCTTAGGAGATGGTTGATGAAGTGATTTAGGAACCCACATAGATTTAGTATTTTTAGTGCTTTTGCTTTGCTTGTGGGATTTTTGAAGGTAATGGAAGTTTTGGATGGAAGTAGGCTCTTGGATGGAGATAGTTGGTTGGGATTCTTGAGAAGTGGATGAGGATGCCTCATTTGACTTGCTAGCTATTTGCTTAGGAACCTAGACCATTTTGCTTTTGAGCTTTGCATTTGGAGGTAAGGGTTTGGATGGCTTCGTAGATGAACTTTTCTTTGAGTTTGATTCTTTATGTCCTAAGGTATGAAGACCTTTAGGATTTTTGGTATGATTTTTAGCTTTATACGTAGAGGCATCAAAATTTTTTCTTTTGAATCCCATGGGGTGGGTGGAGTGGATGGAATTATTGGAAGCTTTATGCTTAAATGATGTGTGCTTTTGTTGGCCATGATTAGGGAGGTAAGGATACTTATGAATGATAGGTATGTTAGGTGTTGGAAGCAATGGTGGCAAGGTGGATGGAGGGATATTTGGAGTTGGTAAAAGTGGAGGCAAAGTGGATGGCGGAAGGTGTATGGTCACATGCTTTTGACTTTTATAGGGTGATGGAGCTGGAATGTCAACATATATTTTGGGTGGATGATGGGGGGTGCGATGGAAAGTGGTAGGTTTAGGATGCATGGAGGGATTACCGACATCTTGGCCTTGTTTACCTTGGGGTGTGTATCCAAGGCCATATGAGCATGGAAGAACATTGACATGGTTTGGCTCAAAAATACCTTGTGCATAAAGGCTTAGACCTTTACCTTGGTAGTTCATGTTTTAGAGTATGCGATGGACAATGGGACTAGGTGTGGTTTGAACACTAGACTTGAGTTTGTTATTGGATGGAGAAGGTGAGGCAGATAAAGGTCTTTGTTGTCCTAAGGAAGAACATTCATGGACAAAGGTGGTAAGATCACTAGGACATGATAGTGGATTTGAAGTGGAATCAATGGTGGATGTGGAAGGAGGATCATTAGGATCTTGATTAGCATTGTGTTCACTACGATCCAAGCTATATGTTTGATCTTCTATGCTTATGTGTTCTTGAGAGGCACATGTCTCATTATGACAAGGGGATGTTTGCTCATTATGGATAGGGCTAGATGGTGGATCAATAGGAGCAATGTGGATATCTTGCTCATGGATAGATATAGGATTATAGATAGGATCAAGGTGCTCATGGATAGCTTCTTCATAGGTATCATCTTGATCATAAAGAAGGTAAATGTTATGGATAGGTTGAATGAAAGTGTTTTGATCTTGAGTTGGACTAGGGCTTAATGTTTCCACATGCTTAGGATTAAGCCTTTTACATACCTCTTGACTTTGGATGAAAGTGGAAGGATCTTGAGTGGACTTGATAGACTCTTGATGGTTATCGACATGAGGGCATGATGGCTCTTGACTTAGGCTTGTGGTTGGAGACTCTTGAATAGGCTTAATAGCTTGTAGGTCACATGATGGGCTTGAAGGGCTAAGAATGTTAATTGAGGGCTCTTGGATAGGCTCAAGGATAGGTGGACCACATTATGGAATTATAGGATTGGACATGACCTTTGGAAGTTCTTTGGTAGACTCATGAATGGGTGTTTGACATGGAGGTAGTTTATTCCTAGCTAGTAGCCAATGGATCACATCCTTCGCAAGGGTATGAGTGGATGGGCAATATAGTGGATGAGAAATAATAGCAGATGATGTTGTAGGCTTAGGAGTAGGATTAGGTTGGGGGCTAATTGGATTGCATGGATTAGGATTAGGATTAGAGGGGGGTGATACATGGGATTTGGATGATGTGGCATGATTTCCCATTGTATGTTGATATACCTTGTAAACAATTGGGAAAAATATGGGGCATGTATTTGTATCGTGGCGTTTGGTCCTATGGTAAGCACAATAATCATGTTCATCATATGGACTTTCTTCACATGGTTTGACTTCGGGAAGTTCAATGAGTTTTGCTTCAAGCATCCTTTGTAAAACTCTCTCAGTTGCATCCTTTGGTGAAGGATTAGAATGACATAGTGATGAAGGTAATGGAGGGCTTGGTGATTTGGAAGGTAGAGGGATTAATGGACTAGGAGTAGGATCACATGGTGGTGTTGCGATAGGATTAGTTGGGTCATGTGTCGGCATGTGATTGGATGGTGGAGAGTATTCATAGGATGAATTAGCTAGGTTGGTATCTCCCTTGTCAAAGATAATTAGATCTTGCATAGGATAACTTGGACTCATTTGATTTATGTACAAGGGACCACTTAGAGTTGCATGTGCTTCTTGTTGTAAAGGTGGATTTAGGCTCACTTGTGCTTCTTGTGGAGGCCATTGATAGTCTTGGAAGCTAGAAGTAATGGTAGGATATGTAGATAAAAGATCTTGAGGTGGACCCAAAGATGCAGATATTTGATCTTGTTGGCAAGGTTGACTTGTGCTCACTTGATTTATATACAAAAGGCCATTTGGACTTGATTGTTGTTCGTGTGATATCACTTGATTGCTTTGTGGATGGGCTTGGTAGTGCATTGGAATGGTGGCATGAGGGATTGGATAAACTTGAGGTGGATGTTCATAGGTTTGAGGTGGAATTTGTTGAGGTTGGGATGGTGTTTGGACTTCTTGTTGTGATATGATTTGTTGTTGATGTTGGTAAATGTGTTGATGTGATGATGATGGAGGGGTTGCATAGGATAATGATTGTTGTGATATGGATTGATATGGATAAGGGTTGTGATAGGTTGATAAAGGGCTGATATGACATGTGGATGAATTTGGTTGAGATGAAGTGGGATAAGTTGATGCAGAATTGATTTGATGTGTGGATGGATTAGATTGGTATGAAGCAGGATAAGTTGATGTGGAATTGATTTGATGTGTGGATGGATTGGGTTTTGGACTTGTCTCATCCTCATCAATAAAGATATATCCTCCTTGAAGTATAAACTTGGTCTTAGGAGGAGAGGCTCCTTTAATTGTGATTTTGGGCTTTGGTTCACTTTCATGATTTGGATCAGGAGGATAGCCACCTTTAATTGTGATTGGTTTCTTCTCATGATTTGGATTGGGAAGATAGCCACCTTTAATTGTGATTGGTTTCTTCTCATGATTTGGATTAGGAAGAGAGGCTCCTCTAATTGTGATCTTGGGCTTTGGTTTTATTTCATTGTTTGAATTAGAGGGATAGCCTCCTTGAATTGTGATTATAGGCTTAGGTCTTGTCTCATGATTATAAGGATAACCCCCTTGAATTGTCACCTTAGGCTTGGGATTTATCTCATGATTAGAGGGATAGCCCCCTTGAATTGTCACCTTAGGTTTGGTATTTGTCTCATGATTAGAGGGATAGCCCCCTTGAATGATTACGACCATCTTGACAAGTGTTGACTAGGACTAGGTTGATGATGATGTAGAGATGATTTGGAATGAGTATGGATGTGACTAGGATATGTTTGAGATGAAAGTGATTAGGTTTGAATGTTATTGGAAGAATGTGTAGGATGACTTGTCTTTATGTGTTTGATTGTTTAGAGCTTGATGTGGCAATATTCAAACAAATGATTATGCATATACACACATGAATCACTCATGCAAGACACATAAGCAAGTTTTAGTTTGGAAGAATGTGATGATGGTTAAGCAAGCACGTGAAGACACTTCAACAAGTCCTAGTCAAGGAAAGGCCACTATCACAAGGAGGTTCTAATGAAAATCTGGGGGACCGGTACCCCACGAGCATCCAGCAAGCCACTTAAGACTTTAACTAACCCTACTAGGAGTTTAATATACACAAGGTACACCTCCTTTTGAGTTAGCACTGTATGGTGAGCGTTAATACCGGTTAGACTTGGCTTTCACCTTATCCTCTGATTTTTATAGCAGAACGGATGAAAGTACCGCTTGAAGTCATTCCCTTGGGGTGGATACCAAGGCAGACCTCTCTAAGGTTTAACAAAAGCAACACAAGTAAA
Organism: Cunninghamia lanceolata; assembly: GCA_027924645.1. Classification (NCBI taxonomy): domain Eukaryota; kingdom Viridiplantae; phylum Streptophyta; class Pinopsida; order Cupressales; family Cupressaceae; genus Cunninghamia; species Cunninghamia lanceolata. The sequence continues at coordinate 22,509,627 of BSBN01001965.1, forward strand.
TGTTTTTAATCTCCAAGTTCATGTTAGGATGCGAGGAGAGAGCATACACATTTACTTGGTCACACTCGCATGGGGTTCATTAACCTTAGAAATTCAATGTGTGGAAGACAATGCAAGTACTTGTTTGTTTTAAAGCCCAAATCCAAATGTAATGAAAGACAATGGTTTGTTTTAGCCCAATTTTTTGATGTGAATAGCAAACAAGTTGTTCGTTTTATGCCCAAATCGAAATGTGTGATTCAAACAATGATTGAGATGAAAGATTAGAATGAGTGCACCTGATTATTTTCGCTTTCCAAGTTGTTGTAGATGATTGATATTGCTGCTACTAAAGCTCCTTATGATCACCTATAACATAAAAAAATGATATTATAATGCAGGCAAAAAAAAAAAAAGCTCATCACGCAAGGAAAATTGTAATTTTAAATGCATAGCCGAATTAGATTTGATTATTTTGATACATTTTTGGTTTGAAAATTAAAAAAGCAAAGAAGAGATCCCTATTAATTTTCAGAGAGCTTTCTAAAAATGTAAAGAAATCAGAGAAATTCTAATTTGCGCCAAAAAATGTGGATTTATGAAAAAGGTACAGTCGACAAAGATCTGATATTTTTGCATTGTAAACGACCTCTAAATTAAATCTATGAAACATAGACCCCCATTAGAATTTCTATAGATTTCTAGAAATATAAAAATTGCCAAAAAATTCACTGATTTGCGCCTAGAATTGCAATTCTATGAAAAAACATAAAAACATGATAAATCCCGCAAAAATCGCGATAAACCCAAAAATTTTCTGTTGTAGCTTCCTTATATCATGGACAAACTTTTGCTAAAATCTTGTAGAAAAATTCATAGCCGTTTGGAAGATATGATGAAATCTTTAAAACTTAGGGTTTTGTCCAAAAAGTAGCAGATCTGCAACAAAAAGTTAATTAAACCTACAAAACTCAACAATGGGGGTTATATGAATGCAAATTTTTACTACAAAAACCTACAAAAAAGATCAAGCGAAGTGAGTCCCACCGGGCGTGCCAGAATGTATATCAAAAAATTTGGATTTACAAATGGAAATGATCAAACAATTAAAATGCATAACCTAAACCCAAATAATTCAATACCTCAAAGATGCAAGATGAAATGCTTAATTGATTGATCAATTTGTTGTGTTGATTGCTTGATTCCGCAGCATAACGTTGATAGAGAGATAGGTGATGGTGATTGATGGCTGATAGATACAAGCTAGGTAGATGAAAGAGGATAGATAATGGCTTGAGATGAAAATTCAGCAGAGTGATGTTGCATGAAGAAGAATCCTCTATTCCCCTCTAATCTCTTCTCTAATGTCCTCTCTAATCTCCTCTCTAATGTCCCAAATGGCTCAAAAGATGTTTGCTTTATAGGATTGGCTTAGTTCAAATGGATGGCTAGGATCAACTAGGGCTTTAGATGAAATGGATGGATAGGATTAAGTTAGGTTTCCTTGCACATCAAGAAATTGTAGTCAATTGACATGTGGCAAGGGAAGATAAGGCCTAGGTGTGCTTGTGTAGACAAATACTAAAATTAGGTCCCATTAGTTGTGCATGTGAAAGATAAAAGTTGTAACACATGATTGACTGGACAAGTGTTGGAATGTGATAAAAGATGACTTAATTCAAATAAAATATTTTATTTGAATTAGTTGTGATATGAGTTGGATATTAATTAAATAAATAAAATTTATTTAATTAATTAGATAAATGAATAGAATGTGATGTGGAAATTAATTAAATAAATAAAATTTATTTAATTAATTGGCTAAGTGGGATAAGGATGGGATTGAATAGGATTTAATTAAATAAATAAAATTTATTTAATTAATCGGCTAATGGATAAATGGGATTAAGAGTGGTATTTAGGACAAAAATAGCTTATGATGTTTAGGATAATGTTTTAACAAGGTGTTGCAAGACATGGACAAAGTTGGGACAAATTTGGGTGTCTATAGGCGATTCTCAACTAGTTATCAAACAGATTTTAGATGAATATCAAACAAAAGATGAGAAGCTTCTTCTATACAAGGTGATGGTTGATGATTTTAAAAGGTATTTTGACAATATCACCTTTGAGCAAATCCCAAGACTACAAAATAGAGTAGTAGATGCCATGGCTATGATTGGGTATCTTCTAGACATGCCATCTAATACACATAAATGTGAGTTTCTAGTTGAATGGCTTCTGATTCCAGCATTTGAAGTACTAGAGTCTGAGCTTATATGTGAAATTGTTGGTCCCAATTCACCGTGGTATGAGGGTTTATACGAGTATCTCCATAATCAATCCTTTCCATTTCAATTATCTAACACCCAATGCAAAAACTTTATCCGTCGAGCCTCTCGTTACACTATTTTGGGAGACACCCTTTATCGCCGGAGTCTTGATGGTATCGTTCTTAGGTGTCTTGATTCTAAGGAAGTAAAAGTGGCCTTACATGATGTACATGAAGGTGTCTGTGGTTCGTATTCCACTGGCCCTGGCCTTGTTAAGAAACTTCTGAGTAGGATACTATTGGCCAACCATGGAAAAAGATGCACAACAATTCACAAAGAGATGTCTACAATGTCAGAAACATGGAGATTTAATACATGCACCAGTACATGAGCTTCAACCTATCATTACTCCATGGCCTTTTTCATAGTGGGGACTTGATCTCATAGGTAAAATCCATCCTACTTCATCAAATGGTCATAAGTTCATTATCACCACCATTGAATATTTCACAAAGTGGGTGGAAGCCATACCCATGACTTATATCACTAGCAAGCAAATATCCAAGTTTATCCTACACTATATCATTTGCCACTATGGAGTTCCTTAAGCTATTGTCATAGATAATGGTTTCCCCTAAAAGAACTAAGAGGTTAGAGATCTTTGTAAAAAGTTTCATAGCCAACATTGATTCTCTACCCCTTACTATCCTTAGAGCAATGGCCAAGCTAAGGCTTCTAACAAAACAATCATCAAAATTCTCAAAAAGACAATCAATGAAGCTGGTCAGGATTGGCATTTACAACTCCATCATGTATTATGGGCATATAGAATAAGTATCAGAACTCCTACTGGAGCCACACCTTATGCTCTTGTGTACGGCACTGAAGCTATTTTACCTATTGAGGTTGAGATCCCCTCACTGCGAATATCCCTACAACATACCATCTCAGAGGAAGAATATCGAGTATCTAGACTCCATGATCTTGAGCTTCTAGATGAACAACATCTTACAACACTCAACCATCTCCAAGTCTATCAAAACCATCTACGCCGCAGCTACAACAAAAAAAATAGAGAATGCAGATTTCAAGTTGGAGATCTTGTCCTTAAAGAGAATCAAAGGAATCAGCAACATCATGAGAAACAGGGCAAGTTTGAACCAAATTGCCTTGGTTCTTTCATCATCATAGCAATTTATTGATCAGGTGTATATACTCTTTCAACACCTAAAGGTATTCCATTGGATGAACCAGTCAACAGCATCCATCTCAGGAAGTTTTATCCTTGAATCTCAGCTATCCAAAAAAAAAATCCATCCATTAGTGAAAACCACTTTGTGGCACTTTGGATAACAAAAAAATATAATAATATAAGATAAATAATCCATCCTCTGGTGAAAACTTGGTAAACATGCGCCTTGGATAAGTACCATAGTGAAAACCTGGCAAACAGGCGCTATGTGTAGTGACCAACCTCCATTATCTACTTGGTTTGTTTGATCACCACTCTTCCTAGAATACTTCACCATCTTATCCCACATAATCCATATCATAATCCACATGTCATTGCAATAAAAAGCTTTTCCATCTTCACCTTTGTCAATGCTCGCTATCCTACTTGAGACATTGTTGTGATAACTATATCTTTTGGCACCTTAGCATCTTGACCGCACACACTCTCCATTGTTGCTTCTTCATAATAAACCTCATTCCACATTGGAGGCATTCGTTGAGTCTTATTTGGAGTGGATACCGCTAGCTCTAGCACATAACACATCAAACACTTTAGCTCACAACACAGCAAACTTTCAACTTTAACCATAGCGTTCATCTAACGACAAACATGGCAAACCCTTGCAACCAAGATCCATATCTTTGCAATCAATTCATGCTCAACCAACATCCAAAACTAGCAAAAAACATCGCCAATGCAAAAATCCAAGCAATAAGTTGATTCTTTCAACATCACTCACCAAGCGTAATAAGCAAGAACTACATCCTAGCTCTATCGTTAAAGCCTTGATCCCATGGATACAGGGTATGTAGGCAATCTGAGATGTGAAGGAAGCACTCTGATTTAGGCTAAGATGATAGCCCCTTCTTTTCATCATCCACCTTTCATCTTTCTTCTAATCATCCTTAGATCTTTCATCTCACATTGTTCTATTTTTCATTACATACATCATCGATAAAACCCAGAACTACATATTCATCATGTCTCATCTTTATCATAAATGTGCTTTGATCCTGTGGATATAGGGTATGTAGGCAGTCTGGAGTACGAAGGAAGCTTCTAGTACTCAAGCATAGATGATCCACCCCATCTTTGTCATCTTCTCTTCATCTTCCATTTTCTTCGCTTTGATTAGCTCAAGCAGGAAGCAGACTATGTGTATACTGAAAGCTCAAGCACTTTAACCAATCAAGAATAATCCAGAAGCTATTTGTCCGCATGCCTTAAGCCAACATTTGCTATAGCAGTTTATCAACATCTTTAGCCTTCAACAGGATGCAGCTTTCCTCTTAACAAGGCCCCAGCTTAAATCCATCTAAGATCACCTAAATGTGGCAAGAGAACGTGATGACAGTATCTGTTGTTTTATCTTTTGTCCCTTTTCTATGCCTAATCAAGACTGCCTTGATCTATCTATATCTTGGTATGTGGTGATGAAGTAAAGAATGGGGCATGGTCTTATTTCTTTCATATGCCGTGTTTGCGGGATGATCTTATTCTCTTCCTAAGCGTATTGGTATCTTGTACATGTTGGGATTAGCATCTTACATATCAATATCTCTAGCATCTGAGAAGCTAAATAGTCTCTTATGCACTTGAGACTATTCTATGTCAAGACTAGCTCCATACATATAACTAGCAAGGTGTCACTATGCATAGTGGAGATAAGCTCAAACCATTGCTTGTAGCGTCAAAGTCCATCTCGAAACACTAGTTGTTATTCATGTCTTGTGCATGTTGGCTCAACATCTTGACCTCATGTGTTCAGACAAGATTGTAGCATGCTAGTTTTGCATTGGATATCTCGACACCTTGGTCTTCTATACCCTGGTGCATAACATCCACATGTGATATCAAACATAAGGATTGCATTTCTTTTCATTTTGACCAATTACTTAAAAAGCTACCCATTGTACCATCTATTCATCCTATTATTCATCTATATAGTCCTCAACCAAGATCAATCATTTCCATCATCCTTCTTCCACATCTCTTATCCTGCAAAACAAGTGTGTTAGACATACATAAGTCCACCACATATCATATCATTACCATCTATCTATATGCATAAGTACATATCATATCATTACCATTTACATATTTGCATTATCATACATTTCCATTCATCTCATTTGCATAAACATCCATACATAATCCATGAAAATACAAATACAACATGCATAACCATCATAATACTAATAGTGCATCATCATGTAGATAAGCAATATGCCATCATATATATACATGTGTCAATATACAAGTGTCTACATATGCAAGCTGAGCCATAAAGAATGTATGTACAAGCAGCTCTAGGCCTCATCATGATACAACATAATCTACATAAACAAGGTAGCCCTAGTGACTACTGGCAGCTCCCTTGCCCTAACCACCACCACTGAGTCCTGCACCTGTCACCCTATCTCTCAGTGGCCCCATCATTGAGGCTATAGATCGAGATCCACGTGTCCTCTATGAACCTGAAGCTCCTGATCTGCTCTTGAAGCTAGGCTACCTCTGCTTTGCTGGCACAACTCCATAATATAAACCCCTATAATACTCCACCTCACCCTATACTCTTCGCAGCTCTGCATGTACCTATGTCAACTGTGTGGCCAAATACATCATAGCCCCATCTATACCCAATGCAGCCACTACTCTATCCCACTCACTAGTCATCCCCTATAGTTGTTGCACAGCCTATCCCTCTCTGCCTGTAAACCATCTCTCTCAGCCCTCATCACCTGCATCTACTGTATGGCAGTATCTTGTTCTAATCTCATCATCTGCTTGCTCTACCTAACTGCATCTCTCTCTCTTGTCACTCTAGCAAGTGCACCATCATCCTACCCATCCCCAGCCTGCACTCTCACCTGTAACTAAGCCTGGTATGTCTGAACCTGAGCCTTAGCATGCCGTAAGCCAATCACCACCTAGTGTCTATCTAACTCCACTCTCCTCAATCTCATCTGAGCTCGCTGCCTCCATCTCCTCTCCTCTCAAATCCTCCTCTGCAACTACTGAATCCCAACATCATCATCTCCTAATATCTTCCCCTAAGGCTGTACATGTATCTGAGGTTGTCCCTTCACCTGTCCCTATATCTATATCCCTGGTGCTGCCGGTACAATAGCTTGCATTGGTGGAGCCTGTCATCATCTCCTCTTGACTGGTCTCTCCATCCCTATCTCTCCTATCTCTCCAACTCGTGTCAGCCACGTCGATCTCGTTGTCGCCCAGTATGCATCATAATCTGGTAGCATGCCTAGATTTGTAGGACCCTATCCCCACTGCCATACAACTAGCTGTAACCCCTCTCTCTCCACCAAAACTATGCCCCAATCAAACACCTCCTGTCTAGTCCTCACAAAAATGGCATCCCCAATTGGTACTGCCTGTGATAACCTGAACTATCTCAAAATCCTCTCGGGAAAATAGTGCTCTATAATGTATATGCCGCATCTAAAAATATATCTCGCCTACCTAGCATAGACAAGCTTAGTATCCTCCTCATCCCATCTCTCAGATCCCAGCCATGGCCTCCATATAAATCTATCTACCTCATCCAACATCCTCCGCCGGTACACAAGTCCTCTGCGTTGCCGGTATGTCAACGCTCCTCTATACTGTTGATAACTAAGAGGGGGAGTGAATCAGTTATCTTAATTAATTTAACTTTTTGTTCTTCTTTAATAACTAGTGCAGCATCAAAGTAAATAAGCATTCATAATCATGAGAGTAGAAACAAAGTCAAGATACATAACACAATGATTTTGACGTGGAAAACCCTGTTAAGGGAAAAACCATGGGGTGACTAACCCAAGATTGTATTATCTGTTAAAAGAATAAGATGGTAAAAAATGACACTTGCCAATTAGGGCTCACTACCCGAGCTCACTGCTCACAAGAGGCTCACTGCCTACAATAGTTTATATAAGGAAACTAGATACTTGAACTGATGAGAAATATCCACATATGCTAAGGTTTAGTTTCGGTTAGGCTCAATACACTAATCTACTGCACTTCATTCTTCCTCTTCTTAGGTGCTGCTGTCCTATCACATACCAGACCTGTCTTTGCTGTCTTCACACTACTCTTCTGCTTTTCTTCGCACTTTGCAACACACAACACACACCTTCACATCCAAATCCATCTGGTATATATATCCGCACCAATGATTTCAACACCTTTCTAGTCGGCATCCGGAATAGTTAATATTTTCCCAAACTCTGTTTTGTTGGCTTAATCCTTACTTATCAAGTGATGTGTATCAAGGAGATGCTTATAGAAGTCATCAATCATGTCAGCCAATCATGAATGATACCTTAAGAAACTTGATCACCATCAATAACTCATCTGGATTAAGGTCTGATGCTCTGCCGGTCAGTTCTTCCTCTGTCAACTTTGCCAAACAGGAACCCAACACTTAGGTGCTCATATCTTTTCACTCTTTCATCACCAGAGGCTTAATCTCTAGAATGTATCAGTCAAGGTACACCTCTTGACTTCCCCAAGTCCACACTTTACTAAGATACTTCCTCTGAGAGATCCAGACCTAACTATCGGACCTTGCCACATGCTCTGTTCTTGCTTACTGGACCACAACACTCTTCAATCTGACTTCTGGTATAGGCACACCATGTCCTAAGGATGTGTGGGATGAACTTTGTTGCCATCAATGACAACAATCATAAAGCCACAATGTGTCTCTTACCAACAATCTCCCCCTTTGGCATTGATGGCAACACTTAGTGAAAAATGACTAAGTGTTATACTACACTCCCCCTTAGTTGATGCTCTTTTCTAATGTACACTTTGCTGGAGCTCCCCCTTAGCTGGATTCCACATTTTTCACTGCTCCTCACTCCCCCTTTGACATCAATGGCAAAGGGTAGGGTCCATACACCAAAATTTTCAAAAATAGTCTATACATATCCGCATAAGTGTATATACAAGTTGTACTTATATGTACTTAAAGTATGTCTGAAAAAGTATTCTTCAACTGTATAACTTCTATAGCCCAACTCTACTTCATCCTATCCAAAATTGAGATGTGACCACTTAACAGGAATGCAAACGCTTCTACCTTCTTAAGATCTGAAATGATCATTGGTCCAGGCTATGGCCTGAGCATCAGTTAGGGCCTCATGCATGGCCTCTAACTTAGGGATGATGATCCCTCTAAGTTCACTCAACCTATTTATTCTATTTTTCTTCTCCTTCTCAAACTTCTTTATTTCATCTATGACTGCAATAGTCTTACACTCTTGATTTACTATGGAGGAGAAAAGAGGATCAAAATGATGCAGAGGTATAGGTAGTGGTTGTAGAAGTTCACTCAATGAACTTGGTTGTCAAAGCTTCCTTCTTAATGTTTCCAAAGGTGGATTGTTTATAAACCTACACAAGGCTTTGTTCAGGTGATTGATCTAGCCTAGGACCACACCTAGGTCCACCACACATGCTGCTCAACACTCACCTTGGGGAGTCACTACTCTACCCAAACAATCAACACATTCACCTTCAAGGACAGCATTCCACTCCTAACACCTATGCTAACAGGATCTCCATACACAATTTGACATAGGATTGTTTAAGACATGGAGAATAACAAGGTCTCTGACCAAAAGACTAATTTCTACATTCTCTAGGGCAGTGGACAACAACAGTAGTATGACTGTTCTAGGACAGTGTTTGGAAGAAGGCTTAAATCTTGTGGAACTTGCTCAATCAACTTCTCAAGGCCTTAACTGACCCTCAACACTCAATGTATACCAAACTCTCAATGTAAACAACAACCATTTACTCTATGCAGGCTCACACTGTGTTATGTAGGACAGAGGACAACAATAACAACTTGACTGTCCTATGACAGTACTAAACTGACAGTTTATACATTGTAGTCTTTAAGAACAACAAACTGGCATTATACTCCTATGTCAATAAGGATCTTCTCATCAAACTCCACATGTATCTTCAGAGGATAGGAACAACAAGAAATTGTTAACAAAATGATCAAAACTCTGCTCTAAACAGGACTGTGGACAGCAATTACCATTGGCTATCACAAAACAGTGTCAACAAGAAAGCTACTTCCTTGTAGATCTTAAGATTGATCCACTTAAAATTAAATTCTCTAACCTTCCAATGATCATGCAGACCTATTATCCATCAAACCATCCAAGATGGATTCCATACATGCAGCAAATGTACAAGACCGTACTCTGTCATAAGCTAGAATGACAGCAAGCTATTCTTTTCCATGAAGAAGGCCTATTCTTGAAGGTTGTGAGAGAGAAATGTATCAAACTTACATATACTAGACCTGCCCAAACAGTCACACAGTCTTGTCCTCACCACAAGACATCAAATTCACCATACATTAACTTTTCTTCATCACTGTCATCAGCATTTACAATGCTGCCCTTGTTTCTTGCTAACTAGTCACTAATTTGGACTAGCTAGGGTCATGCCAAACGCTTGGAGAAGGAGTCTTCAACCTGTAAACCATAGAAAACAAAAAAAACTAACCTAGTCTCCTCCATCCTTCTGAAAATGATTGATACGTTCAGAGGATAGAGGACAAATTCACCATTTTAGGACACAAAACCCTAGTTAAGAGGGTTTCAAGACAATTTCTACAAGTTGGAAAGATTCTCTCTTCTACAGAAGTGTCAAGGGCTCCAAGTAGATGCAAATGAAAGGTATTTTGCAGACCTAACAAATTTCTAACATTTCAACTCATAAAAAATTTGTACCAGGCCGTACAGAAGGCTATTTCAATGAAAAAAATGCAGAAAAAATAGTTTTTTTTCCTTAAAAGACTCCTCTTCTTCAATCTTTGGCATGTTTTACAAATTGAAGTTTATAGGAAACTTTTCCAAACGTTTCCACTTCTCAACAGTCTGTACAACTGCCCAAGAAAGGCAATGAACCGATGGAAGTGGCAGTTTAACATAAAACAATAAGTTTCTAAAAGAGAAAAATCCTATAAAATAGGTCTTTCAAACACTCTAGTGGACTAGTCAAATAAAATGGACTAAGTCCTTATTACAACACATCAAAATGGATTTCAAAGCCTTAGAGGTAAACAAATAACATGAAAAACAACTAGGAAAAAAAAAACAACACAATGATTAAACTGTGGAGCTCCTGCACCATACTCCCCCTGTAGGAAGAACTCAAGTCCCATGAGTTGCCAACTATTGAAGTGTTATGCCATGCTTCAAGATATCTGCTTCAGTCATCCAGGTGGCCTCTGAATCAAGAAGATCCTTCCATTTCACCAAGTAGTCCTTATAGACACCTCTCTGAGTCTTCTTGATAACTTTGGAATCCAGAATGCACTCCAACTGTAAAGGTTTGCTTGGAGGCAAATCCTTGATCAAATCAGCATCTTCAGCCACCACATCTAATCTACTCTCATCAGGCAATGGAGGTCTAAAAGGGAAAAGATCACAAACATTGAAAACTGGAGAGATACCAAGGCCATCTGGTAGCTCAATCTCATATGCATTTGGACCGAATTTGTGCACTGTTTTGCATGGCCCAATCTTCTTCATCAGGAGTTTAGTTGGCTGACCCTTAGGCAACCTTTCTTTCCTCAGATATGCCATAACTAAGTCATCAACTTTGAACTGTACTTCTCTTTTCTTCAAATATGCCTTTTCTTTGTACTTTGTGACTAATTTTTCTAGTTGCAACTTGACTTGATCATGAACTATTTTCATGGAGGCAGAAAACTCTTCACCAAGTGCAGTCCTTCTATCCCAACCTTGGAGATCCTTCAGCTCAAGTGGCCCTCTTGGATGAAAGCCATAAACTATCTCAAAAGGACTTTTACCAGTGCTCCTATTCCTTGAATCATTGTAGGCATATTCAGCTTGACTGATAACCAAGTCCCATGCCAAACCATGCTTCTTTGTAAGGCACCTTAGAAGGTTTCCAAGTGACCTATTAACCACCTCAGTCTGACCATCAGTTTGTGGATGGTAGGCTGATGAAAAAGACAACTATGTGCCCAACTTCTTCCACAAGGTCCTCCAGAAGTGACCTATAAACTTAGAGTCTCTGTCAGTTACAATGGACAATGGTAAACCATGTATCCTTACTACCTCTCTAAAAAATAGACCTACAACATGAGATGCATCATTTGTGTATTTACATGGCACAAAATGAGCCATCTTGCTGAACCTATGAACAATAACAAACACACTATCCACCCCTCTGGCTGTCCTGGGTAACCCAAGCACAAAATCCATTCTGATACTTTCCCAAGGTCTGTTGGGAATGGGAAGGGGCTAGTATAGACCTGCATTTGAAGACACACCTTTGGCTCTTTGACAGATTACACAACTAGCTACATATTTTCTCACATCTGATTGCACCTTTGGCCAAAAATAGAACCTTGTGACTTGTTCTAGTGTCTTGTCTAAGCCAAAATGTCCTCCTAAAGAACCATTATGCTTCTCCTTAATGATGTTGTCCCGCATAGAGCACTTAGGGACACACAGCAAATTGCCCTTAAACAAGAGGTCTTCCTACAAAATAAAATCTGCATACTCTCCATGGAATGTGTTAGCCAAGTTCACACAGACATCATAAGCCTCTTTGAAATCATAATCTTCTTTATACAACTCATTTAAGCAGTCAATACCCATGCTTTCTAACTGAATTTCATGAATAAGAAGCAACCTCCTACTCAATGCATCAACCACCTTATTAGAGACACCTCTTTTGTGCTTAACTGTGAAGGTATAAACTTGTAGCTGTTCCATCCATTTAACATGTCTATGATTCAATTTTTCTTGACTGTTTAGAAAGCTTAAAGCATGATTATTAGTAAACACAATGAATTCTTTGGGCAACAAATAATGTCTCCATTTCTTAAGAGCTTGCACCATTGCATAGAGTTCTAAGTCATAGGTAGAATACCTTTGCTTGGCTTCATTCAACTTTTTTGAAAAGAATGCTACTGGATGTCCTTCTTGGCTGAGAACAGTACCAATAGCTTGTTGACTTGCATCACACTCAACAACAAATACCTTAACAAAATCAGGGAGTGCTAAGGTAGGTAACTCAACCACCTTTGTTTTCAACAACTCAAAACTATCATCAGCTTCCTTTGTCCACTGGAATCTACATTTGACTCCACCCTTGATGGTGTTGAGGATGGGAGCACTAATGTGACTGAAACCTCTGATAAATTTCCTATAGAAAGTCACCAATCCATGGAAACTTCTCACATCTCCCACTATTTTTTGGGTAGGCCAACAGAGAATAGCCTCAACCTTAGAGGGATCCATCTTCAAACAGCCATTAGAAATGACAAATCCCAGGTATACAAGTTTAGTTTTCATGAACTCACATTTGTCTAAGTTGATCATCAACTTGTGCTCATGCAGCTTCTCCAACACCTGACCAACATGCTTCACATGGTCTTCCCTTGTCCTACTAAAGATTAGTATGTCATCAAGATAAACAATAACAAATTTACCAATGAATTCAACCAATACCTCATTCATCAGGTGCATAAATGTACTTGGCGCATTACTAAGACCAAATGGCATAACAAGACATTCATAAAGACCTTCATTGGTCTTGAAAGCAGTCTTCCATTCATCTCCTCGTCTGATATGGATTTGATGATATCCAGATTTCAAATCAATCTTTGAGTAATAGCATGATCCTCCCAGGTAATCCAAGAGATCTTCAATCCTTAGCATTGGGAATCTGTACCTTATAGTGATCTTGTTTATGGTCCTTGAATCTATGCATAGCCTCCACTTTCCATCCTTCTTAGGAGCAAGTACACTTGGAATTGCACAAGGACTTAGACTCTTTCTAATCAACCCTTTCTCCAGGAGATCTTGAATTTGCCTTGCCACCTCTTCATTTTGCTATGGAGTCATCTTGTATGTAGCCTTGTTAGGCAATGTAGCACCAGGTATTAAGTCAATTTGATGACTAATATCCCTCATGGGTGGTAAGGAGTTGGGAACTTCCTCTACCACAAGGTCTTGATACTTATCCAGAAGTTGCTATACTTTCGATGGAATCTCCTTCTATTTTTGATCTTGCTGTATTGATCCACTCTTGGGCTTCATGACCAAAGCATATTCCTAGTTGTCATTCTCCTTCAAGAGGTTTAGGAACTCCTTGTCATTCACCAAAATGACACTGCTGTTATTTTCCTTTCCTCTGGGCTGCTCCAACAAAGGATCCATTTTGAATGGCCTTCCATTCTTGGTGATGACATAAGTGTTCTTCTCACCATCATGCTGAGCTTTAACATTATACTGCCATGGGTGGCCAAGAAGCAGGTGACATGCATCCATAGGGATGATTTCACATAGCACTTTGTCCTTGTAGTCACCAATTGCAAATTCAACCCAAGTTTGTTCCTCCACCATGAAACTTTGGTTCTTGTTTAACCAGAAGATCTTGTGAGGACTAATATGAGGCAACCTCTTCAACTTGCACTTCTCAACCATCTCAATGGATACCACATTCTCAGTAGACCCTGAATCCACTATAATTTTGCAGAGTTTCCCATAGGCTAGGCCTTGGGTTCTGAAAAGATTCCTTCTCTGAGGGGGCTCTTGCTTCAATGGCACCTTCAACATAGACCTTTTTATCATCATACTCTCTCCATCTAGAATAGGTGTAGCACTTCCCATTGGTGAATTCACACTTTCACAAACTGATTTCTCTTCCCACTATCATGAGAGCTGTTGGCTTTCCCTAGACATTTGTTAATTGTATGGCCAACTTGGTTGCAGCCATAACATCTTCCAGTGAAGACTCCTAGTCCTCTACCTCCTCCACCATTTCTGCCTCTGCCATTATGACTTCTACCACCTCTAAAACCTCCTCTATGCTCTGTTGCTGATTGTGTTTCTTGTTGACTGTTATTTTCAGTTTTGTTGAACTGTCCATGACCAAAATTGCCTCTACCTCTTTGGTTTCTGCCACCTCTACCTCTGGCACTTTGTTCACCCTTCCTTCTTAGCTTTTCCTTTGCTCTGGAGGCCAATAAGAAACATTCATCCACTGTCTTTGGTAACACCAAGCTTATCTCATCTTGCAGATTGTATTTCAGTCCATTCAGGTACCTAGTCACCATCCCTTTTTCATCTTCATTATGATTGGCCCTCATATCGAGTCTATGAAATTCTTCTATGTAGGCAGCCACATCCATGTCTTTTTGTCTCAAATTCTAAAATCTCCTTATGATTTGAATCTCATAGTCAGGTGGCATGAACTTGCTTCTGAGCATAGCCACCATTCTGCTCCATTTAGTGATGGGACTCTTCCCAATCTTCTCCCTCTCATTCTGCATATAGTTCCACCATACAAGTGCAGAACCTCTTAGCCTTGTCTTGGCAAACTTGACCTTTTTGCTATCATTGAACTCCTTGTAATCAAAGAAGTTGCACATAGCTTCTATCCAGTCGGTGAGAACATCTCCATCCAACTTGCAATGAAAGGTAGGCACATCCATCTTTGGATCACCACTGTCTCCATGAGCATCCTTAAGTGCATTCAAGAAGGCTTTTTGATCTGCAGACATATCCTGCTCCAGAGGATCCTCTTCTACCTCTATTTCTTCATTTGTGTCTGAAGAACCTCCCTCTTCTTTGGTCTTGCCCTTAGACTTTTTCTCTTCTTGCAATTTTGCTTCTTGCAGTCTTGCTTCAACCATCTCTTCCACTAACTTCTTGATGGCATCTTGACTCATTGTCTTGGGAGGCATTGTACTAGCCTCTATTTCAATTTCCTCTTTTGACATACACTTGCTTCCAATCAAAATATTGGCTCTGATACCAATATGATGCAAAGGTATAGGTAGTGGTTGTAGAAGTTCACTCAATGAACTTGGTTGTCAAAGCTTCATTCTTAATGTTTCCAAAGGTGGATTGTTTATAAACCTACACAAGGCTTTGTTCAAGTGATTGATCTAGCCTAGGACCACACCTAGGTCCACCACACAGGCTGCTCAACACTCACCTTGGGGAGTCACTACTCTACCCAAACAATCAACACATTCACCTTCAAGGACAGCATTCCACTCCTAACACCTATGCTAATAGGATCTCCATACACAATTTGACATAGGATTGTTTAAGACATGGAGAATAACAAGGTCTCTGACCAAAAGACTAATTTCTACATTCTCTAGGGCAGTGGACAGCAATAGTAGTATGACTGTTCTAGGACAGTGTTTGGAAGAAGGCTTAGATCTTGTGGAACTTGCTCAATCAACTTCTCAAGGCCTTAACTAACCCTCAACACTCAATGTATACCAAACTCTCAATGTAAACAACAACCATTTACTCTATGTAGGCTCACACTGTGTTATGCACGACAGAGGACAGTAATAACAACTTGACTGTCCTATGACGGTACTAAACTGACAGTTTATACATTGTAGTCTTTAAGAACAACAAACTAGCATTATACTCCTATGTCAATAAGGATCTTTTCATCAAACTCCACATGTATCTTCAGAGGACAAGAACAACAAGAAATTGTTAACAAAATGATCAAAACTCTGCTCTAAACAGGACTGTGGACAGCAATTACCATTGGCTGTCACAAAATAGTGTCAACAAGAAAGCTACTTCCTTGTAGATCTTAAGATTGATCCACTTAAAACTAAATTCTCTGACCTTCCAATGATCATGCAGACCTATTATCCATCAAACCATCCAAGATGGATTCCATACATGCAACAAATGTACAGGACCATACTCTGTCATAAGCTAGAATGACAGCAAGCTGTTCTTTTCCATGAAGAAGGCCTATTCTTGAAGGTTGTGAGAGAGAAATGTATCAAAATTGCATATACCAGACCTGCCCAAATAGTCACACAGTCTTGTCCTCACCACAAGACATCAAATTCACCATACATTAACTTTTCTTCATGACTGTCATCAGCATTTACAACGCTGCCCTTGTTTCTTTCTAACTAGTCACTAATTTGGACTAGCTAGGGTCATGCCAAATGCTTGGAGAAGGAGTCTTCAACCTGCAAAGCATAGAAAACAACAAAAACTAACCTAGTCTCCTCCATCCTTCTGAAAATGATTGATACTTTCAGAGGATAGAGGACAAATTCACCATTTTAGGACACAAAACCCTAGTTAAGAGGGTTTCAAGACAATTTCTACAAGTTGGAAAGATTCTCTCTTCTACAGAAGTGTCAAGGGCTCCAAGTAGATGCAAATGAAAGGTATTTTGTAGACCTAACAAATTTCTAACATTTCAACTCATAAAAATTCCATACCAGGCCATACAGAAGGCTGTTTCAATGAAAAAATGTAGAAAAAATAGTTTTTTTCCCTTAAAAGACTCCTCTTCTTCAATCTTTGGCATGTTTTACAAACTGAAGTTTATAGGAAACTTTTCCAAATGTTTCCACTTCTCAACAGTCCATACAACTACCCAAGAAAGGTAGTGAACTGATCGAAGTGGCAGTTTAACATAAAACAATAAGTTTCTAAAAGAGAAAAATCCTATAAAATAGGTCTTTCAAACACTCTAGTGGACTAGTCAAATAAAATGGACTAAGTCCTTATTACAACACATCAAAATGGCTTTCAAAGCCTTAGAGGTAAACAAATAACATGAAAAACAACTAGGAAAAAAAAACAACACAATGATTAAACTGTGGAGCTCCTACACCACAAAACTTTGAGATAAACTTAACAGTTTATCCTCTTGCTCTTTTACTTTCTTCTCAATATCCTTGGTCGCTTTAGGCTAGGATAAACAAAATTTATAGATATCTCCGCCATCTTTAAGAGCATTTTCCAAGCTCTTTATTCCAATATCCATAACTCTCATATCATTTGTTATTAGACCCTGTACTTTGGAGAATCTTTTTCCCAAAAACTCCTTCCGGACCTTTTCTTCTGCTGACTTCTCTAAGGAATCAAAATGCGTATGAACAAAATTTACAAGAGACTTTAGATTACCGGATGTGGAGGCTGAAGGATCCTTTTGGAAGGATGGCATGATCTTCTCCAATACACCAGATGCAACTTCTATGAGCTCACAGTCTTCCATGTGAGATTTCAGGAGTTTTTCTTTTGCCTTTGCTTGAGTAAAGGATGCGAGCTTCATGGTTTGAACTGGGGAGAGGGAATCAAAATTGAATGGACCTTGAAGAATTTCTGGTTCATCAAATTCCATCATCTCTTTGGTTAAGAAATCTTTGACTGCTTCTGCTGTGTCTCTTGCCGGTGACAGGGTTTTCTCCCCTTCTACGGTCTTAGCACTGTCATTTGTGGTCTTTTCTATTTAACCTTCTTCGCTTCCCTTTACTTGTTCTTCTTGACTGATGCTCTCTTCTTTTCTTTCTTCTCCTTCAGTTCCAGAGTATGCAGGAGGATCTGGAAGAGAAGTGTCTTCTTCTTCATGAACTTCCTCTTCTGAAGCAGAGGAATATAAGTCTTTAGCTTTCTCTTCACTTGTCTCCTTTGCCTCTTCTACCACTGTCTCAGTAGATTCTTCTTTGTCATCCATGGCTGAGGGATCATTACCTAAGTCCTCTATAATAGGAATATTAAATCTTTTGTATGCATTCCAGAGGATGTCTTCTGTTTCTTTGGCCACCTTGTCAGTTTCTCCAAGCGTAAGCTAATTCATCCTAGCTTTGCTCCAGAACTCATCCTTGCAATCTTTAAAGATCATATTCTTTTGCTTAGGAGTGATGGAAGGATAGAACTGAATGGCTATCTATTCCCAGATCTCCATATCCTTTGCTTTAGCATTATTCTTTCTGATTTTAAGTTCCTTCTCAAGGATTTTAGGAATTAGAGATATGATTTTGATGAAAGCTTTGTTGTAGATATTCAGATACCTGACTGTGGCATCTTGCAGGATCTTCTGGTCAGCTTCACTACATTCATCATAGAATTCTATTAATGTTTTCAGGTTTCCATCCACAGTAATTGCCTTGATGATATCATCAAGAGTAGGCTTCTCAACACTTTTATCTATCTTTTCTTCTTTCTTGTCTAGACTGGTAGAGGATTCTCCAGATACTTTCTTCTTCTTCTTCATCTTCTTGATCTCTTCATTAGATTCTATCTCTTCATCATCTTTCAGGCTTGTGTATGATCTTGTAGCCTTTGTCTTTGTTCTCTTTTCTCCTTTACTGGATGATTTTGCTTTCGGTTTTGATGCCTTTGAGCTCTTAGCAATGGCAGGTGTAGAGCTCTTATCTGGTTCGGGAGGGGGCTTCTACTAGAGTACTCTAATTTTCTGCTTTTTCCTTTTCTTTCTCTGCCCTTTCCATCTTTTCTCTATTTGCATCAAGTGCCTCTTTTGATATGCCATACCTTTTGGCAACATTCTCTACTTTTCTAACTTTTCTCTTCATCTCCGGTTGTCTAAGCTCCACATGGATCTTCACACTTAGCTCTTCAAAGGTTCCAAACCTTTCTGCCTTAGGATCCTTGGGTTGACTAAGCATGTGTTGAACATGTAGCTCTACAATTTTCTCATCTACTTCATACTCCATTGGCATGATCTAGACTATCATTGGCTCTACTACCTCCATTAGGCATTGATCAGTTTCTACCATAAAGCATACTGTATCCTTATACTTTTATACTAGAGATTGGGGAATTCTCTCTCTTGCTTGCATCATACTCTGAAAGTTCTTGAAATAGCCCCAGAGTGCTGTATTTTGTGCCTTGGCATCACCAAGCCCATGTATATAATCTCTGATTTGAATGGCTAGAGGTCTATCATTCTGCCATACCCAACTACTGGATCTAGGAAGCTCATTCATGAAGTAGAAGAATAAACATAATATCAGCCCACCATACTTGAATGAGTTCTTCTTGTCCTTTTTGATCTTTTGTAGGTTCTCCAATAGTTGGATTAGAAGAAGTTCACAAAGATCATAGTCAGCATTTTCTTTTAGCATCTGATAAGCTGTATGAATTGCAATTCTGGGTACTAAATTTTCCCTACTAGAGTGATATATCTTGTAACCAATTATCATGGATGCAAATTTGATATCTGGATCAGTGATATCTTCAATTGTCATTGCTCTCTTGTCAAATTTTGATTTGGTTGCCTCACTCATTGTTTGATTCTTGACAGATTTGAGAGCAGGTATCCCACCAGATGAGTGTAATCCGGTAACTGCCCTAATGGCATCCTTGGTTATCTTGAATGGCCTTATCAACCATATAAAGTTATCATGCATTCTACTTAGAACATACCGAACCCATTCATCTTCTACAAAATAGGGGAAATGAATGCATTGTGCAAAATGTTTGTCCCGGATAGCCTTATACTGTGGTTTGAGTTCAAATGAGTCATCTATTAACTAATTGTGATAGATATCTATTAGCTTGGATTCCCCAAAATCTTCAATGTTTGCATGAATATATTCCCTAATGTCTTCAACATGCAAAACCCCATGCGGAATGCTAGAAAATGCCCCTAAGGGATCCACTTCTAGAGATTTGTAGGGATGTTTCTTAAATTTGGGGTGAGGCCTATCAGAAATATTTACAACATTCAGACTAGCCATCTTAAAGATTTAGAGAGAGAGTTTGATCAAGAGCGAAGAATACCTTTTTACGCTTCTAGGTTTCACATAATGAGCTGGATCGGATTGCTGGAAGAATTGTCTTCTGTGGTTAATCTTTGAGAGGCTTGAGATAATTTGTTTGCAGAGCTCTTTTTATCTTCTTCTCAAGTGCAAATGTACAAGTGACGAACAAATAAACCCTTTTATCTCTGAGCAAACCCTAATTCCATATTGCAATAAATGTACAACTTAAGTTATTCCGGTTGCCTTGTTCTCCTTGTTTTGAGAAGGATATTTTCTGGATCACTGAGATACATTTAGAGTTATTCTTGATGATTGATGACAATCTATCTTCCTTTCTCCAAACATTTGATCTATCTGCAGATCAAGATACCTCAAATTTGAATCATACTAGATCTAACTGGGAAAAACCTGTTCTTACCGGATGACTATTAAACCGAATTAATCTTAGATGATTAACCTCTTCAAATTCATTGCGGATCTTCTTTATCTTCTCAAAGGGTTATTTAGATGTTTCTCTGAGAGCCCTTTTAGTTCACAACCTTTCATGTGCCACTTTTAGGCACCTATTGACTGGTTGGGGGGAAATGTTTTTCTTTTGTTACTCCCCCTGAGCCAGAGCTCATCTATTTAGTTTTTGGAAGGAATGTCAGCACCAGATTCTGGTGCGGATCCATCCCCATCATTTTATGTACTTCTCTTTACCCATATCTTGTTCATCTCTCTTTGAATTTCATCCTCATTCACTTTTCCTTTTCCTTTGTCTTGGTTTTGATTATGATGCACCAGACCCTTTTTGTCCTGATTCTTACTTCTGCAGAATCTGGCAATATGACTAGATATATTGCAATTATAACAAACAACATTTCTTTGCATATTTGACTGATATCCTCTTGATCTACACTGATTAGCCATATGTCCCATTATATTGCATGCAAAACATCTACCATTGAATGAATTGTTCATTTGCATATTTTTGCATTCATGAGTTTTGTGACCATACCTTTTGTAATTAAAGCACTGTCCAGAGAAGGATGAATTAGTTTGATTCATTCTTTTTCTACACTAATTTGCTTTATGACCAAAGTTATTGCAGTTGTGGTAGTATGCATTGAAGGAAGGATATCTTTGAGCATTTGGTTGCCTTACTGGAGCTCTTCTAGGCCTATTTCTTGGATTTTCTGATATGGAGTTCTTCTGACCGGATCCAGAGTTTTCACCTTTTACATACCCCAAGCCTTGCTTGTCATCTACCCTCTTTTGGCTTTGAAGAAGAACTTCAAGTTGAGCAGAGCTTATCTTGAATTTCTCTTTGTATTCATTTGATGTTTGAAGATCCCTTTTAAGAGTGTCAATCTGATTCTCAAGTTGTTCTTCATTATCTCTAGCTTCTTTAAGATCAGATTCTAGATGCCTGATTATTCTATCCATTTTGTGGCAGTCTTCTGATTTCTCCTTGAGAGATTGTCTTAGATCATCTTCAATTTTTCTTTTCTCTTCAATTTCTTGGGTGAATTTCATAACTCATGATTCCATTTCATGTCTTACCATAATGACCTCTTTTGATAACTTTTCACATAACTTGGTTTTCTCCTTCAGATCTTCATTTGTATCAATGACTTCACTTTGACTTGCCAATTGCTGAAGTAGATCCTTTCTCTTTTTCATAGAGATACTTAGTTTCCCTTTTAGTTCATTTATGAAATCCTCAGCCTATTTGAGTCTTTCCTTCAATTCATTGACTTCAGAGTTAGATTGCTCAAGATCATCTAGGGCAGACTGAAGTTGTTCCCTCATACCATACACATCCATTTGAATTCCCAGATCTCCTCAAGATGTTAGGCTCTGTTAGGAGGAACTTGGCTCTAATACCAATTGTTGATAAATGAGAAGGGGGTGAATCAGTTATCTTAATTAATTTAACTTTTTGTTCTTCTTTAACAACTAGTGCAGCATCAAAGAAAATAAGCATTCATAATCATGAGAGAAGAATCAAAGTCAAGATACATAACACAATGATTTTGATGTGGAAAACCCTGTTAAGGGAAAAACCATGGGGTGACTAACCCAAGATTGTATTCTTTGTTAAAAGAATAAGATGCTACAAAATGGCACTTGCCAATTAGGGCTCACTGCCCGAGCTTACTGCTCACAAGAGGTTCACTGCCTACAATAGCTTATATAAGGAAACTAGATACTTGAACTAATGAAAAGCATCCACATATGCTGAGGTTCAGTTTCGGTTAGGCTCAATACACTGATCTACTACACTTCATTCTTCCTCTTCTTAGGTACTGCTATCCTGTCACATACTAGACCTATCTTTGTTGTCTTCACACTGCTCTTCTTCTTTTCTTTGCACTTTGCAACACACAACACACACCTTCACATCCAAATCCATTTGGTATATATATCCACACCAATGATTTCAACACCTTTCTAGTCAGCATCTGGAATAGTCAATATTTTCCCAAACTCTGAATAGTCAGCTGAATCCTTACTTATCAAGTGATGTGTATCAAGGAGATGCTTATAGAAGTCATCAATCATGTCGGCCAATCATGAATGATACCTTAAGAGACTTGATCACCATCAATAACTCATCCAGATTAAGGTCTGATGCTCTGCTGGTCAGTTCTTCCTCTATCAACTCTGCCAAATAGGAACCCAACACTTAGGTGCTCATATCTTTTCACTCTTTCATCACCAAAGGCTCAATCTCTGGAATGCATCAGTCAAGGTACACCTCTTGAATTCCCCAAGTCCACACTTTACTAAGATACTTCCTCTGAGAGATCCGGACCTAATTGTCAGACCTTGCCACATGCTCTGTTCTTGCTTACCAGACCACAACACTCTTCATTCTGACTTTCGGTATAGGCACACCATGTCCTGCGGATGTGTGGGATGAACTTTGTTGCCATCAATGACAACAATCATAAAGCCACAATGTGTCCCTTTCCAACATATACATCCTAGCATAAGGCTCTGCTGTTGCTCTAACCACCCATCCCTCTGGTCTCGTCACTGGAATATGCTCATAAGCCCACACATTCAAAACTATAACTCCTGCAGACATACTAGCCCCGAACATATATGCACAATCATGTAGGAAATGATAGAGCTATCCAAGCACACACTTTTCCCATGCATATCTTGTCCCATAGGAGAACATCCCCTCCATCACTGTCCCCATCCTATCGGAAACCCTCTCGTTCATCTGTCTCCCACTAGCCATCTGATAATAGCTACTACCACTCACTACAATTTGTCACATAACTCCTCCATCCTCACCATAGGAATCTCTGAGCCCTCTGCTCCAATGTCTGGTGTCCCGAACAATCTCCTGAATACAGCTAGATCCATATCAGGATCATAATCTACTTGGTCCCCATCTATAGGAATCCGCAGTATCTGAAACATATCCTCTAGTGTGATCATAGCCTCTCTTGTCAGCAACAAGAAAGAACTATGCTCACTTATTCATCACTCTACCATCACCGTCATCAGTCCTCGATGTGCCTGCACCGGTTCCAATCTAGACACATGCTCTAACACAAGGATCTCTAACACTAGCCGCTCCTCTGCATCCAGCAATCTCACCAACCGCAAATCCCTAGGATGTGGCTCTCATGATAACAAAGGCGGTAGTATATCCTGCATCATTTCACTCATCATGTCAGTCTCTTCTGCTACATACAATTGTTATTAAAACTACATCGTTTACTGCTATACCAGCTTCTATCTACTGTAAGCAACTCATTTTTTCCATATGCACTTATCTACTACTCGCATGCGACCTACTTTTTTATGTGCACTTGTTTCTTGCTTACATGCGACTTACTTTCCCTATGTGACTTCTTATTGACCAAGTGCGAGCTCTATTTCTATATGCGTATACCTTTTTCTTATAAGCAATCTCTATCCTACAAGCGAGCTGAACCTATGTATGCGCTAGTTTTTAGCCCATAAGTGACTTGCTTTTAACTATATGTGCATTTTGCCTCTATTTGTCTAGCTGACTAAAAGTGACTTGTTATTTCCATATGCGACCAAGCCATGCCTATAAGCGACCTCAACTACCTTACATGACTTGTTTCTCTTCCTAACTGACCTGAACTACCTATCCTACAACCTAGTTGCTTATGGTGATGTGTGTGCCTTTATGATGCTTCTAGCCTATCAAAATCATGCTTTTAGCAAAAGTTTTGATACATACCAGTATGCCTGCTCCCTCTGGTCATCCATGTGTCCTCACTCACTCGGCACGATGATCTTTGCATGGAATCACCATCTCGATAGCTCTCCAACTCTCGTTGTACACCAACTCTAAGGAGCTCTAGATATCTATAGCTTTCTGAACACAACTAAGCACAGATGAGCCTATTTGCCCTTGAAGAACCTACTTATAGCCCCTATCCAAACCCTAATTCTTCTATGTCAAAGCCTCTTTCCTTCTACATCATCCCATATTTTCCCCCAACCCCTTTTTCTTCGTGTCCTAGCTTTTCCTTTTATCGAAAGCCAATCCAGCCCTTTCTGTTTGTTACACTGGGGCATAACCTTGTTTATCAAAGGAATATTGTATCTTCTTTGACACAACGCTTTAATGAACATTGTAGCAAAGAGGGGCAAAATGTAGACACCCAAAATTGACTCATTATTATTAGTATTCAAACATTGCATCATCCACCATCTGTATTTGTCTAACACACTTGAGCAATATCCCTAACACATCTATTTCTTCTATTAATTAATTCATTAGCTATTTCTTCTATTTCCTCTAAGTTATAATTAAACAATCTTTAATTATTTAATTATCTTCATTCTTCTATTTTTAATTAAATAAATATTATTTATTTAATTAAAAATTCCTTTCATAAAACCACTTTCCAATTAATTAAATAAATTTTATTTATTTAATTAATTTCTCTTATCATTTATCTCATGAGCCGACATGTGTGCCTCTTTCATTTAAAAAAGATAAGTGGTACTACATACTTTATTTAATATCTTTCACATGTAGTACTTTTTATGTACACGGTCACACATAAGCCTTATTTTCCTTCCACTTGTCATCTTCACATTCACCTATGTCTATCATTTAATCTTAGCCATTCACATAGCCACCAAATCTCCACCGTTGATTGATTTTGGTTGAGTTCTATATAAACACCCTCTCAATCCATACTAAAAGAAATCCAGCATTCATATAGCGTCTACATTATCATCCTAAGCATATTGAGCATTTTAGTATTCATAGCATCCATTGAGCTTATCATCATTATCATCCATCCATCATGGCATATTTTATTTTCATAATTGTTAATTGTTGAAGAAGCAATCCACATCATAAACAAGGAATCACACAATCTAGGTGATATTGTGCTTGAATTGCATGCTTTTGATTTCATTTGGATTAGATTCTTTGATGATGGTAGGGTTAGGTTTTCATGGCTATGCTTGATCTTATTAACCTAATTTTTTACCTATCACACATTCTACTCCTACACTGAGTAGCCTTATGACCAAACTTATTGCAATTAAAATAATAACCATTGAAAGATGGGTACCTTTGAGCATTTGGTTGCCTGACTAGAGGTATTCTAGGTTTGTTTCTCTGATTCTGGACTTGGTTGCCTTTGACTTTCTTCATCTCAGTGTTAACTTGTCTTGATTTAGAGATTTCTCCTTTTTCAAATCCCAAACCTTGTTTGTCATCTAGCTTTGTAGAGCTTATCCTAAACTTTTCTTTATAACTATTGGCTGCTTCCAGATCATATTTCAAAAGTAAAACATCTTTTGCTAATTTTTCACATTCTTTAGACTTGCCTTTCAGATCTTGATTCAAATGTTTTTCAATCTCTTCTTTTTCTTCAACCAGTATGGATAAACTATTCAGAGTTTCATTTGCTACTTTCAATTGTTCACTTAGATCTCTACTCCTATCCTTTGATATCTTAACTTGCTCTCTTAGCTTTAGGATGCATTCATCAGCTTCTTTGACATTTTCCCTCAAATCCTGGATATTTGCTTCATACTTATCAAGATCTTCAAGAGCAATTTTTAGTTCTTGATTACTGACATATGTGTAATCATCAATTGTAACAATGCCTAGAGCAGGATACCTTCTGGCTGCCATGTATACACTTTCCCAGATCTTCCTTAAGCTATTAGACTTCTTCCAAGGAACCTTGCTCTGATACCAATTGTTGAGCACAAAGAATACTGAAAGGGGGGCTGAATCAATATTCTGTGAAACCTTTCTTTCACATATTCATTAAGCCATTTACCAAATTCAATAACATGAAAGAAAAATAAACATAAGAAGAGCAGCCACAAAGTCATAACACAGACACCAGGATTTTTACATGGAAAACCCAAAAAGGGAAAAACCACAGTGAGTGTTAGCTCATAATATATTATGATATCAAAAATGAATTACATGAAGGCTCACTACCCAAGGACTCACTGTCCAAAGAAGTGCTCACTACAATAGGCTCACTGCCATAAAGAAGAGAAGAGAAGATAGAGAAAGGATGGATCACTACCAGGAGAAGATTGCTACAAATGTATCTATAGAATGCTAAAATGCAGTTCTATTAATAGCTAAATATACATATTCAAAAGTCTTCATTATATTGCCCTGCTTTTCTGCTCTACTTCACATACACTTTGTTCTTTTGCCCTTACTATTCCTTTTTCATCACAAAATAGCCTCAGATCACATACACATCAAATTTGCACCACATTCACACACTCACATCTCTCCAACATGGAAATTTATCAAGTATATATATATTTGTAACATGAATTATCCCAAAACTAGGTTGACATGCAAAATATGAAACTTGTATACCAAGGTTGTACCTTGTCGGCTTGATCCTTTGCACAAACAACAATGTGAACCCATACAATCATTTGGGAATCTTCATATAGGTCTGGACTTATTATTGAACCACTTAAAGTAATGATCTAAACATTATCACTTTACTGCACATTGATCCAACTGTGTGTCGGCCTTATCCCAAAGTGCACACTTAAACCTTATTGTCTGTCATATCATAACTTCAAATGCAGACCATACCGGACTCCAAGATTCATACCAAACATTCATTATCCATTATCAATCATACCTTCATAACCACAAGAAATAATAATCTTCTACAACAAAATGTGGATCTCAGAACTATTGTTCTGTCATAGTGGAATACTGTCAAACTGAAATTTGATATTGGACAACTTGTAGATGATGATCTAATGAACTTCAAGCTCTACAAATCTAGAATCAGATGCTTATGACATGTATCTACAATACTTCAAAACTACAAATCAAAACAATCATCAGTGGAGGAATGCAAACCAGATTACTCAAGTACTCTTCACTATTTCTCACTCAACTCTATTCACCTAGACTTAGACAAATCATAATGTAACTTCCATAGATTATCAGGACTTGAATTCTATAGTATAACATCATCAAAGGATTGTATACAACATACCAGAACCGCATTTCATGATCTTCAACTGTAGAGGATTACCAACTGGATCTCTATCACTGTCTTGGTAAACTGCCAACACTTAGTCAATTTTGGCTAAGTTAACATTTCTGGACCAAAAGGCTACACACAACTTTGTCTTAGGAACTGTTTCAGATCATGTCTGATTGTTGCCATCAATGACAACATCAAGTCTCCAACATATCAGCAGTGTCTCTTGATGAAGTTGCCAATAGAGATGACCTGCCCCCAAGTGCAAAGTTCATTGACAATCGATTTACACATGACATCCGCAAATGGGTTTTCATCATATTACTTATCCAAGGTGCCATAAAAATGTTTTTCACCATTGGACAAATGATTTCTCTTTACTACTTTGATTTTTTTGATTTTTTTTGTGTTAATTTTTTTAATTTTTGATTTTTGTTTTTTTGATTTGATAATATTGATAATCTGATACTGAAAGGGTCTTCAATGTCCTTGTCTGTTTGTGATGGTTGATGTAGATACAATTATCATAACATGCCGGTAATGTCCTACTTGAAGTAACTGCTTAATTTGTAAGGATTAAAGCACTTGTGTACAATATTTTGATGTTTATGTGATCTTCGTTGATAACTAAGTTGGCCTTGTCCAAATGATTATATTTTGATAGGGAACCATCAGAGCCCTTATAGTGAAATGTTGTTGCCATAACATGATGGATTTAGGAGTTGGATTTTTTGGATTTGAGACGTGATTTTGTATGTGTATGGAGGATATTGGATGTGAGATTAGGTGATTATGATATAGTCAGCTTGGATGAATAAGTTGGAAATGTAGATGGGTTTGATAGATTTTTGACTCACCAAATAATGCTAGTAGATTATGGAATTTGGATTTAGCATTGTGATGTGTAGATGTGGAACTAGGATGGCGATTAAGACCAATGTTCTTGTACAAATGGTATGGTTGTGGGTACCTGTTATATGTATGACATGTGTTTTGATTTTGATAGCTTTGATAGCTCATGGTTTTTGGAAGATTTACTTTATTTGACATGCTTGGTCCATTTTGTTTTGGGACCCATATTGCTTTGATATGCTTGCCTTGATTATTGATGTCATACTCTTTTGAGATTTGATTTGAAGCTTTTAATTTGTACACTCTATAATTTTGTTGGTGCTAATCGACAGGTGGAATAAGTGGAAGACACATGATGCTGGAAGTGGAAGTGGAAGGATTGTTGAGATTGTTAACAACAAGTTTAGTGCAAGGGCTATAAATGGTCCCTATCTCGATGCTCTCATTGGATGAGGTTTCCTTAGAGATATTGGAAGTATCACTAATACCATTAGGTTTCTTCAAGAATTCTATGCCAATACTTTGACTATGTCTGATGTGGAGTGGGATAGGTTCTAAGATTCCTTGTTCATGAAGGCCCAATCCTTTTCCATGATATTTCATTCTTTGACATATCTTGTTTGCAATGGGATATTTGTCATATTTGAAACATGATGCTAACTCCTTGATATTTTGTTAAGAGTAATTTGAATTGGCTATTGTTTCCTCTATGAGTAAATTTGTCTTGATAAAGATAGTAGATCTTATTTGATGGGATTCCTATACTGGCTCATCATGTAGACTCATTGTACCTTGATCATTGTGTACACTTGTATTTTCAGGATCATTGTTTGTTATTTTCATTCCTTGATCATCTGAATGCTCAACAATATCTATTATGATTTGTGTTTCTTCATGCTTGATATAAGTAGGATCTTGATTGCAACTATGCTCATTGGGATCCATTGTGATATGATCCAATTGATTTGTTTAATTGTTTATGTTGGCTTGGAGACCAAGTGTCTCATCATAGGACATGGATGATGTAGTTGGATATTCGATAGGGCTAATTCAATATGTGATAGGATTATTTTGTCTTTCTTGATCATGAATATCATAAAGTTCAAGAAGAGGATCAACTTGTCTTTTGTGATCATAGATATCATAAATTTCAAGGAGGGGGTCAATTTGGCTTTTTTGATCATAGATAGGGTCTCAATCATAGAAAGGTATGTTATAAATATCTTGATCTTGGATAATTATATCTTGATTTGGTTGAGTGCATGTTTGATCTTGCTTTAGATTTGATTATTGGCATAGCTCTTGAGTTTGGATGAACTTAGAGGTTTCTTGGATAGGCTTGATAGAATTTGGATCATCGACACCAAGGTTACATAATGGATTGTAACTTAGGCTTATGGTAAGGGACTCTTGAATAGGCTTGATAGGTGGTGATAATGATTCATTGTTAACATGAGACTCTTGCATAGATTGGATGGACATAGGATTGCATGATGGCATTGGATAGATAGGAATGACACTAGAAGGCTCTTGTTCAGATTGAAAAGACTTAGGATTGACAAAATCTTCACATGATGGCACTTGCTCATGGATGGATATGTTATTTGGCTTTAGGTTGTATGGTCTTGTTTGTTGGATAGGCATACTACTAGGAGATTCTTGGATAGATTTGGAATAGGTATGCTTATTGACCTGGGGCTTTCTAGTTTCATTTTCTTCCTTTGCTAGTAGTCCTCAAAGGAAATCTAAATATGGTGATTTTGATGCAATGGGTTTGGAT
Source organism: Cunninghamia lanceolata (assembly GCA_027924645.1). Taxonomy (NCBI): domain Eukaryota; kingdom Viridiplantae; phylum Streptophyta; class Pinopsida; order Cupressales; family Cupressaceae; genus Cunninghamia; species Cunninghamia lanceolata. The sequence continues at coordinate 22,539,808 of BSBN01001965.1, forward strand.
TGTGAATTCATGTTTTGGATGGATGGATGGTTGGGTTGTTAGAATGAGCTAGGGTATAAGGATGAGGATGAGGGATTTTCACAGGATGATGTGGAATTTATGGAGTATGGAAATGAGGTTGGATTTGGAAACATGGATTTGACATAAGGACCCTGTTCTAAACTAGTGCTTCCCTCATTGAAGGTATCATAAGGAGGGTCACTAAATAAATGTTTAGGATTGGCATGATAATTAGTCGTAGGATAATCACTAGATAAAGGTTTGGAAGTGGTATGGTAGCTAGCATTGACAAGATTTTGAATGCAAGGCTCTTTTATGAGTGTGTCAAGCTTATGATCAATCATCTCATCATCAAAGCTATCATTATTGAGATATTCATCGTGATCCATAAGACTATCATCATCATCATCATCATCGACAAGTTGAGGACCACTTTTGATTATGATTTTGGGCTTGACATTGGCTTTATTGATAGTTGTAGGACTAGGAGTTCTCCTTTGCATGATAAAGTTTTCAAACCAAGGATCCCTATTGTACATGATGAAGGATAGAAAAGGTATTTTGGATGCAATGATGATCTAGGATGCAAATTTGGACTTGGTAGACTTGGTATGAGATGAAGATGGACTCCTCACAAGATGGGTATAAAATGGTGACTTGGATAGTGAGACTTGGGAAGATTTTAACTTTGTTGCAAAAGAGGATTCAATTGTGGTCATGCAAATTTGATTGATTGGGTTCGATAAAAAGATTATGATTTGGATTTGTTTTGCAAGAATTTGACTAACAGTGAATGGATAAGAGATTTTAACAAACAAAAAGACATGATGGCTAGCTAACATTTCAAGGTGATAAAGGCTTATTGGCTTTTACTAGTTTCACACAAAGAAGAAACACCAAACACCTGATCATAGACCTAAAATTAGTCAAGTAGGTGTGACATATCTTGAAATGGCTGTGGGTCAACCCCAACTCAAAATAGAGAAGAGATTCCCACCCCCATTAATACCATAATTCTATAGCTTGGATAGATAGGGAATATATAGTCATGGACCACCATATACCCCTTACCTTAGAGACTTTCATCTTGCCCAAAGTAACCCCTATCTCAAGTATAACAGTACATGTAAGCGTCTTCCCCTCCTACTGTAGCAGTGCACCACAAGATATGACAACTGGGGTTCTTAATATAGGTTTAGCAATGCTTCTAAAGAGTCCCCTATATAAATGCAAGGTATGTGGGGGTTTGTGAACACTAGCCTATTGAAAGGATGTGGCATAAGTGATTAAGCAAATGCCACTTCACCTTGTGTTCAGAATCACCCGAGGCCCCAAGGCTGTCCTAATGACTACGTGACTAGATTGAGATACAAATTTCACTCTCCCCCCTTTGATATACCCTACTAGGACACATGGTTGAGGTCATCCCTAGGGGTGATGAAATCCCCTAGTAGGCCTCCTAATGGGAAGAAATACAATTCACTTTTGATCTCCAAGATCATACGAAATGCATGGAGAGAGCATACGTGAGATAGTACCCTAGGATTAAACAAATAACAAAGAGGAAAATGATGGACCTTTGATCCCCAAGATCACTTAAGAGTGTGAGGGGAGAGAACACATCCAATCAAGATCCTTAAAACATAGAAAACAAGTTCTTTCCCAACTAATTTAATTTAGTGTAACTAAACTAGTAGAAAAATCAAGTCTTTGACTGTGATGCTACATAAAATAGTTAGTAGTTTGTAAAATTTTGTCTTGGACTAATGTAGAGCTGAAAAACACAATGTTAGTGAATACAAGAAATCTTGCAAAAAACCTATTATGGAGTAAAAAGTGGACACATGCCTTTTTACTTCCTTGTTTAGTTCCTAGGTCCTTGTGATAACATTATACATTCAAAATATTCATCCCGATGCAAAATCCCTTGAAACCAATGCAAATTGGGAAGAAGGGGCCCATATTCTTCCTTACCCCAAACCAAAAAGGTGCCTTGGGACTTGGGTTCCCATGCCCAAGTCCTCCCTAATTGGTCGAGACAAATTTTAATGTATGTCAGCATATGACCTTTAAAAGGGTTTCTCCTTGTTGGCTCTTTTGGTGAATTTCACTAATGTTAGCTGGAAAGCATATATAATTGTGTTTTTGAATTCATTTGTAACCTAGATAGAGATAGCTAACTTGAAGCATTAGAGTAAAGAGCATTCAAAGCATTCATTGTGATTCAAAGAGCATATTTGTATTGTCATTGTGTGTTGTTGCAGGTTTTGAAGTTATCATCTATCTCTCCTTATGAGTTGAAGAGCATTCATCATCCTAAGGGTTTCATCACATAGGTGATATCATTTGTATTCATCATCATTTAATTTCATCATCATTGATTTGTGTTTAGCTTATGTCCTACTAGGGAATGCACTCTCTAACAAACAATGGTGTTGGGAAGATTGAATGCTATCTCAGGATTTGACTGAGGTAAGTCCCTAAAGACAATAACCGGCCCCAAACCCTATTTCTTCTTGTGTGTAGGTTATGGGTGTGAGATTTGAAAAAGTGAAGACACAGGAAAACTGAGTAAGGAAAAAGATTTCAGGATCTGACATCATTTCAGCAATATTCCTCTATGGAAGACTTGGGCACCCACAAAATAGTCTTTTTCCCTAAACAAACATTGGATCAAACATCAGGACATCCTTTGTGACATTTCTCCAATTTTCATTTTTTGAAGATTCCATCCTTTTGGACTTGGGCACCCGCGAAATAGTCCTCTGACATTCTAGCTTCTGAGACACAGGTTTTGATATGTCTTTGATCACTCTTGTGAAATTGGTTTTTGATTATCTATTGTACATCTCTTGTTATGATAAGATCTTTACAAATCTAGGGTTCAAGCAGATCGAAGCAATAAACACTAACAATTATATGTAGATTAAATAACCCAAATATAACAATGAAGAACAACACAAAAGAGATCAACATAGAAATTTAATGTGGGTCACCCAAAATGGGCTACATCCACAAAAACTCAACCATCCAATAATTTTATTATCCAGTGTAAAATAGATTACAATCTCACGAATTCCACACCCGCAACATACATCCCAGCTGCTTATAACAAGCTTTTTGGAAGCTTCTCAAATTAGGGTTTTACAATGTCATTTTTCTTTTGTTGATTAACACGTTATGAGTGTACAATACTTGCATGATCAGTCTCCACATACCAACAATCTCCCACTTGGAGACTGATCAAGCTCCACACCAAACAATCTCCCACTTGGAGACTGATCCTAGATGACATCACTGCACTTGTAGCTCCCACTCGATTACAGGCCTGTCTAGTTTCTTATGTCCACCATTTTCAGTCATGAAGGCCAACATAAACTGATGAGGAAATTAGTTTCTCCTATGTAGTTACCTTTGTGAACATATCTATAGGATTCTCACTTGTGTGAATTTTCTCTAGCTTCAACTGTCCATCCTCTAAAACTGACCAGATGAAGTGGTATCTGAGCTGTCTATGCTTAGTTTTTGAATGCAGAGATGAGTTCTTAGAAAGATGAATGGCACTCTAGCTATCAGTGTATAGAGGGATATCTTCTTGTCATTGCCCCAATTCCTCCAGAAAATGTTGTAACCAAATCATCTCCTTGCTAGCTTCTATAGCAAAAACATACTCAGCTTCAGTGGTTGAAAGCGCAACAACCTTTTGCAGCCTTGAAATCCAACTGACTACAGTACCTCCTATAGTAAAAAAAACCCTATAATACTCCTCCTACTATCAATATCACCTGCCATATCAGAGTCAACATATCCTTTTAGAGTAGAATTTGTTCCTCCAAAACATAGTTTCTTTGAAGTAGTACCTCTCAAATATCAAAGAATCCATTTTACCACATTCCAATGTTCCATTCTCAGATTGCTCATACTCCTGCTCAAAACTCCCACTACATGTGCAATATCTAGCCTTATACATATGATTGCATACATGAAGCTGCCAACTACTGATGCATATGGTATCTTAGACATTTTGTCTTCCTCCTCTTATGTCTTTGGACACATCTCCTTAGTCAACTTAAAATGACTAGGCAAAGGTGTACTAACTGCTTTTACATTCTGCATGTTAAACATTTTCAACACCTTCTCTACATACTCACTTTGAGACAAAATTAATTTTCTATTTGTCATGTCCCGTGTGATCCTCATACCAAGGATTTGTTTTACTGCACCCAAATCCTTCATAGCAAATGAATTTGCTAATTCCTACTTAAGTTCATTAATATGCTGCATGTTAGGCCTAGCAACAAGCATGTCATCAACATAAAGCAACAGGATAATATAGTTGCCATTACCCAATTTCTTGAAATAAACACAATAATCAGAATGACATCTTTTGTAACCTTGTTCAGCCATAAAACTATCAAATTTCAAATACCATTACCGAGGTGCTTGCTTCAGGCCATACAAAATCTTCTTTAATCTGCACACAAAATCCTCCTTACCCTTGATCTCATATCCCTGTGGTTGCTACATGTATATTTCCTCTTCCAAATCCCCATGGAGAAAAGTTGTTTTCACATCTAGCTGTTCAAGATGCAAGTCTTCCGTAGCCACAAGACTTAGAATAGTTCTAATAGAAGTCATCTTTACAACGAAGAAAATATTTCATCAAAATCTATACCTTTTTTCTATGCAAAACCTTTTACCATGAGTCTGGCCTTATATCTTTTCTTGCCTCCATCTTCTTCCTTCAACCTGTAAACCCATTTATTTGGCAATGCTCTTTTTCCTACAGGCAACTTGACTAAGTCCCAAGTCTGATTTTGCAACAAGGAATCTATTTCCTCTTTCATTCCTAGCTCCCACTACTTTTTTGTATCTAACTACATTGCTTCTTCATAACCTTCAGGTTCACCAAAACCAGTTAATAATATAGAATATAATGATGGAGAAAATATTTCTGGAGGTCTAGTTATCCTTGTAGAATGTCTAACACTTGTAGGAGTCTGTGGGATAACTTGTTGTTGTTGAGCATTAGGTACTACTGGCATTTTATTTTCTGGAATCTCATCCAGCACCACCTATTCCTTTTTGGCCTATTCATGCTTCTTTTCTTGCATCTAATACTTATACATGACCTTCTCATTGAATATAACATCTCTACTCCTAATGATTTTATGATTTTCATAATCCCATAACTGATAACCAAATTCATCTACTCCATATCCAATGAAGGTACATTTTTTAGACTTAGCCTCAAGCTTGGTTCTATTTTCAATATCAAAATGGACAAAACCTTCACAACCAAAGGTTTTTAGAAATGAATAGTTTACCTTTTTACCCATCCATGCCTCCTCAGGAATGCCACCATCCAAAGGATTTTAAGGTTCCCTATTTATTAAATAAATAGCAGTATGTACAACATCTGCCCAAAAGTGTAAGTGTAGTCCAACATGCAATCTCATGCTCCTTGCACACTCCATAATGGTCCTATTCATCCTCTCAGACACACCATTTTCTTGTGGGGTTCCAAGAACTATTTTCTACCTATGGATTCCATTATATGAATAGTAATTCTCAAATTCTTTGCTGCAATACTCGCCTCCATTATTAGATCTAAGACACTTCAACTTTTTCCCTATCTCATTCTCAACCAAAGCTTTCCACCTTTTAAAAGTTTCAAATACTTTGATTTTTGTTTTAGGAAATACACCCATGTTTTCCTAGTTCCATCATCAATAAAAGTAACATAATAGAAAGAGCCACCAAGAAAAGATACCTAAGCTGGTCCCCATACATCTAAATGCACAAGCTCTAATTTCTCACTCTTCTTCTCTTTCCCAACTTTGAGAAATTAAACTCTTTTTTGTTTTAATAAACATAATTTTCACAGAACTCCAAGTCAATCTTCTTTAGACCTGGTAGCAACTTTCTGGAGTGAAGGATCTTCATCCCTTTCTCACTCATGTGCCCAAGTCTATGGTGCCACAATTTTGCTTTTGTCCCTATAGCAATTGCTATAACTATCTCAGTAGCAACTGTTTCTATAGCAGCTAAGGTAGAATAAGTATTACTAGTACACAAATACAACGTGCCTACCTTTTCACCTTAGCTACTACTAATGCACCTTTAGTGACCTTCTAGATTTTGTCTGAAAAGGTAATGTTGTGTGGTTACAAAACACGCGCCATTTTGACTTGACAAAATAGGGACCCAACTTTTTCTTGCTGCTTTGGCTTGTTGTTTTTCTGCTTTGGGCGGTCTAGTAAAATTAAGTCGTACATGAACACCCTGTAGGAGGTAGATAGGTCACCATGATGAGGTTAGTTGTCAAAGTCAATATTTCACATTATTAACCTCATGGTTGGAAAGTGAATAAAATTCCATGTAGGTTTGCACTTTGGGTCACCCTGAAATTGTCTAAGGAGAGAAAGTTATGTTGAGTCAAAGTTTCGGTCAAACTTGATATTCCAAGGAGGGTGGTCATATTTTAAACATCAGTCACATTATATAAGATCACCTCGATATTGTATTATCACCTGATAATCACTTGATCCGCGAAGTGCGGACGTCAATTTTACATAAGGGTCGATATCTACCTGATAAACGACTTCATTTTATTTGCAAGGGGTCATATTTTTTTAATATCTGTCATCTTACGAATATCACCCTATGCCAATATGATGGTGATGTCATCCAAATCTAATGAATGAAGGAAATCACCTTGATGATGATGTCATCATTCCATTTTACCTCGCAGAGGTATATATCCAATGCCCACCATATTCAATAACATGACAGTGATGCCATTACAACACAACACTTAAACAAGGTCACCGACACGGTGACGTCACCCTGATCTTTTTCCCAAGGGGGTCATTTTATTTGTGGGGTCATATTTTAAACATCCCTTGATCTTAAATTCATGACCCAATATACTTGTGGTCAACGTTGACCACATCACCTGATTCTTTTGCATTTAGTTTTGCCGCTCAAAGGTGGGGGTCATTTTTTGAATATCACCCAATCTTTTGAAGATCACCCCCTCCATGTTTCCTAACATTAAATGCACTTAAATGTAGTAGATGGATTCCCATTGATTACGAATACAAATCAAACACTTGGCATCATCCATGAATTCTTTGCAGAAGATCGACGGATTTAACCATCCCAGCTTAGTTTTACCCTAATTTGCCCTACGGATGCATTTAAAGGTAACTTTCCAAGGTTATTTTCATTTACCTTGCAAAAAGAAGAGAAATTATAGAGCAGAGAAGTCAAACCCTCATCCAGCTACCTATTAACGGACTAGATCTTTCAGCATAATAGAGCGGGCAATATTCAGCATTTACAGCCCTTTTCCGTAATCGCCCATCCAGGAGGAAAGCACTGTCAGGTAAGTAATTGAAAACCCTCCTATTGTCATTTTCTACATGCTCAGGTAGGGTATATGTTCTTGCTTGTGGTTTGAATCTATGAGTATGCATATCATGATGAAGTAACGAGTAATAGATAGAGTATGCATGATGCTATAGAAGTACATAGTGTTATATGAATGCATGTAGACATTGTAAGGTAAGACCAGTCATGTTTATTGTAGGAGTCCATGGTGGATCTGAGGAGGAATAGGTCTGATTCAGAGTTTCTCAAGCCTATGTTTGTTCAGCCCGAGGGGGTACAGTTTAAGTATGGCATCATTGGTGACACTCACCAAGGTGATATGGACTTGGCGGCATGGTCAACAAGAATAGATCATGACACGAACAATACCCTTCTGGATGTGATAAATGTTTCAAGAATGTGGCATGCAGCCGGCTATCCATATGCCATGGAGACCCCAGAGTTTGTAGTGGAATGTGCCAGGAATTATAACCCTGAAACTAGGTGGGTGGAGAAACATGGAAGGATTTATGTTGACTTTTTAATTAAGGGCATCACCTCTACTTTTAATCTGCCAATTGGAAGGAAGGTGGTGAGTGTAGATCTACATAAAATAGAAATAGAGTACACCAACAATAAGAAGAATGCAAGGAAGAGGATGTATCAGTGGAGGTCAAAGAGCAGCACCTACACTGCCTCAGCTAAATTGCCCGTACATTTATACAAATTTGATTTTGATGATGAGTACCAATACATGATTGCCCTGCTAAGCAAGATGACAGGTAGGCCTCATGCCAAAAATTTTGAGAATTGGATGTTTGGAATCATCCAGATGGTCCTATATACAAATAACAAGCCATTATGGACCAAGATCATTAGTGATGCACTAGATGAAGGGATGAGGAACCTGGGAGGCCAGGCATGCATGTTTTATATGACCTCATATGTGGTGTACTAATGTGCTTACAAGGGATCCTTTGATGCATTGAATACAGTAGGCAAAGTTGGCGGTGATGCAGATGATGCCCACATATGGGATCACTATCCTCAGCTACAGAGAAAGAATTACCTCTTGGATTACAAACTAGTGAATGATGCATTCTCTATGTATCTAATCAAAACCATGGAGGAGGACATAACTAAGAGACTAAGCATTAAAGATCAAGAAGTTGTTTATAGGCATGGTGCCTGGTTCATCCAATTTGCCACATTTTCATACATAAGGATAAAGGGATTTGAAGGACAACCCCTTATGCTACCAAGATACCCTACTGATGGGGTTGTCCTGATGGAGTTTCTTAGACAAGTGTCTACCATAGTGGAGGTATATAAATCACAAAAGAAGATACCTCCAGTATTATTTCCAGTATCTATGGGATGGTACATGTGCTCAGACTCAAAGAGCATAAAACATGCCATGGGAGGCCTAAAACTGATGTATCTACAGCCATTTCCACTGGCCAGATCTTATGACCCCTATGGTAGGATGCATAAAATAATAGGAAAACCTATTCATCAAAAACATCTGGAAGATTTCTAGAATGATTGTGAGGATGAAGCTGATGTGAGAAGAAGAAAAGACCAGAGGCTCACCTTGAACCAAATAAGGACTTTTGACTGCATCTCGGTGCTAGCACAACTGAGAAAAGATGATGAAAAAATTATGTCTAATGAATATGAAGACAAGAAGGTGTACAATGACACCATATCAGCCCCTGATCTAACATAGCCAGAGGACATATCCCTAGATCAGTTTATAGGTGGGGTGATACAGTTAACCTAGGCTTGTGTGGATGAACAAATAAACAAATTAAAGAAAAAGGGTGTGGTCCTTACAGTTGATGCCAAAAAGAAAAGGTAGGAAATACCAGATGAGGAGTATGATGACTTCCTCAGTGAGAAAAGAAAGTCCAATGGGGAGAGGTTACCCGCACAAAAACAGAGGAAGGGTCCCTCTAGAGGTAAGAAAACTAAAGATGAACCTAAGGGGTAATAATTGAAAGGATCACCACACTAGTTATAGGTGCATCGACATCAACTCAAGCATCTGCATCATCTGCACCACCTCTGATGGACAAACCAAAGACTAAGAGGGTCCGAAGGCCAACTGTTGAAACTGTGGAAGTACAGGAGGAGGGCTAAGCCTCACAGCATGAAGTGGAAGAAGATATCCCTTTGGAAGAAGAGTAGGTAAATAAAGAACCTATAGGTGATGACCTGATGATGGTTAATAGGAAGAGGAAGGCGATGCTGCTGACATCACCCCCCAAGAAGCAAAGAATATCCATGCGGGGTGATATCAGGGCTGACCCTATTGTATTGAGAGGAGCTAGTGGTGAAGCATTCAAGAAGGAACTACAGTATGAGGTGCCACTTCCCACCATAATAAAGTTTAAAAATGAGAAGGTAGAAGAATAAACAAAGGAAGCTTTCAAAGTAGGTCAGGGTGGTCCTTTCTCCTTGGAGGACACCATGGACTTATCAGATGATGAAGCTGTTCAGAATGTGGCCTCCCAAAGAATGGAGACTCTCACCTCTAGCACCCGCATGACTCCACATGGGACCCCATTAGCATAGATAGTGGTATTGGAGGAGGTGAAGCAAATAGAAGAAGTAAAAGAAAGTAGCCCAGAGAGGGCAGCCCAACAGATAGGGCTTGACAAGTAGGTTGATTAGGTGACTAACCCTGCAGTTATAGATTTAACATACATGGGTGATGTAAGCCCCAAGGATCAAGTGGGTGCACTTGATGAGATGGAAAAGATTGAAGTGGTGAAGCAAATAGAAAAAGAAAGCACTGCTCCTGATATGGGTCAGCAACAGCATGAGAAACCCACCGAACCAAAAATAGTAGAAGTCCAACAGAAAGGAGGGGGTGATAAAGATACATCAGGTGATGCTGTTACCCAGACTTAGGGAGATCTAAGAGATGCCATAGGAGAAAAAGATAAATCAGGTCATGAGGAGCCCAAGCCACAGGATGTTGGTGCATCAGGTATAGATCAAGAAGTGACCCTTGATCAGGGTGATGCACAAGACCCAAACACAACGACATCCATGGAGGTTAATATGCCTCAAGATGAAGAAAATACTAAAGTAGATGAAAGAAAGATGGAGGGAGTGCAGGATCAGGCGCTGGATCATAATGTGGACATTCTACCAAATCCTCCTTCACAGAAAGAAGCCCCTCAACAAGAAGAAATGTAACAAGATCCCCCTCATGAGGAACTCCATGAGAAAGAAACTAAGAAAGTGCCTTATTCATCGAGAATAGAAGTAGATACCTAAGATCGGGATGGACATGATGTTGACAAGGAACATCAGGGATCTGGAGATGATGTGCATTAATGGCTGGAAAGAGAAATAGGTATGGAACAAGGCTCTAAAATTCAAGAATTTGATGTTTCCACCTTGTTTGCAGAGACAATAATGAAGCCAAAGAGGAAGGCCAGATTGACATTGGCCATAAAGAGAGACCCTACTACAGGTAGAAGGACTGCACGAGTAACACTTCCCACGGTAGAGAAAGAGAAGGGCAAGATCACCCTTGAAGAGTTCCAAATCACAACTGTTGATTTGGGTTTTGCCAATGAAGACCAGAAGCATCAAGGAGGGAAGGACATTATTGATTCTTTCACCCAAAGGGTAAAGAAGGAGAAAGAGAAAAAGAAAAAGCATAAGGAACACATTGCTCAGCTGCATTCTTACATAAAAGGGTTAATTAACCCTGATAATACACCAGTTGATCCGGCAGTCCCATTGACTATCATATCTCAGGAGGAGGTCACCAAGTTAGACCTCATGAAGCTTGAAGCCATGATCATGGAGAAATTGATGTTGTCAGCCCTCACTGGAGCTGAGGATGTTTTGAGAGCCTCCTTACAGAGGTGGAATTCTTTAAGCAGTTTGAAGAGAAAGGTAGACAAAATGCAAAATGAAATAGGGAAATAGTCATTCCAATTGGAAAAGGACCTAACTGCTTTAAGTGAAATGAAGAGGATTGATCCTCAAATCCTAATAAATAATCAAGTGTTGAATAATAATACCACCCTGCTAATAGATATATGGTATGAGGATATCGGGTTTGAATGTGATATCCTAAAGAAATGTAGTGGCAAGCTTAGGGATATAAGTATAAAGTTGCACAACATGGTGGCATATGAAGCAGAGATCCTTGAAGCTTTAGAAGGAAAAGTGGAGGGAAAGATTGAAAATCAAGATGCAGACTTTGCTATCAAAGCTCTGCATGATAATTTCTAGCCGGTAGCAGACGACCCCCTCACCCACCTGATGGAAGAAGTACTGAATAAAATCATGAGGATAAAGGTCAGGGTGGAAACTTATAATGAGACTTTAAGCAACAGAAAAGGTAAGATGGAAGTGCTCAAAGCTAAATTCCAGTCTCATAAGCATGCCGCAACAAAAGCCAAAATCCAAGATGGTGGGGAGGTGAATAAAATAGTGCAAGCATATGAGCACATCAAGATAGTGATGAAGGTCCACATACAGGAGGATGTACATTAGGGTGATAGTGATACTAAAATTAATGAGGATGATGACAATGATGAAGAAGAACAAAATGAAGAGGAGGAACCTAAAGAATGAATGAAGATGCATCACCAAAAGAACATATGCATCAGGTACTCATCAATAATGGGTCATCTAGATGGTTGCCAGCTGGCAACCTGTGCCACGAGGAAAAGTTGACTGAGTCAAAGAGTAATTATCAACCATTGATCTTAATTGACAAATCCTGACCGTAGGTCATTTGTAACTGCCTCCTCATCTTATTCTATAAAAGGTGTTGGGGTGCAATATTTTGAACATTCGAAACTTAATTGAAATTTGATTGCTAAAATATCAGGACTCATTTCAAAGTTGTTGTAAATGTACATGTTATGCATACTAAATGAAAGAGAAGACATTTTGATTACATGTCATTATAAATCTTGAGTAATCTGTGTTTGAAATCTGGATACATGCATTGATCAGTTGCGTCCCTTGGAGTGCTTGTCAGTCTGCATGTGTTGTTTTCATTCTTAATACCTTTGAAGTTAGCATCATCCATAACTAGCTGTGGAACATCCTAGTGACTTATGGTTTGATTTCTTCTCCTCATGAATGTATCTTGTATGTATGTGGTTCAATGACTAAAGATTCACTAAAATTAGAAGCATTCTTTTAAATTTCTTTCAATTTCATAACAGATCATCACTATAATTGCAAATAACGGAGAATCAGAAGCAAATAACATAAAATATGCTGATATCCCATAGATAATTGGAAATACAGAGCATATTTAGAGTAAAAGCATGTTAAATTGACAAATATCATGCAAATTCATACAAATATCCATGGAATACAAGCAAATATCCACTTATACACATATCATTTGAATAAATATATAGTGTAGAAGAAAGAACAAGTTCATGATGATCAATAATTAGAAGAATTGATCAAACTTGCAAATATATCAGCTATCTTTGGAAATAGAGTAGAGTTAACCTCTCTATGGAGTAGATTTACAGGAAATAGAACAATACTAATCATCAAGACAAATGTAAGACCCCTTGAAATACAAAACAACATGTCACATCAACCTCTTAGTAACGTCAGACGATCATGACCTGATCAACAGAGCCTTGGAGTCATCAACTTATCCTAAGCTGATCGTACTTTACAAGATAATAAAGGTTTGTTGTGCAAATTTTATGCATGTTATTATGACTAACAATCATCATCAACAGGTAACTATATAGCCTTCACTACCCAGTTGTCCTGCAGAGATTAAATTCCTTCTCAAATTTGGAACATGCCTTACCTCCTGTAGCAATCATCCATTTCCATTCTGTAACTTGATTTTTATCTTTCCTTTTCCAACAATCTGACAGGGTTCATCATCACCCAAATATACCTATCCAAAATCACCTTGAACATAATCTACAAATATTTCCTATGCGGTGTGGCATGAAATGAAGCCCCTGAATCTATTACCCAGGAATCATTAGCATTATCTAAGCATAAAACTAAAGCATCATGTAATTTATTACTTGCAACATTAGCTTCCTTATTGTCATCATGTTGTTCGTCTACTTATTTGCCCTTTCGAGTCCAGCAATCCTTCTTCAAGTGTCCTAGCTTTCCATAGTGCCAGCAATCCATTCTTCCTCTAGATTTAGATCTGCCTTTCTTTGACTTCCCTTGTAACTTCCCACAATTTGTTGGGCTTTTTCCTCTCTCTTTTGTTCTCCCCCTGTTCTCTACAGTCAAAGCATTACCTGATGTTGAACTCTCACCTATGCTTTTCTGTTGCATTTCCTCAATAAGGATAACACCAACAACATCATCAAATTTCAAAGTATTTGAACCAGAGACAGAGTTACTTACATCCATTACCAAGCTATTCCAGCTTTCTAGCAAAGAACATAAAACTAAGAGAGCCCTCACCTCTTCTTCAAATTTCACTTTTACAGAAGTTAATTGACTGGTAATCGTATTAAACTCATTTAAATGATCTGACACAAATCCACCTTCAATCATTTTCAGATTAAACAAATGCTTCATGAGAAATACCTTATTAGAGGCTGAGGCTTTTTCATACAATTTAGCCAAAGCTTTCATCAGTTCATCTGTTGTCTTCACTTCTATTATATTGAACGCCACAGATGGTGCTAGGCACAACTGAACGGTTCCTAGTGCCTTTCTGTCCAGAAGTTCCCAATCCTCATCAGTCATTACTGCTGGTTTCTTGGATTTTCCTTCCAATGGCCTCCATAAATCTTTCTGATAGAGATAATCCTCCATCTACATCTTCCATAACTGATAGTTCTACCCATTGAATTTATCGACCTTCAATTTATCCTCGTCTACCATTACTACCACTTAACCATGAGACTCCCACTCAACCTGAGACCTTCCTGCAGATGATAATCAAACACAACCCACTCTGATAGTAGTTGTTAGGGTTCAAGCATATCAAAGCAATAAACAATAACAATTATATGCAGATTAAATAACACAAATATAATAATGAAGAACAACACAAAAGAGATCAACATAGAAATTTAACATGGTTCACCCAAAATGGGCTACATCCATAGAAACTTAGCCATCCAATGATTTTATTATATAGTGCAAAACATATTACAATCTCACAAATTCCACACCTACAACATACATCCCAGTTGCTTATAACAAGCTTTTTGGAAGCTTCTCGAATTAGGGTTTTACAATGTCATTTTTCTTTTGTCAATTAACAAAAATTAATAGTACTTGCATGATCAATCACCACATACCAACACAAGCCACACAAAAAAAATCTAATTCAAACCTTAATTATGCTCTCTAAACAATGTAGAATCAATGGGGATTGCAACAGAAATTAAACCCACTATATAGAAATAACAAGCATTAAGAACTGAACACATAACACAGTATGTAATGTGGAGAAAACCCTTTTGGGTAAAAAACTCCACCAAGAAAAGAGGCTCCAAGTTGTATTATCTTCAAATATGAGATTACAATACATGCACTTCCTCTCCTTCTCTAGTCTTCAATCCAGCGGTGCTTGTTACTCTCAACTTTGCTAAAAAATGTAGTACAAATATCCTTATAAAAGGGGGGTGCCTTCTAGGGAAAGAAAACTAACATAATATCAACCATTAGATCTGTGACCTAATGATGAACGATCCAAATTTACAATGATAAAATATAAATAAAATGTGGTTTTGGGGATGTTGCTCCCAAAATCCTCACCGGGGTGCACAGCCCCAAACCCCCAGCTGGGGGAATGATCCTCCTGGACCCCTCGTAGGGGGAAACCCCCTACGACCCCCCATCATGGATGAATTAGCATCGAGGACTGGATATAAACATGCAGCTGAAACAAGATTGTTGCTAGTGAAACCTTTCTTCCCTTATGGGTGATTTACAAACAATATTAGGAGTAATTAATTACATAGGATTTACAAGGTTGATGACACCTTATCCTAACATGGTTTGATAAAGATTTGATTAAATTAGATCTTTCCATAGAAAACAAGAGCACAAGATCTATAGCTAAGTCCACCTCTCTTTGGTAGTGAATTAGCTCGGTCTTGTCCTTAAATGTTATTATGGAAGAGGGTTTGATCTAGTGTGCTTGCTAGTCTTCATCATTCATCTTTTTCACACATAACATTTTGGTGAACCCGTAGCTTAGAGAATTTGCATCTTGATGATAGTTAAACTCAGATCTTGCATTAATTCATAGCATACCTATCACTCTTCATTTGAAAATCTTGAAAAAAGTGAAGAAATTAAGCACTCTAGGCTAGAAGAAGGCATAGTTTTGCAAATTGCTTTCATGGCATATGATAGAAAGATTTAAATTTCTAATTTTTACATCAGATCTGATTCACATTATAGTTCATATTCATTTCATGGTGTTGTACCTTGCATTTGAAGAGCTCATTTACTAGGGTTTTGTTGACAAAGTTGCATCTTTCCTAAAACCTAGTCAATTTCAAAATCTAGGGTTTGTAGTCAAAATCTTATTTCATACATTCATTCAAATCTGATTTTGCATTGAAGTGTGGCATTATTTCATTTCCAAATTCACAATTTTTACAAAATACACATTGTGTATTTTAATATAAGAACATAACATTTTCTTTCACATTTTGCAATACATCTTAAAGGGATCTATATTTGCCCTTTGGTGCAGCACTTTTCACATCATAATCACTTTGCTTGTAGTGAAATTAGTGTGTTCTTAATCTTTGCAAAGACTTCAAAAACCCAATTTCCTCAAACTAGTAACTTGGTGTGAAAAGGTCTATCATACTTTCATCATGGATGCTTCTTGTTATTCATCTTTGGAAGCTTTGTTTGCATACATCATAGATTTTGAAAATTTCTCTAAATTCACTAATAGGTATCCTCAAGTTTTAAATCACATAGCATACATATATGATATCAACATCTCTATGAGTTCCACATATGAAATTCTTTGCTATATATATGATTTTGATAGCTTCACAACTCTCATGAGTATATATCCTTCGATATTAGAAGATCTCACTAAATTCATGAGTAGTCATGAAGAATGTGATGATGATGATCTAATTTCTACTACATTTAATGATGATATCATGGAAATTATCTCTAAGACATAAGAATCTTACATAGACTTGTCTACCTCATCTAATCATTTGGAACTCTCTCCCAAAACGGTCCCCACTTGTGATGATATTTTGGCGCAAGAAGATGAAATCATTGATACATTCCTAAAAACCACTCTACCTTCTCTTCATTCCAATCCTCCCTCTTTACATGATGAAGCATTGGATAATGAAGAACCTTCTCTCAAACATATTCCTAAACCGGTTGATAACGTGTGTGCATCTACTACTCTTACAACTCTTATCAACAACATAATACATAAGGATCCTATAACTCATCCTATGGATCTCTTTCCTTTGCTTGAGTATTTACATACCTTGATTCTCTCTAAGGATGTGGAAACCATTAATAATTCTCCTTTGGTTGCATGTTTAACACCCATGGACATCACTAAAGACATAATAATCAAAAATCCTCTTAAAAACACTCTACCTTCCTTTCATTCCAATACTCTCCCTACAAAAGAAGAAGCATTGGTGGATGAGGAAATGTCTCTCACATTAAATCCTTTAGGTTTAGATGTTGATCATGTTGAAATGCACAAGACAACTAGGGGGGGTGAATTAGTTGTAGAAAAAACTTAACTTCTTTCAAACATCAACACATTAGCCACTTAATTATGATTTAACCATGAAAGCATATAATCAGAAACTTGAACAAATTCACACATGAGACACTAGATTTTTACATGGAAAACCTAATAAGGGTAAAACTACAGTGAGTGTTAGCTCACAATATAAATGATATATCAAAATTTACAACAAGGCTCACTGCCTAGAATGCTCACTACAAAAGAAGTAGCTCAGTACCAAGAGAAGGGGCTCACTACCAATGGGTTGGCTCACTTCCAGTGGGTGGCTCACTACTAGAATTGGTGAACTGAGCTAGTAGTATCTACACTATGGCAAGGTTTAGTTCCATTGAAGCGCAATAAGTTTTCTCTGCATCAATCAATCATGACTTTATTACATATATTTATACAATTTATTGAAAGGAAGCTAGGTGTACGGAAAACACTTCCTATACTAATCTGTTGAGGAGAGGGCTATGCAAATTTAACTTTATCCTAACTATTACAGCAATGTTAAACCATTAACATGAGATATTGCAACAAAACACAAGAACCAGAAAGTAGACAGAAGAAGAGAGACAAAGATTTATGGTGGGGAAAACCCTTATCGGGTGAAAAACCCCACACTCAGAAACCTGCACAATGTATTAACAAATCTGAAAGAATGTTTACAATACACTTGCAATGCAAGCTTCAATGGTCTTCGACACTCATGTCTGGAGTCAATCTAGCAGCATAACAGTACCTGTAAACTTGTGATACAAACTCAATGCAAGGCAATATTGGACCTATCTTGGAATGGGCATCCAATATGGCATCTTGGACTAAAACCCATGCCTAGGGACACTTGGTCAACATTGTAGAATGTTTCTGACACTTGTCCATAGCTCCCATCCCAAAGAGGTTGCCTATTTCTAAAATGGGCTATGAAAGATGCTCTTATGACACTTACGACTGTCATAGAATCTGTCATAGTAGTTACAACTTACAGCTGTAAGAGAATCTATCATACATATGCTATAAATAGCATATTCTCTTACAACACATCATATTCCACCTTGGGGCACCCAAATATGCCTCATTGAAAGATGCTACATGACACATGTCATTACCTGTCTTACAACCTTCTATTCTCGACTCTTACATGTCATAGATTCGTCATAGGAATCCATCATAACCGTTTCGGTCAAACATTCCTTACACAACATAGAAGATACCGATACATGGTAGAATATTCCTACCACTAAGTGGGATGCCTATCTCCTCATGTGAGGACAAAATAACAAGTTGTCATAATCCATGTAGGATTGACACATCACCATGCCAAATCCCACAATATGACAAAGTGGAATTTCCAATTATTTACAACATAGGCAATTGAATAATAAATACAAACATTACAAATGCAGAGAACTACCAAGGTTGAGACACCTTAATTCCCAACATTCTACCACTTGTCGAACACCTTGTAAGAGCCAATAGAAAAATAGGATTTAACTGCTATAGGTCGAGAGGCTCATAGACTCTGAACACCATCTGAACTTCTTTGTGGCCACTGGTTTCGTCAATGCATCTGCAACATTCTTCAAAGTATCTACCTTCTCCAAATTTACCTTTCCATCCTTAACCATGTCCCTCATGAAGTGAAACTGAACATCAATGTGCTTGGTTCTAGCATGGAAATTTGGATTCTTTGCAAGGCAAATTACTCTCTGACTGTCACAATAGATCGTGATTTGACCTGCATCAACACCAATATCGGAACACAATCTCTTAAGCCAAATGGCTTCCTTACAAGCATGAGTTGCTTCCATATACTCAACTTCTATCATGGAAAAAGCAACAACAGGTTGTCTCTTACTCATCCAACTAATAGCACCACCAAACAGTGTAAAAACATAAGCATTGGTGGATCTTCTACTGTCAATGTCACCCGCCCAATGTGAATCCACAAATCCATGAATATCAACAGAATGCGGAGATCCTGAAACATTACCATGATAGCAAATAGAATACTCAGAAGTACCCCTCAAATATCTGAACACTCCCTTAATTACATCCCAATGAACCTGTCCAGGATTAGCCATAAATCGACTAAGGACTCCCACTGCTTGGGCAATGCCTAGTCTTGTGCGGACCATAGCATACATCAAACTGCCAACAACACTAGCATAAGGTACTCTGCTCATGTCCTCCACCTCACTTGGAGATTTTGGACAATCCTCAATAGACAACTTTGTCCCCAAAGAAACGGGAACACACAATGGTCTACAATCTACCATGCTGAATTTGTCCAACATGGACTTCACATACTCAATCTGGCTTAACCAAAGTTTTTTGTTGGTTCTGTCTCTTCTGATTTCCATTCCTAGAATGTACCTGGCTACCCCTAAATCTTTCATTTCAAACTAAGCTAACAACTAAGATTTAAAATCATAAATCATATTCTTACCCTTCCCAATGAGCAACATATCATCAACATATAGTGCAACAATGAGAATATGATCACCATCAAATTTATAATACACACAGTGATCCAATTTCGATCTCACAAATCCAATTGACAACACAAAGGGATCAAACTTCAAGTACCATCTCCTAGGGGATTTCTTCAAACCATACAAAGACTTCTTAAGTTTGCAAACCATATTTTCTTTACCTTTCACCATGTAATGCTCTGGCTGTGACATGTAGATCTCTTCTTCCAAGTCAACATGAAGAAAAGTTGTCTTCACATCCATCTATTCTACCTCCAAGTCATAAGCTGCTGCGAGTGACAACATGAATCGAATGGATGTCAACTTTGCAATGGAAGAGAAGATCTCATCATAATCTATACCCTCCACTTGTGAATACCCCTTCACAACCAATCTAGCCTTATACTTCTCAATACTCCCATCTGCACCAATCTTCTTCTTGAACACCCATTTGCATCCAATGGGTTTCCATCTAGGAGGCAAAGGTACCAAGTACCAAGTTTGATTCTTTTCCAAAGAAGCCATTTCTTCCTCCATGGCCTCCTTCCAGGAACCTGCATCCTTCATATCCAAAGCCTCTAATATAGTTCTAGGTTCATCACTGTTAGTGATTAAAGCATAAGCACAACTAGAATCAAGCAATGTAAAACTAAACCTTTTAGGTTGCTTTCTTATCCATGTAGACCTCCTCAAGAGCTAAGGTTGAGGTTCAGCTTCTTCATCTGACCTTTCAGATCTACTAGAGCTCTCCTCATCATCAAGTCCAACATTGTATTTCTGTTCAGTCTTCTCAGGGGTGAGAGGAAACTAAATAACATCCTCTTTCTTTTCTTTTTCTTCTAGCTACAAAATAGTGGAAGAAGGTGTAAGCTCTCTGAAGATGACACTTCTGCTATACAACACTTTTTCAGCCATGGGGTCCCAAAGCTTGTATCCTTTCACACCAACACCATAGCTGATGAAGATACACTTAATAGCTTTGTTCTCCAACTTTGACTACTTCTCCCTAGGCACATGTGCATATGCCTCACAACCAAAAACATGAAGATGCCTTACTGAAGGCTTTCTACTAGACCACACCTCCATGGGTGTCTTTCCAACAAGAGCTAATGTAGGAGGTCTATTTCCTAGATAGCAAGTAGTGGCAATAGCTTTAGCCCAAAACTTTTGTTCTAGACTAGCTCCACTAAGCATAATCCTAGACTTCTCCATCAGTGTCCTGTTCATCCTCTCTGCAACTCCATTTTGCTGCGGTGTGTATGGAGTTGTCTTATGTATTTCAATCCCAAGTTCCTTGTAATACTTATCGAATTTTGTAGAACATAACTCACCACCGTTGTTAGTTCTCAAACATGTAATCTTTTTACCAGTCTAATTTTTAGCAAAAGCTTTAAACTCCTTAAACTTGCTATAGACTTCAGATTTGCTTCTGAGAAAATAAATCCATGTCCTTCTACTATAATCATCTATAAAAGATACAAAGTATATAGATTTTGATAGCGAAGGAACATTAACAGGACCAAACACATTAGAATTAATAAGGTCCAACACACCAGAAGACTTATGAGAACTTGAGTAAAACTGAACACGGTTTTGTTTTCCATAAATGCAATGTTCGCAAAGTTGAACTCAAGATTACAATCATCTAACCCCTCAATGAGGCTCTTATTTTTCAAGGTACGCAAACCCTTCTCACCAATGTGGCCAAATCTCTTATGCCATAACATTGTCTTTTCTATAGGAAGTTTAACTTCCAATGCACGATTGCAACCATCAAGACTAGAAACAACAGATTTCTTCATTGCTTGTTCAGATGGTGGGGATGAAGTGACTGCTTCCCTCTTCCTTGAGTCAGAAGAAATATTGCATTATGCAATGCATGCTTCCAGCTGAAATAGAGTACCTCTCTGAGTACCCTTAGCAAGCACCATAGATCCTCTAGTCATCTTGCATCCTTCATTCGAAAAGACAACCTGCACACCTGCATCATTCAAACTACTTACAGAAAGTAGGTTCTGTGCTAAGTCTGGGATGTGCATAACCCCAGAGATCCCCTTCACTCGACCATCAGGGAATCAGATAGAGACTCTTCCATGACCAACGATCTTTAGATGAGAGTTGTCACCCAGATACACCTTTCCACCATCAAGCTCCTCATACTTAGTGAACCAGTCTCGATGCGAGGTCATGTGGAATGATGTACCAGAGTCAATTAGCCACACATCATCAGATGCATGGGTTGCCAGGGCTATGATGAAAGCATCACCGTCATCTTGTGATTTGTTAGAATCTGAATCAGGAGCTTTCTTCTTTTTCTTCTTCTCCTCTTTGCATTCCTTTCAAAAATTCCCGGTCTTGCCATAGTTCCAACAAAGAGCCTTGGACTTTCCAGGAGATTTGGATCTACCCTTCTCAGCTTTCTTGTCCTTCTTCTTCCCTTTCTCCTTTGGTCTTCCACGAACTGCAAGGGCTTCTTTGGCTGTCTCAGAAGACTTTCTCCGCATCTCTTCAGATAACAATGAAGAAACCACTTCTTCCATTTTGAATGTGGATGTGGTGCTTCCAATTTCCATGACAAGATGATCCCATGAGTCCGGTAGAGAACAAAGTAGAGTCATACACCAATCCTCCTCCTCCATTTTTACACCAATAAATGTTAATTGTGTAACCAGCATATTAAAGGCATTCATATGCTCAGCCACGGATCCTCCATCCTCCATTCGAAGAGAATACAACTTCTTTTTTAGGAAAATTTTATTGACTAGGGATTTGGCTTGATACACATCCCACAACTTCTTCCAAAGGAGTTTTGCAGTAGTCTCCTCATGGACATTTAACAACACAGAATCGGCAATACTAAGTCTTATGAGACCCTTAGCCTTCCGATCCTTGAGATCTCACTCATCTTGAGTCATTGTAGCTAGTTTAGTTCTGTTCACACTTTCCCAAAGGTCTTGGTCAACTAACATGTCTTCCATTTTGAGCTTCCATAGCTCAAAATTACTGCCATTGAACTTCTCTACTTCAAACCTTCCTGATGTGCCTGCCATCTCCTTGCTGCAATAAGATACAGAATGCTCTACACAGACTCCTACTCAACCTAAGATTAGCTCAAAAAACCCCTACCCTACAACTAGGACCAAAGGTGATCAAGCTTTGGTACCAACTGAAAGGAAGCTAGGTGTGCGGAAAATGCTTCCTACACTAATCTATTGAGGAGAGGGCTATGCAAATTCAACTTTATCCTAACTATTACAACAATGTTAAACCATTAACATGAGATATTGCAGCAAAACACAAGAACTAGAAAGTAGATAGAAGAAGAGAGACAAAGATTTACGGTGGGGAAAACCCTTATCGGGTGAAAAACCCCACACTCAGAAACCTACACAATGTATTAACAAATCTAGAAGAATGTTTACAATACACTTGCAATACAAGCTTCAATGGTCTTCAACACTCGTGTCTGTAGTCAATCCGGTAGCATAATAGTACCTGTAAACCTATGATACAAACTCCATCTGCAAGCACCTGTATATAAAGAAAATGCAAGGCAATATTGGACCTATCTTGGAATGGGAGTCCAATATGGCCTCTTGGACCAAAAACCACATCTAGGGACACTTTGTCAACATTGTAGAATGTTTCTAACACTTGTCCACAACTCCCATCCCAAAGAGGTCACCTATTTCTAAATGGGCTATGACAGATGCTCTTACGACACTTACGATCGTCATATAATCTGTCATAGCGGTTACAACTTATAGCTGTAAGAGAATCTATCATACACATGCTATAAATAATATATTCGCTTAGAACACATCATATTCCACCTTGGAGTACCCAAATATGCCTCATTCAAAGATGTTACATGACACATGTCATTACTTGTCTTACAACCTTCTATTCTCGACTCTTACATGTCATAGATTCGTCATAGGAATCCATCATAACCATTTTGGTCAAACATTCCTTACACAACATAGAAGATGCCGACACATGGAAGAATATTCCTACCACTAAGTGGGATGCCTATCTCCTCATGTGAGGACAAAATAACAAGTTGTCATAATCTATGTAGGATTGACACATCACCGTGCCACATCCCACAATATGACAAAGTGGAATTTCCAATTATTTACAACATATGCAATTGAATAATAAATACAAACATTACAAATGCAGAGAATTACCAAGGTTGAGACACCTTAATTCCCAACATTTATCAACCTTGGAATGAACATCAAGGTTGGCATTACAATCATCAACCATTGGAACAATCTCCAAGGTCAGCATACACACATACATTAGAATAGGTCTGGACCTAAACATATTTGTGAAGGAGAAGAATGAATGTAGACTATACCACACCTTAGGTAGGACTTAAATGCAATCTTCCATGCTACAACATGCTATCACAAACTCCAAGGTATAATCACAAGTAGTGAAGACAACCAAGTCGGCTAAAACTGGTGTTAACACTAAGACCTTTAGGAACACACTTCATGCATGATCCAAATTATACTTTGTGGACTAATCAAAAGGTAGGAACATGATCTAGAGACATCCACAAGTATGTTACAATCACCAAGAACTTCCGCACAACCCTCAAACATTCTATCCAAAAGATTCTTCAAATAGGAGCACTTGAACATTATTGTTGGCCACTGTCATAAAGGAAAGATTTCTTGTGGAGCACTAAATCACAAACCATTTGAACTGAAGGCACATAACATCATTACAAACCTAATTCTAGAACCACATACTTAAATGTGGAGAAATATAGAGTAGAATACATTCTCCCTGTCACCATTAGATGCACAGAAAAGTAGTTTTTACTCTAGTGAACAAAACTCACTCAAATATTCATACCAAAGGCTCAAACTTGAAACATAGCAGCTACAGACATCCCTTAACATAACTTTCAAACTACAGACAAAGATATTCAATCTACATGATATGTGGAGCAAAACACTATACTGTTCTTCTCAGACACTTGCTCAAACTCATTCAAATAATTTCCTTAGATGCTGACTTTAGGTGTTGACATCAATGACAACACTTACTACTCATATTTGCAACAATATCCCCCTTTGTCATTGATGGCAACACATGATGTGAAAAACCATCAAGACATACAAACTTGCTTTGGTTCTTTGCTCCCCCTTTATGCTTTCTCTGACTACAACTTTCTCCCTAGGTTTTTCACATTAACTTCTCTCCCCCTTTGAGATCAATGGCAAAGGGTGCCAAACCTTTTCTTTTTTCTTTACTATACAACTCCCCCTATCATCAACACTACAACACTTACTACTTTTAATCAGGAACTCATATTAGCAACATCTACCTGCTCCCCCTGAGAGGTAGCCTTCAAAACATCAATCCAAATCAAAGAATAAGACTTTGGTAACCACTGGATTGATGCATTTCTCATGCATCTTAGTTTAGAGAAGGAGGGGTAATAATCCCTAACTTTTCCCTGAGGTACTCAAAAGTATCCTTAGGCAGAGGCTTTGTAAAAATATCTGCAATCTGATCTTTGGTAGACACATATTCCATCTTTACTTCATTCTTTGTTACCTTTTCTCTAAGAAAGTGATACCTTATTGATATATGCTTTGTTCTTGAGTGCATCACTGGATTTTTTGAAATGTTTATAGCACTTGTGCTATCACAAAAGATTGAAATAGGTTCTTCATACACAACTCTTATGTCCTTCAATGTTTGCTTCATCCAAAGTACTTCAGTACAAAATGCTGCAACAATATATTATGCTTTTGCAGTAGACAAAGAAATTGATTCTTGCTTCTTGCTCAGACATGAGACCAATCTGTCACCCAAGAGAAAAGCACCTCCACTTGTACTTTTTCTATTATCAACATCTCCAGCCCAATCTACATTTGTATAAGGACTAAGAGTGAAATCAATATCTTTGGGATACCACAATCCATAGTCTGAAGTGCCTTTTAAATACCTCATGATCCTCTTGACTTCCATCCCATGTGACTCTTTGGGATCTTCTTGAAATCTTGCCACAAGACAGATTGCATGAATTATGTTTGGTCTGGTATGGGTTAGATAAAGTAGTCCTCCAATCATAGACCTATACTTTTTATGATCAGTCTTAGGCGATTCATCATTCTTGCTCAGTTTGCAACTAGTTACCATAGGAGTACATACTGGCTTAGAATCCTCCATTCCAAATTTCTTCAACAATTCTTTCCCATAATTGGACTAAGAAATGAAAATTCCCTTTTCTGATTGATTAATCTACAGTCCTAGAAAGAAATTTATTTCACCAAACATAGACATCTCAAACTCCTTTTGCATTTCCTCTACAAATTTCTTGCACATTCCTTCATTGCCTCCAAAGATAATATCACTAACAAAGACTACAACAATCAGAATTTGATCATCATTGATTTTGAAATAGAGATTACTATCTGCAGTACCTTTACTAAACCCTAATTGCATCAAATACTTGTCCAACCTTGCATACCAGGCTCTAGGAGCTTGCTTGAGTCCATACAGGGCTTTCTTCAATCTGCATACCATGTCACCTTGGTCTGATGACTAACATCCTTCAGATTGTTCAATGTAAACCTCTTCTTCCAGTTCTCCATTCAAGAATGCAGACTTCACATCCATCTAATACACATTGAAATCTGTGTACTGCAAATGCCAAAAACATCCTTATTGCTTCAATCCTTTCCACAGGAGCATAAGTCTCCTCAAAGTCTATACATTCAAACTAAGAATATCCTTTGCATACCAATCTTGCTTTGTTTCTACAACTTCTCCATTTTCATTCATCTTATTTCTGAAAACCTATTTGGTTCCAATCACATTTTTATCAGTAGGTCTAGGGACCAATTCCCAAGTTTGATTCTTTTCTATTTGCATTAGTTCTTCTTCCATAGCTTTTACCCAACTTTCATCTTTGCAGGCTTCACTTATAGTTTTAGGTTCAATCTGCGAAAGTAAACAATAGTTCACATGTTCTTCTATAGCTCTTTTCCTTGTCAATACCCCTTTGCTTTTGTCACTAATAATCTGATCTTCAAAATGATTAATTCTTACATACCTAGGAGTCTTAACAACACTTTCCAGAGCCTTTTCTTCTTCAACTTGACTATCCTTTTTTTCCACATTTTCTTTATTGACTGCAATAGCAGGTTCATCTGATTCATAGCCACTCAGATCTGATGTTCTTTCCTTGTCTTCATCAACCTTCACATTAGCGCTCTTAATGACCTTTCTCAATCTCTTATTGTAGCACCGGTAGGCCTTACTCTTAGTAGATTATTCAAAGAAAATTCCCTCATCACACCTAGTGTCAAATTTACCTAACTCTTCATCTCTTTTGATATAACATTTGCTTCCAAAATCCTTGAAATATTTCACTATAAGAACTCTTCCATACCACAATTCATAAGGAGTTTTAGTACCATTACCTTTGACTTGGACTTTGTTTTGAATGTAGACAATAGTATGTATAGCTTCTCTCCAATACACTTCTGGTAGGTTAGCCTCCATCATCATTGACCTAGTAGCCTCTTGAACTATCTTGTTCTTTCTTTCAACAACTCCATTCTTCTCAGGAGTCCTAGGAGCAGACACCTGCCTCTTTATCCCATGTTCTTCACAAAAAATATTGAATTCATTTGATGTAAACTCACCTCCTCTATCAGACCTTAGGCATTTGATCCTCAATTCTAACTTATTCTCAACCATTGCCTTGAAAGCTTTGAACTTGTCTAGAGCTTCTGATTTATCTCTCAAAAATGTGACCCAAGTCATTCTAGAATAATCATCAATAAGCAACATAAAGTACCTATCTCCATGTAGACTTCTTGTTCTTGTAGGACCACACAAATCTATATACACCAGCTCAAGCAATCCAGCAGAAAGTTATTCTTTGCTTTTGAAACTTGTCCTTGTCTATTTTTCCAATTACAGATAGTATCAACAGGCTTCACAAGCTTAGGTAGATCTCTCATAGCTTGTGTAGACACCTAAAAATATCTTCTACCATCAAACTGACTCCCGACATCCCTAAACATATCAATTTCCCTTTTAATCAATTAATTAAATTTTTATTTAATTAATTGCCCCTTTCATTTTCTAAATTCACACCATTTTATCCCCAAAATTGAATTAATTTCATTAATTCAATAGTCCAAACCTTAGCCAATTGATTTAATAAATATGCAATATTTATTAAATCAATTTCCCCTTTTCCACTAAAACCAATTAATTAGTTAAAACTATGATCAACTAATTAATTCAACCTATAATTGACCTATCCCTACCCTAAACAATTAAATAGCTATTATTTAATTGCCTACCCTAGCCTACCTCATCCTAGCCCTAGGATTAATTAAATAAAACCTATGTTTAATTAATCCTAACCCCTTCATTTGGGTGGTCAAACTTTGTTTAACACCCTTTCCCACATCCTCCAAATAAAAATTTGAATTAAATCCACATAAGTCATTTTTTTATTTTAAAACATCTCACATCACATTTATTTCTCCTTACAACCCCATACTCATTTATTTCCTCTCTTCCCCAAATGAATTTTTAATTCATTTACATTCCCCCATATGAATCTTTTATTCCAAAATAATCCTTCACCCCCATGCTCATTAAATAACCCCTTTTCCTAAAATGAATAAAAGAATCACTTTTATTCCTAGCCCTCCATTCATTCAAGATTAAATCTAGGCCCTCAACTTCACTTTTATCCTCCACCATTGATCTCTCAAATCAATCTCCACCCTTGGATCAAAATCCTCTCCAAAAATCTATAAATAGAACCTCTCCCAAGCCATTTTCATCATCTAAGTTTATGCAAAGTCATAATGCCAAAATCACTCTTGAGCTAGGATAGTGAGTTGCACAATTGAAGAACATTTCACATCTAAATCCATTGTCTAGGGATCATCTTGGTCTTAGGAGCTTGTTTTGGGTGCAAAGGCTCCTTCTTCCCTTGATGGGATTGGGTTGTGCATGTGAGGTATAACTTTGTATTTATCATATTTAGTTAGCATTTTACCTTGTTTGCATTATCTAATCTACAACTTGTACTGAGATTATCTTCACCAAGTTGTCAAAATTGATATGACACATCCTTTTATGCCACAACCAACTCTCATTTGTCTGAGCCAACAAACAACAATCATTAGTTCCTCTCAAATGATAAACATTACCATGATTCTTCTTGATAGTAGAAATACTGTTTCAGAGCTTTCCATGATCTTGTATCTATTGTCCTTAAATCTCAGATCATATCCTTTGTCACACATCTGACCAGCACTTTAAAGATTATGCTTTGAACCCTTCACATATAGAACATCATCTGTGTTATGCTTACCATCAAAAGAAATAGATCCTCTTCCACAAATCTTACCAGATACATTATCTCCAAACCTGACCAATCCTCCATCATACTTTTCCAGACTTACAAACTTACTTTCATCACCGGTCATGTGATGTGAACATCCACTATCAATAATCCACTCATCCTTATCTTTCTCAACTTGACAGATAGACACGGCACTCTCTTCCACTAGTTTTTCTTCCTTCACACAACTAGAAGGATTAGTAGACACAGGTTCTTCCTTAATAAAAATAAACAAGCATGCATTTGCATTAGAATCATTAGACTCATCATCTATCATGCCATCATCATCAAGATCTCTAACATAATAGCATTTATTTATAGTTCTAGGTTTTCTTTCAAATTTCTTCTTACCTCTTTCAATTCTCTGCGGACACCTGGAGGCATAGTGACCAATCTTACGACAAGAAAAACATTTGAATGGTAATTTTACTTTGAACTTATCTATACCTCTTTCCATTCTATCCACAAAGTTGGCTTCAATCTCATCAAGGTCATCATTGGATTCCACAACATGCTTCTAAGCTCTTGAAAGTGTTTCTGAAGTGTTGGGTTTGAAAGCAGTCTTAGTCTTCAATAGAACATCACTGAACTCTCTCATCTCAAAAATAGTAAGCTTCCCGAGCAACTGATCCTTTGTAATCTTGTTCACACTCATAACTTATTCAATTCCTGACACCTTGTGACTATAGGATTTAGGCAAAGACCTAAAAATCTTCAACACAACCTCATCTTCATCAATAGTTCCTCCAAGACCTTTGATTCCATTGACAATTTCATCAACTTTTTGCATGTAGATTGTTATGTTCTCATCTTCACTCATCTTCAAGGCTTCATACCTTGCCTTCAAGGTTTGTAATTTGGCACTCTTTACAGAATCATCTCCTTCATATATATTTTTCAACTTGACCCAGATATCATGAGCAGTTTCCAAATCCATAAATTTCACTAACTCAGTATTAGATAAGACATTTAACAGAGCATCTCTAGCTTTTCCATTTAACTCATACTATTTGACATCATCTTCATCTAATGGACCATTAGGAGGAAGAGTATACTTGGTTTCTGCCATCTTCTAAACACTATAACCAATATAAATGATATGACTTTTCATTCGTACCTTCCAGAGAGCATAATCTATTCCATCAAACTACAAAGACTCCTTATGCGCCATCCTGGGTCTACCTCAAGCTGTTAGGCTTTCTTCTGAGGAACCCTCACTTTGATACCAATTGTTGAAATGCACAAGACAACTGAGAGGGGGGGTGAATCAGTTGTAGCAAAAACTTAACTTCTTTCAAACATTAACACATTAACCACTTAATTATGATTTAACCATGAAAGCATATAATCAGAAACTTGAACACATTCACACATTCAACACATGAGACACTATATTTTTACGTGGAAACCCCAATAAGGGAAAGACCATGGTGAGGGTTAGCTCACAATATAAATGATATATCAAAATTTACAATAAGACTCACTGCCGAAGGCTCACTGCCAGAGGCTCACTGACTTAGGGCTCACTGCCTTAAGGCTCACTACCCAGAATGCTCACTGCAAAATAAGTAGCTCACTCCCAAGAGAAGGGGCTCACTGCCAATGGGTTGGCTCACTGCTGGTGGGTGGCTCACTGCCAAAATTGGTGAATTGAGATAGTAGCATCTACACTATGCCAAGGTTCAATTCCATTGAAGCGCAATACGTTTCCTCTGCTCTGCTCTACTTTTCACTTCATACTTATCTTGGCATCTTGGAATCCTCATCAATCAATCACAACTTTATTACATATATTTATACAATTCATCAACCTTGGAATGAACATCAATGTCGGCATTACAATCATCAACCATTGGAACAATCTCCAAGGTTGGCATACACACATACATTAGAATAGGTCTGGACCTAAATAGATTTGTGAAGGAGAAGAATGAATGTAGACTATACCATGCCTTAGCTAGGACTATACCATGCCTTAGTTAGGACTCAAATGCAATTTTCCATGCTACAACATGCTATCACAAACTCTAAAGTATAATCCCAAGTAGTGAAAACAACCAAGTCAGCTAAAACTGGTGTTAACACTAAGACCTTTAGGAACACGCTTCATGCACAATCCAAATTATACTTTGTGGACCAATCAAAAGGTAGGAACATGATCTAGAGACATTCACAAGCACGTTACAATCACCAAGAACTTCCGCACAACCCTCAAACATTATATCCAAAAGATTCTTCAAATTGGAGCACTTGAACATTACTATTGGCCACTGTCACAAAGGAAAGATCACTTGTGAAGCACCAAATCATGAACCATTTGAACTAAATGCACATAACATCATTATAAACTTGATTCCAGAACCGCAGACTTAAATGCGAAGAAATGAAAAGAAAAATACATTCTCCCTATCACCATTAGATGGAAATAAAAGCAATTTTTACTTTGGTGAATGAAACTCACTCAAATCTTCATACTGGAGGTTCAAACTTGAAACATAGTAGCTACAGACATCCCTTAACATAACTTCCAAACCACAGACAAAGATATTGAATCTACAGGATATGTGGAGAAAAACACTATACTATTCTTCTCAGACACTTGCTCAAACTCATTCAAATAATTTCCTTAGATGCTGACTTTAGGTGTTGACATCAATGACAACACTTACTACTCATATTTGCAACATAGCCTAATAAAAAAGAGAATAATAGTGCTACAATTCAAAGTGTTCCAACACTACCACAATCGATTGAACAAGGAATTTTTAGAGTTCCTCCTCCGCCATCCTTACATGAGCTGGGAGCAAAAACCTCAAAGGCAAAGTTATCCATTACAAAATCAAAAGATTACTTTTCTATCGACTTCCTCTTCACAAATACTAGAAGGTGAGGAAAATCAATAACCCTTGATGGTCGACAATGAAACTCCCTCAAACACTACAACTACCAAGACTACAATGGAAAGGAGAAGAAAGCACCATGACCTAACAGTACATATAAAAATCAAGATCAAAGTTAACCATTAGTAGGTAAGTATTTCTCACCCATTCAGCCACCTTTGATGTAGCACCTCTTTGAGTTGTTCTCATAGGTGGACTCCTCCTATGTGTTGTGATTTGTTCCCCTGAATGGCATTCAATGTTGTTTAGGTCTCCTTGGAGGACCCTTGATACTCTTGTAAGGTCGAGGATACAAGGAGACCACCTCTGTTGTGATACTTCATCTATTTGTTTCTCTATTCTTCTACTCTCCTCTATATTATTGTAATTGTTGTGTGTGGTGCCTTGGGGCATAACATTATGGAGGATGTCTTGGGGGCATTTTGCCATGTTGTGAACCTACGTCACTTTTGTCTCCTTTCTTATTTTTGTGTTTTCATTCTTCAGTGACTCTATTAGTCGGCGGATGATGATAAAAAATAAATATTGATAAGGATTATGCATCCTTACAACAAGAATAAAATGGACCTAGTCCATCTATGAAAATGGGGTTGATATGTTACCGACACTTGACTAGTAGAATCACCTCGTGTTGTCATGTGATCAAGTATTGTGTTGTGAAGATTCTTGTAACAAACCTTTACAATACTCTAATCTGCTTCTAGGTACTTTGGTATGTTTTGTATCTCACCTTGTAGCTACACTCAGTTTTTGAGATACCTAAAGTATAACCTCATGGGTATACTTGGTTCCGAACTAGCAAATATAGCCTTGGTTTGTTTATGTGGTATGTTGCCTGATTTCTATGCATGAACATTGTTGATTTTAATACTAACATGTGTGTTTGTTGGAAACATTTGGTGATCGCGAGCACATATCACCTCTGGGGCATGGGCTTTGTGAAAGCTCTTGTTCCCTTATGTGTTTTCAACTGTACCTAAAATGTGTCTGATACCAGCAAGTGGTATCTACCACTTTAAGGTGGGGGCATATATTGTGGTTAATTATTTTAGATATTGTTGATAAAGCGTGTTTGTGTATGATTCCTTTTCACCGTAAGGCATCTACGGATGCAGGTGGGGTTGTGTACTTTATTTTGTTTTGCATATACCTCCTTTTCACTGTAAGGCATCTACAGATGCATGTAGGGTTGTATACTTTGTGCATGCTTCCTTTTCACCATAAGGCCTCTGCAGATGCAGGTGGGGTTGCATTTTAAAATCCCTTCTAAGGAAGGCCAAATTGTGTCTTCCCTTGAGTGGTTGCACATCCTTTTTAAAAAGTCCTCTGTGGAGGTGGGTTGGATCTTGAGTTAATCACCCTTAATTGTGTCTTTGGAAGTTGTGGTACCATAGCTCAACCATTAGGTGTGTTTGGAGTGTCTTAGATAGTGGAGTGTAGCAATGAGCTCCTCCCTATTGCCCGTGCCTGCTGTGTATAAGACATATAGTGTGTCGATGACATACTCTATGGTGCTCATGTATTCCATATGTTTTCTATGTGTCTTCCTTGTGTGTTTTGCGTGTTTTAGTGGTTTAAAGGTGTGTAGTAATGATCTCCCCCCACATCATGTGTTTTACATGTTTTAGTTGTTTAAAGGCACATAGTGATGAGCTCCCCCCACGCTGTGTGTTTTTTGTGCCTTTAATGGTGGCACATAGCAATGAGCTCCCCCCATTTCCTAGTTAGGGTTATATAATTGTTTAATAATGTTTTCTCTTCATGTATGCCTTATGTATTGCATGAATGCATTCATGTCTTCTCCATGTATTACATGCCTTTAACTGTCTTCTCCATGTATTGTGTGCTTCCTTACTATATTCACCGTGTTTTACGTGACTGTCAAGTATTTTCTTATGCTTGCCTAAGATTGGGGTCTAGAAATGGTCCTTCAAACTTAGGGTGTGTCTTCTCTCTAGTGTTTGATGTGTTTGATATGCTTCGATCGTACGTTAATGCATGTACTAATCAAAAGATCATACACACATTAAAGTGGGGGCTAAATGTTATGGAATAAAAAGTGGACACATGCCTTTTTACCTCCTTGTTTATCTCCTAGGTCCTCGTGATAACATTATACATTCAAAATATTCATCTCGATGCAAAATCTGCTAAAACCAATGCAAATTGGGAATAAGGGGCCCATATTCTTCCTTATGCCAGACTAAAAAGGTGCCTTGGGAATTGGGCACCCGCGCCCAAGTCCTCTTTGATTGGTTGGGGAAATTTTCATCATCACTGATTTTTGTTTAGCCTCTGCCTTGCTAGGGCATGCACTCTCTATCAAACAATGGTGTTGGGAAGATTGAATGCTATCCCAAGCTTTAACCAAGGCAAGTCCCTAAACACTGATGCAGTCAAGGTAGGAGGGTCCAGTGAGGGACTGTCCAACCTTACATTCTTAAACAACTAACAACAAGATCATAATAGATATGCAATGGAAGCTAATAGATAATCAATAGAAAGAGATAAAGATATTCATGAACATATGACACAAGAAATATCCTGGGAAAACCCTAATAGGTAAAAACCTAACCTTCAAAGCTCATTCTTCATA
This sequence comes from Cunninghamia lanceolata, assembly GCA_027924645.1. Taxonomy (NCBI): domain Eukaryota; kingdom Viridiplantae; phylum Streptophyta; class Pinopsida; order Cupressales; family Cupressaceae; genus Cunninghamia; species Cunninghamia lanceolata. Next base: position 22,574,294 of record BSBN01001965.1, read on the forward strand.
TATTATACTTCAAATAAAATTACACATGCCTCAAAGGCTTTACAGATGCTAGGCCACAGCCCAGGGATTACAAAAGATTCATACAACAATATTCTTCCATGATTTCTTTCTTCTACAACTCAATTCTCTGCTCTGCAACTCATTTTGCTTCCTGTTCTACATTCTTCTACTCTATTTTGCTACTCATTCAGATCAAAACAAATTAAGATCTCACTTCATATCTTCATGCCATCGATCACTACTTAGAAACAACTCTTTATCTCTTATTTATACCCTCCGCAGGCCTTCAAATCATTATCAAGTCAGCCTGATTGCAACGACTAGTTATGAAAATGTGTACACAAAACAGGTCAGGCCTAAACATAAGGCACTGCTCCACAAATGCATAGAACTTTGTTTAGATCTTACAGAAGGTCAGCTAGGTCCTAAACTTTATCGAACAATGTTCCTTTAAGCTTCGCCAGTCAGAGATTTTCTCCGCAGGCCAATTAGACTTTACTGAACACTGTCAGCTCTACTCTACAAAAATAGTCAATCTTCCAATAGTGATATCTCTCCGGAATCAAAGCCAAATGATCTGAATTCTTGATATGTTGTAACTAATTATGTCTAAATGTTAAGCCCAGCTCCACAACCTCTCATACTCAAATGCGGTAAAATGTAGTAGCTCTCAATTCATTGTCTCAATACTCTGTTTTCACTGTCAACTATCTCAACTGTCTTGAATTCTTCCGAATGCTCCTGCATTAGACTCTCGGGGTTATTTGAAAAGTGAGCCTCTTCAATTTGGTCTGTATTATGCCAAAATCAAATAGGTTTGGTGATCTATCTTTAGGTACGTGCAACTACCTCTAAGGTCGGCAGTCTGTTCAAGTCCACCCTGCAAAACTACCTTGGTTCTTCTAGGTTCATTGTTCTACTTGTAAGCCTTGCACTGCTTCAATGATTGGTAGTTTGAGAAAGTCCTCTCCACAAGTTGCCTCAAATTCTTCATCTTGTCATGGTCTAGGTTCGGTAGTCTACCTGCAAGCCTTACACTACCTCAATGATCGGTGGTCTGAGTAAGTCTTCTCTGCAAGTTGCCTCAAGATCAATGTCTATTTTAGTCAAATTCATTCATGCATCCTTTGGAACAATCAAGTTACTTTCTGATCTAATCAATACACTTCCTAAACTTCTCTACAACACTGTCTACTCTCTAGTTCTCAACACAATTTCCTCCACACTCATCAAAATCTACTTATATTAATTATGTACTTCACTTTGTTTCCCTTACCATAATCACTTCAATCCGGTACACAATCTGTTTCCTCCAGTACAATATCATGTCATTCCCTTTTTCTCTACCACATGAACTTCTCTTCTCTGCTATGCTTTACACTTGTTCACACAAACTTTATCTTGCACTACTTTCTCAGATGATTTTACACAAACTTTCTCTTGCACTATTTTCTCAATTCTATAACACAAATCTCCTTAAGATCAATGCTTCTCCTTCTTCTGGTTTCTCTACTAGACTTGATGATTTAAAGGGGTTCTTCTTCTTCCTCTACATAAACTATCTCTGCATCATTCTCTTCAAGTTCTTCTGTCAAACTTAGTGATTCGAAGGGTTCTTCTTCTTCTGCACAAATCATCTCTATATCAACAGGCTTTTCATCCTCAGTACAAACTATCTCTTAATTACTTATTGTTTCTCCTTTATTAGCCTCTCTGGTAATAGGTTCTTGTTGACTTTCACTACTTGATTCTTTTCTCCTCCAAACTTGAAAATAGGTTCTTCTAAATTGATGCAAGAGCATCCATGGCAAATTGGCAATCAATGTCACTAAAAATATTTTAATTTTTGTTTGTTTGTTTTCAATAAGGTTTATGGGCTTGGGAAATAATATTAATATTTGCAACAAATATATTTTCTTGGGATATATTAATAAATGCAAATTTTGATGTAAAATATCCCAGTAATTTGTAAAATCCTCCATTAGTGGGGAGAATCTTTCTTAGGCATCAACTTGGAGATATGCATTAATTTATATTTTTGTGGGGCTGATTTGGTGGCTGAGATGTCGTCATAAAGTGGGTCACCAACTCCTAATTTTAGCAAGCACTTATTTTGTAACTAACATCATGTAATGAATCTTGTAAGTAGTCTTTATGGCCCAGGTTGGTGGACTTAACTCCCATAATTTTATTTTATTAATTCCAAATTTTGTAACTCCAAGATGGGGGGTCATAATTATGAGACCCAGTCTCAGTAAAATGAGCATAAAGTTCTCATATATTATTTAAATTAAGAAATTAAACATGTTTGGGAAAGCTGGGAATGAGAGACACGAAACCCAGAAACCATTTTAGAAAATTCTAGAAAATGAGGGTGCGGTTAAAGGAATAAGTGACGGGAAAATTGAGGAGAGACCCAAATGTTGGGGAAGGAGTCTAGAGGTGGAGAAATTTATTTGTTGCAGGTGTTGGATGTGTAATTATTAGAAGCTCATATGCTTCCATATTTTGTAATAAAATTTTAGATTGAATAAATATTATTGTCCATATTTCTCTTCTTCTATTTGTTGTTCCATTTTATTTGCAGCCTTCTTGCATAGGCTTGTTGAAGTGTTGTGTTGCAGATTTGAATGGATTAGTATCTCATTGTTGCATCAACTGGTAAATTAGTAGCCCCCTCTGCATCAATTGGTATTAGAGCTTAGAAGGTTTGGGAGAGAGAGTTTGGTTTTGTGTTTGTCTTTGTGCAGGTTGAAGAGAGAACCTGGTTGTCAAAAGACTAGGTAGAGGAAAAGAGAAGAGACCTAGGTGAGGCAAAAACACAAGGAAGTAAGGAGAGACTTGCTAGAGGAAAGATGAGTTTGTTTAGAAGGTACTTGTAGGATAGGGGTTCACAAAAGAAGAAACAAGAAATAAAGAAAGAGGAAAACGAGATGAAGAAGCAAAAAAAAAAAGGCAAAACAAATGGAAATTGACCAAGAGATAAAAGAGTTGAGGCAGGCTATGGAAGAACTAAAAGAGATGAGAGAAAGAATGGAAGAGAAATGGAAGGATTTGCTTAAACAAGAGCAAAGTTGGCACTTATCAGTGAGCAAGAGGGTATCATGGCCTATTAAGAAGATTATTCAAAGAAGAAGAAGACAAGCAAGGACAACAACAATAGAAGAGGTAAAAAATGAAATGGTGAGTATACATATGACTCTTTTGACATCAATCATTGAAGAAGACATGGTAAACATAGTTGTGGATGAGTCTCCATGTCATTTGCAGTTATTTGAGTCTAATGTTCAAGATGAGAAAGTGGAAAGGCATGTTGATGTTGATATTAATGATCAAGTTGTTGTTGATAATAAGGTTGCTAATGAAGATGTTGCATATTTGTTTGTTAATGAGGTATATGCAGATTTGCAAGGGTATTATGCAGATTATGGTAATGGTGAATATGTTGATAAATTATATTCAAATGATGAAGATGAAGACATGGACAGTGGTAATGCAGCATATGAACAAGAACTAGAGTTTTGGAACCCTGAAGTTGAGAAGATGCTAAGTAAGAGGCAGTACAAGAAGAAGAAAAAAGATCCAGGGAAAGTTGCAGAAATGAAGGACAAGTTGCAGAAGAATTGGAAGACTAGGAAGAAAGAGAAGACATGTTACTACCCTCAATCCAATAGGGCTTGGATTTTCTTTTGGTCAGGAGTATGATGAAAGAGCATCCATGGCAAATTGGCAATCAACATCACTAAATTTTTTTTAATATTTGTTTGTTTGTTTTCAATAAGGTTTATGGGCTTGGGAAATAATATTAATATTTGCAACAAATATATTTTCTTGGGATATATCAATAAATGCAAATTTTGATGTAAAATATCCCAGTAATTTGTAAAATCCTCCATTAGTGGGGAGAATCTTTCCTAGGCATCCACTTGGAGATATGCATTAATTTGTATTTTGGTGGGGCTGATTTGGTGGGTGAGATGTCGTCATAAAGTGGGTCACCAACTCCTAATTTTAGCAAGCACTTATTTTGTAACCAACATCATGTAAGGAATCTTGTAAGTAGTCTTTATGGCCCAGGTTGGTGGACTTAACTCCCAGAATTTTATTTTATTAATTCAAAAATTTGTAACTCCAAGATGGGGGTTATAATTATGAGACCCAGTATTGGTAAAATGAGCATAACTTTCTCATTTAAATATGTTCTAGAAAGCTGGGAACGAGAGGCATGAAACCTAGAAACTATTTTAGAAAATTCTAGAAAATGAGGGTGCAGTGAAAGGAATAAGTGATAGGTTTTTATTGGAGCTGGGAGAAGAAAATTGAGGAGAGACCCAAATGTTGGGAAAGGAGAATAGAGGTGGAGAAATTTATTTGTTGTAGGTGTTGGATGTGTAATTCTCAGAAGCTCATATGCTTCCATATTTTGTAATGAAATTTCAGACTGAATAAATATTATTGTGTAGATTTCTCTTCTTCTATTTGTTTTTCCATTTTATTTTCAGCCTTCTTGCATAGGCTTGTTGAAGTGTTGTGTTGCATATTTGAATGGATTAGTATCTCATTGTTGCATCAATTGGTAAATTAGTAGCCCCCTCTACATCATAAATGGTCTTCTGTCAAATCCACTTTCATATATTTTGTATCCTCCATTGTGATAAGACTTGTGACTCCTGTCATTTCTCCCTGTATAGAATGAATTATTATCCTTGTTCTACTCCGCATAAGGTCTTCTTTCTCTGAATCCTGATCCAAAACATGAATACTTCAGTCTATACCTCCCTCTGAACATACAAGTAACATGTTTCCATTCTTGTTCATCAATCCATCCATAATTCTTCTGTATACAACCTGCCATAGATCTTCTCCTCCTCATTTTATCCCAACACATCATTTTATTTTGTTTGAATTTGTAACAACATCCTTACCTCTGTCATATCCAAGACCTTCACTTCTTGATCTTATTACTGGTTCAATAGGTTCTGTAATTCCTTGCTGATACTTTCTGAATCCTTGTCCTTCATATCCCATTCTTTGCATGATTTTGAAACCAATACCATCACCAACAACTCCAGGTTTAGTCATACTACTCCTTTCATTTGTACCTTCTAAAGCAACTTCTGCAACATCACACAAACCATTAGTATCACAAGAAACATCACAAAATTTAGGCTTAGATTTTAGATTTTCATTCTCTTTTCTGCATGCTACAAGTGACTGTTCTAACTGATTTTTTTGCTCTTTTAATTCTAATATTTCACTTTTCTACAAACTATTCTCCTTATTCAATTCTTCCAAACTATCTTCTAGATCTTTGTTCCTCTGTTCAACCTTATAAAACAACTTAAATCCTTCTTCTAGTTCTGCAAATTTCTTTTCAACATCCTCAAATAATTTCAGCTCTGCTTCTAGGTCTCCATTTCTGCTCTTTACATCTTCCAGTTCTTCTTCAAGGGCATCAAACTTGTCCACTCCTAGATCTTTCATCTTCTCCAATAATTTAGTATTATACTTCCTGATTTCGCACAGTTCATCTTCAAAAATATCTTTTTCACAAATTAGGGTTTCATTTTCTTTCTTCATCCTCTTTCCAATTTTCCCCATTGAAATGAATCATATAAACAACTTAATTTTGAAAATCTTACCCGAATCCTTCTTACCTTGATTGTCTTCTATGATGACACTTATTGCTTCTAGGGTTTCGCACAACACTTCATCAAATTTGCCACCTTCTAACAGATTCGCAACCAACCCAACAGATTCAAAACCTACTCTAATACCACTTGATGCAGTCAAGTTAGGAGGGTCTAGTGAGGGACTGTCCAACCTTGTAGCCTTAAACAACTAACAATAAGATCATAATAGATATACAATGGAAGCTAATAGATAATCAACAGAAAGAGATAAAGATATTCATGAACATATGACACAAGATATATCTTAGGAAAACCCTAACAGGGAAAATCCCAGCCTTCAAATCTCATTCTTCATATATTATACTTCAAATTGAATTACACATGCCTCAAGGGATTTATAGATGCTAGGTCGCAACCCAGGGATTACAAAAGATTCATAAAATAATATTCTTCCATGATTTCTTTCTTCTACAACTCAATTCTCTGCTCTGCAACTCATTCTGCTCCATGTTCTGCTTTCTTCTTCTCTATTTTGCTACTCATTCAGATCAAAAAAACTTAAGATCTCACTTCATATCTTCATGTCCTTGATCACTTCCTTCGATCACTACTTAGAAACAATTCTTTATCTCTTATTTATATCCTTCGTAGGCCTTCAAATCATTATCAAGTCAACTTGATTGCAACGGCTAGTTATGAAAACATGTATAGAAAATAGGTTAGGCCTAAACATAAGGCATTGCTCTACAAATGCATAGAACTTCATGTGGATCTTATAGAAGGTTGGTTAGGTCCTAAACTTCATCGAATAATGTTCCTTTAAGTTCCACCAATCACGGATTTGCTCTACAAGCCGATTAGACTTTACTAAATGTTGTTAGCTCTGCTCTACAAAAATAGTCAATCTTCCAATAGCGATATCTCTCTAGAATCAAAGCCAAATGATCTAAATTCTTGATATATTGTAATTGACTATGTCTAGATGTTAAGTCCAGCTCCGCAGCCTCTCATACTCAAATGTGGTAAAATGTGGTATCTCTCAATTCACTATCTCAATACTTTGTTTTCACTATCAACTGTCTCAACTATCTTGAATTCTTTTGGATGCACCTACATCAAACACCATAACCCCCAAACCCCATTTTTTCTTGTGTATAGGTTACAGGTGTGAGATCTAGAAAAGTGAAGACACATGAAGACTAAGGAAAAGGGTTTTGGGATCTGACAACATTTCAGAAATATTCCTTTGCGGAAGACTTGGGCACCCATGAAATAGTCTTCTTGCCTAAACAAACATTAGATCTGGCATCAAGATATCCTCTATGACATTTCTCTAGTTTTTAGTTTCTGAAGATTCCATCCTTCTGGACTTGGGCACCCGTGAAATACTCCTCCAACACTCTAACTTCTGAGACACAAGTTCTGACCACTCTTATGAAATTGGTTTCTGATTATCTATTGTACATCTCTTGTTATAATCAAATCTTTACAATTTTAGGGTTTAGTGTACTGATTGACCTAGGGTTTGATAAAAAGCTTGATTAAATCAGATCTTTCTATAGCAAACAAGAGCACAAGATCTGTAGTTGGGTCCACCTCTCTTTGGTAGTGACTTAGCTCGGTCTTATCCTTGAATGTTATTGTCGAAGAGGGTTTGATCTAGTGTACATGCGAGTCTTCATCATTGATCTTTTTCACACATAAAAAAACTAAAAAAAATATTAATGCACAATAAAAATTATGTCACGAATAGATTCTTTAGGATTTTTTATGCATTTTTTAAAATTTCATTGAAATCATCGGTCATACGCAAAAGTTATGGCTATTTGAAGTTTCAAAATAAAAGGCTTATTTTGGAGGAATATACCTATAGTTATAGACAAAATTTGGAAAAAGGGCTTGCACTTCTATATAGAGGACTAAACCAGCTTTCCAACACCTACAAAAGTGTAAAAATCTGATGAAAAATGAGAAAGTTATGATAATTTGAATAAAATAAACTCCAAGGTATAAAAAAGGGTAGTCTAGCAGTTAATCAACCACTAACAATTTGTTTGTTTCTATTGCATGCAATTGTTATCTCTGGTAGTTAATCTTGGTAGTTTATAGAAATTGTTAATAGACTGGGGTAGTTTGTCCACATGCCATGGTTAGATGTAGACAATTATACCTGGTAATTAGTGCTAAATGCTATCAGTTTTAATCCCCACTCACATGTAAAGGTTTTAGGTTAAGTGGTTTAGTATAAACCTAACAACTAATGTAACCTCTTATGGTGACTGTAGATCCAATCACATACAATATTATAAACCTGGCAGCTAATGCTTTATAAACCTACAAAACCTCAAACATTGAGCATCATTATCAAATCATAGAACAAAATGACTAATGATAAATGTGAACAAACATGTAACCATACATCCCATGCCATGCTTAAAACCCTCACACAAGCAACCTGCAAGAGAAGCTACAAACCCAACCAACAAGCCAAATGGCCAAATCTCAACCTTACCTACAACTACCCTTGTGGTTGCTTTTATAGATATAAGGTCACACAAATACATGTGGTATTATAATACCATTTTCCCCACAACCATGTCTCTACAAAACCATTGACGCCACATTTGATTATTGGTACTAAGTTTTTCCAATTAATCAAATAATTACAAATAAAGTAATTAACCCAATGTTACATACAATGATTACAAGTGGCATCCAAATAAATATCCAATGTGGCTAAACACATCACATGATGCACTACAATTAAATATTTATTTTACATAATAAAATAATACCAATGTTATTCAAGGTGTACAATACACCTACTCCAACATTCTCCCACTTGTTTTATACATTGCATAAGGGATCAATGTGTAAACTCAAAACATCAAGGGAAACCATCATGTGTGCCCAACATGTACCATATAACCATCCATGTACTCCGTGTGCTCCAAGATACCTGCAACAATAATCAAGGTGTCCACCATCTCAAACAAGAACCTCCTCATCCTCCATCTAGCTAATCCATGAAGAATAGGATCCTCCAAAGAGATGCCACACTAAACTATCACATAGAAGCAAGAAACTTGCATCAACTGATATTTAGACATAAACACCAAATCCAATGGTAACAAATAGGCTCGAGTAGCTGAAAAGAATCAATCATAGCTGAAATAACAACTACAGCTAGTTGCTAATGCATCAACTAACCATACCTCCAAACCAAGGTATACAAATGATAACAAGTAGACCTTATGCCATCAACATATCCAACTCAAATGTCAATAAAAACAAGTCCTTGTATATACTCAATCTTGCATAAAGAAGTCCTCCAAGTTAACAACACAAATCATGTGATAACAAACCTCAAGACCCTCCATACCACAACATAATGAGAACATCCAACAAAGGAATTGTATACATGCTAGAACTCCCGCTGCATGAGTAAATGTCAAATCTAAAAATAGATCAAGGCATCCAAAGATCCACTAATAGAACACACATAGAAGATGTGGCTAAATCTTCTATCACATAGTGTTAAAGAACACACATAGATATGCAAAATCTACAAACTAAATATCTGCAACATAACTCTCCTCAAGTCCATATCTCTCCCAAATCCTCCACATGATAAGAGAAAGAAGTCAAAGAGACTCAAAATCTCCATACACATCTCAACTCAAATGTCATGTGTACATAAATATCCAGAAAGAAGAATAAGACCAATCAAGAGAGAACTTGAAAATCATAACCATGTCCTTCTATCCACACTAATAAGCTATATGATCTCCTCTACAACCCATAAACAAGAAGCCTCCACAACATCCAACAACAAGATGCAAGCCTCTCAAAGAAAAAGGTAGATCAAACTCATAACCATCCCAAAGTAGGAATAAGCCCAAAAGCCACTAACCATCTCCATTACACACAATGATCTCATAACAACTCAAGATCAAACATAATGAGATAACTAACCATATCCATGCATCTACTCCTCAAACAAGTCCTCACAACCATAATCCATAGCTCAAGACTCAAACATGAGAAGATAAGACACAAATGAAGAATGCATTTGAAAATTAGGTGGGCATACCTATCAAATCATTCACCACTGAGTGGACCAAGAGTGGGAATGAGATTGCTCCTCCAAGATACACCAAGCCTAAAAGACTCTCTCCAAGAACAATCTCCTCAACATGTTCATGTTGGACTCATGTCCAACCAAGGTGTTGGCTCCTCGGTCTTGCTGCTGAAATCCTCATTAAAGAGTAACCATATCAACACATGTATCTAATCCAAGAGATATCAAGCCTCACCTAAGTCTCCAAGTATCCATGAGTACCTCCATGATCAATCCATGCTAAACTCCAAATGCAAAACCGCACTATCATGAAGCTCCCAAGCACATGACCAATGTACCCAATACCAAGAGAACCATCAAGATCATAGTCAAAGCTCCCACTACACATCTGCATAACTCAGGAACATATCATGACATCATGATCTAATCATTTCCTCAAAGGAAAATCACATGCACTAATGCACACATCTTATCACAAGAGAACCTGTATCATGCCAACACTCTAACACATGATCAAGAGTAACCCAATACACAATACAGATCATCCTATAAGCAAGGATCACTTGTCAAAACTGGCAAACCATAAACAACACCTCAACCAAAGACTCCAAGAGTCCTCCATGGTACCAAGATGTCAACATCTCCAAATCACATGAAGACAATCATATCTTGCCAAATCTCCCACTGAAGTGTGACACCAAGCTATACATGGCAATCACATCAAACCATCAAACCCATCACTATCAAAATCTCCCACTGAAACATGTATCCAAGCTATCCATGACATCATGATAACCATCTCCTAAACGAAGATCATCCATGGCTTCAACACAATCAAAGAATCCTGTTGTAATGACACAAATCCCAAAAGGTTAAGTAAACCATAATCTCCAAACCAAGAAGATGAACAAAACCTATAAACCAAACATCAATCCAACACCACCAAAAACTACACCTGTAAAATAATCATGGCATGCCAAAGTCCCAACCAAACAAGGAACATCCATGACACTATGATCAGCACCCAATGTACCTACACCAAACTCCCATCATGTCTCACACAACTATACCATATAGTCAACAAACATAGGTCCCATATCATGATTGTATTAGGTAATACCATCTCTCTCTATATCTCATAATGAAAAGCAAATCAATGCAACATGTGACTAACCCAAGGCATAAATCAAAATCTACATCAACACTAAAATATCTATGGGAATAGACAACCCACATCCAAGTCATAAATGCAACTTGTAGGCATAGACAACCTACAACACTACACAACCTGTAGATCTCACAATGCAACATGCAAACTCAACAATACATTTATGATGTTGTTAACAAAGGATCAGAGATAAACATGCAATTCTACAATGACTCAAACACCAAATCAACCCAGATTTAATTTGTCATCAACTCACAAACGTACCAAATGTCAAAGGGATCAAAATGAGCTCTAAAAGGAAGAAAGGTACACTGAACACACTTCCTACACCAATCTAATGAGGGGAAATGCATGCAAATTCATTTTAATCCTTACAATTGCAGCAATGTTAAACATATAACATAAAGATTACAGTAGCAACACAACACATAAAGAATGTGACAAAAAATATATCGTGGGGAAAACCTTTTCAGGTAAAAAACCCCACACTCTAAAACCTACACAATGTATTATCTAAAACAATAATAGTTTACAATATACTTTCAATGCAAGTTCTTCCAAGAGTCTTCAAATGTCGATTCTCGAGTTATTCCGGTAGCATAACAGTACCTATAAAAACACTATGCAACTACAACTCCAAACTATGCAATATATAGAGATTACAAGGCAAATACTGGAAGCTTCTTGGGATAGGCATCCACCTTGGGCACATGGCCATTTTCCCACATCAAAGGACACTTGTCCAAGCTGCAAATACATCTGTTACATCTATCATACATGGCAGATTTGACTTTCCAAGATTGGAGCACTCCATGCTAAAAATAAACTATGACAGATACTCTTACGCATCTTATAGTTATCATAGATTTTCCCAACATAACAACCTTAAATATTGTAAGAGAATTCATCATTCAAGACAAAATATAGTAAATTCCTCTTACAACATGTCATAGCCCAACTTGGGCACCCAAAGATGCCTTTCCCTCATGCAAAGATACTCACCGACACTTGTCCTCACTTGTCATAGGAATCTCCAAAATTGGCTCTTACGCACCATAGATTCTGTCATATGGAATATCCTCTTCCACATATGACAAGATAACGACACATGGCATATTAGTGCCACCTCAAATGGGACACCCAAATCCACATAGGTTTGACTTGACCATCCAAGTCACATTCCAAGTAAGATGACATGTTACTGTGCCACCTCAACTAAGTGACCAAACTAAATGTGCAAGTAAGTACAATATTAGGCAATAAATAAATATACAATTAAATGAATAATACTAAGAATTTGCAAAGGTTGAGACACCTTAATTCCCAACATTCTCCCACTTGTCGAACACCTTGCAAGAGCCAAAAGAAATGACAAGATTTAACTGTTAGGGGCCAAGAGGCTCATAGACTTCGAACACCATCTAAACTTCTCTGTGCTCACTGGTTTTGTCAATGCATTTGCAACATTCTACAAAGTGTCTACCTTCTCCAATATCACCTTCCCATCTTCTACCATATCTCAAACAAAATGAAATTGAACATCAATATGCTTTGTTCTGGCATGGAAAGTAGGATTCTTTTCTAGGCAAATTGCACTCTGACTATCACAACAGATAGTAATTTGTGCTGCATCAACACCAATATCTGAACACAACCTCTTAAGCCAAATGGATTCCTTACAAGAATGAGTTGCTGCCATGTACTCTGATTCTATCATGGATAAAGAAACCACAGGCTGTCGCTTACTCATCCAACTAATAGTACCACCGAACATGGTAAACACATAAGCATTGGTGGATCTCCTGTTGTCAATGTCACCTACCAATCAAAATCCACAAATCCACGAATACTCACAGAATGCAGAGGTCCAATAGGATAACTATGATAACATAAGGAATACTCAGAAGTACCCCTCATATATCTGAACACTCTCTTCACTGCATCCCAATGTACCTATCTAGGATTAGCCATAAACCACTACAACAAATCCCTGTGATTAGCTCCCTTTTTTGCTCCATTTTTTGCTTCCACCCACTATTTTAATGTATTTTCTCTAATTTTTTGAAAAAGTTGGTGCTATTTATCAGGATGGCGCTATTTTTGGCATTTTTCGCACTGATTAGAACAAGTAGGCACTAAATTAGGTGCCAATTAGTGCCTAATTTAGCACCTATTTCAGTTCCACATTTAGCATTTGATGTAGCGCCTAATTTAGTACCTTCTTTAGCACCTGATTTAGCACCTTATTTAGCACCATATTTAGCACTTGATTTAGTACTTGATAGAGGGCCTTATTTAGCACCTAATGTAGTGCCTAATTTATGGTTAGTTGGGTTTAGGAGTATTATTTAGGTTTAGGGTTTATAGTTTTGGGGTTAGGGGTTAAGGTTTAGAGGTTTAGGGTTTAGGGTTTAGAGAGAGATAGAGGACCAATAGGGAGATATAGAGGAGACCGAGGGGAGAGATAGGGAGATAGAGAGTGAGGGACATGGCCAAAGACATAGGGAGAGAGATTGAGAAGTAGAGGGACAAAGGTGATAGGGAGAGAGAGGAGAGATAGGGAGATAGAGGTTTAGTGTTACTTGGGTTTGGGGTTCAGGGTTTAGGGATTTAGGGTTTCTCGGGTTTAGGGGTTAAGGGTTAGGGTTTAGGGGCATTATTGAGGGTTTAGGGTTTATTGTTTAGGGGTTAGGGGTTCAAGTTTAGAGGTTTAAGGTTTAGGGTTTATAGAGAGACAAATGATAGGGAGATATAGAGGAGACTATGGAGAGAGATAGGGAGATAGAGAGTGAGGCACATGGCTAGGGAAATTATAGGGAGAGAGATTGAGAGGTAGAGGGATGATAGAGACAGGGAGATAGAGGTTTAGAGTTGTTTGGAGTTAGGGTTTAGGGGTTTGGAGATAGCTAAAGAGAGAGGAGACAGATAGCTAGGGAGAGATAGGGAGATAGAGTCAAGTGAGTGAGATATCCAAAAAGATAGGGAGAAGGATTGAGAGGTAGAGGGATGATAGAGATAGGGAGATAGGGGTTTAGGGTTTCTCAGGTTTAGGGTTTAGGGGTTAGGGGTTAAGGTTTAAAAGCATTATTTAGGGTTTACAGTTTAGGGTTTAGAGGTTTAAGGTTTAGTGTTTAGAGAGAGAGGACCAATAGGGAGATATAGAGAGTGAGGTACATGGCCAGAGACATAGCCAGAAGAGATAGGGAAATGAAGAGTGAGGGACATGGCCAAAGACATAGGGGGAGAGATTAAGAGGTAGAGGAACAATAGAGATAGCTGGGAGATAGGGAGATAGAGGTTTAGTGTTGCTTAGGTTTAGTGTTTAGGGTTTAGGGGTTTGGGGTTTAGGATTTAGGGGTTTAGGGTTTATGGGTTATGGGTTAGGGCTTAGGGGCATTATTTAGGGTTTATATATGTTTTAGGGGTTAGGGGTTAGGGTTTAGGGTTTAGGGGCATTATTTAAGGTTGAGAGGTTTAGGGTTGCTCAGGTTTAGGGTTTAGGGGCATTATTTAGGCTTTACAGTTTCATGTCAAAAGAAGTCTCTCTCTCTCTAAATCCCTCAACCCTAAATAATGCCCCTAACCCCTAAACCCTAAACCTGAGCAACCCTAAACCTCTATCTCCCTATCTCTCCCTTATCTCCCTCTCTCTATCATCCCTCTACCTCTCAAATATCTCTCTCCCTACCTCTCTAGACATCTCACTCATTCTCTATATATCTCCCTATCTCTCGCTCTGTCTCCTCTATCTCTCCCAATCTATCTCCTCTCTCTCTGTACCTATCTATCTCTCCATATCTCTTGCCTCTCTCTCCCCTATTATTCCTCTATCTCCATATATCTCTAGACATCTCTCTAGTCACTCTAGTCTATGTCCCTATCTCTCCCTACCTCTCCTCTCTATCTCTCTACCTAGCTTATATCTCTCCCTATCTCTCTATCTCTTGCCTTTCTCCCCCTATCATTCCTATATGTTCCTATCTCTCCCTTCTATTAATTCTCCCTCTCCCTTATCGATGAAGGAAATGAACAAGAAAACTAAGACTCTCCCTCTCTCTCTTCCTCTTTGTCTCTATCTGTCTCCCTTATCAACTAAGCAAATGGAAACAAGAAAACTAGGACATGAAAAGAGGGATGAGGATATAAATTGGCAGGATGAAATGGAAAAAAGATAAAACTAAAGTTAATTGGATGGGAAGAATGATGAGAGGAGAGGTGGAAAATAGTAAAATAGGGAAAAATTGGTGGGAGAGAGAGAGAGAGAGAGAGAGAGAGAGAGAGAGAGTTGCACCTTGGGGTTAGGGGTCAGGGTTTAGGGGCATTATGTAGCATTTATGAATTTAGCATTGCTCAAGCTTAGGGTTTAGCACATGGCCAGGGACATAGGCAGAGAGATTGAGAGGAAGAGGGATGATAGAGATAGGGAGATAGGGGAGAGATATGGAGATAGAGGTTTAGAGTTGATTATATTTAGAGTTTAGGGGTTTGGGGTTTAGGGTTGCTCAGGTTTGGAGATAGCTAGACAGACAGAGAGAGAGAGGATTTAGTGTTTAGGGTTTAGGGTTTAGGGGTTTGTGGTTTAGGATTTAGGGGTTTAGGGTTTCTCAGGTTTAGGGTTTATGGGTTAGAGCTTAGGGCTTAGGGGCATTATTTAGGGTTTATGGTTTAAGGGTTAGGGTTTAGGGTTTAGGGGCATTATTCAAGGTTTACAGATCTTCAAGGATCTAGATAGTGTGGCTATACACATTGCTACACATGTTGGTGGCTACTTAGACACATGGAACATCAACAACTACATGTTATGCTTCCATACACGTGTCCCACCTAATGACATTTGTACTGCAAAACATGATCATATAATTGGCACAGTATGTCTCTGACACATGGTGATGTCCATGTATGCCACATGCCACAATGATCTAGTTTGCACCATACAAGTTTGAGTACATTTGTTCATCTTACCTCTATATATTTCCTTCATTCATTTTGAATAGAAGTGACATATATGTTAGAAACCTTCTATATTTGAATGTGTTTTGGTTTAAATATCTATTTTCCTTTATCTATTCTATGATCTTATTACATTAATAGATAATATAGGATTATCCCTCAGTTCACCTTGGGAATTAGATTAAATAAGATCTGAAGTTGACTGTAAATTAACTCCAACATGATGAGCATTTTGTTGATTTTCTTGCTTATTTTCACCCTTTTGAAAACTGAATTTTCCTATTGAAATTTTGAAGGATGAGATCCATATTTAAGTGCATTAGACTTAAGAAGTTTCAATCCAATGTTTCTTACATTTTCATACAAATCCATGGAAGAATAATAGTTGTTTAGGTACATTGTTATATTCTTGTGTTGACCATTATCACCAGTTGTCAATCTTTTAAGTCACAACCTTAAGTCTTGGTGCCCGTGCATTGACCGACCCCTTAACCTAGTCATTACCTGTTACCGCTGGTAGGTCTTAAAGTCTTATAAAATGAAAATCACACCATTACGGAGCATGTTAGGATGACGTCGGTACCTCACCATGACACCGCAACAGGCCACCACCTGTCCATGTAACCAGGGTGCCTATGGAGTGTTTGCCTCAGCCAACTTCTGCCACCACATGTCAAAATGTTAATGGTCCGCAGAGCAAACTTAAGATCCAACGGCTATGCTAGCATGTAGGGGAATCTTTTCAGAGGGAATATTCGCCATGAGATGGTGAGATGATGACACATGGCATCCACCGATTAAAAAGTAAGTATAATAAAGGCACATGGCTGCTATGTCACAACATCACATGGTAGATGTATGGTGGGCCCTCTTTGACTACGACAACACGAAAAGGTGACATGCATCCAGTCCATGCTGAAGATGATTTGATGTGCAGATGATTTGGCTCATTCTCATTGCGCGGCGACTTGTCAACCAAGATGACTAAGATTGTCAAATCTAGTTAGTGAATCAAGGCCGTGGATTTCAAAAAGGTGACAAATGATCAAAGATCTAAATTCAAACATGCAAATAAAGAAAACCTTCAAGTGATTGTGGCATGAGTAGAGTTATAGTTGCTGTGAACTCCATTAATATGCAGAATGGTACAAGAATTCAAGGTATTTTCTATCATTCTTCAATGAGCAATCATGTTTAGAGCCAGATAATTTTTTGCATAAGCAAGGGGAAACAATTCTGCACCTCTGTGGCATCAAAAACTAGTAAGTCATTGTCTCTCCCCTGCACTTAGTTTTCTATCTGTAAGAATTTTTTGAGATATTTAGGGCAGCCATTAATTGCATAAGTCCTAGGTTGCCTACATAAAATACAAAATGAGTTAGTCGGGTGAGGCTTCAACCTCAAGATGTAGCTTGGATGAAGATATCATGATTCAGTGCCCTAGATCGTCTAAGAGACCTCTAACAAATTTAGGAGAGGTTGGAAAAAATGATAAAATATATGATCTTTGTGTAGATTGTTGAGATGCTAGGATCCCTATGTCTGCTTGGAGTCTATTTGAGCATTGGTACAATCAAAGTGATTACAGAGCCCCAATCTTCCATGCCTAGACCCTTGACTTAGTTAAATTAATAAGCCCTGATGTCTTTGTAAACAAAAACTTGATGAGAGCTGTAGCAACTAGGTGTGACCCTAAGACCATGTCTATCTTGTCTATAAATGATAGTGTTATCATTAGATTCACTAAGGCCTATATTACCACTATCTTCAACCTTGACCCTACTGTGGGTATACCCATATATTTGAAGTCTTTCAAGGAAAAATACAAAACTCATAGATATGCATACAAGTCTCATAAATTGGCCAAGTATAGATTAAAATGAGTTGATGGAGCTTTGATCAAAATCCTTGACTCAAAAGAAGAGCCTCTCCGATGCAGCCTGTTCATGGAATATTTTGTTAAAACCTATCATAGCTTGTGTCATGTGATCAGAAGAGATGCATCAGATAGAATGCCAGTGTCTCTGATGATGATGGCAGCATATATCCAAGATTATGGAGCTGAGAAGCCATATGATTATGCATGTTACTTGTCAAAAATGATGCATGAGTAGATGATGGCCATTAAGAACAATATGTACACTCCAGGTCCCCATGTAAAATTCACTTGGTATTCATTAATGTACCTCATGATCCTATTTTCTCTATCTGGCCATTGGGACAAGGAGTTGCATTTGAGAATGACTGATGTAGAAGGCAAGGCCATGCCAGTTCAGATGTGGACCTGCATGCTAGACATGCATTTCAATTATGCTAGCTATGTCACTTTTGAGGAGCATTTTGTGAAGAAAATATTGGGATTCCTGGAGCCAGCTGTAGAGAGGATACCAAAGGAGATTAAGGATTTTCTAAGACCAATGGAGAGGACCCCCTATCTGAAGATCAATCACAATTGGGGAGATTGGTTTTTACATGAAAATACTGTTGATAACTGAGAGGGGGGGTGAATCAGTTATCTTAATTATTTTAGTTTTCTGAACTTTCTTAATAATTAATGTTGCATCAATTCAAATAAGCAAACATAACCATGAAATGGAAATACACATGACACAATATTTTTGACATGGAAACCCTATTAAGGGAGAAAACCACGAGGTGATTAACCCAAGATTGTATTCTCTGTTAGAAGAATAGAAATACAAAATGGCACTTGCTAATTAGGGCTCATTGCCCGAGCACACTGCTCATAAGAGGCTCACTGCCTACAAGTTGTAACAAGAAATAATAAGATACTTGAACTGATGTGAAGCATCCACACATGCTGGAGTTCAGTTCCAGTTAGGCTCAGTAAACCGATCTGCTACACTTCATCCTTCCTCTTCTTTTGTTCTGCTATCCTTTTACCAGACCTTCCTTACTACTTTCACTTTGCTCTTTTCTTTTTCTTCGCACACCACACTATACAACTACATCTTCCTTATCAAAATCCATCTAGCATATATATCTACACAAAGGATTTCATCCTCTTTCTAGTCGGCATCCGGAATAGTCAATATTTCCTAAACTTTAGTCTGTCGGCTGAATCCTTGCTTCCCAAGTGATGCGGATCAAAACGAAACTTATATAAGTTGTCTAATAAGTCAGCCAATCATGAATGATACCTTAGGAATCTTTATCATTATCAACATCTCATCCAGAATAACTTTTGATGCTCTAACTTTCAGTTCTTCCTCTGTCTGTTCTACCAAACCAGACCCCAGTACTTAGAATATCTCTTCACTCTTTCAACACCGGAGGCTCAAACCCTGGAATCTATCAGTCAAGAGACTTCTCTTGACTTTCCCAAGTCTGCACTTTCCAAGGATACTTCCTCTAACAGATCCGGACCTGACTGTTGAACCTTCTGCATGCTTTGTTCTTACTTACCGGACCTGTAAGCTCTTCAATCTGACTTCTGATAGAGACACACCATATCCTGCGGATGTGTGGGATGATCTTTGTTGCCATCAATGACAACAATCATGAAGCTCCAATGTGTCTCTTGCCAACAAATCTCCCCCTTTGGCATTGATGGCAACACTTAGTGAAAAATGACTAAGTGTTATACTATACTCCCCCTTTGTTGATGCTTTCTTCTAATGTACACTTTACCGGAGCTCCCCCTTAGCTGGATTCCACATTTTTCACTGTTCCTCACTCCCCCTTTGACATCAATGGCAAAGGGTAGGGTCCGCATTCCAAAATTGCCCAAAAATTCAACTATACTTAGCCGCATAAGTATATAGACAGGTTTTACTTACATATACTGTAATATGTCTACAAAAGTTGTCTTCAGCTGTACAACTTGTGTCACCCAACTCTGCTTCATCCTGTCCAAAATTGAGATATGACCACTTAGTAGGAATGCAAAAGCTTTTGCCCTCTTGAGATTTGTCGGATCACTGGTCTGGGCTGTGGTCTAGGCATCTGTTAGGGCCTCATGCATGGCCTCTAATTTGGGAATAATCACCCCTCTAAGCTCACTCATCCTGTTTATTACATTTTTCCTCTCCTTTTCAAGTTTCTTAATCTCATTCATGACTACAATAATTTGACATTCCTGATTTACTATGGATAGAGTGAGAGGATCAAAATTCTGTGAGAGGTTTAATAGTTTATCCTCTTGTTCCTTTACTTTCTTCTCAATATCCTTGGTCACTTTAGGCCAGGATAAACAAAATTTGTAGAAATCTCTGCCATCCTTGAGAGCATTTTCCAAGCTCTTTATTCCAATATCCAAAACTCTCCTATCAGTTGCTATTATGCCTTGTAACTCTGAGAATCTCTTATCCAAAAACTCTTTCCGAACCTTTGCCTCAGCTGACTTTTCTAATGACTCAAAGTGAGTGTTAACAGAATTAACAAGAGTTTTGAGATTACCAGATGTGGAGGCTGAAGAGTCCTTTTGGAAGGAAGGCATAATCTTCTCTAAGACACTGGATGCAGCTTCTATGAGCTCACAGTCTACCAGGTGAGACTTCAAAATTTTTTCTTTTGCCTTTGCTTGGGTGAAGGATGCTAGCTTCATGGTTTGCATCGGAGAGAGGGAATCAAAATTGAATGGACCTTGAAGCAACTCTGGTTCATCAAATTCCATCATCTCTTTGGTCAAGAAGTCCTTGACTATTTTTGCTATGTCTCTTGCCAGAGACAGAACTTTCTCCCCTTTTGCAGCCTTAGTATTGTCATCTGTGGTCTTTTCTGTTTGACCTTCTTCCTTTCCCTTCACTTTTTCTCCCTTCTCCTCTGTTCTTACTTCTCCTTTAGATCCAAAGACTACAGGAGAATCTGGGTTTACTTCTCCTTGGACTTCCTCTTCCGGAGTAGAGGAATCTAAGTCCTTACCTTTTTCTTCATCTGTCTCCTTAACCTCTTCTACTACTATCTCAGTGGTTTCTTCCTTGTTGCCCATGGCAGAGGGCTTATCACTTATGTCCTCTACAATTGGAATGTTGAATTTTTTGTATGCATTTTGGAGGATCTCTTCTGTCTCTTTGGCTATTTTGTTAGTTTCACCGAGCATAAGCTAATTCATTCTAGCTTTGCTCCGAAACTCATCCTTGCAATCTTTGAAGATCATATTCATTTGCTTCGAAGTGATTGAAGGAAAGAGCTGAATGGCTATCTGTTCCCAGATCTCAAGATCCTTTTCCCTAGCATTATTCTTTCTTATCTCTAATTCCTTCTCTAGGCTTTTGGGAATGAGAGATATGATTTCAATAAAAGCTTTATTATATACATTCAAATACTTAACTATGGCTTCCTCCAGAATCTTTTTATCTGCTTCATTGTATGCATCATAGAATTCTGTTATTGGTTGCAGGTTCCCATACATAGTGACTGCTTTAACTACATCATCTAAGGATAGAGTGGGCCTTTCAATGAATTCTTCTGCCATCTCTTCCTTGTCTTTACCGGTAGAGGGTTCACCGGAAGATTTCTTCTTCTTCTTCAGTTTCTTTACCTCCTCATCTGATTCAGTTTCTTCATCATTCTTCTGGCTAACATAGGACCTTGTTGCCTTTTTCTTTGTTCTCTTTTCTTCTTTTCCAGATGTCTGGACTTCCGGTTTTGATGCCTTTGAGCTTTTATTAGAGGTAGGAGCAGCCCTTTTAGAGGATCTGGTCCGAGAGGGGGCTTTTATCGGATCACTTTCCTTTTCTGCTTCTTTCTTCTCTTTCTCTTCCCTTTCCATCTTTTCTCTATTTGCATCAAGTGCCTCCTTGGATATTCCAAATCTCTTAGCAACTTCTTCAACTTCCCTTCTCACTTTCCTTTTTGTCTCTGGTTGTCTAAGTTCCACATGAACCTTTACACTCAATTCTTCAAAGGTTTCGAACCTTTCTGCCTTGGGATCCTTGGGTTGACTAAGCATATGTTGAACATGTAGCTCAACAATTTTCTCATCGACTTCATACCCCATTGGCATGATCCACACTGTTCTTGGCTCCACTGCCTCCATTAGGCACTGATCAGTTTCTACCATAAAGCATATTGTATCTTTATATTTTTCAACTAAAGATTTGGGGATTCTCTCTCTTTCTTGCATCATGCTCTAAAAATTCTTGAAATAGCCCCAGAGAGCTATATTCTATACCAAGCCCATGTATATAATCTCTGATTTGAATAGCTACTGGTCTATCATTCTGCCATACCCAGCCACTGGATCCAGGAAGCTCATTCATGTAATAAAAGAATAGGTAGAGTATCAAGCCACCATACTTGAAGGAGTTCTTCTTGTCCTTCTTTATCTTTTGTAGATTTTCCAAAAGTTGGGTTAGAAGAAGTTCACACAGATCATAGTCAGCATTTTCTTTTAGCATCTGATAGGCTGTATAAACTACAATTCCCGATACTGAATTTTCCCTACTAGAGTGATAAATTTTGTAACCAATTATCATGGATGCAAATTTGACATCTAGATCAGTGATATCTTCAATTGTCATAGCTCTCTTGTCAAATTTTGATCTGGTTGCATCACTTACTATCTGATTATTGATAGATTTGAGAACCGGTATCCCACCGGATGAGTGCAGACGGGTTACTACCCTAATTGCATCTTTGGTGATTTTAAATGGTCTATTCAACCATAAGAAATTGTCATGCTCTCTGCTCAACACATACCGGACCCATTCATCTTCTTCAAAACAGGGGAAATGAATGCACTGTGCAAAATGCTTCTCCCAGATGGCTTTATACTGAGGTTTGATCTCAAAAGAATCATCTATTAACTGCTTGTGATAGATATCCATTAACTTTGACTCCCCAAATTCTTCAATGCTTGCATGAATGTAAACCCTAACATCTTCTACATGCAGAACCCCATGCGAAATTCTTGAAAAGGTGCCTAGGGGATCAACTTCTAGAGATTTATATGGATGCTTCTTAAATTTAGGGCAAGGTCTATCAGAGATCTTCACAACATTCGGAGTAGCCATTTCCAAAAAGATTTTACAGAGAGATATTCAGCAATGAAAAATACCTTTTTTGTTTCTAGGGTTCGCTGAAAGAGCCAGATTTGATTAGCTGGATGAAATGATTTCAATGGCCGATCTTTGAGAGTTGAGACAATTTGATGCAGAGCTCCTTTTTCTTTTCTTCTTGAGTGCAAATGTGCAAATGATGAATGAATGAACTCTTTTATTTCTAGGAAAGCCCTAATTTTCACCCTGCAATAAATGCACAACCTAATTCATTCCAGTTTGCCTTGTTTATCTTATTTAGAGACATAACCTTTCTGGATCACTGAGATAGACTTTAGAGTTATTCTTGGAGAATAGTGATAATCTATCTTCCTTTCACTAATCATTTGATCTATCTGCAGATCAAGATTCCATAGTTTGAATCATGTCGGGTTTAACTGTGAGAAACCTACTTCTCACTGGATGACTAAGGAACCAGATTAGTCCTCTACCTATTTAAAACTTCTTGCGGATCTTTCATATCTTAATCACAATTTACTTGGATGTTTCTCTGAGAGCCCTTTAATCTACAATTTTCCTTGTACCAATTCCAGCACCAATTGACTGGCTGGGGGATAATGTTTTTCCTTGAGACTCCCCCTGAGCCAGAGCTCACTTTTTAGTTTTCGGAAGGAATATCAACACCAGAGTTTGGTGCAGATCCATCCCCTACATTCTCTGTACTTTTCTTCACCCAAATCTTGTTCATTTCACTTTGAACTTCATCCTAATTCACTTTTTGTTTTCCCTTGTCTTGATTCTGATTATGATGTGCCGGACCTCTTTTGTCCTGATTCTTGCTTCTACAGAATTTGGCAATATGACCAGATCTATTGCAAATTTGGCAAACAATATTTCTTTTCATATTTGATTGATATCCTCTTGATCTGTATTGATTAGCCATGTGACCCATTCTATTACATGCAAAGCATCTACCATTGAATGAATTGTTCATTTGCATATTTCTGCATTCATGAGATTTGTGGCCATACCTTTTACAGTTGAAACACTGTCTGGAGAAGGATACATTAGTCTGATTCATTCTCTTTCTGCACTGATTAGCTCTATGACCAAAGTTATTGTAGTTGTGGCAGTATCCATTGAAGGATGGATATCTTTGAGCATTAGGCTGCCTTACCGAAGGTCTTCTAGGCCTGTTCCTTGGATTTTCTGATCCAAAATTCTTCTGAATGGATCCGGAGCTTTCTCCTTTCTCATATCCCAAACCACACTTGTCATCTACCCTTTTTTGACTTTCAAGAAGAACTTCAAGTTGAGTAGAACTTATCTTAAATTTCTCTTTATATTCATTTGCTATTTGAAGATCCCTTTTAAGAGAGACAATTTGATCCTCAAGTTTTTCTTCATTATCTTTAGCATCTTCAGGATCAGATTCAAGATGTCTGATAATTCTATCCATCTTGTGGCAATCTTCTGATTTTTCCTTGAGAGATTGTCTTAGATCATCTTTAGTTTTTCTTTTCTCTTCAATCTCTTGGGTAAACTTTATAACTCTTGATTCCATTTCATGTCTTACCATAATGATTTCTTTTGATAACTTTTCACATAACTTGGTTTTCTCCTTCAGATCTCCATTTGTATCATTGGCTTCACCTTGTCTTTCCAGTTGCTGAAGTAGCTCCTTTCTCTTTTTCATAGAGAGACTCGACTTCTCTTTTAATTCATTTATGAAATCATCAGCCTATTTGAGTCTTTCCTTCAATTCATTGATTTCAGAATTTGACTGCTCAAGATCATCTAGGGCAGACTTAAGTTCCTTCTTCATACCATATGCATCCATTTGAATTCCCAAGTCTTCCTCAAGCTGTTAGGCTCTGTTGAGAGGAACTTGGATCTAATACCAATTGTTGATAATTGAGAGGGGGGGTGAATCATTTATCTTAATTATTTCATCTTTCTGAACTTTCTTAATAATTAATGTTGCATCAATTCAAATAAGCAAACATAACCATGAAATGGAAATACACATGACATAATATTTTTGACATGGAAACCCTATTAAGGGAGAAAACCACGGGGTGATTAACCCAAGATTGTATTCTCTGTTAGAAGAATAGAAATACAAAATGGCACTTGCCAATTAGGGCTCATTGCCTGAGCACACTGCTCACAAGAGGCTCACTGCCTACAAGTTGTAACAAGAAATAATAAGATACTTGAACTGATGTGAAGCATCCACACATGCTGGAGTTCAGTTCCAGTTAGGCTCAGTAAACTGATCTGCTACACTTCATCCTTCCTCTTCTTTTGTTCTGCTATCCTTTCACATACCAGACCTTCCTTACTGCTTTCACTCTGCTCTTTTCTTTTTCTTTGCACACCACACTATACAACTACATCTTCCTTATCGAAATCCATCTAGTATATAAATCCACACAAAGGATTTCATCCTCTTTCTAGTTGGCATCTGGAATAGTCAATATTTCCTAAACTTTAGTCTGTTGGCTGAATCCTTGCTTCCCAAGTGATGCGGATCAAAAAGAGACTTATATAAGTTGTCTAATAAGTCGGCCAATCATGAATGATACCTTAGGAATCTTTATCATTATCAACATCTCATCCGAAATAACTTCTGATGCTCTGACTATCAGTTCTTCCTCTGTCTGCTCTACCAAACCAGACCCCAATACTTAGAAGCTTATATCTCTTCACCCTTTCAACACTGGAGGCTCAAACCTTGGAATCTATCAGTCAAGATACTCGTCTTGACTTTCCCAAGTCTACACTTTCCAAGGATACTTCCTCTAACAGATCCAGACCTGACTGTCAGACCTTCTGCATGCTCTGTTCTTGCTTACCGGACCTGTAAGCTCTTCAATCTGACTTCCGGTAGAGACACACCATATCCCGCGGATGTGTGGGATGATCTTTGTTGCCATCAATGACAACAATCATGAAGCTCCAATGTGTCTCTTGCCAACAAATACAACTTGTATCAGAGTCTATGGGTGTGAGGCTTCGCCCTATTCCTTACCAAAATTTGTGCCCAGAAGAATAGGATTTATGGAGAACATCATATAGCTAAATGAAGTAGACAAGGAACACTTTAGAAAGCATAAGAAGGGATCTCTTATCCCAACATCTTTGAAGCTTCATGATTTTATTACAATTGATAAGAGTGGCTTGGACCAAATTGGTCTCGTGATGCAATGTTATAGGATGAGTATGGAGAAAATAAGACTCTTTGATCCTAAAGGTTTTATTCATGACACAAGGCATAAAGTCGGCAGGCATGCATACCGGCACCATGTCCTGTTTGATGAGGATATTGTTAGAACTTGTGAGTCAATGCAACAAGTGTTTTTCTTGAGAAATAAGTGGAAATTGATAATGGATGCAGAGAAAAGGAAAAAGAATGCTAACTCTGCATATCAAGGGGCTTTAATTGAGATTCAAAACCCCATTAAGAGAATCAAAATATTTTGTGCTAAAGGAGATGAATTGATTGCTAAGGCACCTGCTGGAGAAGAGAGGCCCACATATTAGCCAAGCAGTTCAAGGGGTAAGTACATTAGAAAAAGTTACCTTGACTCCCCTGAAGCCCCTACCCCAAAGAGAGCAAAAATAATTAATCTTGAAACAGAAGAAGAAATGGAAGTTGTGAATCTAGAGGAGGAGGTGATAGAGGAACAAGACCCACAGCCCTCACATCAATTGTATTCTCCCCCGAGGATAGCACCATATGCCTCCCAAGAAAATAGGTTGACAAGATCCATAGTCAATAATGAGGTGGACACCGAAGATGTGAGGGAGGTGGCGTGCAATCGATTTATCTCTGATGATGCATTCATTGCCACTCCATAATTCAAATCCTTTGTGTTGAGAATTAGGAGTGAAGAATTTTAGAAAAAGATAGAAGAAACAAAAAGTGGTGCAAACCCTTCAGAGTATGATGCTATCACAAGGAGGGTTTTGAGTGAAGTGAACAAGGACATCAGTGCCATGACTCCTGAGGAAGGGAGAACACTTGTGAAGAGAAAAAAAATCCTACTATTGCCACACTAGACACTGTCAGATGCTATTACATTTGATACCATTACCAAGGATGATGCAGATGTAAGTGAAGAACAAGCCAGGAGGGTATTGCAGGGTGCTATCTTTGACCCTAAATTTGATACCTTGGCTATCTGGGCATTGGCCCCAAATGATAAGAAACCAAAGGTAGGTTTGGAAGAATTGACTGGTAATGTGATCATCAAGAGGGTGTCAAACACCCCTGCTCCTCAAGCAGCCATCTTGAATGTATAGACAACACATTTTGCAGAGGCAACAACACTCAAATTGTAGAAAGATTACAATGAATTATTGGGGAAAAATACAGAGGCAATGGCCAAACTTAATGTTTATGAGAGTCAACCTCAATTGGAAGTTGTTCCATCTCAAACACCTCCAATTATACAAACTACAGAGTCATTACCAGTGGATACACAACCCTTGCTTCAAGAAATAGAGGAGTTGAAAGAGGAAAATAAGAAGTTGAAAGGAGAAGTAGAAGGAAAAATGGAAGGTGTAGCCACAAATTTAATCATATATAGAATCAACAGGATACTGGCCATGTTGGAGGAGACCCATAGGTCTTACTCTCTATTAAGGATAGCACATGAAAAGCATGAATTAGACAAATAGAAGCTATCAACTATGAAGACCAGTTGGTTACCAAGGATTGGAAAAATCAGAGAGTTTCTCAGGTGTCCTAGATATGATCCAGATGCTCCTCCTGAGTTGTAGTTGGTAGTAGGAATGTTGGAAAATTTTAAGGAGGTGGCTACTTATCAATTAAAATATGATACAATATTAAGGGATAAAATGCAAGTAGTTGAGAAGCATGACCCAAAATGGTTACCTCACATTTTAGAAGTTGATGGGACAACAAAGGACATGAACAAGTGGAAGAAGGAAATCATCGATAATGGTAATCAGTTAATTCCATCTTGTTACGATAAGGGAGATCCATCTCTGCAAGTGTTAAGTTGGACACTTGAAAGGTTGCATATGGTGAATATCACATTTGAATCATTTGGTAAAAATGTCAAAAGTATCCTAGATGCACAATATATCAGCCACAATAGTAAGATAGCATAAGTCATCTCATTTCCTTGGCCAGATGAGAGTACATACGGTATGTGGTAGGACAAATACAGATCTAAAGAATGACAACCTGGCTACTATCTTCCAACTACAACAATGCAGATCCCCAGGTAGCTCCTCATGTTTCTCAAGGCCAACCACTCCTTTTCTTTTTCCTCTGGTGCAATTAATGTTTCCTTGGTACCTTTAGGTGCTTCTCTGTATTCATTGAATTTGAAATACAATGTATTAATTAATGAGGGTACACGTTCCTATTATATAATGAAATAGTAACACTCATTTTAATGTTATTGAAGACTTGGAAATTTTTTGAGAAGTAATAAAAATACAGGGTCTTTAGGTTGCTCTATTTTGTGCTGTAATTTTATGAGTTATATGTTGGATGCCTTATGCATAAAATTTATCAATTTCATGTTGTTTTTAAATGAGTAATGCTTCATTGCATGTGTTTGGTTATCTGTCTCCAAGTTGTGTATATTTTTCTTCTGAATCTAAGTAGCTAAGGGTTACTCAAGGTTTTGGAACATGGGTTTTCTATCATAAGATTTGGCATATCTTTAGGGTTTTATAATTTGAAAATTTGAGTACCAACAAAACCAATATTGACATTAAAGTGATGTACAAAAGCATTGGCCAAATCATTGAAGGAATGAATAGAACTATGAGGAAGAGAATAAAGCCATTCAATTGCATAATCCTTTTAGTTTCTAGGGAAGAGCTTTGTAAAAAATTTATCATCATAAACATTATCAAAACAAACTCCCAATTGTGTCATAAGGTCCTCTTTACCACTATACATTACAAAACTAGGGGCCACCAAACAAACTATAAATGGATAAGAAATAACTCAGATGAAAGTGGATTATGCTTGATTTCTCCTATGATATCATTTGATTACTAGGGGTAATGCATCAACTTTACTTTGCATCTCATCAATTCTTTTAAGGATGACATCTATGTTGGAAGGATGAGCATTAGGAGTTATAATTAAAATGGGAGTGGAAGTGGCAACATGAGATAATACGTGGAGTGTAGGTTGATTGGGAGACAAAGAATGAAGTTAGAATGACAACACTAGAAGTGGGAACATGAGTAGTGGGTGAGAAGTAAACACAATCAGGGGATGAGTGGTAGGTACAATATGAGAAGTAGGTACAATGAGAGGATCAATGATTGGAGCTATGAAAAAATGATAAGCAATATAGAGAAGAGAAGAAATATGTGGCTTGGATAATGCAGGAGAAGATGTGGAAGGAGGCACACTAGATGAAGAGGCTTGTGAAGGAAGGGGAGGAGACACACTATTTAAGGAACTTGATGAGCTTATCCTTTGACCTATATCACTTAATACTTCCATCACATAAGGATTATCCATTAACAAGTTATGAAGAACATCAATCAAATTTGAATAATTAACATTATTGCTCAAATTCGTAAAGGTCTAATATAAGTATTTGTGTAGTAAGATTCATGTCTTGCCTATCCATATGTGCAACATGTGCATCATGATGAAAAACATCTTCCCCATTAAAATATGTAGTAGTCATCAAATCCTCAATCATAACTTCCTCGTAATGAGTCGAGGGCATTGTAGAGTTAAACCTAAGGTTTCTTCTTAGTGCAAAATGAGGATTAGGTTGAGACCTTGACATTCAAGTAAACTATAAAGCAATGAAAAGGAAATTGCATACAAGTAATCCTAATTTTTTTGCCAACAATTCAAACCAAAGATTGAACAATTTAAGGATATTGCAATAGGTAATTTGTATCAACACAAATAATATTACTAAAGCATTTCAAAGTTTAGGCCATAAGAACCATCCTTTTTGAAATATGGATTGCAAATAATTCTAAAAATTGAGAAGTCTTGGTCATTAATATTATTATCTGCTACAATGTCATCCATTGTATCATTGTCAATGTTCATATGTTCTTTCAAGAATTTAATATTATCATCATCCTCATCTTGACCTGCATCATCTTCATCATCATTGAAATTTGACTATAGAACATCTATATTGTTACCAGATGTATTTGGATCATCATTTTCTATACCATCCATATTGTTATCTTCCATAACATCATCTAACTTTGGATTGTTGTCTTCTTGTGCCTGAACATAACCATCTTCAACATCATCATGGATGTCAATTTCTTCAATGTTCTCTAATCCCTCTCTCTCATTTTGTTGGCCATCATTGTTTTGCTCAGTATCCACTAATGCATCGTCAAATACATGTCTTAATCTTGGATCATAATGTATGACAAATATCCATTTCGGGTCCAAAATATCTTCATAGAAAAATACTAGCACATGAATGACATACATACATTAGACGTATGGTATAACAATTTTATTGATTAATAAACACAAGTTTATATTCTCAATAAACTATGAATTAATAGATTAATGATCACTACCGCTTCTTGTTTGAGTTAAAGAAATACCTGCTCACAATGAATTGGTAGAACATAAGGCTCCTTATCCTCGGGTAGGAAACATGAGGAATCTATAGAAAACAATCCACTATGGGTATCATGTCTTCGTGTCCTCTCAAATGCTTCATACCATCTACAATTAAAAATACAACATTTAAAAGAGCGGTAATCCAACTCAATAATTTCTTGTATTTTCCCAACATATTGTAGATTCCCTTCAATTATATTCTTATCTTTTGAGCTTGATCGACTGGATTGCTTGAAGTCAACCATGATGCCACAATCGAAGGATCGTCTCTTTACATCTACACTTTCTACACAATAATGTCGACCATATGCCCACATTGTTGGATATTTCCTCGCCTATGAAAGACCATTTATTTTAGTGAAAACGAATATAATGATGAATATTAAAATAGTTAATAGTGTCAAAATTGTAAGGAAACAACATTTTGTAAAATTCCAATTGTACCTTTCTTTCACATCCTCTACACATGTTGATTTCATCTTTTGTTATGTTTGAATCTATACTTGAATCTTCTATTTGATTTTGAATTTGTTTAGTAACCCATTCTAGTGTGCAATCTTTGCCCCATTCCCTAAGAAGATCAGTGGGAAGTGGAGTATTCCTTGGGTTTGATCTCTGAAACTGTCTCCTTTCTTCTAACACTTCTTCTCTCTTTTTATCATACAGATCAATCCATTTGTTCATAAAGTCCATGTGGTACAGAATGAACTTGTCGAGTATAGCACTTTCATCTACACCTATTACATGTCAACATGCTTATTTCAAACTCCAAATGTCATGCTATTAATTTGACTAATAAATTATAGAGTAAATTAATGATTGTAAGAAAAACAACCACACTAATCATGAATTTACTTACTAATTTCTACTTGAACACCATTAGATTGTGGTTTTTCTCCATCAATAATATCTGATGCTCATTCTTCATCCCAAAAGAGTGGCCCATCTTCAAAATTATTACTAAGGAATTCACACAGGAAGAAAAATGCTTCATTCAATACATACCCTTCAGCCATGCAACCCTCTGGATGTGCCTTTTGTCGGACATATCTTTTTAGAGTTTTCATATACCTCTGAAATAAAAATATCCACCTCGTTGATATGACACCTGCCAATTCAATGTCATCGAATAGGTGTAGAAGTAAATGGACTTGTAGGTCCATGAAACTTGTAGGGAGCTCCTTCTCAAATACACATACAATTTCTGCAATTTCCTTCTTCCATTTTGGCACTTCACATTCGTGGATCTCCTTGGAGGTCACCCACCTAATATAAGAATAGTAAATTAGTATGACCCTTTAGTCAAAAATTAAAATGCAATATAATATCTCTATGTCTCTCACACATGAACATTTCATATAACCACATACCTTGTAAATGCGGACAATCGACTTATGGCATTCCTTAAGTCAACTGTAAGACAGGAATCCCCCCTAATTGCCAATGGCATGATATGCTACATTTATGAAAAAGTCATTAGTAATTTTTTCTCACACAAAAAAATATTAAAATATATTTAGTATTTAATCAATGTTACCAGTAAATGTTAAATGATGATATATAATACCTTCATGAAATTATGAACATCATGTGTTTTAAATCTTGTGATATGTCCATCAACTGTAAAAGCTTTAGCTAGTGATGACCCATAGCTAGTAGGTTTCCTTATTGAATGGATGACATTTTTTAGTTAGTCTAGCTCTTTTTTTTTCAAAATCCATGGAGCTTCTGCATATGTTTCATTTTCCCTGTTTGGCCACAAATGTTTCTATCAATTTTGGTACACGAAAGAGCAATATCTCTCCTTGAAGATAAGGTGTCCTTCTCTTTGCCTGATATATGTCAAAATATAGAATCTAGGACATTTTTGAAGACATGCATAGGATCTAATAGGTGAGATATTAATAGATCCTTCTAGTAAGGGAGCTCATAAAATATGGATTTCCTTTTCATTCCTTCTGGCATATTAACTACAACTTGTTCTAGTTCTTCAATTGAATCACCCCGATCAAAAAAATCCTCCCAAGCTTTCAATTCAGCATCTTCATACTTCTTAAGCTAATCACCTAGACCCATAATCATGGGAGGACCTCTATTTGCAACTTTTCCATCAAATTGATTCTTCAGGCGATTTCTAAACTTATAATCTAGTGGTAGAAAAACCCTGTTGTTTGCGTAAATAAATTTATGTAGATCTTTAGAATATCGCCCTTGAAATTGTTCTGCACATCTTGGACATGCAAATATCCCCTTTGTTTGAAGCCCTACAATTCAATAAGTAATGTTAATAACATAAAAAAATAGTATAAAACTAAGTATGAAAGTTGGGATGAAAATAAATTATGAATGTAAATACGTAAATATTTTATCTTATCAAAACAAACACCAAGTCCTCAGAAATCATGAATAGTCCAACATAGCACACCATACAACATGAAGGACCTATTTGATGGGGGACATGATATGTCATACATTCTTATGCCTTTCCATAGCAGTTGCATCTCATCAATAAAAGGCGCAAGATAAACATCCATGTTTTTAACTTGATGTTTTCCTGGAACAATAAGAGTTAGCATAAGGTGCTCCTTTCTAACACTCATCTATGGGGGAATATTATATACTATCAATCCGACTGGCCAAACACTATAATTTGAGATTAGGAAAGAGAATGGGCACACTCCATCAATTGCAAGACCAAACCTGATACTACGGGGTTCATCTTTGAATTTTCTTGGCCATTTTTCCTTTGTGTTTCATTGCTTTAGAGTCAGCTAGAATTTGCATGAATCCATCTTTACTCATGTTCTTTGCATGTCAGTTCATCAATTGTGCAAGTGACTTGCAACGAAACATTCGTTGAAGTCTAGGTATAATTGGCATGTGACGTAAAACCTTCTTTGGAACTGTAGGACCTTGTACATCTATACGATATCTCTTTTCTTTGCATACAAGGCATTCTACCTGTTGATGGTGGTTTTAGCACACAACAACGTAGGTGTGATTGTTGGTTTCACACCTCTTGAAAAGTAACCTACCCTAGGTAAGACTACTACAAGGTTTCTATAGCGAGATCTTAGCTTGCTTGGAATATCTCAGTGGAATGTTTAGCTATGCCAACAAGGGGTCTTACACGAAATGCAGGGTTTATGGAAGATGGCAGCAATGTATATGCAGAAACCCTAGTGGTTCAAATTGTAAAGTCTGAAATTTTCCAGCAGATGGGCAATGAAATGCTACTTATAACCTAACCTAACAAACTTGGTATAAATAAAATGCAAACAGAAAAGGAGAGAGAGAAGGGATAAGAGATCCTAAGTGACAGTCATAATGGGGTGAAATGTTGTAGATAGACAAATACTTTCAATAAACCATTCCCTGTTTCACCAGGATAGGAAACCCACAATTTTGCAAGAAATGATGCAATCTTCAAAGGATCCTTATAATTTTCAAATTGGATTCACTCATTAAACACTCGAACAATCATGTAGCTTAACTAGTGGAATGCAACTGAACTATATTCAATAACATGGCCCAGACTAACTATACGTAGCAACTTACCATCGACAAGCACTAATAGTATGGACCAAAGTATTCATCAGATATCTTAACTTTTACCCATCATTGCAAAAGCACAACTAATTAAATTCAGATTGATATGAACCATGAAAACCAAAATGAGACAACACATAAATATAAATTCCCAGCAAGCTGAAAAACTTGCTTTGTATTGACTGAATTTTGGTAGAGTCTCAGCAATTCACTATCAAATCTTACTTACAAATAAGAGAAAAGGATGGTCTTTTATAGACAAGGCACCATACCAAGTTTTTCAATAGGCGATGGAAATTAACTCAACACCAATGGTCCAGATTACATGGCATTTAATGAGATACATCAGTTTATTACATTTTCGAATTTGCCTTTCTCCTTTAGGAAAAAGACAAAATACAACTTGCAAATACATTAAATTTGGACAAAATGGACACCCATTTGGTTATACATGATGAAAAGTCAATTTTCAAGGTCTAATAAAGCCAAAATAGAGTCACATGACACTTGAAAACTTGAGTTGGTGTGAATTCATGGGATTCCAAGTATTGAGTAGACCAAGGGGAGTATGTGGTATGTTCTTTGATGAAGAGATATCCAATTGGATGCTTGTTGGATCATCACTGCATGACTGGACTACTGGGACAACTATATGTATGTCTTAGACATTGGACTAGAACTGCAAGAACAATAATGAAATAGACTTGATCTTGTATGTCTTTAGCTCCTGTATCTTATTTCCATCATGTTAGATATCATACTGACTTCCTCTTGCAGGTGTAGCAGCAATTTGGTTGATGAAATGAAGCTTTTGCATTTCTGGGTCAGCACTGCATATCTATGTGTACATCCTTCCAAGAAGGCTCCAACAAGGCCATATGTCCTCCAAGACCTGCAATTCACAATGCAAAGCATCAATTTCATCTTAAACAATCATTTTCCATCAATTTGGATCAAGATATGTCCATTTGCAGTCATGGATTCATTAAAAACAACATATTGTCAATGTCACTTTCTTATAACCAACGTCTTAAATCTAGTATTTTTGCATGATTTTCTACATTTTTTACCATTTTTGAGTACCCATTTGGCCAATATGATGATTAGGAAAGTTTTTATAGTCATTAGGATCTATTTGCAGACTTTTATTTCATATTTTTCTAGCCTTTTCCACAAAAAGTGAGATTTTTGGGGGTCACCGACCTTTTATGTGCAGTAGCATTAATTGTCGTAAAACATACAAAAAATTCACAAAAACTTGGTAAAATGTTCATCATGATGTGACAAATAGATATGCAATTCAAATCCATCAAGAAAATCTAATTTGCCCCTTGAAAAACTCAATTTTCAGGCCAAAATACCAAAAAGTGCTGATTTTGGGAGTCACTGACTTAGCGTTGATTTTGCTTCCAACCAACCTTAGCACAGATTTTGGGTTCATCCAACTTTGCCCAGATTTGGGTCCGACTGACTAAAATGATGCTTCATGCGGTTAGTCAATTCACTTTTTAGCGTAGGTCTGTTGGGTCTGTTTTTAGCGCAAAGTGTGTTGGCGGTGATTTGGGGTCCAACTGACCTTAGCGCGGATTTTAGGTCCGACTGACTAAAGTCAGTGAAGGCAGTTTTCAGCATAGGTCTGTGAGGCCTATTTTTCATGCTAACTTCATTGGAAGGGATTTTCAATGCAACCGACTAGCGTGGATTTCTCTATCTACCGACCAAGTCAGTAAGAGCCCATTTTGGCGCAAGTCGGTTGAAGACTGTTTTAGTGCTTTTCTTTGAAATTGTCTTAGTGGCAATTTTTGGTCCGAATGACTTAGCAGTAGCTTGGACAGAAGTCAGTTGGAGGCAATTTTAGTTCTAAGGTTGGCGGATGATTATTTTTGCATAGAAGTCTGTGAGTGAGGTTTTTAGCACCGAAAGTCGGTAGCGACTATTTTTAGCGCAAAGTTAGTGGATTGAATTTTTAGCACTAAGGTCGGTAAGGGACGTTTTTAGCACAAAGTGCAGTTGGGGTCATTTTTAGCACCAGATTTTGAACTTCCCAAGGTGAAAGTATATTTAAAAAAACATTTAAGTATAAGTCAGATATTGAATTTCTTATACTTTAAATATTTTTAAATATACTTCCAACATGTTTGACATGGGTTCTAGATTCATAGGATTTCATATACAGATTATAGAATTTTGTAGTTCCATCAGATTTCAGACTTAGCCAAATTAGGGCTTTAGGACCATGTGTCAGGATGAAAGTATATGAACCCTTTAGTGAAATCTAATGGAATTTGACATGATTTTGCAACTGTAAGATCTGGAAACTAAGAATTTTAACATGAAAAATCCTACAGAAGCACTTTCAAGGGTAATATCTAGTGACACAAGATTTTAGAGCAAAGTGCAGTAATACCCAATTTTAGCACAAAAGGCAACAAATGACTATCTTTTAAGCACAAGACCATACAAGACACTTCCAAATCAATCATGAAAGACATCAAATGACTCCAAACATGCAAAATACTCAAATTTGGAACAAATCATGCAATCTAAGCACAAATTCACTCTCTCATCATCATAAGTAACAAAGGCCGAGACTCTAAGCCAAACCAAAAGAGGGGGTCTCCGTTTCGCAAAATGGGGCATGTGTGCAAGGCACAACAAATGGCAACTCTACTAGGAAATGCTCTAGAGCATTTCAAAGATAAACGTTAGTTTTGAATCAAGAATCTCTGTGTTTCCCACATGCTAGACAAGAAAACATGATATCCTATCAAAGAATCAAAGACCACTAACCAGTGCAACCATCCATATCCTGAAAACCTAAGTGTGTATAATTGCATTCATTCCCATCCTTTGGCAACTGAGTTCACCCAAAATCCTTCATGGTAAGCTATGAAGTCAGGATCATTCTACCACCAAGAGAATGCTCTAATGCTAAGATATGATGAACCGTCAAGTAGTAATCCTTCTGCAGTGATATCTTACTTGATAATGCCTTTGATAATCTCTGATGCTATTAATCTTCAGATAATAGTCTTCATGTGAGAGTCTTCAAATGATAATCTTTATATTGATACTTTGTAATGGGTATGGTGTTGAAAAACACCTTTTATTTTCACCCAATAGGCTAGCAGTACTTAGTATCGCCTGCCACTCTCATCTGTATTGACAGAACTGGTGTTGGTGGTAAAATAGAAACCCAAGCTTTTCACTTAACAAAAGATCACCCAGACTTACTTAGCTACCTCAGGATTGTTTAAAGTGAGAGATATATGGTTAGAAAATACTTCAGGTGCACCAACTAACAACTCCTTTCCAATGAACATACATCATACTCCTTGGTATAACAGTGGAACCCACAGGAAGACCTAAGTGGAAACCTTGGCTTCTCAAAGAAATATTCCAAATTACTTACCCAACAAAGAAACACTTGCAGGTCTGCAAAACTACCACCACATTCGAGAAATAGAGAATCCAAGCAAAGCAAGCACAGAAGTGAAGAGAAAAGAAAACAAGCAACTAACGAAAGAAAAATAGGTAGAAAGCAACAACTAACAACTTACAGCCAAGGAAAAGCAAAAGCAGAAAGCAGAAAATAGAAACTAAACTAGAACAACAGACTACTAACTAAAACCTAACTAGAAACAAGCAAGACTATGTACAAAAGCTTCAGACAGCAAGTATTTACACTTCCTCGTGATTTATTTCTTAGGACATGCAAGAGT
This sequence comes from Cunninghamia lanceolata, assembly GCA_027924645.1. Classification (NCBI taxonomy): domain Eukaryota; kingdom Viridiplantae; phylum Streptophyta; class Pinopsida; order Cupressales; family Cupressaceae; genus Cunninghamia; species Cunninghamia lanceolata. The sequence continues at coordinate 22,611,974 of BSBN01001965.1, forward strand.
AACAAGGTGCGGGTCAATGTCCTAAGTCTAGCAAATTCATCTTTATACTCTGAAAAGTGAGGAATAGGCATGCTAGGTTCATGCTCAGGTACCAGTCATGTAGGATCAGCAGTTGGGGCAGCTCAATAGGGCCACTATGATCAATCCAGATGCAAGTTGTCTTACCTAAATCACCATAATCAAATTGATAACCATTGAAACTGAGTGGAGAAAGGGAAGAGACAACCTGATTTGTAGTACCATCAATTGGGTATGTAAGTTCATCATCTTGCTGCATTGTACCAAATACCTTCTCATCTTCGGGAGGTCTCACCTTGTGTTTAGCCATGTCCTGCTCATCAAATACCTCTGGAGCATTGAATGCTGCAGCAACTTCCCAAGTGAATAGAAAGTCTGGACAATCTTTCTCAGAATGTGGATCAGGTGGGTGGATTCTGCATGAAGTGGCTAAAGCAAAATCTAACATGTGTGGTGAATTCCCATGCATCAACATATCTTTTCTCATTTTTGATATCAACTCAATGATGTGATCAAGTGACTGACATGAAAATGCTTCCAAGCCATCGCTTCGTAGGACAGTTGATTTTTATTCTCAAATCACAGATTTATACTTTTAGTTGTCATCAGTAGGTCATGTAGGAATACAATCAACACTGAGAGGGGGGTGAATCAGTGTTGTTTAACAATTTTTGCTCCTTTTTAATTTAAATTCAGAATTCTTCAGATAGAACCAGAAAACATATGCAGAGTATCAAAAACAAAAACTTGACACAAGAAATTTTTCGAGTGGAAAGCCCTCCTGGGGTATAAAAACCACTCAACTGCCTCACTGGCTTAACTCAAATTTTCTGATTACAATTGTCTCACTGACATTACAATTTTGCCTCACTGGCATATTGTATCACTATGCATGTCTCACTGACATTTCAACATCTAAAAATTCAATGACCATTACAACACAGGGATTTTCCTGTTTCAATAAAATCAATACCTTATTTCTCCTTTTCAAAAACAATCAAATGTATACTTTCTGTAATCAATCTTCAACTGTTATCATATCATCTTTACAACAATCAATCAAATTTGATCTTTAAGATATTTCATACCTCTGTCTATGCAAATCAACAAATCAATTCATACTCTGCAAATTCATAGAATCTTTCACTGCAATATAAAAAAAAAAAACTTTTAACCTTCTCCAAAATCATTTTTCAAAGCTTTATTCTTCTCTGAGAAAACATTCAATTCTGATCAAAAATCTCTATTCTTGATTTCACCAACACATCTCCAAAACTGAGCAAATTTCTCTATCAAAAATGTCTCTTCATGAAAAAATTTCTCTGCAAAAGATTATCTCTCTTCAAACCATACTTCTTCACCTTCAAAAAATTCTCACACTTACATTTTATCTTATCACACCTCCTTGAAAACATATCTGCACACTCAAAAAGATTATTAACAATCATCCTTTCATATGCTTGTAGCCGGTTCAGCTTCAACATTAATTTTATCCCAAACTTATCACCTTCTCTTATGAAAAAACAAACAGCAAAACAAAAAAAATGAATCCTCTTCGAAAACTCTGCCTTTTCATATTCTTCACAATTAGAAACATTCTACAATTCACTCTTTCCTTCACACAAAAATTCTAATTTCATTTCCCCTTGAACTTCGGTGAGAAAAGACAAAAATAACATGTTTTACTGCCTTTTGAGCAACAGTGAACGTCAACTTTAATTCGATGAACTATCCGTTTTTAGCCACTTTCTATTTAAATTCCCACCTTCCGATCTGCGGTGCCCGCCACAATATATTCAAATAGTGATCGTTGGATGCGATGACATAAAACATACTTTATGTCCACCGTTTGCGCTAGGAGGTTGGGTTTAGAGCAACTTACCACACAACGATTAACAATGCCTCCAACCGGTCATTACTTAAAAAGAACCTACTGTCAACGGTCACCTTCAAATTATAACATAAAGTGCAGAGTATTATGACAGGCAGTAAGGTTTTAAAGGATAAATGTTGAACACCATATTTAAGACTTGTTGAGTGTTATGTAAACCACATTTACCATTGTAAACCTCAACATTGTAAACACCTCAACACCATATTTAAACCTCAACACACCTTAACACATATTTAAACCTCAACCTTGTAAACTAAGCTTCAACTGATCTACCACTGTCATCAAGTTAATATGATGCAAGTTAACTTTTATTAAATGACATAAGCCCTCCTCCTGATTCAATATTGATGCAATGAGTGTCATCTTCTGAAATGACTAAGTCAGAACAAACTCACATAGAATCAACACTGATGTGTCACTGAAGTCATTATCATGAAGGACCACTTGTAAGAGTTTTACAACTTGAAAACTGAGAAGGTATCAAACCACTGTGATTACAACAAGTCACATTCAAAAGTGTGTCATAATTGCATGAAGACCACTCATAATGCCAACCTTAGCCACTTTCACTGAAAGCATAACTTAAACTTTCCTATGAAGAATCCTTCTGAAATATAATGTGATCAACACATCTGTCAACTGCATCTTCTGAAATATAATGTGATCAACACATCTGTCAACTGCATCTTGTGAAAACTGTGTAATGCAATATCCTGATTTCCTGATATTTTGACATCAATGAAAAGACAATATACTCAACTGTGAAATGTGCTACAAAACTCCCCCTTTGTCTTTGACATTGATGGCAAAACCATAACACATTTCTCCCCCTTTTTGACATAAAATTGTCAAAGGCAAAAAATAACACCACAATCAATAGATTCCTATTCTTGTAAATACAATCCTCTGAAAATTTTTTTGTCAAAACCAACACTTTACTTCAAACTGATCAAATGTACAATACTGTAACACTGCCAACCACAAAAATATGTACAAAAATTATATACAGACTATGTACAAATGAGATTCAGGACATCAAAAATAATCTAGAAAACAACTCCCCCTGAATCTGATATCTCTGTAACTTACTGAAGAGAGACAAGAGACAGAACTCCCAGTCTCTGTCTCAGAGTTTCAAATGTTTCCTTTGGCAAAGGCTTTGTGAAGATGTCAGCCAACTGATCACTAGTATGCACATATTCCAAAGCAACTTCATTTTCAATCACCTTTTCCCTTAGAAAATGATATCTGATAGCAATGTGCTTAGTTCTTGAATGCATTATAGGATTCTTTGACATATTGATTGAACTTGTGTTATCACAAAGAATAGACACAGGCTTTTTAACCTCAACCTTAATATCAAGAAGTGATTGTACCATCCAAAGTACCTGTGTACAACATGATGAAGCAGCAATGTACTCAGCTTCAGCTGTAGATAGAGAAACACAATCTTGTTTCTTACTCTGCCATGCAACTAATCTACCACCCAGAAAGAAAGCTGCCCCACTTGTGCTTTTTCTGTCATCAGGACACCCTGCCCAATCTGCATCTGTATAGGCAAGAAGTGTAAAATCATTGTGTCTAGGATACCATAAACCAAAATCAATTGTACCCTTAATATATCTAAAGATTCTCTTAACAGCATTCAAATGTGATTGTTTAGGACAAGCTTGAAATCTAGCAACCAAACAAACAGCCTGCATAATATCAGGCCTAGAAGCAGTAAGATATAAAAGACTCCCAATCATAGATCTATACAGAGATTGTTCTACTTCAGGTGATTCATCATTTTTACTTAGCTTATGCCCTGTCTCCATAGGAGTACCCAAAGGTTTGCAATCATCCATTTGAAACCTCTTTAACATCTCTTTGGCATATTTATTTTGTGAGATGAATATTCCCTTTTCAAGCTGAGATACCTGAAGACCAAGAAAGAAAGACAATTCTCCCAACATAGACATTTCAAATTCTGATTTCATGATGTTAGGAAATGAATGACTCATATCATCATTGTTACTACCAAAAATGATATCATCTACATAAATTTCAACAACCAGAATATCCTCACCTTTGATTAAATAGTACAAATTACTATCCACACCTCCTTTTGTGAACCCCTGTTCCTGCAGATACTTATCCAGTCTATAATACCAAGCCCTTGGAGCTTGCTTTAAACCATATAAAGCCTTTTTCAACCTGTAAACATGATCTGAATTATCTTTATTCACAAAACCTTCTGGTTGTTCCATGTAGACTTCTTCTTCAAGATCTCCATTTAGAAATGCTGATTTTACATCCATTTGGTAAACTTTGAAATTTTTATAAACTGAAAAAGCTAAAAACATCCTTATAGCTTCTAATCTAGCAACAGGAGCAAATGTTTCTTCAAAGTCAATACCTTCAATTTGTGAATACCCTTTGCAAACCAGTCTGGCTTTGTTTCTAACAACTTTACCTTTATCATCAAGCTTATTCCTAAACACCCATTTTGATCCAATGACATTCTTACCTTCTGGTCTTGGAACAAGTTCCCATGTTTTGTTCTTTTCTATTTGGCTTAACTCCTCTTCCATGGCATTAACCCATGCTTCATCTTTGCTGGCCTCAACATAATTCTTTGGTTCCATTTCAGATATCAAACACACATGTGCTTGATTATGTGCAGCAACTTGCTTTCCTCTTCTTGTTAACACACCACTGTCTTTATCCCCAATGATCAACTCATGAGGATGATCTCTTTGAAATGCCTTTGAAAGAGTCTTTGTCTTAACATCAACAGATTTTTCAGGATCTTCTTTCTCTTCCTGAATTTCTTCTTCCTTTTGTGAATGATGATCAACTTCAATGTCATGAATTAACTGCATACAGGGCTGCAAATCCTCATCCACCTTAACATTAGTACTTTCAATTATTCTTTTGAGCCTATTGTTAAAACATTTATATGCCTTGCTATGTGTAGAATAACCAAGAAAAATGCCTTCATCACATCTAGACTCAAAACCACATAAGCTATCATTATCTTTCTTGATGTAACACTTACTTCCAAAAATTTTGAAATACCCAACATTAGCTGACTTACCATACCACAGTTCATAAGGAGTATAATTTGACTTTACCCTTAATTGAACTCTGTTCAGAGTATATACAGCTGTATGAACAGCTTCTCTCCAATAGACATTAGGCAGATTTGCATCATGTAGTAAAGTTCTTGCCATTTCTTTTACAGTCCTGTTTTTCCTTTCAGCTACTCCATTTTGCTGTGGAGTTCTAGGAGTGGAGAATTACCTTCTTATCCCATGTTTCTCACAATACTCCTCAAATTCCTTTGAAGTGTACTCTCCTCCATTGTCTGACCTTAGACATTTTAGCTTGAAATCAGATTCCTTTTCAACCATCTTCTTGAAGATTTTGAATCTATCAAATGCCTCTGATTTATGCCTTAGGAATGTTACCCATGTCATTCTTGAAAAATCATCAATGAAAAGCATAAAATACTTTTCTCCTCCCAGAGCTTTAGTCCTTGTAGGACCACATAAATCTGAATGTACCAGCTGCAGAGGTTTTGAAGTAAAATACTCCTTAGGCTTGAAACTAACTTTGGTTTGCTTACCCAGCTGACACTCTTTGCATATAGTATTACTTGGTTTTGAAATATGAGGCATATTTCTGACATTGTGATTCTTGCTAATTCTCACAAGATTGTCAAAATTCACATGACCAAGTCTTCTGTGCCATAACCAGCTTTCCTCAATTTGACCCATGAAACAGATATGACTATCAACACTTTTAGTTTCTGAGTTATGAAGATTGTAGGTGTTACCACTAGTCCTTAGACCTGCTGCAATAACTTTACTTGATTTCTTTTTAATCTCACATCCATGTGCATCAAAAACCACATTAAAACCATTGTCACATATTTGACTGACACTTAACAGGTTGTGCTTCAGTCCTTCTACAAAATACACATCATTTAGTGGTGTTTCATCATCAAGAAGAATTGTACCTTTACCTCTGATCATAATACAATCATTATTTCCAAACATAACAGAGCCTTCATTAATGTCTTCAAACTTAACAAACTTATCTTTGTCTCCTGTCATGTGATTGGAGCAACCACTGTCAATCACCCACTGTTCCTTTCTTTTGGCATGAAAAGTAGCTTGTGCAATCATAACATCTAAGCTCTTATTGATTACCTTAGGTTTCCAAACAAGCAATTTCTTTTCAGAATCCAAAGAAGACAAACCTAAGACAGTATTTCTTGTTGTTTGCTGCATTTGCAATGAAGGTCTACAGAATTTTGCAATATGCCCAAAATTTTTACAATTGTGACACTTCAAACTTCTTAAGAACATGAATGGATGCATTTCTCTTCTGATTCCAAATCTGCATTCACTGGCTTTGTGTCCAAACCTGTTGCAACAAAAACAATATCCAGTAAAGTGAGCATTATATCTGAAAGTATCACTTCTGTTGTAGCTTGTTGTCCTTATGATTGATTTGCCTTTTATACTAGCCTTTTGAGAACATTGTCCCTCTTCAAATCCAAGACCTGATTTATCTTTGAATCCTTTTTGTCTATCAAGAAGATCATCTAATTTATCACTGCTTCTGCACATATCAAGTCTTCTTCTTAGACCAACAATTTCAACTTCAAGTGTATGACATTCCTTGTCCTTGTTATTCAATTCTTTGTCTTTATCATCAATAATTTTCTTATTTTCTTCAAGAGAAAGAATTAGATCAGTAATCTGTTTCTCATAACAAGTTAACTTGTTATTCATGATATCATTTTCTTTTTGAAACTGACTTCTTTGAGCAATGATTTCCTTCTTAAGTTTCTTGACTTGACTTAATGCACATATCAATTCTCCTTCAAAGTCAATAACAGCTTCACAACTGTTTGATTGTTCTTCACATTTTTCATTTTCATTTAGAATAGCCATAAACAAAGTCTGTGCATTTTCATCAAGAAAATCATCTGAATCACTTTCAGTCATATCAACATTTTTTATGAACAGACTTCTTTTCTTTCTGAAATTATTTTTCCTTCTAGAAACAAACTGTTTCTTTTTGAATTGCTTCTTGTTTTCATCTTCATCACTGTCTGGATCTTTGTAAGGACACTGAGCTGCATAGTGTCCAATCTTTCCACACTCAAAACATTTGAATGGAAGCTTACCTTTGTACTTACCAACAGATCCCTTCTTTAACTTGCTTGCAAGAGATATTTCTTGTTCATCATCCAATTCATCTGAATCAGAAATCTCCTTTTCTTTTCTGACTGATTTGAAAGCAGCTTCTTTGCTTGAAGGTATGTCATTACTAATCCTCATCTCATAAGCTGTGAAAGTGCCATGAAGCTCATCAAAAGTAACTTTGCTTAAATCTCTTTCTTCAACAGCAGACACTTTGGATTCATATTTTGGATTTAAGGTCCTTAAGATTTTTGTAACAACTGTCTTCTCTTCCAGTGTATCACCAAGTCCTCTGATAGCATTTACAATTTCTTGGACCCTTAGAAGATATTCTGCCACTTTCTCATCATCACTCATTCTGAGACTTTCAAATTTTGCTCTGTAGGATTGCAGTTTTGCTTCTTTGATTTTATCATCTCCTTGATAAATATTAGACAATTTGTCCCATATTTCCTTGGCTGTTTTACACTCCATGATTTTTACAAGTATGTCATTGGTAAGACCACAACATAATGCATTTTTAGCCTTAGCATTATTTTCATATGCCCTTTTCTCATCAGCTGTGCTAGGAGGGTTTGTAGCAGTATATCCAGTAACAATAGCATCATACACATCATAGCCCAGAGATGACAAATATGACTCCATCCTGAATTTCCAAAAAGCATAGTTAGAGCCATCAAACATAGGTGCCTTATAATTTGAGTAACCTTCTTGACTTGCCATGATAAGTATTCCAGAAATATGATCTACCCAAGCTGATTAAGCTTTGACAGGGTACCAGGCTCTGATACCAATTGTAAGAATACAATCAACACTGAGAGGGGGGTGAATCAGTGTTGTTTAATAATTTTTGCTCCTTTTTAATTTAAATTCAGAATTCTTCAGATAGAACCAGAAAACATATGCAGAGTATCAAAAACAAAAACTTGACACAAGAAATTTCCCGAGTGGAAAACCCTCCTGGGGTATAAAAACCACTCAACTGCCTCACTGGCTTAACTCAAAATTTCTGATTACAATTGTCTCACTGACATTACAATTTTGCCTCACTGGCATATTGTATCACTATGCATGTCTCACTGACATTTCAACATCTGAAAATTCAATGACCATTACAACACAGGGATTTTCCTGTTTCAATAAAATCAATACCTTATTTCTCCTTTTCAAAAACAATCAAATGTATACTTTCTGTAATCAATCTTCAACTGTTATCATATCATCTTTACAACAATCAATCAAATTTGATCTTTAAGATATTTCATACCTCTGTCTATGCAAATCAACAAATCAATTCATACTCTGCAAATTCATAGAATCTTTCACTGCAATATAAAAAAAAAAACTTTTAACCTTCTCCAAAATCATTTTTCAAAGCTTTATTCTTCTCTGAGAAAACATTCAATTCTGATAAAAAATCTCCATTCTTGATTTCACCAACACATCTCCAAAACTGAGCAAATTTCTCTATCAAAAATGTCTCTTCATGAAAAAATTTCTCTGCAAAAGATTATCTCTCTTCAAACCATACTTCTTCACCTTCAAAAAATTCTCACACTTACATTTTATCTTATCACACCTCCTTGAAAACATATCTGCACACTCAAAAAGATTATTAACAATCATCCTTTCATATGCTTGTAGCCGGTTCAGCTTCAACATTAATTTTATCCCAAACTTATCACCTTCTCTTATGAAAAAACAAACAGCAAAACAAAAAAAATGAATCCTCTTCGAAAACTCTGCCTTTTCACATTCTTCACAATTAGAAACATTCTACAATTCACTCTTTCCTTCACACAAAAATTCTAATTTCATTTCCCCTTGAACTTCGGTGAGAAAAGACAAAAATAACATGTTTTACTGCCTTTTGAGCAACAGTGAACGTCAACTTTAATTCGATGAACTATCCGTTTTTAGCCACTTTCTATTTAAATTCCCACCTTCCGATCTGCGGTGCCCGCCACAATATATTCAAATAGTGATCGTTGGATGCGATGACATAAAACATACTTTATGTCCACCGTTTGCGCTAGGAGGTTGGGTTTAGAGCAACTTACCACACAACGATTAACAATGCCTCCAACCGGTCATTACTTAAAAAGAACCTGCTGTCAACGGTCACCTTCAAATTATAACATAAAGTGCAGAGTATTATGACAGGCAGTAAGGTTTTAAAGGATAAATGTTGAACACCATATTTAAGACTTGTTGAGTGTTATGTAAACCACATTTACCATTGTAAACCTCAACATTGTAAACACCTCAACACCATATTTAAACCTCAACACACCTTAACACATATTTAAACCTCAACCTTGTAAACTAAGCTTCAACTGATCTGCCACTGTCATCAAGTTAATATGATGCAAGTTAACTTTTATTAAATGACATAAGCCCTCCTCCTGATTCAATATTGATGCAATGAGTGTCATCTTCTGAAATGACTAAGTCAGAACAAACTCACATAGAATCAACACTGATGTGTCACTGAAGTCATTATCATGAAGGACCACTTGTAAGAGTTTTACAACTTGAAAACTGAGAAGGTATCAAACCACTGTGATTACAACAAGTCACATTCAAAAGTGTGTCATAATTGCATGAAGACCACTCATAATGCCAACCTTAGCCACTTTCACTGAAAGCATAACTTAAACTTTCCTATGAAGAATCCTTCTGAAATATAATGTGATCAACACATCTGTCAACTGCATCTTCTGAAATATAATGTGATCAACACATCTGTCAACTGCATCTTGTGAAAACTGTGTAATGCAATATCCTGATTTCCTAATATTTTGACATCAATGAAAAGACAATATACTCAACTGTGAAATGTGCTACAGGTCAGCATCAACCATGTGGAGGTCTCCTTTTATGCAAGAATGAACTGGATCAGCCTGATGAATACATGATATACTTGAATATCCTTCATCTAGATCAGTCATATGCTTTGAAAAAATTTCCTTCATATCAACCAACAACTCTTCTATTTGGACTGCATATCCACCATCTACAGCAACAGCAACAGGGTTTCTTTTTTCTTGCATGGTTTGATTTATGATGTCAAGGCTTCCTTGAAGTGATGTATCATCTTCTTCTTCTTCTTCATTTGACTTAGCTGAAAACTCTATGGGAGTAACTACAGTGATCTAATATGACTGATCTAAGTTGTAGTTCACCGTGCTGATATACTCAGAAGATTGATCATTTTTCATCCAATAGTTAGATTGTGGCTCAAGCGTGTCAATTGGAACAATTTTTTGCATTGCTCTCCATGACTGTTCTTCATTTGGAGGACTGATTTCTTCTTATTCTTGCACATATCTGATCTGATCATACTACTATTCTAACTCTAAATTATCATCAGTCTAAAATGGACTGATGTTCTCCACCTCTGCTGCAGCAAATTTAGTCTTAGAACTTGATATTCTCAAAGCATGTGATTGTTGATCTGCATCCTTAACATGACTGCTCATCAAGTCTAATTTATCATTTATCTTGTCAATATTCTTAACAGCAGAAATCTGATCTTATGCATTGCTCTGTTCATTGTCTTGTGACTGAGAACTAGGCTTCAACCATGTTGGTTCTATATTTTCAAAGTCCAATAGATGAAAACTGGGTTTTAACTAGTCAAGGACTATATACTCCTTAGTTGGGTGACCTATAGACCACAAGGATTGACTACCATCATCATCTAGATATGTACTTTGATAAACAACTTGAATTTTTTCTATATGTGGACTGCCCTCTTTACTATGATCAACTATGAATGGTGGATTTATAGCCTCTGCAACCTCATTTCTTTGTATGTTCTTAACTAAGACATGATCACATGCACATGCATCCATCCATTTTGCAACTCCTTGTGAGGTCTTACTATGAATATGTCTGTCATACCCATATCTTGCTTCAGGCTTGTAAACTTCAAGAATAGGAAGCAATCCCTTCAAATGCAGATCCAATCTTTGGAGAAAAGTCAAATAGTCAATTTTTTCATGCAGCTCTCCAGGATGTACAGTGCAGACCTGAGGTGAACTAAAATCAAGCAATGTTAGTGGAGGATACTTCACTCTGATCTATCTATCTAACACTTCTTTGAAAAGTGGGATGTTAACTTGGAAGTTCTCTTCATGATATGACTACTGAGATGGTCCTCTAAAGAATGAAGGGATTTCATGACTGAAACCCTTATGTGTACCCATTAGAACTAAATCTCCAGAATAGTTAATTCATTTCAGCATATGCAGTGAACCAAAAAAATTGAAAGCCTGCATAAAATATCAGTTCGCCCTCCTTCTAGCACCAATTTTGTTGATGGTGGTTTTAGCACACAGCAATGCAGGTGTGATTGTTGGTTTCACATCTCTCTTGAAAAGTATCCTACCCTAGGTAAGACTACCACAAGGTTTCTACAACTAGGTCTTAGCTTGCTTGGAATATCTCAGTGGAATGTTCAGCTGTGCCAACAAGGGGTCTTACACGAAATGCAAGGTTTATGGAAGATGACAGCAATGTATATGCAGAAACCCTAGTGGTTCAGACTGTAAAGTCTAAAATTTTCCAACAGATGGGTAATGAAATGTTGCTTATAACCTAACCTAACAAACTTGGTATAAATAAAATGCAAAAGGAAAAGGATAGAGAAAAGGGATAAGAGATCCTAAGTGACAGTCACAATGGGGTAAAATGTTGCAGATAGAGAAATACTTTTAATAAACCATTCCCTGTTTCACCAAGCTAGGAAACCCACAATGTTGCAAGAAATTATGCAATCTTCAAAGGATCCTTATGATTTTCAAATTAGATTCACTCATTAAACACCCAAACAATGGTGCAGCTTAACTAGTGGAATGCAATAGAACTATATTCAAAAACATGACCCAGGCTAACTATACATAGCAACTTACCATCAGCAAGCACTAATAGTATGGACCAAAGCATTCATCAGATGTCTTAACATTTACCCATCATTGCAAAAGCACAACTAATTAAATTTAGATTGATATGAACCATGAAAACTAAAATGAGACAACACATAAACACAAATTCCCAGCAAGCTCTAAAACTTGCTTTGTATTGATTGAATTTTGGCAGAGTCTCAGCAATTCACTATCAAATCTTACTTACAAATGAGAGAAAAGGATGGTCTTTTATAGACAAGGCACCATACCAAGTTTTTCAATGGGCGGTGGAGATTAACTCAACACCAATGGTCTAGAATACATGGCCTTTAATGAGATACATCAGTTTATTAGATTTTTAGATTTGCCTTTGTCCTTTAGGAAAAAGACAAAATACAGCTTGCAAATACATTGAATCTGGACAAAATGGATACCCATTTGGTTGTACATGATGAAAAGTTAATTTTCAAGGCCTAATAAAGCTAAAATAGAGTCACATGACACTTAAAAACTTGAGCTGATGTGAATTCATGGGATTCCAAGTGTTGAGTGGACTAAGGGGAGTATGTGGTACATTCTTCGATGAAGACATATCCAATTGGATGCTTGCTAGATCATCACTGCATGACTGGACTGCTGGGACAACTATATGTATGTCTTGGACATTGGACTGGAACTGCAGGAACAATAATGAAATAGACTTAATATTGTATGTCTTTAGCTCTTGTAGCTTATTTCCATCATCTTGGATATCATACTGACTTCCTCTTGTAGGTGCAGAAACAATTTGGTTGATGAAATGAAGCTTTTGCATTTCTGGGTCAGCATTGTATATCTGTGTGTACATCCTTCCAAGAAGGCTCCAACAAGGTTATATATCCTCCAAGACCTGCAATTCACAATGCAAAGTATCAATTTCATCTTAAACAATCATTTTCCATCAATTTGGATCAAGATATGTCCATTTACAGTCATGGATTCATTAAAACAACATATTGTCAATGTCACTTTCTTATAACCAACCTCTTAAATCTAGTGATTTTTGCATGATTTTCTATAGTTTTTACCATTTTTGAGTACCCATTTGGCTAATATGATGATTAGGGAAGTTTTTATAGTCATTAGGATCCATTTGCAGACTCTTATTTCATGTTTTTCTAGCCTTTTCTGTAAAAAAAGAGATTTTTGGGGGTCACTGACCTTTTATGTGCAGTGGCATTAATTGTCGTAAAACATGCAAAAAATCAACACAAACTTGGTAAAATGTTTATCATGATGTGACAAATAGATATGCAATTCAAATCCATCAAGAAAATCTAATTTGCCCCTTGAAAAACATAATTTTCAGGCCAAAATACCAAAAAGTGTTGATTTTGGGAGTCACTGACTTAGCGTTGATTATGCTTCCAACCGACCTTAGCGCAGATTTTGGGTTCATCTGACCTTGCACAGATTTGGGTTTGACTAACTAAAATGATGCTTCATGCAGTCAGTCGATTCACTTTTTAGCGCAGGTATGTTGGGTCTATTTTTAGTACAAAGTGTGTTGGCGCTGATTTGGGGTCCAACCAACCTTAATGCAGATTTTAGGTCCGACCGACTAAAATCAATGAAGACAGTTTTCAGCGCAAGTCTGTGAGGCCTATTTTTCACGCTAACTTCATTGGCAAGGATTTTCAATGCAACTAACTAGTGCGGATTTCTCTATCTACCGACCATGTCAGTGAGGGCACATTTTGGCGCAAGTCAATTGAAGCCTATTTTAGTGCTTTTCTTCAAAAAATTGTCTCAGTGGGGATTTTTGGTCTGAATGACTTAGTGGTAGCTTGGAGGGAAGTTGGTCGGAGGTAATTTTAGCGCTAAGGTTGGTGGATGATGATTTTCGTGTAGAAGTCCGTGAGCGAGGTTTTTAGTGCCAGAAGTCGGTAGTGACTATTTTTAGCACAAAGTCAGTGGATTGAATTATTAGTGCTAAGGTCGGTAAGGGATGTTTTTGGCGTAAAGTACAGTTGGGGTCATTTTTAGTGCCAAATTTTGAACTTTCCAGGGTGAAAGTATATTTAAAAAAATATTTAAGTATAAGTCAGATATTGAATTTTTTATACTTTAAATATTTTTAAATATACTTTTAGGATATTTGAGATGGGTTCCAAATTCATAGGATTTAATATGTAGATTCTAGAATTTTGTGGTTCCATCAGATTTCAGACTTAGCCATTTTTTAAGATTTTCAAGGTTTCAGACTTAGCCAAATCAGGGCTTCAAGACCATGTGTCAGGATGAAAGTATATGAACCCATTAGTGAAATCTAATGAAATTTGACATGATTTTGCACTGTAAGATCTAGAAACTAAGAATTTCAACATGAAACATCTTGTAGAAGCACTTTCCAGGGTAATATCCAGTGACACAAGATTTTAGAGCAAAGTGCAGTAATACCCAATTTTAGTGCAAAAGGCAACAAATGACTATCTTTTAAGAATAAGACCATACAAGACACCTCCAAATCAATAATGAAAGACATCAAATGACTCCAAACATGCAAAATACTCAAATTTGGAACAAATCATGCACTCTAAGCACAAATTCACTCTCTCATCATCATAAGTAACAAAGGTCAAGACTCCAAGCCAAACCAAAAGAGGGGGTCTCCATTTGGCAAAATGGGGCATGTGTGCAAGGCACAACAAATGGCGACTCTGCTGGGAAATACTCTAGAGTATTTCAAAGATAAATGTTAATTTCAAACCTAGAATCTCTGTGTTTCCCACATGCTAGACAAGACAACATGATATCCTATCAAAGAATCAAAGACCACTAACCAGTCCAACCATCCATATCCTGAAAACCTAAGTGTGTACAATTGCATTCATTCCCATCCTTTGGCAACTGAGTTCACCCAAAATCCTTCATGATAAGCTATGAAGTTAGGATCATTCTACCACCAAGAGAATCATCTAATGATGAGATATGATGAACCTTCAAGTAGTAATCCTTCTACAGTGATATCTTTCTTGATAATGCCTTTGATGATCTCTGATGCTAATAATCTTCAGATAATAGTCTTCATGTGAGAGTCTTCAAATGATAATCTTTATATTGATACTTTGTAATGGGTCTGGTGTTGGAAAACACCTTTTATTTTCACCCAATAGGCTAGTAGTACTTAGTATCGCCTGCCACTCTCATCTGTATCGAAAGAACTGGTGTTGGTGGTAAAATAGAAACCCAAGCTTTTCACTTAACATGAGATCACCCAGACTTACTTAGCTACCTCAGGATTGTTTAAAGTGTGAGAGATATATGGTTAGAAAACACTTTAGGTGCACCAACTAACAACTCCTTTCCAATGAACAGACATCATACTCCTTGGTATAACAGTGGAACCCATAGGAAGACCTAAGCAAAAACCTTGGCTTCTCAAAGAAATATTCCAAATTACTTACCCAACAAAGAAACACTTGCAGGTCTATACAACTACCACCACATTCTAGAAATGGAGAATCCAAGCAAAGCAAGCACAGAAGTGAAAAGCAAAGCAAACAAGCAACTAACTAAAGTAAAATAGGTAGAAAGCAACAACTAACAACCTACAGCCAAGGAAAAGCAAAAGCAGAAAGCAGAAACTAAACTAGAACAATAGACTACTAACTAAAACCTAACTAGAAACAAGCAAGACTATGTACAAAAGCTTCAGACAGCAAATATTTACACTTCCTCGTGAGTTATTTCTTAGGACATGCAAGAGTAACAAGGTACAGGTCAATGTCCTAAGTCTGGCAAATTCATCTTTGTACTTTGAAAAGTGAGGAATAGGCATGCTAGGTACATGTTCAGGGCACCAGTCATGTAGGATCAACAGTTGGGGCAACTCAATAGGGCCACTGTGATCAATCCAAATGCAAGTTGTCTTACCTAAATCACTATAATCAAATTGATAACCGTTGAAACTGAGTGGAGAAAGGGAAGAGACAACCTGCTTTGCAGTACCATCAATTGGGTATGTAAGTTCATCATCTTGCTGCATTGTACCAAATACCTTCTCATCTTCAGGAGGTCTCACCTTGTGTTTAGCCATGTCCTACTCATCAAATACCTCTAGAGCACTAAATGTTGCATCAACTTCCCAAGTGAACAAAAGTCTGGACAATCTTTCTCAAAATATGGATCAGGTGGGTGGATTCTGCATGAAGTGGCTAAAGCAAAATCTAACATGTGTGGTGAATTCCCATGCAACAGTATATCTTTGCTCATTGTTGATATCAACTCAATGATGTGATCAAGTGACTGACATGAAAATGCTTCCAAGCCATCGCTTCATAGGAGAGTTTGATTTTTATTCTTAGATCATAGATTTCTGCTTTCAATTGTCATCAGTAGGTCAGCATCAACCATGTGGACGTCTCCTTTTATGCAAGAATGAACTGGATCAGCCTAATGAATACATGATATACTTGAATCTACTTCATCTAGATCATTCATATGCTTTGAAAAAAATTCCTCCATATCAACCAATAACTCTTATGTTTGGACTGCATATCCACTATCTACAGCAGTAGCAATAGGGCTTCTTTCTTCTTGCATGGTTTGATTTATGATGTCAAGGCTGCCTTGAAGTGATGTATCATCTTCTTCTTCTTCATTTGACTCAGCTGAAAACTTTATGGGAGTAACTGCAGTTATCTGATATGACTGATCTTTGTAGTTCACCATGCTGATATACTCAGAAGCTTGATCATTTTTCATCCAACAGTTAGATTGTGGTTCAAGCGTGTTAATTGGAACAATTTTCTGCATTGCTGTCCATTAATGTTCTTCATTCGGAGGACTGATTTCTTCTTATTCTTGCACATATCTGATCTAATCATACTACTGCTCTAACTCTGAATTATCAAAAGTCTGAAATGGACTGATGTTCTCCACCTCTGCAGCAACGAATTTAGTCTTAGAACTTGATATTTTTGAAGCATGTGATTGTTGATCTGCATCCTTAACATCACTGCTCATCAAGTCTAATTTATTATTTATCTTGTAAATATTCTTAGCAGTAGAAATCTGATCTTGTGCATTGCTCTGTTCATTGTCCTGTGACTGAGAACTAGGCTTCAACCATGTTGGGACTATATTTTCAAAGTCCAATAGATGAAAACTGGGTTTTAACCAGTCAGGGACTATATACTCCTTAGTTGGGTGACCTATAGACCACAAGCATTGACTACCATCATCATCTAGATATGTACTTTGATGAACAACTTAAATTTTTTCCATATGCAGACTGCCCTCTTTACTATGATCAACTATGAATGGTGGATTTATAGCTTCTGCAGCCTTAGTTCTTTGTATGTTCTTAACTGAGACATAATCACATGCACATGCATCCATCCATTTTGTAACTCATTGTGAGGTCTTACTATGAATATGTCTATCATACCCACATCTTGCTTCAGGCTTGTAAACTTCAAGAATAGGAAGCAATCCCTTCAAATGTAGATCCAATCTTTGGAGAAAAGTCAAACAGTCAATTTTGTCATGCAGTTTTCTAGGATGTATAGTGTAGACTTAAGGTGAACTAAAATCAAGCAATGTTAGTGGAGGATACTTCACTCTAATCTACCTATCTAACACTTCTTTGAAAAGTGGGATGTTAACTTGGAAGTTCTCTTCATGATATGACTGCTGAGATGGTCCTCTAAAGAATGAAGGGATTTCATGACTGAAACCCTTATGTGTACCCATTAGAACTGAATCTCCTAAATAGTCAATTCATTTCAGCATATGCAGTGAACCAACAAAACTGAAAGCCTGCATAAAATCTTGGTTCACCCTCCTTCTAGCACCAATTCTGTTGATGGTGGTTCTAGCACACAGTAACGCAGGTGTGATTGTTGGTTTCACATCTCTCTTGAAAAGTATCCTACCCTAGGTAAGACTACTTTAAGGTTTCTACACCTAGGTCTTAGCTTGCTTGGAATATCTCAGTGGAATGTTTAGCTAAGCCAACAAGGGGTCTTACACAAAATGCAAGGTTTATGGAAGATGGCAGCAATGTATATGCAAAATCCCTAGTGGTTCAGACTGTAAAGTCTAAAATTTTCTAGCAGATGGGCAATGAAATGTTGCTTATAACCTAACCTAACAAACTTGGTATAAATAAAATGCAAAAGGAAAAGGAGAGAGAGAAGGGATAAGAGATCCTAAGTGACAGTCACAATGGGGTGAAATGCTACAGATAGACAAATACTTTCAATAAACCATTCCCTATTTCACCAGGATAGGAAGCCCACAATGTTGCAAGAAATGATGCAATCCTCAAAGGATCCTTATGATTTTCAAATTGGATTCACTGATTAAAC
This sequence comes from Cunninghamia lanceolata, assembly GCA_027924645.1. NCBI lineage: Eukaryota > Viridiplantae > Streptophyta > Pinopsida > Cupressales > Cupressaceae > Cunninghamia > Cunninghamia lanceolata. The sequence continues at coordinate 22,630,347 of BSBN01001965.1, forward strand.
ACCTGAACAATGGTGCAACTTAACTAGTGGAATGCAACCGAACTATATTCAATAATATGGCCCAGGCTAACTATACACAACAACTTACCATCAGCAAGAACTAATAGTATGGACCAAAGAATTCATCAAATATCTTAACATTTACCCATCATTGCAAAAGCACAACTAATTAAATTCAGATTGATGTGAACCATGAAAACTAAAATGAGACAACACATAAACACAAATTCCCAGCAAGCTGCAAAACTTGCTTTGTATTCACTAAATTTTGGCAGAGTCTCAGCAATTCACTATACCAAGTTTTTCAATGGGCGATGGAGATTAACTCAACACCAATGGTCTAGATTACATGACATTTAATGAGATACATCAGTTTATTACATTTTTAGATTTGCCTTTGTCTTTTAGGAAAAAGACAAAATACAGCTTGCAAATACATTGAATCTGGACAAAATAGATACCCATTTGGTTGTACATGATGCAAAGTCAATTTTCAAGGCCTAATAAAGCCAAAATATAGTCACATGACACTTGAAAACTTGAGCTGATGTGAATTCATGGGATTCCAAGTGCTGAGTGGACCAAGGGGAGTATGTGGCACATTCTTCGATGAAGACATATCTAATTGGATGCTTGCTGGATCATCACTGCATGACTGGACTACTAGGACAACTATATGTATGTCTTGGACATTGGACTGGAACTGTAGGAACAACAATGAAATAGACTTGATCTTGTATGTCTTTAGCTCCTGTAGCTTATTTCCATCATCTTGGATATCATACTGACTTCCTCTTGTAGGTGCAGCAGCAATTTGGTTGATGAAATGAAGCTTCTGCATTTTTGGGTCAGCCCTGCATATCTGTGTGTACATCCTTCCTAGAAGGCTCCAACAAGGTCATATGTCCTCCAAGACCTATAATTCACAATGTAAAGCATCCATTTTATCTTAAACAATCATTTTCCATCAATTTTGATCAAGATATGTCCATTTGCAGTCATGGATTCATTAAAAACAACATATTATCAATGTCACTTTCTTATAACCAACCTCTTAAATCTAGTGATTTTTGCATGATTTTCTACATTTTTTACCATTGTTGAGTACTCATTTGGCCAATATGATGATTAAGGAAGTTTTTATAGTCATTAGGATCCATTTGTAGACTTTTATTTCATGTTTTTCTAGCCTTTTCCGCAAAAAATAAGATTTTTGACGGTCGCCGACCTTTTATGTGCAGTAGCATTAATTGTCGTAAAACATGCAAAAAATCCACACAAACTTGGTAAAATGTTCATCATGATGTTACAAATAGATATGCAATTCAAATCCATCAAAAAAATCCAATTTGCCCCTTGAAAAACTCAATTTTCAGGCCAAAATACAAAAAAACGCTGATTTTGGGAGTCATTGACTTAGCACTGATTTTGCTTCCAACCGACCTTAGTGTAGATTTTGGGTTCATCCAACCTTGTGCAGATTTGGGTCCGACCGACTAAAATGATGCTTCATGTAGTCAATCAGTTCACTTTTTAGTGCAGGTCTATTGGGTCTATTTTTAGTGCAAAGTGTGTTGGCGGTGATTTGGGGTCCAACCGACCTTAGCACGGATTTTAGGTCTGACCAACTAAAGTCAATGAAGGCAGTTTTCAATGCAGGTCCATGAGGCCTATTTTTCGCACTAACTTCATTGGTGAGGATTTTCAATTCAACTGACTAGCGCGGATTTCTCTGTCTACCGACCAAGTGAGTGAGGGCACATTTTGGCGCAAGTCAGTTGAAGCTTGTTTTAGCGCTTTTCTTCAAAATTGTCTCAGCTGGGATTTTTGGTCCGACTGACTTAGTGGTAGCTTAGAGGGAAGTTGGTCAGAGGTAATTTTAGCACTAAGGTCGGTGGATGATGATTTTTGCACAGAAGTCTGTGAGCGAGGTTTTTAGCACTGGAAGTTGGTAGCAACTGTTTTTAGCAAAAAGTCAGTGGATTGAATTTTTAGCGCTAAGGTCGGTAAGGATATTTTTAGCGTAAAGTGTAGTTGGGGTCATTTTTAGTGCCAAATTTTGAACTTCCTAAGGTCAAAGTATATTTAAAAAAATATTTAAGTATAAGTCAGATATTGAATTTCTTATACTTTAAATATTTTTAAATATACTTTCAAAATGTTTGAGATGGGTTCCAGATTCATAGGATTTCATATGTAGATTCTAGAATTTTGTGGTTCCATCAGATTTTAGGCTTAGCCATTTTTCAAGATTTTCAGGGTTTTAGACTTAGCCAAATTAGGGCTTCAGGACCATGTGTCAGGATGAAAGTATATGAACCCTTTGGTGAAATCTAATGGAATTTGACATGATTTTGCAACTGTAAGATCTAGAAACTAAAAATTTCAACATGAAACATACTGCAAAAGCACTTTCAAGGGTAATATCCAGTGACATAGGATTTTAGAGCAAAGTGCAGTAATACCCAATTTTAGCACAAAAGGCAACAAATGACTATCTTTTAAGCACAAGACCATACAAGACACCTCCAAATCAATAATGAAAGACATCAAATGACTCCAAACATGCAAAATACTCAAATTTGGAACAAATCATGCACTCTAAGTACAAATTCACTCTCTTATCATCATAAGTAACAAAGGTCGAGACTCCAAGCCAAACCAAAAGAGGAGGTCTCCATTTGGCAAAATGGGGCATGTGTGCAAAGCACAACACTACCTTATTTTGATATTCATCTCTGTATAAAATGCAATCATTTTTACATGAATGAATTTTCTTATATTCAATCCCCAACTCAACCAACAACAGACGTGCCTCTCTGCAAGTTGATGGAAACACATTCTCTTAAGAGAATATTTTAGTTTTTAGTGCCCTGTAAGATTGCCAGAGATTAAATCAATTGAATGTTTGACTTATGATGAACATGTTTGATATGTCGATCCATACTAGGACTGTTTATATACAATATATGGTTTTAAAATCCCCTTAAAGAAAAATAAACGAAGTTGATGAATGTTTATGAATTATGTACACCAATTGACAATGCAAAGTAAGAAATAGATTTGAACTCACTTCAGTAGGGTAGTGAAACCTTTGTCTAACCAACCAAATAGTGACTTGGTTTCTAATAATATAAATGTGCATGCCAGTTTTGAGGTTCTACTTGCACCCAATTTGAACACGGGTGTCTTCACTGCTTGCTTGATGGAGTCTTTCAGGTTGTTATCATCAACATTACGTTGGTGGTAATTACCCCTGCTATCATCGTTATTGTCAACCATATGATCATTATTGTCATCATTGTTTCCATCCCCAAAAAAATCTATAAGCATTTCATTCAATCCTTCTTCATGCACTGCATTTTCACTATCATGATCATCATCATTAAGGCTAGGTGGCATGTCATCAGTGTATACGGATCTCATCAGCTCTTCAAATTTCTCAACTAGTAGTATTCTCTTCAATGTTGATCTTTTCACCCTGGTATGGTTTAAAGGATGGTTTGGATCATCCCATCCAAATCTTAATAACCCAGTTGGATATTGAGTATTAGTATGTGTTTCATCAACATCTTCTACCTATCAACAAATGCAAGCATTATTTAATGTTTGGCAACAATCAAATAAATCATAAATGTATCAATTTCAAAGAAATATAATCAAATATGGCTTAAAAAATAAAAATAAAAATTGTATGAACATATATACATCAATTGAATAATGGATAGACTACCTTTTTTATACAATAATTTAAATAAAACACAATTTTGACAACATAGTTTATAAAACATCAGTCCACACTCATTTATTATTCTTTGGTTTTCTGCCCTTATGAACATCCTTGGGGAGACCTTGTTCTTCCCTCTTCTTTCATGCAAGAGTATGTTTTAAGAAGGGGTAATCAATCAATAACTCATCCCCAATGGTAAGGTCCATAATGGCCTCAACCATTATCAATCTATCAACCTCTCTTTCCATATCTCCATCTTTATCATTTATAACCTCAACAAATTGACAATTCGGTCTTACTGTAGGGTCCCTTCCTTTAATACTATTTATAAATCCTTCAATATTTTTGTGTGTGTATGTACATCCCTCTATATACATAAGATGACCTCTATTCATTTCTTTTCCACTTTCTAATTGGAGACAATGTGTATACATATTCAAATTTAGACCATATGCTGACATGCTAGGCTTATATTCTGCTAGCCTTCTCCATTCATCACTGTAATATGATGGGCCATAATATGGCATTAATCTCCTAGTGCTTTGTTCTGAATTGTTTCTATGTTTAGATCCCACATGTATATTTTGGACAATAAAGAGGCCTAGATTCACTCCATGAATATTGGAGGGTCATGTCATGTAGCTGTATCCCCAAAATTGAAACACCTCCTACACTCTAGGTAGTTGTTGATCACTAGGCCAAGCGCAATATAGTCGACGATCAAATGTCTCTTTATAAATTGATCTCAAACTCAGGGGCAAGTCATCATCTCCATCAAATTCATTCCCATAAGGTATGTAGTCCACCTTCCCCTTGTCTTTAAGTAAAGTATGCATCTTTAAACTGGTTCTTGTTCTGTTGCTTGTTTTCATCAATTCCTCATCTTCTGAGCTGGTATATTGGCACATATATGTGTTGGATGTATCATCTGATAAATGATCATTGCCCTCTAGGTTGGAAGTCAGTGATCTAGGAAACTTTAAACCAAGAACTTTATCCTACAAGTATCCATTAAGAAAAAAATTAGTTATTTAAATAATATAAAACAATGTTTAAACAAAGTATACATGTTATTTATATCAAATTAGAAAATTCCTTACCACAATTCCTATTGGATTTGAATCAATTGTAGGAGGCATACTACTGACTAGAAGCTCATCATATATATGTAATGTCTTTGTACAATTACTCATTTGAATTTTTTCTTTCCACGACATACAGAACATCCACAAACAACAATTTTCTCAAATTATTCATCCCATGTACTATAGTCCTGACTAACCTCTTGTTCAATGCATTCATTTGTTGTGTCTGCAGGATCCATTGTCATATCATCTTCCACCCACTATCTTCTACATGATTTAATAGTTTTAGGTCCACATCCATGTACATATCTTTTTCTTTTGCTAGTTGAATGCTTAGGCTCTGCATTTGCTCCAATCTCCATCTAAAATAATCAACAACATGCATTAATTTATGTCAAGATTGGATAATACATTTTAAATTTCCATGATACTATGAAAAACAATGGACGTATCAAAAAATGCCATCAGATCATTTTTTCCTAAGTTAAGTCAAAATTTGAGTACCTGATGTCCCGCTTCATCCGTTGTGTCCTTATTTGATATGACACGATCTGTTGCCATGACCTCGTTTGGCCCCTATAATACACAACATAGTAAATAATGTTTAGTACACCAATTATATCATTTCAACAAATATGCTATCCAACACAAAACCTCACTTTAGTCATATATTTGACATATTGATATCATGTTTTGGCCATCCTAATTTTCAAACTTTTCCCTTGATCATAGAATCACATTTAATCAACATTCTTGTGCATTTTCAACCAATAAATTTGACCTTAGAGGCCTCATGGATAAAAAATGACTTTATCTCCTCTATGTTGTAGCATTTGTGAATTCATAAACACCTTCCTCCTTTGGTTGACGTTGCTTTCTCTTCTTACCTCTATTGTATCTACAGATTCTGTTGACATATCTATTTCCACCTACTTTCCTCTTTGTGATTTAGTAGTTCTACGCCATCCATGTCCTCTCTCCATGGCCTCCTCTAGATCCTGTAATACACAACAATGACCATAGTCACATAACAGTTGTGTGCCAAGAGAATATTGTTGAAATTATCTTGTTAATACACTCGCTTTTCATTAAGATGCACTATGAAAAACAAAATAGGACATTGCAACATTTTGCTCTTCACAAAAAGTTTACACGTGGAATCTTGACAAGTAGAGCTCAAATCTTATGATTACAAGATGATTACAAATTCACATAAAAAAGACATTTATTTCATATTTGACTCCCCTTTTTCTTTTATGGGTCATTTTAAGGCTATCTATATCTCTCCCAGTGGCCATAAAACCCTCAAAACTATCATAGAACCCTCAAAACAGTCTCAAAGAGTTTTTGGCACCAAAATTTTAAATTATTGATGGAGGGAAGGATGATTTGGATGTTAATTTTGAAATCATGTCGTTAGATCTTTGTTAGGTTAATCACATACCTAAAGCCTCTTAAACTGGGCCTCAATATTATAGTGAAGTCACATAATATAAATAAAGATTGTCATGACTTAGCTAAAATGTTGTCAATCTCCTATTAGATATCTTAAGGTTGCCCTTAATCCAAAATCCAACTCTGAAATGTTAGATGGAAGGTCATGGCTCCAACTAAAATAATTGGTGTCAAAATGATAAGTCAGGGGACCATCATAGTGTTGATCTACTATTGTAGTGGGATCTTGAGGATTCAAAGGTTGTCATATCATTGCTATCATCCAAATACCACCTAATGTTGTACTAACAATGATTTAGAATCTTTATTAGCAAATCAATGGACTGATATGGGAATAAAGGGAAGCCACCATGTGATATCACCCACCCACTATCATTATAGGGGGATGATATCAAGGACCATCACTATTCCTTGTTATAGCTGATGGACAATCGTTCTAAGTATTGTTACAACCCAAAAGATCTATCACAACCCCAAAGGACTATCACAAATGTTATTAGGTCATCCAAACCATAGCTCCAATATTCACCATCATATGAATATCATAATTAACATTGTAGAGGTTGTCATACCATGAGGCATAGGTAACAACCATAGGAGGTTTAAAAGCAACACTAGCAACATTAAATTATTGTCATAGTACACCTAGGACAGCTAGGTATGCATCCATACAATTATTACTATAAAATTGTCTCATTAATCTTGTGACCAGGTTAAGTCACTATCATAGTAACAATGTAGTTAGTCATTAATCAACATGTTGCCTTTGCATTTCAATGAGACCAGTTCTTGAAAAATGACAATCCAAAGGTTAAAGAGACAAGTTGATACCTTACCCAAGTTGTCATGTTCTTGAAACCTTCTCACTATAAAGAGGAGATATCTAGAGAGTAATGTCACAAGGACATAACAAAGGCATGCACTATCATGAGCCATAGGGACAACTTACTACACCATCCAAAACTCCATTTGAACTAGCTACTATCAATAATTCACATTAGTGGGGATTGTCATGAAGAAAACACCATGCATAGGACTATCATAGTCAAAGTGGAGAGGATTGTCTAGTCATTTTATGACTGTCATAATAGCTAGTGGGTTAGTTACCATGCTTCAACCTAAAATAGGTTAATGAGAACATGTAAATGAAAATCACAATACCATAAGCATTTCCATAAGCTACCAATATAGTCCCAATATCATGTCATGATAGTAAGAGAAGAGTTGTTTGGTTTTTCCAAAGCCATATCACTTGCATAAGGATTGTCACCAACTATCGATGTAAGGTTGTGAAAGAGTGAGTCATTATTGAGCTAATCATAAGAGAAGCATGAAGTCAAAATGCTATCATGGAAACAAGATATAGTTACTTATTATAAAAATAATCCAAATTTGGTGAGGTTGCTACAAGAAACCAAATTTGGCATTCCATTAGATAGTGATATCAACTTCCAAGAAAAATACATCATTTTGCACTGATAGGCGCTAAATTAGGCGCACTTTGCACTGCCTTTTGCACCCCAAAAAGATTACATTTAGGCCTAAAAGTCGGTGCTACAGTCGGCACTAAAGTCTTCGATAATTGCTCCGACTATAGCATCGACTAATGGATCAATTTTTTTTAAAAAAATTCCTGCCTGCACATACCCCAAAACAAAAAAAACAAAATAGAACTTTATTGATTTTTAGTGTTCATTTTGTGTTTAGAAATCAAGCGTTTGGGTTTTTTGTGTTTTCCCTTATTTTGGTTAGATCCTTGGCAATGGCGGGACCTATATTCCAACCCCAATTTCCTTTCCATACCTTTTCTTCCAAATATCTCAACCTTTCAATTCATGTTGCTCTTCTTCTATACGTGTTAGGTAAGGGCATTGCCTCTCTTTTTTTCCCGTCAAATGTTGGATTCATTTGGACAAATGCGGGTCTTGTAATATTCATAGGGCATTTGTTGAAGATAATTCCAAACAAGGCTTTTCATAATAGACGACAAATTTCCACATTCCATAATATTATAAATGTGTGCTTTATTTCAATTGATGTATAAGTTTACTTTCTTGTAGCAAACTTATAGAGGAAAACAGCTTCATGATTTGCTCTACAAAGTAAAGGTCAAAAACCTTGAGGAATACAGAAAAACTGGACGAAAATACCTAGCAGTGTGTACTTCATTTGCTTCCACAGACTAGACAAAAATAATTTGCCCTAGGTCACCTCAAAATGTCAAGCAATAGAGGGAATAGAGCAAAGGGAGCAGACTCTGGCCACAATGGGGTAATTCATTGTCAATTTATAGATTTATAAATGTTTTCATTGTTTCTTTGATTTTTAGTTTTTAGTTTTTTTTTTCTAAATTTAAAAGAAGAAATTTATTATTATTATTATTATTATTATTATTATGGACATGAGACTGACAAAGATAAAGAGGCATTGGCTTCCATATTGGGGGTAGAGGCAGTGAACAAATTGGATGGTGTGGACTTGATAATGCTTTCCAGATACATAGAAAAATGATCTAGTAAAGCCCCTGAAACATTGCAACCAAATCATCAGTGTCAAAGGGAGTCAATTGATTCCCCAACCAGTCATGGATTGGGCAAAAGATCTAGGAGGAAATCAATAATAATAACCTCTAAGAATGTGGAATAGGGAGAAGAGGCTTCCAATGTCCCAGCCACTCCTGGGACACAGACTTCTTTGACCACTACACCATGTTTTGCATCTTGCATTGGTAGCTACGATACTAAGATAGAATACGATGTGGTTTTAGGGGAAGTCCGAGTGATAGATACTGGAAAAATGTTTGTGAATAGGTTGAAGGAATCATGCCTTTAATGGTTCAAAGACCATCTACATTTGCCATTCTCAAAGATACCCATGCACCTGCAAAAAGCAATTATCCAAGACATGGAGACTAAATTTGGCACAGGTTGGTCTGTAAAGAAGATAAAGCTATGAATGTCTCAAAACTACAAGAGATTTCGGTGCAACCAAACAAAGAAGAAAAAAAACTCCCTCCCGAGCTAAGGCTCAAGAAAAGGCCAATTGATGTAAGTTTGAAAGTATGGAAAGAGCTTGTAAAAGCATATGAGAAATCCAATGCACGTAGGAAGTTTAGTGAGGAGAGTGTTGACCTATTTTTCCTCTGCCCAGAGTTAAATAATTCACCTTGTATTTTCCTTGAAAATCTTTAGAAGATGCCCATACAAAGCTTAAATCTTCCAAATACTCACACTGTGTTTTGCCAAATTTCCCAAAAGCTCGCTTGGACAGTCTTTGCATAAGACCCAGAAAAACATAGAAATCTTTTAAGTTCAAGCATTTTTTATCGCTGGGATTTCTCAGTTCAATGCTTGTATTTCAATATGCATTTTTGAATGTATATTCGCAATATACATTCTCCAATGTATGTTTGGGACATGCATTCACCATATGCAAAGGCCTAGATGCAATAGGTTAACATACAAGTGCTAATGTACATTGGCGGGCCAAAAGAGTTAAGTTGGCTTTCAAAAATAGTAAAAAGTTGGTTGTATGCTTTTCTCAATGCATATCGAGTTTGTATATGCATTAAGGAATCTATCACAGATTCTGAGAATATTCCCTGCTTGTATGGAGGGTTTGCATGTATATTTGTGTTGTATGATTAGACATACAATGGCTACATACAAGAGCGATATACAAGGAAAATATGCAAAGGCTTTTACATATTGGTGACATACAAAGGTGAATATATGTCTGACATACATTGGGAATGTACAAGGCGCACATACAAGGAGGCCAGTATGCATTCGCTACAGTGAAGGGGCATATGCATTGGTGGCATACAAGCAAATATACAAGGGTCAATGTACAATGGAATGTATATCAGGTTGTATGTTCGCACATACAAGGCCGATATACAAGGCCAAACATGCAAAAGCATTTGTATATCGCCGACATACAAGAGGTGGGGCCCGCGAGTATACAAAGGAGATTGTATGTGTCCTACATACAAGTGAGAATGTATAGTGGAATGTATATCAGATTGTATGTTCACACATACAAGACAAATATACAAGTCCAACATGCAAGGCCGATATACAAAGATAATATGCATCGGCTACAGTGAATATACAAAGGCCGAATGTGCAAATGATGGGGTCCGCGATATACAAAGGCATTTGTATATCCACAACATACAAAGAAAAGATGCAAGTCCAATATACAAGGGCCACACATACAAGGAGGAGATGCAAAGGGTGGGGTCCACCAAATGTACATTTTTGTGATTATATGTTTGGACATACAAGCAAAGCATGCATTCCTAGCATACAAGCTGAACCTGAAGGTATTTTTCAGAAATCTTTATAAAAGGTGTGAAGTCCGGGTTGTATATTTACAATTGCATATTACGATATACAAGTCAAAGGTGCAAGGGAAGTATGCAAGGCGAACCTGACTTGAAGATCAAATTCTAGCATATTTAGGTGTCAAGTCCGCGGCTTGTATGTATAGGTGCTTTGTATATTTGCACATACAAAGAAATATACAAAAAGGAATGATACAAGCCAGACCTGAGAGGGCAATCAAATACAGCTAATGGTCATTTTGGAGTCTGTGGCTTGTATGTTTGAAGATACAAAGGAGATACAACAGGTGGGGTCCGCCAAGGCACAAGCGCTTTGCATTTATCTTCTGCTTGTATGTTTGCTTGCATGTTTCGATATACAAGGGCAAGATACAAAGTTAACATACAAAAGGTGGGGCCCGCACATACAAAGGCGATTGTATGCATATACCAATCCAAAATACAAGGACATGACATACTTTTGAACACACAAGGACATTTCATAGCCCAATATACAAAGCACCATCCATATCCAAAGATAGTTTCAGAGGCCAATTTAGATGCTGATATATACACAGGTGCATAGCGATATATACACAGGTGCAAAGCGATATATAAAAGCAGTTGACCAAAACTTTGACTACCTGTATCTCCTCCATTTTAGCAAATTTTGACATGCTGCAAATGGCAAAGATGCATGTTTTTATCCCCTCTTTCGTTTGACAGGGTTTTTAGAGGTTTTGTCACTTTTCATTTTCAGATCTGGATTTGCATGCTTTGGGCGAATGGATGTCTCAGCGACCATTTTAAGTAGATGTAGATATTTCTTGCATTCATTGTTGCACAAAGATGAAGCTGCTCGCATTAATGATAAAAGATATCTCTCCACTACCTTGTTTTAGATCGATGATGCAGCAGCTGCATTAAAGACTCAAAAATATCTTTTATCTACCCAGTTCCAGATATTTGTCGCCATAACTGATGCAGATGGACAGTCATTCAGAGGAGATATTTTTTCCTACTGAAGCTCCTAGAGCAAATTTTGTAACCGACCTAGGTTAGTTTTGGAATGCTATATATATGCATTTGAGTGTTGTAAATAAGGTTGGAAAATTTTTTTAGCATTGAGGCTTTTCTGTTTCCAAACAGAGCTTTCCGCTACTGTAACTTTGCCTTCCCATTAAATATATGCAAGTTATTTTTGCCTCTTTGGACTGAGTTTTAGTTTAGTGTGAATTTACATATGATTGCCTATGAATGTATCATTCCTTTCAATCATCTTGTTTCTCACCTCTGCTAGGATTAGTTGAATCTGTGTATGCCAACTTGTTGTATTTGGTTATGCTGTGCATTTTCTTAGTGCTGTAGGAGTTCTTTTATGTAACTTGGTGAATCACCCTTTACTTTTCAAGTTGTTTCTTTTCATCTTTCATTCAAAAACATTCCTTCTCCCTTTTCCTCTTAAAGATTTAGTAGTTTTAGGTGATAACCAGTTAAGGAAGCCGACCTTCTCTGGAGGTCTGATCTCATTTAGCAAAGTCCCACACTTAGAGATCATTCCCATGTTACTCCAGATTGCTGAGGTTTTAGAACTGTAGCAAGGGTACAAATTTGGGTGATAACAGTTTCTAGCATGCTCGGTGGGACTGAGAGTTAGAGAAACAATCAAATACTACCTTTTGTTACTAGTTTTGATGTGCAACCAGTGATCTTCAGACCTGTAAGAGATTAAAATTTGCATATATGGTGACTCAGACTGAGGAGAGACAAGTAGATCAGTTCTATTGTAACATTATATGAGAAAGATTCAAACTAGGAGTTTAAGTACATTTGACTATTTGTAGCTGTCACCACCTAGAAGACAAGGGAGAGCTGTAGCAAGGACCCTAGTTTCCAAAAGGGTACAATCAAGTCCTCTAAATTTTAGGCCAGTTGCCCCTATAGTTCCTGTAGTAATTCAAGCAATCCTACCTCTAGCCATTCAAATGGCAAGGAATCAGCCATTTGTGGCTTTTGATGGGGGCAACCCATTGAATTTGACAGTACATGATGTTATACCTATGGCAACTTTGAAGAGTCTGCCCTATTTCACAGGGGAGAATCAAACTACCCCATTGAGGACATTAGAGATGTAGCATCTCTATGCGGTGTACATCATGTCACCTAGGAAAATGTAGCCATCAGGCTGCTAGCTGCCTCTTTCAAGGGAAAATCTTTGCAGTGGTTTAGGAGTTTACCAGTACAAACCATTACAACCTAGGATGATCTAGGTGATAAGTTAAATAAGCAATTTCAGGATAAATCAGACAACTTGTCACTAGTTGAACAGATGACTACAATAAAGAGAGCTCCCCAAGAGCAAATGATGGATTTCAACTTTAGATTTCAGAAGACATGGGACATAATTCCTACCATGGTAAGACCTCCAGCTAAATATGCTTTTCTATATTTTTTGAAAGCCCTAAATAGTAATATTTCAATGATGATACAATCATTAGGAGGTACTAGTTTACCTGATGCATATGAAATAGCTATTAGAGCATATAATAGCCTAATTCAGGTTAGAAAAATAGTACCTAGACCACCAATGCCCATCTTCCCCAAGATTCAAGCTTCAATGCCATTACCAATTCCATATTTTGCCCCTTTACCTACTATTGCATCATTACCAAGTGCTGCCAATTCTGAAACTGCTTCTTCTAGCTCGTCTCAAGAGTTAAAAGATATTAGAAATAGCCAACAAAAAATAGAAAATATCCTACAAACTTTTGGGAATGAGCTGGTAAACATTAAAAAGTAGCAGTCCTAGAATAGGTAGCCTTTGTTAGACTTAGGGCACACAACTGAGAGGGGGGGTGAATCAGTTGTGCAAAACTTTCTCAAATTAAACACTTAAATATTCTTTAGTGATTAGCAGAATATTAATCATGAACCATAATGCATTCAAATCAAAAGCAGAAACATATCAACACATAAGACACCAAGATTTTGATGTGGAAAACCAGGTTAAGGGAAAAACCACAGGGTGATTAACCTAAGAATGTATTCTCTATCAGAAGAATAGAAAGAATAAAATGGCACATGCCAATTAGGGCTCACTACCCGAGCACACTGCTTACAAGAGGCTCATTGCCTACAAGAGACACACTATCTACAAAGAAATAAGTATCACCTTCATGAACTAGAGAATAGCATCTTCACCATGCTTGAATCAGTTCCATTTAAGCCCAATACTTCTGCTCTGCCTTTCGCACTTCTCCTCGCTACCACACACTCATCACCACAAGACCCACTTGAAAATGACTTCACAATCCCTTATTTATAAAAGGCATCGACTTAGGAACAATCATCTAAGTTGGCAAACACCTACAAGAACATCCGCAAGATGTGTAATACATCCGGTCGGCCAGTCTCAAGAAGAACACCAATATCCAGTGGTTATTCTTCAAATGCAAATTCTAACTTCAATGCGGACCACCAAAATGAACTGGACATGATCCAACGATCATCATAACCTTCCCTGAATCACCAAGAACATCCGCACTTCATCATCCTACTGGAATTCTTCTCTCCTTCATTCAGAGCTTCAAGAACACAGTCTGTCATCACTATCACAAATGAATAGGCTCTTTCAGACCTTCAAACCATGAACCAATCTAGTTGATACTTCACAGGGACATCCTCAACACTTCCTCAAATCCACAGAACGGGATAATGAAATTCCAAATCTCACCGGACCTATCTGTGACACTCTGTCACCTCTAATCACCTGCCAGAACCGGTTCTACTTGAGCGACCATAACTTCTTCAGATCTTCATGTGAACCTCTGAAAACTTGACTGGAGAATCTCAAGACTTATATCTACAAACCCTTTAAACCATATCCTCTGATCCTCAACCTATTGAGGACTTTTACCTTCTTGTCATCACGGTTCTTCATTGTTCCTCATTGAGACTAATTTTCTCAATATCCTCAGCACACAGCTCATCTAATCCTTCTCATTAATGCAACATGAGTATGTTGACATCAATGACAACACCGGTTAGGCCCATACTTGCAACAATCTCCCCCTTTGTCATTGATGGCAACATATGATGTGAAAAACCATCAAGACAAGAACTTCTCCTTGCTATCACAACTCCCCCTAACAGCAACAACTATTCACATGTCTTCTCTTCCTTTATTGCTCCACCTTTGATCAACAACCACTTATTTTTCACATGTCTTCTCTCCCCCTTTGACATCAATGGCAAAGGGCTCATACTTGCAACTCCATTACTTCATAACATACCAGCTGCTCCCCCTGGGTAGCAGCTCCCTATCATCAATTCGGATCACAAGATATGACTGTGATATCCACCAGATTGATGCACATCAGTGCATCCTAGTTCATCACCGGAGGGGCAATAACCCCTAACTTCTCCCTGAGATACTCAAAAGAGTCCTTGGGAAGAGGTTTAGTAAAGATATCTGCAATCTGATCCTTAGAGGGCACATACTCCAATCTGACTTCATCCTTGTTCACTTGCTCTCTTAGAAAGTGAAACTTGATAGATATATGCTTAGTCTTAGAATGCAACACTAGATTCTTAGAAATATTTAGTGCACTTGAATTATCACAGAAAATTGTGATAGGCTCCTCATATTCTACTTTAATATCTCTTAGCATCTGCTTCATCCACAAAACTTGAGTGCAACTACCTGCTGCTGCAATGTATTCTGCTTCAGTTGTAGATAGGGATATTGCCTCTTGTTTCTTGCTTAGCCAAGAAACTAATCTTTTTCCCAAAAAGAATGCTCCACCATTGGTACTCTTCCTGTCATCCACATCTCCTGTCCAATCTGCATCTGTATATGCATGAAGAGAAAAATTATGATCTCTAGGATACCACAAACCATACTCAACTATTCCTTTTAGGTACCTAAAAATTCTTTTGATTGCCATGACATGAGATTCTCTGGGATCAGCCTAGAATCTCACAACAAGACCAACAACCTGCATTATATCTGGTCTAGTTTGAGTGAGATACAATAATCCTCCAATCATTGATCTGTACTTTGTCTAATCTGCCTTAGGGGAGTCATCATCTTTGCTCAACTTACATCTGGTTTCCATGGGAGTGTTCATTGGCTTTGAATCTTCCATTCTAAATTTCCTCAACAATTCTTTCACATATTTGGTCTGAGAAATAAAGATTCCTTTCTTTGTCTGAGTAATTTGTAGACCCAAGAAGAAATTCATTTCACCTAGCATTGACATCTCAAACTCATTTTTCATTTGATTTGCAAAGGTTTTACACATACTGTCTCTTCCTCCAAAGATGATATCATCAACAAATACTTCAACAATCAAGATGTTTTCATGGTCAATTTTGAAATATAAGTTACTGTCAGCAGTACCTTTGTTGAAACCAATCTTTAAAAGATGTTTGTCCAATCTTTCATACCATGCTCTTGGGGCTTGCTTTAGTCCATACAGTGCCTTGTTTAATTTGCAGACCATATCACCATGCTCAGATAATTGAAATCCATCCGGTTGTTCAATGTACACTTCTTCTTCTAAGTCACCATTCAGGAAGGTAGATTTGACATCCATCTAATACACCTTGAAATCCTTGAAGGCAGAAAATGCAAGAAATAATCTGACTGCTTCAATTCTTGCCACCGGAGCAAAGGTTTTTTCAAAATCAATTCCTTCTATTTGAGAGTATCCTTTACAGACCAATCTGGCTTTATTTCTGATTACTTCACCAACTTCATTTAGTTTGTTCCTGAAGACCCATTTGGTTCCAATCACATTCTTGTTTCTAGGTCTGGGAACAAGATCCCAAGTGTGATTTTTCTCAATTTGCATCAACTCTTCCTCCATTGCTTTGGTCCAGTTTTCATCATTACAAGCTTTATTTATTGTCTTAGGTTCAATATTTGAAATTAGACAATATTCATCTAAATTTTGAGCAACTTTCCTTCTAGTTTGCACACCTTTGCTTTTGTCACCTATGATCTGATCTTCAGAGTGGTTCAATCTTACATACCTTGGAACTTTGGGAGTTTCTTGCACTTCTGCTTCTTGATTAGGCTCATTCAGACCTATCTATTCTTCCTGATTTACCAGATCAATCTGAATCTAACTTTTAGAAGAGGATTCAGCTCCTTGAACTAGAACACAATTCTGATCATCTTCATCATATTCATAAAACCTTGAGGGTTTCTCTATTCCCTCATCAACCTTCACATTTGTACTTTCTATCATCTTTCTTAGTCTCTTGTTATACCAATTGTTAGACTTAGGGCACACAACTGACAGGGGGGTGAATCAGTTGTGTGAAACTTTCTCAAATTAAACACTTAAATATTCTTTAGTGATTAGCAGAATATTAATCATGAACCATAATGCATTCAAATCAAAAGAAGAAACATATCAACACATAAGACACCAAGATTTTGATGTGGAAAACCCGGTTAAGGGAAAAACCACGGGGTGATTAACCCAAGAATGTATTCTCTGTTAGAAGAATAGAAAGAACAAAATGGCACATGCTAATTAGGGCTCACTGCCCGAGCACACTACTCACAAGAGGCTCACTGCCTACAAGAGACACACTATCTACAAAGAAATAAGTATCACCTTCATGAACTGGAGAATAGCATCTTCACCATGTTTGAATCAGTTCCATTTAAGCCCAATACTTCTGCTCTTCCTTTCACACTTCTCGCTACCACACACTCATCACCACAAGACCCACTTGAAAATGACTTCACAATCCCTTATTTATAAAAGGCATCGACTTAGGAACAATCATCTAAGTCGGCAAACACCTACAAGAACATCTGCAAGACGTGTAATACATCCGGTCGGCCAGTCTCAAGAAGAACACCAATATCCGGTGGTTATTCTTCAAATGCAAATTCTAACTTCAATGCGGACCACCAAAATGAACTGGACATGATCCAACGATCATCATAACCTTCCCTGAATCACCAAACATCTGCACTTCATCATCCTACTGGAATTCTTCTCTCCTTCATCCGGAGCTTCAAGAACACAGTCTATCATCACTGTCACAAATGGATAGGCTCTTTCGGACCTTCAAACCACGAACCAATCTAGTTGATACTTCACAGGGATGTCCTCAACACTTCCTCAAATCCACAGAACGGGATAATGAAATTCCAAATCTCACCGGACCTATCTGTGACACTCTGTCACCTTTGATCACCTACTAGAACCGGTTCTACTTGAGTGACCATAACTTCTTCAGATCTTCATGCAGACCTCTAAAAATTTGATTGGAGCATCTCAAGACTTATATCTACAAACCCTTTAAACCGCATCCTCTGATCCTCAACCTATTGAGGACTTTTACCTTCTTGTCATCACTGTTCTTCACTATTCCTAATTGAGACTAATTTTCTCAATATCCTCAGTACACAGCTCATCTAATCCTTCTCATTAATGCAACATGAGTATGTTGACATCAATGACAACACCGGTTAGGCCCATACTTGCAACAACCTTATCAGCCACAACTTCAAGGGCAAAATCAGCCTTTCCAAGGGCAAAACCAACCATACCAAGCTAACAGACCACCTTATCAAAGCAATTACCAAGGTACCAGGCAAAATGTGAATCAGAGGCCTTTTCATCCTTATAATCTAGTACCCATTAATGCTATCAAGGACCTTGTTCCTATTCAGAATAACCTTGCAGTTGAATATGAATGGTGTTTTCCTTGCAATCAACCACATAATCAGGCAGCCTGCTCGAATGGGGTTATAAATCAGGCCCTAATGGTACAGAATGTTGCAATCTCGCAACGATTCTACCTTCATGAATTGGCAAGAAGGTGAATTCTGTGGCGTCAACAGCGATAATATTCCAGTTGCAGCTAATACAAGAGCCAAGAAGAGGGGTTATGAAGTAGATCAAGCAGTAAATATAGAGAAAGGACATGCTGGTGCTTCTACATCCCGTATTCCCCATATTTTACAAAGAAATACATCAGCAACAGCAAGGGAAATGCCTCATTTACAAGCTGATACTATTTCTACAAAGTCACAACAAAAGGTAATTGTCACTCCACCTTTCAATATTATAGAAAATATGAAGAAGATGAATGTGACAATGTCTATGTGGGACTCTTTAGCCATTCCAGGCCAAAAAGACATATTGCAGTCTACCTTGTCTGATTTGAAAGTGCCCAATAATACAACTGTTGACCCAAATAGGGTTGTCCTTACCAATTCATCCCAGGATAACAGCAAACAACCAAACAAAAATGCCAAACCACTTCCATTTTATGTGTCTTTGATAATTGGAGATAAGTTAGTACATAACTGCATGGTGGATAGTGGTGCAAGTAGTTCTGTGATGCCGAAACAAATTGCAGATCAATTAGGATTGAAGTACCAACCCTTGGAGAAAGGTGTGCTTCAGTTAGATGGCACCACTGTTAATACTGTGGGTGTGATCAAAGACCTATGCCTCACTCTACACACTTGCCCAAATGTTTCCATTTCCCAGGAGGTGTTTATTATAGACTTGCCTCCTTATTTTGCCATGTGTTTGTCAAGAGAATTCACAGCCAAAATAGGAGGATATTTATCCTCGGACTGGTCCCACATGTTTTTCAGGACCATAGATGGCACGAAAGTAAACTTAAAATCTGAATTGCTTTCAAATCATCACATAGAGCCTTATGTTCCAAGTGTTGTCAATACAAATTGCATTATTTCTAATGATCCTAAACTTGTTGTTGCTCAAGAGCTACAAGATGAAAGTATACCAAAGGTGCTTCTAAAGGAGTGGGCCTCAAAAAATATTGTTGATGATCCTGAGGGACACATCCAAGAAATTGGTATGGGGGTTTACATACTGCATGAGCCTGAATCAGCAATTCCAAATCTGGTAAAGGATGTTGAACAGCAAACAGAGCAGCAAAACAAGGTTTGGAGGATGTATTTTGATGGCTCTAGGAATAGGAATGGATCTAAAGGTGGTGCAATGCTTGTATCCTCACAAGGTGAAAAATACTATTCTTCTTTCTGTTTTGCCTTTTCGTGTACAAATAACACTGCTGAATATGAAGGATTAATCCAAGGTTTGTAGTGGGCAAGAAAGAGGAAAATTAGTTGTCTGCAAGGTCTATGGTGATAGTGAACTCATTGTAAATCAGGTGAGAGGGCTGCATGTTACAAAAAATGATACTTTGAAATGCTACAAACACAGGGTATGGGATATGATTGAGGAGTTTGATGCTTTCAATCTGATTTCTATTCCAAGAAATCAAAATTCCCATGCCGATAGGTTAGCTGCAATTGGGGCCCAGTTTGATATCCCCAGTGATATTCAAAGAGAGAAGGTGTAGCCTCATGTAAAAATAGTGGACAGGCCCTCTATCCCTGACAATAGTATTCATTGGCAGGTTTTTCAGAGTGATTAGCAGATCCTGCGGTTCCTATTAGAGGAGGATGGGTTTTCCATGATGAAAACTCAAACAATAATATAAGATGGTCAAGTCATTTAGTTAAGAACAACAAGTTGTCCAAGGGATTGGTAACCTTGGAATCCATTTTTGGGACTGATGATCAGCTAAAGAAAAGCAAAACCAGCATGCAGGTTAAGGAGGAGCATTACGAGGAGCTAGAAATATTCAAAGGTAAGCTTCTTAAAATTGGCAAAATCTATTCACCTAAGGACAGAAGAGTTTTTATTGCTCATTGTAAAGAGTTTGAAGATATGTTTGCTTGGGATTATTCAGACCTAAAAGGTTTTGACCCTCATATTGCCTAGCACACCATAGAATTAGAACTAGGCACAAAACTTGTGAGGCAGAAGCAAAGACCTCTAAATCCAAAGCTTGAGCTTTTAATGATTAAAGAACTGACCAAACTAATTGAGGGGAAAATTATCTTTCCAATCAAACATACTTCTTCGGTCTCCAATCTTGTCCCTATGAGGAAAAAGAATGGAGAGATCAGGCTATGTTCAGAGACCTAAATAGAGCCTCCCTAAAAGACCACTACCCGTTGCCCTCAATGAAGCAAATTCTGCAGGTAGTGGCTGGCTCAGAAAGATTTTCCTTGCTTGATGGTTTTTCTAGTTACAATCAAGTGTTAGTCAAGGAGGAGGATCAATTCCAGATGGCTTTCACCACCAAATGGGGCACCATGGCCTATAAAAGGATGCCTTTCAGCCTTTCAAATGCTGGCTCTACTTTTCAGAGAGCCATGGATATGGCTTTCAAGGGTTTGCTATATAAATTGATGTTGGTATACCTAAACGACATCACAATTTTTTCTAAGAATGCATCTGAGCATTTATCCCATCTGAGGCTAGTATTCGAAAGATGTAAAGAGTTCAAGATATCTCTCAATCCCAGGAAATGCATTTTCACTGTGCATGAGGGCAAGTTGCTAGGGCACGTGTCAAAAGAAGGCATTACCATTGATGCTGAAAGGGTAAGAGCTATTCTAGAGTTGCCTTTACCCAACCATAAGAAGGGACTACAAAGTTTTATTGGTAGAATTAATTTTCTGCAAAGATTCATTCCCAATATTTCTAATTTATTGAAGCCTTTGACGTCTATGTTGAAGAAAAATATAGTTTTTAGTTGGACGAAGGAGGCCAAACTCAGCTTTGAGTCCATAAAAGAAGCATTGTCAGCTGCGCCAACTCTAGTAAATCCTAACTTCTCCAAAGATTTTATTTTATATGCTTATGGCGGCCTGGATACAATCTTTGTGATTCTGGTATAGTAGCAGAGCGATGGCTTTGAACAGCCAATCACTTTCTTCAGTCAGGGGCTAGAGGAGTATGAGTAGCGGTATAGCTTCATGGAGAAGCATGTCCTTGCAGTGGTAAGGAGTCTAAAAAAGTTTAGGCATCTTGTTTCTAATAACAAGATACATTTGATGGTCGCTCATCCTAGCATCAAAGGAGTTCTTGTTAGGAAAAGATGTAAATGAGAAAAGGGCTGGTTGGATCACCAAGGTCATGGAATATGACGTGGAGATTAAAATAACCAAGCTTGTCAGAGGCAGAGGACTCAATGAATAGCTGGCTTCCAATTCTGAGAATGAAATAGAAAAGGAGGAGAACGTGCTTCTGACTATTGAAGATGCTCCTCAGGATGATACAGTAGCAATGGGCACAAGTTGGGTGAGTAACATGACTCAATTTTTGCAAACTGGCAAATGTCCAGCGGGTTTAGATAGAACCAAGAGGAGGTACTTTAGACTACAATCCATTCCATATGTTTTAATAAATGGCATCCTTTTCAGAAAAGATTTTAATGGTGTATTGTTAAGATGCATTGATTATGATCAGACTGATAAAGTACTTCATGAGTTTCATGATAGAACGGTGGGGGGTCATTTTGCCCCAAAGACCACTGCTTGGAAAATAATGAGAGTTGGATATTACTGGCCCAACTTATTCAAGGATGCCCATGCATGGGCTAGAAAATGTGTAAAGTGTGCCATTTTTGCAGGCAAAGAGAGGCTACCAGCTCTACCCCTGCAGCCAATCCAAGTAGAACAGCCCTTCATGAGATGGGGCATTGATTTTGTAGGTCCCATTAATCCACCATCAAGTGCAGACCACAGATGGATACTTACAGCTATAGATTATTTCACAAGGTGGACTGAAGCAGTGGCTCTGAAGGAATCAAATGAAAATACTATTTTGAATTTTTACCAAGATTTGATATCCAAATTTGGAGTGCCTGAATCAATCATCTCTAACAATGCTTTAGCCTTTGTTGGACTAAAGACAATTGACTGGGTTGTTAAGAATGGGATCTATCTAAATACTTCATCAAATTATTACCCACAAGGTAATGGTTTGGCTGAATCTACCAATAAGAATCTCATAAGGATCATTAAAAGATCAATGGAGGATAACCAGAGGACCTGGCACACTAATCTGAAATATGCCTTATGGGCAGACATAATAACTCCTAAGAGGTCAATTGGGAATTCCCCATATTTGTTAGTGTATGGGAAGGAGGCAAGATTGCCTATATCTGTGGAGCTGCCAGCACTTGATATCATGAATCAGCTAGAGATGTTTGAAGAAGAGGGCCCCATGGCTGTCAGATATGCTCAACTTATGGAGCTTGAAGAGAGCGGAGATAAAGCTATGAAAGCTATGGAGTATCATTAGCTCCAAACAAAAGGAAATTTTGATAAGAAGGCCACTCCCAGAATCTTTAGGGAGGGTGATATGGTGCTCAAATGGGATGAGTTGAAAAGCAGATCAGGAAAGCACTCCAAGTTTGACAACATGTGGAGTGGCCCATTTCTCATTACTGAATGCATGGAGCACAATGCATTTCAATTATCAAGCATGGATGGACAAAATTTACCTATCCCAATCAATGGGATACACCTAAAGAGGTGTTTTGAGGTATGACCTACCTTGTAAAGTAGTAGATTAGATTTCTTGCTTTCAAATAAGTGTTGCTGCACAATACTTTAGATTCCTTTTGTTTGTTCTCCCTAAGTACTGTTTAGCACAGTTGGAGGGGTTGCCTTCAGCATTTTTGTCTTGGTTTGGTCTTTAAGATGTTCTTCATTACCCATATCCTGAGTTGCTAAGGTCAGAATTGTTTGTCAAAGATATATTTTTAGTTTTGGTATGACTCCATGTCCAATGGATACTTAAGACCACTGGTCTAATTGTTTAGCAGGCAAACACCCCATAGAGGTCGCCAAATTGTTGACCTATTTTTTCCTCTGCCCAGAGTTAAACAGTTCACCTTGTATTTTCCTTGAAAAATTTTAGAAGATGCCCATACAAAGCTTAAATCTTCCAAATACTCACACTATTTTTTTCCAAATTTCCCAAAAGCTTTCCTGGACAGTCTTTCCATAAAACCCAGAAAAACCCAGAAATCTTTTAAGTTCAAGCATTTTTTATCGCTAGGATTTCTTAGTTTAATGCTTGTATTTCAATATGCATTTTTGAATGTACATTCGCAATATACATTCTCCAATGTATGTTTGGGACATACATTCACCATATGCAAAGGCCTAGATGCAATAGGTTAACATACAAGTGCTAATGTACATTGGCAGGCCAAAAGAGTTAAGTCGGCTTTCAAAAATAGTAAAAAGTTGGTTGTATGCTTTTCTCAATGCATATCGAGTTTGTATATGCATTAAGGAATCTATCGCAGATTCTAAGAATATTCCCTACTTGTATGGAGGGTTTGCATGTATATTTATGTTGTATGATTAAACATACAATGGCTACATACAAGAGTGATATACAAGGAAAAGATGCAAAGGCTTTTGCATATCGGTGACATACAAAGGCGAATGTATGTTCGACATACATTGGGAATGTACAAGGCGCACATACAAGGAGGCCGACATGCATTCGCTACAGTGAAGGGGCATATGCATTGGCAGAATACAAGCAAATATACAAGTGTCAATGTACAGTGGAATGTATATCAGGTTGTATGTTCGCACATACAAGGACGATATACAAGGCCAACATACGATTGAAACATACAAGACCAAACATGCAAAGGCGTTTGTATATCACCGACATACAAGAGGTGGGGCCCACGGGTATACAAAGGAGATTGTATGTGTCCTACATACAAGTGAGAATGTACAGTGGAATGTATATCGGATTGTATGTTCGCACATACAATGCAGATATACAAGTCCAACATGCAAGGCCGATATACAAAGATAATATGCATCGGCTACAGTGAATATACAAAGGCCGAATGTGCAAATGATGGGGTCTGCGATATACAAAGGTGTTTGTATATCCGCGACATACAAAGAAAAGATGCAAGTCCAATATACAAGGGCCACACATACAAGGAGGAGATGCAAAGGGTGGGGTCCACCAAATGTACATTTTTGTGATTGTATGTTTGGACATACAAGCAAAGCGTGCATTCCTAGCATACAAGCCGAACCCAAAGGTATTTTTCAGAAAGCTTTATAAAAGGTGTGAAGTCTGGGTTGTATATTTGCAATTGCATATTGCGATATACAAATCAAAGGTACAAGGGAAGTATGCAAGGCGGACCTAACTTGAAGATCAAATTCTGGCATATTCAGGCGTCAAGTCCACAGCTTGTATGTATAGGCACTTTGTATATTTGCACATACAAAGAAATATACAAAGAGGAATGATACAAGCCGGACCTAAGAGGGCAATCAAATACAGCTAATGGTCATTTTAGAGTTCACAGCTTGTATGTTTGAAGATACAAAGGAGATACAACAGGTGGGGTTTGCCAAGGCACAAGCGCTTTGCATGTATCTTCTGCTTGTATGTTTGCTTGCATGTTTTGATATACAAGGGCAAGATACAAAGTTAACATACAAAAGGTGGGGCCCACACATACAAAGACGATTGTATGCATATACCAATCCGAAATACAAGGACGTGACATACTTTTGAACATACAAGGACATTTCATAGCCTGATATACAAAGCACCATGCATATCCAAAGGCAGTTTTAGAGGTCGATTCAGATGCCGATATATACACAGGTGCAAAGCAATATATACAGGCAGTTGACCGAAACTTTAACCGCCTGTATCTCCTTCATTTTAGCAAATTTTGACATGCTACAAAAGGCAAAGATGCATGTTTTTATCCCCTCTTTCATTTGGCAAGGTTTTCAGGGGTATTGTCACTTTTCATTTTTAGATATGGATTTGCATGCATTGGGTGCATGGACATCTCAACAACCATTTTGAGTAGATGCAAATATTTCTTGCATTCATTGTTGCACAAAGATGAAGTTGCTTGCATTTATGATAAAAGATATCTCTCCACCGTCTTGTTTCAGATCGATGATGCAGCAACTGCATTAAAGACTCAAAAATATCTTTTATCTACCCAATTCCAGATATTTGTCGCCATAACTGATGCAGGTGGATAGTCATTCAGAGGAGATATTTTTTCCTGCTGAAGCTCCTAGAGCAAATTTTGTAACCGACCTAGGTTAGTTTTGGAATGCTATATATATGCATTCAAGTGTTGTAAATAAGGTTTGGAAATTTTTGAGCATTAAGGCTTTTCTGTTTCCAAACAGAGCTTTCTGCTACTGTAATTTTGCCTTCCCATTAAATATATGCAAGTTATTTTTTCCTCTTTGGACTGAGTTTTAGTTTAGTGTGAATTTACATATGATTGCCTGTGAATGTATCGTTCCTTTCAATCATCTTGTTTCTCACCTCTACTATGATCAGTTGAATCTGTGTATGCCTACTTTTTGTATTTGGTTATGCTGTGCATTTTCTCAGTGCTATAGGAGTTCTTTTATGTAACTTGGTGAATCACCCTTTACTTTTCAAGTTGTTTCTTTTCATCTTTCATTCAAAAGCATTCCTTCTCCCTTTTCCTCTTAAAGATTTAGTAGTTTTAGGTGATAACTAGTTAAGGAAGCCGGCCTTCTCCAGAGGTCTGATCTCATTTAGCAAAGTCCCACACTTAGAGATCATTCCCATGTTACTCTAGATTGCTGAGGTTTCACAACTACAGCAAGGGTACAAATTTGGGTGATAACAGAGAGTAAATAGGTATTTGAATTTGCTCATAAGATTATATCAAATTTATTAAATAATTTTTAAATTTTATTTGTGCATAGTTAAATTGAATTAGTATATGTTTCAGGACAAGGCCTCTAAGGCTAGGCTTGACAAACTTCATGCCATGCATCATAGTAGCCAAAAAGGTTTACAGACCTTGATCTGTACATTTGTAAGTATATTTAATAAGTTAAATGATATTTTTTTTATTTCCTAGGAAAAATTAAATGATATCATATTAATTAGTTTAACTAGTCCACGTGCCATGTTTTGACAGGAGGAGAAATATGGTCGGCATCCAAGCCAATTTGAAAAGGAAATGTCATAAAGCAAAAAGTGGACTGATTTTGTAATCTGGATGGAGAACGAGGTATCAATAGTTGACTTTCAATAACTTAGTTTGATATTGTTGTGTTAATATGTCAATTTGCATTTCTTGTGTTGAGTTGTTTATTGATGCGTAGGATGAGTTCTAAAGTGCTTCTTTGTTGGCCCTAGATCCCACTCAATTGTCCCATTATTTATAGTCCTAGACATGTACACATGTCCTCCTAGTTGTCTTATTGCAGTGTTGATATTTGAACTTCAGTCACTCTCATTATGAATGCACCTTTTTACCTTTACAAAACAATCCTTGGACATTTTTCATAATAATTTTAATCCACAAATCTCGACAACTGTAAGGGCAATCACTTATATATAAGCATGATTTATGTGAATAGGCCACTAAATCATCCACACATTTGTTTATATTGAATTAATGTATAGACAGCAGATCCTTTATTGAATCATTAGGTGGTGATAGAACTTATGAAAATGATAAGTCTCTTATCAAAGGCACATCATTAAATATTCCAATAGTTGCAACAATGTAGGGCAATCCTCTATCTTGTGATCAACATCATAATAAGTATACATTGGAAACTTTGTGCAAATATGTGAGGTATGCCCAGGTTCTCCACACTAGTAGCAATAGATTCCTCTATTGCATACTCTACCATGGCTTCCTTGATTTCCTCCATGCTCCATATATTATGGCTCCTAATAGTCCAACACCATCTATTGTGATTGTGACTAGGGTTGCGTGGTTGTGTTTAATTTTGTTTTCCTCTTGCCTTGTGGAGGACTTGTACTACTTTGTAGGTGGTAATGTCATGGGTGGATGTGTGACAAACCTTGCACTAGTAATTGATAGGAACATCCTTTCACTTTTGCAGTAGTGGACAATTTCATGAGTCTCATGACATATGGTACAATTAAGTATGTGTTGAGCAAGAGGGAACTATGCGGCATTAATAGCTTGAGCTCCCACCACTAGATAGTTTGTAGTTGTATGCCCCTTAGTGTGGCACTATGTTCATCATAAACCGCATTGATTAAGAGTTTCACTTGCAAGTTGTGCTATTTGCATGACAATTTTTCCATTTGTTCTTTTAGGCATGTAGTAGAACCATATGTTGGGGGCTCCCCTAATTCTTATAATCTCAACACAAATTTTAAGGCAAATTTTTAATTAGGGAGAGTGAGCTAAACTAGTCCATGTTAGATATGTGTAATTAGCCTACCAATAAATCATTCCTTCTAAATTTCAACATTTTATAGTTGGGTCAATCTTTAACACCAATTCCTTAGAGCATTGATCATACCTACACACAAGCTCTCCTTATTGCTACACACAAGCTCTCCTTATTGTTGCCTTATTTCCTTTAATGCCACAATATTATGATGCACCACCTTAGGGAAATTAAAATTGGGAAGGAAATCTCTTAGCAGTTTACCAAGATCATTTTTGGTGCCATTAGGATCATAATGAGTGTATTAGTCTTGTGCTTGCTTACAAAAAGTGGTTACAATTAACCTAATATTGTGGTCATTATCCACAACATTTTGTGTGTGTCATGCTATCTCAAATGCTTAAGTTTGACAGGCTAATAATGAATAGCAAACCCTTGTTTGCCTGTCTCCTTATGACTGATCCCATTTTGGATTCATTATGAAGTCAGGGTGATTTGAAGGAAGATCAAAGTTCACTTTAGGTTTTGCCAAACCTAGGTATAATTGACTGCCTGCATGGAAAATGTTTAATAAAAACTAAAAGGGAAAAAATGCATACTCAGTACACAACTGACATTAAAAATATCTCCTAGGGTTGCTTCAATTCAAACATAGGGAGGCAGAAAATGTTTGAAGAGTCAATATATATGTTTTGTATCTTTCCAGTTGAGAGTCATTCTTTTATCTTCTTTGATAATGGGGCTATAGTGATTGGTCATATCTCATTACAATCTTTGGGGTACATAGCTCTAGCCATCATGGTGGTCCAAGGCCAAACATAAATTTATTTTCATTCTTTAGGTGGAGAAAAGACATGCAAAAGTAGGCACGGAAATATGACCCGAAAGAGGACCAGAAAACATTTTCACAAACTCCATTGGAAAGAGAAATTTGGTCAACTACTGTAACATTGGGCATGCATATGTACATTTATCTAGAACTGATTCCCATAAGCAACATAGATTCTACATGGCAATTACAGCATAGTAGAACTAGAAACTTCAATGATGAAGAGGATGTGCTCTTTATGAAATACAAGGAAAATATCCATGGCATATTATAAAGCCAGAATTCCTATTGTATGATCCATAAAAAGTACTGAAGGGAGAGAATTTTATTAGTCAGTTACTAATTTTATGGTCTAACTTTAAACACAAACACGATAGGCCTCATACTAAACTAGATTTGGCCATGCTGTCCAACCAAGGAAAATTTTGGTTTAACCATTTTCCTATCATTCCATTGCAATTCATAGGAGTGATATCTCTGACTATAGGCCCATTGGCCTTCTCTATAGCTTGAGATAACTACAAACCAAAGTTTTGTACAATTACTTTCTGCAAAAAGTATTTCACCTTGAGAATCATACACATCTTTTAAGGGATGTACAGAATTTGAACCTCATTCTCAATCCAAAGGAGCATCTCTGATTGAAATTAATGGTGGTATGATCCATGCTTAGTAGAAAAAACTTCTTTTGGTAAAGAAAATAGAGAGTTACAATTAGAAGAAGATTAGTGAAATTGTATATACAAAAATTGTCCAAGTTAGAAAGGTTTGTGGATTCAATTCTTTAAACAAAGAGAAGAGCTACTAAACATACATATTTGGTTGCATCAAAAAATGTCCCATTGTACTACATTTGGTTATTTAGAGATTGCATGAGCCCCCAACAAATAAAGTGCTTCGCATATGTTCTTTCCTATAAGTTTATTGTTACTAACCTACCAGCACCTTCGAGATTCCTCCTCGATTGTCATGTAGTTTGATCACATCTAGACTTGTAAAAGTGTATTGCAATTTCTATGGGTTCTTGGAACAAAAAGAGACATGGTGTAAAAGACTCAAGGAATTGTAGGGGGGCCAT
The DNA here is from genome assembly GCA_027924645.1 of Cunninghamia lanceolata. Classification (NCBI taxonomy): domain Eukaryota; kingdom Viridiplantae; phylum Streptophyta; class Pinopsida; order Cupressales; family Cupressaceae; genus Cunninghamia; species Cunninghamia lanceolata. Next base: position 22,659,937 of record BSBN01001965.1, read on the forward strand.
AAAAATAGGTCTTCATGATTAGTGCAGACTTGATCGACCTTCACAATGGCAAATGGATGTGAAGTAGATGTGTATAAGGTTATGAGATATAAAAGGATTGTTATAAAAAGGTTGTGACCAGTGCCTAATGCTATTGGGTAATGGGGTCAAGGCTTTAATGATTTGCAGAACTACTTGGCTTAACTCTGCTTATCTAGCACCTTCTAAATGTTCATACCTTGTATGAACGTACAAGATGGTTAGTTGCTAGACTCTTCTTTAATATCTAGTTGATTCTTTCAAGTTATTGTGTTTGCCTGAAAGGATTTAATTCTATTTGAAGGAAACCCACCAATATGATTTATTTTAAAGGATTTAACTCAAAACAAAGACCAGTAAATATTAAACCACTCAGAAGGAATTAAATCAACTTCTAACAGAAACCAATCAAAAAGCATCCACACAATGACAACAAATGTGCATTGATAAATCTAGGGATTTAAATAACTGGAAATAGCCAAGATGGAGATAGTCAAACAACTAATAAACTTTAATATCAATAGAATATCAGAACACCATAGATATATCCACAATTTTGATCATCCTTGCCCATTAAAATATTAAAATATCATGGTAATTTCTTAAACTTTGAATATGATTGTAAATATATAAGTATGAATTGTCTTGCAGAGAACGGATTGAATGATGATGATTCCTAAGGCCTTGGTTTCCCTCATATATATATGGGAAGCGAACAAGCTTCAGGCCTGAATCGATGCAACTATTCATATTTTGTATCTTTTCATAATTAAACATACTTAGGAAAAAGTGATTATAGGCATTAACAAACTCGATTAAGATCTTAATCCCTTAGTCTTCATAGAATACCCGTGACCACAAGCTTGGCAAGGTATTCCTCTTTATATTGCAGTTTCTATCGAATATGTTGTGCCTGTTCCCATTGCTGAAAGCAATACATCACTTTTATATATCGCCAAAACTTTCAAAACTTAATTCTTCTTTCTATGCTTTTCTCACATTGTTCTGGCAATAAATAGGTTTACCTTGGCTATGTGATCAATGTACTCCTAAGATACACAAGTGTCTATGGAAATTATATCCATCATGACAAGTTCTAGCTTGAAGATTTTATCCAATTGTTTATCTGTATTCTCTATCACTCTGTCTTCATCATTGACCTTCTCCAGAGCTATGGGTAATAACTGAGCCAATTCTTCTTTCCATAGATCTTTGTCCTATATATTTCCTTCATTATTGAAGAAATTAGGAAATTCCATGTCCCCTTGCAGGTCAAAATCACTAATATCTCCTATTAACAATGTATTAAATCTTTCATGTTCAGTGATCAGTTCATTACATTCCCTAAGTGTTTGCTCATTGATGTTTGCCTCAGTTCTTTCTTCTCAAGCATTCTGAGATGCAATATTTTATGTTCCTGATGAACATTATGGGTCCTTTTATGTAAATCCCATATTTGATCATTGTGTTTCATCATCATTTCAAATATTTTGTTTATCAACTCAAAAGCCATTTGGTACTTGACAACCTTTATATTATTTTCCAATTTGTCACTTTTCTTTTGGAATTTCTCAGCCTTTACTTTCCAATAATTTCCATCAGCTATGGCTTCCATCATTCTTTTGTCTGGTTCTTGAAAAGGTGAACGACTACTAGATGATTCCAGTTTATCTTTATACATAGAAATTTATTGTTTCAATTTTATATTCTCTGCTACATAAGCATTGTTATTTCTAACTAGTTTTTCTGTCTGAGCCTTTGTCAGTTTGGCAACATTTACATTCAATTTAGCAGTATCAAGTGGGTCAGTATCTTCAACTTTATGTATTATAAGATGACCAAATGATTTGTTTGGATCATCAATGATTTGAGGCCTTTGGTGTGGAGGGTAGAGTGCCCATATCAACAAAGTTGCTTTATCAGGATCATACCCAGAACCTATCTTAACCTTGTCCACAGATTCAATGCTTAACTGCACTTTCTTATCCTAATTTCTTTTGAAAGTATCAAAAACAATATCAAATGTTATATCCCAGCCAGATACTAACATAACCCCTACCTCCTCTAATAGTTCTCTTCCCTTTTTTCGGGTCATGTTATCCATGGCTTTGCGAATTTCTTTTTGGAGTTCATGCAACACTTCACTTTGTACCTTAGGGGAAATATCCTTCATCTTTTCCCTAGCCTTTTTGCCTTTGAATTCATAGAGAAATGTTTTAAACTCAGGGATTTTTATAAAATCTTTATCTGAGACAATTTTTTGGCTGGCCATATGTCTCATATCCTCTGATAGTTCATCAGGGGATTCTGTATTGACTACTTCTCTGTCCATAGGAGGGTCATATTTGTTAATCATGGGTTCAAAACTTTGCACAATCTCATCCTCACCTTCTAATCCCTCATCTTCTGCAAAGCTAGTATCCATAGAAAAATTGATATCAGGCGTAGGTTGAGGAGATAGTTGACTCAAAGGAGTCTCATATCTAGCTTGTGTTTCTCTAAATTTTCTGCCTTTACTTTTAAAAACCTTAGGTGGGACATCTACAATCAATTCTTGTGCTTTTGAAACTAGCATACTCAATCTGTCAATTGGATCATCTATTTTTGGAAAGGCTCCTTTATAATTGGGGTTTTGGGCTACCCTCCAAGCCTCAACTATCATGACCTTATGATATAATTGTCTCCTTTCAACTATAGAAGCTTCATTAGTATTTCTGATCAAATCATCATCTACAAATAGAACATGTTGATACTTCTTTAACTTATGATTCGTGCTGACATGATTTATAAAGTGCTCAGGGTCAAATTTCTCCCTGGCATTTCCTCTAGGTAGCCCAAAATAATCTAATCTCTTTTCAATTTCTTCATACCCTTTATCAAAAAAGGTAGTAAAATCTCCAAAACATAGGGTACCTGGCATGAAATATTGCTTATTGTGTTTCCTCAAGTGCATGAAATCAGAACAGGCCAACTACCTAATAATCTATAAATATGCTAGTCTATCAGGACAAGTTTTTGGGAGCAAAAATGGTGCTCCTTCATATCCAAAAACTATGATCTTTATACAATCCATGTATACATACCAATCACCCCAATTGTGATTGATTTTCTTACTCTTATCCATATCCTTAGGCCTGAGAAATCTTTGTATATTAGGTGACAAACTATAACTGCATGGGTGACCAAACAGAGCATATAAAGGCTTTACAAAATATTCCTCAAAGTATAGATAATGTGATCGATCACATCTGCTATCCCATATAGTTGTCCACATTTGTACTGGCTTGATATCTCCCTTTCTATCTAGACCCCTAACCCTAAGAGATTCATCCCATAAACTCAAATTTTGCCTTTCATATAACACAAGATGCATAAACAGATAATAATGCTTAAACCTAAAACCCCTCTTGCTCACCTTTATAGCTTTTAAATCATTATGAATATCAATAGAGAGATATTCAACATAGTCTAATATTCTGGCATTTGGGCTTTGTATATCAGTAGCTAAAACCATTGGATCTATATCCATATATGCAGGGGCATCCACACCCAATACTTGACAGATAGAATAATAGGTATCTCTGAAATATGGTTCAAACAATTTAACCAAATAAGGGGGATCCTCCTATCCTGAAAACACTCTGAGTTGATTACTTTCATCTCGAGGCTTGTGAAACAGTAATCTCCATCTTTTATAGGTGTTACTTAGATTGTGGTATTAATTTAATAAGTTCTTGATCCTGAATACCATATCAAAGCTTCTGTCTAATTGAAAAACCATTGAGATATAATCCCGGGTGATAGGAATAAACCCTGATCCATCCTTTAGCTCAATCATACGAGTTTGGGGGTTATAATTATCTACAAACATTTTGAGCAATTCTACATTTACAAACACATTTGTCACTACTAACTTCCCCAACTTCATCCTCTATGGATTAGAGAATGGCTTGTGTCTATGCATTTTCTTGTAGTGGTATATAAATAGGTCATATCCTCTGATGGGGGTCCATGAATCTCCTACATGTTTGTTACTATCTTTGAGTTTTTTAGCATGTGGATTCAATTGGGCATTTCTTCTAAACCTCTGCCTAGACCCCAGGCATTGTTCTATCAAGTCTTGGTTGAGATGTCTATCTTTTGTTTTATGTCTCTTCTTAGGGTTTTCATTCCTACTTTCCATGGTTTCATGTGTTTATGAATTCATAATTGAAGTATACTCTGTAATCTCAAAGTTAGGTCTGGAGTACTTACTTGGACGAGCTTTCCTTGTTCTGCAACTTGCCCTTTTCTATCTTTCGTCTCCTCAATTTTCCCTGCCTATTAAAAATCTTTTAGAGATTAGTCCTTTCGGCTCTGGTTCATTGATGGTGTATATGTGTCAGATGCAATATTGATTCAAGAGCAATTAATTCATTTGAATTGGGGTCTATTTGATAGATATCTAATAGTCATGTCACTGATTTATCAGGATGATCGCCCTTTTCCTTCCTTGATATTATTTCACCATTCATCGGGGTATTAGAGTGACCTCTAATAATGTCATATCAATACCATTATGTCCTGCTGATATCTTTTTATATGTTATAGAAGCCTTTTTATTTCCTTTGAAAATGCCCTTTATCGTTGTATCGGCGGGACCAGAGATTATGTCCCTTCGATATCCTCAAGTCCCCTCGAAATGCTTTTACACTTGGATATCATTGTATCAGTGGGACACATTGAAGTGTCACACTGATATGTATCAATCCCTTCGATGTGCTTGATGTTATCAGGGTATTGAAGAGACATATGATTTAGTCTTCCCGATATCCTTCAGTCTCTTCAATATATTTTATCTCCTTAATTTTTTGATGTCAGCAAAATACAAATTGACTTTATCACATCAGGCTATCAAGGAGACCTTAAAGTGAGTCCTCCCAACATGGTATTCTCCCATCGATATTTTGCTTTATGACTTCTAAAGGATCCTTAAGTCAAATTAAATAATTTTATTCTTTTTGGAGGGTAATGGTGGGGATGTTGTGGGATTATTAGGGTTAGGGCATCAATTGAGCAGATTTATTATTTTGCATTTTGCAATACAAGTATGGGAAGATGGCAGGAATAGGTTATTGTGATTTAGATTAATAGTGAAAAAGAACATACATGGACCAAGCAATTTGTGGCACTTAAGGTTATGTAATAGAATTTACAGTTGATAGTTAAATTGTATAACAAATTTTTTTATGATCTTTACTAACATTTATTAAAATTGTTGCATGTTTTACATCATTGGAATCACATATTAGCTGTAACTTTAAAAAAAATTTATTATGGTATGTACACTTTGATATGATGTAATATGATTATGGTTTTGTTTAACATGTTGTAATTATAGATATATAACAGAAAAATAAATTATTGCATGAAATAAATAATAACTTTTCATTTTAAATGTTTTTTTTGTAGAACACGGGTCTTCTAGAAGATCAAGATGATCCTCATGATATAGATCCAGATTATGTTCATTCTGGTATAGATCACATGGTAGAGGATGATGATGACATAGATATAAAAGACACCGAGGCCGATGACGATGATGATGACGACGATGATGATCATGATGGTGATGATCATGATGGTGATGATGATGATGAGGTAGTTGTTGGTAGTAGCTAGTGACATTCATGATCATATAAACTGCATCATGGATCATTGATGATATATTGTTATGATGCCTCTTTTCATGGTTACTATCATATGTATCATTTTCACGGCCTGCAGTACCATATTAATGAGTTGTATCATAAATTTATGTATCATTTTGACTTATATAATTTGGACATGTATCATCTTGACTTGTATCATTTTGAGTTACATAATTTATCATTTTTACTAATATCATTTGTACATGTATCATTTTGACATGTTATTGATCTACTGGCATATTTGACTTTCACTTGTTTTAGTTATATATGATGATGATCTTATCAGTATTGACTTGTCAATTTATATATATTGAAAGTGGTCGATGATTTTTGGATGGATATTTATTACTTATGATGATTTTAATTTACTACTGAGGATGGATGTTCTCAAATTCAATTAAATCATTGCTCTCTTTTTGTGCTCTTTCTCATGATGATGGATCATGGAGTTTGATCCGAAATGTTGAGATAAAAAATTGCACACAGTTTATTCCTGAAGTATTAAACTTAACATTATGGACTGTGGAAATTTGATGTCTCTTATTTGACTCACTTGTTTTAATTATAGATGATGATCATATTTAAATTATTATCTTGTTATTTTGCATAAACATTAATTCTCCCATGCGAATTAATTATCATGTTATTCCACCTTGTACGATCGATGCCAATTCCTTTCGGACAAGATGTTCATCTAACACTTCATTCATTGAGACATTGAAGGGCATTTAAGGCATTGTCAGTCAAAATTTTATAAATTTCACTCACCTTATGAAATTGCAATTCATATTTTTAGAATGGAGACTCCTATTCATCTCACCAGCAATAAGCGACAGGTTGCTTTTCTGGGCCAAATTTCTGATGCTCCGTTGTTTGGAATTTGTAAAGTTCATTCAAAGTTATTTATTGAAGATGTGAAGATGGTGTTGGGGCTCCATTTCTTTTCATCTATGGATCGACATCAAGTTAATACAGATATCACCTCCCAGTTTCTTGCGTCATTGTTGGACCTGGGAATGCAGAAAGTGAACGCATTGGCATGTTTGAGGGTGACTTTCAAGGACCATCTCCTTGGTGATGATGTTGAAATTTGTGTTTTTGCATATCTCCTTAATGGAATTCTGAAAGTAGGGGATTTGCCGAAACTTCTAAAACCTGATGCAGTGGTCAAACGCCTCCCCTTCCTCACAGATCTAGTGGTTGGTCAATAGTTGATCACACATCGCATTTGGGTCTCTATGGGGAGGGATTTTATTTAGCAAGCAATAGGCATGATTTGGGAGGATTCTCCACTGTGGATCCAATTGTTTGGCATTTTTGTGGCATCAGATGAATTCTATCAACAGGAGTAATTTTGAAGTTCTTTTTGGTATTTGCCATTCAGGTTTTTTTTATGGCACATCTAGTCGATATGTAGAAATATAATTTTTTGTATAAGTTTTGTATAAGCTTGAATCTATGTAGTATATCCAAAGAATGGATAGTTTTGTATGTAAACCTTTTTACATAATATCAATATATGTGGGCACTATAATGCCTTTTACTGACCAAAAATAATAATTATCTTGTTATTTAATCATGAGTTAAATAATTAAATTACTTACTCTATAATCATGAGTTATTTAAGAGGCATGATATATTTAACTAATTAAATTGAAATAAAACATATTAAATTAATAAATGTATGCAAAACAAAAAACATTTTTAGAAGCAAAAAAGGAAGCAATAATAGAAGCCAAACTAGAAGCAATCTTGGAAGCAAAACTTGGCGTTATCTAGGAAGCAAAAATAGAAGCAATTCAGGGAGCAAACAAAGAAGTAATAATGGAAGCAATTTTAGAAGCAACAAAAGATGCAATAATAGAATCCATATTAGAAGCAACAAAATACACAAAAATGGAAGCATAATTAGAAGCAACAAGCAACGTTATATCGGAAGCAAAATTAGAAGCAAAACCAGAAGCAAAATTGGAAGCAAAACTAGAAGCAAAACCAAAAGCAAAAACAAAAGCAAAATTGGAAGCAAAACTGGAAGTAAAACCGGAAGCAAAACTAAAAGCAAAATTAGAAGCAAAACTGGAAACAAAATTGGAAGCAAAATTGGAAGCAAAACTGGAAGCAAAACTGGAAGCAAAACTAGAAGCAAACCTGGAAGCAAAAATGGAAGCAAAATTGGAAGCAAAACTGGAAGTAAAACTAGAAGCAAAACCAGAAGCAAAACTAGAAGCAAAATTGGAAGCAAAACTAGAAGCAAACCTGGAAGCAAAACTGGAAGTGAAATTGGAAGCAAAAGTGGAAGCAAAACTAGAAGCAAAATTGGAAGCAAAACTGGAAGCAAACCTGGAAGCAAAATCAAAAGCAAAATTGGAAGCAAAACTAGAAGTAAAACTAGAAGCAAAATTGGAAGCAAAACCAGAAGCAAACTTGGAAGCAACACAAGAAGCAAAACTAGAAGCAAAATCAAAAGCAAAATTAGAAGCCAAATAGGAAGAAACAAAATCTGGTGCTAAATTTGGCACTAAACCCGATGCTAAATCTGACACTAAGCTCGGTGCTAAACCCGACAGTGACCTGACGCTAAACCTGATGCTAAACATGGCACTAAACATGGCGCCAAAGTGAACACACATGTTTGCGTTGAGTTTGGCACTGGTAGAATTGTCCAATCCATGAACTCAAATGCACTAAATTTCAATGCAATTTTAGGCGCTAATTGCCTATTCTGTTGTAGTGAACTGGCTAAGGACTCCCACTGCTTGGGCAATGTCTGGTCTTGTACAGACCATAGCATACATCAAGCTACCAACTACACTAGCATAAGGTACTCTGCTCATATCCTTCATATCAGAAGGAGACTTTGGACAATCATTCATAGATAACTTTGTCCCCATCATAACAGGAACACACAATGGTCTGCAATCTGCCATGCTGAATCTCTCCAACACAGTGTTAACATATTTACTCTAGCCTAACTAAAGTTTTTTGTTTTCTATGTCTCTTCAGATCTCCATCCCTAGAATGTAGCTGGCTGCCCCTAAGTTTTTCATTTCAAATTGTGCTGACAACTGAGACTTCAAATCAGAAATCATATTCTTACCATTCCCAATGAGCAACATATCATCAACATATAGTGTAATAATGAGAATACGATCATTGTCAAACTTGTAATACACACAATGATCTAATTTTGATCTCAGAAATCTAATAGACAACATAAAGACATCAAACTTCAAGTACCACATCCTAGGAGATTGTTTCAATCCATACAAAGACTTCTTTAACTTGCAAACCAAATTTTCTTTACCTTTCACTATGTAGTGCTCTGGCTATGACATGTAGATTTCTTCCTCCAAGTCACCATGAAGGAAAGTTGTCTTCACATCCATTTGTTCCACTTCTAAATCATAAGTTGTTGCAAGAGATAACAAGAATGGAATAGATGTCAACTTTGTAACGGGAGAGAAAATTTCACCATACTCAACTCCCTCTACTTGTGAATTACCCTTTGCAACCAATCTAGCATTGTACTTCTCAACATTGCCATCTACTCTAAATTTCTTCTTGAACACCCATTTGCATCCAACGGGTTTCCGTCCATCAGGCAAAGGCACCAAGTCCCAAGTTTTATTCTTTTCCAAAGAAGCTATCTCATCCTCCATGGCCTACTTCCAAGAACTTGCATCTTTCATGTCCATAGCCTCTGTCATAGTTCTAGGCTCATCAATGTTAGTAATCAAGGCATAAGCACAACTAGAATCTAGCAATGTATAACCAAACCTTTCAGGTTGCTTCCTAATTCATGTGGACCTCCTCAAAGGCTAAGGTGGAGATTCTACTTCTTCTCCTAAACTTTCAAAGCTGCTAGAGCTCTCCTCATCATCAAGTCCAACAGGGTCTTTCAGTTCAGTCTTCTCAAGGGTAGAAGGAAACTGAACCACATCCTCTTTCTTTTCTTTTTCTTTTGGTTGTAGAACAACAGGAGAGGGTGTTAGCTCTCTGAAGATAACACTTCTGCTATACAACACTTTTTCAGCCACAGAATCCCAAAGCTTCTACCCTTTCACACCGACACCATAGCTAATAAAGATACACTTAACTGCCTTATTTTCCAATTTTGACCTCTTCTCCTTAGGCACATGTGCATATGCCTCACAACCAAAAACACAAAGATGTCTCAATGAGGGCTTCTTACCAAACCACACCTCCATGGGTGTCTTATCAATGAGTGCTAAAGTACGAGACCTGTTAACCAGGTAGCAAGCAGCGGCTATAGCTTCAGCCCAAAATTTTTGTTCAAGGCTAGCATCACTAAGCATACTCCTAGCCCTCTCCATCAACATTTTGTTCATCCTCTCTACAACTCCATTTTGTTACAGGGTATAAGGAGTTGTCTTATGTCTTTCAATCCCATGTTCTTTACAGAACTTATCAAACTCTATGGAACAAAACTCACCACCGTTATCAGTTCTCAAACATTTAATCTTTTTACCAGTCTAATTCTCTACAAAAGCTTTGAACTCTTTGAACTGACTAAAGACTTCAAATTTGCTTATGAGAAAATAAACCCATGTCCTTCTACTATAATCATCATTGAATGATACAAAATATACAGATTTAGAGATCGAAGGAGCATTCACAGGACCAAACACATTAGAATGAATAAGATCCAAAAAACTAGAAGACTTGTGAGAACTAGAGTAAAAATGAACACGGTTTTGTTTTCCATATATACAATGTTCGTAAAAGTCAAACTTGAGATTACAATCATTTAACCCTTCAATGAGGTTTTTATTTTTTAGGGCCCTAAGACCCTTTTCACCAATGTGACCAAGTCTCTTATGCCACAACATTGTCTTTTCAGCAGGAAGTTTCATTTCCAAAGCATGAGCACCCTTAGGTACCCAAAAAGCACTACCATTGGAAATAGAAGCAACAATCTTTTTCAATGTAGGTTCCAATGGTGAGGATGAAGAATCTAAAAGTCTTTTCTTCAAAACAGAAGAACTATTGCACTGAGTAGTGCATGCATCCAGCTAAAATAGAGTACCTCTCCAAGTACCCTTAGCAAGCACCATAGCTCCTCTTGTCATCTTGCATTCTCCACTTGAGAAGATAACCTGCACACCTGCATCATTCAATTTACTTACAGAGAGCAGGTTTCATGCTAAACTAGGGATGTACATCACCCATTGATCCCCTTCACTCATCCATCATGGAATCGGATCAAGACTCTTCCACACCCAACTATCTTCAGGTGAGAGTCATCACCCAAGTACACCTTCCCACCATCGCATTCTTCATACTTTGTAAACCAACCTCGATGAGAGGTCATGTGGAAAGAGGCACCAGAGTCAATCAGCCACACATCTTTAGATGCATGGGTGGCCAAGGCTGTAACAAAAGCATCACCATCATCTTGTGACTTGTTGGAATCAGAATCAGAGTTCTTCTTTTTCTTCTTCTCCTCTTTGCACTCCTTTCAGAAGTGCCTAGTTTTTCTATAGTTCCAACACACTGCCTTGGACTTTCCAGGAGATTTGGCTCTCCCACAAGATTTGGATTTGCCCTTTTCAACTTTCTTGTCTTTATTTTTCCCTTTTTCTTTGGGTCTTCCACGAACCGCAAGAGCCTCTTTGGCTGACTCAGATGACTTTATCTGCATCTCTTTAGATAACAGCAAAGGTACCAATTCATCCATTTTGAAAGTGGATGTGGTACTCCCGATGGCCATAACAAGATGATCCCACAAGTCTGGCAAAGAACAAAGCAAGGTCATGTAATGATCCTCCTCCTCCATTTTCACACCAACGGATGTCAATTGTGCAACTAGCATGTTAAAGGCATTTAGATGGTCTGCAACGGATCCTCCATCTTCCATACTTAGAGAATATAGCTTCTTCTGTAGGAATAACTTGTTTACCAGGGATTTAGCCTGATAAACATCACCAAGTTTCTTTCACAACTCCTTCGTGGTCTTCTCCTCATGGACATTTAACAAGACAGAGTTAACCAAATAGAGTCTCACAAGACCCTTAGCTTTCTGAGCCTTGAGATCCCAATCATCTTGCGCCATTGCCACTGGTTTTACACTGGAAATTGCTTCCCATAGATCTCTGTCAACAAGCATGTCTTCTGTTGGGTCTCAAAAATGCAGGTTGTGGGTTCTAAGGGGATGCCAAGCCCTATGGTCAAATCCACAACGTTTTTGAACCAATGACTAGAGTTTGATCTTATTGATCAACTCCTCCCTGCGCTTTAGGTCCTGCTACAACCTAGGTGGGTGAACCTTTGATTATCAAAGCAGGTTGTATGATTAAATTGATGTCGGTTTGTTGCTAGTTTATCTGATTACACCGGCATGCTTGTAAATCAAATAAGATATTGTAAACTAAATTCTAAAGAAAGCAAATGATTTAATCTGAATTCTAACAGAAATAACAAATAACATGAAATGAATCTACAACAGAGCAAAGATTATAAATGTAAAATAAATCAATAATTAGACTAGTGCTTTGTCTGTTTGGGCAACGGAGTCAGGATATCAAAAACAAATAACTTGTATCAGGTAATAACTCGATCTGATTGACACATATAATAGTTTGCAACTTGTACAAACGTGCAAGGAAGAAATTATTAACTCATTCTTAATAATCCAAAGGACATAATTGAATTAAATGCAAAATATTAAAAAGGATTTTAATCTTTCTGGAAAGAACCAATTTAAATTTGCAAATTAACAAATTAGATCAACTCTGGAGACAAATTAATAACCCTAATCAATTAATCGTACTTAATAATCCATTCAACATTCTAAGATTACTATAATTGATGAGAAAGGATTTAATTCTACTTGAGAAACCAATCAAATCAAATATATTGAATTAGCAACTGTAATCAGACAATTTGAACATATCCTTAACACATTCGAATTGAATAATGAGAAAATGAATAACATGGAGATAATTAAATTGATTGAATGAAAAACAACAAACAGATGATACCGTCACAGTGTATTTCGAATTTGAATCCTCAACAACGCTGCCTCAAAACATATCACGCACCATAATCTTTCTCAGAACGACATTGCACAGAAGGATAAAATTTGCATCAGATTGAATAAAATCTAACCTAATTTAATCCTAAAGTATTTCAATTGTCTTTTTGTGAAAATCCCTATTTCTAACCTAATTCTAACTCATCTCTAACTCCCTATTCCGGGTCCTGGGATCTCTATTTAAAGAGATGCAACAAGCGTCAAACCCGTTACAACATTCATGACGGTTGATAATTGGTTGAACCAACCATAAGAATCGACTTTATTGATTACATAAATTAAATAACATGATTTGAAAGACTCAACAAATCCTCAGAGGCCAGAATAAAATATATAATCTTCCCTGTTGAGAGCATTTAACCGCTAGTCGAGAGCCACTTCATTACATTCAACGCAACCCTAATCCTGCAAAGGAAACAAATTATTCGTCAAATAAACAATATATAAATAATATATTATTTACACTGAACCTTAGGACCTGTGGCACGCGGTATCGTTTTTGTATATTTGCTCAGTGACATGTATTTAGGGTTTTCTATTGCTGATTATAACTTTATCATACCCAAATGTTTTAATAATAAATTTTCTTGATATTTCCTTTTAAGGGTCCAATAGTTTAACAAATTCTTTGGCATGACTTTAGGTTTATTTAATTATTTTTAATATTAATCTTTTGTCGTCATAAAAATCAAATATTCCCTAATACTTTTATCTCTCAATTATTATTTTTTATTTGCATTAACCCGCGTATCTTTGCACTTTTGGTTTGGGCAAAATTCACTCGAGTAAAAAACAATTATAGCTCCTCAGTGAAAATATTTACCAATTGTTCTTCCAAAATATTCTCTAGGTAAAATAGTTACCTATTTAATTAATTCCTCTTTTAGGATGAAAATATTAAAAATATTTCCTTGCATCAGGGTAAATTTTCCAAAAGATGTTTCACCTCCGAGCATATGTAAATAAAATTAAACATGATGGTTGGAATATTACGATTTGGGTTATCTATTTGTAATTTATAATTTTTTAACGAATTTGAATTTTACCTTTGTGCTTAATACTGAATAAAATTTTTGTGGCCAAAACTGTATTTAATTTTGCGAATTTATCTTGAATCTTGTATGTCACTAGAACTGTTCTTCTGTCATGTTTTCTGTTGTTGCAAATGCGTGATTTCTTAGAGGCTTAAAATTATCAGACTCTGAAGATTGTTCCCGGCATGTTATTTTAAGTTTTTTCTCCACCTCCTTCTTTACATAACCTTGACTTTCCAGCACACGAGGTGAGAATGTCTGGGCCAAAGACGTCGATTTACTCCAGTCAAATAATGAAGCCTGCCCTAGAAGGATACGCCTGAGGTGCTCCAACAAATGAGAGAAGTCAAGCTCCTTATGTGTTACCGCAAATTCAATATCAATAGGTGCAATATGTTCTCGTAGTATTAATAGATGTTCTATAAGGAAAAGTTGTCCATCCATTTGTGAGGCCTTTCTTGCTATTTGTAATGGGTTCGGGACTTTTTCTTTGATGCAGCTTTTGACATTGCATTCAAGGGAGCGTATGATTTCTTTCTTGGAAATATCATTCCCAGTGCAAACAGTAGAATATAATTCACAAAGATCTCTTATCTTGCTCTCAAAGACATTAAGCTCTTGCTTCATAATTATTATTTTTCACACAAGTCCAGATTCTCCTTTTGAACTTCTTTCAATTTCCTCTCATAATCTTACTTGCAAATGATTTCATTTCCTTCTCGATGTCTACTTTGAGTGACTGAATGGAATTCTTTTCTCCATCATCAATTGCAGTTTTCTTTACAGACCAATCAATCTGTTTTTCTAATAGAGTCTTCTTAATCAAACAAAGTGCCCTAACTTTCAATTTCTCCACTGCATCGAACCCTGATTGTAAATTTTGGACTATTTTCTTGAGTTAGTCTTCTTTGCCCAGCAGCAAGTGGGACTTGGACTTCTCATAATCAAGCATTTGCTGCAACCATTTTATATGTCCCATTCTAGAGCTTTCTAGAAACCACGGTTTACTTTAAAGTTGCACAACAAGCTTATGAAATTCAATTACAAATACGAATACTTGAGACCACTCTACTTTCAATGATCAAACAGCCAATAGCAATTTCTAAATGATGTTAACAAGCATTAAAATTTGCACAGTAAAAACAATATTTTTTTTGCATCCACCAAAGTTTCAAGGAATATGCTGATAGGAACGACCAACGAGTTTATAAATTTTCTAAGATGAATCCTTTTAAGCGGTGTGAATTGCCGCGCTAGACAACATTTCTGGCCGTTTTGGCACCGAAGCTCACACTAAAGCCTGCAATTTTGTTCAACTCTCCTCTAAGTTGAAAATGGGGAAGAATAACCTAAATAAAACTCAACAAAGAAACAAATGAAACTATCTCCTAACTGTTTAATTCTCCCACAAGTGCCAATGTGGCTGATATTATCAAACAGATCTAGGTGCAAGGACTCACCGATGCATTTTGTTCACCCTGTTGTAAGTAAGAATCCAAACGCGTGTTCCATTTCTGAGAATTGAAGAATATGATCAGAAGAACACATGAGAAGTTTTGACAGGGTGTAAGATCTTACAGAAATCACAACACTTTGAATAGGTTGCAAAATAATCCTCCTATATCCAACCTGAACCGGTTTCAAATTAATTCAATTTTTGTCTCTCGTTTCTCATAGCATCACCAGTAATCACCAAAAGAACATTGTCCACCCTCAAAATGATGAAAACGATTAGCATCCCTCACAACATTTGCTTGGAAGGTTTCGACCTAGAAGAAAAAGTAAAAGATGGAAGCAAGGTGGCCAAGAGGTTGCTAGATAGTGGCCTCATTCAAGCTGGATTATTCTTTGTTGTTTAAAGGTGTATGATATGTACGGACTTCTGATGCTTGAATTGTTCCACTTAGCATAACTTTCAAGATCAACACTATTAGTATAAGCATCATGACCCCCTTTTCGCACAATCTGTAGATGGCAATGAATTAAAGAACCATGGTAATTTTTGCTCTGAATTGTGTTGTTGATGAGCGGTTTCGAATCAGATCTGAATGTAAGAAACACGTTGTGCAGTCCTTGTAAATCTCACTTACACCATAGTAATCCTCTCCTTCTGCACAGCCAGGTGGCTGATCATCAGGAGGATAATATGTTGAATTGGGAAATTTTCTATAGCACCCAAAAGCTTCTGGCGATAGCCATACCAGAAAGTCATCTAGCTAAGATGCGGCAGGACTTGCAATGTAGCAACTCTTGATATCTCATTTAATAAAGAATTTGATTTACTAATAGAGCATAATAAATTTGTATCAATTGAAACGGTGGAAGGTTTTACCATCTGCCATCCTAAAATCTAGTTATATTTACATCCCCAATTTTCCACACAAGATTTTTTAGTGCAAGCCGCCCTTGCCATAGAAATTGTGCAATAAGTGCCAATGGAAGTTTCCAATTGAGAGATATTTAGCCAGTAGTGTCATGCAGCTAATATTTTCCCATGTGATGGTAAACAAGATTGTGGTTGGAGAATTTTTGAAAATCGCATGCTAATTTAGTAGCAAAGGCTTAATTAAAAGTGCTAGTTTTTTATGCCCGGTCCTGCTGAGTTTTGGCGAGTCACAAGTTTTTGAACTATGATTGCACACCCTTGTCTACCTTTAGCTAAAGGAGGAGCATAAATTTGGTTAGAGGCCCTCAACGAGCTCATTTGGTGAAAAAAGTTTTCAGTCATAATAACAGATAAAAATAACTTCAGGGCCCGCCTTAAGACACATGTTGAGTGAAAGAGTTGGGAGAGGTGACCGTTAATATAAAACCTAGAATTTTGGTACTTGAATATAGGAGGTTATCCATTTGATGATGTAAAAATTGAATCCCAATTTGCTGAGAGTTTTTGCAATTCAAAGTATGGCCTTTCCATTGACTTGAAGAAGTATAGTCTTCTAGTTGCAATGGACGAGAGGAACAAGAGCCAAGCTCTTGCACCTGCAAAATTCTTGGCGAGAATGTATCTTCCCTCTCCAAGTGTGGCTACGAAGAATCCTGAGTATCACTTAACTTACCTTGACATATCCTTCTACTATTTGTTTCCTTAGCTTGCCTGTAGGTAGAATCTCTCATCTGTCTATCATAAAAATCAAGACTATCTTGTTCTACATATGACTGATATTTTATTTTAGTCCAACAAAAGTTTTAGAGCACTAGATTCATGAAACTTTTAGGTACTACACTCAAGTTAATCATAATGGAACTTTTAAAAGTTATGAAAAATTTTACTGGAAATTTTTAGTTCCAACATCTTCCATTTTGAGTTTCCACAACTCAAAATTACTGCCATTTAACTTTTCCAATTTGATTCTACTGGATGTACCTGCCATCTTCTCACCGCAACAAGATCACATAATACTCTGCACAGACTCCCACTCAATCAAAGATTAGCTCAAAAAACCCCTACCCAACAACTAGGATAATAGGTGATCAAGATTTGATACCAACTGAAAGGAAGAAAGTTACACAAAACACACTTCCTACACCAATCTAATGAGGGGAAATGTATGCAAATTCATTTTAATCCTTACAATTGCAGCAATGTTAAACATATAACATAAAGATTACAGCAACAACACAACACATAAAGAATGTGACAAAAGATATATCGTGGGGAAAACCTTTTCAGGTAAAAAACCCCACACTCTAAAACCTGCATAATGTATTATCTAAAACAATAACAGTTTACAATACACTTGCAATGCAAGTTCTTCCAAGAGTCTTCAAATGTCGATTCTAGAGTTATTTCGGTAGCATAAAAATACTTGTAAAAACACTATGGAACTACAACTCCAAACTATGCAATATATAGAGATTACAAGGCAAATACTAGAAGCTTCTTGGGATAGCCATCCACCTTGGCCACATGGCCTTTTTCCTGCATCAAAGGACACTTGTCCAAGTTGTAAATACGTCCCTTACATCTTTCATACATGGCAAATTTAACTTTCCAAGATTGGAGTGCTCCATGCTAAAAATAGACTATGACAGATGCTCTTACGCATCTTATAGCTATCATAGATTTTCCCAACATAACAACCTTAAATGTTGTAAGAGAATCTATCATACAAGACTAAATATAGTAAATTCCCCTTACAACATGTCATAGCCCAACTTGGGCACCCAAAGATGCCTTTCCCTCATGCAAAGATACTCACAGACACTTGTCCTCACTTCTCATAGGAATCTCCAAATTTGTCTCTTACGTATCATAGATTCTATCATATGGAATATCCTCTTCCACATACTACAAGATGCCAACACATGGCATATTAGTGCCACCTCAAATGGGATGCCCAAATCTATTTAGGTTTGACTTGACCATCCAAGTCACATTCCAAGTAAGATGACATGTCATCATGCCACCTCAACTAAGTGACCAAACTGAATGTGCAAGTAAATACAATATTAGGCAATAAATAAATATATAATTAAATGAATAATGCTTGGAATTTGTAAAGGTTGAGACACCTTAATTACCAACAAGATCAAACTGAAATGATATGAATAAACATAATAATATCATCTCCAAACCTTATCCACTGTGTAGTACTCAGAAATACCTTTCCAATGCCTATAAGAATTTTGAAATCGGACTCCGTATGCACCTGTTATGCCTGGTCAAAGCTCAAAAGCAACATTTGGCTTCCAACTGGCAAAAACTAGTTAAAATGGAAAAATCAAGAAAAATATCTATCACCACTATGTAGTACATGGAAAGAGATTTATGTCAACTATAAGAAGTCAAAAATCTGACCTGTTGGGAAAAAGTTATGCCCCTCAGAAAAAAATGCCCAATAAGGCTAAGTAATAAGGCCCTGGTGGCCCCCCGATTGCAGCTAGGTGGCAACGCGATGGCCTGCCATTGGTGGTGGCGCTTGGGCAGCGCATGGGTGTTGGATGCCAAATGATATTTGAAAATGGTTTAATTTTTGAATTTTTATGGTTTGAAATTTGAATGGTTTAAAAATTTGTTTAACTCCTGTAGGGGGTGGGCATTGGGGCCTAGTCCCCCACAGGACCGAGGGCCCAGGCTAGGGGGCCTAGCCTCGACGGTCCTCGAAGCCCGCCACCCAAGGGGAGGCTAGCAGTGTTGCTGACTGACAATACCGGTGGTGTACTTCCATCCAGCCCTGCCAGCGGCATACTGCCGCTTGCAACTGTAGGGGTCAGGGTATGGGGTCTGTAGACCCTGCCCCCCCCCAACAGTAATATTTTTTTTTATAAATCAAATTTGCAAACCTCAAAAAATGATTTTTTTAATTTAAAAAATGAAATTGCATATTTCATACTGTCTGCGTACCTGCAGATTCTTCCAATGTCGCCATACGGAATCTAAAAGATTCCCTGCGAGATTCCTCCATGGATGAAATTGGGCAAAAAATTTCAAGTCTCTGAAATATATCAAATTTTATATGAAAATATAGGTTTTCATGCCTTCTGGACTCAACCATAGGGTTTGTTTTTTCCTAGGAGACCTCCAGCAAAAGCTCACCCCTTGAAACCCTCATACAAAGAGCCCAAATCAAAAACCCACATACCAAATGTCCATGAAACCCTAGATCTCCAACAACCCAAGTGTGCAAACAACCTTGTAACCATGACTATGAAACAATCCAAGGAAACAATCCAGACAGACAATGAAGACTGACAAAGAATAGAGACTATATTTATATTTTATGCTAAGGTTTGTGTTGACAGGGATCAACAAAAGCTAACAGTGAGTATAAAACCTTTAACATGAACATTAACAATTTCACAATAACATTCTAAATTTTTCTTAACTGACAATTGTTAATTTGATGTTAAAAAAAATCATTTCAAATGCATAGTTTGTTTTTTATTAGTTTAGCTGGAAAAGAGGGTCCATAACTGTTTACAAAGCCATCCCCAGGGCAAAACTAGGCCTTAAACAAGCTAGAAACAATACATTAATGGCACATAAACAACAACAAAAAAATGAGCACAAATAAAAAACACAAGAAGGAACCAACAGACCAACTAGGGATTATTAGACATCTCATATTTAGATAGGAAATTAACCATATCCTTGTAGTCACCCAGGCTGTCCACCCCAACACCTTTGACCTTATCATCGAACTCTTTAACAACAGAGAACACTGAAGCCGCATGATGGAGAGCCTTAGCTGCAAATTCAACCATCACCCACCATTTCTTCTGCAGTTTGTCCATCCTAGTTTTAATCTCGGCCAGCTCCTTTACAATCTTGCTACACAGCAAATGACCACCCTTCTTTCTCTAGACCTAAGATTCTTCGATTTCCTCCTCAATATCCTCCAAGCTTGGCTGGTTCAATTCAGGAAAGTGGCTGGCTCCTTCATCCTCATGGATTGATTCAGTCGATGTTTCATCTTCTCCCTCCCCAAGGGTGTCCTCCACAAACTTAGAATCCTCAGAAATATCCATTCCCTATGGATTGGTGGATGGGATACCAAGAATATAGCTAGACCTACAAACTCCACGAGTAACATTCTTACCAGCATCACCCAAGTCCCCACTCTCCTCCTGTTTAGGCCCCAATTCAAGGTCTATGACTTTCAAAGGCCCCTCATCCCTCATAAACTCCACTCTCCCAGTCTTAGAATCCTCAGAAATATCAAATGCATAGTTTGTTACATAATAGACATCGATCTAATGCCAAGACCGTTAAGGCTCTCAAGAATAGTTAGAGTATCAAATTGCAATTAGAAACGGGTCCTCTATAGTATTGATCCTACAAAGTGATGAATAAAGACTATGCAAACCAATGAATAAAGACTATGAACCTATCTACCAGCAAACAAGAGGAAAAAGGACTTGTGAATCCTCTATGTTGCAATTAGAAAGGTTATCCAATGGGTCCTCTATTGTATTGATCTTGCAAACTGATGGATAAAGACTATGAACCTGCAAAGATCAACAATATACAATAGACAGAGTCAACATCTACAAGATAATTTGTTTACTCAATGAATATAATGCTCATACACAAAAAAATTTAATGTCCAATGAATAAAAGACATACAGTCCAGCAGATGCAATCATGAACTCTTGGAAAATAACATTAACCCTACAGAGCATGTGAATATACAGTGAACCAACAATTTAATCAATGATTTTTTACCTGTGTACCAACGGACAAGAAGCAAAAGGGATTGAAAACCCACTTAAACCCAACAGAATACTTATGCAATGAAAGAAAGATGTATACTAGAGACAAATCTTGCATAAAAAGGGTAGGTTGTATAGTATGGCCTAGGCCAAAAGGCCTAAAAACAAAAAAAAAATTCAAAAGTTTACAAATTTTCTGAAATAGTAGGTGTTATATGTTTTTCTTTGCCTACAAGCTGCACCAAATTCAACAGTGGAGTCGGATTTAAGCTAGGAGGAAACCTGCAAAAGTCGACCTCCAAGACTCATCAAAAAATGCACAAAAAACCTGCTCGTACTCGACAACAACTCTTGCAAAACAACCTGTCAACAGGGATGTATTCACGTTGGGTTCACCAAAATGTACACAAGAAATATAGACCAAAACAAAGATTTCAAACACAATGCAAAAAACCTTCAATATATGCCTAATATGACCTCCGATAAAGCTAGAAACTGAAAACCACAAAATGATAAACAAAACAATGTTACCAAATTTCGTTCTTGTTGCACTGTAAAGGCAGATTTGCTCATATGGATGTGGCTGCTCAATTCGTCAAGATGACGTTGCTCAGAGATTGACTGATGTCCCTCCAAAAGGACTCCTGATGGGCTAATTTATAGACCACTAGGAAGTAGGATCAACAATGAGGATTTGATGAGAGATGAACGATTAGGATTAAGTTGGTTGAGTTGGTTGCATGATCAATGGTGGAGGATTAAAGGGATTTATTAATTGATTTTTGTGATTTTATGAAGATAGTTATGAAGTGGTTATAAGGTGAGTGGATGAGAATTAAAAAAAAAAAATTCTTTAATTCATTTTAGGTAGTTGAGAGGGATTTAATTAAAAAAAATTAATTAAATAATGTGCAGGAAAAGGGATTTAGGATTTAGGAAAATTGATTATAGCTTAGGGAAAAATGATTAGGATTAGGGATAAGAATAGGGATAATTAGGGAAAATTGGGGATAAAACAATAGGATCAAGTTGAGCTAATTGGATAATGAATAAAAATAGGATGATGGAAGGATAATTGATCAAGATTAGGGTATTTAGGATGGTTTAGAGATAAATTGGTCGATGCAAGGGATCATGACTTGTTTTGGGATAAAGTGGTCAATTTTAGGTGTTTACAAGATATTTGATTGAAGATTTAAGCATAAGTAATTATTTAAATGGAGAGTAACACTTTTCTAATGCTGAAGGATGAAATGAAGAGATTATTGATTTGTTGGTACCCAAATATCAAGAATATCAAAAGCCTTGTGAGCTAATTATGAATAACTCACTTTACCTGATATGAAAGAAAGTGATCCTTTGGAATTACAAGATCAAGAAGGAAACTTAATTTGTCTTAAGGATGACATTAAATTATGCAGTTGGATGACCTCAATTGTAAACTTGAATAAGAGATATGGGTGTGTGCAAGAAGTTGTGTCCACTTATTGGCCAAAAAGTGGAAGTGTTTTCCCTTATTTTCAGAATTTGTCACATTTGACCTAAAAATTTGAAGCACTTAAAGGTGAAATCTTGAAAAACGTCACTAAATATGAAATGTAGTACTCAGAGTCTAGTTTCCAAATATGTAATTTTTTTAATACCCAGATGATACAAATTGATTTTTAATAGGTGTTTCTAAAAACCACTATTTAAAAGTCACTTTTTTTTACTATACCATGCACGTGTACGTCATCCATATTTTGACCTAAATAATCATATTTTTCTAAATCCTTTTGGGAAAAGATTTGTAACTCACTGAAACACGTTTTCCATATTTTTTTGTACTTTTTTATTGAATTTTTTTTTGTTAATTTTTTATTGGCCATTTTTTGTGTTTTAAAAAATCGTCGTGTACGTCACCATAAGATGACCTAAACTTATCATTTTTTGAATTTTTTTTTTCAAATTGAAAAGAATTGTTTGAAGTACATTTTCGTATAATTTTTTTTACAATTTTTTTAACAAAAAGTTATTAAAATACTAAAAAACCATGATAATTCAAGTTTATGGACCCGTTTCATTAGAAATTAATTGAAAAATAGAAGAAATAATCCAATTGTAAAAAAATTTACATATTTGGAATCTACATTGTCTCATCTATAATGGGTTTTAATTTCGTCAAAAAATTATGCAAAAAAGGCCTTCAAACATATGCCCAAAGTCACTAGTTTGTTGTGACATTGACAGGACCTTCAACTTGCAGGTCAAACCAGGTCCAAAGCCAAGGGTCAGGTTCCCAAACCTTTTTTCTGACCCAAAACCCATAGCAAAAAGTGGGTCAGAAATTCAAAATTTATAAAACAGGATCCTGTTCCATAAAAGGTTAATATTTTAATCTTTTAATGAAACGGGATCCCATTTCATAAAGGTTAAAATATTAACCTTTTATGAAACTCAAAACAGGATCCCATTTCTAGAAAACAGGATCCCGAAGCAAAACGAGATCCCGTTTCATAAAAAGTGGGATCCCGTTTTGGTTAACCCAATTTTGGGTTTTTTTCTAAGTCTAAAACTTCCACCTTAAGTGGACACAACTTCTTGCATTTACCCATATACAAGAAGTTTTGATTGGGATCACCAACTAATCCATCTTTATGACTTTAATATTTTCAACAATCCTAGACCTACCAATGAGGAAAGTACCAGAACATCTAGAAAATGTGATTTGAATGATCCTTCCTTATAAAATTTTACAACAAATGAAAAATATGGTTTGAATAAAGTGATGATTTTGAGAAATAAGATATCACTTCTAAAGTTGAAATCATAAGAAAAAGTTCTAATGATTTAATTGAAGAGACTAAACTTGATGATAATCATTTTCATGTTAATCTTGGAAAGAAAGAAACATTTATGCCTGCTATAAATCATCAATTTAGATTAGATGAGAAGTGTAGTTTTGTTGAAGAATGATTTGTTGAGTTAGACTTGTATGATGTTGTTATGTTGGAAAATGTCCCCTTGTGGGCTTTTCCCTCTTAAGGTTTAGCTCTCGGGTCCTTAGAATGCATTTAGAGCATCTTGTGTGTTAATTTGGAATCCCGATGAGAAAAACCCTGAAGTCTTATGGAAAATAGGACCTAGGGAATTCTATTGAGATGACTCCTACCTAAAATAGGGGTGAGGTCTTGGGCATTCGCTCCCTAGTCCTGCCCTATTTTGGGTCAAGCCCTAATTTAAAGTGTTGGTCATATGACTGTTGTGAGGTCCTATGCCAACACCAAAAGTTTGAATTATAAAATTCTTAGTGGGAATGTTTGTAGTTGAATATCTAAGCATGTTTAGGACTTCATTTGCAAAACTAGAGATGGACATTGTGAACTTGTGATCTTATGCTAAAGTGATTCAAGGCTTTCATTGTGTTATAGAGTAGTATTGTGTTGTTATGGTGTTTGTTTGTTGCAGATTTGACTCCATCTCCTCATGGCATGAAAGAGCATCTTCCTTCCATGATACCTACACTTCAAAGGTGACATCTATCATGTTTTCTATCATTTATCATTAGGATTTTACCTCTATCCCGTAGGGATACACACTCTTATCTGACAACGGTGTTCGGAAGACTTGAATGTCTCTCTGGGGCTTGACTGAGGCAAACCTCTAAACACCACAACCCCCAACCACACTCCTTTATGATTATAGATTACAGGTACTGAGTTTCATGGAGTGGAGTTGCAGATGACAAAGATTTAGGATCTGAAAGAAGTGAAACAAAGTATTTTCGGGACTAGGGTGCCTAGGGCAAAGTCCTTCAAAGTTACATGAATAGAAATAACAGTTGCAGGGACATTCTGTATGTGAAGGAGCTTGTACATCCTAAAAATTAGACTGCACTAGACTAGGGTACCTAGGGTAATGTCCTCCACATTTTAGGTGGCAAAAATAGACAACAATGATTATCAGTGTCGGAAGGAGTTCTGCATTATGCAAAGCAAACAGTGCCTTGGACTTGGGCGCCCAAGGCATTATCCTCGAATATTCTAAATTTTGAACTTTAAAAAATGGTTAGTTATTAATCTCTGTCCTTTTCCTTAATCTATAAGCATTTATCAAAATTTACTAGTTTATTCACTGTTTTGCATATTTAGGGTTTTAAGAGTATTTGAGCATTGAATTAGGATATTGATTGATAACATCTGAGCTTCCACATCATTCCAAGTGACAGCCCAACCTATTATGTGAATTCTCTCACTTAGTAGAGATTCAACTCAGTTGATATGTCCTTGAATGTTTGTGATGACCCTCAAACCCTCAAACCAAACCAAAATCAACTCCCTCCTTTTACCCGCTAAACAGATGTAATACTAACTAAATTTCTTTTTCATGATGTGCATGTACTTAATGAACCTACCAACATGGATATAGGAATGTATATCAAGAAGCATAATGTATGCAATGACAAACACATTTCACTGATGGATGACACTATGACAAGGAAGCTTCTTAATCCTTCCCTTGTCATTTATCTTGTTTTTTATGTTTTGATGGTAGTAAAAATAAAATCTTGGATACATTATATGCCCATAAAAAAATATTATAATTTTCAAATAGAAGATGAGAATCCTCACTTTAGTGATGCCATGATTAATCAAGAGGTTTCAAATGACAACATCAAAACATCTAGAAAATAGAACTTTCTTTTTATTATTAATATGGGGATTCTAACAAAAGAACAATGTTTCTGGATAGAACATGAGGAAGATGAGCTTCCTCAACATTTGGTTCTTCCTAAAGAAAATGTTGATAATGAGTCAAGATGGTCTAATCCTCCCTTACTAGAACTTAAGGACAACATATAGCCTTTAGGATTGTGACTACTAAGTTATTGTTACTTGACAATGTTAAAAAGGGAAGGCATGAAAGTTATGTTATGCAAATTCTTGAGCCATCAAGATTTTGTTAAGGGGTAGGTAGGGTAGGAAATTTTAGTTTCTTTCATTTTGGTGTGTTTTCATTTTATTTTTTTTAGGTTTTTCTTTTAGTTTTTAGTTTTCTTTTCTTTTGGGTTTTATTTTCTCAAGCATGGGTGTCTTGTATTCTCCTAGGTCTCATTTCCACCCTTGGTTATTGTCAATTGGTTTTGAAATTCCTATCCTTTGTTAATTGACAAAGTCACAAAGGTGTTAGGATTAAGGTGCCATCAACCTTGTAAATCCTATATAATTAATTATTCCTAATATTATTTGTAAATCACAAATAAGGGATGAAAGGATTCACCAGCAGTGATCTTGTTTCAGCTGTATGTTTATATCCGATACACAACACTTATTCATTCGTGATGGGGGGTCGCAAGGGGGTTTCCCCATTGTGAAGGGCCCAGGGGGATCATCCCCTGGCAGGGGGTCTGAGGGGATCATCCCCCCAATGGGGGGTCTGATGACCACATGCCCTGGCGAGGGTTCAGGGGCAACGCCCCCAAAACCTCATTTTATTTATATTTATCATTGTAAATTTGGACCATTAGTTATTAGGTCATAGATCTGACGATTGATATTTTGTTAATTATCTTGCCCTAGAAGGTAATCCCCCTTTATAAGGATATTTGTACTATATTTTTATCAGATTGAAGAGTAACAGGCGGCGCTAGATTGAAGACTGAAGGAGAGAAGCAGTGCTTATATTTTAATCTCATATTTGAAGATAATACAACTTAGACCCTCTTTTCTTGGTGGAGTTTTTTACCTAAAAGGGTTTTCTCTACATTACATACTGTGTTATGTTTTCAATTCTTAGTGCATGTTATTTTTGTGTAATGGATTTTGATTTCTGTTGCAATCTCTATTCATTCTACATTATTTAGAGGATAATAAGGTTTGAATTAGATTTCCATTGTGTGGTTTGTACATTCATTTCTAACATTTGGTATCAAAGACTGGCTAGTTTTGATTCTTGGGTGGTAGTGTGAAGGTTTTTTAGCTGCAGTGGAAGATTTGGTTGTTGTTTGTTTGCAGATCTTGTGTAGATATCATGGCTTCATGCATTGTTTCTTCTACCTCTCGGTTGGACATCGAAAAGTTCAATGGCATAGGGTATGAATTGTGGAAGCCAAAAATGGAGGATTTGCTAGAGGAAAGAAACCAGTGGCTGGCTATTATGAAAGAGAAGAAACCTGATGGTGTTGCTCCTGATGAGTGGGAAAGACTAGATAAAAAGGCAAGAGGTACAATCCGGCTGTGTCTCACAGATTCTGTTTTGCTGAATGTTACAAGTGAGAATCCGCACATAGCTTGTGGAAGCATCTAGGTGAGATCTACCAAGCCAAGAGTATGGTAAATAAACTTTATTTAAAACATAAGTTATTTTCCATGAGAATGAAAGAGGGTAAATCAGTTGTAGAGCATTTAAATTTGTTTAATTTGTTATTGAGTCAACTAGCATCTATAGATGTGGATGTGAATGAGGAAGATAAATATAGATTGTGTCTCTATTCTTTTCTTGAGTCATGGGAGAATGTTATTTTGGCTATCACTGCTAACCTCACAAATCTGAAGTTGGATGCTCTTATTTCAGTTCTGCTATCACATAAATTGAGGAAGAAAAGTTTAGATAGTTCAGGGGATGCTCTTAGTGTTAGGGGAAGGTCTATGGAAAGAGGACCAAAACGAGATCAAAAGGGGCTAAGGACAAGCCCAAGGGCTGATATAAGACTCCTAGGAAGAAGAATAGAGTTAAGTGTTGGAATTGCAGTAAAAGGCGACATGTGAAGGAGTGAAGAAACCTAAATAAATAGTGGGAGAGTGCTTCAGATAAGTCCTCGAATGCAGGTGAAGATGTTTTACTTTCTACATGTAAGGTTGTTTCTAATTATCACTGGTTGGTTGACTCAAGATGCTTGTTTCATATGATGCCACATAAGGAATGGTTTTTCACATACGAAGAGTATGATGGAGGTGATATATACCTTGGGGATAACTCTACATATTTGATAGTTGGGAAAGGCAACGTATTGTTGTATTTCAATTATGGGAGGATTAAAACCCTCCTTGGTGTTTTGTATGTTCTTGGATTAGCTAGAAATTTGATTTCAATTTTGAAGTTGAATGATTGGGGAATGCATGTAACATTTGACAAGCATGGTTATAGATTGGTGAGAGGAAACTTGGTGGTAGCGAAGGGGAAGAGATTGAGAAACTTGTTTAAGCTTGAATCCACTATAGTGCCTCTTATGTATCTAAGGTTAGTACTGAAAATACATGTATGTTGTGGCACCGTAGATTGGGCCACACTAGTAATAATGTTTTAAAAACTATCAAGAATAAAACTTTGTTGGATGGTTTCTCCTATTCTGATGAGCACTTTGATTTCTGTGAGCATTGTGTGTTTGGTAAACAAAATAGAAAATCATTTCCTTTAGGAAGTAATAGAGCAAAAGAGAAGTTAGAAATTATTCATACAGATGTGTTTGGACCTGTGGATAATGATTCTATTGGAAAATCTCATTATTTTGTCACCTTCATTGATGATGTATCCAGATTTACATGGATTTATTTTATGAAACACAAATCTAAAGTTTTCACTAAGTTTAAGGATTTTAAAGTCTTAGTTGAAAACCAATCAGGATTGATGATAAAAATATTAAGATCTGACAATGGAGGGGAATATTGCTCTAAGGAATTTGATGAGTTTTGCAGGCATGCCAGTATTATCAAACAAAAGACAACTTTATATACACCACAACAGAATGGTGTTGCAGAAAGGATGAACTGAATAATCATGGAAAGAGCCAGAAGTATGGTGAGTGATGCACAGTTGGATAAATACTTTTGGACAGAGGCTGTGTGTACTTATTTCTACTTGATTAATAGATATCCTTGTAAGGATCTTGATTTGACACCTTATGAAGTGTGGATAGGTAAGAAACCTTTTGTTTCACATTTAAGGGTTTTTGGTTGAGGCTTTTGTTCATGTGTCTAAGGAAAAGCAATCTAAGTTGGATCTAAAAGCTGAAAAGTGCACATTCATTAGATATGGTGATAATGTCAAAGGTTATAATCTTTGGAATCCACTAACCTATAAGATTATCTATTCTAGAGATGTTATTTTCAGGAAACTTAGAACTATTTCTAAACTTGAGCAGCCAAAAGAAAAAGAAGAAAAGGTAAAGAGAGTGCACTTTGATTTAGAACAGCAAGATGCACCTCAGGAAGAAAACAATGATGGATTGGGGGGTGAAAAAGAAGAAGAAGATTCGAGTGGTTCTGATGAATATGAATCTATTGTTACAAAAGAAGTTAGTGCAGATGATAATGCAGAAGAACAAGCTAGGACTCTTACTCCACCCTTGAGGAGATCCACAAGACAACGAAATTGAAAGGAAGCTAGGTGTGCAGAAATCGCTTCCTACACTAATCTAATGAGGGGGGAGCTATACAAATTTAATTTAATCCTTACAATTACAACAACATAAAACATATAATAGAGATATTGCATAAATACACATAGAACCAGAAAGAAAACAAAAGAAGAGAGACAAGATATATCGTGGGGAAAACCCTTATCGGGTGAAAAACCCCACACTCAGAAACCTACACAATGTATTATCAAAACTGAATATTGTTTACAATACACTTGCAATGCAAGCTTCAATAGTCTTCAACACTTGTGTCTAGAGTCAATCCAACAACATAATAGTACCTATTAATCCTGTAATACATCTCCTCCTCCAAGCACATGTTTATATAGAATATACAAGGCAAAATTGGTCCTATCTTGGAATGGGCGTCCAACTTGGCCTCATGGCCCAAAACCCATGCCTAAGGACACTTTGTCAACATTGTAGAATGTTTTTGACACTTGTCCATAGCTCCCATCCCAAAGAGGTTGCCTATTTCCAAAACAGGCTATGACAGATGCTCTTACGACTATAATAGAATTTGTCAAAGCAGTTACAACTTACAGCTGTAAGAGAATCTATCATACACAGGCTATAAATTGCATATTCTCTTACAACATGTCATAGTCCACCTTAGGGCACCCAAATATGCCTTTTTCAAAGATGCTTCATGACACATGTCTTCACCTATCTTACAAACTTTAATTTCTGACTCTTACATGTCATAACTTCATCATAGGAATCTGTCATAACCATTTCAATCAAACATTTCCTTACACAACATCCAAGATGCCGACACATGGCAAAATGTTCCTACCACAAAGTGGGATGCCTATCTCCTCATGTGAGGACAAAATTACAAGTTGTCATCTTCCATGTTGGATGACACATCACCGTGCCACATCCCACAAAATGACAATATGGAATTTACAATTAATTTACAACATAGGCAATGAATTAATAAATATAATCATAAATAATGCAAGCAATTACCAAGGTTGAGACACCTTAATTCCCAACATTCTCCCACTTGTCGAACACCTTGTAAGAGCCAATAGAATAACAGGATTTAACTGCTATAGGTCGAGAGGCCCATAGACTTCGAACACCATATGAACTTCTCTGTGCTCACTGGCTTCGTCAATGCATCTACAACATTCTTCAAAGTATCTACCTTCTCCAAATTTACCTTCCCATCCTCTACCATGTCTTGCATGAAGTGAAACTGAACATCAATATGCTTTGTTATGGCATGGAAAGTTGGATTCTTTGCAAGGCAAATCACACTCTGACTGTCACAACTGATCATAATCTGACCTGCATCAACACCAATATCTGAACACAATCTCTTAAGTCAAATGGCTTCCTTACAAGCATGCGTTGCTGCCATATACTCAGCTTTTGTGGTGGAAAACGCAACCATAGGTTGTCACTTACTCATCCAACTAATAGCACCACCAAACAATGTAAACATATAAGCACTGGTGGATCTCCTGCTGTCAATGTCACCTGCCCAAATTGAATCCACAAATCTATGAATATCAACAGAATGTGGAGGTCCTGTAACATTACCATGATAGCATATGGAATACTCGGAAGTACCCCTCAAATATTTGAACACTCGCTTAACTACATCCCAATGAACCCATCCAGGATTAGCCATAAATTGACTAAGGACTCCCACTGCTTGAGCAATGTCTGGTCTTGTGCAGACCATAGCATACATCAAACTACCAATAACACTAGCATAAGGTACTCTTCTCATGTCCTCCACCTCACTAGGAGATTTTGGACAATCCTCAATAGACAACTTTGTCCCCAAAGAAATAGGAACACACAATGGTCTACAATCTGTCATGCTGAACCTATCCAACACGTTCTTCACATAATTACTCTAGCTTAACCAAAGTTTTATGTTGGTTCTGTCTCTTCTTATTTCCATTCCTAGAATGTACCTAGCTGCCCCTAAATATTTCATTTCAAACTATGCTAACAACTAAGATTTAAAATCAGAAATCATATTCTTACCTTTCCCAATGAGCAACATATCATCAACATACAATGCAATAATAAGAATACGATCAATGTCACCTGCCCAAATTGAATCCACAAATCTATGAATATCAACAAAATGTGGAGTTCCTGTAACATTACCATGATAGCATATGGAATACTCGGAAGTACCCCTCAAATATCTGAACACTCACTTAACTGCATCCCAATGAACCCATCCAGGATTAGCCATAAATTGACTAAGGACTCCCACTGCTTGGGTAATGTCTGGTCTTGTGCAGACCATAGCATACATCAAACTGCCAGTAGCACTAGCATAAAGTACTCTGCTCATGTCCTCCACCTCACTAGGAGATTTTGGACAATCCTCAATAGACAACTTTGTCCCCAAAGAAATAGGAACACACAATGGTCTACAATCTGTCATGCTGAACCTATCCAACACGTTCTTCACATAATTACTCTGGCTTAACCAAAGTTTTATGTTGGTTCTGTCTCTTCTTATTTCCATTCCTAGAATGTACCTAGCTACCCCTAAATATTTCATTTCAAACTATGCTAACAACTGAGATTTAAAATCAGAAATCATATTCTTACCTTTCCCAATGAGCAACATATCATCAACATACAATGCAATAATAAGAATACGATCAATGTCACCTGCCCAAATTGAATCTACAAATCTACGAATATCAACAGAATGCGGAGGTCCTATAACATTACCATGATAGCATATGGAATACTCAGAAGTACCCCTCAAATATTTGAACACTCGCTTAACTGCATCCCAATGAACCCATCCAGGATTAGCCATAAATTGACTAAGGACTCCCACTGCTTGGGCAATGTCTAGTCTTGTGCAGACCATAGCATACATCAAACTGCCAATAGCACTAGCATAAGGTACTCTGCTCATGTCCTCCACCTCACTAGGAGATTTTGGACAATCCTCAATAGACAACTTTGTCCCCAAAGAAATAGGAACACACAATGGTCTACAATCTGTCATGCTAAACCTATCCAACACGTTCTTCACATAATTACTCTAGCTTAACCAAAGTTTTATGTTGGTTCTGTCTCTTCTTATTTCCATTCCTAGAACGTACCTAGTTGCCCCTAAATATTTTATTTCAAACTATGCTAACAACTGAGATTTAAAATCATAAATCATATTCTTACCTTTCCCAATGAGCAACATATCATCAACATACAATGCAATAACAAGAATACGATCACCATCAAACTTAAAATACACACAGTGATCCAATCTCGATCTACAAATCTAATTGACAACACAAAGGCATCAAACTTCAAGTACCACCTCCTAGGAGATTGCTTCAAACCATACAAAGACTTCTTTAACTTGCAAACCAAATTTTCTTTACCTTTCACCATGTAATGCTCTGGCTGTGACATGTAGATTTCTTCCTCCAAATCACCATGAAGGAAAGTTGTCTTCACATCCATCTATTCTACGTCTAAGTCATAAGCTACTGCAAGAGATAACAGGAATCGAATGGATGTCAGATTTGCAATGGGAGAGAAGATCTCACCATAATCTATACCCTCCACTTGTAAATACCCCTTCGCAACCAATCTGGCCTTATACTTCTCAACACTGCCATCTGCACCAAGTTTCTTCTTGAAAACCCATTTGCATCCAACAAGTTTCTATCCACAAGGAAAAGGCACCAAGTCCCAAGTTTGATTCTTTTCCAAAGAAGCCATCTCATCATCCATGGCCTCCTTCTAGGAACCTACATCTTTCATATCCAAAGCCTCTGACACAATTCTAGGTTCATCACTGTTAGTAATAAAAGCATAAGCACAACTAGAATCAAGCAATGTAAAACCAAACCTTTCAGGTTGCTTCCTTATTCATGTAGACCTCCTCAAGGGCTAAGGTTGAGGTTCAGCTTCTTCATCTGAGATTTTAGAGATGCAAGAGCTCTCCTCATCATCAGGTCCAAAATTGTCTTTCTGTTTAGTCTTCTTAGGGGTAGCAAGAAACTGAACAACATCCTCTTTCTTTTCTTTTTCTTCTGGCTATAAAACAGTGGAAGAAGGTATAAGCTCTCTAAAGATGACACTTCTTCTATACAACACTTTTTCAGCCACAAGATCCCAAAGCTTGTATCCTTTCACACCGATACCATAGCCAATGAAGATACACTTAACAACCTTTTTCTCCAATTTTGACCGCTTCTCCCTAGGCACATGTGCATATGCCTCACAACCAAAAACATGAAAATGCCTTATTAAAGGCTTTCTACCAGACCACACCTCCATGGGTGTCTTTCTAAGAAGAGCTGATGTAGGAGATCTATTTACAAGATAGCAAGCAGTGGCAACAGCTTCAGCCCAAAACTTTTGTTCTAGGCCAACTCCACTAAGCATACTCCTAGCCTTCTCCAGCAGTGTCCTGGTCATCCTCTCTACAACTTTATTTTTCTGTGGAGTGTATGGAGTTGTCTTATGTCTTTCAATCCCAACTTCCTTGCAATATTTATCAAATTCTATAGAACAGAACTCACCACCATTGTCAGTTAAACTTACTATAGACTTCAAATTTGCTTCTGAGAAAATAAATCCATGACCTTCTACTATAGTCATCTATGAAAGATACAAAATATACAGATTTTGATAATGAAGGAACATTAACAGGACCAAATACATCAGAATGAACAAGGTCCAACACACCAAAAGACTTATGAGAACTCGAGTAAAAGTGAACACGGTTTTGTTTTCCATATATGCAATGTTCGCAAAAGTTGAACTCAAGATTACAATCATCTAACCCCTCAACGAGGTTCTTATTTTTTTAGGGTACGAGACCCTTCTCACCAATGTGGCCAAATTTCTTATGCCATAACATTGTCTTTTCAGCAAGAAGCTTAACTTCCAAGGCATGATTACAACCATCAGGACTAGATACAAAAGATTTCTTCACTGCTCATTCAGATGGTGGGGATGAAGTGACTGTTGCCCTCTTTCTCAAGTCAAAAGAACTATTGCATTGTGAAATGCATGCCTCCAGCTGAAACAGAGTATCTCTCCTAGTACCCTTAGCAAGCACCATAGCTCCTCTAGTCATCTTGCATCCTTTCGAAAAGATAACCTACACACCTGCATCATTCAACATACTTACAGAAAGTAGGTTTCGTGCTAAGCCTAGGATGTGTATAACCCTAGAGATCCCCTTCACTTGTCCATCAGGGAATCAGATAGAGACTCTTCCACGACCAACAATCTTCAGATGAGAGTCATCACCTAGGTACACCTTTCCACTATCGAACTCCTCATACATAGTGAACCAATCTTGATGCGAGGTCATGTGGAATGATGCACCAGAATCAATCAACCACACATCATCAGATGCATAGGTTGTCAAGGCTGCGATGAAGGCATCACCATCATCTTGTGACTTGTCAGAATCTAAATTTAGGTTCTTCTTCTTTTTCTTTTCCTCTTTGCATTCCTTTCAAAAATGCCCAAATTTGCCACAGTTCCAACAAAGATCCTTGGACTTTCTAGGAGATTTAGATCTCCCACTAGATTTGGATCTACCCTTCTCCGCTTTCTTGTCCTTCTTTTTCCCTTTCTCCTTAGGTCTTCCATGAACTGCAAGAGCCTCTTTGGCTGGCTTAGAAGACTTTCTCCACATATCTTTGAACAACAGTGAAGAAACCACTTCATCCATTTTGAATGTGGATGTGGTGCTTCCAATAGCCATGACAAGATGATCCCACAAGTCTAGCAAAGAACAAAGCAAGGTCATACACTAATCCTCCTCCTCCATCTTCACACCAATGGATGTTAATTGTGCAACCAAAATGTTGAAAGCATTCATATGTTTGGAAACGAATCCTCCATCCTCCATTCGAAGAGAATACAACTTCTTTCTTAGAAAAAGTTTATTAACCAGGGATTTGGCTTGGTACACATCTCCCAACTTCTTCCAAAGCAAGTTTGCAGTACTCTCCTCATGGACATTTAATAGAACAAAATTAGCAAGACTATGTCTTATGAGACCCTTAGCCTTCTGATCATTGATATCCCAATCATCTTGTGACATTGCAGCTAGTTTAGTTCCACTGATAGTTTCCCAGAGGTCTCAATCAACAAGCATGTCTTCCATCTTGAGCTTCCACAGCTCAAAATTAGTGCCATTGAATTTTTCCACCTCTATCCTTCTAGATATACTTGCCATCTCCTTGTTACAATAAGATTTAGAATACTCTGTACAGACTCCCACTCAACTTATGATCAGCTCAAAAAACCCCTACCCAACAACTAGGACCAAAGGTGATCAAGCTTTGATACCAACTGAAAGAAAGCTAGGTGTGCGGAAATTGCTTCCTACACTAATCTAATGAGGGGAGAGCTATACAAATTCAATTTAATCCTTACAATTACAGTAACATGAAACATATAACAGTGATATTGTAGCAATACACATAGAACTAGAAAGAAGACAAAAGAAGAGAGACAAGATATATCATGGGGAAAACCCTTATCAGGTGAAAAACCCCACACTCGGAAACTTGCACAATGTATTATCAAAACTAAATATTGTTTACAATACACTTGCAATGCAAGCTTCAATAGTCTTCGACACTCATGTATGGAGTCAATCCGAAAGCATAACAGTACCTGTTAATCCTGTAATACATCTCATCCTCCAAGCACCTGTTTATATAGAATATACAAGGCAAAATTGGTCCTATCTTGGAATGGGCGTCCAACTTGGCCTCATGGCCCAAAACCCACTCCTAAGGACACTTGGTCAACATTGTAGAATGTTCCTGATACTTGTCCACAGCTCCCATCCCAAAGAGGTCACCTATTTCCAAAATGGGCTACAACAGATGCTCTTATGACTCTTAGGACTGTCATAGAATCTGTCATAGCAGTTACAACTTACAGCTATAAGAGAATCTATCATACACAGGCTACAAATAGCATATTTTCTTACAACATGTCATAGTCCACCTTGGGGTGCCCAAATATGCCTTTTTCAAAGATGCTTCATGACACATGTCTTCACATATCTTACAAGCTTCTATTTCTAACTCTTACATGTCATAACTTCGTCATAGGAATCCATCATAACCATTTCAGTCAAACATTCCCTTACACAACATCCAAGATGCCGACACATGGAAAAATACTCCTACCACAAAGTGGGATTCCTATCTCCTCATGTGAGGACAAAATTACAAGTTGTCATCTTCCATGTAGGATGACACATCATCGTGCCACATCCCGCAAAATGATGGTATGGAATTTACAATTAATTTACAACATAGGCAATGAATTAATAAATACAATCATAAATAATGCAAGGAATTACCAAGGTTGAGACACCTTAATTCCCAATAGGAATCTAGTTGATAGGTATAGCCCACTAGATTTCTATTGTATATTTTCTTTATTGAGTACAGACGATGAGCCTAGATCCTATAGGGAAGCTATATTTGTAGATGATAGTGAGTCTTAGCAGTTAGCCATGCAGGAGGAGATGATGGCTTTAGACTATTGCAACACCTGGGATCTTGTTCATTTGCCCAAAGGAAGAAAGGCCATAGGTTGTAAGTGGGTCTTCAAGAAGAATTTTGGAGCAAACGGTTCATTAGAGAAGTACAAGGCTAGACTGGTAGCCAAGGGCTACTCCCATAGAGAGGAAGTTGATTTTGGTGAAATTTTCTCTTCTGTTGCTAAATTGACTTCTATTAGATTTCTTTTATCCATTGCTACAACTTATGATTGGGAGATTGAGCAAATGGATGTTAAGACTGCGTTCTTGCATGGAGATCTTGAAGAAGAAATTTATATGCAACAACCTACAGGTTTTGAGGTAAAAGGAAAAGAACATTGGGTTTGTAGGTTGAAGAGGTCTCTCTATGGTTTGAAATAGCCCCCCAAAATGTGGTATCAAAAGTTTGATTCGTTTGTATTGAAATTGGGTTTTGTTAAGAGCGAGGAGGATCATTGTGTGTATATTCATTGTATTGATGATTCTATACTGATTATTGCATTGTATGTTGATGACATGTTATTTTTCAGCAATACTAAGATTATGATCAGTGAGTTTAAAGCCCAGCTTTTAGGTGCATTTGATATGAAGGATCTTGGAGCTGCCATATATATTCTGGGTATGGAGATCAGGAGGGATAGAGGTAACAGAAAGCTTTGGTTATCGCAAAGTAAGTATGTGAATACCATTTTGTAGAGATTCAATATGCAGGACTGTAACCCAATTAGAGTTTCTTTACCCATTGGTACTAAGATTTCATTAGATATGTGTCCAAAGAATGAGGATGATTTTGAGGATATGTCTAATGTGCCATATGCTAGTGTTGTAGGGAGTTTGATGTATGCAATGGTTTGCACTAGGCCAGATATTGCCCAAGAAGTGGGAGTTTTGAGCAAATTTATGTCTAACCTTGGTAGACAGCATTGGAATTATGTGAAGAGGGTGCTTAAGTATCTTGTAGGTACTCCTATTTATTGTTTGGTTTATTTTGGTACTGATAGTACTAATAAATCATTGGACATACAAGGTTTTGTTGATGTAGATTGGGCAGGTGACTTGGATAGTCGAAGGTCCACTAATGGCTATGTGTTTACTATGTTTGGAGGAACAGTGAGTTGGAGTATGAGGTAGCCCACAGTTGCTTTGTCCACCACAAAAGCAGAGTATATGGTTGCTACTCATGTCTCTAAGGAGGAAATTTGGTTGAGGAGACTATGTACAGGTATTGGATTTGATTGCAGGATCATTCAGATTGTTTGTGATATCTAGAGTGCTATATGTTTGGCCAAGAATCCTATGTATCATGCTCAGACTAAGCATGTTGATGTATAGTATCACTTTGTTCAAGAAATAGTTGCAAATGGATAGATTGAGTTGAAGAAGGTAGACACTCAGGAGAATGTTGCAAATGCTTTAACCAAGCCTGTGAGCACAGAGAAATTTGTTTGGTGCAGAGAGGCCATGGGCCTTGCTTCTAGTGCCTGATTATTTTATGGTTTTCCTATGGGTATTTACAATGTATGATGTCAAGTGGGAGAATGTTAGGAATAAGGTGCCATCAACCTTGTAAATCCTATGTAATTAATTACTCCTAATATTGTTTGTAAATCACCCATAAGGGATGAAAGGTTTCACTAGCAGTGATCTTGTTTCAGCCGTATGTTTATGTCCAGTACACAACACTCATTCGTCCGCGATAGGGGTCGCAAGGGGGTTTCCCCCTGTGAGGGGTCCAAGGGCCGCGTGCCCCAGTGGGGGTTCGGGGGCAGCACCCCTGAAACCTCGTTTCATTTATATTTATCATTGTGAATCTAGACCATTCGTTATTAGGTCACAGATCTGACGGTTGATATTTTGTCAGTTATCTTGCCCTAGAAAGCAACCCCCTTTTATGAGGATATTTGTACTACATTTTTATCAGATTGAAGAGTAATAGGCAATGTTGGATTGAAGACTTGAGGAGAGAGGAAATGCATGTATTGTAATCTCATATTTGAAGATAATACAACTTGGAGCCTCTTTTCTTGGTGGAGTTTTTTACCTGAAAGGGTTTTCTCCATGTTACATACTATGTTATGTGTTCAGTTCTTAGTACATGTTATTTGTGTGTAATGGGTTTTGATTTCTGCTGCAATCTCCATTGATTCTACATTGTTTAGAGGATAATAAGGTTTGAATCAGATTTTTGTTGTGTGGTTTGCACCTTCACTTCTAACAAAAGGGACATGTGAAAGATCAAATAGAGCTTCTTAGATGCTTTCAAAAACAATCTTTTCCTCATGTATTCATGATGGGAAAAATTTTAGTATATAAATTTTGTAAATATTTCATCTAGATATGTAGAGTAATTTTCATGCTTTAGAAGGTTTAGGCAATTTGAAAATATATCTCATATACCTTTTCATCCCTCATTCTACACATATTAAATATTCTTGAAGTTTATTTGGCAAGGTGATTGTGGTTAAGGTATCAAGTAAGATTATTATAAAAAGGGGAAAAACTAATTACCATGGTGGACCCAAATCCAAAGGCAGACTTGAGTGTCTAGGGGATGAGGAGGGAAAAATATTTTTAAAAATAAAGAAACAAAAGAAAATTAAGTGCCTAATTAATTCTGGGTGACTCAAGTAACTCTACGAAGGCTATAAATGCCCAATTGACAGTTTAGCTATGCCTAGAATGGGCCCAGAGGTGTCTCCATTGGAGCTATGGATGTTTGGCTGGCAATGGAGCTATGCCTAGGTAAACAATAAGGCATGTCTAATAATACACACTTTCATATCTAAAGACCACCTATGCCTGGTAAACATTAAAGTTATAAAAAATGATAACTGAAGTCATCATAGCTGAGTCTAGCAGATTAAAGAAGTTAAATAAATCACACTCACACACTTGGTGGAAAGTGTCCAGATATTATTTTAAAATTGATGCTAAAACTTCTCACACAGTAAAATTCAAAAACACTATTGAACAACATTGATCTAGCCCACCTTTTGTATGAACATTGTCTTGCACATTTGGATGTATTGAATGCTGGAATTTATTTTCCTAGTCAATTTTCCATCTTGAATTCATTAGGAGCTGATTAAATGTGATCGCATTGATAGAAGTTGGATGAATGATTAGTTACATAGATCATTGTGACTATGGAAATTAATGAGGAAGTTTATCATTGTATTTTAAATTTTTATCCAATCACAAACTTGTCTTGAAGGGATTCATTTTTATTCTTTGACAAGGGGGCATTTGTTGTGACCCTTCACAACACACACCTAAAATTTAAAATTTTGGGGCCCTAGTGCTTGAATAATCTTTTTATTATGGTAAAAGGGGTTGAAGGGCCTCGACCCTTTACAAATAGTACCACACATGCATAGAAGATTTGGTTCTAAAAGAGAAGAACCATAAAATAGCTAGACACAACCGGTGAACCAAAAAAACAACCAAAGAAACTGTCGAACAAAACAATTATAGCTCCACTACCAAAATAGAATAAAAACTAAGAAAAAACCTATAAAGGGTCAACAACCTACACAACACTGAACCCCAACCTCACAATTTGCACACCATCACCTCCACCCTAGACATCAAACCGGTCAAAGAAGTTGTATGTTATAATAAATTCATTGACGTGTCAAGAGTAGGGATCCCATCATGATGCATCATGGGGGGAAGGAAACATAGAGGAAGCACTTCATGTTGGGTCAAAAGAAGAGTTCTTAGCTAGAGTCACGTGAACCACTGGGGAAGCCCCCACTAGAAGAAAAGATCCAACATCCTTAAGAAGACACAACTTCTGAAAGAGAAACATTATCCTCAGAGTTAGAACCATTAATTGTCAAATGGTCTTTGTGGGCATTCTACCACCATGAGGCCACAACAATGTTATGGAGAGTGAGAATAATCAGATGCCAGGTGACCAATGGAAAAACATCATTTGCAATGAAAGGGGAGACCCTCATAATCAAGCACCTGATAACAAGGCCTATCCCCCACCATTAGAACAATATCCCTATGGAAAGCCTTGGAGATATCAATGTCCACCAAAATACATGCATACATGGTGAGGCCCATGGTAAAAGTAGTATTGTCTATCTTTAGGAAATAACCAATAGTGTTACCAAAAGCCTCATAGAAAGATTCTTCCTAGAATTGTAGAGGAAGATTAGGGTGCCTAACAATGATAACTTTAAGAAACCCCCCTAAAAAAAGATATAAAATCTTGACAAATCTTTCATTTTTTTGGAAAAAAATATTAATTTCTATTGGTGAATCTTTCCTTTTCTTTGAAAAAATATTAATTTTATTAGAGAATTTATTTAAATCACATGAAATTTGTAGAAAATCCTGGTGAATCTTGACAAAAAATAGGCAAATGCATAAATTACTATGGCGAATCCTTCTTTAAAAAAAAAAATTCCTATGGAAAAGTAAGTGCCTGAGGGTGGCAATGATTGACTAGTTTTTAAGGTGTAGTGCTCGTGTCTATAATTCCTTTAT
Source organism: Cunninghamia lanceolata (assembly GCA_027924645.1). Lineage (NCBI taxonomy): Eukaryota > Viridiplantae > Streptophyta > Pinopsida > Cupressales > Cupressaceae > Cunninghamia > Cunninghamia lanceolata. The sequence continues at coordinate 22,701,311 of BSBN01001965.1, forward strand.
TCCTTAATATTTTAAATCAAACATTGAATATTATATATCGGTCCTAAATTATTTTTCACCACCCTTGATTTTATTTATAATCTAATGGCTTGGGTTCTAATCCATGGGCCAAAATGTACCCTTGAAGCTCCAATTCCCATGGGGCCCAAAATTGAATTTAGGCCATTGATCTCAATGGAGATCAATGGCTTAAATGGAGTTTTGAGCCCCATGGGTAATGGAGCTTCGCGGGTATAATTTGGCCTGCAGAATTTAACCTGAACCATTAGATTATAAATTGAGATTAATGACCCAAATACAATTTTGGGCTCGATGGGCATTGGAGCTCCGTGGGTACATTTTAACCCATGGAATACAACCCCAATTGTTAGATTATAAATAAAATCAATGGCGGTGATTAAAAACTGGTGATATGGCCCTAAAGTAACCAATAATTATATAAGATTATTGGCAAATTAATTTCATTTTCTATTTTAACTTATAAAATTTAGGCAAATCTAATCTAATTAGGTATCAAATATTGTGGTGAATCTTTGAGTTTAAAAGTTTAATAAAATAAATGTTCTGGTGATTTAGCTAGGACTAAAATAAAATTTTCTAAAAATGTGGCGATTCACGTCGCATTAAAGCTTGTACTATTAGCCAAATTTTGAATCCCCAATTTCAACTATTAGCCAATTGGCAAATATTAGCCACTAACAAAATCACTAGATCCTAACCTAGAATAGCTTGATGTTGAGAGATTCAAAAAGGGGGTTGAAGAGGAGGACCATGGTTTAATTGAGAGGAAGTGATCACCCCACAACTATAACCTATTGTCCAACACTAAATCCTTGTCACTCATAGAGTCAAAGGTCGCTACGAAGAAGCCTTAACCACATGGATAGAGCTCAATCTTTCCCTCAACAAGAGGTAGCCATGAATCCAAAACCCATTTATTCAAGTCTAGAAGAGAGCCCGCCATGGGTGTTGCATTTTTTCCCAAATTGGATGCTTCCCAGTTATCCCTACAAGGTAGCCATCATTGATCAATAGGATTTATGGGCTAGGGGCCAACAGTACAAGAGATAGACCCTATAAATATCTCCTCACCATCTTTAGGCTCTGCAAAACCAAGGGGGGTATTCCCTATTCAACATCTGTAAAATATGCATGTGAACTTACTGGGATGTTGACACAAAGCAGATAAATCCTCTCTTACGTAGACCAAAACTGTCAAATAAGTGCAAAGGGGCTAGCTTTGGGCCTATGCTCAGTTGTGAAACGGAGGATTTTAGTCCTAAAACTATTTCTAATGTCTTAAAGGTTTATATTTGAAGTTTGAATTTGTATTTTGTATTTGGATGCAAGACTGGGACCTTGGGTTGTAACCTCAATACAAGACTAGACTGGTGCCTATCTCAGGGCTCAGAGTCAATAGACATACACATGTGAATGATTACCATAAACTTGAATCAATAACTAAGTTTCAAGGGGAAATTTTTTAGTGTCTGCCTTACAGATACTTCCCAAGACTGAGTATTTAGTCATTCATACTTGATGATATCCCTGTTGCAGCATACCTTTTCCAATGCTTAACCTAAAACATTTAATTTGTTCCTTGAGCAAAGATAAGAAATTAGACATTAAACATAGAAAATCTATGTTCTTGAATCCCAAATAACCCTTAGCTATTTAGATTCAAAAGAAAAAATGCCCACAACTTGGAGACAAACAACCGAACACATGCAATGATGCATTTCTCATATAAAAACAACATGAAACCAACAAAACTATGCATAAAACATTCAACATATGATTCATAAATTCACAAGACACCCAACAAAGCCACCAGCAAAACTGTACCTTATTATTCCACCAAAAAATTTCCAGTCTTCACCTGCTCCCTCCTTAAAAAAAATGAGTGACACAGTCCTCCTATACAGCTAGAACATGTACTCAGCACTAAGTACAATGTTATTTCAAAATTCCACCAGATACAATGCACCTTTTGAATGGTGCCTAAAACATTCAAAGTTCCAGGCAGAGAAAAGGAGGAAAAATTGGTGAAATTAGGGAACGTGCAACCGACTAGAGATTTTCCCATTAAAAATGGTAGGTGGCCCGTAAATCATCGACCATGCCTCTAAAAATTTGCCATTAATGGCCAACCTACCCACGGCTTCTGGAAATGTAGCAATTTGCATGTTCAAGAATTTTTCCCGCCTGGAATGCAGTTGCAAATGCATAGGAAAATCCTCCTATGAAATTTTGAAACAGGGTCGTCGATTTCCTCCTCATCGCCAAGATCAATGGCTTCAAATCGCTTTGAAAATTCACCGGCCAATGCAATCACGCCACGTAGGTGGCCTTTGCTTCATTGACTTTCCACAACACAAACATACGCTTTTCCCTTTCTATCCCTTGCATATTCAATTTTTTGTATATGCAACTGCATATACATACAACTGCTCTCAGACACGTGGCAGCATCTAATTGGACCTCCATCGCTGGACATTTGCATCCTCCCTCTTGTATATCACTTTGTATATCGCAAAGACAATGTGCAATGCACATACAATCGCAGACTCCAATACCTTAATCAACTAGATTGGAACAACTTTGAAATCTGGCATTTGTATCAGCCTCATTGTACCCATTTATTGTATAACGCACATACATACAATGTGCAATATACAATCTCAGACCTCAACCACTTATCCGCCACAACAAATTTTTCATTCGCATCCGGGATTATATGTGCTTTGTATTTTGCATTGTATATAGCACATACATACAATCCAGGACATACAACTGTGCGGGCCCCACCATGTTCTTGAAGACCGTTGACTTTGACTGCTCCCACTTTGCATATTTCATTTGTATCTTTACTTGTATGTCTGATTGTATGTCACAGATACATACAATGCAAGATACAAGGAAACATATTGACTTTTCAACTTTGTCGTTGTATGCATGCCCGCCGAGCCCGACTTGATAATATTTGAAATCTAGGATTGTACATTCCGCTTTGTATGTCATATGCAAAAGTCACATACATACAATCCCTCCACCGTTCTCCTGTGGGCCTGACCACTGCTTAACCAGATTTGAATCTTCTTTGAAATCTGGCGTTGTATCTACCCGTTGTATATCAAATATACAACAACATATACATACAAACTTTTACATACAAGCACAAAATCTGTGATGGAATATGCGATGCACTACCACCTTTTCACACTCAGAAATGTACTCGAATGCCATGTACAAACCCGATATGCCTACAAAGATGCATACAACTAATTTTTCACTTTCTGAAGCTGATTTAACTCCATTTTCGGGTCCGCCAATGTACATTTGAACCTATGCATTAGATACAATCCGAAACATACAATGATACATGCAACCGTGGACCCCATCGCTGCATAGAGATTTTTTGGACCTACATTTTTCTGATGCAGGGGGAAAAGGAGGCAACACAAGGCGAAGGGGCCGATGACACAACAGCAGATACAATGTAGAAGGCTAACGGAATTAGAATTTTGACGGTTTAAATAAAAAGACCAATAGATTTTCAAGCTCAAAATCCTAACCCTAAGTAGGCACCACCATTGGCTTCGACTGGGGACGTGCAGGCGCAAGGCTGCAGCGAGAACAAGACCACCTCGGGACAGACTAGGAAAAATGCACAAGAGTAAAACCTCGACCACACAAGGAATGTATAGACTATTCACACCTAATTTACAATGTGCACACAAGATATTCATTCATGAGAAATAACTTTTAAGGAATTTATCATGCACAGGCAAGTCTAGTAGTTCACCATTTAGGGCCTGGAGAAAGTAGGAATCTTCTCTGTGAGTATTGCTGATTTGATATGGGCCCATCCATAGGGGCTCAAATTTACTATGCTTGCTCTTATCCTGGCTCTTTGCATACCAAACAAGGACTAAGTCACTTATCTGAAACTTCCTTTCTAAAGCCCTTTTATCAAACAAATATTTCACCTTCTGTTGTTTCTTGATATTTGTCTTTTGTGCTTCTCTTCTAATTTTGTCCAGTGCAACTAGTTGATTTATCCTCTCATTCACTGAGTCCTCAATCTCTTTATCATTTTCTTGTATGAATCTATAAACTGGCAAGAGATTATTCACAAGTAACTTAGCTGATGCGCCATACACTAGCTCAAAAGGTGACCTTCCAATTACTTTCTTCACTGTTATCCGATTAGCCCATAGTGCCATCTTTAGCTTTGAATCCCATGCCCTTTTGTTCTTGTCTACCATCCTTTTGATGATTTTCATAAGGCTTATGTTACTTGATTCTGCCTGACTATTTCCTTGTGGATGATATGGTGATGCATATGACAAATTAATCCCATAGTTTTACAAAAATCAACAAACTCACCAGATCTGAAACACATGGCGTTGTCTATGACCACTTTGACTGGCACTCCAAATCTGATAATAATGTGCTCCAAAATGAAATCCTTCACCACCCTGCTTGTAGATTTCTTAGTTGGAATGGCTTCAATCCATTTAGTAAAATAATTAGTAGCGACCAAAATCCAACTATGTCCTCCACTTGATCTTTCTGAAATTTCCCCTATAAAATCAATTCCCCATTGCTGAAATGGAGCAATGCACCTTCATACTTAAGTTTTCCTAAGAACCTTTGACAGGGATCACATTTTCTTACCATCCTTTGTGCATCTGAGAAAAGGGTCGGTCACCAATAGCGTGCTCTAAGAGTTTTGTGAGCTGTTGTCTTGGCAGTGTAGTGTCCATTGCACACACTCCTTTGTGCTTGACACTTAAAATATCCATAGCTTGATTTGCATCCACACACCTAAGTAGTACACCATTAGGATTCTTCCAATATAATTCTCCTTGAATAATGATGTATTTGATAGCATGTAACTTTAAGGTCCTTTTTTTACTATCACTGAGATGGGAAGGACAATTCAAATTCTGCAAATAATACACAATATCCTTGTACCATCCAGATTCTAACATGTTAACAACTTCATCCTGAACTACATTTACCTTGCATGCCTCCAAATTTGATTGTGTCATCATCTTAGCCAAACCCTGTCCCCTTACCAATTTTATAATTTGTATCTTAATGTTGAACTCTTGTAACTTGTTAATCCACCTGCATCTTCTTCCTGTCACTTCCTACTGAGTGAAAATGTCCTTAACTGCTACATGGGGCACATATGCACTTATCTGAGATCCTACTAAGTATGTCCTGAAGCTTTTGACTGTCCTAACCAATGCGTATGCCTGCTTTTCCATGATATCATATTTCAATTCAGCTGCCTGCAACGACATTCTAAAGAAAGCAATAGGTTGCTCAAAACCATCTTCATTTTTCTGTAATAAACATGCAGCAATTGTGTGAAAAGAGGCAAATGAGAACAACTGAAGTTGCTTAGAAAAATTAGGAGATCTCAACACAGGAGCCACCTTTATAGCCTCTTTGATGTTTTGAAATGATCTAGTTGCTTCACTTTCCCATTTGATAGTTTCACCCTTCTTCAACATTTTAGAAATATCCTTTGTAATCTTTGCAAAGTTGGGAATGAATCTTCTAACAAAGTTAATCTACCCAAAGAAAGACTGAATGCCTTTCACTGTCTTAGGAATTTGAATTCTGTCAATTGCAACAACCCTTTCAGGATCAATCTTGACTCCATCCTTGGAAACAATGTGTCCCAATAGTTTTCCTTCTACTACCCCAAAAGTACATTTCTTTGGGTTAAGTGAAATGCCATATTCCAATGCCCTGATAAAAATTTGTTATAGATGCATGCAATGTTGCTCCTCCTTTTTTGAATAAGTAGTTAAATCATCCTGATATATAGCCAAAATTGAGTCAATCAATCCTACAAAAGCAACATCTATAGCCCTCTGAAATGTAGTACCTACATTTGTTAGTCCAAATGGCATTCTTACATATACATAAGTCCCCCATGGAGTGGTGAAGGCAATCTTGTATTGTTTAGATTCTTTTACCTTCACCTGATTATATCCTGAAAATCCATCCATCATGGATAAAAGCTCACAACTAGTTACCTTCTGCAACATAGCCTCCATGTTAGGCAGTGGATAATTATCCTTTAAAGAAGATACATTCAAATTTCTGAAGTCCACACAAAGTCTTATATCACCATTTTTCTTTCTAACTGGGATAAGATTGGACACCCAAGTTGAGTGTCTAATAGGCACAATTATTCTAGCCTCCCTAAGCTTTACAAGCTCTTCTTGCATTTTTGGAGCCAAAGTTGGGTTAATAGGTCTTTGTTTCTATCTGAATGGCTTAGCTCCAGGCTTCAAAGGAATCTCATGCCGGAATAAGTCGTCTCTATAAGCTTTTAGGTTCTCATATGACCATGCAAAGACATGCTTATATTTTTTCAATAATGCAATCAACATACTCCTGATGTGTGACTTGAGCTATTTGCCAATATATACCCTTTTGGGGGCATGGCGTGTCCCCAAGTTTATCTCCTCCAAGCCATCCTTGTTTGTAGGAGATTCCTTCATAACAAGCTGGTCTCTATTGTCAAATGCTCTTTCTAAAGCAACTAGCCCTCTAGGGATTTTATTTGTTTTAAGTTGAATTATTTCTTTCCCCAAAAGAGTTTCTTTTCCATTCACAACTTCTACAAAGTTCTGAAAATCAATCTCCTAGTTCTCATATTCATCTATGCAGTGTAGGAACTTCAACAAATCTCTATCATCATCAAACACCTTCCAATTGCATATATTATCTAGTACTGTAGGTCTCATTTTAACTTCAACATTTGTAACATCAGATAGAGTGACATCATCTGGCCTTATGGCCACATTAGCTAAAAAGTCTACCATGACATTCTTTGATCTTTCTATCCAATTTATTGAAAAAGCATCAAATAATTCAATTGTTTCCCATACAACATGCTTATACTGTTTTAACCTTTTATTTTTTGAAGCATATTTATCTCTCACCTGGGAGACAATTAATTCTAAATCTCCAAACACTTTTAGCATCTTAATCCCATGCTTCAAAGCAACATTTAATCCTAGTAGCAGAGCTTCATATTCTAAAATATTATTTGTGCAGGCAAACTTTAATAGGAAAGAGAATTTCAGAAGCTTACCTGTTGGAGAAAAAAACATAACTCCAGCACCAGAACCTTCCTTTGAACAAGCTCCATCAAAATACATAGTCCAGAGACCCTGTTGGTCAAGTTCTTGGATGCAAAAATCTCTCCCTTCGCTCCCTCGATCATCTGAGACAATTCTGAAATTCTCACAGTCAATATCCACAAAACAGTTATGCTCTTCTGAAGCTTGGTCTTCAACTGTTTCTGGTGACCTCTCTTCTCTGACCAGTTTGACATCTCTACCATTCATTGGGATCACAGCATATGATAAATCTAACTGCATACTTCCTCCAACCAATGCTGCCCATCTTCTTGACAACAACATACCATACTGTGGCTTTATGTCAACTACTGTTATGTTCATTCTGTAAGTCTTTTCTGGATATGTTGCTAGCATAAAATCCACATCCTTCATGATTCCTATAACTGGTACCTCCCTAGCATCCATTGCATAGCATTTTCCACATGTCTTATCTATTTTCAATCCAGCTTGTTGCATGATAGCCAGAGGCATAATATTTGTTGATGCTCCTGAGTCAAGCATACAATTCTTGATTACTTTTCCATTGATAATAAGGGAGACAAAAAATGGTTCAACCTATGAAGGGCATTTTGTCATTGTCACCCCCAGATAGACTTCAAGAACCTCATCCTCATCAATACACAAGGCTTGTTTCTTACCCTAAGTCTCAACATTCTGCTTAGCCTAACAAGCTACTCCTGAAATTAGGGACAATGCTTTATTCCTGAATTCTTCAACTTTCATCATCTCCATCAATGGAACAGAGACCTTTATCTGGGATAAAACCTGAGTTATGTCAAAGGAAGCATAATTTTGTATAACATGTGTAGCTTGAGTCATGGTTTTATTCTTATCCTGAGTTGATCTAGCCTTAATTTTAATGGCCTTCTGACTGTCATCCATGACCTGAGAATTCTTATTTCGATCCTCATTTTGGGGAACTTCATTTTTTGGTCTTTCAAAATCATGACTTGGTTTTTGCTTAGAATTTTTCTTATTATTATTCCATCACGTCTTATGTGGTTCAACCCCTTTATGATTATGCATTAGTTGATTCACAAAGGTGTCTTCTGGTTGACGTGGATCACCAACCTGAGCCTTACCTCTAATGTTATAGTTGGTCTTGACCTGAGCCACTGCTACAGCTGTGAGAGCTCTAATCTCTTCATCAGAATGCCTTCTCAAGTTATTCAGAAAGATGCGTGAGTCTTGAGCATAAGCATAGTTATCTTCATCATCCTCATCACAGGAAATCTGCTGGCAGACTCGAGTCACATAATTCATACTTTCATCAGCATCATAAGAAGAATACTCCCCATTTGTGAACAACATATTGACACTATCATCCTCCATATAATGTGGCTCATTGCATTCATCACAAGCAACAACATTATTATACAAAGATTAAGCAATCATACATTGCAATTGTGAGTGAGGCATTTGACAGATTATGCACCATGGGGTATCATCAACAATGTTAACAGCTTTCTTCAAAGAATTAGGAGTCTCCTTAACATTTTGAACTCTTTGATTAGTGTTGCTAGTTGGGAGAACGGGTTTACCATTATGCCAATTAGTGTTATATGGCATATCATGCAATGATGGTCTCTTCTCTTGTCTTTGGTAAACCTGCCTTTCGGGACCTATCACCTTTTCATTTTTAGCAAGTCTATAACTTAGGTCCTTAACAATAGTTGTCAATTTATCCAATTTCTCTTTGGAAGTAGATGCATTACCTTCAGTACTTTGAGACTTATTATTCAGATTTTGCAGAATCTTTACATCATCCCTGCTATTTGTCTTACCAGATGCTTTCCTATTATTTTCAATGTTGGTTGCAATTCTAAAAGCATCCCTAAGGCTAGTAGGACCCTTATCTCTTAACCCATAAGTTATTTTAGCATCAAAAGCATTTATGTATTGTACCATGCACATTGGTTCATTAGGCCTCATGTGTAGTGGTAATTTATTCAACACTCTAGTGAACCTAGCATTAAAATCTGCAATATGCTCATTTGACCCCTTAGTAATACTAGTGAATTCATTTATAAAAAAGTTTGGATCAGTCTTATCACCATATTGTTCTTTAAAAATCCTTCTGAAGTCATCCCATGATGAGACACTCTGGTCAGGCAGACTTTTATACCACTCTCTAGCTTCATCAACTAAGGACTGCATAAACAATTTCATAAAAACATCTTCATGTTCAACCTCAAAGTTGTCCATTACATTCTAAAAGGCCTTCAAATGATCTTCCCCTGACACAACATTATTTCCTGAAAAATTTGGTATCTGAGACTTTACATGTTTATCAATGGGGTTAGGGTAACCAGGAATACCATTAAAAACTAGCCGCCTGAATCTATCCAACTGCATAGGCTGTCTACCAAACTGATTAACATTTGCGTTCCTATTAGCATTCTGATTTCTCACATTATTCAATGGTACCCTAACATTGCTTGTATTTTGTCTCTAATCTTTCTATTGATTTTGAACTTCATTTCTTTGCTGGTTTCTTAGCACATTTGCATTATCAAGGGTGGGAACTGAATCATGTTGAGCAATTTTTAGAGCTTGCACCTTTTGTCTCATATCATCTCTAATCCTCAAAGCCTGCAAATATTCTAATTCAGCCCTCAGGCTCTTGATTTCTTCAACTAATTCTTCATCTTTAGGCATAGAAGAGGATGGTCCCTTTCCATTTTGGTCATCATCATCATCCCTTGGGGACTCAGTTTCTTCAAATCTATCAAGGGGATCTAAGAAAGGGCATTCCTGAAACACCTCTGATCTCATTCGCAATCTATCACCTTGTTGTCTTTCATATACATCTTGAATTTCAGCCTCTGTGTTTGAAAAATAAGGTGCCTACTGATCTAAAGATCTAGGATTATCTTGGGTATTATCATTGTTTCTAGGGCTAGGAGAACCTTCTTGACTGGCTTGAACGGTCCCTTTTCTCCTATACATCATTTTTCTGGGTAATTCTTCAAGCAAAGGATTATGCAGGGATCTTCTCCCTTGCATACAAATTTCACCTTGGGAGATTTGTTTGGAGTCACCACCTACACTGGGAATTAGTTTTTTTAAACCAAGGTTCTCACACAAAGCAGTCCCCAGCAGAGTCGCCAAATCTGTTGTGTTTTTTCCCAAACTGGATCCTTCCTAGTTATCCCTACAAGGTAGCCATCATTGATCAACGGGATTTTTGGGCCAGGGGCCAACAGTACAAGAGATAAACCCTATAAATATCTCCTCTCCATCTTTAGGCTCTGCAGAACCAAGGGGGGTATTCCCTATTCAACATCTGTAAAATATGCATGTGAACTTACTAGGATGTTGACACAAAGCAGATAAATCCTCTCTTATGTAGACCAAAACTGTAAAATAAGTGCAAAGGGGCTAGCTTTGGGCCTATGCTCAGTTGTGAAACAGAGGATTTTAGTCCTAAAACTACTTCTAATGTCCTAAAGATTTATATTTGAAGTTTGAATTTGTATTTTGTATTTGGATGCAAGACTGGGACCTTGGGTTCTAACCTCAATACAAGACCAGACTGGTGCCTATCTCAGGGCTCAGAGTCAATAGACATACACATGTGAATGATTACCATAAACTTGAATCAATAACTAAGTTTCAAGGGGAAATTTTTTAGTGTATGCCTTACAAATACTTCCCAAGACTGAATATTTAGTCATTCATACTTGATGATATCCCTGTTGCAGCATACCTTTCCTAATGTTTAACCTAAAACATTTAATTTGTTCCTTGAACAAAGATAAGAGATTAGACATTCAACATAGAAAATCCATGTTCCTGAATCCCAAATAACCCTTAGCTATTTAGATTCAAAAGAAAAGATGCCCACAACTTGGAAACAAACAACTAAACACATGCAATGATGCATTTCTCATATAAAAACAACATGAAACTAGCAAAACTATGCATAAAAAATTCAACATATGATTCATAAACTCACAAGACACCCAACAAAGCCACCAGCAAAACTGTACCTTATTATTCCACCAAAAAAATTTCAGTCTTCACCTGCTCCCTCCTTAAAAAAAAATGAGTGGCACAATCCTCTTATACAGCCAGAACATGTACTCAGCACTAAGTACAATGTTATTTCAAAATTCTGCCAGATACAATGCACCTTTTGAGTGGCGCCTAAAACATTCAAAATTCCAGGCAGAGAAAAGAAGGAAAAATAGGTGAAATCAGGGAACGTGCAGCCAACTGGAGATTTTCCCATTAAAAATGGTAGGTGGCCCGTCAATCATCGACCATGCCTCTACAAATTTTCCATTAATGGCCAACCTACCCACGGCTTCTGGAAACGCAGCAGTTTGCATGTTCAAGAATTTTTCCCACCTGGAATGCAGCTGCGAATGCATAGGAAAATCCTCCTATGAAATTTTGAAATAGGGTCGTCGATTTCCTCCTCATCGCTAAGATCAATGGCTTCAAATCGCTTTGAAAATTCACTGGCCAATGCAATCACACCACGTAGGTGGCCTTTGCTTCATTGACTTTCCATGACACAAACATATGCTTTTCCCTTTCCGTCCGCTACATATTTAAATTTTTGTATATGGAACTGCATATACATACAACTGCTCTCAGACACGTGGTAGCATCTGATTGGACCTCCATCGCTAGACATTTGCATCCTCCCTCTTATATATCACTTTGTATATCATACAGACAATGTGCAATGCACATACAACCGTGGACTCCAATACCTTAATCAACTAGATTGGAACAACTTTGAAAAATGGCATTTGTATCAGCCTCATTGTACCCATTTATTGTATAATGCACATACATACAATGTGCAATATACAATCTCAAACCTCAACCACTTATCCGCCATAACAAACTTTTCATTTGCATCCGAGATTGTATGTGCGCTTTGTATTTTGCATTGTATATAGCACATACATACAATCTGGGACATACAACTGTGCGGGCCCCACCATGTTCTTGAAGACCGTTGACTTTGACCGCTCCCGCTTTGCATATTTCATTTGTATCTTTACTTGTATGTCCGATTGTCTGTCGCAGATACATACAATACAAGATACAAGGAAACACATTGACTTTTTAACTTTGTCGTTGTATGCATGCCTGCCAGGCCCAACTTGATAATGTTTGAAATCTGGGATTGTACATTCTGCTTTGTATGTCATATGCAAAAGTCACATACATACAATCCCTTTGTCATTCTCATGTGGGCCCGACCACTGCTTAACCAGATTTGAATCTTCTTTGAAATCTGGCGTTGTATCTAACCGTTGTATATCGAATATACAACAACATATACATACAAACTTTTACATACAAGCACGGAATCTGTGATGGAATATGCGATGCACTACCACCTTTTCATACTCAAGAATGTACCCGAATGCCATGTACAAACCTGATATGCCTACAAAGATGCATACAACTAATTTTTCACTTTCTGAAGCCGATTTAAGTCCATTTTCAGGTCCACCAATGTACATTTGAACCTGCTTATTAGATACAATCTGGAACATACAACGATACATGCAACCGTGGACCCCATCGTTGCATAGAGATTTTTTGGACCTACATTTTTCTAATGCGGCAGGAAAAGGAGGCAACACAAGGCGAAGGGGCCGATGACACAACAACAGATACAATGCAAAAGGGTGAAGGAATTAGAATTTTGAGGGTTTAAATAAAAAGACCAATAGATTTTCAAGCTCGAAATCCTAACCCTAAGTAGGCACCACCAATGGGTATGGATAATGTTTAATTTACATTTATTTTGTCTTATTGTAATATGTAATATTGTTGTGTTAAAATTGTGTTGTCAAATATGGTAATTGTCCTAGTGTTTGTGCCTTATCTTGAAAAGGAGAGCAATTTTATTTTTTAATTGTTCCAAAGCTATAAATTTCTTATTTCCAAAGGTTAAAAGCACCTTCACAACCATGAGCCTCCTTTACTTAGAAAATGCAAACTGTCTATGATTCTTCAGAACTTAACAGTGGTTTACTTCTAAACCACTCCCAAACCCTAAAGTTGGTAGGTGTGATATTAATAGCACATGTGTGGGAGGAAAATTAATATTTGAGTGATCCAAAATCCCCATCATTTCATCCTCTTCTTGTGATTCTTGGTGCTCTAGCTTCCTACATTCATTCATTGCTTTGATTTCCCAACATTTTGATCTATTTGGAGGATTTTCAACACTTTTTATAAGTATTCCTCTATATTTTTCTCTAGTTTTTATTTTGTTTGGATGAATAAAAAATTTGGGATTTCCAATTCTTGACCTTTGGCCCTAGTTTTAATGGAAATATTGGGTTTTACTTGAATTTTTGTTTTCAAACCTTTCACCATTTTGTTAGTTATTACTACATTTGTGTTAACTAGATGGTTTTAAATTGTTTGAAATTTTGGTTTAAACCCTGGTTGGGGCTTTGTTGACCCTGTATCTACTCATGCACTAGTTTTTGGGTATATTCCAAACCCTATGCCTGAGTTGTTCCTGTGCTAAAGTGGCAGATTCCAATTTTTTCAAAAACTTAGTGAAAAAAATCACGTGTTTTCATTGACCTAGAAACAATTTTTATTTTGCAACTATTCTATGTTCTCAAAAGTCCTTTTAATTTGCAATTTGTAAAACTCATGCGTGGTGCACGCCGAATCCAAAATCTAATAGGTAGTGTGGAAATCTTTTTTTTTAATTTTCAAAACACTTGCAACCAGACTTTGGACTCTATCTAAAATCTGGAGACCTAAAATATTTTTTAGTTTGTAACCAACTGCAAGCTATATGCTAGACATGAACTTTGGTGGGTTACCTCACTTCACTTTCATCTTACACATGCAACCTAAATGAAAGGAAGCTAGGTGTGCGAAAAATGCTTCCTACACTAATCTATTGAGGAGAGGGCTATGCAAATTCAAATTTATCCTAACTATTATAGCAATGTTAAACCATTAACATGAGATATATCAACAAAACACAAGAGCCAGAAAGAAGACAAAAGAAGAGAGAAAGAGATTTACGGTGGGGAAAACCCTTATCGAGTGAAAAACCCCACACTCAGAAACCTGCACAATGTATTAACAAATCTAAAAGAATGTTTACAATAATACACTTGCAATGCAAGCTTCAATGGTCTTCGACACTCATGTCTGGAGTCAATCTGGCAGCATAACAGTACCTGTAAACCTGTGATGCTAACTCCATCTCCAAGCACCTGTTTAAATAGAACATACAAGGCAATTTTGGACCTTTCTTGGAATGGGCGTCCAATATGGCATCTTGGACCAAAACCCACGCCTAGGGACACTTGGTCAACATTGTAGAATGTGTCTGACACTTGTCCATAGCTCCCATCCCAAAGAGGTCACCTATTTCCAAAATGGGCTATGACAGATGCGCTTACGACACTTACAACCGTCATAGAATCTGTCATAGCGGTTACAACTTACAGCTGTAAGAGAATCTATCATACACATGATATAAATAGCATATTCTCTTACAACACATCATATTCCACCTTGGGGCACCCAAATATGCCTCATTCAAAGATGCTACATGACACATGTCACTACCTGTCTTACAACCTTCTATTCTCGACTCTTACATATCATAGATTCGTCATAGGAATCCGTCATAACCATTTCAGTCAAACATTCCTTACACAACATAGAAGATGCCGACACATGGCAGAATATTCCTACCACTAAGTGGGATGCCTATCTCCTCATGTGAGAACAAAATACCAAGTTGTCATAATCCATGTAGGATTGACACATCACCATACCAGATCCCACAATATGACAAAGTGGAATTTCCAATTATTTACAACATAGGCAATGAATAATAAATACAAACATTACAAATACAAAGAATCACCAAGGTTGAGACACCTTAATTCCCAACATTCTTCCACTTGTCAAACACCTTGTAAGAACCAATAGAAAAATAAGATCTAACCGCTATAGGCCAAGAGGCCCATAGACTCTGAACACCATCTAAACTTCTCTGTGCCCACTGGCTTCGTCAATGCATCTGCAACATTCTTCAAAGTATCTACCTTCTCCAAATTTACCTTCCCATCCTCAACCATGTCCCTCACGAAATGAAACTGAACATCAATGTGCTTGGTTCTAGCATAGAAAGTTATATTCTTTGCAAGGCAAATTGCACTCTGACTGTCACAACTGATCATGATCTATCCTGCATCAACAGCAATATCGGAACACAATCTCTTAAGCCAAATGGCTTCCTTACAAGCATGAGTTTCTGCCATATACTCAGCTTCTGTGGTGGACAAAGAAACAATTGGTTGTCGCTTACTCATCCAACTAATAGCACCACCAAACAGTGTAAAAACATAAGCACTGGTGGATCTCCTACGTCAATGTCACCTGCCCAATCTGAATCCACAAATCCACAAATATCAACAGAATGCGAAGGTCCTGAAACATTACCATGATAGCAAATGGAATACTCAAAAGTACCCTCAAATATCTGAACATGCGCTTAACTGCATCCTAATGAACCCGTCCAGGATTAACCATAAATCGACTAAGGACTCCCACTGCTTAGGCAATGTCTAGTCTTGTGCAGACCATAGCATACATCAAACTACCAACAACACTAGCATAAGGTACTCTGCTCATGTCCTCCACCTCACTAGGATATTTTGGACAATCCTCAACAGACAACTTTGTCCCCAAGGAAACAGGAACACACAATGGTCTACAATCTCCCATGCTGAATCTATCCAACACGTTCTTAACATACTTACTCTGACTTAACCAAAGTTTTATGTTGGTTCTGTCTCTTCTGATTTCCATTCCTAGAATGTACCTGGCTGCCCCTAAATCTTTCATTTCAAACTGAGCTGACAATTGAGATTTAAAATCAGAAATCATATTCTTACCCTTCCCAATGAGCAACATATCATCAACATACTGTGCACCAATGAGAATATGATCACCGTCAAACTTATAATAAACATAGTGATCCGATTTCGATCTCACAAATCCAATTGATAACACAAAGGCATCAAACTTCAAGTACTATCTCCTAGGGGATTGCTTCAAACCATACAAAGACTTCTTAAGTTTGCAAACCAAATTTTCTTTACCTTTTACCATATAATGCTCTAGCTGTGACATGTAGATTTCCTCCTCCAAGTCACCGTGAAGGAAATTTGTCTTCACATCCATCTGTTCTACCTCCAAGTCATAAGCTACTGTGAGAGACAACAGGAATTGAATGGATGTCAGCTTTGCAACAGGAGAGAAGATCTCACCATAATCTATACCCTCCACTTGTGAATACCCCTTCACAACCAATCTGGCCTTATACTTCTCAATACTACCATCTGCACCAATCTTCTTCTTGAACACCCATTTGCATCCAACGGGTCTCCGTCCAGGAGGCAAAGGCACCAAGTCCCAAGTTTGATTCTTTTCCAAAGAAGCCATTTCTTCCTCCATGGCCTCCTTCCAAGAACCTGCATCCTTCATATCCAAAGCCTCTGATACAGTTCTAGGTTCATCACTGTTAGTGAGCAAAGCATAAGCACAACTAGAATCAAGCAATGTAAAACCAAACCTTTCAGGTTGCTTCCTTATCCATGTAGACCTCCTCAAGAGCTGAGGTTGAGGTTCAACTTCTTCTTCTGAGCTTTTAGAGATGCTAGAGCTCTCCTCATCATCAGGTCCAACATTGTCTTTCTTTTTAGTCTTCTCAGGGGTGAGAGGAAACTGAACAACATCCTCTTTCTTTTCTTTTTCTTCTGGCTACAAAATAGTGGAAGAAGGTGTAAGCTCTCTGAAGATGACACTTCTGCTATACAACACTTTTTCAGCCACGGGGTCCCAAAGCTTGTATCCTTTCACACCAACACCATAGCTGATGAAGATACACTTAACAGCTTTGTTCTCCAACTTTGACCGCTTCTCCCTTGGCACATGTGCATATGCCTCACAACCAAAAACATGAAGATGCCTTATTGAAGGCTTTCTACCAGACCACACCTCCATAGGTGTCTTTCCAACAAGAGCTGATGTAGGAGATCTGTTCACCAGATAGCAAGCAGTGGCAATAGCTTCAGCCCAAAACTTTTGTTCTAGACCAGCTCCACTAAGCATACTCCTAGCCTTCTCCATCAGTGTCCTGTTCATCCTCTCTACAACTCCATTTTACTACGGTGTGTATGGAGTTGTCTTATGTCTTTCAATCCCAAGTTCCTTGCAATACTTATCAAATTCTATAGAATAGAACTCACCACCATTGTCAGTTCTCAAACATTTAATATTTTTACCAGTCTGATTTTCAGCAAAGGCTTTAAACTCCTTAAACTTGCTATAGACTTCAGATTTGCTTCTGAGAAAATAAATCCATGTCCTTCTACTGTAATCATCTATAAAAGATACAAAGTATACATATTTTGATAATGAAGGAACATTAACAGGACCAAACACATCAGAATGAATGAGGTCCAACACACCAAAAGACTTATGAGAACTCGAGTAAAATTGAACATGGTTTTGTTTTCCATAAATGCAATGTTTGCAAAAGTCAAACTCAAGATTACAATAATCTAACCCGTCAACAGGTTCTTATTTTTCAAGGTACGCAGACCCTTCTCACCAATGTGGCCAAATATCTTATGCCATAACATTGTCTTTTCTGCAGGAAGTTTAACTTCTAATGCACGATTACAACCATCAAGACTAGAAACAACAGATTTCTTCACTGCTCATTCAGATGGTGGGGATGAAGTGACTTCTGCCCTCTTCCTTGAGTCAGAAGAACTATTGCATTGTGCAATGCATGCTTCCAGCTGAAACAAAGTACCTCTCCGAGTACCATTAGAAAGCACCATAGATCCTCTAGTCATCTTGCATCCTTCTTTTGAAAAGACAACCTGCACAGCTGCATCATTCAAACTACTTACAGAAAGTAGGTTCCATGCTAAGCCTAGGATATGCATAACCCCAGAGATCCCCTTCACTCGACCATCAGGGAATCGGATAGAGACTCTTCCACGACTAACAATCTTCAGATGAGAGTCATCACCCAAATACACCTTTCCACCATCGAACTCCTCATACTTAGTGAACCAGTCTCGATGCGAGGTCATGTGGAATGATGCACTAGAGTCGATTAGCCACACATCATCAGATGCATGGGTTGCCAGGGCTACGATGAAAGCATCACCGTCATCTTGTGATTTGTCAGAATCTGAATCAGGAGCTTTCTTCTTTTTCTTCTTCTCCTCTTTGCATTCCTTTCAGAAATGCCTGGTCTTGCCATAGTTCCAACAAAGAGCCTTGGAATTTCTAGGAGATTTGGATCTCCCACGAGATTTGGATCTACCCTTCTCAGCCTTCTTGTCCTTCTTCTTCCCTTTCTCCTTGGGTCTTCCATGAACTGCAAGGGCTTCTTTGGCTGCCTCAGAAGACTTTCTTTGCATCTCTTTAAATAACAGCGAAGAAACCACCTCTTCCATTTTGAATGTGGATGTGGTGCTTCCGATTGCCATGACAAGATGATCCCATGACTCCAGTAGAGAACAAAGCAAGGTCATACACTAATCCTCCTCCATCTTTACACCAATAGATGTCAATTGTGCAACTAGCATGTTAAAGGCATTCATATGCTCAACCACGGATCCTCCGTCCTCCATTCGAAGAGAATACAACTTCTTTCTCAAGAAAATTTTATTGACAAGGGATTTGGCTTGATACACATCCCCAAACTTCTTCCAAAGGAGTTTTGCAGTAGCCTCCTCATGGACATTTAACAACACAGAATCGGCAAGACTAAGTCTTATAAGACCCTTAGCCTTCCAATCCTTGAGATCCCACTCATCTTGAGTCATTGTAGCTGGTTTAGTTTTGTTCACACTTTCCCAAAGGTCTTGGTCAACTAACATGTCTTCCATCTTGAGCTTCCACAACTCGAAATTATTGCCGTTGAACTTCTCTACTTCAAACCTTCCTGATGTGCTTTCCATCTCCTTGCTGCAATAAGATACAAAATGCTCTACACAGACTCCCACTCAATCTAATATTAGCTCAAAAAACCCCTACCCAACAACTAGAACCAAAGGTGATCAAGCTTTGATACCAACTGAAAGGAAGCTAGGTGTGCAGAAAATGCTTCCTACACTAATCTATTAAGGAGAGGGCTATGCAAATTCAAATTTATCCTAACTATTACAGAAATGTTAAACCATTAACAGGGGATATATCAGCAAAACACAAGAGCCAGAAAGAAGACAGAAGAAGAGAGACGGAGATTTACAGTGGGGAAAACCCTTATCGGGTGAAAAACCCCACACTCAGAAACCTGCACAATGTATTAACAAATCTGAAAGAATGTTTACAATACACTTGCAATGCAAGCTTTAATGGTCTTTGACACTCATGTCTAGAGTCAATCCGGAAGCATAATAGTACTTATAAACTTGTGATGCTAACTCCATCTCCAAGCACCTGTTTAAATAGAACATACAAGGCAATTTTGGACCTTTCTTGGAATGGGCGTCTAATAGGGCATCTTGGACCAAAACCCACACCTAGGGACACTTGGTCAACATTGTAGAATGTGTCTGACACTTGTCCACAGCTCCCATCCCAAAGAGGTCACCTATTTCCAAAATGGGCTATGACAGATGCTCTTACGACACTTACGACCATCATAGAATATGTCATAGTGGTTACAACTTACAGCTGTAAGAGAATATGTCATACACATGCTATAAATAGCATATTCTCTTACAACATATCATATTCCACCTTGGGGCACCCAAATATGCCTCATTCAAAGATGCTACATGACACATGTCACTACCTGTCTTACAACCTTCTATTCTCAACTCTTACATGTCATAGATTCGTCATAGGAATCTATCATAACTGTTTCGATCAAACATTCCTTACACAACATAGAAGATGTTGACACATGGAAAAATATTCCTACCACTAAGTGGGACGCCTATGTCCTCATGTGAGGACAAAATACCAAGTTGTCATAATCCATGTAGGATTACACATCACCATACCACATCCCACAATATGACAAAGTGGAATTTCCAATTATTTACAACATAGGCAATGAATAATAAATACAAACATTACAAATGCAGAGAATTACCAAGGTTGAGACACCTTAATTCCCAACACTAAACTACAAAATGCTTTTCAGGCTCAAAGCCCAACCTACAATATTTGGGCCCAAACTCTAAAATGCATCAAACAACAAAACACTCATTTTAAAGGTTTTAACACATGGAAATTGATAATTGGGAAATCATGAACATTGAAAATCATGCAAATGGTATATTTAGGACTTATTTAATTGCATTATGGGTTTAATTGATTCAAATGAAAGATACATTAACAAACATGCAAATTAACTAATTAATTTAAGTTAAACATTTTTAGGTTTTTCTCCTGGAGTATGACCTACCCCATCAAAATAATTTATGAGTCTAAAGGGTTTGTACCACCATCCAACTTCTTTATAGACCTAGTGAATATAATAGATACAAACTTAGGACATGTGGGTCTCAATGAGTTCAACACCATAATGGCTATGAACATAAATTTAACCAATGGAACTTAGAACTTAAGATCCAGTGGATTAGTGTGAGCTGCAAGATTCTCAATCACAATGCAATCTATAAACTAGGTAACATGACATGTGCCAATTATTACAACCCAAATCAAAGAGACTAGAAATGTCGATGGCAATGTAGTGCTATTGATTCAACCCCAGTACATTGAGGAAATGTTTGATTTGACTTGACAATGAATTCTTGTATAAATATCTATGTGGAATCATCTCAAAAGTATTATGATGAACATTTGTACAAGTGTCTTGATATTATAAGTTGGATCCAGCAACCAAAAGTCATTACCTTTAGACTCCCCAAGAGACTATTTAGGAGTGATTTTATTGAAGAGGTGAATGATTGCATAACTTTTTTGAGTAGAGTCACTAGGTAGGAAGCTACAAGAGAGTTGCATCAATGGATGTACCAATTCATTTCTAATGTTGTGGGTGCCCATAACAAATTGACAAGATATGTTAGTAATAAATTGGTCTTATTGGAATTGTGAAAATAATTGACAGAAGTGCACAAGCTATGTTTAGAGAGAAAGGGGAAGGGACCTTCATTCCCTATCATCATAAATGAATGTTCTTGTTTAACAAGTTAGGCTTCTAAAAGTGAAGAAGCAAGATGGCTCAAGTAAATTTGAATCTATATGAAGCAAGATCCCTATTCAATCCAAGGTCCACCATTGAAGGCATACAATTTATTTGTAAACATAAGGAGAGATTAGAGGATTTGTGGGCTAATTGTGATGATGCCTATGAAGTCAAAAGAAGAGACTATATTATTCTTGATTATCTTCAATTGAAAATGTATAGAATACCAATTGTCCTAAATGTAATAAAAAATGATGGAAATGTGTTAGATCCAACCTATTAGAAGGACTTGTTCAAATTGCTTCTAAACCCTTACCTCACATTGTATGGAGTGAAAAGGAAGTCAAAGACTTGGCACAGAGAACTAGGATAGTACTCAAAAGGATGTTGCAAGTATGAGCAATAAGTGTTATCATTGATGTCAACAGCTAAGGTCAGAATCTAAGGAATTTATTTGGTTGAGTTTGAGCAAGTGTTTGAGAAGTTAGTGTAATTGCATAATTGTTCTATCTCCTAGAATAGTGCAGTGTTTTGCTCCGCATATCCTGTAGATTGAACATCTTTGTCCATGGTTTGAAATTTATGTTAAGGGATGTCTGTAGTTGCTATGTTTCAAGTTTAAGCCTTTGGTGTGAAGATTTGAGTGAGTTCTGTTCACCAAGGTAAATACTATTTTTCTGAGTATTCAATGGTGACAGGGAGAATGTATTCTGCTTCGCATCTCTCTGCATTTACATTTTATAGTCTGCAGTTCTAGGATTAAGTTTGGGATGATGATATGTGTCTTCAGTTAAAGTGGTTCATGATTTGGTGCTACACAAGTGATCTTTTCTTTGTGATAGTGGTTGACAGTAATGTTTAAGTGGTCTAGTTTGAAGAATCTTCTGGATAGAATGTTTGAGGGTTGTGTAGAAGTTCTTGGTGATTGTAATGTTCTTGTGGATGTCTCTAGATCATGTTCCTAGTTTTTGATTGGTCCGCAAAATGTAATTCGGATCATGGATGAAGCCTGTTCCTAAAGGTCTTAGTGTTAACACTAGTTTTGGTTGACCTCGTTGTTTTCACTACTTGTGATTATGCTTTGAAGTTTGTGATACCGTATTGTTGCATGGGAGATTGCATTTGAGTCCCTACTAAGGTGTGGTGTGGTCTGCATTCATTCCTTTCCACCATGGGAATCTTTAGGTCCAGACCTAATTTGAATATTGGCTAAATTTATTGTTTGTGCTGACCTTGAAGATTGTTTCCAAGACTGCAAATGTATAAATATGAATTAGATGATTGGGAAATCTAGAGAAGTTGTTGAGATAGATGAAATGGCTACATGAGAAATATTATTTGTTGCAGGTGTGATCCAGATGAGTTTGAGAGTGTGAAAGTGAGCAGAAAAGAATATATTTTTGATACAGAAAGGTTGCAAAAGATTCAGTCAAGACTGTGGTGGATCCCTGGTTGCTGTGAGATCCATTCTCATTGTAACTATCTTCTTCTATCTTATTCTACTTCTAGCAGTGAGCCCCTTTTGGCAGTGAGCCTCTACTCTTGGTAGTGAGCCCCTTCTTTTTGTAGTGAGCATTTTAGGCAGTGAGCCTTGTTGTAAATTTTGATATATCATTTATATTGCAAGTTAATCCTCACCATGGTTTTTCCCTCATTGGGTTTTCCATGTAAAAAATTTGGTGTCTTATGTGTTGAATGTGTGAATGTGCTTAAGTTTCTGATTTCATACTTTCATGGTTAAATCATAATAGCAACGATTAAGTGGTTGATGTGTTGATGCTTAAAAGAAGTTAAGTTTTGGTTACAAATGATTCACCCCCCCTCTTAGTTGTCTTATGCATTTCAACAATTGGTATTAGAGTGAGAGTTCCTTGGAAGAAATCCTAATAGCTTGAGGTAGATCTAGGATGGTGCACAAGAAGGAGTCTCCGCAATTCGATGGAACGAACTATGCTCTCTAGAAGGTATGGATGAAAAGTCATCTCATTTCTCTTGGTTATAGTGTCTAGAAGATGGCAGATACAAAGTATAATATTCCTCCAAATGGTCCATCATCTAAAGATGAAGTCAAATAGTATGAGTTAAATGGAAAGGCTAGAGACGCTCTGTTAAATGCTTTATCCAACACTGAGTTAGTGAAATTTATGGATCTGGAAACTGCTCATGAGATCTGGGTTAAGTTGACAAATTTATATGAAGGAGATGATTCTGTAAAGAGTGCCAAATTACAAAACTTGAAGGCGAGGTATGAAGCCCTAAAGATGAGTGATGATGAGAACATAACAATCTACATGCAAAAAGTTGATGAAATTGTCAATGGAATCAAAGGTCTTGGAGGAGCTATTGATGAGAATGAGGTTGTGCTGAAGATTCTTAAATCATTGCCTAAATCCTATAGTCACAAGGTGTCTACAATTGAAGAACTTATGAGTGTGAATAGGATTACAAAGGATTAGTTGCTTGGAAAGTTTACTGCTTTTGAGATGAGAGAGTTTGGTGATGCTCTTTCGAAGACTGAGACTGCTTTCCAAGCTAACACTTCAGAGAAGACTTCAAGATCTGAGAAGTATGTTGTGCAACCAGATGATGACCTTGATGATATTGAAGCCAACTTTGTGGAAATAATGCAAAGAGGTACCAATAAGTTCAAAGGTAAATTACCATTCAAATGCTTTACTTGTGGTAAGATTGGTCACTATGCATCTAGGTGTCTAGAGAGAATTCAGAAAGGTGAGAAGAAATTTGAAATTAGACCTAGGATCATAAAGAAATGCTATTATGTTAGAGATGATGATGATGATGGGGTAATGGATGATGAGTCTAATGATACTAGTGTAAATGAATGCTTGTTTATTGCTATCAAGGAAGAACCTGTGTCTACTAATCCTGCTAGCTGTGTGAAGGAAGAAAAACCAATAGAAGAGAGTGCTTTGTCTATCTGTCAGGTTGAGAAAGATAAGGATGAATGGATTATTGACAGTGGATATTCACATCACATGACCGGTGATAAGAGTAAGTTTGTATGTGAAGGGTTTAAAGCATAATCTTTTAAGTGTTGCTTAGATGTGTGACAAAGGGTATGATCTAAGATTCAAGGATAATGGATGCAAGATCATGGAAAGCTCGGGAACAGTGATTGCTACTGGTAAGAAGACTAAAGGTAATGTTTATCACTTGAAAGGAACTAATGATTGTTGTTTATTGGCTTAGATAGATGAGAGTTGGTTGTGGCATAGAAGGATGTGTCATATCAATTTTGACAACTTGGTGAAAATAAGCTCAATACAAGTTGTGAGAAATTTTCTTAAGCTTGTGAAGCCTGCTAATACTATTTGCAAGGAATTTCAATTGGGGAAATAGACAAGGACAAGTTTCAAGAGTAAAAAACAATTTTCTGTTGGATTGCTTGAGCTAGTGCATACATATTTGTGTGGTCCTACAAGAACAAGAAGTTTGCAAGGAGACAGGTACTTTATGTTGCTTATTGATGATTATTCTAGAATAACTTGGGTCACTTTTCTAAAAGATAATTAGAAGCCCTAGACAAATTGAAAGCTTTCAAGGCTATGGTTGAGAATGAGTTAGAATTGAGGATCAAATGCTTAAGGTCTGATAGAGGAGGTGAGTTTACATAAAATGAATTCAATATTTTTTGTGAAGAACATGGAATAACAAGATAATTGTCTGCTCCTTGAACTCCCTAGCAAAATGGAGTTGTTGAAAGAAAGAACATGACAATTCAAGAGGCTGCTAGGTCAATGATGAAGGAGGCCAACCTACCGGAAGTGTATTGGAGAGAAGCCATACATACTACTGTCTACATATAGAGTTCAGGTCAAAGGTAATGGTACTAAAACTCCTTATGAATTGTGGTATGGAAGAGTTCCTACAATGAAATATTTCAAAGTTTTTGGAAGCTAATGTTATGTTAGAAGAGAAGAAGAGTTAGGCAAGTTTGATGCTAGGTGTGATGAAGGAATTTTCCTTGGATACTCTACTAAGAGTAAGGCCTACCAGTGCTACAATAAGAGATTGAGAAATATAATTGAAAGTGCTAATATGAAGGTTGATGAAGACAAGGAAAGAATATCAGCTCTGAGTGGCTATGAATCAGATGAACCTGCTGTTACAATAAATGAAAAAAACTTGAACAACAAGATAGTCAAATTGAAGAAGAAAAGGCTCCAGAAAGTGTTGTTAAGACTCCCAGGTATGTAAGGATTAATCATTCTGAATATCAGATTATTGGTGATAAAAGCAAAGGGATACTCACAAGGAAAAGAGCTGCAAAAGAATAGGTGAATTACTGTTTACTTTCAAATATTGAACCCAAAACTATAAGTGAAGCATGTAAAGATGAAAATTGGGTAAAGGCTACGGAAGAAGAGCTGATGTAGATAGACAAGAATCAAACTTGGGAATTGGTTCCTAGACCTACTGATAAGAATATGGTTGGAACTAAATGGGTTTTCATAAACAAAATGAATGAAAATGGAGAAGTAGTAGGAAACAAAGCAAGACTGATATGCAAAGGAATGTATAGATTTTGAGGAGACTTATGCTCCTATGGAAAGGATTAAAACAATAAGAATGTTTCTAGCATTTGTAGCACACAAAGATTTCAAAGTGTACCAGATGGATGTGAAGTTTGCATCCTTGAATGGAGAGCTGGAAGAAGAGGTTTACATTGAACAACTAGAAGGAATTCAGTTGTTAGACCAAGGTGACATGGTGTACAGATTGAAGAAAGCCTTGTATGGATTGAAGCAAGCCCCTAGAGCCTAGTCTGCAAGGTTGGATAAGTATTTGTTGTAATTAGGGTTCAGTAAAGGTATTGCAGATAGTAATCTCTATTTCAAAATCAATGATGATCAAATTCTGATTGTTGTAGTCTTTGTTGATGATATTATCTTTGGAGGCAATGAAGGTATGTCTAAGAAATTTGTAGAGGAAATGCAAATGGAGTTTGAGATGTCTATGTTTGGTGAAATGAATTTCTTTCTAGGACTGTAGATTACTCAATCAAAGAAAGGAATTTTCATTTCTCAGTCCATGTATGTGAAAGAGTTCTTGAAGAATTTTGGAATGGATGATTCTAAGCCAGTATGTACCCCTGTGGTAACTAGTTGCAAGCTGAGAAAGAATGATGAATCACCTAAGACTGACCAGAAAAAGTATAGCTCTATGATTGGAGGACTACTTTATCTAACCTATACCAGACCAGGTGTAATGCATGCAGTTTGTCTTGTGCCAAGATTTCAAGAAGATCCTAGAGAATCACATGTGTTGGCAGTTAAGAGGATAATGAGATATTTAAAAGGCACTTCAGACTATGGATTATGGTATCCTAGAGATACTGACTTCACTCTTAGTGCTTATACAGATGCAGATTGGGCTGGAGATGTTGATGACAGAAAAAGTACAAGTGGAGGTGCTTTCTTCTTGAGCAACAGATTGATTTCATGGTTGAGCAAGAAGCAAAATTCAATTTCTTTGTCTACTGCAGAAGAGAAACATATTGCTACAGCATGTTGTACTCAAGTGCTATGGATGAAGCAAACATTGAAGGTTATAAGAGTTGTGTATGGAGAACCAATTTCAATCTTTTGGGACAATACAAGTGCTATAGACATTTCAAAGAATCCAGTTATGCACTCAAGAACAAAGCATATATCAATAAGGTATCACTTTCTGAGAGAAAAGGTAATGGAGAATGAAGTAAAGATGGAATATGTGTCTACAAAGGATCAGATTGTAGATATTTTCACAAAGCCTCTGCCTAAGGATACTTTTGAGTATCTCAGAGCCTCTGCCTAAGGATACTTTTGAGTATCTCAGGGAGAAGTTAGGGGTTATTACCTCTCCTGCTCTAAACTAAGATGCATAAAAAGTGCATCAATCCAGTGGTGCCCAAAGTTTTATTTTTTATCTGGATTGATGTTTTGAAGACTACCTATCAGGGGGAGTAGGTAGATGTTGATAATATGAGTTCCTGATAAAGAGCAGTAAGTGTTGCAGTGTTGCTAACAAGGGGAGTAGTGCAGTGGTAGTAAGGCCTGAGTTGAGCCTTGATAACTAAAGAGTGTGAGAAGGTCCGGCACCCTTTTCCATTAATGTCAAAGGGGGAGAGAATTTCATGTGAAAAACTTAAGGAGAGATTCTAAGAAAGTTGTAGCTAGAGAAAGCATAAAGGAAGGGGGAGCAAAGAAGCAAAGCAAGTTTGTCTTGATGGTTTTTCACATGATGTGTTGTCATCAATGACAAAGGGGGAGATTGTTGCAAGTATGAGTAGTAAGTGTTGTCATTGATGTCAACACCTAAGGTCAGCATCTAATGAAGTTATTTGGTTGAGTTTGAGAAAGTGTTTGAGAAGTTAGTGTAATTGCAGAATTGTTCTATCTCCTAGAATAGTGCAGTGTTTTGCTCCAAATATCCTATAGATTGAACATCTTTATCCGTGGTTTGAAAGTTATGTTAAGGGATGTCTATAGTTACTATGTTTCAAGTTTGAGCCTCTGGTGTTAAGATTTGAGTGAGTTCTGTTCACCAGGGTAAAAATTATTTTTTCTGAGTATTCAATGGTGACAGGGAGAATGTATTCTTCTTTATATCTCTTAGCATTTAAGTTTTATAGTCTGCGGTTAAAGGATTAAGTTTGGGATGATGCTATGTGTCTTCAGTTAAATTGGTTCGTGATTTGGTGCTCCACAAATGATCTTTTCTTTGTTACAGTGGCTGACAGTAATGTTTAAGTGGTCTGGTTTGAAGAATCTTCTGGACAGAATGTTTGAGGATTGTGCGGAAGTTCTTGGTGATTATAATGTGCTTGTGGATGTCTCTAGATCGTGTTCCTACTTTTTTATTGGTCCACAAAATGTAATTCAGATCGTGGATGAAGCATGTTCCTAAAGGTCTTAGTGTTAACACTAGTTTTGGCCGACCTGGTTGTTTTCACTACTTTCTATTATGCTTTAAAGTTTGTGATAGTGTGTTGTTGCATGGGAGATTACATTTGAGTCCTTACTAAGGTGTGGTGTGGTCCGCATTCATTCCTTTCCACCATGGGAATGTTTAGGTCTAGACCTAATTTGAATATTGGCTAAATTTATTGTTTGTGCCAACCTTGAAGATTGTTTCCAAGACTGCGAATGTATAAATATGAATTAGATGATCAGGAAATCTAGCGAAGTTGTTGAGATAGATGAAATGGCTACATGAGAAATATTATTTGTTGCAAGTGTGATCCAGATGAGTTTGAGAGTGTGAAAGTGAGCAGAAAATAATATATTTTTGATACAGAAAGGTTGCAAAAGATTTAGTCAAGATTGTGGTGGATCCCTGGTTGCTGTGAGATCCATTCTCATTGTAACTATCTTCTGGCAGTGAGCCTCTTCTCTTGGCAGTGAGCCCATTCTTTTTCCAGTGAGCATTTTGGGCAGTGAGCCTTGTTGTAAATTTTGATATATATCATTTATATTGTGAGTTAATCCTCACTGTGGTTTTTCCCTCATTGGGTTTTCCACGTAAAAAATTTGGTGTCTCATCTTTCTCATGTGTGAATGTGCTTAAGTTTCTAATTTCATGCTTTCATGGTTAAATCATAATAGCAGCAATTAAGTAGTTGATGTGTTGATGCTTAAAAGAAGTTAAGTTTTGGTTACAACTGATTCACCGCCCCTCTCAGTTGTCTTGTGTATTTCAACAAAGCAAAGATGAGTGGTTGAATAAAATGAAAACTAAGTTTGGATTGCCCACTGGAGAAATCAAGGTACTTAGTTTTATAGGGAATGATTAAGAAGAAATTTTCTCTTCCCCTACTAAGTCCCCTCCTCGATAATCCTCCAGCTCCTTCTCCTCCAACAAATTTGCAAGCCAACATTCTCATATTGTTCAAGAGAAGGAACATGTTGAATCTCCATCAAGATTTGTAATATCATATCTAGAGAGGACTCCATCACCCCAAAGAAAGAGGAAATCTCCTACTCCTCTTAGAAAAAAACCCTTCTCCTAAGAGAAAGTCACCCACTCCTTCTAAGGAAACTTCCTTTCCTCCATCTCATTCACCCCATCCTCCTCTAGGTCCTCCTATAAAAAATTCACAATAAATTGAACAACAAAGGGAGAAACAAATGGAACAACAAGAGAGTCATGAAGTGGAAACTTCACAATGAGAAGTCCAACAAGGAACTCGTGATGAAGTAGCTTCTCAAGAGCAAACAACTATTTGTGATACACCTAAATGGTTTAACCAGATCATTCAACATAAGAAGAGGGTATTACAACCACCAAAAAATGACTTCACCCAGTTGCCATCAATGATAATTAGGCCACCTAATCCAAAAAAGGCTTGGGTTAGATCCACCCTTACTACGAATGCATAAAATTGTGACCCCTTTCAAAGATGTTTTAGAAATAGAAATGCAACCATCAAACTATACTATCACTACAATTTCATTGGGGAAACCTTCAAGGGTAGAGAGCAAATGAATAAAAAAATCATCAGCGGAATGGATGATTTAGAAGATGGAAAAGGATAACGTGATATAGTAAGAGTTGAGAGATAAAGTTGCCTATTTGACATCTTATATTGAAAGTTTAGTTGGTTCAATTGATTCTCAAACTTCAACCTCAGTCTCTCAACCAACTTTAGATGTAGAAAAGGGGATGCCACCTGCTAATGAGGTAAAGAGTATATAGTGACATCTACTCAAGCATGGAGTAATGAATCATTGACACTAGGTCATAAAACAATTGATAGGGTTACATGAATGTGTGCAAAAAGTTCAGAAAAAGAGAAGATGTCATGAAGATGATGGAAAGTAATATTTATCAAGAACTGAATGACATTGAGATAAATCTTCCCCACATTATGCTACTCACTAAAGTGGACTCCCAAAGTTTAATCAATGAGGGAATTTTGGATAGAAAGATGAATTGGTTCATAGAAAATGGATTGAAACTGATAGTTCCAAAAAGGGCATATTATAGGTGTGCAAGAATATATTTTGGGCATCTTACAATCTTGTGAAGCATACTATTAAAGAGATTAATGATTTTGTAGAGAAAATTAGATGTCATGTATATAATGAACATAATACTCTAAATTATGTACAGGTTTTGAAATCTCATTTTGATAGTATGTTGAAAGTAGAATCACCAAGTTGAGGAAATTTGAATTCTTTATCTATCACAAGGCTGATGAGAATTTGGGTAGCTTGTGAAGCTTATGAGAAAAATATTGATGAATTCAAGAAAGCACATGACGCAATTTTGGATAATTTTATATATGCTAATGTTCAATTTGTACACTTTGATGGGCCTAATCAAAGATTGATAAAGACAACAATCAATAGGTTCTAGTTATACAAGCAGAAGTAATCTCAAGATGGGGTTAATTGAAATATACAATGTGCAACTTTTTGTAATATAATGTAATATTAGAATGTGGAGTGGTCAAAGTGACTCTTCACATTCTTTTGTTTTTTGTCTTCTTGTGGCTTTTGGAGGTAATGACTTCTCATATTTCCTATTCTCAAAAAGTGCCTATATATGCTTGTAAAATGCTCTTTGTAAGGGGTTGGGGGTTCTTATTTTGGGCTCCTTTTTTGGGGTTCAAAGAAAAAATGTTTTCTTTTGGGTTCTTTCTTGGTGGAAACCCATGAAACTTGAAATATGAATACAAGATACACAATTTTGCTTGAATCTTTATGGATTTTTTGAATTTGTCTTCTCTCCACAACTCTATCCATTTAATTCACCAAATGTTTATGGATTCAATGTGTGTTTAAACTATTGATGTCTTGCTAATGGTGAGGTGTTCAGTGTGGTCAAATGAACATACTTTGGGCCAATAGGAATAATTAAGAACATGGATTTTCCTTTGGAGATAGCACTGTCTCACATTGGGATTCTAGATAAAGGGTTCAATGGAGATTGGTTTTGAAGTTGCATCTATCTATTTATGAAATGTTGTATAGATAGTTTGAATATGGGTTTGGATTCACTTTCTTTCTCTAACCTTTTCTTCTCTCCTTTCTATTTTCTATTTTTTTCATATTGGTGTTAGTTTAATAGTTTTATGATAAATTTCAATCACAAAAGGCATAAAAATTTGATAGATTTGTATAGTTTTAATGATAAGATCTTATTTTTTGAAAGCCAAGATTAGATTCTCAAAGAATGGAATGAATTTCATGAATGATCATTCATTTTCAAAGTCATAAAATTTTGATTTCTAAGTGAAATTGAAGACTTGCGTCGGCTAATAGTGTTTTTTTTTCACTAATTGAGTCTCTTTTTCATATGAACAATTCATAATATTTGATGTAGTTCCTTGAAAGAACCAACCAAATAACTCTCCAATTGAAGGATTGTGGTAAGCCTTCTATAATTTGTGATCAAAACTCTTGAGGCTAGTCATGTTTCAAGTAGGGGAACCTTTGTCATTCTACCCTATAGGTGTCACGACTTGCATGTAAGTTAATGTGTCAAAAACTGCCTCAATAAGACCAAGGGTTTAGTAATAATGACTTCTTTAAGGGAGCAAGAATCCAAATTCATTTCATTGGTGGTTACAGTTGACAATATTCGATAATGTTTGGCTACCATGGGGTAGTGACTTCTCAACTTCCTTGGATCTTTCTTGGCTTATGGCTCCTTTTTTGGTGCCCCTTGCTCCATGTGGACAAAGCCAAAACAAAAAGAGCAAAATGAGCTATCAAATTTCTAATTCAATGTGATGGGTTAGTTGAAGTTATAGGGGAAGGATCTAGTTTAGGTACAGAGGTTGAAGATATCTAGGTCTCTTGTAATAGTTTATTGATAGTTCATATACTTGTATAGGCTTATAGATTGATAATACTATAGTCTTAATGGTTGAAATTTCAAATATTATATTCCCTTGAGGGTTTCATATTATTCTAAACAAGATTTTTGAGTTTTGATTAAATATAAAAAGGGTGAAGGCCCCATATCCCTCTTTTAACATATAAATAATAATAATAATAATCTCAATACTAAAAATTTTAACATTAGTAATTATTTTTTTGGATAGTTAGCCTCTATTTAAAATTAACAAATACTTAAGAATGAAAATAAAAATAAATCTAATTAATCTAAATTGTATGGCATGCTTTCTTCAAATTATAAATTGCTATTATGTCTTCTTTTCTTTTATTTAAAGAGCAATGAGACAACTAAACAAGCATATCATTAATCTTGTAATTTTGTAAATTAGGTGTTGAAGAAGACTTGAAATGTTGGAATTTAAAATAATTTATATAATATCTAGATACGTAATATTATGCTTAATTATGAAAATATTAAATCTTAATCCATAATTTATTTTTAATGAAAAATCATGTTTAATAGACAATTACCTATCATGCAATGTTTAATGTTGACAATGTTAACTATTTGAATATTTATATGTAAGTATCAAGTAACTTAACATTAAGTATTATAGAAGTTGAAACAAAACAATAAGTCCTATTATGTGGAGTGTGGACCAGTTTGAGTCCATGTGATGTTAAATGATGTTCAATCAACATGTAAACTTTGTCAAAGATACATCCTAACCCTCAAAAAGTTAACACCTTGACACAAGCCTTTATAAAAGACCTCCCAACTTAGTCAATTGAAACCCATCAAATCTTGCATATTCAATAACTATTCTCCATTACTCCCATCAAAATTTAAATTTGAAGGTCACCAAATTCCATCAATCAATTTTCTTTGGGTGACTAGATTTTTTTTTAAAATTATCCCCTTCATAACCCACAATGTGGTACGGCCTCTAATATGACTACTCTTAAACATAATTCACTTCAACATTCAAAGGTCAATTTTGGCCAATAAAAATAGGACAAATATTTACTATTTTTTGGTATTGGATGAGGTCAATGGCTAATAAAAATAGGACAAATATTTACCACTTTTTGGTATTGGACGAGGTCAATGTTGGCCAATTAAAATAGGACAAATATTTACCATTTTTGGTATTGGATAAGGTCAATTTTGGCCAGTAAAAATAGGACAAATATTTACAACTTTTTAACATGGATAGGTGTCAAATTACTATTGACTGTTTGACCATTGAACCTGATGATATTTAAATAAAGTACAAGGGACTGGACTGTTTCTGTTTTTTCCCTGTACACATAAATTATAAATAAATGTGAGGGTAAAACTGCAAGTTAAGGGAGATGTGGCAGAGAAATGTTTGCAAGTAGTAACGGGCATCAATTTAAAAACCAGAGTCCCATGCATACTCTACAATACTCTATTAAAGAATATTCTACAATACTCTGGAACCCACTCACCTCCATAGGAAAAGCATGTACAAGCTTTAATGCAATTCGAGTTCAAAAACAAGGCGCTCTTTTGCTCGATTTCAAATAATTTATTTCACGGGAATTTTAAGGCAAACAACGTACGAATTAAATTCGAGTCAGGAATCCTCAACTAGGAAAAAAGTTTGACCGCTTTCGAAATTCAAGACATTTTGATCTCTGAAATCTTTCTTTCTTTCTCCAATTAAATTCACCTGCTTAAAAATGTTCAGTGGAAAGGAATTTATATCTGCAAATTCAGGAAGAAAAACCGAGAGCAAAATGTAATTAGAGGCGATGGAGTGCCTGTAATTAATTTAAGCTTCCCAGGTGGTCTTAACTTCCCCTTTGAAATAAATTGATATAAAAATGAGAGGCATTTAAAACAAGGTAACGAGGTTATTTAAAGCTTCACGTAATAAGTGAGAATCCATTGCACACGTGAAGCTTATTTAAAGCAGAGACCAATTTAATGGCGTTGCAGAACAAACCTGAGAAATGAGATTTCATGTGAGTCTTCCACCAGTCCACATTAAATTCTGGAAATCCAAGACTTCGTTCTACCACAATAAAAGCAGGCGCAGATCTTTCGTATTCTTCGTCCGCGTTCTTCGCTAATTTAAACTAGCTCTACAAATCAGTACTCTTTATTTTGTTCGGCGCTCAGATTCAAAGCAAAAGGAGAAAAATATGAAGACGAAATTTGCAATCTTTTTTCTCGTTCTCTTTCTTCCGTTTGCAGCTGCCAATACACCAATCCCTGCTCGTCCTGGTAAAATTTTACAACTTTTATGATTTTTTACAGTCTATGTGAATGAGTTAGCATGCTTCTACAAATAATTGTATATTCGAAGTGAATGAGTTAGTATGCTTCTACAAATAATTGTATATTCGAAGTGAATGAGTTAGTATGCTTCGGGAAATAATTGTGTAGTTGAGGTGAATGAGTTAGTATGCTTTTGGAAATAAATGTTTGGTTGAGATGAATGAGTTAGTATGCTTCTGGAAATAAGTGTGTACTTGAGATGAATGAGTTAGTATGCTTCTGGAAATAAGTGCGTAGTTGAGATGAATGAGTTAGTATGCTTTTGGAAATAAGTGCGTAGTTGAGATGAATGAGTTAGTATGCTTTTGGAAATAATTGCATAGTTGAGGTGAATGAGTTAGTATGGTTTTGGAAATAAGTGTGTAGTTGAGATGAATGAGTTAGTATGGTTTTGGAAATAAGTGTGTAGTTGAGGTGAATGAGTTAGCATGCTTTTGGAAATAATTGCTTAGTTGAGATGAATGAGTTAGTATGCTTTTGAAAATTATTGCATACTTGAGGTGAATGAGTTAGTATGCTTCTGGAAATAATTTTGTAGTTGAGGTTAATGAGTTAGTATGCTTCTGGAAATAATTGCATAGTTGAGGTGAATGAGTTAGTATTCTTCTTGAAATAATTGTGCAAGTTTTCTTACATTGACATTTGGATCACATTCAGTGATCTTCATCATGATGAGGAAGAGACGAATTAATAGTAATCTTACAAGAATTAGTTAGTGTGCTTCTGGGAATAATTGCATAGTTGAGGTGAATGAGTTAGTATTCTTCTTGAAATAATTGTGCAAGTTTTCTTACATGGACATTTGGATAACACTCAGTGATCTTCATGATGAGGAAGAGACGAGTTAATAGTCATCTTACAAGAATTATCTAAATTTGTTTCAATTTCGTTTCAAGGTTACTTAAATTCTTTCCATTTATATTAATTTTATAGATTTCATAATAATTATCCTATTTTTATTGACAAAAAATTATCTGACTGTTAAACTGTTTGATGTTTTTTTCCCTTGTGTTTACAGAAAATAGAGCCAAAGACTCTGAAAACATGAAAATGAAAGGAGATACTCCAAAAAATGGCATTAATTATGAGGTTGCAGGGTCAACCTTACCAGATTGCAGCCATGCTTGTGGATCATGCTTGCCTTGTAAACGAGTCACAGTAAGCTTCAAATGCACCATTGCAGATTCATGTCCCATTGCTTACCGCTGCATGTGCAAGGGCAAGATTTTTCCTGTTCCTTCCTTACGTCCAAGGCCTTAAATTTCTTCATATATTCAAGCAGACTCAACTTGTGTTGTATCATAGCCTATAGCCAAATTTTGTAATGCACAAACGACTTATTATTGAAGTTTTTGCTTTTTCCTTTTTTGGGCTTATATGCCATTGCAAGCTCTATACATGGTAGAAAAACTTGTCTTTGTATTTTGTTTCTTCTCATCGCCAGTTGCATCCCCATAACACCATCACCACAAAACATCAATCACAAGCTCAAAATATTTGTGTAACTGGAAGGATTTCATGGACTATGAATGGACATATTTTTTACCTATCTGTGTTAGAATATTTTCTTATACCTCTGTTGGATGTGATCATAGTGAGAAATGGTATCTTCCTCTCTTGTTATGACAGGAATGGGATTCAATTTGAATGACTAAAATGGAATCAGTTAATCTAACCTGAAAGGACTTGTAAATTTAATTAGAATTGAAACTAAAACCAAAATGCATTTTCCAAAATTTTGTTTTAGATATTAACACCAGAACACCAATACATATGTCAAACACTCTTCTGTGTTCTTTGTTTACCTTTTTTTATTTCATCTTGGATGTAAACTAGTTGGCCATCCTTCAATTACTCTTTGGATTCCAGCACATACTTCTCTATCTCCACAGTTATATGGCACTATACTAACCATCTTGCATATGTAAATTTTCTCATTTAGCAGTAAACTATTCTATTTGGTTTCGAATGACATTGGAGTATGCGATTTCCTCAATCAATGATATTCTAAAAGAAATTTTGTAGGATGTAGGATTAAATATGTAAAAATAATAATAATAATTTAAATCTACACATGATATAAAAAGAATATAAAAAATAAAAAAATATCATTCTTGTCTTGATTTTACAATGTTAAATATGAGTTTATAAAGTTATTTTTTTTCAACCATTCAAGCAACTCTT
The DNA here is from genome assembly GCA_027924645.1 of Cunninghamia lanceolata. Taxonomy (NCBI): domain Eukaryota; kingdom Viridiplantae; phylum Streptophyta; class Pinopsida; order Cupressales; family Cupressaceae; genus Cunninghamia; species Cunninghamia lanceolata. The sequence continues at coordinate 22,738,031 of BSBN01001965.1, forward strand.
AAATACCAATTAATAATTAAAAACTACCCAAACTACAAACTATTAAACTAACCAAATATTAATACACAAACACAAACTAATCGTATGATGTAATATTTCCCAAATATTTTTAATAACATTCATGCTTAATTTGACTTGAATCATTAAATAGCAACCACCTTTTTCAAACATTCTTGTGTATGGAATTTCAGAGGTCCTTCAACTATCTTGCATATGAAAATTTCCTTGTTACACATTAAACTTCTATTTCTAATTGGTTCTGAACAACAATAAGGTAGATGATTTTCCTCAATCAACAATATTCTAACAAACCTATATAGGCCTAATTTGACTTGAATCATTTAACAATGTAATATTTGCCTCACTATCCTTTGACTCAATTACCGTAATACATTTCACACGTGTATGACATGAATTTTCAAAGACCGGTCCTCAACAATCTTGTATATGAAATTTTCTCATTCAAAATTAATAGTCTAAATTAATTTTGAATAGTCTAAATTAATTTTGAATAGTCTAAATTAATTTTGAATAATAATGGGGTACACGATTTTCTTGAATTGTTAATATTCAAACAAAGTCATTTAGGCCCAATTTGACCAAAACCATTTAATCGTTTGGCATTTACCACTCACTATAATTTGACTCATTTAAAATACATAATAAAGAATTTTAGATTTGAGTCCTCAACCCTCTTGTTCAACACTTAACTTTTTAGTCCTAATTAGTTCTACATGACATTGGGTTGTTATTTCCCATCGTCACTAATATTCCAATAAACCTATTTTGACCTAATTTGTTTTGAATCATTTAATAGTATAACATTTACTTTTCATTGCGTTTTAATTTATAATTAAATAATTTCATAGATTTTATTCTATGGAATTTCAAAGCTTGTTCCTTAACCATATCTTATATGAAATTTTTTTTGTTTAAGAATAATTATCTATTCACAATTGCTTTTAAAAGATACTTGAGGTATATGATTTTCTTTAATGAAAATATTTAAAAAGTTTGTTTATTACTATTAAGTCAAGTAAATCAATTGAAAATGTGACATTTACGACTCTTTTCTTTTTGACATATTTAACTATACATAATATTTTAAATCTATTGGTCATCACTATTCTTTATTGGTTATGAACAACAATTAGGTATGTTTCCTCAATTAATAATATTCATATAGACAGGTTTATACATTAGGTTAGATTGTGTGGCATTCACCACTTTTATTGTCTTTTAATTTATTTAAAAATTATATATCACACATTTTAATGTATGACATTTTAGAGCTTGCTCCTCAACTACCTTCCATACAAAATTTTCTAATCATTCAATATTAATGATCTAGTCCTAATTGTTTCCAAACAACGAGGATGTGATCTCCTTTTAACAAACATTATTCCAATAAACCTACTTATGCTTAATTTCTTCTTAAATATTTGATAACATATTGCAGTACCTTTTGACTCATTAAAAATGATAGATTTGATAGATTTTATTCTATGGAATTTTAGAAATAGGGTCATCTCACAATAATGGGTTATACTTTTTGGCTAAACTTGACATTGAAATCAACATTTTGAACCAAATCTTCACTTTCTAACACCTATAGCCGCTAAACCGTTAGGAATTTGAAGGTGATGCGAACTAATGATTTGTGAGATTTTGTCTGTAGATTCTAGATATATTTTTTTTTAAAAAATTGGAGTTAAATTGTAAAAAAATTTGCATCTCCTTTGATAACTATTTTTTAACAGTAAACAACATTTTTTTAAAGTGATGTGTATTATGTCCCACAACTTTTTTCTACAAAGGATAAAATTCTGATTCTTTTGAATTTAGATTGGTAACACTGATATCTAGAGGATGCATTTGGTTTCATAATATTTTTGTTGATAACTGAGAGGGGGGGTGAATCAGTTATCTTAATTATTTCAGCTTTCTGAACTTTCTTAATAATTAGTGCAGAATTAATTCAAGCAAGCAAACTTAATCATGAAATGGAAATACACATGACACAATATTTTTGACGTGGAAACCCTGTTAAGGGAAAAAACTACGGCGTGATTAACCCAAGATTGTATTCTCTGTTAGAAGAATAGGATTACAAAATGACACTTGCCAATTAGGGCTCACTGCCCGAGCACACTGCTCACAAGAGGCACACTGCCTACAAGAGACACACTGTCTACAATTTATAAAGAGTGTGATACAATACTTGAACTGATAAGGAGCATCAACATATGCTGGAGTTCAGTTTCGGTTAGGCTCAGTAAACTGATCTGCTGCACTTCATCTTTCCTCTTCTTTTGTGTTGCTTTCCTTTCACATACTGGATCTTCCTTTCTACTTTTATTTGGCTTTACTGCTTTTCTTCGCACATCACAAAACACCACAACACATCTCATAACTAAATCCATCTTGTATATATATCCACACAAGTGATTTCATCACCTTTCTAGTCGGCACCCGGAATAGTCAATATTTTCCATAAACTCTGATCTGTCGGCTAAATCCTTGCTTACCAAGTAATGCGGATCAAGGATATACTTGTGGAAATCATTAATCATGTCGGCCAAACATAATTTATGCCTTCATAACCTTTTCCAACATCAGTAACACATCCAGAATAATGTCTGATGTTCTGTTAGTCAGTTCTTCCTCTGTCACACTGCCAATCAAGAACCCAATACTCAAGTATTCATATCTTTTTCTTCATCTATCACCGGAGGCTAAATCCTTGGAATCTATCACTCAAGGTAGTCCTCTTGACTTCCCCAAATCTGCACTTCACCAAGATACTTCCTCTGAGAGATCCAGACCTGACTGTCGAACCTCGCCACATGCTCTGTTCTTGTTTACCGGACTACAACATTCTTCACTCTGACTTCTGGTATAGACATACCATGTCCTACAAATGTGTGGGATGAACTTTGTTGCCATCAATGACAACATTCATGAATCCATATAGTGTCTCTTGCCAACAATCTCCCCCTTTGGCATTGATGGCAACACTTAGTGAAAAATGACTAAGTGTTTACACTATGCTCCCCCTTGGCTGATGCTCTATTTTTATATACATTTTCTGGAGCTCCCCCTTAGTTGGATTCCTCATTTTTCACTGCTCCTCACTCCCCCTTTGACATCAATGGCAAAGGGTAGGGTCCGCATACCAAAATTTTCAAAATCTTGTCCGCATAATTATATACATATGGAATACTTACATATACTGAAGTATGTCTGCAAAAGTTGTTTTCAATTGAATGAATTCTATAGCCCAACTTTGCTTCATTCTGTCCAAAATTGATATATGACCACTCAATAGAAATGCAAACGCATCTGCCCTTTTTAGATCTGTTGGATCATTTGTCTGGGCTGTGATTGGAGCTTCTTTTATGGCCTCATGCATGGCCTCTAACGTAGGGACAATTATCCCTCTGAGCTCACTCAACCTACTGATTATGTTTTTCTTCTCTTTTTCAAGATTCTTAATTTCATTCAAAACTACAACCGTTTGACATTCTTGATTTATTATGGATGTAGTAAGTGGATCAAAATTTTGAGAAAGTTTTATCAGTTTATCCTCCTGTTCTTTCATTTTCTTCTCAATCTCCACTGTTGTTTTGGACCATGATAAACAAAATTTGTACATTTCTCTGCCATCTTTAAGAGCATTTTCTAAGCTCTTTATCCCAATATTCATATTTTTCCTATCATTAATTATCAACCCTTGTACCTCTGATAATATTTTTGCAAGAAATTCCTTCCGGACCTTATCTTCTGCTAACTTCTCTAGGGAATCAAAATGTGTGCTAACACTATTGACTAGAGTTTTGAGATTACCGAATGTGGAGGCTGTGGGACCCTTCTGAAACGATGGCATAATCTTTTCAAGCACTCCGGAAGCAGCTTCTATCAACTCACAGTCTTCCATGTGAGACTTCAGGAGTTTTTCTTTAACCTTTGCATTAGCAAATGAAGCTATCTTCATTGTCTGTACCGGAGAAAGAGAATCAAAATTAAATGGTCCTTGTAGAAGCTCCGATTCATCAATATCCATTGTTTCTTTATTCAGGAATTCTTGGACAGTTTTTGCAGTGTCTCTTGCTGGAGACAGATTTTTCTTTTCTTCTGCATTCTTAGAGCTGTCTCTTGGAGTTTTCTCTCCTACATTCTTATCACTGGCAGTTGTGGTCTTCTCTATTGAAGTCTTTTATCCTTCTGCAACCTTGGTATTGTCACCTTATTTTTCCTTCACCTCTGATTCTTTCTCCTGTATTCTTCCTTCTTCTTTAGATCCAGAGACTGTAGGGGAATCTGGAGGAGAAATGTTAGTCTGTTCAAGGCCCACCTCTTCTATCATTTTCTCAGTAGATTCTTCTACAACACTTGTAGTCAAGGGATCAGTACCCAAGTCCTCTATAATTGGAATGTTGAATCTTTTGAATGCATTTCAGAGGATCTCTTCTGTCTCTTTTGCAACTTTGTCAGTCTCTCCGAGCATAAGTTCATTCATCCTTGCTTTGCTCCTGAACTCATCCTTACAATTTTTAAATACCATATTCATTGTCTTGGGATCGATTGAAGAATATAGCTGAATTGCTATCTGTTCCCAGATTTCTAAGTCTTTAGCTTGGGCATTGTTCTTTCTTATTTCTAGTTCCTTCTCCAAGCTTTTGGGGATCAGAGATATAATTTCAATGAATGTTTTGTTGTAGATATTTAGGTACCTAACTATGGTATCTTGCAATATCTTCTGATCTACTTCACCGTAATCATCATAGAACTCAATCATTGGCTGAAGATTTTCGTCCACTGTAACTGATTTGATTATGTCATCAATATGAAGAGTGGGTTTTTCAACATATTCCTCTGTCTTTTCTTCTTCCTCTTGTCCGGTAGAGGGTTCACCAGATGTTTTCTTCTGTTTCTTCACTTTCCTGATTTCTTCATCAGATTTAGTCTCCTCTTCATCCCTTTGACTAGCATAAGCCCTTGTGGCTTTTGTCTTTGTTCTTTTCTCTCCTTTGCCAGATAATTTTGCTTCCAGTTTTGATGGTCTTGAGCTTTTGGTAGTGGTAAGTGCAAATCTCTTTGATGATCTGGTCCGGGTGGAGGATTTTACTGGAACACTTTCCTCACTTTTCTTTTCTGCCTTTTTCTTCTCTTCCTCAGCCCTTTCCATCTTTTCCCTGTTGGCATCAAGTGCCTCCTTTGATATGCCAAAGCCTTTTGCAACATCTTCAACTTCTTTTCTTACCTTCCTCTTGATCTCTGGTTGTCTAAGTTCCACATGAATCTTTACACTCAGCTCCTCAAAGGTTCCAAACCTTTCTACCTTTGGATCCTTTGGCTGACTTAACATGTGTTGAACATGCAGCTCCACAATTTGTTCATCAACTTCATACCCCATGGGCATGATCCATACAGTTCTTGGTTCTACTACCTCCATTAGGCACTGATCAGTCTCTACCATAAAACATATTGTGTCTTTGTATTTCTCAACAAGAAACTAGGGAATCCTTTCTCTTGCTTGCATCATTTTCTGAAAATTCTTGAAATATCCCCACAGGGCTGTATTTCTTGCTTTAGCATCCCCAAGCCCATGCAAATAGTCTCTGATTTGGATGGCAACCGGTCTGTCATTCTGCCATACCCAGCCATTGGATCTGGGAAGCTCATTCATGTAATAAAAGAATAGGCAGAGTATCAAGACACCATACTTGAAGGATTTCTTCTTATCCTTCTTAATCTTTTGCAGATTTTCCAAAAGTTGGCTTAGAAGAAGTTCACACAGATCATAGTCAGCATTTTCTTTTAGCATTTGATAGGATGTGTAAACTGCAGTTCCCGGTACTAAATTTTCCCTACTGGAGTGATAAATCTTGTAACCAATTATCATGGGTGCAAATTTGACATCCGGTTCAGTGATGTCTTCAATTGTCATAGCTCTCTTGTCAAATTTTGATCTGGTTGCATCACTTACTGTCTGATTCTTGACAGATTTGAGAACAGGAATTCCACCGGATGAGTGCAGACCGGTTACTGCCCTAATTACATCTTTGGTGATCTTAAATGGTTTATTTAACCATAAGAAATTGTCATGCACTCTACTCAACACATACCGAACCCATTCATCTTCTTCAAAACAGGGGAAATGAATGCACTATGCAAAATGCTTATCCCGGATGGCTTTATACTGAGGTTTAATCTCAAAAGAATCATCTATTAGCTATTTGTGATAGATATCCACTAACTTTGATTCCCCAAATTCTTCAATATTCGTGTGTATGTAAACCCTAATATCTTCTGTGTACAAAACACCATGCGGAACACTAGAGAAGGCTCTTAGGGGATCTACCTCCAAGGATTTGTATGGATGTTTCTTAAATTTGGGGCGAGGTCTATCAGAAATCTTTACTATATTCAGAGTAGCCATCATCAAAGAATCTTACTGAAGGAAATCAAGAACGAAGAATACCTTTTACGCTGTTTAGGGCACATGATGAAATCCAGATTGAGCTGTATGAGGAATCGTCTTGATCTTTGGGAGAAGTTGTTGCAGAGCTTCTTTTCTCTCTTCTTCACATGTGAGTGTACAAATGATGAGCGAATGAACTCTTTTATTTCTGAGAAGCCCTAATTTTCATTCGGTAATAAATACGCAACCTAATTCATTCCGGTTTGCCTTGTTTGTCTTATTCAGAGACAAAACCTTTCTGGATCACTGAGACAGATTTCAAAGTTATTCTAGGAGAGTAGTGATAATCTATCTTCCTTTCATTAGTCATTTGATCTATTTGCAAATCAAGACACCATAATTTGAATCATACCAGACCAAACTTGTAAGGAATCTATTTTTACCGGAAGACTATTTTACCGGATCAATTCTGGTAGGATTAGATTCTTCAAATCTTCTTGCGGATCTCTCAAATCCTTACCATACCCCTTTTAGATGTTTCTTGTATGACCCCTTTTAATCTGCAGCTCTCCTTGTGCCAGTTCCGGCACCAATTGACTAGCTGGGGCAACAAGGTTTTCTTTGTTTCTCCCCCTGAGCCAGAGCTCACTTTTTACTTTTGGGAAGGAATATCAGCACTAGAGTCTGGTGCAGATCCATCCCCTACATTCTCTATACTTTTCTTCACCCAAATCTTGTTCATCTCACTTTGAACTTCATCCACATTTACTTTTTATTTTCCCTTATCTTGATTCTGATTATAATATACCAGACCTCTTTTATCCTGATTCTTGCTTCTACAGAATTTTGCTATATGACCGGATCTGTTGCAAATTTGGCAAACAACATTTCTTTGCATATTTGATTGATATCCTCTTGATCTGCATTGATTAGCCATATGACCCATTCTATTGCATGCAAAGCATCTACCATTGAATGAATTATTCATTTGCATATTTCTGCATTCATGAGATTTGTGACCATACCTTTTACAGTTGAAGCACTGTCTGGAGAAGGATGTATTAGTCTGATTCATTCTCCTTCTACACTGATTAGCTTTATGACCAAAGTTATTACAATTGTGGCAGTATCCATTGAAGGATGGATATCTTTGAGCATTAGGCTACCTTACCAGAGGACTTCTAGGCCTGTTCCTTGGATTTTCTGATCTAAAATTCTTCTGACCAGATCTGGAGCTTTCTCATTTCTCATATCCCAAACCACACTTGTCATCTACCCTCTTTTGGCTTTCAAGAAGAACTTCAAGTTGGGCAGAACTTATCTTGAATTTCTCTTTATATTCATTTTCTATTTGAAGATCCCTTTTGAGAGAGACAATTTGATTCTCAAGTTTTTCTTCATTATCTTTAGCATCTTCAAGATCAGATTCAAGATGTCTGATAATTCTATCCATCTTGTGGCAATCTTCTGATTTCTCCTTGAGAGATTGTCTTAGATTATCTTTAATTTTTCTTTTCTCTTCAATCTCTTGGGTAAACTTTATAACTCCTAATTCTATTTCATGTCTTATCATAATGGTTTCTTTTGATAACTTTTCACATAACTTAGTTTTCTCCTTCAGATCTTCATTTGTACCATTGGCTTCACTTTGACTTGCTAATTGCTGAAGTAGCTCCTTTCTCTTTTTCATAGAGAGACTTAATTTGTCTTTTAGTTCTCTCATGAAATCATCAGCCTGTTTGAGTCTTTCCTTTAACTCATTGACTTCAGAGTTTGACTGTTCAAGATCATCAAGGGCAGTCTTGAGTTGCTCCCTTAAACCATATGCATCCATTTGAATTCCCAGATCTTCCTCAAGCTGTTAGACTCTGTTAGGAGGAACTAGGCTCTGATACCAATTGTTGATAACTGAGAGGGGGGGTGAATCAGTTATCTTAATTATTTTAGCTTTCTGAACTTTCTTAATAATTAGTGCAACATTAATTCAAACAAGTAAACTTAATCATGAAATGGAAATACACATGACACAATATTTTTGACATGGAAACCCTGTTAAGGGAAAAAACCACGGGGTGATTAACCCAAGATTGTATTCTCTGTTAGAAGAATAGGATTACAAAATGGCACTTGCCAATTAGGGCTCACTGCCTGAGCACACTACTCACAAGAGGCACACTGCCTATAAGAGACACATTATCTACAATTTATAAAGAGTGTGATACAATACTTGAACTGATAAGGAGCATCAACATATGTTGGAGTTCAGTTCCGGTTAGGCTCAGTAAACTGATCTGCTGCACTTCATCTTTCCTCTTTTTTTGTGCTGCTTTCCTTTCACATACTGGATCTTCCTTTCCGCTTTTATTCAGCTTTACTGCTTTTCTTCACACATCACAAAAAACCACAACACATCTCATAACTAAATCCATCTTGTATATATATCTGTACAAGTGATTTCATCACCTTTCTAGTCAGCACCTGGAATAGTCAATATTTTCCATAAACTCTGATCTGTCGGCTGAATCCTTGCTTACCAAGTAATGTGGATCAAGGATATACTTGTGGAAATCATTAATCATGTTAGCCAAACATAATTTATGCCTTCATAACCTTTTCCAACATCAGTAACACATCTGAAATAATGTCTGATGTTCTGCCAGTCAGTTCTTCCTCTGTCACACTACCAATCAGGAACCTGATACTCAAGTATTCATATCTTTTTCTTCATCTATCACCTGAGGCTAAATCCTTGGAATCTATCACTCAAAGTAGTCCTCTTGACTTCCCCAAATCCGCACTTCACCAAGATACTTCCTCTGAGAGATCTGGACCTAACTATCGGACCTCGCCACATGCTATGTTCTTGTTTACCGGACCACAACGTTCTTCACTCTGACTTCCAGTATAGACATACCATGTCCTGTGGATGTGTGGGATGAACTTTGTTTCCATCAATGACAACATTCATGAATCCATATAGTGTCTCTTGCCAACAGTTTTGTTGAATATTTTCTTTAATTAAGTTTTGAAATCAAACTAATTATAATTTAGACATAGGTGTATTTTGTCTAACATAACTTTTTTTGTATGTATCAGAATTCAATTTTTTTTTTGTTGGAATAAAGACATCAATACCTAGATGACATGTATTTTTTAGAATTTTTTATATTTTTCTATTTTTTTGTATGTGTGAAACAAAGACCTTGATGTTCATTAGAAACCCTACATTCACAAGAAATAAAAAATAAATATAATAATCAAATTAAATATATTTAAAATTATACTTTTTGGGAAGCTTATAATAAGGATTACATACTTTAAAAAACATAAATTTTAAATGAATTCATTTGATCCCCCAAAAGGTAAATCAAAAGTGGTTTTTTATCAGCATTTTGATAGGTGTAGAGGAGACTCCATTATAGGTATGGTTTAAAAATAGTGGGGTTCTATCCAAGGGGGTTTGAATCTAAGGGGGTTTGATCAAACCCTCTTCAATTAAAATCCTTTAAATAGAATATTTCAAGGCTTAAATCATTATATTTTCTAAAAATATGTGATTTCAACAAAAATCAAGATGTCCCAGAAAGTGTAACCCATTATTGTGGCATCACCCAATATCATATGAAATCATCCTCATCCAACATTAATCATATAGTCATAAATGGTTTTGAATGATGTGTTTATGTTTCTAATTGTCCTTTTAGACTTTCTAAGTCCAAAAAAAATAAGAGTACAACATTACTCATATTTGGGAAAGGTAACTAACAAAAATACTTATTTGGTTTTAAATTATATTCAATCACTTAATTATGTGGCATTTACCACTATCACTACTGTTTGATTCAATCAACATGATATTTTTCCAAAATTTTAGTGTACGACATTCAGAGGTTAGTCCTAAACCACCTTGCATATGATATTTTCATCATTTAATAGTAACCTCGTAATCTTAATTGGTTATGAAATATAATGTAGTTTGTGATTTACCTCAACCGATATATTTCAATAAACATTTGACCTAAATCATTTTGATAATGTGAAATTGACTATTCTCTCTTCCCTTTAACTCATTTGACATGGTATAGTTAATATACTTGATATTATGTCATTTCAAAGGTTGGTCGTTACCATCTAGCATATGAAATTTGTATTGCTTGACATTAAACTTTTAGTTAGGGAATTGGTTCTAAATGACAAGAAGCTATGTTATTTCCATATTATTCTAACACAACTATTTAATACCATTTTTACCAAAATCGTTAGATAGTGGAAAATTCACCTCTCAAATTTCCTTTTTGTGTGAGGCTGACTATTTTACCTCCTATATTTTGATCATTGTGCTATTCAGTAGTGACTATGTTTCATATTGCAGATTTGATGTTTTATCTCACTGATTTGATATATGTGATTTGATTCGGTCATATTGATGATATGCTTTGGTTCGATATATGGATTTATATTAGATGTTATTTTGTTATGAGATTCTAGTTGATTAGGTGATTTGAATTAATTGACATATGATGGAAATGCAGTTAATTTGGATTTATGTATTGATGGATATTGTTGTATTGTTTGCATGAATTTAATTTCCAGTTGCTTCGGCTATCATTTCCTGACAGAACTGACACTTGATTGAGATGTGTAGGTTTTACTTTCCCTAGTCACGGGAAATTAGAGGTAGAGGATTCACACCCTGTTATTCCCGGTTAAGCCGATCCGTTCCCAAGAGGGATAAGGATCACGTGTGAAATTGCATGATGATTTATTGTGCTTGGTTTAAATTTTAATTATTTTTATTTAAGCCTTAGTACTCCCTCTCTTTCTTCTTTTGATTAATATTATGTGTTGTAAAATTTTAATTTATTTATGTCAATTGGTATTTTTATTATTTTATTTGGCCATTTATATGTGGATTTTTGACCCCTTTCATGACCCCTAGGGTCCCAAAAGTTACCCTAGGTGGTCAACCATAAGTCTAGGGTCAACTTGGACCACCTAACCCTAGTTTTGACTCACCCTAGGTCACCCTAAACCATGGTGGAGTAAGAGTGACGAAATTGGGAAGAGGCGAGATGAGGGATGGGCCTTGCCTTGGGAAGAGCACCTCTCCCATCCCTAAGTTTTGGGAAACATTCCCAAGGAAGACTTGGGAGGTCTCCAAGAGTCCTCCCAAGCTCCCAGGTGAGTGGGATCACCACTCAAGGCCATTGTCTTGTGGAAGGGTGAGTGGGAATCCAACTCACCATTTGTCCCCCTCCCACTTGTGTGGAAGCACAAGTGGATGAGGTGGAGATGGAGGTGAAGGAAGAGGAGGACACTTGTCATCCTCTTACCTTCTCTCTTTTCCAAGTGGCTTTGGTGGAGGGAAGAGATGGTGACAAATGTCACCACCTCATTCTCTCAAGGCCAAATAGAGGGCCTATAATAGCTCCTCTTGTAGAGGAGTGGGGGTTCTTCCATCCTATTGTTTTACTTGCATTTTAGAGATTTCTTGCAATTTGGGTTTTCTTACTAAGTTTGGAGGAGTTAGAGAAGGTTGGGAGAAAAAACTGAAAAGTTGGAAAGCTTGGGAAGGCTGGGAGCTCTTCACCCATTTCCACTTCCATTGCCATGGTCTTGAAGGTAGGCTCTTAACTTAATTCTTGTTTTGTTGATATGAAATTCCATGTTTGAATGTTGGTTGTATGTTTGTGGCATTGTGTTGTTTTGCATTTGTTGTTGGGGTGGGTGTTATGGTGAGAGCACCTCCAATGAAGGAAATGCTCAACTTGTATGGGTAGGGGAGAGGAACAATCCTTGGGGGCTCTCCCACAGAATGTGTTTATGTGTTTATGCCTTGAGGGCTTATCATCATTGGAGGAGGAGATATCTAAAAGGCAAGAGTGCCTTGCAATTTGTTGTGATTCTTGTGGTTGTGATGATTTTGGGAAAATTTTGGCTTGAGGCCATGTGTAGAGATTATCTTTATCATTTGGGAGCCCCTTTAAGTTGAGAGGTCTATCCCCTACCCTCACTAAACTCCTTGTGAGTTGAGTATTGTGTTAAGCCTTTGGGTGTTTTTTTTTTGAGTGGTTGTGTTGGATTCTGTTGCGGATTGTACACCTATGTGAAATCCTCTACCTCCCTAGATCGGGGGTGACCCACTTATAGGTCTATGGTAGGGAGGAGAGCTTTCCTTCTTAGTGGCTAGTCTTTCTTTTGTTGCCTTGTTGATGTGTTCAGCTGCAGATTTTTAAGTGAGGAGAAGAGAGGTGTAGGAGCTCATGTTGGTGTCCTTATAGTCTCTGGTGTTGGCTGATTTTGAAGCCATAGCTGCTTTGGTCCTCTTGTCAAAACTATTATTATCCTTGCCACGGAGTTGGTCGAGTTAAAATCTGAAATGTAAGCATTTGGTTAATTATTATCGTTGAAAGAGAAACATGTGTTGATTAGGTTTTGTACATGATGTAGTTCTAAATCAAAAGGAGCTTGCACTTTGTGAAATGGAAGAGAGAAAGGTTACAAATAAAATTTCTGTCAATTGGATGTTTTATCCTTATATTGCAGTATTGTTTGCTTCTTATTTTTTTCTTTGGTGAGCTGTGATGTGTGAAATGCATGGGAAGACTTAAGCAAAGTTCTGTATTTATTTAAAAAAAAAGAGATTATTAAATGTATGCAAGAGTGTTTTAACTTTCTGTTGCAATCTATCCAAAATGATACCTATGTGACTGAATGAGTGTAATGTCTTCTCTATTTTGTATAATGCTCTCAAAAGAGACAAGAGATAAGAGTGCAATAGTTAAATCCTATTATAGCCAAGAAAGAGAAAGTAGAGATTAGTGTCTATATAATACTTGCAAGCTATTTTAATAGTTGCCAAAAAAATAATTAAATAAATAAATAGTAGAATAAATCCCTTTGAAATTGTTGTGTTCCATTTTATTTTGGTAGCAAGGACAATTAATACATTACGTTTATGTTGTGGGTTTCAACAGAAATAGAAAGAAATCTACGAATCGTATCAGTTTATAAAACTATGTTGGTGGTTCATATGTTATTCCTGAGTATATAGTAGAAAAGAAGTGGAAATGCGGAAATTAAATTTTTCTTTTTCTTTGTTGTAAATTTTATATACACAGAAAAATATGTTTACATCCTATTTTAAACAGTGAGCAGGCTTTGAAACTGAATATACAGATTTATATACTTCCAGTACCTATACATTTCCTACTTTCAAAACAAATTTTAACTTGCTTCATATTATAGAGATAACAATTTAGTTCATCAAAAAGAAAAATAATAAATAGATTTAATAAAAAAGAACAAAAAAGAAAATAAAAAAAAAATAGTGGGGGCTGTGGGTAGCGCCCATAGCCCCCCGAGCCTCAATAAACTGTGGGGTGTGGGGAAGGTGGAGCCTCCACCCACACCCTCCGCCTCCCCCACATCTGCGGGTGTGGGTGGGGGCTCCGCCTCCCCCACACCCCACATGCGCACTTTGCACCCCCCTCTCAACTCCCTCACCATGCCCCCAGTGCCGTCATGGCGGCTCCCTTCAAACGCAGCACCCAGCTCCTCCTCCCGCCGCCCTCCGTGACCAACACACCCCCGGAGATGTTGTGCGAAGCTCCTCCCACGGCGGCCACTCCCCTCCATTTCCCCTTGCTCTACCTGCGCCCCTCCAATGGCGTCAGGAACCCGTGTCCTTCCCACTTCGCCGATGCCCACCACCGCGGCCTTTCACACAGCACCGCCGCTCCACTCTCAGGCTTGACGCTGCTTTGGCATGAAACAAATGTGTTAGGGTTCGTGGGTAAGCCCTAAAACAAAAAAAAGAGATTGTTTTTTGGTCTTTGATATATAAAAAAAAAGAGAGAAAATCTTGCTCCATTTTCTCTTAGTAAAACAATATTATAATATCTCAAAAAAAAACGGTTAGTTTTTATGAACATATATTTAAGTGCTGACATAAGTTAACATAGGAGGACATGTATAGTCTTCACATAAATAAAATATATATATATATAATATTAATAATAAAAATATAGTAGTTGCATATATTTTTGTATGTCAATACCCCAGTATAGTCTTTTATAAAAGAAAAAGAACAAATTCATGTGTATGTTAGCTAATTGTTACATATGCCCATATAAGTCTTATAAAAAAAAAAATAAGAGAGGTTATGACTTGGGATTAAACTGTTTTAAAAAAAAATATAGTAATAATAAGTCTAGATTGAAACCCTAATCCTCAAAGAACTTAAAATTTGACTTACTAAGAGAAATCCCTAAGTCAAGATTATTATAAATGAGAATTCTCATTTTGCCCAAGTTACCCAATTAATTGGTCTTAATAAATCCGTTGATCCTTTCCTCAAAGAGGGTTAGATTTTAAATATCCTACTCGCCTTGTGATGTCATTAGTTTATTCTTAAATCGGTTTTATCTTGTTCTCAAGTTTTATAAAAAGTTTATTCCTGAAAACTCACTTACTTCTCCTTGTATTTAGATACACTTACCTGGGGTCACTAATATCACTTTGGTGGAGATTTATCATTCAGTTTTAACTATTATCGTTCCCTGTTATTCTTCTACGGGAGTGAGCATCTTACCTCCTCCCTCATCTGTAAAGGTTTCAAGTAATCATCTAACTCAATGCCTAGATTAGGTCTAACAACGAACTCGGCTTCTTCATTGTATCAAGCTAACATCATGTCATTTTAAGTAATTTTATTATCTTAATCTAAAACATTGGTTGCCTCTAAGAATTAATTTATACTTCATCGCACATTTTATTTATTAAAATTCCCTTCCCTTTTATATTGATTTAATTTATTTTGCATTTAAACGATAACACGCTATGCTGCCAAAATTTTGTTAGATATCTTTTTTTTTTAGGGGCTTATTTCTTTGCGTTGCTTGGGATCTTTTCAGTTGTGTTCCATCCATCATTCAACCTTGTCACGTGCCATCTGGTCATTGTAATTCATTCACTTATCGTTTCTAGATTAACTAGGGTTCGTGCAGGTGAACTCCATCATTGCCTAGTAAGCTTAGGGATTTAGATTCATCTAGTCTAACCCTAGAAGCAATAGACCTCATGTCATATGCACCTAGGCAACCTACACCTCATCGAACTTGTTGTCAAGGTTACACCTTGGCATAATGCCACAGAGCACGCAAGCGCGTGTGAGGTGGTTCTCAGAGATAGGGAGAAAATTTTTCATGGCCCGTGTCGTGACCACATGGCGAATGTGGTCATGACACGAGCAATTGTGTGTCATGTCTGCACAGGAGATGCGGGCATGACATTTGGTATCAAAGTGCCTAGGTTTTCAAAACACTGGGCTTGTTTTAGGCACATTATTATTTCTGCAACTATGATTGACTTGTGACTACCTCATTTTGTAGGATGCCTCCCAGACGAGTTCGGTGAGCGCAAACCCGCTGCACTCCACCCCCAGAGGTACGCATTGATTCATCAGCTGCGGGACCAGGTCAGCTGGATCCACTAGTGCAGCCAGATCCACAGGCTCAGCCACTCTTACAGCCACAGGTAGTTCCTCAGGCACCATAGGCACCACCGGCCCCACCAGTTATGGGACCGCAGATTTTGCAGGCCTTGCAGGCCATCTTAGACAGGCTCCCACCGGCAGTAGCAGAGCCACATGCCAAGCCCCGCGAGGGTCTACGAGAGGAGCCCCACATAGAGCCATGTGGGGTACCATATGAGGAGCTATACGTTGAGCTACCGGAGACAGAGGAGGTTGGTTCGACCAACAGGGCCCATAGCAGGAGCCCCCCGCATCGGGCTAGATAGGATGAGATAATGCATGTAGAGCACTTGGGTCACAGGCCTTATGAGTATCATGCAGAGGAGCCCATCAGGGGGCACAGAGATAGAGGGGATCCCATCAGGGACATATTGAGGTTGAACCCTCCTACATTCATCGGGACCACGGAGGGAGCCAAGGCAGAGGCCTAGCTAATCAGTTTAGACAGGTGCTTCGCATTGTGTCCTTACGAGGGCAACACAAAGGCCTGGGTGGCAGTACATTTATTACGGGATGCAGCAGCTACCTAGTGGCGCACTAAGGAGTGCAAGCGCCACCTATCTTTAGACACCCTTACCTAGGAGACCTTCATTGAGTGCTTCAATGCGCGCTATTTATCAGACCACTACAGGCAGCGTCGTCTAGATGAGTTCCATGACCTCCAGTAGAGAGGACTTACAGTGGCTCAGTATGAGGCTAGGTTTACAGAGCTATCTAGATATGCGGAGTATCTCCATGATGAGAAACTCCTGGTGCACAAGTTTATCAGAGGGCTTAATCACAACATAGTAGGGCCTATTCAGATGGCAGACCCCCAGACTTTGAGTGATGCTGCCGAGAAGGCATACATCACTGAGGAGATTCAGGGACGGGGGCAGAGTTCTCGCCCTCAATTTTAGGATCGAGGATAGCAGCAGCATCAGCAAAGCTTTCGTAGGCCATCACAGCCACCTCACAGAGGAGGATTCAGTTTGGCATCTTTACCTCCTAGACCCTCACAGCAGCAGCAGCAAAGAGCTAGGACAAAGCAGAGGACTCAGGGGGGACCTAGTAGAGGTTGGCAGTAGCAGGGCCCATGCAGAGATCAGAGGTAGCAGGGACCATCTGTGGGATCCGCGAGATCACAGCAGTCTTACAGGGATTCACAGGGGTCTACTGGCAGATCAGGACAGCAGCAGTCGGGTAGGACCCAGACTGTACAGGTTCAGGTTAGAGGCCCTTGTTATGTATGTGGTGGAGCAGGACACCTAGCTAGAGAGTGTCCACATGGTTACACAGCAGGGGGACAGCCTCGTACAGGAGGTTTAGAGCAGACAGTGGGTGATGTGGGTAGATCCCACCGTATGTTTGTAGCGGTAGATAACCACCAGGTAGATTTTCAGGCGTCCGTGATTGAGACATCAGGTATGATTAGGGGTAAACCCATTTCTATTCTCTTTGACTCTGGTGCTATTGATTCATTTATATCTCCATCGTTAGTGGAGCGTTGTAGGTTGGTGGCCTCTAGGCAGGGTGATAGGTGGGTGGTTGAGTTGGCTTCAGGAGCCAAACTGTCAGTAGATACCTTAGTCTGTGACTGTGAGATTGCTTTTGGACCCTTCGCTACAGTATGCGACCTTAGAGTTATGACATTAGGATCCTATGATGTGGTGTTGGGTATGGATTGGCTTGCGGCTCATCGAGCCAAGCTTGATTGCCGCCGAAAGGTGATCAGCTGTTTGGACGATCACGGTGCATCAGTTGAGATTGTGGGCATGCAGAAGCCCACCGCAGTACCTATGATATTCGCTCAGCAGCTCAAGCACTGCATGCGGAAGGGATGTCTGATGTTCACCATCACAGTGAGTGACAGATCAGATGACGAGCCAGAGGCATCTTTAGATGATCATCCCATCCTTAGAGAGTTTGCCGATGTTTTCCCAGTAGAGTTATCGGGGATGCCTCCCAGACGTGAGGTAGACTTTCATATAGACTTAGTGCCAGGTGCCGAGCCAGTATCCCATGCACCCTACAGGATGATGACACATGAGCTCACCAAGCTCAAGCTTCAGTTGGAGGGCTTGCTGGAGAAGGGGCACATCTGACCGAGCGTTTCACCTTGGGGCGCTCCTGTCATCTTCATGAAGAAGAAGGATGGGTCTCTTTGTTTGTGTATGGATTACAGGCAGTTGAATAAGGTGATGGTGAAGAACCGTTATCCTCTGCCCAAGATTGATGATCTTTTTGACCAGATGTAGGGAGCCAGGGTGTTCTCTAAGATAGACTTGAAGTTTGGGTACCATCAGTTACGCATCGTAGAGGCAGATATCTGTAAGACCGCTTTCTGAACTCGTTATGGGCATTATGAGTTCACAGTGGTTCCCTTCGGCTTGACGAACACCCCTGCAGTGTTCATGAGTCTCATGAATGGGGTGTTCCGTACATTTTTAGATCGGTTCATGATCATTTTCCTCGATGACATTTTGATCTACTCACAGACTGAGGAGGAGCATGAGGAGCACCTTCGTCAGGTTCTACAATGCTTGCGAGAGCAGAAACTTTATGGGAATTTGGCGAAGTGTGTGTTTTTCAGGATAGAGGTTTAATACCTAGGACATATCCTTTCTGGTGATGGAATCTCAGTAGATCCATCAAAGATCAAAGCTATCAGGGATTGGCCAGCACCCACTAGTGTGACAGAGGTCAGGAGTTTCATGGGGTTAGCTGGTTATTACCATCATTTTGTTGAGGGTTTTTCTCGGATAATGCACCCCATCACTTCCCTTCAGCAGAAAGGGAAGAGTTTTCTTTGGACTGAGCATTGCAAGAGGGCCTTCGGGGTCCTCAAGGAGCGTCTTACCAGCGCTCCTATTTTGGCGGTTCCTGATCCTGCAGCAGATTTTGTGGTTTGCACGGATGCATCACTTGAGGGATTGGGAGCAGTACTTATGCAGGGTGGCAGAGTGATCGCGTATGAGTTGCGAAAGCTCAAAACCCATGAGCTGAACTACCCCACTCACGACTTGGAGTTAGCAGCAGTGGTTCATGCTCTAGTCCGTTGGAGACACTTCTTGTTGGGCCGTCATTTTGAGCTCCATTCTGACCATCATAGCCTTCAGTATATATTCACACAGTCGAATCTGAATGCCCGTCAGCAGCGTTGGATGGAGTTCCTCTGCGAGTATGATTTTGACGTCCACTACATCAAAGGGAAGGAGAATGTGGTTGCTGACGCATTGAGTCGGAGGCACCATGAGCTCTTGACCTTGACTTTGCGAGTGGACTTGAGGGACCACATTATTCAGCATCTGCCAGAGGATGAGTGGTATCTAGAGGTGCAGCAGGAGATCAAATCACAGAGGGCCCTTGTGGGCAAGTTTGTAGGGTATACACTGGGCACAGATGGTTTACTTCGTCATCGGTAGCACATCTACGTACCCCGCACAGGTGACCTGCGCACTGTAGTGCTATCAGAGGCTCATAGAGCACCATATGCGGCACATCCGGGGGTGAAGAAGATGCATGCCGATCTTCGATAGTTGTACTATTGGGCAGGTATGAGACATGATATAGCAGAGTTTGTTGGTCAAGGCTGAGCATCAGTATCTAGCAGGTCTCTTATACCCACATGATATACCTGAGTGGAAATGGGACACCATTTCCATGGATTTTATTGTTGGTCTTCCTATGTCTTCACGTCACCATGATGCCATCATGGTGACAGTCGACAAGTTGACCAAGGTGGCTCATTTCTCTCCTATGCGCACGACGTACAATGCGCCAGCTATGGCGAGGGTATTCTTGGATGACATTGTGAGACTACATGGGGTACCTCACCATATTATTTCAGACAGAGATCCAGTGTTCACTTCAGCATTCTGGAGAGCCTTACAGCAGGCATTGGGCACACAGCTCAATTTTAGCTCCGCTTATCATCCAGAGACAGATGGGCAGACAGAGAGGGTGAATTAGATATTGGAGGACATGCTTCGGATGTATGTTATGGACCATCAGTCTAGATGGGAGGAGTATCTTTATTTAGTTGAGTTTGCCTACAATAATGGGCATCACAGCTCGTTAGGTATGCCTCCCTTTCAGACTTTATATGGCAGGCCATGCAGGACACCAATGAGTTGGGACCGTATTGAGGGCAAAGTCGCCATTGGTCCAGAGCTAGTACAGGATTTGGAGCAGCAGGTCACACTGATTCGACAGAGGTTGCAAGAGGCACAGGATAGGCAGAAGAAGTATGCCGATGCTAAGAGGGTAGATCGGAGCTTCTCGTTGGGAGATAGGGTATTTCTTAGAGTGCGGCCACACAAGAGCCCAATCCGTTATGGAAAGGGCTCTAAGCTCACACCTCGGTTCATAGGTCCCTTTGAGATTTTGGAGCGGATAGGACTAGTTGCCTATTGTCTAGATTTGCCACCTAGCCTGTCACGCATCCACGATGTTTTCCATGTTTCTGTTTTGAGATGGTATATATCTGATGTATCTCACATTCTAGACTGGAGTGCCTTACAGGTACAGGCAAGCGGGTAGTTGGTGCTGGAGCTAATTTGCATATTGGCTCGTCAGACGCTGGGCCTTCGAGGTTGAGAGCTGGACCAGGTTAGGGTCCAGTGGGATCGATACGACGAGGTCACGGAGACATAGGAGGATGCAGCTAGTTTAAGGGCACTCTATCCTCACATTTTTTACGACTTCCAGGAGGAAGTTCAGTCTTAGGGGGGAGGATGTGAGGCTGACTATTTTACCTCCTATATTTTGATCATTGTGCTATTCAGTAGTGACTATGTTTCATATTGCAGACTTGATGTTTTATCTCACTGATTTGATATATGTGATTTGATTCGGTCATATTGATGATATGCTTTGGTTCAATATATGGATTTATATTAGATGTTATTTTGTTATGAGATTCTAGTTGATTAGGTGATTGGAATTAAATGACATGTGATGGAAATGCAGTTAATTTGGATTTATGTATTGATGGATATTGTTGTATTGTTTGCATGAATTTAATTTCTAGTTGCTTCAGCTATCATTTCCTGACAGAACTGACACTTGATCGAGATGTGCAGGTTTTACTTTCCCTAGCCACGGGAAATCGGAGGTAGAGGATTCACACCCTGTTATTCCCGGTTAAGCCGATTCATTCCCAAGAGGGATAAGGATCATGTGTGAAATTGCATGATGATTTATTGTGCTTGGTTTAAATTTTAATTATTTTTATTTAAGCCTTAGTACTCCCTCTCTTTCTTCTTTTGATTAATATTATGTGTTGTAAAAATTTAATTTATTTATGTCAATTGGTATTTTTATTATTTTATTTGGCCATTTATATGTGAATTTTTGACCCCTTTCATGACACTAGGGTCCCAAAAGTTACCCTAGGTGGTCAACCATAAGTCTAGGGTCAACTTGGACCACCTAACCCTAGTTTTGACTCACCCTAGGTCACCCTAAACCATGGTGGAGTAAGAGTGACGAAATTGGGAAGAGGCGAGATGAGGGATGGGCCTTGCCTTGGGAAGAGCACCTCTCCCATCCCTAAGTTTTGGGAAACATTCCCAAGGAAGACTTGGGAGGTCTCCAAGAGTCCTCCCAAGCTCCCAGGTGAGTGGGAGCACCACTCAAGGCCATTGTCTTGTGGAAGGGTGAGTGGGAATCCAACTCACCATTTGTCCCCCTCCCACTTGTGCGGAAGCACAAGTGGATGAGGTGGAGATGGAGGTGAAGGGAGAGGAGGACACTTGTCATCCTCTTACCTTCTCTCTTTTCCAAGTGGCTTTGGTGGAGGGAAGAGATGGTGACAAATGTCACCACCTCATTCTCTCAAGGCCAAATAGAGGGCCTATAATAGCTCCTCTTGTAGAGGAGTGGGGGTTCTTCCATCCTATTGTTTTGCTTGCATTTTAGAGATTTCTTGCAATTTGGGTTTTCTTACTAAGTTTGGAGGAGTTAGAGAAGGTTGGGAAAAAAAACTGAAAGGTTGGAAAGCTTGGGAAGGCTGGGAGCTCTTCACCCATTTCCACTTCCATTGCCAAGGTCTTGAAGGTAGGCTCTTAACTTAATTCTTGTTTTGTTGATATGAAATTCCATGTTTGAATGTTGGTTGTATGTTTGTGGCATTGTGTTTTTTTGCATTTGTTGTTGGGGTGGGTGTTATGGTGAGAGCACCTCCAATGGAGGAAATGCTCAACTTGTATGGGTAGGGGAGAGGAACAATCCTTGGGGGCTCTCCCACAGAATGTGTTTATGTGTTTATGCCTTAAGGGCTTATCATCATTGGAGGAGGAGATATCTAAAAGGCAAGAGTACCACCGCAGCCTTTCACACAGCACCGCCGCTCCACTCTCAGGCTCGACGCTGCTTTGGCATGAAACAAATGTGTTAGGGTTTGTGGGTAAGCCCTAAAACAAAAAAAAGGGACTGCTTTGTGGTCTTTGATATATAAAAAAAAAGAGAGAAAATCTTGCTCCATTTTCTCTTAGTAAAACAATATTATAATATCTCAAAAAAAACGGTTAGTTTTTATGAACATATATTTAAGTGCTGACATAAGTTAACATAGGAGGACATGTATAGTCTTCACATAAATTAAAAATATATATATAATATTAATAATAAAAATATAGTAGTTGCATATATTTTTGTATGTCAATACCCTAGTATAGTCTTTTATAAAAGAAAAAGAACAGATTCATGTGTACGTTAGCTAATTGTTACATATGCCCATATAAGTCTTATCAAAAAAAAAAGAGAGGTTATGACTTGGGATTAAACCGTTTTCAAAAAAAATATAGTAATAATAAGTCTAGATTGAAACCCTAATCCTTAAAGAACTTAAAATTTGACTTACTAAGAGAAATCCCTAAGTCAAGATTATTATAAATGAGAATCCTCATTTTGCCCAAGTTACCCAATTAATTGGTCTTAATAAATCTGTTGATCCTTTCCTCGAAGAGGGTTAGATTTTAAATAGCCTACTCGCCTTGTGATGTCATTAGTTTATTCTTAAATCAGTTTTATCTTGTTCTCAAGTTTTATAAAAAGTTTATTCCTAAAAACTCACTTACTTCTTGTATTTAGATACACTTACCTGGGGTCACTAATATCACTTTGGCGGAGATTTATCGTTCAGTTTTAACTATTATCGTTTCCTGTTATTCTTCTATGGGAGTGAGCATCTTACCTCCTCCCTCATCCGTAAAGGTTTCAAGTAATCATCTAACTCAATGCCTAGATTAGGTCTAACAACGAACTCGGCTTCTTCGTTGTATCAAGCTGACATCATGTCGTTTTAAGTAATTTTATTATCTTAATCTAAAACGTTGGTTGCCTCTAAGAATTAATTTATACTTCGTCACACATTTTATTTATTAAAATTCCCTTCCCTTTTATATTGATTCAATTTATTTCGCGTTTAAACGATAATGCGATATGCTGCCGAAATTTTGTTAGATATCTTTTTTTAGGGGCTTATTTCTTTGTGTTGCTTTGGATCTTTTCAGTTACGTTCCATCCATCATTCAACCTTGTCACGTGCCATCTGGTCATCGTAATTCATTCACTTATCGTTTCTAGATTATCTAGGGTTCGTGCAGGTGAACTCCATCATCGCCTAATAAGCTTAGGGATTTAGATTCATCTAGTCTAACCCTAGAAGCGATAGACCTCGTGTCATATGCACCTAGGCAGACTACACCTCATCGAACTTGTTGTCAAGGTTACACCTTGGCATAATGCCACAAAGCACACAAGCGTGTGCGAGGTGGTTCTCAGAGATAGGGAGAAAATTTTTCGTGGCCCATGTCGTGACCACATGGCGAATGTGGTCATGACATGGGCAATTGTGTGTCATGTCTACACAGGAGATGCGGGCATGACATTTTGACTCATTCAACACAATGCATTTCACACAACTTAGCTATGGAGATTTAGATAGTGTTCCTAAGTGTTGGTGTGAATAGGGTATATTACCTAACTTGTTCCACATTAGGTCTTATTCACACTTGTCTAGTTAAGTTTACTTAGGGCATATTTGGGGTACACTAATGATACTTATCACTTTGTGTCTCAAGTCTTAAAATAAAGACACTTGTCATAATCTTATGTTGTCCTATGTTTCACCTTGGTCTAATTCTTTGATAGAAATGCAATTTATTCTTATCATATTGATCTTCTCATTTATTTATGCTTTCCATTAAGCCTCTAGATCTTGGGTGGCTATCTCCATAGCCAAATCTTACATGGTATCAGAGCATGTATAGTGTCTTTGGTTAGTGATGAAAAAAAAAATCCTCCTCTTGCCCACAAATTCACAAACTCACAATACTCAACCTTTTCCTCTCAACACAATACACATTTGAAAGACAAATTGCAACAATTGACTACTTATTTTATTAATCTTTGATTTCAAATACAAACTACAATACTCTGTAACAACATTTTACAATCAAGCCTACCATGGTCTCTCTCAATCTTGCACTCACTTGGTGGCTTCTTGACTCTTCAAAACCTTCATTCCTTCACTTCAAATCTACAATCATATTCCTTCAACTTATGCCATACCAATCCTCTCCTAATATCCACATACTGGTCAACTTCTATAATCTCTTTCAATCCTGCACTAAAAATCATTTCTTTATGTCATGTCACCTCTATCTATCCCTTCCTCTAAGAGGCTAACTCCTTCTCTAGCAACGCATGCCTCCTATGGTTTTTTTTGTTTCTTCTCTCAGGTGTCTATATTTACCCCCATCTTCATCTCTGCAATAGCAACCAGGATAAAGCATTCAATATAGTCATACTCTCTGCCCAAAAATTGTCGTCGAACTCCCCCCTCTAGCAATGACTCTATTCTATCTTTTCAAGACCGTCGACCCTCTGTTTCTCTAGTGTACATATGGTATTATCTCCTCAAATGGTGAAATGATCCATTCACCATAATTTTGAATGTTTAAAATCTTATAATTTCCTTTCATTTATGTGCCCCTCCAAATACTTACACCAATTTTATCTTTCACATGAATCCAAAAAAGACTCCATAATGTTAGAAACACCTTTCACAGTGAGAACTTTGGTCTTTCCCCTCAACATTCTATCAATTGACAATGGCTACAGCGTGGGATGTGTTGGGACCTAAAATTTCCTACCAATTTGGCAAAATTTAGGGCTCCCTCAAGAGCCTACTTTGAAAAAATCATGATTCTAAGCCTCTTCAATTTCAATCAAAATCATGTTGCAGACATGTTTATCTAAAAGAGAGTACTACTTGGCTTATGACTAGTTGTAAACTAAATACTAGTAGTCTGCAGTCTGATATATAAATCACTGAAATTGCTATGGCCTTCACATTATGTGAGGACCAAAGTGGAGAGTACAGGTCATGCCTTGAAAAGCAGCCAGTATTTGTATTCCTTCCATTACGGGCATATAATTTGAAATTTATATTTCAAGTGGACTTTATTTTTCCATCTTCGAGAGAAGAGGTTGATGGAGATAGTGCCTAGAACCATGGTTGCTTCTAGAGTTTCTAGATCTATTTGTAAGTACAGCAGACTCTTTTAGGGATCTTCCATGCTATCAAAGTAATCCTAGAAAAGCTGCCACATTTTATATGAGATTTGTCCCATTGATTTGGGAAGTCTTGGGATTTTTCTATCCACTTCCAAGAATTATTCTTTCCAAGTTAAGAGCTTCTTCATGCTTACCTTTAGAAAGAAAGGATATCCTATGGGTCATCCCGTGCAAGGTTTTAATGGGTTGGAGTGATCATTTGCGCATGCTTTTACCCGATGACTTACGGAATAATCTTCTTGGCCTTGGGTATCTACATAGAGATGTTCATTTGTCAGATTCATTAGCAAATGCATTAGGTGTACATGCATATGGATCAAGAACTTTAATTGAGATATTAAAATGACTTTACAATAATAGGGATGACTTAAGAGACCTGGGCTTGGACTGGTTAGGCTTCTTTCTTGCTGCTCTTTATGATTGCTTGAGGCATCAACCTAATGAACTTGAGGTCTACTTTGAAGTGAAACAAGAACCTAATTACCTTAGTGATCTTCGTATGATTCCATTAATTCCACTTTCAGATGGATCACACTCATCACTTGTAGAAGGTCCCATCGGGTTACCCTATGACTGTACTAAAGCTAGAATTGATGTACATGTTATGAAACATTTTCCAAAGCTATATTCTGAGATAAGAATTGTACATTCTTCCCTCCTTTTCACCCCATCAACTGAAGGCAATGTCGTGGTTAGGGGTGATTTAGATGTGATTGTATGCATGCTACGATATGTTGGTGTTGGCTAGTTATCGACACATGAAGTTGTGATGACACATATCCTACAAGCTATGTCAACAGGTGAATGCATGTCTAAGAATAAGATAATTTTGATAGAATATTTGGCTATCATTGTAACAAATAATGGATATAATCTTGTTAGTTCTAAACCACTACATTTTAGCAGTGAATTCAGGAATCCTATAGATATGAGAAAAATTCTCGCATGCACAAGTTTGGTCTGGAATGAAATCAACGGTGTGTACCTGCAATTTTTCTCTAGTGAATTACATTCATGGAACTTAACACAATGGCGCACATTGAAACCTAAGCACACACTATTGATATCTAGACATAGCCATTTAAAAATGATGGCATTGGCTTTAGAATTCAAAGTGCAACCATTGGAAGTATGGCTCTACATAAAAAGAGTGACGTAGCCAAGGATATAAGGTGCTACATTAAGAAATAAGGTGCGGTCTCAAGATAATGGTTGAGGATTTTAGTCAAAGAACAACATTTTGAATGGCTCATGTGATGGTGCAAGAGAAGACGCAAGCATAGTAAGAATCAAGGCGTCAATGTAGGTCTCAACTTCTTCAAAAGGACACAACAACTTTAAGCATCAAATCCTACATATAACAAGCCACAGTTTTGAAGTCACATAGCCATATAAGGAAGGCATGCACTATGGAATCATTATATGTATTGAGTATCATAGTCAAATGATAATGTAAGGCACTCATCATTTCATAGTGTAGGCTTTTTATTAAACATGGCCTATACATTTTAATGGGTACCTCTCATATAAAAGCGGTTATTAAATCTGGTGCACAAGCTTAACCCAAAGGCAAACTATTTTCAAAGATAGGTACTACTATACATGAAATCCATTTAGATAATCAATGCTGCAAATAAAAATGTCACCCAAGCATCAAAGAATGATAGGTGGGCATTTCAAAATGGAGTCACAGTGAGGTTAAAGATGGTGCAGGTTTTAGAGGGATGGCATGCTACCTTCAAGACAAAACTTAGAAACATTTTAATGTATTGCATTAAGAGATGTAATCTCATAAAATGTAATGATAGCAAGATGTGAACAAAATGAAGTCATTGAAACTCTCAAGCAAATGCATATGGCAGGTGTAAAACCAGAATCCATAACCTTCACCAGAATCCTCGTAGCCTTTGCCTGAACACAAGTTGAAAAACTCAGTAGAAAACCCTAATTGGCGAGATATGAATGATCGAAATAGATTCATTAGGTCCTTTTGATTGCATAAGTTACCCGATAATAAAGCACCATGAAGTTCTTCGGTGAGTGTGACGCTGATTTATCCCATCCAATTGCATGACAACAGAGACATGTTGGGAAGACTTGTATGATCAGAGCAAAAGCTTTGGATCCTGTTGACTACGTGAGTTACACCGATCATGAAAACCAAAGAGCCTTCGGTGAAAGTCATACCGATGCATTAAGTAGTGAATGAAACATGTCAAGAAGACCAAAAGCATCGAAATACTGTGATGATCTCACAATGATGGCTTATGTTATGCCGATGGTAAAATTTTCAAATCAAATATACATTCTCTCACCAGTAAGACAGGATAATAATCATGTCGAAAAGACGTGGATGATCAGAATGAGTATGCTCACAGTCTCTTCAAAACCCTGTGAAGCATAAGATAAACTATTAAAGTGGAAATGAAACTATAAATAAAAGGTGAAAGCGAGGTATCCGGCAAATTTCACAGGAAGATAATAAGATGAGAAATATTTTCCATTCAAAATATAACATAGTTAAGATTTACTTTGCCAAAATAACATGGTGAATAAAGTGAAATTTATAATTTTAATTTGGGAGGCAGAATTCATGAAGTAGATTATATCTCTGATATTTGGTAAAAATTTACAAGTGAATTTACCAGCAGAAGACCCAGGTAAATGAATTTCACCGAGGGTAATAGAAGTTCAATCAAATATTAATGAAACTATTTTGCCAAGCAAATGAAATAATTCAAGAAGTGAGAAATACTTTTCATATGAAGGCCGGTAAAACACTTTTTCACTGAAGAGGTTAAATGGGGAGTCATTTTTACCCAAATAGATTCTTTTTGTCAAACAAAGATGAAAGCACATAGAGAAATGTAATTGAGAAATGGAATGAATACTAAAGTATTGAGAAATATTTTTCTCAATAAAGTATTAAAGAAGTTTAATTAATTTTATCCACAAGAAATAGTTAACTAAAAAGAGAGGTACATTGGGAAGATATGCAAAGGGTCATAACCCTAGAAGATATAATATATGCCAGATGAAATCAAAGAAGGAAAGAGGAGGGATCATCAGTAGGAAATAGATTAGAAAATCTTCACAAGTAGGAGTAGTTTTCATCTATTCCATCCCATCAGAAACTTTCATAATGTACATAATATAAATTATACTGTAAAAAGACCATGTTGCAAGGATTATTTTTGAAGGAGTTAATGAAAAATCTCTAATTCTGTGGCTCTATACTAGGATCAATTGTTTGTTGAAACTATTCAATTATTTGGTTGTCTCCAGTTCAGTATTTCTTTATTATTCAAATTGATATATCAAGTATATTTTTAGTTTGTCAATGTACATTTGTTATACCTATGTGATTTGATTAATTGGTTTCCTTAAAGAGGAATTAAAATCCTTCTGGTCAGTCACAATAATCTAGAAGTATTGATTTGGATCACTAAGAAGAACCACATAATTAGGATTGGCATTCTGTCTCCAAGTTGATATTATCTATTGTTCTTGCATAGTTAATTCAATTGGTTCCTTCAAGAAAGGATTAAAATTCCTTCTGGTGAATAACAAGAACCTGATTGTGTTAGTTGGATTATTAAGAAGAGTCTGCAATCATTTTCCTGCATGTTTATACAAGTTATAAATCAAAGTATTGTGCCAAACAATTAGAGTTATTGCCCAATATAAGCCACTGGTCTTAGATTTTCATTTGACTATGTTTACCCACCAAGGCACTGGTCTTATCTCGATTCATCATTTATTTTTATCCAAAACCCATCTATTAGTTGAGCATAGTTATAAATTTTACCTTGATATTGCTTATACAATTTATACCAATCACCTTTTAGATATTAGAGATAGAACCAGTTAGCAAGTTCTCATCTATTCCATACCCTTTGCCACTATGGATAGATCCATCAAATCAAACATATCCATTTAATCTGCTTTAGCTACTAAGGTTCACCCGCCTCGGTCTAGCAGAACCTGAAGTGCAGGGAGTCATCAACCCTACAGGTTAACTCCATTTTGTTAGTTCAAAAATGTTCCAAATCTAAGCATAGAGCCTGGCATCCTCTTAGGATTTACAACCTGCATTTTTAAGACCTAACAAAATTGGCGACTCTGTTGGGTATAATCCAGAATCCGATTAAAGATCATCTCATTATAGAGTCAGTGAAATTTTAAAATTCAAATACAAAAAGGTAACTCTGCTGGCAAGAAGAACCCGGAAAGAAGAAAAATTTATTCCTCTTATGACAAGAGGTGGCGACTCTGAAAACAAAATTAATAAATAATGTGAAGGACATCTTGAAACTACAATATTTCCAGGCTAAAGTATTCATAACAATTTTTCTTTGCCTTATACACGTTATGGCACAGTTGAGAAGCTTGGGAATGAAAGAGGTGCATATCAAACACAACAGGACATTTCTACACTACAATTCCCAAATGAGATAAATGTCTATCCGGTTCCACCTGGCCAAAGATTTGTGGGCTACCAGGATCATGAATATAACCAATATATGGGGCATTATCAATATCAAATCCCATGTCAAAATCTGCAAAGTAATGTTAGCCCTCGGGTCAATCAAAATCTACAAGAAGAAATAAGATGGCAACAACTTCTTTTCCAACAGAGGGTAATAGATCTTGAAATATACAAACCAATTGATTTCAGATACATTCAAGGTTACCCAAATCTTCTTCCCTCTTTGAATGTTAAAAATCATTTGCTAAAATTTAATGGATGTAAATCAGAATTAGTAGATATGCACCTACAACAATTCATGGATGTATTGGTGAATTGGCAAATCAATGGAGAGGATGTTATCATAAAGCTTTTCGTAAAGACATTAGAAAATGCTGCTAAAGATTGGTTTTATAGCCTCCTATGCTTTGCATAACTTCTTGGGATGAACTTCCAAATAATTATGTGTGCCAGTTTAAAGAGAAAGATGATAAGTGTTTTCAAAATGAAAATCAAAGTAAATTTGGGGAATCTGGACTTTTCAAAAGAATATTGGAATTTGTATTTTCTTTGTTCAAAAGAATGCTGGGTATCTATATGCAAATACCTGTTAAAGTTAGACCTGATAAATCCATATGCATTGAAACATTCATGAAATTGTATGTACCTCATTCAGATAAGTGGCCCAAATCACAGAAACCAGTTAATCTTGACCAAGTGTAAAAAATGATTAGTTTCTTAGAAAAAATTAGGTATGAGCACGCTGGCAATGTTAATACTATCGACATAGACAATGGCATGGACAAATTTGGAGAATCAAATCAAGCAATGCATATGGAAGAAGAGACATGTGCAAATGAAGTTTTTTCTGACTTAAATGAAGATGAAGTTATTGAAGACAAATTTTCCACCTTGGAGGATGACTGCAGTATTGAAGATGTTGCCGAAAACACATTGCCTAAGGATTTTATCATCCATGATTCAGATGGTATGGAGATGCAACCAGGTTTTCATTGCCATAGCATTGACAATGATGCATTAAAGACTGGAACAAAAATAAACGGTTCTCCTTACAACAATAAAGAAGGCAATGGTTTTGATCAGTTTGTAAAGGATGAGTGTGCAAGTGAAAATGATTGGATGAAGATATAGAAGGTTTCTCCTACATAACAGATTATAACTATGAATGTTATGAAAAATCCATTGAAAATCTAGATTTTGATGACAATCATAAGGATCTTGCACAAGACTTGGAGCCCCATCATATTTCAATAAATGAGTATAGTCTTCAAAATGTGGATATTCCTTTTTTCCTAGCCCACCCACCACAAAACCTAAATCAACAATTTGAGTAGGAAGAGGATGATTGTTCTCAATAAACAGGGCAAACTCATGATGAGGAGGAAATGCACATATCTAAAAATTATTTTCAAATTTTTTCAAACCCATTGTATGATGAAGTAGAAGAAGATCAAATGACCTTATGCCAATGCATGCCGGATAGGGAGTTCCAAGTGTTTTCAAATCCATGTTATCATAATAAATATGGTGATTATGTATCATATATATCTAAAATTTTTAAGCTAGAACTTGATAATGGAAAGCAAAATGATGAGACATATGATGATTGTCACAAAGATGGGTATTCCTTGGCAAATGATAATATTTTTTCCAGATGTGTGATATTGCTGC
This sequence comes from Cunninghamia lanceolata, assembly GCA_027924645.1. Taxonomy (NCBI): domain Eukaryota; kingdom Viridiplantae; phylum Streptophyta; class Pinopsida; order Cupressales; family Cupressaceae; genus Cunninghamia; species Cunninghamia lanceolata. Next base: position 22,769,714 of record BSBN01001965.1, read on the forward strand.
ACGATGAAAATTAGGTTTTTGACAAGGGAAAAACATGGTTTTTCTGAGGGCATTGAACCATCTACTACGGGGTGGTTCTTCAAACTACATCAAATTAAGGCAAAAAGAAGTTGTACTCTATTGCCAAATGGAGTAGGCACTGGTCTACTCCCCAGAGATCTGGGATCTTGCTATACCCACAAGGGGCATACATCCCCAGACAAAGCCACTATTGGGACCTAAAATTTCCTACCAATTTGGCAAAATTTAGGGCTCCCTCAAGAGCCTAATTTGAAAAAATCATGATTCTAAGCCTCTTCAGTTTCAAAAAAAATCATGTTGCAAACATGTTTATCTAAAAGAGAGTACTGCTTGGCTTATGACTAGTCGTAAACTAAATATTGGTAGTCTGTGGTCTAATATATAAATCACTGAAATTGCTATGGCCTTCACATTATGTGAGGACCAAAGTGGAGAGTACAGGCCATGCCTAGAAAAGCAGCCAGTATTTGTATTCCTTCCATTACGGGCATAAAGTTTAAAATTTATATTTCAAGTGGACTTTATTTTTCCATCTTCGAGAGAAGAGGTTGATGGAGATAGTGCCTAGAACCAATGGTTGCTTCTAGAGTTTCTAGATCTGGGTAAGTGCAAGAAGATGGGGGCCAAAAAGGGGTCTTAAGTGGCCACTTTTTTTCTGAAATCAGGAAATGCTAGCCTTGGATGAGAAATTGAGCATAGTTACACTCAAATTTTGGAGATGCAACCAAAACAATGTTTGTAGTGCTCTGAGTCTACTTTCTAAACTACTATTTAAAAAAAAAAATGGTATAGATTAAGGGGTTCAAAAGAGGGAGCCATAGAAATTGGTGTTGTTTATGTCAAAAAAACATAACATAGCGTGTTTTGTGGCTCCCTCAAAAGGTTAACTTTTTTTTGGTATTTTTAAAATTGCTTTAGTGAGAAATTAGCTAACAGCACGTAGTTTATGCCTGATTATTTTGATAATTTTTTGATGAATATTTGATTTTTTACTAATTTTCAAAGTGGACACATCCTAAAAAATAGAATTTTGGCCGTGCTACCCCTATAAATTTTGAAAACTAATTGAAAATCTTTTTTCTTTTTTTTAATATGTGTAGAATGGAGTCTAGTTTCTAAATATGTAATTTTTTTGAAATTTCAATGAATGGTTAATTTACAATGAAAAAAAGACCAAATAGTGGTTTTTGCCCAAAACCGGACACACAAACAAAAGAAATTAAAGATGAAAGGCTTAACATTTTCAAAATGTGAAAAAAATTACATCGTTAAATAGCTAAGAGAAAGCCTAACATTACCCAGGTGTTCGATTTGTTTGACCTTGAAACACGTGCAAATCTGAGGGTTAGCACGAATAAAATTATGTGAAATCTTGAAGAATCTACAAAAACACGTCTGTGGATGTTGAAAAGGCACTCCAAGCCTTTGGGGTGGAAATCCAAAGCAAATCCCAAGCCCAAGGCTTGGGATTCCCAATGCACAACATAATGCGAACGCCTTATAATGCGAGTGGGTTATGTTGTGCTTTTTTTGCTTTTTTGCATGTTTGCTGGTGTTTTCCCAGTTTGACATAATGCGAGCGCGTTATAACGCGCTCACGTTATGTGTTCCTTTGAATGAGATATGTTCAAATTTCATAAGTATGTTTCATGGATGTTTATATCTATTCTTGTAGGTATGTATGCATGTACATGTATGCATGCTTGTATGTATGCATCTTTGTATGTTTGTATGTATGTAAGTGTTTTGGGTTTAGTGTATATAAGGACCTGAGCCTGTATAGTTTTGAGGGTTGAGGGATTAGGGCTTAAGTAATAGGTAGAGGGTAGAGGGTTGAGGGTTACAGTTGAGGGTTAATATTCAGGTTGTTGAGTGTATAAGATTAAGTGTGTAAGGCACGGGGATTAAGGTTTAGGGTTTACGATATGGATTGAGGGTATATAAGGCATAGGGTGACTTGGGTTGAGAGCATGTATGGTTTAGGTTTAATTTAAGTATAGGGTTGAGGCACAATATTCAAGGTTTAGGATATAAGGGTGAGGTTATATGGTCTAGGGATGAGGGTTTGAGGGTGTAGGCTTTAGGTTTAAGGCATAGGGTTGATGATTGAGGTATTAGGGCTTAAGTATATTGTTGAGGGTATAGGGTTGAGGGTTTAGGGATAGGTTTTAGGGTTTAAGGTTTAAGGGTTAAGGGTTGAGGGATAGGTTTTAAGGTTTAGGGGTAAGGGATTAGGGTTTAAGGTATAGTGTCTTGGGTTGAGGGTTTAGGAATAGGGATAGCATTTAGGGTTTAGGGACGAGGGATTAGGGTTGAGGGTTGAGGGATTAAGGTTTAAGGTATAACTTGCTGAGGGTTGAGTGTTTAAGGATAGGGTTTAGGGATTAGGGTTGAGGGATTAGGGTTTAGAGTTGAGGGATTAGGGTTTAAGGAATAGTGTTGAGGGTTGAGGGTTTAGGGATAGGGTTTAGGGTTGAGGGCTTATGGTTTAGGGTTGATGGATTAGGGTTTAAGGAATATTGTTAAGGGTTGAGGGTTTAGGAATAGGGTTTAGGGTTAAGGGATTAGGGTTTAGGGTTCACAGATTAGGGTTTAGGGTTGATGGATTAGGGTTTAATGTTGAGAGTTGAGGGTTGAGGGTTGAGGGTTTAGGGATAGGGTTGATGGTCAAGGGATTAGGGTTAAAGTAGAGTGTTGAGGGTAGAGGGATTAGGGATAGGGTTTTGGGTTGAAGGTTTAACAATTGAGGGTTGAGGCTTTAGGGCTGAGGGTTAAGGAATTGGGGTTTAAAATATATTGTTGAGCGTCGAGGGTTTATGGATAGGTTTTAGGGTTTAAGTTTTAAGGGTTAAGGGTTGAGGGATAGGGTTTAGGGTTAAGGGATTAGGGTTGAGGGTTGAGGGATTAGGGTTGAGGGCTGAGGGATTAGGGTTTAAGGTATAGTGTCAAGGGTTGAGGGTTTATTGATAGTGTTTAGGGTTGAGGGTTGAGGGATTAGGTTTTAGGGTTGATGGATTAGGGTTTAAGGTATAGTGTTGAGGGTTGAGGGTTTAGGGATAGGGTTTAGGGTTGACGGATTAGCATTTAATGTCGAGGTTAGGGTTAGAGTGTCGAGGGTAGAGGGATTAGGGATAGGGTTTAGGGTTGAAGGTTTAAGGATTGAGGGTTGATGCTTTAGGGATGAGGGTTTAAGGCTTAAGATATAGTGTCGAGTGTTGAGGGTGTAGGGATAGGGTTTAAGTTTTAAGGGTTAAGGATTGAGGGATAGGGATTAGGGTTTGAGGTATAGTGTTGAGGGTTGATGGTTTAGGGATAGGGTTTAGGATTGAGGGATTAGGGTTTAGGGTTGATGAATTAGGGTTTAATGTTGAGAGTTGAGGGTTGAGGGTTAAGGGTTGAGGGTTTAGGGATAGGGTTGATGGTCAAGGGATTAGGGTTAAAGAAGAGTGTCAAGGGTAGAGGGATTAGGAATAGGGTTTAGGGTTGAAGGTTTAAGGATTTAGGGTTGAGGTTTTAGGGATGAAGGTTAAAGGATTAGGGTTTAAGATATAGTGTCGAGTGTTGAGCGTGTAGGGATAGGTTTTAGGGTTCAAGTTTTAAGGGTTAAGGGTTGAGGGATAGTATCGAGCCCGTTGAGGGTTTAGGAATAGGGATAGTGTTTAGGGTTTAGGGATGAGGGATTAGGGTTGAGGGTTGATAGATTAGGGTTGAGGGTTGACGGATTAGGGCTTAGGGATAGGTTTTAGGGTTGAGGGATTAGGGTTTAAGGTATAGTGTTGAGGGTTTAGGGATAGGGTTTAGGGTTGAGGGATTAGAGTTAAGGGTTGAGGGATTACGGTTTGACGTTGAGTGTTGAGGGTTGAGGTTTTAGGGTTGAGGGTTTAGGGATAGGGTTGAGGGTCCAGGGATCAGAGTTAAGGGTTTAGGGATTAGGGTTTGACGTTGAGGGTTGAGTACATTGAGGTTCAAGGGTTGAGGGTTGAGGGATAGGGTTGAGGGTTTAGGGATTAGGGTTAAAGTAGAGTGTCGAGGGTATAAGGATTAGAGATAGGGTTAGAGGGTTTAGGGATAAGGGATTAGGGTTTAAGGTATAGTATTGAGCCCATTGAGGGTTTAGGAATAGGGATAGTGTTTAGGGTTTAGGGTTGAGGGATTAGAATTAAGGGTTGAGGGATTAGGATTTGATGTTGAGGGTTGAGGGTTGAGGCTTTAGGGTTTAGGGTTTAGGGATAGGGTTGAGGGTTGAGGGATCAGAGTTAAGGATTGAGGGATTAGGGTTTGACGTTGAGGGTTGAGTACATTGAGGTTTGAGGGTTGAGGGTTTTGGGATAGGGTTGAGGGTCGAGGGATTAGGGTTAAAGTAGAGTGTCAAGGGTATAAGGATTAGGGATAGGGTTGGAGGGTTTAGGGATAAGGGATTAGGGTTTAAGGTATAGTATCGATCCCGTTGAGGGTTTAGGAATAGGGATGATGTTTAGGGTTTATGGATAGGGCTTAGGGTTGAGAGATTAGAGTTAAGGGTTGAGGGATTAGGATTTGATGTTGAGGGTTGAGGGTTGAGGCTTTAGGGTTTAGGCTTTAGGGATAGGGTTAAGGGTCAAGGAATTAGAGTTAAGGGTTGAGGGTTGAGGGTTGAGGGTTGAGGATCGAGGGTCGAGGGTTTAGGGATAGGGTTGAGGGTCGAGGGATTAGGGTTAAAGTAGAGTGTCGAGGGTATAAGGATTAGGGATAGGGTTGGAGGGTTTAGGGATAAGGGATTAGGGTTTAAGGTATAGTATCAAGCCTGTTGAGGGTTTAGGAATAGGGATAGTGTTTAGGGTTTAGGGATAGGGTTTAGGGTTGAGGGATTAGAGTTAAGGGTTGAGGAATTAGGCTTTGACGTTGAGGGTTGAGGCTTGAGGCTTTAGGGTTTAGGGTTTAGGGATAGGGTTGAGGGTCGAGGGATTAGAGTTAAGGGTTGAGGGTTGAGGGTTTAGGGATAGGGTTGAGGGTCGAGGGATTAGGGTTCAAGTAGAGTGTCAAGGGTATAAGGATTAGGGATATAGTTGGAGGGTTTAGGGATAAGGGATTAGGGTTTAAGGTATAGTATCGAGCCCATTGAGGGTTTAGGAATAGGGATAGTGTTTAGGGTTTAGGGATAGGGTTTAGGGTTGAGGAATTAGAGTTAAGGGTTGAGGGATTAGGATTTGATGTTAAGGGTTGAGGGTTGAAGCTTTAGGTTTTAGGGTTTAGGGATAGGGTTGAGGGTTGAGGGATTAGAGTTAAGGGTTGAGGGTTGAGGGTTGAGGTTTGAGGGTTGAGGGTTTAGGGATAGGGTTGAGGTTTGAGGGATTAGGGTTAAAGTAGAGTGTCGAGGGTATAAGGATTAGGGATAGGGTTGAAGGGTTTAGGGATAAGGGATTAGGGTTTAAGGTATAGTATTGATCCCATTGAGGGTTTAGGAATAGGGATAGTGTTTAGGGTTTAGGGATAGGGTTTATGGTTGAGGGATTAGAGTTAAGGGTTGAGGGATTAGGATTTGACCTTGAGGGTTGAGGGTTGAGGCTTTAGGGCTTAGGGTTTAGGGATAGGGTTGAGGGTCGAGGGATTAGAGTTAAGGGTTAAGGGTTGAGGTTCGAGGGTCGAGAGTTTAGGGATAGGGTTGAGGGTCGAGGGATTAGGATTCAAGTAGAGTGTCAAGGGTATAAGGATTAGAGATAGGGTAGGAGGATTTAGGGATAAGTGATTAGGGTTTAAGGTATAGTATCGAGCCTGTTGAGGATTTAGGAATAGGGATAGTGTTTAGGGTTTAGGGTTGAGGGTTTAGAGTTAAGGGTTGAGGGATTAGGATTTGACGTTGAGGGTTGAGGCTTTAGGGTTTAGGATTTAGGGATAGGGTTGAAGGTCAAGGGATTAGAGTTAAGGGTTAAGGGTTGAGGTTTGAGGTTCAAGGGTCGAGGGTTTAGGGATAGGGTTGAGGGTCGAGGGATTAGGGTTCAAGTAGAGTGTCAAGGGTATAAGGATTAGGGATAGGGTTGGAGGGTTTAGGGATAAGGGATTAGGGTTTAAGGTATAGTATCGAGCCCGTTGAGGGTTTAGGAAAAGGGATAGTGTTTAGGGTTTAGGGATGAGGGATTAGAGTTGAGGGTTGAGGGATTAGGGTTTAGGGATAAGGTTTAGGGTTGAGGTAGACAAGAGTGACTGAGAGACATAGAGAGGGGAGAGGTAGAGAGGTAGAGAGGTGAGGGGGAGAGATAAGTGAGATATAGAACATGAGCTAATGGAACTAGAGGTGAGATATTGTAAAGGTGCTATCAAAGGTGAGATAGGCACAAATATTTATGGATCAATCTATAGCAGGACAGAATGCGAGCACGTTATAATGCGCTCGTGTTTTGTCCTGCTATAGAAACGATAAAAAAGTGTTGACCCCCGTGATCCAGGCCCACATGCTCTATTTTCATGCTAATTATGTACGTGCTCTGACAAAAAAAAGTGCTTTCATGCTATTGGGAAGTTCACATGCACATTTTACACATTATACCACCTTTGCATGATCTTTCCACCACCTTTTCTGCTTTGCAAACTTGAGGAGGAAATAACATAGTTTTCACACCAAGTTTGCTATATATATATATATATATATCTATTCAAGTTTTATTTTTTGTTGTTTTGCAATGTTAGTTGTGATTCAATTTTAGGAATTTAACAATATAGATTGGTTAATAGTATTGTTATTAGTAATTATATTTGAGTGTTATTCAATTTAACATTGAAAAGGAAGCAAGTGGTGAAAAACTCAAATTGTTGAGGAGTTTGATGCAAGAAGAAAAAAATACTACATAATTGGGTACTCTCTCCATTCGAATCTTCATTTTTTAGGTATGTCAAGTCTTTACATGCATGTTCTTTACATTTTCCTTAATTCTGTTTGAATTACTTTATCATTATTTATCATACATGTTTAAAATAGACACATTCCCAATCAAGAAAGTAGCCTACAATCTCACATGATGCCATGTATATTTTCTACACTTGGGCTCTTTAATAATTATGTGTAATAAATAGACCTTAACATACCATGATGTCAAACTATAAAAGAATAAATCCTTACAACATAATAAAAATACAATCCCACTATTATCTTGTCATATTAACAAGTTAAAATACAAATGAATAGGTGCCAAGATCATACAAGTATGCACATGACATGATGATTTGTATGCACATATCTTGGGCTAGGACATTCCTTATGCACCTATTCATGATGATTTGTACATGCACATGACACAACAATTGTTGTCTATTCCTTCACAAGCCACCCAAATCCTAGTATCCCTAGTACCAACAAAACACCTTCTCAATTCCAAATCCTAGTAGCCCTAGTAACAACAAACATGTCAAATTGGGTCTGCCTCAACCTTTTCAAGCATGAAGTCCCATGTACTCTTTTCATGGCTGCAATAATTTTTTTTGTATGCTTTGTACCTATTTTGGTTGAGTGACATTTACTCTTTTACATGATGATTGTATGTACATTTACTATGAAGGGTTGAATGACATATATTTTAGTTATTTGTATGGATTCATTTCTTAGGAACTAATATTGGTCTCTTTATCATGCTACAGACAAATTCTCCATCATGCTGAGGAAACGATCAAGAATTAAACCAACATAGAAAGAGATAGAAGCTAAGAATGCAAAGAAAGTAGTGGCTATGTGGGAACTTTGTGAGAAGAGGAAATTAGACACGATAAATGAAGACATGCCAATTGAAGAGGAACCACAACCATCACAAAGAGAATGAATGCAAAAACTTCGTGCTACGAGAGATTTGAATACCATAGTTGGAGACATGTCCTCTACTGCAAGTCAACATGTAGGGACACCATCTACCACATCTCAAGTTGAGAGTACATCATCACTCACATGCGATGAAGGAGGTACGCCATCATTCCCACCTCAACCTCAAGGTATGTCATCTATTCCATCTTCGATCGAAGGTATGCCATCTAGCCCATCTCATTTAAATATTGATGAAATTACTAATGTTGAGATGAATTTACCTAACTTAACACCACATAGAATTTTGCATAGAAAGCCAAACTATTTGATTGATATTGATGAGAATATTTTGCAGCCAATGGAAGGTAAGATTTCAAAATGCACTTGTAGAAGATATGCTCATAAGACTTGGAGATTGTTCTTTGAAAAGTTAAATGAGACTGCAAGATGTCAACTATTTATTGAAATGATGTGAAGTATAAAGTATAGGTCCATCATGAAGATTCTTGGGTTGAGAACATCAGAGGCTTCAAGTGAAAAATCTATTGTCAAGAATCTAATGAGTGTGTATGAGAGTGTGGGTAACACCTCACGTACAAAAGATAGTAATGCAACACGACGTGTGATTACATTGACTATAGTAAGTAGTCAAATGAGGAAATCTCATCTCATTCGAAAGATGAGTCAAGAATTGAGAATTAATAGGAAAACTTTATCAAGAGCCATTGGAAGATGCCAAAGAATTGAGGACACTAATGCCAATGAATTATGGGCATTCTCGAGGAGATTACCATGAAAAGATAAACCAATTGTTGAAGCATTGAGATCACTAATTGAAGACTTTTGGAAGAATTACACAAGGGTATCTCTGAATCAAAGGGATGTGGTAAGAAGGAGAATCGGTAGTCAGAACCGTGAGCCACATCCAAAGCATTTTTTGGATGAGACTCAAACACAGTTTTATGGTAAATTTCTAGAGAAGTATCCTGAAATTAAAATTTGTAAAAAATATTTTGAAATGCTAAAACCTTTCTATGTCAAGATAAATCACACACGCACTACTTATTGTTGTAGATTACATATTGAATTTTCTAACCATTTTGATGTTTATAGGTCTATATGTTTAGATATGCATACTAACAATGTTTTGCAGGGTTGTGCCATACGTGCCCCACCAACATCTTCAAGAGACTTCATATCAAGAATTTTATGTGAAAGAGAGGAAGGTCAAATATTCTACAAGAAATTATGCTTGGATGGTACATGTCATCGTTGTGGTGGCTTGCAACATTTGCCAATATGTGAACATATGGAAAGAACACATGCGGTTGGAAATGAACTAGTAGAGTTTGGCAAGTATAAAATAGTAGCATACAATACAAAAGATGGTAAATAAGAAAAGAGGTGTGAATTGGTTGTTGAAAAGATTCCAGTGTATCAGTTTATGCCTATATTTCGTGACAGCATAGTGTATGAGTGTGCAAGACATGCCCATAGAGCTCGATGGTTGGACTTGCAATTCAAGTTATGTAAGGACACATTTCTGGTTGGTAGCATTGTTTCAATCGTCGACTTTGTAGAGAACTATAGTCTATAGCCACAGCGTGAGGTGCAATCACAATATTACAACTCCACACAGGTTTCTATATTTGTGCACATCGCATTCATTCATGCGAATGATAGTACAGAGGATGACAGAAAGATCATAAGGGAGTATCATTTCTATATGAGTGATGATTGCACACATTCTACAGAGTTCGTGCAAGGTTGCTTTCAGGTGTTCTACAATGATTTGGCTAGAAGGGGCATATCATTCAGTCATCTAATCATATGGTCGGATAACTGTGCGTCACAATTCAAGAACTCACAAAATTTCTATTGGCTAAGCAAGAGGCATAATTTTACAGGTATTCAGCATATGTGGAACTTTTGTGAGGCCGGGCATGGAAAGGAGAGCATGATGGTGCAGAAGCATGTATCAAAAGAGCCATATCACGAGAAGCATTAAAGTATAAAGACAATACAAAGTTGACAGATGCAAAATCGATCGTCGAGTGGTGTAATGCTTCCATGGGTCCAGGTAATGAAGGTAAGTCTTCAGTTCGTAGATTTTTTTGGTTGATAGATGATACTAACATTGCACGATATGAGGATTGTTCTACACTAACAGGATCAAGTGAGATGCACTCTTTCAGAAGCTCAATTGCAGGTTCATGGAGTATTCATACGCAAAAGATGTCATGCTTTTGTTCTACCTCTACAATTCAAGCCTGGGATGAGTGCGAGTCAAAGGAGTGGGTTGACGAATGGCAGTTAAGTTATCTTATCCCACTTGACACGTATCGACCCCTGATGGCACTAGAACTAACATAGATGGAGTCATCAATTGACTTTGACCACATATCAAATCTAGTTCAACTAGGTAATATATCTATTTGCATAGTTTTTGAAATTCCTAATGTCATTTTACTTTGTAATGTTGACTAATTTCATCTAATTTTCTACACATATCAATGTAGGGCACATATATGTAGTTATTGCAGATGAAGATAATGAATAGGGAATAGATTATTACTTATGTCATTGTGTTGAAGCCAAAAAGAAATTGGAGGCCCCAGTTACAGATGGAGAAAACATTGAATACCCTACAGGCTCAGTGGTTATTATTGGAACATGACTTAGAAGGTACCCACATAAGAGTGTTAACGTTTGGTTGTTTCAGGACTTTGACATGCATCGGAAGATTCTTCATTAATCGAACCTTGTCATGGCATCCAATGTTCATTTGATACAATATCATGGTAGACCTTTGAACAAGACCTTGTGGAAGGTGTGTGAGTCTGACCATGAAGCAATACTTGACACAATAAAGAGTAGAGCAGACCTGGATGGTTCATTGGATTAATTTGTAAGTATTCACATTGATTTTGCAAAGTCATGTTACATTGAATTGTAAGTATGCACATTAATTTGTACGGTTTGTCTTTTTTTATTTCCTGCTGCATTTTTACACATACACATTTTTACATCATCATGTTATGCTTCATGGGGTTAGACCTAAGTGATGGATGAAGTTGATCCTGAGAATAATGTATAAAATCTAGGTAATGTATAAAATATAGGTGTCTCTAGGTGTCTTGGTTTCTAACTATATAATAGGTGTCTCTAATTGTGTCTTAGGTATATACGATATGTCAACTAGGTAGATAGAGACTAGAAAATAGGTGTCTTAGGTGTCCTGCGTCTACTAGACTACATGTGTCTTAGGTCTTAGGTGAGGCCACATGAGCTTCCACCTTCATGTAGTTCACCTTGTCAATATAGAATATTTATATTTCTTGAAGCTAAGGGAAGCTATTTTTCTTAATAGGAAAACTTTATCGACTTCAGTTGCACTAATGGTGCAGGGGCACCTAGGTTGTCATGCCTCCAAGAGGGGCCAAAAAATAAAATTTTGTTTTGATTGAGTCAACTGTATGAAATAAGGTCTTCTAAGACTATTTCATTTGTTTTTAAGTCACTTTGAGTCATTTGGGGTCAGTTTGACTCTTTGAGTCCTGTCGCAAAAAAGTGTCAATGTTGTCAAGTTGCACAAAGCAACTTTTGCATTTTTGGTGTCTTGCTCCTGATGTGACCAAACTGACAGTTCCAATGCATCCGGATGGGTACCTTTAGGCTAGGCATGGTTCTTTTTTTCACTCAAACATGTCGAAACAGTCCAAGCTACATTGTACCAACGATATCCATGAAGAGTCCAAAGTGCAAAAAGGTAGCAATCTTTGATGAGATGTTACTCGAAAACTGTATCACTTAGAAACATCTCGTCTAAGGAAACATGATCACGTAGAGTGCCTCTACAATAACCTCTCTCATTTTTTCATATCTCTGAGGCATTTGCCCATGGTGAAAGGTTTTCTACTGCTCCAAAAATTGTCATAAGGAGGCAGTGTAAAGTTGCAAAGGGGTGTAAATTTCGTCCTACTCCTGATGTGACCAAACTAACTATTCCAACACATCCAGATGGGTACATTTACACTAGGCATGGTCCTGTTTTTCACCCAAACATGTCAAAACAGTCCGAGCTACATTGTACTGACGATATCCCTAAAGAGTCCAAAGTGCAAAAAGGCAGCAATCTTTGACAAGATGTTACTCAAAAATTGTGTCACTTAGAAACATTTCATCTAAGGAAACATGATCATGTAGAGTGTCTCTACAATAACCTCTCTCAATTTTTTATATCTCTGAGGCATTTGCCCGTGGTGAAAGGTTTTTTGTTGCCCCAAAAATTGTCAGAAGGAGGCAGTGTAAAGTTGCAAAGGGGTGTAACTTTTATCCTGCTCCTGATGCAACCAAACTGACTGTTCTAATGCATCCGGATGGGTACATTTACGCTAGGCATGGTCTTATTTTTCACCCAAATGTGTCAAAACAATCCGAGCTACATTGTACCGACGATATCCCTGAAGAGTCCAAAGTGCAAAAAGGTAACAATATTTGATGAGATATTACTCAAAAATTGTGTCACTTAGAAACATTCCATCTAAGGCAACACAATCATGTAGAGTGACTCTACAATAACCTCTCTCAGTTTTTTATATCTCTAAGGTATTTTCCCATGGTGAAAGGTTTTCTGTTGCCCCAAAAATTGTCAAGAGGCAATGTAAAGTTGCAAAAGGGTGTAACTTTCATCCTACTCCTGATGCAACCAAACTAACAGTTCCAATGTGTCTGGATGGGTACATTTAGGCTAGGCATGGCTCTGTTTTTCACCCAAACATGTTGAAATAGTCTGAGATACATTATACCGACGATATCCTTGAAGAGTCCAAAGTGCAAAAAGGCAGCAATCTTTGACAAGATGTTACTTGAAAACTGTGTCACTTAGAAACATTCTAAGGAAACATGATCATGTAGAGTGCCTCTACAATAACCTATCTCAGTTTTTTATATCTCTAAGGCATTTGCCCGTGGTGAAAGGTTTTCTGCTGCCCCAAAAATCATTAGGAGGCAGTGTAAAGTTGCAAAGGGGTGTAACTTTCGTCTTGCTCCTAGATTCTTTGGCTTATTTTCTTCATTTTTGAATCAAAGTAACATCAGATTTCATAGTTTAAGATTCCTCATGTTTAGGCGCTGAGATGTGATGTTCTGAGCATGAAATAGCGCCTTGATGCTAATAGGTGTTCTCTCCAAGTTAAGCGCTCATCAAAGGTAAAATGAGTTGAAAATTGTGCCTAAGGTTTTCATGTTTTTTAATCAATGCTTAAATATTTAAGAAAGTCCCCTTCATCTTACACGCAAATGTAAGGTTGTTCAGAGTTGACTGGGTGCCTAAGCTGGATGAAGACTTTTTACCCACCTCATCCTTCAATCATTATAATTGTTCTCAAAAGACATCATCAAAACATGAAAAAACTCCAAGACTTGTAGTTTTAAGTTGATTTCCTCCAAGGCGCCAATGTGAGGTTGTTTTGAAGGCAAAGGGCGCCTTGATTCATGATGTTGTATCTCCTTCCTCCTAGACGCCAAAATGGATAGTTTAGACATGAAAAGGCACCTTAGTATACTTAGCTCATTTCTTGGCAATTTGATGGCTTCAATCACTTGTTCAAACCTATAGGAGACCATTTTACACTTAGGTGCTAGATCTTAGGATTTAGAACATCTTCCTTCAAGGCACCAAAATGAGGTTATTTAGACACAAAAGTGTGCCTCCATAAAAGATTCTTATTCTCCTTCCACTTAGGTGCTCATTCATGATGATCCAAGTGACAATAGGCGCCTAAACTTCCTTTGGTAAGATTTAGTCATTTTGTAGGTTCTAACGCTAGGCGCTACAGTTGGAAGTGATTTGAAGTTCATTTTCCTCTAGGCACCCAAAATGGATGGTGGAGACAAGAAAAGGCGCCTAGGCTTCTTTTGACGATTTTCAAAGTCTTCCTAAGTTATATTATGTTATATTGACGCTTAGGCACAAATGGATGATCTAGGATGACTCTAGGCGCATGTCCAAGGTGATATCTTTCTAGGCGCAATCTTCACTAAGTTTAGACTTCACTTTACATCAAGACACCAAAATGGAGAGTTTAGAGAGAGGCAAAAATGCGCCTAGAGGTATGATGGTTAGTTTGATGTGTTTGATCCAATCCTTTTTCCCGCCCTCATATCAATTAAATATGACCTTCGATTATGATATGGCACTTGAGCTTATGAGAGTTTACCAGAGATGCCAGTTGAGTTAGGTTGAAGGGTGAACTAATGAGTTATGTTGCATACTAAAATTAGATAAGACTCAATGTAATCTCATAACCTCGCCTTATATGCAAGAGGAATTACATTTAATAACCACAATGGTCATCAGGTGCTCATAAGCATATGATTTTGACTATCTTATCCAAAACAACAAACATACTCTTTGCATCCCAATATGGTATAATAACAAGAAATTAAGAAATATTTTCAATTGACCAACTCATAAAGAATATGGATCAGCATACTCATTTGAATATTTTCAATTGAGCAACTCATAAAGAATATGAATATTTTCTGTTCAACATGATGATTCATTTTTATTTTAAATACAACTCTTATCTTTTAGTTCCAAAATGAGGTTTAGGTGATACTTGAATAACAATTGCTAGCTTATTGGATCAACAAACATCCTATGTAATACAATTGGACTTTAAATATTTGAAGTAGCCATCTACAAATATCCATTCAAACGTGGATTTATAATGCAAGTATGGATGCCATCAATAAAAAAGATTTGTATTAACCAAATATCCATATAGGCATACATCAATATCTGTCGATATAAGTATAACATATATACAAAATAGCCATATAGGCTTACAAGAATGCCATATAGGCATACAATGTCAACTATATGCAATACAAAATATATGTCCACAAATGCCATATAGGCATACAACAAAGGAACACAATAAAAACTCATTCCCCTCTAGCTGGTGAAGAGAATAGATCATGGGAAGCCTTTGATCTTCTAGGGGATGGAGACACATATGTGGGTGGTCTAATACGAACCTGAGGGTTGCTCCTCCTATTTAGTTTTTCCTGCATCTTTAACTGTTACAATAAAAAGTATAGACATTAATATATAGAAATTACATGTTATAAAAAATGAAACATTTAACAAAATAATTACTTACCGCTACCATATAATATGTCTCCTCACTTGCCTCAATAGCAGGAATAGGCCGTGGTGATGTCATGTCCTATAGAAACCATCCAGATAGAAATTAAACTTCAAATCAATAATCTTTTGATTTTTCAAAAATAAACAACTATAACAATGAATGCAAATTGAAATTTACTAATCTGCCTCATACCTCTGTCAATGGCATGGAGCTATGAATCGCAGAGGTCACACCATGCTCCATTGCCCTATGAATATCAGGAGATGTCTCTGTAGCTTGCATCATTTGGAAATAAAACAACAATATTCAATTATAAAAACTATAATAGTGATGCAAATCATGGCTCCTAACATACACACACGTTCATCTAAACATGGAAGTACACACAATAAAGAACACAAGTCACATACAAAAATCTAGTAAGTACAATTCATTCATTAAACTATTTATTTTATTACCTTCGTGAAGCTTTGAAGTCCACCACCACTGGCAGGTGTTGCCGTGAAATCTTCAATATTAACTTATTCAACATCCAAAATCAAATATTAAAATACCATTAATATAATGATGCTATTCACATGTAATATTTATAATTGTTTACTAGTTACATACCCCGACAATAGATGATGTAATGTAATATGCAGGTGGAGAACCATTGAAAACTGCATCAATGCTATGACCCTCAAATTTCATTAAAATCATCAAACTAAATTAGTTAATCTTGCATTTCAAAAATGAAATTTAATAAATTAAATTCAATAAACTTGCTAATATTTACTTGAGTATCAAGGCTAAAAGTCTCACTCAAGAGGGTATCTGTCATCACCATCTGCTCAGCTGCAGATGTAGCCTGTGCACCTGTGTCCTGACTATCCATGGGGTCATAACCATAGGTTGACCCGCAAGTCTGACAAGCATGGGGTGGGACCCTACTCCTCGCACTATCTCCCAAGCCACGCTGTGCTGCAGGACTGGCATGCTCTATGATGCTCTGGGTCAAGGCACTAATGGACTGAAGTGTATCAACCTTAACACTCTCCTTCATAATGGAAGGGATAGAAACATGCTCATGGGCTGGTCTGCTAATTACTCGTCTCACTGGCCGCTGTGGGTCAACACGTGCCTGTAGTCTATGTTGTGCTGACCCCCCACCTCTACCCTGGAAGTCTCACATATCAAAATAGTTTGGCACTTTATTGAGGATAAACTCGCAGTAGATTTTCCTCAAAAATTATTGCGGGACCTCATTATTATTGCATGGAGGATGGTCAAAAACCATCCACCACCTATGCCCAAAATTTTCCCTTATTGCTTGGTTGTTGCACCAACGGATAGGGAACCTCTTGCATGTAATGGGTGGAGGTTGATTTGTTTGTGGGTTTGTGAAAATGGAACACAAGTCTAATTTTGTAATTTGTAACTTTTTCACATCTTCATATGATAGCTTGTCTGCATAATAGTCTCTAAACTCTCTCCTCTTATCTGACCAACTAGATATTTGCTTGCTAATTGAATCTACATTTGATAACATAGATTCAAGAGATTGAGCAAGCGTGGACCTATGCAAGGTTGAAGTGGAAGGATCTTACAACCTTACATTTATGTCTTCAATTTCATTTTTATTGTTTTCAATTTGCCCCATTAGATTTTCTTGTGTTTCACAGGCATGTCGAGGAATGGATGGAGGAGTTTGTTGTTCGGCAGGTATTTCATTTTTAGGATTTTATGGATTTTGAGGAGGAGGAGGTGCATTAACATTTCCTAACAATTAATGAAATTTACATCAAAAATCAACTCAAACCTACCTATTTAGAAACAAATTCAAACAAAAAAACAAATAAAACTCACTCTGGCATGCTCGACATTGTGGCGGCATTTTGGCGATGAATCGGTAAGATTTTGGTGTTGAATCAAGTCTTCCAAAAAGTGAGCGCGCTTCTTAAGTTTTGCAGGCCGTGGGTGTAGAGGAAAATAAAGAAATGAAATGAGCATAAATTCTCTTTTATATATATATAATTAGTCATAACATGCTCACGTTATAATGCGAGTGCGTTATGGTTTGGTTTTGCCGAGCTTAAGGCTCATCATTATCAAACCATAACACGAGCACGTTATAATGCTCTTGCGTTATGTATTTATTTTTTTGAAAAAAATTTGGCCACTTTTTGGCCCCCCAACTTTTTGCACTTACCCATCTGTTTGTCAATGCAGCAGACTCTTTCAGGGATCTTCCATGCTATCAAAGTAATCCTAGAAAAGCTGCCACATTTTATATGAGATATGTCCCATTGATTTGGGAAGTCTTGGGATTTTTCTGTCCACTTCTAACAATGATTCTTTCCAAGTTAAGAGCTTCTTCATACTTACCTTTAGAAGGCAAGGATATCCTAAGGGTCATCCCATGCAAGGTTTTAATGGGTTGGAACGATCATTTGCTCTTGCTTTTACCCGATGACTTACTGAATAATCTTCTCGGCCTTGGGTATCTACATAGAGATGTTCATTTGTCAAATTCATTAGAAAATACATTAGGTGTACATGCAAATGGATCAATAAATTTAATTGAGATATTAGAATCACTTTGCAATAATAGGGATGACTTAAGAGACCTGGGCTTGGACTGGTTAGGCTTCTTGCTTGCTGCTCTTTATGATTTCTTGAGGAATCAACCTAATGAACCTGAGGTCTACTTTGAAGTGAAACAAGAACCTGATTACCTTAGTGATATTCATATGATTCCATTCATTCCACTTTCAGATGGATCACACTCATCACTTGTAGAAGGTCCCATCTGGTTACCCTATGACTATACTGAAGCAAGAATTGATGCACATGTTATGAAAAAATTTCCAAAGCTGTATTCTGAGATAAGAATTGTTCATTCTTCTCTCCTTTTCACCCCATCAACTAAAGGCAATGTCATGGTTAGGGGTGATTTAGATGTTGTTGTACGCATGCTATGATATGTTGGTGTTGGCCAGTTATCAACACATGAAGTTGTGATGACACATATCTTACAAGCTATGTCAACAGGTGAATGCATGTCTAAGAATAAGATAATTTTGATAGAATATTTGGCTATCATTGTAACAAATAATGGATATAATCTTGTTAGTTCTAAACCACTACATTTTAGCAGCGAATTTAGAAATCCTATAGATATGAGAAAAATTCTCGCAGGCACAAGTTTGGTCTAGAATGAAATCGACAATGTGTACCTATAATTTTTCTCCAATGAATTACATTCATGGAACTTGACACAATGGCGCACATTGAAACCTAAGTGCACACTGTTGATATCTAGACATAGCCATTTTGAAATGATGGCACTGGCTTTACAATCCAAAGTGCAACCATTAGAAGTATGGCTCTACATAAAAAGAGTGACGTAGCCAAGGATATAAGGTGGTACATTAAGAAATAAGGTGCGGTCTCAAGATAATGGTTCAAGATTTTAGTCAAAGAACAACATTTTGAATGGCTCCTGTGATGGTACAAGAGAAGACGCAACCATAGTAAGAATCAAGGCGTCAATGTAGGTCTCAACTTCTTCAAAAGGACACAACTTTAAGCATCAGATCTTGAATATAACAAGCCACAGTTTCAATGTCACATTGCCATATAAGGAAGGCACGCACTATGGAGTCATTATATGTATTGAGTATCATAGTCAAATGATAATGTAAGGCACTCATCATTTCATAGTGTACGCTTTGTATTAAACATGGCCTATACATTTTAATGGGTGCCTCTCATATAAAAGCGGCTATTAAATCTGGTGCACAAGATTAACCCAAAGGCAAACCATTTTCAAAGATAGGTACTACTATACATGAAATCCATTTAGATAATTGATGCTGCAACTAAAAATGTCACCCAGGCATCAAAGAATGATAGGTGGGCATTTCAAAATGGAGGCACAACAAGGTTAAAGATGGTACAGGTTTTAGAGGGATGGCATGCTACCTTTAAGACAAAACTTAGAAATGTTTCAATATATTGCATTAAGAGATGTAATCTCATAAAATGTAATGATAGCAAGATGTGAACAACATGAAGTCATTGAAACTCTCAAGCAAATGCATACAGCAGGTGTAGAACTAGAATCCATAACCTTCACCAGAATCCCGTAGCCTTTACCTGAACATAAGTTGAAAAACATAGTAGAAAACCCTAATCGGCGAGATATGAACGATCAGAATAGATTCATTAGATCCTTCCGATTGCATAAGTCACCTGATAATAAAGCACCATGAAGTTCTTTAGTGAGTGTCACGCCGATTTATCCCATCCAATTGAATGACAAGGGAGACATGTTGGGAAGACTTGTATGATCGAAGGAGAAGCTTTGGATCCTGCCGACTACGTGAGTACACCAATCATGAAAAATAAAGAGCCTTCAATGAAAGTCATACCGATGCATTAAGTAGTGAATGAAACATGTCGGGAAAACCAAAAGCATCAGAATACCATGATGATCTCACAGTGATGGCTTATGTTATGCCAATGGTAAAATTTTCAAATCAAATATACATTCTCTCACCAGTAAGACAGGATAACAATCATTTCAGAAAGATGTGGATGATCAGAATGAGTATGCTCATAGTCTCTTCAAAACCTGATGAAGCATAAGATAAACGATCAAAGGGGAAATGAAATTATAAATAAAAGGTGAAAGCGAGGTATCCGGAAAATTTCACAGGAAGATAATAAGATGAGAATTATTTTCCATTCAAAATATAACAGAGTGAAGATTTACTTTGCCAGAATAACATGGTGAATAAAGTGAATTTATAATTTTAATTTGGGAGGCAGAATCCATCAAGTAGATTATATCTCTGATATTTGGTAAAAATTTACAAGTGAATTTACCAGCAGAAGACCCAGGTAAATGAATTTCACTGAGGGTAATAGAAGTTCAATCAAATATTAATGAAACTATTTTGCCAAGGAGATGAAATAATTCAAGAAGTGAAATACTTTTCATATGAAGGCCGGTAAAACACTTTTTCACTGAAGAGGTTAAATGGGGAGTCCTTTTTACCCAAATAGATTCTTTTTTGTCAAACAAAGATGAAATCACATAGAGAAATGTAATTGAGAAATGGAATGAATACTAAAGTATTGAGAAATATTTTTCTCAATAAAGTATTAAAGAAGTTTAATTAATTTTATCTGCAAGAAATAGTTAACTAAACAGAGAGACACATTGGGCAGATATGCGAAGGGTCATAACCCTAGAAGATATAATATATGCCAGATGAAATCAAAGAAGGAAAGAGGAGGGATCATTAGTAGGAACTAGATTAGAAAATCTTCACAAGTAGGAGTAGATTTCATCTATTCCATCCCATCAGAAACTTTCATAATGTACATAACATAAATTATACTATAAAAAGACCATGTTGCAAGGATTATTTTTCAAGGAGTTAATGAAAAATATCTGATTCTATGGCTCTATACTGGCATCAATTATTTGTTGAAACTATTCAGTTATTTGGTTGTCTCCAGTTTAGTATTTCTTTATTATTCAAATTGATATATCAAATATATTTTCAGTTTGTCAATGTACATTTGCTGTACTTGTGTGATTTGATTAATTGGTTTCCTTAAAGAGGAATTAAAATCCTTCTAGTTAGTCACAGTAATCTGGATGTATTGATTTGGATCACTAAGAAGAACCACATAACTAGGATTGGCATTATGTCTCCAAGTTGATATTATTTGTTGTTCTTGCATAGTTCATTCAATTGGTTCCTTCAAGAAAGGATTAAAATTCCTTCTAGTGAATAACAAGAAACTTGATTGTGTCAGTTGGATTATTAAGAAGAGTCTTTCAATCATTTTCCTGCACGTTTATACAAGTTATAAACTAAATTATTGTGCCAAAAAGTTAGAGTTATTGCCCAATATAAGTCACTAGTCTTAAATTTTCATTTGACTCTGTTTACCCAACAAGGCACTGGTCTTATCTCGATTCATCATTTAGTTTTATCCAAAACCCATCTATTAGTTGAGCATAGTTATAAAATCTACCTTGATATTGCTTGTAAAATTTATACCAATCACCTTTCAGATATTAGAGATAGAACCAATTAGCAAGCTCTCATCTATTCCATACCCTTTGCCACTATGGATAGATCCGTCAAATCAAACATATCCATTTAATCTGCTTTAGCTACTAAGGTTCACCCGCCTAGGTCTAGCAAAACCTGAAGTGCAGGGAGTCATCAACCCTACAGGTTAACTCCATTTCGTTAGTTCAAAAATGTTGCAAATGTAAGCATAGAGCCTGGCATCCCCTTAGGATTTGCAACCTACATTTTTGAGACCTACTAGGATGAAGAGTCAGAAATCTATTCATTTTTTAAGTGGACTGTCTGGACACCAAATATGGCTCTAACAACAATTGATTTCCCATGTGCTTTGTATCATAGACTACTTGATGTTTTCTTGTCCTCATTGAGATTGCGATTTGAGTGCCTCCATTATCTCTCTAACTCTACTTGTGAACTCTAAGTATGCTTCCTCACTCAAGAGCAATATAACCATATTTATAGACATTAATATTTCATCACTGTGGTCTCATCTCTGGTTGTGCACTATGTGTTGTTATCTTTCAAATTGATCTGCAAGCACTCACCTGTTATCTAGTCAATGCACATAATTGCTTCTACTATCTTTACCTGGCTACGTATCTCAACAATACTTACTTTTTTTCATCCTAATCAAGAAAGCCAACACAAAATTCATAGTTGATAGTACATTGTCTATACACACAATCCAAAGTTAATGAAGTGAGTTTTAAACCAGCATAGTATAAATTTTGATCAATGACAGGGCCCAACAAACCAAGAGGAAAAATATGAAGAAAGATCAATCGCGACAACTGCCACCAAAGCTGCCAATCAACTTTGACAAAACTAAAAAATGCCAAAACTCAACCAAACTGAAACAAATTTTGACAACTCCAACAAAACTGAGATATCATTTTTTTGGTTGACACAAGATTGCATATTTGCCTAGGATGGTCCTGCATCAGTTAGTCTTTTGAGAGATCTAGGTTGCAAATCATGGTGGATCTTGAAAAGTTGAGTATGTTCTTTTCTTGCATCATATGATGACCTAGAGAATTAGAAAAACTTGATAGAAATACTAGATTTGGGAGGATTTCTTCTTTGTCACTTTGTATCGCAAGTTCATTTTGGAGTATGTTGGTGCAAATCTAAGCTCACCATTGAGTTTAGGGTGTCCAAGAAAGTTAGTTTAGCATTTTAATTTGTTCAAATTAGACATTGGAGGCAAGATCTACAAGGGCTTGAAGTTGGGAGGTGGTTACCATATGCAAGACGTAGCTACATTTTTTGAGCATTTTGGGTCAAATCTGATCTTGCCATCATGTCCAAAAGGCCCAAGAACCTAAAGATTTATGATCAATTCATCATATTTGGAGCACTTTTCCCTAAGCCCTTAGTAAAAATTCCCCTCCTCGATCATACAAATAGGAATATTTCACAGAATATTCCCTTGCTAGAATATCTACATAGGTACATTAATCTTATTTTGTGAATTTTTTAAAAATATTTATTTCAAAAATTTGCAGTGATATATTGTAAAAAGTTATTAATTTTTTTTTTAAAAAAGCAAGTCATAGAGCCCATACCCTGCACACTGCAGAGTACCAGGTACTCTATGTACCCCTTGGGCCCCACATGGTAGGGGAGTTGTAAGGCTTAGGCCCTCATGCCTATTGCAAGCGCCAAGCCGCATGGTAGGGGCTTCACCCCTTTGCTGACACCCTTCAAAGGGGTTGTGGGGTGGGCTTTGGCCCCCAAACCCCCTCTATTACCTTTAAACATATGGCCCTTCTAATTGGGCACTAAACCTTTCCACAGGGCGTGTGGCCTTTAAGATCATTTTTGTGCAAATCTTCCAAATTTGGTGAAAATATTGGTGCCTCCACCTTTTTTGGCAGTTTCACTTCATTTGGAGACATCTTTGGTGACTCAACTAGATTTGGAGGTTCAGATAATTTAGTAGGACTTCTAAACTTATTTAGAGGTCTTCTACTTTTGGGGAGTCTCCACAATTATCTGGCAGATCTCTGTTTTGGTGGTACCTCCATATTTGGAAGTAGTTCTACCACATTTAATAGAGGAGGTTTTTTCAAACTCAGCCCCCTACTCCATTTTTGTTTTGATTTTGGCTGTCAAACTTCAAGTGCTTTGTTTTCATCCATACTAAGGCCTTTTTTCAAGCTTTTTTTTCTAATTTGGGCCATAATTTGTAGGCTTTGCAGTGGTGTAGATAGATTTTGATTTTAGTTCTTGGATTTTTTAGAAATTATAGATTTTCATTGTTGTTGCTAAGTAATTCTTGTTTTGGGAACTTAGAGCTCTGTTTGGGCTCATACAGTAACATTTTTAGGTGATTTTTTTTTTAAAGTGCATAATTTTTTATGTACTTCTTAGATATATAATCAGTTTGATCTAATTATGTAGTAAAATTGTATTTTTATTTTGAGGCCAAATTTGGCATTTGCATGTACTAAAACCAAAATACCACTTTGTTGTTTTCGCTAGTAACAATTGTAATCACACTAAGTATAAAGTACCAAGATCATAATTTGTTGAGGGGATCATTGATTGAGTGAATTTTGGGGGATGTGTTTTGTGGTTGTGTTCATCTTCTCTTTGAGTTTTCATTCGTTCTCTTTCCATGGGTTATCCTAATTTCCCTCATTTGACTCCATATAACTATGCAACATGGAAATCAAATGCATGGAATGCCTTGATGAGTAAGGAGTATTTACCTCGAATCACAAATCTTGAACTTGAACCAAAGGATGATAAAGAAAGAATGGAATGACTCATTAACAAGTCTAAGGCACTTGGATATCTATATTTGTTTCACTCTACCTTATTTATCATATTGATAAGTGTACTACACCTAAGGAGGCTTGGGAAAAACTTACATAATTGTATGGTCAAAATGATGAGAACAGAGGATATCAAATTGATAATAATCTCACTAATCTAGATCCAAAAAGTTTTGACAATATCCAAGACTATGTAACAAAATTTAATGAAATAAGAGCACAACTCAAAGAATGTGGTATTGATAAAAAGGATGCACAATTGGTCTTCATTGTGTTAGGCAAGCTTCCTTCTAAATATGCAGCATTTTTTTCTAGTTTTCACACTCATTGATTGACTATGGGAAAGGCCTACACTATGCCATCATTTGAGTCATTTTTAGAAATGTTAATGCATGAATAGGCAAATTTAATCACAATGGGTATTCTCAATCCATCTTAGAAGTCACAATATTTGATGGCTAGTTAACCAAAAAGTGAGAAGGGGTCTAGTAATCTTGAAAATAAACAAAAGAAGAAAAAGCATAAGCCACAACAAGAAACAACACAACCAAATTTTGAATCTCCTTCACAAGGGGAATCACCTAAGAAGGAGAATCTTAAATGTGCATATTGCAAGAAATTGGGGCATGATGAACATAAATGCTATTTAAAGAAAATTGAGTAGTTCACTCATCTTCTAAAGAAGACTTAAATCAATTCACCTTCAACTATGTCAAGGGGATCATCATCATCTTCTTCATCTTCAAAGTCAGAGAGATAGAAGGGGCAAGTACTTGTTTCAGTTGTAGATTCTGAGTTAGGAAGATGGATTCTTGATTCTAGAGCTTCACATCATATGGTTCATCACAAAGTGTTTTCTTCATTTGAGACCTATTCAACATCGCACATCCCGATGGCCAACAACACATATATGAGTGTTTGTGGGAAAGGATCTATCAAGACATGGATGAAGGATCATTCAATGATGTCCTTTGTATGCCTTCATTATCAACCAATATCCTTTCTATCTATTAGATTACACATAGTGGGGTAGGGAAGAGTGTTGAGTTCACACCAAATTCTATGATTATTTAGGATTTGTATAACAAAGATATTGTTGCATTTGGGGAGATAAATCATCAATCTTGAGTGTACACCTTCTCACATTTTTCTCCTATTGTTCCTTTGGCTATTGTTCACACTCATGTGGACACTTTTGAGGAGATGTCGTATGGTTATTTGAATCTTGGTGTTCTTTCATCGATTGGGGTTCAAGAGACATGTGTTGATATTCCATCTCCTTCATCTCTTGTTGCATCTACAAAGTTCACTACATCTATGGTTTCTAGTGATTCAGTTTAGCAGGACATACATCATCTTCGAGATACAGCTACTTGGGATGAGTACTTGATACTGTTAAAATGCACAAGACAATTGAGAGGGGGGTGAATCAGTTATCACAAAAACTTAACTTCATATGAATATCAAACCATCAACTACTTAATTACTGATAATCAGATTTAATCATGAAAGCATGAAAGAATAGACTTAATCACAATCACACATTTAACACAATAGACACTAGATTTTTACATGGAAAACCCTAAAAGGAAAAAACCATGGTGGGTGTTAGCCCACAGAAATATATGAGTTATAACAATACCAAAAAATAGAGGCTCACTGCCTACATGACTCACTGCCCAAATTGCTCACTACAAAGAAGGGCTCACTACCAAGAATGACTCACTGCCAAGGGGTGGCTCACTACCAAAATGATGAACTAATTAAGTAGCATCTACTCCATGCCTGGGTTCAATTCCATTGAAGCACAATATAACTTCTCTGCTCTACTCTTTTACACCTTCGCACTTATCTATTCATTTTTGCACACTCATACACTTTTTTGCAATTCATTACAAGTCTTTATACAAGTCACCAACCTTGAAATGTACATCAAGGTCAGCAATACATTCATCAACCATTGGAACAATCTCCAAGGTTGGTACTGCAAAAACATGCATAGAAATAGGTATGAACCTAATATAGAAATTTGCTAAGGGAAAGATGTAGATATGTATGTTGATCACACCATGCCTTAGCTAGGACTCAAACACAATTTGTCATGCCATGACACACTTCCACAATCTTCAAGGCATGTACACAATTAGTGAAATCAACCAAGTCAGCCAAGACTAGTGAGAACACTAGGTCTTCTAAGAACATTACTTATTCATGATCCAAATTTCTCTTTGCAGACCAATCCAAGGGTAGGTACATGATTAGGAGACATCCACAAGCACATTGAATTCATCAGGAAACAACCACGCAACTTCTAACCACTTTGTCAAGAAGATTCTTCAAATCGGAGCACATAAACATCACAGCCAACTATTGTCATAAGGAAAAGATTGCTTGTAGACCACTAAATCATAAACCATTGAAGTTGAAGGCACTTAACATCATCTTTGACTTAACTATAGAACCATGGATAGAAATACTTTAATGTAGAGCATAACACTTTCTCCCTGTCACCACCAAACATGCAGGAAAAGCAGTTTTCACTCTGGTGAACATAACTCACTCAAATCTTCATACCAAAGGTTCAAACTTGAAATATAACATCTTCAGACAGACTTCTAAATAACTTCCAATCCACAAACAAAGATAATCATCCTACAAGAAATGTGAAGCAATCTTCTAGATTGTTCTTCTGTATGCAATACACCGTTTCCACTGCAACTTACTGTTTCTACCGGAGGAGCTAATTTTCTCAATAGCCTCAACATCAAGATCACAAGCAAGCAACAAAATAAGAGCATAGTTGACACCAATGACAACACAAATATGTTGACATCAATGACAACACTGATTACACACATACTTGCAATAATCTCCTCCTTTGTCATTGATGGCAACATATGATGTGAAAAACTAAAAAGACCATCAAGACAAGATTCTACCCCTTTCTCTTTACACATCTGCATTCTTTCTCCCCTTGAGTTTTTCACATGATTTCTCTCCCCCTTTAACATCAATGGCAAAGGGCACATACTTGCATTCTGCTATTCTGATTCAACTAAACTGTTACCAACACATCTAGCTACTCCCCCTAAGAGTAGCTCTCAAAACATCAATCCAGATCAAAGAATGAGACTTTGGGCACCACTGGACTGATGCATTCCCATGCATCTTAGTTTAGGACAGGAGGGGTAATGACCCCTAACTTTTCTCTGAAATACTCAAAAGTATCCTTAGGTAGAGGCTTGGTGAAGATATCTACAATCTGATCCTTTGTGGACACATATTCTAACTTTACTTCATTCTTTGTCACCTTTTCTCTTAGAAAGTGATACCTTATAGATATATGCTTTGTTCTTGAGTGCATCACTAGATTCTTTGAAATATTTATAGCACTTGTATTTTCATAGAAAATTGCAACTGGCTCCTAATATACAACTCTTATGTCCCTCAAAGTCTGCTTCATCCATAACACTTGAGTACAACAACATGTTGCTGCAATATATTCTGCTTCTGCAGTTGACAAAGAGATTGAATCTTGTTTCTTTCTCAGCCATGAAACTAATTTGTTACCCAAAAAGAAAGCGTCTCCACTTGTACTCTTCTTATCATCAACACCTCCATCCCAATCAACATTTGTATAAGCACTAAGAGTGAAATCATTATCCTTTGGATACCATAAGCCATGATCCAAAGTGCCTTTTAAATATCTCAAGATTCTCTTTACTACCATCACATGTGATTCTCTTGGATCTGCTTGAAATCTTGCAACAAGACAAACTGCATGCATAATATTAGGTCTAGTTTGAGTTAGATAAAGCAATCCTCCAATCATGGATCTGTACTTTTTCTGATCAATCTTGGGTGATTCATGAGTTTTTCTCAATTTTCACCATGGGAGTACATACTGGTTTAGAGTCTTCCATCACAAACTTCTTTAACAACTATTTCACATACTTAGACTAAGATATGAAGATTCCTTTATCTGATTGATTGATTTGCAGACCCATAAAGAAATTCATCTCACCAAACATAGACATCTCAAACTCTTTCTACATTTCACCAACAAATTTTATACACATAACTTCATTTCCTCCAAAGATGATTTCATCAACAAAGACTTCAAAAATCAAAATTTAATCACCATTAATCTTGAAATAGAGACTACTGTTAGTAGTACCTTTACTAAATCCTAACTGCAATAATTACTTATCCAACCTTGCATACCAGGCCCTAGGAGCTTGCTTGAGTCCATACAATGATTTCTTCAACCTGCATACCATATCACCTTGATTTGATAGTTGGAATCCTTCTGGTTGCTCAATGTAGACTTCCTCTTCTAACTCACCATTCAGGAATGTAGACTTCACATCCATTTGATACACTTTGAAATCTTTGTGAGTTGGAAATGCCATAAACATTCTGATTACTTCAATCCAAGCTACTGGAGCAAATGTCTTTTCAAAATCTATCCCTTCAATTTGAGAATATCCTTTGCACACAAGCCTTGCTTTATTCCTTACAACTTCTCCATTTTCATTTAGCTTATTCCTAAAAACCCATTTGGTTCCAATAATATTTTTGTCAGCAGGTCTAGGAACTAATTCCCAAGTTTCATTCTTCTCTATCTGCATTAGTTCTTCCTCCATTGCCTTTACCCAATTTTCATCATTGCAAGCTTCATTCATAGTTTTTGGTTCAACTGTAGAGAGCATATAGTAATTCACTTGTTCTTCTGCAGCTCTTTTCCTTGTTAGTGCTCCTTTTTCTTTGTCTCCAATAATTTGATTTTCAGAGTGATTGATTCTTACATACCTGGGGGTCTTAGCAATTTTTGAAACCTTTTCTTCTTCATCTTGACTATCTTCTTGTTAAACTTTTTCTTCGTAAGTTACAGCAACAGGTTCATCTGATTCATAGCCACTCTGATTTGATGTTCTTCCTTTGCCTTCATCCACCTTCACATTTGCACTCTCAACAATCTTTTTCAACCTTTTGTTGTAGCACTGGTAGGCCTTACTCTTGGTAGAGTATCCAAGAAAGATTCCTTCATCACATCTTGCATCAAATTTCCCTAGGTCTTCATCTCTTCTGATATAGGAATACAGTCTATTAGGATTGCTCTACAATGCTCTGCACTTGAACCTTTTTCACCAGAATTTCTTTCAAAGGATCAATCATATGCATCTTTTCAACATATCTTCGTGCCAGATTCTAGTACTGATAATCTGGCTAGGGGATTAAGATTTTCATTGCAACTCCCCCTGAGCCAGAGCTCACAAATTCACTTCCTGGAGGAAGTATCTGCACCATATGCTAGTGCGGATCCATCCTTGACTTCGATCACATCTTTCTTGATTCAGATCTTGCCCATTTCTTTCTTAGTTTCAACTAGATCAACGTTTTTCTTTCCCTTATCATTCTTCTGCTCTATTTTCCTTTCTTTAG
This sequence comes from Cunninghamia lanceolata, assembly GCA_027924645.1. Taxonomy (NCBI): domain Eukaryota; kingdom Viridiplantae; phylum Streptophyta; class Pinopsida; order Cupressales; family Cupressaceae; genus Cunninghamia; species Cunninghamia lanceolata. Next base: position 22,798,980 of record BSBN01001965.1, read on the forward strand.
CATAGTAGCTCCTTTTCAAATTCTCACTTCTACAAAATTTTGCCATATGACCAAGTATATTGCAATTGTAGCACACAATACTTCCCTATCCTTGATTCCTTCCTTTGAATGAATTCATCCTTGATCTGCATTGATTATCCATGTGCCCAAATCTATTGCAAGCAAAACACTTTCCATTGAATGATTGAGTATTCCTTGCATTATAAAAACCATTCCTTACCAGACTTCTACATTCATTTGATCTATGACCAATTTTCTTGCAATTGAAACATTAACTAGAGAATGATGGAACATTCTGATTTATTCTACTCCTACACTGAGTAGCTTTATGACCAAACTTATTGCAATTAAAACAATGGCCATTGAAAGATGGATACCTTATATCATTTGGCTATCTGACCGGAGGTCTTCTAGGTATTTTTCTTTGATTCCTTAACTGGTTGCCTTTGTTTTGCTTCAACACAATGTTTTCTTGATCTAATTTTGAACTTTCTCCTTTCTCAAATCCCAAACCTTGCTTGTCACTGAAACTCTTTTGACTAGCAATCATCTCATCAAGTTTTACAGAACTTATCTTGAACTTTTCTTCATAGCTCTTAGCTTTTTCCAAGTCTGATTTCAGGCTCACAACTTCTTTTTCAAGTTTGGCACATTCTTCTAACTTGTTTTTTACCATCAGATTTAGATCTTCTTCTACTTTATCTCTTTCTATAACTTCCACTTTCAAATCATCCAAGGTTTCATTTGTTGATATCAATTGTTCACTAACATCTTTGTATTTTTCTTTGAATTTCTTGACTTGTTCTTTTAGCTTTAGAATGCATTCATCAACTTCTTGTATGTTATCCTTCAAATCCTAGATTTCTACTTTAGATTTTTCAAGATCAATAAGATTTGCTTCTAGTTCAACATTGTTTGAGAAGTTTCCAAATCTCCTGACTGCCATGAGTGAACTCTCCCAGATCTTCCTCAAGCTGTTAGGCTTCTTCCAAGGAACCTGCTCTCATACCAATTGTTGAAATGTACAGAGCAACTGAGAGGGGGGTGAATCAGTTGTCACAAAAACTTAAATTCATATGAATATCAAACCATCAACTACTTAATTACTAATAATCAAATTTAATCATGAAAGCATTGAAAGAAAGAAAGGTACGTTGAATACGCTTCCTACACTGATCTAATGAGGAAACACTTATGCAAATTTATTTTACAGTTACAGATTAAGATGCACATTAACAGAAAATTATAACAATTTCTAAATGCAAACACAAAACTCACAACACAAGATATACGTGGGGAAAACCCATTCAGGTAAAAAACCCCACACTCCAAAGCTGTCCAATATATTATTCAAAAATCACAAAAATTACAATATACTTGCAAAGCAAGCTTTTATAGGAGTATACCCAACTAGAGATCCAGGAGGTCATTCGACATCTATAAGATTCTACATACAACCTCCATCTCAAGTTCCTGATATATAGGAGATACAATACAGCACACCGCCAATGGTAATTACAAAACCATGAGCTGAAACCACCAAAAATTGGCACCCAAATTATCTCCCAATCAAAAATGCCTCGTGATGTACCAAACCACACACCACCACATGTAACTCTCCCCTTTACAGCTCTTTTATGTGTCTAACACATTTTTGCATTTCCCAAAACTGAAGGTCCAACTTCCAGAGGCCATAACTTTTGATCCAGGTGTCCGATCGATGAACCATTTTATGCGTCAGAAAGCGCGTAAAGTGCTCTATCACCCTATAACCTACTTCAATGGTTACAACAATTTTTAGGCCATTTAGAGAAGTTTTAATATCCAAAAATTGAGTTCAAAACTTTTCCGGTAGTTTCAAAAAAATAGAAACTTTAATATCTCGCAATCTAGGTATGATCTTGAAAGGAAACTCACCCGAGATGTTCACTTAGCTGTTCCGCAACTTCTAGAAAAATTTGAGGTCAATCCAAGCTCAAATGAAGAACTTACTAAAAATAGTAAGTCTCGCTATTTCTCGCTCTCTAAGAAACTTATGGAAACTTTGAAAGTTCCAGACCACTATCCAAGATAATGGGTATCTAAAAAGACCAAAACTAGGAAGAATAGTAAGATTTCAAAGTTGCAAGGTTGAGACACCTTGCCTAACATTCTCCCACTTGTCAAACACCTTGCACGAGCAAAGGGAGTATTAACACCATGATTTAATTACTAGGGGTCATGAGGCCCATAGACTCTGAACACCATCTGAGCTTTTCTGTGCTCACAGGTTTTGTCAAGGAATCTACAACATTCATCAAAGTTTCAACTTTTTCCAAGTTTACCTTCCCATCCTCCACCATGTCACGAAAAAAATGATACTAGACATCAATATGCTTAGTCCTTGCATGGAAAGTAGGATTCTTCACCAAACATATGGCACTCTGACTGTCACAATAAATAGCAATTTTCCCTACATCAAACCCAACATCAAAACACAATCTCTTAAGCCAAATGGTTTCTTTACAAGCATGAGTTACTGCCATGTACTCAACTTCAGTAGTGGACAAAGCGACCATAGGTTGTTGCTTACTCATCCAACTAATAGCACCACCAAACATAGTGAACACGTAAGCGCTGGTGGATCTCCTGCTGTCAATGTTACCTACCCAATCTGAATCCACAAATCCATGAATACAAAGTGAATACCGAGGTCCTGTAGGATAACAATGATAACATAAGGAATACTTAAAAGTACCCTGCAAATATCTGAACACTCTCTTCACTGCATCCCAATGTACCCATCTAGGATTAGCCATAAATCGACTAAGGACTCCCACTACTTGGGCAATGTTTGGTCTTGTGCAGACCATCACATATATCAAACTGCCAACCGCACTAGCATAAGGAACTCTTCTCATATCCTCTATCTTAGAAGGAGACTTTGGACAATCTTCAACAAATAACATTGTCCCCATTGTAACAGGAACAGTCAAAAGGTCTGCAATCCATCATGTTGAATCTCTCCAACATAGTCTTAAAATACTTACTCTGGCCTAACCAAAGTTTTTTATTTGCTCTGTCTCTTCTGATTTCCATTCCTAGAATGTACTGAGCTACCCCTAGATTTTTCATCTCAAACTATGCTGACAACTAAGACTTCAAATCAGGAATCACATTTTTACCATTCCCAATGAGTAACATATCATCAACATACAATGCAATAATGAGAATGCGATCATTGTCAACCTTGTAGTAAACACAATGATTTGATTTTGATCTCTGAAATCCAATACTCAACACAAAGGCATCAAACTTTTGGTACCACATCCTAGGAGACTGTTTTAAACCATACAAAGAATTTTTCAACTTGTAAACCAGATTTTCTTTACCTTTCACCACATAGTGTTCTGGCTGTGACATATAGATTTCCTCCTCCAAATCACCATGAAGGAATTGTTGATAACTAAGAGGGGGGTTGAATCAGTTATCCTAACTATTTCTTCTATCTGAACTTTCTTTTTAATCAATGCAACATTAATTCAAATAAGCAAACACATGACACAGTATTTTTGACGTGGAAACCCTGTTAAGGGAGAAAACCACGGGGTGATTAACCCAAAGATTATTCTCTGTTAGAAGAATAAGGAAATACAAAATGGCACTTGCCAATTAGGGCTCACTGCCCGAGCACACTGCTCACAAAGGAGGCACACTGCCTACAAGGAGACACACTGTCTACAAAAGAATGTTATACAATACTTGAACTGATTGGAAGCAGCCACATATGCTGGAGTTCAATTCCGGTTAGGCTCAGTACACTGATTTGCTGCACTTCATCTTTCCTCTTCTCTTATGCTGCTTTCCTTTCACATACTGGACCTTCCTTACTGTTTCTGCTCTGCTCTACTTTTTCACATATCACATATATCAACAACACTTCTCACAACTAAATCCATCCTATATATATATATATATATATATATATATATATATATATATATATATATATATATATATATATATATATATATATATATATATATATATATATATATATATATATATATATATATATATATATATATATATATATATATATATATATATCCGCACAAGTGATTTCATTATCTTTCTAGTCAGCACCCGGAACAGTCAATCTTCTCACAAACTCTATTCTGTCAGTTGAATCCTTACACATCAAGTATATATATATATATATATCCACACAAGTGATTTCATTATCTTTCTAGTCAGCACCTGGAACAGTCAATCTTCTCACAAACTCTATTCTGTCGGTTGAATCCTTACACATCAAGTAATGCAGGTCAAGTATATACTTGTAGAAATCATTAATCATGTCGGCCAAACATGATTCATGCCTTCATAACCTTTAACACCATCAGTAAGACATCTGGAAAGTAGTCTGATGTTCTGTCAGTCAGTTCTTCCTCTGTTCACGCTGTCACTTAGGAATCCAGTACTCAACTATTCATATCTTTTTCCTTGTCCATCACTGGAGGCTAAATCCTTGGAATCTATTACTCAAGGTAGTCCTCTTGACTTTCCCAAATCCGCACTTCACCAAGATACTTCCTCTGAGAGATCCGGACCTGTTTGTTGGACCTTGCCATAAGCTCTGTTCTTATTTACCGGACCTCAACAATCTTCATTCTGACTTCCAGTAGAGACACACCATGTCCTGCGGATGTGTGGGATGAACTTTGTTGCCATCAATGACAACAATCATTTTTCCATATAGTGTCTCTTGCCAACAATCTCCCCCTTTGGCATTGATGGCAACACTTAGTGAAAAATGACTAAGTGTTTACACTATGCTCCCCCTTGGCTGATGCTTTGTCTTTATATACATTTTCTGGAGCTCCCCCTTAGTTGGATTCCTCATTTTTCATTGCTCCTCACTCCCCCTTTGGCATCAATGGCAAAGGGTAGGGTTCGCACACCAAAATTTTCAAAAATTTTACTATACTTAGCCACATAAGTATATACATATGGCATACTTACATATACTTAAGTATGTCTGCAAAAGTTGTCTTCAACTATACAACTTCTGTCGCCCAACTCTGCTTCATCCTATCTAAAATTGAGATATGCCCACTCAACAAGAATGCAAACGCATCTGCCCTTTTTAGATCTGTCGGATCATTGGTCTGGGCTGTAATTTGGGCTTCTGTTATAGCCTCATGCATGGCCTCTAGCTTAGGGACAATTAACCCCCTGAGCTCACTTAACCTGCTTATTCTATTTTTCCTTTCCTTCTCCAACTTCTTGATTTCACTCAAGACTGTGATAGTCTGACATTCTTGATTTGTTATAGAGGAGGAGAGAGGATCAAAATTCTTTGATAAGTTTGATAGTTTATCCTCCTGTTCTTTTATTTTCTTCTCAATGTCCAGTGTTACTTTGGACCAGGAGATACAAAATTTGTATATTTCACCGCCATCCTTAAGAGCATTTTCTAAACTCTTTATCCCAATACTCATATTTCTTCTATCATTAGTGATTAATCCTTGTACCTCTGAGAATCTCTTATCCAAAAACTCCTTCTGGACCTTTTCTTTAGCTGATTTTTCTAGAGAATCAAAATATGTACTAACACTGTTGACCAAGGTTTTGAGATTACCGGAAGAGGAGGCAGTGGGATCCTTTTGAAAAGATGGTATGATCTTTTCCAGCACTCCAGATGCAGCTTCTATCAACTCACAGTCTTCCATATGAGACTTTAGGAGTTTTTCATTAGCCTTAGCATTTGCAAATGAAGCTATCTTCATTGTCTATACTGGAGAAAGAGAATCAAAATTGAATGGACCTTGTAGAAGCTCCGGTTCATCAATCTCCATTATTTCTTTGCTCAAAAATTCTTGGACAGTTTGTACAGTGTCTCTTGCTAGAGATAGATGTTTCTTCTCTTATGTAGTCTTGGAGCTATCCTTTGGAGTTTTCTCTTCTTCTACATTCCCACCACTAGCAGTTGTGGTTTTCTCTGCTGAAGTCTTCTGTCCCTCTGCAACCTTTGCACTGATACCTTTTTCCTTCACCTTTGCTTCTTTCTCCTATAATTTTTCTTCTTCTTTGGATCCAGAGACTGTAGGAGAAACCGAAGGAGAAATGTTAGTCTGTTTAGGGCCCACCTCTTCTGTCATTTTCTCAAAAGTTTCTTCTGCAACACTTGTGGTTGAAGGGTCAGTACCTAAGTCCTCTACAATAGGAAGATTAAATCTTTTGAAGACCTTCCAGAGGATCTCTTCTGTATCCTTGGCTACCCTGTCAGTCTCACCAAGCATGAGCTGATTCATCCTTGCTTTGCTCCTGAACTCATCCTTGCAGTCTTTGAATACCATGTTCATTGTCTTGGGATCAATTGAAGGATATAGCTGAATAGCTATATGTTCCCGGATCTCAAGGTCTTTTGCCATGGCATTGGTCTTTCTCATTTCCAACTCCTTCTCTAGACTCTTAGGAATTAGAGAGATAATTTCAATAAAAGCTTTATTGTAAATGTTCAGATACCTGATTGTAGCTTCCTACAGGATCTTTTGGTCAGCCTCATTGTAATCATCATAGAATTCGGCCATTGGTTGAAGGTTTCCATCCACAATGACTGATTTGATTACACTTTCTAGGGATAGGGTGGGCTTTTCAGCAAATTCCTCTACCATTTCTTCCTTGTCTTGGCCTGTGGAGGGCTTATCAGATCCTTTCTTCTTCTGCTTCTTTATTTCCTTTACCCCCTCATCTGATTCAGTTTCTTCTTCATCTCTTTGACTTGCATAAGCCCTTGTGGCTTTTGTCTTTGACCTTTTCTCTCCTTTGATGGATGCTTGGACTTCTGGTTTTGAGCTTTTAGTAGGGACATGTGCTGGTCTCTTTGAAGATCTGGTCCGGGTGGAAGTTTCTACCGGAGCACTTTTCTTGCTTCCTTTTTCTGCCTCTTTCTTCTCTTCATCAGCTTTTTGTCTCTTTTCCTAGTTGGCATCAAGTGCCTCCTTTGAGATCCCAAGGCCTTGTGCAATATGTTCTACTTCTTTTCTCACCTTCCTTTTCATCTCTGGTTCTCTGAGTTCCACATGGATCTTTACACTCAGCTCCTCAAAGGTTCCAAACCTTTCTGCCTTTGGATCTTTAGGCTGACTCAGCATGTGTTGAACATGCAGCTCCACAATCTGTTCATCAACTTCACACCCCATGGGCATGATCCAGACTGTCCTTGGTTCTACTGCCTCCATTAGGCACTAATCAGTCTCTACCATAAAGCAGACTGTGTCCTTATATTTCTCAACAAGAGACTGGGGAATCCTTTCTCTTGATTGCATCATGTTCTGAAAGTTTTTGAAGTATCCCCACATGGCTGTATTTCTTGCTTTAGCATCCCCAAGCCCATGCAAATAGTCTCTGATCTGAACTACTACCGGTTTGTCATTCTGCCATACCCATCCATTTGATCCAGGCAACTCATTCATGAAGTAGAAAAATAAACATACTATTAGTGCACCATATTTGAAAGAGTTTTTCTTGTCCTTTTTGATCTTTTGTATGTTTTCCATTAACTGGCTCAAGAGAAGTTCACAGAGATCATATTCTACATTTTTTCTTAGCATCTCATAGGCCGTGTATACTGCAGTTCCAGATACTAAATTCTCCCTACTAGAATGATATATCTTGTATCCTATTATCATAGATGCATACTTGATATCCGGGTCAGTAATATCTTCAATGGTCACTGCCCTCTTATCAAATTTTGATCCGGTGGCCTCTGTGACAATGTTGTTTTTGATAGATTTGAGGACAGGAATTCCTCCGAAGGAATGTAAACCAGTTACTGCCCTAATTGCTTCCTTGGTGATCTTGCAAGGTCTATTCAGCCATAGGAAGTTATCATGTACCCTACTCAATACATACCGGACCCATTCATCTTCTTCAAAGTAGGGGAAATGAATGAACTGATCAAAGTGTTTTTTCTGGATGCTCTTATACTGAGGTTTGATCTCAAAAGAATCATCTATTAACTGCTTGTGGTATAAGTCTCTTAGTTTGAATTCCCCAAACTCTTCAATGTTTGCATGTATATAAACCCTAATATCTTCAGTGTGCAAAATGCCATGCGGAACACTGGAAAATGCACCTAGGGGGTCTACCTCCAAGGATTTGTATGGATGTTTCTTAAATGTAGGGCGAGGTCTATCAGAAATCTTTACAATATTCGGAGTACCCATTATCAAGAGATTTACAGTGAGATATTTGAAAGCAGAAAATACCTTTTGCGCCTATCGGTTTCATGGAGTAGGTTGAATTGATCTCTAGAAGTAATGACTTCTACAAGTGATCTTTGATGAACTTGAGGAATTTTGTTGCAGAGCTCTGCTTTTTGTTTCTTCTTGAGTGCAGAATGAACGAGTGATTAATGAAAAACCCTTATATTGCTCCGCGAGCCCTAATATCAAATTGCAATAAATGCTCGACCTACATTATTCTGGTTTGCCTAGTTTTCCTTATTCAAGGAGGAAGAAACTCATCCGGATCATTATGATTCCCTTGTGATCGATGTTAGTGATGAATCATCATATCCACTTGTCCTTCTGATCATCTTATGTATCCGCAGATCAAGCTATACCAATTTGGATTCATACCAGGCCAATCTTGTGAGAAACTTGTTTTACCAGAAGACTTGCTTAACCGAACCAATTCTGAAGGATTTGAACTTTTTAAATTTTCTTGTGGATCTCTCAGATCTTTACCTGACCTTCTTTACGTATTTCTCTAGAAACCCTTTGATCCGCAGCTTCTCATGTACCAATTTTAGGCACCACTTAACTGGCTAGGGGAACAAGGTTTTCTTTGTGTCTCCCCCTAAGCCAGAGCTCACCTTTTAGTTTTCAGAAGGAATATCAGCACCAAAGTCTGGTGCGGATCCAACCTCTACATTCTCTGAACTTTTCTTCACCCAAATCTTGTTCATCTCATTCCTAACTTCATCCGCATTCACCTTTTGTTTACCCTTATCTTGATTCTGATTATGATATACCAGACCTCTTTTCTCCTGATTCTTGCTTCTACAGAATTTTACATTATGACCGGACCTATTACAGATTTGGCAAACAACATTTCTTTGCATATTTGACTAATATCCTCTTGATCTGCACTGATTAGCCTTATGACCTACTCTATTGCATGCAAAGCATCTACCATTGAATGATTTGTTCATTTGCATATTTCTGCATTCATGAGACTTGTGACCATACCTTTTGCAGTTAAAACACTATCCGAAGAAGGATGAATTAGTCTAATTCATTCTCTTTCTGCACTAATTAGCTTTGTGACCAAAGTGATTGCAGTTGTGGCAGTATTCATTAAAGGATGGATATCTTTGAGCATTGGGTTGTCTTACCGTAGGTCTTCTAGGCCTGTTCCTTGAATTTTCTAATCCAAAATTCCTCTGACCGGATCCGGAGCTTTCTCCTTTCTCATATCCCAAACCACATTTGTCATCTACCTTCTTTTGACTTCCAAGAAGAACTTCAAGTTGAGAAAAACTTATCTTAAATTTTTCTTTATACTCATTTGTTGTTTGAAGATCGCTTTTGAGAGAGACAATTTGATCCTCAAGTTTTTCTTCATTATCTTTAGCATCTTCAAGATTAGATTCAAGATGTCTGATAATTCTATCCATCTGGTGGCAATCTTCTAATTTCTCTTTGAGAGATTGTCTTAGATTGTCTTCAGTTTTTCTTTTCTCTTCAATCTCTTGAGTAAACTTAATAACTCCTGATTCCATTTCATGTCTTACCATAATGACTTCTTTTGATAACTTTTCACATAACTTGGTTTTCTCAGTCAGCTCTTCATTTGCATTATTCTCTTCACCTTGTCTTGTCAATTGTTGAAGCAGCTCCTTTCTCTTTTTCATAGAGACTTAATTTATCTTTTAGTTCTCTCATGAAATCATCAGCATGTTTGAGTCTTTCCTTTAATTCATTGACTTCAGAGTTTGACTGTTCAAGATCATCAAGGGCAGTCTTGAGTTGCTCTCTTAAGCCATATGCATCCATTTGAGCTCCCAGATCTTCCTCAAGTTGTTAGGCTCTGTTAGGAGGAACTTAGCTCTGATACCAATTGTTGATAACTGAGAGGGGGGGTGAATCAGTTATCCTAATTATTTCTTCTATCTGAACTTTCTTTTTAATCAATGCAACATTAATTCAAATAAGCAAACACACGACACAGTATGTTTGACATGGAAACCCTGTTAAGGGAGAAAACCACGGGGTGATTAACCCAAAGATTATTCTCTGTTAGAAGAATAAGGAAATACAAAATGGCACTTGCCAATTAGGGCTCACTGCCCCAGCACACTGCTCACAAAGGAGGCACACTGCCTACAAGGAGACACACTGTCTACAAAAGAATGTTATACAATACTTGAACTGATTGGAAGCATCCACATATGCTGGAGTTCAGTTCCGGTTAGGCTCAGTACACTGATCTGTTGCACTTCATCTTTCCTCTTCTCTTATGCTGCTTTCCTTTCACATACCGGACCTTCCTTACTACTTCTGCTCTGCTCTGCTTTTTCGCATATCACATATATCAACAACACTTCACACAACTAAATCCATCCTATATATATATCCACACAAGTGATTTCATTATCTTTCTAGTCAGCACCCGGAATAGTCAATCTTCTCACAAACTCTGTTCTGTCGGCTGAATCCTTACACATCAAGTAATGCGGATCAAGTATATACTTGTAGAAATCATTAATCATGTCAGCCAAACATGATTCATGCCTTCATAACCTTTAACACCATCAGTAACACATCCAGAAAGTAATCTGATGTTCTGTCAGTCAGTTCTTCCTCTGTTCACATTGTCACTTAGGAATCCGGTACTCAACTATTCATATCTTTTTCCTTGTCCATCACCGGAGGCTAAATCCTTGGAATCTATTACTCAAGGTAGTCCTCTTGACTTTCCCAAATCTGCACTTCACCAAGATACTTCCTCTGAGAGATCCGGACCTGTCTGTCAGACCTTGCCACAAGCTCTGTTCTTGTTTACCGGACCTCAACAATCTTCATTCTGACTTCCGGTAGAGACACACCATGTCCTGCGGATGTGTGGGATGAACTTTGTTGCCATCAATGACAACAATCATTTTTCCATATAGTGTCTCTTGCCAACAGGAATGGTGTCTTCACATCCATCTGCTCCACTTCTAGATCATATGTTGTTGCAAGAGATAAGAGGAAATGAATAAATGACAGCTTTGCAATAGGAGAGAAAATCTCACCATAGTCAATTCCCTCCACTTGAGAATACCCCTTCGCAACCAATCTAGCCTTATATTTCTCAACATTGCCATTTACACCGAATTTGTTTTTGAACACCCATTTGCATCCAACAGGTTTTCATCCTTTAGGCAAAGGCACCAAGTCCCAAGTATTATTCTTTTCCAAAGAAGCCATCTCCTCTTCCATGGCCTCCTTCCAGGAACTTGCATCTTTCATACCCATAGCCTCTTTCACAGTTCTAGGCTCATCAGTGTTAGAAATCAAAGGAAAAATATAACTAGAATCATGCAATGAATAACCAAACCTATCAGGTTGCTGCCTTATCCGTGTGGACCTCCTCAAAAGTTGAGGTTGATGTTCTTCATCTTCCCCTAAACTTTTAGAGCCACTAGAGCTCTCCTCATTATCAGGTCCAATAGATGTTTCTGGTTCAACTTTCTCAGGGGTGGAAGGAAGCTGAACCACATCATCTTTCTTCTCTTCTTTCTCTGGCTACAAGACGACAGAAGAAGGATTGAGCTCTCTGAAGATCACACTTCTGCTATACATAACTCACTCAACTACTGGATCCCAAAGCTTGTACCCTTTCACACCGATGCCATAACTGATGAAGATACACTTTACAGCCTCGTTCTCCAACTTAGACCTCTTCTCCTTAGGCACATGTGCATATGCCTCACAACCAAATACTCGAATGTGTCTTAATGAAGGCTTTTTACTAGATCATGCCTCCATAGGTGTCTTATCAATGAGCATTGATGTAGGAGATCTGTTAACCAGGTAACAAGCGGTAGCAACAACTTCAGCCTAGAACTTTTGTTCAAGACTAGCTCCACTTAGCATACTCCTTGCCATCTCCTCAATGTTCTATTCATCCTCTCTACAACTCCATTTTGCTAAGGGGTATATGGAGTTGTCTTGTGCCTCTCAATCCCCTGTTCTTTACAGAACTTGTCAAAATCTGTTGAACAGTACTCACCACCGTTATCAGTCCTCAAACACTTAATCTTTCTATCCTTCTAATTCTCTACAAGAGCTTTGAACTATTTGAATCTATTAAAGACTTCAGATTTACTTCTAAGGAAATAAACCCATGTCCTACTATAATCATCAATAAATGAAATAAAGTAAATGGATTTTGAAATTGAAGGAACATTAACAGAACCAAACACATCAGAATGAATCAAGTCCAACACCTTGGAAGATTTGTGAGAACTGGAATAAAATTAAACATGGTTATGTTTTCCATAAATGCAATGTTCACAGAAATCAAACTCAAGGTTACAATCATTCATACCCTCAACAAGATTTTTATTCTTCAGGGTCCTTAAACCCTTTTCACCAATGTGACCAAGCTTTTGGTGCCATAACATTGTCTTCTTAGCTGGAAGTTTCATCTCCATAGCATGAGCACCCTTAGGTACCCAAAAAGCACTACCATTGGAAGTTGATGCAACAATCTTCTTCACTGTTGGTTCCAATAGTGAGGATGAAGACTCTGAAGCTCTCTTCTTCGAAATAGAGGCACTATTGCACTGTACTGCACATGTGTCAAGCTAAAATAGAGTGCTAATCTGAACACCCTTAGCCAACACCATAGATTCTCTAGTCAACTTGCATCCTCCATTCGAGAAAACAACCTGCACACCCACATCATTTAATTTACTTACAGAAAGAAGGTTTTGTGTCAAACCAAGGATATGCAAAACACCATTGATTCCCTTTACTCATCCATCAGGGAATCAAATCAAGACTCTTCCATGGCCAACAATATCCAGGTGAGAATCATCACCCAAGTACACCTTTTCACCATCGTATTCTTCATACTTCAAAAACCAGTCCTGATGCGAGGTCATGTGAAAAGATGCACCAAAGTCAATAAGCCACACATCCTCAAATGCATGCATTGCCAAGGCAGTGACAAACGCTTCTCCTTCATCCTGAGAGGACTTGTCAGAATCCAAATCATTGTTCTTCTTTTTCTTTTTCTCCTCCTTACACTCCTTACGGAAGTGACCAGGTTTGCCACAGTTCCAACATAGGGCCTTGGAATTTCTAGGAGATTTAGATCTCCTACAAGATTTGGATCTTCCTTCTTCTTCCTTCTTCTTATCCTTTTTCTTTCCCTTCTCTTTAGACCTACCATGAACTATAAGAGCCTCCTTAGCCAATTCAGAAGTCTTTCTCTGCATCTCTTCAGACAACAGTGAAGAAACCACATCTTCCATCTTGAAGGTGGAAGTGATACTCCCAATGACCATAACAAGGTGGTCCCACAAATCTAGTAAGGAACACAGTAATGTCATACATCGATCCTCTTCCTCCATCTTTACACCAATAGAAGTTAACTGGGCAACAAGCATATTAAAAGTATTTAGGTGATCACCGACAAATCCTCCGTCTTCCATCTTCAGAGAATACAATTTCTTTCACAAGAATAACTTATTCACCAGGGATTTTGCCTGATAAACATCTCCAAGCTTCTTCCAAAGATCCTTTGCAGTCTTCTCTTCATGGATATTCAGGAGCACTGAATCAGCCAAATAGAGTCTTATCAAACCCTTAGCTTTTCGATCTTTGAGATCCTAGTCTTCTTGAGACATTGCCGTTGGTTTTGTACCAGATACGGCTTCCCATAAATCCTGATCTACAAGCATGTCCTCCATTTTGAGTTTCCACAACTTGAAATTACTGCCATTAAAATTCTCTATCTCAAACCTCCCAGATGTGCTCGCCATCTCTTACCTGCAACAAAGATTTCAAAATCCTCTGTGCAAGCTCCCACTCAAACGAAGATAAGCTCAAAAAACCCTCTACCCAACAACTAGAACCAAAGCTAATCAGGCTTTGATACCAACTGAAAGGAAGCAAAGTACACAGAATACGCTTCCTACACTAATCTAATGAGGAAAGACTTATGCAAATTTCTTTTATAGTTATAGATTAAGATGCACATTAATAGAAAATGACAACAATTTTCAAATGCAAACACAAAACTCACAACATAAGATATATGTGGGGAAAACCCTTTCAAGTAAAAAACCCCACACTCCGAAGCCGCCCAATATATTATTCAGAAATCACAAAGATTACAATATACTTGTAGAGCAAGCTTTTACAGGAGTATACCCAACCAGAGATCCAGGAGGTCATTCGACGTCTATAACATTCTACATACAACCTTCATCTCAAGTTCTTGATATATAGGAGATATAATACAGCACACCGCCAATGGTAATTACAAAACCATGAGCTGACACCACCCAAAAGTGGTGCCCATATTATCTCCCAATCAAAAATGCGTCGTGATGTGCCAAACCACACACCACCACATGTAACTCTCCCCTTTACAGCTCTTTTATGTGTCTAACATGTTTTTGCATTTCCCAAAACTGAAGGTCCAACTTTTGGAGGCCATAACTTTTGATCTAGGTGTCCGATTGACGAACCGTTTTATGCATCGAAAAGATCGTGAAGTACTCTATCACCCTGTAACCTAATTCTCCAGTTATGACAATTTTTGGGCTATTTAGAGAAGTTTTAATACCCAAAAATTGAATTTGGAACTTTTCTAGCAGTTTAAAAAAAATAGAAACTTTAATATCTCACGATCCAGATATGATCTTGAGACGAAACTCACCTGAGATGTTCACTTAGTAGTTTTGCACCTTCTGGAAAAAATTTGAGGTCAATCCAAGCTCAAATGAAGAACTTACTAAAAATAGTAAATCTCACTATTTCTTGCTCTCCAGGAAACTTTGAAAGTTCCAGACCACTATCCAAGATAATGGGTATCCAAAAAGACCAAAACTGGGAAGAATACTATGATTTCAAAGTTGCAAGGTTGAGACACCTTTCCTAACAAGCATGAAACCATAGACTTAATAAAAATCACACATTCAACACAGTAGACACCATATTTTTACTTGGGAAACCCTAAAAGGGAAAAAACACGATGGGTATTAGCCCACAGAAATATATGAGTTATAACAATACCATAAAACAGAGGCTCACTACCTACAGGGCTCACTACCCAAATTGCTCACTACAAAGAATGGCTCACTGCCAGGAATGATTCACTGCCAAGGGGTGGCTCACTATCAAAATGATGAATTGATTAAATAGCATATACGCCATGCCATTGAAGCACAATATAACTTCTCTGCTCTGCTCTTTTATACCTTCACACTTATCTATTCATTTTCACACACTCATACACTTTTTCGCAATTCATTACAAGTCTTTATACAAGTCATCAACCTTGAAATGTACATCAAGGTTGGCAATACATTCATCAAACGCTGGAACAATCTCCAAGGTCAGCACTGCAAAACCATACATAGAAATAGGTATGGACCTAATACAGAAATTTTCTAAGAGAAAGATGTAAAGATGTATGTTGATCATGCCATGACACGCTTCCACAATATTTAAGGCATCTCCACAATTAGTGAAATCAACCAAGTTGGCCAAGACTGGTGAGAACACTATGTCTTCTATGAACATTCTTTATTCATGATCCAACTTTCTCTTTGTGGACCAATCTAAGGGTAGGTACACAATCAGGAGACATCCACAAGCACATTGAAAGCTCCAGGAAACAACTGCCCAACTTCTAACCACTCTGTCAAGAAGATTCTTCAAACCAGAGCACATAAATAGCACAGCCAACTACTGTCATAAGGAAAAGATCGCTTGCGGACCACCAAATCACAAACCATTGACTTTGGAGGCACTTAACATCATCTTAGACTTAACTATAGAACCGCAGATGGAAATACTTTAATACGGAGGAATGTAGAGCATAACATTTTCTCCCTATCACCACCAAACATGCAGGAAAAGCAGTTTACTCTGGTGAACATAACTCACTCAAATCTTCATATCGGAGGCTCAAACTTGGAATTTACCATCTTCAAATAGACTTCTAAATAACTTCCAATCTGCAGACAAAGATATTCATCCTATAGGATATACTAAGCAATCTTCTAGACTATTCTTCTGTATGCAATACATTGTTTCCACTACAACTCACTGTCTCTACCGGAGGAGCTAATTTTTTCAATATCCTCAACATCAAGATCACAAGAAAGCAACAAAATAAGAGCATAGTTGACACCAATGACAACACATATATGTTGACATCAATGACAACACCGATTAAGCACATACTTGCAACAAATACAAATTGCAGGTTTATTTTGTGAGTCCCATATTGCATATTTGAAAGACAGTATTGAGGGCATTCATCGCCTCTTTGATGTTAGCTCTCATGGAGATACATCATCTTCTTCGGATGTGATGAGGGAACATTCAAACCCTGTTGTTCTTTCTCCACCTAAACATGCTTCCATAGTGATAGATTCTACAGATATTCATGAGTTGACAATTTCAACTCAGTCACCATTCATGTTGACACCTTCTGTAGGAGTGTCAGATTCTCATTAGACTAGTTGTCTTACTTATGGTGAGCACCATACATCTATGGTTACTGCATCAAAATATTACATGGTACCTGATTCATCTTATTAGGATTTGTCACAATTTGGCATTGGGTTAGAGATCCTTGAGTAGGATTTGGATGATTAATCTTCATCATCTTTGGATCATGTTCTACATCCATTTCCATTAGGTTCTAGATTATCACTTTCTTCAGGTAGGCTTGGGACTCCTGATTGTATTGTGGATTCTTTCAGAATCAATATGGCAACACTTGAGTAAAGTTTAGAAACTTCATACATCTTGAGTTTTCTTCCTTCATATTCCTTTCAGGAATGGGAAGACTTTCTACATCAATCCTTGGATTTGTTTCTTCCTAAGGGGAGGAATGTTGTTTGATATTCTTGGATCATCTTCAACATTCATTGTCGAGCATCTACCATCAGTGTAGGAGATTTTACATTGAGGGGGGATATATGGTCTCTCTTCTTCTCTCTTATGGGGGGGGAATTTTTCTTCACATGGGATTTTGTTCTTCTCATACTATAGAGAGCATCTTGTATTTTCTCTCTTTTGGAGAGGGATTTTTTCCTATGAGTTTTTCTCCTTTTCTCTATTTGTGAGAGATTGTTTGTACATGGATACCTAGCATGGCCTTGTAGCCAGGACCCATCATTGCATATTTACATTTGTTTTATCCTCCCTAATTTGCACTTAAGGGGGGGAGTGTTGGTGTGAATGGGGTATATTACTTAACAGGTTCCACATTAGGTCCAATTCACACTTGTCTAGTTAAGTTTACTTAGGACATATTTAGAGTACACTAAGGATACTTATCACTTTGTGTCTCAAGTCATAAGATTAAGACACTTGTGATAATCTAATGTTTTCCTATGTTTCACCTTGGTCTATATAACCAAGGGCTTCTCATATATCATATTATAATTGCATTGTTGTATATTGTTGTATTTGCATTCTTTGATAGGAATATAGTCTATTCTTGTCATATTGATCTTTTGATTTCTTTGTGCTTTCCATTAGGCCTCTAGATCTTGGGTGGCTATCACCATAGCTAGATCTTACACTAAGACATCTTACATAAAAATATTCCTCATTCAAAATTAAACATTTAGTACTAATTGGTTGTAAATGACAATAATATATATGTGATTTACCTAGATTGCCAATATTATAATAGACTTGTTTATTTCTAATTTGACTTGAATCATATAATAATGTAATGTTTATACTCTCACTGCCTTTTAACTCATTTATGGACCAATGAATTTTAGATATTTACTTTCTACCAATTGACATATGGTCTTCAATCATTGTATAGTTGAAATTTTCATAATTCAACATTCATCTTCTAGTCCTAATTGGTTGTGAACAACATCATGATATGTGATTGTTCTTTCTCAACAACATTCCAAGAAATATATTTCTACCTAATTCATCATAAATCATTTGACAATATAAATTTTATCATACTCACTACATTTAGACTCATTCTACATGATTCATTTCAAACATATTAGTGTGTTTAATTTAAGAGCTTGATCCTCAATCATCTAAGAATAAAAAAAAATCCTTACTCAACATTAACCATCTAATCCCAATTTTTTTGAGTCAAAATTATTGGCAAGAAACACTGCTACACATGACAGGTGTTTTCATTGATGGAAACTAAGTCTATCTTACACATCCGCATAACATAATTTGTTCATACCGGAAGTCAGAGTGAAGACTTGTCTAAGTCTGGGTAGTTAGAAATAGAGCATGTGACAGGGTCCGGATCTCTCTGGTGGTAAATCATAGTGTGTTACGGATCTGAGGGAGTGGTAAGGATTGCCAGGACTATCTAAATCCAAAAATTTAGCCTCCAGTGATGAAGGATTCAAAAGTTATAAGCATCTGAATATTGGGTTCCAGTTAGTCAGCACAATCATAAGAAGAATAGACCAACCTAGCATTTGATCTTGGTCCGGATGACGAAAATTTGTTGGTTAAGCAATTTGTGATAATTAGTGGTATTGGATGACATGATTGATGATTTGAGAACACAAGTTTTTGGTCTGTGTTGTTGATTGTGCATGGATTCAGCCAACAGAGCAGAGTTCTTAATAAGTGTTCTAAGTTTTCTTGAAGCTGGCTATAGTTGATTGAAGTTCTTAATGCGGATATATATAGCTGATGGATTCGAGTGTTTTGGTGTGTGATTGTGATGTGATTGTGGAGTAAGTGCGAAAAGGGTGGGAAGAAATACGAAGGTGAAGATCTAAGCTCAGATTATGGCTAAAGAGTGAAATAGGGTAGAGTAAGGATGAAATGTGTAAGATCAGTATTCTGTGCTTAACTGAAACTAAATTTTTGCATTGGTAGATGCTATTCATCAATTCAAACATTCTGTAATCTTCCTATAATCAATTCTATAGACAATGAGCCTCTTGGAGCAATGAGCTTTGGGTAGTGTGCGCTGAAGGCATGTGCCTTCCCCATTTGTAATACTTTTAACAGAGTATAATTTCTTGTGGGTTAACCCCCACCTTGGTTTTTCCCTTAACTAGGTTTCCACGTAAAAATCCTGGTGTTATGTGTGTTGTTTGTGTTTCTAATCATGTGTTGTTGATTTATGCTTCCATGGTGATATCATTAATTTGTTGATAAATGATAAAGAAGATAAATTGCTGCAAGTGTTAAAGTTTTGTGACAACTGATTCACCCCCTCTCTCAGTTGTCTACTCTAATTCCAACAATTGGTATTAGAGCAAGGTTCCTTGGAAGAAGTTTAACATCTTGAGGAAGATCTAGGAAGGAATTAAAATGGATTCATACAACCTCCAGGAACAACTTAAACTTGCTTTAGAAGATCTTGATCAGTCCAGAGCAGAAGTCAAAGAACTACAAGAGAACCTTAAAGATGTTGAAGACTTCATTGAGATCTTAAAAGAAAAATTGAGCAAATCTAATGAAAAGAGGAAGGAGCTACTTTTTCAACTAGGAAGAAGAGAATAAC
Source organism: Cunninghamia lanceolata (assembly GCA_027924645.1). NCBI lineage: Eukaryota > Viridiplantae > Streptophyta > Pinopsida > Cupressales > Cupressaceae > Cunninghamia > Cunninghamia lanceolata. The sequence continues at coordinate 22,818,723 of BSBN01001965.1, forward strand.
ATGGATGAGGCCCTGAAAGAGAAGACAAAGGAATGTGAGAAGTTAGCTAAAGAAGTTGTTGTCCTAAAACATGAGATGGAATCCAGGGTGATGAGGCTAACCAAGGAAATTGAAGAAAGGAAGAAGACTGAAGAAAAATTGAATAAATCTCTGAAAGAAAGAACAGAAGAATGTTGCAAATTAGATAGAATAGCTGGTCATCTAGAGTCTGATCTACATGAAAGCAGAGACAATGAGGAAGAACTTGAAAGGCAAATTGTTATTCTCAAACATGACCTAGAAGTTGCAAATGAATACAAGGAAAAGTTTAAGATAAGCTCAGCTAAACTTGAAGTGTTGCTTGAGAGTCAAAAGAAGTCTGATGATAAGCTCATGGTCTTGGGTATGAGAAACGTGAAAGCTCCGGATCCGGATAAAGAAATTTTCAATCAAGGAATGGGAGAAACAGACCTAGAAGACCTCCGGCAAGACAACCTAATGCTCAAAGGTATCCATCTTTCAATGGAAATTGTATCAATTGCAATAAATTTGGTCATAGAGCTACTCAATGCAGAAGCAGAGTAAATCAAATTGGTCCATCCTTCTCTGGTCAATGCTTCAATTGTAAAAGGTATGGTCATAGATCCAATGATTGCAAAAGTATGAAGATAAACTACTCTAACAGCAGAAGAAATGTCAATTCTTTCAATGGCTATTATTTTGCATGCAATGGATTTGGACACATGGCTAATCAGTGCAGATCAAAAGGAAATCAAGTAAATAAGCAAAGAAATGTTGTGTGCTTTAATTGCAATAGATCTGGTCATATAGCAAGATTCTGCAAAAGCAGAAATAATGATAGAAAGGGCCCGGTAAATAGAAACCAAAACATGCAGACACGAGATAAAGGCAAGGGTAAAGTTGATGTGAATGAGGTCTAGAATGAAATGAACAAAATGTGGGTAAAGAAAGATGGAATAAGTGATGGGAATGGGTCTGCATCAGAATCTAGTGTTGATAATTCCTTTGGGAATTGAATCAGGAGCTCTGGCTCAGGGGAGCTACATTGAAAATCAAATTTCCCCAGCTAGTAAGTAGGTGCCTAAATCTGGCAAAATGAATGAAGATAGAAAAGCCTATTGCAAATCATTTAAAAGGATTTTCGGAAGAAAGAAAGTGGATATGGTGATTTGTGAAGTGATTCATGAGAAACTACATCAAGAAACAAAGTAACTGGATGAAGTTAGGGCAACGCATTTATTACAATGGAGAATTAGGTTTTGCGGACCATAAAAGGTCATCCTTTGATCATTTGGATCACTTTGCATTCGAAGAGAGAAAGCAGAAGAGCACCTAAGCTAAGATTTCAAGGATTTGAAGTGTGTCTGACGAATTCATCAGTAAAACCCTAATTCTATGGAAGAAAAAGGTATTTTTCTATAAAGCTTTAAACTTGTGATCTTTTGCAATGGCTACACCATTGGTTGTTGATATTACTAAAAGGCCCCAACCCAAATTCAAGAAGCATCCACACAAATCAGTAGAAGTTGACCCATTAGGTGCCTTTTCAAATGTTCTGTATGGTGTATTACATGTTGAAGATATTAGGGCCTATATTCATACGAGCATAGATGAATTTGGGGACTCAAGGTTTGTAGATTTATTCAAGGATCATCTAAGGGATGAAATTCATGGTCTTAAACCTGAGTATAAGGCACTGCATGATAAACATTTCATTCAGATTATAGGTTTCCATCTTTCGATGAAGATGAGTGGGTCCGGTATGTGCTGAGTCGAATGCATGATGAGTTTATGTGGCTAATGAAACCTTTCAAGATCACTAAGGATGCCATCAAGGCTATGATAGGGTTGAACTCATCTAGTGGACTACCAATGTTGAAAGTAGTAAAGAATCAAACAGTAACTGATGCTACCAGTTCAAGGTTTGACAAAAGGGCAATGACTATAAATGACATCACTGATCCGGATGTCAAATTTGCTTCAATGGTGATTGGATATAAGATTTATCATTCTAGTAGAGAAAATGTTGTATCCGGTACAACTATCTATGTAGCTTATCAGATATTGAGGAAGAATGTTGATTATGACTTGTGTGAGTTGCTATAGAACCAAATGATGGAAAACTTGAATAAGGTTAAGAAGGATAAAAAGAATACCTTCAAATACAATACATTGGTCTTGTGTTTGTTCTTCTATTTCATGAATGAGTTACCCGGCAAGAAAAGCATGTGTTGGACCAATGATAAACTTGTTGCAATATAGATAAGGGAGCACTTGAACAGTATTAGAGATTCCAATGCCCAAAGGACTTCTCTTTGGGGATTTTTCAAGAATTTTTAGAACATGATGCATTCAAGGGAGAGAATTCCTACATCTGTGGTTGAAAAATACAAAGATACAGTTTGTTTTATGGTGGATATAGATCAATGTCTAATGGAAGCTGTTGAACCTAGAACTGTTTGGATCATGCCCATGGGGTATGAGGTAGATGATAAAATTTTAGATATGTATGCTCAACACCTTTTGAGAAAGCCAAAGGACACAACAGTTGAAAGATTTGGGACATATAAGGAGCTCAGTTTGAAACTACATGTTGAGCTCAGAAAACCTAAAATCTAGAGGAAAGTTCAAAAGAAAGTAGAAATGTATGCTGAAAGCATTGGCATAACTAAGGAAGTTGTGAAGTAGAATAGAGAAAGGATAGAAAAAGTTGAGAAGGAGATGCAGGATAAGAAACAAGGAAGTACTCCGGAAGTCTCCACCAGCCAGCCTAGAAAAATGAGAAGCTCTATTGCTGCCTCTATTCACACAAAACCTATCAAAATAGAGAAACCAGAAGACAACCCATCTGGTAAAGATGATAAAAGAATGAAGACTAAAGCATCTAGAACATATAAAAGAATAAAAAATGATGAAGAAGATATTGATTCTGACGTTGAGATCAAAGAGTTGAAGGCCTCAGGTACAAAAGCAACCAAGATATCTAAGGAGAAGCCCTGTGGAAGCAAAAGGGCGAGCAAGAGACAAAAGACTGAAACATATGTTGAAAAGCCTACTCTTTCTGTGGATGGCATCATCAAATCAGTCACTGTAGATGGGAACTTAAGGCCAATGACTAAATTTTATGATGATTACAGTGATGTTGATAAGAGGATTCTAGAGGAAGCAACAGTCAGATATCTAAATATCTACAATAAGGCTTTAATTGAAATAACTTCTAAAATTCCAAAAAGCCTTGCATATATTCTAGAGTTAAGAAAAGAAAATGCAAAAAGTAAAGACATTGAGCTCAGGGATCATATACTGATAAAATTGTGCCCTCATATTACTCTAGAACAAATGAACATGATATTCAAGGAAGTGAAAGATGACTTCAGGAGTAAGAAAACAATGAATAAACTTATGCTTGGTGAAACTGATGAGATAGTCAAAGATACTCAGGAGATTCTTCTAAGTGCATTGAAAAGGCATAATCTTCCCATTGTTGAAGAAGAGATTGATGATGGGATTGATTCCTCAATTTCGGATGTTGAAGAATTGAAGATCAATGAGCAACAATCTAAGATAGATGACTCCTTTGTTCAAGAAGAGGAAGCAATAAACAAAGATGATGAAAAAAAGATAGATAAAACTGATGATGTAGGAGGTATTCAAACTCCTCCAGATCAATCCAGCAAAGAAGATACAGAGATGAATGTTGAAACAAATACTCAAACTGAAGATGATTCATTGAAGAATAAAGAGCATGAAAAAGAAGAAGCTAAGGACCAAGAAGCAGAAAAGGCCAAGGACAAAAATGAAAAAGTAGAAGAGATTACAAAGGTTGATGAAGAGCCCAAGTAGGACAATCTGGTTGACAGTACCGATAAGGATCAAATAGATACATCAACATTTTGGGCAAGAGACACTATAGAAGCAGTGAAAGAAATTTTGGAAAGAGATAGACAAATTGAAGAAGATCAGGATATAATACAAGGTCCAATCAATTTTGATTCCTTATCTCTAGTGCAGAAGATAAAATTGGCCTCTATTGCTCAAACCAAGGCAAGAGAAGATATCTTAAAGTCTCACATAGAAGATAGCGAGTTGCTTGGCCTTGCATCTAGGATTCTAGAGAAAATCATGCCAACATTCCAGAAGGACTCATCTGCATCCCCCTTTGGTCAGTTGAAGAGTTTGATAAATTTTGTAAGTACACATTTTGAGTCCCTTGAAAAATCTATAGAGGTCAAGGTTAAAAATAAATTCAATGATAAAATATTTGATGCTCTGAAAGGGATGATTGCATTAGATAGAATTGTATTAGATACCAGTGTAAAGAGTATTCAAAATGCTCTTACAGAAGGAGTGAATATATATAAATTTTGTTTATCTTGTCCTAAAGCTATAGAGGACATTGAAATAAAAATAAAGGAGTCTAAGGAAAAACTGTCAAGTGTATCCCAATCTTTTGATCCTCTAACAGTATCAGTGATGAGTTAAGAATCTCAAACAATTAGCTTGATTGAAGAAATAAAGGAATTAATGAAAGAAAAGGACAACATTGAGACAAGGATGTGTGAGCTCTGGGGACTGATTTCCCCCAAGTTGGAAGCAATGTTCAATACCATGACAGAAGCCCAAGCTGCTGCTAAGTCAAATGATCCTACTGACTTGCGGAAAGCAGAGTCTCAAGCATTCTTATTCAGTGGTCACATCTCAGTTTTGAACAGCATGAAGAAGAGTTGATACAATGAGTTGGTGTTGTTGAAGAATGTCTTTCGTGATGTGTTCAAACTAATGTAAATAAGTCATAGGGTTGTTTATATATATGCCCATGTACATAAAAATTTTGGTGAATTTTAGTATGCAGATTTTGTCGAGTTTGATGCTCAATTACAGATATTGAAACTACTGGACCACAAGGCAATATTCACTCCTAGTTGTAAAGCTATATTGCATATACACTCCATTGTGGAGGAATGTGAGATTATGGAATTGTTACATCCAAAAAGTCCAGCCTTTTCCATTGATGTCAAAGGGGGAAAGGAAAGCAGTGAAAAATGAGGAATCCAATAAAGGGGGAGCACTGGGGAACAATGAAAAGCATAAGTGTACAAAGTAAGGGGAGTTGTTCTGACACTTAGTCATTTTTCACTAAGTGTTGCCATCAATGCCAAAGGGGGAGATTGCTGGCAAGAGACACTGCTACGCATGACAAGTGTTGTCGTTGATGGCAACTAAGTCTATCTTACACATCCACATAACATAATTTGTTCATACCAGAAGTCAAAGTGAAGACTTGTCTAAGTCCGAGTAGTCAGAAATAAAGCATGTGACAAGGTCCAGTATCTTGGTCTAGATCTCTCTGGTGGTAAATTTCAAAGTGTGTTGTGGATCTGAGGGAGTGGTAAGGAATATCAAGACTATCTAAATCCATAAATTTAGCCTCCGGTGATGAACGATTCAAAAGTTATAAGCGTCTGAGTATCAGGTTCGAGTTAGTTAGCACAGTCAGAAGAAGAACAGGCCAACCTAGCATTTGATCTTGGTCCAGATGAAGAAAAGTTGTTGGTTAAGCAATTTGTGATAATCAGTGGTATTGGTCAACATGATTGATGATTTGATAACACAAGTTTCTAGTCCATGTTGATTGTGCATGGATTCAGCTGACAGAGCAGAGTTCTTAATAAGTGTTCTAAGTTTTCTTGAAGCTGATTACAGTTGATTGAAGTTCTCGATGCAGATATATATAGCTGATGGATTCAAGTGTTTTGGTGTGTGATTGTGATGTGATGATGGAGTAAGTGCGAAAAGGGCAGGAAGAAGTGTGAAGGTGAAGATCTAAGCTCAGATTATGGCTGAAGAGTGAAACGGGGCAGAGTAAGGATGAAGTGTGTAAGATTAGTATTTTGTGCTTAACCGAAACTAAATTTTTGCATTGGTAGATGCTATTCATCAGTTCAAACATTTTGTAATCTTCTTATAATCAATTCTGTAGGCAGTGAGCCTCTTGGAGCAATGAGCTCTGGGCAGTGTGCCCTAAAGGCATGTGCCTTCCCCATTTGTAATACTTTTAACAGAGTATATTTTCTTGTGGGTTAACCCCCACCATGGTTTTTCCCTTAATCAGGTTTCCATGTAAAAATCCTAGTGTTATGTGTGTTGTTTGTGTTTCTACTCATGTGTTGTTGATTTATGCTTCCATGGTGATATTATTAATTTTTTGATAAGTGATAAAGAAGATAAATTGCTACAAGTGTTAAAGTTTTGTGACAACTGATGCACCCCCCCTCTCAGTCGTCTGCCCTAATTCCAACAAAAATAAGGAATAAAATTCTCTTGATAGACAATATTGTAATATAGCTATTTAATCTTATTTTTTCCTAAATCATTTGACATCATGGCATTTAACAATCTCACTTCCTTTGGACTCATTAAATGTGATACCGATACATTTGAAACTTTTTAGTGAAGGGAATTTCCAAGCTTGTTCATTAACCATATTACATATGAAAGTGTCCTCATAAAAATTAACCATCTAGTCCTAAATAGTTCTAATAAATTTATGTCATATGCCTAGATCAACATCACTCTTGTATAATTTATGGTTGTGACTGGCACGAGGGCTCAAACCCACCCCTCTTTGAGTGGAAAACTTTGGCCACTGCCTTGTGCTCACTCATCCACGGTTGTGGTGTGTGGCCAGGATGTTATAAACAATGAAGAAATTTATTTTCACCATGGGGTGATATGCAGGTTCAATAATTTATGGCCTTCTCTTCCCAACCTGTACAAATGGGTCCTATATTCTTGGAAGCCCCTCGTGGAGTGCAAGGGGCTTCTTCATTATAAATTTTACGACCTCTGAGGAGAGGGATTTAATGTTGGATGGTAGGGTTTGGTTGTGGGATGTGCACTCCCTCTCAATCAAACCATGGTCTATCTCCTTCAACCCACTCACTAAAGTGCTCAACATCAAACCAATATGGGTTAGAACTTTGAATCTCCCCCTCAAGTTATGGGAAGATTCTTGCTATGAGGCCATTAGCAATGCAATTGGTCACTTCCCGAAGGTTGACTTCACTACTTCATTCATTGGACACTCTATGTTTGCCTGCATTCTAGTGGATATTGATATCTCCATACCTCTTCATGGATATATAGTTCTGATGGTGGGGGAAATACCTTAAATGCAAAAACTAGACTATGAGGGCCTTCCCTTCAGATGTTGGTGATGTTTTTCTATTGGTCACCTAGCCTCTGATTGTCTCCACTCTCATCATAAGGGTACGACTACGTGGTGGAAGAATTCCCTCAATGATCACTTGACTATTAGCACTTCAAACTCTCTAGTGGATGGTTCTTCCTAGGATTATGGGCATTCTCAAGATTGTGTGTCCTCCCTTGCAGTAGGTCATGATCTTGAGGGGGTTTCCCTAGAGGCAGGTGTGGTTGCGGTGAGCCTCTTGACTCCTCTTGAGTCCTCTTCTAACCAGACCCTGATTGCCCATTTAGTGGCAATTGCCCCCCCATGGTGGGCGGTGCAAAGATCCCAAGTCCAGTTTTGCCTTTGGCTCTTCCAGCTTTCAGGTTAGGACTAGACCCCTCTTTGTGCAAGCTGTCTATTGTAGTGACGTCGATTAAGGATTCCCTCCTCCTCATTCTAAGGATCTGGATTAAAAGTTGTCTTGGATGATTATTCAGAGAAGAAAGAAAGACCTCCCAAAATTTATTTATGTTTCCCATCCTCAAGTCAAGGGAGTCAAGTTTGCTAGATCAAGATCAGGCATCGTGTAGTTTTCTAATCCTTGGGTGTTGAGTTTTGTTGTTTGTCCCATATCTCATGGTACTGGTACCATTTGCCTTTGGCTAATTTGGTGTAAAAGGGTCTGATCCCTTTCAAAAACCTATGTTTATCAATATCAAAAACATCACTCTTGTATAATTGATTAGTACTAAATCATTTATTATTACAACATTATTCAAATTTAGGAAATATGCATCATATTAAAGATGTGTTTGGATGTAAATTATCTTCATTCACTTGATAGTGTGACATGCGACTACTCCCACGACCCTTTTATCATTTGACATGATATATTTCAAAAATTTAATGTGTGAAAATTCAAATTTCAATCCTTATATCCATCATGCACATTAAAAAGAACATTAACCTTCTAGATCTTAATTAGTTCTAAATAACAACAAAATATATAATTTCTCAACTAAAAATATTCAAATAAATCTATTAAATTTTACACAATCTAATAAACCTATTTACTCCTAATTAAATTGATGTATTATGCACATTTTAAAGTATGAAAATTCCTCACCCATCTTACGTATGAATTTTTCCTTGTTGATCATCAACCTTCTAGTCCTGATTTGTTTTGAATGACAATGGGGCATGTGATTTAATCAATCAATAATATTCCCATATACCTATTTATATCCACTCACTACCATTTGACTCATTAAAAATAATAAATTTCACACATTTTCATGAATGCACTTAAGAGGTCATTCCTCAATCATGTTGCATATATGAAATTTTCTTTCGTTCAAGATCAATAAACAACAATGAAGTGTGTTATTTGACTTTTTCAAATAAAGTTATCCAATAAAATTATTTAATTGTAATTTATCTTAAATCATTTGATAATATGTCATTTACCACTCTCACTAACACTAACGTTTAACTCATAATGACAATATATTTTACACATTTTAATATTTACTATTTAAAAGATTAGTTCTCAATCATCTTGCATATGTTTTTTACCTTATTCAACACTAAACATATGTTTCTAACTGATTTTAAAACACAACTAATATATCATACTATCCATCAATCAAAAATATTCCAACAACCTATTTACTTTAAGTTAATTCTAAAAACATAAAACCTAAAATTTACCACTCTTACTACTTTGGCTTACACAATTGATGTATTTTAATGTATTTTATTTCGAATCTTGGTACTCCGATGTCTTTCATATGAAAATTTCTTTATTCAACATTTATTATCTAATTCTAATTAAATATGACTAGCAACCATTTATGTGTCTTTATCGATCAACAATATTATAACAAACCTTTTAGGGCCTAATTTTTAATCTAGATCATATGAAACTATAATGTGACTACCCTTACTTTCTTTTAACTCATTTAACGATAAATTTTACACATTTTAGTGTATGACATTTCACTCATTTTTACTCAACCATCTATGAATGAAATTTTATTAAATTGTTTTAAATTAAGATGAATTATAAAAAATATACATAAATATAATTATAAAATTAAATTAAATTTAGAAAAAAATGGATTTTCTTTATTATTCTATTAAACTAAATTTAATTAATCAAAGACAAATGTTTAATTCATTTAAATAGTTATTAGATTAAATGTTTTGATTGAATAAAATATCTTTTCTTTTTTATTATCATAATATAATATTTCATAAAATTGGTTATAATTGCATGCATTAATAACATTTGTTTTATATTTTAATAATCCTTTTAACTTATAGACAAATTGACAAATTCTATTTTTCTATATTATTGTTTGGAATTTCTATCTTACATATTAAATTTATTCTCTTTTGAATAATATTTAAAGTAAATAATATTGGAGCAATCAACCGCTGGGATCAAATCTGCAAAACCAAATAACCTTCTACACAAGAGAGACAAGCAAAAAGAATGTTATATTGTCATGATACAACAATACTGGATACGATAGTGTACAAAGAGGCCTTGGTTATAAAGATCAAGGTGAGACACAGGACAACATAGGATTAGGACAAGTGTCATAATTCTATGATATGTGACAACTAGAGACATCTAGAAAGAACTAGAATGCTTCCTAAGTCAACTTAACATGTGAATTATGTGTGATGTGTGAATATTATTTAACTTTTAGTTGGCATGTTAAGTTGACTTAGAAAGTATTCTAGTTGTTTCTAGATGTCTCTAGTTGTCACATGGCATAGGATTATGACACTTGTCCTAATCCTATGTTGTCTTGTGTCTCACCTTGGTCTTTATAACCAAGGCCTCTTTGTACGCTATTGTATCCAGTATTGTCGTATCATGGCAATATAGCATTTTTTTTTGTCTCTCTTGTGTAGAAGGTTATTTAGTTTTGCAAATTTGATCCTAGTGGTTGATTGCTCCAACATGGTATTAGAGCCAAGTTTCGATCCTGGGACCTGTGAGAATAAAATCATCCACATAAAGCACAAGGATTAAAAGGTCATCTCCACATCTCTGAGTGTAAACTGTAGGATCGGAATGGCATCATGTGAAGCCGGAAGCAAGTAGGAAACTATCCATCTTCTCATACCAAGCCCGAGTGGTTTGTTTGAGACCATACAATGAATGGTGAAGCCTACAAACAAGTGACGATTCCTACAAAAAACCTGGAGGCTGCTCCATGTAGATCTCATGAAGATCACCGTACAAGAAGGCATTCTTCACATCCATCAGATACACTGCCCATCCTTGAGATGCAGCAAGAGAAAGTACAAGATGTATGGAATCCATCTTGGCAACAGGAGCAAAGGTCTCAGAGTAATCAATACCCTCAACATGAGAAAACCCCTTAGCAACAAGATGAGCCTTGTACTTGTCTATAGAACCATTAGCTACATATTTGGTGTGGTACACCCACTTGTAGTCATGTGACAAGTGTCTTAATCCTATGACATGAGACAACTAGAGCACATGTGTAGGATAAGACAACTATCAACATCTAGCTCTCATCCTTGCCTTTATAAGAAAGGCTTCTCTTGCATTATGCATCATGTGTATTTTATTTTATTGTTGGTAGAATAACATTATTTGTTGTTTGTCTCTCTTGTGTAGATGGTTATTTGGTGTTGCAGATTTGATCTTGGGTAGTTGATTGCTTCAACAAATAATACATAGATTATCTTTTTGGTTGGAAACATAAAAATATATTTATGTTACTAAAAACTAAAGTTAATAGTTATGGAGGAGAAAAGTGCATACCTTTACACTTTTATTTTCTAGCTATTTTGTGTTGATAACTTTAGTGTACGATTCTAGCACCTTTTTGGGTTGTCTTGGCTCACATACTAACCCATTCTAACACTATATTATGTCTCATTACTATATTTAGAATACTTTTGACAAACTACTTAGAACTTTTCCCACTTAGACAAGTTTGCAACTACAATTTTGTTCATTGGACAAAATCACGATTGTAATCTCATCTAGGCTCCTCTCTACCATGATCGTAAGGTCCATAATAATACTACTCAACTCTCAATGGCTCATCTCGCCTCGCCTAATGCGGAGGACTCCTGCTACGACCTCTAAATGTTGAACCAACCTCCTCTACGATGGTGTCAAAAATCTCAACAAAGGGCTCCACACATGGTGCCTCTCGCAGCTCGATGCGGGGTTCAACACGTGGCTCCACATGCGGCTCCTCACGTGGCTCCTCTCATGGATCAACGCGGGGCTCAGCACGCGATTCTGCTACCATTGGTGGTAATCTCTCTAATACTGCCTGTAACGCCTGTGAAATTTGTGGCCCGATATCGGGCACTGGTAAGGCCTGTGGTGCCTGCTGCACTAGTGGTGCCAGGGGTCCCTCACCCTCTGCTGAAGACTAATGCTCATCTCGTATCTCAATGGATGTTGTGACGCGAGAGCACGCGCCTACCTCATCGGGGAGGCATCCTACAAGAGCAAGGTATTTACAAATTAATCAAAATTGCAGAAATAATAATGTGCCCAAACAAGCCCAGTGTTTAAACTTGGGCTCTGATACCAAATGTCATGCCCACATTTTCCATACGGTCACAACACACAAGGCACATGTCATGTCCACATTTGACATGTGGTCATGACATGAAATATGAAAAACTTTTCTACCTATCCCTAGGAACCCCCTCACACGCATCTGTGTGCTCGGTGGCAATACGCATGAGGCGTAAACATGTCAAACATAATTCAGGAACGTGCATTATCCTACGTCGTCCCCTGCGTGATGAAAGCCATCTAGGGGGTATGCGACGCGAAGCGTGCTACCTCTAGGGTTAGGATGGTTTAACCCAAACCCTAAGTTTCCTAGGTGAGAAGGCGATTTTGTCAGATTCGAAACCAAACCCTATCTCTGAAACAAAATGAAATCAAATAAATAAATTATGAAAATAAAATGGCATAATAGACGCATGATAAAATGGAGTGGTAAAATAAAAGCCAATAAAATGTCATAAAAATAAACCCTAAAATCTAGGAAAAATTTGACAGCATAACGCGTTTTCAATAATCGAATTCAAAATTTTAAAATGAAAACTCCAACAAGAATTCAAGCAAAATTTTTAAAATAATAATTAAACTTAAAGAAAAATTAAAAATTAAAAAAAATGAATACCTTGCCAAGGCCAATTAAATTGACCTTGCAATTAAATATTAAAATTCAAAAATAAAATAAATGACACAAAAATAACTTCAAAATTAAGTCCGTTAATAAATATAATTTTGACATTATATTTATTAACTAACTCGAAAATAATAGACAAAGGGGAAAGATTAAAATACCTTTCCCCACAAAATAATAATTAAACCAATTAAAAATAAAATAAAAAAATCAATTAAAAGACTTCACATCGCTAGGGCCTAAAACGCACTAAGGAAAAAGAAATAAATGTCCCTATTAAATAAATTAAAAAAAAGAACACACTTCCCACTTAAAACAAATTCCCATTCCCTAATAAAATTATAAATCAAATTTATTTTAAACACTAAGGGAGGCAAAAACTCAAAAAAGTCAAAAGTAAAGGAAAGAGGGAAGTTAGAATTCCCGTGCACATGATTAAATGGGAAATTAAATAAATCAGAAAAGGCTAATTTCCTCACATTCTCACTCAACCCTAACCAATATTATATTGTTTTCTTTTCTTGGAAGCCCTAATATTATTCTATAGTTTCCTTATGGAAACCCTAATCCTTCTTTTGTTTTGCCTCTCTCATTTTGTTTTGTTTTCTCCATTTTGTTTTATGTTCCTCATTCTTATTACAGGTTGGAGATCTCCTCCACAATGGCTTGGCAGCCATGAAAGTACCTCACGGAGGTATATATATATTGTGTATATGCAAGCAAGGGTTCCCTTCTTTTTTTTTAGATAAGGATAAATATATATATATGGATATATACAAATACTAAGATTTATGATAGGCGGAGCTTATCATTCTAGCACACAGATGATATATATATATTTCTTTACATACAAAACAGACTGTAAAAAAAATCTATAGAGGGTATGCAGGTTGCAGGGGGCAACATAGGCCGGAGAGGAGTCTTAGGGCTGAAGGCCTGAATCTGATGTCGCTGCTGCCATTCTTCCACAGTAGGAAGGGTTAAAGGGTGCGAGGGAACTGGAGTGCGGAGGCTCGCATGAGAGGGAGAAGCGAGGGAGTCTGGGGGTGAAGGAGGTAAGGGAGGGGTGTGGGGAGGAGGCGTTGCCTCCTCGTAGCAGGGTTTGATCCTCTCATTTTTTTAATATAAATCTTATTTTTATATAATACTAATGTGTATACCATTGTGTGTGTGTGTGTATATATATATACAGATTTAAACATGCAGTTTGTTCAATACATCTAAATATATATACATTTTTTTATAAATATCTGTATATATATATGCACTTATATATATACAGAGACAAAAAAAAAGAACAGCAAGTCTGGATTGCAAATAATATGCATGTGTATATATATATATATTTATATATATATATATATATATATATATATTTATATTTATATATCCCATATATATATATATATATATTTATTTATATATGTATATTCCCATATATATATACATATTAAACTAACTTTCTCAATAACACTAATTTTGATTAACATAGAATACTAATTTTCAATTCTGTATCATAAAAAAAAATCCAATAGCATTTTTTTTTGAAAAATTAAAAAAAAAAACAGAAATACTATTTTTGACAAAAAATCTTGTAGGGCAGGAAATCTAATTTCATTTAAATTTCAAAAACTTAATTTTACAAACAGCATATTAGTGAACATAAAATTTCTATACAATCATAATAGAAAATTATACATCTATTTCCCTTCATATTTTCTAGCATACACTAAAGTATATTCAGCAACATATATATTTATTTTTTTTGTAAAGAACAAATGATAGCAAGTGTATTTTCTCTTGCATTCCTCATTTACTCATAAACTCAACAGCGTAGAATAGAAATCAACTTCTCTCTTTTTTTTTTATAAACCATAATAGTGCTCATATTTGATACTCTCACAAGAGCCAACATAATGGGTAGAAAAATAAACTTGTCAAAAATTACAATAGGGCCTCAAAGGCCATGGCTCAAACAGCCAACAAAGTAGTATTACAACAACACTAAAATGGACTTCTCCAAAGCTCCATTTCTCCAATAAACACCTGCAATAAATACACAACAAGAAGGGGAACCAAGCCACAACAAAATGTCCTCCTCCCTACCATAGACCCGCAAGTGGGTCACCCCTGAGCTAGGGAGGTAGGAAACACATGGTTGCACACACACACCACAACAAGCAACACAAAACAACACCGCAATAACCCATGGATTAACACATAACAAAACTCATGAGAATGAGTTTGATGGGGGTAGGGAATGGACCCCTCTACTCCAAAGGCCACACCAAAAATATCCAAACACCAAGTCTCATGGCCTCAAGCCAAAACCTCAAAAAAACACAAATCTCCAAATATCTCAAAAATTGTCATGGCACTCTTGCCATCAAAATGTTCTCAACACCAAGTAAAAGCCCTCAAGGCTATAAGTAGCACAAATATGGGGGTGACCTCGAGGAGGTTTACTTTCCCCTACCCCAAACAAGTTGAGCCTTACCTCTAAATGGAGGTGCTCTCACCAAACTCCCAACCCACATAAAAAATGAAACAACAAACAACAAAATCCACAAACACAACATAATGAAATATGCAAGGGTAATGAACAAGTCATGGAGCTTACCTTCAAAATTCCTAATAATGGAAGCGCATTTGGTGAAGAGATCCAAGCTTCTCCAAATCTTCCAATCTCTAAAACTTACTCTAACTCCCCCAAAAGAAACTCCAAAAATAGAAAAAAAATCCCAAAAATGCAAGAACCCCCACACTCCTCAACAAAAGAAGGTAATATAGGCCTTCTAATTTAGCCTTGAGGAACGAGAAGGTGACACTTGTCACCTTCTCCTTCCTCTTCCCATGCCACTTGCAAGGGAGAGGAAGTGTGAGGGTGACAAGTGTCACCCTCCAATTCCATCCCAATCCTCACCTTATCCACTCGTGCTCACACGTGTGAGAGAACAAGTGGTGAGGTGGCACTCCTCTTCAAGCCTCCATGAGGATAAGGGATGCCATATGGCATCCTCTTATTCTCCAAGAGAGCCATCTCCCTCCAAGATGCTCTCACACGTGTGTGAGAGTCTTGGAGGAAGATCCCACACACTTTGGAGTCTTGGAGACCTCCCAAGTCTTCTTAGTGAAGGGATCCCCAAACTTTGGGAAGGGAGATGAGTCTTTCCCAAAGCATGACTCATCTCCCACCCTCACCCATTTCAAAATTCGTCACTTTGACTAAACCTTAGTTTAGAGTGACCAAAAGTGAGTTACCCCAAGGTTTAGTTAGTCAAAATTCACCCTAGACCCATGGGTAACCACCTAGGGTAAGTTTTGTGACACTAAGGTTCACCTAGGGAATCATAAATTTACTTTAAATGGCCTCAAAAATAAAAACAATACCAAGTGGTATAAACAATTAAAATTATACAACACATGATATAATTAATTTAAACAAAGGGGTACTAGGCCAAAATGTTAAAATAAACAAGCACTTAAACAACACTCAAATCAAACGTGATCCTCATCCCTCTTGGGAATGGATCGGTTTCACAGGGAATAACATATGTGTGAATACTACTTCTAATTTCCCGTGGCCTGGGAATATAATCCTGCACATCTAGATCAAGTGTCACTCATATCATGAATAATCATAGCCGAAGCAACTGGAATTAAATTCATGCCATTGAATATAACATTAATCATCTACAACATAATTCAAGATTAAACTGCATTTTCTATCTAATGTCACATAATCATCATCACATAAAGACTAGAAATCACATCAATGAATATCATCTAATATATCTCGCATGTCTAGTCCCAATCATAGCATCAAAATATGATCAAATCGAATCACCATATGTCTAATCAATGTCAAATTAAAATCAGGAGATATAATCAAATCTGCATAATGGAACAATAGTCTCTAAAAGTATGATAATGTCATCAACTAAAATGTAAAATGATCAAAATAAGGAAGGAAAAACAATCGGCCTCAGGTCCTCCCCCCTAAGACCAAACTTCCTCCTAGAAGTCATCAAAAAGGTGAGGATAAAGTGCCCTCAAACTAGTTGCATCCTTCCAAGTCGCTGTGACCTCATCATAACAATCCCACTAGACCCTAACCTAGTCCAGCTCTCGACCTTGAAGGCCTAGCGTCCGATGAGCCAATATGTGAATTGGCTCCAAATCTAATTGCCCATCCGCCTCTACCTGTAGAGCACTCCAGTCTAATACATTAGATAAATTAGATATATATCGCCTCAATACATAAATATGAAAGACATCATGGATATGCGACAGGCTAGGTGGCAACGCTAGATGGTAGGCAACAGGTCCTATCCACTCTAAGATCTCAAAAGGTCCTACAAACCGTGGTGCGAGCTTAGAGCCCTTTCCATAACGGATTGGACTCTTGTGTGGCCGCACTCTAAGGAATACCCTATCACCCACTAAGAAGCTCTGATGAGCTCTCTTAGCATCAGCATACTTCTTCTATCTATCCTATGCCTCCTGAAGTCTCTGCCTAATCAGTGTGACCTGTTGCTCCATATCCTGAACTAACTCTGGACCAATGACAACCCTATCCTCTATCCAATCCCAACTCAATGGTGTTTTGCATGGTCTGTCGTATAACGCCTAAAAAGGAGGCATACCCAACGAGTTGTGATGCCCATTATTGTAAGAAAACTCAACTAGATATAGATACTCCTCCCATCTAGACTGATGGTCCATAACATACATACGAAGCATTTCCTCCAACACCTGATTCACCCGTTCTATTTGTCCATCTGTCTCAGGATGATAAGTAGAGCTAAAGTTGAGCTGTGTGTCCAATGCCTGTTGCAAGGCTCTCCAAAAGGCTGTAGTACTAAATCCCTGTCAGAAATGATGTGGTGAGGTACTCCATGTAATCTCACAATATCATCTAAGAATACTCTCACCACTGCTGGTGCATTGTACATCGTGCGTACAGGTGAGCAATGTGCCACCTTGGTCAACTTGTTGACTGTCACCATGATGGCATCATGGCGACGCGAAGACATAGAAAGACCAACAATGAAATCCATGGAAATGGTGTCCCATTTCCACTCAGGTATGTCATGAGGGTATAAAAGACCTGCTGAATGTTGATACTCGGCCTTGACCCTCTAGCACTCAAGGCATCGAACAACAAACTCTGTAATATCTCGTCTCATACCTACCCAATGGTATAGTTGTCGTAGGTCGGCATGCATCTTCTTCACCCCAGATGTGCCGCATATGGTGCTTTGTGAGCTTCTGATAACACTACAGTACGTAGGTCACCTGCGCAGGGTACATAAATGCGTTGTTGATGACGAAGTAACCCATCTTCCTCTAGTGAGTACCTTGCAAACTTGCCCACAAGGGCCCTCTGTGAACTGATCTCCTACTGCACCTCAAGAAACCATTCATCCTTAGGCAGATGTTGAATAATGCATCCTCTCAAGTCCACACACCAAGTCAAGGTCAGAATCTCTTGGCACCTCCAACTCAATGCGTCAGCAACCACGTTCTCCTTCCCTTTGATGTAGTGTACATCAAATTCATACTCGCAAAGAAACTCCATCCAACGCTACTGACGGGCATTCAGATTCGGCTATGTAAATATGTACTGAAGGCTATGATGGTCTGAATGGAGCTCAAAGCGATGACCCAATAAGAAATGTCTCCAATGAACTAGAGCATGAACCACCACTGCTAACTCTAAATCGTGAGTGGGGTAGTTCAGCTCATGGGTCTTAAGCTTCCGCGACTCATACACGATCGCTCTACCACCCTGCATAAGTATGGCTCCCAAACCCTCAAGTGATGCATCTATGCAAACCATAAAATCTGCTAAAGGATCAGGAACCGCTAGAATGGGAGTGCTAGTAAGATGCTCCTTAAGGACCCCAAAGGCCCTCTCACACTACTCAGTCCATAGAAAACTCTTCCCTTTTTGTTGTAGGGAAGTGATGGGGTGCGCTATCCAAGAAAAGCCCTCAACAAATCTACGGTAATAACCAGCTAACCCCATAAAACTCCTGACCTCTGTCACACTGGTGGGTGCTGGCCAATCTCTGATAGCCCTGATCTTTGATGGATCTACTAAGATTCCATCACCAAATAGGATATACCCCAAATACTGTACCTCTATCCTAAAAAATGAACACTTCGCCAAGTTCTCATAAAGATTTTGCTCCCTCAAACACTGTAGGACCTGACGTAGGTGCTCCTCATGCTCCTCCTCAGTCCGCGAATAGATCAATATGCCATCGAGGAAAATAATCACGAACTGATCCAAATAGGTACGGAACACCCCGTTCATGAGACTCATGAACACTACAGGGCCATTCATCAAACCGAAGGGGACCACAGTAAACTCATAGTGGCCATATCAAGTCCGGAAGGTGGTCTTATGGATGTCCACCTCTATGATACGCAACTGATGGTAACCGGACTTCAGGTCAATCTTAGAGAACACCCTAGCTCCCTACATCTAATCAAAGAAATCATCAATCCTGGGCAAAGGATAACGGTTCTTCACCATCACCTTATTCAACTACCTATAATCCATGCATAATCGAAGAGACCCATCCTTCTTCTTCACAAAGATGATAGGAGTGCCCCAAGGTGAAATGCTCGGTTAGATGTGCCCCTTCTCGAGCAAGTCCTCAAGCTATAACTTGAACTCTATGAGCTCATGAGTAGTCATCGTGTAGGGTGCATGAGACACTAGCTCAGCACCCAGCACTAAGTCAATATGAAAGTCTACCTCACGACGAGGTGGCATCCCCGGTAACTCTATTGGAAACACATCGGTAAACTCTCTCAGGATGGGATGATCATCCAAAGATGCCTCAGGCTCGTCATCTGATATGTCACTCACTGTGATAGCGAACATCTGGCATCCCTTATGCATGCAACGCTTATACTGATGAGCGGATATCATACACGCTACTATGGGCTTTTGCATGCCCACCATCTTAACTGATGTACCATGATCGTCTAAGCAGCTAATCACCTTTTGGCGACAATCTAGCTTGGCTCGATGAGCCACAAGCCAGTCCATACCTAAAACCACATCGTAGGATCCTAATGTCATAACTCTAAGGTCACAAACTATGGCAAAGGGTCCCAAAAAAATCTCACAGTCGTGGAATAAGGCATCTATTATCATCTTGGCCCCTAAGGCCAACTCAACCACCCACCTATCACCCTACCTAGAGGCCACCAGCCTGCAACGCTCCACTAACGATGGAGATATGAAAGAGTCAGTAGCACCAGAGTCAAAAAGAATAGAAATGGGGACACCCCCTATCATACCTGATGTCTCAATCACTAATGCCTGAAAGTCAGCCTAGCGGTTATCAACCACTGCAAACATAAGATGGGACCTACCCACATCTCCAACCGTCTGCTCTGATCCTCCTGAACGAGGCTGCCCCTTGCTGTAAAGCCCTGTGGACACTCTCTGGCTAGATATCCTGCTCCACCACACACATAACATGGGTCCCTAGCTTGTACCTATCTAGTCTGAGTCCTACTCGACTGTTGCTGTCTAGATCTACCTGTGGACCCTTGTGAACCCCTATATGACTTATGCAACCTTGCGGGTCTTGCAGGTGGTCCCTACTGCCTCTGATCTCTACATGGGCCCTGCTGTTGCCAACCTCGATTATGCCCCCCATGTGCCCTCTGCTATGTCCTAGCTCTCTGCTGCTGCTATGGGGGCTTAGGAGGTAAGGATGTAGAACTAAACCCTACTCTCTGAGGTGGTGGTGGTGGTTTGCGGTAACTCTACTGATGTTGTTGTTGCCCACGATCTTAAAACTGAGGGTGTGAACTCTGCCCTCGTCCATGTATCTCCTCAGCTATGTATGCCTTCTTAGCAGTATCACTCAATGTCTGGGGGTATGCCATGCGTACAAGCCCTGCTATGCTATGGTTCAATCCTCTGATAAACTTATTAACTAGGAGTTTCTCATCATCGAGATACTCTGCATATCAAGACAACTCGGTAAATCTACCCTCATACTGAGCAACAGTAAGCCCTCTCTACTAGAGGTCGTGAAACTCATCTATGTGACACTGTCTGTAATGATCTGATAAATATCATGCATTGAAGTGCTCAATGAAAGTCTCCTATGTGAGTGTGTCCAATGATAGATGGCACTTGCACTCCTCAGTGCCCCACCAAGTAGTTGTTGCGTCTCGCAACAAGTGGACCACCACGCATGCTTTTGTATTGCCCTCGTAAGGGCGCAACATAAAGCATCTATCCAAACTAATAAGCCAGGCCTCAGCCTCAGCACCCTCTATAGTACTAGTGAAAACATGTGGATTATGCCTCAATATGTCCCTGATAGGATCACCTCAGTCTCTGTGCCCTCTGATAGGCTCCTCTCTACCATGATCGTAAGGTCCATAATAATACTACTCAACTCTCACTAGCTCATCTCGCCTTGCCTGATGAGGAGGACTCCTGCTACGACCTCTAAATGCTAAACCAACCTCCTCTATGGTGGTGTCAGGAATCTAAACAAAGGGCTCCACGTGTGGTGCCTCTCGCGACTTGACACAGGGTTCAACATGTGGCTCCTCTCATGGATCAACGTGGGGCTCAACACACAGTTCTACTACCACTGGTGGTAATCTCTCTACTACTGCCTATAACACCTATAAAATCTGTGGCCTGATATCGGGCACTGGTAAGGCCTATGGTGCCTACTGCACTGGTGGTGGCGAGGGTCCCTGACCCTCTCCTGAAGACTCATGCTCCTCTCGTATCTCAATGGATGTTGTGTCATGAGAGCACGCTTGCCTACCTCATCAGGGAGGCATCCTACAAGAGCAAGGTATTTACAAATTAATCAAAATTGCAGAAATAATAATATGCCCAAACAAGCCCAGTGTTTAAACTTGGGCTCTGATACCAAATGTCATGCCCACATTTCCCATGTGGTCACGACACACAACGCACGTGTCATGTCCACATTTGATATGTGGTCATGACACGAAATACAAAAAACTTTTCTACCTATCCCTAAGAACCCCCTCACACACGTCTGTGTGCTCGGTGGCAATACGCATGAGGCGTAAACATGTCAAACATAATTTAGGAACGTGCATTATCCTACGTCATCCCCTGCATGATGAAAGTCATCTAGGGGGTATGCGATGTGAAGTGTGCTGCCTCTAGGGTTAGGGTGGTTTAATCCGAACCCTAAGTTTCCTAGGTGAGAAGGTGATTTCGTCAGATTCGAAACCAAACCCTATCTCTAAAACAAAATGAAATCGAATAAATAAATTATGAAAATAAAATGGCGTAATGGACGCATGATAAAATGGAGTGGTAAAATAAAAGCCAATAAAATGTCATAAAAATAAACCATAAAATCTAGGAAAAATTTGACAGCATAACACGTTTTCAATAATCGAATTAAAAATTTTAAAATGAAAACTCCAACAAGAATTCAAGCAAAATTTTAAAAATAATAATTAAACTTAAAGAAAAATTAAAAATTAAAAAAAATTGAATACCTTGCCAAGGCCAATTAAATTGACCTTGCAATTAAATATTAAAATTCAAAAATAAAATAAATGACACAAAAATAACTTCAAAATTAATTCCGTTAATAAATATAATTTCAACATTTTATTTATTAACTAACTCAAAAATAATAGACAAAGGGGAAAGATTAAAATACCTTTCCCCGCAAAATAATAATTAAACTGATTAAAAATAAAATAAAAAAATCAATTAAAAGACCACATCGCTAGGGCCTAAAACACACTAAGGAAAAAGAAATAAATGCCCCGATTAAATAAATTAAAAAAAAGAACACACTTCCCACTTAAAACAAATTCCCATTCCCTAATAAAATTATAAATCAAATTTATTCTAAACACTAAGGGAGGCAAAAACTCAAAAAAGTCAAAAGTAAAGGAAAGAGGGAAGTTAGAATTCCTATGCACATGATTAAATGGGAAATTAAATAAATCAGAAAAGGCTAATTTCCTCACATTCTCACTCAACCCTAACCAATATTATATTGTTTTCTTTTCTTGGAAGCCCTAATATTATTCTATAGTTTCCTTATGGAAACCCTATTCCTTTTTTTGTTTTGCCTCTCTCTCATTTTGTTTTCTTTTCCTCATTCTTGTTGCAGATTGGAGATCTCCTCCACAATGGCTTGGCAGCCATGAAAGTACCTCACAGAGGTATATATATATTGTGTATATGCAAGCAAGGGTTCCCTTCTTTTTTTTTGAGATAAGGATAAATATAAATATGTATATACAAATACTGAGATTTATGATAGGCAGAGCTTATCATTCTGGCGCACAGATGATATATATATATATATATATATATATATATATATATTATTTACATACAAAACAAACTGTAAAAAAAATCTATAGAGGGTATGCAAGTTGCAGGGGGCAACAGAGGCTGGAGAGGAGTCTTAGGGCCGAAGGCTCGAATCTGATGCCGCTGCTGCCGTTCTTCCACAGTAGGAAGGGTTTAAGGGTGCGAGGGAAGTGGAGTGGGGAGGCTCGCATGAGAGGGAGAAGCGGGGGAGTCTGGCGGTGAAGGGGTAAGGGAGGGGTGTGGGGAGGATGCCTCCTCCCCACACCCCTCAAACACAGACCTTGGTTGTGGGCGGCGCCGCCCACAGCCCTCCATTTATATATTTTTTTTCTAAAGTTTTCTGCCAAACAATAGAAACCCTAAACGTAGTAGGGTTTGATCCTCTCATTTTTTTATATAAATCTTATTTTGATATAATACTAATGTGTATACCATTATGTGTATATATATACATATTTAAACATGCAGTTTGTTCATAACATCTAAATATATATACATTTATATATATATCTGTATATATATATATGCACTTATATATATATATATATATACAGAGACAAAAAAAAAAGAATAGCAAGTCTGGATTGCAAATTATATATATATATATATATATATATATATATATATATATATATATATATATATATATATATATATATATATATATATATATATATATATTAAACTAACTTTCTCAATAACACTGATTTTGATTAACATAGAATACTAATTTTCAATTCTGTATCATAAAAGAAAAAAAATCAGTAACATTTTCTTTTGAAAAATTAAAAAAAATAGAAATACTCTTTTTGACAAAAAATCTTGTAGGGCAGGAAATCTAATTTCATTTAAATATCAACAACTTAATTTTATAAACAACAGATTAGTGAACATAAAATTTCTATACAATCATAACAGAAAATTATACATCTATTTTCCTTCATATTTTCTAGCATACACTAAAGTATATTCAGCAACATATATATATATTTGTAAAGAACAAATGACAGCGAGTGTATTTTCTCTTGCATTCCTCCTTTACTCATAAACTCAATAGCATAGAATAGAAATCAACTTCTCTCTCTTTTTTTATAAACCATAATAGTGCTCACATTTGATACTCTCACAACAGCCAACATAATGGGTAGAAAAATAAACTTGTCAAAAATTACAATAGGGACTCTGATGAAGGGGGTAAATCACAAAACACACAATAACAGATATTGAATATAGCAAATAGAACTTTCTTTTATTGAACTGGGCAACTCATTACATTACAGAAGCTCAATTACAATCAGAGGATAAATCCTCTACTGGCTGCAACACATTACAGCTTTCCCAACCTTAAGACTCTAGAATCTTCAGCCTTCTGTAACCCCAAATCAGCTAGGGTTTCTCTTTTCCCACTTATTCTTGACTCCACACTAGCCCCCTTGACTCTACTACTGCCCAGGGTTCCCAAAATAGTCATAAATAGCACTTTTTGGCGGCCTCCAGCTAAATTTCGAATTTTGCAACTCCCTCCAAAAGTAGGTCAACTTCCTAGAAGCATAACTTTTGATCCGGGTGTCTGATTGACGAACCGTTTTAAGCGCCGGAAAGCTCGCGATGTAAACTATCACACCGGAAATCTATAAATAGATTTCCATCAACTTTTTGAGATGTTATGAGAAGTTTTAGTGCCTCATATCTCGTTCTGTAAATTTTCAAGGGCTTTTCAGAAAATAAAAAAATTTAATATTTTTCAGTGCACAAATGATCTTTACCTAATTCCTTCGCCAAAGGTCTTATATTTCCATTATGTAACTTTCTAGAAGTTTTTGCTTCATTATGTGCCCAAATGCAAACTTTCTAAAAATAGCAGGTACACTTTCCTAAATAGGCAGGTTGCTATTTTAGCAGTTTTAGAAAAACTGAAAGTCCTACATTATTATTCTAGATATTATGGGACCAAAAACACTAATTATGGAAAGAAATGAGAACAACTACAATGGTTTTGAATTAACTTCTTTTTGGGTGATGCAAGATTGCCCTTACACCTCTGGATGCTCCTACATCAGACACCCAGGGTAATTTGAGAAGTGACCTTGTCACGTCTCAAGTGTTTGTGTGAGGAAAACCCAAACAGTCAACCTCTGCCTTAGACAACCAAGAAGAATCTTCAATAGGCCTTCCTTTCTATTTCACTAGATATTCTTCGTATTGATTGTTCCGAGTGCTCCTTCCCACACGTCTATCCAAAATCTCTTCTATCTCCTCTGTTGAAGTAGATGCCGAAATACTCCACTGCACTTCTGTTGGTCTATCCTTTGTTCCACCTTCATGATATTCTAATAAATCAGTACTATTGAAAATAGGAGAAATATTGATCTCACTCGGCAGCTCTACCTCATATGCATTTCTTGAATCATGCTTCATCATGATTCTGCATGGTCCAAATCTCTTCATTTTCAATTTATTGTATGTTCCAACTAGGAACCTTTCTTTTCTCAAGTGAACCATGACTTCATCTCCCACCTGGAACTCCTTATACCTCCTCTTCTGATCTGCCTTAGCCTTGTACTGAATATTCATCTTATTAATGTGCTTTCTCACTTCTTTATGCAATTTCTTCAAATGTTCTGCAAAGTCTTCAGCTTCAGCACTTGTCTTTTCTCCATTGTCCAACTTCCTTAACTCAGAAGCATTTCTAGGGATATTACCATATACAATCTGGAATGGTGATTTACCAGTACTCCTATTGACAGAATTGTTGTAGGCAAATTCTGCCTGTGGTAAAATCGAATCCCATCCCTTGGGCTTACCTCCTACTAAGCATCGTAGCAGGTTACCCAAACTCCTATTCACCACTTCTATCTGTCCATCAGTCTGTGGATGGTGTACGGAACTGAACTTCAAGTCTGTCTTCAACTTCTTCCACAATGTCCTCCAGAAATAACCAACAAACTTGGCATCTCGGTCTGAAACTATGCTTTTTGGTAGACCATGTAGTCTCACCACTTCCCTGAAAAATAACTCTGCAATATGAACAACATCATTAGTCTTCTTACAAGGAATAAAAAGTGTCATTTTTGAGAATCTGTCCACCACCACAAAAATAGAATCATGTTCTCTCTGTGTCCTTGGTAAACCAAGAAAAAAATCCATGCTAATATCATCCCATGGCTTCTCCGGTACAAGTAATGGTTGATACAACCCTATATTCTGACTTGTTCATTTTGCCATCTGACACACTCTACAACTCTGCACAAATTTGCTCACATCCTGTTGCAACTGCGGCCAATAATAATTTTCACTGACAATGGCAATGGTCTTATCTCCACCAAAGTGTCCAGCTAACCCCCCACTATGCTTCTCCTTAATTAGGTTCTCTCTCATGGAACTCCTTGGAATGCACAATTGGCTTCCTCTAAACAACATGCCATCTTAGATTATGAAATCCAACCATTTTGTTCTGTCCAAAGTAACAGGTTCCAAACAAGCTTTCCAAGCCTCTGCAAAAGCTAGATCTTCAGGATACAAACTTTTGAGTTCATCAAACCCAACAACCTCTATCTTCATTACTATCAACAAATTTCGCCTTCTGCTCAAGGCATCTGCAACCCTGTTGGACTTCCCACTCCTATGATTCAAAACAAAAGTATAACTCTGCAATAACTCAACCCATTTTAAGTGCCTTTGATTTAACTTTCCTTGACTACTAAGATACTGCAAAGCCTGATGATCAGTATATAAAACAAACTCTTTTGGCAACAAATAATGTCTCCATTTCTTCAAAGCCTGGAGTATTGCATAAAACTCTTGATCATAAATAGAATACTTTTTCTTGGCATCATTAATCTTCTCACTAAAATAGGCAATGGGCTTACTTTCTTGGCTCAAAACAGCTCCTATACCACTACCGCTAGCATCACAATCTACCTGAAATACCTTATTAAAATCTGGAAGTGCCAAAACAGGTTGTTCTACAACTTTCTGCTTCAATGTGTCAAAGCTCTTGTCTGCTCCTTTAGTCCATCTAAACTCTTTTCTATCCCCTCTCATTGTCTTAGTTAGGGGTGCACAAATGCTACTAAAATTCTTGATAAACTTTTTGTAAAAACTTGCCAAACCATGAAAAGATCTTACCTTCGTTGCACTCCTTGGCATAGGCCATTCAATGATAGCCCTTACTTAATGGGGTCCATCTTAAGACCTTCCTCTGAGACAACAAATCCCAGGTATACCAACTCCTTCTTTGCAAAACTACATTTCTTCAGATTAATTAGCAACTTCTCTTCCCTCAACTTCTCTAGAACTCTTCTGGTATGCATCAGATACTCATCCCAAGTCTTACTGAAAATCAAAATATCATCCAAATAAACAATAACAAAACTTTCCAAAAATTCTTTCAGTACCTCATTCATGAGCCGCATGAATGTGCTCGGTGCATTGGTTAGCCCAAATGGCATGACTAACCACTCATACAAACCTTCCTTTGTCTTGAAGGCTGTCTTCCATTCATCTCCTTCTCTGATATGGATCTGGTGATACCCACTCTTCAGGTCAATCTTCGTGAAGTACTTGGCTCCACTCAAACAATCCATGATGTCATCCATTCTTGGCAATAGAAATCTATACTTGATCATTATCTTATTGATGGCTCAAGAGTCTATACACATCCTCCATTCTCTATCCTTCTTTGGTGCTAGTACTGCAGGTACCACACATGGACTTAGGCTCTCCCTTATCAGTCCCTTTCTCAACAACTCATGAACTTGTATGTTCAGCTCTTCATTCTCTACAGGGCTCATTCTATGGGCTGCCTTGTTTGGCAAACTGACTCCTAGTATCAAATCCATTTGATGACTTATCTTCCTTACTGGTGGTAAACCTTCTGGTATATTATCAGAGATAATGTCCTGGAACTCTTCCAACATATCTGAAACTTCTACAGGTACATCTTCACATTTCTCTTGACTAATCTTAGGAATCAATGCAAAGCAATGACGCTCATGCTTCATACCCTCCAAAAATTTTCTACGATCTACCAAGCAAATTCTAACAGTACTACATACCTTTTCTTCCACCTCCTTCAAGGGCTTCAACTTATGACGAACTCCATCCTTTGTTAGGGAATATGTGTTTGCATGGCCATCATGGACAGCACTCCTATCATACTATACACCTCATCATGGTAGTCACCAATCTTGAACTTCACTAAACACTGCTCATTGACCAAAGCTTTATGGTCCTTCTGCAACCATGCAATCCGATATGGATGTGAATGTTTTCTTCTTGTCAACTTCAACTTGTCAACCATCTCCTCTGAAACAAGATTATCAGTGCTTCCACTGTCAATAATAATATCACAAAACTTACCTTCACATTTGCACCTTGTGCGGAATAAACTCTTCCTCTGATTGGGTTCTCTCTCCTCATTCAACAAAATTCTTCTGACAACTAAGGTTTCTCCCCTTTCAGCAACTTCAGAATGCTCAGGCTGTGCATCTTCATCTACATGTGCAACTCATGCATTACCTTCAGGTCTTCTATTCGTCCTTCATTGATGTTGCGGACATTCATATGCTCGATGCCCTTCTTCTCCACATTGGAAACAGGTTCCTCTGAAAACTCCTCTTCTAGGTCCTTGCCTAGGTCTGCCTCTTCCTCTTCTTCTTTGCTCACCATTGTTCTGGTCATGAGGGCGGTAGGTATTGTCACCTCTCTGATTTTGACTGGTGCCAGCTTCTTCACTTTTCTTTGCATCTCATTTCGGCCCCCATAGGATCTTCCACCAGTCCTTTCACCTTGACCTCTTCCCCTTTGCTTGCTGTCAAATCTTTTATTCAACTTCTCTTTAGCCTGCAAGGAAAATTGGTACGCATCTTCTATGGTGGTCATTCTAACCAGGCTCAACTCCTCTTGAATACTCAGCCTCAACCCATTAATGTAATGGGCTACCTTCTCCTTGTTGGGCTCTGCATGGCTTGTCCTGATAGTAATTTTATAAAACTCTTTTGTATACTCCTTAACAGACTTGTTACCTTGCTTCAGTCCTTGCAACTTCTTCAGCAACTCCATCTCATAGTCCATAGGAATGAACTGCTTCTTTAGTTTCTCCACCATCTGATCCCATCTTGAGATCTTTCCTTTTCCTCTTCTGTTTCCCTCTAATTGGGCCTCCTTCCACCAAATATTGGCGTGGCCCTTCAACTTTTTTTTGCAAACTTAACCTGATTTGGGTCCTCCACATATTCATACTCATAATACTCCTCCATGTCATTGATCCAATCAATAAGCTGTTCTGGATTCAAATCTCTAGAATATGTAGAAACTTCAATCCTGGGCCTCTTTCCGATCTTTGAAATGGCCCTCAACAACCTAACTTCTGCAGGATCTCCGGCAGCTTCTTGTTCTTCCTCAGATAGCTCTTCTTCATCTTCACCTTCACTTTCTTCTCTCATCCTCGGCTCAAACCCTCTTCGTAGCTCCTCTTGCAATGCATAGATTTGCCTTTGTAGGGCTCTAAAACCCTCTTCTGTCAAAGCATTCCTCCCAACACAATTTCTTCGTGGAGGCATCTTGGTCTCCGCAGCAAACCCACAACCTCAGGTCCTGGTGCAAACTGCCTCACGGTCGGCGATCTGTCTACACACTCAGGAACCCTTGCTCTGATACCAATTGATGAAGGGGGTAAATCACAAAACACACAATAACAGATATTGAACATAGTAAATAGAACTTTCTTTTATTGAACTGGGCAACTCATTACATTACAGAAGCTCAATTACAATCAGAGGATAAATCCTTTACTAGTTGCAACACATTACAGCTTTCCCAACCTCAAGACTCTAGAATCTTCAACCTTCTGTAACCCCAAATCAGCTAGGGTTTCTGTTTTCCCACCTATTCTTGACTCCACACTGGCCCCCTTGACTCTACTACTGCCCAAGGTTCCCAAAATAGTCATAAATAGCACTTTTTCGCGGCCTCCAACTAAATTTCGAATTTTGCAACTCCCTCCAAAAGTAGGTCAACTTCCGGGAAGCATAACTTTTGATCCGGGTGTCCGATTGATGAACCGTTTTAAGCACCAGAAAGCTCGTGATGTAAACTATCATGCTAGAAATCTTTAAACAGATTTGCATTAATGTTTTGAGATGTTATCAGAAGTTTTAGTGCCTCATATCTCATTCCGTAAATTTTTAGGGGCTTTTCAGAAAACAAAAACTTTAATATTTTTCAGCTCACAAATGATCTTTACCTGATTCCTTCGCCAAAGGTCTTATATTTCCATTATGTAACTTTCTGGAAGTTTTTGCTTCATTACGTGCCCAAATGCAAACTTTCTAAAAATAGAAGGTACACTTTCCTAAATAGGCAAGTCACTATTTTAGCAGTTTTGGAAAAACTGAAAGTCCTACATTATTATTCTGGATATTATGGAACCAAAAACACTAATTATGAGAAGAAATGAGAACAACTATAATGGTTTTGAATTAACTTCTTTTTGGGTGATGCAAGATTGCCCTTACACCTCTAGATGCTCCTGCATCAGACACCCAGGGTAATTTGAGAAATGACCTTGTCACGTCTCAGGTGTTTGTGTGAGGAAAACCCAAACGGTCAACCTCTGCCTTAGACAACCAAGAAGAATCTTCAACAGTTCTTCCTTTCCATTTCACTAGATATTCTTTATATTGATTGTTCCGAGTGCTCCTTCCCACACGTCTATCCAAAATCTCTTCTATCTCCTCTGTTGAAGTAGATGCCAGAATACTCCACTGCACTTCTGTTGGTCCATCCTTTGTTCCACCTTCATGATATTCTGATAAATCAACACTGTTGAAAATAGGAGAAGTATTGATCCCACTCGGCAGCTCTACCTCATATGCATTTCCGGAATCATGCTTCTTCATGATTCTGCATGGTCCAAATCTCTTCATTTTTAATTTATTGTATGTTCCAACTGGGAACCTTTCTTTTCTTAAGTGAATGATGACTTCATCTCCCACCTGGAACTCCTTATACCTCATCTTCTGATCTGCCTTAGCCTTGTACTGAATATTCATCTTATTAATGTGCTTTCTCACTTCTTCATGCAATTTCTTCAAATGTTCTGCAAAGTCTTCGGCTTCAGCACTTGTCTTTTCTCTATTGTTCAGCTTCCTTAACTCAGAAGCATTTCTAGGGCTATTACCATATACAATCTGGAATGGTGATTTACCAGTACTCCTATTGATAGAATTGTTGTAAACAAATTCTGCCTATGGTAAAATTGAATCCCATCCCTTGGGCTTATCTCCTACTAAGCATCGTAGCAGGTTACCCAAACTCCTATTCACCACTTCTGTCTGTCCATCAGTCTATGGATGGTGTGCGGAACTAAACTTCAAGTCTATCTTCAACTTCTTCCACAATGTCCTCCAGAAATAACCAACAAACTTGGCATCTCGGTCTGAAACTATGCTTTTTGGTAGACCATGTCGTCTCACCACTTCTCTGAAAAATAACTCTGCAATATGAACAGCATCATTAGTCTTCTTACAAGGAATAAAATGTGCCATTTTTTAGAATCTGTCCACCACCACAAAAATAGAATCATGTCCTCTCTATGTCCTTGGTAAACCAAGAACAAAATCCATGCTAATATCATCCCATGGCTTCTCCGGTACAGGTAATGGTTGATACAACCCTGTATTCTGACTTGTTCATTTTGCCATCTGACACACTCTGCAACTCTGCACAAATTTTCTCACATCCTATTGCAACTGCGGCCAATAATAATTTTCAACGACAATGGCAATGGTCTTATCTCCACCAAAGTGTCCAGCTAACCCCCCACTATGCTTCTCCTTAATTGCATTCTCTCTCATGGAACTCCTTGGAATGCACAATTGGCTTCCTCTAAACAACATGCCATCTTGGATTATGAAATCCAACCATTTTGTTCTGTCCAAAGTAACAGGTTCCAAACAAGCTTTCCAAGCCTCTGCAAAAGCTGGATCTTCAGGATTCAAACTTTTGAGTTCATCAAACCCAACAACCTCTATCTTCATTACTGTCAACAAATTTCATCTTCTGCTCAAGGCATTTGCAACCCTATTGGACTTCCCACTCTTGTGCTTCAAAACAAAAGTATAACTCTGCAAAAACTCAACCCATTTTAAGTGCCTTTGATTTAATTTTCCTTGACTACTAAGATACTGCAAAGCCTGATGATCAATATATAAAACAAACTCTTTTGGCAACAAATAATGTCTCCATTTCTTCAAAGCCTGGACTATTGCATAAAACTCTTGATCATAAACATAATACTTTTTCTAGGCATCATTAAACTTCTCACTAAAATAGGCAATGGGCTTACCTTCTTGGCTCAAAATAGCTCCTATACCACTACCGCTAGCATCACAATCTACCTGAAATACCTTATTAAAATCTGGAAGTGCCGAAACAAGTTGTTCTATGACTTTTTGCTTCAATGTGTCAAAGCTCTTGTCTGCTCCTTTAGTCCATCTAAACTTTTTTCTATCCCCTCTCATTGTCTTAGTTAGGGGTGCACAAATGCTACTAAAATTCTTGATAAACTTTCTGTAAAAACTTTCCAAACCATGAAAAGATCTTACCTCCATTGCACTCCTTGGCGTAGGCC
Organism: Cunninghamia lanceolata; assembly: GCA_027924645.1. Taxonomy (NCBI): domain Eukaryota; kingdom Viridiplantae; phylum Streptophyta; class Pinopsida; order Cupressales; family Cupressaceae; genus Cunninghamia; species Cunninghamia lanceolata. Next base: position 22,851,125 of record BSBN01001965.1, read on the forward strand.
ATTCAATGATAGCCCTTACTTTTTCTGGGTACATCTTCAGACCTTCCTCTGAGACAACAAATCCCAGGTATACCAACTCCTTTGCAAAACTACATTCCTTCAGATTAATCAGCAACTTCTCTTCCCTCAACTTCTCTAGAACTCTTCTAATATGCATCAAATGCTCATCCCAAGTCTTACTGAAAAACAAAATATCATCCAAATAAACAATAACAAAACTTTCCAAAAATTCTTTTAGTACCTCATTCATGAGCTGCATGAATGTGCTCGGTGCATTGGTTAGCCCAAATGGCATGACTAACCACTCATACAAACCTTCCTTTGTCTTGAAGGCTATCTTCCATTTATCTCCTTCTCTGATACGGATCCGATGATACTCACTCTTCAGGTCAATCTTCGTGAAGTACTTGGCTCCAGTCAAATAATCCATGATGTCATCCATTCTTGGCAATGGAAATCTATACTTGATCGTTATCTTATTGATGGCTCAAGAGTCTGTACACATCCTCCATTCTCCATCCTTCTTTGGTGCTAGTACTGCAGGTACCGCACATGGACTTAGGCTCTCCCTTATCAGTCCCTTTCTCAACAACTCATGAACTTGTCTGTTCAGCTCTTCATTCTCTACAGGGCTCATTCTATGGGATGCCTTGCTTGGCAAACTGGCTCCTGGTATCAAATCCATTTGATGACTTATCTTCCTTACTGATGATAAACCTTCTGGTACATTATCAGAGATAATGTCCTGGAACTCTTCCAACATATCTGAAACTTCTACAGGTACATCTTCACATTTCTCTTGACTAATCTTAGGAATCAATGCAAAGCAATGACGCTCATGCTTCATACCCTCCAAAAATTTCCTACCATCTACCAAGCAAATTCTAGCAGTACTACATACCTTTTCTTCTACCTCCTTCAAGGGCTTCAACTTATGATGAACTCCATCCTTTGTTAGGGAATATGTGTTTGCACGGCCATCATGGACATCACTCCTATCATACTGCCACGGCCTCCCTAATAGCATATGACATGTATCCATCGGTATGATATCACACAACACCTCATCATGGTAGTCACCAATCTTGAACTTCACTAAACACTGCTCATTGACCAGAGCTCTATAGTCCTTCTGCAACCATGCAATCCGATATGCATGTGGATGTTTTCTTCTTGTCAACTTTAACTTGTCAACCATCTCCTCTGAAACAAGAGTATCAGTGCTTCCACTGTCAATAATAATATCACAACACTTACCTTCACATTTGCACCTTGTGTGGAATAAACTCTTCCTCTGATTGGGTTCTCTCTCCTCATTCTACAATGTTCTTCTGACAACTAGGGTTTCTCCCCTTTCAGCATCTTCAGAATGCTCAGACTGTGCATCTTCATCTACATGTGCAACTCATGCATTACCTTCAGGTCTTCTATTCGTCCTTCCTTGATGTTGCGGACATTCATATGCTTGATGCCCTTCTTCTCCACATTGGAAACAAGTTCCTCTGAAATCGCCTCTTCCAGGTCCTTGCCCAAGTCTGCCTCTTCCTCTTCCTCTTTGCTCACCATTGTTCTAGTCATGAGGGCGGTAGGTATTGTCACCTCTCTGATTTCGACTGGTGCCAGCTTCTTCACTTTTCTTTGCATCTTCATTTCGGCCCCCATAGGGTCTTCCACCAGTCCTTCCGCCTTGACCTCTTCCCCTTTGCTTGCTGTCAAATCTTTTATTCAGCTTCTCTTCCACCTTCAGGGAAAACTGGTATGCATCTTCTATGGTGGTCATTCTGACCAGGCTCAACTCCTATTGAATACTCAGCCTCAACCCATTAATGTAACGGGCTACCTTCTCCTTGTTGGGCTCTGCATGGCCTATCCTGATAGTAATTTTATAAAACTCTTTTGTATACTCCTTAACAGACTTGTTACCTTGCTTCAGTCCTTACAGCTTCTTCAGCAACTCCATCTCATAGTCCACAGGAATGAACTGCTTCTTTAGTTTCTCCACCATCCGATCCCATCTAGAGATCTTCCTTTTCCTCTTCTATTTCTCTCTAATTGGACCTCCTTCCACCAAATATTGGCATGGCCCTTCAACTTTGTTTTTGCAAACTTAACCCGATCTGGGTCCTCCACATCTTCATACTCAAAATACTCCTCCATGTCATTGATCCAATCAATAAGCTGTTCTGGATTCAAATCTCCAGAATATGTAGAAACTTCAATCCTATGCCTCTTTCTGATCTTTGAAATGGCCCTCAACAACCTAACTTCTGCAGGATCTCTGGCAGCTTCTTATTCTTCCTTAGATAGCTCTTCTTCATCTTCACCTTCACTTTCTTCTCTTGTCCTCAGCTCAAACTCTCTTCATAGATCCTCTTGCAATGCATCGATTTTCCTTTGTAGGGCTCTAAAACCCTCTTCTGTCAAAGCATTCCTCCCAACACGATTTCTTCATGGAGGCATCTTGGTCTCCGTAGCAAACCCACAACCTTAGGTCCTGGTGCAAACTACCTCACGGTCAGCAATCTGTCTACACACTCAGGAACCTTCGCTCTGATACCACTTGATGAAGGGGGTAAATCACAAAACACACAATAACAAATATTGAACACAATAAATAGAACTTTCTTTTATTGAACTGAGCAACTCATTACATTACAAAAGCTCAATTACAATCAGAGGATAAATCCTCTACTGGCTGCAACACATTACAGCTTTCCCAACCTCAAGACTCTAGAATCTTCAGCCTTCTGTAACCCCAAATCAGCTAGGGTTTCTATTTTCCCACCTATTCTTGACTCCACACTAGCCCCCTTGACTCTACTACTGCCCAGGGTTCCCAAAATAGTCATAAATAGCACTTTTTGGCGGCCTCCAGTTAAATTTTGAATTTTGCAACTCCCTCCAAAAGTAGGTCAACTTTTGGGAAGCATAATTTTTGATCCGGGTGTCCGATTGACGAACCGTTTTAAGCGCCAGAAAGCTCGCGATGTAAACTATCATGTTGGAAATCCATAAATGGATTTCTGTCAACTTTTTGAGACATTATGAGAAGTTTGAGTTCCTCATATCTCGTTCCATAAATTTTTAGGGGCTTTTCAGAAAACAAAAACTTTAATATTTTTCAGCTCACAAATGATCTTTACCTGATTCCTTCACCAAAGGTCTTATATTTCCATTATGTAACTTTCTGGAAGTTTTTGCTTCATTACGTGCCCAAATGCAAACTTTCTAAAAATAGCAGGTACACTTTCCTAAATAGGAAGGTTGCTATTTTAGCAGTTTTGGAAAAACTGAAAGTCCTACATTATTATTCTAGATATTATGGAACTAAAAACACTAATTATGGAAAGAAATGAGAACAACTACAATGGTTTTGAATTAACTTCTTTTTGGGTGATGCAAGATTGCCCTTACACCTCTGGATGCTCCTGCATCAGACTCAAAGGCCATGGCTCAAACAGCCAACAAAGTAGTATTACAACAACACTAAAATAGACTTCTCCAAAGCTCCATTTCTCCAATAAACACCTGCAATAAATACACAACAAGAAGGGGAACCAAGCCACAACGAAATGCCCTCCTCCCTACCGTAGACCCGCAAGCGGGTCACCCCCGAGCTAGGGAGGTAGGAAACACATGGTTGCACACACACCACAACAACCAACACAAAACAACACTGCAATAACCCATGGATTAACACATAACAAAACTGATGAGAATGAGTTTGATGGGGGTAGGGAATGGACCCCTCTACTCCAAAGGCCACACCAAAAATATCCAAACACCAAGTCTCATGGCCTCAAGCCAAAACCTCTAAAAACCACAAATCTCTAAATATTTTAAAAACTATCATGGCACTCTTGCCATCAAAATATTCTCAACACCAAGTAAAATCCCTCAAGGCTATAAGTAGCAAAAATATGGAGGTGACCTCGAGGAGGTTCACTTTCCCCTACCCCAAACAAGTTGAGCCTTACCTCTAAATGGAGGTGCTCTCACCAAACTCCCAACCCACATAAAAAATGAAACAACAAACAACAAAATCCACAAACACAACATAATGAAATATGCAAGGGTAATGAACAAGTCATGGAGCTTACCTTCAAAAGCCCTAATAATGGAAGCACGTTTAGTGAAAAGCTTCAAGCTTCTCCAAATCTTCCAATCTCTAAAACTTTCTCTAACTCCCCCAAAAGAAACTCCAAAAATAGAAAGAAAATCCCAAAAATGCAAGAACCCCCACACTCCTCAACAAGAGAAGGTAATATAGGCCTTCTAAATTGGCCTTGAGGAATGACAAGGTGACACTTGTCACCTTCTCCTTCCTCTTCCAATGACACTTGTAAGGGAGAGGAAGTGTGAGGGTAACAAGTGTCACCCTCCAATTCCATCCCAATCCTCACCTTATCCACTTGTGCTCTCACACATATGTGAGAGAACAAGTGGTGAGGTGGCACTCCCCTTCAAGCCTCCATGAGGATAAGGGATGCCATATGGCATCGTCTTATTCTCCAAGAGAGCCATCTCCCTCCAAGATGCTCTCACACGTGTGTGAGAGTATTGGAGGAAGATCCCACACACTTGGGAGTCTTGGAGACCTCCCAAGTCTTCTTAGTGAAGGGATCCCCAAACTTTGGGAAGGGAGATGAGTATTTCCCAAAGCATGACTCATCTCCCACCCTCATCCATTTCAAAATTCGTCACTTTGACTAAACCTCAGTTCAGAGTGACCAAAAGTGAGTTACCCCAAGGTTTAGTTAGTCAAATTTCACCCTAGACCCATGGGTAACCACCTAGGGTAAGTTTTGGGACACTAAGGTTCACCTAGGGAGTCATAAATCTACTTTAAATGGCCTCAAAAATAAAAACAATACCAAGTGGTATAAACAATAAAAATTATACAACACATGATATAACTGATTTAAACAAAGGGGTACTAGGCCAAAATGATAAAATAAACAAGCACTTAAACAACACTCAAATCAAATGTGATCCTCATCCCTCTTGGGAATGGATCGGTTTCATAGGGAATAACATATGTGTGAATACTACCTCCAATTTCCCGTGCCTGGGAATATTATCCTACACATCTAGATCAAGTGTCAATCATATCATGAATAATCATAGCCGAAGCAACTGGAATTAAATTCATGCCATTGAATACAACATTAATCATCTACAACATAATTCAAGATTAAACTGCATTTTCTATCTAATGTCACATAATCATCATCACATAAAGACTAGAAATCACATCAATGAACATCATCTAATATATCTCTCATGTCTAGTCTCAATCATAGCATCAAAATATGATCAAATCGAATCACCATATGTCTAATCAATGTCAAATCAAAATCAAGAGATATAATCAAATCTGCATAATGGAACAATAGTCTCTAAAAGTATGATAATGTCATCAACTGAAATGTAAAACGATCAAAATAAGGAAGGAAAAATAATTGGCCTCACATTATCACTACCACTATGTTCTTTTTCTCAAATATTACCAAGCAAATGGGTAAGTGCAAGAAGATGAGTCCACTTTTTGGCCAAAAAGTGGAAGTGTTTTTCCTATTTTTTAAATTTTGTCATTCTTGGAGTAAAAATTTGAAGCACTTACACAGAATATTAATATGATGTGAAATTATCCCAATAAAGGGAATGTACACTAGGCAGATATCATAAGTTGGCTCATGCGGAAGTGATAGTTAGCAGTCTGGCCTTTCTTTTCCAGTCTGTTGGTGTGAGGTGGTGAAGTAGAGTCTTAATTAGCATTCAAGATAGTGGAATCTCAAACTTTTGTTGTTTCCCTTCATTGGCTTTCAGTTTCTTGATGGTTGCATCTAGAGATGGTTGTGGCTTGGTAGAGGGGATTGAGGGTGGTGGCTCGGGTAGCAAGGACAAGGGAAAGAAGGTGGTCAGAATACCACCCAATAGGCAATTAGCTCAGAGAATTGGTAGCAAGACAGTGGGTGGAAGGATGAAACAGAAGTATTTGGCAAGGAATTGTTTGAAGAAGTTGTTTGTAGATGAGGCAATGGCTGGTTTCGTCAAGGACATCGAAGGGGAGATAAAGAATCCCATTTTACGGGAATGGCTGTGTAGGCTATTGAAAATGGCTAAGGAGGTTGACGGTAAGGAGGGGGTTAATGTGTGTGAGGCTATGGCGCACCTGCTACTAGATCCGAGAACGTTGCGGGGAAGATGGAACATGTTTGGGACTACTTAATCTCTGGCAATGGCAACTATGTTGTCTATTGCTACAGCCTCAATTCTCACTCATGAGGATTTGATTGAGGCCTCTAACCTGAATGTTGAGAATTAGGAGGTGGTACTCGATCATTTACATGACACACTGCTGGGTGTGGTGGAAACCAAGAAGACGGTGGAGGATATAGCATTGAAGCTTGATGTTCTTGTGCAGGTTCATGCTTGGCCCACATATTTATGTGCTTGTGACGAGGAGTGTGAATGTGGTGGAGCTGTTTGGAAAAGAAGCTAAGTAGTTGCTAGGTTATGTTTGTTTTTGTTTGTTTTGTTCCATTTCTGGTTAAACTATGGAGAGTGGACCGATGTAATTTGCCCCTCTCCTGCTAGATTATGGCTTATGTGGTTCTGGATGTTTCTATTAATGATGGATATTAATGACAGTCAAGCTTGTCCCTCTTTTTGATGGGTCCCTAGTCCCTTACCAGGGTTATATTATCAAAAAAAATATGATGTAAAATTATGAAATGTAGTATTTTGTTTTTAGTTTTCAAATATGTATTTTTTTATAATACCTAAATGATAAAAGTTAGTTTTCTATAGGATGTACAAAAAGTGGTTTTTCAAAAGTCCCTTGTTTTTTACCAAAGCATGCATGTGTACGGCCAGCATAATTTGACCTAAATGAAGGTATTTTTCTAATTCCTTTTGTGGAAAGATGAACATGATGTTGAAGTTTGTTTAGGATATATTTTTTTTAATTTTTTGGTAAATATATTATTTTTTATTTATTTTTTTCTAGCCCTAATTAGTGTTTTTTTAAACCCCTCGTGTACAACCAACATAATTTGGGCTAAACTAATCATAAAACTGATTTTTTCTTTCATCATATAGAAACTGATGTCTAGATTGGTCAGACATAAATTTTTTGAAAGAAACTTTCAAAATCAAAAGTTATTAAAAAAATGGTAATGTATGTTCTTTCAAGTTTATGAATTTCTTTGTTTAAAAAATAATTAATAAATAGAAAAATTATGTCCAATAGTAAAAAATTTGCATATTTGGAAACTAGACTTTGTGATCTGTAATGGGTTTCAATTTCATCAAAAAATTCTGAAAGAAAGGTTGTCAGCCATATTGGTGAAATCAGTTTTTCTCTTGGTGCTTACATGGCGTTGCATTTGCAGGTCCAAGGATAATGGTTGGGTTTCCAAGCCTTAAACTAATACAAAGTCGTGGGTTTCAAAATTCATTTTTTTTGGTGGAACATGTACCCTCTTAGAAATGGTCACCTATTCTAAAATGAAACAGGTGCCCATTCTAAAATGCAATGCATGAGCAAAACAACCCAATAGAAATGGGCACCCGTTTTGAAAATAACAGGAGCCCGAGCCTACAGGTGTCAGGGTTTTATTGCCCGTGCGACTTCCACGAAAAGTGGACTCATCTTCTTGTGGGCACCCAAACAAGTGTTGTAGGTAATGAATACCCAAATTTGCTCAAGGCAGAATAGTAGAAATCAAGATTTGATTGTGCACCTAGACAGAATCATTGTATCCTAGCCTCTCAACTTTTTAAATATCAATTGTATCTTCTCTCTAAATTAATTTCTAGTCTAGGTTCTAACACTATTTTAACAATCTAAGCCAATAGGCCTTACATTTAATAAATTTAAAAGTTCCAAGATGATTGAATTTTTGTATGATTTTATGTTTTTATTAGCTTTAAAATAATGGGCCTTGATGTTCCTCCTAACACCAATTTTGTTGGCCAATCCTTTGACATGATGTTAAACAAAGTTAAAAGGCCTTCTATTTTAGTATAAGTGTTGGTTTGTGTAAAAAATTAAAAAGAGGGAACAAGAATATGTAATAACCCCCCAATTATTGCTAAATTTGTTTTACACATCAAGCACTAACTTAATCGTTTAAGCATTTTCTATCAGACTTAGAAGTGCCAACTACACAGACTTACCAACTAAAGTTATGCATGAACTATGTGCCATAATCCATATTCACACTAGAATATGGTTTAAACTCCCAATGTTAGGGTCATCCCTAGATCGAGACCTAAACCTCAAGGGCTCATTCATAATGGCCCTACCTATTATCCCCTCCTGGGAATCAAACCCTCTGTAGTTCGTACACCTTAATAGAGAGAATTCACTCTCTCCTTTGATATGAGATCTTTGATCTCACTTTTAAATAACAACCATTAGTTAATATTGTGCTTCAAAATCCATCCATACACAATAGTAGAATAGAAAGCATTCCAACCTAATACTAGTCCAATGCCAACATCAATGGACAAGTACACACAACACCACTTAGGGACCTACTCATAAAAACATCACATGTTCACACCTAATGAGTATCTCAAGCATACGTCACTTATACGCAATGTGATTAATTGCTACATGTATTGCATACACATGATGCACCATGACTAGATCATGCATACAACATACATACCTAATGTGATTAGTTCACTCATTCATCACATATACTTTAGGTGATTAGCTCATGCATGTGTCACACCTTCATAGTGTGACTAGTTCATATGTACATCATAGGTAAACATATAGTAACTAACTAGAAAAAGGAAGAGTTTGCAACTGTCACTAAAATTAACTTCCACTTCTCTTTGATCACTAACATATAAGCTCGTAAGAATACCCCAACTAAAAAAAGGAATGTCGAGGCATCTCATGTTACACCAATGGTACCATCCTTTTTCCTGATTCACTGCCAACTATTATGACAAGCAAGCATCCCATACTACTTGTCTTTAAGGGAAAAGGTGTAAGTAAAACACTTACAACACATGATTTCCATATCCCAATAAGCATCTAAGTCATCTTACAACTACATAAACATGATCATAGTATCTTATGATTTTACCCCATCTAAAACTAGTGCCTGTACTATCAATTACTTGGACTATTTTAACAATCAGAATGATGAGAAACATAATTCAAGTAAATATGACATAAGAAGCACACACAAACATTCTGATACCCCATTGCCAACACTGAACTACTAAAATGAATAGATACTGGCATCTAGTGCTTGCATACCACTGTCTAAAGTCAAACTAGTACCAACATATGTCACCTGCATGCCATTGGTGAAAGCCTATCTATACCCTATGAAATCAGGTAGCTCATGGCTTCTATCACCTACATGCTACTGGTGAAATCTTTCTAATCCTATGATACAGTCAAATATTTCTTTAGGCAGAGCATGCTCCTTGACTCCTGTCAAGCTGGAGCAGTGATAAGCTTATCTATAGGTGGGTTATAGGATTTATAATTTCAGTGATCACCATGGAAGGAGTGGAACAAGCTATGTTCTAGGAGGTATTACATACCACATACCTATACCCTCATAGATCCCTTACTCCAATTGTCATGTGATGTCAAGAAGTCAGCTCCTATATCGATCTTGGTTCAACATTCTAACATTTAAAAGGTATAAGGACATGGATCTAAAACATATAGTTCTAAGGGTTTACACCTTAGACTAGTTAATCAAGTTACAATTACCACACAAGGATCCATAACCCTATACATCCGCCACATAAATTATTGCCTCGAGCTAGGATTCACCTGGATTTTGTAGGTTTTTTTAGGGGGGTTCCTTAAATTTATCATTGCTTATCGATGGTGTCTTCACCTAAAACATTTAGAAGGATGAGTTTGCAAGACATGACCAAACCAAACTTATAGCCTTCTATCAAATTTCACCCAATCTTCATCAACATACCAAAGGGTTTCTTTCCAAAAACAGCAGCCCAAATTGATCAAAAGATCTTCTAGTTTGAGCTTCCAAAGCTTAAACAAATTCCTATTAAATATGTACCTACAAAATTTTCTACACAACCCCCACTGAAAATAAAATTTACTACTCAAAGAAAGAATCCCCTCTTTCACAAGTTCAACTTAACTAAGCTTTAATACCAAATGTATAGAATTTTTAGCCTACGTTCAATATTCAAAAACATAATACTAAATGCAAATTCACCATAGCTAGAGCAAATTTCATAAGCAATAGGCAACTAAAACATATAGATATTTCAATGACAGAACTTGATGAAAATAAATAATCTATGAACAAGAAATATAATGTAAACATAAAAACACATCTCAAAACCTATCATAAACCCTTTTGGATAGAAAAATTTAGCCTCAAATATGTGCCATTCACTATTTAACTTAACAAAGAGATTACAAATACAGTGAGATTTTTTGCACCTTACCAAAATTTTGAAGGAGTTCCAATGGCATCTCCCTATACAAAATGTTCACACTTAATTCGCAACACCAACACTCAATATATAAACCAAGGGGCTCCAAGATGGAAATGTCCACTTGTTAACACCTAAGGTGAGAGTTCAAGTTATGATTCTTCTACTTCCAAAAATCATGCTAACATACATGTAACTCACTTTATCATAGATTCTCTTATATGATCATTTGTAACTCATGTCATCATGCTCATACAATGTAACCTACAATGTCATACACAACATTCCAAGTGGTGAGTTTGTCATCCAAGGAATCTCATGGATTCCTCCAAGGGTGGTACCCCATTAAATAAGGGGCCAAAATTACAACATTGTAAATTTTCAAAAAATTTACAAGGCTTCCAAGGTGTACAACACACCTATCCTAATATTCTAACAAAGTCATATATGCAATTAGTTAAGTAATATTCTCAATTAGGCCAATCAAGCCTTGATATGCACTTATTCAACAAATTTGAGTTCGTTCCATTCAATTGGCAAGTTAGATGTGTTGAGCCAATTACTACATTGATTAACTATAATGTGTAATTAATGCTAATTCAACCCCAATGTGTGCTAAATGATGCAATTGGGTATAAAGGGCTCGATTAGCCCTAGTTTCACACCTAATTGAACCAATTACTCAATTGGTTCAATCAAGTGTATGATAAGGGCTAATTAAGCCCCAATGTGCCCTAAATCCATGCAATTAGATTCACAAGGCTCAATTAGACCCAATTACACCCCTAATTGAACAAATTACTCAAGTGATTCAATGAAACATGCAACCAAAGTACAACACACCTAACCTAATATTCTAACAAAGCCATCTACAAATATCTAATATGCTCAATTGGGCCAACTAAACTTGATATGCACTTATTCAACAAAATTGGGTTTATTCCATTCAGTTAGCAAGTTAAATGTGTCCTTAATTGAGTCGATTACTTCATTGGTTCAATCTAACATGCAATTAACAATAATTGAGCCCCATGTGAACTCGATTAATGTAATTGGTATAAAGGGCTCAATTAGCCCCAATTTTAGACATAAATAAACCAATTACTTAGTTGGTTCGATCAAGTGTGCAATTAGGTCTAACCAAGCCCCAATGTGCCCTAAATCCATGCAATTAGATTTACAAGGCTCAATTTGCCCCATTTACACTCATAATTAAACAAATTACTCAATTGATTCAATGAAACATAGAACTAGAGTTAATTGAGACCCAATATACACTCCTAATTAAACAAATTACTCAATCGATTCAAGAAACATGCAATTGGAGTTAGTTGAGCCCCAATATGTACTCCTAATTGAACAAATCACTCAATTGATTCAATGAAACATGCAATTGGAGTTAATTGAGCCCTAATATACACTAAATTGATGCAATGGGCTTCTCAAGACTCAAACTAACCTCAATTGTGCATCTAATTGAACTAATTAGATTAGGGCTAATCAAACCCCAATGTCCCTAGTGACCCAAGTGCTAGATAGAGGCTCCCAAAGGATCCCTTACTAGGGCTTGGTTTGGACAAGGAGGGATGATTCCAAGCATGCATCCAATGCCAAGACCATTCTAAGATGATGACATGAGAGCATCCATATAGCAACTAAGTGTCCCAGTCCAAATTCCATCCCACACTAGATTTGCATATGCCTCCATCGAGGGAGGCACAAGCGAGGTCACTGATTGGCATGCCAAGCATTGCCAACCATCATCCTCCTGTTAAATTTTCAAGGGCTAATTAACCCTAAATACACCCCTAAATAAACAAATTAATAAATTGATTTGATGATACATGTAATTAGAGTTAATTGAGCCCCAATATACACTAAATTGATGGAATGGGGCTCTCAAGAGTCAATGCATCTAATTGAATCAATCACTCAATTCAATTAGATGCACAATTTGAACTAACCAAGCCCAAATTGCGCTAATTTGATGTATGTGTTTCTAGCACTTGATTAACCTTAATTGCTTGATTGATTTAATCAATTTCACAATTGGGGTTGATTAAGCAATTTTGTTACAGGGCTTCATTGGCCCAACTTCACCCCTCATTGAACCAATTACTCAAATAGTTTAATTAAACATGCAATAAAACTAATTGAGCCCCAAGGTATGTTATGTTGATGCAATTAGATTCACATGGATTGATTAACCCCAAAATGTCAATCACTCAATTCAATTAGATGCACCGTTTGAACTAATTAAGCCCAAATTTGTGTTAATTTTATGCATGTGTTTCTAGGGCTTGGTTAGCCTCAATTGCTTTAATGATTTGGTCAATTCCACAATTGGGGTTGATTAAGCAATTGTGTTTTAGGGCTTGATTGGATCAATTTCACCCCTAATAGAACTAATTACTTGAATAGTTTAATTAAAATGCATTTAGAATAATCAAGCCCCAAGGTGTGCTAGGTTGATGCAATTAGATTCGCATGGCTTGATTAACCCCAAAACATGCATTAGTTCAATCTAATTGGGTTTGTTTCCTTCAATTTCCCAATTTACACACCTAATTTACCCAATTACTTGATCACTTTAACCAAATATACAATTATACCTAATCAAACCCCAACGATGCACAATTAAACTCCATTTAGTTAACCGGTGCCAATTAGACTAAGTGATGATTAAATTTGCTTTACATAACTTAGATACTAACAATATAAATATGGGAAATTGTAAGTTTAATCACACTTCATTATCTCCTAACGCAACGATTTACCCAAATTCCATATAATTGTATTATCAAGATAAAGGAAATTGATTAAAATTTTGTAATTTGTAAAAGTTAAATTTAGTGTCCAAAGCATTTTCCCAACTAAGTCTAAAGCATTTTCCCAACTAACACCAATTTTTTTAAAAACAAGATTTTTTGTCAGATATATAATTGGAAATTCAAAATAAAATCCCCTTAAAAGATGAAACTCCCCTTCAAACATTAACCTTCCCTTAAGGATGATAACTTTCCCTTAACACAGTCATTGTTTCCCTCTCAAAATACAATTAAATGCCATGATCATATGTATGTCTATGATCATTTAACTTCTAAATGCTAAAAGTTTCACTAGATATGCTAACATAACTCCATGATTTCTCACCTAATAAGTCAAGAATGCATGAAAAATATGACACACAAAATATAAAAAGAAATTGACATGAGAGATACTCATAAGATCATACTATTAAGATCTTATCTAATATGGTATCTATATCATATTAGAGGTATATCAGACTATTAGTATGCTACCTTTGCAAACAACGTGAAGAAACCATTAACCTTCTATTCCTTAAAAAAATAATTTTCTACCTATATTTGCACATATTGGTGGTAAACCATGAGTAAGCAAGTCACATAATATAGGAATTATGGATGTTTATAGATAAACAGACCTTGACAAGCCTTATCCATTCCTTAACTTAAGAAGTTTGGCCTTCTATGCCAATGTTTATTATTTGGTATATGTGACTGGAAAGGAATAACAAGGAATTAAACAAGTATATGCCCCGAAAAGTTTATGGGGCATCGTTAATAAAAGAATAACCAGACAATTGGTTGTTCATAAAGGATAGTATTGTTTTCATTAACAGAGAAGAAAAATCAATCTCATAATATTGTTTCCCAAATCAAAAAAAATTAGGGAAATGAATCCTCACTTGCAATATCAAGTAAATATAATACTAATTACATGTTTTCTTTCCATGTCTAAAATTCAACACCGATAGGGCCTTAAAGGCAACCTCCCTAATTGCAGCATTGGAGGCATATGTAAAAAATGGGAAGAGACTTTTATAGAAGCATTTTGTCATAAATTGGTAACAATCATGATCCTATAAAGTAAGCTCTTATTCTAAATAACAAGATTACTTTTGTCGGTGCGGTTCCCCCCCAAAGTATTTAACAGGGGAGTGCAGGGGGGGGTAGAGCCCCTCCTGTGGGGCCTGGGGGTGGGGGCCCAAGGGTGGAGCCCACGGTGGAGGTCTGGGGGCATGCCCCCAGTGAGGGCTACTGGGGACTCGGGGCAACACCCCCCAAGCAAAAATTGCCTGTTATTTTATAAAGGCATTGATAGTTATTTTTCTATTGGCTGACATATAAAACCCTAATTTTGTAACCGACAAAGCCTTTATAAAAATGGATGGAGAAGGTGTAAAGGCTTAAGGGTTAGGGTTTTTGTTGATATTGTATTGTAGCATATTGCAGTAGTATTGAGTTGCAAGAGATTGTTGGTTGTAATCGGTTATATTTTTGTTGGATAATAATATTGGACTCTCTGTTGGTGGATGTAGCCTAAGTTTGGGTGAACCACGTTAAAATTGTCTCTTGTTGTTTCATTTTTGTGTATTTTTTCATTCATCTGTTTAATCTTTATCTGCATTTAATTGATATCTTATGCATGTTATTCCTAACAAGTGGTATCAGAGCAGGTTGTGTTTGATTATCCTCTGTAGGAAGGTCTCACGGTTGAGTGGGAGTCTCATGGTTGAGTTGAAGTAATGGCAGACAAGGGTAAATTAAAGGTAGATAAATTCAATGAGCAAAACTATCAGTTATGGAAGATATAGATGGAGAATTATCTCTATCAGAAGGATTTATGGAGGCCGTTGCAAGGGAAGGCTAATAAACTGGTAACAATGATTGATGAAGATTGTGAACTTCTAGACAGAAAGGCAATTGGAAGAATTCGTTTATGTCTGGCGCCATCGGTGGCATTCAATATTTCAAAAGCAAAGACAACGGATGAGTTGATGCAAACATTGGCAAAGTTGTATGAAAAACCTTTCGCTTCGAATAAAGTATTTCTTATGAAGCGTTTATTTAATATGAAAATGGTAGAAGGTGGATGGGTTACTGATCATTTAAATGAGTTTAACATAGTTACCAGCCAATTGACTTCTGTAAATGTAAATTTCAATGAAGAAGTTAGAGCTCTCTTGATATTATGTTCTTTATCTGAAAGATGGAATAGTTCAGTAATGGCGGTTACTAACTCTGTTTCTAGTTAGAATACGTTAAAATTTGATGATATTATTAGTGTTATTCTAAGTGAGGACATTCGTAGGAAAAGCTCAGGTGGATCCACATCAACCAGTGTTTTGAATGCAAAAAGCAAGGGCAAATCAAACGACAGAGGAAAAGTTTTTGGAGGTCATGGGAAGTCACGAGGAAAATCAAAGGACAAGAGGTCCCAATCCAAAGGAAATCAGGATTGTTGGTATTGTGGGAAATTGGATCATCTGAAGAAATATTGTTGGTCTTGAAAGAATTAAGAAGACAAACAAGAAGGAAATAAGGAGGCAAATATGGTAAGTAATAAATCTGAAGATGATGCTTTGATTCTTTCTCTAGATAATGCTGATGATTCATGGGTTTTAGATTCAGGGGCCTCATTTCATGTTACGCCTCATAGAAGTTATTTTCTTGATTATGTCCAAGGGGATTTTGGGCTAGTTTATTTGGGAGATAACGAACCCTGTCAAATTGTTGGAAAGGGGAGAATTAAGATTAAGTTGTAGAATGGGAATCATTGGCTACTACATGAGGTAAAGCACATTCGAAGGTTGAGTAGGAATTTAATTTCAGAAGGGCAGCTGCGTCATGAAGGTTGCATAGTTACTTTTAATGATAAAAATTAGAAGGTTACAAGAGGTGCCTTAATAGTAGCAAAAGGTGTGAAAGTAAGCACCTTATATCTTTGTGCAATTCATACTATTCCTTCTACTTTAGTTGTTGCAGAGAAAAATCAAATAGGTTCAGGAACAATTGTTGTTGGTTCCCAGGTAGAGATTGAAACGATTGCTGCAGGTTTTGAGACAACACTTTGGCATAACAGACTTGGGCATATAAGTGAAAAAGGTATGAAGGTACTTCATTCTAAAAAAGTTTTACTAGGTCTAAAATGTATTAATATGAATTTCTATAAAAGTTGTGTGTATGGCAAACAAAGAGAGTTAGTTTTCACAAGGATGGGAAGCAAAAGAAAGATAAAAAGTTGGAGCTTGTGCAAACGGATGTATGGGGACCAACTCAGGTATCTTCTCTCGGTAGCTCTTAGTATTATGTTATATTCATAGATGATGCAACTAGGAAGGCTTGGATTTATTTCCTTAGGTAGAAATCAGATGTATTTGAAACATTTAAGAAATGGAGAAGCTTGGTTGAGAGTGAGACGGGTAAAAGATTAAAATGTATCATATATGATAATGGTGGTGAGTATTGCAGCAAAGAATTTGAGGATTATTGTTCCTCTAATAGAATTCATAGGCAGAAAATGGGTCCAGGGACTCCACAGGAGAACGGAGTGGCTGAGCGCATGAATAGGACAATAATGGAGCATGCAAGGAGCATGAGATTGCATGTTGGGTTGCCCTTAAACATGTGGGCAGAGACTGTCAATACTATTGTATGTTTAATTAATAGATGTCCTTTAGTTTCTTTGGGTTGTGGTATTCTAGAGGAAGCATGGACATGTAAGAAGGTGAGTTATTCTTTTCTCAAAACATTCATATGTGAAGCATTTGCACATGTGGATTCTGAAAATAGAACCAAGCTGGATGCAAAATCAAAAAAGTGTATCTTTGTTGGATATGGCATTAATTAATTTGGTTATAGGCTTTGGGATTTTAAAAATCTAAAAATTGTGAGAAGCAGGGATGTATTCAATGAGAAGGTGTTGTACAAAGATTAGTTGCAATAGCATGAGAAGAAAGAAAAGGATTCTATTGTGCTAGATGATACTCCAGATAATGATGTTCTAGTGGTTCCTCATGCTCCGCAACAGCAACAACAAATACCACAAACTCCAGTGAATGTTAGATAGTCAACAAGGATAAATAGACCTCCTGAAAGGTTTTCTCTCTCTTTGTATTCTATTTTGTTAACAGATGTTGGTGAACCGGAAGGGTATGATGAAGCTATGCAGATGGATACAAAGGTTCAATGGGAGCATGCAATGGAAGAAGAAATGGACTCCTTGCTGAAAAATCAGACTTGGGAATTATGTAAGTTGCTTGCAGGTAAAAAGACTTTACCAAACAGATGGGTTTATAGGCTGAAAGAGGAAGATGGAGGTAAGAACAGATTTAAAGCCAAGTTAGTTGTAAAAGGATTTGCATAGAAAAAAGGCATTGATTTTGATGAGATTTTTTCTCCGGTTGTTAAGATGACTTATATTCATACTGTTTTAATTATTGTGGCTGCTGAAGATTTGCATTTGGAATGGCTAGATGTGAAAACCACCTTTCTCCATGGTGATTTGGAGGAGGAGATATATATGGAATAGCCCCAAGGATTTGAGGTCAAATGTAAGGAGAAACTAGTGTGCAGATTGAAGAAGAGTTTATATGGCTTGAAACAAGCACCTCGACAATGGTACTTAAAATTTGATAGTTTTACGGCTAAGCAAGGCTATAACCAGTGTAATTCTAACCATTGTGTTTATTTTAAGAGGTTGGCTAATGACAGTTGCATTATTTTATGTTTATATGTTGATGACATGTTTGTAGCGGGGTCTAACATGAATCACATATGTGAGTTAAAATAGCAGTTAGCAAAATTATTTCCTATGAAGGATTTGGGCGTAGCGAAACAAATCCTTGGTATGAGAGCTTATAGAGATGGGAAAAATAGAAAATTGACTCTATCTCTGGCTGATTGTGTTGAAAAGGTGTTACAGAGATTCCATATGGAGAATACAAAAGTTGTCAACACACCTTTGCTTAGTAATTTGAAATTGACTAAGGAGATGTGTCCAAAGACACAAGAGGAGGAAGACAAAATGTCGAAGGTACCATATGCTTCAGCTGTAGGAAGTTTAATGTATGCCATGGTATACACAAGACTAGATATTGCACATGTTGTAGGAGTTGTAAGCAGGTATATGAGTAATCTCGGATTGGAGCATTGGAATGCAGTAAAATGGATTCTCAGGTATTTGAGAGGTACATCCAATAAATATTTATGTTTTGGGGACTCTAATACTAATTTAAAAGGCTATGTGGACTTAGATTTGGCATGGATATTGATACCAGGTGGAGTACTAAAGGTTATGTCTTTACTGTAGGTGGGACAATAGTGAGTTGGATCTTAAAGTTACAAAAGGTGGTTGCTTTATCCACCACAGAGGCAGAGTATGTAGTTGCAACAGAGGCAAGGAGATGATATGGCTACAATTTTTCATGGAAGAATTGGACAATCAGTAGGATAACAATTATTTGTTTACGGACAACCAGAGTGTCATCCATCTTGCAAATAATTCTACCTTGCATTCAAAGACCAAACATGTCACATCTGAACTATCAGACTTTCTGAACATTAGCTATAATTAGAACTATTATATGTTTATTTATGATTATGGATAACTATTTACAGATGTAAGTGGATGTTATTTTTTATTTTCAAAGTATACAATTGTGTAGTGCTTCGGCTATTGATTTTGGGATACTAACCTATTAATGGAGAATTGAGTTCAATGTTGGCAAGTGTGTTGAAGACAAGAGTATGGTTGAGGTATAGGTGACTTAGCCACTTGGCAGGGATGGGATAGAGAGACTCGATGCCACACACAAGTACTTTGCTCATTTTGGATTGTATTTTGTTTGGGAATGACCTTTGTGTTTGATGGATTGATATAGAACTCATAGGAAAAGTCTCCCTTATGCTTTATTAGACACATAATTAAATCATTGGTTCATTAAATTTAATTGTTCATTGATTAAAATAAAATAGATTTAAAAGCTATATTTTCTTTTATTAAATTATATGTGAAAGAAAGCAATTTTCTTTTTTAAAATAAATTGCTTATTTATTATTTTGGAGTAATATTTATCCATATTGTAAAATAAATTATTTTATTAAATAATGAAAAATTGGAAAGATAAGATAAAAATGAGATAATGAAAAGAAAATAAGTGTGATAATAGAAATAAAAATAAAAATCAAGAAATAATAGAATAAAGCAAACAAAAAGAATAGCAAGAAAACAAAAAACAACACAAAGAAAGCAAAACTCGAAAAAGAATGGAAAAGATAGAAACTAGCTAAGTTAAGAAGGAAGGATTTTTTTTTAAAAGGAAGGAAAAATATGCCATTAAGAACATGAAAACAGGAACACAGAAAAAAAAGGAGAGGACCAGCAAATTGGTGGAAGTGAAGTTGTACAACAAGAAGACCTATTCGGGTATTTCTCTTGATTGTTTGATTCCTAACATCATAGATTGTGTATATGCTTGTTGTATTTTGTTTGGCCTATATAAACCTATCCACCTTTAGCCTCCAATCGGCCTGTATTAGGAATAGAAACAGTCTAGCTATGATACTCGTATTATTGTTCCTTTAGCGGTCTGGCTTACTTTCAAACTACCCTAGTTAGTATATATTCAGCATGCTCCTTAAAGAAATGGCCTGCTCTCTGAGGTATCGGCCTGCCCTTCTTAGTATCGAATTGAGCTTCCAATCATTTTGCCTAACTAATTGTGAGCGGACTTTCCCTTTTCTTTTTTTGGCCTTATACCAGGATCGACTTGTACCATTCATTAAAATTGCTTGCGTGATCTTCAAAGATCGACCTGAGCATTATGTTTTGGTCATTAGTTTGGTTCCTTAAGAATTCTAAGAAACCTCTATATGTTATGGAAATGAAAACATTATTCTTTTGGATCTTCTCTCTCCTCTAAATGTCTAGCTTACTGTGGAAACCTTCTCTAGCACCATTTCGTAGTTAGTCTTTGCTCCTTGAATTTGTGTTTGCATTAGCAGATTACTAGTTCGATTACGACCTATGTTGAGCTTATTTGAGAGGTGATAGATATATTGTTGAATTTAATACCAAATTCCTTCCCTGGTTGAGCTGCTTTGTGAAATCTCCTTACATTCTCTCTAAGAAGCTCCTTTGCTTTCTAAATTGCCTGCAATCATCGTGGTGACTCCATTTTGTGCATATCTTGCAATCATTGTATGCCAACCCTTTTGTGCATAGCCAAAAATCATCATTTGTTGTGGTAAGACACCTCCTTGAGGTGCTCTGTCATCAGCTCACGTGCCTCTCGACCACCTTCCATATGCAAATTTTTTGGCAGCATTATGCCAATAGGATCCTTTAGTATAATGCAACAACCCAATAGGATCATTTAGTATTATAAAACATGTCAATGGGGTCCTTTAGTATGATAAAACCGCACATCGTTGATTGTATTTAGATCCTTAGGATTAAAGATGATAATTGTGTTGCCCTCATTGTTTATAAATAATATAATTAAATCAAGACCTTAGGTAAAGATACTTCTTAATAAGATCATAATACTTTAAGAGATTTTGGGTATAGGGTTAATAATCTTATAACTATTATGTAATAGAAACCTTATAAACTTGATTATTTAAACAACAAATCTTTTGATACATAAATGGAAACATGGTATTAATGGCAAAGGTGTTGAAGATATTAGTAATAATTTTAATCTTATGTTCTCCTTGAGTTTATTAGTAAGCAAGTATATTTTCCTTTTAAACATAGGCTTGAGAGATCTTAGCCAGTGGCCTTTTGTTCTTTTACTATTAATGGTGGTATTATTAGATAAACCACCCTTTCTTATAAATCTATTATAGATTATAGTATATTGCAAAACTTGTAGTTATTTAATTTTGATCAAGTATTGTATAGAACTTAGTTCATTAGATCATCAAACAATTTTCTTACCTATATCATAGATCCTCCTATAACTTCCAAACAAGAATGATATAAATTGGCCTTTTTCTATTTTACCATGATATGCATGCTTCAAAAAGTTATCATTAAGGATTAAGGTGGATTTGTTACTTTTGTTGGGAATTAAGGTGTCTCAACCTTTGCAAATTCCTAGCATTATTTATTTAATTGTATATTTATTTATTGCCTAATATTGTATTTACTTGCACATTCAGTTTGGTCACTTAGTTGAGGTGGCACAATGACATGTCATCTTACTTGGAATGTGACTTGGATGGTCAAGTCAAACCTACATGGATTTGGGCATCCAATTTGAGGTAGCACTATTATGCCATGTGTCAGAATCTTGTGGTATATGGAAGAGGATATTCCATATGATAGAATCTATGACGTGTAAGAACCAAGTTTGTAGATTCCTATGACAAGTGGTGACAAGTGTTGGTGACTATCTTTGAATGAGGGAAAGGCATCTTTGGGTGCCCAAGTTGGGCTATGACATGGTGTAAGAGGTATTTACTATATTTAGTCTTGTATGATGGATTCTCTTACAACATTTAAGGTTGTTATGTTGGAAAAATCTATGACAGCTATAAGATGCGTAAGAGCATCTATCATAGTCTATTTTTAGCCTTGGAGCGCTCCATGTTGGGAAAGTCAAATCTACCATGTATGACAGATGTAAGGGATGTATTTGCAGAAAGGACAAGTGTCCTTTGATGCAAAATAATGGCCATGTGGCCAAGGTGGATGCCTATCCCAAGATGCTTCTAGAATATGCCTTGTAATCTCTATATATTGCATAGTTTGGAGTTGTAGTTGCATAGTGTGTTTACAGGTACTATTATGCTGTCGGAATAACTCCAAAATCAACATTTGAAGACTCTTGGAAGAACTTGCATTGCAAGTGTATTGTAAACTGTAATTGTTTCAGATAATACATTGTGCAGGTTTTAGAGTGGGGTTTTTCACCTGAAAAGGTTTTCCCACAATACATCTTGTGTCTACTTCTCTCTATCTACATTCTTGTTTTGTGTTTGCTGCTGTAATATCTCTGATATAAGTTTAATATTGCTACAATTGTAAGGGTTAAAATAAATTTGCATACCTCTCCCCTCATTAGATTAGTTTAGAAAGCGATTTCCACACACCTAGCTTCCTTTCAATTGGTATCAGAGCCTGGCCATTTTTGGTCCCAGCTGCTGGGTAGGGTTTTTTTGTACTGATATTAGATTGAGAAGGGAGTCTATGTAAAGTATTTTGTAATCTTGTTGTAGAAAGGAGATGGCAGGCACATCCAGAAGAATAGAGGTGGAAAAGTTTAATGGCAACAATTTTGAGTTGTGGAAACTCAAAATGGAAGACATGCTCATTGATAGAGACCTATGGGAAGCAATTTCTGATGTAAAACCAGCAACAATGTCGCAAGATGATTGGGATCTCAAAGATCGTAAATCCAAGGGTCTTGTGAGACTTTGTTTGGTTGATTCCATCCTGTTAAATGTTCGTGAAGAGAAACTGC
The DNA here is from genome assembly GCA_027924645.1 of Cunninghamia lanceolata. NCBI lineage: Eukaryota > Viridiplantae > Streptophyta > Pinopsida > Cupressales > Cupressaceae > Cunninghamia > Cunninghamia lanceolata. The sequence continues at coordinate 22,873,854 of BSBN01001965.1, forward strand.
GAAGGAGCTATGGATGAATCTTGGTGATGTTTATCAGGCTAAATCCTTCGTAAAAAAACTTATTCCTACAGAAGAAGCTATATTCTCTGAGAATGGAAGATGGAGGATCTGTTGCTGATCACGTGAATGCTTTTAATATGTTAGTTGCACAATTGGCATCCATTGGTGTGAAGATGGAGGAGGAGGATCAATGTATGACCTTGCTTTGTTCTTTACTAGATTTGTGGGATCATTTTGTTATGGCCATTGGGAGTACCACATCCACTTTCAAAATGGATGAAGTGGTGTCTTCACTGTTATCTGAAGAGATGCAGAGAAAGTCATCTGAGTTGGCCAAAGAAGCTCTTGCAGTTCGTGGAAGACCCAAGGAGAAAGGGAAAAAGAAAGACAAGAAATCTAAGAAGGGTAGATCCATATCTCCTAGAAAGTCCAAGGCACTATGTTGAAATTGTGGGAAAACTGAGCATTTCTGAAAGGCATGCAAAGAGGAGAAAAAGAAGAAGAAGAAGAATGTCCCAGATTTAGATTCTAACAAGTCACAAGATGATAGTGATGCCTTCATTGCAGCCTTGGCCACCCATGCATTTGATGATGTGTGGTTGATTGATTCTGGTGCCTCTTTTCACATGACCTTGCATCAAGACTAGTTTACAAAGTATGAAGAGTTCGATGGTGGAAGAGTGTGCCCGGGTGACGATTCTCATCTGAAGATAGTTGGTCGTGGAAGAGTCACAATCTGATTCCCTGATGGACGAGTAAGGGGATCTCTAGGGTTATGCACATCCCAGGCTTGGCACAGAACCTACTTTCTGTAAGTAAATTGAATGATGCAGGTGTGCAGGTTGTCTTCTCAAAAGAAGGATGCAAGATGACTAGAGGAGCTATGGTGCTTGCGAAGGGTACTCGGAGAGGTACTCTATTTTAGATGGAGGCATGCATTTCACAATGCAATAGTTCTTCAGACTTGAAGAAAAGAGATGCAGTCACTTCTTCCCCACCATTGGAACCAACAGTGAAAAGATCTGTTGTATCAAATTATGATGGTAGTGCATTTTGGGTACCTAAGGGTGCTCATGCTTTGGAAGTTAAACTTTCTGCTGAGAAAATAATGTTATGGCATAAGAAACTTGGCCACATTGGTGAGAAGGGTCTTAGAACCCTAAAAACTAAAAACCTCGTTGAGGGGTTAGATGATTGTAATCTCGATTTTGACTTTTGTGAACATTGTATATATGGAAAGTAAAATCGTGTTCAATTTTACTCAAGTTCTCGTAAGTCTTCTGGTGTATTGAATCTTATTCATTCTGATGTGTTTGGTCTAGTTAATGTTCCTTCAATCTATAAATCTGTATATTTTGTATCTTTCATAGATGATTACAGTAGAAGAACATGGATTTATTTTCTCAAAAGCAAATCTAAAGTCTTTAGTCGGTTTAAAGAGTTTAAAGCTTTTGTTGAGAATCAAACTAGTAAAAAGATTAAGTGTTTGAGAATTGATAACGGTGGTGAGTTATGTTCCATAAAAGTTGATAATTTATGTAAATGGGATTGAAAGACATAAGACAACTCCATACACCCCGTAGCAAAATGGAGTTACAAAAAGGATGAACAGGACACTGATGGAGAAGGCTAGGAGTATGCTTAGTGGAGCTTGCCTCAAACAGAAGTTTTGGGCTGAAGTTGTTGCCACTGCTTGCTACCTGGTAAACAGGTCTCCTACATCAGCTCTTGTTGGTAAGACGCCCATGGAGGTGCGATCTGGTAAGAAGCCTTCAATAAGACATCTTCACGTTTTTGGTTGTGACGCATATGCTCATGTGCCTAGGGAGAAAAGGTCAAAATTGGAGAACAAGGTTGTTAAGTCTATCTTCATTGGCTATGGTGTCAACATGAAAGGATACAAGCTTTGGGATCCTGTGGCCGAAAAAGTGTTATATAGAAGAAGTGTTATTTTCAAAGAGCTAACACCTTCTTCCACTATTCTACAGACAGAAGAGAAAGAAAAGAAAGAGGATATAGTTCAATTTCTCACTGCCCCTGAGAAGACTGAACTAACAGACCCTATGAGACCTGATTATGAGGAGAGCTCAAGCAACTCTGAAAGCTTGGACAAGGAAGCAGAACCTCAACCTCAACCTTTAAAGAGCTCGACACGAAATAGGAAGCAATTTGAGAGGTTTAGTTATACATTGCTTGATTCTAGTTGTGCTTTTGCTTTGCTTACTAATGTTGATGAGCCTAGAACTATGACAGAGGCTATGGGCATGAAAGATGAAGGTTCCTAGAAGGAGGCCATGGACGATGAGATGGCTTCTTTGGAAAAGAATAAAACTTAGAACTTGATGCCTTTGCCTAATGGACAGAAACCTGTTGGATACAAATGGGTTTTCAAGAAGAAATTTGGTGCATGTCATGACCCGCTTCTACCCCCTCGAACATATGATACGTAGAGCTTCAAGTTTGATTAGAGTTAACATATCATGCTACCTTTTACTTTAATACCTAATGGTATGTATCTTATTTTTCAAATCATATCTTTTATTAACACACAAATATCAAGTCATCATAAAAAATAATAATAATAAAATAAATAAATGAATTTTTATTTGACATAATTTAAAATTTTAAATGAATAAATAAATAAATTTAAGAGAGTACATTCTAGAAACAACATTTACGAAAGCTCACATAGGAGAACTCTCTTCCACAAGAATTAATGACAAATTGGAAAATTGAAAAAGAGGTATTTATTAGTTAGACTTGACCCAATGACTCAATCTTCCACCATGTGCTTAGACTTGACTCCAAAGTCTTCCAAAATTTCCACCATGTGGTTGGAAAATGAGATTCTAGACAAAGGTTGAATTTTCTATAAATAGGATGGAGATATCAAAGGGAAGACTTGTTGGATTGCTGGAGCGAATTGTAAGAGCATTCCTCCTTTTTTCTAATTTGGTTTCCCTTGGAAAATTTGTTGTAAAGATATGCTTCTCAATTTAGTTTTGGGTTCATTTTGATGAAATTTCTTAAAATAATTGATAAGTGGTTTGATATGTTGTTGCATTATTTAACTAGCTTAGATTTATGTTAAAAAGAGAATTTGTGCATAACAACTCGAAGGTTCTTAACAAATCTAATGGTTGCCCTATGGGACATGTTTAACAAATGAAATGCAATTGCCAACTTTTCATTACAATGGCAGAGAAATAATTATTTTTCCTCCTCTTCCACAGCATTAAGTAAATGTCTTGAATCTAGAGAATACCCTGATGTCTTCATCTTCCAAGCCAATTTCTCCAACTTTGCATGAATCTCCAGTGTCTATTAATGTGGTCTATCTCTATCTCCTACATGAAAAGTGTGTATCATTTTATGGCCTTAAATCCAACCTCAACCAGGGATATTTTTAATTCCTCTATCTTTCACCAATCTCCTTACCATTTGAGCCTCAACACACCTGCCACTTCTGCATAGATATTGGAGAGAAGAACATAAGTCGCTGCAGCACACAGCATCACTATAAATACTCCTAATCCTATATTCACGTGTGATCTATGAGCACCAAGAAAACACAACCACACAACCACCACAAGTTTAATTGGCATCTTAATGATAAAGTTTAGGGTGTCCTCAAGAGAGCCAGCACAGTGAAGAAGTCAACCATGCCACACATAACAATCAACTATAGTTGTAATGCAATAAGGATATTTATGAATCTTGCTTAGGCTATGATTCTCGGTAGTGTCTAAACAAATTCATCCTCTTTGCCTCTCACATTATTCATGCCATGCATCAATCATGGTTTATATTCTTAATACATTTCATCATTGTAATGAGGATTGTGTTCTAGGTATGTACTTGATTTCAGAACAAGTTAAAGCACATTAATGCCTGGATAAATTATGTTTCTGGTAACTAGTGGACATTAATATCTAAAATTTAGTCAAATTTAAATTTAAATATAGATATTAACGCCTTGTTTTTTTCTTTTTCCTGAGTTTTTACCCCTCACTTCAACTGTAAAATAACAATACGTAATTAGCCGATAGGCTTATATGTGATACATTTTGTTATCATTCGATCTACTTCGAGTCATCATGACTTGATGTATCATTCTGCCAAAATGGAGTACCTTAAGAGCTCTCCCAGAGAGTAGTAGGAACCCCATATTGCAGAGTATGAAATGTGCAAACTGTATAGCCCAGGTTAGTACATTTTCTTACCTGTAAATAATATATAATCCCACCACTTCCAGTTTTGCAGGAAATAGCATACAGCTCTAAGTGTTCCAAAATCATTGAAGGAAGTTGGTTAAATATGAAGCTCATCTTATGAGATTAAAATAGCATCTATTATGTGTTCAAATAATATTATTGGAAAAAAGGTTTAGATAGTCAAGATAGATAATTCACATGATACTTAACTACATTGGAATCATAAATCTACCAAGTCCCATCAGGCTGAGCTTAAACAAACAATTTATAAAATTTATCTCAATTTTTTAATTGTTACAGTCCATGAGACAACAATTAGTTGAGGGATTTTGTCAAACAGTTGACGTTGCCTGCCAGGACACTTGCAATTACGTCTTCTGCCAAAATCGCCCTTCTATTATTGTTTGATATAAATCCATACCCTGTTCCAAAGCTTCCGTGCGTGCAGGCAGGGAGGGCACTTCCAAAGGTTTTGGGACTTGTCTTAACATTTGCTAATTGCATTTGTTTGTAAGATTAAAAAGGCCTTTTCAACAAATCTATTTTGTGCATATCTTGCGATCATTATAGCCCCACAAGACCATAATTCTTTTAGGCATTCTGTCAAACAGTTCACGTGCCATTGATTGTGCTTTCACAAGTTGCATATATGTCCACCAGGTCACTTACAATTACAACATCTGATAAATATCTCCTTCCATCATGTTTGATGTAGGCAGATCATGGGATTTGGCTTTACATCTACCAAATCCATTCGCCTAAAAGCTTCTAAAGCCTTTTCGACAAATCCATTTTGTGAACCCTGCAATCATTTCATTCCACGAAACGGAAATTCTTGAGGCATTCTGTCAAACAGTTGATGTGCCCTGTCTGAGCTTCCACACTCTGCATACATATATATCAAAGTATTTCCAACTATAATCTGACAAAAAATTCCCCTTCTGTTATGCGCATACCCTATACTAAATCTCCCATTTTGGCGCAGGCAGGGGGAATGCTAGTAAAGGTTGTAGAATTTGAATTTACTCCTGTCAGTCGCATTTTCTTAACCCCTTTCATCTAAACCATTATGTGCAGAACCTGCAATCATTGCACTACAGGAGGTGACATCTCTTTGAGACATTCTGTCAAATAGTTCATGTGCTCTGTCTATAAAAGTTGTTCTTGAGAATACAGACCTGCAATAATTGAAGATATGTAGAGTAATCTTTTGGGGAGGAGGTTTGTGTGCAGTAGCAGAGTGTGCAGTGTCTCCTTCAATTAGTCCTCTTACATAATACTGTGAGATTGAGATGAGCAGAGGGTGTCAATGGCATTTTATGATTTGCACCGTATAAGGTTCAAAGAATACGCCGATAGGGACAACCGGGGAGTTTAGAAAATTTTCTAGTGTGAATTTTTGTGTGGCAATTTTTCGAGCACTATAATACTCACATATAAAAATCTATCGACTAATTAACACCCATAAATTTAAAATTATATATAATAATTATAAAATTTACATCTTGATAATGATAAAGGCATAGTGATGTGGTTGCATTGTGGAGTTAGAGTTTGTTACTTAATGTACATACTTAGTTGGTTGAGGAAGAATGATAATTACATAAGAGAAGTTAGTTGTTGAGGGGATGTCATTAATGTTCATCATTATTCTCCCTCTTTAATAAGTTAAAGAGAGGGAATAGAGAGGTGTAGGTGAGACATCAATCACGCCAAAATGAAATACCCAACAGATGTCTTCCCTAAATTTCTAAGCAGGTTCATCATGCATGGTTGTATTACTTACACTGCTCTTCATTCTTCTTTCCTCCTACATTGAAGTCAATCAGGTGGCTAATGGTATGAACACAATACCATTCAAACCATCTTTACTTTTGTCTCATTTCAACTTAGTTCAGTAATTTTGAGCATATTGGATAATGAAAAATAAATTTCCTTTAAACTTTAAACCACTACAATGATTGTACCCATCAGCTATTTCAAAACACTTAATAATATTCTTTAAGATCCATTTCATTAATGGTAGTTGATTTTTGAGTTTACCTATGAAAAAGTGGATACAACTAATCTCAGTAGAGGTACTTAGGAAATTTACTTGGATGTTGTAAAACAAATCAATTTAATTTCTTATAGCATTACTATCTAAGTATTGTTGTGAATCCCATTAGTGGAAAGGTCGATTACTTCAAAATTAATAAAATATTGTAAGAATTGCATGAATAATTGAGAATTTAATGTATTCGGTGAAGGAAATTAAAATGGTCTAAGGATCTTGGTTATAAAGAATCTATTTCTGAAGATTCAATTTTATCCTTGATTCAAGAGCCTTGACAAGATTTAGTGTGATTTCGTAAAAACCTTGAGACAATTTATAATTACTTAACTATTGTTATAGTTCAGTTTCCTTTATCACACAAAACTTCTACCTCTTTATGTTACTGAACATTCTTGATTTTTATTTATTGCATTTTATTAGTACAATTTTAAATTTCTTCCAAGATAGAAAAGGTTCTCTAAGTATGTTTCTCCTTATGGATTTAAGTCAATTATGAAGTCATAAGATCATAAATATATTTAGGGTTGATCATTCAAGTAGTATAGTTGACTTAAGAAGTTCAATCATAAAATGATACTTCCAATGATGAGGTCAAAATATTATTGATAAAACATACTTACTTGTGCAAGTTTATTAACAATGAAGATTAGGAAGTTTTAAGTGAACCTCTTGTTGTGATATCCGCCTCATCTTACAACTTGTATTAAGTCCTTATTGGTTTTAATTAAAAGTAAGTTGGTAATGATCGTGTAGGAAATTGTTATTGGTGTATGGCAAATTAAGGTTTACATGTTTCTTCTATGATTAAATCTTTACATACGATACTGATAGAATATCTTTCTGGCTATGTTACGCACAATTATGAATTGATGAAATTGATTAGTAACTTTTCAAGTATTATTCCTTACGTATAAGCAAAATGATTAAGCATCTTTTGCATTGTGTTTTAAAGAAGCATTCTTCCTTTTCAATTTCTTTATTAGTTATTATGCAAGTTTTCCTTTCAATTTAGTTAGGTAAACCCTTAAATCAACGTCCAAAAACTCAAACCAATCATAGTGTTTGGTTTTATGGTACGTCTGTGTCACATTTATTGGTAATGCCTAAAAGGAAGCAAGGTATGCGGAAAACACTTCCTACACTGATCTAATGAGGAGAGATTTATGCAAATTTCTTTCACAGTTACAGATTAAGATGCACATTAACAGAAAATGATAACAATTTCTAAATGCAAACACAAAACTCACAACACATGATATACGTGGGGAAAACCCTTACGAGTAAAAAACCCTACACTCCAAAGCCGCCCAATATATTATTCAAAAATCATGAAGATTACAATATACTTGCAGAGCAAGCTTTTATAGGAGTATACCCAACTAGAGAACCAGGAGGTAATTCAACATCTAAAAGATTCTACATACAACTTCCATCTCAAGTTCCTGATATATAGGAGATACAATATAGCACACCGCCAACAATGATTACAAAAACATTAGCTAAAACCACCCAAAAGTGGCACCCAAATTATCTCCCAATCAAAGATGCCTCGTGATGTGCCAAACCACACACCACCATGTGTAACTCTCCCCTTTACAGCTTTTTTATGTGTCCAACACGTTTTTACATTTCCCAAAATCGAAGGTCCAACTTCCGGAGGCCATAACTTTTGATCCGGGTGTCCGATTGACGAATCATTTTATGTGTAGGAAAGCTCGTGAAGTTCTCTATCACCCTGTAACCCTCTTCACCAGTTATGACAATTTTTGGGATGTTTAGAGAAGGTTTGATACCCAAAAATTGAGTTCGAAACTTTTGTGACAGTTTCAAAAAAATAGAAACTTTAATATCTCACAATCCAGATATGATCTTGAGTCAAAACTCACCCGAGATGTTCACTTAGTTGTTTCGCACCTTCTAGAAAAAATTTAAGATCAATCCGAGCTCAAACGAACAACTTACTAAAAATAGTAAGTCTCGCTATTTTAAGCTCATTTGGAAACTTTTGGAACTTTGAAAGTTCTAGACTAATATCCAAGATAAAGGGTATCCAAAAAGACCAAAACTAGGAAGAATAGTAAGATTTCAAAGTTGCAAGGTTGAGACACCTTTCCTACCATTCTCCCACTTGTCGAACACCTTGCAAGAGAAAAAGGAGTAACACCATGATTTAATTGCTAGGGGCTATGAGGCTGATAGACTCTTAACACCATCTGAACTTTTCTGTGCTCATAGGTTTTGTCAAGGAATCTGCAACATTCATCAAGGTTTCAATTTTTTCCAAGTTTACCTTCCCATCCTCCATCATGTCATGAACAAAATGGTACTAGACATCAATATTCTTAGTCCTTACATGGAAAGTAGGATTCTTCGCCAAACATATGGCACTCTAATTGTCACAACAAATAGTAATTTTCTCTGCATCGAACCCAACATCGAAACACAGTCTTTTAAGCCAAATGGCTTCTTTACAAGCTTGAGTTGATGCCATGTACTCAACTTCAGTAGTGGACAAAGCGACCACAGGTTGCCACTTACTCATCCAACTAATAGCACCACCAAACATAGTGAATACATAAGCACTGGTGGATCTCCTGCTGTCAATACCACCTACCCAATCTGAATCCATAAATCCACGAATACAAAGTAAATGCTAAGGTCTTGTAGGATCACCATGATAACATAAGGAATACTCAAAAGTACCCCGCAAATATTTGAACACTCTCTTCACTGCATCCCAATGTACCCGTCTAGGATTAGCCATAAATCAACTAAGGACTCCCACTGCTTGGGCAATGTCTGGTCTTGTGTAGACTATCGCATACATCAAATGACCAATGGCACTTGCATAAGAAACTTTTCTCATATCCTCTATCTCAGAAGGAGACTTTAGACAATCTTCAATAGATAACTTTGTCCCCATTGTAACAGGAACAGTCAAAGGTATGCAATTCATCTATTGAATCTCTCCAACATAGTCTTAATATAATTACTCTGGCCTAACCAAAGTTTTCTATTTGCTCTATCTCTTCTAATTTCCATTCCCATAATGTACTGAGCTGCCCCTAGATTTTTCATCTCAAACTATGCTGACAACTGAGACATCAAATCAAAAATCACACTTTTACCATTCCCAATGAGTAACATATCATCAACATATAATGCAATAATGAGAATGTGATCATTGTCAACCTTGTAGTAAACACAATGATTTGATTTTGATCTTTAAAATTCAATACTCAACACAAAAGCATAAAACTTCTGGTACCACATCCTAGGAGACTGTTTCAAACCATACAAAGACTTTTTTAACTTGCAAACTAGATTTTCTTTACCTTTCACCACATAGTGTTCTGGTTGTGACATATAGATTTCCTCCTCCAAATCACTATGAAGGAATGTTGTTTTCACATCCATCTGTTCCACTTCTAGATCATACACTGCTGCAAGAGATAACAAAACTGAATAGATATCAACTTTGCAACAGAAGAGAAAATCTCACCATAGTCAATTCCCTCCACCTAAGAATACCCCTTCACAAATAATCTAGCCTTATATTTCTCAACATTGCCATCTACACTGAATTTATTTTTGAACACCCATTTGCATCCAACAGGTTTTCATCCTTCAGGCAAAGGCACCAAGTCCCAAGTATTATTCTTTTCCAAAGAAGCCATCTCCTCTTCCATGGCCTCCTTCCAATAACTTGCATCTTTCATACCCATAGCCTCTTTCATAGTTCTAGGCTCATCAGTGTTAGAAATTAAAGCAAAAATACAATTAGAATCATGCAATGAATAACAAAACCTATCAGGTTGTTGCCTTATCCACGTGGACCTCCTCAAAGGTTGAGGTTGAGGTTCTTCATCTTCTCCTAAACTTTCAGAGCTACTAGAGCTCTCCTCATTATCAGGTCCAATAAATGTTTTCGGTTTAACTTTCTCAGGGGTGGAAGGAAGCTGAACCACATCATCTTTCTTCTCTTCTTTCTCTGGCTGTAAGACAACAGAAGAAGGATTGAGCTCTCTAAAGATCAAACTTCTACTATATAGAACTCTCTCAACTACTAGATCCCAAAGCTTGTACACTTTCACACCGATGCCATAACCAATGAAGATACATTTTATAGCCTTATTCTCCAACTTAGACCTCTTCTCCTTAGGCACATGTGCATGTGCCTCACAACCAAATACTCGAATGTGTCTTAATGAAGGCTTTTTACCAAACCATGCCTCCATAAGTGTCTTATCAATGAGCATTGATGTAGGAAACCTGTTAACCAGGTAACAAGAGGTAGCAATAGCTTTAGCCAAGAACTTTTGTTCAAGACCAGCTCCACTTAGCATACTCCTTGCCCTCTCCATCAACGTTATATTCATCCTTTTTGCAACTCCATTCTGCTGAGGTGTATACGAAGTTGTCTTGTGCCTCTCAATCCCCTGTTCTTTACAAAACTTGTCAAAATCTGTTGAACAGTACTCACCACTGTTATCAGTCCTCAAACACTTAATCTTTCTATCCTTCTGATTCTCTACAAGAGCTTTGAACTCTTTGAATCTATTAAAGACTTCAGATTTACTTCTAAGGAAATACACCCATGTCCTTCTACTATAGTTGTCAATAAATGAAACACAGTAAATAGATTTTGAAATTGAAGGAACATTAACAAGACCAAACACATCAGAATGAATCAAGTCCAACACCTCAAAAGATTTGTGAGAACTGGAATAAAATTGAACATGGTTTTGTTTTCCATAACTGTAATGTTCGCAGAAATCAAACTCAAGGTTACAATCATTCATACCCTCAACAAGATTTTTATTCTTCAAGGTCTTTAAACCCTTTTCACCAATGTGACCAAGCCTTTGGTACCATAACATTGTCTTCTCAGCTGGAAGTTTCATCTCCTTAGCATGAGCACCCTTAGGTACCCAAAAAGCACTACCATCGAAAGTTGATGCAATAGTCTTCTTCATTGTTGGTTCCAATGGTGAAGATGAAGACTCTGAAGCTCTCTTCTTTGAAATAGAGGCACTATTGCAATGTACTGCGCATGCGTCAAGTTGAAACAGAGTGCCAATCCGAACACCCTTAGCCAACACCATAGATCCTCTAGTCATCTTGCATCCTCCATTTGAGAAAACAACCTACACACCCACATCATTCAATTTACTTACAGAAAGAAGGTTCTATGTCAAACCAGGGATATGCATAACACCATTGATTCCCTTTACTTGTGCATTAAGGAATCAAATCAAGACTCTTCCACGGCTAACAATATCTAGGTGAGAATCATCGCCCAAGTACACCTTTCCACCATCATATTCTTCATACTTTGAAAACCTGTCCCAATGTGAGGTCATGTGAAAAGATGCACCAGAGTCAATAAGCCACACATCATCAGATGCATGCATTGCCAAGGTAGCGACAAATGCTTCTCCTTCATCCTGAGAGGACTTGTTAGAATCTGAATCATTATTCTTCTTCTTTTTCTTTTTCTCCTCCTTGCACTCCTTACGGAAGTGACCAGGTTTGCTGCAGTTCCAACACAGGGCCTTGGACTTTCCAGGAGATTTAGATCTCCCATGGGATTTGGATCTTCCTTTTTCTTCCTTCTTCTTATCCTTTTTCTTTCCGTTCTCTTTAGATCTACCACGAATCGTAAGAGCCTCCTTAGCCAATTTGGAAGTCTTGCTCCGCATCTCTTCAGACAACAGAAAAGAAACTACATATTCCATCTTGAAAGTGGAAGTGGTACTCCCAATGGCCATAACAAGGTGGTGCCATGAATCTAGTAAGGAACAGATTAATGTCATACATCGATCCTCTTCCTCCATCTTTACACCAACAGAAGTCAACTGGGCAACGAGCATATTGAATGTATTGAGGTGATCAGTGATAGATCCTCCATCTTCCATCTTTAGATAATACAATTTCTTTTGCAGGAATAACTTGTTCACTAGGGATTTAGCCTGATAAACATCTCCAAGCTTCTTCCAAAGATCCTTTACAGTCTTCTCTTCATGGATATTCAGAAGCATTGAATCAACCAAATAGAGTCTTATCAAACCCTTACCTTTTCAATCTTTGAGATCCCAATCGTTTGAGACATCACCGCTGGTTTCGTACCAGATACGGCTTCCCATAAATCCTGATCTACAAACATGTCCTCCATTTTGAGTTTCCACAACTCAAAATTACTATCGTTAAACTTCTCTATCTCAAACCTCCCAAATGTGCTCGCCATCTCTTACCTACAACAAAAAATCCTCTACACAAGCTCCCACTCAAACGAAGATCAGCTCAAAAAACCCTCTACCCAACAACTAGAACCAAAGGTGATTAGGCTCTGATACCAACTAAAAGGAAGCAAGGTATGCAGAAAATGCTTCCTACACTGATCTAATGAGGAGAGATTTATGCAAATTTCTTTCACAGTTACAGATCAAGATGCACATTAACAGAAAATAGTAACAATTTCTAAATCCAAACAGAAAACTCACAACACAAGATATACGTGGGGAAAACCCTTATGGGTTAAATTCCCCACACTCCAAAGCCACCCAATATACTATTCAGAAATCATAAAGATTAAAATATACTTGCAGAGCAAGCTTTTATAGTAGTATACCCAACTAGAGATCTAGGAGTTAATTCAACATCTAAAAGATTCTACATACAACCTTCATCTCAAGTTCCTGATATATAGGAGACACAATACAGCACACTGCCAACGGTAATTACAAAACCATGAGTTGAAACCACCCAAAAGTGGTGCCCAAATTATGTCCCAATAAAAGATGCCTCATGATGTGCCAAACCACACACCACCATGTGTAACTCTCCCCTTTACAGCTCTTTTATGTGTCCAACATGATTTTACATTTCCCAAAACTGAAGGTCCAACTTCCAGAGGCCATAACTTTTGATCCGGGTGTCTGATTGATGAACTATTTTACACGTCGAAAAGCTCGTGAAGTGCTCTATCACCTTGTAACTCGTTTCACCAGTTACGATAATTTTTGGGATGTTTAGAGAAGGTTTGACACCCAAAAATTGAGTTCAAAACTTTTCTAGCAGTTTCAAAAAAATAGAAACTTTAATATCTCACAATCCAGATATGATCTTGAGTCGAAACTCAACCGAGATGTTCACTTAGCTATTCTGCACCTTCTGGAAAAAATTTGAGGTCAATCCAAGCTCAAATGAAGAACTTACTAAAATAGTAAGTCTCACTATTTTAAGCTCTTTTGGAAACTTTGAAAGTTATAGACCAATATCCAAGATAAAGGGTATCCAAAAAGACCAAAACTGGGAAGAATAGTAAGATTTCGAAGTTGCAAGCTTGAGACACCTTTCCTAACAATGCCATCGCGTTGAACCAAGTACCTCACGCCTAACATAGCTACAACAACGACGTCTGGGCACCGTCCCTCTAAATCGTCAGGGAGTAATAAGGGACATGTCAAAGTTAAATCTGCACGAGGGGAAAATCTCTTTGGATACCTCATTAAATAGATTAACTAAAAAGAAAGGACAAGTCTATAGAAATAGTTTTATGATGATTACCATGATAGAAAACCTTTTAAACTATCAACAGAAAAACTCATCGAACAAAAATGTGCACTAGATAAACCATTCACCTATGAAAAACTTAAACGTCAAACACCCCCAGGAGGTGTGTTTGCAAAATTAGCTTCTTAGGAATTTTGTCACTATATCACTCGAGTGGGTGGCAATCGGCAAAGAACTGTCTAGGGAAACTAGGCCCTAGAAAGGGTTGTGTACCCACTCACAGTTGCATCAAACATAGTACAAGACAGAACTACATATTCGCATTCCCCGTGTCAATCGCATCCGGAGAGGGCTTTGATCCCGTGGATACAGGGTATGTAGGCAGTCTAGATGGTGAAGGATGCCCCTAGTACTCAGGTCCCTCGAATATAGGATACTCTTTAATAATTAACATCATGATCATAACTTTCTGTGTAGTGATTTATGAGTCGTGTTAACATGAGATTATCTAGCTAAGCTTTGTGCAGACCAAAAAGAATGCAAGATGCTGGAGAAAAAGCCAGTTGTTGAAAACGAATGCAGGATGTAACAAAGGACTTAAGGACTTGATGATTTTAGAAAACTAAACTCAAGTTTGTCTCACATCTATAACAAGCATCAAGCACTTCTTAGAATTAATAGAACAATTTCACATTTCCTGCATCTATTGGATCAAATATTTTCATTCCTCAGTATTTTGGATTCAGAGTTTAGTATTAATTGTTAAGGATGAGATGGTCCTTACATGTCATATCAAAGCTTTTGGTTTAGACACCCCTACCTGGAGGTCTCCTAACCTAAAGCATGGTAAGAAGATGGCATTAATGATGTTCCCCCTCTTGTGATCTAATGATCATCTAGTTATTGATAAATGTGGAGAGAAACATGCAAAAAAAAGGGGAAATGGTAAGGCTGTAGATAAACCCTCCCTAGAGGGTGAAGTGGATAGTTGATGTCAGTGATAGTATGTGTAATGAGACAACAGTAGTTGGGTACATGACAACTGCGAGACTTGTGGATTCTCTTAATGGATCTTTTCATAATGGCTTGCCCTGGGTTGTGTGGGGACATGTGACTATTCGTGTAGATTTTTGATATAGAAAGATGATAAGGTTGTTCCAGGTTGTGAGGGGTATGCTTAGTGTGACATGGTGATTTATCATTGTTCTCCACGTGGTTGAGACCACTGTACGATTTAACTATTTGAGTGATAGAAGCCCACCATGTTCCCTACTCCCCTTAGGTGGCCTTGTTGTAAGGCTACATGGTGGTTGTAATGTGCAAATTTCATGAGATTGTTGAATTATTTATTCTTGTGTTAAAGGTTTTACTTAAGTGTTAAGCTAACAGTTTTTTGTTTCTGAGATGGTCCTGTTGCCTCAAGGACTTGTTCTTGTCTAAATTTGGGATGTTGCAATGGTTGCTATCTTTGATCTTTACTTCTTCTTGGCTTGTTTTATTTATTCTAATTGAGGATTTAACTTAAGGACTTGTTTTACTTAGTCCTTCTTGATTTGAGGCATTTTATTGTTGCAACTTCTAGCATGTGTGGAGTAATGTGATTTCTATAAATTGACATGTTCAGGAGGGGCCCCTGGCAGGTTGTATGGGGGAGTAGGTGTCCTGGGGAATTCTATTGTGAGGATGGGGGTGCAAATGGGACTGGTATCGGATAGTCATAATCCATTCGTTCCCCCTAGATCTATGAGTGTGTTTCTTGCATACCTTCCTCTTGGAGGATAACACCTTAATCGAATGCAAGCAAGGTATCAGGAAACATGAGGAGGGGCCCTTGAGAAGGCCTTGAAAACTATCCTTTTTTTTTGTTTTCTTGGCACTAAGGTATTAATGATATTATTTTTATGGCTAATTGGACGAGTACTAAAGATAGCTATTGACTTTTGGGAAATTGATGTCATTCATGGACTCCTAGTTTGGGAAGCTACTATCAATTGTGGGATGCTAGCACTACTTTTGGATAACAAGCCCTAAGGTGGCACCAATTGATGTGATAGTTGCAAAGAAAGAGATGGATGGAAAGTATGGAAGAGTTGTTGATGTGGCAGTCTCTATAAATAAGAATGCATGACCGCTAGAATTGTTACCTTTCACTTGAGTGTTGATGTGTGTGCTTGATCACGAATTTATTTTAAGAGTAATGTTTATATGACATTGGAATAATGGAAGTCACTGGTACTCAGAAGAATCCCCGGGGTGGATTACTTGTACCCAGCTTTGCCAAAACTGAGGTGTGTACAAGTTGATATTATGTATCCCTAGTTGACATCCTCAGCACAGTGCTTGGGCAGACTATGGTCTCCAAGAGGTGACTCATGGACCTGTATTGATCCCGAAGGAGTCAAAAGTCTCTGGCCAGAGCATAATGACCGAATTGGATATAGTTTTGATCCGTTTGACCAGTATAGGCCTGTATGGCAATTATTTTGGAAGTAGAATTGTACAAAATAGAAAGGTGTAATTCAGAGTTGTTGAAAAAGATAAAGGAACTAGGAGAAGACAAATATGATGCCCTTGAAGAAGAACTGAAAAATGCAAGAAGGAGAAATGAAGAACTGGAAGCAGAGTTGACATTGTTTGAAGTTATTGAAGAGATATTTAAAGAGTTGGAACAGAGGAACAAAAGAAGGTTTGAAAGAATTGAAAAGGGAGAATAGTTTACAGAAGAGTGAAATAGTAGGATTCAAGGAACATGTTAATCAATTGGAGAAGTTACTTATAGCATGCAAAGAAGAAAATGAAACCCTGATATCTAAGCCTGAACTTTGTGATGTTTCATGTGATACTAATGATTTGAGTGATGTTGCAGAAACTTCTTTCGAAAATGAAAGTAAAGATAACAGTATGACTGGACCGCATGAACCAGTTTACCCAAAGGACAGAAGAGCCCGGTTGGCTTTATTTTAGTATGTCCCGTTTTGGACACTTTAGCCCGGATTGGCTATTTCCTGAGTACTCATATTGACTAAGATAATATAATACTTCTAAAATATGGTGGTGTATCATTTCTCTTGGATTCTAATACATGTTGGAGTAAATTTCAAACGTAACTGGAAATTTTGATAATGATGGATTACTAAGGGAGAATCTATGAACCTAAATTTTTACCGCACTTAGAAAGTTGATTCTGAGGTTTTATTATCTTTGATGATGGAATTTTAAAGTGAATTAAAAGCATGTATGATCAAAGTCATGACATTGTAATAACAGCAAAGGAGGTTTTAAAATAAGAGAAAATTAAGGATATGAATAATAAAATCAGACAGTTGGACTTTGAGTTCGGTACGATTTTCACTATGATAAAGTATGGTCGAAGAAAAAGAGAACAATAAATGTGACCCTCTTATGCAAGGGAGAAACTAACTTGAAGGTGGATTAGAAAGATAACTCAGTATGAAGGAAAGAAATTATTTAATGACGTTTGGGATATGTTGACTTTGGATAGGATCGATTATATCTATGAATATTTTATTCTCTATGAAGGGAAATGGTCGAAAACCAAAGTAAGAAGCAAGTGTACTTAGCTTTATCGTGAATAGACGAAGGTAAGAGCCTTCTCATATGGAAATGAATCTCCTGAAGAGACGTTAGAAAATAATCATATTCTAATCCTTGTATTTGATATGATAATAATTTGACCTCTTGACGTTGGGATTTGTTTTGGAATACTCTCATATACCTTTCTCATGACGAATCCATGAGTATGAGGATGTTTTACTTATGATGCATGTTGTGAATAACTTATATTATGATGACACTCTTGCAAGTTGGATTTATTCCTTAAATTTTAGAAACTTATTCCCTATGGTTGTATTTCACAAGACTCCTAAAGATAATTATGAGGAAGTTGCTTACATGATGAAGTAATGATTTAAAAATGGCATCTTTGGTAACTTATGATCACTATATGATTAACCTTAATGATTTATTACTTTAATTTGCTTTTCATTGATAAATCAAGTACTTTGTGATGAATTGTTGCACATCAACATAACAATCTTAGAAGTATGGCTAAACAACACCATGATTAACATCATAACATGATATGTCTAACAACCTCTGCAAGTGTTATTCTAGACACAAGAAAATTTCTATGAACGAGTGTACTAGAATAATCAGCATTCCTAACTAAAGGACAAGCTGCAAGGATATACTCAATCAGGTTTGAAAAGTTAAAGTAGTTTCTTAAACTCACCTTGTTTTACATGGATACTTTATCATTTTGGAACCTGGTAGAATTTTGATCTATATTGAGCACTTTCGCTACCTTAATTTTCAAACTATAGTCAATGATGTTTTGCATTGGGACGATGCAAAGTTTTACGGGGGGAGTATGTCACAATCTGCTTCTACCCCATCAAACATATGATATGTAGAGCTTCAAGTTTAATTAGAGTTAACATATCATGCTACCTTTTACTTTAATACCTAATGGTATGTATCTTATTTTTCAAATCATATCTTTTATTAACACACAAATGTCAAGTCATTATAAAAAAAACTAATAAAATAAATAAATGAATTTTTATTTGACATAATTTAAAATTTCAAATGAATAAATAAATAAATTTAAGAGAGTACATTCTAGAAACAACATTAATGAAGGCTCACATGGGAGAACTCTCTTCCACAAGAATTAATGACAAATTGGAAAATTGAAAAAGAGGCATTTATTAGTTAGACTTGACCCAATGACTCAATCTTCCACCATATGCTTAGACTTGACTCCAAAGTCTTCCAAAATTTCCACCATGTGGTTGGAAAATGAGGTTCTACACAACGGTTGAATTTTCTATAAATAGGATGGAGATATCAAAGGGAAGACACACTTGGGGATTTGGTTGGATTGCTGGAGCAAGTTGTAAGAGCATTCCTCCTTTTTCTAATTTGGTTTCCCTTCAAAAATTTGTTATAAAGATATGCTTCTCAATTTAGTTTTGGGTTCATTTTGATGAAATGTCTTAAAATAATTGATAAGTGGTTTGATATGCTGTTGCATTATTTAACTAGCTTAGATTTATGTTAAAGAGAGAATCTGTGCATAACAACTCGAAGGTTCTTAACAACTCTAATAGTTGCTCCATGGGCCATGTTTAACAAATCAAATCCAATTGCCAACTTTTCATTACGATGGCAGAGAAATAATTATTTTTCCTCCTCTTCCATAGCATTAAGGAAATGTCTCAAATCTAGAGAATACCCTGATGCCTTCATCTTCCAAGACAATTTCTCCAACTTTGCATGAATCTCCAGTGTCTATGGATGTGGTCTATCTCCTACATGAAAAGTGTGTATCATTTTATGGCCTTAAATTCAACCTTATACAGGGATCTTTTTAATTCCTCTATCTTTCATCAATCTCCTTACCATTTGAGCCTCAACACACCTACCACTTCTGCATAGATGTTGGAGAGAAGAACATAAGTAGCTACAGCACACAACATCACTTTAAATACTCCTAATCCTATATTCACGTGTGATCTACGAGCACCAAGAAAACACAACCACCAAAGGTTTAATTGGCATCTTAATGATAAAGTTTAGGGTGTCCTCAAGATAGCTAGCACTGTGAAGAAGGTCAACCATGCCACACATAACAATCAACTATAGTTGTAATGCAATAAGGATATTTATGAATCCTTGTTTAGGCTATGATGCTCGGCAGTGTCTAAACAAATTCATCATCTTTGCCTCTCACATTATTCATGATGTGCATCAATCATGGTTTATATTCTTAATACATTTCATCATTGTAATGAGGATTGTGTTCTAGGTATGTACTTGGTTTTAGAACAAGTTAAAGGACATTAATGCCTGGATAAATTATGTTTCTGGTAGCTAGTGGACATTAATATTTAAAATTTGATCAAATTTAAATTTAAATATAGATATTAACCTCTTGTCTTTTTTTCTTTTTGTTGAGTTTTTACCCCTCGCTTAGACTATAAAATAACAATACGTAATTAGCTGATAGGCTTATATGTGAGACATTTTGTTATCATCCGATCTACTTCGAGTTATCATGACTTGATGTATCATTCTGCCAAAATGGAGTACCTTAAGAGCTCTCCCAGAAAGTAGTAGGAACCCCATATTGTAGAGTATGAAATGTGCAAACTGTATAGCCCAAGTTAGTACATTTTCTTCCCTATAAATAATATATAATCCCACCAGTTCCAGTTTTCCAAGAAATAGCAAATAGTTCTAAGTGTTCCAAAATCATTGAAGGAAGTTGGTTAAATATGAAGCTCATCTTATGAGATTAAAATAGCATCTATTATGTGTTCAAATACTATTATCGAAAAAAAAGGTTTAGATAGTCAAGATAGATAATTCACATGATACTTAACTGCATTGGAATCATAAATCTACCAAGTCCCATCAGGCTGAGCTTAAACAAATGATTTATAAAATTTATCTCAATTTTTTTAATTGTTGCAGTCCATGAGACAACAATTATTTGAGGGATTTTGTCAAACAGTTGACATTGCCTTTTAGGGCACTTGCAATTACATCTTCTACCAAAATTGTCCTTCCATTATGCTTTGATAGAAATCCATACCCTGTTCCAAAGCTTCCACGCATGTAGGCAGGGAGGGTGCTTCCAAATGTTGTGGGATTTGTCTTAACATCTGCTAATTGCATTTGCTTGTAAGTTTAAAAAGGCCTTTTCAACAAATCCATTTTGTGCATATCTTGCGATTATTATAGCCCCACGAGACCATAATTCTTTTAGGTATTCTGTCAAAATTTTTGTGTATCATTGACTGTGCTTTCACAATTTGCATATATGTCCACCAGGTCACTTGCAATTACAACATCTAACAAAGATCTCCTTCTGTCATGTTTGATGTAGGCAGATTGTGGAATTTGGCTTTGCATCTGCCAAATCCATTCACTTGAAATTTTCTAAAGCCTCTTTGACAAATCCATTTTGTGAACCCTTAAATCATTTCATTCCATGAAATGGCAATTCTTGAGGCATTCTATCAAACAGTTGATGTGCCCTATCTGAGCTTGCACACTCTACATATATATCTATCAGAGTATTTCCAACTATAATCTGACAAAAATTCCCCTTCTATTATGCGCATAACCTGTACTAAATCTCCCATTTTGGCGCAGGCAGGGGGAATGCTAGTAAAGGTTGTAGAATTTGACTTTACTCCTACCAATTGCTTTTGCTTAAGCCCTTTCATCAAATCCATTACGTGCAGAACCTGCAATCATTGCACTACAGGAGGTGACATCTCTTTGAGACATTCTGTCAAATAGTTCATGTGCCCTATCTATAAAAGTTGTTCTTGAGAATACAGATCTGCAATAATTGAAGATATGTAGAGTAATCTTTTGGGGGGGGGGAGGTTTGTGTGCAATAGAAGAGTGTGCATTGTCTCCTTCAATTAGCCCTCTTACATAATACTATGAGATTGAGATGAACAGAGGGTGTCAATGACATTTTATGATTTGCACCATTGAAGGTTCAAAGAATACGCCGATAGGGACAACTGACGAGTTTAGAAAATTTTCCGGTGTGAATTTTTGTGTGGCAATGTTTCGAGCACTATAATACTCACATATAAAAATCTATCGACTAATTAACACCCATAAATTTTACAATTTAAAATTATATATCTTAATTATAAAATTTACATCTTAATAATGATAAAGGCATAGTGATATAGTTGCATTGTGGAGTTGGAGTTTGTTACTTAATGTACATACTTAGTTGGTTCAGGAAGAATGATAATTACATAAGAGAAGCTAGTTGTTGAGGGGATGTCATTAATGTTCATCAGTATTCTCCCTCTTTAATAAGTTAAAGAGAGGGAATAAAGAGGTGTAGGTGAGACATCAATCACACCAAAATGAAATACCCAACAGATGTCTTCCCTAAATTTCTAAGCAGGTTCATCCTGCATGCCTGTATTACTTACACTGCTCTTCATTCTTCTTTCCTCCTATATTGCAGTCAATCAGGAGGCTAATGGTATGAACACACTACCATTCAAACCATCTTTACTTTTGTCTCATTTCAACTTAGTTCAATGATTTTGACCATATTGGATAATGAAAAAGATAATTCATTTAAACTTTAAACCACTATAATGATTGTACCCATTAGCTATTTCAAAACACTTAACAATGTTCTTTAAGATCCATTTCATTAATGGTAGTTGATTTTTGAGTTTACATATGAAAGAGTGGATACAACTAATCTCGGTAGCGGTACTTAGGAAATTTACTTGGATGATGTAAAACAAATCAATTTAATTTCTTATAGCATTAGTATCTATGTATTGTTGTGAATCCCATTAGTGGAAGGGTCAATTACTTCAAAATTAATAAAATATTGTAAGAATTGCATGAATAATTTAGAATTTAATGTATTCGTTGAAGGAAATTAAAATGGTCTAAGGATCTTGGTTATAAAGAATCTATTTCTGAAGATTCAATTTTATCCTTGATTCAAGAGCCTTGACAAGATTTAGTGTGATTACGTAAAAATCTTGAGACAATTTATAATTACTTAACTATTGTTATAGTTCAGCTTCCTTTATCATGAAAACTTCTACCTCTTTATGTTACTAAACATTCTTGATTTTTATATATTGAATTTTATTAGTACAATTTTAAATTTCTTCCAAGATAGAAAAGGTTCTCTAAGTATGTTTCTCCTTATGGATATAATTCAATTATGAAGTCATAAGATCATAAATATATTCAGGGTTGATCATTCAAGTAGTATAGTTGACTTAAGAAGTTTAATCATAAAACGATACTTCCAATGATGAGGTCAAAATATTATTGATACAACATACTTACTTGTGCAAGTTTATTAACAATGGAGATTAGGAAGTTTTAAGTGAACCTCTTACTATGATATCCACCTCATCTTACAACTTGTAGTAAGTCCTTATTGGTTTTAATTAAAAGTAAGTTGGTAATGATCGTGTAGGAAATTGTTATTGGTGTATGACAAATTAAGGTTTCCCTGTTTCTTCTAAGACTGGATCTTTACATACAATACTGATAGAATATCTCTCTGGCTATGTTACGCACAATTATGAATTGATGGAATTGATTACGTAACTTTTCAAGTACTATTCCTTACGTATAAGCAAAATGATTAAGCATATTTTACATTGTGTTTTAAAGAAACATTCTTCCTTTTCAATTTCTTTATTAGTTATTATGCAAGTTTTCCTTTCAATTTAGTTAGGTAAACCCTTAAATCAACGTCCAAAAACTTAAACCAATTGCAGTGTTTGGTTTTTACAGTACCTTTGTGTCACGTTTACAGGTAATGTCGTCACGTTGAACCAAGTACCTCGTGCCTAACATAGCTGCAACAACAACATCTGGGTACCGTCCCTCTAAATTGTCAGGGAGTAATAAGGGACATGTCAAAGTTAAATCTACAAGAAGGGAAAATCTCCTTGGATACCTCATTAAATAGATTAACTAAAAAGAAAGGACAAGTCTATCGAAATAGTTGTATGAGGATTACCATGATAGAAAACCTTTTAAACTATCAATGGAAAAACTCGTCGGACAAAAATGTGCACTAGGTAAATCATTCACCTATGAAAAACTTAAACGTCAAACACCCCCAAGAGGTGTGTTTGCAAAATTAGCTTCTTAGGAATTCTGTCATTGTATCACTCGAGTGGGTGGCAATCGGCGAAGAACTGTCTGGGGAAACTAGGTCCTAGATGTTGATAACTAAGAGGGGGGGTGAATCAGTTATCTTAATTCATTTAACTTTTTGTTCTTCTTTAATAACTAGTGCAGCATCAAAACAAATAAGCATCCATAACCATGAAAGCAGAAACAAAATCAATACACATAACACAATGATTTTGACATGGAAAACCCTGTTAAGGGAAAAACCACAGGGTGACTAACCCAAGATTGTATTCTCTATTAAAAGAATAGAAGTACAAAATGGCACTTGCCAATTAGGGCTCACTGCCCGAGCACACTGCTCACAAGAGGCTTACTGCCTACAAGAGACTCACTGTCTACAAGTTATAAAGAAAGTAAAAAGATACTTGAACTGATGAGAAGCATCCACATATGTTGAAGTTCAGTTCCGGTTAGGCTCAATACACTAATCTACTGCACTTCATTCTTCCTCTTCTTTGGTACTGATGTCCTGTCACATACCGGACCTGTATTATTGCTTCCACACTGCTCTCTGCTTTTCTTCACACTTCACAATACACCACACACACACTCTCATCGAAATCCATCTGGTATATATATCCTTACAAAGGATTTCAACATCTTTCTAGTCAGCATCTGGAATACTCAATATTTTCCCAAACTCTGGTCTGTCGGCTGAATCCTTGCTTACCAAGTGATGTGTATCAAAGAGATGCTTATATAAGTCATCAATAATGTCGACCAATCATGAATGATCTCTTAGGAAACTTGATTACCATCAATATCTCATCCGGATTAAGGTCTGAAGCTCTGTCAGTCAGTTCTTCCTCAATCTACTCTGCCAAACAGGAACCCAACACTTAGGTGTTCATATCTTTTCACTCTTACATCACCGAAAGCTCAATCTCTGGAATATATTAGTCATGGTACTCCTCTTGACTTCCCCAAGTCCACACTTTACTGAGATACTTCCTCTGAGAGATCTGGACCTAATTGTCAAACCTTGTTGCATGCTCTATTCTTGGTCACCGGACCAAAATACTCTTCAATCTGACTTCCGGTATAGACACACCATGTCCTACGGATGTGTGGGATGGACTTTGTTGCTATCAATGACAACACTCATGAAGCCACACAATGTCTCTTGCCAACACTAGAAAGGGCTACGTACCCACTCACAGTTGCATCAAGCATAGTGCAAGATAGAACTACATATTCGCATTCCCCGTGTCAGTCGCATCCGAAGAGGGCCTTGATCCCGTGGATACAGAGTATGTAGGCAGTCTAGATGGTGAAGGATGCCCCCAGTACTCATGTCCCTCAGACATAGGATACTCTTTTATAATTAACATCGTGATCATAACTTTCTATGTAGTGATTTATGAGTCGTGTTAACATGCGATTATCTATCTAAGCTTTGTGTAGACCAAAAAGAATGCAAGACGCTGGAGAAAAAGCCAGTTGTCGAAAACGAATGCAGGATGTAATGAAGGACTTAAAGACTTGATGATTTTAGAAAACTAAACTCAAGTTCGTCTCATAGCTATAACAAGAATCAAGCACTTCTTAGAATTAATAGAATAATTTCACATTTCTTGCATCTGTTGGATCAAATCTTTTCATTCCTTAATATTTTGGATTCAAAGTTTAGTATTAATTGTTAAGGATGAGATGGTCCTTACAGTGTAGATGGCAATGTTGAGAAGTATAAGGCCAGATTGGTTGCGAAGGGGTACTCACAAGTGGAGGGAATTCGTTATGGTGAAATTTTCTCCCATTGCAAAGCTAGCATCTATTCTGTTCCTGTTATCTCTTGCAGCAGCTTATGATTTATAAGTGGAGCAGATGGATGTGAAGACAGCATTCCTTCATGGTGACTTGGAGGAAGAGATTTATATGTCACAGCCAGAGCATTACATAGAAAAAGGTAAAGAAAATTTGGTTTGCAAGTTAAAGAAGTCTTTGTATGGATTGAAACAATCTCCTAGGATGTGGTACTTGAAGTTTGATGCCTTTGTGTTGTCTATTAGATTTCTGAGATCGAATCAAATCAATGTGTGTATTTCAAGTTTGACAATGATCGTATTCTCATTATTGCACTATGTTGATGATATGTTGCTAATTGGGAATGGTAAGAATATGATTTCTGATTTAAAGTTTCAGTTGTCAGCATAGTTTGAGATGAAAAACTTAGGGGCAGCCAGGTACATTCTAGGGATGGAGATCAGAAGAGACAGCAAACAGAAAACTTTGGTTAAGTCAGAGTAAGTATGTGAAGCCCGTGTTGGATAGATTCAGCATGGCAGATTGCAGACCATTGTGTGTTCATGTTTCATTGGAGACAAAGTTATCTATTAATGATTGTCCAAAGTCTCCTTTTGAGATGGAGGATATGAACAGAGTACCTTATGCTACTGTAGTTGGTAGTTTGATGTATGCTATGGTCTGTACAAGACTAGACATTGCCCAAATAATGGGAGTCCTTAGTCAATTTATGGCTAATCCTGTACGGGTACACTGGGATGCAGTAAAGAGAGTGTTCAGATATTTGTGGGGTACTTTCGAGTATTCCCTATGTTATCATGGTCTGGCATTCTGTATGTATTCGTGGATTTGTGGATTCTAATTGGGCAAGTGACATTGACAGTAGGAGATCCACCAGTGCTTATGTGTTTACTATATTTAGTGGTACAATTAGTTGGATGAGTAAGTGACAACCTATGGTTGCTTTGTCCACAACAGAAGCTGAGTATATGGCAGCAACTCATGCTTGTAAGGAAGCCATTTGGCTTAAGAGGTTGTGTTCAGATGTTGGTGTTGATGCAAGACAGATTACTATCTATTGTGCTAGTCAGAGTGTGATTTGCTTAGTAAAGAATCTGACTTTCCATGCCAGAACGAAACATATTGATGTACAGTTTCATTTTGTGCAAGACATGGTAGAGGATAGGAAGGTGATATTGAAGAAAGCAGACACTTTGAAGAATGTTGCAGATGCATTGACGAAACCAGTGGGCACAGAGAAGTTCATATGGTGTTCAGAGTCTATGGACCTCTTGTCCCCTAGCAGTTAAATCTTGTCATTTCTTTTGGCTCTTGCAAGGTGTTCAACAAGTGGGAGAATGTTGGGAATTAAGGTGTCTCAACCTTTGCAAATTCCTAGCATTATTTATTTAATTGTATATTTATTTATTGCCTAATATTGTATTTACTTGCACATTCAGTTTGTTCACTTAGTTGAGGTGGCACAGTGACATGTCATCTTACTTGGAATGTGACTTGGATGGTCAAGTCAAACCTACATGGATTTGGGTGTCCCATTTGAGGTGGCACTATTATACAATGTGTCGGCATCTTGTGGTATGTGGAAGAGGATATTCCATATGACATAATCTATGATGCGTAAGAGCCAAGTTTGGAGATTCCTATGACAAGTGGTGACAAGTGTCGGTGAGTATCTTTGCATGAGGGAAAGGCATCTTTGGGCACCCAAGTTGGGCTTGTTGAAATTAGGGCAAACAATTGAGAGGGGGGGTGAATCAATTGTCACAAAACTTTTATCTTTGCTGCAATTAATCTTCTTTACCACTTATTAACAGATTAATGATATAACCATAAAAGCATCAATCAACAACACATGAGCAGAAACATAATCAACACACATAACACCGGGATTTTTACGTGGAAACCCGGTTAAGGAAAAAACTACGTTGGGGGTTAACCCACAAGATTTATTCTCTGTTAAAAGAATAGAAAATGGGAAGGCACTTGTCTTCGGGCGCACTGCCCAGAGCTCACTACTCAAAAGAGGCTCACTGCCTACAAGAACATTTACAATGTTAACACAAAAAGAAACAACATCTTTTCATGCAAGGTTCAATTCCACTGAAGCGCACAATACCTCTGCTCTGCTCCCACTTACTTCCTCGCTACATCTACATCTTCGCTCACCTCCCACACATTTCCACGACTTCACAACACTTATTCATACAAGTCATTGACTTTGGAACGAACATCAAAGTTGGCTAAACAATAATCTATCTGGAACATTCTCCAAGATAGGCATTTCAAGCAATTACAATTACAAGACTTAATATGCGAACCACTACACTGTCAACCAAACATAACTAGGACTCAAATATTCCTCGAACATCATGTCACACTCCATAAAACTTCTCTTAGATCATCTGCAACACGCACCATGCATCCACTTGGCCAAGACTGGAAAGAACAGCAACACCCAAGGATAAATCTTCATTCACGAGCTCAAACCTTAATGCAGATCATCAACACAATAGGCACCTGATTCAGAGACCACCACAAGCACAATAAAATCAACAGGAACAACCGCACCACCTCAGATCACCAGAAACACTTGCACCTTCATCCGAGAACTCAAGAACACCAACTGCCATGACTATCACACTAGAAATATTGCTTGCAGACCTCCAAACCATGAACCACTTTATTTGACGATACACACCGACATCCCAAACACACCTCTAGATCTACAGATCATAATATTCTAATGTGGATCAATCCGGACCAAATTTCTATCACTATGTCACCTCTGAACAACTACAAAACCCAGTTTTACTTAGATGGCCATAACTTCACCAATTCTCCATGCGGACCTCTCAAATCTTGACAGGAGCAACTTCAGACAATCCTCTACAAACCCTTGAATCCGCAGACTCTGATCTTCATCTTACTGGGAATGAGGAGCAATCTACTTCACTGAACTGCACTATCTTCACTGTACTATCTTCACTGTCTCTTACAGAAAGATATGTAACTCACTTGTTTCTTCCAAAGAGGCTAATTTTCTCAATATCCTCAACATACAAGTCTTCTAAACAAGTAATAGAATAAGATACAGTTGACACTAATGACAACAAGGATACATTGACATCAATGAGAACACCGATTAGGCACATATTTGCAATAGGGCTATGACATGTTGTAAGAGGTATTTACTATATTTAGTCTTGTATGATGGATTCTCTTACAACATTTAAGGTTGTTATGTTGGAAAAATCTATGATAGATGTAAGATGCATAAGAGCATCTGTCATAGTCTATTTTAGCCTTAGAGCGCTCCATGTTGGGAAAGTCAAATCTGCCATGTATGATAGATGTAAGGGATGTATTTACAGCAAAGGCAAATGTCCTTTGATGTGGGATAATGGCCATGTGGCCAAGGTGCATGCCTATCCCAAGATGCTTCCAGAATATGCCTTGTAATCTCTATATATTGTATAGTTTGGAGTTGTAGTTGCATAGTGTTTTTACAGGTACTGTTATGCTGCCGGAATAACTCTAGAATCAACACTTGAAGACTCTTGGAAGAACTTGCATTGCAAGTGTATTGTAAACTGTAATTATTTTAGATAATACATTGTGCAAGTTTTAGAGTGTGGGGTTTTTCACCTGAAAAGGTTTTCCCCATGATACATCTTGTGTCTACTTCTCTCTGTCTACATTCTTGTTTTGTGTTTGCTACTATAATATCTCTGATATAAGTTTAATATTGTTGCAATTGTAAGGGTTAAAATGAATTTGCATACCTCTCCCCTCATTAGATTAGTTTAGGAAGTGATTTCCACACGCCTAGCTTCCTTTCAACTTTGTAGTAATTTGCATGATTATGACAAAGTAAGTCCAATGAAATACTCTTTAAACCATATCTTTCTATCTATAAACATGGAGAATCAAATTGCTAGTAATTGTTGTAAACCTTGCATATAAACAAGTCGTTTGTTGATTTCCGAGAGGTAAACTTCTTTTTCAAGTTTTACCAGTTTATTTATTGCTTTGGCCAAAGTTGTTTGTATCATTGAAATAAATGGATATTAAATGCCTAGTTCTTATTATTATTGTTCTATGCCACATCCTGCATGCAAGAAATATGTTCATTCTAGTTTAGAGTGCATATAGGCATCAGGCTTGCATCGAGAGTTTCCCTCTTGCCCATCTATTCCAGGTTGCTAGGCACCTCGTGTAGGGTCAGGAATTCTTCAAATTGGGAAGAAACCCAGGGAAGTGTAGTGCTTCATGGTTGGATGGAAAAAGCACCTTAACCATGCTCTTGACCTTTGGCTTATGGAAGACTAGTGAGTCATGGCAGTTGAAGATGGATTCATATTTATTATCCTTTTATGTAATTCAAAAATGAATATATCATTGTAATGATTATTTGAATGGCTTGTGTAGCCAATGTATGTAATTGTACTTCTCATTGATGTATTTTTTTTATGTACTTGGAAAACTATAAAAGATGTAATGATACTTTTGTTAGAAATGAAAGCAACACTACTTCAATGGAAATCTGATTCGAGATAAATTTCAGCAATCTTTCAAGTGTGCATTAACAATGGAGATTGTAATCAAAACATAAACCCACAATACAGAAATATACCAGAAGCAGAATGAAGCACATAACATAAGTGTTTAACATGGAGAAAACCCTTGCAGGTAAAAAACTCCACCAAGAAAAGAGGCCAAGTTGTATTATCTTCACAAAAGGAGATTACAAACACATTCACTTCCTCTGTCCTTCAACCTTCTCTCTGGCAGAACCTGGGTGCCTGTAAACTGTTATATGCCTCTCATCTACTATGCTATGGTTTATATAGAATTTACACAACCTCAAGACATTAAATGACTTCTTATAAGCTCATAACACTTGTCAAGAGTCAACAATACAACCTTGGGAGTCCATGGCGAAGAATAGGCTCTTACAGGGTCATAAATGATGTCATACATGCATCCTACACTTGGAAAAATGTGCTGATGCAAGCTTGAACGCCTTGGGGCCAAAAATAGCCACTTACAACATCTTATGACGCGTCATATGCTATTATAAGTGTCATAGATTCTTATGACAACTTACAGTTGTCATAGAATCTCTTACACCTTATTACAGCATCTGTGACGTACGTCATAACACTTAAAATAGATTATTCCTCCACATATGCACTCCACTTTGACCAATTACCATTTACCATAGTAAATGACATCCCGTAACTACCACTAGTAACTCCGGGACTTACTGTGCAGTAACTCCATAATTACCATGGACAATAAATAATTTTTACTTCTACCAGTGAAACTTGTACATCCCTTATGGGTAATTACAAATAATAAATGGAATAATACAATAATGGGATTTACAAGGTTAATGGCACCTTATCCCAACATTCTCCCACTTGACATTATACATTGTAAATCAACTCATAGGAAATCAAATGAAAAATAATTAGGCACTAGAAACAAGGCCCATGGCCTCTCTGCACCACATGAACTTCTTTGTGCTCACAGGCTTGGTCAATGAATCTACAATATTCTCCTAAGTGTCTATCTTCTGTAGCTCAATCTCTCCATTTGCAATCAACTCTCGAACAAAGTGATATTGAACATCAACATGCTTAGTTCGAGCATTATGCATGGGATTCTTGGCCAAACAGATAGTACTCTGGCTATCACAACCAATCTGAATGATCCTGCAATCAAAACCAATACATATACACAGTCTCCTCAACCAAACTGTCTCCTTAGAGACATGAGTAGCTGCCATATACTCTGCTTCTGTGGTGGCAAAGCAAATGTGGGCTACCTCTTACTCATCCAACTCATTACACCTTCAAACAAAATAAACACATAGCCACTAGTGGACCTTCGACTATCCAAGTCACTTGCCCAATCTGCATCAACAAAACCCTGTATGTCCAAAGATTTATCAGCACTATCAGTACCAGAATAAACCAAACAATGATCAGGAGTACCTGCAAGATATTTAAACACTCTTTTCGCATAGTTCCAATGTTGTCTGCTAGGGTTAGACATAAATCTACTCAAAACTCCCACTGCTTGGATAATATCTGGTCTAGTGCAAACCATTGCATACATCAAACTCCCTACAGCACTAGCATATGGCACATTAGACATATCCTCAATATCATCCTCAGTCTTTGGACACATATCTAATGAAATCTTAATACCAATGGGTAAAGGAACTCTAACTGGGTTACAGTCCTACAAACTAAACCTCTACAAAATAGTATTCACATACTTACTTTGTGACAACCAAAACTTTCTGTTAACTTTGTCCCTCCTAATCTCCATTCCCAAAATATACCTTGCAGCACCAAGATCCTTCATCTCAAATGCACTTGAAAGTTGGGCTTTAACCTCACTGACCATACCCTTAGTATTGTTGAAAAACATGTCATCAACATACAAAGCAATAACCAGTATAGAATCATTAACACAATAATCCTCCTCACTTCTAACAAAACCCAATTTCAAAACAAATGAATCAAACTTTTGATACCACATTCTGGGGGACTGTTTTAAACCATAGAGAGACCTCTTTAACCTACAAACCCAATGTTCTTTTCCTTTTACCTCAAAACCTATAGGTTGTTGCATATAAATTTCTTCTTCAAGATCTCCATGCAAGAACGCAGTCTTAACATCCATTTGCTCAATCTCCCAATCATAAGCTACAACAATGGATAAGAGAAATCTAATAGAAGTCAATTTAGCAACAGGAGAGAAGATCTCACCAAAATCAACTCCCTCTCTCTGGGAGTAGCCCTTGGCTACCAGTCTAGCCTTGTACTTCTCCAATGACCCGTCTGCTCCAAACTTCTTCTTGAAGACCCACTTACAACCTATGGCCTTTCTTCCTTTGGGCAAATGAACAAGATCCCAGGTGTTACAAGAGTCTAAAGCCATCATCTCCTCCTGCATGGCTAACTGCCAAGACTCACTATCATATACAGAAATAGCTTCCTTGTAGGATCTAGGTTCATCATTAGTACTCAATAAAACATATACACAATGGAAATCTAGTGGGCTATACCTGTCAACTGGATTCCGTTGTCTTATGGATCTCCTCAAGGGTGGATTAAGAAACTCTACTCATTCTTTTGCATGATCATCTATACCAACTTCTTCTATAACAACAGACTCATCTTCATCAAAACTACTTGAATCTTCTTCTTTTTCACCCCCAATCCATCATTATGTTCTTCCTGAGGTGCATCTTTCTGCTCCAAATCAAACTGCAGCTTCTTTACCTTTTCATCTTTTTCTTTTGGCTACTTAGGTTCAGAAATAGATCTAAGTTCCTTGAAAATAACATCTCTAGAAAAGATAATCTTATGGGTTAGTGAGTTCCAAAGCTTATAACATTTCACATTATCACCATATCCAATAAATGTACACTTTTCAGCCTTTGGATCCAACTTAGATCACTTTTCCTTAGGCACATGAACAAAAGCCTCACAGTCAAAAACTCTTAAATGTGAAACAGAAGAATTCTTACATGTCCACACTTCATAAGGTGTCAAATCAAGAACCTTATAAGGAGATCTATTTATCAAGTAACAAGTAGTAGACACAGCCTTTGCCCAAAAGCATTTATCCAACTATGCATCACTAAGCATACTTTTGGCCCTTTCCATAATTGTTCGGTTCATCCTTTCTGCAACACCATTCTGTTGTGGTGTAGACGGAGTTGTCTTCTATCTTATTATACCTGCATGCTTGCAAAACTCATCAAATTCCTTAGAGCAATATTCCCCTCCATTGTTAGATCTTAATATTTTTATCTTTAAACCTGATTGGTTCTCTACTAAGACTTTGAATTCCTTAGACTTAGTGAAAACTTCATATTTATGCTTCATAAAATAAATCCATGTAAATCTGGATACATCATCAATAAAGGTTACAAAATAATGAGATTTTTTGATAGATTCATTATCCATAGGTCTAAACACATTCATATGAATAATTTCTAACTTCTCTTTTGCTCTATTGCTTCGTGAAGGAAATGATTTTTTATTTTCTTTACCAAACACACAATGCTCACAGAAATCAAAGTGCTCATCAGAATAGGAGAAACCATCCAACAAATTTTTATTCTTAATAGTTTTTAATACATTATTACTTCTATGGCCCAATCTACGGTGCCACAACATACATGTATTTTTAGTAGTGGCCTCAGATACATAGGAGGCATTACAAACTATAGTGGCTTCAAGCTTAAACAAGTTCCTGAATCTCTTCCCTTTCACTACCACCAAGTTCCCCCTCACCAATCTACAACCATGTTTGTCAAATGTCACATGCATTCCCAAATCATTCAACTTTGAAACTAAAATCAGATTCCTAGCTAATCCAAGAACATGCAAAACACCAAGGAGGGTTTTAATCCTCCCATCACTGAAACACAACAATACCTTTCCTTTCCTGACAATCAGATATGTAGAGTTGTCACCATGGTAGATATTACCTCCATCATATTCTTCATATGTGGAGAACCATTCCTTATGCAGGGTCATATGAAATGAGCATCCTGAGTCAACCAACCAGTGATCATTAGAAACAAGATTACATGCAGAAAGTAAAACTTCTTCACCTACATTCAAGGACTTATCTAAAGCACTCTCCCATTGTTTCTTGGGGTTTTTGCACTCCTTCACATGTCCCCTTTTACCGCAGTTCCAACACTTAACTCTGTTCTTTCTACCAGGAGTCTTAGACCGGCCCTTGGACTTGTCCTTAGCCCCTTTCTGATCTCCTTTAGGTTCCCTTTCCTTAGACCTTCCCCTGATACTGAAAGCATCCCCTGAACTATCCAAACTCTTCTTCCTCAATTCCTATGACAGTAGCACTGAAACAAGAGCATCCAACTTCGGATCCATAAGGTTAGTAGTGATAGCAAGGATAACATTCTCCCAGACTCAAGTAAAGAACAAAGAAGTAAGATACATTTATCTTTCTCACTAACCTCAACATCTACTGAATCAAGTTGACTCACCAATAAATTAAAAGAATTTAAATGCTTTGCAACCAACTCACTCTCTTTCATTTTCAAAGAAAACAACTTCATTTTTAAATAAAGTTTATTTACCATACTCTTGGCTTGGTAGATCTCACCCAATCGATTCCACAATTTGTATGTGGTCTCTTCCTTTCTGACATTCAGCAACATAGAATCTGAAAGACACAAATGGATGGTTCCCCGTGCCTTCTTATCCAGTCTATCCCACTCATCTTGAGAGATATCATCAGGTTTCTTCTCTTTTTGGACAGCCAACCACTGGTTTCTTTCTTCCAACAAATCTTCCATTTTCAGCTTCCACAACTCATACCCCGTTCTATTGAACTTCTCAATGTCCATTCGAGAGGTTGATGTAACGGTGGATGCAGCCATAATAACAACACAAGATTTACAAAACAAATGCAACCAAATCTCCCACTGCAACTATAGCTTCCACACTACCACCCAAGAGTCAAAGTTGGCTAGGCTCTAATACCAAATGTTAGAAATGAAAACAACACTACTTCAATGGAAATCTGATTCGAGATAAATTTCAGCAATCTTTCAAGTGTGCATTAACAATGGAGATTGTAATCAAAACATAAACCCACAATATAGAAATATACCAGAAGCATAATGAAGCACATAACATAAGTGTTTTAACGTGGAGAAAACCCTTGCGGGTAAAAAACTCCACCAAGAAAAGAGGCCAAGTTGTATTATCTTCACAAAAGGAGATTACAAATACATTCACTTCCTCTGTCCTTCAACTTTCACTCCAGCAGAGCCTAGGTACCTATAAACTATTATATGCCTCTCATCTACTATGCTATGGTTTATATAGAATTTACACAACCTCAAGACATTAAATGACTTCTTACAAGCTCATAACACTTGTGAAGAGTCAACAATACAACCTTGGGCGTCCATGGCCAAGAATAGTCTCTTACAGGGTCATAAATGTTGTCATACATGCATCCTACACTTGGAAAAATGTGCCCATGCAAGCTTGAACACCTTGGGGCCAAAAATAGCCACTTACAGCATCTTATGACGCGTCATATGCTATTATAAGTGTCATAGATTCTTATGACAACTTACAGTTGTCATAAAATCTCTTACACCTTACTACAGCATCTATGGCATGCATCATAACACTAAAAATAGATTATTCCTGCACATGTGCACTCCACTTTGACCAATTACCATTTACCATAGTAAATGACATCCCATAACTACCGCCGGTAACTCTAGGACTTATCGTGCAGTAACTCCGTAATTATCATGGACAATAAATAATTTTTACTTCTACAGGTGAAACTTGTACATTCTTTATGGGTAATTACAAATAATAAATGGAATAATACAATAATGGGATTTACAAGGTTAATGGCACCTTATCCCAACAACTTTCCTTATTGTGCTTGTGGATGCACCTTTCTTATTTTAGAAAACATGCAAGATACTGTACATTTATGGATAATATTGTTAATGGAATGATTCACTTTCTATATACGATTTGAGTTCACTTTTCATTGGTTATTTTTAGTAAGTGGTATTATCGGACTTTATATTTAGTATCAGAGTGTCTATGTTAAACTCTAGGACCTTCACCTATTTACGCTAAAGATGTGAATATTTGTAGATCAATCACGATGGATACAAAGCACACTAACCAAAGCGGAGGGTCCTATGCTGACCGAAGCGAGAGATTGGATCAAATCCTCGCCTTGCTGACTCAACAAGGGGTTAGGATGGACAATCTGGAGCAAGAAATCAGAACAAGCCAAGCAGGGCAAAACCAAAATGGGAATGGGAACCACAGAAGTGAAGTGAGAAACCTTGAAAATGAAGGAAATGCAAATAATCAGGATAGGGTAGATGAGGAGTTGGGCAACGACCTTAAGAAGGTTACTCTGCCTAAGTTTGATGGCAAGACAATCAGAGATGGGGCGGAGGCATGGATCATATAAATGGAGAAGTATTTTGCCCTTCGTAACTTGTCCAATGAGACCAAAGCAATCTGGGGATCATATCAGCTCACTAGTAAAGTAGCCACTTGGTGGGACAATGAGAAAGCCGAGAAGCAGTTGCTACCTGGGGAAATGACATGGGAGTACTTTCTATAGCTTTTTAGGAAGAGATGGTTACCCCAGTTGTACTTTGACAAAAAGATTACTGAGTTTCAGAATCTTACTCAAGGGGAAATGAGAGTGACATAGTATTGGAAAAGATTCTCCCATCTGCTCAAATATGTACCACAGTACCAATTAGATGAGAGGTTCCGAATCTGAAAAATTTATCATGGAGTTAAGGCCTCAAATCAGGGCATATGTGGGCATTCACAACCCCTCGACTATGGATGAAGTCTTCGAGAAATCAATTAAATAGGAGCAAAAGTTATAGCAAGTTGCTAACTATCGCAAGAGCAGGGATGCGAAATATGGAAACAAGAAGTTTCAAGGGAATAATAGTAATCAAAATAACAATAACCAGAACAACAATAATCAAGGCAACAATAACAATTGGTAGATCAAGAATATGAAAATAGGAAATAACTCACGAGACCTAAATGGCGAGAATCAGAATAACAACAATAAAAGGATCAACTACAATAACAACAACAATAACAATAACAGAAGATATATGTCAGATAAACCCATAGCACCCTGTGGAGGCTATTACACTTGTGGTGGAGAGCACTATGCTAGTGTGTGTCCGTAGTGGGCAAATAATCAGAAGGACAAGAACTAGCACCAAATCTATGTAGTGGTTGACAATCGCCAAGAAGATTTCCAAGTGACACTGATCCAATGTATCGGTAAGCTCTTCAGTTGTCATGTTTCTATATTAATTTACACTGGAGCAACCGAATGTTTTGTAGATCCTAATGTCATTTCTAAGTTATCTGCTAAACCCAGTTAGATGGCTAATTCATGGAAAGTCCAGTATGGAAATCGGGTAGAAAAGAAGGTGAAGTTATGTCTTGCTTGCAACGAATTAGACCTTCCTAGCTTTCAAACCCAAGTCAACTTGTATGTGGCACCCCTAGGGTTTTACGATATAATTTTGGGGATTAATTGGCTCATTGAACATAAGTCCATAGTGGATTGTGAGGAGAAAAGTGTAAGATGTCTAGATGATTAGGGAAACCATGTAGAAATTCATGGTTTGAGGAGGCCCTTAGAAATCAGGCAAATTTCTGCCATGCAGTTGAAGAAAGCTAACATAAAAGGGTGCCATATATACAATTAAGGTTAGAGACCTTGATAACTTGAAGCCATCAGTTAATGATTATCCTATTCTGAAAGAGTTTCAAGATGTGTTCCCAAATGAGCTAACTGAGTTACCACCAAGAAGGGAATTTGACTTCTTGATAGATTTGCTACCTAGAACTAAACCTCAGTCGAAAGCACCTATAGAATGACTACCACTGATTTATATGAGCTGAAGGCATAGTTACAGGAGTTGTTAAATCAGGGATTCATAAGACCCAATGTGTCTTCATGGGGAGCACCAGTTATTTTTGTGAAAAAGAAAGATGGAACCTTGTGGTTGTGTGTCGATTACAGGATGCTCAACAAGGCTACCATAAAAAATAAATACCCACTCCCTAGGATAGATGAACTTTTTGATCAAATGAAGGGAGCCAATGTATTCTTGAAGATAGATCTAAGGTCGGGATACCATCAATTACGGATAAAGGATGAGGACATTTCAAAGATGGCATTCAAGACTCGATACGAGCACTATGAATTCAGAGTGGTACCGTTCGGGTTAGTCAATGCCCCAACGGCATTCATGAACCTGATGAACAATGTATTCCAAGACTGTTTGGATGATTTTGTGTTAGTATTTCTGGATGACATCCTGATCTATTCCAAGTCACTAGAAGAGCATGATAAGCACCTGAGGATAGTCTTACAACACTTGAGGGAGCATAAGCTTTTTGGGAAGTTGTCCAAATGCACTTTTTATCAAAGTAAGGTGCACTATTTAGGTCACGTCATTTCAATGGAAGGGCTAGCAGTGGATCCAAAAAAATCAAAGCAATTATGGAGTGGCTTTCACCACAAAATGTGATAGAAGTCCGAAGTTTTATGGGACTTGCCGGATATTACAGGAAGTTTGTAAAGGGGTTCTCTATGATAGCAGCACCCATCACTTTGCTCCAAAAGAAGGGAAAGAAATTTGAGCACGGAGTGACAAGTGTGAACAAGCATTTAAGCTTTTGAAGGAGGAGCTCACGACAGCACCTATCTTGACTGTGCCAGATCCAAATGGGCACTTCACTATAATAATTGATGCATCAGGAGAGGGTGTAGGAGTACTTATGTAGGATGGACAAGTAGTGGCATATGAATCTAGAAAATTGAAACAACATGAATTGAATTATGCACCACATGATTTGGAGTTGGCCCTTCAAATGTGGAGGCATTACCTTCTAGGGAAACCCTTTGAATTGAAAACAGACCATTTGGGGCTTAAGTACATCTTCACTCAACTCAATGCTCGACAAAAAAGATGGTTGGAGTTTTTGAGTGAGTATGATTTTGGGATCGAATATATAAAGGGAAAGGAAAACAAAGTAGCAGATGCCCTTAGCAGAAGGAGACATCTTGTAGCTATGCTCATTGTAAGGTCAAATTTCAGGCAACAGGTGATTCAAGCCCTACCAGAAGATGAACATTATGTTAGAGTGAAACAAGCCTTAGAGTGGGATTCCTCTTATCACAGGTTTGATGGATATACGATTGAGATAGATGGACTTTTGAGGTATCAAGGACGGATGTATGTTCCTGACTCGGGAGAGTTAAGGAAGCTAGTTCTCGAGGAATTTCATAATGCACCATACTCAGGGCACCCCGGAGTGACAAAAATGATAGAAGGATTAAGACCCTTTTACTTCTAGCCAGAACTCAAGAAGGATATTACAGAATTTGTAGCCCGATGTTTAGAATGTCAACGAGTTAAGGCTGAGCATGTGCATCCAGCCGGACTTTTATACCCACACAATGTGCCAGAGAATAAGTGGTAGGTAATCAGTATGGATTTTATTCAAGGACCACCCATGACCAAGAATCAACATGATGTCATCTTGGTTGTTGTAGATAAATTGACAAAAGTGGCTCACTTTATTCCAGGGAATCTCAAGGATGGATCTTTGATCCTAGCCAAAAAGTTTGTGCAGGAATTCTTTTGTTTGCATGGAGTGCTGGAAATGATCATTTCTGATCCAGACACTCACATGACTTCCAGACTCTGGACGACATTAAATGTATCATTCGGGACTAAATTGAACTTCATTTCAGCTTATCATCCTCAGACTGATGGTCAGACAGAGAGGGTGAATCAGGTGGTGGAGGATCTCCTAAGGATGTATTGCATGGACCAGCAGTATAAGTGGAAGGAGTACCTTCCCTTAGTGGAGTTTACGTATAATAATTCATATCATGCCTCCTTAGGAATGACACCTTTTGAAGCCCTATATGGGTGTAAATGTCGTACACCTATCAGTTGGAATAAGGTGGAAGATAGGATAGTAATTGGACCTGAAATGTTGAAGGAAATGGGGGATCAGATGAAGATGATTAAAGAGAAACGGAAACAAGCTTCAGATCGTCGGAAGAGTTATGTGGATAAGAATAGAACCTTCAGACAGATCTCTATAGGGTACAAGGTCTTCTTGAGAGTTAGACCCCAGAAAAATTCCATTTCGTTTGGCAAGGCATCCAAGCTTGCTCCCAGATATGTATGACCATTTGATGTGTTAGAAGTAATCAACCTAGTTGCATATAGGTTTGCTCTACCGCCTGCTCTAGCCCGAATCCATAATGTCTTCCATGTATCTTTACTTAAGTCGTATCATCCAAATGCTTCACATATTCTTGATTGGTGTGCATTGTACGTTTAGGATCTAGGGGTAGTGCTGGTGGAGCCCACCCAAATTTTGGAGAGGCGCAACGTTAAGTTGTGAAACTGGGATGTTGTGCAGTATAAGGTCCAGTGGGACCAATATTCGGTGGATAATGCAACCTAGGAAAATGTTGATGATATAGATAGAGCTTTTCCTCATTTGAACAATTAGCATAAACTCTTTTAATTTTGCATAATTATTACTTGGTTGATACATTGATATTAATTTGTATGAGACAATTATGTTTGATATTTATGTAATAAGACATCGAGACGATGTCTCTTCCAAGTGGGGAAGGATGTCACGTCTCAACTGCCAGACTTTCTGAACATTAGCTATAATTAGAACTATTATATGTTTATTTATGATTATGGATAATTGTTTACAGATGTAAGTGGATGTTATCTTTTAATTTAAAAGTATACTATTGTGTAATGCTTTGGCTATTGATTTTGGGATACTAACCTATTAATGGAGAATTGAGTTCAATGTTGGCAAGTGTATCGAAGGCAAAAGTATGGTTGAGGTAGAGGTGAATTAGCCACCTAGCAGGGATCGGATGGAGAGACTCGA
Organism: Cunninghamia lanceolata; assembly: GCA_027924645.1. Taxonomy (NCBI): domain Eukaryota; kingdom Viridiplantae; phylum Streptophyta; class Pinopsida; order Cupressales; family Cupressaceae; genus Cunninghamia; species Cunninghamia lanceolata. The sequence goes on from BSBN01001965.1 coordinate 22,914,686, forward strand.
TGCACACACAAGCACTTAGCTCATTTTGCATTGCATTTTGTTTGGGAATGACTTCTGTGTTTGATGGATTGATATAGCACTCATAGGAAAAGTCTCCCTTATGCTTTATTAGACACATAATTAAATCATTGGTTCATTAAATTTAATTATTCCTTGATTTAAATAAAATAGATTTAAAAGTTCTATTTTCTTTTATTAAATTATATGTGAAAGAAAGTGATTTTCCTTTTTAAAATAAATTACTTATTTATTGTTTTGGAGTAATATTTATCTATATTGCAAAATAAATTCTTTTATTAAATAATGACAAATCGGAAAGATAAGATAAAAATGAGATAATGAAAAGAAAATAAGAGTGATAATAGAAATAAAAATAAAAATCGAGAAAGGATAGAATAAAGCAAACAAAAAGAATAGCAAGAAAAAAAAAACACAAAGAAAGCAAAACTCTAAAAAGAATGGAAAAGATAGAAACTAGCTAAGTTAAGAAGGAAGGCTTTTTTTTAAGGAAAAATACACCATTAAGAACACAGGAAAAGAGGAACACAGAAAAAAAAAAAGGAGAGGAGCAACGAACTGGTGGAAGCGAAGTTCTATAGCAAGAAGACCTATTCGGTTATTTCTCTTGATCTTTTGATTCCTAACAACATAAATTGTGTATATGCTCATTGTATTTTGTTTGGCTTGTATAAACATGTCCACCTTTAGCCTCCAATCGGCCTGTATTAGGAATAGAATCAGTCTAGCTACGATACTCGTATCATTGTTCCTTTAGCGGCCTGGCTTGCTTTCAAACTGCCCTAGTTAGTATATATTCGGCATGCTCCTTAAAGAATCGGCCTGCTCTCTGAGGTATCGTCTTGCCCTTCTTAGTATCGACTTGAGTTTCCAATCATTTTGCCTGACTAATTGTGAGCGGACTTTCCATTTTCTTTCTTTGACCTTATACCAGGATCAGCCTGTACCATTCATAAAAATTGTCTGCATGATCATTAAAGATCGGCCTCAGCATTATGTTTTGGTCATTAGTTCAGTTCCTTAAGAATTCTAAGCAACATTTGTATGTTATGGAAATGAAAACATTATTCTTTTGGATCTTCCCTCTCCTCTAAATGTCTAGCTTACTGTGGAAACCTTCTCTAGCACCGTTTCATAGTTAGTCTTTGCTCCTTGAATTTTTGTTTGCATTAGCAGATTACTGGTTCGATTACAACCTATGTTGAGCTTATTTGAGAGGTAATATATATATATATATATATATATATATATATATATATATATATATATATATATATATATATATATATATATATATATATTGTTGAATTTAATACCAAATTCCTTCCCTGGTTGAGCGACTTTGCAAAATCTCCCCGCATACTCTCTAAGAAGCTCCTTTGCTTAAAAAATTGCCTGTGATCATTGTGGCGACTCCATTTTGTGCATATCCTACGATCATTGCATGCCAACCCTTTCGTGCATAGCCGGCAATCATCATTTGTTGTGGTAAGACCCCTCCTTGAGGCGCTCTGTCATCAGCTCACGTGCCTCTCGACTACCTTCTGTATTAGGCATGAGCTTTCCACAATCCATAGAATGAAGAGAATGCTTTTGGATTTGACTGCGTGTATTCTTTTGCATCGAAGTTTCGGGTCACACTTAGTGAACCTTCTGTATGTAGATTTACCGGCAGCATTATGCCAATAGGATCCTTTAGTATAATGCAACAAGCCAATAGGATCCTTTAGTATTATAAAACATGTCAATGGGGTTCTTTAGTATGATAAAACCGCAGATCATTGAATGTATTTAGATCCTTAGGATTAAAGATGATACTTATGTTGCCCTCATTATTTATAAATAATATAATTAAATGAAGACCTTAGGTAAAGATACTTCTTAATAAGATCATAATACTTTAAGAGATTTTGGGTATACATGCTTGGATTAATAATCTTATAACTATGATGTAATAGAAACCTTATAAACTTGATTATTTAAACAACAAATCTTTTGATACATAAATAGAAACATGGTATTAATGTCAAAGGTGTTGAAGATATTAGTAATAATTTTAATCTTATGTTCTCCTTGAGTTCGTTAGTAAACGTATATCTTTTCCTTTTAAACATAGGCTTGAGAGATCTTAGCTAGTGGCTTTTTGTTTTTTATTAGATCAGCTGGAAAAGAGGGTCCAGAACCCTATATAGAGCAGCCCCCAAGGAAAAACAAGGCTAAAACAAGCCAGAAATAGCACAGCGACGGCAAACAGATAAAACAACTACAGCAAGGCAGCGAGGAATAGCTAAACAAAAGAAGAACCTGATCTAGCAGGACGAACACCCTTGGCCTGAGAATGGGTCAAGGAAACATGCTTAGGAAGACCCTGCTTCCTTCTATGAACAACAGTCCATAAGACATCATCCTCTCCAATAGTAGAAGTGGGAGAAGAAGGCGGTGAAACATTCGCACAAGCCTCCGAAGGGGAAGGAGCAAGTGGAGAGGAAGAACCATTCCCAACAACAGCAGCCCCAGCAAACCCAGCAGCAATAGTAGAGGATGTCCCGGCAGCAGAAACCGAAGCCGAAGAAGGCAAGACTGAAGAGGAAGAAGCAGGAACAGGGCAAGAAGGAATCTTGCCTGAGGTTGGAGGAGCCGATAAGTGAGCAGAGGAGTGATCAAAAGAGTCCAAAGAAAGCGAGGGAACTGAAGCAGCGGCCACCCCCTCAAGAACAGTCCCAACAGGAAGCTCATCCTCATCAGAGGATACATCCTCACGAGAGGAACAATCCTCCCGGGAAAAACCAACAGTCAAGTGCATCAGGAGAGCATCTTTCCACCAAGTAGCAGTGCCCTTGCAACACATGAGGGGACAACTAGAGGCCAAATGCCCTGTAGCAAAACATCTTCTACATCTGAAAAGAATGCCCTCATAATCTAATAGTTGTTTCTAGGGCCTATCCCCTACCATCAAAACCATATCTCCATGAAGCGGTTTGGAGATGTCAATATCCACAAGGATGCGAGCTACTGTGGAATACCCCATGAAGGACGTCGTAGAATCAACCTTGAGGAAACGACCAATCGCATTGCCAATGCCATCGTAGCAAGAATCCTCCCAAAACTGGAGAGGGAGATTTGGGAGACAAACCCAAATGGGTCTGGTGTTAAGTTGCTCTGTAAGAGGGTTAAAGGATAGAGTCCAGGGTTTGATAGAAAGGGAATGTTCTCCCCATAACCAAACCCTGTCATCGAGAACTAAGTCTCTCTGTTCCGAGGAATCAAAAACCACAATAAAGAACCCTCGAGCAAAAGGAAACAGCTCAATCTTACCTTTAACAAGTGGCTTCCATGACTCCATGACCCAAGAATGGAGGTTGGGCAGAGAGGGCCAAAGTCCATTAAATCTACATATCACACCATTATTGTGATAGTAGTCCTCATTTTCTGTGACCTCCGAACCACATAGCACAACAGGGGACTCTCGGGCACAAGGGATAGGCCAAGAGCCAAGCTGAGGTGAGAGAGACCAAGCCCTAAAGCCAGATACAACAGCAGATAAGGATTTCTTCGAGCCCTCAAGAACCCTAAGACCCGCATCAAGCACCGCACTACCATCATTCCCGACAACATTGCCGCCAATCACAATCTCCTCTTTGTCCGTTGCAGTAGAAGACAAGTCCTGCAGCCCAGAACCCAAACTCTGAAAGCCCAAAGGATGCTTACGGCCAGCGTCAGGATCAAATATCTTGCCCTCCACGGCAAGCATATCCACGACCATTGCAGGCACGAACCCATGCACAGGCGAGCTCCCACGCACGGGCACATTTGAAATCACCGCGCTCTCCACCATTTTTAGTGGCTTTTTGTTCTTTTACTATTAATGGTGGTATTATTAGATAAACCACCCTTTCTTATAAATCTATTATAGAATATAGTATATTGCAAAACTTGGAGTTATTTAATTTTGATCAAGTATTGTATAGAACTTAGTTCCTTAGATCATCGAACAATTTTCTTACCTGTATCATAGATCCTCCTATGACTTCCAAACAAGAATGATATAAATTGGCTCTTTTTTATGTTTTACCATGATATGCATGCTTCAAAAAGTTATCGTTAAGGATTTGAGGTGGATTTGTGACTTTATTGTAATTTGCATGATTATGACAATGTAAGTCCAACGATATACTCTTTAAACCAAATCTTTCTATCCATAAACGTGGAGGATCAAATTGCTAGTAATTGTTGTAAATCTTGCATATAAACAAGTCGTTTGTTGATTTCATTAGAAGTGGTATAATTTTTCTCCCTGTGATTACCTTCCGGGACAGGATGTCGAGTGTGGATTACATAGACGGTAAACTTCTTTTTCAAGTTTTACCAGTTTATTTATTGCTTTAGCCAAAATTGTTTGTACCATTGAAATAGATGGATGTTAAATGCCTAGTTCTTATTGTTATTGTTCTCTGCCACACCATGCATGCAAAAAATATGTTCATTCTAGTTTAGAGTGCATATAGGCATCAGACTTGCATCGAGAGTTTCCCTCCTGTCCATTTGTTCCAGGTTGCTAGGCGCCTCGTGCAAGGTCGGCGATTCTTCGAGTTAGGAAGAAACATGGGGAAGTGTAATGCTTTGTGGTTGGGTGAAAAAAACACCTTAACCATGCTCTTGACCTTCGGCTTACGAAAGACTAGTGAGTCATGGCGGCTGAAGATGGATTCATATTTATTATTCTCTTATGTAACTCAAAAATGAATATATCATTGTAATGATAATTTGTATGGCTTGTGTAGCCAATGTATGTAATTGTACTTCTCATTGATGTATTTTTTTTTTATGTACTTGGAAAACTGTAAAAGATGTAATGTTACTTTCCTTATTGTGCTTGTGGATGCAACTTTCTGTTCTTAGAAAACTTACAAGATACTGTACATTTATGGATAGCACTGTTAATGGAATGATTCACTTTCTATATATGGTTTGAGTTCTCTTTTCGTTGGTTATTTTTAGTAAGTGGTATTATCGGACTTTACAAAACACATACAACTGAGGTATCACTTCATTCGATCGGTGTTGGAGGATGGACAGTTAAGGCTGCAAAAGATACATACAGATAACAATCCAGCAAATATGTTTACGAAAGCGGTGACAAGGGAGAAGTTGAGCTCCTCTTCAGATTCGGTTGGCCTTTAAGATTGAAAACGGTAAAATCAAAACAACAGGGTCCAGGGTGCTTATTTCCAGTGGGAGCTATAGGGGCAGCAGTATTATGATCAGTCTCCAAGTGGAAGATGATATGGTGTGGAATCTGATCAGTCTCCAAGTGGGAGATTGTTGTTATATGGAGCCCAATCAGACTCAGAGGTTAAATTTTCCCACTTTTGTCAGCACGGTTTTCCCCCCAAAGTATTTAACAGGGGAGTGCAGGGGGAGCAGAGCCCCTCCTACAGAGCCCGGGGGGCTTATCCCCCCATCAAGGGCCCGCGGGCGGAGCCCGCAATGGGGGTTTGGGGGCAATGCCCCCAACGGGGATTGCTGGGGGCAACACCCCCAAAGCAAAAATTGCCTATTATTTAATAAATGCGTCGACAATTATTTTTCTATTGGCCAACATATAAAACCCTATTTTTGTAACCGACATAAGTCTTGATAAAAATGACTAAAGGTGAAAAGGCTTAAGGTTTTCGTTGATATTGTATTGTAGCATATTGCAGTGGTATTGAGTTGTAAGAGATTGTTGGTTGTAATCGATTCTATTTTTGCTAGATAATAATATTGGACTCTCCGTTGGTGGATGTAGCCCGAGTTTGGGTGAATCGCGTTAGAATTGTCTCTCGTCGTTTTATTTCTGTGTATTTTTTCATTCATCTATTTAATCTTTATTAGCATTTAATTGATATCTTCTGCATGCTATTCCTAACAAAGGTTGCATTCCAAGTGGAATACTGAATCTGATTCCAAACTAATTCATTAAAATTACATAAAGCATAGTAAACATGCTTCACATGCTACTAATTATAGTACATTATTCAGGATATCAATCAACTCACTAATAAATTAGATTTTATTCATTTCCAATATTCCTTTGGGCAAGCTAGCACAGTGGCTAATACCTTAGCAAATTATGCTTCAGACCATTTCAATAATCTTTTTTTCATATTCACTATTTAGTTAGACTGTGAAAATAATCTATCATGTCCTGGCTTCTATGTTTATGATTAACATTTGCTACAAGAAATTGTGATTAAAGATTCCATCATCCCAAAACTAATGTCATATAAACACTGGTTTCATGATTTTCAGGCTTCTTGATTTGCATATATTGCAGCAAAATAGGTTATAAAAACAATTTGATAATTACAGATAGTATCAATAACAAAGCATGGCTAGAGAAGACATGGAAGCAGGCAGACTACCTATCTAGATAAATTAATTGAAACTATATTGAAATTACATTGTAGCTGTTCCAAATTACAATATGTTACTAGACAAAAGGAGATGAGAAGGAAAAAAGAAGATGAATGGAAAAGAGGAGGTGGGAACAAGTAATATGAGCATCAATGTAAAACAAGTTGATATACAACTCTAGCAATGCCCCCAGCAGGGGTTGTTGTGGGCAGCACCCCTGAAGCAAAAATTGCCTATTATTTTATAAAGGCGTCGACAGTTATTTTTCTATTGGCCAACATATAAAACCTTATTTTTGTAACCGACATAAGTCTTGATAAAAATGGATGGGGAAGGTAAAAAGGCTTAAGGGTTGGGGTTTCCATTGATATTGTATTGTAGCATATTGCAACGGTATTCAATTGTAAGAGACTGTTGGTTGTAATCGGTTCTATTTTTGCTAGATAATAATATTGGACTCTCTGTTGGTGGATGTAGCCCGAGTTTAGTTTAACTATGTTAGAGTTGTCTCTCGTTGTTTTATTTCTGTCTATTTTTTCATTCATTTGTTTAATCTTTATCTGCATTTAATTGATATCTTTTGCATGCTATTCCTAACAAAGGTTGCATTCCAAGTTGAATACTGAATCTGATTCCAAACTAATTCATTAAAATTACATGAAAGAATAGTAAACATGCTTCAAAGGCTACTAATTATAATACATTATTCAGGGTATCAATCAACTCACTAGTAAATTGGATTTTATTCATTTCCAATATTCCTTTGGGCAAGCTACCACGGTGGCTGATACCTTAGCAAATTATGCTTCAGACCATTTCAATAATCTTTTTTTCATATTCACTATTAAATTAGACTCTGAAAATAATCTATCATGTCCTTGCTTCTATGTTTATGATTAACATTTGCTACAAGAAATTGTGATTAAAGATTCCATCATCCCAAAACTAATGTCATATAAACACTGGTTTCATGATTTTCAGGCTTCTTGATTTGCATATATTGCAGCAAAATAGGTTATAAAAACAATTTGATAATTACAGATAGTATCAATAACACAGCATGGCTAGAGAAGACATGGAAGCAAGCAGACTACCTGTCTAGATAAATTAATTGAAACTATATTGAAATTACATTGTAGCTATTCCAAATTACAATATATTACTAGACAAAAGAAGATGAGAAGGAAAAAAGAAGAGGGAGGGAGAATGGATGGAAGAGAGGAGGTGGTAACAAGTAATATGATCATCAATGTAAAACAAGTTGATATACAACTCTGAAGATGATGATTCTAAAACCTGGGTTACTGTCTTAAGAGGCTGTATCCAGGCAAATCTTGAACACAACTCACATCCTCCAAGGAAAGCTCCTTCTCAAGTTGCATTCGTGTAGCTTTCAAAATCTCCTATAAGAAATGAAAATAATCAGTTAACAAAAAGCATGCAATTAGCCTTTACAAGAAAAATACATAAAAATACTTGTCATTTATAATAAAACAAAAGACTAATTTGCATACATTGAACTCCATATAAGAAGCATGCCTTGCTAGCCACTGTGCATCCAACATCTCAAATGCTACACAAAAAAGCATATCAAATGCCATCTCGTCCTCTGCAAATATCCAGTCAAAACATTAAAATATTAACAGAATTTACAAAAATTGTTGAAAATTAAAATACATATTATTCATTCTATTTACATACCCGCTAGTATCTTCAAAAAATTTGTCCCTGATAAGGAGCTTGGTTTGGCTGCAAATAACAGGGGCTAATTTCATTAGAGAATGTAATGTAAAATGAAGTCTTAATATCAAAACAAACTTTGCACCATGGGGTTCAAGAACTAAAATGGCAACTGGTTTGCCAGATCATGTTGTTCAGGGTCTAAACATAAGACTTGTGAAGATCAACGGAGCCATTTTCTAACTAAAATGAAGAACTCAATTCTCCAAGCAACCGTACAAATCTAGAAGTGTGTGGGGATTCTGCATGTATAGGTCACTAGAGAAAGTAGCAACCTCGTGCAAACAAATGTTTGTCTTTGAATCTAACTTATCTTCAAAATTAGGATTCTTTGGCATAGCTTGTGTGCCTAATGAATGATGATAAATGCCATTTTTTAAAGTATGCAGTTTTGCTGACCGATTATAATGAACAGTATGTGATGCATGCGAATACTCCACTTCACTGCCTTGTCTGTTTGTAAAGGTAGCTCAACTCCTTGTCTGGATTGTTATATTTTAAGACAAATGTAAGTTAAATCTGAGCAAAAGGGTCTTCTATATATACCAGTGAATCTCCAAGAAAGCTCATTTTTCCTTCATGGGAAAGAAGATTTTCACCTACCTTTCCAGAAACTTTATGTTTGTAGGTCTTCACCTTCAGCGAACAACTTCCATCCCAAATATTCTGGGATATCGACCCAAAGTACAGTTAGTTTTAGAATTAGGCTCTAGAATCATTTAATAAATTGTGAGGCCTGCATCTCATTTGAGAGACCCTCACATTTAAAAATTAGGTAATTAGAGAAATAGGAAAAATAAGACTTAAAGAATGTAAAAAGAATATGAATGATTGTAATGGTTGGCTTTCCATGGGTTGCCCTTTTCTTGCAACATAATATTCAAAAATGGTTCAACAGCCTATGGGCATCAATAAAATTTGTCTCACTAACCAGAGTTTGGGAAACCTGCATTTCAGTCGTGGTATCAGAACCATTTGGATGCACTTCTTGGAGCTGTGTAGATGAACAGAATTTGATAAAAATTAAGAGGTTGGCAATTTGTGCATGGCAGCTAACTTTTTAATCTCGGAACTGTTTTGAATGATCCCATGGGAATAAGAAATAAATTCTGAGTTGCCCCTATTGAGAATAAGCATATCAATATTGTTTGAAAATTTCAGACCCTGTGGCATGGAAAATAAATGTTGTTTTGAAAACTTGGAGCTGAAGAAAGTGTGATTATTGATCTGTGTAAAGCCATGTTGGGCCACTAAAGGAGTATAGTGGCTGGAAAGAAGTTTGTGGCAGTATGAGCAGGCATGAATGTGAGGAGAAGTGCACTATGTGAAGTGCAGCACAAAAGGAGAGAGAGAGAGAGAGAGAGAGAGAGAGAGGAGGAGCAGCAGCAGCAGCAGCAGAGGAGAGCGCTGCCCAGAAAGTAAAAAGACATTGAGGGCGCAGCAAGGACACCAGAGAAAAAAACATGGGTGGCAGAAGGGAGAAAAATCAGAGTGAGGCATGGATGATAGAGGAATTAAAATGCCTCATAATTCCACCAAATGTTCTTGAAAGAGGCATATTCGAAAATTCGGCCCTGTGGATCTGCAGAACCCTGCCAAAGTCAGATTATCAACCCTACAACTGGAAATTCGGCTGACATCAGTCATTGTTTGATCAGATAATGCTTTTTATAAGCTTCTAATTTTTTTGATTTATTAAAAAGGGCATTTACAGTTTGAAAAAGAATATTCTTTTGCCTTAAGGCATGCAATGTGGGGAATTGTAATTTTTTATTGTAAAGGAATGTAAGTATTTTGCCTTGTCAAGTCCCCCCCCCCCCTTTTTTTTAAAGGGCTTGTTTTAAAAAAATATTGTAAAAGGGAAAAAAAATACTGTAAAGACAGGCAGAGGTAATTTTTTCAAATGCAATTTTTTTAAAATCAGTAGAAGCCAACCTAACAGTAATAGGCAGTATGATAAAAAAAATTGAAACCAATCCAGAATAGAGTGAAATGAGGTCCCTCTTGGGCCAATTAAAGAATAGGACTCAAAACAGAGATGAGAAAGAAGATATTCAGCGAAAAATTGAAGGGTCAAAAGAAATTGTTGAAGACATAAGAGATGAATTGTATGAGGAAATAATGAGGATAAACCAGAAAAATAGGAAGAATAGCAGAAAATATTACAGGAGGAATAAGTTAGTCACCAAAAGCAATATAATTTTCTTCAAGGACAAGTAAATAAAGAACTATTTGAGAGTAGAAAAAAAACCTCGATAGTTGCAATTTGTTAGTTTTTTCAAATTTTCACCTTTGGTGTGTGTTCGTTTTGTAAATCATTGATTTTTCAAATTCAAAAAAATTCACAACTATTCACAAAGTCAAATAGCCTCACTGGGTCAAACTACACAAAACAAAAACATGCTGTAAACAGAACTTTAATCTTTAATGATCTATGGAGCATGGTAGAAAATAAAAATGATCCAACAATCCCCACAGGCACCACACAGAGAACCACAATTGATCTCAAAAATTAAAAATCTTTAGCAATCATTCAATGCTTGTGCACGTCTGAAACCTATGTCCATGTTGATTCATCCAAATGTAGTGGGCAAACCCAACATAAATTAAGTGACCTATATGACAAACAACCACAGTACAAACAAATAGCCCTAATGTTGCAAATGTATAATCAAAAGTTGTCTGTGAATAGATAAGTCTATGGGTACTTATCAAAAATGAAAAACATTTGATCACAGATAGAAAAGGCCAGGTTTGACAAAATCAACAACTGAACTATGATAACAATCACCTTGCAATTAACAAGCAAATTGAGCAATGGAAACTATGACACATTGTGCAACTTATTAATGCAATGTGCCAACAGCCTACCTTATTGAAAAAATAATATTAGGGAAATTGCCTTAACTTCTAGCACATGCAGAGATTGTAGAGTCATAGGTATAAGAGGTAGAGGTAATTACAAAGATTTTGGCAGACAATGAGGTCATAACCACACAGGCCAAGGATATAGTCAAAATGGTGATAATTCACATTCTAGTCATAGTGGTGAAAGTCAATACAGACAGAAAGGTAGAAGCAACGACCTTGGTCATGAAAGAGGAAGCAATAGCAAAAAGAACGTAACATGCTTAGATGCAGTAAAATTGGACATTACGCCTCGGAGTTTTATACACCATTTAAAAAACTTCCCAAGGAATAAGATGCGGAAAAGTATGCCTAGTTTGATGATGGATATGAAGATGATTACACTATGTCAGAAAAAACTCACTTTGAAGCAACTTTACAGCAATGGAGGAGGAAATTGTTATGTGCGCAATATATTCAAGGGAAAATATGATGATTTGACCAGATATATGGGTGGTGGATACTAGTGCAACAAAACATGACATATCAAAAAGAATTTTCTAGACCTATAAGAAAGAAAATATGAGTCCAACAAGATTAGCGAATAAAGAAATGCATAGACAGTTGGAATTGAAGATGTGAGAAGGAAATTTCCAGATGACTTGGTAAGTATGTCATGATGTGTAATATTAAATATATGCCCACATTGAAAAAGCATTTGCTACCATTGGTAACTATTTGGAAATGGGATACTAGATTGTATGTGAGGATGAGCTTCTAAAATCAATTTAGTAAAATCTTGCTACAAGACAAATTATATAGGTTATGAAGATGGAAACGTGTTATAAATCAGAGCAAAGCCTAGCCAAGAGATGAAGAGTATGAAATGGTGGTCCAAACCAACAAATTCTCTCCACAACGATTATGGCACCTAAGATATGGACACTTGAATGTCCAAAGTTTAGTGGATTTTCAGAGAAAGGGAATGGTCAAGTGATAACCTAAATTTCACAAAGATACTGTTTTATGTGAAGCTTACATCATAGGAAAACAAAATCAAGACCAGTTTCCCAAGAAATCAAATTGGAGAGCAAACCAATATTTGCAATTGGTTCACAACATTGTACATGGATGCACTTTCCCATAGAAGGAACAACTATTTTGTTCTTTTCATTGATGATCACTCTAGAATGCCATGGGTGTATTTTCTAAAAAATAAATCAGAAGTGTTTGCTAGGTTTATGGAGTTCAAAATACTAGTTGAAAAACAAACAAACATGAAAATTTTAACTTTGCAATCAGATAATGAAGGAGAGTATATTTGAGATAAATTTCAAGATTTTTGTGAGGCACGTAGAATAAGGACACAATTGACAGACTCACATACACTGGAAGACAGGTCTAGGGGTATGCTGAAACAGAAGTATATGGATACAAGGTTTTGGGCAGAAGCAGTAAACAATTGTCCATTTCAAACACCAATCTCCTAATTCGGCAATTTAAGGAAAAACACTTTTTGAGATTTGACATGAATGAATGCCAAAGGTAAGTTATTTCAGAATTTTTGGTTCAACTTGTTATGCTCTTGTGCTAGATGAATATAGGAAAAAGCTGGATACAAGAAGCATTAAATGCATTTTCATAGGGTGCTTAGAAGAGAAGTGGTATTGTTTATTGGAAAAAGCAACAAACAAATTCATCATTAGTCAAGAGGTGATTTTGATGAACTGGAAACTATGGTTAAGTCTTATTTGATCAAAGCATTTTACAGGTTGAGAAGAAAGTTTGAAAGAAAAAAATAAGGAAAGCAAGTAGGCTTGTGCCTCTAAGGAGACTGTAGTAAATGGTTGATTAGTGTAGAAATTTAATACCTCCACCAACATCATTTAACAGGAATCTCTTAGGAATCCACTACTGAGTAGCAAACAGATAATGCTGTCAGTGGCTCTCAAACCTGAAAGGAGGAAAGGGTTAGAGATAGCTTGCAAGTTCAATCTTCAGAGTTGCCACTAGGGGAAACTTCTAATCAGAATTCTTTAAAGCCTAAATGGGAAAAGCAACACATGGCTTCACTTCATCTTGATGAAGTGAATAAAACAAGACCAACGAACACACAGAAATAGGTGAATCATGCACTCTCAACAGAAGTGGTTGTTGAGCCTTCATTATTTGTAGAAGTGGCAAATCAAAAATAATGGAGAGATGCAATGAGGGAAGAACGAAAAACAAAATATGGGCACTTGTTGATTTTCCACCAGAAGTCAAAACCATCAGATGCAAGTGGATTCTTTTAGGATTTGTGATATTAACTTTGCAATCCTAAGACCATGTATTTTAATTTAATATTTTAATAGTCAGTTATTATTTTATGACTCCAAAAATAATGGAAGGGGAACTTGGATGTCCCACATGAGGAGGAACAATTTTTGTAATTAAATTTAATTTTCTAGGCACTTGCAATATTCTTTACAAGGTGGCATTGAGTGGGGAAGCTTAATTTGGTCTACGACAGCATCTCTGACAACAGGGCTATTTTTAGTCAATGACAACATCTATGATAGTAATTATTAACAACCTGTAAGAGGATCTTTTAAATAAGGCATGTTATGACAGTTTATGACAAATTCCTTACAGGGTAGGAGTTACATACTTTCTTGGAGATTCCACGTGTCAGGGACATGAGAATTTTTGCCTCCACATTTGTGAGTTATTTTTGGCTCTATATGGTCACTTTTGGCACCTAGTTTTGGCACATGGTATTAGCACTTGGTTTACAATACTATTTATGGTATCTTGTATTGTGTTTGCCTATATATTGAGGCCTTAGGATAGTGGTTTGTATAAAATGTTGCAAGTACACAGGTGCTGCTGGATTGTTGTTGGAAAGAAGAGTGAAATGTGTTGTATAGTTGTAATCCCGTTTGTGAACATTAATACATACTTGGTGCCTCTTTTGCTAGTGGATTTTTTTCCCAAAAGGGTCTCTCCACGTAAATCCTATGTTACTATGGTTTGCTGATTTTATTTATTATTTGTTGATTTATGCATCTACACATAATCTTTATGGTAATCTTGTAAAAGAAATAAATTTCAGATTTGCATACACTTTAGAGAAGATTTTATTGTAGTAGTTTGACCTTGTTTCTCAACATTTGGTATCAAAGCTAACAGTTTTACATAGCAAGGGGCGCCTTTCTATTAAGTATTGAAGGTTTTTTGGCTATAGTAGGAGCTTTTGCATTGTGTGGTTTTGTAGATTTGTGAAGAGATTGAAAACCATGGCCTCTACTTCTCATACGGATATTGAGAAATTCAATGGTACTAGATACTAGCACTTGCACCCATAGAAGGTTCAAGGAATATGCCAATAGGAACAACCGGAAAGTTTAGGAAATTTTCCAGCATGAATTTTTTACGGCATGAGACAATTCTGAGCACTATAATGCTCACATATAAAAGCCTATCAGCTAATGAGATGTGGAAGCTTACAATGTAAGATCTTTTGGAATAAAGAGATCAATGGATGTCGGTTGCAAAAGAAAAGAAGCCAGATGCAGTGTGTGATGAAGATTGGAAAAAGTTGGACAAGAAGGCACAAGGAACCATTCAATTGTGTCTTATAGATTCTGTTCTCTTGAATGCCTCCAAGGAAATCACTACATAAAAGCTATGGAAGAGGATAGATGATATTTATCAAACCAAAAATCTAACCAATAAATTGTATCTTAAAAGACGCCTATATTCTTTGAAAATGAAAGATGGCAATTTAGTTGTAGATCATTTGAATGCTTTTAATTTGATTTTGAGTCAGCTTACTTTAATAGATGTTAAGTTAGAGAGGAAGATAAACACATCTTACTACTTTTCTCTTTACCCGAAACTTGGGAAAATTTAATTGTTGCCATTAGTGATGGTGGTGCAAAGCCCAAAATGGATAGTCTTATTGTTGTTTTGCTTTCAAAGGAGATGAGAAGAAAATCCATGAATGATGGTTTGAAGGATGCGCTGCATGTTTGGAGAAGGCCCAAGGAAAACAAAGGCTCTAAGAGGGATAAAAAGAAGGATAGATACAAATCAAAAGGATGGTCAAAAAACCAAGGAAGAGCAAAGTAAAGTGTTGGAACTGTAGGAAGAGAGGGCATGTGAAGAAGGAATGTAGAAACAAGAAAAAGTCTTTAGATTCCTCCACAGAGAAATCTTTTGTTGATGGTGATAATGATGCTTTATTTATTTCTGCTAACAGTATTAGTGATAATGCTTGGCTCATTGATTCAGATTGCTCCTACCATATGACTCTCAACAAGGACTGGTTTTGACATATACAACTTATGATGGAGGAGAGGTTTTCCTTGGTGACAAGATGATGTAGTCAGGGGTCAGGTATCCATTTAAGGACAACCAAACCAAGCAGCTCCTCACATGGACATACTGGTAAATTTGAAAAGAAAGAAATATTATATGATTGAGCAGCAAACTCATTCACTATTCTATAAACTATCAAAATCTCAACTTCATACAAACCTATATAAGCTTATAAACTTCACCTATAAATCTCAGCATTTAAACTTCACCTTGGAATATGGACAACATCCAAAAATAACATGAGCAATTGTGACATAGACAGCAATGGACTAAACAACCAACTCCTACAGATGACTATCCTTAACAAAATGACTCATTCTGGGACATAACAATGTTCAGAATTAAGAGACACCTATAATTTAATAGTGTTCAAAATTACGCCATTTCGTATCAGAATCTTCATTACAAAACTGGAATATGACTGGAAATACCACTGCCAACAACACACTGTTGGCAAATGGTCAGCGCTCCCCGTGGGATTCATGACATGGACTAACCGCCCCCCGTGGATTCATTAACTCTGGCGTTTGTATCGGAAATTGACAGGTCGACCTTTTGGTTTAACGGCAATCGTAGGCGAACAATTGGTATCAGAGTGAAAGGTCACGGGTTCGAATCCCCCCGGGTAATGCTTGGGGGGAGTTTGTTGGCAAATGGTCAGCGCTCCCTGTGGGATTCGTGACATGGACTAACCGCTTCCCGTGGATTCATTAACTCTGGCATTTGTATCGGAAATTGACAGGTCAACCTTTTGGTTTAACGGCAATCGTGGGCCAACACACACAATCCTACAAAAAATTGACTTCTACAACTTACAAATAGGCTAATTCACCAAAAAGCCAAAACTAAAGAAAGACTTTTCAGATTTCAAATCCCACGACCTATCTATCAACTCAGAATCAAATTCTTCCTAAGTTGCCATTCTTTAGAAATCCACGATTTCTTGTTCTGCCTTGCAAAATCGCTTTGATCCCATATATAGAACAAGATTTTCTATTTTAAAAACAAAAGGTGGTTGCCACCAGGTCAAACACACCGGTGCAGAAACTGTCATTTTTATGAGCAAAATATGCCTAGCTATTTTTGGGGGGTCGTCAAACGACTAATCTGACTATGATTAACCTTTTACACTACTGCTAAAATAAGGAAAAATGCCAATTCGCTCACTACAAGCATTTATCCACTATTATCTGCCCTTTTAAAATGCCAACCCAAAACTGCTAGCAGTTACTTCATTCCACATTAAAATAGAAAAGTCGCCAGTCGCCCTCTTCACTCCATGCCAAAGCTAAATAAAGAAGAATCGTCAGCCGTTGCCCAGAAATAGGATGTCAGATATCATTAACCACCTCAATTAATCAAGCTAGCAAGCTTCAGATACAAGTCGCCTCCATCCAGAAAGAAACACTAATATTATGTGGAAATTAATTGGCCAATTTATCCCGTGGGTCCTAGCAAGGAACGGTGCTAGATGCTCCTACATCACAACAATACTAAGCGGATAATTGGTAAAGGAAAGGCACAGTGTGTTTCTATGATGGAAGAGTTACAACCATTAATAATGTTTTGCATATTCCAAGACTTGCTACTTTCAATATCCAAGCTAAATGATTCTGATATGCATGTGACATTTGGCAAGTCTGGTTGCAAGTTGGTGAGAAGAAACTTGGTGGTAGTTAAAGGATCTCAGATTGGGACTTTATTTAGGAAGAATGCCTCCACATTTTGTAACTCTGCCAAATGTAACTGGCAAAACTGAAAATGCATGTATATGTTGTGGCACCAATGTTTGGGCCACATAAGTGAAAAGGTCTTAGGACAATTACTAATAAAAAAAATTGGTTGACAATTTTCTGATGATTATATTGGTAAAAATAATTTATGTGAGCATTGTGTGTTTGGTAAAAAGAATAGATCATCATTTCCTGTTGGAAGTTACAGGGCAAAGAGATTATTGGAAATTTCATTTGGATGTGTTTGGTCAAGTGGATGTGGTTTCTATAGAAAAATCTTGTTATTATGTCTCATTCATTGATGATGCTTCTAGATACCCCTGGATTTATTTTATGCATGCTAAATCTGAAGTTTTCACTAAGTTTAAGAAATTTAAGGCCTTAGTTGAAAAGCAAACAGATTATAAAATAAAGGTGTTGACATCTAACAATGATGGTGAAAATTGCTCTAGGGAATTTGATGAGTTTTGTAAGCATGCAGGTATTGTGACACCTAGGATCTTGTCAGTTTGCCTAACTGAAGATAGTTGATGCAAGAAGGGTACTCCTTCGTGCCAAAACCAATCTCAAAACACCAATACACAATTCCAATTTGATTTCAACAAAACAAGTAATCTTTTTTATAATACAAATAATTGATTTTATTCACAACACTATAATTTTGCAAATTATTTACAATGTCTGGTTTTCAATGGTTTTTCCCAACTTTCCATTACTCAGATCTGCACAATCACAAACTCTCTACAATACGTCTACAAAGTCAGTCTCACAAACTCACAAGGCTTCCAACCTCTCTCTTCTCTCTGCACCCTCAGGCGCCTTAACTCGCATTCTTTGCAAGTTTTTCCCTTGCTCTCTGGTCGAGCCTCTCTTCCTTCTCCTTCTTGGCCAACCCCCTGTTAGACTTAGGGCACACAACTGAGAGGGGGGGGGTGAATCAGTTGTGCAAAACTTTCTCCAATTTACACACTTAAATCTTCTTGGTGATTAGCAGTATATTAAACATGAAACATAATGCATTCAAATCAAAAGCAGAAACTTATCAACACATAAGACACCAAGATTTTGACGTAGAAAACCCGGTTAAGGGAAAAACCACGGGGTGATTAACCCAAGAATGTATTCTTTGTTAGAAGAATAGAAAGAACAAAATCGCACATGCCAATTAGGGCTCACTGCCCGAGCACACTGCTCACAAGAGGCTCACTGCCTATAAGAGACACACTGTCTACAAAGAAATAAGTATCACCTTCATGAACTGGAGAATAGCATCTTCACCATGCTTGAATCAGTTCCATTTAAGCCCAATAATTCTGCTCTGCCTTTCGCACTCCTCGCTACCACACACTCATCACCGCAAGACACGCTTTTGAAAGACTTCACAATCCCTTATTAGTTATTTATACAAGGCATCGACTTAGGAATAATCATCTAAGTCGGCAAACATCTACAAGATCATCCGCAAGACGTGTAATACATCCGGTCGGCCAATCTCAGGAAGAACACCAACATCCAGTGGTTATTCTTCAAATGCGCACTCTAACTTCAATGCGGACCACCAACATGAACTGGATACGATCCAAGGATCACCACAACCTTTCCCGAATCACTTGAGAACATCCACACTTCATTTACTTGTTGGAATTCTCCTCTCCTTCATCCAGAGCTTTAAGAACACAGTCTGTCATTACTGTCACAAAGGAATAGGTTCTTCCGGACCTTTAAACCACGAACCAATCGAGTTGACACTTCACACGGATGTCCTCGACACTCCCTCAAATCCGCAGAATGGGACAATGCATTATTGGATCTCATCGGACCTATCTGTGTCACTCTGTCACCTCTAAACACCTGCCGGAGCTGGTTCTACTTGAGCGGCCATAACTTCTTCAGATCTTCATGAGGAACTCTGAAAACTTGATTGGATCATCTCAAGACTCATATCTACAAACCCTTTGAACCGCAACCTCTGATCTGCATCTTAGCTGGGATCTCCACTTCACTGTCTCCATTGCTCCTCTCTGCTCATCCAATCCTTCTCATTAATGCAACATGAGTATGTTGACATCAATGACAACACCGGTTAGGCCCATACTTGCAACAATCTCCCCCTTTGTCATTGATGGCAACATATGATGTGAAAAACCATCAAGACAAGAACTTCTCCTTACTGTCACTACTCCCCCTATCAGCAACAACCATTCACATGTCTTCTCTTCCTTTACTGCTCCCCCTTTGATCATCAACCACTTGTTTTTCACGTCTTCTCTCCCCCTTTGACATCAATGGCAAAGGGCTCATACTTGCAATTCCAACACTATAGAATCATACCTGCTGCTCACCCTGAGTAGCAGCTCCCATCAATCCGGATCACAAGATATGACTGTAATATCCACCGGACTAATGCACCTCAGTGCACCTTAGTTCATCACTGGAGGGGCAATAACCCCTAACTTCTCCCTGAGATACTCAAAAGAGTCCTTAGATAGAGGTTTAGTAAAGATATCTGCAATCTGCTCCTTGGAGGGCACAAACTCCAGTCTGACTTCATTCTTGTTCACTTGCTCTCTCAAAAAGTGAAACTTGATAGATATATGCTTAGTCTTAGAATGCAGCACCGGATTCTTAGATATATTTATAGCACTTGAATTATCACAGAAGATTGTGATAGGCTCCTCATACTCTACTTTAATATCTCTTAGCATCTGCTTCATCCATAAAACTTGAGTGCAACTACCAACTGCTGCAATGTATTCTGCTTCAATTGTAGACAGGGATATTGCCTCTTGTTTCTTGCTTAGCCAAGAAACCAATCTCTTTCCCAAAAAGAATGCTCCACCACTGCTACTCTTCCAGTCATCCACATCTCCTGCCCAATCTGCATCTGTATATGCATGAAGAGAGAAATCATGATCTCTAGGATACCACAAACCATACTCAACTGTTCCTTTTAGATACCTAAAAATCCTTTTGATTGCCATGACATGAGATTCTCTGGGATCAGCCTGGAATCTCGCAACAAGACCAACAGTCTGCATTATATCTGGTCTAGTTTGAGTGAGATACAACAATCCTCCAATCATTGATCTATACTTTGTCTGGTCTGCCTTAGGAGAGTCATCATCTTTGCTCAACTTACATTCGGTTGCCATGGGAGTATTCATTGGCTTTGAATCTTCCATTCCAAATTTCCTCAACAATTCTTTCACATATTTGGTCTGAGAAATAAAGATTCCTTTCTTTGTTTGAGTAATTTGCAGACCCAAGAAAAAATTTATTTCACCAAGCATTGACATCTCAAACTCACTTTTTATTTGATTTGCAAAAGTTTTACACATACTGTCTCTTCCTCCAAAGATGATATCATCAACAAATACTTCAACAATCAAGATGTTTTCATGATCAATTTTGAAATATAAGTTACTGTTAGCAGTACCTTTGTTGAAACCAATCTTCAAAAGATGTTTGTCCAATCTTTCATACCAGGCTCTTAGGGCTTGCTTTAGTCCATACAGTGCCTTCTTCAACTTGCAGACCATATCACCATGGTCAGATAATTGAAATCCATCCAGTTGTTCAATGTACACTTCTTCTTCTAAGTCACCATTCAAGAAAGCAAACTTGACATCCATCTGATACACCTTGAAATCCTTGAAGGCAGCAAATGCAAGAAGTAATCTGACTGTTTCAATTCTTGCCACCGGAGCAAAAGTTTCTTCAAAATCAATTCCTTTTATTTGAGAGTAGCCCTTGTAGACCAATCTGGCTTTATTTCTGATTACTTCACCAACTTCATTTAGTTTGTTCCGGAAGACCCATTTGGTTCCAATCACATTCTTGTTTCTAGGTCTGGGAACAAGATCCCAAGTGTGATTTTTCTCAATTTGCATCAACTCTTCCTCCATTGCTTTGGTCCAGTTTTCATCATTGCAGGCTTCATTTATTGTCTTAGGTTCAATCTTTGAAATCAGACAATATTCATCTGAATTTTGAGCAATTTTCCTTCTAGTTTGCACACCTTTGCTTTTGTCACCTATGATCTGATCTTCAGAGTGGTTCAGTCTTACATACCTTAGAACTTTGGGAGTTTCTTGCACTTCTGCTTCTTGATCAAGCTCATTCAGACCTATCTCTTCTTCCTAATTTACCGGATCAGTTTGAATCTGACTTTCAGAAGAGGATTGAACTCCTTGAACCAGAACACCATTCTGATCATCTTTATCATATTCATAAAACCTTGAGGGTTTTTCTATTCCCTCATCAACCTTCACATTTGTACTTTCTATCATCTTTCTTAGTCTCTTGTTATAACACCGGTATGCTTTGCTTTGAGTAGAGTAACCCAAGAATATTCCTTCATCACTTCTAGCATCAAACTTGCCTAGATCTTCATCTCTTTTGATGTAACATTTGCTACCTGTTGGTTCCCAAAAATGCAGGTTGCTAACCCTAAGAGGATGCCAGACTCTATGTTTGGATTTGCAACGTTTTTGGACCAATTGACAAAGCTATTAGCTCCCTACACTTCAGGTCCTGCAAACCTAGGCGGGTGTACCTTTGTAACTAAAGCAGACTTAACACTATATGACTTGATTCGATTAGTAAATCTATCACAATGGCATAAAATGTCATAGATGCAATCTACAGATTATCTCCTACTCCTAATGTACTAACTTGAAATAGAAATATTTTGAATATGAGTTTGGGTAGTAATGACTAGTGCCTACTTCTATTGGGCTATGGAGTCGGTAAATGGATGAAGATTTAATGGACACGGATGTATGAGGTAAGTTGATCTACTTCACAGTTTAACTCGAACTTGTAAGGCACATGGGATGTTTGCACCTTATGCAAACGTGCAAAAATGTCAGTTATAATGCTCTTCTTATACTATCCCAATGATATTCCCCGTATTACTGTGAACAACTAAGAGGATGTTTAATTCTAGTAAGAAGGGAGTTTAGACCAGATTTGTTTTGTAGAAAGGATTTACCTCTTGGCAAAGACCTTATGACAATTCTGATCAACTTCTTTACAGAAACCAACCAATTCGAACACACTGAATCAACAAATGTGACCAGATAAATCAACAATATTCTTGATACAATAATTTAAATAATATGGGAAAATCATTCTGGAGACAACATTACAACATTTAGGATTTAATATTAACATTACAGCTGAACACTGAAAATAGATAACTGAATTGAAGCATTCCGTTCCATAATGAAAAAATGTGTATATACAAGTTCTGATCAGGGGAATGGGTGGAGTGGAATTAAATAATTTCCTACTGCTACCCTAAATCTACTGATGATTTCTAATCTACTCCTCCTTCCTCCTCCTTTCTCTCATGCATATATACCTTGCACTTCTAGGGTTGCAACCCTTCATATAACGGCTGGGACGTATCTCTTCATTTAATTATCTTTCATAATTAATTTAATCTTCTCCGTGAAAAAATATTTCCAAATTCCATATTCCATTTCTCGTTTCACCTTTATTTGGAGAAAATATTTATTTGGGTGAAAATTATCATCCCTTTAACTTCCTCAGTGAAAGAGTTTTACCAGATTTCATAAAAATAGTTACCTTCTTGATTCAATCCTTCTGAAAAAACCTTTCCCTTTTCAAAAAATGTTCTTGGCTACTATTATTTTTACCATATTTAAATAAATATTCTTTTGGCAAAAATAATCACCCACTTTTAACTCCTCTGGTAAAAATATTTCACATTGCATTTACTCTTTGTGCGTTCACCTAATAAAAAAAATACTCCTCGGTGAAATCAATTATCTCAATCATCTAATGCATGGTTTGCATTTCCTAGGTGAAATATATTATCCCTCAGCAAAAATACTTCCTAAATTCTCTCATCGGAGTAATATGCATCATCGTTTAAGAAAATAAAATATTATCCCGACACAATTGATCTTCCCGATGCGTTTTATTTTAATACTTTGCTCATCTGTGTGACATACAAGATCGGGGAGACTTGGAGATTTTTCACCGATTATGTATGTCTGACCGATATATATCTTGTGCAATTTTTCATTAGTTACATTCTTGGGCCCCACCCCATAAGTATTTCGGGAGCATTAGAAATTAATTATTCTGTTTTATATCCATCGGCATAAGTCCTAAGATCGGTATGATCTAAAAACTCTCTGCCAATAGCAACTATCTTCCTGAAAAGGTGCCCATCGGCGAGAGGCATAAGATCGGTGTAATTTAAAAATTTTGCTCCGACCTTATTTCTTTCCCCGATGAGTTTTGTTGCTTGGTAGTGCCGTGTCATTTTAGGGTTTCTTGTTTTCCTGCGATGGTTGTGAGAACAAGGCTCTGCCATGTTCATGATAATGGTTGTCTTCCATGTTATAATCTGCATTAAGTAGAATTGATAGGTGTGGATGTTTTTATCTTTGTATTCCCTGTTGCGGTAGTATTGCTGCATGTTTATCATAATCTGTATTGCTATTTCACTTGTATCGACAGTATAAACCTTGCTAGCACCTGCCTTTGTGTAAAATATTGATAGTATTCCTGTGCCAGACCCTACATCCAGAACCACTTTGTCTTGGATGAGATCTTGATGTTGTTGTATTGCAGCCATGTAAGTTTAAAATTATCTCAGCAAATGCCCAAAATAAACTTATTGTCCTTAAAGCATCCTCAACATATGGAGATGAAGGTAGCTCCACAGGTGTATCTTGACCCATCAGCAAGAGAAGATTGTTGTATCAAATTTGCCTTACTGGCATACCTTGTATTGCTGTTACAAATAATGTATTATGAGTGACTTCAATATTTGAAACATCTTGAATTCTTCCATATTAGTTGACCAAGTTATGTACTTGACATTTGGTATGTGACCCTAAGTTTATTCTCGGTTGCAGATTAAAAAGAATTACACTATCTTCTTATTTACAAGCAAGTTGTCTGTCCTTGGGAAGAAAATTATATCTGCACTTATGCTGAACTGAAATCCTTATGACTTCATAACTATGTGAAGCATGTTGGGTCCTATTGTGGGCCCAGCTTAAAAATTTTCATTTTCAAACAAATTTTTTCTCTTAAATCATCCCAATATTTCCCCAACATTGCTATTGAGGTGAAAAATGAACTGGATTATCACCAAAATCCTCTTTCTGACACTTTGTACGATGAACAAAACTGGTTAAATAGCCTCCAAAATTGCCTTGGAAAACTGATCAAAACTTCTCCCAGAGCCATGAAAATGCACCGACATGTTGAGTTATGATAGGGGAGTATGGTTGTCAAACGGATTGGCATAAAGTTATTAGGATTAAAAGCTGCTCGCAATCAAAGTAGCCCACTCAGCATGTTTTTATACCTGTTTAAACTCAACTGAAACTTGCCAACTTGCCTCTTCGTAAAAATATCAAAGCTGATTTTGAGGAGCTTCCATCCAGTAGATTAGGTCATTTAGCTTAAATGAACATGTGTGCAAAAGGATTTTTCATCATTCCTCTTCCTTCATAAAATACTAGGTGCCAAAGTTGACCTCTTTGAAGCTGCCTGTAAAAACCTGATTCAAGCTCACCAATTTGCAATTTTGAAAGACCATTAAATCTCCTCTTGGGAAGTTGTAATTGGAGAGTTTGGTTCATTTAGGCTTGATGAGTGCGTGTGTAAAAGAATTCTTCGCCATCCATCTTCTGTCATGAAATGTTAAGGGCCAAAGTTGACCTCTTCGTAACTTTCTGGAAATGCAGATATGGAAACTGAACTTTTACATTTGCTTTCGATTTTGAAAAAATAGCAAACAAGATGTTGGGGTCCCAAAAACTGGCATGAAAGGACATTATCATGAGGGTAATACAGAACACTGATTAGTTTGTCAGGATCATCATTTAGCTGCTAGATATCAGCCTCCAAAGTTGGCTTCTCGGGCTGATTTCACATTGTGCAAGTAACAAACCCTACCAGAACCCTCCAACTTGGTTCTTCAAAACCTAGTCAAAATTGATCATAAGAAGCTGAAATTAGGTGTGGTCACTTACATATGGCAGACAAACATGTTTGTGAAATGATTTTGCATGAAGACAAACCGGCTCCGAATTACAATGCTTCAAAGTAGGCCACTTGAGCATATAGTGCAGGTGTATCTATGAGTGTTGAAATTGAATTTCACTATATGGGAACCTAAAATTTTGCAAAAATTGGTATGAAATTTTAGGTCCCAACACTACCAAAGACTCTGAAATATCTTACAGTAGGAGTAATGCCAAACCAAAGTTCATAAGGGGTCTTACCGGTATTGCTTCTGATTTGAACTCGATTGAGAGTATAGATTGCAGTGCTGACAGCTTCTCTCCAATAGATCTGAGGAACATTTGCTTCCATCATCATGGTCCTAAATGCTTCCTGGATGGTCCGGTTCTTTCTCTCCACTACTCCATTCTGCTGTGGAGTCCTAGGAGCAGACAACTGTCTCTTAATTCCATGTTTCTCACAGAACTCAAAAAACTCACCAGATGTGAATTATCCACCTCTATCAGACCTCAGACATTTCAACTTTAATCCTGTTTCATTCTCTACCATAGCCTTGAATATTTTGAATTTCTCAAGAGCTTCTGATTTCTCCTTTAGAAAGGTTACCCACATCATCCGGGAATAGTCATTAATTAGCAGCATGAAGTATCTATCACCTTGAATACTCCTGGTTCTTGCCGGACCACAAAGATCAATGTGAACTAAGTCCAATAATCCGGTAGAAGACAGTTCCTTGCTTTTGAATGTGACTCTGCTTAGCTTACCCAACTGACATTCCTTGCACAAGCTGTTAGTAGGTTTCACCAATTTTGGAAGATCTCTTACAGCCTGAGTATTGCTTATCTTGATGATATTATCAAAATTCACATGACACATCCTTCTATGCCATAACCAACTCTAATCAACTTAAACAAATAAGCAGCTTTTACCAGTACCAACCAAATGGAAGATATTACCGTTAGTTTGAGTACCGGATGCAATCTCTGTTCCGGAACTTTCAAAGATTTTGCATTTTCCATCATTGAATCGGAGATCATAGCCTTTGTCCACCAACTGTCCAACACTGAGAAGATTGTGCTTCAAACCTTCAACATACAGTACATTACCAATTTTGTTTCTTCCATCAAAAGAAATAGTTCCTCTTCCTCTGATTCTACCAGCAGAATTGTCACCAAACTTTACCACTCCTTCATACCTCTCCAAATCTACAAACTTATTTTTGTCACCTGTCATATAGTGAGAGCATCCACTGTCAATGACCCAATCATCCTTCTCTTCAATTTGGGCAGCCAGAGCTCTTTCCACAGTCTTAAGATTGAGAGATACAGAGGACATTAGATCTTCTTCCTTGATGGCAATGAACACCCATTCATTTCCGGATTTGTTTCCTAGCTCTGATTCATCATCTGTTACTCCTTCATTATCATCATCTTCATGTACATAGTAACAGTTCTTTTGGAACCTTGGCTTGTTAAGATCTTGCCTTGAAAATCTTTTCGGACGCCTTGAGGCAAAATGACCAATCTTATTGCAGTTAAAACACTTAAAAAGTAATTTTCCTTCATACTTACCGGATCCTCTTGGTAGCCTCTTTGCAATAAGGGCTTCAAGTTGAGCAGTTTCTACTTCTTCTTCCAGATATTTTCTTGCTTTTTCATACCATGACAATTTCCTTGAAGAATTCTCTCCCGGATCAAACCTTTGTTTACCTTTAACAGAGGCACTGGCTTTGAATGCAAATTCAGTCTTAGGGGGGTCGGATCAAATGCAGCCAATTTCCCAGCCAATTGATCTCTTGTGACAGCTATATGGGCTCTGAATTCTTCAATGGCAGCAGCCTTGATTTTGTAAGAAGCAGGAAGGGATCTGAGAATTTTACCAACAATCTCATTTTCATCCAAGACTCCACCAGCATTTCTAATTCCACAAACCAACTCATTCACTCTTGGCATAAAAGTGGTAATATTTTCATCATCTCTCATCTTCAGTTTTTCAAATTTCCCTTTTAGACTCTGTAACCTTGCACATTTAATATACTGGTCTCCTTCATACAAAAGTTCTAGTTTATTCCAAATCTCAAAGGCAGTTGGTAGGTCAATAACATTTGAGAGCTCTGAGTCAGATAATGGGCTTAGAAAAGCCTCTTTGGTCCGCAAATTGTTTTCAGCATATGTGATTTCATTTAGGGTTGTCGGACCACCCTGTGGAGGTACATACGGTTTTGTAACCATGGACCAGTACGCCATTCCCATACACTGCAAGTGACATTTCATGCGACCTTTCCAAAGAGCAAAGTTGGTTCCATCAAACTTCGGACTATCCTTCTTGTAAGACGACACCCTGGATCTCCTCAAGCGGTTAAGCTCCTTTTAGAGGAACTTAGCTCTAATACCAATTGTTAGACTTAGGGCACACAACTGAGAGGGGGGGGTGAATCAGTTGTGCAAAACTTTCTCCAATTTACACACTTAAATCTTCTTGGTGATTAGTAGTATATTAAACATGAAACATAATGCATTCAAATCAAAAGTAGAAACTCATCAACACATAAGACACCAAGATTTTGACGTGGAAAACCCGGTTAAGGGAAAAACCACGGGGTGATTAACCCAAGAATGTATTCTCTATTAGAAGAATAGAAAGAACAAAATGGCACATGCCAATTAGGGCTCACTGCTCACAAGAGGCTCACTGCCTACAAGAGACACACTGTCTACAAAGAAATAAGTATCACCTTCATGAACTGGAGAATAGCATCTTCACCATGCTTGAATCAGTTCCATTTAAACCCAATACTTCTGCTCTGCCTTTCGCACTCCTCCTCGCTACCACACACTCATCACCGCAAGACACGCTTTTAAAAGACTTCACAATCCCTTATTTATACAAGGCATCGACTTAGGAATAATCATCTAAGTCGGCAAACATCTACAAGATCATCCGCAAGACATGTACTACATCCGGTCGGCCAGTCTCAAAAAGAACACCAACATCCAGTGGTTATTCTTCAAATGCGCACTCTAACTTCAATGTGGACCACCAACATGAACTGGATACGATCCAAGGATCACCACAACCTTTCTCGAATCACTTGAGAACATCCACACTTCATTTACTTGCTGGAATTCTCCTCTCCTTCATCCAGAGCCTTAAGAACACAGTCTGTCACTACTGTCACAAAGGAATAGGTTCTTCCGGACCTTCAAACCATGAACCAATCAAGTTGACACTTCACACGAACGTCCTCAACACTCCCTCAAATCCGCAGAATGGGATAGTGCATTACCGGATCTCACCGGACCTATCTGTGTCACTCTGTCACCTCTGAACACCTGCCAGAGCTGGTTCTACTTGAGCGGCCATAACTTCTTCAGATCTTCATGCGGACCTCTGAAAACTTGACTGGATCATCTCAAGACTCATATCTACAAACCCTTTGAACTGCAACCTCTGATCTGCATCTTAGCTGGGATCTCCACTTCACTGTCTCCATTGCTCCTCTCTGCTCATCCAATCCTTCTCATTAATGCAGCATGAGTATGTTGACATCAATCACAACACCGGTTAGGCCCATACTTGCAACACCCCCAATACTTTTTACGCGTTGGATTATATAGGAAATTCAAATCTTTAATTTGAATTCCTTTCATATGCTACGCCCATGGTTTCTTCTTATTCTGGTGGCGTCTATTTTCAATTCCTATGCCTTTGATCAGCCTCCCTTGGTATTGTTGTGTGAAACGTTACATTTTCCTTTTATCAAAACTTATAGCAAGTCTAATATGAGGCATTTCGCTGATCCCAATATTAAAAATAATATTTCTATAGTTTATTTAATGGTCAATATTGTAATCTTATTAGTTTAGATTGTTTCTATTTCTATTGCTTTGTTAGCTTTAGTTTCTTTTAGAAACATCTTTATTGTAATTCTTTATATAGAGTCTTTGTCTCTATTGTTAATATCAAGTTTTTACCATAACATGGTATTAGAGCGGGAACACATTTTTTTTGAAATTTTTCAAAAATTTATGGCGCTCTATGAAAATCCGTACAGACCGTACTGCATCCTGCGCTTGGCTTCGACTTTCGCTGCAGTTGCGCCTTCCGCTCTCTAATCGACAGTTTGTCTTTGGCCGTTGTTTCTTCCATTACAAGGTTTCAGTCGGCGCTTTAGTCGCTGCTTACACTGCAGATCCTTGGTCGTGGGTATTAAATCTTCTGTGGTCGTTGTTCAGACTGTCGGCATTCAAATTTTGGTAGCAGTCAGTCCTTGGCTCTAGCGCCAAGCGCTCAATGCCCCGCCTGTGGTCTAAGAAACCCTAAGCTCAGCGCCCTATCCATCGACAGTTTGGTTTCTGTGGTTGGGGGTTTATCCGTCGGCGTTTCGTTGTCCTATGGTGGCGGTTTGGTTGTCGTTTCATCTCCTTCGTCGCTGTTAAGGGTGTCTTCGGCGGGTTGAGTCGATTAGCCGCGCCAGCTAGCGCCTAGCGCTTAAACACAGTCTAGCGGTGGTCCCTTCTGCCTGTGGTCCCTTGTGACTAGGCCCGAGGCCTGTCCTAAGCACCACGACCTCAGCCCCAGATCTTCAGGAGCGGTCATATCGGAGACCAAGCCCCAACGCTTAGCGCCTGTGAGAGCAACACACCTAGGATGACCAACTGCAGAAATAAACCTTCACAAGAGAGAATATTTCATCGAAGAGAAAAATGCATTGAGAATGAGATGAATAATCTACATGTGGTACAGGCTTTTTAAAGCCGTGAAAAATAGGTAACAGGTATGTAACTTCCCGATACGAGAAACACAACTACCCTAATTAATTAAATGCAACTAAACTATAGCCTACCTAAGTAAAACTTAAGTAAATATGCATTTACTCTAACACCCCCCCTTAAGTGCAACTTAGGGAGAATGAAGATGCAATATGGGTCCCGGCTACACAACCATGTTAGGTACCCATTTACAATGCAAAAAAGAAATATCTCACAATTGGAGAAAAGGAGAAAAACCCTGTGGGAAAAAACCCCTCCCCAAAAGAGAGAAAGAAAACAAAAATGATGCATGGATGGAGGACTTAGTCACATCCCCCCAAGTACTACATACATCCTATATATACAATCTATGGCCCCCCCATAAGAGGGAAAGTGTGAGACTATATAGCCCCCCCACGATGAAGAAGCTCCAATACTGATGAAGGATGCCTGAAGACAGAAGATGATCCAGTGCCTGCAAGCAACACCTCTTCCCTTAGGAAGAAACAGGTCCACCAGATGAAGAAGGAACCACTCCATATCCAATTGAGAAGGGGAAGGAAGTCTCCAAACAGAGCAATCCATCACATGATCATGATCAACCACAACCAAGAAATGCGAAAGATCAAGAGAAGGCTCATCCAAGTCAACCTCCAAAAACAATCTGAATGAATCAACTGGCATGCTGCAACTATCATCAAAGAGGAGAGAAATCCCCTCAAGTGAATCTCCCAAATCTGTAAGGTGAGACTCTACAAACAAATTAGAGATGCCTGCTAAGTACTCATCCAACAAAAGAAGATTTGAGGGATCAAAGGTAGCCTGCTGGGCTGGAAACTCAACCTCTGAAGTAACAGTGACAGTATCAACATGAGTCTGATGTACCCCAAAATGCAGATGACCAATATTACTATTAACACTGGCCAAGGGTGTGCGAGGTACATAGTCATCCTCCTTAACAAAGTGAGAGAAGCTATACAGTCTAGACTCATGATCAGCATTACCAATAGCAATGAGTTTTCCAAAATCAGCTTCTCTGATAAACACATAATCGGCTGTAAACTCCACAGTCTTAGGGACTTCACCATGTGTTATCTGGTATATAGACAGAAGATTTGTGTGCAATTCTGGAATGCACAGTATATCCCGAAAGCAACCATCACCTACGTCAACAGTGCATGTCCCCCGAACATCCAACAGCTTATTGTTCCCCAACAAAATTTTGGAAGTGTCAAAGGGGTGCAAATCCATGAAAGGATAGGGTGAAGAACTCATGTGGTGAGATGCACCAGAATCCAGAAACCATCTGTCACACCGAGAATCAACTGCAAAAGTGACCAGTGCATGTCCCTTACCCATGTAATGCTTATCTTCTTTACTGTTTGCAATGTCTGCACTACCAGACTGTGTAGGCTTGGTGGATAGAGCAGATGAAGACGCAGAGGCTATAGGAGTCACAGAAGATGGCAGTGGGATATTGTTCTTCTGAAGAAGGTGGGAGAGCTCATCTATCTTCTTTGTGTAACAATGATGCTCATCGTGCCCCTTCTTTTTACAATATACACAACTGAGTTTCTCCTTCTTTGGCTTTTCTTCTTTTGCAGTGGTGGGGGTCTCATATGACTGTTTTAGGTTGAGGTTTCTTCTTCCCCTTACTTTGTGGGCCATGTGCAACCAATGCATGATTTTTAGGGACCCCCTCCAACTGGGCAAGTTTGGCTTGCTCCCTTGTTAACCAGTCACAGAAGGTCTCAAAAGAGGGCATATGGAATGCACTACCTAAGGCATCCATTGTGGAGTAAAAGGTAGAGGAAAACACAGCAAAAGGGCTTCTTAACTTAGACAGAATCAAAAAAATGGACTCCTTATCAGTTTTGCCCTTTCCACATCCTGCTAGTTGTGACCTTACTGATTTGAATTTCACTAGGAAGTCATCAATAGTAGGAAATGCTTCAGGGATAAGAGAGTTTAACTCAGCCTCCAATTGCAATGCATGGATCTCGCTAACCTTACCAAATAGGTTTTCTAACTTATCCCAGATTTCTTTGGGTGTACCCAACTCATCAATATGGAAAAGGAGACTATCTGAAACATTTAACTTCATCAACCCCATAGCTTGGTCACATTTATTTTGATGGGCAAATATTTCATATTCTTTGGTGAAGCTGGGTTGGGTAGCATTCAATGTGGACCAGAGACCTTGAGACTGAAGCAATCTACGCATTTTCATTTTCCAGGTGTGGTAATTGTGGGGAGTTAGTAATTCAATAGATGCAGGGGGATCCATGATAGAATTGCACTAAAAGGCAAAATTGAACCAACTGATAAAACCTCCAAAGAAAAAATGCAGCCTCTAGAATTTAATTTTCACCAATTTTCCAACCAAATAGCTGATTTTAGAAACTGGAAAAAAATTTGAGTAAAATATATGCACCTTGTTTTCTCCAAAGTCTCGAGCACCAAACGACCAACAACAAGCCACCAAGCAATTTTCCAAGTAACGAGCACAAAGGCACCATAGGTCTTTTGCGAGCTAAGGAGAAACCAAATCAATGTGAGACTTGCTCACAGCGGTAATGTGGGTAGTCGGGCTATATAAATAACCAGAAAGTCATCGCGCTAGCAATGTGGGACTAAAGTCCCATACAAAATGCTCAACCAACCACAAAAGGGCCCACACCGCGAACCCTAATCAAATCTTTGTGGTAGACTTTAGAAAGTATAAAGTTGGCACACAAAAAAAAATTTGATGCTATGTGCCACGATTCTCAAAAATGAATATGCACCTTGCATGGGGCAGCCCTCCCACTCATGCCTTTCATAAGAGGTTGGTGCTTGCGCCCCAAGCTCTCTGAATTGAATCTGCACCTTTCACGCTTGGCAGAAATCTCACGCCACAGCTCTCTGGAATGAGCACGGGGGAAAGTGAAAGACAGGCCTCAAAACGCCTCTGCAAAGAGGAAAAATCTCGCGCCACAGCAACACAGGCCAAACAGCAAACGCATAGGAGTCTGTAAAAAAAAAAAACTTCAATCGCAGCCTCACAAAAACGCCTCCAATGCCTCACAAAAAAAACTTTGACGGCTTATCTCCTCACACCGTCACGCCACAGCAAGTGGAACAAATGCCACGGTCAAGAAATTTAACGCCAAGAGGTTCCAGGCAAAACAGAAAATAGGCAACTTTGAAAAAAAAATTCAAATGCCGAATGATCTCCAATCGATCTCAAAGTCTCTGACGAAAGCTCTCAGGAAGAATTCACAGATTGGGTGGCTCTGATATCATGTGAGAGCAACACACCCAGGATGACCAACTACAGAAATAAACCTTCACAAGAGAGAAAATATTTCACCAAAGAGAAAAATGCATTGAGAATGAGATGAATAATATACATATGGTATAGGCTTTTTAAAGCCGTGAAAAACAGGTAACAGGTATGTAACTTCCCGATACGAGAAACACAACTACCCTAATTAATTAAATGCAACTAAACTATAGTCTACCTAAGTAAAACTTAAGTAAATATGCATTTACTCTAACAGCGCCTAAGACACCAGCGCTAGTCAACCTCAGTATTTGTGATGGCGTCTTTGACCAACATTTTGTTGGAAAATAGTTAGAAGTTATGGCCACAACTACAACACGTGGAAGCAACGCATGATGACAATATTTGAATATCATTGCCTTGATAAAATAGTTCTAGGTATAGAATCTCACCCTGCAACAGCCGGAAAGGACCAGGACAAATTTGATGAGCGCAACCGGGAAGCTGTAATGCTTATCAAACTTTCAGTTACTGATGATCAACTGCCTCAGGTGTCATCTGGCAAAACTGCTAAAGAAATATGGGATCTTTTGAAAGATCTTCATGAAACATCTGACAAAAGTTGAGCGTTCTTTCTGAAGAACATGTTCTCCATCATGATGGATGAGAAGACAACTCTGCAGAAGCACTTGTCAAAGATCAAGGATATCCGTGATCAGCTAGAGGCTATTGGTCGGAAAATGGAGGAAGATATGGTGGTCATAACTCTAAAGAGTTTGCCCAAATCATATGAACACTTTATCGAGACACTCAACATTACATCAACGAATGTTGACCTAAAGTTTCCTGATCTATGCAACAAACTTCTACAGCAAGATCGTTGGAAACAGTAGTTTGGAAGCACTGCTAGTTCATCCTCCACGGAACAGGCATTTATTGCCAAGGCATTTCAGAAGAATAAGGGCAAAAATCAGCCCTTTTAGCAAACCAGCCAAGGTCAATCCCAGGACACCTCCAAGAAGAAGAATATTCAGTGCAATTATTGCCACAATATGGTCACATGAAGAAAGATTGCCAGAAACGCTTGGCTTCTGAACAGTCCAAGCAAGGAGAGCCTAAACCTAAAGCCCATGTTGCAGAGCACACTGAGCAGAGGGAGTCCGCTTTCTATGCCTTTATGGCCAAGAGACCAGCAGATCATGTTAAATCCTCTTCCTGGTATACTGATTCAAGTGCATCTTGGCATTTCACTCATCGTCAAGATTGGTTCCCTGAGTACACACCATTCAGAGATTTTGTTATCTTTGGAGGAGGCGAAGAGTATACTGTTGTCGGAAAGGGCAACTTGCAGATTCAATCTAGAGGGAGAAATTTAATATTTCTCAATGTATATTTTGTACCTAGCATGGAGTTGAATATGCTCTCAGTTCCTCAGATTATGCATCACTCTCCTCAGCTAGATATTGTTTTCAGTTTGCATACATGCAACATTGTTGATTGAGAGACTCGCACTACAATTGCTAAGGGACTTGAGGATCATGGTCTTTATAGACTTGTTGATTCAGGTGATTCTCAAGAGCACGCCATGGCAGCCAGAAGTACTTCCATCAGCAATCTCTGGCATCAGCGTTATGGGCACCTAAATGTGCATTATCTCTCTCAATTATGTAGGGAGGGTCTGGTTGGTGGTCTACCTGAAATTTAGACTCAGAATCATAGAGTTTGTGGATCTTGTCAGGCTGGAAAGTAGCATCGGACTCCATTCTCAGATGGTGACACATAGAAAGCTTCCAAGGTATTACAGTTGGTTCACGTTGATGTATGTGGACCAATGAACACTCCTTCAGTTACTGGGTCCAGATATTTTCTGTTATTTGTTGATGATTTTGGTAGAAGAATGTGGGTGTATTTTCTTAAAAACAAATCAGAGGTGTTCG
Source organism: Cunninghamia lanceolata (assembly GCA_027924645.1). Taxonomy (NCBI): domain Eukaryota; kingdom Viridiplantae; phylum Streptophyta; class Pinopsida; order Cupressales; family Cupressaceae; genus Cunninghamia; species Cunninghamia lanceolata. Next base: position 22,949,751 of record BSBN01001965.1, read on the forward strand.
GTATATTTCAGCAATTTAAGGCCTTAGTTGAGAAAGAGTCAGGCTCTCAGATAGTCACTCTCAGGTCTGATAATGGGGGGGAGTTTTGTTCTTCTAACTTCTCCAGTTTCTATGCTGCACATGGCATTAAGCGCCAACTTACCACCCCCTACACCCCTCAGTAGAATGGTGCCGTTGAGTGTTGAAATCACACCATTACTGAAATGGCTCGTTTTATGCTGGAGCATAGAAATGTCCCTAAGAAGTTATGGGCTGAAGCAATTTATCTTCTAAACCGGTCTCCTACTTATGTCGTTAAGAAAATGACTCCTAAAGAAGCCTGGTCTGGATGCAAGCCTAAGGTCAACCACCTAAAAGTCTTCGGCTCTATTGCTCATGTGTGGATTCCAGATGCCAAGCACACCAAGCTAGATTCTAAGAGCCAGAAACTCATGTTCACTGCTTACAGTGATAATCATAAGGCATATAGGCTGATTGATGTAGATACATATCACCTCATTTTTCAGTCGTGATGTTGTGGTTGGTGAAGCTAGTGGGCCCTTTTATCTGTCTTCTCCTACTATGAGCCCTGAGGATCAGCCTCTGAAGGCTTCTGATTTGGGTGTTCACCTTCCCCTAGCACCACCTGATGGGAGGGATTCTACAGTTGTGGAGGCACCTCAGCATAATGTTATACCACTCGCCCCTCCTAAGGACAATCTAGATCCTCATCTAGATGACTTTATTCTAGCCACCACAAGTGATGTTGTTCCTCCTGTTTCAGATGTTGGTCCTTCTACTCTCCGATCTAAATGGTGGGCTAAGACCATAGGTGATCTTCATGATGATGAATTAATTGAGGGTAGATCTATTTGGAAAAAGAGCAAGCAGCAGAACACAGTTAATTTTGCTCTTATGGCCAACATTCACAGCATCCCTGAGCCTCAAACATATTCAGAGGCTAAAGGCATACTTGAGTGGGAACAGGCTATGGAAGCTAAACATCATAGTCTTCTGAAGAACAACACTTGGGTCCTCTCCGATCTTCCACCTGGGAAGAAGCCCATTGGCTACAAATGGGTGTATAAAGTTAAGTATAATGCTGACGGAACTCTTGATAAGTATAAGGCTTGGTTAGTAGCCAAAGGGTTCTCACAGACAGAGGGCATTGATTATGAGGAGACTTTTCCTCCTACCGCCAAAATGAGTACCATTCGGCTTGTCCTCGCTATTGCAGCACAGTTTGGATGGGAAGTCCATCAAATGGACGTCAAGAGTGCATTTCTCAATGGGGAATTACAGGAAGAAGTCTATACGATGCAACCCCCTGGTTTCAAGGTTGCTGGTAAAGAACACCAAGTATGCAAACTGGTGAAAGCACTCTATGGCCTTAAATAGACTTCTCGGGCATGGTACATGAAAATTGATAAGTACCTAGTTGATCATGGTTTTCAAATGAGTTCTTATTCTAATCTATATGTCAAACAATCTGGTGATAATATTCTTTTTATTGTTGTCTATGTTGATGATTGGCAGCTCGGAACATTTGATTGAGGAGATCAAACATAATCTCAGTCAATCATTTGAGATGACAAATTTGGGACTTCTGCATTATTGTCTAGGTGTAGAGGTTTGGCAGACAAATGGTAGCATCTTTATCTCTCAGTCCAAGTATGTCGGAAGCCTGCTTGATAAGTTTCGGATGAATGATTGCAAACATGCATCTACACCTATGGAGAAAGGGCTGAAACTATCAGTCAACTCAGATTCACCTGTGGAGAATGAATCAGCGTTTAGGCAACTAGTGGGCAGCCTCATTTATCTCATTGCCACTAGACCTGACCTCAGTTTTGCTGTGAGCTACATCTCTCACTTCATGATAGCCCCTAAAGCTAAACATTGGGTTGCAGCGAAGCGTGTGCTGAGATATGTGAAAGGCACTTCTGACTTTGGCATTCTGTATGGCAGGTGCAAAGATCCTAAGTTGATTGGCTTTATAGACTCAGATTGGGCAGGTTCTATTGATGACAGGAAGTCTACTTCTGGGTATGTTTTTAGTTTAGGTATAGATGCAATTACATGGACCAGAAAGAAGCAGCAAGTAGTGGCTCTTTCCTCGACTAAAGCTGAATATCGGGGAACTGTTAAAGCATCTTGTGAGGTAGTTTGGCTTCAAAGGATGCTTTCTGACATGCAAATGTCTCAAGCAGGGCCTTCCCCCTTGTACTGTGGCAATCAAGGGGTGCTGAAACTTGCCAAAAATCCAGTCTTCCATGAACAGACCAAGCATGTTGAACTTCATTGTCATTTCATCCACCAGCTTATTGAAGATGGATCAATGATGTTGCAGTATGTTCCAACTTCCAACTGAGGACCGGACTGCAGATATTCTCACCAAGTCTCTGAGCGCGGATAAGTTTATCAAATTTAGGGGGCACCTTGGTGTAGTTGATAGATTGACCATTAAGGGAGGGTATTAAAATAATATTTCTATAGTTTATTTAATGGTAAATATTGTAATCTTATTACTTTAGATTGTTTCTATTTCTGTTGCTTTGTTAGCTTTAGTTTCTTTCAGAAACATCTGCATTGTAATTCTTTATATAGAGCCTTTGTCTCTATTGTTAATATCAAGTTTTTACCATAACACCCAACGGTCTTATGCTGTGCCAAAACTATTATTCTATTTATTTTGTTTCATATCATATTTAAGTTGCTTTGTATATGGCACGTAGGCACTCCAATATTGGCACATTTTCTGCCTTAATGGATATATTATTTGTTGTTGAAAGGCGTCTCCCTATGGTGTATAATGAACCTCCAAATCGACGCCCAATGAAGAAGTTTGCTAATAAAACTTAGCTGCTTACCTCAAGCTGCACGATCCACGCTTTCATAAAACTCCAAGTGAATGTGAACGCCTTTAGGAACTTTGGGTTTCAAATTTATTAAATTGTCTCTTATACATCTGTTGCAGCCTTCTTGGTGTTAACATTATTCAAGGAGAACTTCAACATGTACAATCAACGCCTCCCCAAAATCATTATTGAAATGTCTTTGCTGAAGACCGGGCACAATAGTGACTCCAAAAGGAATACAAACAATTCAAATTCATTCTCAAATACCTCCCACGATCTCAGAGGCAAGTAACCAATAGAAGGCAACGCATATGGAATATGGATTCCCATTATGACATTGGCTGCTCCATCACTCCAAAAATATAATGCTGAGATTGCAATTACTATCAAGCTGAAGAGACTTTGCCAGAATGATGTTTGCCGACATTTCGTCGAACATCTGATGGCGACAAGAACCCAAACCATCATCAAATGAATGCGTCGAGTTATACAATTTCAATGCAGCATTTTGTCAAACAAGTGACGACAACACCCTGTCGCCAAACCATTCCCATAACTTCAGATGCATGAAGATTTGTAATACAACACAACCAGTTGCGACAAAAGTCGAAATGCACAACAAAACCAAAATGCCCTGTCAACCTGCGATGACTCTTTCATGACACTTCGACGAATATGCAGCAACGAAAGATCGACTTCACTTGATGTGAAACGCATAAGCGAAACCATCGTCAAGCTAATTGAAATGCAGAAATCAATTCGCCAATCATGAAGACATACGAAACAGCTGCCAGATAACTGTGTCAAAATCGGTAATGCTTGATACTCAACCAAACTGAACCTACAAAACCAAAACCAAAACCAAAATATCAAATCTTTTTGGTCGATGCGGGAAAGCTCATCCGCCCGGATACTCTTGCATCAAAAGTCGATTCATTGCAAGTGGGTGTATAAAAAGAAAATCAATGCAGATGGTCAGTTAGAAAGATACAAGGCCAAACTAATCGCCAAGGGATACTCTCAAAGAGAGGGAGTCGATTTTGGTGAAATTTTCTCCTGTTGCTAAGTTAACTTCTATTGGATTCCTATTTCTACTTGTGATTTTGAGATTGAGCAAATGGATATTAAAACTGCTTGCTTGCATGGGGATCTTGAGGAGATTTATATGCAACAGCCTGACGATTTTGTTGTGAAGGGGAAGGAACATTTAATTTGCAGGTTAAAATGATCATTACATGGTTTGAAACAGTCATCGAAGATGTGGTACCAAAAGTTTAATGCTTTTGCGTTAAGCTTGGTTTTTATTAGGAGTGAAGAGGATCATTGCATTTATGTTAAAATTATTGATGACCGCATGTTGATGTTTGTTTTTGGACAAGTCAACAATTAGAGTGAAATACAAAGTATCTGACTCCCTCTTGAGCAAAGCCTCTCGAATGCTGAACTATGTGATCAAACAAGATGACTCCAAGGTTCTTTTCTCATGATTTTGTAAGAGATAGCTCAGTGACTAAGTATGATTTTGCTGGTAAACACAAAGGGACTTACGCAGACTCTTCTCCTTTCATTAGCTTGTTCCTCCTTCGGTGTGGATGACATATATATAGAGTCTCAATGATAAAGAAAAGTAAAAGGGCAAGGGTTTAGGAAACTAATCTAAGGTCAATGAAGCAATGATGATGCATTAAACAGGCAAACTCCTTGATAAACCTAACTCCACTTCGCCAAGGATGCCTACAACTACATGAAGTTGGTGCAATCTCCTAAGGTTTGCGAATGGTTTTCAAATCATGAAGGTTCATACGAGCACCCAGTGAACAGCGCAGCTCAAACAAGCATCCACAATCGAACTTAAACAAATTAAGCTTAGACTAGCTTTACACAACACTTCACCGGCGATGAATGTTAAAAACATGAGCTAGGAGTTGATCAAATATTCAGTACAACATACATTACATCAATGAACTTCTAATCTACTTTGAGACATCTCTCCACTCCATTGAAGTACAGGAAACCAAGTTACTCCACAAGATAACACTTAACACCAAATAAACTTCCAATGTTTTGCATTACTCTTGAGAAATATTTACAACAATTCCAAGTCCTCTCAGAAAATTTCAAGAGTCTCTCCTATTCTACCCCTAAAATCTAGTTTACTACTAATGATCTACTGCCTTACAAATGAGGCAACAAGGCCTTTATATAGAAGCCCAAATTACAATGAATGGCTCAGATTGATCATGTAGCCAAGGGTTCAGATCATGCCACCTCACAGGTAGTTACAACTTTCTATTTTTAGTACAAAAGAGAGAGGCAATAAAAGCACACTTTCCAATGTGATAAGGTAAGGCGAAAGCATTTAAAATATTCTTCCACATAGGAATCCCTTTGACTTCTTTTATTAAATGATACATTTAATGCATTTAAAATGATGTGCACTCGCCACATAGATGCCAACTCAGCATACTTTGAAAATTGTATCATCAATGTGGTGATGTATTCAATGTGATTGCTTGAACTTGTATGTTTAGGAATACATCTTGTAGATCTTGCCTTGTTCATTCTTCTTGTAGACTGGATGTATGATACTTGTTGCTTCACTTGATTAACTTCATGATTCTTTCTTCTTCTTGTAGGTAAGTTCATATTGATCCTCTTTGATGATACTCTTGATGTAGAATGTGTAATAGAGTAGATGATGATGATATATACTTCCTTCATGTAAGAGTAGATGATGAAGCTTGCTTCATGAACCGGAGTAGAAGTCTCTCTTGGACTTGAAAGTGGGGAGAACTTGAAATTGAATAGATGAATGTCCTCACTTGATGTAGAAGTTGATGAAGTGATCCTTCGTTGATGGCCTTTGAAGTAACCTCCTTGGAGTGTAGATGATAACATCTTCCTTGATAACCTCTAGAAGAAACTTTGAAGCTGACGAACCTTGACTTGAAGCTTAGATGGGGAACGCCTTGTCTTTGAACATGATGCAAAGGATGAAGTATACTTTGAACTTGATGTGATCTAACATGATATCATTGATGTAGAAGACTTGAGGTGTGATCCTTCTGCAACTTGAAGGTGATCTTGAAGTGACCTCAAAAGGTGGGTAGCATGATCTCTTCTTCGAAGGTGATTCCAAGCTTCTCACTCAAAGGTGACTCCTTGTATAACTCCTTAGCTTTATTAATGTTCCTACAAGACAAGGTAATTAATATATTAATCACTTCATAATATAGGAATAACTTGAAACATGCAATAAACCCCTTTCAAGCTTAGGCGCTATTATAGGTGAAAAGAGAAGTAACAAAGCGCCTAGCACAATTTAATCCCACATTCATCACTTAAAGTAATTTCAAACAATTGCAAGGGTTTAAATAGATCAATCCCCCTTATAAGGTTCATTAGAAAGGTGTCTTTGGTGCAATTTCAACCTAGGCGCTCATTTGATGTAGGAGTGATAAACAAAGGCGCCTAGGTACCTTGGCCTCAAATTTGCCATTTCAACAATGGGAGATGACTTATAAAACGAGCTCCTTCTCAGGGTACTATTTTTTATGACATAGACTCATGTATTCTTCAAAGGCGCAATTTTGAGGTTGTATAGAGGGCAATTGGCGCCTTGAGCAATTTGGGTTCTATGTGCTACTTTCAAGGCTCTGAATGATCAAACAAGCTTTAAGGTGATCCTTTCTCTCTAGGCGCCCACTTTATCATGCAAATTTAGTTGTTCTTTTCCAAGGTGCCAACCTAGGTGGCAGAGGTAGAAATGGGCGCCCAACACAAATGGCTTCAATTTTGACATTTTTACACTTCTAAGTAACCAATCATATCTTAAGATGACTTTATCCATCAAGCGCTCACCCCAAAAGGGTCATCTTATGCAAATTTCCTTAAGGCGCCTACTCTCAGAGGTCAATTGAAGTGATTCTTTCCAGGGCGCCAAAATCAAACTACTTTGAAGGTAAAGAGCGCCTATGTTTCATGACTTCTATTTTACAAAGTGCTCCATCAATAATGTTACTAGAAGCAACTTCAATCTAGGCGCCTTGACTCATGAAGCTAGTTTTTCAATCTTTGAATCAATAAACCATGGTTTTGGCTTCCTCATTCCTAGGCGCCAATGTAGGTCAAAATTTCTAATACTTCCCTTTCACTCATCTTGCCTTCTAGGCGCTCATAGTTGATAAGGAATTTCATAAAGGGCGCCTAGATTCCTTGGGTGCAAAATGGCGCCTAATGTCTTCATGGCTTAAGTTATGATACTCCAATGAATTCTAGCAAGGGGAAAGATCTTCAAAATGTCATATTCATCAAGGAGCATGGCCAAAGATGTTGTTTTATATGAATCATTCCTAGGCGCCTATGTTTAATGTGACTTTACTTGAAGGGCGCCTAGATTCCTTGGCTTACTTTGACATATAAATGACTCCAACGACCCTACTCCCTTTAGGCGCTCATTAAGGAGTCATTAGAAATGATTGATGAGCGCAAACTGGAGGTTGTACAAGTCTTCAACCTAGGCGCCAAAATGAGACTACTTTGCAGGTAAAGGGCGCCTAATCTTATTGGGCTTAGTTTATCATATTGGATCAACTTTGGAAGTCAAAATAACCTCCCTCCTTAAAGGCGCCTAAACACATGACTTCAAGGCGCCATCAATCATAGTTTAAACCTTACCTCTCATCAAGGCGCCTAAAACTCATTCCTTCATTCTTGGGCGCAATTTTAACAGTTGTCTGAACATGCAAAAGGCGCCTAGTGTCCTTAACCACTTCTTTGGCGAATCCTTTGCTATTTAAGGCCTTTCATACGAATTTCAATCAAGGCACCACCTTTTGGAGTGATTGGAAGGTGATTTTCCTCTGGGCGCACATTGAAGTCTTCAAGCTAAGGCGCCAATTCAGGTATCTGCAAATGAGAGAATGCGCCTAAGCTTCTTTGAGTGAATTCACGCCTAAATTTGGAAGTCCAAGTAAGGTATATTGAAAAATATATTTAAGTATAAGAATTCTTATACTTTAAATATTTTTCAATATACCTTTCAGGATGTTTGAGATAGGTCTTAGATCCACCGGATTTAGCATGCAGATTATAGAATTTGGAGGATCCACTAGATTTCAAACTTAGTCAATTTTTCAGTGTTTCAGGATATCAGGCTATCAGACTTAGTCATTTTCAGGATCTCAAACATACATCAGGATTTCATACTCTTTCTTCCTAAGGCGCAACTTGAAGTTAGTTTGAACATCTCTTGCTCTTTCATGCTAAGGCGCCAAAATGAGGTAGTCCAATGCATGAAGGGCGCTGTTGATGATGGTTTTTAGACAAGTCAACAATAGAGTAAAACACTAGAGTATCCCACTCTCTCTTGAATAAAGTCCTCCAAAGGCTGAACTATGTGATCCAGTGAAGTAACTCCAAGGTTCCTTTTCTTATGATTTATGATGGGTTAACTCAGTGATTACATGTGATCTTGTTGATAATCACAAAGGGACTTACTCAGACTTCTTCTATTTCATTTAGTTTATTCCTCCTTCAGTGTGGATGACAAATCAATGATAAAGAAAAGATAAAAGATGAAAGTTTAAGGAATCTAATCTAAGGTCAATGAAGCAATGATGATGTTTGAATAGACAAACTCCTAAAGAAACCTAACTCCACTTCGCCAAGGATGCCTACAACTACATGAAGTTGGTGCAATCTCCTAAGGTTACGCGAATGGTTTTCAAATCATGAAGGCTTATATAAGCACCCATTGAATGACGCAGCTCAAACAAGCATCCACAATCGAACTTAAGCAAATAATAAGGCTCAGACCAGCTTTACACAACACTTCACCAGCGATGAATGTTAAAAGCATGAGCTGGGAGTTGATCAAATATTCAATACATACATACATTACAACAATGAGCTTCTAATCTACTTTTATTTCTAATTGAAACATCTCTTCATTCCATCGAAATACAAGAAATCATGTTACTCCACAAGATAACACTTAACACCAAACAAGTAGCTTCAATGTCTTTGCATTAACCCTGAGAAATATTTACAACAATTTCAAGCCCTCTCAGAGAATTTTGAGAGTCTCTCCTATTCTACACCTAAAATCTAATCTCTATTACTATTAATGATCTACTAAATTACAAATGAGGCAACAAGGCCTTTATATAGTACTCCAGATTACAATGAATGGCTAAGATTAATTCAATAACCAAGGGCTCAAATCATGCCACCTCATAGGTAGTTACAACAATTTCCTATTTTTAGCATAAAAGAGAAAGGCAATGAAGGCACGTTTTCCAATGTGATAAGATTAGGCGAAAGCATTTAAAACATCTTTCACATAGAATCCCTTTGACTTCTTTTATTAAATGATATATTTAATGCATTTAAAATGATGTGTACTCGCCACATAGATGCAACCTCGGCATACTTTGAAAATTGTATCATCTTTGTGTGATGTATTCAATGTGATTGCTTGAACTTGTATGTTCAGGGATACATTTTGTAGATCTTGCCTTGTTCATTCTTCTTGTAGACTGAATGTATGATACTTGTTGCTTCACTTGACTAACTTCATGATTCTTTCTTCTCTGCAGGTAAGTTGATATGATGATCTTCTTTGATGATGCTCCTTCTTGAAGAGTGAAGTAGTGTAGTAGGAGATTTATGATGCTTCCTTCATGAATTGGAGTAGAAGTCTCTCTTGGACTTGAAGGTTGAATGAAACTTGAAGTTGAATAGATGAAGTGTCTTTGCTTGATGTAGAAGTTGATAAAGTGATCCTTCATGATGGCCTTTGAAGTGACCCTCTTGGAGTGTGGATGATAACACCTTCCTTGGATGTGGAGTAGATAACCTCTCAAAGAGACTTTGAAGCTTGATGAATCTTGAAGATTGGGAGAACTTGACTTGAAGCTCGGATGGATGAATGTTTCGAACATGATTATCATTGATGAAGTATACTTGCAAGATATTCCTCGGAGAGCTTGAATGGATAGATGCCTTGAAGTAATACACTTGAACTTAATGTGATCCAACATGATGTCAGTGATGAAGAGTATCAACATGTTGGACTTGATGTGACCTTTTAGAAAGGTGTTTCCTCTGCAACTTGAAGGTGAATTAGGTACTTTCTCTTGATGACTCCCTTCTCTCAAGGATGCAACTAAATGATGATCTTGAAGAGTACATGATGATGATGCTTCTTTCTTGCATTGACACCTTCTTAGCTTTACTCCTCGACTAAAGGTGACTCTAGGCGCTTGCTCAAAGGTGACTCCTTGAACGACTCTTGAGATTTATTGATGCTCCTACAAGACAAGGTAAACAATATATTAATCACTACATAAGATAGGAATAACTTTAAACATGTAATAATCCCTTTTCAAGCTTAGGCGCAAATATAAGTAAAAAGAGGAGCAAAAAACGCCTAACATCAATTTAGTCCCACATAATTTCAAATGATTTTCTAGCAATTGTAATGTTTAAAAGAAGTCAATCCCCTATAAGGTTCACCCAAAAGGTATCTTTCAATGCAAACTCCTCCCTTAGGTGCCAAAATGATGTGCTTTTGGTGAAAGTGGCGCCCAACCCTTTGAAGCTTCATACTTGCAATTTTATACTTCTAAGTGATCAATCATGTCTTAGAATGAATTTATACTCCAAGCGCCCAACTTCAATGTCTTGATTGAGCAATTCCTTCAAGGCGCCTATTGAGTTGGCAGAGGTAAAAATGGGTGCCTAACACAATTTGGGTTCTATTTGTTACTTTTCAAGGCTTTGAATGACCAAGACTTGTTTTAAAGTGATCCTTTCTCTCTAGGCGCCCATTTTATGAGGTCATTTCATGAACTTTATTCCAAGGCGCTTACTTCAAGATGACTTCTCCTTTTAAGGCGCCAACTTGATGATGATTCTTCCAGGGCGCTAGAATGAGGTAATATGGACTAAAGTGGGCGCCAATTCTAGTTAGTGCAAATTGGGCGCCATCCACAATTGACTTGGACCTCTCCTCCCATCAAGGCGCACTTTTTGAGTGTCTGCAAGTGAGAAAACGCGCCTTAGGTTTTTCGGAGCAAATTCACGCCTAGAAATAGTAGTCCCGGAGCATAAGGTATATTGAAAAATATATTCAAGTATAAGATTTCTTATACTTTAAATATTTTTCAATATACCTTTCAGGATGTTTGAGATAGGTCTCAAATCCACTGGATTTAACATGCAGATTATAGAATTTGGAGGATCCACCAGATTTCAAACTTAGCCAATTTTTCAGTGTTTCAGGATTTCAGTCTACCAAACTTAGTCATTTTCAGGATCTCAAACATCATGATAGGAGTTAGCTTAAACATATCATGCTCTTTCATATTAAGGCGCAACTTTGGGTTAGTTTGAACATCTCTATGCTAAGGCGCCAAAATGGCAAAAGCAACACTAATTTAAATCTAGGCGCCAAAGATCATCTTCATCACCAATCCATTCCAGGAACTTTGATATAAGGCGCTAATTTGGGTCCTCCACCTCAAGGCGTTGATTTCTAGTTACCTAGGGCGCCAATACTAGGTGATTTCAGAGAGTCAAACTTGCAGCGCTTTCCACCAAGGCACCAAAACGAGAGGTTTCTTCACAAGGCACCACTTCTCAAAATTTCCAACACTTCATTCACTAAGCGTTCAAACTTGAATGTCCTTGGATTCAATCTTAATCTAGGCGCTCATTCATGATTGATCTGGAGTGTGCTAGTTGGAAAAGGCGCCTAAAGGAAGATAGTTGATTCTCTTTCAATTTTGGATCAAGACAACATTTAGACCTCCTCATGCTAAGGCGCTCACATTTGACTAATGTGGAGTGTATTCTTTTCTAGGCGCTCACTTGGGTGTATAGCCTTCATCTCACATCAAGGCGCCTAGAATGATTCACTCACTAAAGAAGAGCGCCTAGTATCTCAAGTTGCTTTTCCAAGGCACCCAAAATGATTCACTTAGGCTTCAAGGCGCCATAACCATACCACTTCAACCTAAGGCGCAATCTATCATTAGTTCAAATCTTACTTCACATCAAGGCGCCTAGAACTGGCAGGAGTAACAAGAAATGGCGCCAAGACTCATTCCTTCAACCTTGGGCGCAATTCTTCTGATCCTCTGAACATGCAATGGGCACCTAAACTCTGGAATCATTCATTTGTCCAAAATTTTGATGTTTAAGGTCTCTTATGCCAATTTCAATCAAGGCGCCATCCTCCAGAGTGTTTGAAAGTTGATCTCCTCTAGGCGCTGATGTGAGTTGGCAGAGGAGGGAAAATGCGCCCAAGTACTAGAGGAAATTCGCACCCAAAAATGCAAGTCGCCAAGGTAAGGTATATTGAAAAATATATTTAAGTATAAGTTGAGACTTTAAATATTTTTCAATATACCTTTCAGGATGTTTGAGATAGGTCTCAAATCCACCAAATTTAACATGCAGATTCTAGATTTTTGAGGATCCACCAGATTTCAGACTTAGCCAATTTTCAGGATCTTCAGGATCAGGATACGAGACTGTCATTTTCAGGGTCTCAAACATCAGGATCAGGTCATCAAGGGGCTCTAAGACTCAAACACTACTGACTTCATCATGAAACAAACGAAAGACATCATCGAAATCTTAATGCAAAGTACTGGAATTCAAAAAAAGGGGGTCCCCATTTGCAATGGGGCGATGTGTGATTTGGTCACAATAGGCGCCTAGCACTTGCTTGCTTATTCGGAGTTGTTTACACCCTTGGGAGGCTGGATCATCCTTAGGCGCAACTTGGAGTTTGTTCATCCACACTATTGCCAAGGCGCCTAAATGGCAAAAGCAACACTAAATGGCACCTAAACTCATCTACTTCAACCTAAGGCGCAATTCTTATGATCCTCTGAACATGCAATGGGCGCCTAGACCTAAATGCCTCTTCCTTGTCAAATTTGCAGTGTTTCAAGCTTCGCAACATCAATTTCAATCAAGGCGCTTTGATTTGAAGCCTTCCTTGCCCAAGGCACAATCTTGAAGTTGTCTAGATGATGGAAGGCGCCCTAAATTCTAGGCGGAGTTTTGAGGTGATCCTGGAGCAATTTCGCGCCCAGAATTGACAGTGCCCGAGGTAAGGTATATTGAAAAATATATTTAAGTATGAGTTGAGCTTATACTTTAAATATTTTTCAATATACCTTTCAGGATGTTTGAGATAGGTCTCAGATCCACCAGATTTAACATGCAGATTCTAGATTTTTGAGGATCCACCAGATTTCAGACTTAGCCAATTTTCAGGATCTTCAGGGTCAAGATACCAAACTAGTCATTTTCAGGGTCTCAAACATCAGGATCAGGTCATCAAGGGGCTCTAAGACTCAAACACCACTGACTTCATCATGCAAAGGACATCATCCTGGACTTAGCAAAGCACTGGAATTTCAAAAAAAGGGGGTCCCCATTTGCAATGGGGCAATGTGTGATTTGGTCACAACACCGCATTCTAATCATTGTCTTGTATATGGATGATATGTTGTTTATGGGTAATAGCAAGGTGATGATTAGGGAGCTCAAAACTCAAGTTTCTGGCACATTTGATATGGACTTGGGGGCTATTAAATTTATTCTTGGGATGAAGATCATAAGGGATCAAGTACACAGAAAGCTTTGGTTAAGTCAGAGTATGGTGCTACCATTTTGTAGCGGTTTGGTATGCATGATTTTAAATCGGTGAATATTCCATTTCCTGTTGGCACTAAACTTTCTTTAAATGTGTCCCAAATCGGATGATGATTTTGAGCTAACATGCCTTATGCTAGTGTTGTTAGTAGCTTGATGTATGCAATGGTTTGCACTAAACCAGATATTGCCCAAGCAATGGGAGTTTTGAGCAGGTTTATGTCTAACCCTAGTAAGGAGCATTGGACTTATGTTAAGAGGGTTTCCAAATATTTGCAAGGGACATCTGATTACTACTTGTGTTATCATGGTACTTATAGTGTGGATAAGTCTTTGGGCATATAGGGCTTTGTGGATGTAAATTGAGCCAATGGCTTGGATAGTCGAAGGTCCACCAGTGGCTATGTGTTTTCTCTATTTGGCAGTGTAGTGAGTTGGACGAATAAGAGGCAGCCAACAGTTGCTTTGTCCACCACTAAAGCAGAGTACATGGCTGCTACACATGCCTCTAAGGAGGCGGTATGGCTACAGAGATTGTGTTTACGTATTGGTTTTGATTGTAAGATGGTTAAAATTGGATGTAATAATTAGAGTGCTATTTGTTTGGCCAAGAATCCCATGTACCATGCTCGTACTAAACATGTTGATGTGCAGTATCATTTTGCTCAGGGGATGGTAGAAAATGGTAAGGTCATGTTATAGAAAGTTGACACTCAGAAAAATGTTGCAGATTCACTTACGAAACCAGTGAGCATTGAAAAATTCTCTTGGTGTAGAGAGGCCATGGGCCTTGCCTCTCCTAGCACCTAATTCAATTTATTTGATTTTCTATTATGCCATTGCAATGTGAATATAAAGTAGGAGAATGTTAGGATTTGTGATATTAACTTTGCAATCCTAATACTATTTATTTTAATTTAATATTTTAATAGTCGATTATTATTTAATGTGACTCGAAGAATCATGGAAGAGGAACTTGGATGTCCCACATGAGGAATATTTTTTGTAACTAAATATTATTTTCTAGGCACTTGAAATATTCTTTGCAAGATGGCATTGAGTGGGAAAGCTTATATTGGTCTATGACAGCAGGGCTATTTTTAGTCAATAACAGCATCTATGACAGTAATTATTGACAACTTGTAAGAGGATCTTTTAAATAAGGCATTAAAAAATTAGGAAATTAAAGAAATAAGAAAAATAAGACTTTAGAATAGAAGAGGAATGTGAAGGTTGTGATGGTTGGCTTTCCACAAGATGTCATCTTCTAGCAATGTAATATTTAAAAATGAATAAACATCTTATGGACACCCACAGCAATTTTTTCTTTTTCTAATCAATAAAATGTCTTGCCGACCAGAGCTTAGGAGACCACCTACATTTCATTCAATTCTATCTAAAATAAATCCAGATAGCTTTTTAACACAACTATCAAACCCATAGTGCTTAATGAATTGGAGCCAGATTAGATGGATTCCATGGGCTTTACATGGCTTGATGATCAATTTTGTGCTTCTTAATGAATGGCATTCCATTTTTACTCATAAGACTTGCCCCAAGTCAGCTAAAATTTGCAAGTTGTATGCATATCCAACTCCAAAATAAATCAAGAGTGCTCTTCTTGAAAGACTTCAGATTGACATCACAAAAAATTATCTATTTTTAGGGTAAGTCATTAAGATTCCATGAAATTTCCCAAACATGGTAAATTGGCTAAAAAGCTTGCCCGCATCCTTTATAAAAGACAACAGATTAAAAAAGGCTTGTTGTACTTTTTGAATCAAGACTGCTCTTCTTGAAAGACTTCAGATTGACATGACAAAAAATTATCTATTTTTTGGGTAAGTCATTAAGAGTCCATGAAATTTCCCAAACATGGTAAATTGGTTAAAAGGCTTGCCCACATCATTTATAAAAGATAACAGATTAAAAAAGGCTTGTTCTACTTTTTGAAATCAAATTTTACCTATACAGATCTTCAATCTGGGAGTAATGATGTAAACCTAAAAAACATCTTTGAATACATTTTTCCTAAATTATGGTTTGGGCTAAACTGGGGCAATATGCACATACATTTTTCTTCAATTTGTTAGCAATATGAAATAAATTAGGAATCGTATTTTCCAGGGTCAGACCTTTTCTAGTTCAATTCTTATATGGGCCATTCCCAGACTGCATCAAAACTTTTAAATGACTTGTCAAAGGAGATTCAAAGTATTTAAATCCTTTTCTGGATTTTTTATAACCTTTTTTCCCTCTCAAAAGCCTAAATAAAAATATTTAAAACCCTGAAAGTCATGCAAGAAAAACAGATGGAATCTGCATGGCATCATTCCTATGACATTGATATGGGTGAGTTTAAAATAGAACTTTTTGTGGCAGAACAAGAACAATGAGTGGGGACAATCAACAGATTCAAGTATTACCTTGAAAAGATAGCAAGCAAGGATGTAACACCTGTGCATTATTGTACCTCTTGAAATTATTCATGAAATTGAAGTAAATTTGTAGTCCATAACTCCAAATAATACAAAGAGACAAATATTGACAGATAAAATAGCCCAAGGTTCTTGTTGATGATTGTTTTTCAACAAGTCAACAATAGAGTGAAAACATTAAGTATCCAACCCTCTCTTGAATAAAGCCCTTCAGACGCTAAACTATGTGATCCAATGAAGCGACTCCAAGGTTCCTTTTCTTATGATTCGCAATGGATAACTCAATGGTTTGATGTGATTTTGCTGATAACACAAAGGTACTTACACAATTGTTCAAAAGACTCATGGTTTCAATGGGAAAGGCAAACACTTAGAATATCGAAGTACTACAACCTATGACGTATGATATGGCAATGAAATACTTGATCCTAACTCTAACAAGATGAATAAACAAAAGACAAAAGATGTAAGGGTTCAGTGAAACTAATCTAATCCTAGATGCAAGAGATGATTACTGCCCAGGTGAAATCAACTAACTCTACTTTGCCAAATTAAACAACTACACAAAGTTAATGCTATCTTCTAAGGTTTAGACAAGATATTCAAATCACTTATGCTCATGAATATTCAACAAACATAAACGATCAAAGTTAAGCTCGCTTTGTTCAAACCAACCATACACTGCAATTTGCAAGCCACAAACTACAAATGGTATGAACATAAAGATTTCACCACTAAACAATACTAAATCTTCCACCAACTAATATAACACATAAAAGAAAACTTGATCTAACTTAACATTCGCTTGAAGAAATCAGAAACCATGCAACACTTAGAAACATATAGAGAATCACCAAACAATGAGTCTTATATTATTTCAGAGAGCTCTTGCAACAATTTTCAGAGTCTTCAACCTTACAATAATGAGAGCAAAAGAGCCCTTATATAGGCCTCAAGAATACATGAATGGCCAAGATCGATCGGCAAAGCCAATGGACCAGATGATGCCACCTAAGTAGGTGGTTACAACAAACTCCTATTTTTAGTATGTGAAAAAGGGAACAAAGGCACGTTTCCCAAGAAGATAAGAATGACACATCAGTAGCCTATGACGAATCTCCATGTGAGTAACCATCACTAGTGTTATGAAATTCAATGAATCTGGACACCACTTAACATCATCGAAAGGTACATTTGGCGTATTCCTAATGGTTCCTTCAGCTTCGAGCACATCTTCTGCATAAAGGCCAAGTGTCTGTTCCCAATCGGTCATCCTCGCTTTGTTGGCGCCAAGGTGGATAGCAAGTGAAAATATGCTATCAAGCTTCTCATCAGAAACATCATCTTCTTGAAAGTAGAAGGCTTGAATTTGTTCCTTCATGTTATCAAGAGTCATTTCTCCAAATGGATTACATATCTTCATTAAGGAGGCATGTATCCCATCTTGGATCCTTTGAATCACACTTCTTACTCTTGACATGTCTGTTTCCACTCTATCAAGAAGCTGTCCTTTATTGCGAAAGCAATAATACCAAGAAGAGAAATCATATGTTATACCTTCTTCAATTATTTTAGCATGTTTCAACTCATCCACTGAAGTTTCCATCAAAGTCTTCAAATGTGGCATATATTGTTCTTTGATGACCTTAAACTCAGCACAGGCTGTCAATAATGCAAGCACTCTTCCCTTGAGATCAGCAATTTTATCATGCACTTGCATAATATCCTTGAGATGTTCATATGTTGTTTGCTTTGACCTCTTCATCCATTCTTTCAACTTATGAGATGAAGACCTTAACCCCTCAAGATGTACAACTGTTTCCAGAGGAAGAATGGGTGGAGGTGTAGAAACTCTTTCCTGTTGATGAATAAGATGTACTAAGTGTTGAATATGTTGTTCCAAGGCTTGACACCTTTGCTCAGCCTTAATTCTTCCCTTTGTTTTCTGTCTTATGATGGCTCTAGCATTATCAACTGAGTCCTGAAGTTCTTCTTCTACTTGTGCCACAGTCAACGGACCCAAATCAATGGTATTGACATTATAGTCTTCAAGTACAATATCTTCTACATTCTTTTCAACTCTTGGAACAGCTACATGTACCCTCTTTATACCAGCTTCATCTTTGGTTATCTTTGAAAGAGTAGTTGCTTTCTTCTTTGGTTTTTCAGCAGATATGTCTAGAAGCAGCTCCTCAACTAGAATAGGATGATACCTCTCCACTTCACAGCTTTCTTTAATTCTATCCTATAACCATTCCGGCAATGATGAAAGATCCCCTGACTGTTGTACTTGCCTTCCTTGTATAGGCAATGATTCTTCTTCAGCTTCATCTTTGTCTTCAGTATTAGCCTCATCAATGATTTCGGTATCATGTGGACTCGAAGGTACTTCTTCATGTGGAACAGTTCAATTTTCATCTTGAATCTCACGTACAACCAGATCCTGATTCCTTGGAATATCTCCTGATTGCCTAAATGAAGCAGTTTCGATGCTTACCCTTTTCTTCTTCTTACTTGATTCACCTTGTGCAGACTCAAGTTGTTTTCTTTTCTTTGCTTGGCTGGAATCTCTTTCATTATCATTACTTCGCAAACTTCCACCAGGTGCAGCAGGCTGTACTTGTTGCTCAACTTCTCCCATCTTGGCATAAGAAAGCTTCTTTCCTTCATCTATCAATGCTTGTACATGCTCTTTTGCATGTTCCTTAGTGATAGCAATGATGGGTTCTATCAACTCTTCATCATATACTCTTTCTCTATCAGTCCCAGTCAATATCATAAGGCAAATCCCGTATCTTATTGTATTCATCACCTGAAAGAGTTCTATCATCATCTAGTTGATCAGGAATTCTCAATACCTTTGTAGGTCTTACCAGATCCCATTTTAACCTTGAACACTTCTGCATCCTCATATCATCATCATCAATAGCATTTGCCCAATGATCTTCCAGTTGCTCAACATGCTGATAAGAAGGATATGATTGCTTAATAGCTCCATGCGGGTCAAAGTTCTCCCTCCTTGAATCATGAAGATGTAAGTGATATGCTTGAAGTTCAATCTCTGAATGCTCGGCTACTTGAAGTGATGGACACGAATAATATCTCCCAAGCTTGAGAGGAAATTGAACTCCAGCCTTCTTTCTTGTCCTTTGCATTTTATGGAACTCTAACAATTGTCTTGATACCTCCAATAGTACCATCCTATTAGTAGGATACCTTGGCAATCTATATGGAAAAGATGTGAAGCCTTGTATTCTGATATAAGTGAACTTGTCATATTGAATGTAGTACCTTCCATGTTGTTCAATGAAGTTCCTAGCAGCACCTGTCAACCTCCTATGCAATTCACCTCGCAACTTTCTCACTATATACAAGGCAAAAGCATCATTGAATCTCTTATAGTGATTGATATTCTTCAAATGGAGTTGTGGATAGCATTGATGTGATAAGATCTGGCCAGACTTTATACCTACTTCTCCCTTAGATGTTAATCCCTTATATACCACATTTCTTGCCAGTATGTAAACAAGATAGGAAGTCATGAAGGACTTTGACTCATTAAAAATCAACCATCTTATTCTTTGTAAAAACATGATCAAAGTATGTATACATCCATCCTTCAAAAGTAGATGATTGAGGCCTACCTGTTACTCGATTCAAAAGCATGATGAAGTAACTTATCTCCTTCCTAAAATCAGCCTTGTGGAACTTTGGATCTTTGGAGTTGTATATCTTGATTGAAGAGTCTATCATCCACTTCTTCCTCACTTCTTGCATGTGCTGTTTAGGATTACCTTCAAAGGCATGTTGTGCAGTCTTAGGACAAATGAACATTGTTTTTCGGTTCGAGATGTTGAAGATCTCCTGAATGGCTTCTCTTTGCAAATAGGCTAGGATAGTTCCATCTTTAGCCACAATTTGTCTTCTCTCCTTATCATAGTGTTGGATGCATTCTAACACCAATTCAGTGCTAGATAAGGTAGGTAGGAAGCATGCCGCTTGAATGATTCCACACTTTGCAATGGCCTTGATGTCTTCATTCCTCGTAGATAGGAATGAGGTTTGGGTGCACTTTTATGTTGGAATGAATCTACCTTTATTTAATGCTGGTCGGCCAGGCTTGAGGTCGGCCTCTTTTAGCATTTAATACAGTTTTTAAGATTTTCAAATTTAAAACTCTTTTGGGCGCCAAAATTGATGGATAAAGGCATTAGAATGCGCCTTAATTGGGGTCCCTTTAGTAGTCTTTTAGGCACTTATTTTGATGTTATTTTGATACAAATGAATGATGACCTCGTTGAGCCTTCAAATTGAATCTTCTCTTCTCAGTATTTAGGCTGATCAAGGCGCCAACATGAGGTTGTTTTGGTGGCCAGGTGCGCCTATACCTCTTTCAACTTATTTTAAGTATCTATGATGCTCTTGAATCAAGGCATTGTTATTTAGAACATTCTCTCTCCAAGGCAACTTCACAATGCCAAAGTCTTACTCTTTTACTCCTAGGCGCCCATGATGATCATTTGGGTGTAATAAGGCGCCCTAGTTCAAAGTGGACATTTCAATATGCTAAATCATCCTTATGAACCTCAAGGAAGGCTAGTTTTCTCAAGGCGCCACCTTAACTTAGCAGATTTTCAAGATTCCAAGCTTTCTTTTGTAAGGCGCCCATTTGAGATTGTAAGAAGGGGTAAGTGCGCGTATCCCACTTGATGCAGTTTGCAACTTCAAATGTCAATTTTCCACTCTCATAAGGTTCCCATCACTGGACGCACATTCATGATATTTTGAACTTCATCTTACATCAAGGCGCTCATGAAGTTGAAGAGAGGCCAAAAGTGCACCTCACTTAATGATACTCTCAAGCCTCTTACCTAGGCGCATATTATGATAAAAACCACAAGAAACATCACCTAAAATAAGTAAGGAATGGGCAAGACTCTTAAGGCACCATTTGATAGTTGTTCGAGCTAGTATAGGCGCCTAGCCTTAATGTGATATTTACTTCCAAAGTTCATGATTTTCACAGGTTGCATAAACTCCCTTGAACTTGTTCTGCATCAATACATTCTTGATTCCTCTCCGAGGCGCCAAAAATGGGCTCTCCAATGAGTAAAATGCGCCTAAGTATGAAATGCTACTAATCAATACCTTCAAACCCCTGGGCGCTCTTTTGAGGTAGTTTAATCATAAATTAGCGCCTAAATCTATTTTGACTTAACATTTATGTCTTCTATGTCTCTAAAGTATTTGAAAGTGCTAGAATGTTTTCATCTTTCACAAGACTTACTTATTGACATCAATTCATGATTTTCTTCAAGGGCGCCAAAATGGAGTGATATGAATGCGCCTTGACCAAATCGTAAGGTTTAAAGATTTCACCTTATATCCACTTCTTAGGAGACACTTTTGCCTTTAGGCGCCTAAGCTTCATGATCCAAAACCTCTTCGATTGCTAGGCGCACAATGATGATGATTTGATATTATAAGGGCGCCTAAATCTTCCTTTGCTTTCCCCGAGCTCTAATCACTACAAATCCTTCTTAGGCGCATATGCAAGATCAGTTGAATGAGAATTGGAGCCCAAATCTTATAACACGTTGTATAATGATCATATCACTCTCTTTCAAGGTGCTCAAACAAGGTCATTCCAACATAAAAGTGCGCCCAAACCTCATTCCTATCTACTTCTATCTACATGAACCTTTTTGTCAAGTTCCAATACCTTCTTGGCGCCAAAGTTGAATTCTCCCAACACATGGTGCGCCTAGACTTAGATGAGTATCGCCTCCACTTTCCATGTGTTTGAATGATCACAGATGCTCTACAAGACTTCACCAAAGTCAATCCCCTTCAAAACTTGCAGATTTAAGTTAACTTTTTTCCAAGGCGCAAATGTGAGGGTACACAAGGAAAATTGGCGCCTAGAGGATATGAAGTTCTCTTTCGCTCACCTTACTCCACTTCTATTGTAGATGATCCCACAAGATATTATCTTTTCATCTAAGGCGCTCAAGATGATCAGTTATGAAGGTAGAGAGCGCCTTAATAGAATAAAACAATCTCCAATTTAAGGCGCCCATCTAGGGTGAAATAAGTGGCAAAGTGCGCCTAAACTCCTACTTGGCCACTTTCTCTGCAGATCTTCACTCATCGAGGCATATTGAGTCCAAAACACCATTCTCACATACAGAGCCTTCTCAACTTGACTTAAGGAATGCTCTCCACTACCTCCGCAGGCTTATCAACTAACTAACTCTGAGATGATTACAAACAATCTGACCTAAAAACGACTAATCCTATGAAGAAAACTAGGGTCCCCATTTGCAATGGGGCGATGTGTGATTTGGTCACAACAGTTCCTCTCTTGGGGCTGAGGCAAGTGTATAAGATCAAGCCATGCTACTTATAATACACCAGACTCTTATTGTCTATGGTGATTTTCTTGTGCTCCATCAGAATCTATGACCGCATCTTATGCTAGTGCTAGTCTTTATATTTTTTAGCTCCCTGTACCACTCCCAGGACTCAAGTTACATGAGCAGCAATTGCCTGAAATCTCCACATATGCAGGTCAACAAAGCCATAGGGAACTTTTGGTTTGATCTACATTTCCCATTCTATGTAGTCAGATCTCTATAAGTTAATCTGTAGTTGAAATTGAATCTGATGCTACCAATGGAATGAACTTAAAAAACCCCTCATTCTAAGGTATTTACCAGAATATTTGAGATAGTGTTGTCCAAGACACCACCACATTACCTAATTAAAAATCCCATCTACTTGGCATATACAAATTTCACCACAATCTGTGATAGATGTACCCAGGATACAACTGGATATTGTCTTAACCTAACTTTTTCTTGTATAAGTGATTTGTTTTGTTAAGCAATTGGAGCTTCCATGGTAACTTTTAATTGAACATTTATGTTTTTTGTGGGATTTTAAACCATGTATTAAGTCTTCCATTGTTCATTTGAAGATGATGGAAGGCCTATGCTTGTGTTTAGCCCTTCTATCAAAGATAAAATGTGACATAAAACCAACTGCAGCTTTGGAAATAAACGACAATGGTAGAGCGCCTCTTTGAAGGAATGTAAGTTGAACAGGAAAAAGTTCATCATCAACACTAAGACAAAAGATAGAATATAGGATTAGCTCCAGTCATGTAAGACTGTTTATCCGTAATGTAGAATTGACCTGTATTGGTATGAATATTGTAAATTACACTCGAGGCCTGAGAGTATCTGAGAGGTATATACATTATCAACATTGAAGGGTCTGTAGTACTTCCTATTTTCTGAGGACACTTCTGCTGGGAATAAAGGTTTTACCCATGTTAAATAGTTAAAATCCTTTCAGGCCAAGATCCTTGGGACAAATCCTCATTGCCATGTCCCAATGTTTCCTAGAATTTGAGTATAAATTACTTTGTTTAGTTTTGTCACAAAAAGGTTCACGTGGCTTCCAAAACTTGTGTCACTGGACCAGTATAGGTTCCATCCATTTCTAGATTTTTAGTACACACTAAATGTGCCTTTAATTTCAAATAATATATATGCTAATAAAAGTAATGTTGTGACAATTTTTAAAGACACAATACAGGACAAATATTTGTAATAACCAAATTTATATGTGGAAAATAAAGCAGACTTGACAAGAACTTTATGAACCAAGTGGTCATCTGGCATTTGAAACAAATCAGGCATCTGCCATAGATATTTACTTTCTAAGCCATGGATTTCAAAAGAAATACATACCAGAACGTAAGTCCAACATTTGTGTTAGCATAAAAGATATATTGATGCCCGCAACGGCAAAGGGATACTCCCATGCAGATCGCTTTCCTTCTTGCTTGTGCAGTAACCTTTGGAATGGTTTCTACATTCAAATGATAAAAAGACATCTCAGTGCAAAATCACACAATAGCTGGTTTGTTTGATCACATAAACATGTTTGATAGATTACTTTATTTTAATACATTCTTCAGAAGCAAAAATAAAGAAGAAAGTAAAGTTGTGCACACATACACTATAAGGCCATGATATGCATTACAGAAACTATAAAAAAGAAAATACAGGCGTGTGTACCGGATATTTCTTGGCAAAAAAGAGTAGGTTCTCCAGCGAAATAAATCCGCCGCCCCTGGAAATAGAAGATAACAAAAGTTTCTAAGATTCCAACAACAAACTGATTGACTAGCTTTGAAATTAAATGCTTAATCTTAGAATTTTCTCCGAAAAGCTAAATATTGACATCTTGAAAGTTTAATGCCAAATTCTATTGTCAAAACATTCAGGACTGCAACTATATATTTGCATTATGATCCCATCATGAAGACAGCCTGCATAATCCATCAAGAGGATGTGGGTTCAAATTCGGCATGGGGCAGGGTATGTATGTCCAATATGAAAATATAAGATGAATGGATAACATTACCCTTGAAGAGGGTCTAATACACCAAACTTGTGTCTTGGTTTCAGCAACCCAAAAAATAACTTTATTTTTACCTTTGCCTTTATATACATCACTTTATGGATGTCATGTCCCCCTCTCAAGCATAAGCCTTTTAAAGACACTTAGCCTATTTCTTTAATTTTCTGTAGGCTAAAGGGGTGGAATCAAGGAAATATTTTAATAACTAGCACTTGCACCCATAGGAGGTTCAAGGAATACGCCGATAGGAACAACCGACGACTTTAGAAAATTTTCCGGCGTGATTTTTCTTTTACGGCGTGAGACAATTCCGAGCACTATAATGCTGACATATAAAAGCCTATCGGCTAATTAAACTTAAGTTGTTCAAAAAGTAACTTCAAGTTGTATTTTAAAAGAACAACTTTTGTTTATTATTAAAAAGGTTGTTCTTAAAAAAGTGAGTTTATAAAGTGTTGTTAGGAGTAGGGTACAAAAGGTAATGACACTTTTAAACACTTAAGTTGAGGGAAAAAGGACAAGTAAATAAAAATACATTATTTTCTCTCAAAAAGCTATATAAAGGGTATCCATGAACAAAAGAACTTCTGGCTGGCTAATTCATTTCTTAACTCTGAGAAATGAACATGAGTTTTTCTATTTGCCTAAGGACGAAAACCCTTTGGTGAATCCAGCTTCGGAGACAGAAACCCTTTTGTGAATCCAGCTTCAGTGACGAAAACCGTCCTAGCTGGTTTGTGTGATTTAATCCAGAAATCACCCGTGTGTTGAATAGTGAAGATTTTCCAGTTTTTCAATTTATCATGGTGGTTTTTGATGTGTTTTGAGCAGTGTTCCACGGGGACCCGTCCCCTCCCAAAATCCAGCCGTCCCCCCGACTCCGAAACCCGTCCCCAACCCCAAAACCCTTTGTCCCCCCGTCCCCAAAACCCGTCCCCGAGTCCCCGTCAAGAAACTCCATACACTGGTTTTGAGTAAGATTTGATCTTGCATCCGAGTAGTATATTTATTCTGATATAAATTTTTTTTTTAATCCTATGGACCTATTCTGATATAGTTTTGGTCACAGCTCTATGAAGATGTTAGTGCAAGCCATATTGCTGTAGGTACCAGGTCATACCCTGTGGAAGTTGATAGCCTTCTAAATGAAGTCCTACACCTTGACTCTGTAGGCATTTGGACATGAGATGCATTTCAGGCTCTTTTTGGTGAATAATCAATGTATATTCAAGCCATACTACTTGTAGGCCGTACACTATACCTTGGAGGTGGGCATGTATGAATTGCTAGGAGTGATCGCTGCTTTTCCTAACAAAATTTTCATCCTTTCCTTGCAGCCCTACTCTCTAAACTTGCTGCCATACCAATGTCTTATGAGTTCTAATAGTTGGGAGAAGTTTTAGGATGGTACTGCTGATTAGGAGACCATACAGCACCTGAATCCTCTACAGCAGCATCTAATGACACCTTGCCAACTGTACAAGTCTTTATGCTGGCCGTACAGTTTGGTAGTGGTTTCTCAGTAAGTTCTTTGGAGGCCGTACTAGGGCGCTAATCTGGCCATACAGTTCTGGTTTGGGACTGATGCAGAGTTTCAGTGATCAGTTCAGATTTGGGATTAATTTTCAGTCCTTTGTGGCAGTCTTCATCAGCATATCATGAGTACTTCAGTTTGTTCCAGAATTCATTTCATGTGAGCAGCTAATTACTAGTTTTCTGAATGTTTTTGAGCTAATCTCTATGTGTGAATTGCTATATATATATATATTAACAAAAGAAATTGATGCATACAAAGCGACTAGCTTGTTTTGCAGTTTTAGTAATTGCATTCTCGTGTTTCATTGTTTGATTGGCAAATGTCAGAAATTCCCATATAATAACCAATTAAAATGTTAAACCCATAAGATAACTGATTTTTAAGGGTGGCAAAATTGTAGTAGATGAATGAGGGACTACAAAATGTGCATGCTTAAACTATTCTGTTCCCATCCAATCAATTTAACATAATATTTACATTGTTTCCTGCAAAATGTTCAAAAGCCCAGCATCATACCTAAAGTCTGTTGATGGATCAGGACCTTGCCAACCCATTTCTTTCCACTGTTCTGATACAAGACCAGCTAGTTCACGATCTGGAAAGACTGCATGCCAAAGGGCCTTGAGAGATTCCTACAAATTCAGTTGTTCATAAGTTAGTGGAAAGTACAAACCACCTTAGGATTTACATTACATTGATATAGAAGAACAAACCACCTTTGGGTTTATATTACAGTGGTATGGAATGGTGAAAGGACAAAGGCAAACTAATTTAGACATGAAAAAGAAGAAAAACAACTGTGAAAAAAATACAAATTAAAAAAAATACACAGCATGTCAACCTTCTGTTAACAGATATCCCTCAATCATAGGCATAATGCACAATTTTATTTTATAAACTACAATAACACTCAAAATTTTGGTCTTTAAAATGGTAGATACACAAACTGATTTTGAACTTACCAACAGAAACTAATAAACTTTTCAGGTGGTGGCAGTCATTGACTCACAAGATTTCCTTGTTCAAAGACCTGGATGCTTATTTGTCACTTAAAACTGACATTTTTCAACCAATTGTTTGGGACTCGAAAAATTATAAAAAATCATTTGACAAACATAAAGTAATACCCATGTTCTTTTCAGATTTAAATTGTTAGAAAAGGATGCACATTAAATCTTCACCAGTTCAAAGAGTCATGTTGCTATCTACATTAAGTATCTAAATCAGAGATTTGGGAATTCACAGGATCCAAACAGATACACTCCTTGCTCAGCAAACAGCCAAGCTGGAGAACCAAAAGAGTAAAATTAAAATGTTCCATGATTTGTAAAATAATGTAATTTCATTCGAACTTGCAAATTTAGGTGGGAAATATAGTACAGCTACATTTGTTGACCTCAAACCATTTTACTTCAGTCACTACATTACAGGCAAAAACGGTCAACTGTTATTGTGCCCATAAATCAGCAGATAAGGCACACAATTCCTGTCATGAATCATAAAGCCATGATTCAAACTTATTGACAGGGAAGCAGATCATGAAAAGACAGACTGCTTCTTTCCTAGTTGAAAGAATTTTTCTTTATAGCGGATGCAAAAAGATAGCAAGCACTTTGTTGATGAGTGTTTTATCACTGCAACAAACATTAGAATAAAACACAGAGTATTCTATCCTCTCTTGAATAAAGCTTCTCAGACACTGAACTACGTGATCGAATGAGACTGCTCCAAGGTTCCCTTTGTGTCAGGTCTTGACTGGTGTGGGATAGACTCAGTGGAATGATGTGATTTGCTAGTAATCACGAGGGGGACTTACATGGGATTACTCCTCCATGGACATGGAATTCACTCCCGAGTCTCGGACTTGTGGGTGAATGGAATTCCTTCACAAGTGGACAACTTGGAACCTACTGCTTCCTCCAACAGAGAGACTGGGATTTGGCTGTTTCTTCCACGGGAAGGCCTTGATTTCACTATCTCTTCCAAGGAAAATAAGGCGTAGGCTCATAGTTCCACTTCTGGATAGGGAATGATTTCCCAGTGAGGCTCCTTATGGACTATTCCTAACAAAGACCTAAAAGAAAATGCAAAAGATGGGCTAAGGGTTCAAGAATCTAATCAATGGAAATGACTGTTGTTGAAGATGGAAACTGGACCCAGTCCTCTGCTTCGTCATGAGACAACAACTAGGCAGGGATGGTGCTATCTTCTGAGGGGGAGTAAGGATTTTCAAACTACTCCTGCAAGGGACATGGAACTGAAACATGCAGAACAGTCGAAGTTAGACTTAGGATTAGTTCAAGCTAACCATGCACGGTGATTTGCAAGCCAAATATCACCAATGGTATGAACAAACAGATTCAATCATTCAACAGTAATAATCTCCATCCTTCTAACTAGTGAAAAGCTTGAAAGTAAAGGAAATACTTCAGAAACTTTAAGATATGCTTCAAGAAATCAAGAAGACCATGTCAAAAATCCAAAGAACCATATTAACACCAATCTTCAATGCTTATATTATTGCTCTGAAAGTCTGTATACAACAATCTAACTGATTCTTGAAGTGTTCAGCTCAACAGAAGTGTAGAAATGGAGTGATGAAGAAAGAATATACAGTCCAACTGCTCAGAGAGTAGGAAAGGATGAGAGGAGAGAAAAGGTCAGAAGAAGAGGAGAAAGGGTGAGGGCCCTTTCCAAATGAAACACCCCAGCCTATTTATAGGCAAACATAACCCAAAGGAGGAGGTGAGGAGATCTGATCTCCTAAAAATCCGTGCAAACCCTAAAGAGATAGGGATGAACATGTCATAGGTCCTATGGGATGCTGCCACCTGTCCTGGGCGCCACTTGTCCTAGGAAAAGCTGCCATCTGTCCTAGCTGACTAAGTTGCTTGGTAGGTAGGTGAGACCAGTCAATTGTCTATTTGTCCTGCTCCTTAGGCACAAATTCCATGGTGTCCTGGAATCCTTTATCCTGAGCGCAGATTCCAGGGTGAACAGGATTTTCATGTGGAGGAATCCTTCCTTGAGCAGGGGCGCACTTTTCAGTAGGTTCAGGAATCCTTCGTTTGGAATTCCTTCCGACCAGGGCTGCAGTCCTTCAGAGGTCATGGATTCTTGAGTTGGAATTCCCTATCCTGACGTGGATTCTCATTCTTCCCGATGGATGGTGAACTATTCTTTTGTTCATGGCTCTCCAAGGATTCATCCTCTTATTCAGAACTGAAGTCCTTGATGTGGAACTTGAAGTGTATCTTCTGACGTTGAGGATCTTGATGCTAACCCTTCCTGTGTCCTTGAAGTCTGAATTTTCTCTTTTCTTCTTGTGGAATTCACATGTAGTCTCCTCGTCTGGCATTGGAAGTAGTCCTCCTCTCCGGTATTGGAACTCCATGATGCTTGAGATAGTCCTTGATCATCTTTGAGCTCTGTCTTCATGGAAGCTTGTCCTTGTCCCGGATTCCTACAAAATAAGGGAAACCCCGAGTAGTCACGATGGACAAGATCCTTAAATGCAAAGTAATCAAAAGATAAAACATGAAATAAACTTGCAAGATTTGACAGATTTGACTTATGAACTCTTGAACAAATAGAGGATTTTCATCATTTTCTGGTATCCTCCACATTCTTCCTTCATTCTAGGGTCACCAGGCAAGGATAGGATGAAATTCCAGGTCAGGGATTCCATGAGGTCGGGGATTCCAGAGGCAACTGGATTATGCGACCATGGATAACTTCTTTCTGAGTCAGGAATTTTTTCCCTTGCAGTGATTCTGAAACTCATTGTTGAAATTTGGCTAAGTCTTGGAATATTGCCTCTGTGAAGAACCTCCAGAAAGACGTTTGTGATCTCATGTTTGAACAGGAATCTTCTTGGGTTGCCCATTCTGGCGGGACTGGAATCCTTCAGGCTAGGTCATACTCTCAGGCTGGGTCAGGAATATACTGCAGTCATGTTGTCTAGGAGTGCATATTCCCTGTGGACAAGGATTCAGCGACCTAGCCAGAACTCCTCCCTAGACGCAAAATCCACCTACAATTGGATTTTGCACCCCAGGACAAATTTCTTCCCTGAGCGCAAAATCCACTTGCAGGTGAAAAGTGCGACTTGGATAATTTTTTGCTTGGATTTTCCTTAAGGTCTTTTTCTTCTGGTTCAAGTGGAATTTGAGTTGTTCCAGTTGCTTCATAGAGGTTTGATCATTGGCATGGGATCCGGAACGAGGTGTTTTCCTTCATGCTTCTCAGGGAATTTCAATCTTCATGGCAAAATCCTTCTAACAGATGGTGAATTCTTCATGCAGGCACCCATGGACAAGTCCGAGAATGATTCCCTGATAATTTGCAAAGTTCAGACTGGACAAGACACTGGAACCAGACAATCCCGATCCTGGGGCGCATAATCCAGTAGGTACTGGATTATGCGACCAGGACAGAAAATCATCCATGGGCGCATAATCCAATACCTACTGGATTATGCAACCAGGGAGAAAAATCTTCCCTGGGCGCATATTCCAGTACCTACTGGAATATGCGACCAGGAACCTTCCTGTGCAGTAGTTAAAAGTCTTCCGGAGGAGTGTTTGGGCATTCGTCATTTCAAAATTGTTCTAAGTCCCTAAAAAACTCTATTGGTTTGGAAATCGTCCGAGTTATGATCTGAGATTGAGTCCCAGATTGGGATCAGAAGGATATCCTTTGGATTAGTCCTGCAGGAGTAGGGTTGTCGGCTCAGGAGCTGAGTTCCATGATGGAAAGATGATCATGCCAATGAGTGACAGGCTTTGTCGAATTCAGGACCTTGTCGGGATAGGAATCCGGATAGACCCTGGAACGGAAGTCCAGGAATGAATTCCTTTGGAACAGGACTCGGGGATAGGAACTTCCGGACAGGACTCTGGATTGGACTTCCGGACTGGATTCTTGGACTGGGGTCCGGATTGGACTTCTGGATTGGGACTGGGGTCTGGAACAAGATTAGCATTGAGTGAAGGATTAGGACCTTTCTTATGGAATGATGGACTTATGCCATGCATTGGTCAGTTTTGATTGAGGAATGATAGTCAGGGTTTCACTTATCCTTAGGAAAATTCACTACTTCAAGCATTCCTAATGTTCCCAGTGAGCTAACTGCTCGGATATTCTTTCCTAGCTTCATGGATCACGGCAAGAAACTGCAAGATCAAAGCAAAAACGATGGTAGAAGCGAGAAAAAGGGGGTCCCCATTTGCAATGGGGCGATGTGTGAAAACGTCACAACACACTTGTCCAGAGTAATCAATACCAGGAACTGCCATAGGTTTTAGGCAGATCTACAATATCATGAAAGAATAAATAGGATTCAAGAAACAGTTGAACATGTCAAAAACTGGTACATAGGCCATTGATAGATTGTGCAGAAGAACAAATTGCCTCAGATATCTAAAAGAGTTCTAAAAAGGTATGCATCTACATATGAAAGGAAAAAAGTCCACAAAACAGCAGGGATGATTTTTTTATTTTCCAACGTGACTAACCACAAAAACAATTTCAAATTTTAGGGAAGATGAGCATCACTGGATTGATAAATAAGGAATCCCCAACCATGAATATGAAAATGTCACACGCATGACACCATAATCCCTAGGAATTTTATATGAGTTTTTTTATTTGTCAGATTCATAACCAGCTTCTTTACATGTGCCACTACTGCTAACTCCTAACTTCTCAAAATTCAAACTACACCGATGACTCACCCTCTGTAAGGTACATCAGAATGTGGATCTCCATAAGGCATTCCCATGTACTATTTGCAAGAATTAGTAGGTAACGAAATAAATTATTCGTATTTGGAAATAGTCTACCTAACCAAATCCCATTGATTCACTTTGTTGCAAAGCTCCAAAAACCCATGTCTTCTCCTCAGTAAAATGAAAGAGAAGCCAATCCCCGTACATTTGAATTTGAAAGCTTATTGATTGATAATGCAATCTCCTCTATTTAAAAATTAAAATTTATATACAATTTTAAGCATTTTCATTACTTACTGATAGATTATACTATTTACAATCACTTTACAGGAAACTAGTAGGAAGCCTTTGCACAAAGCACATTCCCAGGAATTGAAACCATGTATCATGCTTCAGGTACTAACAAAGCAACTCGTTTAATAGACACCCTTGGGTACAAATAGCCAGAACCCAATGAAAAAGTCCTAGAAATCAACTTCTTTCGCTATAATTGTCAAGTCAACCTGCTATGCGACAGAACAAAACTATTAAAGCAATTATTTAAACAGAACTGTTCAAGAGGACAAGCAGAATGTCGAATGATTTCATCATGGAAAGTTAAGAGAGCCTCGTGAGAGCATTCAGCAGAACTGCATAAAAAGCTAAGATATGTCTCAATCACATTCCTTTGATAGATGATTGCAGAATATATGGAAAGCTGGAGAGATCTGTGTTCAAACCAGTAAGATACCCCATCAGCTACTACAATTTTAAATTTTTCCATAAACAATGACTACACAGAGCTCCATTTTAAGAAAGAAGAATAATTTCCACAACTCATTTCTTACATTGTCCAAAGCCTTTCTTCAATTCTCATCACATCAAGTATGTTTCTCAGGGTCACACAAGTATCATCAGCTTTGTTTCCAAGAGATCTTCAGCCTTGGATGGTAGGACCCAGAAACATAACATACAACCTCCTAGGATAGCTTCACCAGTCCTTTCCCAGCCCAAACCAGTTCTTTTGTGACATTATCAAATCCTGAACTTTATAATCTAATTTTATGAATTCTCTAGCTGAGAATGACACTCGTGACTAGTGACATGTCCTTAAAATGGATTTCATATCTTTGGTTGAAATTTGTTAAGGCTTTTGACCTCTCCTTCCTTTCGTTAAACCCACTATTTTATTGTTCTATATTTACTGTTATTTCCTTTTCCATGGAAACTTTAACAATGCCTCCTTACATGTAATATATTGACTAGGACTTTGCAGTCCTATCTGAAACCAACTTGATACAGAGAAATCTCCTCAGTCTTGTGGCCTTCAGGAGGCCTTTGGCCTTGGATGGTTGGATAGGACAATTTAACAGACAGCTTCCAAGGACAGCTTCACTAGCTCCTCAGCTCAGGCCAATCCATTTGCAGGGACTACATTGTGATGAAGAGTTCTACTGACTCTCTAGAAAAGTATGACATTCAAGACTAGCAACTCTTCTGGGATCACATCCTCAAGATGCTTTTCATAATTTAAATTGAACTTTGCTAAGCCTTTATGGTGTAACTTTCTTAACATACCTACTGATTTATCTTCCAGAATTCTGAAATAGACCAAAAATGAATCTAACAATATCTATCTGATGCCAAAATTTGTTAAATCTCATGACATTTGTCTAGCAATAGGGTTCACCATTCTACTAAAAGATCTACAGATCCATCATAAAATTATCTTGCAAGAACCTCAACATAGATATTCATTCATATAAGCAATTCAAACTGCAATCACAATCAACAGAGTTCACCAACAGCCAGAGATTGCTTAATGTGGTCAAAGTATAGTAACAAACAGTTAAAGAAAAGCACAAAAGAAAAACAGTAACTGGAAAAAATATATATTTTACTTGCAAATAGCAGTTGTGGATATAGTGCACATTTGGCACTTAAGGATAAAAATGATAACCTCCAGAGAAGACAATGGTCACACACACTCAGGTTAGAAGAAGCTGGAAATTAAAGAGTAGTCTTTCCAGAGTACAATGAGAAATAATACAAATTATTAAAAAAAGATAATTAAAAATTGAAAGAAATACTTGATAGAAAACAAATCAATCCCGAAACAATATCAATGAAAACTTTTGAAATATCTAGAGCTTTTATAGTAATTCTTTAAGAAAAAATAAACTAAAATACTGTATCACAGTGTCACCTAGATGGGCATTGCTAGTTTACTAATGAAACAGAAAGATGAGAGAAAACCATAAAGAAAAAATACCTGATGATCTGGGCGAGTACCATCAAAAGGGACTTCCAATCGCCGTTGAAGATTTCGTAACCTTTCTTCCTAGGATTTGATCAGAAATCATCAGCAATTCTTAAATATAATATATTCATGTGCAGTTGTGACTGTTAATAGCTATTTAACAAACAAATAAATCTTGAACTTAAGTTTTCTGGATCCTGAATCTTTCATTTAGTGAAAAATACATATAATTCCACAGTTATCAATGTTGTAAAAATTATAAAATCATATATCACATTCATGTCGAGCATTATATCACGTGAAAAAGAAAAATAATATCTGATTCATAGTGTGGGAGCAGAGGATCGAGTATAAGGTGGCATCAAATGTTTATCAAATGTGTCCTAAGGCTGACCACTCGACCACCACTTGCCTAAGCAATAGGAGGAAGCAGCATGATGCGACAAGAGAAGGAAAAAGGAGCTCCCCAAAATGGTGATTTGAGTCCTCTCCTTTGGAGCCTGATGGTGAGAGGTGTATGAAGGTGGTTGAAGGGGAGGAGGTTGTTTATCACAAAGGCAGGGAAAGTCCTACTTCCTTCCCTCCACAGGCTGCTCTGTCTTCTTCCAGCACTCCATGCAAAGAAAAAAGGAAATTGGAGGTTACAAGTCCTACTGGTCACTCAGGCATGAGAAAATCAGGTGATCCTTTGAAGCCTAAAGAGCGCAAGTACTCAGATCAGATTTCCACTCAGTAACTCAGTGAAAAGAACAATGGCAAGTACTCAAATCTCTCTCGAGCTCTTCGGGTTTAAACCACCTGACTAGTCTCTCGTCTGGTTCTGTTTCTGTTTTGTTTCAACGGTGCTGCTCATTTTGTAAGGTCAGCATGTGTTTTGCAGCCCTAGTGCTGCTTGCTTTTGTTGTCGTTTCTTGGTTGCTTTGCTGGGCTTCAATGTTCTATCTGTTCTGGCTTTTGTAAAAGGGTTTTGGCCCTTTCCAAACCCCACCTTTTACCCTCCAAAAAAAAATAGTGGCTACTTATGCAGATATGAGAAACAAAATGTGCCACCAAACATAACCCAAACTAAAATATTACATAATGACCTACAGAAATTGAAAAAAATAACTTGAATGAGTCGAATAGCAACTATAAAGTTCAACTAGATCATATTTTCAAGACACCCACATGGTTTAACCTTCTTCAGGAATTTACTATAGACCTTTTGCTTTCAAGAGATGATTTTGCTGTTTGCATACTATCAAATTTTCTATTAGGCAAGCATTTATATACTAGTAAAAAATGAAAGGATTAAATTTATATTTACATACCTGAAGAGGACTAAGATTGAGTTCAACAACCTTCTGCTTGTTCCCTTGATGGCCTGTGAGAGTACGGAAAAGAAAACTCCCCAACCATGTTCCTGATCCCAACACAACATTTGCTGCAGCCACAACCAAAATTACTAGAGATTAAGGCTCTATATAATGAAATTCAAAACAAGGTTGGATGCTAATTACATTCCTGTAATTATGGAAGTTAGGAAGGTGAGTTCAAAGAACCAAGACAATATCTCTTTACTGTCATATACAGGCTAACATAAAATGTATTCATGATGAATAAGAATATTAACAATGATTAAATTACCTTTATAATTTTTATGATTTATATTGATATAAGGTTTTCATGCTGTTCCATCATAATCAGCCATACTTGAATACTAATTTATTAATTATTCTTTCTTAAAGAATGATGTATATAACAAATTTTATCTCTTGAAATGCTCCATCCTTTAAAATTAAATTGCTTCTTTTATTGATGAAACCAGACAGAAGTCACCAATGGTTTACTATTGTTTTGTTCATTTCAGGAAAGCTGCTGATTGGGTGCCAAGCCAACTTCTACTTCATCTGCTTCTTGCTGACAGAATTTATGTGTTTATACTGGCAGCTACTGTAAGATTTTACGATAATTCATAGGGTATATTCATACAGATCAAGGATTATCAGACTACATTAGAAATGCAACTGATGAAGTAGGCATGTCTGCTTTACCCCACAATTTTTAGCATCTATCCTAAAACATTGATGATTATTCCCTTCCCACATCATCTTATCTTAACTTAGTTTTTCAGATGATGTGATCCATCTATTCTTAGTGACATTGGGCAACTCGTGGTCACTTTTCAAAAAACAATTATGGTTTTTAATTTTTTACTTCCACTGAATATGCCCTTTCTAAGCTTCAAATCTTCTTCAAAACACAGCTGATTGTAATCACAGTATCACTACATACTCTGCAGAGTTGGTTAATTTCCTTTACTTCTAGAAACTTGGTTTCTCTCCTTGCAAACATCTTCCCAGTTTCTTTCCTTCCTGAAGCTGGGCACTTATTCAAAGACAGCTGATTGGACAATTGGTTAACCATCCAGTTTTGCAACCCTAATTTTATTATTCTAAGATCTATGACACAAACACATTTCTGAAGATAGTATGTGTTACCAGCTGTGCCTAGGACAGTATTTGTAGCTCTATTTTCCTACATTACAGTTTCACTAGGGAAAACCCTCAGATCCGGGTCTCGTTAACTCTGGATCCAAGTTCAGGGCCGGTACATTCTGGGTATGGGCAGGGCCTGTTTTCATTTTTTTTTTTCATTTTTTTTGTTTCTTTTTGTTATTTGCTAAGTAGCCTGTTTTCTGAGTGCAGACCCCAGATTTGGGTTCAGTTCAAATCCGGTTTGGGATCCAGGTCAATCCAGCTGGGGATTCAGACAGGAGGGCATGCTTTTAATTGCAGATTCATCCTAGATGAACCAGGGTGAACCCATAACGAACCAAGGCAAACCCACTCAGACAAAATGCCTTTCCTTTAATTGTTTTTAATTAAATGATGTATATGATGCTCTTTTGTTCGCCCGTGACCTACACCCTTCATTCACTCTCCACTGTCACTCGCATAGATCTGCCATGTAGTGAATCTATCCTCAGCCAAGCAGGAACTAATAAGAGCTCACTATGTGCCATCGTCCCCTGTTGGACAGTTTTCCCCACATTGATAATAAAAGCCCAGTACTGTGTTTTTTATTTCAATATTCATTTGGACGGAATATATTTCATCATTTGTTTGGACAGAATATAAGAATTGATGATAAAAGTTGGCAGGAACTAATAAATTGTGAGAGTTTAAATCAATAGGATTTATTCTCTATTATTAAATTGTTAAGGGTTTATTCTATGACTATTATTAAATTGATGATAAGGATTAATGTATTTATTAATTAATTATTTATTATTAAGGAAAGGCCTTTTATGGTTTACCATTGAAGTATAGAGTATAGATACTTCGAGGATATAATGGGAAAAGGGAATTTGGATCAAATAAAGGGCGAAGAATAAATAAATAAAATTCGATATATGATTTTTATATGTTTTTGGTACAGATGAACCCAACCCAAAAAAAAATTTGGAGAATCTGTGTACCGAACCCAAACCAGCTACTTAGGTTTTCTGGTCTATATAGGTTGACCGGTCAACCTGAAAACCTAACCTTAAACCCTAAACTGAACCTCAAAACATCTTAAAACATGTACGTAAGTGGTTATCAACTTATCTGAACTTAATTCCTGTTTTTAGGCTAAAATATGTATATACTGATATATTTTTACATTTTTTTTGTACGGACTTACTCAAAACATACCCAACACCAATTTTTTTTGCCATACCGGCATACCCAAACCCAAACAGGTAACTTAGCTTAGCTATTTCAGGACATCCCATCCACGATGAGGTTTTCTAGTTTATGTGTTCCCATTGGCTACAAGTTTGGAAAAATTAGCATAACCCAGACTTTGCATTCATGCTCTATCAACAATGTCAATCCAGAGAAACATTTCATTTTTAAATAGGCCGTTTACTATCAGATTCAACAGAGGTATTATCATCTCTTTGTGGATCCAGGAAATTTCTTATTTGTATTTTTTTCTAAACCCAACCAGAGGTGCTTGCCTCTGTTCCTTTGAAAGAATGTGAGATTCAGAGGCAGTCATTGCAAAGCAAATATGGATACACTTGATTGATTACAACTTTATTCCAATCAAATTGAAGTTAATGGAAGGATCAAGCAACCTGTAGGAATTGCAGATCTTGGCATACCTGGTAGGAGACTCATCAGATAGTGCCCCCAACACTAAAGCTGCTCCTCAATTGACTCAATACAAAATTTATTAGATCCAGTAGTTGACGTGGATCACCAACTTCTTTCCTTCCTAGAGTGGAGCTCCTACCTTGGATTAGGAGAGCTCTTATGTTATGCCTCCAAGATTAGCATCATCAACTCCTCTTTAGTTCCATTGACCAATATAATTTTTTCCTTTTTCCTGGATGTGTTCTGATATCAACATATTGCCATGATATCAGCGATGACTCTTTTTGCATTTGCCTGTGATATTTAGGTATAGTATTGTGCTTCATTTCTTATTTTCTTATCATTTTGACAAGATATCATTAGTCAATCAAGGAGGATAGAACCTGTAGTGAAAAATTTATGACCTTCTAAAGTATAACTAACAGACTCATAGTCATTATAAAATATCCAAGATATTCAACCATTTCTCTAGGATGGTATCAGTGGCTTTTAGTGAAGTGCATACATGGGAATCTAAAGGGTATAGCCTTCATTGATAATTTGATCTTGTGAGCTTTCCTTGAGTTATTTACATTAGCATTACAAATTTCGAATTTAACTTCTGATAAACAGTTTCAATTTAGGTATCAAGCCCCTATCAAATGAAAGTCTATTTCCTGAATCTCCAAGGATCTCAGTATTTTTAATGTTTGTTTATATCTTCACAGTTACTAGTTCAACAACACACAATGCAGCCATCGAGGACATTTTTTAGGAATCTTTATCCTAAATACCTATAAAGATTGTAATGTTCACATTTACGTTATCGTTGATTTGGTTTAACCATACTTAATGGATTAGACATTCCTTGCTTCACAAAGGTATTTGATTATCATTTCTTGTAGGTTTTATCATGCTTTCACTAATTCTTAATTCTTAAACAGGTCAGGTTGTAGAGTTAAGGATAATTCCACATAATTGGCGGGTTAGATATTCCCTGTTTCACAAGGAATTTGATGTCATTTCTTGTAGTTTTTATCATGCTTTCACTGATTCTTAATTCTTAAACATGGCCAGGTTGTAGACTTAAGGATTATTCCAGCTCGTTTTGACTGTAACTGATAGCTACAAAATGCTCTTTTGTTTGACTTCTAGTTGACGTGTTTGGAGTCTCATTTTATTGCATTTTGCATAGTTTCTTGGACATTATCACTTTTATGCATATTCCAACTGATTTCAAATTTTCAATCAGACTTTTCAATTCAATTGGAATTATGCAAGTCACAAATTGCAAGTAATTCCCCTTTAGAGGAATACTTACCTTCTATCCTACTATTCTACTTTTTTGAAAACAGATTAATCAGCTAAAAATGTCAGTGAATGGGTGATTAGAAAACATAAGGACAATTTAAAAATAAGAGAAGGTCAAGGTGTTAAATTTATATGGTGACCCTTTTCATTCTAATGATTCCTAAATCATGTGCCAATAATTGTAACCGATGGCCGAAGGAAAGGGGCTTAGCATTTAATTTCTAATTTCTCAAAGACATAGAATCTAATAGTGACAAAATGTGATCAAAGGAGAGGGAACACGGTGATAGATGCACGAGAACAGACGAGCAAGGAAAAGACTGATAGAATTGGACAGACAAAGCAAAGAGGCCAATAGGAATGGCATAGAGAAGATATGAAACAATGAGAGTAATGACTAAAGGAAGCAGTGGAAACTATCACGGTATAGGTCCAGGATGAATTTGCAGAAATGGAATGAAGATGAAGATCTACTAATGATTTACAGCGAGTGGCAGCAATTGGAGCAGGAGGAAAAACGCAGGAAAAGAATGTGGAACATGCTAAAACACAGAAACCTATCGATGAATCTACAAGATGACAAGTAAGAATAACAACCTTGAAAAGTTATTGGGAACGGAGGAATGTAACCCGTGCATCACTGAGGGAGCTAATTATGTCAGGGATGTTTACAGAAAATAAAAAAACACATACAATGATGGATTGAAACTAAATGACACATGGAAGAAGAAATGGAAACAAGTTATTTACATTCAACTTGAACAATAGAGCAGACAGTGGACTAGATGTAAGGATATATGTGCAGGAGGAGGACATGAGAGGGAGGAGAGATGCAGTAAGGAAAAACTGAAACATGAATCTGGCAATAACTAAGAATAGAACAAAGATACAATAACATACCAATGGAAATGACACAGGTTACACATGAAGCATAGGATAGGAGGAAATGTGTGAATTAGGATGATATTTAATTTATGCCACCTGAGGTGATGCAAGAGGGAGAGTGCCTCAAGAAGACAGGAGTGTACTGAGAGTGATATGATCTCTGAGCCCAACTCTTATACTGCATGGGAGGTAACTTCTATGTAATTATACCTTTTGGAGAAAATAAAATCATTTCTTCATTGACACAAGATGTTTAATGATGTGTAATATTAAGGTATATGAATATCAATAAGGAGTTTGCAATATGGTCAGATGTTATTCTCCTGTTTGCTAAATTGGTAAATTCTCACATGGCTTCTTATTTAATGCATCAGAGGAACACACTATCAATCTTAAAATATCCTTCAGCTTAAACTCCATATTTGAGTAGTAATTTCTCAAATTCACCTGACACTTGAACCAAGCCTAAAGAAGGTGACCCTGTATTATAGTGGCCACTTTCAAAAACAGAGCATGCCCAACACAACTTGAAGCTGGGTAATCATCATGGTTCTCTATCTAACCAGTAGACCATGGCCCATAAGACATGATTTTAATTGTAAATGCTATCATAAATTAGGAATATTACACTAGACCTTATCTTCTTGTGTGTCTTTAATGAGGATTATATGTGGAGAGCATAGCTTGTTCTCTTGAATAGAAAGGAACTTTTAATGATTGGTCACAAGAAGCCATCATGTTTTCCCAATATAATATGGTAGCGGCCAGCATGCTTGTTACGGTTTCAACAATAATGGCATTTGTGGGGTTGATGGCCAACTAACCTTTTTAGGCAATGCATCATTCCGCCCAACCTTTTCATCAATCTGTCCAGATTCAATTTATCCAGGCTATTTGGTGGGATTTGGTGAGGGTGAGTCAAAGAGGTTGTCTCATGGTAAGTCTATAAAGAGAGATTTGTTGCCTCTAATGCAATGTCAGCTTATGTCTTGTAGGGTCCTTTTCTCTTCGGCAATCTGGAAGACTTAATCTCTTGGATGCAGTGTCCATGCTGCTCATGAACAATCTTTGACCTGTGTTGGTGTAGACACATCTTCTTAGAAAAGTAATTTTTATTTTGTGTGTATTATAGATGCTATATTGATAATAATATGTTGAGATTTTGGACTTTATCCAGCTACTTTTGTCATTTACCTTTTATCCTTCTCTTCAAGAAAATAGTATCCCAGCTTTTCTTAAGGGTTTTAAATGTATTTTAGACCAAAAAGATCACACAATATTTAGTTAGAAAAGCTAGTTTTTCCAACAATTTTAGATCTTCCAGATATATAAACCTAGGCTTTTGGTGATATGTTTTTTCAACTGTTTGGTAGATTTCCGCCTAATTTATTAGTTGAAACACCCATAAATGAGTGCACCTTACGCAGTGGCATCAGCTATTAGCAGGAAGTCTCCAGCTAAATTTGCTTTATTTAAAGCCATAAAGGTAGATTTATAACTGCTTTCTCCATTATTTTCAGAATTAGGTTTCTATTAGTTGATTTCTGGTCAGTTTTCAGATTTGGTACATAATAATGATGGGGAATCATAGATTCTCCCCATGGTTTGATAGTGACTAACTAGGATGCCTTGTTTTAGCAGCAACCAGCAAAGTTGCTTCTGCTACACAAAGGAGCTCTTTTGTGGTGGATGTCATGATTAACATTCCTACCATCCATAACATGTGCTTGGTGCATATACCAGGTACAAAAATCAAATAATTTTTTATTCTGCAAAAAATGTTGACCACTTTTACAAACTTTCTTTGAATCAATTGAACTTATAAATTGGTCTAAATGTCAGTTTAGAAGTAATGAAACACTGAAATCCATAGAGAAACACGTATACATGGAAA
This sequence comes from Cunninghamia lanceolata, assembly GCA_027924645.1. NCBI lineage: Eukaryota > Viridiplantae > Streptophyta > Pinopsida > Cupressales > Cupressaceae > Cunninghamia > Cunninghamia lanceolata. The sequence continues at coordinate 22,991,831 of BSBN01001965.1, forward strand.
TTAAATAAATTTAGTAGGAAACTACAAATCTGTGTAAGAGATAGAATACTAATATATAAGTCTGTTTACAAAGGTTAGAAAGCAAGTTACAAGTTAGACACATAATGAAGGAGACAAGTCTTTCTAGTGAGATCACAGGTTATAGAGAATAGCAATCACAGGTTCACAATGACATTGTACCTGTCTAATTACACAAATCTTAAAATGAAAAAACATTCTTATCACCTGTCTAATATTATATAATATACATTACTGTAAAATATGTAGAAATTCTGAAAATAATTTAAACTAAGCTGTCATCACGTATTGAAATCCTAACAGATATAGAACAAAACTAAAAGCACTTACCAAACCATTGAACCCATTGTGCTATCAATCGAGAGAAAATGTTTGTCCAAACTTGCTCTTCATTTCTCTTCTTTTCAATCCAATCATCTACATCATCATCATCCTACACTTGAAAACTAATATTAGTTCGCAAAAAATGTCAACCAAAGGTCATACCTGTTGCACTGGTCAGCTCTGGCATTAGTTTTCTAATCATTCAACATGAATGTTTAAGTCTTTAAGACAATAATTTGCATCAAAACTCAGAATTTATCACTGCAAATTTCAAAAATCCCTGCATAAGGGCATCAACTCATAACAAGCACTTACATATAAAAACCTTTGGGAGTTTCCATAAGCATCATTGCTAAGAAGAGGTTCATTTAATCCACCAGAACCTCCTGAGTCAAGATGCTCAAACTTCTTACCACCAACATCCTCATGATAAAGCCGCCTTCTCCTCACAGTGCTCATGCTTGCGAGTGGAAAACGTGAATGTACCTACTGTACCAGCAGTCAAACTCTGCCATCATTAAAAACGAGGAAAAAAAATGTTAATAGACTGTTGCAAGGCAAGGAAGCTTGGTTAAAACCAGTCACTAAAATTTGGATCACTTGCAGTAACGAACAAAAAATAAGCCAATCCTACTGGTAATTGCCCGTTTTTTGACATGCTCAAATGACCTATAGCCTTCTTATTGCATTCAACAAAGTACCCAAAGCTAATGATCTTCTTGACATTGAGGATATGTTTTCTCTACAAATTTGTTGTGAATCTAGAGACTCTACAGAAAACCATTGTGACTCTAGCGAAAGCAGTGAAGAAATGGTCCTCAAAAGAATTAAGAATTGCAAAATCATGCAGATGAAGTGCTACCACCCAACACCAGGACATGCAAATATTGATATGAAGGCAGGCAAATCCACATTTTTGCTCATCTTAAACTTTTCATGACATCTGATTGCTGGAGAAAGGGATACTGGTCGTACACCTAGCATCCCTTAGACACAGCTCAACTGGGGAATGAGGAATTCCTACCCAGCTTGGTAAGAATTAAATTGCCAGTAAGCTATATGTCTTTCTTCATAGTACATAGATTCTCAGGCCCCGGTAATGCAAACAATGGCACAAAAGATGCATATGGTCTTGCAGAGACAATAGAGGAAAGCTCACCAAGGATCCAATTCAGGGCATAAGAGTCAAAGATTTGAAAACATAGTTTCACCGGATCCCCAATTCCCACTGATAGTTGATTTTGAGGTGGTAAACCTAAGAAGCTCAACCACTAACCACACTTATGAGGACAGACTAGTTAAAAGCTTAGATGCATTGAGACTCTCCTGTCCAGCAGTGGATATGCATCAGTTGCCTGTGGCAGGCTATAAAGATGGTTAGGGGATGAGAGAAATCACAACCCTGGAGATGGTAAGGCGCTAACCTCTGTGTACCTCTGTGTACTTCGCAAGAGGGTTTGTCCTATGGCTGCTAAGACTAAATCAGTAGGCTTCGGCTTATAAACATAGCCACCTTTCCCCTCTATATGGAGCCTGGACTTATATACAAAAACCTGCCTCGTAGACAAATTCCTGGCAACCACTTGTCATTAACATATAAACGATTTATATTAGGCACGGTGACTCAATAACAAACAAAAGAAGTGCCCTCCTAATTTCTATTGTTTAAGACAGAATTCAATAATGATAATGATGGTTTTTACAAGATGTTTCAGATTCGTCTGAATGGCACGCTGTTACTGAACCCTAATTTAAGACACCAACATGAATGAATTCCCCAGAATCCAGATTTACGATGCAATGCAAATCAAATAATTACAAACTAAATTCAAACTATTGACTATCAAACATAATTGTATTAAAACGGATCAGTTCAATTACTTGAAATTTTCTCTTAATTGACTCTTACGCTTTGCTTTAAGTGTAGTAAGGTGTCATAGGATTTCTCTAGCTGCTTTCAAGAATGATATGAATATAAACATATCGAATATTTACAGTGAATAATCATGTAATGGACACTACTCGCAACAACAATCAACAAAAATCTCAAATTTAAATTTTAAAATTAAATTTTAAAATTAAAGAAAACATAAAAAGTTGTATCGCAGGTCTTACCAGGGTCCTCTGGCTGCAGATTTCAAGCAAACACTGACGAGAAAGGAAAGAAAATACACATCAAAATGATGCTGAATTCGCAATTAGCGACGCCAATTTCCAACTAGAATTCTTGAAAAAATAAGAGCGGCAATGTGTTGGGGATTTGGACAGCAAATATATTGGGAATGTCCGTGGCAAAATATAATTGCAGAGATAAAGAGTACTTTACGTGTGTATATTAATGGAATATATATATACAAGCGCCACCCGCCGAGATGGGGCATTTTCTGCCATTAAGACTGGACAATTCAGGCGTAGATTCATTCCAGAGGGCTTGGAATGCATGTACACCGTCCCATACTGCAGTTATTTGAGCCTCTTTGAGGAATTCAAAGCGTGGATCCCACGAAAAATAATCCAAACGTCGTCTCGAAGGAATAGAAGCTACTGCTCGTTTGATCAATTGACTTCTACCATTAAGGATTGATTTTGATCCAAGTAATCGATGTTTACTCGATCCAGAATAGCCCCTGGGTCTCTTTTTTCCAATTTCTTTTATTTTTAATGTATTAATAAGTGTGTAAGATATGAATATTTTTACTTCATTATATTCAATTGCCTTCTTCCATAAATGGGTGTCAAGTAATGATGTTTACAAGGTCAAAAATAGTTCCTAGATTTTTTTTTCAATTTCTTTTATTTTTAATGTATTAATAAGTCTCTAAGGAATATTTTTATATGAAAGTTGTTAAACTAGTTGTAGACACATAAATTTGTCCATCACCTAGTCGACACGACCTTATAATGTTTTGCCCTAGGTTCTAGGTCTTCACACTCATAATTCCAACTTAATCACATTCCTAATTAATTAAATAAACACACTTTATTTAATTAATTCTCTAATCACATGTCTCACATAATTCAAATTAAATATTTGAATTAATCCCTCACCTTTCGTCTCATTCAAACAAGTGTCACATGCTACATCCTTCACTTAATCCCTTCATATGTTAAACTAATTTAAATAATCTTTTATTTAAATTAGATTCTTTTATCACAATCGAGCACTTGTCCACTTCCCTATTTGTCTCATGTGGGGCAGTACATCTTGCATTTAATACAAGTCACAAGTGCAAGCTAATTCAAATAAAATATTTGAATTAGATTCATTTCATTCTCCTTCGCACACTTGTCACATGACTACGATTTCTTAATGTGCAAGGAAACCTAATTAATCCTAGTCATCCATGTCTTCCAAACCCTAATCGATCTTGTCCATCCATTCTAACTAGGTCTTTCCTATAAACCTAGCCTCCTCTAAGCGATATGGGAGGATGCAATCTAATTTCATACTGTTATGCTACCAAAATCCTAAGCAACCAACATTCAACCATATTCATCAATCTCATCTTGCATCTCTCTTGCATCCATCTTGCATCCGTTATCTTGTAGGTATTAATCAAGTCGTCATCTTACGCATATCATTCGAGGTGTATTGAAGGTTTGGGTTTGGTAATGCATGTATTTGTTTCATCATTTCAGCTAATCCAAATTTTTAGTATACATTTTGGCATGCTCACGGCTGTAACCCTCGTTTTTGCAGGTTTTGTTGTCAAAACTTACAAGTTTCTAACCCTAGTTTTTGTCAATTTTTGCAAATTTTGGAAGAAAATTTTTGCAAGTTGCATCCTCAGCAAAAACTAACCTCATCATCGCGTTCAGGAGGCTCCGCAAACAAAAATCGACATAAAATTAGATAGGGTTTGGTTACAAAAAAAAATTGAATTTTTTTTAGTTTAGGCCCCTCTGTAGGGTCGTACCATATGGAGCTGTACGACTCTTGTGCAGGTGCCCGTGTCAGGATATCTAGTTTTCATTTTGCAATAGGCTGCAGATTTAAGTTTTGCATGGATTAATGTCTTTCATGTTTCAGTTTGCAGATTTTATTGTGTATGCAAGTTTAAAAATTTCACTCAAACCCTAAATTGGCCACTATAAGCATCGGTGCTAAAGCTTAGGGGATCGCCATTGGTGGTGGCCGTTCTCACCACCTCTGCCGCTCTGCATTCATTAGCCACCATTGCCTGAAGAAAACATAAAAAATTGTATCGCAAGTCTTCCCAGGGTCCTCTAGCTACAGATTTCAAGCAAACACTGACGGCAAAGGAAAGCAAATACACATCAAAATGATGCTGAATTGGGAATTAGCGACGCCAATTTCCAACTAGGATTCTTGAAAAAATAAGAGCGGCAATGTGTTGGGGATTTGGACAACAAATATATTGGGAATGTGCATGGCAAAATATTATTGCAGAGACAAAGAGTACTTTACATGTGTATATTGATGGAATATATATACACAAGCGTCACCCGTCGAGATGGGGAATTTTCTGTTATTAAGATTGATGCAGGAGCATCCAGTGGTGTAAGGGCAATCTTGCATCACCCAAAAAAGATTTCTTTCAAAATTGTTGATGTTTTTTCCATTTATTTTCAAAATTTGTGGTTCTAGTTCCATAATCGCTTGAATAATGATGTAGAACTTTCAGTTTTTCCAAACTGCTAAACATAGCAACCTGCTATTTTTAGAAAGTTTGCATTTGGGCATAGATTGAAGTGAAAATTTACAGGAAGCTTCATAACGGAAAAATAAGAACTTTGGTGAAGGAATCATGCAAAAATCATTTGCGAGCTGAAAGATATTAAAGTTTTTGTTTCCCAAAAAATGTCTGAAAATTATTCAAACTCAAGTTTGAGGCACTAAATGGCCCCGTAAGAGCCCGAAAATGGTCGGAACCGGCAAAGAGGGTTTTTAGCGCATAGAGCACTCCGTGAGCTTTCCGACGCATAAAACAGTTTGTTAATTGGACACCCGGATCAAAAGTTATAGCAAATTAGGTTGTTGGCCACCAAAAAGGCTATTAATAATTATTTTTAAGAACCCTGAGTAGTAGTAGAGTTAAGGGCGAAAATGTAGAATCAAAAATAGGCGGGAAAACAGAAACCCTAGCTGATTTGAGATTATAGAAGGCAGATGATTCCAGAGTCTTGTGATAGGAAGTTGTAATGTGTTGCAACCTATGGAGGATTGATTCCTCTGATTGTAATTGAGCTTCTATAATGTAATAAGTTGTCCAAATCAATAAAATAAAGTTCTATTTTTCTGCATGCAATTTCTATTGTTATATGTTTTATGATTTACCCCCTTCATCAAGTGGTATCAGAGCAAGGGTTCCTGAGTGTGTAGACAGATCGCCAACCGTGAGGCAATTTGCACCAGGACCTAAGGTTGTGGGTTTGCTGCGGATATCAAGATGCTTCCACGAAAAAATCGTATTGGGAGGAATGCTTTGACAGAAGAGGATTTTAGAGCCCTGCAAAGGCAAATCGATGCATTGCAAGAGGAGCTACGAAGAGAGTTTGACCCGAGAACAAGAGAAGAAAGCGAGGATAAAGTTGAAGAAGAGCTATCTGAGAAAGAGCAAGAAGCTGCAGGAGATCCTACAGAATTTAGGTTGTTGAGGGTCATTTCGAAGATCGGAAAGAGGCCTAGAATCAAAGTTTCTACATATTCTGGAGATTTAAATCTGGAACAGCTTATTAATTGGATCAATGATATGGAAGAATATTTCAAGTATGAAAATGTGGACGACCCAGATCGGGTCAAATTTACAAAAACAAAGTTGAAGGGCCATGCCAGTATTTGGTGGAAGGAGGTCCAATTAGAAAGGAATAGAAGAGGAAAAAAAATATCACTAGATGGGATCGGATGGTGGAGAAACTGAAGAAGCGGTTCATTCCTGTGGACTATGAGATGGAGTTGCTGAAGAAGCTGCAAGGACTGAAGCAAGGTAACAAGTCTATTAAAGAGTATACATAAGAGTTTTATAAAATTACTATCAGGACAGGCCATGCAAAGCCCAACAAGGAGAAGGTAGCACGTTACATTAATCGATTAAGGCCGAGTATTCAAGAGGAGTTGAGCCTGGTTAGAATGACCACCATAGAAGATGTGTACCAGTTTTCCCTGAAGGTGGAAAAGAAGCTAAATAAAAGATTTGATAGGAAGCAAAGGGGAAGAGGTCAAAGCGAAAGGACTGGTGGAAGACCCTATGGGGCCCGAAATGAAGATTCAAAGAAAAGTGAAGAAGCCAGCACTAGTCAAAATCAGAGAGGAGATAATACCTACCACCCTCGTGACCAGAACAATGGTGAGCAAAGAGGAAAAGGCAGACCTGGGCAAGGACCTGGAAGAGGAGGTTTCAGAAGAACCTGTTTCCAATGTGGAGAAGAAGGGCATCGAGCATATGAGTGTCCCTAACATCAAGGAAGGACAAATAGAAGACCTGAAGGTAATGCACGAGTTGCACATGTAGATGAAGATGCACAATCTAAGCATTCTGAAGATGTTGAAAGGGGAGAAACCCTGGTTGTCAGAAGAACTTTATTAAATGAGGAGAAAGAACCCAATCAAAGGAAGAGTTTATTCCACATAAGGTGCAAGTGTGAAGGTGAGTGTTGTGACATTATTATTAACAGTGGAAGTACTGACAATCTTGTTTCAGAGGAGATGGTTGACAAGAAGAAAGCATCCACATCCATATCGGATTGCATGGTTGCAAAAGGACCACAGAGCTTTGGTTAATGAGCAGTGTTTAGTGAAGTTCAAGATCGGAGACTACCATGATGAGGTGTTGTGTGATATCATCCCAATGGATGCATGTCATATGCTGTTGGGGAGGCCGTGGCAGTATGATATGAGCGTTTTCCATGATGGTCGTGCAAACACATATTCCCTAACAAAGGATGGAGTTCGTCATAAGTTGAAACCCTTGAAGGAGGTGGAAGAAAAGGTATGTAGTACTACTAGAATTTGCTTGGTAGATGGTAGGAAATTTTTGGAGGGTATGAAGCATGAGCGTCATTGCTTTGCATTGATTCCTAAGATTAGTCAAGAGAAGTGTGAAGATGTACCAGCAAAAGTTTTAGATATGTTAGAAAAATTTTAGGACATTATCTTTGATAATGTACCAAAAGGTTTACCACCAGTGAGGAAGATAAGTCATCAAATGGATTTGAAACTAGGAGCCAATTTACCGAATAAGGCAGCCCATAGAATGACCCCTGCAAAGAATGAAGAGCTGAACAAACAAGTTCAAGAGTTGTTAAGGAAGGGACTGATAAGAGAGAGCCTAAGTCCATGTGTGGTACCTGCAATACTAGCACCAAAGAAAAATGGAGAGTGGAGACTATGTATAGATTCTCGAGCCATGAATAAGATCACGATCAAGTACAGGTTTCCATTGCCAAAAATGGATGACATAATAGATTGTTTGAGTGGAGCCAAGTACTTCACAAAGATTGACCTGGAGAGTGGGTATCACCAGATCCGAATCAGAGAAGGAGATGAGTGGAAGACAACCTTCAAGACAAACTGAGCACATTCATGCGGCTCATGAACGAGGTACTAAAAGAATTTTTGGGAAGTTTTGTTATTGTTTATTTAGATGATATTTTAATTTTTAGTCAAACTTGGGATGAACATCTGATGCATATTAGATGAGTTTTAGAGACGCTGAGGGAGGAGAAGTTGCTAATTAATCTAAAGAAATGTAGTTTTGGAAAGGAGTTGGTATACCTGAGATTTGTTGTCTCAGAGGAAGGTCTTAAGATGGACCCAGAAAAAATAAGGGCTATCATTGAATGGCCTACACCAAGGAGTGCAACGGAGGTAAGATCTTTTCGTGGTTTGGCAAGTTTTTACAGGAAGTTTATCAGGAATTTTAGTAGCATTTGTGCACCCCTAATTGAGACAATGAGAGGGGATAAAAAAGAGTTCAGATGAACTAAAGAAGTAGATAAAAGCTTTGATACATTGAAGCAGAAAGTCACAAAGCAACCTATTTTGGCACTTCCAGATTTCAGTAAGGTATTTTAGGTAGATTGTGATGCTAGTGGTAGTGCTCTAGGAGTTGTTTTGAGCCAAGAAGGTAAGCTCGTTGCCTATTTTAGTGAGAAGTTTAATGATGCCAAGAAAAAGTATAATGTTTATGATCAGGAGTTTTATGCAATAGTTCAGGCTTTGAAGAAATGGAGACATTATTTGTTGCCAAAGGAGTTTTTTTTATATACTGATCATCAGGCTTTACAGTATCTTAATAGTCAAGGAAAGTTAAATCAAATGCCCTTAAAATAGGTTGAGTTTTTGTAGAGCTATACTTTTGTTTTGAAGCACAAGAGTGGGAAGTCCAACAGAGTTGCAGATGCCTTAAGCAGAAGGCAAAATTTGTTGACAGAAATGAAGATAGAAGTTGTTGGGTTTGATGAGATCAAAAGTTTGTATCCTGAGGATCTAGATTTTGCAGAGGCCTGGAAAGCTTGTTTGGAACCTGTTACTTTAGATAGGACAAAATAGTTGGATTTCATAATCCAAGATGGCATATTGTTTAGAGGAAGTCAGTTGTGCATTCCAAGGAGTTCCATGAAAGAGAACCTGATTAAGGAGAAGCATAGTGGAGGATTGGCCAGACACTTTGGTCGAGATAAGACCATTGCTATTGTTGGTGAAAATTATTATTGGCCACAGTTGCAGCAGGATGTGAGGAAATTTGTGCAGAGTTGTAGAATGTGTCAGATGGCAAAAGGGACAAGTCAGAATATAGGGTTATATCAGCCACTACCTATACCAGAGAAGCCATGGGATGATATTAGTATGGATTTTGTTCTTGGTTTACCAAGGACACAGAGAGGACATGATTCCATTTTTGTGGTGGTGGATAGATTCTCGAAGATGGCACATTTCATTCCTTGCAAGAAGACTAATGATGTTGTTCATATTGCTGAATTATTTTTCAGGGAGGTGGTGAGATTACACGGTCTACCAAAGAGCATAGTTTCAGATTGAGATACCAAGTTTGTTGGTTATTTCTAGAGGACATTGTGGAAGAAGTTGAAGATAGATTTGAATTTTAGTTCTGCACACCATCCACAGACTGATGGACAGACCGAAGTGGTGAATAGGAGTTTGGGTAACCTGCTACAATGCTTAGTAGGAGATAAGCCCAAGGGATGAGATTTGATTTTACCACAGGCAGAATTTGATTACAACAATGTTGTTAATAGGAGTACTGGTAAATCACCATTCTAGATTGTATATGGCAATAGCCCAATAAATGCTTCTAAGTTAAGGAAGCTGGACAAAGGAGAAAAGACAAGTGTTGAAGCTGAAGACTTTGCAGAACATCTGAAGAATTTATATGAAAAGGTGAGAAAGCACATTAATAAGATGAATATTCAGTACAAGGCTAAGGCAGATCAGAAGAGGAGATATAAGGAATTTCAGGTAGGAGATGAAGTCATGGTTCACTTTAGAAAAGAAAGGTTCCCAATTGAAACATACAATAAGCTGAAAATGAAGAAATTTGGACCATGCAAAATTTTGAAGAAACGTGATTCAGGAAATGCATATGAGGTAGAGTTGCTGAGTGGGATCAACATTTCCCCTATTTTCAACATTGTTGATTTATCAGAATATCATGAAGGTGGAACAGAGGATGGACCAACAGAAGAATGGTGGAGTATTCTAGCATCTACTTCAACAGAGGAGATAGAAGAGATCTTGGATAGCCATGTGGAAAGAAGTACTCGGAACAAGCAATATGAAGAATACCTGGTGAAATGGAAAGGAAGGCCTATTGAAGATTCTTCTTGGTTGTCTAAGGCAGAGGTTGATCGTTTGGGTTTTCCTCACACAAACACCTGAGATGTGACAGGGTCACTTCTCAAATTACCCTGGGTGTCTAATGCAGGAGCATCTAGTGGTGTAAGGGCAATCTTGCATCACCCAAAAAAAATGTGTTTCAAAATTGTTTATGCTCTTTCCATTTCTTTTCAAAATTTGTGGTTTTGGTTCCATAATTGCTTGAATAATGATGTAGAACTTTCAGTTTTTTCAAACTGCTAAAAATAGCAACCTACTATTTTTAGAAAGTTTGCATTTGGGCACGGATTGAAGTGAAAATTTACAGGAAGCTTCATAACGGAAAAATAAGACCTTTGGCGAAGGAATCACGCAAAGATCATTTGTGAGCTGAAAGATATTAAAGTTTTTGTTTCTCAAAAAAAGCCTAAAAATTATTCAAACTCAAGTTTGAGGCACTAAATGGCCCCATACGAGCCCGAAAATGTTCAAAACTAGCAACGTAGGTTTTTAGTGCGTAGAGCACTCTGCGAGCTTTTTGACGCATAAAATGGTTCGTCAATCGGACACCCAAATCAAAAGTTATGGTTCCCAAAAGTTGACCTGTTTTTGGAGGGAGATACAAATTTCAAAATTAGGTTGTTGGCCACCAAAAAGGCTATTAATAACTATTTTTGGAAACCCTGAGTAGTAGTAGAGTTAAGGGGGAAAGTGTAGAATCAAGAATAGGTGGGAAAACAGAAACCCTAGCTAACTTGGAATTAGAAAAGGCAGATGATTCCAGAGTCTTGTGATAGGAAGTTGTAATGTGTTGCAGCCTGTGGAGGATTGATTCCTCTGATTGTAATTGAGCTTCTATAATATAATAAGTTGTCCAAATCAATAAAAGAAAGTTCTATTTTCTGCATGCAATTTCTGTTGTGTGTTTTATGATTTACCCCCTTCATCAAACACTGGACAATTCAGGCGTAGATTCATTCCAGAGGGCTTGGAATGCATGTACCCCGTCCCATACTGCATTTACTTGAGCCTTTTTGAGGAATTCAAAGTGTGGATCCCACGACAAATAGTCTAAATGTCGTCTCGAAGGAATAGAAGCTACTACTCATTTAATCAATTGACTTCTTCCATTAAGGATTGATTTTGATCCAAGTAATCGATGTTTACTCGATCAAGAATAGCCCCTGGATCTCTTTTTTCCAAGTTCTTTTCTTTTTAATGTATTAATAAGTGTGTAAGATATGAATATTTTTACTTCATTATATTCAATTGACTTCTTCCATAAACGGGTGTCAAGTAATGATGTTTACTAGGTCAAAAATAGCTCCTAGATCTCTTTTTTCCAATTTCTTTTATTTTTTAATGTAATAAGTGTCTAAGAAGGAATATTTTTATGTGAAAGTTGGTAAACTAGCAATCGCATTTTACTATGTAATGGGTACATTAAGATAGTATGTAGATAAAAGTACTTAGTGGTTCCTTTATAAATGCACATTGAACATTGAAATTTCTTGATAAGAGAGAGCAATAGTTTTGTTGATGGTGAATGGCAGTTGTCCATCCATCATTTGAACATTGAAAGAATGTAGTGATATGTGTTATTGTCCTCCATTGGAAAAGAAATGGAGTAAATTAAATATGTTGACATGCATGCAAGTAAAGTTGTTTTTGAATAGTAGTGGGTAAAAGCAAGTATGCACGTAAGTTGTTTTTTTTGGCAATTATTTGCAATTGATAGTGGCCTTAATCGGTCATCTTCTTGTTTCCCAAGCATGTTGAGCTCATCCAATTGAAATGGCAGGCCTAGGTACAAACTTGATAAGACTTGTCATTCATCAGAACTATCTTCTTGCATTGCATGTCCCCAGTAAGAAGGGTCCCCAATCAAGAGTTCCATCATCAGTGTCTGTTAATGGATCTAGAGATGTATTGTGCAAATTCCATGGATGGTAGTTGTTTGAAATTCTTTCCCAATGGCCTATAATATCGTGTTCTAATGAACCAATATCATTGTGAATGTTTTTGAATGGCTAGTATAGCAGCAATTCTTTCCAACAAAATGCATGAAAACATTGATCTCTACTACTGGGATGGTGGTGAAATTAGGGGAGACTTGAACAATAGCCAGTGTCAAGTGTTAGTTACATTTGTTGGACTTTTGAGATGTTGTAAATGTCCTTTTTGAGCCACTTTCATAAGAAGCATTGTTTCCAATTGTATTGGTCGTGCCATGTGTGAATCAATGAAGCTTGGAGATGGGATGTTGCTATTGTTAGAGATAGCTACACTTTAGTGTGCAATGGGTACACTAAATAGGTCTTAAAGTTGAATTATTATGTCCTTAAGAAACATAAGTGTAGTGCCCAATAGACACATGTCCTTTTTGGATCATTGGCATGAAATGACCGATTGAAAGTCACTCTCTCCTTTCTTTATCATTAGATCATTGGCATGAAAAGTACCATTTCATGAGGCTCCAGTGGAACTAGATGATCTAGACCAACCCATACCAAGTTCCACTTTTTACATTGTAAAAGTACCATAGCCTGATCTTTAATGTAGGGTTCTCCATTAGAATGCTTGATCGTAGCCTCAAGTCTATCACCTAACAAAACATTTTTTGCCACTATGTTTATGCAGTTAAGCTTAGTTTTGTAATCCCATGATGGCTAATGATTTTGTGTTTTAGGAAATGTCTATTCAATTGTCATGGGTGGTAAAGGTAAATGATGGAAATAATTATTCATAGGAAGGTTATATGCATGTAGCCATGCTCTCTACTTGAAACTGAAAGGTACTTTGAATCCACAAATTTTAATTCAACATCATACATAAATAAGGATATGGTTTGTCCATACACCCTTTGGTATGCTATACACATTAAAAGTAAAAGTATGGTGGCCTTTGCTCAAACTCTTTAAGCTTCCACTACCAACCCACAAGGTGATCTAGAACTCCAAATCCAACCAATCCTTTTGTTATCTCTTGAGTGCACCCTTTGGAGAATGATATATCATTCTCTACTCAGTTGATAAGCATGGAAACATCCTAAGGCCTTTTGGTTGCCTATAGGTTAGGATGAGCCTCTAGAGACAGCCAATTCCATTGGTTTATCACCTAAAACTAAACTCTAAACTACTAATATGACAAGAAAAGGGGTAAAAGAGTGCTATGAACTAAACTTATAAACTATGGTAGGTGATGCACCAAATTTTGAGACTTATATTATTGCTTGATACACAGTTTACTTAATAACCAGCTAGCTTGACACAACTCAAAATAATTTTCATGATTATATATCAATGTTTCATATAGAGGTTTTGATGTTTGGTAGTTTTGAAGAAGAAATGGGGTTTTCTCACAACTAAGAATTGTTATTTTCATAACAATACACCTTATGACCTACACAAGCATGTATTTTCTACATGTATAGGTGTTGGAATGAGACATATATTCAAGGATTTTGTATAAAAATCACAAAAACATGTTCTATCATTAAGTAACACACAATGAACAGATATTTGAGAAGGTAAATGTTGAAACTTTTATTAAAAGGTACCTTTACAATGCCATATTAAGTCTAAAATACATGATATTGCTTGAAAAATGCTTATAAAAATGTTTTTCTATAGCTGAGTCTTCTTGTTTCTGAGTTACAATACCAGTTGTCGATCTAAGAAACTAAAAAGAACTCACTACTTTCCTATCCTAGGCATCCTATGTCTCTTCCTAAGCATAGGAGAGAATCTAGGACTTTCTAAGACAATAATAAATGCTAATATGTTGAATCAACATACATTGAGCGCCCATGAAGAGTCTTTACTTGACTTAACTTCTTGAAACTCTCAGTAGGCATTGAGCAGAAAGTGTTTGACTTGTTCCAGTTTCCTTAAATCTTACTTCAACTGCTCATAATACTCCTAGATCTTTGGCATGTGCTCTAGTTTCTCTTGGATACTTGGGAGGTCTTCAAAGTGCTTCCTACATACCCTCAATCTGTTGTCCAAGTCACCCAACTACCCCTAGATGCTTGGCTAGTGCTCTAACTACTCATCAAACTCTTCAAAACTATTCAGACCTCCTCATGAATGCTTCTTAGATAGGCGTGCTAGATGTTTGAAGTTGAATGGCCTAGGAGGGCGTGAGAAGTTTTAGGGCTTGTAACTATTTCCAAACTGCTCATTTATGACCACTTTCTTGCTTGCTTCTTATCTACACCTCTCTTGGATGTCTTGTGAGGCTTTTAAAACACCTCAAAGCACCTTATACTAAATTTGCATCTCTTATTGCTATCCTATTACCATCATATAGATCTCCAAAACAAACCAACATAATGTATCATTGTCTCCACATAGTCTTAGCATGATAATGACACTCTGTAGGTTTGTTTATTGTCCTAAACCTAGACACCCTATATAAAACCATTATGACCTTTTACAAATCCCTAAAGGCTTTCACTATCTGCAAGCCATTATCCCCTTTTCATCTTCTCATATTTGAACATCATTGGATAAAACTGCCACTATCATGGTATAACTCATTAACAAAGTCTTAAGGTTTAGAAAGACCATTTAAACCTTAAAAAGAATATCTAGGCATGCATAGGCTCACTCTATCAACTCAGAGTTCCTACTAATCGCAATTGATCCTCCTCTCTTGACTAGTGAAGACAACCAATGTACATCAAGTGATGTGGAAGCTAAATTGATTCCCCAATTCCAATAGAACATTCACTTTGCATATTCCTTGATTGCACAAGTGAGTGTCAGTTGCTTCCTTATCCAGTCATTATGTTGTGCTTACCACAGTCATACTTTGTTCTATGATTTGGCACTGTCAACCATTCTTCATGTTCTCTAGTGATTTATCCCTTTTCACTATCTTATCTTTTATTAGCCATGTATCTTCAAAACCCTTAAATCTATCACTATCCCCTTTGAAGACTCCATTCTTGATCTCTAAGAACTTAATGTCCAATGTCCAAATTCTTTACCTCTTTCTATATCCATTGTATGGTATTCTTCACTAGTCTTCTCTCAAGTAGAGTCACATCTTTTGCATTGACAAGGGTTTCCTTGTTAAAGCTTTTATACCGTCCTTCAATGACTTCTTGTTGACTGCTATTGTCATCGAGTTTGAGCAGGTATTTGGTTATTTCAATAGAACTTTATATATCTACAAGGTTCCTTAGGTCTTCGTAGGGTAGGGATAGAGATATTTGATAATGATAATGTTGGTTTTAGGACAGACAACTGAGAGGGGGAGTGAATCAATTGTCACCAAACCTTCTGATCTTTAAATCCTTAAATCCTTCTTATATAATAATTATTCAATCATGAAAGCAAAATGCAATAACTCAAGAGCAGAAACACATTCAACACATATAACACCAAGATTTTAACGTGGAAAACCCGGTTAAGGGAAAAACCACGGGGTGACTAACCCGAGATTGTATTCTCTATTAAAAGAATAAGAAGAACAAAAATGGCACTTGCCAATTAGGGCTCACTGCCCGAGCACACTGCTCACAAGAGGCCCACTACCTATAGGAGACACACTGTCTACAGAATAATATAAATATTACATACTTGAACTGGAGATTAACATCTTCACCATGCTTGAGACAGTTCTATTTAAGCTCAACACTTCTTATCTGTTTTTCGCTCCTTTCCTCTCACTTTCTCATTACGACCACACCATTTTTGAAATGACTTCACAAATCTTATTTATACAAGACATCGACTTTGGGATGATCATCAAAGTCGGCACAACACATACTTTATTTTATTACAGAGCAATTACACAAATACAACTTGACTTATTACAAAAACTTCATGCACGTCACTACCATGTCGACCACGCATAACTGGGACTTCAATCTTCTTTGAGGAACACGCCATGCTTCGTAAAACATCTTCAAGATCATCCGCAACATGTGTAAAACATCCGGTCGGCCAAGACTGGGAAGAACATCATCACCCAAAGGTAAATCTTCAGTTACGAGCTCTATCTTTAATGCAGACAGCCAACACGAACTGGACACTATCTAGAGACCCCGACAAGCTTGCCTAAAACACCAAGAACATCCACACCACTTTTGCTTACTGAAATCATTCTCATCTTCATCTAGAACCTTAAGAACACAGCCAGTCATCACTATCACCTAAGAATAATTGCTTGCGAACCTCTAGACCACAAACCAATTGAGTTGTCAATTCACATTGGCTTCCCAAACATGCCACCAAATTCGCAGAACAAGATATTGCATTTTTTATCTCACTGGACCAATTTGTGTCACTCTATCACCTCTAAACAACTGCCAAAACTAGTTTTACTCATATGGCTATAACTTCTCCAAATCTTCATGCGGATCTCTAAAATCTTTACAGAAGCACCTTCAGACACATATCTACAAACCCTTTGATGTGTATACTCTGATCTTCAACTGTCTGGAATCTTCACTTCATAGAACTTGACTAACTTTACTGTTCTTCTTTGTTTCTGATAGGGCTAATTTTCTCAATATCCTCAGCACACAACTCATCCAATCCTTGACATCAATACAACAGGAGTATGTTGACATCAATGACAACACTGGTTAGGCCCATACTTGCAACAATCTCCCCCTTTGTCATTGATGGCAACATATGATGTGAAAAACTATTTTGACCATCAAGACAAGAAATTCTCCTCACTGGCTCCCCCTAACAACATCAATCATTCACATATCTTTTCTTTCTTCATTTCTCCCCCTTTGATTAGCAATCACTTTTGTTTTTCACATGTCTTCTCTCCCCCTTTGACATCAATGGCAAAGGGCACATACTTGCATCATACTTCAGAATCATACAAACTGCTCCCCCTCAGTAGCAGCTTCCTATCATCAATCCGGACCACAAGATATGACTATGAGATCCACTGGACTGATGCACATCAGTGCACCTTAATTCAAAATCGGAGGGGTAATAACCCCTAACTTCTCCCTGAGATACTCAAAAGAGTCCTTAGGTAGAGGTTTAGTAAAAATGTCTGCAATCTGATCCTTTGAGGGCACAAACTCCAATCTGACTTCATTCTTATTCACCTGCTCTCCCAAAAAGTGAAACTTGATGGATATATGTTTTGTCTTTAAAAGCAACACCCAATTTTTTGATATATTTATTGCACTTGAGTTATCACAGAAGATTGTGATAGGTTCTTCATACTCCACTCTGATGTCTCTTAGCATTTTCTTCATCCACAATACTTGAGTGCAACTACCTGTTGTTACAATATACTCTGCTTCTGCAGTAGATAGAGATATTGCCTCTTGTTTCTTGCTTAGCCAAGAAACCAATCTTTTCCCCAAAAAGAATGCACCACCATTGATACTCTTCTGGTCATCCACATCTCCTACCTAATCAGCATCTATATATGCATGAAGAGAGAAATCATGATCCCTAGGATACCATAAACCATATTCAACTATTCCTTTCAGATATCTAAGAATTCTCTTGACTGCCATGACATGAGACTCTCAAGGATCAGCTCAGAATTTGGCAACAAGACCAACATCATTCATTATGTTAGGTCTAGTTTGAGTAAGGTACAGTAGTCCTCTAATCATTGACCTATACTTTTTCTGATCAGCCTTAGGAGATTCATCATCTTTGCTCAGTTTACACCCGATTGCCATGGGAGTATTCATTGGCTTTGAACAACAAATCTTTCACATATTTGGTCTGTGATATGAAAAATCCTTTCTTTCTTTGAGTGATTTACAGACCCAATAAGAAATTCATTTCCCCAAACATAGACATCTCAAATTCACTTTTCATTTGATTTACAAAAGTCTTGCACATACTATCTTTTCCTCCAAAAATAATATTATCAACAAATACTTCAACAATCAAGATAATTTCATGATCAATCTTGAAGTACAAGTTACTATCAGCAGTACCTTTGTTGAAACCAATCTTCAAAAGATGTTTATCCAATCTTTCATACCAGGCTTTTGGGGCTTGTTTGAGTCCATGCAATGTTTTCTTCAACTGTAGACCATATCACCATGATCAGACAATTGGAATCCATCCAGTTGCTCAATGTATACCTCTTCTTCCAAATCACCATTTAAGAAGGCATACTTGACATCCATTTGATATATTTTGAAATCCTTGAAGGCAACAAAAGCAAGAAATAATTTGATTGCTTCAATTCTTGCCACCGAAGCAAAAGTTTTTTCAAAGTCAACTCCTACTTGAGAATAACCCTTACAGACCAATCCGGCTTTGTTTCTGACTACTTCACCATCTTCATTCAGTTTATTCCGGAAGACCCACTTAGTCCCAATTACATTTTTGTCTTTAGGTCTGGGAACAAGATCCCAAGTGTGATTTTTTTCAATCTGCATCAACTCTTCCTCCATTGCTTTAGCCCAGCTTTCATCATTGCATGCTTCACTTTTTGTTTTTGGTTCAACCTTTGAAATCAGACAATACTTCACTGAATCTTGAACAATATTTCTTCTTGTTTGAACACCTTTGCTTCTATCTCCTATGATCTGGTCTTCAGAATGATTCAATCTTACATACCTGGGAGTTTTGGGAATTTTTTGCACTTATATTTCTTGGATAGGTTCATTCAAACTTATCTCTTCTTCCTGTATTTTAGGATTCTCTGGATCAGTCTGAATCTGAACTGTAGTTGGGGTTGGTTCTTCTTGGACCAAACCATCAGTCTGATCATCTGCTTCATACTCATAAAACCTTGAGGGATTTTCAATGCCTTCATCAACCTTCACATTTGTGCTTTCTACAATCTTTCTCAATCTCTTGTTAAATGACTTCACAAATCTTATTTATACAAGACATCGACTTTGGGATGATCATCAAAGTCAGCACAACACATACTTTATTTTATTGCAGAGCATTTACACAAATACAACTTGACTTATTACAAAAACTTCATGCGTGTCACTACCCTGTCGGCCACGCATAACTAGGACTTCAATCTTCTTCGAGGAACATGCCATACTTCGTAAAACATCTTCAAGATCATCCACAACATGTGTAAAACATCCACTTGGCCAAGACTGGGAAGAACATCATCACCCAAAGATAAATCTTTAGTTACGAGCTCTATCTTCAATACAGACTGCCAACACAAACTGGACACTATCTAGAGACCTCCACAAGCTTGCCTGAAACACCAAGAACATCCACACCACTTCTGCTTACTAAAATCATTCGCATCTTCATCTGGAACCTTAAGAACACAGCTAGTCATCACTGTCACATAAGAATAATTGCTTGTGGACCTCCAGACCACAAACCAATTGAGTTGTCAATTCACATTGGCTTTCCAAACATGCCACCAAAACCGTAGAACAAGATATTGCATTTTTGGATCTCACCGGACCAATTTGTGTCAATTTGTCACCTCTAAACAGCTGCCAAAACTAGTTTTACTCATATGGCTATAACTTCTCCAAATCTTCATGCGGATCTCTGAAATCTTTACAGAAGCACCTTCAGACACATATCTACAAACCCTTTGATGCACATACTCTAATCTTCAACTGTCTAGAATCTTCACTTCATAGAACTTGACTGACTTTACTGTTCTTCTCTATTTCTGACAGGGCTAATTTTCTCAATATCCTCAGCACACAACTCATCCAATCCTTGACATCAATGCAACAGGAGTATGTTGACATCAATGACAACACCGGTTAGGCCCATACTTGCAACAGATAAGTCATATGGCATTAAACAAAACTAGATAGTCTATAGTGTATACAGTGAACAATCATATGTCAATGGAAAAGACACCTAAAAACAATGACAACCAATATTCTAAGGACCATAGTGAGCAAGAGAATTATAAAGTGATGTTCTAAGTCTCTACATTGTCCTATGGTTCTTTATTTCCTTCACTCTCTAGTGCTCCACTGTCAACCTTTATATAGTCCTCTGTCCAGTCTTCTTTTCACTATTTACAATCCCTTATAAGGGTTTTCATGAGATTACATGGTTTGACAAGCTTCATTTTTATGACTGCAGGGTTTAGAAGGATCAATGCAAGTCTTCAATAACTTAACAAGCCTCAACTTAGCGCCTTTGAACATCATGTATCCTTGGACAATAAAAATCATCAAAGAAAGAACAATGCTCCGTAACTATTGACAATGCCTTTGAACCTTTTGTCACTGCTTTCTTGGTCACTATATACACTATCTTCATGGCATCTCCTACACTGTCATAAATCTCTTTGTAACCTTCTCAGATATCTCATTTCTATCATCGAGGTTGAGCAAAGCCAAGAGAGCATTTTCTTTGCCCTCTACATCATCAAATTTAATCATGGAAACTAGTGATTCAATCACCCCTCCTACAACCAAGTAAGCCTTGCTCTTGGCAGGACTCTTAGTGAGCCTCTTGATATCTCCTACATCTACAAACTACAATCTATTAACTACCACTATAGATAGCTATACAGAGCTTGTAAAGGATTGGCATGCTCTTTGGTTGATTAGAAGACTTATGACATGATATCAGACTCTTGGTATGACTATCCCAACATGCTTAGGGTGATCCTCCCATAAGGTGAAAAAGGCACATTTGTAGTCTCCATTTTGTGTTATCTCTTTGTCCTCAAACCCTACAAGCTCTATCTTCTAACTGCATCCTTTGAAGACCATTCTAGACAGTGCCTTGCTATCAATCTTCACTATCTCTGCTAATAGTCTACACTGTCTCTACACTTTTTAGACTCTTGTACCTTAAATTTGCATGATGTCTTATTCCCTGTCTCTGAAGATTCTATCCCTATAGTATGGCATTTTTAAATAGAGATATATGAAACATTTAATTTGGAAGATCTCTTGAGCATTTAGGTAAACACTAAAAAGCATACAAGTTTTGTAGACATTATGCAGATTTTGTATTAGACTTTGATCGAGAACAATCTACAAAACAAAGTTTAAGGAAATCAAGAGATTTCTACAGGGTCTCATGGCAAGAGATTGATGGTGACAGGTTGTCATTGATGTTGGTATGGTCTTCATGTCAGATGTTCTTTTCAAGAGTTCAAAATATCATTCTTGTTCAAGAGTTTCATATTTGAGTTGAAGAGTGTTGACATGTTGAAGTTGATGCAAGCATATTTTGTTCAAGATCTTCATAATATGCTTACTCAAACAAGGATAATGGTCATCATTCATAGTTGAGGAGATTTTAGATAAGTTGACTTGCTTTCTTAATAAAAGGATATTCAAGTTCAATTTATATCTCCCTATTCGCCTCTCCACTGGTGAAACAGGTATGTGTGGGTATCAATTTCAAACAAGGGAAAGTTTATTCAAATGAACATTCTATATTCGAAGGTTGCTATTTGTGGGGAGCATGAGTTTTTATGAATTAGAAAAGGCCAATGAATGATATTAAAAGGTGGGCATATGACATAGAAAAACCGACCATTACTTATGTCCTCTTGTGCTTTGATTCTTATATAAGGAGGGTGCCCGATTTCAAGAAATTTATGTTTTATATAAAAAAATATACGTGAGCATGTTTTTTAAAAAAAAAAAATAAAGTGGTCAAATAATGTAAAGTGGGCGACAAATTGGTCATCCCTTATAAGGCTCAAGCAAGACTTTAAAATGATAAGGTTGAAGTGCTTTTTAAGAAAAGCTTATCATAAGTCTTAAAATTTCTTTTGAAAGGAAAAGGCACGGGTTTAAGGAGAGCCTGTTTTTTGTTGCTTATAATGTTTTTTTAACAAAAAAAACCATCGAATGACATTGGAGCCCGATTTCTATAAGAGAAAAGCTTTATGGTTGGGGAGTATATTTCATAAAAAAAAAAAGGCATCAAATATTTTTAAAAAAAAAAAAACATAGAGAAATGCTTTATGCAAAATGGAGATTTTCGAATATTTTATAGAATGCATTTAAAGTTTAGAAATTTTTAATTTCTATTTTATTTGTTTTTAAAATAAAAGGCATGAGATTTATTATAGAATGTATGAGTTTTTCAAGGAGCCTTTATAGGAGATGGCTGATTTTTTTAATAGCAATATTTTTGGAAAAAGCTATTGAAGAATTTAGTGAATTGTTTATGTGAGAAGATTGATTTTTTGATAAATCATTTTGCATAGAAGATGAACAATTTTTATTGAGAAAAATATAGAGGTTGTTTGCAAAGAAGAATTTGAGGAGATTTTTTGTAAAGCAAATATTTATGAAAAATTGGAGATTGATTTTGAGAGGATTCCTTTGACAGAGAATATAAAAATATCAGATGATTATATTGCAGATTAGTGAAGTTATTTATGCAGATTGAAAAGATTGAAGAGTCATCTTTGAAGGAATATAAAGAGTTTTTGTTTATACAGGATTCAATGGTTTCAATGAAGGAGTTTGTCTTCTTGCACATGGAGATCAGATGTGAAAGAGATTTTATTTTCTCTTTCAAGAGCAAATTGAAAAATCTTATTTCAATTAAAGATTTTTATATGACTTTAATTATTGTTTTAGATGATTTGTCTGTGCAAAGTAAGTGAAAGGTTTTGAAATTTTTGAAGAAGATTTACATATTTTTGCAAGGGATAATTTGAGATGTCAAAGAATATGAAAGGGCTCTAAAATGGACAGAGAAATAATTTTTTTTTACAAGAGATTGATTTTTGAAATAAGAAAAATTGCAGAGAGAAGGTGAAAAGTTTTTTGTTTGCAGGTTCTTCATTGAGAGAAGATGAAAATGTTCATACAGAAGAGGAAAGATGAAAAGATATTCAACTGGTATAAAATTGTTTTCCAGGTGCATTGATGAATGAATTAAGAAGGATAGAGATGAAACATACAGTGTTGTGAAGTGTTGTTGAATGGATTAGAATACAGATTTGATATGCAGTGTTGTTGAATGGAGATTGATATGCAGTGTTGATTGGATCAGAATAAAGGATTGTTGAGTGTATCCAGATGTCAGATTGAATAGAATGGGTATTTGACAGACATATGTTTGTATTGAATGGAAACAGAGTATCCCTCTGATTTGCTTATTACATTTGTTGGTAATTTGGTTTGCCAGTGAGGCACAATATGCCAGTGTGGCTTGTGGTCAGTGAGACCTTTCTATGCTAGTGAAGCTTGTGGTCAGTGAGACCTTGTATATGTCAGTGAGACATTTGTAAGAAGTTTTTCATTTAAACCAGTGAGGCAATTTTGGAGTGGTTTTTCTACCCCTGATGGGTTTTCCACTCGTGCATATCTTGTGTCATGATTCATATTGATCTTCTTTGTGTGTGTTTGATTTACTTAAGAAGTTTTTATTCTCTTTCTGTATTCACAGTCATGTGCATATGTATTTTACAAATCAAATGGTATCTTTCTTTTTGAGCTCTGAAAGTTAAAGATTAAAAAGGATTTGAAAATTCACACAACACTGATTCACCCCCCCTCTCAGTGTTGCCCTTGATTCCTACAGAGATCATGTTACGAGATAAAACCCTTCAATCTCTATTGTTGCATACCTTTGAAATGTTGTGACAAGTAGATAAACATTTACAACACATAGACAAAGATAAGGGAAGTTATGTAAATCACTTTCATACGTTGAAAACATTGTTTGAGGTTTATAAACCCTGCTCCACGTGCATACTTCTACATGGAGGGCCAACATCTCTCTAAAACTCTTTGATGGATACTTCAAACCTGTATATTGTCTTCTTACTCATATTTGGTGGCTCCATACTCCTCAATATAGACCTTTTTACATATAAGACATCTATAAAACTCATGCACGCCATGTATTGTGCCTCCTCCATTGATGAAAACTTCAAAAGCTTGAAAACCCTAAAAGAAAGAAGGCAACTCAACCATGACCCACTTCACAACTAACCTAACTTCTCCAAACTTCAAGTTTAGACACAAAAATAATGAAAAACACCTTCAAAAACTCTTCTCTCCTTGTGACTTGTACATGGCCTTTTCGATAAAACAAGCATTTGGATGTGAAAAGCTCATCATTATTTACGTTTGACCTATTTAACAATGCATGCAATGTAGGAGAGGTTCTTTTAGAAGGAAAAAAGGTGCTTTTCACAAGTTTAGTGTTTAGAAGCAAATCAAATCCATCTTTAATGCCCATCTAAACACTATTAAAGAAATATTTGATGCTTTGGGGCATACAAGACACTTCAAGACCCTTCCAAAAACCTCTTAAACCTATGGAGTAAAACCACATCAATCAGCTTAAACCATCTTGACCCTACAATATTTTATGTTAGAAGGCAACCTTTATGAAAAAAAAATGATAAATAACAATAAACTCTTAACATCTACATTACTTATTTGACCTATGAGGCAAATAGGTAACATTTTTGGTGCTTTTATTGGAGTTTTGCTTGTTAAAACTGGGGAAACTAGCTACCTTATCCTATCCATTGGGCTATAGAGTCAAGACAAGACCTGAAACAACTCAGAATCAAACCTAAGAATGACTATTATAACCTCAAGAAAAACAACAAAACAAAACAAAAACTCTAAGAAACACAACAAAATAGTCCTTTAATAGGACAAACTAACTGTGCACTAGCACTTGGAGGAAAGCAACGACTACAACAATGTGCTACAACACTTATTTGACACACATACGACCTATCCTACTATGTACAAAGGTAAAACATCTCCTCAATAATAGTGTTTGAGATGAATCTCATTGATTGGGATTGGTTGTTTTTCTCCATCCATCTTGGACAACTGGAAAATATTGTGCATCTTGTAACTTGTGACCACAAAAGGACCACTCCACATGGCATCAAATTTAGTGTGTTTTCTAGGCCTGCTCTTCAACTCATCCTATTTTAGAACATCTCCTTCTTTGAAGACTCTAGGGGCTATCTTCTTATCAAAAGACCTTTTCATTTGTATTTGGTGTAGCTTCATAGTTTTCATAGTCTATTGTCTTGTTTCTTCTAGTTCCATATGCTCAGCAAAACTGCTTACCATTGGGTCCTCTTCTTCTAACATTTCTAGCTGATTGAACAACTCAAGAGCTGGAAGTTCAACTGATATGGGCAGTCTTGATTCTTTCCCATAAACTAGAATGTATGGTGTATTCCCAATTGACCTTTTGGGAATTATCCTATCATCCCATAGGGCAAATTTCAATTTTGTATTCCAAGATCTTTGGTTATCCTCAATGGTCCTCTTGATGATCTTGATTAAGTTATTGTTTGTGGACTCAGGTAGTCCATTCCCTTGAGGATAGTAAATTGAAGATGTATTTGAGTAAACACAATTTTTCATATCCTATTCACTTATTTTGGTTCCCACAAAGGCCATTGCATTATCTAAGATGATTAAATCAGGTACACCAAA
The DNA here is from genome assembly GCA_027924645.1 of Cunninghamia lanceolata. NCBI lineage: Eukaryota > Viridiplantae > Streptophyta > Pinopsida > Cupressales > Cupressaceae > Cunninghamia > Cunninghamia lanceolata. The sequence continues at coordinate 23,017,327 of BSBN01001965.1, forward strand.
CCTTGCTACTAGATCTTTATAAAAGTTCAGGACAACACTTTCACTAGCATCTTTTAATGCTATATGTTGGTAAGAAAATGGAGAGAACTCAGTTCGAAGATTTGAGCCTCAATCAATTCTTTATAGTCAGTTTATACCCCAGATGATACAACAAGAGAATCATAAAGAACAATAAGGAATTGTAGAATGCGGGAAGAATATATCATACATACATATCATACACATTCATATACACTTATACATTAGATCAATTCCTTATATATCCATTATATATTCATTAAAATCTGATGTACACTTAGGCAGATCTGAGTCTTTGCTCTATATATATTTCCTCTTACATTCACTCTTACATCTCTCTTTTATCTTACATATTGTATGTTACATATCTATATGTTACTTTAGGGATATGTCCCTTACAAAATGACACTATCTATGTTTTCCTTGTCCTCTGTATTCCCCTTGTTGTGAGCTGCAATAGGATCTATTGTGTATCCTACTGCTATTCATCCCCTGTTCATTCCGTGCCAACATCATCCCCCCTTTTTTGAAGTATGTCTTGTCCTCAAGACATGCGGTGCTAGTTTGAGGGTAGGATGTTCTTATAAATGACTTTGAGCTATGGTAAAGTTGTATCCTATTGTTTCTTTTCCAGTTGTAGCACCTAAATTTGTCCCTCTATCTCAATGTGAGTGCTTTCTGCATCTCCTAAGGTTATTGGTATCTATATCTTTTGAGCCTTTTGTTTTGCTTCAACTAATACCCTAGTCAGATTTGCTATTCTAAGGCTAACTACCTCTCTCAACTGCTTAATTTGGCCCTTGATCTACTCTCTTTGATCCTGGAGTTGCTATAGTTGGGTGTGCATTATTTTTATTTGTTCCCTTATGGCTCCATTCATGTCCTATAGAGGATTATATGTTGTAGCTATTTGTGTTATTTGGGCTTCTATACCATCCATCTTATCTTTTATTGCTTTTGTAGTACTTGGCCATTGTAAACAAAATTGGTATAGTACATTGGCTTCCCCTATCACCTATTGGATGCTTTTGATCTATGTTTCCAAATATGTATGTGCATCTGCACATTTCTTTGACGTCTCTACCATTCTCTTTTTGTTCATTTAATCGATAACCTACTTTTTTACCTTGTCTTCTTGCTATCTCATTTCTACTTGCAGGTTGCTGACCAATTGCTTCAGTTGTTGTGCTAAGGGTAATGTGGTATCCCTTTGAGCATTAGGCAATTGGTTTTGAATAGTATCCACGACCTCTTCTAGATGTTCAGTACTATCTACATGTTGTTGTAGTATCTCTTCCCTTGTGGTCGCATGGAAGATATCCCCTAGCTGTAGCTTTTGGAGGGGTGATATTCCAAATAGGTTAACCTATGACCCTATTAGAGGAAGTTAGAGCAACTGCAGTGTAACCATCAGTTGAGTTTGCTTTTGCTAAGCCAAAAAGTCCTTGATGGACTAGATAGGGGAGGCAAAGGAGGATGCATCTGTGTTGTCAATTTGTTGTTGATTGTCCTATGTACCATGTAGAGGAGAGTTTGTTTGTTCTCGTTGTGTATTATGCTCTTCCTCTTGTTGTGCATTATGAGGCAATTAGTTAGTTGGTCTTGTTTATCTTCCTCCCTCAATCTATTGTATACTTTCTTGGTTATCTCATTTGTTTCTTTCTATATTTTCCTCCTATCCTCCTGCTCATGCTCATTAATGTATCCACTCTCTACTTTGTTCTCAATTTGGTAGCTTGTAACTGAGCTAAATTTGCTTTATACTCCATAGAGATGGTTGGGTCCACCTCATTAATTGATTTTGCCTTATTTCTTCATCTAGTTCTATTGCATTTTTCCCTCTTCTTCCTCAGGGCATCAAATAACTCATCTAGAAATCCTTCCATCGAGTCTTCTAGTGTCTTTTCATGTCTCTACATATGCTTTATCACTGCTTCCTAAACAATCTCCTTATTCTCTTGTGAGACCTCATTGTATAGGTCTACTATGTTCTTAAGCAGCCCAAAATTTTCAATGGCATTTGTCATCGCATTTAAATCTAATAGTTCCTTCTATTCTTGTTCTTGTATCTGTATAGTTTTTTATTTCTTTTTCCTTTGCAACTTTCTACCTTCTACTTCTTCTTCTATATCCTCTTCTGCAGTTGCTTGAACTATGCTTCTTTTTACTCCTTGTTTCTTATTTGTTTCTTTCTTGTCCGCACTCAATTATACGAACACATTCGATATTTCCTCCACATTAGGATCTTTTTATCTATTGTGGTGTTGATACTATTTGGGATGAAGTGGCAGGCTTAGCCCCAGATTGAGTGCTAGGAGTTGTGGAATGCAATCTACCAGAACTTCTTGTCTGTGGTGAGATTGTGGTGCTAGCTTGTAGTAGTGCTAGGGCAGTTGGTGGAGCAGAAGAACTAGGTTGCAGTGGGATACCCCACTGTGAGTGTAATTTCTCCTTATGCTTTTCCACATGTTCCTCTACCTCCTTGTGCATCTTATCCATGAACTTTCTATATGTTCCAAAGCTCTCTGTATTTAGGTCTTTTGGCTTACTAAGGAGGGTTTTGGCATATGCATCACGTTCTTATGTGATTATTTAATAAGGTAGCCTAAGTATCCCTGAAGTCCTAGATTCTACTACCTCCATGTAGGTATAATCTTTGTCTAGCATAAAGGTTATGTGGTTAGCATACTACTTCATAGACTCATGGAATTCTTTCCTTGGCTTACATTTTGTCTTGTAGGGCTTTGAAAAACCCCCAGTATGCAGTGGTGTATGAGGGTTTGTCTTTGAAAATTATTGTACCATACTGTTTGATTTGTGCCACTACTGTACTATCTGGTTGCCAAATTTTACCTCCATAGTTTGGCAAAGCATTCATGAAATAGAAAGTGAGGTATAGAATTAGAGTTCCACACCTAAAGTTATAATTGGAGGCCCTTGTCTTTTGGAGATTCTCTATTAGCTGCTCCCTTAGAACTTCACATAGGTCAAAAATCTTTGTTGTCCACAACCATCTAGTAGGCCATATGTATGGTCGTCCTGGTGGCTGACCCCTTGTGGGGCATAATATATCTTATATGTGATTCCCATGGTAGCATACCTCACTGCAAGGTTTATGATTTCATTGACGTTCAGGCTCTGTCCATCTAATGTGGCCCTTGTTAGCTCCGTCACCTTCTCATTTTTACTTTCTTTCTTTGTCGTCACCTCTCCTACCGCACAAAGCCCTATTACCACATGAATAGCTTCTTTTGTGATGCAATGTGGTGTATCTAGGTATATGTACTCATCATGAATCCAGCTTAGAATTATATGCACCCAATCGTGCTTCCTACAAAAATCAAGGTAGTCCTCCTAGATGTCAAACCTTGTTGTTGTGATATTTTGGTATTGTGGCGAATACCCTATTTTGTCTGGTAAAAGAGTGTATCCCAAAGCTCCCCAACTTCGTATGATTAATTTATGATATCATCACATGGATATATTTTCTCACATCCTTTATGTATATGACATCCGCAAGTACTTCTGAGAATGTGTCATCTTTGTCCACTTACATCACCTTCTAAGGACATTTCTTATACTTGGGCCTCAGCTTCTCTGTAACTTCAATGAGTGTAGGGGTGGCCATTTTTCTTTTCCATAGTTGTGGATAGGGTTTGCTAGTTTCTTCTCTTTCTCATTGGAGCTCAAAATTTTCTAAGTGCTGAGTGCAAATGTGATGAGTTCACTGAGGGGTTATGGTTTTTATAGCCATAACAATGCCTTTTTACATTTATTACATTTATATGTTTACTTTTCACATGCTTTTCTAGCCATTAGATGCTAGCTGCTTATAAATTGTTAATAGTTACTTTTTTTACACTATGTTATAGTATAATACACTGGTTATAATACATTGTTGATAATCTACTGTATTGTCTTTCTTCATTTCAGAGATTGGTGGTAATGCTCTAGCCTTGCTCCATTGACAAATCCAATGATTCCACTTCCATCCATTTTCCTTAATCTTAATACTCTAGATTCTACAATTCCATGTATATAATAAGGTCCTAACCACCTTACCTTAAGCTTACCTTGCTTCTTGAATTTGTTGTCATATAGTAACACTAAGTCTCCTTCACAAAAAGTTTTTAGGCATAGATCCTTGTCATGCCAGGCTTTTTGTCTTTTCCGTTCCAACTGTTGGTTATATCTGGCTATGAGTCGGTTTCATCCAACTTTTCTATATCTTCAATCCTTTGAGCTAATGAGTCATCATTATTCAACTGCAAGGTGAGTGTGGTGCATAATGTTGGTATTATGAAGTTCATAGGGACTATTGCATTAGTTCCATATACTAGCTGAAATGGTGTGAACTTAGTAGATCATTTATATGTTGTTGCGGTACTTTTAGGTCCTAATCTTCTCTATTACCATCACAAATCTTTGTTAGGGTTGTCCCAATTATCTTATTTAGAGCTTCACTTGCTCCATTAGCTTGTGGATGATATGGAGAACCTTTTTTTGTGTGTTATCATAAAGTTGCTCAGGAGTCTCGCAATCATCTTATTTAGGAAGCGTTTACCTTGATCACTTGTTATACTAATTACACAACCAAATCTATTAATAATATTTTCATACAGAAACTTTGCGGCAATTTTGGTTGTGTGTCTCTAGTTGGTTTTGCTTCTACCCACTTAGTCAAATATTCCATTCCTATTATTATGAATCTTTCTTTTGAATGTTTTGCAGGAGGGTTTATGGGTCCAACAAAATCTATTGCCCATTTCTCAAATGGTATTTATACCAATACTGATTTCAAGGGCATCTCATCTCTTGCGGTAGATTTTCCTACCCTTTGGCATATGTCACAATTCTTAACATATTGTTTTGCATCCTTTTGTAAAGTAGGCCACCACAAACCTACTAGTTTTACCTTCTTTGCAGTAGTGTCTCTACATTTATGTCCTCCAGAGATTCCTTCACGTGCTTCCCTTAATATTGCTTTTCTTTCATGTTCATAAACTACCCTTCTTAAGATATCATCTTTTCCCAAGATGTGTAGTACTCCTTCAACAAGTGTATAAGGCAGTACCTTCCATATTAATGTTTATCTGTCATGCGGTGGGATATCTTTTGGAAATTCTCCTGTGAAAAGTAATACCGCTATCTCCTACAACTCCTCTGGTACCACATTTAGTCTAAACAAGTGTACATCAGGTAATTCTTCCTATTGGCCATCAGGTTCTTCCTCTATTTCTATCCTGGATAGGTAATTAGGGCCTTGGTTTTGTTTCCTTAGTTTAACCATTATCTTGAGATCAAACTCTTGAAACAATAGTAACCATCTGCATATCTTGCTTTGAATAACCGATCGGTTCAGTAAGTATTTTAAAGGTTCATGGTCTATCAAGAATGTGAATGGAGTGGATAATAAATAGTGTCTATATTTCTGCAAGGCGTTGATCATGGCCAAGGCTTCCTGCTTTTTTGTTGTGTAGTTATTTTATGCTTTAGGTAACTTTTTGCTAGCAAAAGCTATAGGATGGTCTTTATTTCCCTTTGGTTGTGTCAATATTGCTCCAATTGTTATCCCTAATGCGTCCACATGTACATGAAACGGTATATTCCAATCAGGGAATATTAATATTAGTTCTTCTGCTATCTTTTGTTTTAATGTGTCAAAGCCATTCTAGCATTCTTCATTCCATTCAACGTTCTTTTTGGTTTTCTTTTTCAAGAGTTCCTCCAAAGGTGCTGCAATTGCCGCATATCTTCTTATAAACTTGCAGTGATACCTTGTATAGCCCAAAAAGGTTTTCACCTCTGGTGTAGACTTTGGTGGTGGTAAGGTCATTATCAATGTTACATTCAATGGGTTAACCATTAGACTTTCCTTGCAAATGATATTCCCTAATAGGGTACCAAAAGGTACCACAAACATACACTTCTTTAAGTTTAATTATATTTGCATGCTTCTACATCTATTTAACATTGTCCTTAATACTTGCACATGGTCCTTCATGAGGCCATACACTATCCAAACATCAAGGTACACTTCTAGGAAATCATGAATGAAGCCCTTGAAAGCATTTACCATTATCGTGTTAAATACCGCAAGTGCATTATTTAAACCAAAAGGCACCACCGTGTACATGTAAGACCTAAATTCTAATGCAAATGTTGTCTTAGGATGATCTTATTCTCTTATTTTGACCTGATGATACCCAGAGAATCCATTAATGAAGGAGTATATTTCTTTGTCAGCTACTAACTACAGTATTTATTTAGTAAATGGAGTGGGAAAGTGGTCATGTATGCATGCCTTGTTTAGTTCTCTATAATCTACACATATTCTTATTTCTCATGTTTTCTTGTTTTACACAACCATGGGGCTTATCCATTCGGCATCCTCTACAGGGTTGATTATACCTGCTGCCAACATTTTGTCTAGTTTCAGTTTTCCCTTTTTCTTCATATTAGGATTCAACCTATATGGTCTTTTCTTTATTGGTTTGACTCCTTCCTTTAATTGGATTTTTATTATTCCCACTTTCTCTTTAATTCCTTTCATATATATGAATGTTCTAGGGAATAGATCTTCAAATTTAGATAGGATCTCCACAACTGGTGCCACTACCCTTTCATCCCAGTAATCTCCATTTTTTGCTAATTTGGGTTCTCCTTCTTTTGCTACATTTTCCTCTCTTAGTTTTAGGGGCTGGTTATAATATTTTTCTTTGGGTTTTGTAGGGAGTTCTAGTTCTTTTTCCCCTTCTTGTACTTTTTTTCTAGGTTCTTTATATCTTCATTGTCTCCCTGAGTAGTTTTCTAGCATGTATGTGTAGTGGGGTTTGTTTCCTTGTTCATCCACTCAATAAATTTCCATATCCCTTCACTCCATGGTGGTAGGGAACTTGCTTGCGGTACTTGTTCTTCTCTTTCCTCATTAGGTTTGAATATTATTTCCTTGATTTTAAGTAATGTGGTATGAATGTGGTCACCTTCATCCCAAAAAGCAAATGTGTGATAGAAGTCTTCTTTTAGTATATCCCAATGTCTAGTTCTTGCTCTTCTTTCCTGGTTGATGTACCAGGTCTGTACTACCGGTGCAAGTGTCTAGTAGAATAATTGTATGTATAGTGTTTCATTTTATTCGTTTCAAGCTTTCTAAACCCAAATGCAAATTTTTATGTTCTTTTGGATGGATACTTCCATCATATTTAAGGATTTCAGCATACTCACCTTCTTCTGCTATGTATCTTGTCTAAATTAAGATCTTGAAGATGTAAGGCCCACCCTTTTCACACTAGACAAATACTTATATATACTCTTCTGGCTTTTTACAGGACTATTCTTTTACTATTATGATGATATTTTATGTCTGGATGTAGGGGACTATATTTCATTGTGTTTGGATATTATATAAGTGTGGTTTTGTGCGTGTGTGACTAGAAATTTGGGTGTTATTTTGTGGTTGTGATATCTGGACTTATGTGATTTAGAATATTGATTGTTAGAGAAATTACATGATTGGAATACTTTTATGTTTGAGTGAATGAATTTATTTTAGTTTAAATTATATATATTTAAAAGGAATTTTGAAAATAAATGTTGTGTAGTTGAATAGATTTTATGAAAAATGAGTAGTTAATATTTGATTGTATGTTTACTTGAATGTTGCTTTGGCTATATGTTTCTTGATATATTGATATTCGAAAGTGAAGTGTGCAGGTGGGTGGCCATGATTAATTAGTTCCAGAGACTTTCAAGAACTCGTTTTGTGATAACCTGTTAGCCTAGTATAACCCATGGAAGGGGTGAAGACTAAATTGTTGTGTGAATTAATTAATTAATTGTTTTGGTCTATAGTTGGTTTCATTTTATATTTCATTAAAATTAAATTGTTAATTGTGTGAGATTAATTTTATTTTTAATTAATTTATTGTTTTATTATTTTTGGATGAGGATAAGGGTGTATGATTATTATTTTTTTAAGATTTGTGGAGTTGGAGGGAAAAGAAAAAGAAGGAAGTTTCCTATCCTTTTAGTTTTTTTTTAGTTTTGGTTATTTATGGGAGGGAGATTGTCTTTTGGGGATACTTTTTGTTTTGCATGTTTTTTTGGAGAAGAGTTCTATGAGAAGTGGGTGGAAAAAAAAGAAAAGGAGGAATGGTGAGAAGGATTGAATCGATTTTTGCTTGGAAATTGGAACAAATAATTTTGGACTGTGGATTCTAGTTCAAGGATTTTTGCATTCTGGGTTCTGGGCTCTCCCTAACTTGGGGACCTAAGGTAGGCTTTGAATCTTGTTTGTAATTTTCTGTATTTTTGTGTGGATGTTATGCATGTGTAAAGTAGGTTGCATGTTGGCTTTGTTGTATTTTTATTTTGTGTTTGGTTGTGGGAAATGGGTTGTTTGGGAGCTGATCTTCTCTGAGGGGTAAGAGCCTTTCACATAATGGGGTTTGAGAGAGGTGTGGAGCCTCTCTTGGGGGATTTATTGCATGTGATGGTGTTGTGGAGCAAATTGATATTGGAGTTATGTGATGGATGTTTCTTGAAGAAGTTATGTGATTGTGATGATTGGGAGAGATGAAAGGAAATTTTAATAAAAGGGATAGAGAAAAAAAAGAAAATCAATTAAAACACAAACATAAAATTAAAAGATATATATATATATATATATATATATATATATATATATATATATATATATATATATATATATATATATATATATATATATATATATATATATATATATATAAGACAATGTGGCAATGGCCATGATTTGAGTAATAGTATGGTGATGGTGGATTGTGATATTGCATGGATGGTATTATTGTTGAAGATTAAGGAGGATTGATGTGATTATTTACCCCAAGAGGGATGGATATCCCTTCTTTGCCCCTTTTGTTGAATCTATAAGGATTTTGTGTTTGTGGATCAGCCAATGGGGTTACTTGTATGTGTAAACAAAATTTCTGTGTTTGTGGGTTCTGTGTGTTTACATGTAAGTTTCTGGTTCTTGAAAGTCTCCTACTCGAGGGTGGGTTTGTATGACAAACCCTACGATAGGGTGGAGAGTAGGTCTTGGTCACTCAATTTGGTAGATGTATTATAGGAAAAACTTGAAGTCTCCATGAAGACTAGTAGGTCAAGAAGCTTACTGTGTTGTTTAAATGATGAGCTTTCAATGCTCTCAAGTTGTATTGTGAGGTTTTAAAATATGGATGTTTAATAACATTGTGAATTCTTGACAAATGCCAGTATATAAAATCATCCCAGTTTGTGTTGTCGAAATAAGATGTGGTTGCATCTCTCTAGTTTTTAATTGGTTATAAAAACTCGTATGGCTATCTGGGTAAATCTGAGTATGCATAATATGTTCTATGTATCTAAAAATGAATATGTCTTTCATCAAAATGTCTGTGTATCTATAAACATCGTTCTTCTTTATTTTTCTAGATGTGGAATCTTTCCTTTTAATAAATGACTAGATTAATATATATATATTATGCTGCTATTATGTTCATGTAAATGTGACTGTGAAAAGTTTACAATGAGATTTAGATTTTCTATAAAAAAGAAATCATTTGTTTTTAACAAATAAAGTTTATTTGCTATGTTTTCAGGCCTTGGCGGGGGCCGTGGGAAGCCCACGATGGCCCCAAGGGAGGTTGTTGGCCTAAGAATGCCGCGAGCTCTCCCTCATGAGGCTTTGGCCTTATAAAGGAGATCTACATGTTTTAAAATATGTTCAATGCAATATAATTTATCCTTGACACTTTGCTATATCTACTACCATTAGTAATATCCCATTCGCTGCTATCTTACTTGTCGATATATATATTGTTGAACCACCAAATGCATTTCTAGAAAACCTAGTTAATCATCCTTGCAAGCACAGAAGTGATATTAGTTTTATGTTTTATTAGTATATATAAGGTTAATTTTATAACTTGGTTGTAGTATCTTATAGATATAGATTTAAAATAATACAGTTGTTTGTCAAAATAAAAGAATTGTTAATTATATATATATATATATGATTTATTAGAAAAAAAATGTTTTATTGGATAACTTTAAGTTTAAAAGCTAGATTAAAACTAGATAAGTTTTATGCTTTATTCTCCATTAGTAATTTTCTAAAAAGAAATAAACTCATTTTGTTTGTATTGTTATTTAGTCATTATCTTTTTGAAAATGATGTTGCATTATTTAATTATAAATTAGTGTGGAAAATAATCTTACCTAGTTTAGTTTCTATTATTATTTTGCATACATTAAAAAATATATTTAATTGTTGAAAAATTAAGCTAGTAGTTGAAATATTGTAGTGATAATAATAAAATGATGTTTTTTTAATTGACTGAGTTAGTAGTGCAAATTAGTAGTTAGAAGATCGAATTGTATAATGAATTCAATAGTTTATAATGGAGATATGTTTTTTTTTAAACCTTACCAAGCTAACCATAGTACGTATCCAAGTTATCTATTTATTTAATTAATCAAGCCAATTAATCTAATTTATTTAATATCCCATTTAACAATGAAATAGAATGTGGGTGAATATAAAATTGATTTACACTTGTGAATCCTAAATTAGGAAATCAAAGACTTGGGTAAATTCTAAATTAGATTATTGCTCATTTAGTAATTTATGTTGAATAATTGATAATCATATTTAAATGTAAATTAGAAGCTAGTTGAAATATCTGTGGTTTTAGTAGTTAGTTATAAAATTGGCAATTAAATAAGTTGCTTTAAATAATTTATTTAGTCAATAAGAAATCAACTATCTTTTACTTAAGTAAATAAATCTAGCCTTACTATCTATTTAATTGTTGATTTAGTTTAAGCATTGTAGCACTTTTAATAGATGATTGTAAACAATTTAACTAAGTTAATTACTAAAATATTAGTTACTTATTGCATTCATTTTAATGTGACCAAGTTAGTTGATTTAATCTTAACCTGGTAACCTTCGTATACTTGGGAATTATCTAGTAAAGGGGTAGTGAATTAAAATGTTTTGTGTTCCACCTAGTAGTGTGGCATCTTAGTCTTGGTCAGGAAACATGGGTATAATTAGGGATTGGTGACGTCTTATTCTTAGAACACAATTATGTTTAACGAATTAATGTCTGAACAATAGTTAAGGAGAAGTAATGTTTTCCCACTAATAATCTTGGTGTAAGAATAGCACTTGTGTCATTGTTTTAGGACACCATGGGAAGAGACCGACTTAAAGTATTCCTTCCTCTCCCTGATGCATTATAGTTATCTAGGTGAATGATTCGATAAAGTTTTTATATGATTCACTCTCGCTATTTTTAAATGTTAAACAAGAAAAAAAATTGTTAGTTTCACTTGTGTTTGCCCACTCGTATGGTTGACATACGGGTGGGCATTACAGAAGACCAGCCAGTGTTGGATGTTATGCTTATGGGTGTTCCACCAACTGTCAGCATTGCATATTAGTGTATGTTTTAATGCTTCAAGTCTTAGTGCTTCTTTCTCAAAGGTTTGTTCCATTTGTGTTAAGTATGCAGTTAGATCACTAATTCCAGAATAGTTAGGTAGCTTGATATGTGATATTCCCCTTGAGATGTGATTTATTTGACATGATTTTTGGTGTGCTCCTTCTATGTGTGTGTCTTGTTCTCTGCATGTTCCTTGTGGGTGTATTTTAATCATTTGCGATAAAATATGGTGAATTTAGTTTTGTCAGCCTGACCATAAATACTCTACTGGGTCCCCTGATTTTATGGGTGTATGTTTCTGGTTGTTCTTGTAACTAGGCGCTTAGGACATCCTCACTATCCATGCTATAATGGTGAGTTTCAATTTCTATCTCTTCTTTAGAGTTAGGTTCTTTGATGTTATCGCTTCTCAGGAGTTTAGAGATGGAATAGAGGTTTTTGTTATCCTCATCAGTGTATTCCTCTATATTGATTTCTTTTGTATATGACTCATCATAGTTTTGTCCTAGAGGTATATGAATGATCTTCTCATCATCCACAAAGGATATTTCTTCCTTCATGGAGTCCACAACCCCATTTGCATCTACAAACCATCTTAGCCCTAGTAGTGCGTTGAAAGAATCAAAGGCATCTTTGATTTCTACTATCTCAATGTCTATAATATGTTTTACTCCCATAACACTAACTTGTACATTCCTCCATGTTCCTCATGTTTTCATTCCGGATCCATCTGCAAGATTGATATTGTATGGTGTTTCTTGTAGTTTAGGACTTCCCAACTGTTTCGACACCCTTTTTAGGATCATCTTGATGTCTAAATCAACCATTACATTTTTCAATCGTTTGTGGTTAATATTGACTATAACCATTATAGGGATTTTCTTCCATAGTCTCTCGGTTCTCCCTATCTTTTTGATTTGCAGTGGTTGGTTCTTTTGTTTGTTCCAATATTTGTTGAATTGTTTAAGTTTTTCTAAGAGATCATTTTGTGTAGCCATTTGTGTGAGTTGTTTTAGTATTCTTACTTCTTGTTCTGTAAAGAAATTATCTGGGTCCTTTTGTTTTTCTTGTTTGATTGTTTTCTTAGTTTGTTCTACAATTTGATCATGTTCTGCTTTGTTAAGGAAGAAGTGTTCTTCATCTTCCTCACTTTCTTCCTCACTTGTGTTAATTTGTTTCATTGTGGTATCAATCCCTTGTCTTGTGACTATCGTTGTTTTCTTTTTTCTTTTTCTGTTTTGACTTTTGTTCATATGTTTCCACTTGGTAGTCATCTTCTAATGAACTGTCGGTAGTGATCTTTGTTTCATAGATTCTACTTTTTGGCATCTTCGTGTAGTTTGCAGTGGATTTTTAGGCACTCTCATCATGAGTCTTGCTCCTTTAAAACCCTGAAGTTCATCGCTCTTAGACTGTGGTGAATCATTTTTGTAATATGTTTGAGCCTTATCACAGTTAAATATGTCATGGTCTATGCTACCGTAGAACCTTCATTGTTTTTCTTTTCTCCAGAGCATTTATTAGTGAAATGACCTAGCTTACCACATTTGAAGCATGTTGCATCATATCTCCTTCTTCCTCTACCATGGCCTCTACTTCCTTTGTAACCATTGTATTGGCCTCTTTCCTTATTGTTATAGTTATTCATGTAAGGTGTGGAGTTAGGATTTGTGTTTTGTAAAGTATTGATATTTCTTTGATTGGCCCAATTGGGATGTTTATATCCATGATCTTACATGTACAAAGGGTATTTCTGCTAGTCCTTTCACATATGCGAGGTTTTCATTATTTGTTATATTTTTGCGGTGTGCATTACACCAAAGTGCATGATCATCTTCCTCTCTTAACCTAAAGCATTGCAATGGGTAATCCTTTGTTTCATGGTCATCCCACTCTACACATAATCCGCAATAGACTATATTATTTCTTTTTGGTACTGTTTTGATGTCTACCTTCATTGCGGCAGCCTTTCTCTCTCCCTTCATCATTGGACATTCATTCACTAAGTGCCCTTCTTTTGTACAATATGAGCACCATATATTAGTTCTTTGTTTCTATGGGCTCTCTTCTTTTCTTGCCAGAATTTATTGTTTTAGTTTCAGTTTTTCTAGTTCAAGTTTTAGCTTCTCCATCTCTAGGTTTTCTTTGGTCTTGTCCTGTCAGCGCCAAGTTTGTGATTCTATATGACAGGCCATAGTCACCACTTCTGAGTATGTCTCAAAAACCTTTCCATCCAGAGAAGTTCTAATATCAGGGCTTAGGCTTGATACAAATCATTCAATTCTTTGCTTCTCCATTAGTGGTTCTTCTAGCCTATGGGTAGTTTCTTTAAACCTTTTGTCAAATTCCTTAATAGATTCTCTTTCTCTCATGACCATATCTCTCATCTTATTCACTCCTTCTATAGGAATTTTTGAGGACTCAAAGTTATCTAGAAATTATTTCTTAACCTCATCCCATGCTTTATTATGGTTAGGGCATATCTTTCTATACCATTTTAATGCATCATTTCTTAATGTTCCCACAAAATCAAAAAGTTTAATCTGGTCTCTTGTTATATTTTTCCTATTCCAAATTGATTTCAAAATGAAGATATGATCTGCATCTTTTATTATTTCCTTTCCAAATATGGGTAGCTTGATAGATGAATCCATTGTTCATTTCTTTTATTTTTTTGGATCTTCTGCTTTCTTGTGGTGTGCTACTTTACTATTTTTCTGCTTAGGTTTTGTTCTATGTACTAGGGTTTTGTTTTCTCTTCCCTTGTCTCTTTGTAACTTAATGTCAAAATAATCTTTCCCCAATATTTCATCACAATCCTTTCTAATTGATTCTTCAATCTCTTTCTGTTTGTCTATTTGATTTGTGTTCTCTTCTACCAAAATTCTCCTTGTTGTATATGGCACATGGGGTGACTTCTAGTTCAAGGGTTGTATCTCTTCAAGGTGCCTCTTCATATTAGGGGATGACTTTTTGTTTGTTAATGACATCTCATGATTTATTGGTCTTGTTTTATTTAATTGTCGTATACTCTCGGAACTAATGTTATCATATACCGCATCATCTCTTCTTTCTCTAACCTTCATCACACTCTGATTTACCAGATGGTCTAGGTAGTTTGCATCCAAGTTCAAGGGTTGGAGGTTATGTATAAGATTTAATAATTCTTCCCATTATTTATCAAATTTGATTTGCATATTAGTAAAATTATATTGAAACTTTGGGGTTATGCCTATTTGTGATAGGTTTAGGGTTTGATTATATTTTTTCCTCCATATCCTTCTTGATTGGTCATATGCATGAATACTTCCTCCTAGGCTTTTGAGAAGTTTTGTAGCCCTATCAATATGCATTGTTATTGGTTCAGGATTGTCTATATCCCTTTATATCAAATTTGCGGCAGCCCCTATGGCACGCTCATCTATTCTCTCTTCTTTGCCTATGTTTTTTCCTTCGGCAATACCCACATTGGTGCACTCAGCAGCACCCTCAACGGCATGCTCATTCTTATCCTCTTTTTCCTCCGCAACCTTCCTGGTGCTTTTGCTTCCTAGTTTCTCTACATTCTCCATCTTTTTGTGGTATCTTTCTTGTCATTCCTAAGTTTGCTTTTGTCTTTCCTCCCTACTCATTTCCATTCTAATTTGTATAATTTCTTTAACTTCTCTTAATTTCTTATTGTCCCCTTTTGCCATGGGTGTTTTAGATATGGTGTTTCATTAATCCTTATGTATCCCATGGTTGGCTTAACTTGAAGAGTTACATCTTTTCAAGGATCTTTTCAAACCCTACCCCTTTCCATTTGTCATCCCCTTAGGTGCCTGCCCCACTTTCACAAGGGTAGTTCCTAAGAGGATTCACTGCAGATCATAGAAAAAAATTGTTATCTTCCTTTTATTCTTTTGTTTCTCCTTTTTGTTTTGCACTTTCCTTATACTATTTCATCCTATTCTTCTTCACTATTCTTTCCAGGGTCCCAGCAATAGAACCAAATGTTGGCAAGAAAATGGAGAGGACTCAGTCCAGAGATATGAGCCTCAATCAATTCTCTATAGTCAGTTTATATCCTAGACGATACAACGAGAGAATCATAAAGAATAGTAAGGAATTATAGAATGCGGTAAGAATATATCATGCATACAAATCATACAGATGAATATACACTTATACATTAGATCAATTCCTTATATATCCATTATATATTCATTAAAATTAATGTACACTTAGGCAGGTATGAGTCTCTGCTCTATATATATTTCCTCTTACATCTCTCTTCTATCTTACAAATTGTATGTTACATATCTATATATTACTTTAGGGATGTTTCCCTTACAAAATGACACTATCTATGTTGGCCTTGTCCTCTGCATTCCCCTTGCAGTGAGTTGTGGTAGGATTTGTTGTGTGCCCTGCTACTATTCATCCCCTCTTCATCCCCTGCCAACACTATAGCTTCAGTCCACCTTTTGAAATAATTAGTGGTTGTGAGTAACCACTTGCGACCTACACTAGAAGGTGGGTTTATAGTTCCAATAAAATAAATTCCCTACTTCATAAAACGCTGCTCAACTTGAATTGGCTACAAGAGAGGGGTTGCTAACTTCTCTTTTCTTGAGAAGAAGGCACACTTGCTACATTTCCTCACCCATCAATGTGCATCCTTGAACAAAGTAGGCCAATAATAGCCTGCTCTCATTATTTTTAAGGTCATTATCCTTGGTGCAAAGTGATCACCAGCTATCCCATCATGAAACTCATGTAAAATCTTGTCAACTTGGTCAATTTCAATGCACCTTAGTAAAACAACATTGAAATCTTTCTTAAAAAGTACACCATTTAAGAGCACATAAGGGATATATTGCAGCCTAAAATACCTTTTCTTGCCTTATCCAACCCTTGTGGACACTCACCAATTTGGAGGAAGTGAATCATGTCTTGCACCTAGCTTGAAGGAGAAGTAGGTGCAACTGTTTAGGAGTCATTTTGAAAGAATAAGACAATCTCTTCTTCAACTTCTCTATTGTTCTTCAAACCATCATCCAGTTATTCACACAAACCTTTGCCTTTTACCAATTTTGTCACTTAGATTTCAACATCATACTCCATCACTTTGGTTATCCAACCAGCACTTTTCTCACTCAAATCCTTACTCAACAAAAAAAATTTGACACTTGGGTGAGCAAACATTAGATGAATCCTATTGTTTGAAATCAAATGTTTGAGTTTAAACAAATGAATACCTCTCTTCATACCCTTCTAGTCCTTGGATGAAGAAGGCAATTGGCTGCTCCAAACCCTCTTCATTGTGTTGCACTAGCATGGCTAAGATGGTATCCATGCTTCCAAAAGCATATAAGATAAAATCCTTGGAGAAATCAAGATTTATGAGTGTAGATGTTACTGCTATAGCTTCCTTTATGGCCTCAAAACTATTCTTTCCTTCTTTTGTCCAGCTGAAACACATTCTTCTTCAACATAGCTATTAGACCAACACAAATTTGAAAATTTATGACAAGCCTTCAAAAACTAAACTAAGCTTTCCTCTTTCTCCAAGAGTCTTTTTCTACCAACCCCCCTCCTATCTTTTTCCTCTTCAAGAGCCCCTACTCTTTTCCAATCAAGAGACCCCTCTTCTTCATTATTGAAAAATCAATTTAAAGATTGGTTTTCCAATTCTATATATCTTGCCTCTTCATGTTCGAGTTGACTCTTCGCATTCTTATATCTTCACATTTGGGCTAACTACTCACTTCCATATGATGACTTTATTTTCCATATGATGACTTGCCACCTTCATCCATGCTCAACATGACCTTTGATAAGAAAAGACTCCTTTTGAGTTGGATGGTGGAACCATCCTTTTCACTTGTCGAGTATGTGGTGGTGTCCCCTTCTACCATGTGAGGCACCTTGAGACTTTTTCTCACTATATCTTTCTCTTTTTCTAGCCACATGTGGACCATAAACCATTCCCCACTTAGCTTTACTCCTTTTTTCTCTCCATCCTGTAGTGGGTTTTTTCCCACACCTTAATCCATCCACCTCCAATAGGTCTTATTCTTGCTCATGTTTTATCTTTTATTTTCCAAGTGATTATTTCCTTCACTCTCTTCTTGTGCCTTGGGTTGATTAGTTTAATTTTTTTCCATTCTTCTTGACTATACTTACCTATCATTCTTCTTCTCCATTTGTCCTTCATTATTTTTCCAATGTGGTTCTTCCTCCACTGCAACACCATTCTCTTCTTTACTTAGTACTTTCTCAAGGTCCACATCACATGCATTTACGTGCACTTCATTCACCTCCACTTGTATAGCCTCTAAAGGATATATTCATGTTGTCTTTTCTTCTTTGGGCTCAATAACTAGCACCTCCCTACCCTTCTCGACAAGGATTTATTTATCTATGGGTTGCACACAATCTTCCTTCTTAGTTGAATCAAACAAAGTTTTAGTCATTTTCATCTTTTCTTAAGGTAAGAGATGGTCTTTTTCTTCCAATGTTGCTTATTCATACAATGTTGTTACACTTGGATATTCAAGGTCTTCTTCCTCATCCTCCACATTTTGGGTTTCACCTTTTGCCCCCCTCTGCTTGATTGACTTATGTTTAGTGGTAAAGAGAGAGTTGTTGATTTTAGGGGTTTATGTGGAATCCTTCTTTCACACCAAACATTCCAAGGGCTTATCAACCGAGTTGAATCTCCACTAAGTGAGAGCAATCATCTATCAGGTTGGGATACCACTTGGGAAGTTGTGGATGTGTCAAACAATGTCTCTATCTAATGCTCAATTGTACTTAGAAACCCTAATTATGCAAATTGGTAAGCAAATTATCAAATTACAACAAATCCTTTTAGACTGATATAAGGGACAAAGATATTTAATTTACTATTTTTTGAAGTTCGGAAGGTGGATAAGTTGAGGACATGGGGACTAGCATGCAAGTCCAAGGTACCTGTTTCTTTGTAGAATCCTGATCTCCTTCTGACATTGATCTGCATTGCAACTTTTGTTTTTGGGAATTCAACTGCGAAGGACACAGGGACTAGCGCCCTAGTCCAGGAAAAGCTCCAATGTCCTTTTTAGATCCTGAATCCTTGATGTCTACCACTCCTCTCTGCAACTCCACTCGATGGGACTCGACACCTGTAACCTGCAATCATAAGGAGTGTGGGAGGGGGTTGTGGTGTTTAGAGGCTTGCCTCGGTCAAGCCCCGGAGAGACATTCAAGTATTCTAAACACCGTTGTTAGATAAGAGTGTGTATCCTAACAGGATAGAGGCAAAAATCCAAATGATAAATGATTGAAAACACAATAGATATCACCTTGTAGTGAAGATCTCATGGAAGGAAGATGCTCTTCATGCCATGAGAAGATGGATGTCAAATTTGCAAATACAAACACAAAAACAACACAAAGTACTGCTCTGCAACACAATGAATGTCTTGAATCACATTCACAAAAGCTTGTTAATAAAAAATGCCATCTAATTTCCATCTAGTTTGCAAATGAAACCTAATCATGCTTATATATGCAACTACAAAGATTTATGATAAGAATTTCATAATTCAAACTTTAAATGTCAACATAGGACCCAACTAACAATCACTAAACTAACATTTGAAATTAGGATAGACCCAAAATAGGGCTGGACTAGGGCGCCAGTGCCTAAGTCCACCCTGCTATTTTTGCTTGGGATTCATCAAAGTGTACCCCCTAGATCCTATTTGTCACAAGACCCAAGGGTTTTCTCATCAAGAGTCAGAAATAACATGCAAGATGCTCTAAATACAAATTAAGCACCCGGGAGCTAAACCTTAAGAGGGAAAAGCCCCCAAGGGGATATTTTCCAACTTAACATTTAACCCCCACTTTAATGCATGTATAAATGCAAGGCCAATACATGCATTAAAGTACGGTCAACAAACATAGCAGACACGCCAAGCACGGAGAAGACATGCCAAACACATTAAAGACAATAACAAGCACACAAAACACGAAGAAGACAACATTGAAAACATGCAAAACACAGTGAATACAATGCATGCAATGATTATTTTCTTTTTCATTTTCATATATATAAAATGCAGAATGCAAGTACAAGGAAAGTAAACACACAACCCAAAATGCAGGAGGGACTCATCACCACCAGTCTTTAGACTACACATGGGGCAACAGACACACAATACAAATCTCAAAGTCCATGAGGGACTCATCGCCACCAGTCTTTAGACTACACTTGATAACAAACACACCATACAAATCCCAAAGCATAGGAGGGACTCATCGCCACCAATCTTTAGACTACGCTTGGGAACAAACATGCCATACACACACACATAGAAGACATGGAGAAAACACTATAGACAAGCGATGGAGTGTACCTCTTTCTAGGTTCATCACCATCTCAGGCACATTACAAGCACACACCGACGATTGGGCTTCATCACAACAATTGCTGAAGACATGCTTAAGGGTTAGGATAGTCTCAGATCCACTCCCTCGGAGGACTTTTTAAAAATGACAGGATTGTGCACTCTCCTCGAGAAATACACCACCCCACCTCGCACGGAGGGCTTAAGAGAAAAAAAGGATATGCATGATATCCTGCCTTCAAAGAGGGCTTAAGTGATTGCATAGATTCAAGATTCATAAACACACGTTGCTAGCATCTACAACAGACAACTTACCTTATATATGCCCCCACCTTAAGGTGGTTGATGTTGTGTAGCGATATCAAGCACGTTCAGGTAGGAAGAAAACACACAAGGGAACATGAACTCTTGCAAAGCCCATGCCCCCCGAAGGTGACATATACTTTACGATCGCCAAATGTTCCCACAAACACATTCCTGCAAGAAAAGTGTTGGTGTCCATATAATCATGATAAACAACAATGCATATGATCATTCACATAAAGAACCGAGGAATGCAAGATTCAAGATAGACAAAGTGCACAAAGCAACAATATTGTTATGTTTTGTAAGTGCAATAAGACAGCTTCAAGATCACACAGAGTGATTCTACTAGCCAAGCATCGGATAATATATAACATCCCCATCATCATGTATGGACTTGGTCCATTTTTTAATTTCTCGCTAAAGGGACACAAGGTCTGTATCAATATAATAAGTTTTTCATCATCCACCCGCTAGATAGAACCACTAGAGAAAGGAAAACAATAAATCAAGAGAGGAGAAACAAGTGTCTTAAAGACAGTCACATAGGAGGGTGCCCCCAAGTCACCAACCACAATGTTATGCCCATAAGACACAACACACAACAATGAAAATAGAGGAGAAGCAATATAGAAGAATGTTGACACAAATAGAAGAAGGGTCACAATAGAGGTGGTCTCCCAGTATCCTTGACCTTACGAGAGTATCAAGGGTCATCCTAAGAGGCCTAAACAACATGTAACACATTATGGGGGAAACACATCACGGAGGTAAAGGGTTAGAAATACTTACCTGCAGGGGCAACCAAACTACAGGTTGTCATCGAGCAAATTATCCTCTTCCCAATCTCAAATGCTAGAGGAAAGAGGTGTGTAAGGTACCATAGCCCAACTATTGTTCTTATCTTCCAATTCTTCAGTGTTCAAGTTTTCTATGTTTGTTTCAATGTTAGGTTGAATGTTTTCTTGTTGAGCGGCAAGTCTTTAGGAAAAAGCTTGTCTTCACCTCCTCCTTTCTTTTACTTGTCTATTCCTTCTTGTTTTAGCACTTACTTCTTCAAAGGCATCATCATGTTTTTCTATAGGGTTTTGTACATTAGAGGAGGAAGCACCATGCTCAAATTTCATTAGTCTCGGTGGAATGTTTTGTTATCGATGAAAACCTCTTGATCCTTGTAAGGATGTCAGAGGAGGGACCTCAGCATAAATAACATCTCTCTGTGGATGAGGTGAGTTATGAAACTTGTCCTTATCCACATCTATCACACCAATTATCTCATCATATCCATAGTAGTCTTGTGTTCGTTTTCCTTTTGTTCTATGGGGATCCTCAAACACAAGTTGTTCATCCCTCATTGTTTGCAAAGGAGGCTTGGCCACTCTAGCTAGTTGTTTTGCTTTGTATCGTCTTTAATTTAGGAAGGATTCGTCTCTTCGTGGCTCAGGTTCTGTTTCAAGTTGCAACCAAAAGTAATCAAGGGTGAAATTCTTGCTCTTAGCCAGAGGTTGGTATGTGTTACGACGGATAGTATGGATCTCTCCATGCAAAGGGAATTTTAGACATTTATGAATAGTTGAAGGGATGACATTCATAGCCTTAAGCCATGGGTGTCCTAGTTTTACACGAAAGACATCAGATAAGGGAATAACATCAAATAACTGATCCACGGCTTTGTCATAAACTAAGACTAATAGTTTTACCAATCCAAATGTTTTCATCAAAGATCCATTATGTGTTTTAATTCTCAATCCGATGGGTCATAATAGCTTTGTGTCAAATCCTGTTTAAGAAGGAACTCTTATTTAACCACATTAGTCATGCAATTAGGATATATGAGTGTTCCATGCATAGTTATTTCCATTATTTTTACTGTAATATAAAGAGGCCCTTCAATATCTATCATTTCTTTGTCATGAGGTGTAAATGTTAAATATTCAAATTCATGGGCTCGTCTTTTCAAATGCAGCCTAGGAGGAAGCCTAACATTATTGTTGTATTGAGAAGCCATGTGTATGTTTTCAAATGAGTGTCAAATCAGATGTCAAAAGGTTTTCAAAACTTATGCAAGAGCAAATGACCTAAAATGCTTGATTTTTCAACTTTTTTCAATGCAAATCTCTAGGAGAAAAGGTGTTGTGAAAATTTTCAAGAGAGACAGCAAATAATATGCCTAGTAACAGTCCAATGATGCAGCAATATCTTTCACAACACACTTTTAATGCAAGCCTAGAGTGATGACAAGTCAAAACCTAGTGAAATGTGCTAAAATATGTAATTTTTCAACAATTTTCCATGTAAAGGCCTAGTAAAAGGGGTGTTGTAAGGAAATTGAGGAGGGGTAGAAAATAATAACCCTAGTAACAGTCAATTAATGCAGAAAAATCCCTTGCACATGCTTATGATGCAAATCTAGAGAGACGTTGAGGCCAATTCTAATGAAAATGCAAGGTTTTTAAACCCTAGACATGAAATTTTGCAAGAAGACCACTATGATGCAACACTACTATTAGAAATCAGTCCTAATGAGTGTTTAAAAATGGTGACTACAAACCCTAGGTAATGCAAAACTAGGTTTTTATGAAAAATGCACAACTTCAAGCAATTTTTGTCAAATTAAGCACAAAAATGTAATGCAAATGTATTCTAAATGATAAATTTCTATAATTTAAATAAGATCTAATAGAAATGACAGAAATTTAATGAAATTGAATGCCAATTAATTTAAATTATGCTAAAATGCAAGCCTAAAATGCCAAATTTTTTTAAATTTTTCAAAATTTTCAATATTTTTGTAATTTTTCGATTGCAATAAGATGAATGAATGCAAATCTATCAAACAACACTCATTAAGGTGCTAAAAAGTTTAAAAACATGGGTTCACCAAAATCTTTAGTGGTAAAAAGAGGGTTGTGGATTTTAGGGGTTTATGTGGAACCTCCTTTCACACCAAACATTCCAAGGGCTTATCAACTAAGTTGAATTTCCACTAAGCAAGAGCAATCACCTATCAGGTTGGGCTGCCATTTAGGAAGTTGTGGGTTCTTGGATGTGTCAAACAATATCTCTATCTAATGCTCAATTGTACTTAGAAATCCTAATTATGCAAATTGGTAAGCAAATTATCAAAAAATTACGGCAAATCCTTTCGAACTGAGATAAGGGACATAGATATTTAACTTACTATTTTTTGAAGTTTGGAAGGCGAAGAAGTCAGAGACACGAGGACTAGTACCCAAGTCCAAGGTACTTGTTTCTTTGCAGAATCTTGATCTCCTTTCAACGCTGATCTGCACTGCAACTTCTGTTTCTAGGAATTCAACTACGGAGGACACAGAGACTAGCGCCCTAGTCCAGGAAAAGCTCCAATGTCCTGCTTCTTTTCAGATCCTAAATCCTTGATGTCTACCACTTCTCTCTGCAACTCCACTCCATGGGACTCGACACCTATAACCTACAATCACGAGGAGTGTGGGAGAAGGTTGTGGTGTTTAGAGGCTTGCCTCGGTCAAGCCCCAAAGAGACATTCAAGTCTTTCAAACACCGTTGTCAGATAAGAGTGCGTATCCCGGTGGGATAGAGGCAAAAATCCAAATGATAAATGATTGAAAACACAATAGATATCACCTTGTAGTGAAGATCTCATGGAAGGAATATACAAATACAAACACAATAACAACACAAAGTACTGCTTTGCAACACAATGAATGCCTTGAATCACTTTCACAAAACCTTGATAATAAAAAATGCCATCTAGTTTGCAAATGAAACCTAATCATGCTTATATATGCAACTATAAAGATTCCCGCTAAGAATTTCATAATTCAAACTTTAGATGTTGGCATAGGACCCAAATAACAGTCACTAAACTGACATTTGAAATTAGGGTAGACCCAAAATACGACTGAACTAGGGCGCTAATGCCCAAATCCACCCTGCCATTTTTGCTCAGGATTCATCAAAGTGCAGCCCCTTAGGTCCTATTTGTCACAAGACCTAAGGGTTTTCTCATCGGGAGTCAGAAATATCATGCAAGATGCTCTAAATACAAATTAAGGACCCGAGACCAAAACCTTAAGAGGAAAAAGCCCCCAAGGGGACATTTTCTGACATAACAACTTAATGTTTTCTTCCTTCTCTTTTGTTGTCAAAGCATGCATGTTAATACCCATGACAAGATGACTTGTATGCTCATGCTTGTCTTCTCTTGCATCTAATTGTTACTTATTTACTTATTCTAAATCATTTTCTCCCAACTATTTTATCTTTTATTATACTCACACCAACTCTTGGCCCATAAACAACATCAAACTTCACTTGCATAGCTCTTAACAAGTTCGTAACGTCATCTAGACTACTTGCCACATTTGGCAATTCCTACTCTACCTCCTCCAATTCTTCTAAGAGGCGTCTTGATTGAAACTAAGCACTCAAACTTTCCACTACAACTTTTACATAAACCACCTCTTAATACCAAACCAATTTTTCAATTCATCGTCCATTACCACCTACACAAGATGGTAAACACTCTAACACCATCTACCTACTATTCACTCACTAGAGGATATTTCCTCTCTTTTTATGCCTTCTACTCAGCACTCTCTTGTCACAAGATAGAGGACACTCTTTGCCCACTATTCACTCAATGGAGGATGCTTCCTCTCTACACCATCTACCCAGCTTGTTAGAAAATGTTTTTTTCTCACTCTCAAACACACTTGATTGATACTCCCACTTTGATACTAAATGTTGCACTTTTGGGGGTATGTTGACATTGTTGACAAGAAAAACATATTGTTGCAATCCCTCTAATTACAATCATACCTAAGTTGGATATTCACTCACAAACTAGATTCTAACTAGCTCTAATTCTAGCCGATCCAATCAAGGATAGGAATCAAATTAATGGCAATGTTGTCCTTGCAACCAAAATCTATGTGTAACATACATGTCCCTAATGCACTATGAAGGCAAAAAATTCTATGGTTTTACTTCATATTCAAAAACACACAAGGAACCATGGAAAAAAACAAGTCAAAAATTTATGACATGCCTCAAAAACATGTATTCATTCACTTGATCTCTTTTTACAAATTTGAACTAAGTTTTCCCTCTTTCTCCAAGAGTCCCACTCTACAAAAAGAAACACCCTCCCCCCTCTTATTTTTCCTCTCCAAGAGCCCTCTACTCTTTTCCCTTCAAGAGCTCCCTCTTCTTCATTATTGAAAAATAATTTAAATATTAATTTTCCAACTCTTCATCTGTTGCCTTTTCACATTCAAGTTGACTCATCATTTCTATATGATGACTCTTCTTCTATTTGATAACACTTTGCTTCCATATGATGACTCTTTGTCTTCATTCATGGTCAACGTGACCTTTGATCAAAGAGGGCTCACTTTATTCTTTCTACCTATGCTTGTAAAACAATTATTTTTGGTTGATGCAGTATTGCACTACCCCAAAGATACACATGCATCAATTCCAACTTGTGTGCTTAAAGGAACACACTTCATTTAAAAAATTAGTACACAAGAAACTAGTTCTCATTTGAGTCTTCAGATACTTAGGCCCACATCTCATATGAAACTTGACACAAACCAAAACCTAAGAGTTGCAGTTGCATTCTAGTCGGGTATAGTAAGGAGTCCAAAGCATACAGGTTATTCAATCCTAACACTTAAGGTGTCGGTATCAAGAGGAATGTTGTCTTTGGAAGACCTCCCTCAAGCATGTTTTGTAGAGTTGCCTAATTTGTTGGCCCTTGATGAGTAATCTCAGATGATTCCTACATCAATTGATACTAATAGAGAGAGTTAATCTAACTTTGCTTAGTTTTCCAACTTCTTGTTGTATATCTACTGTGTAGTTTACATGTTTTACACCCCTTGTAAATTGTATCCCGCATTATTTATTAGAGTTTGAGGTAGTGCCTTAGTTGTTGGGGCATGGAAGGCCCAACGACCCCCTATTTGGGGGTTTGGGAGTTGGAGTCCCTGAGAAATTTTTGTTGGGGGGCTTATCGATAGTTTTTTTGACCCATTGTACTATAATACCACTTAGTGATTTTCTATATTTATGTGCTTTTAAATAATCACATGTGGACTAGGATTAAGTATAAGAAAAAAAAAATTTATTGTAATGTTAATGGTCAAGTTAATAAAGTAGGTGTTGTTTTTGTTGGGTTTTTTCTTGATAGTGTTTCCCAAGGTAAAATCTCTTGTTATATAATGAGTGTGCCATTATTTCTCGTTTCCACATTTACGATTTTATTAGCATTGCTTCTCTTTATAGCTATCAACAATGAAGATGGGTTTCCTAAATGAGGGTTGAATATCCTAATTAACTCCCAATCCCAAGTCCAAGGGACCTCAAAATTGGACCTAATTGCTAATACACTATCTATGTAATTTGCACCTTATCTAAGCACAATAACAATGATATGTCCTAAAGATAATGATATAAAGCTATTCTAAACTAGAATTTTCCTAAGCTCTATTGAATGTGAGTACTCAAACTAACAGAATTTCTTTGCATATGATGGCTTATGAAAAATGGAGGTGAGGGCCTCAATTTATAGATTTTTTAGGATGAGAATGAAGGGCTAAGATTAAATTGAAAGATTAAGGGTGGAGATTGCTTGAAGATCCTCAAGAAAGGAGAATTGGACAAATGGCATGATGTGAATGGATGAGAAAATTGTTTTAAGATTCAAAGGATGATCAATGGATGAAAATGAAAGTTTGAATGGATGAATGGCCAAAATTGGTTAAGTGTATGACATGTGAGGCCTCATTTATGAAAAGACATGGTTTGGATTTTGTGAGGAATTAAAAATTGCATGGAGAGGACAAGTGGAATTAAAAATTGGAGAAATAGTGCATGAATAATGCCACATGGAATTTTAAGTTTGCATGAATAGTGACACTTAGAGTGGGGTGGAAGAAATAGGACAAGTGTACCCTTTTTGGAAGATTTGGCCATGCTTCCAAAGTACCACTTGTCATGTGCATGCATGTACATGGAATGACAAGTGGACTTTTAAAAACATGGGGGTTTGTAATTGAAAATTAATTCTCGTGCGCATGTTTTAGAGGAAAATAATGGTGATTATTAAAAGTTATCAAAAGTGGACAAAATAGGGAATTAAATACATATGGATATTTATTTAATTTTCTATGAATGAAATATGAACTATAATTGCAAAATATTTATTTTTTTGAACTATTGTAGAAGAATTTTGATTTTTGGTGAAGGGAAAAGGTAAAGAATAAATTAATTAAATAAAAATTATTTAATTAACATTTGGATCAAATAGAATGATATGAGTTCTTAAGTTTGGATTGCGGAAATGGATGAAAGTGGTTGTGGCCATTTTCAGATGTCTACATTTTGCCCCTCTTTGATATGGCATCATCATTGTCGAGGTTGACAAGATATTAAAGAATATTTGATAAATATGCCCCATTTGGTGAACGGGAGGGGAATAGATGATTAGGCGATGCCCCCTCAAGAGATTGACAGGAAAAATAATTTTTCCGGCAATATCTTGAAAGAGAGGAAAAAGTGGAGGAAAAAAAAGAGGAGCGTGAGCAGGGAATCCTGAGATTGAAGGAGGAAATACATGGTTAAAGGGTGAAAAAATGGTGTCTAGAAAGGAAGATTAGGGTTTGGGGGAGGAAATTAGGATTGAGGGGGGTTATATATAAGGTGGGAGGGGCCCATAAGACTCATTTGTCTTCATGTGCTTAGCAAATTTTGTTTAGAGAGAAGAGCTTAGAGAGGAGACATGGCACACATTCCACGAGAGGAGCACTGTGTTGAGCACGTTCGAGAGTACCTGTGACCAGCGGCAACTAGCGATCCCGTAGGTTTCGAACCCTCTCTTGTGATTTTGGGATCAGGGAGTTTAGAAACAAAAAACGCGAGGTGGGAAATGGTAGAATGTAGGCTCTAGGGGGGTTAGTTTAGCACCCAAGTCACGGATCAACACCGCGACAAGGAATTGTGGTGCCGAGTCCAGGATCAGTGCCTAGCAAGGTAGATTAGCGCCCAAGGGAGTGTAGTATTTTAGCGCCTAAAATGAACATTTTAGCAATCAGAAGAAATTGTCACACCTAAAATGAAAATTTTAGCGCCCAATCAAGCGATTAATGCGTAGGAGCAAGGGTGTTTTAGCACCCAAAATAAAAAAGTTAGCACTTGCTCTAATAGTAGTGCTTGGTCTGGTGATTAGCGCCTGGACTTGAGAAGTAGTGCCTAGAATGAGCAAAGTGGTGCCCAATGTTTTAGTGCCAAAATGGCCAGAAGTAGCACCCAGTTTGCAAACTGAGACTAACAAGGTGTTTTTGTGACTGTGCAGGATGAGGAGGACATTATCTAGTCTCAGGAGCATCAGCCACTGACATTCGCACTGTGGGATCAGCTCAATGCGACTGACAAGTTCTTTCTGAAGATGGTGAGACTACGCTTCATTGTAGATTAGGGCAAATAGGGCTATGATGACTACGTTGGTGGAATGGTGGTAGACAGAGCGATGCACCTTCTTGTTGCCCATAGGGGAGGTGATGATCACATTGGAGGACGTGTGGAGGATCTTGAAGATCCTTATTCATGGGGCCAAAGTTGTGAATGATCATGGTTGAGTGATTTATGTGGACCAGGTGTTTGTACCATGCTAAGTGCCTTATGGTGATCATCAATCACAGATGTGGTACAGGGCTGCCATGGAGATAGGGTTATATCGTTTTTCGTTGTTCTTGGCATTGTTCTTGGCTAGGTTGATAGCAGTGACCTTGGTTCTTGACAAGAGGACTAGAGGATTTCCAATTGGTTAGGGGCTAGTGCTGTTGCACATGATTAGAGATGGTGTGGTTTTTGCATGGGGACCATGCATGCTGGCACACCTATACCATGATATGGATGTCATGGTATACAGGAGATCGACAAGTTTGAGTTGTGGAGTGACATTACTCCATATCTAGGCCTGGGAGCATATGGCGGTCACTAGGCCAGTGACAGTACGGGATAGGCCGAGCCATCGGCCTTTTGTGTATTCATATAGAGGGCAATTGATACATCACCATACTGGGGACCTAAGGCATTAGAGGCGGGTGATCGATGACATCCAGGTGTTTGTGTGGAGACCATAGAGGGAGGTGGAGACATGGTTTGAGGACCGCGAGCAACTAGCTATGTACTACAATCCTGATATTTGATGGGGCAGACACAAATGACTATCAATCGGTATATCCTAGATCAAGTACAGAGGTAGTCTAGATTGATACAAGATGTGACGTAGGGAGAGGCAATGTTTGCCAAGATTTATGTGGAGGCATCGCGATGGGGACCACCGCAAGATCCTCAGTCAGTGATTGCAGAGTTTGATGGATTACAAGGGCAACCCTGGCATGCGAGATGATAGGTGGTGGATGGCAGCACTACAGTAGGATATGATCAGTAGTGGGCCCTACATAGGCCAGTTAGACTGACGATTCCGATGGGATATGTAGCACTTGGGTAGGTGAGAGCTGAGGAGGAGGAGGAGGTAGAGTATGTGATAGAGGAGATGGAGGTAGATGAGGAGGATGATGACGGAGATGGCAGCGGAGGCAGTGACGGTGATGGACCAAAGCTGGCGAGATTACATGTTTTTGTGCAGTAGTAGTAGGCCCAAATAGCCCAGTTACAAGGGCAGTGTGGAGATGGACAGGTGGTCGCCTTACAGTCATAGATAGCGTCTCTAAAAACACAGGTGGCCTAGTTGTAGGGACAATTGGGGCATGCACAGGAACTAGCACAGTAGTATTAGCAGGAGAGATATTAGGAATGACATGCACTATGGCCAGGGATGAGAGATGTGGTGCAGATGATGCAATACTAGGTGGAAAAGAGTGCTAAGGAGGCCCAGCACTATAGGACACTCTATGAGAGACTAGTCCCAGCAAACCAGCAAGAGAGTTATCTGAGCCAATCAGTGGTGTTTGGATCGAGGCAGTCAGGGCGGTCGGAGAGGTCAGTGCAACAACCATCTCCATCACAGGCACCAGTGGTAGGATGGATGCCACCTCCACAGGCACCAAAACAGGCGGGATAGTAGGGTAGAGGACCACCTCCTCAAAGGGGCTCAAGACCAACCCATTCAGGGGCTTTAGCCAGAGATAGCTCTACCTAGGGGCAACAGACATTTTGATTATACATGTATTTGATAGGTCCTTGAGACCTTATTTTGTATCATGATCATTTTTGTGTATATATATATGAGATGGACATTTCGATCGATGGATTGTGTACTATGTTTTATTGGTGTATTTATGGATGGATTGTATGATGATTTTATGATATGTTTATGTTTGACGATGTGATTATGTGTATATGATGATATGCTTATGATGGATTGACTCGTGTGATGCAGGATGTGATATGTCGTGGGTTTTATGTTTATGCATGGTGTCTAACAAATGTATGATGCAGGATGTGATATGGAGATATGCATGACGATGGATGGATGGTTATTTTATTATTTATGGATTTTGATGGATTGTTGGTTGATGACATGTTTTGTGGGACTAACATTATATGTTGTAGGATGGTGTTTCGTACAAAAGTTATTTATAGCAATTCTTTGCATTTTGTGACCCTGGGATGTAGGATGTTGTATGATATTTGAGTGTATGATGGATCATGATGGATTTAGGTGTATGGAATATGATGATATGATTTATGATATGCTAAAGTGGATGTGTTTATGATTCTCTGCAAATGTGATGCAGGATGGTAGGTTGATATGTGATATGGGTTTGATGAATGCTTATGTTATGGTATGGTTGATGGTCATGATGTTTGTTTTTGGACTAACACGTATGTGATGCAGGATGGGTATGTTATAGATGTTATGATATATGGATTATGTCGTGGGAGTGCGGTTATGTACAGAGGTTATTTTAGCCACTTTAAATCAATTTCTTGTGCAGTGTATGGTCCTAGGATTTAGATTATTGTATGTGTGATAAGTCATGATGCAAGGTATGTTATGAGGGATATATTTTATGCATACGTGATGTAATGTTTTATAGCGGGCTGATGTGTATGTGATGGTGATGAAACGAATGTGATATGGGATGAATAATACATGCTTAGATTAGTAAACATATATTATGGATGGGAAATGCAATGGACAATATATGCTTAGATTAATAAACATCTATTATGAATGGACTAATGAAAATGCAACATGAAGAATATATAATATGATTAATGCAACAGGATGATGACGAGGTGTTGTGATTGATTTGGTTGATCATGATACAAAAGTCCCTAAAAATAGTCACGGGATGGTAGGGAAGAATTAGATGACACAGTGGGTAGAAGAAATTAGATGGGAAGGGGATGTGTTTTGATGAAACTTGGAGCAATAGCTATGGGATATGGTGATGAGGGTAGGGATGTATATGTAGGATAAAGGGATGATATCATGTATTAAGAAATTTTGCAAATAAATATTGAGTACTACTGTTGATATAGCATAAGGTGTTATGCACCAGGGTATGTGGAATCAAGGTGATAAGGCATCCATGCGTAGGACTTGACACTACAAACAATAGAATGAACTCATGCATGCCAACAATAGTACAACCTTGTCTGGACGAACGAGGGGGATCCAAAGCATAAGCCCTTAGTACACAAAAGGTATGAGGAACCTTAGATGCAAAAGGGAGATGATATGCTAGAACTGACCCTACTATTCACAAGATATGAATACTATGGTGGAGTAATGAGAACCTCCCACAAGCACAACATACAAAAGAAAAGATTATGCCCCATTCTAGATTGTTCTCCAGATGCCATGATATAATGAGATCAAGGCAGCTTTGACGTAATCCAAGAATGAGCCACAAGATGAAAATCAAGAACCAAAAGACTAACTAACCCAAAACATATAGCAATTATATCTCTTGCCAAAAATGGATGGAGGATTGGTGATTTTGCCCATTGTAGGAAGGATGCATCCTAGGACAATAATCGATGGATGATTAAGATATACTAAAGAATAGGCAGGGGGATGCAGACCATTAGTTGTGGAAAAGTTAATCTGGTCGTTGATGATTTTTTTCGTTAAAGTGTTATGCTATGATAAATTGCTTAGCAAATGTATTGTCTATAGATCAAGCATAATCAACAAGCTCAGGAGAGTGGAACCATCCAAGCAGGGTTGGATGGGTGTATCATATGTACCTGCGTATTCCAAACTGCCTACATACCCTGTATCCACAAGATCAAGGCACATTACGATGCGAGTGGTGATGTTATGTAGTTCTAGAGGACTTGATGAAATGGGATGGGGATAGGGTCATATGATTGGATGAGATTGAGCTTAGAGGATGTGAATGCCAGTTTTCAGACTGTACCATGGTATAAAAACCACGATGGTGAAGAATGATAGTGGTTTGGCAGATGGAAGTGTCGCTTTTCAGACTGCACCATGTAGTAAAACCACATGGTAGGGAAGAAGGGGATAGATAGAATGATATGCTGG
Organism: Cunninghamia lanceolata; assembly: GCA_027924645.1. Lineage (NCBI taxonomy): Eukaryota > Viridiplantae > Streptophyta > Pinopsida > Cupressales > Cupressaceae > Cunninghamia > Cunninghamia lanceolata. Next base: position 23,050,026 of record BSBN01001965.1, read on the forward strand.
TGATGATTGGGGGATGAGATGTAGAGTGAAGGGGATGGGCAGTGGTAGGTTAAGTGGTTAATGACAATTGGCAGAGTCAGGTGGCAGTGCATAGATATGATGTTTATGCATAAACCACTAAAGGGACCAAGGTCTTAGGTGGATGGGGTAATCAGCTAGGTGACATGGCGGTGCAAAGACATGATGTCTATGCAAAAACCACGGGAAGGGACCAGGGTCGATAAGCAGCGGTAGATGAGGTGAAGTGGTAGGGCATAGACGTGATGTTTGTGCAAAAACCATAAGACGAACTAGGAGATGGAGGGGGGGCTTGGGTGTCAGTGTAGGTGGGAGCTCTACTTTTCTGTTACTAGTTTCTATCAAAAGATGGGAAAAGCAGGGGATGAAAGCTCAGTTAGAGGGATAGATGGATGGGGGGAAGCGTGCAACATATGGAAAGATGGAGGGATATTTTGGGAATGATGGATAATGAAAGCTCAAATTGTGGGATTGTTCTGAAGCACAGATGATGGGATTGTTGGCTGTGATGGAGGATGATGAGAAGGTGGTTTGAACAATGGATCTGGGTTAAACCTACACATGACACCTGCAAGTAGGTTTTCATCATTGTACTTATCCCAGGCGCCACAGAAAGTGGATTTCACCATAAGATGAATTATTTATCTTTACTTTTTTTATTTTTTTATTTTTTTTACATTTTTTGACTTTTTTTGTATTTTTTGACTTGAGTATTTAGTGGGCTAACTATGGAACCGCTTTAGGTGGATGATGTTCGTAGGCTCATCAAGCTCTTCTCCTTCAAGGGTAGAGAGGCGATATGCTCCAGAACCATACTTAGTAGTGACGATATATGGGCCTAGCCAATTAGGCTCAAATTTCCCTTTCTTTTCCTCTTCTGACATATTCCTTTGATTTTCTTTCAGGACCAAGTCTCCTACTGCAAACTCTCTAGCACGGATTTTCTTTTTATAGGATCTGTGAAGCTGATTCTAGTATCCCTGGAGGTGATTGAGGGCTTTGAGGCATCGTTCATCCAATAGCTCTAACTCTCTGAGGCACGTAACATGGTATTCTTCATCAATGATAACATTACGCAAAGATATGCGCAATGACGGAAACTCAATCTCTATTGGCAGGATAGCTTCATCTCCGAAGACTAGGGAATATGGAGTGGGTCCTATAAAAGTGTGGATGCTAGTGCAATAAGCCCAGAGTGCCGAATGAATGTGAAGATGCCAATTATGACCAATTTCATTGACAACTTTCTTGAGGATTTTGAGCAAGGTTTTGTTAGTTGTCTCAGCTTGGCCATTACCTTGGGGGTAGTATGGGATGGACCAATGATGTTGTATGTGAAATTCTTCACAAAGGGTGCAAACATCATGGGTTTTGAAAGGTTTTCCATTGTTTGTAACGATGGCATACGGATACCATAATGACAGATGATATGGTAAAGGATGAACTTGGCGATTTGGTTTCCACTGGTGAAAGTGAGAGGAATAGCTTCAACCCACTTAGTGAAGTATTATGTGGCAGTGATAATGAAAGGCCATGGTGTGGTGATGGGTTGCAATGCTTGAGAGGGAGCATGAATGAGATCTTCATGTTGTTGACAGGGCTTACACTTCTTCACGTATTCACATGCATCATGTTCCATGGTCGGCCAATAATATCCTGTACGCAAGAGCTTCTTGGCTAGGACAATACCACTTGTGTGCGCTCCGCAGATACCTACATGGACTTTGTGTAGGGCAAGAGAAGCTTCTTTTGTGTTTAAACATCGAAGAAGAGTGCCATCATAGCTTCGGCGATAGAGGGTGTTGGCGAGAATGGTGTAGCGAGCGGCTCGACAGATGAGGGATTGTTGTTGTTTACAAGTGGACTCGAGTGGGAAAGTGTGATGTTGGAGGTAGGCGTAGATGTCATGGTACTAAGGATTTTCAAGACCAATGATCTCACAAACAAATTTTGACTCAGCAACGCAATATGCTAGCATAAGGAGTTGTTCCACAATAAATTCACATTGATGGTTGTCATGAGGCATATCGAAGAGGGAACCAATAGTGGTCATGGCATCAACTACTTTGTTGTGAAGGCAGGGCACTTGTTCAAACTGGCTGTAGGTGAAGAATAGTTTGTATCCGTCGACCATTTACTTGTAGGGTACCAGTTTGTCATCTTTAGTGAGATATTCATCATTGACATGTTTGATAATCAACTGAGAGTCACCATAGACTTGTAGTTGTTGGATGTTCCATTGAATTGTTGTTTTGAGACCAATGATCAAAGCTTCATAGTCGGCCACATTATTTGTGCATGGGAAGGCAAGCACGTATGCTTTAGGGATGTAGTCGCCTTGCCGAGTTACCAACAGTATTCCCGCCCCTAAACTATGACTGGTGAAGGATCCATCAAAATATAGTTTCTGATTTGTTGATTCTATCATGGTTAGGATGGACTCATCCGGAAAATCAATGGAGAGAGGTTGATAATATGTGGGGTGCTTCAGCCAACTGATCTGCAACAACTTGCCCTTTGATTGCTCTTCGGTCAACATATTCAATGTCAAATTTGCTCATTAGAATTACTCATTTTGCCATTCTTCATGTGAGTGAGGTCCTGGAAAGCAAGTACTTGAAAGGGTCAACTTTAGAGATGAGCTTGATAGAATGACTTAGCATGTAGTGTCGTAACTTTTGGGAACAAAAAATGACAGCGAAACATGCACGTTCTATGGATGTGTAGTTAAGCTCATAGCCGACTAGGGCCCTGCTGATATAGTATGTAGCCCTTTCACAGCCAATGTCATGTTGTGCTAGAAGTGCCCCCAGTGCTACTGAAGTTGCTGATATATACAATAATAGGGGTTTTCCAGGGATAGGTGCCATTAGGATCAGTGGCGAAGCTAGATATTCCTTGATGCAGTCAAAGGCTTGTTGGCAATTTTCGTCCCATTTGAAATGCACATCTTTACGAAGCAAATGGGCAAAGGGTTGACACTTGTCTACGAGTTGAGCAATGAATATGTGGATAGCCTATAGCTTGCCTTGGAGACTTTGCAGCGGTTTGAGTGTCTAAGGGGGAGGCATTTCTGTTATAGCAGTGACTTTAGCGGGATCCACCTCAATGCCTCTACGGGAAATAATAAACCCCAAGAGCTTTCCTGATGTGACACCGAAGACACATTTCTTGGGATTGAGGTGAAGTTTGTACTCCCTAAGATGTGCAAATATCTGTCGTAGGACCTCAGGGTGTTCCTCTCTTGTTTTAGACTTTCCTAGGAGATCATCCACATAGTCCTCCATGATTTCGTGTAGCATGTCGTGGAAAATAGTAGTCATTGCACGTTGATAGGTTGCCCCAACGTTCTTTAGACCAAAGGGCATAACTTGTTGACAATACATACCCCAAGGACATGTGAAAATAGATTTATGTTGATCTTCAGGGGCGATTTTGATTTGGTTCTACTTAGAAAAGCCATCCATGAGGGAGAGCATTTCATGTCCAATCGTGAGATCCACGATGATGTCAATGTTGGGGGCTGGAAAATCATCCTTCGGACATGCTTTGTTAAGGTCTCAAAAATCTGTGCATACTCTGATGCCCCCAGGTTTCTTAGCAACTGGAACAATGTTGGAGACCCATTCTGGATAGTTAATAGGGCGAATAAATCCGACCTCTAATAGCTTTTGTAATTCTTCTTTGACAAGCAAGGCGACTTGAGGATGAATCTTACAGAGTTTCTGTTTGACAGGTCTTGCTTCTGGATGGACCACAAGATGATGGACGACCAAGGATGGACCCAATCCTGGCATGTCTACATAGGACCAAGTGAACACATCGGGTGCTTCATGGAGCACGATTGAAAGGTTGGATTTTTGTTTGATATCAAGGCTTTCTACAAGGTGTGTAAGTTTGGGTAGTTCTTCTGTGCCGAGATTGATTTCTTTGGTTCCCTCAATCAAGATATTGGAGTGTTCCTGCCAGTAGGGCGATATGGGGGAAGATGGAGATCCTCATCTTCTAGTGCCTCGAAGAGGTTTTCACTAGGAGATACGTCTTTATTTTTCTCTTTTGTGTCCGAAAGTGCCTCAAAGAGGTTTTCACTAAGGGACGATTTTCTATTTTTTGATTTTTGCTTTTTTGGACTAAGGATCTCTTCCCCAAAGTAGGCATGAGTGTGCAAGCATATATCATATCATGAGGTGTCGCGGAGTTCAAGGAATGCTAAGAGAGCCTCATCGTTTGGAAACATGTCGAGAGGGGGGGTCCTTGATAATCCCAGGTGATGAGCTTGGGATGAACAAGAGGAAGGTCGATGATAAAGATGGCATTATCGAGGAAGATGCGTGAAAGATCAAGATCTTCGCATGAAGCTATGATGATGCTTGGAGTAATGTTTTCAACAATAGAAGAGGATTCGATCACCTCTACCAAAGTTTTAGCGGGTCCACAGATTGTCATAGTCGATGGGGCATATCCTAAACCGAAGTGTTGAGCGTACTTCTTAGGAGACATGGAGTCAACCAGGATGGGCTCTGTAACACCTTGTTCATCGACTCCAAGCCTTGTTCCATGGTAAGGCATTTTGGTACGGATTTGAAATGGTACAGGATATTTTTCTTTGAAATATTCCATGTCTACTGATGCTAGGGCACTTTCATCATGGTATAACCAATCACTCAAAGTTGTTTCTTCGGCTTCTTCTCTAGAGACCTGTGCTGGAATGAAGGGAATTTTGTCATCGATCCTACATTGTTGTTCTTGTTAATTCTTCTGGAGATGACGACCATGAGAGTACGGTGACAAAGGTGATTGTCCCACGTGGAAGGCATTGTGAAGCTCATATTCACCGCACCCTTTGTCTATGATCTTGACCTGGGATATGTGAGGTGTAGGAGTGGAAGATGAGGTGGAAGCGTGCGATGGATCAATGGTGACTTGTGGGGTCGATGATGATGTGGATGGAATGGATAAGGGGTCTTTAACATGTTCCCCATAAGTGCTTGGACAATGAAATTGTCTATCATAAACAACCTCTAAGGCTTTGCAATATTCAAATGGTTGTTGATCGGCAGGAATAGTGACTTCCATACCGTTATGAGGGAACTTGAGACATTGGTGATAGTTGGAGGGAACGGCTTGCATGGCATGTAACCATGGTCGGCCTAGAAGGAGATTGTATGGAAGGTCAAGATTGATCACATGACATAGGGTGGGTAGCATGAGCAGGCCCACCTTGATAGGAAGGCATATGGTGCCTTCGGATTATCTTTCTGTGTTGTTGTATGCCTTGATGGAGATGACCAAAGACTGTAAGTTAGTTGCCGAATACCCCAAGAGTTTTATGAATTTTAACATACATATATTCAAACCGGATCCATTATCCAAGAGGACCCTCTTGATTTTGTGATTGGCAATTTGGACTTCGATATGGAGTGCTTTATTGTGAGTGGGATCGATGGGTGGCATATCAGATTGGCTGAAAGTGAGATGGTAGGATGAGGACAATTGAGCTACTAGATTTTGGAATTGAGTGGGAGGAATGTAGGTGGGAACATGGGACTCTTGGAGAGCCTTATCAAGGATTTCGCGGTGGATGGTAGATGTCTTAAGGAGCTCCAAGATGGATATTTGTGCGAGGGTTTTCCCAAGATGGTCAAGGAGGTTATATTCAGAAGTGGTAGTGGTGGAGGATGGAGATGGTCCCTTTATGGTTACGCATCCTCATCGGGTAGTAACAGAACCTTCAGGGGTGGTGTTTTTGAGTTTGATGGTGGCAACACGAGTAGAATCAAAATCAATCTGTCCTACGACATTGTCATAAGGAGGTGGAACATTGTTATAGTTGATTTTGTTGGTTTGGTTATTGGGATTGGTGTTGGAGGATAATGGTTTGGTTGCGGTTTGGTTATTATTGCGGTGGGGAAGAGGGCCTTGGTATACTCCTAGGCCATCGTTAGGTGATGCATTGTTATTCCCTGCTATTTGGATGTCGTCACGATCGACAAGGTCTTGGATTTAGTTTTTCAATTTCATACATTTACCTATGGCATGTCCTTTGATACGATGATAGTTGCAATACTCATTTTCTTTATACCATGCAAGTTTAGGTTGGTTTTCATCAAATGGTTTAGTTGTGGGGAACTCAACCATATTCGCTTGGACTAGCTTTTGGAACACAACCTCGAGTGGTTCACCCAAGGGAGTATACTTGCGTTTTGGATTATTGGGAGGATTCCGCTTTGGAGGAGTGGATGGGATCGAGACATTATTTGAAACATTTTGGACTACATTTGTCTCTTTAGGTTTAGGAGCGGCGATTTGGATATACTTGGAATCGGTAGCACCATCTCCTACAATGTTTTTGTTCTTAGCCCAAAAATCAGGTTTGTCATTGGATGGTTTATCGTTGTTGTTTTTGTTGTAGATTTTAACTTTCGCAATAAGGGCCTTTTCAATGGTGACCCCTTTTTTTATGATTTCATCGAAGGTGGATGCACAATGCACTTGCAAATGGAAAGCCATTTCTTGATTTAAATTTTGAATGAATATATGGACGAGTTGTTTTTCGAGAGTCGTCCAAGGTAGCCTACTAGCAAGGGCTCTCCATCTTTGTAGGTATGCGGTGAAACTTTCACCACTCCGTTGTTTGGAATTGCAAAGGTCGAGCATAGTGATTTCATGCTCTACATTGTATGAGAAGTGGGCAACAAATTTCTCTGAAAGGTCGGTGAAAGTTGAGATGGAGCCATAAGGCAAGTGCATAAACCATTCAAGAGCTTGTCCTCCTAGGCTTCATGGAAAAAGACGAAGGAATAATTGATCATTATAGGCTACTTCTTGGCATGCCATGAAGAATTCCTTATTTTGGACATGGAGGTCTCCCTTTCCTTTGTACTTGTCGAATTTATGCATTTCAAAGTGTTGAGGAAAAGGTATGATTGTCATGTTTCTATCGAATGGATAGGGACATAAGTCTTCAAACTTACAGTGTTTCTTTTGGGTCCCTAGTTGGATGTTCTTAAATGTGTTTTCATCTCTTGCCACTCTTGATCAAAAGGATTAGCAAGAGGTGGTTGTGACGTGATTTGGAGCGAAGGTTGTTGTGATGGCGATTGTTGTTGTTGAGGTGTGATGTATTGTTGTTGTTGGACGTATGGAGGTAGGCCTATAGTTTGCAAATAAACATGAGACCCATATGTTCGTTGTGGTATGGTTTGTGTGGATGCATGTTGTGCATGTTGTGTTTGGAAAGGTGGTCATTGATATTGTATGGTTTGTTGATGTTACATGGAAGTACCATGAGGAGGTTGTTGGTGAGTGGACGATTGGTATGTCTGTGTGGGATATGTATAGCTCGTTAGGGGATTTTGATGTTGATGTTGTGATTGGGATGCGAATGGATTTTGGGATTGGAGATAGGCATGTGAAGGTATGGTTGGGGGCAACGTGATTTGTGGGATGATTGTTCTTTGAGGACTGTTCAAAGGAGGAAGGGATTGTGGAATAGAAACGACGTTGGATGTGTTTTGGGGGATGTTGGAGACATTAGGTATGTTTTGAGGAATATTGGAAGTATTTTGTGGGATGTTGGATGTGGCTTGGGGTATGACAATTTGGGGATTAGTGGGCATGTTAGAACTCGGCATCAAATGTGATAGCATGCCATAAGGTTGTTTCGACACTTGAGATTGTGATGGGATGCTACTCCCTACATGTTGATTAAGGGTATGGATGGTGGCGGAATTTGAAGTGTAATTGGCCCATGGATTATCATAGGTGGGGTTGTTGGGATTAGGGACACGACCCCATGGTTGATCAAGGATGGGTGATGGTGGTTTATCATGGAAAATTGTTTTAAGGTTGTTGTCTTGGTCCTATGAATGGGGGAGGCATGCTCCATGTTCAATGAGGCATTCAAGGAATTCATCCTTATGATTGTTAAGGAATCGGTCAAATTTTTCATGTAAACCCCTCTCATTAAGGAAATCAATGAAGGTGGGAGAATATATGTGATGATGTGTGGATGCTTCACCCATTTCAAGTTGGTTGACATATCCCTCCATATTAGTCATGGTGGAACCATGTGGAGAGAGAGGTTGGTAACCAGCGTCCATATTCCTCTTAGCTTGTGATCACGTGATAGGAGGCATAAAAGGTGAACTTTGTTTGGATTTGGATGATGAAGTCCCAATGGTTAGGGATGGGGATTGTTCTAATGTTTGAAGTCTAGATCAAGATGATTGTCGATCAAGGATTATCCTTATGTACTTAGGGTGGACAAAGAGCCTAAGCAAAAAGGACAATAGGATTATCTTACTTGGAGTAGACAAGACGCACCAAGCAAGACGGGATTTCTTGGAGTCCTTGGAGTCCACTAACTTAGGAGTTGTCTAAGTTCCCAAGCTAATTTATCCAAGAGAGTTGATGATTTCGAGTTTACAAACAAGAGGATGATTGATCTAGACCTAACCTTAGAAACTTGGATATGATTTGATTGACTTTGGGATGGAGATTGACTTAGATTTGGATGATAAGGATTTGGTTGGTGGTGGATAATAAGGATTTGATTGATTATGGATAATAAGGATTATGATTGATTATGAGTTCAAGGATGACGATCGATTGGATTTGGTTGAGATTCAATCACAAGCTAAGGGGGACAAGAGGACATGAATGATGTCTATAGGGTTGCAATATTATGGAATGATGAGGACAAAATGGCTTTAACAATCAAAAGGATAAAAACTTGCTTTTTACAGACCCCTAAAAATGGGTGCTACAATAGTTTGTTTAGGTGCTGATATCTGGGCGCTACTTTGTAGAAACTAGGTGCTAATATGGGACAATTTGATTTGCAAGGTGTTTGGTTCGAAATTTTGGCAAGATTTTGCAAAGATCAAACACAATGGCTGTTGGACTGACTTTGGAATTGAATGCAAGAGGTGGTTAGCCTTCGCAGTTTACAAATGACTTTCACGGGTTTATCACAATTGAAGACATGCCAAACACTTGTATACTACCTAGAATCTATTCAAGTGGGAGTGATATATCTTATGGATCTCACGAAGTGATTGTGGGTCAATCTCAACTCAAAGTGAACCGAGATTCCTACCCCCACTAATACCTTTGATGTTATAGTTTGGATAGATAGGAAAAGTAAGGCCCTGGACCACCTTACTCCCTCACCTTGGAGACTTTCGTCTTGCCCAAAGCATATCCTATCTCAAGTATAATGGTACGGTGAGCATCTTCCCCTCCTCTACAGCTATGCATCACAAGATATGACAGTCAAAGGTCTTATCTAGGCTTTCACAAGGCTTCTAAGGGAGTCCTTCAATGTACTCAAGGTACTCGAGGCCCGAGTCTGTGAACAGGGGTGTCCCAATCAACTGACACTCAACCACACGAGCCTTGGCGAACCAAGTATCCTGGAGATTTTTTGCTTGAAGTTGAGAGGGTCCTTCCTTTAAAGCAAGTCTTTTGATTATCACAATATTTAGATCCTGCGTCAGAACACGCGGCTGAGATCATCCCTAGGGGGATGAAATCCCCTAGCAGGCTCCCTAAGAAGAAACTATCATTTGCTTTTGATCACCCAAGATCACACTAGGCACAAGGGGAGAGCATACGCAAAAAGATAACCCCTTCAAAATGAAAAGTATGTAAAAAGGGTTTGTATGTGGACTTTTGATCCCCGAGATCACCTTAGGGTGCGAGGGGAGAGCATATGTCCACTAACAAACCAAGACAAAGCAAACAAGTTAATTTCCCCTACTCTAACTTTAATGTGCAACTACTCTAATATAAAAAAAATGATTCTTTGACCGTGTGGATGCACAAAACAAGTTAGTAGTTGGAAAATATGTCTTGGACAAGCATAAGATGTTGCAAAAACAATGTTAAACCTAACAAATGATGAAAAGATAAAGTTTTTACAACTACAGAAATTGGGCGTTGATATAGACAGCCCAGGTGATGAAACAAAACTAGGCGCCACTTTGCAAAAATTGGGCGCTGAAATATAAATGGGTGCTACTTTAACTAACACAGGCGCTAAAACAGGAAAACGAAATACCTGCAAACTGGGCGTTGAAATGTTCGGACTTGGCGCTGAAACAACTAAAGCAACGTCTTGGCTTGCAGAACATGAAAAATCTGTAAAACAAAGGGTCAATCCTGTAGAAAACACTAATTAGCACATAAAATCCATCAAGTCAAACATCAAACTGCTGGAAAATTAGCAGAAACCCAGGGTATCAATGTTTTATAGCAATCAGAAGCGGGCACTAATATGGAAAAAACCAAGTGCTAAAACATCTTGGACAACACTTCCCCTTGTCCCTGCACTTTTTTTGCAAAATTCAAGAGCTACAAAGGCTAGAAAGTTAGTGGGAATCACTTTAGAAGCCAATGCATGAAAGGAGCTTGCAAAACAATGAAAATAGCATAGATAAAAATGAGATTTTACCTTCCCTGCTACCGGTCGCTAATTCGCTAAAACCGAGCACTGAAATGCCATCTGCAAGCTCCCAGAACCAGATGCAAAAACAGGAGCCCGGACGCTAACAGAGCGAAAATAGGTGTTGACCTGTAGGAATTAGACGCTGATTCGACTTGTCAACATAAAAAGTATGCAAAATGCAATGAAAATGTTAGATAAAATGGGTGGGGGTCCCACCGAGCGTGCCAAAAATGTCAACAATGAAGATGGGGTTCCTAAATGAGGGTTGAATATCCTAATTAGCTCTCAATCCCAAATACAAGGGACCTCAAGATTGGACCTAATTGCTAATGCACTATCTATGCAATTTGCACCCTAAACGATCTAAAATTATTAAAAACTAGAATTAGCCTAAGCTCTATTGGATGTGAATACTCAAACTAATAGAATTTCTTTGCATATGATGACTTATGAAAAATGGAGGTGAAGGCCTCAATTTATAGATTTTTAAAAATGAGAATGAAGGGTTGAGATTGAATTGAAAGATCAAGAGGGGAGATTGCTTGAGGATCCTCAAACAAAGAGAATTGGACAAATGGCATGATGAGAATGGATGAAAAAATTGCTCCAAAATTCAAGGGATGATCAATGGATGAAAATGAAAGTTGAATGGATGAATGGCCGAAATTGGTTAGGTGTATGACATGTAAGGCCTCATTTATGAAAAGACATGGTTTGGCTTTTGTGAGGAATTAAAAATTGCATGGAGAGAACAAGCGGAATTAAAAATTGGAGGAATAGTGCATGAATAGTGTCACATAATTTTAAATTTGCATGAATAGTGACACTTAGTGGGATGGAGGAAATAGGACAAGTGTACCATTTTTGAAAGATTTGGTCATGCTTCCAAAGTACCAATTGTCATGTACATATAACCTTCTGAAAAGTTTGGTCATGCTTCTGAAGTACCACTTGTCATGTACATGGAATGATAAGTGAACTTCTAGAAATATGGGGGTTTGTAATTAAGAATTAATTAAAATTAATTCTTGTTCACATGTTTTAGAGAAAAATAATGATGATTACTAAAAGTAATTAAAAATGAACAAAATAGGGAATTAAATAAATATGGCTATTTATTTAATTTTTTATGAATAAAATATAAACTATAGTTGCAAAATATTTAATTTTTTGAACTATAGTAGAATTCTTATTTTTGGTGAAGGGGAAAGGCCAAAAATAAATTAATTAAATAAAAAAATTATTTAATTAACGTTTGAATCAAATAGAATGATATGAGTGAATAAGTTTGGATTGCAAAAATGGATGAAAGTGGTTGTGACAATTTTTAGGGATCTATAATAACTTTATTGGTATTTTTCTCTTCACTTATTTCCTTCATTAGTGCACTACATTCAACATTCATTCAAGAAGCTCCTTCAAATCATTCCCCTACTCAAGAGGGTCTTTCAATACCTAACTAGTCTAAGGATGCAATGGTCTCATTCCCAACAAAAAGACTTGTGCTTCCTAAATCCACCATTTCAATTCCAAACAAAATGCCTAAGTGCTGTCTTGCTACATTGGAAGGCATTGCTTCCATTGTTCAAGATATTGGGGACACCTCAAACTCTCATAGCTCATATTTATGATCTTATCTCTTAGCATTAGGATCAAGGATATGTCCATTGGGAGAAGTCGATGCAATGAGTATGATGCCCTTAGTGATTTTAATCCACAACTTCAAAAGGCCAGCATTGTAGGTTACAAATAGGTCTATAAGATCATATTTGATAAGCATGGGATGGTTCACAAGTCCAAAACACACCTTATGGCTAAGGGATTCTCTCATAAAGAAGGGATCAACTATGATTAGACATTTTTACCTAATTGCCAAGATGGACACTTTTGTGTTGTTCTTTCTTTTGTTGCATCCCTTAAGTGGGAAATTTGTTCATAAGTCAATGTGAAGAGTGTCTTTCTTGATGGTACGTATAGGAGGGAATTGTCATGGAGTAGCAGACAAGGTTTTAGCAGGCTAGCAATCTTCCACTTGTTCAAAGATTCAAAAAGTCAATATGGGCTCAAACAAGCCCCTAGAGCTTGGTATGAGAAGATCCATCAATTCTTCATATCCACAGGTTTTGTTCAATGTGAGAGTGAATATAATCTCTACATTTGCCATCATGATGGTCATGTGATTATAATTGTGTTATATGTTGAAGACATGATCATCACAAGAGACTTGGTTTTTCTTATTCAAGAGTTCAAAGGCAAAACACATGAATCCTTACAAGTGACCAATATGGGCTTTTTAAACTTCTTAAGAACCAATGTCTCTAAAATTATTGTTGGAATTTGTTTTTATTTTTTTTATTTTTGCAATTTTTAAATGTTTTTTTCCATTATCCTAAACTAGATACGTCAACAGAAATGTGGACCTGATCAGGGGGTGGGAAAGTGTCAGGTCACTCTGATGGACATACATCCTCCACCAAGGATGCTTAGATGATGGAGTTAGAATGGTGGATACTCAAGCCTATGGATGGCATTTTTCTGATGCCCCCCTGCAGTTTTGTTATTAATTATACTCTGGCCGAATTGTGAATGCTCCAACTTAGTTGCACCAGCTTAGCATGAACATGGTGAGCAGTTTTTTTGACAGATATATGATTAAATTTTATTGTTCTAAATGCAATTTGTATACTTTTTATATTTAAAGTAATCTACGTATATCTGTCCAACATGTTTTTGGAGACAGCTTGTTCGATAGGTTTGGTTATAAGATGCTAGTCATGTGTTAAGACTGTTCTGAGGCAGTGCTAAAACTTTAATAAGCTCGATTTGGGTCCCCACAGTGCTGCTGCTAGTTTAGATTTGAATTTAGAAATCAAAAACATGGTCAACGGCAAAATAACATATGGAAATGGAATCACAATATAAAACAAACAAATAAGAAAAGTTTAGATATAGACTAGAATAAAAACAAACATGCCAATGCTTTTGTACATGTGGTATACTTCGCTTTTACAAATTCCATGGCTTTCAATGATACAGACGCTGCTTTAGGTAGCAACCTAAATGAAGAATACAACAAACATTTTAATGTACTGGCTTCAATACAAGACAATCAACTACGCTGAAGAGATAAATTGAGACTCATTAATAATTTAGAAACTCTACTGCAAAATTAAAAGCAATAGTTCATGACAACTTCCTCTTGAAACAGTATATTATCCATAACGTGTTTGGCCTGACCTTATCTAGTCTATCCTAACAGGAATTTTTAGTAGAGATAAAAACAACTTCACAGTTATAATGGTTCGGCCATGCCTCTGTATGCAACCCTGAATAACGAACATATCGATATATTTGAAGTGAGATTTGAAAATGAACTAGAAATCTCTAATACCGACCCAAGACAATGAAATCATCATTGTCTAGAATTTTAACGTCTGTATCTCCAATAAAAAATTCACGGCCAATATCTTTAACAATATTACAGAACTCAATCCTCTTGTGCAATGGGAGAGGTGCATATGGCAACCTAAATATAGGTCTTATTACACCAAGTTGTGCCAGAGCTGTATTAAGACCAATAGGATTAGGCTCGCAGAAGAGCCAATCAATCAAAGGTAGTAGCTTTTTGTTCAAAGTTTCATCTTTTCCATTAAACATCAGATCATGCATTAAACCTGGAACCAAGTTACTTGTAACAGAGATGACACCTTTAGCTCCATAGTCCCACCTGGCATCATGGCACTGGTCATCATTGCCACTCCAAACAGCCATGCCAGTTTCTGTATAGTCTTTCACACGGTCATTTCCTACACATTCTTTAACGCCTGCAAAATTTGGACTATCGGCAAGCCCATGTATTACGCTTGGAGGAATATCCTGTCCCGTCCTGCCAGGGACATTATATATGATAGTCGGACCCATAGAAAGCACACTTTTGAAATGTAGAACTAGCCCTTCAAGTGATGTTTTTCCATAGTAAGGATTTATATGGAGGGCAGCATGCATTCCTACAGCAAATCCTTGCTCTGTTGCATGGATTGCCTCTCCTGTTGAATTGCTTCCTGTATTTCCTATCACTTTAATTGCATCACCAAAGCAATTGACAGTGTGTCCAATTAGCATAATGTGTTCATCCCAGCTCATTAGTTGTCCTTCACCAGTTGTTCCGCCAACAATGACACCCTCCACCCCATGTTGAATTTGCTTATGTATCAGGGAATCGTAAGCTTGAAGATCAAATCGTCCATCTGGTAAATATGGTGTCTTGATTGCTGTAATCAAACTCAGCTTCTTTATTTCATCAACAGGAGTGCTGCAGAAGCCAACAAGGAAAAAAACTCTCAATCCCATGCATATATACAAAATGGAAAGAAAAGGTGCCAAATGATGTGGAAGTTGATTCTCTTTGAAGATTGTTTTATTATTAATCTGAATGCAATAAGGTCACATTGTCTGAATGGAGAGAAAAAGCAATGTTCTTTAGTTATTTTTTAATCCTATACATTTCTGGAACAACTCGCCTCAAACTGATACCGCATAAAGCACAACAATAGAAAAAGAAATAAATGCAACAAAATCATGTGTACAGGAATCAGAATTTGTTTTCCATCCTTCATCATTCCAATAAGTTTTTTAAAATTTATTTCCAAGCTTCTTGTTTTTTTAATAGATGTTTTATTGTTATTTTCCGTTATTTTCATAGGACAATATGTTGTTTTTTTCATTGTTATTTTTTATTTTTTCTATATTATGTCGCCTGGGTTACATTTTTTTTTTCTGATTTTCTGAAATCTGTTTATTTTAAAACATATAGGTCCAGGTATCCATATAGTTGCTAACGGCTGCTAGTTCTAGTTCAGTAAACCCAACGATGGAAAGGATTTCTAAATTTGACCAAAGATCACCTCTGTGGTGGTCTGTCACGATGATTGAGCAGCAACCTGGAGGTGAGGCTTATCCATAGTGTTGTGGTCAGTACCATAATGAGTACAAGAGCTCATACAGTCGAGTGAAAGCTCACTTGTGTGCAATGACTGGCCAAGGAATCAGAATTTGTATAGGGTTGAACAAACAAAGGTTGCCAGAGGAGCAAATTCTCTCATATATCAAATAGCAACAAGAAGCAGAAAGTGCAAATAAGAGATCAAAATAAAAAAACCATCATTTAGCTAAGAAAGAATTGTGCAGGCCACCTTCAAGGTCATCTTCCACTTCTCCAATAGATCAAATAGCAAGAAGAATCAGAAAGTGCAAACAAGAGATCAAAATCAAAAAAACCATCATTGAGCTAAGAATGGATTGCGCAGGCCACCTTCAAGGTCATCTTCCACTTCTCCAATAGTGGCTGCCACACATCCTTGCATTGCAACACCATCTTCTAAAAAAAACGATAGCTCTTGGTTTCATGCAAAAGAGGCCCATTACAAAGGGCATTTCAAAATGAGACAAGGGACATTGCAAATGAGCACATTGTTTGTTGTATTTACGCTAATGGGCTTTCTTTCAATTTTGGGAGATCGCCGTATTAACAAAAAATAGTGGCAGCTATTAGTCAAACACCCACATGTTACCTAAGCATTGTGCATGAAAACGTATGTTGCAAAAAAAAATTAAAAAACAACTTTGCAGCCAATCAGGGGTTCGTGGGCTGAAACAACAAAGTCCATTTTTTATGAATAGAAAGTTGTCCAAGTCATAACAGATAATGCTAAAAATTGCAAGGCAGAAACTTTATTGGTGGAGGCAAGATAATAGGCACATTTTTGGACACCGTGTGTCATCCACACACTCAACTTGGTAATGCAAAAGATTGGCACACAGATCGATTGGATCAAAGAAATCTACACCGAGGCTAAGGATCATAATGTCACAAACCATTTTCAAGTCCTCCAGGTTGGAGAAGTTAAAAGATAAGTTATTAAACTTCAATATTTAATTTTTTAATTTACTTTAAGTTTGCTATAAAATTTTAATTATATCTATTTTTTCAATTTGTTTTAGCTTTTTTTTACACCATATTAGGTTGCTAAGACTTGATTCACATTACACAATCATCTTCAGACAACTTTTGAAGGTGCAAGAGACATTGAAAACCATGGTCATCAACAACCTTTGGAGTATATGGAGTCTCAAATTCAAAGAAGTCCAAAAAAGTTAAAGCATTGGTCCTAGATGACAATTGGTGGGCTTATTATCTTTTAAGTTTCACAAATCCCATCAAAACCATAATCAAGTTTGCTGATATCGATCAGCCATGTTTGGGCAAAATATAATTCTTCATGGACTCCATGATAGAAAAAATAAAGGTCACGATAGCTGGTAAGGAGAATGACTCCACAGAAACATTTTTCAAACAAATGCAAAGAATCATTGTTGATCACTAGAACAAGCTGACCACACCCTTGCATCTCCTAGCATTTACTTTGCCACTCAAATATTACAACACAGAGATATTTTTCTTGCCCAAAAGGGTGACGTCGTATAGAGATGCTGAAGTAAGTTAAGGGTACAAGGCTGCAACAATAGGCTCTTCCCAAATCTAGATTTAGAGGACATCGTTGTGGCTAAGTTTGACAATCTTATAACTTAAAGGAATCACAGTCGTAGCACCCTTCTAAATAAGCATGACACTCACACGTGTTGTACCTCCATGGCCAAGACATTGTTTGCCTGCAGCCTCTTGCAATCAAAGTTTTCCTCATCTTCATGGTGGATCACGTAGTGTGATTTGAAACATTGATGATAAAAACTAACACACAATTATATCTAGAAGCACTCTCAACTCATTATAATGGACCGTGGAAAAATTATGTTTGTTATGCATTTTTCATTTAAAACCAACTTTCTTACTTTTCTTTGGAAGCTTTATATTATATTTTAACTTTATAAATGCAAATGTTGTATTGAATTTGCCTCCAATCTCAATAGGTTGTGAGTTTTTCTTTAGCTATGTAAAACTGGAGCATACTCCTTTATCCACTCAATTACGTGCAACTAGTTGGCTGCAAAAAAGACGAGGAGTTGGTCTATGTGCATTCCAACTTGCACTTCCTGTCACATAAGAAAGTTGAGTACGCAAAGGGGGCAATGAGAAATTGGGATGTAACTCCTGAGTGTGCTGACTTGGATGCTTCTGTTGCAAAGCTTGCCAGAATTTCTTTTGAGAATGAGGAGGCTCCTTCACATGATGCAACTAACGGAATGGCACTATGGCTGCTTCTTGTTCAGACAAACCAAGTGATGACATTGATATGAAGATTATTGATTGCGTTTTTCATTTTTGTATTGATTTGACATTTGACATTGAATTATCAATTATCCTTGTCACTATCACTTGTGTTTTCAATTATGTTTTATTTTTATTTTTATTTTTTTTGACTAATATATATATATATATATATATATATATATATATATATATATATATATTGTACATCCATACAGAACCAGAAAAAAAAATCGTCGTACCAGAAAATCCAAACCCTGAACTGTTCCCAAAGCAGCAACATAAATGCAAAGCAGCACAGAAACCACATTCATTGAAACCTACTAATTCCATGAAGATGCTATACAGGAATTAATATACTAACCTGTTTTTCAATTCAATGCTTCGCATAGGAAGATGCATGTCTTGCATAACAGCTGCTCTTGGTTGTTGCCACCTCTTCCTCTCCCTGGTATTCAATCAAAACCTTTTAAAAGGTGAAAGCAGCAACAAAATAAAGAAAGAAAATAAAGTGAATATACAGTTCTGTGAAATCCAATTTAAAGCACAAATACATAAAGTCTAGAAAATAATGTCTGCATAGATAATGCCCAATAATATAGCATGCAATGTGAAATGCCCAAGTTATCAGGCATACTTAAATATCAAGGATTCAGGCTGCAAACTAAATTGACTTGGTTCCTGTGATTATTCAATGGGTGGATAACATATGTTTCAGTTTTAAGGATTATGAAAAAATAATAATTGTCTTTTGAAAAGGTAAAAGGTGAAGGGATATTTTTTAAGGTCCTGACCTAGCCAGCACGCCAGGTATGGCAATTGGGATTATACCTGTGTGAACAAAGAAACTTTTCACCTTACCTATGACTATGAATTATCGAAATTTATGTGCCCTGAATTTCCAGTCTCGTAAAAACATTTGGGAGTAAACCGGGTCTTGTGAGTTGATTTACCTCCTTGGAGTTAATTCTCATCTCTATTGTCCCAAGTTCCACCAAGTTTCTGGAACTTGAGTGACAGCTAAATTTATGAATACAGCTGATAATTTGGCCCAAAAATTAATTTTCAGTAATAACAATGGATGAGGACAAGGAATGGATAGTAGAAACTAGAAAACATGCTATCTATAAATCACAAAAAAGAAATGCTATTTTTGTTCCACAGCATCACTTTACTGAACTCTCCAAAACTGCTTATATGTGTGTCAGCAAGCTTGTGTTTTTGTTAGTAAGTTTCTTTTTTTTAAGACTTCTCAAAGGGTTTGGGTGTGTCCTAGGTTGTATGGTTTTGGAGATGACCACAGGAGCATCTCAACACTTACAAAAATATGGCCTTCTGAGGCATCCCAGATTCCTCATTTTCTAAGGAACAACGGGGAAGTGTAGTGGATCCCAAAGAATGCCCCCTCTCCACAAAATGTCTTAAGTTGCTGATGCTCGTAAGGGGACAGGTACAGGTTTGGGGTTCAGGTATGCCGGTACGGCTAATTTTCTTAATCTGGGTACAGCTATGGCTAATATATAGATAGATAGATAGATACAGTAATACTTAATATAACTATCATCAACATAACTATTGAGTTCACTATTAATACAGCATGGTGGTAGGAGATCATCAACTATAATATAGTGACCCTTTTTTTTTATATAGAGGCATTGATGTCACTATTGAGTTCTCCACCTCTTGCATTTGGTATGAAAGGAAGTTTATGAGGGAATCACATAGGGTTTGTTGTGCATTCTAAACACATTTTGAAGGATCAATGCTCACGATTTATAGATCACTCATGGGAGCCAAGTACCACAATTGAAGACAAGATCGTTGGTGATGGCCAAATGGAGATAGTCACCTCGGGGTGCTCGATGCTAGATGATGGTAAGCAAAATAGGTGTCATTTTGATGTTCAAGATTTTGTGACTAAGTGTGGTATGGTGTTTTGGGTATCAAGCTACACGAAAGTTGGAGGATTCATGAAGGATGAGACACTACAAATTCCTAACATCACGAAGGCAAGACAATCGGCATCCTTTTGGGTGAACAAGAGATATGCAAAGACTCCTATATCATGAGACTTGGAGGGATCAGCAAAACATGGAGGTTGCATTGGGTGCATTTATGGGAGAGTTCACTATGGAGTTGGAATCCAAGAAAGAAGAGATAGAACTACAAGGCATTGAAGAAGGAGATTCTAGAATTGTCAGGGCTATGTGGATGAAAGATCGTTTGGTGACAATCACAATTTTTCCAAAGGTGAGATGCTTGATCATAATAATATTTGGTCTATTTTAGTTATGCTTCTAAGGTGGCCACCATCGGGGATAATTGTTAAATGGGACTTGTTGGTTGAGGAACACCAATTTGGCATAGCTAGGATGAGTATTGGTTGCAATAGACATGAGCCAAGGGCCATTTTGAGTATGGTTCCAAATTTTAGATCTGCTGCCCTCAACATTTCCAGCACTTCCCACACTTTCCTTGCAGTCAAAGAAGAGTTTTCAATCACATGGTGGAGGAGTTTTCAGCCCATTACCATTGCTGAAGTGTTCTCAGCTAGTAGAGGGTGGTTGCCACCCTTTACTTTCTTGAATTTGAATAAAGGAACTCAGTTTTGCAGCTAGGATACTATGTTCCTACTGATCATTTTGATAAATTCATGTTTTGGATTGATGATATCTTTCATGAGCAGCTACAGGTCTGCAGGTATAAAGAAGATTTCTTTGCTTGATGTTGTGTGTAAGAAGTCTCATCCTTTGGGGATACTAGGTGCCAATATTCCAGCTGATATATTGCTGTTTGGGGGAAAATCCCAAGTAAAATGTGACTATTATAGCTACCTTCTAGCCCACTAACAATCTGATTCTAGCCATCTTTCAAGTGGTAAGGCTTGGAGCATCATGGTAAGAGTCTTTGAAGTCCAAGGTAAACATTCTAACAACAGCTTAGAGGAAGTGAATATGATTGTTGGCATGTGTTGGTCACCTTTCTTTGAAAGGGTCATTATAGAGATAAAGTTAAAAAAAAAAAAAGAGGTAACACTCCAAGGCATATTGAATGGAAACCCAAGCATGGTTGAAGTGAAAGGAATAGAGGAGAGTGTTTGAGGAAACCAAGTCACTCAATGCAGAGATAATCAAGAATCCACTCCAAGGTAAAATATTTGATGATAATGTTTGGTTCATTTTGAATATGTTCATTGTGGCACACCAAAGATGGCTACCCATGAGGTATAGGCAAATCAAGAGCTTTTGCGTGAGAATCATCGATTTAACGTGGCTGGTAGGAATTTGGGTAGTAAGACCTATGATCCATGGATCATGATGAGTGCTGTTTAAAATATTAGAACTGTTGTCACCAACATTTCCAGTTTTCCCTACATACTATTGGCAACCATAAAGAAGTTATTAATTACATGGAGGATGCATTTTCCATCTATTGTCATTGATGAGGTATTTGTCGCTGATACAAGATGGTTTCCATCCACCACAACTCTGATTTTGGGCAAGAGAATGCAGTGCTACAGCCATGATATGGAGAAATTCTGTGTGTTTAATATCCTGTATAAGAGGATTCACTTGTTGAGATTATTAAGTGCAAACACTCCAACACCCTTAGAGCTGTTTGGGAAGAAATTCAGAGCAATAGATGACGGTTGCATTTATCTATCAGCACAAATATGGTCTCGATCGAACCATCTTTCAAATGGTACAACTTGGGGCATCATGATAAGAACTTTTGGTATCCAAGCCATAGAAGATGTGAGTTTAGTAGTTGACATGCATTGGTTATATTTATTTGGGAAGCTCATTATTAAGAAAGAATTCAAGATGAAAGGAGTTGTGTGTCAAGACAACCATCTTATTAAGGTAGTCATGAGCACCGCATGGAGACCTCATGGAGAAGTTTACATAAAAATTAGAGTAGTGCAGCATAAGCATGGTGAGGTAACATCAAACTTGGAAGGTTGTGTAAAAACTTACCCACAAGGAATGAGGAGAGCAATTGTTGATGATCTCCTACCACTCAAGGAAGGAAAGAACATACTTGGGACAGTCATGTACCATATTCTCAATCTCAAATTCTCAGTCTCAATGCTACTGTCATAATCATTATCAACCCTCATACCACTTCAATACATTTGGTTTTGTAGGGATTTCTCATCATAAAAAAGAAAGGGTCACTATCCATGACTGTTTTTTCAGCCCCTGCAATGTTCACCTTTGAATTTGGCAAAGAAACCTCTTCCTGATGATGGATCACGGAGTGTGATCCGAAACGTCGATGCAAAAAAGCTCTACACAGTTTTTGTCTAGAAGCAATCAGTTATCATTAAAGAAATATCAATTTTGCTATTGTTATATCACTATTAGGTTGCTAGAACAGTTGTTATCAGTCATGAACAGCAGCAAGTTGGCACAATTTAAGGGAAAATCCTTGCTGGAAGTTGAAGAAAGATTGCAGCCGAAGGGAATCATCATTGTAGCTGCCATGGTCCCTAATTGGGTATCCCATTGGGCAGGAACAGTGCCCAAGATCAATGAGCATCACCTCACAATACGCTACTTTGGCATGAAGTTAGTAGTGTTCCCGGAGTTATCATTGCTTGTGGGCAAGCAATGTCTGGGGAGGGAGTACCTTGTCTTGTTTTTGCGTGTCAACAACCCACCCCTTTTCTCTTTCTTTTAAGAAGCTAGTTTCTGCAATTTTGTATCATTTTCATCCTCTTCCTGATGATGGATCACAGAGTGTGATCTGAAACGTCGACGCAAAAAAGCTCTACATAGTTTTTGTCCAGAAGCAATCAGTTATCATTAAAGAAATATCAATTTTGCTATTGTTATATCACTATTAGGTTGCTAGAACAGTTGTTATCAGTCATGAACAGCAGCAAGTTGGCACAATTTAAGGGAAAATCCTTGCTGGAAGAAGTTGAAGAAAGATTGCAGCCGAAGGGAATCATCATTGTAGCTGCCATGGTCCCTAATTGGGTATCCCATTGGGCAGGAGCAGTGCCCAAGATCAATGAGCATCACCCCACGATACGCTACTTTGGCATGAAGTTAGTAGTGTTCCCAGAGTTATCATTGCTTGTGGGCAAGCAATATCTGGGGAGGGAGGACTGTCATGTCCCTTTCACCAATGACAAATAAATAGTATTATTATAATAATAAAAGTGTTTTTTAACACTATAATTATATAATATATAATTTATAAATATTAATAAATAAAAATATAAATACATATTTCAAAAACAGGTCGGCGCCACATTTGGGCCCTTAGGTCCAATCCAAAGTTGGTATAAAAGAAGAATTCGAATTTCATTTTTGGGATCCCATTCTTATTTTTGCATTGCTGATTTTGAAATTCAAGAGAGCAAGCATACAGGGCCAAAAACCCCTAGCCTGCAATCTTTGGGTTTGGACGAAACCCCATCCTCACTCTTGGTGACCCCACACAAGGGTAGTGTTGTGACCAAATCACACATCACCCCATTGGACTGGGGACCCCCTCTTTCTGAGCTTAGATGCTTTGCGTTGAATTATGGTGTTTCATTTTCAAGGAAGACTCATCATGGGTAAAGGTGCACCAAGTTTCACTTGTTGACTCTAGGCATCCACTCTAGACTGTATTGTCTCACAAAACACTTTGGTGCTCCTTCGCGAAGCTTTCGAGACATTTTGGTGTCTAGTCATGATCAAGTTGCCATCAAACTGTGTTTTGTAAAGAGTCTCGGGGTCATTAGGTGATAGGAGTCTAATATGTTTCAAGGTTAGCTGCCATAATCTCAACGAGACAACTCAAACAAGCGCCCTGGAGCACATCGCATCATTTGAGTAGTCAAAATGCGCCTTGAATGGAAGAAGGTTTTGAGCGCCTTAAACTAGCTTTGCGCCTTGGTGTAAGTTTTAGCACCTTGATGATAATGGAAGTTAAGACTCCCATTCTGGCGCCTGGACCTAGAGCTCCCTTAAGAATGATTTGCGCCGTGAGTTGCTTTGAAGGAGTATTTGCGCCTTGGGTTGAAATGCGCCTAAACTTAGATCAAACCAAAGGACCTTCAGTGAAGTGTTGAGCGAGTTTGGGAATTGAAGAGAGTGCCTTAGAGGAAAGATAGTCTCTTAGATGTTGGAGCGCCTCAAGATGAAACTAAGTGTTTAGATGGAGAGATTAGCGCCTTGTTTGGGGTTGTAAACCTAGTTTTAGCGCCTTGATGTAAGTTTGTGCGCCTTGATCATAGGTAGAGCCTTGGTGTAAGTTTGTGTGCCTAAGTGAAGACTATTTTAGCGCCCAAGGTCAGAAGACTTAACTTTTGAGTTCTTACATCTCTGAGTGAGCGCCCAGTGTTTGAAAGCTCATCATGTTTTGGCACATTGAAATGAATTTGGCGCCTAAGATGGAGCACCTTCAATTTGCGCCCTTGTTGTAGTAGGGTCTCAAGGTAAGTAGATTGGCGCCTTGGTTGGAGTCTTGATTCTGGTGCCTTGAGATGTTATGATGGAGAGGAATAATTAGTTGATAAACGCCTAGTGAGGATAAGTGCAATTAGCGCCTTCATCTAGCATCCAGGAGCAGTGATTGATGTTTAGCGCCTTGATTTGAATGATTGGAATTGGCGCCTAGTAAATACCTTGAGCTTGAAGGTTTTGAGCGCCCTAAGAGACTTAGATCAAACCTCAAACCTTAAATGCGCCTTAAGGCAAGATGATGCGCCTCCTTGAGTTGAGCGCCCAAGTGCAAAAGACTGTGAACCTTGAAAACCTTAAGGATGATGAGCATTTTGATGTTAGAAGATTCTGGCGCCTTGTGTTGCTTTGAAGGTGGAATGGCGCCTAAGAGATAAATGCGCCTTACAAAGGATACAAAGGATTGAATAACTTAAAAGTGTTTAGTATCTTGATCAGTGCCTAGATGTGGTATGAAGCGCCTTTGATCTAGCGCCTTAGGTGATTGGAGATGAGGAGTATATGTGCTTAGGATGAGAGTAGTAGGTAGAGTCCAAATCAAAAGTACCTAGGTGAGGTGAAGTTGGTTTGAGCATCTTGATGTGGAAGTAAACATCATAAGATGGATAAGGGGAAATAGCATTATAGAGCGCCTTTCCTCAGGCATATGTTATGCTCTCATCAATGTGCGCTTGGAAGAAGTATGTACTTTGAAAGGAAGTAAATTTGCGCCTAGGTCATATCTAGTGCCTTGATTAGGTGATTGAATTGGAGATGGAGAGTTTGAGCGCCTTCAAGAGGTTGGTATCTAATGAATGCAAGTAGTACTTAAGGTGAAGATGCGCCTATGACTAGCACTTAAGGTAAAGTACGCCTTGAAGGAGTAGTTGTCCTGATCACCAAAATGCGCCTTGGTGTGTTAAGAGTGAATTAAGCGCCATGTGCAATAAGTGCATTGATAGAATGATGGAGCGCCTCAGAGAAGTAAGTGCCTTTAAGATGATCAAATATGCGAAATTACCCCTAGAGAGGTAGGCGCTCTTTTGCCTTGGTATTGGAAACGTTTGAAAGAGAGATTGAGCGCCTAAACAATGAGGTAAGTGTGAAAAGTTGGTTGGATGAAGTGTTGGCCATTGAACAAGGTTGGCGCCTAGAAGTCAAGGAGTCATCAAGAGCAAGTACCTGAGTAGCCTTCAAGTTGCAGATGGAACACCATTTGAAAAGATCAAGTTCAAGTCCCCTGCATCCATGACATCATGTTATATCACATCAAATTCAAGTGTACTTCATCAAGGATAATCATACATTCATCTATCCGAGCTTCAAGTCAAATTCATCAAGTTCCCAAGTCTCTCATAAAGGATGGTGTTATCATCTACCAGAGGGTCATTTCAAGGTCAACATACCGAGTGCACTACTTCATCTTCATTCGCAATAGCAACATCACATCTCTCCTACTACTCTCTGAAGAAACATCAAAGAAGATCAGCAAGAGGAGAAGCTTCATGAAGATAACAATCTCTTTTGGCGCCCTACATAGAGTAGACATTTGTCAACCAACATTTGCGCTTTGAATAGAATTAAACTAGCGCCTAAAGTAGAATCCTTGAGACGAAAAGCGCCTAAGTTATAATGAATTAAGAAGTTGATAATAATCTTGAGGGGTAAATGAGTCTAGGCGCCCAAATGCATGTGAACTATCCACTTTGGCGCCCTCCATGAAGAAGCCTATCCATTTTGGCGCTGAAACAATTTTAAAATTTTAAAGTTGCAAACATTTAATGCAAGGAGGCCGACCTATTAGTTAGCCGACCTCATTTAATAAGTGTAAATTGCCTATTTAAGAGAGCGCTCCCCTTCTTTCACCTCATTCTAACATCAAGGAGCAGCGAATTTCCTAAAAGAGCAGCGATTTTTGTTTAGAGGATCAGCAAACTTAGTAAAAGGAGAGTGAAGTGTTTCAAGAGCATTGAATTTTCAAGAAAAAAAGCAGAATTTTCAGGGCAGACCTGCTTTTAGAAGGCTGATTTCATATTTCTGTTCCTGATTTTTGACATTTTTAACTGATTTGCATCATTCAATCCAGAAATTTACATTTTCTAAGGCAGAAAATTGGACACAAGGTATGTATTAATCACTTCTACTTTGTAAAATTACCTTGTATTTGTTTAAATTCGCAAATTTATATTCAGAAACTAGGGTGTAGAGATAGTGCTTTGATGTAAAATGGCTTAGAGTATGTTGCTCTTCATTCATAAAACCTCTTTGTACTTGAAAAATTGAGTTGAAACATGATAACATGATAATAGTGATGTAGAAGACTCGTAAAATCCATTATTTCAATCCACTTATTCAAGTCTAGTCTTGCAGGTAAATGGGAATGACGGCCAAAGAGAGGCAAGTCCTTATCAAGATGGATGCTAAATCCAGCATACCTGAATCCAAGCTAGAAACGCAGTGGAAGGATGTCGGCGACACCAACATGGGACATGTCAACCTGGAGGAGGTGAAAGACTTCTTGCTCGTCATCACAAGGAACGAAGATATCAAAGCCATCGCAAAGAGTGGGATTGTACAAGCAGCTTGCTTTCCACCTGCCTTGCCAAGCGCCGAGCTAGTGTTGGAGTGTGTTCAACACTATGACAAAGAGAAAAGACAGATCATAGCAAAGGATGGAACTGTTCTCGCCTACCTGCAAAGGGAAGCTATTCAAGAGATCTTCAACATCCCGAAAGCGAAAGGAGTCTTCATATGCCCTACAACTGCTCAGATGACTTTCGAAGGCAACTCAAAGGTTTACATGCAAGAAATCAGGAAGAAGTGGATGAATGATTCGTCGATGAAGATATACAATTCTGAAGATCCCAAGTATCACAAGGCTGACTTCAAGCAAGAGATAAGTTACCTGATCATGTTTCTGAATCGAGTAATAGGTAGGCCTCAATCATCTACCTTCGAAGGATGGATGTATACTTATTTTGATCATATGTTTACAAAGAACAAGATGATTGACTAGGCTAGTCTTATAAGCCACTGCCTTGATGAACAGTTTGAGAACTTTGATGAAACGAAGTCTTTCTTCATGACTGCATATCTTGTTTACATCCTGGCAAGAAATACAGTCTACAAAGGATTAACAGCTAAAGGGCAAGTAGGTACAAAGCCAGGACAGATTCTCTCACATCAGTGTTACCCTCAACTCCATCTGAAGAATATAAATCACTACAAGAGATTCAATGATGCTTTTGCCATGTTCATAGTGAGGAAATTGAGAGGTGAACTGCATAGAAGATTAACAGGTGCTGCCAGGAACTTCATCAAGCAGTATGGAAGGTATTATATTCAGTATGACAAGTTCACCTATATCAGGATTCAAGGATTTACATCATTCCCATATAGACTGCCTAGATATCCTTCAAACAGGATGGTGTTGCTAGAGGTTTCCAGACAGCTATTAGAGTTTCATAAGATGTAGAAAGCAAGGAAGAAAGCAGGAGTTCAGTTTCCTCTTCAACTGGGTAGATATTATTCTTGTCCATCATTACAGGCAGCTGAGCATTCAGAAGTTGAGCTTCAGGCTTATCATCTGCATCCACGTGATTCGAGGAGAGAAAACTTTGATCCACATGGAGCCATCAAGCAGTCTTACTCTTCTTACAAGCATAAAGAACAACTGGAGGATCACTGGGCTTATGCTATAGATGATGATGACATCAGGATGCAAAAATGTTCAAGATTGAAATGGGACCTAATAAGAGCTACAAAGGTACTAAGGATTCCTGATCAGTTAGAAGGTGAAAGAACTCTTCTTGGTGATGAATATGATAAGATTCGCAATTTGCCTTATGAAATCAACTGGGTTGATAGAGAAAAGGTTGATGATGAAGGGTTGATAAGGCCTATCATTGCTATCACTGAAGAGCAAATAAATAAACAAGTACAAGCCTTGCTTGATGAAGGTAAGAGGCTCACCTATACTAAGATGGGAGAAGTGGATCAGCAAGAACAACATAAAGCACCTAGTAAAGATTCACGAAGCAGAGGAAGTGAGAAAGATTCAGGACAGGGAAAGAAAAGAAAACAGCTTGAGATTGTTCAGGGAGAATCCAGTAGAAAGAAGAAAAGGATAAGTATTGAAACTGCTTCTTCTAGACAGCCAGGTGACATCCCACTGAATCAAGACTTAGTGATACCTGCTGAGAATGTAGTTCCAGAAGCTCCAATGGAAGAAGTGCCTTCTATCCCACATGATACTGAGATCGTCGATGAAGCAAATACTGAAGATAAAGATGAGGCTGAAGAGGAATCATTGCCTGCACAAGGAAGACAATTACAACAGCAGCAAGATCTTTCATCACTGCCAGAATGGTTGCAGGAAAGAATCAGAGAGAATTTAGAAGTTGAGAAG
The DNA here is from genome assembly GCA_027924645.1 of Cunninghamia lanceolata. Classification (NCBI taxonomy): domain Eukaryota; kingdom Viridiplantae; phylum Streptophyta; class Pinopsida; order Cupressales; family Cupressaceae; genus Cunninghamia; species Cunninghamia lanceolata. The sequence goes on from BSBN01001965.1 coordinate 23,078,567, forward strand.
TGTCCTCCTCTTCTAGTTGATGAGTTACTCTTGGACATGTCGAAAGAGAAACCAAAAAAGAAAGCAAATATTCTTTCAAAGATCACTAAAGATGAAACGGGAGGAAGGAAAGTGCATGTAGCAGTTCCTAGGCTTGAAAAGAATATAGAGGATATAACACCTAATGATTATGACATCAATACAATCAATCTGGGTCTTTTGACTGGAATGCAAGTTGAAGAAGAGCTTCAGGATTCGATTGATAATGCTCGAGCTATCATAAGACAAGAGACAGAAGGCAGAATCAAAGCGGAGCAAAGATGTCGAGCCTTAGAGCAATACATTCAGCATTTAGTGCATCCTATTCATCAGCAGGAAAGAGTAACTACACCTCCATCTCTCCTTCCTCCAGGAACAGTTGAACACCTAGAAGAATTGAAGTCTTCGTCTCACAAAATGAAAGATTGGATGAAAAGATCAAAGGAGACTACATTTAGACATCTGAGAGATATTATGCAAGTAAGTGATAAGATTACTAGTCTTAAGGAGAAGGTACTTGCACTGATGACAGCTTGTGTTGAATTCAAAGACCTCAAGGATCAATATCTGCCACACTTGAAGAGCTTGATGGAAACATCAGTTGATGAGTTGTTACATGCTGAAGTCATTGAAGAAGGTAGAACATACAACTTTTCTTCCTGGTATTATAGCCTTCGCATCAAAGGACAGTTGCTGGATAAGATAGAAATAGATATGTCGAGAGTTAGAAGTGTGCTTCAAAGGATTCAGGATGGAATACATGCTTCTTTAATGAAGATTTGTAATCCTTTTAGGGAGATGACTCTGGAGAATCTGAAAGAACAAGTTCAAGCTTTCTATTTTCAGGAAAATGATGTTACAGATGAAAGGCTTGATAGTATATTTTCACTTGCTGTCCACCTTGGCGACAACAAAGCAAGGATAACTGATTGGAAAAAGACACTTGGCCTCTATTCAAATGATGTACTTGAAGCCGAAGGAACCATTCAGAATGTGCCAAATGTACCTTTGGAGGAAATCAAGCAAATAGTGTCCAAGTTCATTGAATGCCAACCTTCTAGTGATGGATATTCACATAGGGATTCTTCATAAGATAATGATATATCATTCTTATCTTCTTGTGAGGCGTACCTTTGTTCCTTTCTTCATAGCCTCCTTCATTTAATAAAGATAACTTCTTTCATTTAATATAGATAGCCTCCTTCATTTAATAAAGATAACTTCTTTCATTTAATATAGATAACCTCCTTCATTTAATAAAGTTGACCTCTTTCATTTAATAAAGAGGAGTTTGTTACAACTACTTGTGATGTGGCTTGATCTGGTCCGCTGACTCGGCCGATCAATCTTGACCCTTCATTCCTTTTGAGGTCTATAAAAGGGCTCTTGTTGCTCTCATTTGTAAGGTTGAAATTTCTGAAATTGTTGCAAGAGCTCTCTGAGATAATAAAAGATTCATTGCTTTGGTGATTCTATTTGTGTTTCTGAGTGTTGCATGGTTTAGATTTTCAAGCGAACATTAAGTTATAAGTTTTCTTTAAGTTTATGTTAGTTAATGGACGGTTTCTTTATTGCTTTGTGGTGAAATCTATAAGTTCATACCATTTGTAGTTTGTGGCTTGCAAATTGCAGTGCATGGTTAGCCTGAACAAAATTGGACATCAATTTGATCTTTATGTTTGTTGAAACTTTCATGAACATAAGCGATTTAAACATCTTGTACACCCTAGAAGATTGCATCAATCTTGTGTAGTTGTCTATCTTGGCGAAGCAGGATCTGGTTTGATTTCACCTAAACAGTAATCATCCTTACATCTAGGATTAGATTAGTGTTTCTAAACCTTACATCTTTTGTCCTTTTTTTATCTATTAAGTTAGAATTAGAACCAAGAACATCAATTGCCAAATCACACGCCATCAGTTGTAGTACTTGGACTTTCCAGTATTCGCTTCTGTAATCATTGAAACAACAGTTTATTTGAACAATTGCGTAAGTCCCTTTGTGTTTAAACAACAAAATCATACTTAGTCACTGAGTTATCTCTTACAAAACCATCAGAAAGGAACCTTGGAGTCGTCTTGTTTGATCACATAGTGCAGCATTCGAGAGGCTTTGCTCAAGAGGGAGTCATATACTTTGTATTTCACTCTAATTGTTGACTTGTCCAAAAACAATCATCAACAGGTAGTAGATCGAGTTAACTGGTGAAAGTATTTGTCTTTCAGGTTAAGGGCGGATAGCTGTGAGGGAAATTGAGCAACTTATATGTCGCTGCCCACTCACTAAAGGAATTGAGTAATTTACATCAATAGTTGTCATTCACTAAACCGTTGAAGACTATTTGCACAGCAAATCAAAGCACTTCATCCTTACCAAAGCCAAAACCCAGATTTTTCCAACTCCTAGTAGCGCTGCCCTAGATCTGGCAGATAGTATTTGAGCAGCAAATTCTCATCATCACTGTTGTCTAAATATATTGGTTGGGATTGCTGCCAGTGTAAGAAACTTGCGCCAAGCATCACACTAGTCAGAAGGGAAATCCATAGATCGACAACCATTCTGGTTCACCCTAGTGCACTATTTCATATAGTTAGCAGTCCACCAACATTTGCTAATAGCACCTTTCAACAGGTCCTGTCCCATTCAGCCATTGGGATCATTACCAATCAATCAAGAAGATAAATCTAGACTTCATAAGGCTAGGCCTGGACATTCAAAGATGGGTTTCTGGAAAGGAAAGCTTCAAGGAACGATCTCTACTTTAACACATTACCAGATCTGCTTCATGGGATCTATGAGTTGACTGTCACTCTCCGAGTATTCTATTCTCTAAAGTTGTATTCATTACTCTGTGAATTGTTATATTGCAATTACCACCTGGTCATTGTTAGAGGAGCCTCCTACAATAATATTTCAATGCAATTCATATGCATAATGTAACGTACTGGGTCTGGTATATGATCGAAACTTTCCTTTCATTTCAGCAAGTGGACATATGACTGTTACATTTTAATTTAGGGTTTCTGAAAAGGCTGTAGTAATTGTTTGACTGCTGTGATTGTTTAAGACTACGAGTGTTTTCAAAATTTAGAAGTTTCTTTCTGTTGTAATACATCAGTGATATTACATACAAATGCATACATATACATACAAATACACAATATAATATATATCAACACATTTTGTGTCTTTTAACTTGAAGCTTGGAAAATATTAAAACAAAAAATCTTGAAAAGCAAAATATGGTTCATTGCCTTAATGACATCAAAATGGACTTCACCTGAAATGCTTGGTGACTTCATACTCCCTATACACAATTTGTTTTGAACTCAGCTTTCCCCTTTGCTTTGAATTATGTTGTCCTACAAGACATTGCAAAGACAGTTGCTTACACAATAGATAGTGATGACATTTCCAAGTCCATATAAATGATTTAAAATGTTTCTAATAAGATTAATTTAAGATATTCTCAGAAGCATTCTTAATCATGACAAAAAACAACTATAATTGAACTATACATAAAGCAAATATAATTGAACACTACACAAAGCAAACATAATTGAACTATGCGTTTGTTACATGTTTTTGTTAATTGAAAATGGATTAATTCAGGGCATTTGTGATCTATAATAAAATGTAATATCCCCCACAGGATAGATCTAGTTTGTGCGCATTCAAAGGAGATCGCTTAATAAAGAAAGTGAGTAAAAGGTTTAATGATAAATTAAAGATTTAATTTACCTAACACTACAAAAACATCAGAAGCCGACTTCATGGTGCAGCCATAATAATTAAGAAGCATATATTAATAATATTAAGAGGCAGCGACCAAATTATATGGTGCGATTAAGATCAACAAAGATTATATATGAAATGTGCGCTAGAAGACAAAACAGAAAGGCTGCAATTTGTTTATGAAGAAGTGCAATTAAGAAGAGTCATATCTATTCATCAAAGACATATGCTTTGTAAAGGTGTAAGAAGCAAATGATAGCAAGGTTTGAAGGGCATCAAATAGGAATTATTATTTGAATATAAAAGCAGAAATAAAGAAAGTAATATACATAAGGAAGACAGATCTAAGGAGTATATAGCAGATTTCACAAAAAGGATAAGAAGACCGATCAGACTTGCCAAGGCAAGGAAAGTAAATATATGAAACATAGCTGGACAGATCCTTGAATCAGCAAGGAAACTTATATTGCTATCAAGTGAACTGAACTGCAATTAAATAAGAGGTACATAGATCAATCATACCAATTCCCAAGCAATACAATTGAAATAAGGTTATGTTAGTAAGTAGGAAATGATGGCCCTTTCGGGGTTCACAAGATGGTGAAGTATCGATAGGCCCCTTCATCAAGCACACCACCCTGAGTTAGTTAGCTCATGGGCCAGCAGGCATCTGAGTGCTCCCGGGCTTGTTGAAATAACAGTCTTCAATCATCTTATCAAGCACGCCACCCTGAGATGAGACACTCGTGGGCTGGGAGGCAACTAAGTGCTCCTGGGCTTGATCAAGGAGGATGACCAGCCTCCAAGGTGGACTAGGAGACACAAGGTTGGCCCCCTCCTGCATGCTCTCAACAATATTGTTACTTACCAACATTCCTGAGAGATTCAATATGTGACTGGCATGAGGAATTAGGTTATGACAGATTGGACAAAATATGGATTATGATATGATCATTTGATTTCTTTATTTATTATGTTATATGGTATTGATCTCATTATTAAATATGCTATGATAGATGAATTTAATATGAACAATGCTATGAATTGAATATTATCGTATTTTATTGACATTTAATATTTAATATGTTTTTTTTAGTGATTATTATTGTTGCAGGTTAAGAAATCGGGAAAATCCTAAAAGGGGACATTACATAAAATGCATCCAAAGATGGTAGGAGGGACACACAAGTCCATTTACAAGTCATTTTGGCTATGATGTTGATAATAATGATATCAAGTATTTGGTTTGGAGGTAGAGGCACTCAATCCATCCATGCTTATCAGTTATTGCTTTTTTTCCATGTCTTTGTACTGATGAAGTCTATGTGATATTGGATGGGTTTTTGTTTGTCATGTCCCTCTTTTCCGACAACCCCTAATTTCATTACTATTATTATTAAAAGTGTTTTAACAATAACTTAATATGACAAGTAAAATTATATATATATATATAATTAAAAATTCAAATTTTAAAGGACGCTCAAATTGGGCCATGGGACCTATTTGAAAATAAGGTATAATGACAAGTTATTGAATCATTTTGAAGTCATGGAAATTTGTTGAATCTTCCTTCTTCTAAGATTTCAAGCGATCAGAACAAGGATGGGAACCTTTGTTTTCTGACTGAGCAGAGGTGAGGACAAAACACCCAAGCCTCTTTGAGCATTTCCACTTCAGGAAAGTGCATGTGAGTTAACAGGCGCTGTTTGTTTTCAGGGAAAAGAGTGACATTGTGAGGAATCTGAACAGATCATGGGATTTATGCACTAGAATAAGACCCAGCAAATTCTTTGGAGTAATAGAAGATAGTATATGAGGCGATTCAGTTGATAATCCTAGGAGCACCTATTATTTCGTCTGGCCGCCAGTGAATCCTAAGCCATTTCATGTGTTTCAGTTGACCTGGAGGTCACAGATTCATAATATTCAGCTATCTAGACGGCTGTAGGTCAAGATCCCTCCCAGATTTATCTCGGTTTACCAGACACATCGGCTAGTTAGGGTGCAGCAACCCTTCTCCCAGCGCAGTCCATATCCCAAGCTATCTTCAATATTAGCTGGAGACGCACAACATGAATCTGAGATCTGAAGTACTAAATTACTCAGGATATCCAGGGCAGCCTGCTAGGATCTACATCTTGTCATTTTCAAAGATATCTACAATCTGTGAGAGTATGTTATGAATTTCCGAGTTGAAATCTGCATATATGGTTATGAATTTCTGAGTTATAATTTGTTCAAATGGTGTAAATCACTGAAAATCAATAAAGTTTCAGAAATGACATTTAAATCTGTTTTTGCATTGAGTGGAATGGTGTCTAACTAATGAAACTGTAACATGCTCATTGAGGATTTAGTAACATACATAATTCATTCAGATCCTAATAACAAAAAAACCCTGGGTCAGAGTTACTGCAACCCTAAGTCATCACATCGGCTTCACATCAGTAGCCCTGGTCCATGAATGTTGCCAATTCAGAGATTTGTTTAACTGTGACAGCAGACAGAGATCAATTTGAAATTACCCTAGGGATATTCGATTGTTCTTGGTACTCTTTTGATGATTAATAAGGCTACTTCTTTTCCTAGTTTGTATGGAATATGGATGATGTTTAATAAATGGATCTTCACATTTCTTTATTTTTAAATTGATGATCTACTACTAATCATAAAAAAGGTTACAGTAGAGATGTGGAGAACCACATCAGCCCCACCAGGCTAAGTCCATAGAACCAATACAAAATCTTGGTGTAAACAACCAGCTGAGTCTGAGGAGTATCACAAAATATACAAAGTGTAGTCCATAGATACAAAATATAAAAGTGTCAATATTCTAAGACAACAAGCAACAACTCATCATTGTCCTATCTGATAAGGATCCACATCCGGAACAACCTGAGAGTCATCAGCACCTTGTTTTATTCTGTTAACAAATACCCTGGTATTGCTTTCTTTAAATGAGTCTATCCCTTATATCTTCAAATTTATTTTGGAAATCCTTACCTTGGGATATTAAGTTCTCGTTACATTTTGTACATATGCATCATGGGTGCATGTTTAATTTATTCTTTGTTCTATTTTATTTTGTTTTTTAATGGGTAGTGGAATTTAGGTGTTTCTATGGTCTTATCCTGTGTGCCTTGGTGTTATCCTATGATTACTATACTGCGGCAAAATTAAGATCCGTAAATGTGGCCAATGGCCACATGCAACTTTGCCAACCAAAATTTGGAGCTTAAATGAGTATTTTTGCACATAAATGGAATAAGTATTGTATGAGGCTTCTCATTTTGTAGGTCGATGTAAGTTTGTAGATAACTGTGGCATTGATGTTGTCAAAGATCAGGTCAAGATAGTAGTTGAAATGTTGTGTAGATTGTTGCAAAATGCAAACATGTTACCAATGGCCTCTATCATGGAAGAGAAAGCAGAGAAAAAATGTTGACAGAAGCTAATGAAGTAAAATTTAGGATTTCTTTTGAGTGTAGTTATTTTTCCCATCAAATTTAAATCAATTTCTAGTTTTTCCCCACTCCAACAGGGTTTTATTCATATTTATTTTAGAGTGATATGTGTCACTGGTTGCACTACAACTTTTGTGTGTCATATTTATTAAGGAGATTTGGGTTTGGAGAATAAGCTCTTCATCTGTAGTTTTGGTAAGGTGGATCCAAATGGGTATTCCGCTCAAGTGTATTATAGATCTAGATTAGGGGCAGGTGTTCCCTTCACTTGGGAAGCAAAGCTAGGGAAACCCAAGACTACAGATGATAATATTCCACCGCACTACAAACCTGGGCTGCTAGGCATTTTTGTCCTATTGTGTATTTTAGTTTTAAATCTTATGGTCACTGAAATTGAAAGTCCAATTTTTAACTAGGTGACTCTTGATTAGACACCCAAGGTTAGAATTTAATGACCCACTCGTGGATTATTACAGAACTGCCATAATATTTACCCATACAATTACTACAGGGATGTGGGAGAAGAGATGATATTTCACAGATTGATTTATTTCATGTTTCTATGCAGCAAATCTGAAATGTACTACAAGATTATGAGATTAGAATCATTAGATTTAAGGACAAACAGAGCAAATCTCAAAGGTACAACATTATTGTCAAATTTTCTTTGAGGATTCGTAGAGACATACCTATTTGGATGTAGGTCCTTAAATAGCACCTAGGTACCTCTACTCACTTTTTAGTGTAACAGCTCCCCTTCTATGGGATGTCAAAATGATGATGAACCTCTCTTTAGAACAGTTTTCTGGCCTTGTTACATAACTTTCAAGCAAAATTCTCAACATTAGAAGTAAAGAGACCTCAAGGTGGACGCATATCCCAATTTTCATTGATCCCCAAAATAGAAAGCTTTTATTTATATGTGAACCAAATTACGAAGGAAGATCCAAATGGATATTCCACTGGGGTGTACTATAGATCTGGATTAGGGACAGGTGTTACCTTCACTTGGGAAGCAGAGCTAGGGAAACCCAGGACAAATACTATTGATGAAAGAGAGTTTTATGTTGTACATCCTCCCCCCTCCTTTTAGAGAGTGAAAAAATCTCACTCTTGCATAAGAAGAGTAAACAGAGAGGTACCAAGTCTCGCAAAACTCGTCGTTTTTCAGTTGGATAAACTCCTTTTGCATTTAAAACTTCTTGTCATTTTACATCTAAACTGGTGTTTTTTAAATTCTTTTATCTGCATTTTTTACTATACAAATATATTTACAGAAATCTATGTGTAACATTCACAGAAGTACCTTGTTCACAGGGGAATTCAACTTGTTAACACAGAATTTAACGGACATATTTGGATAAAGCCGCAACAGATGCGGTATTGAATCCAACCAAAGAAGATTGAGAATGAAAAATCGGTATCATTGTAGCAGAGAAAACGAAACTCCATTGAAGTGGATACACACCTTTAAAAACACATCATATACTGCTTATTAAAGTGAAGACAGTTACCTGAGTAGGTTTGCTGGACGGAGCAAGCAGGAAACGGAACTCTCTCAAAAATGCTTGCCATGATGCAGGAACGAAAGCGAAATGGTCTCTATTTCTTGCTCCCAGCCCCTCGGAGGAGATAGCAAAACACCTCGGCTACTAAAAAAAATCGTTTTGAACACGCCAGGTGTGAACGCCCCTTCCTTTCCAAACCCTCGCTCTTTCCATGCTGCCTGTGGCATGATGTTGAACGCAAGTAGATTTTAGGCTGTACAAAATGGGTAGGGTTTAACATTTTAGATTTTGGGGTGTATTGAATTAAGGTTAGGGATATATATAATATGTTATAGGATGAAGTATAAGAGATGAGATGGTGCAGAAATTTGGTGTAGATTAGCATGTAAAATTCATTTTAAGGACATTTTCTCATTAAGCATGTTGATGTGGTGAGTTGCGTGGTGAGTTGCCTGGTGAGTTGCGTGATGAGTCACACCTCCAAACCTTAGTTGTAAATAGATAAGAAACCATACCACATTTCTAAAAAAAATAGGAGGTCTTGCGATTTTCCATGTAACAACTACATGGTCACAAAGTTAGCCCGTTCAACTACTGGCTCCTCTACCCTATCTATCTATGTTTGAAAGTAGAGATAATCTAATAATAAGTACTCAGAGGGACAAAATAAACATTGCCTAATAAGTATGGATAATATTGACTAAGATTTTTGTAAGGAAATAAGTGTCATGTGGCAACTAGTCCCATTTCAACATGTTTGAAAATAAAGGTAATAATAAGTAGTTAAAGGAACTAGCAAATATCAATTGTTATGGTTGATTTGTTCTAGTGAAAATTATTTTTTTAATGAAATAGAGTATGTGTATTGTTGTAATGGTGAAATTTGCATACCCCTATCAAGTCCTATTTAATTTTGGGCCCATTTTAAGGGAATAGATTAATACACTTATATATTGAAAAAAGATGCACTCTTGTGCAAAGTCAAGTTCATTCCCTTATACTATTACTCATCTTATTTATACCTACACCAATTTCTACGTATGTAACATTTATTATGCCTGTTATTTCCTACCACATCTAGACATTCATTCCATGCCTAGATCTTACTATTTCCATTTCCCAAGCCAGTCCTACACCCATCGATCTAATCCCAAAATTTTCAAAATTTAAATTCAAACGTTGATTAACTTTCGTTCATTTATTTCTCAACTTGAACTAGCTTCATAAATGTTTGGCATGATTTATTACTATGTACTTGTGTTTAAAGGCATTTAATGTGCATGTCATTTATCATCCTCTTGTATCTGGAAATCAATGCCAATCATTTGTATTCAAGGAAGACCATGCTAGGATCACTTTGATTGGAGCACCTAATAATAATCTAATTTTGCATCACATCATTCCAAAGCTTCTGCATGTTTGAAGATTGTTATCCTCAATCATTTCCACACCCATAAAGATAGCCTTTCCAAGGTCTTGACCTAAGAGAGCTTAAACCTGGTGATCTAGTAGCCTCCTTAAGGTATTTATAAATATTGTCAGTCCTTAACATTCAACGAGGAGCAAACTTCAAGGGGAATTGTAGAATAGAAGTACACACTCTACCAAATTAGATTTGTGGCACACAAATCATATCCATGTTGGTAGAAATGATCCAGAGCCAAAAATATGATTGTCAACGAGGTTGATAGATTGTTCTAATTTCAAGGCAAAGTATAGACAAAGAGGAACCTTTTACAATCCTGAGACAAGTGGAATTCAGTGCCACATTAGATTTATCCATTTAAATAATTCCTAAAGATAAGTACCCTTATCCATCTCATTTAATTTCTTAAATAACATTTAATATTTTAATATTCAAATATATGCCTTTATTTCGATTATCTAGATTAGTTTGCAAGCTTATTATTTGTATTAATTAATTAATCTAGATAACACTTTAGGGGAAAGGTTATTTTCCTTTACATTTTTGGTGAATCCGACAAATCTTACACCACCCTAGGGTTTTGCTTTAGGGTCTATACCTTCATTGTTTTAAAGTTTCATATCCATACTTTTTTATTGCATCATCATTTTCTATATCTTGTTAGGCTTTCATTCCTATTCATTTCTACAACTTTTTGTGAGATTCAATGGGAATTCAATTAATGAGCACATATCCAATTTGGTCGAGGTGAATAAGAATGTTACAATAGTAAAAAGAGCATAGTGATAACAAGAATTGCAATATGTAATAAAATTGTTATTCCAATAAAAGGGAAACTAATAATACAAATCAACCACTAAATGGATGGATGAAGTAAAATTAAATAGGCCTCCTAGATCCATGGATCAAGGAGATGACATGTCCAAAAGGTCATGAGTGAACGTTCAATCACTTTCAATCAAGAGGTGAGTTAACTCGATCTAACTAAGATAGAGATAGCCTTGAATAAACAAAGGTGGTACCTAACTATTGCCAATCAAGGATTAAGGAGGCAATGGTGGTACTTGATCACCTCAAGTTAAGGTGTACACATGTCATTATTAGCTACATGTATGGGGATAAATAAATAAGCCTATTATTTTGAATAAACTTATTAAATAGGTACAATATCACACTTACGATAAAGTATCGTCCTATGTGAAGTATGAATATGACACCAATACTTTTCACTTAGAATTTGTGTTTTATTGATATCACTTTTATCCATCCTACCAACCTTTGGCTACCCTTTAAGACCTTATTTAGAAACTGATATTTTGATTTATAACAAATTGTAATGTCCCCATTTTCGGGTTCCCTTGCAGTGTAGTTGGCACTGGCCTTATGGATGTGTGTTAACATTATTAGAGGAGTTACTTGATGATTCCAATGAGCTCAAGTGTTCTGGAGGACTCATGTGCCACTTTTTGGGGTGATTTTTGGCTTCTGGTGTGCTCTCCAAGAATCTTGGAGAATGCGTATATTTATAGTAAGTCACCCGATTGGCTCTGTTTATCATTATCCTTCATTGGGATCACTCTAGTGCAGTCAGTTTTTTATTCTGATGCATTTTGGCAGTTTCTGCAAAAAATGGGTGTATTAATGGCTTTATTTTAATTGTTTTGCTAAGGTCGCTAAATATTATTTAAAATATTTTTTAAACACCTTAGTGTTATAGCTCATTGGAACTGGGATGAAATGTTTTAAATCATGGATGGATAAAATAGGGACCTTGCATGTCAAATTGTCATTATTTTAATTAAAAGGTCTTTTTCAGAGCTAAAATGGAGTTCTAATTAAAAAGTGAATTTTAAAATATAAGCTTCTGGAGAGTTCAACGGAAAAAGTATAAAAAGGCATTTGAGGGGCTCATTTGGATTATGCAGTTTATTATATTTCTCTAATTGAAACCCTTGTGCTTCTGGAGATCAAACTTGGTTCATCTCAACCCTCTTGAGGATGAAAACCCTCTTGGAGATGATCAACTCCAATGGTGAAAGACCCTCCCAGGTTGATTGTTGGTAAACTTATTTAGAGTTTACGCTTTGCACTTCATTGCAGGTTTGGCATTGTTTGGAGTTTCAAAGGAGGTATTTATTTGCAGGCCAGCTTGGAGGATTTCATTGTCCAATTTGTGGACTTGTGCCAAATACAAATTGGAGGGTTGATGTGATATTGGCAAAGTAGATTATAGTGGATATTTAAAGGAAATGCTATGGTGATTGCTACAGTGATCGCTACAATAATCACTATAGTGGATGCTACAATTTTGCTACGGTACTTGTTAAGGATTTGTGAACAATACAAGCAGTAGTTTGAAGGTATAAAGGAAGTCATTGCATGTCAAAGATTGTTCATTGTCCAAAGGAATGAGAAATCAGTCATGGAATCACTCAAACCCTATGTGTTGCTATGTGAAGAGTTCACTGATATATCAAACTTCATAATTGTTTATCAGCAATCCCTTTATTTATAATTGAAGCCTTAATTCATATCAAAGGAGAATAAATCGGGTATGTTGCATTGGAATGAAATGATTCAAATCTTTAATTTGAATGAAATTATCTTGTTGTTCTGAGTTATATCAAACTGTGTTATAACAACCCTATATTTGGCATTGAAATTATTAGCAAAGTGTTTGTTTATTGTTGCAAAGTGTTTGGTCCTTGGTACTATCATTTGGTATATGTGTTTTATGTTGAAACTCAATCATAACAAACATCAAACAACAAAACAAACTTAAAAATTGGTCAACAAACAATTTACCATGTGCCAACTATTTGATGAAATGTCAAACTATGGAAACTAAAATTTAAGGGCAAAACAAGGGTGGGACATTACACAAATTGTATCTCATTTATATATCATTTGTTTACTCTCATTAGAGTTTTACATTTTCATTGCATAGACTTATGAACCCTACCTTATTTACACTTAGATAGAGCTCTATTTTTATGTCATGGATTCTCATGACCCTCTATCATTGGCTTCCATTCATGCTTCCATTCCCAATTTTGACATGTTTATACAATTTGTGACTTATGACCCTCTTATTCTTGATTCACTGATGACATTTTATCAAAAGATTGAGATCATATTATTTATGGAAGCATTACATCATCACATATGTACTTTCTATTCCTTTAGAGTTCAAGTTATTGCTTACCATTCTCTATTGGATATCCTTACTTCACTTCTCCATGGTTATTATATGTTGTACACTTCTTCTATGGAGATTGATGAACATGCGGTTGATCCAAATTCTACACTACCTTTGAGCACCTTCCCTTCACATGATTCAATTCATGATACATCTATTATGGAGGATACTACAGAGTCAAAAATTGTACAATTTGAAATTTCTACTCCATAAATTACACTCATTTTAGTGTTCATTATCTTAACATGTTTTAGATCTCATTTTAGCCCTAGTGCTAACCTTTTTCCCAATCAAAAAACTAATTATGTGTTTTTCTCTATGATTTTATTTTATTTTATGTTTTTTCTAATGTTTTAGATTGGTTTTTATGTTTTTATCATTTTTATTATTTTTTGGTCAATCAACCATTATATGTGAACACATCTTGTAATTTCCAAAAACTTGGTAGTACTTTGTCTTACAAAAATCATTTTTTTTAATTTTTCAATTGTTAAAAATATAAAATATACAGATGTTTTACAAAAAAAATTATTAAAAAAACAAATTCTCAATAAATAATCAATATACAAGTGTTAAATAAACTCACTCAAACTCTTTTGTAACTGCCAAAAAAATGGTGTTGCCTCACCTATTTAGAATGACATATGCTACAATATAGAATTATTGAAGGCAAAGGGAATAGGTAAAGTTCTTGCACTTTCCATTTTACTTCATGCATGCCTTGCTTTTATTGTTTTGGTTTTCTTGTTTGCATTGTTTATTGGTAGTAGGTGCTATACATAACCTATTAGAGCCAACTAAGAAGATAAAGTGCCAATGTCACTCAAAACATTCACTTTCAAAGAATTACAAATTATGAGCAAGAAGTTCAAGCATAAATTGGGGAGTGAAGCATTAGACTTTGTTTATATAGAAACTCTGTCAGACAATATGCTTGTGTTTGTTAAAAAATTATGGGGTTCAAAACAATCAGAGAAGCAATTCCACATGGATATAAGCACAATGGAAACATACAACATGTGAATCTAGTGAGCTTTGTGGGATTTTACGCAGAGGGATCTCAACGGTTACTAGTTTACAAGTACATGCCCAACAACTCTCTAAATTCCCTATTATTTCACTAGAGCCAAGGAGGTGTACAAAATGTGTTAAGCTAGAAGAACCAGTTCAACATTGGAACATGCATCACAAAAGGATTATCTTACCTTCATGAAGAATGTAGAGATCAAATCATTCACTATGATATTTCACATACAAATACATCTTGGAATGATATTTAATTTGATGTCACTGCCCACAATTTAGAATGAAATATATTATACAAAGAAACTTATTTCACAAATTTGTGACCACTTGAATACAAGATAAAATTGTTAATTATGGTTTTGAATCTTCATGAAGCTTATTTATAAGCACTCTGAGGATTTAATATTGTCTCCCTTGAAGTAGTTTAAATCAAGGTGTTGTGATTTATCCTATATAAATTGCATCTATTAGCCTATTCCATTAATTACATCATTAAGCTTCTTAATGCTCTTAATTATGCTTTCAATATTCTTAGTTACATCTTAAATTTCTCCTTTTAGGTGACTTTACATAAGCAAGTTTGTAGGTCAAAAACAACTTCATTCTTCTAAAATGGACACAATTTATAATTTTGTATACTTATCATTGTCTTCAAATGGGAGACGACATTGGTATCGAACTACTACTTTTGTAGAAATTAAGTGGAGTTAATAGTTGTTATGTCAAAAAATGTCCCCTTGGGGGCTTTTCCCTCTTAAGGTTTAGCTCTTGGGTCTTTAGAATGCATTATAAGCATCTTGCATGTTAATTTTGAATCCTGATGAGAAAACCCCTAAGTGTTATGGCAAATAGGACCTAGGGGGTGCTACACTAATGAGTCTTGACCTAAAATGGGGAGGGTGGACTTGGGTGCTAGTGCCCTAGTCCTGCCCTATTTTAGGTTAGCCCTAAACTTTTATGTCAGTTTTGTGACCGTTATTTTGGTCCTATGCCGACATCCTAAGTTTGAATTACAAAATTATTAGCGGGAATCTTTGTAGTTGCATATATAAGCATGTTTAGCGTTTCATTGTAAACTAGAAGATGATTATGAAATTTAGGCATGCTTGTGATTTGAAAGCATTCAAGATATTCATTGTTGCAGAGAAGAGCATTGTTATTGTGTTTGTGATTGCAGATTTGATTTCATCTTCTAATGTGATTGAAGAGCCTTCATGTGAGATCTACACTTCAAGGTGACATCTATTGTGTCTTCTATCATTTATCATTTGGATTTTGCCTCTATCCCAGGGATATGCACTCTCATCTAACAACGGTGTTCAGAAGACTTGAATGTCTCTTCGGGGCTTGACTAAGGCAAGCCTCTAAACACCACAACCCCCTCCCACACTCCTTGTGATTGCAGATTACAGATTTTACATATGGACTGAGTGGAGTTATAGAGGAGGATTACAGACAACAAGGACTCAGGATCTAAAAGAAAGTAGGACAAAGGAGATTTTCTAAGACACGGGCACTAGTCCCAGTGTCATTCGAAGTTGCACACACAGAAATAGAAGTTATAGGGAAGATTAGTGTCAAGAGGAGATCTGAATTCTGCAGAGAAAATAGCACCTTGGACTTGGGCACTAGTCCTAGTGTCCCTAACTTTTCCTCCTTCCAAACTTAAAAAAATAGTGAGTTAAGAATCTCTGTCCTTCACCTTGTCTTAAAAAGATTTGTCGTAATTCGTCAATTTGCTTACTATTTTGCTTAATTAGGGTTTTGAAAGCATTTGAGCATTAGAGAGAGAGATTGTTTGACAACATCTGAGTTTCTGCAGCATCCCAAGTGGTAGCCCAACCTGTTACGTGAATCCTCTTGCACAAATTGGAGGTTCAACTCAGTTGATATGCCCTTGGAATGTTTGGTGTGAAAGGAGGACTTCACATTAACCCTTGAAATCAACCCACCTCTTTTTACCCCTAAACATTTTGGTGAACCCTTGTTTTTAATGAATTTTGAACCTTGTTGAGTGTTGTACTTTAGATTTGCATTCAGTTTATTCATCAATTTCTTATTATATTTGAAAATTTACAAAAAAAATTGATATATTTGAAAAGTTTGAAAAAAAATTGCATTCTAAGGTTTGAATTTTGACATAGTTTACATTAATTTAATTGCATTTCATTTAATTTCTAATTTTTGCATTAGATCTAAAATTTATTTTTATTTGATTCATAATTTTTAATATTGCATTTGAAAATTTACAAAAACACTAAAAAATTTGAAACAAATTGGCATTTTTAGCTTGCATTTTGACACAATTTTAATTAATTTTCATTTAATTTCTGATTTTTACATTAGATGTAAAATTTATTTTTATTTAATTCATAATTTTCAGTATCACATTTGAAAATTTATGGGTGGGGGCCCTGGCTCGATTGGCTAAGTAATTTTGTTGCTGTAAAGATGGTCACGAGGTCCAGTCTCTCCCCGTCCCTGTGGTACCGGAGGGCACAACGTCACTGGTCACGTGAAATTTTTTTACCAAGCACAAATAAAAAATATATATATAGCACATTTGAAAATTTATAAAAAAATTGAAAATTTTGGAAAATTTTTTTAAAATGGCATTTTTGGCTTGATTTTCAAATAATTTGAATTAATTTCCATTTAATTTAATTTAATTTCTGATTTTTAAATTAGATGTGATTTAAATTACAAAAATTCATCATTAATTAATTTCTTGCATTGCATTTTCATCATAAAATAGCTAGGGTTTGCTTGAAAATTTGAATTTTTCATATAACCTAGTAATTCCAAAAGCTAGGGTTTGTAGGTAAAATCTTATTTTCAGATTTTTCTACTTATCTTAGGCACTTCATTCAAATCTTATTTTGCATGTAGTGTGTTTTTGCATTTACATTCAAATATTTGCATCTACACATTTTCAATTTTAACGAAAACTAGCAATTTTCACTAAATTTTAGCTTATTTTGCATATAGGATTGCATTATAGGTGTGGTGTGAAGGATCTAGTTGATTTATTAGACTAATATCAGACTTATTATTTTCTTCCATTCATCACTTTTTCCTTACAACACCCTTTCCTTGACACATTTCCATTGAAAATTGATAAAAAAAAATCACATATTTTAGCGTATTTTCACTAGATTTTGACTTGTCAACTCTTTAGATTTGCATTACAAGTGTGTTGTGGAGGACTTTGTTGCACTAATTGACTGATATTGCTGTTATAATCTATTTTCCATCATAAATTTCCTCACAACACCCCTTCTCTTACTCATTTGCATTGAAATTTTTTGAAAATTTGCATATTTTAGCTCTATTTTCACTAGGTTTTGACTTGTCATCACTCTAAAATTGCATCAAAGGCATGTTGTGAAAGACATTATTACATAATTGGACTTTTATTAGGCATATCATTTTCTTTCCATTTTAAAATTCTTCACAACACATTTTCTTTCATTCACTTGCATTGAGAAAAGTTGAAAAATTAAGCATTTTAGGTCATAGTCACACAACTAGGGTGCCTTAAGTATCTTAAAACTTTGTATATCTTGTCTTATTGGATCTTATTGGACACTAAATTTACAAGACATTTCATTATGGGATCTTCATCTCATTGCTCTTTGGTACCTTTACATGCATACATCACAAACTTTGAGAGTTTCTACAAAGTTCTTTATATGAATCCTCATGTTCTCACTTGTATACAATCTATGTATCACAAGGACATATTCAAATGCTCTTCATTTGAAATACTTAACTATGTATCTGATATTGACAACTTTACATCTCTCACAAATACATACCCTTCGATAGTAGAAGATTTGACTAAACACATTGCGAATGATGAGTGCGAAAGTCCTCTTTATGCTTTGGAACTAATAGTTAAAACATGTGATGATGATGATGATGATTCCATAAGTTATCCTACTTCTCCTATAGTTGAACGTCTAAAAACCTTAGATGAGAAGACTATGGATAGCTCTATTAATGATACAACATCTAACCTTCCTAACAACATTGTACCTTCCTCTCATTCCAATGCTCTCCCTGGCCAAGATGTAGCGCTAGTGGATGAGAAAAGGTCTCTCACATTAAATCCTTTAGGGGTAGATGTCAGGTATAATCAAGAGGAAAACAATGATAATTCAAACTTCACTAATAGACTTTGTAGAAATATTCCTAAGATGATTGTGTGGGGGCACCTAATGCACCTGCTTGCTTGAAACCGATGATTACGGTTCAAGGTGCTCAACAACCACTTCCTAACCTGGTGCTCACTACTAGAGGTCTTCCCTAGTCTTCTCGACCTCTTGATTACATCTATAAAGTTGCAAAACAAATTAGTCCAGATGATCAAAATGTGCCGCAACATCCCATAATTGCTCACACATACAACACCCGTAATAACAAGCAAAGTAAGCAAGCACCGCATGTGCATGTCTCTCTTCCATGTTCTCAACCTATGCTCCCTCCACCACCTCATCTTACTCATAAAAGTGGTCAAGAATATGATCTTGTTGAACATCTTTGCGCTACTCTGGCTAAGATCTCTTTTTGGGATTTAATACAAACTTCACCTACATACCATGGAATGCTCCAAGAAGCTTTACAAAAGGTGATTGTCCCACCTACTGCTAAGCCAAATGATGTAGTAGCTCTATTAGATTGTATGAATGTGACAAAAACATATATTCTCTTTCAACCACATGAAATACCATCGACAAAAGATGAATATGATCCACTTATGATATGTGTCACAATACATAAAAATTTGATAAAGCACGTTATGATTGACAATGGTTCAACTCTTAATGTTTGTAACATTGACCTACTACACAAAATCAAGATTGACACATCTTTAATCAAACCAGATAAGACTAGTGTGATTAGTGAAACTAAAATAAAGCTTAAAAACACAAATCTAATGCATGAAAACAAAGATTACACCTCAATATTGGCTCCACAATCTAAGATAAGGTAGAGAATGAGGCACCCAACTCACTCTAGCTATACCCAAGATAATGGAATGGATGTAAAATGCTCTCAAGTGTGCACAATGCAACTCACAACTCTTCTTAGCTCAATGGATATTTTAGCATGATAACTTTGCATAGGAATTGGATGATAAAATGGCTTGAGGAGTGTTGTCTTTATAGGCATTTTTGGAGAGGATTTGATCCAAGGGTGGAGATTGATTTGGAAGATCAATAGTGGAGGATGAAAGTGATGTGGAGGGCCTAAATTCAATCTTGGAAAATGGAGGGCTAGGAATAAAGATGAATTTTAAATTCATCTTGGGAAAGGGGTGGAGTTAATGAGGTTGGGTGAGATGGATTATATGTGGGGGAAGAGTAAAATGAATTAAAAATTTATTTGAGGAAGAGTGGATATTAATGAGTTATGTGTAAGGGGGTGTAAGAGATATTAAATGTGATGTTGGACACATGTATAAAAAATTGATTTATGTGGGATATATTTCAATTTTTTATTTGGAGGATGTGGGGAAGGGTGTTAAGCTAGGTTTGACCACTTTAATTAAGGTGATTAGCCTAATTAATATGGCTCAAAAAAATTAGGGAATGGGTTAATGGGACGTTAATATTAATTAAATAAGGTTTTACTTAATTAATCCTAGGTCTAAGGTCATGTAGGTTAGGCTAGGTAATTAAATAATAGATATTTAATTAGCTAGGGTAGGGATAGGTTGATTAATAGGTTGAATTAATTAGATAAACATGATTTACCTAATTAATTAGGTTTAGGAAAAGGGGGAAGTAATCAAATAAATATTGGTACATTTATTTAATTAATTGGGTAAGGTTGAACTATTAAATTAATAAAATTAATTCAATTTGGCAGGATGAATGGAGGAAAAATAGATGTTGAATAGGATAATTAATTAAATAAAAATTTAATTAATTGTTTGGAAGGGGAATTGGCATGTTTAGTGATGTCGAGAGTTGGTTTGATGGTGAAAGTATTTTTAGGTGTCTATATTTGCCCCTTTTTGACGTGGCATCCGAACCTAGCAAGGAAGTGGTGTTAGGTCAAAGAAAAATATGCCCCAACTGCCGGGAAGGGGTGAAATGAGTGAGGGATGCCCCCTCGAGAGGTCAAGTGAAAAAATAATTTTTTGGGGGGAGCTATCGAAAGGACGAAATGGAGGTGAAAGTCGGATAGAGGATGGAAAAATAGGATGACATGAAGAAAAATGGGCTAAAAGGGTTGTGATCTGCACCATGGGGGAGAAAAACTGCGTGGAAGAATGACATGGCTTGCTATAAATAGAAAAGTGGGTCCTATGAGTGCCACATTTGCACACATAGAGCCACTTGGACGAAGGAGAGAAGAAGAGGATGGTGAACTGTAACTCGTTGTTCCTACGCTTCGAGCACATTTCTGAGCGATTCCAATCATACGGGAGATCACCACAGGCTAGACCCCATGTAGGCCCTAACCCTAGCTTTGTCATTTTTTGTATTTATCACATTTATTATGTCAGGAAATTGGGTTGTTGGGTTTTGGGGCCATCAAGGGATCGATTGGTGCTAAAATGGCCACGGATTGGTGCCATCCGACAAAGGGGAAATGGGCGAATCGGTGCCAAAACTAGATGTTTTGGCGCCATCCGCAGGTTTGGAGCAATCTTGCGTGAGGTTAGGGTTTGGCAAAGTGACACCAAATAGGGCAATGGGTGGCGCGATCTTTTGGATCGGTGCAAAATGGGAAAATGGCGCAATCTTGCATATTGGTGCCATGCAGGGGTGTGGTGTAATCCATAGAATTGGTGCCATTGGGAAACGTGGCGCCATCGCGAGGAGTGGTGCCAAAGGGATTTGTGGTGCTATTGCATGAAATAGCACATTTGGATAGAATGGTGTAGAAGATCTGTGCAGTGGTGCTATCTTCTGTTGTGGTGCCATAAGGGAATCGAGTAGCGCCATATGTAAAGTTAGCGCAAAAGATGGGTATTGGGGCACCAAAATGAATTTGGCCTCCAGTGGCAAAAAAATTGATGTGAAGGGTTGGATTTTGGAAGAAGAGATATGTTTTGACAAGTGTTTGTGGATGCAGGTGGAGATATCTTTCATTGTGAGCTCGCGAGAGCGATGTGTGCCTTTGGTGATGCAGCTGTTTGATGGCTTTGATGGACCGACTCAAGGTCGGCTGGCGAGGTTAGGACTATTAGCCGTATCAGAGATGCCGGTGTTACAAGCTCATAGAGCACTGATGACAGCTCTCTTAGAGCGTTATCGCCCTGAGACGCGCTCCTTTCTCCTACCGACAGGAGAGATTACTATCACACTTGAGGATGTTTATTGCATCCTCAATTTACCCATTCATGGCGACCGAGTGGTGTATAACATGAGGAGAGGATGGAGGGCCTTAGGCAAAGCGTTTGCCCTAGGTCGGTTAGAGCTATCAATGGATAGCAGAGAGATGAGTTACAAGGTGACCTTAGTTGCGAGTGCAGATCAGTTCACTTTATTCTTGTGTGCATTGATTGGAGGTATGGTGATGCCAGATCGACAAGCTAGAGGTTTTCCAGTTGGATGGGGAGAGATGATAGAGGGGATGGTTCGGGATGAGACTATGTATGCCTGGGGGCCCTGTGTGTTTGCACAGTTGTATCATGAGATGCATATAGTAGTTTACCATTATGATTCAACATTATTAGTCAGGGTTACATTACTGCATGTATGGATGTGGGAGCATATTGCTATCACGAGGCCGAGATGTGGATACTATCACTGTCCATTTGAGGCATTTGTATTTTTTTATCGAGATGCTAAGTACACCTATACAGGGCAGGCGTGATATTGGCAGTGGGTGTTCGATGATGTGATTCAGGTCACCTGGCGACCATTTATCAGGGTAGAGCCATGGCCAGATGATGATACTTACCTGCCATATACATTCCAGATGAGGTGTATGACAGGTCAAGGTGACCATACCATTGACATGTATTTGCAATCATGGGTCATGCGCTAGTTTGGTTTACAACAGGATGTTCCTTACTAGATGGCTATATTTGCACGAACACCTCTAGATCATGCGAGATGGCCCCTAGCCATACAACCACAAGTAGCTATTGGAGACTTTGCGGCTTTATAGCCACTGGTGTGGGATTGGGGGAGTATGGTGATTGATGCAGGCACCACGACGGCTTATGATACCTGGTGGCAGATGTGGCGACCTACTCAGTTTACAAATCCAGCTGAGGAGCCAGATATGACAGAAGGAGGCAGGAGCAAAGGAGGATGTTATTGAGGAGGAGATAGTGGTGGAGGAGATGGAGGTAGATGATGATTCGATCAAGGTATTAGCAACAACAGCATATGAGTAGGTGGAGGCTGCGAGAGGATGAGGTAGAGGGAGAGGGAGACAGGCAGTGATACCTCCCTTGTAGGTACCATTGCAGGGATAGGAGGGGCAACAGGGTTTACAGCAGTAGCAGGTACAGGTTGGACAGGTGCCAGGGAATTGAGCACCTCGGTAGCATACTGGAAGGCAGAGACAATCCTCTCCCACACAGGTAGCCGTCAAAGCACAAGAGGCTCTGGGATTGGAGGTGAGGCATAGGAATGTGCAGCAACACATTCCTAAGACTGCCATGGGGTTTACAGGAGCTGCACGAACAGAGGCAGGCATCTCAGGTGCAGGTGTTGGCTCAGCTCCGAGAGAGCATTCCTCTCATCAACGTACCTGAGGTGAGGACAAGGAGGAGATATAGACTGTGTGGGGACATGTCACCAGTTTACAAGAAACCTTGGATAGGCGAGATCAGGAGTTAGTGCAGTTGCGAGGTGCGACTGCCTTATTAGATGGAGCAGATGGTCAGGTGGGTGCACTACAGGCACAGTTATCACAGGCACAGGCCTAGATAGCGATCCTGACTAGTGAGAGGGACTCAGAGAGAGCACAGTGGCAGGCTGCAGAGACGAGGGCCCAACAGGCAGAGGGGTAGGTGGTGAGCTTGCAAGGAGTTGTGGTAGGTACAAGTATGGGTCCTATATTGACATTGATGCAGATACAGATTGCACAGTTGTAGACACATCTTAGACAGGTGCAGAGACAAGTTGTAGAGTAGAGAGGCCAGGCTGGGTATTATCACGCAACCTATTGTTCAATTGTTCCAGAGGGTCAGTGGATCCCTAGTTATAGTCAGCAGAGCGACTCTCAGATGTCTGGGTCATGCAAGTCTAGATCCATTCAGTTGGTTCAGCAGTCGATGGCCCCCCTAGCACAGGTGCCACAACAGCCCCCACAGCCACCACCACAGCAGCAGTAGCGACGACTTGGATCTCCTACCAATTCAGGCAAGGGATCATTAGCCCAGGGCTGACGTATATTGATGTACTTTTTTGAGCCTTTTGAGGCCTTTTTGTATCATGACTTGTATTATTTTGAGAAATGTACATTATGTTTTTGGCGATGTATTATGACACCTGATGATCTATGATGATGATGATTATGCATTTATGATGTGTTATGGATTATGTTGATGTATGCACCTATGTTTTATGATGATGTTTATGTTATGGATGCATTATGTGATGTGTTGTAGTTATGATTTTATGCATATTATGATGTGGTGAGTTTATGAGATGATGGACGTACTTATGATGCAAATGATGATATGATGTTATGATTTACATAGTTGCATAATATGATCTGATGTTGTGTTTTATTTCTGATGATGACATGATGGATGTTTTATTTATGTTGTATTGTGTGATGCTATGAGTAATGATGTCACTGATGGTACTTAGCGGGCTTGTTGGCAAGCCCTTATTAATGAAATTCAATTCAGATATTAATTGTTGTAAGGATTTTCTGATGTTTCTGATATCTGAGATGACCTTGTGGATTTATGGATAGATGCTTTATTATGATGCTTATGATGTGCGCAGGTGGTACTTGGTGGGTTGTAGCCCTCATGTCCTCATTATCATGCTATGATCTAATTTTATGATGTTTTGAATGTGATGCTTATGATCATGATGGATTATGCATGTTATATGATGATGTTTTGTTTTTTCTATGTTATGTATGCGTGTTTTGATTATGGATTATGATGTGGGTGTGGAATGCAAATAAATGTTTAGATTAATAAACATTTATTATGGATGCAACATGTAATGGAATGGAAATATATGCTTAGCTTAATAAACATATATTATGTATGTAAATGGACTAAAATGAAAATGCAATGATTTAGGTGATTATGCTAATGCAACTAATGGCCTAATGTAATGATTTATGAAGTGATCAAGTCATGATACATGTGATGTTTTTATACAACCCTGGGAGATGGGGCTTGGTGGTAGGGGATAGGTAGGGAGGGGGAATGGTTTATGGGTCGAGTAAGGTTAGACTGGGTATGGTTAGATTGGGGAAGGGAATGGGATGGGGGAAAGACAATTGCTAGGTCATGATATACCACGTCATTGAGGGGATGGGGATGTGTTTCAGTTTGGGATGTGTTAGATTAGTTAGAATGGATTGAGGGTAGGTGAGAGGGGGGGATAAATAGACAGGGGAGGGTTAAAAATCTAGGCCCAGATAGTATGGTTGGATGAGTGTTTTGAGCTAGCTATAGTAGTTGCATAAGATTAATTGAGAGCATTTCTTGATTTATTGTAGCAAATGTAAGATACATTTCACAAAGGTATGAGATGACCTAGGTGATGTTATTTATCCCACAATTGCATGGACTAGACTTACAAACAATAGGTTCATTTCATGCATGCCCAAGATAGTATAACCTTGCCTAGTTGAGGGAAGGGGACTCATAGCCATGAGTGCTCATAGTACATAAAAGAATAAAACACCTATATATGTAAATGAGGTGTATCATGCTAGAACTGACCCAAGCTTCAAGATATGAACACTATTCTTGGAGTAATGAAATCAACCCACAAGCACAGCATACAGAAATAATGACCATGTCTATTCCAAGGGTTGTCCGCCACTTACCATGATATAGTGAGATCAAGGTAATTTTGGAAATGACCTAGAATAAGACAAGAGGATAAAAATCAAGAATCAAAAGACTAACAAAAAGAAACAAACAACCATTGTGTGCTCTTGCCAAGATAAGTGTTCATAGGATGATAGATTCTTGTCCATTGTGGGAACGATATATCCTAGGACGCGAATTGGTTGGATTATATTGGATAATTTTCGAAAGATGGGCAAAAGGACAGTCGCGCCATGTGATGGATGATAGTTGGTATGTTGATTAATGATTTTTGCGTGAAGTGTGATGTTTCGGGGGTATGCATAGCATGTGTATTATTTGTTGGATCCAAAAATCTCGGTGAATAGAGACCATCCAAACTGGTTGGATGGGTGCATCTTATGTACCTGAGTACTGGATACTTCCTTCGTATTCCAGAGTGCCTACATACTTTGTGTCCACGGGATCAAGGTACTTTCAAGATACGGGTGAGATGAATATGTAGTTCTGGCAAGACTTGATGATGTGGGAATGGTTTAGGATGGATGTGCTAGTGATGGTTTGGATGGATTTGGGTGATTGTGAGGATGTTGGAAATCGTGATAATGTCATGGAAGTGCTTTTTTGGGATTTTTGCAATTTTTTTACTTTTTGGGGATTTTGTATTGTTTTTGGATTTTTTTATTTTTTATTTTTTTTTATTTTAGTTGTACAGGGGGAAGCTTACAAGGATCTTTGTACCATGGATTAGCCTTAGGTGCTCGATGATGCGGGGTGGGTGATTGATGTTTCAGAATTCCAAGCCATGGACGGTGTTTTTGGTATGGAATTTCGTGATGGAGAATAGAGCTTATCAGATGGTAGAACCGATTGCTACACATGGCACCTGAAACAAGTTTTCACCATGGTACCAATCCCAAGGCATCACCAAAGTGATTTTCACCATTGGATGGCTTTATTGCACTCGAGTTTTTCTTGATTTTTTTTTTTCGTATTTTTTAATTTTTTTGTATTTTTGCTTGGGATACTCGATGGGTTATGCATAGAACTTTTTCATATGTAGAATATTCATAGGATCATCCAGAGGTTGCCCCTCATGTGTTGCAAGCTGATATGCTCTTGATCCATAGCTGGCAGTGATGACATAGGGCCCTAACCAATTGGGTTCAAATTTTCCTTTCTTAGGGCATTCCTGTAGATTCTTTTGGTTTTCCATGAGGACAAGATCACCCACTTCAAACTTGCGGTTTTTGATTTTCTTGTTGTAGCTTCTTCTCAGATGGTTTTGGTAGGCCTGCAGATGGTTAAGTGCATCTAGGCATTTCTCATCCAATAGTTCCAGTTCATACAACCTTGCAACTCGGTATTCCTCATCAGTGATTATATTCTGTAGGGATACTCTTAGGGATGGGAGCTCGACCTCAATAGGCAAGATGGCTTCAGATCTGAATACTAGGGAATATGGCGTAGCTCCTGTGGGTGTGCAAATACTAGTACAGTAGGCCCATAGGGCAGGATTGATTTGAAGGTGCCAGTCACGACCTACTTCATTAACTATTTTCTTCAGAATATGCAGGATGGTTTTGTTTGATGCTTCAGCCTGACCATTACCTTGGGGGTAGTATGGAGTGGAGAAATGATGTTGGATTTGGAAATTTTCACACAGGGTACAGACTTCCTGGTTTTTGAATGGTTTCCCATTATCTGTGATAATGGAATGGGGATGCCATAACGACGTATGATGTAATGAAGGATGAACTTGGATATTTGGGTTCTGGTGGTGAAAGTGAGTGGAATTGCTTCCACCCACTTGGTGAAGTATTCGGTAGCAGTGATGATGAATTTATGACCATTAGAGGATGGTGGATGGATCTTTCCTATGAGGTCAAGTCCCCATTGTGAGAATGGCCACGGAGTTGTGATCAGTTGCAGTTCATGTGGTGGTGCATGGATGAGATCCCCATGTTGTTGACATGATAGACACTTTTTTACGAACTGGTAGGCATCTCACTCCATGGTTGGCCAATAGTACCCTGTTCTCAAGATCTTTTTAGCTAAGGTAGGTCCACTTAAGTGTGCCCCACAAATGCCTTCATGTACCTCTTGTAAGGCCACTTCAGCTTCCCTAGAGTCTAAACATTGTAAAAGTGTACCATCAAGACTCCTTTTGTATAGGGTGTCTCCTACGAGAGTGAAGCAGGAGGCTCAACGAATGAAGGTTTTTCGTTGTGAAGCTGAAAGGTTGGCAGGGATAATGTTATCATGGAGGTACATGTATGTTTCTTGATACCACGAGAGAGGGGACCAATGATTTCACACACTAGTTCTGATTGGGGAACGTCATAGGCCGGTGTAGGGAGCTCTTCAATCAGGAATTCACACTTCTTGTTGTCCTTCTTCATGTCTACCAGGGATCCTATTGTGGCCATTGCATCTGCTGCTTTGTTGTTGAACCTTGGAATTTGTTCAAAGTGAATATCATCAAAATAATCTTTGAAATCATCCACCATCCTTTTATAAGGTAGGAGCTTATCATCCTTAGTTTTATACTCATTGTTCACTTGTCTGATGACTAGTTGGGAGTCTCCATAGACCATGAGTTTCTCAATCCTCCACTGGATTGCCATATAGAGTCCTATGATAAGAGCCTCGTACTCTGCTACGTTGTTGGTACATGGAAATGTAATCTTGAACGACTTAGGGATGGTGTTGCCTTAAGGGGTAACCAACAAAATGCCTGCCCCCGAGCCTTGGTGCGTATACAACCCATCAAGGTACATTTTCCATGGTTCTATTGTTGGTGCTACCATCAATATGGATTCATCAGGAAACTCTACAAGTGTAGGATGCTCTATGGGGATATGTGCCTTAGCTAACTGATCAGCGATGACTTGTCCCTTGATAGTTTTTCTTTTAGTGTACTCAATGTCGAACTCGCTGAAGATCATTACCCATTTAGCCATTCTACCTGTGAGAGCTGCTCTATTTAGCAGATAGTTCAGCGGATCAATCTTGGTAATGAGCTTAGTTTTATGATTAAGCATGTAGTGTCTTAACTTTTGTGAGATGAAGATGATGACCAAACATGCTCGCTTGACCAGACATGCTCGCTCGATGGGAGTATAGTTCAGCTCATAGGTCACCAAGGTGTGGCTGATATAGTATATTGCTCTTTCTTTTCCTTATTCGTCATGCTGTGCCAACAAGGCCCCTATAGTGGTTTCGGTTGCTAAGATGTATAAAAGGAGGGGCTCTCCTTGCTTTGGTGGAGTGAGAACAGGGGGAGTAGCCAAGTACTTCTTCAACTGATCAAAGGTAGCTTGACATTGATTATCCCAGACAAAAGCTGTGTTCTTTCTGAACAGATGCTGGAACGACTGACATTTATCGATGAGTTGGGCGATGAACTAGTGGATAGACTGGAGCTTCCCTTGTATACTTTGTAATTGCTTCAGTGTTTTTGGAGGGGGCATCTCTATGATGGCTTTAACTTTGGCAGGATCCACTTCAATTCCTCTTCTTGAGACTATGTACCCCAAAAGTTTTCCAGAAGTGACCCCAAAGACACATTTCTTCAGGTTTAGCCGCATGTTGTATTGTGCTAATCTATCAAAGATCTTTGCCAGCACGTCTAAGTGTTCTTCTCTTGTCTTTGATTTTCCCAACAGGTCATCTACATAGTCTTCCATGATGTGATGGAAGAGGTCATGGAAGATAACCGTCACATGGCGCATTGATATGTTGATCCTGAGTTTTTTAGACCAAAAGGCATCACCACCCAACAGTATATTCCCCACAGACATATGAAGGAAGTCTTATGTTGATCTTCTTCCATAATCCTGATCTGATTATATCTTGAAAAGTCATCCATTAGTGATAACATCTCGTGCCCTGTAGTGAGGTCCACTATAATGTCAATGTTGGGTAAAGGAAAATCATCTTTAGGGCATGCTTTGTTAAGGTCCTTGAAATCCATGCAGCATCGGATGCCCCCAGTGACTTTTGCCATAGGCACTATGTTGGATACCCACTCGGGGTAGTCTATTGGTTGGATGAATCCCACATCTAGAAGTTTCTTTAGCTTTACCTTAACAAGGAGTGTGATCTGAGGATTCATTTTTCTTAGCTTTTGTTTCATAGGTTTAGCATTAGGACGCACTGCAAGATGGTGAACAACCAAGGCAGGATCTAGCCCTGGCATATTAGCATAGGTCCATGCAAAATTGCGGCCTCTTTGTTTGAAGAAAGCTAAGAAATTCTCTTGTTCTGTTGTGGTAAGAGACTTTGCTCTAAAGGTGATCTTTGTTTCCAAGATTCATTTCTTACGATGGCTCCACAAGGATTGACGATCTATCTAGATATACCTTCTCTATTTCAGGAAGGCCCATGCTTCTGTCTTCTAGCACCTCATGGAGGTTTTTGCTAGAAGATACGTCCTTTATTTTTACTTTTGCTTCGCCTGAAAGTGCCACGTAGTGGTTTTAACTAGGGCGCGTTGTTTTTATTTTTATAGTTTTATGACTAGAAGCATGGGTGGTCTCACCGAAATTAGCATACGTGTCAAGTTCCATGATGTACCCGGCTCTGTGATCTCCCAGGGGGAAGTGATCTCTGACCCCCATCATTTCTGCTATGGCTTCATCGTTTTGTGCTACATCGAGGATAGGAGGTCCTTGTTGGTCCCAATATATAAGGTCTGGGTATACAAGGGGTAAGTTGTTAGATGAGGATGCTAGGGTGGTTACAGTGTAGATGGTACATATGGAGGATTCAAAGAATTTAGCGAAGTCACTAAAGGGGTCTTGATGGTCTGCTTCATTAATGTTATCAACTGTAGGGGAAACTGTAGTGACCTCACCTAAGATACACTCACCACTAGTTAGGAAATACTATTGTTTTCTGTACCCCAACCCTTGAGTATAAGGATTATTTGTTGCTTGAATTGGTTCTATGATCCCTTGTTCATGAAGGCCAATACCGCCTCGTCCTCTATAACCCATGTACTTGACAATTTCTAGCCCTTTGCCATAGATTTCAGTTGGTATGGTAGGGGCTTCTTGTTCTACTTCTTCTCTATACAACCAAGAGGATACATCTTCAAGTATGTCCTGATCAAGGAGATGCTTTCTTTCAAAGATGGGTGATGGTTTGCATTTGATGACAACTGTAGAGACATCTTCTTCTTTTGGGGCACCGAATGTTTTAAGATTGGGCAAAGTCCCTACACAAAAGGTACCGTGCAGGTCATATTCCCCACATCCCATGTCACTTATCTTGATTTTGACCTTTGGTGGTGGAGTTGTTTGGGATGAAGTGGTAGTGATATTAGAAGGATCAATGTATGATGCAGATGATGTAGGGTCAATTTGGGAAGCAGTTTTCTAGATAGCCTTGTTGTAGGGACAAAAAGTTCAGTCGTGTCCTTCCAAGAAGCAGCAGTATTGGAAAGGGTGGGGATCGACATAAATAGTTACTTCTGTGCCGGAATTTTAGGTATTGATGAAAGGTAGATGGAACGACTTGCATGGCGTGTATCCATGGTCGGCCAAGGAGAATGTTGTATGGGAGGTCAAGATCAAGAACTTGACATTTTATTTCCAAGATCTTCTGCCCTACTTGAATAGGGAATTTGATGGTACCTTCAGATAGCCTCTCAGTGTCATTGTACCCTTTTATGGTTAAACTTTCACTGGAATCTACAACCACATCGAAGTATCCCAAATGTTTTAATAATTTAAGAGTGTGTTGAGTATATGTGTCTCAGATGTACAGTGATTGGTAAGAGTCTCAGCGATCTCATTGTTCATAATAGGTTGTTCTTTGTATCGAGTTGACTAATCTCCATCGGCAAACCTTGTTTGTGTTACACCGACCACATATGTTTCACCGATGGTAGTGATCATCAGCTTGACTTTCACTATCGGTGGGAGTGAGAAGCCCTTGGCCGATATGCATGGTTTCGCCGATGACATATGTCTATCGGCATAAGGTGGCCATCGGCCAAGCTCTTGGTAGTCGCTCCGATAGGTATGTGTTACTTCGATGAACTGTGAGAAGAGTAGATGGACTGAGTTTTGACAGTTGCTCC
This sequence comes from Cunninghamia lanceolata, assembly GCA_027924645.1. Taxonomy (NCBI): domain Eukaryota; kingdom Viridiplantae; phylum Streptophyta; class Pinopsida; order Cupressales; family Cupressaceae; genus Cunninghamia; species Cunninghamia lanceolata. The sequence goes on from BSBN01001965.1 coordinate 23,110,010, forward strand.
GATGTGCTTGTGTTTTTCTGATGAACTATTGACGATTTGAATCAGCAAGATTATAACCATCGATGCAATTTGGAAAAATCTCTCTGTCGGCCAAAGGTCTTTTCGATGTTCGGTGAGCTGCTTGGTCTTGTTAGCAAAAGTGCCGACGGTAAACTTACCGTGTGTTCATGCATATATGCAGTTGATGTGTTTGTCGACGAATGCATGTGGGATTAATCTCACGAATGCGAACAGCTAGAAATGGTAGTTTGAACAGTTAGTGAGTGTAACTGAAATGTTTGGTTGCTCGGACGGTTGAGTCGATTAGATTGCTAAAGCAATGTGAGATTGGTAGAAACTATTAGAGTTCAATTTGAGAGAGAGTCTAAGGTTGGAGTTAGAGTTGGATGGTGTGATCAATCCGGTGAGCTCTGGTTTTCTCCTTCAGTGAAGTCCTATGCTGTGTGTTGTATGCGACATGTTAATAGTATATGAAGGGACTAAGGAGAGAGTGAAAACTGAGTTCAAGTGAAGGGAGTTCTAGTTGAGAAGGGTGGTGCTGTTAGCTATTCTTCAGAAAGAACAAGATATTTATCTCTTGTAAAGGCTATGAGCCTGTAAATGTATTGTAACTATTTGGTTGTTGAATAATACAATGGCTTGGTGTTTTGGAGTGTGGGGTTTTTTACCCGTAAGGGTTTTCCCCACGTAAATCTGTGTTCTTGTTCTATCTTTCATGTTTAATGTCTTTATTGTTGAAACTGGTTAATGTTCACTTGTGCTTTCCTCTAAGGGTCAATGTTGGAAATGTTCTATGTCAGTTTCCGCTTTAATGGCATAGTTGTGCGTGTTTTTTGAAGCTTTAAATCTGTCGAAGACATCACTATTCTTAGAAATATGTTCTGAGATGCTCACATTTCCTTACAATTGGTATCAGAGCTTTCTTCTAGGATCTGCTTTGTTTCTCACATTTGTACTTTTGTGTGCTGCATGTGTTTGCATGTAAGATTTCCTAGTGTATAAGGTCTGGGTATTCTTTCTGTGATGATTTCTTAGTGTGACAGGCTTGAAGAAATCTGAAGGAAACGTCTGTTTGTTTGATCCTTGTTTGAGTGGAAGTCTTGTAGTTAATCTTGTCTTCTTTCTACAGCAGGCGCTTAAAGGATGGTGAAGATGAAGAGACTGGAGCTGGTCATGATGTGGCCTGAGGCTCTTAGTTGACAGTATTTAATCATGTTGCATGGGGTTTGGTTTGTGGTTGTGTTGCTGCAGTAAGTTTCATATTGGGTGTCTGTGTGAGAGGCTCTCTGATGATATGAAGAAGTTTGTGTTACTGCTCAGCCATGGAGTATTGTGCTTATGCTGGGATTTGTTCCTGGTATTGGAAGGCATAATTTTCTGTTACCCTGATTACATGTAGGTTATGGAATTGATCATTGGATGGTCTGAGAACTTCTGTAATAGCTTGATTCTCTTGGATGCATGTGCATGTTGGTGGTTGAGGGATTGGTCTACAAGTGGGCCTAAAGCTCTTGAACTGCTATTTCCTTAATTGGATATTTTGTACTTGCATGACTCAGATTCATGTTTATTGGATTTGAGGGGTTTTATAGTTTTTCCTTAAAATCTATGATTATGCATATTCATGATGATCCATTATTTTGGTTTAACTGTTATGGAGTTTATGTTGCAGACTTTTGGGTCTTCCAGATGTGAAGTGGGCATGGATGTGCATGGGTGTTTTTCAAACACAGTGGTTTTGCAGGTTTTACATGGTCAAGAGAAAAACTTGTGGTTTTGTGAAGTTGCAGTTAAGCTATTTCTAGACCCTGGCTTTTGAGGTGTTGCTGGATGATATAGTTGCAGTTTTGCATTCATGCTCTGTGCATGGTGTGAGGAGGTGAAATGCTTTCTTTGCATGGGAGTGTTGGTATGTGATATGACACTCAGCATTTCTATGGTAATGCTTCTAGTTTCTTGACTATGGTGCTCAGGTTGAGGACATGATTGGGCGAATCAAGTTTGTAAGTAATCTGATGCTTGAGTCATGTTGTCTACATTGTTATCTATTCCTTGAGATCTCAGTTTTGCAGTTTCCAGTGTGATAGGGAGTTTGCATGGTACATTGGTTGGATCAACGAGTTATGTAGTTTTGTGGGCTGATCACCTATTAAGCTACAGTGAGATGACTCAAATGTGGACTGTCTTTATCCACAAGATTACTGCAGTGTTTTATGCAGATTTGTTAGCTGGCCTTGTCTGTGGTCACTTGTGCATTGGTGTGACTGATTCAAGATGAGAGGATTGATGTTGTAAAGTACCTGAATAGTTGGTTAAGGGGACTTGTAGCATGTGTATCATGATGTCGAGAATAGCTTGGATTCACAGTTTTATGTAAGCTATTGACAGTGATAGTTTATTTCCTTGGTTTGGAGATCTTGATATCACTTGGTTTTATTGTCACATGGACATGTTAATGTGTGGACCTGGAGGATTTTCAGATTAGGAAATGTTTGGTCAGGATTCTTGGAAAGCTTTGTTGTTATAGTTCAGTGGGAGATTTAGCATTGACCGTGCATTCATCACTTAGTGGTGAATAATCTTCTTTAGTGTTGCAGATGTTACTAGTAGGAGCTCTTAGATCCTGTTGCGGCAGAAGGGTTCTTTCGCATTTGCAGGGGCACTATTTGAGGATGTGAAACATGTTGGAGTCATGGAGGATTCATGAAATTCTTGGTTGAGGTGTTGGTTGTACTTGACAAGTGATGTTGGTTTAGAGTTTGGTTTATTTCATGTCATGATATACTCTTGTTTAGGCATTTGAGTTTTGGCATGATATGTTGCTCTTGAGACTTTGGTTAAGTTCACCTGAAGCATTGAATCTCCTAAGGGAGATGGTAAGATCATGATGTCATGATAAGTTCCTGATTCAGATGATTGGAATTTTGACAGTGGTCTGGTAACTTCTCTATGTTTGGGTACATTTATCATTTGCTTGATTACTTCATAAGTGTTGTAGTGATGCAGTTGGAGTTCAGCATGAGGTGATTGTTCGTAGGTACTCATGGATACATGGAGAATAAGGTGAGACTATATATATATTGTGCTTAATCAGAATTTGCAGTAGGAAGTCCGAGGAGTCTTTACCTTGGTTGGACGTGAGTTCAACAAAGATCTAGAGGAGATTGTTCTTGGAGAAAGTTCTTGGAACTTGGATATCTTGGAAGAACATTCTCATTCCCCACTCTTGGTCTACTCGGCAATTTATTACTTGAGAGATATTGCCCATTGTTTCTCTCAGGTATTTTATGCTTTCTTTCATAGATATGGTTCTTGAACTGCTGATATATGGTTCTGGAGGATTCATTGTGAGAGATGAATAGCATGTTTATCTCCTTATGCATTTGAGTTTAAGATATCATTTATTGATGAGCACTATTAGGAGATGGTTTATGGGCTGATTTCCTGAAAAGGGAAATGCATTAGTTTGATCTTCTTTGGTTTGAGAGGCTTACATCCATGTTAGATACATGATATATATGTTGTGTTTGATCTTGGAGATTGAATATTTGTTTGGGTGTTGCTATGTTTTTTTTTTTTGGGGTGTTTTGAAGGAGATCATACCTGACACAGTTGGCATTCAGAGGTGTACGTAGAAGGATTGTCTACAGGTATATGATGTGTAGCACTTCTCTTGGTCTCAGTTATTTTCTGATGGTGTGTTTCACATTACATTGGTTTGAGGTTTTGTTCGAAGTTGAAGTGATCACTAGTTTGTGGTCATGTGTTTTCACTTATGCTTTTGGGTGATGACATGGTGGTTCTATTATCTCTTTCATTGTTGGGTGTGAAGAACTTGAGAGATTTCTGGACTGGTGGTGAGATGTACAGGTTATTGATTTACAGATTTTGCATATCATGGTGGATTTTTCCTTGATACTACATGATGTTTTAAGTGATGCTAATGGTAGACTTGTATGCCATGATCTTTTTCAGATCTGCATTACCTATGCAGTGGGAGTTCTTGGATGTGTTTGGTTTTTTGGCTGGTTGACACATGGAGCTTGTATTTGCAGTTGAAGGGTGCATGTGTAGGTGGTATGAGTCTACTGATGTTCATACCTTCAAGGTATGAGTGATTGGATGTTTGAGCACTGGCTGGTTGTGCTATTTTCAGTCTAGTGGGTTTTTTAGTTTAGTTGGATGGGAGCAGTCAGCTTTCTGATTGTTGTTCTAGGTGATGTTCTATCTTGTTTCTGGAGGATGTTTTCATGGCTGTGTTCTAGAAGCTTTGAAGTTTGTTATGTTGAAGCTTCTATGTAGCTTGTGAGCACAGTGGAGTGGAGGTAGTATCAGCTATGGTTCTGTGACCTAGAGCATTGATGGTTTCCTGTAAATCCTTTGTCAAGTGGGAGAATGTTGAGTATATGTGTCTTAGATGTACAGTGATCGGCAAGAGTCTCAGCGATCTCGTTGTTCATAATAGGTTGTTCTTTGTATCGGGTTGACTGATCTCCATCGGCAAACCTTGTATGTGTTACACCGACCGCATATGTTTCACCAATGGTAGTGATCATCGGCTTGACTTTCACTATTAGTGGGAGTCAGGAGCCCTTGGCCGATATGCATGGTTTCACCGATGACATGTGTCTATCGGCATAAGGTTGGCCATCAGCCAAGCTCTTGGTAGTCGCTCTGATAGGTATGTGTTACTCTGATGAACTATGAGAAGAGTAGACGGACTGAGTTTTGACAGTTGCTCCGATGTGCTTGTATTTTTCTGATGAACTGTTGACGGTTTGGATCAGCAAGATTATAACCATCGATGCAATTTGGAAATGTCTCTCCATCGGCCAAAGGTCTTTCCGATGTTTGGTGAGCTGCTTGGTCTTGTCAGCAAAAGTGCCAATGGTAAACTTACCATGTGTTCATGCATATATGTAGTTTATGTGTTTGTCGATGGATGCATGTGGGACTAATCTCACGAATGCGAACAACTAGAAATGGTAGTTTGAACTGTTAGTGAGTGTAACTGAAACATTTGGTTGCTCGGACGGTTGAGTCGATTAGATTGCTAAAGCAATGTGAGATTGGTAGAAACTATTAGAGTTCAATTCAAGATAGAGTCTAAGTTTGGAGTTAGAGTTGGATGGTGCGATCAATCCGGTGAGCTATGGTTTCTCCTTCGGTGAAGTCCTATGCTATGTGTTGTATGCGACATGTTAACAGTATATGAAGGGACTGAGGAGAGAGTGAAAACTGAGTTTAAGTGAAGGGAGTTCTGGCCGAGAAGGGTGGTGCTGTCAGCTATTCTTCAGAAAGAACAAGATATTTATCTCCTGTAAAGGCTATGAGCCTGTAAATGTATTGTAACTATTTGGTTGCCGAATAATACAATGGCTCGGTGTTTTGGAGTGTGGGGTTTTTTACCTATAAGGGTTTTCCCCACGTAAATCTGTGTTCTTGTTCTATCTTTCATGTTTAATGTCTCTGCTGTTGAAATTGGTTAATGTTCGCTTGTGCTTTCCTCTAAGGGTCAATGTTGGAAATGTTCTATGTCAGTTTCTGCTTTAATGGCATAGTTGTGCGTGTTTTTTGAAGCTTTTAATCTGTCGAAGACATAACTGTTCTTAGAAATACATTCTAAGATGCTCACATTTCCTTACAGAGTGTAAAGGTTTAGGCTGGAGCCACCATCTATTAAGACTCTCTTTATGGTATGTTTATGGATATAAACTTTGATGTGTAAGGCGTCATTATGTGAACCATCAGAGGCGAGAAGGTCTTTCTCAGAGAAAGTTAAATGGTGAGGTGAAGTGATATGACCTACCATGGCTTGAAATTGTTCTGCATTCAGGTTAGTGGTGACCTAGGTTTCTGTCAGGGCTTTGTCAAGGATCTCTTTGTGAAGGGGGGATGTGTAGAGTAGTTCAATAATGGAGATTTGGGTGAGGGTTTTACCTAGATGATCTAGGAGATTGTACTTTTGGGTGGCTAGTGGATGGCTAGATGGATGGTTTGGTTAGTGGTTTGGTGCAGATGTGGATGTTTGATCAGTGGTGGGGGCCGCACAGATGGACACACGGCCACGATGGGTAGTGACCGCACAATCAGGTGCTTGAGCCCGAATAGTGACTATGTTGACATAGTTGGATGATGCTTCTATTCGACCCACAATGGAATCATAAGAAGCGGGAGGTGGGGTGATGTTGTAAGCTTGGTTAGAGGATGAGACCTTTCCCTTATTGTGGTCAGGCAAAGGATCCTTGTAAGCTCCAAGGTTGGCATTGGGTGATTGTTGTGGGGTTTCCTCGAGATTGACTCTGCCCTTGTCTATGAGATGTTGTATGCAATGTTTTAGCTTCATGCAATCGGTTGTCTTATGGCCCATGATATGGTGGTAGTCACAAAAATCATTTTCATTATACCACTCAGGGTTGATTTGATTTTCATTGTAGGCCTTAATGGGTGGGAGAGTTATTAAACCATCTTTTAGAATTTTGTCCAAGATATCTTCGGTTGGTTCTCCTAAGGGCATGAATTTCCTTCAAGGGTATTATTTTGTTTTGGGGGTCCTTTGGGAATATTTACATTGTGGGTGGTGTGTGCACTTGGAGGCGCTTGGTTTTATACATTTTGGACGTCCTTCACGTCGGTGACGCCGTCGTTGAGAGTGTTCTTATTTTTGCCCCAAAAGCGAGGTTTCTCATGTGATTGCACATTGTTATTACTTGTGTTTAGAGCATTGATGTTGACTTTATTATTGTTGTTGTTGTTATTGTTGTTGTAGCGCTTGTTTTCGTATAGCTTAATCGAGCCCTTAGCAATAAGGGCTCTCTTGATGGTGATGCCCTTGTCGATGACTTCTTCAAAAGTGGATGCACATAGGATTTGTAAATGGAAGCCCATTTCTTGGTTAAGGTTAGCCACAAACATGGTGACTAATTGTTTCTCAGGGATTGGCCAAGGGAGCTTGCTTGCTAAGCCTCTCCACCTTTGCAAGAACAAAGTGAAGGATTCTCCGCTCTTCTGTTTGGTGTTGCAAAGGTCTGTCATGGATATTTCATGTTCAAAGTTGTAGGAGAAATGGTTAACAAACTTCTCTGCGAGCTTAGGGAAAGTCCTAATGCTCAGAGGAAGGTGTGCAAACCATTCGGCAGCTTGACCACCGAGGCTTCTAGGAAAGAGTCTCATTAGGTATGTGTCATTGTTTGAGACTTCAAAGCAAGCAATTTAAAACTCCCTAAGGTGGTCCCTAGGGTCTCCCTTTCCTTTATATTTGTCGAATTTGGGTCTTTCAAAGTTTTTAGGAAAGGGAGGCATGTATAGCGTCTAATCAAATGGGTAGGACAAATATCCTCAAAAGAATATTGTTTGTGCTTGCCACCATGTTGCATATCGTCTAATTTTTGGATTAAGGTCTATACAATAGTTGTTAGGTTTGGTGTTGGTGGCGATTGTGGGATGTAGGTTTGTTGGTTGATGAGTTGTTAGAGGTTAGGTGGGATTTGGCATTGGTTTGTTTGGTTTTAGTGGGTGAGGTTTTGATTTTGAGGTATGGTATTTTGATTTTGGTTAAGTTGTCTAAAATATTGTTGGTAGGCATGTATTTGTTGGAGAATGTGAGGTGGTAGTTGGGGATTGGGATTATGTTGCGTGGATGATACTACGAGATTTTGTACATACGTGAAATTGGATGGGTTGGTGTTGGATGGATTAGCCGTATTGTGAGGTGGTTGGGGAAGGAATTGACTTATGTAGGCTACAATGTTGGGATTGAGGGGAGGCACACTTGCGGAGGCACTCGCGTGCATGGGGTTTCTAGGAATGCCTAGGATGATTTGAGGAATGGATGCGGTTATGTTCGATGTAGTGGTGGATGTGACAACGGGGTTGGAGACGGTAGGATTAGATGTGGTTGATACGTTGGTGGGAGTTGTGGATGTGGTAATATTAGAATTCATGGGAGCGGTAGATATGGTGTGGTTTGAGGTTTGGGATGTAGTAGGGTTGGTGTTTGATGTGGACGATTGGGAAGATATCGTGGGGTTAGTGTTGGAGGTGGATGGTTGAGATGGAGTAGTGGTGTTGGGTAGTTGCACACCAATTTTGAGAAGAAAATCAAGATATATAGTTGGATCCAATCTTAGAACTCTATCAAGAATGTCCATGTTGTCAGGATCTTGTGTGAAGTCTAAGACGTTTTGATCTACTTGGTTGGTAGTGGTGTTTTGGGTAGGTGGTTGTGGTTGTAAGAAGGAAAAGGGATTGTCATTGGGACCGTATGAGGGTACTTGCAAGAATGTGGGAAAGTTAGATGATTGTTGGCCGATTGGTATATTGTTTGGATCGATGGAAGGCATTCCTATGCCCATGTTGTTTCCAAAGTTGGCCATCTCTTGATTTTTTTTGTGTTGGGACCTTGTTATGGGCATGCAAGGATATGGGTTTTGATTATGGGGTGGATGAAGGTACCTTAGAGAATTTGGTTTGATTTATTGGGATCCAAAGAGGATATGGTGGTGGAATGGAACAAAGATTTAGGTGCAAGAGAGTACACTCCCTATAATCTAAATCTAAGGGTGAAAAGGAAATTATGGTGTGATTATAGGTTTTGACCTTTAGGAGATAAATCTCAAAAAGGTGTCAATCTAAGGATGGTAGATGCCAAGGATTTTGATTTTCACAAAAAAATGGACCAAAAGGATGGAGGATAGATTTGTTTGAGGATGGTTTGATGGGAGAGATTTGATAATTATTTAGGGGATACTTCAACTAAGGAATACCTTAGGTGACCTAGATGTTTGATACGATAGATTTGGAGGATGTTTTTAGAAAGGGATTTTGAAGTCAACAAATGAGCTCAAGTAAGGTCTAGATTTTAGGTGTTGCATAATGGATGTTTTCTCTTTGCTTAAAGTAGACTTATGACCTCAAGCAAAAAGGGATGATTATTCTACTTGAAGGTAGACTAATGACCACTCAAGAAAAATAGGGTGTGAAAGATGAAATCTAGATTCAACTTTAGCTCAAAGATTGTCTTTGGATATAATTTTTGGATGTTGGTTGATGCTTTGATTGATGTTTGGACTATGAGATTTTGGATGTGTTTGATGTGGAAGAGGGAAATGGATTTGGGGATGGAAATGTAGAAGGATGTATTTGGTCTAAAAGAACGTAAAAATCAATGGGGATGAAAAGCTATGAAAAAATGGATATATTATGGTTGGATTCAATAATATGATGAAGGGTCCAATAATAGAAATGATTTATTCTCTAAGGTCAAAATGGAGATATGGATGAGAAATTTTGGATCAAAATGAATGTGGGTTTTGACAGGTTTTGGAAAGGTGAATATGGATTGAGGATGGGCAGGTCCTGAAGATCCCAAAACAATTTTCTAAGGCCGTGGATAATGTGATCTTTAAATAGCACCAAAGCCCAGGTAGACGACGCCAAAACAGAGGGAAAATGGTGCCAGGAATCTGTGAAATGGTGCCAAAACAGATTAGTGTTGGTCTATGTTTTGGCAAAAGGTGGATTTTGGTATCGAACTTGGATTTTATGAAGATCAAAGGTTTGTTTAAATGTTATAATGATGTCTCAAATGGTGTTGTTTTGGCAAGTTTTGCAAATGCTTCAAACAAAGAGCACACAATAGGCAAAGGTTTGACGTGATGTTGTGATCGCAATGTGTATGTTCAAGAAGCCCCTCAAGGCCCAAATTTCCATGGGTATAACACAATCAAAAAACACTTGAAGATAATGCTTAAACTACCTAAGGTCAAGGTGAATGGCGACTTGCCAAGCCCACAACTTGGAATCTCCAACACAAATGTCAACACGCTAACAAATAGGCAATGTTACATTATATTGTCTTCTTGAGATAGAATGGCTAGGGATATCTCACCCTCTCCCCGGAAAGCTACGTATAGCTTATGCGAAGCCGAGGATTTCCATATCATCTCAAGGGAGCCATATGGTGAGAATCTTGGGGGCAAAACCTGCTATGCCCTTGTCTTGAAATAAATTGCCAAAAGGCCAAAAAGGGTAGGCTTCTAACCAAAGGTGTTTAGTGGTGGAATATTCAGGGGATCGACACATTACGAGCACCCGATAAACCACTTAAGGTTTTGACTAACTCTACTAGGAGTCTCATATACACAAAGGTACTACTTCTTTTCAAGCTAGCATCAAATGGTAAACGCTCATACCGATTTGTACTTGGCTTTCGCCTTATCCTATTTTATATAGCGGACCGAATGAAAGTACCACTTGGGGTCGCTAATGAGTTCTCCTTGCTGATGTGTCTCAAAGGAAGGCCCACTCTAAAAATGAAAAAGAAGAAAGTAGAACCGTTTCTCTTCACCCAAGATCCTTATTAGAAGCCAGGGGAGAGGATACTTCGATTCTACCCCTTGGGTTCTATTAACAAAGTGTGCAAGTACACAAGACACATCAAACAAGAGCTAATGTTCTTTTTAAACCCAAATCAAAATGTGCCTAAAGTTGTTGCAAACACTTGTTAATTTTAATGCACCAAAGTCAAATGTTATCTATGCTAGGCACACAAATGGTTCTTTTTAGGTACACAAAAATGAAATGTTTGTTTGTAGATTGTTTGTCAAGCAAATGTTAATTTTAGTGCACCAATTCCAAATGTTGACTAAACTAATAAAACCCTGCAAAAGTGTCAATAGTTTAAAGATGATGGTCTTAGACGGTCGCATACAACTCGTAGAACAGAGACACACACATGCACAGATCCCAAAGTTAGCACAGAAAATAGTGCCGAAATAGATAAAGAAGGCACCACAAAGGTCTATAATCGTGGCACAAAAATAGAAAATGGCGCCACTGACAGTTGACTAGATAGAAACCTATTATCCTACGAATAGCGCTACAATTATTACAAATGGTGCCAAAAATACAGATGGCGCTACAATAGTTACAAATGGCGCCTAAATATAAAATAGCGTTGATATTGGCACAAATAGCGCTCAAATTCCAAAAGGCGCCAAAATCTAGATAGATAGCATCGCTATGCTCGAAAGGTTGGTATGCTCGATTGGTTGTAGATGAAGGCGTCGCTCTGGGTGCCGACAACGCTGATACGAGACAATCTTGGTCAACAAGTCCAAAAGGCACAAGTTTTTAACAAAAAAATATTTGTTTAGATGAGGTTAGATTATTTTCTTAGCCTTATATTATCAGAATGCACAAGATGTTGCTTTGCATAAAACATTTAACAACCCACTAAATAAAACATTAACTATGATGCCAAATGGATTAGTTCAAAATTTTGACATAGCCTCCCCTTGTTTTTATGCCAAAACCTGCAAAACTAAGGGCAAAAGATCGCAAAAATGCTAGGAAACTTGAAAAAGACAAGTATGAAATGCCTAGAGTGTGAGAATGTGTGTCATAATAGAATAGTGCCAATATATCAGATAATAGCACCACTGCCTACAGAAATAGCGTCAAAACATAGGAAAATGGCGTCGTTGTGCAGAAGAATAGTGCCAAAACCTACAAAAATGACTTAAAACACAAGCAAAACTCACACAAATTGTTATTTAGGACCTTGTGGGTCCCACTGGGCATGCCAATGTGATTAGTGAAACCAAAATGAAGCTTAAAAACACAAATCTAATGCATGAAAACAAATATTATACCTCAATATTGGATCCACAATCCAAGATAAGGTGGAGAATGAGGCACCCAACTCACTCTAGCTATAACCAAGATAATGGAATGGATGTAAAATGCTCTCAAGTGTGCACAATGCAACTCACAACTCTTCTTAGCTCAATGGATATTTTAGCATGATAACTTTGCATAAGAATTGGATGATGAAATGGCTTGAGGAGTATTGTATTTATAGGCATTTTTGGAGAGGATTTGATCCAAGGGTGGAGATTGATTTGGAAGATCAATGGTGGAGGATGAAAGTGATGTGGAGGGCCTAGATTCAATCTTGAAAAATGGAGGGCTAGGAATAAAGATGAATTTTAAATTCATCTTGGGATAGGGGTGGAGTTAATGAGTTTGGGTGAGATGGATTATATGTGAATTAAAAATTCACACGGGGAAGAGTAAAATGAATTAAAAATTTATTTGGGGAAGAGTGAATATTAATGAGTTATGACATGTGTAAGGGGTGTAAGAGGTATTAAATGTGATGTTGGACACATGTGTATAAAAATTGATTTATGTGGGATATATTTCAATTTTTTATTTGAAGGATGTGGGGAAGGGTGTTAAGCTAGGTTTGACCACTTTAATTAGGGTGATTAACTAATTAATATGGCTGAAAAAAATTAGGGAATGGGTTAATGGGAGGTTAAGATTAATTAAATAAGGTTTTATTTAATTAATCCTAGGTCTAGGGTCATGTAGGTTAGGCTAGGTAATTAAATAATAGGTATTTAATTAGCTAGGGTGGGGATAAGCTGATTAATAGGTTGAATTAATTAGATCAACATGATTTACCTAATTAATTGGGTTTAGGAAAAGAGGGAATTAATCAAATAAATATTGGTACATTTATTTAATTAATTGGGTAAGGTTGGACTATTGAATTAATAAAATTAATTCAATTTGGTAGGATTAATGGAGTAACAATAGATGTTGAATAGGATAATTAATTAAATAAAAATTTAATTAATTGTTTGGAAGGGGAATTGGCATGTTTAGTGATGTCGAGAGACAGTTTGATGGTGAAGACATTTTTAGGTGTCTACAACTAGTATTCGTGGATTTGATAATAAAGGTAGCCAATCTGTAGGTACTATAACCCTACATGTAAAGGTTGGACCCATGATTTTATCTACCCTTTTTCATGTCATGCCTGATTTGCTTTCATATAATTTGATTCTTGGTAGACCATGGATTCATGCCATGGGGGCAGTTTCGTCTACCCTTCATCGATCAATTAAGTTCATTTATCAAGACAAACTCTACACTTGGCCAACCGATCCTGACCTGAATACTTGTTCACATATCAAAATGCAAAAACAAGTTAAAAATTAGTGAAGACTAAACAACTTACAAGTTCATTCAACAATACCTCTTGCCACAGAGAATGTCAAGCAAGATCCTCAACCATCGAATGCACTTTTTGGTGACGATTGGGGTTCATTAGATTTTAATCCTTGTAGTGTAGGGGAATATAAACTTAATAGCCCTGACACATCAAAAGTCACATCGATCTCATCCAAGCAATCTTTTGAAACTCCTAAGAAAAAAAAAGCCTCCTTGGTAGAAAACAAAGACAACACTTTTACTTATACTACAAATTATGAGACCTATGAGGCTTCACCATCTTCTAAAGAAATGACATCCATCTATGGCCGAGGATTTAAAATCCTTTATAAAAATTGTGACTATGTCTAGGTAACGGATGTGGTATAAATCAACAAGGGATTCGAGTACCTATAGAATCTACTTCAAGACATTACTCAAGCGGCATTGGATATAATCCTTTAAAGAAAAGAAAGCCTCTCATTGCCCTAAACTAAATGTTAATATGATATCAACAAGACCAAATCAACATGCGAGATATCCTGAGATGATAAGACACACTCGTAGAAAATATTATAGTAGCTCTCAAGGGTGGCCTCTTCCTGGATATATGTTCTTAACATTGGGATCTATCAGGTAAGTATTTCTAACCCTTTACCTTTGTGTTGTGTTTCCCCCGTGATGTGCTATGTGTTGTTTAGGCCTCTTAGGATGACCCTTGATACTCTCATAAGGTCAAGGATACCGAGAGACCGCCTCTGTTGTGACCCTTCTTCTATGTGTATCATCGTTCTTCTACATTGCTTCTCCTCTATTTTCAATGTTGTGTGTTGTGTCTTATGGACATAGTGTTGTGGTTGGTGACTTGGGGACACCCTCCTATGTGACTGTCCCTAAGGCACTTGTTTCTCCTCTCTTGATTTATTGTTTACTTTCCTCTAGTGGTTCTATCTAGCTGGTGGATGACGAAAAACATATTATACTGATACGGACCTAGTGTCCCTTTAACGAGAAATAAAAAAATGGACCTAGTCCATACATGACTACGGGGTTGATATATATTATCTGATGCTTGGCTAGTAGAATCATTTCGTGTGATATTGATGTTGTCTTATCATGCTAACAAAAAATTAACAATACTTCTGCTTCGTGCACTTTGATTATCTTGATGTGTTTATGCATTGCTTTGATCATGTGACGTGGTTATTATCTTATGGAAATATTTCTAACCTCTTTCTTGCAAGAATGTGTTTGTGGGAACATTTGGTGATCGTAAAGTACATGTCACCTCTAGGGGGTATGGGCTTTGTGAGAGCTCGTGTTCCCTTACGTGTTTTCTCTCTACCTTAACGTGCTTGATATCGATACACGATATTAAGCACCTTAACGTGGGGGTATATATAAGGTAAGTTGTTTGATGATTTTGGTACTAATGAAGTGTGTTTGTAAGCCCTCTACAGAGGCGGGATATTGTATCTCTGAGCGAGATTACATCCTTCTTTTTATATTGCAATCATTAATCCCTCTAGAGAGGCGGGATATCGTGCATATCCTTTTATTCTAAAGCCCTCCATGCAAGGCAGGGATGGTGTATTTCTCGAGGAGATTACACATCCTATCATGTCCTAAAAAGTCCTCCAAGGAGGCGGGACGGATCTGAGACTACCCTAACCCTAAGCGTGTCTTCGAAGATTGTTGTGGTGAAGCCCAATTGTCAATGTGTGCCTGTAATGTGCCTAAGATGGTGGGGGATTAGCAATAAGTTCCTTCCATTGCCTTGTTTGCCATGTTTTCTCCATGTCTTCCATGTGTCTTTCGTGTGTTTTCCCCCTTGTGTGGCTAACCCCCACTTGGGCTTTGTATGGTGTGCTTTCCCCTCTCGTGTATATGTAGTGACGTGCTCCACTTACACTTGAAGTTTTGTATGGCGTGTTTTCCCTTTGGGGTTGTATGTTGCATTTTTACTTTTCATGTATCTACATTCATTCATATATATGAAAATGAAAAAGAAAAAAGGAATAATCACTGCATTTACTGTATTCATTGTGTCTTCAATGTTTTCTTCTTCGTGTCTTGTGTGGCTATAATTGTCTTCTCGTGTTTTGCATGCCTGTTACTATACTCAATGTGTTTGGCATGTCTTCACCGTGCTTGGCGTGTTTGTTGTGTTTGTTGACCTTACTTGAATGCATGTATTGGCCTTGCATTTATACATACATTAAAGTGGGGGCTAAATGTTATGTCAGAAAATGTCCCCTTGGAGGATTTTCCCTCTTAAGGTTTAGCTCCCGAGTCTTGAGAATGCATTATAAGCATCTTGCATGTTAATTTTGAATCCTGATGAGAAAACCCCTAAGTGTTATGGCAAATAGGACCTAGGGGGTGCTACATTAATGAGTCCTGACCTAAAATGGGAGGGTGGACTTGGGCATTAGCACCCTAGTCCTATCCTATTTTAGGTCAGCCCTAAACTTTTATGTCAGTTTTGTGACCGTTATTTGGGTCCTATGCCGACATCCTAAGTTTGAATTACAAAATTATTAGCGGGAATCTTTGTAGTTGCATATATAAGCATGTTTAGCATTTCATTTGTAAACTAGAAGATGATTATGAACTTTAGGCATGCTTGTGATTTGAAAGCATTCAAGATATTTACTGTTGCAGAGTAGAGCATTGTTATTGTGTTTGTGATTGTAGATTTGATTTCATCTTCTAATGTGATTGAAGAGCCTTCATGTGAGATCTACACTTCAAGGTGACATCTATTGTGTCTTCTATCATTTATCATTTGGCCTTTGCCTCTATCCGGCAGGGATATGCACTCTCATCTAACAATGGTGTTCAGAAGACTTGAATGTCTCTCCGAGGCTTGACTGAGGCAAGCCTCTAAACACCACAACCCCCTCCCACACTCCTTGTGATTGTAGGTTATAGGTTTCACATTTGGATTGAGTGGAGTTGCAAAGGAGGATTATAGACAACAAGGACATAGGATCCGAAAGAAAGTATGAAAAAGGAGATTTTCTGGGACATGGGTGCTAGTCCTAGTGTCCTCCAAAGTTGTACACACAAAAATAAAAGTTACAGGGAAGATCAGTGTCGAGAGAAGATCCAGATTCCACAGAGAAAATAGCACCTTGGACTTAGGCACTAGTCCTAGTGTCCTCAACTTTTCCACCTTCCAAACTTCAAAAAATAGTGAGTTAAGAATCTCTGTCCTTTACCTTGTCTTAAAAGGATTTGTCGTAATTCATCAATTTGCTTTTTGTTTTGCTTAATAAGGGTTTTGAAAGCATTTGAGCATTAGATAGAGACATTGTTTAACAACATTTGAGTTTCCGCAGTGTCCCAAGTGGTAGCTCAACCTTTTAGGTGAATCCTCTTGCACAAATTGGAGGTTCAACTCAGTTGATATGACCTTGGAATGTTTGGTGTGAAAGGAGGATTCTACATAAACCCTTGAAATCAACCCACCTCTTTTTACCCCTAAAGAATAGTATTGTGTTTTACAACAATGATATTTAGATATTACTTTAAGAAATATTACAAATTTGATTTCTTCAAATTGAAAAAAATAGAAAAAATCTCCTTAGATCAAGAAACATCTGATTTTATTTTAATACTAGCATTTATCTTCAAACTGTGATTGATAATGACCATTTAAAATCTTTCTATAGGATATTGGTTAGTGTTTATTCTTAATCTCTTTATGATAACATGTAATTATATTTTGGCAATAAAATTCTCTTTGCTGCAAATTCATAGCACTTAATTTCATGATTTAGACTACCCCATGTAAGCCTGATTAGAAACTATAAGAATAAACTCCTCAACAAGTCCATGTTGAACTCACATCCAACCTTGGTGTAGGCTCCTTGATCTCCCTATTGAAACCTCATCAAAGAGTACAACCATCTCAACACACAATCTCCAAGAACAAGAGATCTCTAGCTTAATCCATATGATATAGGTGTACAATTGATCATCTCATGCCAATCAAACTCAAATGTGCAACACACAATAACTAGAATCTCACAAGAAAAATAATCACACCACTCATCTATTAGATTATCACAAATCACCACCAAAGCTCCAAATGCATGATCAAAAACTCACCATGACATCATGATCTACATCTCCTCAAAGGAAAATCATGTCTCTAACAAATATATTTGCTCCCAAGAGCACATGTATCATGCCAAAACTTTAATTTATGATCAAGAGTCCACCATAACACAATAGCATCCATCCTATAAACTAAGGATCATCTGTCAAACTAACAAATCATATCTGGCACCTCAACCAAAGACTCTAAGAACCCTCCACGATAACAAGCTATCAACATCTCCAAACAACATAAAGACAATCATCCCCGTCAATGGAACTAAATATGTCAAAGAACTCTCACTGCATACAAGAAACAAAATCCAAGAGCTCCTCCATGACACCAACAATCACTACAAAATATCATCCATCACCAAGTGATGAATCCACATCACTGCCAAAGCTCCCATTGAATCATGATATTGAGCTACACATGGCATCATGATAACCATCTCCTAAATGAAAATCTCCCATGGCCCTTGTACTATAAAAAAAATTAACTGCAACATTGGTAGCTCCAAAGGATAAATTAGAACCATGATCTCTAAATGAAGAAGATAAACCACCACCTTGCAATCAAGAATCAATCAAACATGGTACCAGCGATGCATCCACATAAACAACGATGTTATGTTAAAGCTCCATGTGTACAAGGAATCTCCATGACACTATGATCACCACCCAATGTACTTGCATCAACAACCATGTCATGCCAAAGCTTCAAGTGTACAAAGAGCCTCCATGAGACCATGATCACCACCCAATATACCTGCATCAAAATCCCACTAAGTCCCACACCTCTATACCATATAGTCAACAACTATAGGTCCCACAACACAATTGTCTCTGGTATCACCATCTGTCTGCCTCATAATGGCAACCAAACCAACAAATTAGGTGACCAAATTAGGCCAACCAAATAGAATCTGTATCCACACTAAATATCTATGGGTATAAATGATCCACATCTAAGTTATCTATACAACCTATAAGTATAAACAACCTACAAAACTGCACAACGTGTAGATCTCACCATGTAATATACAAATTCAACCATACATTAGTAATTGTCTCAAACATAGATAACCAAAGATAAACATGTAATTTTTACGACGACTTAAATGTCAAATCACATCTAGACTTGATTTGTCATAAACTCATAAAGTACCATAGTTAAAGAAATAATAAATAACTCAAATTTGGCTTTCAACTTGCATTTTCTATATATAAAACAACAAAATCTAGAAAAACCACTAATACCACCATGCAGTACTTAAAAAGGGCTTTATGTTGACTCTAAGAACGTAAAAATCTGACTCCCTAAGTGAAAGTTATGCCCTCCAAAAAAATGGTAGGTTGGCAGCTCTTTGGTTGCACTAAGGACTATGGATGGGCTAAGACAAGGTGGCTAGGGGCGGTGGTAGGCTTTAGAGTAGTAGGCGAGCGATCTCCATCAGCTAAGTGACCTATTGGCTAGTGGCCTGCTAGTGGTGTGGCCCTAACAATGTGGGTTTTAATTAGGTGTGCAATCATCTAGCTAGTGATATGACACATATACATATAGTTATAAACACAATGGTTCAACATGATGTTAGTTGTCCTTCACATGCACATAGAAAATTCTTGTGTGGATATGTGTCATGATAGATCTCTTTCTACTTCTACTCCTTGAGTTATTTCCTTTCATGATGAGGAGATTCACCAAAACAACTATTATGGACCCTTGTATGCCCATGGTTCTATCTATGGTCATCCATGTGATGGTTTCTTTATTGATACAACTAATTGGTTTAGTTTATGTTGGTGTGAACAAGGATATTACCTAACTAGTTTCCCCTTTGTAGTGTGAATTAGGCACATTATCTAACTAGTAATTAGTTAGTCCTATTCACACATGTTCACATGTTAAGTTTACCTAGGATAAGTCTAAATGTTTCTAGTTTTCATGTGATCTTTCTCTGTAGTTGGTATCTTATCCTTTAGTTGTCACATGTCATATGATTAAAGCACTTGTCATTATTCTAGTTGATCATAACTCTCAAACTTGTCTTTATAAGCAAGGCATATCATGTACATTATGTAATTTTTTTTTGCATTAATTGATAGAATAGAATTATTCTCTCATTTGGTCTCTCTTGTGCTTTCATGAAGATTCTAGATCTTGGGTGGCTACCTTTATAGCCAACTCTTACATGGTATCAAAGCTAGGAGGATTTCTTCTTGTTAGTCAATTTTTTTGAGTGATATTGAATGCAAATCATGGTGGATCTTGAATAGTCAAGTATGCTCTTCTCTTTCATCGAATGATGACTTGGAAAATTAGAAAGACTTGATAGAAAAGCTATAGATTTGGAGGTTTCTTGCTTGTGGCCTTATCTTGCAGGTTTGTTTTGGAGCATGTTGGTGAAAATATGAGCACACCATTGTGTTCAGGGTGTTTGAGATAGTCAGTTTATCCTTTTGATTTGTCCAAATCAAACATTGGAGGCTAGATCTACAAGGTTTTCAATTTGGGAGGTGGTTGCCTGATCCAAGATGTAGCTACATTTTTGGAGCACTTTGGGTCAAACCTGACCCTACCGTCACATCCAAGAGGCCTAAAATCCTACAAATCAACTATCTAAATGCTAAAGTAGACAACTTTGCCTGGGGCCATCAGGAAAAAAATTACCCTACTCAGCCATATGGATAGCTCTGCAGAGAATACTCTCTACGCAAGAGAAAATATTCTAGAATCTTCTTTTTGCGTCAGCAGGCGTTGTCAAAATCTTGTCTTTGATTGATGGGCAAAGCGTTGTTCACTGGTTAAAACTCTTTGTTTCTTGGATATTTTAAATTTTTTTGTAGATATTTTAATTTTTGTTGCACGCATCACAAGGTATAGTACCCTGCATCAATAGGGTACCCTGTACCCTTGGCTGCAAGCCCACAAATCAGGTTCCACTCACAGGGTGCCATGCATCCTTGCGGGCCCCTTGCCATTGCCTACCACCACCAACAAACTTCATCGGCGACTGTGTAAAACGCAGGGACACATTCCAAGGCTGATGCGTGCCTTGCCATAAACCAGTTGACGGTGTCCTTAACTGGATGATGACCAGTCTTCACACCCGAGTGGCCATAGAACTTCAAAATCCTCTCGCTAAAACTACAAAATTGCTTTTTTAGCCCTCCAAATCACCATTCTTGTCGAGAAGTGGTACTACACTAGGTGAAAGGTGGTTTTCACTTTCAACAAGGTGGTTTCAGACCCACAGAAGGTGGTTTTTTGAAAAGGTTGGTGGTTTTGAGACATGGAAGGTATATTTTGACCATAGAGGGAGTAGTGCCAATGTTTCTGGAAAAACTGTGTATGCTTTTTTGTCTCAACATTTCGGATCATACTCCATGATCCATCATCAGGAGGAAAGGAAGAGAACACAAATGAGTTGGCTTGCAGATAGGTTTCTTAAAAAGAGGCAAGAGGTGGGCACGAAAGACGAGAGAAGCTAGAAGACACACAAAGAGGAGAAGTGAAGAGTAGATAGGATTCCTAGAAAATAAATTAGAAATAAAAGGAATAAAAAGAGATCCTCAAAGAATCAAAACAAACAAATGAAACACATAGCAAGGCAAGAATAAATGTAACACTATATATATGACCTTAGATAAATAAGTAAAAGCAAGAATAAAGAAAGGACATCTAAAAATTAAAAGCTCTAAAAAAGTAAATGGTAAGCTCATGAATAATAAAGACTATCAAAACAAGAATTTAGTAAAATATAACCCTAGAATAGTAAGCAAGAGAGGAGATGGGCGGTGGGTGCCATTGAGAAATTAGAGTGAGAGGAGATGAGAGTGAGGATGAGATAAAATGAAAAGGAGGTGGAACGTAAAAT
This sequence comes from Cunninghamia lanceolata, assembly GCA_027924645.1. Lineage (NCBI taxonomy): Eukaryota > Viridiplantae > Streptophyta > Pinopsida > Cupressales > Cupressaceae > Cunninghamia > Cunninghamia lanceolata. The sequence goes on from BSBN01001965.1 coordinate 23,130,994, forward strand.
AGAGAAAAGATGATCAGCCAAGAGAGGGAGAATGCAAACGCGAGAAGAGGAAAAAGGACAAAAGAGGAGAAAAAATATAAATAAGTATATGAAAACCTGAGAGAAAAGAGAGAGGAAAAGTAAATGTACAAGATGGATTAGAGAACGAGAGACATAAACGAGAGAAAATATGTAAAGGCAAGAGAGAGAGGTCAAAGAGAAAAGAGAATGAAAAAGCTAAGGGATGAGGCAAGAGGAGCAAGGGGTAAAAAATATAAAAATATGAAAAAGGAGAACAAAAACAAGGCATAATAATAAAATAAGGGTGAGACAATAAACTTCTAAGATAAAAATAGGAATAAATAAGAAGGAGAATAATATAGAAAAATAATAAAGATAACATAAATGTGAAACAATAAAATAAGAAAATAAAGAAATGAGAAAAATTAGACATAATTAAGAATAAAATTACAAAAGTAATGAATATAAATAAGAATAAGAGGAACTAAAGACAAACTATGAAAACAAACAAAAGAAAAATAATAAAAATAGAAAAATAGATATAAGAATACTAATGGAAGAAAAAATATTCTTGCGTGGCTACTCTATAGTATTAATAAGGATATAAGAAAATTGAAAAATAATAAAAATATAAGAAAGCTAAGGAAGAAATAAAAATAATTGTATAACTATACTTATAGTAAGACTAATAATAATAAAAATAAAGATAAGAAAAGTAATAAGAATAACAAAAAAGATAAGATTAAATATAAAAGTGAGGAGAGTAAAAGAAGAAGAAAACGAAAGGAAGCCAGTGTAAAGGTTCAAAGAGAGTTAAAAGTATGAGTAACAGTAATAACCAAGAAAAGGCAAGAAAAAGTGAAAGCTAAGAAAGCATAAGTAAAGCAACAGTGAGAGCGTATAAAAGAAAATACAACCGAAAGAGACGAAGAAGAAGAAGAAAAAGGAAGAATGACATAGACCAACGAAAAAACCTAAAGGAGGGAGAAAATCAACAAGGAAAACCCCGCAAAGAGAGAGAGAGAGGAAGGAGAGGGACCACGAGAAGGACACCAAGAACAAGACCTCAAGGTGATAAGACGAGACCGAGAAAGAAGAAAAGGAGGGAAAGAAGAGGACGGATGTGAAGTGAGGGACAAGGGAAAGGTGTGGATAAGTATGAAGGACCAAGGTGAGGTAAGGGGGAAGAGGAGGAACGGGAAGGAGAGGGAGGTTGCAAGGATGGAAAAGAGGAGAGGGGGAATGAGAGCTAGAGGGTGGGGAGAAAAGGAGAAGAGAAAGAAAAGAAGAGAAGTAGGGAGATAAAGAGGCCAGGTGTGGACAAAGGGGTAGGAGGGGGACACAGTTGATCAGGAGGGTGGAAAGTGATGTTTGAGGGAGTTGAGAAGAGGGTTCCAAGCTTGGCTTAGGTTCCACCCCTCATCTCTATTGAGGTTGGTCGGGTGGTTTCGGATGAAGATAGCCTCTTTGAGTTTTCTCTTGAAGAAATTGTCTTCTTTGGCAAGGACGAGGGTGTCTTCTAAGCGAATGTGATGCTTGGTGCTAGAAGAGTGATCAACAAGGGCTGATTTTGTGACCCTTTCATGTCTAATGTCTGCGCTATGCTCCTTGATTCTCGTACAAATGGATCTCCTGTCTCACCAATGTATTGGGTACCACAAGAGCGATCAATTTTATAGACCCCTGAACTTAAGAGACTATCAGTGGGGTCTTTAGTTGAAGGGATCATGTTATGAATGGTAAAAGAAGGTTTGAAGGCACAACAGAGACCTTTCTTGTGAAGGATTTTGGCAATTTTATTAGAAATACCTTCGACAAAAGGTAGGGTGGTACTGAATCCACGGTCAGCGTCTTGGATGGGAGGTTTGGAATTAAGGTGGGTTTGGGCTTGCTTAAATGCTCTCTTGATGCATTTGTTGCGGTACCCGTTAAGTTTGAAAATTTTGGTAAGGTGGGACAATTCTTGGTTAATGTGATCATTGTCACAGATGCGGAAGGCTCGAGTTGCTAATGTGTTGAGGACACTCGTCTTGTGGTTGGGGTGGTGGTGGGAGGAAGCAAGGAGGTAGAGGTTGGTATGTGTGGATTTCCTGAAGACACGGCGACCAAGGGAGCCATCTCCTTTTCTGATGAGAAGGATGTCTAAGAAAGGGAGTTGGTGATCAGTTTCAACTTCCTTGGTGAACTGGATGCAAGGGGTGATGTTATTGAGGTGATTGTGGAAGATTTCAAGCTGCTCCGGACCATGTGGCCAACAAATGTTGGTGTCATCAATGTAACGCTTCCACCAAGTTGGTTTGAGAGGGAAAGAATGCAAGGCAAGCTCTTCAAAGTGCTCCATGTAAAGGTTGGCAATGATAGAATGGCGACTCCATCGGTTTGCTCATAAATCATGCCTTGGAAGGTGAAGAACGTGGATTTTAAGCAGAGTTCAACAAGCGAAGCAATTTCTACATTGGTCTTCTATCTAACTAGTACAATGGAGTCATGGAGAGGGACTTTGGTGAAAAGGGAAACTACATCAAAACTGACAAGAATGTCCTCATTTTTGACCTTCTTATCTTTGATGAAGTCGACAAATTGGGTCGAGTCCTTGATGAAGGAGGAAGATTTACCAGTGAGAGGGGAAACCAACTTAGCTAAGTAGGCCGCTAGTTTGTAGGTGGGAGAATGGGCAGTGTCGACAATTGGTCTCAAAGGAATATTGGACTTGTGAATTTTAGGTACACCATATAAGCGCGGTGTGACTTCTTTATTGGGCATGAGACGTTTTTTGGTTTGGTTATCAAAGGAAGAAAGGGAGATGGCACTTTTGACTTGTCTAAAGATTTTGGATACAGGGTTGAAGGGAAGAATGGTATAGCTACTGCTAATGTTCAGGTGGTCCAACATTTTAGTGATGTAGTCCAGTTTGTTCATGATAACTGTGGCGTTCCCCTTGTCCGCTTTAACGATGACAATGTCTAGGTTGTTGACAAGTCTCTTGAAAGCCAGAAACTTGTCTTTGGGGACATTGAGTTTGGGGGGCTTGGCGTGTCTAAGCGCGACAGCACAATCTTGTCTGACTTCTTCTGCCACGTCGTTGGGGAGGGAATGTATGACATTTTCAATTTCAATGATAAAATCTATTTTGGGAATGGAGGAGGGGGTTAAAGCAAAGCCGATGCCTCTTTTAAGAAAATTGAGGGCTGAAGGTTCGATCATGAGGTTAGAAATATTAAGAACAAGTTTGTCTTCCCAGTCCCGTATAAAGGTTTCTGATTGAGGAGTATGAGGACGGGGGGGGAAGAGTTTAGCGTTCATAGGATTAGGGTGGGGTAGGTTAGGCTTAAAGAGAGAAGCCCGAGGAGAGGCCAAGGAGTCAACTCGGTCGCTTGGTGGAGGGGTACGGTCCCCGAGAGATGGACAAAAAGGAGAGGTTGAGGTGACGGGGGTAGAAGGGTTAGCAGAGGGATGTAGAGAATAAATAGAATTCTCATTGGTAGGCGTGGATGGGAGGATCTGTTGAAGGAGAGAGAGGGGTTGAGTGGAGTCAAAGTAATACAGAGGTTCGTTGCTCAAGGGGCGGTTAGAACAAATGGGAGAAGAAAAAGAACGAGAAGAACGATGAGAAGTGACAGCATCATAAATGAAGGAGCTGTTTGAAGACGCACCTGGATCCGAGGAAGGCCGACGTTGGAGAACGAGAAGCTGGGTCGGAACCTTGGTTGGAGATGGAGAGCGCTGAGATCATGCAGGATCACCATCGGTAGCTATCGCAGGAAAACGGTGAAGGCACGAACTGGCCGAGGAACGGTCTACTGAAACTGGAGCCAAAGTGATGAAAGATGAGCTGCTCAAGGAGTTGTCCATCGCCATTGGAGCAGGAGGAATGCTAGAGGAGCTATCGGAGGAGCATGAAGAGAAAAAACTCAGATGAGCACTGGTGGAGGATCGATCCACGAACACCGGAGCTGATGGGATGAAGGATGAGCTCCTTGAAGCGTGATTCTCCTTTAATGGAACAGAAGGGGTGGATTCACTGTCGGAGGAGTGATTCACATCCACATGAGCGGATTTGCTACAAAGAGAGCTAGATAAGGAATGTTCGGTAGACTGTGGAGCCAAGGCTATGAAGGAAGAGTTGTGGGAGGAGTTAACAATGGATGCCGGAGCCGAAGGGATGAACAAGTTGGCAGAAGAGATGTCAGGCTGCACGTAATCGGCCAAAGATTGGGTCTGGACTGGCCGAGGATAGTCCAAGTTTGAAGAAAGAAGTCAAAGAGAGGGCCCAGATAGCTGAGAGGACTTGTGTTTCCTGATGTAGAGCTTAGAAAACTTTTTTATTTGCCTGTTTGTGCTCTCTAATTTGATGCCTTCAGCTTTAGCATGGGACAAGATATCAAGTAAAACCCAGAGGTCAGGTCGAAGAGAGGAGGCGAGCTCAAGATGGAGATAGAGGAGGCAGGAGGAGAGGTGACTAATGATAGCCCTGGTTGATTTTATGACTTGTCTGAGGAGAGATAAGCCTGCACATTGAAATATGTGCTCCGTATTGGAGCTAAGTAAGGTGTGGGAGACCTGCACAAACGAAGGGATTAATTGTGAATCTCTACATCTTTTTAGGAAAGCCAGATCTGCAATCTTCTTTGAAACCTTTATTCTCATCCTTTCAAAAAGCTTGGCTTTGAAACAAATCTCCCTCCCATGAAGGGCAATGATCGTAGACATGATATTTCCACAGTCCATGATGATAGTGCCAATGTTTCTGGAAAAACTGTGTATGCTTTTTTGTCTCAACGTTTCGGATCATACTCCATGATCCATCATCAGGAGGAAAGGAAGAGAACACAAATGAGTTGGCTTGCAGATAGGTTTCTTAAAAAGAGGCAAGAGGTGGGCATGGAAGACGAGAGAAGCTAGAAGAGACACAAAGAGAAGTGAAGAGTAGATAGGATTCCTAGAAAATAAATTAGAAATAAAAGGAATAAAAAGAGATCCTCAAAGAATCAAAACAAACAAATGAAACACATAGCAAGGCAAGAATAAATGTAACACTATATATATATATATATGACCTTAGATAAATAAGTAAAAGCAAGAATAAAGAAAGGACATCTAAAAATTAAAAGCTCGAAAAAAGAAAATGGTAAGCTCATGAATAATAAAGACTATCAAAACAAGAATTTAGTAAAATATAACCCTAGAATAGTAAGCAAGAGAGGAGATGGGCGGTGGGTGCCATTGAGAAATTAGAGTGAGAGGAGATGAGAGTGAGGATGAGATAAAATGAAAAGGAGGTGGAACGTAAAATAGAGAAAAGATGATCAGCCAAGAGAGGGAGAATGCAAACGCGAGAAGAGGAAAAAGGACAAAAGGGGAGAAAAAATATAAATAAGTATATGAAAACCTGAGAGAAAAGAGAGAGGAAAAGTAAATGTACAAGATGGATCAGAGAATGAGAGACATAAACGACAGAGAAAATATGTAAAGGCAAGAGAGAGAGGTCAAAGAGAAAAGAGAATGAAAAAGCTCAGGGATGAGGCAAGAGGAGCAAGGGGTAAAAAATATAAAAATATGAAAAAGGAGAACAAAAACAAATAAGGAATATCTTAGAAGTTTATTGTCTCACCCTTATTTTATTATTATGCCTTGTTTTTGTTCTCCTTTTTCATATTTTTATATTTTTTACCCCTTGCTCCTCTTGCCTCATCCCTTAGTTTTTTCATTCTCTTTTCTCTTTGACCTCTCTCTCTTGCCTTTACATATTTTCTCTCTCGTTTATGTCTCTTGTTCTTTGATCCATCTTGTACATTTACTTTTCCTCTCTCTTTTCTCTCAGGTTTTCATATACTTATTTATATTTTTTCTCCTCTTTTGTTCTTTTTCCTATTCTCACGTTTGCATTCTCCCTCACTTGGCTGATCGTCTTTTCTCTATTTTACGTTCCACCTCCTTTTCATTTTATCTCATCCTCACTCTCATCTCCTCTCACTCTAATTTCTCAATGGCACCCACCGCCCATCTCCTCTCTTGCTTACTATTCTAGGGTTATATTTTACTAAATTCTTGTTTTGATAGTCTTTATTATTCATGAGCTTACCATTTACTTTTTTAGAGCTTTTAATTTTTAGATGTCCTTTCTTTATTCTTGCTTTTACTTATTTATCTAAGGTCATATATATATATAGTGTTACATTTATTCTTGCCTTGCTATGTGTTTCATTTGTTTGTTTTGATTCTTTGAGGATCTCTTTTTATTCCTTTTATTTCTAATTTATTTTCTAGGAATCCTATCTACTCTTCACTTCTCCTCTTTGTGTGTCTTCTAGCTTCTCTCGTCTTCCGTGCCCACCTCTTGCCTCTTTTTAAGAAACCTATCTGCAAGCCAACTCATTTGTGTTCTCTTCCTTTCCTCCTGATGATGGATCATGGAGTATGATCCGAAACGTTGAGACAAAAAAGCATACACAGTTTTTCCAGAAACATTGGCACTATCATCATGGACTGTGGAAATATCATGTCTACGATCATAGAGGGAGTGTTCCATTTTGGTACCACTGACATCAACATGACACCATCAGGCCCTTTGCCCATTTCCCCCCTCCAATGCAATTTGGTTTTGACATTCCAACTTTAAAGACTCGTATCTTGCTCATTTTTGCTCCTTTTTTCAAGCAATTTTTTTACTTGGGCTAGAATTTCGTAGGCTTCATAGTAGTGCAATCAGATTTTGATTTTGGTGCATGTTTTCTCTAGAAATTATAGATTTTCATCACTATTGTTGTGCAGTTCCCATTTTTAGAACTTCCATGGCTCCGTTTGGGCTCATACGGTAACATTTTTTGGTGATTTTATTTTTGAAAGTGAATAAATTTTCATGTACTTCTTAGATCTATAATCCATTTGAGGCATACTAGGTATTTTTGCACTCATTTCTTGGAATTTCTTTTTAAATTGGTGATTATGTTGGCTTGGGGGGCTTCAATTTTAGTATTGATATGTTGGGAGTTCATAATTTCAATTGAGGGTTTCATGTCTTTGTAAAATTGGAGATCTATCTTAGTCATAATGGGTTTTTCATTTCATCCTTCTCTAATCATCTTGAAAAAGGGGAACTATAAATAATGGAGTGATGGTATTTTGAAACACTTGCGTTGGCTTCATCTTTTGCCACATCTATATGGTCTTGTTCCTCAACCAGGTACTTATTGGAAAAAAGTTTATTTGGAATTCCAAAAGAGATCGTGTTATAGGAGTAATTGGTTACCATGTTGATGATAACACTTGGAGTACCCTTTTGCACATTGAATGTCCTCATGTTATGTGGACCAAAATTTGGGAGCTATATGAAGATCCTGATATTCAACCATTCCCAGATGATCTTGTTTCAGATTGTCTTGTACCTCTTGATGATTTAGATAATATACCATATGACTATGATACAAAAGAGGAGTTTGTTTCTTTGGAATGCATTGCACATTATGATGATGCAAATGATGAGGTTTCCACTACTTCTCCTCCTATAGAGGTACTTGTTGAGCCTTCACATTAATTTATTTATTGCTACTTCCCTTGATCCTGATCAACAGGATGCTTATTGTTTTTCAGATCCACCTCATTGGGATTCTTATCTTGCAGACATATCATTCTTGTTTGTGGAGTCTGACATTTCAGATTTGGAGGACATACTTGAGGGGTTAACTCTCCTCTTTGATGATAGTCATAGCACAACTTTTATCACCCAAACTTTGTCTTTGGAAATTGATGATCTTGAGTTTTCCTATTGTCTTGGATTATCACATTCTTCAAGTAGGTCTGGGACTTTTGATTCGATTGTGGCATCTTTCAGATTCGACAAGTGGACACTTGAACACTTTTCAAAGGCATCCTACTTCATGAGACTTCTTCCCTCTTCTCTTTTTTTGGAGTTGGAGTTTCTTCTACATACACCAGTGGCTTGGTTTCTTCCCAAGGGGAGAAATGTTGTTTGCAGGCATTGGATACTCTTTTGTCTTCAACCATTCACCATTGGCCAAGGAGCTACTTCATTATGGGGGGGATATCTAGTCTCACTCTTTCCCTCTTGTGGGGGGGCTTTTGATTGTAATTGCATGATGGATGTAGTACTTGGAGGGTATTGATGTTGAGTTCTTCCATCACTCCATCACCTGTACATATTTGTTTGTTCTTTTCTCTCATTTGGAGAGGGGTTTTTTCCTACGAGTTTTCTTCCTTTACTCCATTTGTGAGAGATTATTAGTATATGGGTACCTAACATGGCCTAGTAGACGGGACCCATCATTGCATCTTTGCATTTGTCTACTTCTCCCTAAGTTGCACTTAGGGGGGTATTAGTGTGAACATGGATATTACCTAATCAATTTCCCCTTTGTAGTACTAGGCTTATTATATAACTAGTCATTAGTTAGTCCTATTCAAACATGTTCACATGTTAAGTTTACTTAGGATAATTCTAGATGTTTCTAGTTGTCATGTGATCTTATCCTATAGTTGGCATCTTATCCTTTAGTTGTCACATGACATAGGATTAAGACACTTGTCATTATCTTAGTTGATCATAACTCTTAATCTTATCTTTATAAGCAAGGCATATCATGTACATTATGTAACAATTTTTTGCATTCATTGATAGAATATAATTATTCTCTCATTTGGTCTCTCTTGTGCTTTCATGAAGATCCTAGATCTTGGGTGGCTACCTTCATAGCCAACTCTTACCATTTATATATAAGTCTTCTTGTATAAAAATCATTTGTAGAATATAGTTATGCACATTTACATGTTTCATTGAAGATGACTCACAACACACTCATTGCTCCATGAATTGTATTGTCTTGTCTTTACAAGTGGGTCCTAAATAGGTGAATGTATTAGTACATGTTATTCCTTCTTATAATCAAATCTCCATGTCACTTGGTAGGCTTTCGTCGAAATAGTTAAAATGGTGCTTTATATGGTGCATCAATGTTTGAAATATGTTCATAGGGATATAATTGTCAAAGTTAAGAGAGATCCATATAAGTGCATTTCCAAGTAAGTCATTTTGTTATAGATACATACATGAAGACCTCTAATGAACCTTATTATGAGTACCAATACAAAATTCATGATTTGTATAATATGCATTTGGATGGAAAGCAAAAATCATAGAAAAATCACAAGGCTATAAGTTAGGGAGCAAATGAAGTCATCTTATTTGCCTTCATTCCATCAAAAGTTATCACAATAAATAGCAACCTAAATATTCTTATCATCCTCCATATGAAGAAAAGAAAGGGAGGTCTTGTCCTTATCCTCCACAAATACAAAAGAAAGTAAGATTTAACAATCCTATTACTTCATCCTCTAAAGGTTCATTTTATACAGGGTCTCAAAGAAAAATATAAGTGTTCAACAAGCACACAAGAAGCTTTGTCCAAAAACACATGAACTATGGGTAAAGAAAGAAAAATAACCAATTGTACCTCTTTCAAATGTTTTCACTAAGATTACTCTTTCCTATGTGTTCACCCTTTCCATGCCCACTCTCAAAGAAACTTATGATATATTATCTTGTTGATGATATCTACATAGTGCATAAAATGGCCTTGATGATTTGAATTGTGATGCATACCCATCAGACCATACAAAATGTTTTTCAATCTTCACACCTCTTCTTGCCAAATCATCAAAAAACATCTTAAAACAATGTTGCACAAAAAATGTGTCATGCTCTTTATCATCACTAATATAAAAGTGATATTCTTTCTTAATGACTTGTTTTTCATATGTACTGTCAACACCATCCAAATCCAATTGTGCATGTTGATAACACACATGCACCATAATAGTGACATGCTATGAATAGTAATATTGTGTTTGAATCTCCTTTTGATGGGTAAAAGAGTAATTTTTTGCAAAGTCAACTACTGATAAAATTGTTCCAAATGGGAAAGTATCTCTTAACAACTGAAATTGTTTTGCTTGCCACCTAGCATAAAATGCATGATGTATGTATGGTTGTATCAATTTATAAAAAAAATCCATAAATGTTCCAATAGGTACCTCCTCTTCTACATAATCTAACCTTGTGGATTCTTTCCCAATCTTTGTTTCAAACTTTATGTACTTGTAACTCTTGCAATTTACCATCTTCGTCATGTCACTATCTTCATTTCTCAAATGAATTTTAGCTAGATTTCCACATGTTTCACAAAGTCCTTTTATGCATTTCATTGGACAATCTTCATCATCATCAGATTTATCACATAAGATGGATGCTATGAATTGAATTACCTGTTTAGGAGGTGCATTTTGAGAACCATCACTTTCTTCTTTGATCTTTCGAAACACCTGATAGTAAAGATCAAATTCAATATGATAACGACAAGTTTCAAAAACCCTGTTTGCCTTCACATAATGTGGCCTTAACATTTGAAACATTGTTTGTCCAATATTTACATGAGGATTTTCATCACAAAACATCACATACATCTCATGTTGTGTTATGTCTAACCAATGTTTTGTATGCAGTTCAAAATTGTCTCCAGGCCTGATCCTGTGTTTTAGAACATCTCTTTTATTTAATGAGGGATGAGTATGTTCATGCCAAAAACTTGAGATCAAGTTCCTAATAGCATATTCAATCTTGTTAGAATGAGGAGCCCTACACATCAATGCCCAATTATCTTATGCAGTAGAATCATCCAAAACCTTTCTCCTTTTCACATATCTTGTTAATGTCTTTCTACTTAAGCCAATTTCACTTGAAAGTGAAGAGAGTTGATGCTTCCTTGACATTTGTGGACTTACAATAGATGTCAACATCACTCTTCTTGAAATGATCTTATCCATTGATCAAAATTGTTTCCCAATGGAACCCAAAACTTTTTTAACATTTTCAACAATATCCTTTTCTAGGCATCTTTTCCTCTTTTTTGTGAAATCTATACCCATCCATTGTAATGGCTCTTTAGGTCATCACAAAGAAGCAATGTTGATAACAGTTGGGCTTGACCAAGTGTATCATGAATTTTGAAATAAGCCTCAATTATTTCCTTTAAAGTTCTTATCAATGCCCTCTTAGTAGTTTGACTAGGTTGTTCAACATAAAATTTCAATTTCTCTATATCAATTTCAAGCAAATGATCTATATTTTGATAAGAATTTTTTCTCTTCACCTCTTTAATTAGATTCATAGTATGAATATCAGTAGAAGGAAGTGATTTTGACCCCTATCCAACATCAAAGTATGTATGGGCCTCCTTTATAACATCAGTTGTTTGTGCTTGGGTCTCCTCCCTGACATCAACTATGTGTGCTTCAACCTCCTCTGCTCCAGTAACTAAATTACGCTGGACCTCTACTCCAGTTTCCATATGTTAAGTCCCTACACATATCATATAAAAGAGAAGATTTTAGAATATATATAAAAGTTAGATTATTAAACTACATGGATAAAGCATGAAGGTGATTATGAGTACATAATGAGAAAGTGTTAGGGATGTAGTATTCATCCTTACTATTTTCTCCAACTTTGAATTACAATTAAACTACTGATCAAGTGCATGCATGTCAAATTATTTGTACAAGAAGAGAAAATGAACATGTAATGGAAATAACATCTAGAATGATATGTCCATGTATGGATGGCCATGTGTACAAGTTCCATCTAAAGTTAACTTTTCATGTCCTAGATTTATGTTACAATCAAAAAATTTTAGGAGTATCATCTAATCAAAATCTTAAATTATCTCATTAACAACTACTTGCTAATTTGTCAAATTATAATTTATATGTCTCTAAGGTCAAGTAAAATTATAGGTACATATTCAATTACTAGATCATTTAACCTAAAAAGAGATTCAATGTCATAAAGATTTAAGTGTGCACCTACAAAATTATAGATCAATATATAATATAGTAGTAGAGGAGATAATATTACATGTTGTACTGAATAATGTTAACTACATGTCCTATGAATAAATAATCAATCTTAGAACCATGGTTCACGAATGTGGTGCAAAATTCCTAGAGGGCTACAATAATCATATGTGCATGTATATAAAAAATCAGTTCAATATATTATATATATGCATGCATGTACATATAAAATATTAGTTTAATATTATTATATATACATGTAGATTTAAAACTCAATAATATTTAAGGGACAAATAAGGTTTAGGGTTTAGGAGTCTAGGGTATATAAGAAACTCTTACAAGTCTTTAATTTGTAACTATAATTTATTTGTAATTATAATATTTAAGGAACTTTGGGGTTAGGGTTTAGGGTTTAAGACTTAGGCAAGTTAGGGCTAGGGATGTTTTGAGGCTAGTCAAATTACATGTATGTCTCCATTGGGGTAGGGTCCTAGATAGGACCTAGGGTTTATCACAGATTCACTTGGCAAGTAAGGTACAAAAATATAGTCGAAAGGAATTTGATTAGTTAATTTAGTGGAAGAAAATTTAGCTTAAACATCTAATCATATATTTAGCTCAATAATATTTGGAGTTTAGCATTTAGGGTTTAGTTAAGTAGACTTAGGGAACATAGTGGTTTTAGTAGAGGGCTTAAGAATGGTAATAGAATCCACAACATTTAAATAAATGAATATAATTAAAACATACTTGAATTGAAAAAATTACTTCAATTGAAAACAATTTGATCTTATTGATCCTAATCTTATCTAGAAGATGATTTAATTGAAAAAAAATCATAATTTATATAAAATATACATACCTTCTCTTTGAGCATAATAGCTTTTCATGTTTTCTTCATGCAATTTTTGTTCCCTTTCTGTTGAATGATATCGTATAGTCTTATTTTGCCTTGTCCTTTTATTTCCCATCTTCAAGGATTTACAAAATATGATCTTGATAATTTTGTTGCCAATTCCATGTTCCAAATTTGTAAAGCACTAGAAAAAATTTGACCTTTCAAATAGACTTAGCGAATTTTCCTTTATTTTTTGATATTAAAATCACAAAAATGACCTTGTATATATACATGTAATTTGAATACATACATTTTGTTAAATGTCGGCTAAATTAGCCTTCGTTTGAAGGTCGATCAGGGTAAAAATCTGCAAACATATTTTTATTCAGTGACCTTCATTTGAAGGTATTTAAATATTATTTTCCAGCTGAGTTTTTTGGAACATACCTTCGTTCAAAGGTACCTGCAAATTAAGGTAAAATTTTTGTTTGCAGGCACCTTCATTCAAAGGACCTTTGAATGAAGGTGCTTACCTAGATAGTTTTTGCATCTGCATCAAAACTTCCTTAGAAAATCCAGTTTCAAACCTCGGGTTGGACCTTCAAATGTAATTAACTTGACAAGATAATTTGCAAGATCGTAGTCCTCGAAATGAGCTTTCCAACAAGTATAATTTTGATATATTTTCATTTTATTATGTATTTAATTTTTAATTTTTACTAAACATAGGTTTTTCATCGAACATCAAGTTTTTCATTACACACAGGTGGGAAAATAGTGAAACATTGAAAAAAATTTCAAAAAATACCTTTGCACTAGGTATTGATGTCCTTGTTTCACAAAAAAAAAATGAATTTTGATATATACACAAGTTATGCTTGATGACATACACCTATGTCCAAATTATAGTTACACTGACTTAAAAATTAATTAAAAAAATATGTAACAAAAATTATGAAAAAATATCCATGCACTAGATATTGATGTTAAAAACCTATATTTAAAAAATTAGAATTTTATCCTTTATAGAAAAAAGTTATGCTTGACAACATAAATGTTACTTTCTGAAAATGTTGTTTACTATATAAAACTAGTTATTAAAGGAGAGGTTGAAAGATTCACTATATATATATATACACACACAAATCACCACAAATCACTAGTTCGCATCATCTTTAAATTCTTAATGGTTTAGCTGCTATATGTCTCAGAAAGTGAAGATTTAGTTAAAAATGCTGATATCAATGTCCATCCTAGCCAAAAAGAGGGACTCGTTATTGTGGGATTACCCTGGCACACTCACCTAACAAAGTGTTCCCAATGATAAAAGTGTTGCATAACAAGGCAAATATAGACCACTTTAAGATTTCTTGCAAAATGTGAAAGAGATGTTTTCTTCTTATGTTGAAATTGTTGGTAGGTGGTGACTGATCAGGAAAGTACTGTACACTAGCCATGTATCCTCGCCGGGGTTCGGGGCCGACTTAAAAAATCCTAGGGCCGACTTAAAAAATCCTATTTTTTATGACCGACATAAGAAAACCCTAATTTTTTGTAACCAACAAAAAGGCTTGATAAAAAGCGGCCAAGGGTTAGGGTTTGAGTATAGTATTGTAGCATTTGCAGCGGTATTGAGTTGCAGGGATTGCTGATTGTAATCGGTTTGATTTACTAAATAATAATATTGGACTCTCTGTTTGGTGGATGTAGCCCGAGTTTGGGTGAACCACGTTAAATCTTGTCTCTCGCTGTTATTCATTCTGTGTATTTCCATTTCTCTGTTTAATCTTTATTTGCATTTAATTGATATCTTCTGCCGGCTAACCCTAACAAGTGGTATCAGAGCGGGTTGTGTTCGATTATCGTCTGTAGGAAAGTCTCACGGTTGAGTGCGAGCAATGGCGGACGAGGGTAAAATGAAGGTTGATAAATTCAATGGGCAGAACTATCAGTTATGGAAGATGTAGATGGAAGATTACCTCTATCAAAAGGATTTATGGAGGCCGTTGGAAGGAGTAGCCAAGAAACCGGCAACAATGTCTGATGAGGATTGGAATCTTCTTGACAGAAAGGCACTGGGAACCATTCGGTTGTGCCTGGCACCGTCGGTGGCATTCAATATAACGGAAGCGAAGACAACATATGGTCTGATGAAAGCTTTGGCTAAATTGTATGAAAAACCCTCAGCCTCAAATAAGGTATTTCTCATGAAGTAGTTGTTTAATTTGAAAATGGTTGAAGGTGGATCTGTGACAGGTCATTTAAATGAATTTAATACGATTGTCAGTCAATTGACTTCTGTAAATGTAAAATTTGATGAAAAAGTTAGAGCTCTCTTGATATTATGTTCATTGCCTAAAAGCTGGGATAGTTTGGTAATGGCGGTTAGTAACTCTGTTTCTGGTTCAAATACCCTAAAATTTGATGATGTTGTTGGTGTTATTCTGAGTGAGGAAATTCGTAAGAAAAGCTCAGGTGGATCCAAATCAGGCAGTGTTTTGAATGCAGAAAGCAGGGGCAGATCAAAGGAGAGAGGAAAAGGTTATGGAGGTCAAGTCACGAGGAAAATCAAAGGACAAAAGATCCCAAACCAGAGGACAGAAGGATTGCTGGTACTGTGGAAAACCAGGTCATCTGAAGAAAGATTGCTGGTCTCGGGAAAATAAAGAAGGAGACAAACAAGAAGGCAATAAGGAAGCAAATGTGGTAAGCAATAAGTCTGAAGATGATGCTTTGATTCTTTCCCTAGATAATGCTGATGATTCATGGGTTTTAGATTCAGGGGCCTCATTTCATGCTACACCCCATAGAAGTTATTTCCTTGATTATGTCCAAGGGGATTTTGGGCTGGTTTATTTGGGAGATAATGAACCCTGTCAGATTGTTGGAAAGGGAAGAATCAAGATTAAGTTGCAGAATGGGAATCATTAGCTACTACAAGAGGTAAGGCATGTTCCAAGGCTCAGTAGGAATTTAATTTCAGCAGGGCAGCTAACTGAACAAGGTTGCACTGTTACATTTACTGATAAAAATTGGAAGGTTTCAAAAGGTGCCTTAGTAGTAGCAAAAGGTGTAAAAGTAGGCACCTTATATCCTTGTACAGGTCATACTGTTCCTTCTACTTTAGATTTTATAGAGGAAAAACAAATAGGTTTAGGAACAGTTGCTGCAGGTTTGCAGGAAGAGACTGGAAAAGTTGCTGCAGGTTCTGAAACAACACTGTGGCATAACAGACTTGGGCATATGAGTGAAAAAGGTATGAAGGTACTTCATTCTAAGAAAGTTTTACCAGGCCTGAAATGTATTAATATGGATTTCTGTGAAAGTTGTGTGTATGGAAAACAAAAGAGAGTCAGTTTTCTCAGAGATGGGAAGCAAAAGAAAAATGAAAAGTTGGAGCTTGTGCATACAGATGTATGGGGACTAGCTCAGGTATCTTCTTTCGGTGGCTCTCGATATTATGTTACATTCATAGATGATGCAACTAGGAAGGTCTGGATTTATTTCCTTAGACAGAAATCTGATGTATTTGAAACATTTAAGAAATGGAAAAGCTTGGTTGAAAATGAGACAGGTAAAAGATTAAAATGTCTCAGATCTGATAATGGCGGTGAGTATTGCAGCAAAGAATTTGAAGACTATTGTTCCTTTAATGGAATTCGTAGGCAGAAAACGGTTCCAGGGACTCCACAGAAAAATGGAGTGGCTGAATGCATGAATAGGACAATAATGGAGCGTGCAAGGACCATGAGATTGCATGCTAGACTGCCTTTAAATATGTGGGTAGAGGCTGTCAACACTGCTGTATATTTAATTAACAGAGGTCCTTCAGTTCCTTTGGGCTGTGGTATTCCAGAGGAAGCATGGACTGGCAAGAAGGTGAGTTATTCTTTTCTGAAAACCTTTGGCTGTGAAGCATTTGCACATATAGATTCTGAAAATAGAACCAAGCTGGATGCGAAATCAAAAAAATGTACCTTCGTTGGATATGGCATTGATGAATTTGGTTATAGGCTTTAGGATTTTGAAAATCAGAAAATTGTGAGAAGCAGGGATGTTATATTCAATAAGAAGGTGTTGTACAAAGATCAGTTGCAGCAGCATGAGAAGAAAGAAAAGGATTATGTGGTGCTGGATGATACTCCAAATAGTGATGTTCCAGTGGCTCCTCATGCTCTGCAACAGCAACCAGAAATACCACAAACTCCAGTGAATGTTAGACGGTCAACAAGGATAAGTAGATCTCCTGAAAGGTTTTCTCCCTCTTTGTATTCTATTTTGTTAACAGATGCTGGTGAACCAGAAGGGTATGATGAAGCTATGCAGGTGAATACACAAGTTCAGTGGGAGATTGCCATGAAAGAAGAAATGGACTCCTTGCTGAAAAATCAGACTTGGGAATTATGTAAGTTACCTGCAGGTAAAAAAGCTTTACCAAACAAATGGGTTTACAGGTTGAAAGAGGAAGATGGAGGTAAGAAACGATTTAAGGCCAGGTTAGTTGTAAAAGGATTTGCACAGAAACAAGGCATTGATTTTGATGAGATATTTTCTCCGGTTGTTAAGATGACTTCTATTCGTACTGTTTTAAGTATTGTGGCTGCTGAAGATTTGCATTTGGAACAGCTAGATGTGAAAACTGCCCTTCTCCATGGTGATTTGGAGGAGGAGATATACATGGCACAACCACAGGGCTTTGAGGTCAAAGGTAAGGAGAAACAAGTGTACAAATTGAAGAAAAGCTTGTATGGCCTGAAACAAGCACCTCGGCAATGGTATTTGAAATTTGATAGTTTTATGACTAAGCAAGGCTACAGTAGGTGTAATTCTGACCATTGTGTTTATTTTAAGAGGTTGGATAATGACAGCTACATCATTTTATGTTTATATGTTGATGACATGCTTGTAGCTGGGTCTAACATGGATCACATCAGAGAGTTAAAACATCAGTTATCACAGTCATTTGATATGAAGGATTTGGGGGCAACAAAACAAATCCTTGGTATAAAAATTTGCAGAGATAGGAAGAACAAAAAATTGACTCTATCTCAGGCTGCTTATGTTGAAAAGGTGTTGCAGAGATTCTATATGGAGAATGCCAAAGCTGTCAATACACCTTTGCCTAGTCATTTGAAATTGACTAAGGAGATGTGTCCAAAGACACAAGAGGAGGAAGAGAAAATGTCCAAGATACCCTATGCTTCAGCTGTAGGAAGTTTAATGTATGCCATGGTATGCACAAGACCGGATATTACACATGCTGTCGGAGTCGTTAGTAGGTATATGAGTCATCCCGGATTTGAGCATTAGAATGCGGTCAAATGGATTCTCAGATATTTGAGAGGTACATCTAATAAACACTTATGTTTTGGGGGCTCTAATACTGATTTAGCAGGTTATGTAGACTCAGATTTGGCAGGGGATATTGATACCAGGCGGAGTACTACAGGTTATGTCTTTACTGTAGGTGGAACATCAGTGAGTTAGATTTCTAGGTTGCAAAAGGTGGTTGCTTTATCCACCACAGAGGCAGAATATGTCGCTGCAACAAAGGCAAGCAAGGAGATGATATGGCTACAATCTTTCATGGAAGAATTGGGTAAACAACAGGCTAACAGTTCTTTGTATACAGACAGTCAGAGTGCCATACATCTTGCAAAGAATTCTGCCTTGCATTCTAAGACCACACACATACAGTTGAGGTATCACTTTATTCGGTCGGTGTTGGATAATGGATAGTTAAGGCTGGAAAAGATACATACAGATGAAAATCTAGCGGATATGTTTACAAAGGCAGTGACAAGGGAGAAGCTGAGCTCCTCTTCAGCTTCGATTAGTCTTCTAGACTGAACACAATAAAATTGAACAGTAGAGTCCAGGGTGCTTATTTCCAGTGGGAGCTGCATGCGCAGCGGTGTCGTCCAGGATCAGTCTCCAAGTGGGAGATTGTTTTGGTGTGGAGCCTGATCAGTCTCCAAGTGGGAGATTGTTGGTAGGTGGCGACTGATCAGGAAAGTACTGTACACTAGCCATGTATCCTCGCTGGGGTTCGGGGCCGACTTAAAAAATCCTAGGGCCGACTTAAAAAATCCTATTTTTTATGACCGACATAAGAAAACCCTAATTTTTTGTAACCGACAAAAAGGCTTGATAAAAAGCGGCCAAGGATTAGGGTTTGAGTATAGTATTGTAGCATTTGCAGTGGTATTGAGTTGCAGGGATTGCTGATTGTAATCGGTTTGATTTACTGAATAATAATATTGGACTCTCTGTTTGGTGGATGTAGCCCGAGTTTGGGTGAACCACGTTAAATCTTATGTCTTGCTGTTATTCATTCTGTGTATTTCCATTTCTCTGTTTAATCTTTATTTGCATTTAATTGATATCTTCTGCCGGCTAACCCTAACAGAAATACACAATGTGCAATTGTAAAAGTATGAATTTTCAAGTCAAGGATATGAAATAATGCAAGATTTGTTAGTGTAGGTTTTTATTTCCTAGTGGGTTATTTATTTTTCCCTATATTCCTAGGTTTTTCCTACACTTCTATTAATCTCACTTAGATTAATAAAACATGTCTTATTAGGTGAGTGGTTGCGAGGTGTCACCTTCCTACATGTGAGCATTCATTAGCTATCTTAAGAAGATACTTTGCTATATTTAGTTCGATAGATGGTTGCTCCTGATTGGTTGATGTTGCCACCTCCTCTCTCTCCCTGGTTTATATAAGCATGCTACTTGGCTTGTATTTTGTATCTTTTACTTTTGCATCCTCTTAATGCTATTTTGCTTCTAGCATTTGCATTACTCTCTTGGAGACTAACTCTATGTTTCTATTTTGATTTCGCATCATTTGCATTCATAGTTTAGATATCTATTCGTTTGCACTAGTTTTCTGGGTTAATAATCTTTTCATATTCTAAAATGGTATTAGAGATTTTCTATGTGCAAGAGTAAATTTTAATTTCCATATTTGAGAGATTCAGGGGGGGCTAACTAAGCTTATTGCGGTTTTTAAAAAAACCTAGTATGCTCTTTTCTTGCATCTTTGGATGATCTGGAGAATCAGAAAAGTTTGACGGAAACATTTTAATCTCTGGGGTTTGCACATGTGTTTTATGAAATCTGGGTGATTGTAGCATTTCTGGTTATACTAGCAGTATTTTTGGCTATTCCAACGTGTCCAGGAGGCTTGAGAAAGTTAGATTTGGCTTTCGTTTCACTGAAATCAGAGATCGTTAGACATAGTTGCGGAACCAGGGTTTCAAGCTCAAATATGACAACCAACTTGCATATTAGGTGTTTTCAATCAATATTGTAGGTTCCAGCATGCCATTTATTGTCTTAGGTAGCTAATTCAGCCTTTGCATGCCATGTTTTGGTTGCTGGGCTCATTTTTTATTGCTAAAGACATTCTGTTTACATTGGATCGACATCTTTTGTACATCAGCAAGAAAATCGCCTTCTAGGTTTTGTTCACAACATAGAAAAACCATCTGGGTATGTTTTAGTTTTTGCATGAAGTCTATATATTTTACAAAAACGTACTCAGAAAGCTACATCAGGACCCCTCTTTGTTGGCAGTTGCAGTTTTGAAGGCAGTTTTCAAATGCTCCATTCTTGCTCATATGGACTCCGTTTCCCACGATTTTTTTTAATTTTAGCTATTTTTTCGTTCTCTATACACTAGTGTATACATTTTTTGATTTTGATGCAGAGATGTTTTAGAAATTGCAGATTCTCAATCATGACACTGCACAGTTCTCGTTTTGGAAACTTTGGAGGATCATAACTTTCACATATGACCTTATATCGAGGTGATTCTTTTTTTGAAAGTGCGTGATTTTTTGAGCAGATCGTAATGGTGCTATTTATTTCTCTGGGTATTGTGCCAAAGTTGTATTTTCAACATATGCTCTTCATGAGGGTTTTGTAATGCATTGAAATCAAGACCACTTAGTATTTTTTGCTAGTGGTAGTTGTAAATGCACTGATATAAAGTGCCAAATCATATTTTCTTAGGGGGGTTCTTTGATTGAGTGAAAAAGGGGGGGGGTTATCTTGGTTGTGTTCTCTTTTTTTCAACATTTCTTTTCTACATTTTTTCATCATGGATCAAACAAATGTGCCCATCTTAACTCCATACAATTACTTTGAGTGGAAATCACTCATGACAATTCACTTAAGGAAAGCTGGATTAAATAGGATAACTATGGGACTTGAAACTGAACCTGCTAAAGATGAAAATAAGCCTAAGTGGTTTAACAAATGTGATGAGGCATATGACACATTGTGTTTGTCTATTTCTCATGATTTGCTCTTTCACGTGATTTGCTCTTTCACATTGAGTCTTTGAATTCACCAAATTAAATCTGGACAAAGCTAGAAACTCTATTTGGCACACAAGATTCAATGAGGGGTCAGATGTTGGAAAATGAACTAATTAGTTTAAGTCCAGGCAATTTCAACACAATTCAGGATTTCTTCACTAAATTAAAATCACTAAGGCTACAGTTTAAACAATGTGGAATTGAAAATAAAGATGAATAACTGATTCTTATTATTCTCTCTAAGCTAAGTTTAGAATATTCTGTGTTTGTTTCTACCTTCTATGCTACTAAGGATGCACTTTGTACTCAATTCACCATGCCATCTTTAGATGATTTTGCTATAAATCTCACCCAAGAACAGGACAAGCTAATCCAGATGGACACTCTTAAGTCTTCTAAGTCACATGCCTTGGCTACCAACCAAGGCACAAAAGAACAGAAAGGATAAAGTAGTAACAACAATAGTAAGGATAAGAAACAGAAGAATAGCAAGGAGAAGAAGGATCAGATACCAGTTGCTTCAAAAGCAACTAATGAGACTCAATCTTCCAAGGGTGACAAGCCTAAGAAAGAGAGGGTCCAATGTGCCTATAGTAAAAGACCCGGTCATAATGAACATAAATGTCTGAAGAAACAAATTGATCACTTGACACACATTCTTGAGAAGAATAATATCAGTGTTCCTGATTCTATCAAATAGAGTTCTAATGAGGGGTCTAACAAGGTAAAAGAAAACAACAAGGGGAAAGGAAAGGGCAAGACCCTTGTAGCAGTTGCTTCTTCACCATCCACTTGGGTTCTTGATTCGGGTGCTTCACACCACATGGCTTCATCTAAGGAAAAACTTGCATCTTTGGAGGCATGTACTATGCCTTCTATTTTGATGGGTGATGACACTCCTATTGAGGTATGTGGGAGAGAGTTTGTTGTTGTGGGGGATGGCACATTCCATGATGTTCTTTGTGTGCCCTCATTATCAACTAATCTCCTATTGGTATACCAGATCACTCACACAGGTTCAGGCAAGCGGATTGAGTTCACTCCTGATTTAGTGGAGATTCATGAGTTGCATAGTGGTTCTACAGTTGCAGTTGGGAGAGTAGATCATCAGTCATGGCTCTATCTATTTTCTCACTTTGTTCCTGATCCTCCTTCCACTATTTTTCTCACTCATTCTGATGATGTGAGTAGATTATGGCATGAGTAGTTTGGCCATCTTAACTTCCGCTACTTGCAGCAACTCAACCAACAGAGCATGGTCATAGGGTTGCCTTTAGTTTAGTTTTTAGGTGGTGTTTGCCAAGGTTGCAGTCTTGGTAAGCATCCTAAGAAAAAGTTTGACAAAGGTAAGGCATGGAGATCTTCACAAATATTGGAGTTAGTTCAAAGTGATTTGGCTAGTCCATTTCAGCATCCTTCTTTCAGCAGGGCCTGATATGTCCTCACATTCATTGATGACTTTTCTCGATATACTTGGGTGTACTTTCTCAAACATAAGTCAGAGGTATTTGATCATTTTCAGGACTTCAAAACTTTTGTAGAGAAGCAATCTGGGAAAGCCATCAGAGTTTTGCACACTGACAATGGTGGTGAGTATGTCAACCATCGATTTGAGAGGTTTTGCACTTTAGAGGGGATTGATTTGCAGCATTCAGTTCCATACAATCCTCAGCACCACAATATTGGGCAGAGGCCATTAACTATGCTTGTTATATCCAGAACCATGTTCTTCACTGAGCCTTGAAGGGAGTCACTCCTTTTGAAGTTTGGAGCAGTTGGAAGCCATCAGTTAAGCACTTTCAAGTTTTTGGTTCTCCTGTATGGGCCCACATTCTTGCAAAGAAACGCAAGGCCTTGGATCCACAGAGCAGACCTTGCATATTTGTAGGTTATCCTGATGGTGTGAAGGGTTATCGGTTGCTCCACCCTACTACACATGAGTTGTTCATTGAGAGGAGTGTTCAATTTGAGGAGGGCTCTTTGAGCTCACTTTCTATCACTTCTCCAACTCCTACCTTGACATTGGAGTCACTTGGGATACATGACAGATCTTCTGATGAGTCAAATTCACCTGAGTAGTCTTCTACCTCCACTTTTGATGCAGAGAATGATTCAGAGGACTCATCTCCTTCCTCTCCTAGTCATCATTCAGAGGTTGATGATTCTCCTCCTGATTCTCCATCTTTCAATCCACTTTAGGCTAGACAGACCTTGTAGTCTGCAAGTGATTAGGTTGGGGATCCATTAGACACCAGGCAAACTCACTTACAGTTCCAGGATGCTCCACATGTCTTCATTGCTACTGCCTCAGATCTATAGTCTTTTCATGAGGCTTCTGGTATTCCTGAGTGGGATACAACTATGCAAGAGGATTATAGTTCCTTGATGAGGAACCACACTTGGGATCTTGTCCCTCTTCCTAAGGGAAGAAAACTTGTTTGATGTAAGTGGATCTATCAGACAAAATTTGCAGCAAATGGGTCGATTGACAAGCATAAGGCTCGCTTGGTCACCAAAGGATTCTCCCAGGTTCCTGGGATTGACTACTCTGAGACTTTTGCACCAGTTACTTGAATGAATTCCATTTGACTTGTTCTTGCCATTGCTGTAGCCAATTGTTGGGAAGTACACTAGATGGATGTGAAGAGTGCTTTTCTTCACGGTGAACTTCAGGAGGAGATCTACATGGAGTAGCCACAGGGGTTCATTTAGGATTCTTCACTTGTGTGCCATCTTTGGAGGTCTCTCTATGGCCTCAAACAGGCTCCTTAGGCCTGGTATGCCAAGATGGACTCCTTCCTTCTATCAGTTGGGTTCACTCGGTGCCATTCTGATCCCAATGTCTACATTCTGCAGCAGGATGATTCACTCCTATTTCTAGTTCCGTATGTTGATGACTTGTTGATCACAGGGAGTTCTTCATCCGCCATTGGGGCTATCAAAATTGCCCTTCATGACAGGTTTTTGATGACTGACTTGGGCTTGTTGCATTACTTTCTCAGGATTGAGATCTACCAGTCTGCTTCCGGGATCACCATCACACAGTCCAAGTATGCTCTAGATTTGCTCTCAAGGTTTCATATGGCTGATTGCATGCTTGCTCTAACTCCCTTTCTTTCTGGAGTCAAACTTTAGGCTTAGTGTTCTTCTCCACTTGTTGATGGCACTTTGTACTAACAGCTTGTTGGGAGTCTCATTTATTTGACTCATATGAGACCTAACATTTCATATGCTATAGGCATGGTCTCTCGATTCATGCAAGAGCCTCATGAGCTGCACTAGAAAGCAACCAAGTGGATCCTTCACTACATTCATGGTACTCATAGTTTTGGGATTCACTACGCAGTGGGTATTGAGCTTGACTTGGTGGGCTACACAGATTCAAATTGGGTAGGTGATTCTCAGGATCGCAAGTCTACTTCAGGTTATAGCTTTTCACTTGGTTTAAGTCCTATTTGTTGGTTGAGCAAGAAGTAGTTTTCTATTGCTCTATCTTCTACTGAGGCCAAGTATTAGGAGGCTATGAATGCCGCCACTGAGGCCATTTGGCTTCAAAAACTTCTCACCGAGTTTGGTATCTAGATCAGACAGCCATCAGTCATATTTTGTGACAACCAGAGTGCCATTCAGATCTCATGGAATCCGGTCAATCATCAGTGGACCAAACACATAGAGGTCCACATGCACTACATCCGGGAGCTCATCCATGGCCACGTCATCAATCTTCACTACTGTCTGACTTCCAAGTAGGTTACTGATATCTTCACCAAACCCTTTACTGAGAGCAAGTTCCTTCATTTGCGAGCTTTGCTGGGGGTGCGGGATGCTTCATCTTCTGGGGGGCTTCTTCCTCTCACTCAGAGTCCTGACTCTCTCTACTTTGGGGGGGGGGTCTCTTCTCTCTCTATTTTGTGTTTTTTTGGGGGGGGCTTTTCTCTCTTTGGGGGGGAATTTTATGTACATGGGTACCTCATCAGACTTGATTTGCCAGGACCCATTTCTACATCCACCTAATCTTTGCTTATGGGGGGGTGTTAGTGTAGGTTTTTATTTCCTAGTGGGTTGTTTATTTTTCCCTATATTCCTAGGTTTTTCCTACACTTCTATTAATCTCGTTTAGGTTAATAAAGCATGTCTTATTAGGTGTGTGGTTATGAGGTGTCACCTTCCTAGATGTGAGCATCCATTAGCTATCTTGGGAAGATACTTTGCTATCTTTAGTCCGATAGATGCTTGCTCCTGATTGGTCGGTGTTGCCACCTCGTCCCTCTCCCTGGTCTATATAAGCATGCTGCTTGGCTTGTATTTTGTATCTTTTACTTTTGCATCCTCTTAATGCTATTTTGCTTCTAGCATTTGCATTACTCTCTTGGAGACTAACTCTATGTTGCTATTTTGATTTCGCATCATTTGCATTCATAGTTTAGATATCTATTCGTTTGCACTAGTTTTCTAGGTTAATAATCTTTTCAGATTCTAACAAGATTACTATACCAAATCAGATTTTATGAATATTTAATGCAACCAATATAATCATGCAAGAGAATTTTTGAAACCCTAATGCAAAAAATATGCACTTTTTCCAAGATTATGCAAGATTTTCAAATGAATATTGATGAATATGCAATGAATCAATGCAAGATCTGATTTGAACAATCAACAAGATGTAAATTCTTGAAGCTATGGGTTAACCAAAAAGTTATGTATGAAAAAGGTGAATGATGACAACAAGGATGCACACTAGATCAAACCCTTTTCCATATAACATTCAAGGACAAGACTGATCCAAATCACTACCAAATGAAGGTGGACTCAACTACATATCTTATACTCAGGTATGGTATAGAGGAATCAAATTTAATTCAACCTTTCTATCAAATCCTAGGACAACAATGCATAAAACTGATGCAGGAGCATCCGAAAGTCTGATGCAGGAGCATCCAGAAGAATTCAGAACATTAAAATAGTTGACAGTGAAGTTGCAAATTGTAGAGAGAGTGACCTTGGAGAGTTCCAGTATTTGAGTATGAGAGGTTGCAGATCTAAAAATTAGCACCTAGACATAGTCAGTTACAACATATCAAGAATTTAGATTGTCTGGCTTTGATTCTAGAAAGTTACCGATGTTTGAAGATTAACTGTTCTGATAGAACAGAGCTGACTGTGTTTAGTGAAGTGGAATCAACTTGCGGATCAATCCTGTGACTTGCGGAGCGAAAAGGAGAATTGGTCGATGAAGTTTTAGGACCCGACTAACCTTCAGTGGGGTCCACGCAAAGTTTTATGTATTTGTGGAGCAGTGCCTTATGTTTAGGCCTGACCTATTTAGTGTACACGTTACATAAGCTAGCCATTGTAATTAGGCCGACCTGGTGATGATTTGAAAGTTTATGGATGATATAAAAAGAAGATAAAGGATTGTTAGAAGGTAGTGATGGATAGCATGAAGACATGAAGCGAGATCTGAAGGTGTTTTGATCCAGAGGAGTAGAAGAACAGAGTAGAAGGCAGAGTAGGAGACAAAATGAGTTGCAAAATAGAGAATTGAGTTGTAGAAGAACAAAATCTTGAAATAATATTATCGTATGAATCTTTTGTAATCCCTGGGCTGTGGCCTAGCATCTGTAAAGCCCTTGAGGCATGTGTAATTTGATTTGAAGTACAATATATGAAGAATGAGCTTTGAAGGCTGGGTATTTTCCCTATTAAGGTTTTCCCAGGATAAATCTGGTGTTATGTGTTCATGATTGTATTTTATCTTTCCGTTGATTAACTGTTAGCTTTCGTTGCATATCTGTATGATCTTACTGTTAATTATTTAAGGCTGCAAGGTTGGACAGTCCCTCACTGGACCCTTCTACCTTGACTGCATCAAGTGGTATCAGAGCTGGTTTTGAATCTACTGGGCTGGTGGCGAATATGTTAGAAGTGTTGGATTCAAGACAACAACTAAGAGGGTGGGGGGGTGAATCAGTCGTCACCAAAATCCTATTCCTTATTCACTTTAAACCTTCTTGTATTTCAACAGCATATCAAAGATTCAATCATGAAAGCATAATGTAATAATTCAAGAGCAGAAACAAATTCAACACATATAACACCAAGAATTTAACGTGGAAAACTCGGTTAAGGGAAAAACCACAGGGTGACTAACCCAAGATTGTATTCTTTGTTAAAAGAATAAGATGAATAAAATGACACTTGCCAGTTAGGGCTCACTACTCGAGCACACTACTCACAAGAGGCCCACTGCCTATAGGAGACACACTGTCTACAAAAATATATAAGTATTACATACTTGAACTGGAGGTTAGCATCTTTACTATGCTTGAGTCAGTTCCATTTAAGCTCAATACCTTTGCTCTTCTTTTCACTCCTCTTTACTACCACCTTCTCATCATGACCACTCGGATACTTTTGAATGACTTCATAACTCTTATTTCTACATGACATCGACTTTGGAATGATCATCAAAGTCAGCACAATATACACATATTTTATTACAGAGCAATTACAAAAATACAACTTGACTTATTACAAAACTTCATGCGCATTACTACACTATTAGCCACACATAACTGGGACTTCAATCTTCTTCAAGGAACATGCCATGCTTCGCAAAACATCTTCAAGATCATCCAGAACATGCACAAATCATCCGGTCGGCCAAGACTAGGAAGAACACTATCACCCAAAGGTAAATCTTCAATTATGAGCTCAATCTTCAATGCAGACCGCCAATAAGAACTAGACACAATCTAGAGACCCCCATAAGCTTGCTTGAATCACCAAGAACATCTGTACAACTTTTGCTTACTGTAATCATTCACATCTTCATCCGGAACCTCAAGAACACAGTCGATCAACACTGTCACATTAGAAGGATTGCTTGTGGACCTCCAAACCACAAACCAATTGAGTTGTCAATTCACATTAGCCTCCCAAACATGCCACTAGATTCGCAGAACATGATATTGTATTTCTAGCTCTCATCGGACCTATTTGTGTCACTCTGTCACCTCTAAATAGTTGCCAAAACTAGTTTTACTCTCATGGCCATAACTCCACATTTTCATGTGGACCTCTCAAAACTTTATTGAATCATCTTCAGACACATATCTATAAACCCTTTGATGCGCATTCTCTGATCTTCGTCTAGCTGGGATATTCACTTCATAGAGCTTCACTGTCTTCACTGATCTTCTCTGTTTCTGATAGGACTAATTTTCTCAATATCCTTAGCATACAACTCATCCAATCCTTGACATCAATGCAATAGGAGTATATTGACATCAATGACAACACCGGTTAGGCCCATACTTGCAACAATCTCCCCCTTTGTCATTGATGGCAACATATAATGTGAAAAACTATTTTAACCATCAAGATAAGAACTTCTCCTCATAGATTGACATAGCTCCCCCTATCAACAACAACCATTCACATGTCTTCTCTTCCTTTACTGCTCCCCCTTTGATCAGCAACCACTTTGTTTTTCACATGTCTTCTCTCCCCCTTTGACATCAATGGCAAAGGGCACATACTTGCAACCACTTCTCATACTTTAGAAACATACAGACTGCTCCCCCTGAGTAGTAGCCTCCTAACATCAATCCAGATCACAAGATATGACTATGGGATCCACTAGACTGATGCACATTAGTGCACCTTAATTCAGAACCGGAGGGGTAATAACCCCTAACTTCTCCCTGAGATACTCAAAAGAGTCCTTAGGTAGAGGTTTAGTAAAAATATCTGCAATCTGATCCTTTGAGGGCACAAACTCCAATATGATTTCATTCATGTTCACCTGCTCTCTCAAAATGTGGAACTTGATGGATATATGTTTTGTCTTTGAATGCAACACTGAATTTTTTGATATATTTATTGCACTTGAATTATCACAGAAGATTGTGATAGGTTCTTCATACTCCACTTTGATATCTCTTAGCATTTTCTTCATCCACAATACTTGAGTGCAACTACCTGCTGCTGCAATATACTCTGCTTCTGCAGTGGACAGAGATATTGCCTCTTGTTTCTTGCTTAGCCAAGAAATCAATCTTTTTCCCAAAAAGAATGCACCACCAATGGTACTCTTCCTATCATCCACATCTCCTACCCAATCAACATCTATATATGCATGAAGAGAGAAATCATGATCCTTAGGATACCATAATCCATACTCAATTGTTTCTTATAGATATCTAAGAATTCTCTTGATTGCCATGACATGAGACTCTCTAGGATCAGCTTAGAATCTGGCAACAAGACCAACAACATTCATAATATTAGGTCTAGTTTGAGTAAGGTAGAGTAGTCCTCCAATCATTGACTTGTACTTTTTTTGATCAGCCTTAAGGGATTCATCATCTTTACCCAGCTTACATCTGGTTGCCATGGGAGTATTCATTGCCTTTGAATCCTCCATCCCAAATTTCTTCAACAATTTGGTCTGTGATATGAAGATTCCTTTCTTTATTTGAGTGATTTGCAAACCCAAGAAGAAATTCATTTCCCCAAACATAGACATCTCAAATTCACTTTGCATTTGATTCATGAAAGTCTTGCACATACTATCTTTTCCTCCAAAAATGATATCATCAACAAATACTTCAACAATCAAGATATTTTCATGATCAATCTTAAAATATAGATTACTGTCAGCAATACCTTTGTTGAAACCAATATTCAAAAGATGTTTGTCCAATCTTTCATACTAGGCTCTTGGGGCTTGTTTGAGTCCATACAATGCCTTCTTCAACTTGTAGACCATATCTCCATGATCAGACAATCGAAATCCATTCGGTTGCTCAATGTATCCTCTTCTTCCAAATCACCATTTAGGAAAGCAGACTTGACATCCATCTGATATACCTTGAAATCTCTGAAGGCAGCAAAAGCGAAAAATAATCTGACTGCTTCAATTCTTGCCACTGGAGCAAAGGTTTCTTCAAAGTCAACTCCTTCTACTTGAGAATAACCCTTACAGACCAATCTAGCTTTGTTTCTTACTACTTCACCATCTTCATTCAGTTTATTCCAGAAGATCCACTTAGTCCTAGTCACATTTTTGTCCTTAGGTTTGGGAACAAGATCCCAAGTGTGATTCTTTTCAATCTGCATCAATTCTTCCTCCATTGCTTTAACCCAGCTTTCATCATTGCATGCTTCACTTACTGTTTTTGGTTCAATCTTTGAAATAAAACAATACTTCACATAATCTTGAGCAATTTTTCTTCTTGTTTGAACACCTTTGCTTTTATCTCCTATGATCCGATCTTCATAATGATTGTCTTACATACCTGGGAGTTTTGGGATTCTCTTGCACTTCTAATTCTTGGATAGGTTCATCCAAACTTGTCTCTTCTTGTACTTTAGGATTCTTTGGATTAGTTTGAATCTGAACTGGAGTTGGGGCTTGATCTCCTTGGTCTGAGACATCATTCTGATCATCTGCTCCATACTCATAATACCTTGAGGGACTTTCCATGCTTTCATCAACCTTCACATTTGTACTTTCTACAATCTTTCTCAATCTCTTGTTATAACACCGATATGCTTTACTTTGAGTAGAATATCCCAAGAATATTCCTTCATCACTTCTAGCATCAAACTTGCCAAGGTCTTCATCTCTTTTGATATAGCATTTACTACCAAAGACTTTAAAATACTTCTGTTGCAAGTATGAGGTGAACCAGTGTTGTCATTGATGTCAACATACTCATATTGCATTGACAAGAAGGATTGGATGAGCTGTGTGCTGAGGATATTGAGAAAATTAGCCTCAGTCTGGAACAGTGAAGAACAGTGATGAGAAGAAGGTAAATGTACTGTATAGGTTGCGAACCAGAGGATACGGATTAAAGGGTTTGTAGATATGAGTCTTGAGATGCTTCAGTTAAGATTTCAGAGGTCTGCATGAAGATCTGAAGAAGTTGTGGTTGTCTGTGTGGAACCAGTTCCAGTAAGTGTTCAGAGGTGACAGAGGATCACAAAAAGGTCCTATGAGGTCCAGAATTGTATTATCCTAATATGTGGTTTGGAAGGAGTGTCTCGAGTTGTGTATGATTTTGAGGTCTGGAAGTACCTTTTGCATTGTGACAGTGGTGACAGACTGTGTTCTTGAAGTTTCGGATGAGGAAGAGAAGAGATTCTAGTGAGTAGAGGAAGTGCGGATGTACTTGGTCATTCAGGCAGGCTTGTGAAGGTTCTTAGATCATGTTGAAGTTGTGTTGTTGATCCGCATTGGTGGTAGAGCCCGAAATTGAAGATATTCTTCCGGATGAAGTTCTTGTTCAGACTAGCCGACCGGATGAGTTGTTCATCTTGCGAATGTTCCTGTGGTGGCCGACCGGATGTATTAATCATCTTGTGAATGTCCTAATGGTTGTTTGCTGACTCAGATGATTGTTCCTAAGTCGATGTCTTGTATAAATAAGTGCTTGTGAATTCATTTTGAGGTGTGCATTGTGTGGATAGGTGTGGCATAGTGAAGAGAAGTGCGAAAGGCAGAGCAGGGGTTTTGGGCTTAAATGGAACTGATCCGGACATGGTAGAGATGTCATTCACCAGTTCAAGATTGTGATTCTTATCACTCTGTAGATAGTGTGTCTCCTTGTAGGCAGTGTGCCTCTTTGTGAGCAGTGTGCTCGGGCAGTGAGCCCTAATTGGCATGTGCCATTCATTTTTTCTTATTCTTCTAACAGAGAATAATTCTTGGGTTAATCACCCCGTGGTTTTTCCCTTAACCAGGTTTTCCACGTCAAAATCTTGGTGTTCAATGTGTTGATGTTTATCTGCTCTTGTGTTTATGCATTATGCTTTCATGGATGGTTAATTGATATGCTGTTAACTAACAAAGAAGAATCAAGTGTTTGAAGTAAAAGCAAGTTTTTATACAACTGATTCACCCCCCCTCTCAGTTGTGTGCCCTAGATCCAACAATTGGTATCAGAGCCAAGTTCCTCTGAAAGGAGCTTAACCACTTGAGGAGATCCAGGATGTCGTCATATAAGAAGGATAGTCCGAAGTTCGATGGAAACAACTTCACTCTCTGGAAGGGTCGCATGAAATGTCACTTGGAGTGTATGGGAAAAGCATACTTGGCCATGGTCTCAAAACCATATGTACCTCCACAGGGTGGTCCGACAACTCTGAATGAAATCATAGATGTTGAAAACAATCTAGGGACCAAGGAAGCTCTTCTAAGCGCATTGAATGACTCAGATCTCTCAAATGTTATCGACCTACCAACTGCATATGAGATCTTGACTAAACTGGAGCTTCTGTATGAAGGAGATGAGTTTGTCAAGGGTGCAAGGTTGCAAAGTTTGAAAGGGAAATTTGAAAGATTGAAGATGAGAGATGATGAAAACATCACTACCTTTATGCCAAGAGTGAATGAGCTGGTATGTGGAATTAGAAATGCTGGTGGAACTCTGGATGAAAATGAGATTGTTTGCAAAATTCTCAGATCCCTTTCTGCTGCATACAAAATCAAGGTTGCTGCCATTGATGAATTCAAAGCCCACACAACTGTCACAAGAGAACAATTGGCTGGCAAACTAGCTGCATTTGAAATGACCGAGTTTGGAGATGATCCTCCCAAGACTGAATTTGCTTTCAAAGGCAGTGCCTATGTGAAAGGCAAACAGAGATTTGATCCGGGTGAAAACTCTTCAAGGAAGATGTCATGGTATGATCAAGCAAGAAGAGACATGGAAGAAGAAGCAGAAACAACTCAACTTGAAGCCCTCATTGCAAAGAAACTGCCAAGAGGATCCGGTAAGTATGAAGGAAAACTACCCTTTAAGTGTTTCAACTGCAATAAGATTGGTCATTTTGCATCAAGATGTCCGGAAAGATCTGCAAGGTCTAATACCAACAGACAAAGGTTTCAAAAGAACTGCTATTATGTTCATGAAGAAGATGACAATGAAGGAGTAACAGATGATGAATCAGAACTAGGAAGCAAATCCGGAAATGAATGGGTGTTTATTGCCATCAAGGAAGAAGATTCAATATCCCCTAAATCTGTCAATCACAAGTTTGTAGAAAAAGCTTTGGCTGCTCAAGTGGAAGAAAAGGATGATTAGGTTATTGACAGTGGATGCTCTCACCATATGACTGGTGACAAGAATAAGTTCTTAGATTTGGAAAGGTATGAAGGAGGAATGGTAAAGTTTGGTGACAATTCTGCTGGCAGAATCAGAGGTAGGGGAACTATTTCCTTTGATGGAAAGAGCAAAACAGGTAATGTACTATATGTTGAAGGATTGAAGCACAATCTTCTCAGTGTTGGTCAGTTAGTGGACAAAGGCTATGATCTCCGGTTCAAGAATAGAAAATGCAGAATCTTTACAAGCTCTGGAACTGAAATTGCATCCGGTGCTCAAACAAAAGGTAATATCTTTCATTTGGTTGGTTCAAATAAAAGTTGTCTGTTTGTTCAAGTTGATCAGAGCTGGTTATGGCATAGAAGAATGTGTCATGTAAATTTTGATAACATCATCAAGATAAGCAATATTCAGGCTGTAAGAGATCTTCCAAAATTGGTGAAACCTACAAATAGTTTGTGCAAAGAATGTCAGCTAGGTAAACAGAGCAGAGTCTCTTTCAAAAGCAAAGATCAGTCCTCTACCGGATTGTTGGAATTAGTACATACTGATCTCTGTGGTCCGACAAGAATCAAGAGTCTGCAAGGTGATAGATATTTCATGTTGCTAATTGATGACCATTCCCGGATGATGTGGGTTACCTTCCTAAAAGAGAAATCAGAAGCCCTTGAGAAGTTCAAGATCTTCAAAGCTATGGTAGAGAATCAAACCGGATTGAAACTGAAGTGTCTAAGGTCTGATAGAGGTGGTGAATTCACATCTGGTGAATTCATATACTTTTGTGAGAAGCATGGCATAAAGAGACAGCTGTCTGCTCCTAGGACTCCACAGCAGAATGGAGTAGTTGAGAGAAAGAACCGGACCATCCAGGAAGCTTCCAGGACAATGATGATGGAAGCAAATGTTCCTCAAATGTTTTGGAGAGAAGCTGTCAGCACTGTAGTCTACACTCTTAACCGAGTTCAAATCAGAAACAATACCGGTAAGACCCCCTATGAACTTTGGTTTGGCATCACTCCTACTGTGAAATATTTCAGAGTATTTGGTAGCAAGTGTTATATCAAAAGAGATGAAGATCTAGGAAAGTTTGATGCTAGAAGTGATGAAGGAATTTTCTTGGGTTACTCCACTCAAAGCAAAGCATATCGGTGTTACAATAAGAGACTGAGGAAGATGATAGAAAGAACTAATGTGAAAGTTGATGAAGGAATTGAGAAGCCCTCAAGATTTTATGAGTTTGATGAAGATGACCAAGATGGTGTTCAGGTTCAAGGAACTCAATCCTCTCCGGTAAGTCAGAGTCAGCCTGATCCGGTAAATCAGGAAGAAGAGATAGGTCTGAATGAGCCTGATCAAGAAGCAGCAGTGCAGGATACTCCCAAAATTCCAAGGTATGTAAGACTGAACCACTCTGAAGATCAGATCATTGGTAACATAAGCAAAGGTGTGCAAACTAGAAGGAATGTTGCTCAAAATCAAGATGAATGTTGTCTGATTTCAATGATTGAACCTAAAATAATAAATGAAGCCTACAATGATGAAAACTGGACCAAAGCAATGGAAGAAGAATTGATGCAAATTGAGAAAAATCATACTTGGGATCTTGTTCCCAGACCTAGAGACAGGAATGTGATTGGAACCAAATGGGTCTTCCGGAACAAACTGAATGAAGCTGGTGAAGTAATCAGAAATAAAGTTAGATTGGTCTGCAAAGGCTACTCTCAAATAGAAGGAATTGATTTTGAAGAGACCTTTGCTCCTATGGCAAGAATTGAAGCAGTCAGATTATTTCTTGCATTTGCTACCTTCAAAGACTTCAACGTATATCAGATGGATGTCAAGTCTGCCTTCCTAAATGGTAATCTGGAAGAAGAAGTTTACATTGAACAACCGGATGGATTTCAATTATCTGATAATGATGATATGGTCTGCAAGTTGAAGAAAGCATTGTATGGATTGAAGCAAGCCCCAAGAGCATGGTATGAAATGTTGGATAAGCATCTTGTGCAGATTGGATTCAACAAAAGTACTGCTGACAGTAACTTATATTTCAAAATTGATCATGAAAACATTTTGATTGTTGAAGTGTTTCTGGATGATATCATTTTTGGAGGAAGAGATAGTATGTGCAAAACTTTTGCAAATCAGATGAAAAGTGAGTTTGAAATGTCTATGCTTGGTGAAATGAATTTCTTCTTGGTCTGCAAATTACTCAATCAAAGAAAGGGATCTTCATTTCTCAGACCAAATATGTGAAAGAATTGTTGAGGAAATTTGGTATGGAAGATTCAAAGCCAATGAACACTCCTATGGCAACCGGATGTAAGTTGAGCAAAGATGATAACTCTCCAAAGACAGATCAGACAAAGTATAGATCAATGATTGGTGGATTATTGTACCTCACTCAGACTAGACCAGATATAATGCAGGCTGTTGGTCTTGTGGCAAAATTCTAGGCTGATCCTAGAGAATCTCATGTTATGGTAATCAAAAGAATTTTTAGGTACTTGAAAGGAACAGTTGAGTAAGGTCTATGGTACCCTAGAGATCTAGATTTCTCTCTTCATGCTTACACAGATGCAGATTGGGTAGGAGATGTGGATGACCGGAAGAGCACCAGTGGTGGAGCATTCTTTTTGGGGAAGAGATTGGTTTCTTGGCTAAGCAAGAAATAAGATGCAATATCTCTGTCTACAACTGAAGCATAATACATTGCAGCAGTAGGTAGTTGCACTCAAATCTTATGGATGAAGCAGGATGCTAAGAGACATTAAAGTTGAATAGGAGGAGCCTATCACAATTTTCTGTGATAATTCAAGTGTAATTAATATTTCTAAGAATCCGGTATTGCATTCTAAGACTAAACACATATCTATCAAGTATCACTTTTTGAGAGAACAAGTGAACAAGGAAGAAGTCAGATTGGAGTATGTTCCCTTCAAGGATCAGATTGCAGATATCTTTACTAAACCTCTTCCCAATGACTCTTTTGAATATCTCCAGGAGAAGTTAGGGGTCATGGCCCCTCTGGTGATGAACTAGGATGCACTGATGTGCATCAGTCCGGTGGATATCACAGTCATATCTTGTGATCCGGATTGATGATGGTGAGCTGCTACTAAGGGGGAGCAGCTGATTCTGATGTGTTAGAATTGCAAGTATGAGCCCTTTGCCATTGATGTCAAAGGGGGAGAGAAGACATGTGAAAAATAAGTGGTTGATGATCAAAGGGAGAGCAGTAAAGGAAGAGAAGATATGTGAAGAGTTGTTATTGATAGGGGGAGCTGTGACAAAAAGGAGAAGTTCTTGTCTTGATGGTTTTTTACATCATATGTTGCCATCAATGACAAAGGGGGAGATTGTTGCAAGTATGAGGTGAACCAGTGTTGTCATTGATGTCAACATACTCATATTGCATTGACAAGAAGGATTGGATGAGTTGTGTGCTGAGGATATTGAGAAAATTAGCCTCAGTCCGGAATAGTGAAGAACAGTGATGAGAAGAAGGTAAATGTACTGTATACGTTGCGAACCAGAGGATACGGATTAAAGGGTTTGTAGATATGAGTCTTGAGATGCTTCAGTTAATATTTCAGAGGTCCGCATGAAGATCTGAAGAAGTTGTGGCTGTCTATGTGGAACCGGTTCCGGTAAGTGTTCAAAGGTGACAGAGGATCATAGAAAGGTCCGGTGAGGTCTGGAATTGTATTATCCTAATCTGCGGTTTGGAAGGAGTGTTTGGGATGTCCTTGTGATGTGTCATCTCGAGTTGTGTATGATTTTGAGGTGTGGAAGTACCTTTTGCATTGTGACAGTGGTGACAGATTGTGTTCTTGAAGTTCTGGATGAGGAAGAGAAGAGATTCCAGTGAGTAGAGGAAGTGCGGATGTACTTGGTCATTCAGGTAGGCTTGTGAAGGTTCTTGGATCGTGTTGAGGTTGTGTTGTTGATCCGCATTGGTGGTAGAGCCCGGAATTGAAGATATTCTTCCGGATGAAGTTCTTGTTCAGACTAGCCGACCGGATGAGTTGTTCATCTTGCGAATGTTCCTGTGGTGGCCGACTGGATGTATTAATCATCTTGCGAATGTCCTAATGGTTGTTTGCTGACTTAGATGATTGTTCCTAAGTCAATTTCTGTATAAATAAGTGTTTGTGAATTCATTTTGAGTTGTGCATTGTGTGGATAAGTGTGGCATAGCGAAGAGAAGTGCGAAAGGCAGAGCAGGGGTTTTGGGCTTAAATGGAATTGATCCAGACATGGTAGAGATGTCATTCACCAGTTTAAGATTGTGATTCTTATCACTCTGTAGACAGTGTGTCTCTTTGTAGGCAGTGTGCCTCTTTGTGAGCAGTGTGCTCGGGCAGTGAGCCCTAATTGGCATGTGCCATTCATTTTTTCTTATTTTTCTAACAGAGAATAATTCTTGGGTTAATCACCCCATAGTTTTTCCCTTAACCGGGTTTTCCACGTCAAAATCTTGGTGTTTAATGTGTTGATGTTTATCTGCTCTTGTGTTTATGCATTATGCTTTCATGGATGGTTAATTGATATGCTGTTAACTAACAAAGAAGAATCAAGTGTTTGAAGTAAAAGCAAGTTTTTATACAACTGATTCACCCCCCCTCTCAGTCGTGTGCCCTAGATCCAACAACTTCACAGTAGGAGTGATGCCAAACCAAAGTTCATAAGGAGTCTTACCAGTATTGCCTTTGATTTGTACCTGATTAAGAGTATAGATAGCAGTGCTTACAACTTCTCTCCAATAGATCTGAGGAACATTTGCTTCCATCATCATGGTCCTAGAAGCTTCCTAGATGGTCCAGTTCTTTCTCTCCACTACTCCATTCTGCTGTGGAGTCCTTGGAGCAGATAACTGTCTCTTTATCCCATGTTTCTCATAGAATGTTATGAACTCACCGGATGTGAATTCTCCACCTCTATCAGACCTGAGGCATTTTATGTTTATGCCAGTTTCATTTCTACCATAGCCTTGAATATTTTGAACTTCTCAAGTGCTTTAGATTTCTCTTTCAAGAAAGTCACCCACATCATCCGGGAGTGGTCATTAATCAACAACATGAAATACCTATCTTCTTGTAGACTCCTGATTCTTGCTTACCCAACTGACATTCTTTGCACAAACTGTTAGTAGGTTTTACCAGTCTTGGAAGATCTCTTACAGCTTGGGTGTTGCTTATCTTGATGATATTATCAAAATTCACATGACACATTCTCCTATGCCACAACTAACTCTGATCAATTTGAACAAATAAGCAACTTTTTCCAGTACCAACCAATTGGAAGATGTTACATTTTGTCTGTGTATCGGATGCAATCTCAGTTCCAGAGCTTTCAAAGATCTTGCATTTTCCATTTTTGAATCAGAGATCATAGCCTTTGTCCACCAACTTTTCAACACTGAGAAGATTATGCTTCAGACCTTCAACATAAATAACATCACTGGTTTTGTTCTTTCCATAAAAAAAATGGTTCCTCTACCGCTAATTGTCCCAACAGAATTATCTCCAAATTTTACAACCCCACCTTCATATCTTTCCAAGCTTAAGAACTTACTCTTGTCACTAGTCATATGGTGAGGGAAACCACTGTCAATAACCCATTCATCTTTTTCTTCAACCTGAGCAGCCAAAGCACTTTCTATCATCTTATGATTGGCAGATTCAAAGGCATTGGATCTTCTTATTTGATGGCAATAAACACCCAGTCACTTCTGGGTTTGTTTCCTATCTCAAATTCATCATCTGTTACTCCTTCATCATCATCTTCTTGAACATAGTAACACTTCTTTTGAAACCTTGATCTATTAGGGTTTGGCCTTGAAAACCTTTCTGGACATCTTGAGGCAAAATGACCAATCTTATTGCAAGCAAAGCATTTGAAAGGTAATTTTCCTTCATACTTACCGGATCCTCTTGGCAGTCTCTTTGCAATGAGGGCTTCAAGTTGTTCAGCTTCTAATTCATCGTCTTCGAGATCTTTCCTTGCTTTATCTTACCAAGTTGATTTCCTTGAGGAACTTTCTCCTGGATAATATCTCTGTTTGCCTTTTGTAGAGGCACTAGCTTTGAATGCAGATTTAGTCTTGGGAAGTGCATCACCAAACTCAGCCAACTCAAATGCAGATATCTTACCAACCAATTGATCCCTTGTAATACTTGTTAAAGATTTGATTTCCTCAATGGCAACAACTTTGTGTTTGTAAGCAGGAGGTAAAGATCTGAGAACTTTGGCAACAATCTCATCTTCATCCAATATTCCACTAGCACATCTAATGCCACATACAAGCTCATTTACTTTTGACATATATAAAGTGATATTCTCATCTTCATTCATCTTCAAGTTTTCAAACTTTCCTTTTAGACTTTGTAGCTTGGCACACTTAACATATTTGTCTCCTTCATAAAGATTTTCTAGCTTTGTCCAAATTTCATAGGCAGTCTTCAATCCCATAACATTTGTCAGCTCTGAATTAGACAAGGCACTTAGTAGGGCTTCTTTAGCTCGAAGATGATTGTCTGCATCTCTAACTTCATCTATAGTTGTTGGACCATTCTTTGGGGGAACATATTTAGTTGAGGTTATGTTCCAATATTGATCTCCCATGCATTGTAAGTGACATTCCATGCAGCTCTTCCAGGCAGTGAAGTTTGTTCCATCAAACCTTGGACTTTCCTTCTTGTAGGTCAACATCCTAGATCTCTGTTGGATTTAAGGCATACAACTGAGAGGGGGGGGGGTGAATCAGTTGTATAAAACTTCTTGTTCTTTCAAACACTTGATTCTTTGTTGTTAGTTAATAGCATATCAATTAATCATCCATGAAAGCATAATACATAAACACAAGAGCAGATAAACATCAACACATTGAACACCAAGATTTTGACGTGGAAAACCCGGTTAAGGGAAAAACCACGGGGTGATTAACCTAAGGATTATTCTCTGTTAGAAGAATAAGAAAAAGAATGGCACTTGCCAATTAGGGCTCACTGCCCGAGCACACTGCTCACAAAGAGGCCCACTGCCTACAAGGAGACACACTGTCTACAAAGTGATAAGAATCACAATCTTGAACTGGAGAATGACATCTCTACCATGTCCGGATCAGTTCCATTTAAGCCCAAAAACCTCTGCTCTGCCTTTCGCACTTCTCTTCGCTATGCCACACTCATCCACACAATCCACACATCGAAATGAACTCACAAACCGTTATTTATACAAGACATCGACTTAGGAACAAACATCTAAGTCGACAAACAACCATAAGAGTATCCGCAAGATGAATAACACATCCGGTCGGCCACCACAAGAACATTCACAGGATGAACAACTCATCGGGTCGGCTAAACAGAGCAAGAACTTCATCCGGAAGAATATCTTCAATTCCGGGCTCTACTATCAATGCGGACCAACAACACAACCTCAACATTATCCAAGAACCTTCACAAGCTTGCCTGAATGACCAGGTACATCCGCACTTTCTTTCCTTACTGGAATCTCTTATCCTCCTTATCCGGAACTTCAAGAACACTGTCTATCGCCACTGTCATAATGCAAGAGGTACTTTCGGACCTCCAAATCATACACAACTCGAGATGGCACATCACAAGGACATCTCAAAGACTCCTTCCAATCCGCAGATTAGGATTATACAGTTCCGGACCTCACCGGACCTTTCTGTGATCCTCTGTCACCTCTGAGTACTTGCCGGAACTGGTTCTACACCGACAGCCACAACTCCTTCAGATCTTCATGCGGACCTCTGAAATCTTAACTGAAGCATCTCAAGACTCATATCTACAAACCCTTTAATCCGCATCCTCCGGTTCGCATCCTATACAGTACATTTGCCTTCTTCTCATCACTGTTCTTTACTGTTCCTGACTGAGGCTAATTTTCTCAATATCCTCAGCACACTGCTCATTGAATCCTTCTTGTCAAAGCAATATGAGTATGTTGACATCAATGACAACACTGGTTTACCTCATACTTGCAACAATCTCCCCCTTTGTCATTGATGGCAACATATGATGTGAAAAACCATCAAGACAAGAACTTCTCCTTTCTGTCACAGCTCCCCCTATCAGCAACATGTCTTCTCCTCATTTACTGCTCCCCCTTTGATCATCAACCACTTGTTTTTCACATGTCTTCTCTCCCCCTTTGACATCAATGGCAAAGGGCTCATACTTGCAATTCTCATACATCAGAATCATACTAGCTGCTCCCCCTTAGTTGCAACTCCCCATCATCAATCCGGATCACAAGATATGACTGTGATATCCACCGGACTGATGCACATCAGTGCATCCTAGTTCATCACCGGAGGGGCCATGACCCCTAACTTCTCCCGAAGATATTCAAAAGAGTCCTTGGGAAGAGGTTTAGTAAAGATATCTGCAATCTGATCCTTTGAGGGAACATACTCCAATCTGACTTCTTCCTTGTTCACTTGTTCTCTCAAAAAGTGAAACTTGATAGATATGTGCTTAGTCTTAGAATGCAATACCGGATTCTTAGAAATATTAATTGCACTTGAATTATCACAGAAAATTGTGATAGGCTCCTCATATTCAACTTTAATGTCTCTTAGCATCTGCTTCATCCATAAGATTTGAGTGCAACTACCTGCTGCTGCAATGTATTCTGCTTCAGTTGTAGACAGAGATATTGCATCTTGTTTCTTGCTTAGCCAAGAAACCAATCTCTTCCCCAAAAAGAATGCTCCACCACTAGTGCTCTTTCGGTCATCCACATCTCCTGCCCAATCTGCATCTGTGTAAGCATGAAGAGAGAAATCTGGATCTCTAGGGTACCATAGACCATACTCAACTGTTCCTTTCAGGTACCTAAAAATTCTTTTGATTGCCATAACATGAGATTCTCTAGGATCAGCCTGGAATCTTGCCACAAGACCAACAGCCTGCATTATATCTGGTCTAGTCTGAGTGAGATACAACAAGCCACCAATCATTGATCTATACTTTGTCTGATCTGCCTTTGGGGAGTCATCATCTTTGCTCAACTTACATCTGGTTGCCATGGGAGTGTTCATTGGCTTTGCATCTTCCATACCAAATTTCCTCAACAATTCTTTCACATAGTTGGTCTGAGAAATGAAGATTCCTTTCTTTGTTTGAGTAATTTGCAGACCCAAGAAGAAATTCATTTCACCAAGCATAGACATTTCAAACTCACTTTTCATCTGATTTGCAAAAGTTTTGCACATACTATCTCTTCCTCCAAAAATGATATCATCCACAAACACTTCAACAATCAAAATGTTTTCATGAACAATTTTGAAATATAAGTTACTGTCAGCAGTACCTTTGTTGAATCCAATCTGCACAAGATGCTTATCCAACATTTCATACCATGCTCTTGGGGCTTGCTTTAGTCCATACAATGCTTTCTTCAACTTGCAGACCATATCAT
Source organism: Cunninghamia lanceolata (assembly GCA_027924645.1). Classification (NCBI taxonomy): domain Eukaryota; kingdom Viridiplantae; phylum Streptophyta; class Pinopsida; order Cupressales; family Cupressaceae; genus Cunninghamia; species Cunninghamia lanceolata. The sequence continues at coordinate 23,173,602 of BSBN01001965.1, forward strand.
CATTATCAGACAATTGAAATCCATCCGGTTGTTCAATGTAAACTTCTTCTTCCAGATCACCATTTAGGAAAGCAGACTTGACATCCATCTGATATACCTTGAAGTCTTTGAAGGCAGCAAATGCAAGAAATAATCTGACTGCTTCAATTCTTGCCACCGGAGCAAAGGTCTCTTCAAAATCAATTCCTTCTATTTGAGAGTAGCCTTTGCAGACCAATCTAGCTTTGTTTCTGATAACTTCACCAACTTCATTCAGTTTGTTCCGGAAGACCCATTTGGTTCCAATCACATTCCTGTCTCTAGGTCTGGGAACAAGATCCCAAGTGTGATTTTTCTCGATTTGCATTAATTCATCTTCCATTGCTTTGGTCTAATTTTCATCATTGCGAGCCTCATTTATTGTTTTAGGTTCAATCTTTGAAATCAGACAACATTCATCCTGATTTTGAGCAACATTCCTTCTAGTTTGCACACCTTTGTTTCTGTCACCTATGATCTGATCTTCTGAGTGGTTCTGTCTTACATACCTTGGAATTTTGGGAGTATCCTGCACTGTTGCTTCTTGATCAGGTTCATTCTGACCTATTTCTTCTTCCTGATTTACTGGATCAAGTTGATTCTGACTTACCGGAGGGGATTGAGTCCCTTGAACCTGAACACCATCTTGATCATCTTCATCAAACTCATAGAATCTTGAAGGCTTCTCAATTCCTTCATCAACTTTCACATTGGTGCTTTCTATCATCTTCCTCCATCTCTTGTTGTAACACCGGTATGCTTTGCTTTGAGTGGAGTAGCCCAAGAAAATTCCTTCATCACTTCTAGCATCAAACTTTCCTAGATCTTCATCTCTTTTAATATAACACTTGCTACCAAATACTCTGAAATATTTCATAGTAGGAGTGATGCCAAACCAGAGTTCATAGGGGGTCTTACCGGTGTTGTTTCTGATTTGAACTCGATTGAGAGTGTAGACTGCAGTGCTGATAGCTTCTTTCCAAAACATTTGAGGAACATTTGCTTCCAACATCATTGTCCTGGCAGCTTCCTGGATGGTCCGGTTCTTTCTCTCAACTACTCCATTCTGCTGTGGAGTCCTAGGAGCAGACAACTGTCTTCTTATACCTTGCTTCTCACAGAAGTCATTGAACTCACCAGATGTAAATTCACCACCTCTATCAGACCTTAGACATTTAAGTTTCAATCCGGTTTGATTCTCTACCATAGCTTTGAAGATTTTGAACTTTTCAAGGGCTTCTGATTTCTCTTTTAGGAAGGTAACCCACATCATCCGGGAATGGTCATCAATTAACAACATGAAATATCTATCACCTTGCAGACTCTTGATTCTTGTCGGACCACAGAGATCAGTATGTACTAATTCCAACAATCCGGTAGAGGACTGATCTTTGCTTTTGAAAGAGACTCTGCTCTGTTTACCTAGCTGACATTCTTTGCACAAACTATTTGTAGGTTTCACCAATTTTGGAAGGTCTCTTACAGCCTGAATATTGCTTATCTTGATGATGTTATCAAAATTCACATGACACATTCTTCTATGCCATAACCAACTCTGATCAACTTGAGCAAATAGACAACTTTTGTTTGAACCAACCAGATGAAAGATATTACCTTTTGTTTGAGCACCGGATGCAATTTCAGTTCCAGAGCTTGTAAAGATTCTGCATTTTCTATTCTTGAACCGGAGATCATAGCCTTTGTCCACTAACTGACCAACACTGAGAAGATTGTGCTTCAATCTTTCAACATATAGTACATTACCTGTTTTGCTCTTTCCATCAAAGGAAATAGTTCCCCTACCTCTGATTCTGCCAGCAGAATTGTCACCAAACTTTACCATTCCTCCTTCATACCTTTCCAAATCTAAGAACTTATTCTTGTCACTAGTCATATGGTGAGAACACCCACTATCAATAACCCAATCATCCTTTTCTTCCACTTGAGCAGCCAAAGCTCTTTCCACAACCTTGTGATTGACAGATTCAGAGGATATTGAATCTTCTTCCTTGATGGCAATAAACACCCATTCATTTCCGGATTTGCTTCCTAGTTCTGATTCATCATCTGTTACTCCTTCATTGTCATTTTCTTCATGAACATAATAGCAGTTCTTTTGAAACCTTTGTCTGTTAGTATTAGACCTTGCAGATCTTTTCGGACATCTTGAAGCAAAATGACCAATCTTATTGCAGTTGAAACACTTAAAGGGTAGTTTTCCTTCATACTTACCGTATCCTCTTGGCAGTCTCTTTGCAATGAGGGCTTCAAGTTGAGCTGTTTCTGCTTCTTCTTCTTCCATGTCTCTTCTTGCTTGATCATACCATGACATCTTCCTTGATGAGTTTTCTCCCAGATCAAATCTCTGTTTGCCTTTCACATAGGTACTGGCTTTGAAAACAGATTCAGTCTTGGGAGGATCATCTCCAAACTCGGTCATTTCAAATGCAGCTAGTTTGCGAGCCAGTTGTTCTCTTGTGACAGTTGTGTGGGCTCTGAATTCATCAATGGCAGCAACCTTGATTTTGTAGGCAGCAGGAAGGGATCTTAGGATTTTGCAAACAATCTCATTTTCATCTAGAGTTCCACCAGCATTTCTAATTCCACATACCAGCTCATTCACTCTTGGCATAAAGGTAGTGATGTTTTCATCATCTCTCATCTTCAATCTTTCAAATTTCCCTTTCAAACTTTGCAACCTTGCACTTTTGACAAACTCATCTCCTTCATACAGAAGTTCCAGTTTAGTCAGGATCTCATATGCAGTTGGTAGGTCAATAACATTTGAGAGATCTGAATCATTCAATGCGCTTAGTAGGGCTTCCTTGGTCTACAGATTATTTTCAGCATCTGTGATTTCATTCAGAGTTGTCGGACCACCTTGTGGAGGTACATATGGTTTTGAGACCATAGCCAAGTATGCTTTTCCCATACATTCCAAGTGACACTTCATGCGACCTTTCCAGAGAGTGAAGTTGGTTCCATCGAACTTCGGACTATCCTTCTTGTAAGACGACATCCTGGATCTCCTCAAGCGGTTAAGCTCCTTTCAGAGGAACTTGGCTCTGATACCAATTGTTGGATTTAAGGCATACAACTGAGAGGGGGGGTGAATCAGTTGTATAAAACTTCTTGTTCTTTCAAATACTTGATTCTTCGTTGTTAGTTAACAGCATATCAATTAATCATCCATGAAAGCATAATACATAAACACAAGAGCAGATAAACATCAACACATTGAACACTAAGATTTTGACGTGGAAAACCCGGTTAAGGGAAAAACCACGGGGTGATTAACCCAAGGATTATTCTCTGTTAGAAGAATAAGAAAAAGAATGGCACTTGCCAATTAGGGCTCACTGCCCGAGCACACTGCTCACAAAGAGGCCCACTACCTACAAGGAGACACACTGTCTACAAAGTGATAAGAATCACAATCTTGAACTGGAGAATGACATCTCTACCATGTTCGGATCAGTTCCATTTAAGCCCAAAAACCTCTGCTCTGCCTTTCGCACTTCTCTTCGCTATGCCACACTCATCCACACAATCCACACATCGAAATGAACTCACAAACCGTTATTTATACAAGACATCGACTTAGGAACAAACATCTAAGTCGACAAACAACCATAAGAGTATCCGCAAGATGAATAACACATCCGGTCGGCCACCACAAGAACATTCGCAGGATGAACAACTCATCCGGTCGGCTAAACAGAGCAAGAACTTCATCCGGAAGAATATCTTCAATTCCGGGCTCTACTATCAATGCGGACCAACAACACAACCTCAACATTATCCAAGAACCTTCACAAGGCTGCCTGAATGACCAGGTACATCCGCACTTTCTTTCCTTACTGGAATCTCTTATCCTCCTTATCCGGAACTTCAAGAACACTGTCTGTCGCCACTGTCATAATGCAAGAGGTACTTCCGGACCTCCAAATCATACACAACTCGAGATGGCACATCACAAGGACATCTCAAAGACTCCTTCCAATCCGCAGATTAGGATTATACAGTTCCGGACCTCACCGGACCTTTCTGTGATCCTCTGTCACCTCTGAGTACTTGCCGAAACCGGTTCTACACCGACAGCCACAACTCCTTCAGATCTTCATGCGGACCTCTGAAATCTTAACTGAAGCATCTCAAGACTCATATCTACAAACCCTTTAATCCGCATCCTCCGGTTCGTATCCTATACAGTACATTTGCCTTCTTCTCATCACTGTTCTTTACTATTCCTGACTGAGGCTAATTTTCTCAATATTCTCAGCACACTGCTCATTGAATCCTTCTTGTCAAAGCAATATGAGTATGTTGACATCAATGACAACACTGGTTTACCTCATACTTGCAACAATCTCCTCAAGTGGTTAAGCTTCTTCTAGAGGAACCTAGCTCTGATACCAATTGTTGGATTCAGGATAGACAACTGAGAGGGGGGGTGAATCAGTTGTCACCAAAATCCTATTCCTTATTCACTTTAAACCTTCTTGTATTTCAACAGCATATCAAAGACTCAATCATGAAAGTATAATGCAATAATTCAAGAGAAGAAACAAATTCAACACATATAACACCAAGAATTTAACGTGGAAAACCTAGTTAAGGGAAAAACCACAGGGTGACTAACCCAAGATTAGATTCTCTGTTAAAAGAATAAGATGAATAAAATGACACTTTCCAGTTAGGGCTCATTGCCCGAGCACACTGCTCACAAGAGGCCCACTGCCTACAGAAGACACACTGTCTATAGAAATATATAAGTATTACATACTTGAACTGGAGATTAGCATCTTTACTATGTTTGAGTCAGTTCCATTTAAGCTCAATACCTTTGCTCTACTTTTCGCTCCTCTTTACTACCACCTTCTCATCATGACCACTCGAATACTTTTGAATGACTCTGTAACTCTTATTTATACATGACATCGACTTTGGAATGATCATCAAAGTTGGCACTATTGCAAGTATGAGGTGAACCAGTGTTGTCATTGATGTCAACATACTCATATTGCATTGACACGAAGGATTGGATGAGCTGTGTGCTGAGGATATTGAGAAAATTAGTCTCAATCAGGAACAATGAAGAACAATGATGAGAAGAAGGCCAAAGTACTGTATAGATTGAGGATTAGACGATGCGGATTAAAGGGTTTGTAGATATGAGTCTTGAGATGTTCCAGTTAAGGTTTCAAAGGTCCACATAAAGAAGTGAAGAAGATATGGCTATTTGTGTGAAACGGGTTCCGGCAGGTGTTCAAAGGTGACAGAGGGTCACAAAAGGGTCCGGTGAGATCCATAATTGAATTATCCTATTCTGCAGATTGGAAGGAGTGTTTGGGACATCCTTTTGATGTGTCATCTCGATTTGTGTATGATTTGGAGGTCCGGAAGTACCTCTTGCATTGTGACAGTGGCGACAGACTGTGTTCTTGAAGTTCCGGATGATGAAGAGAAGAATCCCGGAAAGCTGATGAAGTGTGGATGTTCTTGATGATTCAAGGAAGGTTATGATGATCATTGGATCATGTCCAGTTCGTGTTGGAGGTCCACATTGAAGTTAGAGTTGGATTTTATGCTATGACTACCGGTTGTTGGTGTTCTTCCTGTAACAAGCCGACCGGATGTTCTACACGCCTTGCGAATATTATTGTAATGTTTGCCGACTTAGATGATTGTTCCTAAGTTGATGTCTTGTATAAATAAGTGTTTGTGAGTTCATTTTGAAGTGTGGATTGAGTGGATAAGTGTGACATAGCGAAGAGTAGTGCGAAAGGCAGAGCAAGGGTTTTTGGGCTTAAATGGAACTGATCCGGACATGGTAGAGATGTCATTCTCCAGTTCAAGATTGTGATTCTTATCACTCTGTAGACAGTGTGTCTCTTTGTAGGTAGTGTGCCTCTTGTGAGCAGTGTGCTCGGGCTGTGAGCCCTAATTGGCAGGTGCCATCTTTTCTTATTCTTCTAACAGAGAATAATCCTTGGGTTAATCACCCCGTGGTTTTTCCCTTAACCGGGTTTCCACGTCAAAATCTTGGTGTTCAATGTGTTGATGTTTATTTGCTCTGATGTTTATGCTTTATGCTTTCATGGATGATTAATTGCTATGCTAATGAACAACTAAGTGGATTTGAATATTTGAATTGAGAGAAAGATTAGGATAACTGATTCACCCCCCCTCTCAGTTATCAACAATTGGTATCAGAGCCAAGGTCCTCTGAAAGGAGCTTAACCGCTTGAGGAGATCTAGGATGTCGTCATACAAGAAGGATAGTCTGAAGTTCGATGGAACCAACTTCACTCTCTGGAAAGGTTGCATGAAATGTCACTTGGAGTGTATGGGAAAAGCATACTTGGCCATGGTCTCAAAACCGTATGTATCTCCACAGGGTGGTCCGACATCTTTGAATGAAATCACAAATGCTGAAAATAATTTGCGGACCAAGGAAGCTCTTCTAAGTGCATTAAATGACTCAGATCTCTCAAATGTTATTGACCTACCAACTGCATATGAGATCTTGGTTAAACTGGAACTTCTGTATGAAGGAGATGAGTTTGTTAAGAGTGCAAGATTGCAAAGTCTCAAAGGGAAATTTGAAAGATTAAAAATGAGAGATGATGAAAATATCACTACCTTTATGCCAAGAGTAAATGAGCTAGTGTGTGGAATCAGGAATTCTAGTGGAACTTTGGATGAAAATGAGATTGTATGTAAAATTCTAAGATCTCTTCCTGATGCCTACAAAATCAAGGTTGCTGCCATTGATGAATTCAGAGCCCATACAACTGTAACAAGAGAACAACTGGCTGGCAAACTAGCTGCATTTGAAATGACTGAGTTTGGAGATGATCACCCCAAGACTGAATCTGCATTCAAAGCCAGTGCCTATGTGAATGGCAAACAGAGATTTGATCTGGGAGAGAACTCTTCAAGGAAGCTGTCATGGTATGAGCAAGCAAGGAAAGATATGGAAGAGGAAGAAGCAGAAATAGCTCACCTTGAAGCCCTCATTGCTAAAAGACTACCAAGAGGATCCGGTAAGTATGAAGGAAAATTACCTTTTAAATGCTTCAACTGCAATAAGATTGGTCACTTTGCCTCAAGATGTCCGGAAAGATCCACCAGATCAGATTCTAACAGACAAAGGTTTCAAGAGAATTGTTATTATGTTCATGAAGAAGCTGATGATGAAGGAGTAACAGATGATGAATCAGAGACAGGAAATGAATGGGTGCTTATTGCTATCAAGGAAGAAGATCCAATGTTTATCAATCATAAGGTTGAAGAAAAAGCTTTGGCTGCCCAAGTTCAAGAAAAGGATGACTGGGTTATTGACAGTGGATGCTCCCACCATATGACTAGTGACAAGAACAAGTTCTTAGAGTTGGAAAGATATGAAGGAGGAGTGGTAAAGTTTGGTGATAATTCAGCTGGTAGAATCAGAGGGAGAGGAACCATTTCTTTTAATGGAAGAAACAAAACTGGTAATGTGTTGTATGTTGAAGGTCTGAAGCACAATCTTCTCAGTGTTGGACAGTTGGTGGACAAAGGTTATGATCTCCGATTCAAAGATGGGAAATGCAAAATCCTAGGGAGATCCAAAACAGAGATTGCATCCGGTACTCAAACTAAAGGTAATATCTTTCACTTGGTTGGTACTGACAAAAGTTGTCTGCTTGTTCAAGTTGATCAGAGCTGGTTATGGCATAGAAGGATGTGTCATGTCAATTTTGATAACATCATTAGGTTAATCAATACTCAAGCTGTTAGAGATCTTCCAAAATTGGTAAAGCCTACAAATGGTTTGTGCAAAGAATGTCAGCTAGGTAAACAGAGCAGAGTTTCATTCAAAAGCAAAGATCAATCCTCTACCAGATTATTGGAATTAGTTCATACTGATTTATGTGGTCCGACAAGAGTCAAAAGTATGCAAGGTGATAGATACTTCATGTTACTAATTGATGATTATTCCCAGATAGTATGGGTCACCTTTCTGAAAGAGAAGTCAGAAGCCTTTGAAAAGTTTAAAATCTTCAAAGCTATGGTAGAGAATCAAACCGGATTAAAACTGAAGTGTCTGAGGTCTGATAGAGGTGGTGAATTCACATCCGATGAGTTCATAGACTTTTGTGAGAAGCATGGTATAAAAAGATAGTTGTCTGCTCCTAGGACTCCACAGCAGAATGGAGTAGTTGAGAGAAAGAACCGGACCATCCAGGAAGCTGCCAGGACAATGATGCTGGAAGCAAATGTTCCTCAGATGTTTTGGAGAGAAGCTATCAGCACTGCAGTCTACACCCTTAATCGAGTCCAAATCAGAAACAATACTGGTAAGACCCCCTATGAACTTTGGTTTGGCATCACTCCTATTGTGAGATATTTCAGAGTATTTGGTAGCAAGTGTTATATTAAAAGAGATGAAGATCTAGGGAAGTTTGATGCTAGAAGTGATGAAGGTATTTTCTTGGGTTACTCCACTCAAAGCAAAGCATACCGGTGTTACAATAAGAGACTGAAAAAGATGATAGAAAGTACAAATGTGAAGGTTGATGAAGGAATTGAGAAAACCTCAAGGTTTTATGAATATGATGAAGATGATCAGAATGATCCTCTGGTGGAAAGAACTCCATCCTCCTCTGAAATTCAGATCCAGACTGATCCGGTAAATCACGAAGAAGAAGTTTGTCGGAATGAGCCTGATCAAGAATTAGTAGTGCAAGAAACTCCCAAAGTTCCAAGGTATGTAACTCTAAATCATTCTGAAGATCAGATCATAGGTGACAAAAGTAAAGGGGTACAAACAAGGAGAAGAATTGCTCAAAATTCAGATGAATGTTGTCTAATTTCAAAGATTGAACCTAAGACAGTAAATGAAGCTTGCAATGATGAAAACTGGACCAAAGCAATGGAAGAAGAGTTGAAGCAAATTGAAAAAAATCATACTTGGGATCTTGTTCCCAAACCTAGAGACAAGAATGTGATTGGAACCAAATGGGTCTTCTAGAACAAACTAAATGAAGTTGGTGAAGTAATCAGAAACAAAGCTAGATTGGTCTGCAAAGGCTACTCTCAAATAGAAGGAATTAATTTTGAAGAGAGCTTTGCTCCGGTGGCAAGAATTGAAGCAGTCATATTATTTATTGCATTTGCTGCCTTCAAAGACTTCAAGGTATACCAGATGGATGTCAAGTCTGCCTTCCTAAATGGTGATCTAGAGGAAGAAGTCTACATTGAACAACCAGATGGATTTCAATTGTCTGATAATGATGATATGGTCTGCAAGTTGAAGAAGGCATTGTATGGTTTGAAGCAAGCCCCAAGAGCATGGTATGAAAGGTTGGATAAGCATCTTGTGCAGATTAGATTCAACAAAGGTACTGCTGACAGTAACTTATATTTCAAAATTGATCATGAAAACATTTTGATTGTTGAAGTGTTTGTGGATGATATCATTTTTGGAGGAAGAGATAGTATGTGCAAATCTTTTGCAAATCAGATGAAAGGTGAGTTTGAAATGTCTATGCTTGGTGAAATGAATTTCTTCTTGGGTCTGCAAATTACTCAAACAAAGAAAGGGATCTTCATTTCTCAAACTAAATATGTGAAAGAATTGTTGAGAAAATTCGGTATGGAAGATTCAAAGCCAATGAACACTCCTATGGCAACCGGATGTAAGTTGAGCAAAGATGATGACTCTCCAAAGGCAGATTAGACAAAGTATAGATCAATGATTGGTGGATTATTGTATCTCACTCAGACTAGACCAGATATAATGCAGGCTATTGGTCTTGTGGCAAGATTTCAGGTTGATCCTAGATAATCTCATGTTATGGCAATCAAGAGAATTTTTAGATATCTAAAAGGAACAGTTGAGTATGGTTTGTGGTATCCTAGAGATCATGATTTCTCTCTTCATGCTTACACAGATGCAGATTGGGCAGGAGATGTGGATGACCGGAAGAGCACCAGTGGTGGAGCATTCTTTTTGGGAAAAAGGTTGGTCTCTTGGCTAAGCAAGAAACAAGATGCAATATCTCTGTCTACAACAGAAGCAGAATACATTGCAGCAGTAGGTAGTTACACTCAACTTTTGTGGATGAAACAAATGCTAAGAGATATTCAAGTGGAATATGATGAGCCTATCACAATTTTTTGTGACAATTCAAGTGCAATAAATATTTCTAAGAATCCGGTATTGCATTATAAGACCAAGCATATTTCTATCAAATTTCATTTTCTGAGAGAACAAGTGAACAAAGGTGAAGTCAGGTTGGAATATGTGCCCTCCAAGGATCAGATTGCAGATATCTTTACTAAACCTCTTCCCAAGGATTCTTTTGAGTATCTCAGGGAGAAGTTAGGGGTCATGGCCCCTCCGGTGATGAACTAGGATGCACTGATGTGCATCAGTCCGGTGGATATCATAGTCATATCTTGTGATCCGGATTGATGATGGGGAGCTGCTACTAAGGGGGAGCAGCTGGTATGATTCTGATGTGTTAGAATTACAAGTATGAGCCCTTTGCCATTGATGTCAAAGGGGGAGAGAAGACATGTGAAAAATAAGTGGTTGATGATCAAAGGGGGAGCAGTAAAGGAAGAGAAGATATGTGAAGAGTTGTTATTGATAGGGGAGCTGTGACAGAAAGGAGAAGTTCTTGTCTTGATGGTTTTTCACATCATATGTTGCCATCAATGACAAATGGGGAGATTGTTGCAAGTATGAGGTGAACCAGTGTTGTCATTGATGTCAACATACTCATATTGCATTGACAAGAAGGATTGGATGAGCTGTGTGCTGAGGATATTGAGAAAATTAGTCTCAATCAGGAACAGTGAAGAACAGTGATGAGAAGAAGGCCAAAGTACTGTATAGATTGAGGATCAGAGGATGTGGATTAAAGGGTTTGTAGATATGAGTCTTGAGATGTTCCAGTTAAGGTTTCAGAGGTCTGCATAAAGAAGTGAAGAAGATATGGCTGTTTGTGTGAAACCTGTTCCGGCAGGTGTTCAGAGGTGACAAAGGGTCACAAAAGGGTCCGGTGAGATCTGGAATTGAATTATTCTATTCTGTGGATTGGAAGGAGTGTTTGGGACATCCTTTTGATGTGTCATCTTGATTTGTGTATGATTTGGAGGTCCAGAAGTACCTCTTGCATTGTGACAGTGGTGACAGACTGTGTTCTTGAAGTTTCGGATGATGAAGAGAAGATTCCCGGTAAGCTGATGAAGTGCGGATGTTCTTGATGATTTAGGGAAGGTTATGATGAACATTGGATCATTTCCAGTTTGTGTTGGAGGTCTGCATTGAAGTTAGAGTTAGATTTGATGCTATGACTACCGGTTGTTGGTGTTCTTCCTGTAACAAGCCGACCAAATGTTCTACACGCCTTGCGAATATTATTGTAATGTTTGCTGACTTAGATGATTGTTCCTAAGTTGATGTCTTGTATAAATAAGTGTTTGTGAGTTCATTTTGAAGTGTGGATTGAGTGGATAAGTGTGACATAGCGAAGAGTAGTGTGAAAGGAAGAGCAAGGGTTTTTGGGCTTAAATGGAACTGATCCAGACATGGTAGAGATGTCATTCTCCAGTTCAAGATTGTGATTCTTATCACTCTATAGACAATGTGTCTCTTTGTAGGTAGTGTGCCTCTTGTGAGCAGTGTGCTCGGGCTGTGAGCCCTAATTGGCAGGTGCCATCTTTTCTTATTCTTCTAACAGAGAATAATCCCTGGGTTAATCACCCCGTGGTTTTTCCCTTAACCAGGTTTCCACGTCAAAATCTTGGTGTTCAATGTGTTGATGTTTATCTGCTATGATATTTATGCTTTATGCTTTCATGGATGATTAATTGCTATGCTAATGAACAACTAAGTGGATTTGAATATTTGAATTGAGAGAAAGATTAGGATAACTGATTCACCCCCCTCTCAGTTATCAACAGGCACAATATACACATATTTTATTATAGAGCAATAACAAAAATACAACTTGACTTATTACAAAACTTCATGCGCATTACTACACTATCGGCCACACATAACTGGGACTTCAATCTTCTTTGAGGAATATGCCATGCTTCACAAAACATCTTCAAGATCATCCGTAACATGCACAAATCATCCGGTCGGCCAAGACTAGGAAGAACACTATCACCCAAAGGTAAATCTTCAATTACGAGCTCAATCTTCAATGCAGACTGCTAATGCAAACAGGACACAATCTAGAGACCCCCATAAGCTTGCTTGAATCACCAAGAACATCTGCACAACTTCTGTTTACTGTAATCATTCGCATCTTCATCCAAAACCTCAAGAACACAGTCGATCAACACTGTCACATTAGAAGGATTGCTTGTGGACCTCCAAACCACAAACCAATTGTGTTGTCAATTCACATTAGCTTCCCAAACATGCCACCAGATCCGCAGAACATGATATTGTATTTCCAGATCTCACCGGACCTATTTGTGTCACTCTGTTACCTCTGAACAATTGCCAAAACTAGTTTTACTCTCATGGCCATAACTCCTCCACATTTTCATGTGGACCTCTCAAAACTTAACTGAATCATCTTCAGACACATCTATAAACCCTTTGATGTGCATTCTTTGATCTTCATCTAGCTGGGATCTTCTCTTCATAGAGCTTCACTGTCTTCACTGATCTTCTCTATTTCTGATAGGACTAATTTTCTCAATATCCTTAGCGTACAACTCAGCCAATTCTTGACATCAATGCAACATGAATATGTTGACATCAATGACAACACCAGTTAGGCCCATACTTGCAACAAGATGGTGGGGAATTTGATAAAGTGTTGTGCAAAACCCTAGAAGTAACAATTGTCATCGCTAAAGAAAATCAAGGCAGGAAAGATTCAGTAAGTTTTCAAGTTCAGTTGTTTATCTAATTTGTTTCAGATGGGGAAGATAGGAAAGAGGATGAAGAAAGAAAACAGAACCCTAATATGCGAAAAATAAATTTTGGAGGATAAAGTGTGTGAAATCTAGAAGTACAATGCAAAATTATTGGAGAAGATGAAAGATCTGGGAGTGGACAAGTTTGAAGCCCTGGAAGAAGAACTGGAAAATGTAAAAAGCAGAAGTGAAGACCTAGAAGCAGAGCTGAAATTGTTTTAGGATGTTGAAAAGAAATTTTGAGAACTAGAAGAAGGATTTAAGTTGCTTTACAAGGTTGAACAGAGGAACAGAGATCTAGAAGACAGTTTGGAAGAGTTGAAGAAGGAAAATAGTTTACAGAAGAATGAAATATCAGATTTGAAACAACAAGTTAATCAGTTAGCGAAGTCACTTGTAGCATGTAGGAAAGAGAATGAAAATTTGAGATCTAAGCCTATATTGTGTGATGTTTCTTGTGATACTAATGATTTGTGTGATGATGTAGAAGTTTCTTTAGAAAGTGATGATGAAGATGACAGTGTGACTAAACCTGGAGTCGTTGGTGATGGTATTGGTTTCAAAATCATGTAAAGAATGGGATATGAAGGACAAGGATTGGGAAAACAACAACAAGGAATTATGGAACCTATTGAACTAGTGATCAGATCAAGAAGTGAAGGGATTAGATATGACAGAGCTAAGGAGGTTATGGCAAACTTTAAATCAAATCAAAGCAGAAAAGGTATGTTTTGTTCACATTGTAATAGGCATGGACATGAAGAGGAATCTTTTTGGGATATACAGCCTTGTAAGTTATGTGGATTGAGGAACCATTTTGAAAAGTTGTGTTGGAATAAGTTAAAGAGAAGAAAGCCTATGACAAGTTGTATACAGAAGAACTATAGGTGGATTGATGGATAGGAATGGAGACATGTTACTGGTATGTTCAGAGGAAGATATAGACTGAAGTGTTCATATGTTAGATCATGATGCAAAGAAAGAAGACCTTATGCGGAGCAAAACAAGGATAGTAATTCAAACTACAGAGGGAGAAGTGACAGGAGTCATCACAGTGAAAGATACCAAAGGAATGTAAAAGGATTTGCAAGAAGAAGAACCAGTTTTCAAGTTTGGAGAAGAAAAGAATCAAGCAGTGAATGTCATCAAGAACTTGTTATCAAAGAAGCTAATGAAGGAGAAGCAGTAGCTAATTTAGAGTTAGTTTGTGCAGAGGATGAAAAACCTGTTGATACAGAAATGATTTGTGCAGAAGAAGAAGAGCCTATTGATGTAGAGATAGTTTATGCAGAGGAAGAAGAACCTTTTGAATCATTGAGTATAATAGATAAACTGAAAGAAGGTGAAGCATTAATCTTGAGAAGAATTTTGTTATAGTGCAAGAGAAAGTTTGTGTGGACAAGTGTAAAGAATAACAGAGAAAAGAGTTCATGTGACAAAAAAAGAGGGAATGACAAGATATTCTACTAGAGGAGAAAGTTTGTGTACCGGAGTAAAGCAAATGTGGATAAAGAAACAAAGAAAAGTATTGAAGCAATATATGCAGAGCAGAAAATGTAGGATCCTGAGGTGTGTGGAAGAAATTGTATCTAAGATCAAGGTTGGAAGGTGTTGTAGAGAAGTTCAAGAAGTGTATTGATTGGATCAGAAAGTAACTTGATTGTTCCAGAGGATGCAAGTATTTGTGTATTGATTCTTAATTGATTGAAACAGACTTTGATCTTGAGGCAACTTTTGGAGAAGACTTGCTCAGACCACCGATCATTGAGGCAGTGCAAGGCTTGCAAGTAGACCACTGAACCTGTACCTTGACAAGAGAAGAACTTGAGGCTGCTTGTGGAGAAGACTTGATCAGATCACCGATCATAGAGGCAATGTAAGGCTTGCAAGTAGACTGCCGAACCTAGAAGAACCGGAGGCAGTTTTGCAGGGTGGACTTGAACAGACCGCTGACCTTGAGGCAGTTGCAAGTACCTGAAAATAGATCACCGAACCTTGAATCTGACATAATACATACCAAAGTGAAGAGGCTCACTTTTCAAATAACCCTGAGAGTCTAATGCAAGAGCATCCAGAAGAATTTAAAACATTGAAATAGTTGACAGTGAAGTTGCAGATTATAGAGAGAATGACCTTGGAGAGTTCCAGTATTTGAGTATGAGAGGCTGTGGATCTAAAAATTAGCACCTAGACATAGTCAATTACAACATATAAAGAATTTAGATTGTTTGGCTTTGATTCTAGAAAGTTATCGATGTTTGAAGATTGATTGCTTTGATAGAATAGAGCCGACTGTGTTTAGTGAAGTGGAATCGGCTTGCAGATCAATCTTGTGATTTGCGGAGCAAAAAGGAGAATTGGTTGATGAAGTTTTAGGACCCGACCGACCTTCAGTGGGGTCCATGCAAAGTTTTATTCATTTGTGGAGCAGTGCCTTATGTTTAGGCTTGACCTATTTAGTGTACACATTACATAAGCTAGCCGTTGTAATTAGGCTGACCTGGTGATAATTTGAAAGTTTGCGGATGATATAAAAAGGAGATAAAGGATTGTTAGAAGGCAGTGATGGACAACATGAAGACATGAAGTGAGATCTAAAGGTGTTTTGATCTAGAGGAGTAGCACAACAGAGTAGAAGGCAGAGCAGGAGACATAATGAGTTGCAAAACAGAGAATTGAGTTGTAGAAGAACAAAATCTTGAAATAATATTATTGTATGAATATTTTGTAATCCCTGGGCTATGGCCTAGCATCTGTAAGGCCCTTGAGGGACATGTAATTCGATTTTAAGTACAATATATGAAGAATGAGCTTTGAAGGCTGGGTATTTTCCCTATTAAGGTTTTCCCAGGATAAATCTGGTGTTATGTGTTCATGATTGTATTTTATCTTTCTGTTGATTAATTGTTAGCTTTCGTTGCATATATGTATGATCTTACTATTAATTATTTAAGGTTGCAAGGTTGGACAGTCCCTCACCGAACCCTCCTACCTTGACTGCATCATTTATCTTTCTGTTGATTAACTTTGTAGCTTCTGTTGCATATCTGTATGATCTTACTATTAATTGTTTAAGGTTGCAAGGTTGGACAGTCCCTCACCAGACCCTCCTACCTTGACTGCATCAGAAACCCAAGTTCTATGATAATCATCACATAATAGAAAATATACAACAACGATCTAGAATTCAATTACACAGGGATGATCAGGAAGATGATGAAACCTATCTCCCGGAAGCAGAGGTGTTGAAAGACTATTTCGAGACTGCCCAAGTCCTGGTTGGAGGAATCTACTGGAACTGTCAACTAGAAAGATGTTACAGATGCTTCCGTGATGCCAGATTTGAAGTCAGCAAAGGCAGAAAGACTAGGGCACCACTTCCCAAGTCTTGCACATAAGAATATTCCATAACTGTTGTTGGATCCTGAAACCTTGATCTTCACTCAGACTTCCTGTATTTTCATATTCTCTGGATCTCACTCCTGTAACCTGCACACAAGATGACAAGAGAGGGTTTGGGGGGTCGTGGTGTTTAGGGAATTGCCTTAGCCAAATCTCAGGATAGCATTCAAGCTTCCCAACACCATTGTTTGATAAAGAGTACATGCCCTCGTGGGGCCAGAGGCTAAAAACAAAGATGATAATGATGAATCAAATGATGATAAACAACAATGATATCACCTATGTGATGATCCCCTAGGATGATGAAGATCCTTCAACTCCTAAAGTGGATAGATGATAGCTTCATGCCTACAACAAGCATATAATAACAACACACAAATCTACTCTAGAATCACAATGAATGCTCTTGTTTGCTTCACTTCAATATCATAAGTTAGCTATCTCTATCTTGCTTACAAATGAACTCAAAAACACACTTATACATGCTTTCACGCTAACAATCATGAAATTAAACCAAAAGAGATGACAAGGAGAAACCTTTTGAAAGGTCCCATGCCAACATAACTTGAATTTTACCTTGACCAATCAAGAGGGACTTGGGCAGTGGTTTCCAAGTCTTCCAATCCTTTTTGAGTCTGAGATAAGATAAAATATGGGCCCCTTATTCCCAATTTACATTGGTGTCAAGCAATTTTGCATCGGGATAAAAATTTAGAATGTATAATGTAAGCACGAGGACCTAGGAGCTAAACAAGGAGGTAAAAAGACATGTGGACACTTTTTACTCCATAACACCTATGTCTAGTATTTCTAGTGTCATTTTTTACATGTTTATTGAAATTTGAAAAAAATTACATTTTTAGATTCTATAATCTATTCTATACACATTGAAAAAAAGAATTTTTGATTAGTTTTAAAAATTTTTAGGGGGGAGCATGCTCAAATTTTCATTTTTCAAGATGTTTCCACTTTGAAAATTCATAAAAAATCATATATTCATTAAAAAATTAACAAAACAATTAGGCATAAACTACATGGCGTTAGGTAATTTTCCACTAAAACGATTTGTGAAATAAACTTTAAAAAGTCAACATTTTAGGGGGAGCACACCAGATGCTATGTTATATTTTTATGACAAAAACAAGAGCACTTTGTGTGCTCCCCCTATTTGAACCTGTTAATCTCCACCATTTTTAGAAAAAAAGGTAGTTTAGAAACTAGATTCTGAGCACTACAAATCTTATTCTTATCACATCTTCTAATTTCGAGTGTGGCTATCTTCATTTTCTCATTCAAGATTAGTTTTTACTGATTTTAGAAAAAAAAAGTGGCCACTTTTGACCCCCTTTTGGTCCACCATTTCCATGCACATACCCCTTTTTTAATTCCTTATCTCCTGAAAGCATGAACACATTGGTGACAAAGATTGAGGAAATTTTTAAATAAATACATGATGCCTTGTAGTATCCTCTATGAAATCTATATCCAAAATATCCTCAATCACCTCTCAAACATCTTCTTCTTGAAAAAAAAGACTTTGTGTAGTTGAGTATAAGAAAATCTTCCAATAAAAGCCATTTGGGAGACCTTGGAGCCTAACTTGATTGCTTCTTTTGTTGATAGATAGCAAGAAACTCCATGCGCTAGTAGATGATAAGCCGAGAGAGAGGTGAAAGACATGTGTGAATAGTTGGCTGCATGAGAAGGAATAATGACTGTATTCTTGCCAACAATTTCCTATACCCCATCCTTAAGGTTGAGTGTTGCATACCTCATTCTCATGAAGTCACATGAGCTCAAAGTCTTGCCAACCATAGATGTTCTCATTAATAACTAAACTCTCATTTTGATCAATTCCTTGATTTGAAATCCTATTGGCCACCTTATTTCCTTCTCTTAGACAATGCAAAAGAAAATATCCCTCCAACAAATCCAAAATAGATAAAACTTCCTTGAGGATATTGTTGATTCTCTAGTTCATTGACACCCTATTTTTTAGACATTGAATGATCACCTGTGAATCACCCTTAATTACCACCATATTTGGGGAGCAAGATTTAAGGACCTAAAGGCCAAGGAGAAGAGCCACAACCTTTGCTCCATTGTTTGTCTTGGGGGTGAGTTTCTTCAAGGCAACTTTAACTAGTGTGCCCTTGGATTCTCAAATAATGCACCCTGTACCTAACAGACTTGGGTTCCCACAAGATGCACCATTGAAGCTTAACTTTCAAACTCCTTCCAACGGGGGAAGCCATTTGATCATGGATCAATTGATAAAGAGATTATTTGATACATATGGCCCATGAACGTGGATCATTTATTGTAAGTTACCCTAAATACATTTTTCTTTAAAATTAGTAAATACATATAAATTTTACCATTATTTAAATTTATTTATTTAATGCACAAGTGAATATTTATTTCGTTTAAAGGGTTTAGGGTTAAAATTTAGGGTTTAGGGTTTAGGGATTAGGGGAAATATGGTTCAAACTTCAATTTTAAGGTTACGGTTAATCCTAAAACCATAAATAAACCATATTTTCCCTAATCCCTAAATCATAATACCTAAACCCTAAATCATAATTTTCAACCCTATTCATGGCCGCTTGATTGTTGTCATGTAGCAGTGTAAAAATGGCCATGATCGTGGGCAAAATAAGAATACTTTTTTTATAATGGACACCCGTTACTAAGCGAGTGTCAATTTGTTTCATATACCTGTTACTAAACATGTATACATTGGTAATGTGTCTCCATGCTAATGGGTATCTGCTTAGTTTTGGGACTCTAAACCATAACAGGTCTTTGTTTCTTAAAAAATATGAGTTTTTAGGAATGGGTAACCATTCCTTGTGGCATTTTTTGCCCCTACATTTTTATCCCTCAAAGTAGACTCATTATCTTGTACTTACCCACAAGTATGTTATATAATGCATACATGTTATTTAAAGCATTGAACAAAGGCTAATGATAACACACATGACCCATAATGTGTACATGTTAATTCAATATGTTACTATTCGTAAGCATTTCTTTAAAATCTCCCTTTTTCCCACTTTGTTATCTATCATGGTGCACTTACCCTTATTTGTCTATTCTTTCTATACATGGCATACTCCTAAGAAATATTTATGAACTTTCTATTTTGTAATCTATCTACCTATTTGTTTGCTTTCATTCATTGATTAATGTCTAACCTATGTTATAGATATGTATATATAGATTACATGTTGTGAAGGTCGAGAGTTGTTATGGAAGGTGAACCATCCCTATGGAAGTGGAACTAAATTTCCATGTATGACTCCTTATCTTTTGATGGTTGTGTAGTGTTGAATCATTTGCAGGTGGGTGCCCAATGTGTTGGTAGATGACCTAGCATAGCACGAGCCTTAGGAGTCCTAAAGTTCCACCTAGATTGTCATGTCAACTATATTGTTTGAAATCCAAAATTTGAAGTTCATAATGATCCAATGATAAGTCATTTGAGTTAGCCTTTGTAGTTTGGCCTAGAGGTGTATTGGATCCCTTGGAAGCCATTGTAAAACTTGTAGAAGGTTTAGCAGAAGTATGGTTACAACAAGAGTGTCTAACCTTGTGTAGAGTGTTCTGCATCACCACTAGAGCATGTGCAACACTTGCTAGAGATGGATGGATGGATGAACCTTATGTTACTACAACCATTTGGGATGTGCTCTGGTGTACCACAAACCATGGAAGTGTTGTTGCAATTATTGTAAGCCATGAGAATGGTCTTGGTGTTATCGCAAGAACCTTGTTAGATAGATCCTCCTATATCACTATGCAACTGTTTAATACACAAGTGATGTTTTAGAGTAATGATTAAGAAGAGAATCTAACAAAAGGAGTGCCTTAGATCACTTCTATAATTCATTCCTAAGCAAAAGGATAAAACAATCCATGAGGATTGACCTATCAAATACTAATAAATGGGCTTCTCCAACTATGCTTAAATTGAACATGAGTTAATGAAATGTGTGAATGGGTGATAGTAAAACAACAAGACAATGAAATAAGACTACTAGAACTATGGTCTTAACATATGACCAAGTTCTCACCTTAATGTGTTTAGCAAGGTAGTGTTTGAGCAAGGATAGGTTAGATACCTAATGCAAAGTGTACAAGAGTGAATAAGTGTGTAATAACCTCTTAATTGAAAAAAAAGGTATAGTTATTGAGGTGACATTACATTTTGATCTCAACTCACAAGTTCAATTAGCCCACCTAGGGGCTTGACTAAGGAGAACATGATCCTCACTTAGAAAGTTCCTCAAAGGTGTTTGTAAACACTGCTAGTTCCTTACTAGAATCTAGATATATGAAAGCGAGGTGAACTAGTTTTCAGATTACAAGACTTGTCAAATGAATTTTGTGTAACACATGTTGATTTTACACATAGAGTTATATTCCCATCGCAAAATCAAACCAGCAATTTTGTGCCATGATTTTGCCCCACATCAAAACAGAGTTCAGTCTTGCATCCCTCAAAGCACTGTAGGGTTGTATCTAATGTCAGAATGCCATTTTAGATCACAAAGTGATAGTTTGCAGTCTAGCACCATCAGGCAGCACATAGAATTAAAACCTGGTAAGTTGTAATTTTGACCAAAAGTTCCCAACATTTATATGCACTTGTAGAGCAGAGTCGATAAGTGTGTTTATGTCAAAAATAGAAAGTTGCAGGGTGGAATCTTTTTATACAGCCAACACGCTGTTTACGTAATTGTGCTTTTCTGTTTTCCATTTATTATCTCAACTCTTAATTTTAGATTGTCAGTTGAAGTTATTGCCTATTTAATATCCTGAACCTAAAATAAATTATTTTCGTTTCTTTTCGATAGTAAACATATGCCAAATATAATGCTTACAGGTAACTTATTTTTCGGCAATGGAGATTGGAGCATTCAACACCAGTGACTAGGTTTCCCCATTTGCATGGATTAATTAAGGCTTAAGTCATTGTCCCTACTATTCCAATTTAACTCAGACATTTGCACATTTATTTTTTCTGTTATATAGAGATGAAAACAGATAGCAGCTGAGGGATTGTTATTGCTAACTATTGTGCCGACTTCTGAGGGATTGTTATTGCTAAGTTGCTAACTATTGTGCCCATTGCTGATTTCCACTTTACTTAAATATCATCCACTTCAATGGTCAAACAATAAGGATTTTACACATCATTCACAACAAAAAGTGGTAAATATTATTGACCTTTCACTATTGAAGTGCATGATATATAAGATAGGCGGCTAACTCCTACTGTTCATATTGCCAATGTTTTTTTTTTAAGTTTGGAAATTAAAAGTTAAGAGAGAGATTTATTTCTTTACTGGCAAATCACAAATTATATATACTATTGGCTTGGGCTCCTATTTTTATTGAGGACAGTTTTATGGAATTGAAAAAAATGTTGTTACAGTGTTTAAAATATATTTTTCCCTATAAAATTTTAATTTTATATTTATAATTATAAATTTTAAATTAGTATTGGAAAGGTTTTGAAAGTTTTTTTCACCAGATTTAGTATTAGAGAGGGGTTGATAGTTTCCAACTTTCCTCAACCAATTTAGGGACTTTATGTTATATTACTTAAATAGAGATATATTATACTTGTTTTGGAATAGAATCTCACTTGGAAAAGTTCAGCATGGGGAAGCCTTAAACAGATAAGGAAAAAAAACAAAACTACTGCTGTCAAACTCTCATGCAGAAAAAGTTATTGAATCAATGGAGGAGAAAAAACACAACTGCTGTCAAACTCTTATGCAGAAAAAGTTATTGAATCAATGGAGGAGAAAAAAACACCATTGCTGTCAAACTCTTACCCAGAAAGAGTTATTGAATCCATGGAAGAGCGGCTGATCAGGATAAGTAGGTTTCCATCAAGAATTGGTTCCCACTCTGTTATAGCTCCTTCTTCATTTTGTTCCTTATCAGACTTTGTGCCCTTACTTACAAGATATAGCAGAACTTAACTATGGGACCTTCCTACTATCTAATTTTTATTACCATTTAATTGCCATTATTTTTCATCTGAACCTTAAAAAACCCTTACTTTTTCTCAACAATTCACTTAAATTTTTTACCAATCCCTTCATAACCATAACCTTAATAAAAATAATTAAAAAAAAACAAATAATTTAATATTCAAAAATATTTTTTTCTATTTTAAAATTGAAAAAACTATTTACCACTTTTCAATATGAACAAAGGGAAAGGTAAACTGGTAAACAGTATTTCTAGATAACAGCAGGTCTAGGTTTGAGCCCAAAAAAATTTACCACCCAAAAAAAAATGGAACCGTTGTCCCTTTAAGCAGAGTTTGTAGGAGCCTGCACAAAAACAATTTTACACATATCTAGACTTCAGTTTAAAAAATACATTTCATTTGTAGAGCAGCAAAAACTGAAGAATAATATTAAAAATTTATATTGCATATAATAACAAAGATAAAGAGGAATTTACATTCAATATATTGACTTATAAAATTTTATTTTTTCTGTTTACAAATTACTTACATTAATAACTTCTCACCCAACTAACTACTTAATAATTAATAATTAATATATTATATGTAAACTTTATTTCTTAACATCATTTACTTCAAACATTTCTGAACCACAGCTATCCTGGATATAACAAAGAAGTAACAGCTAGCAATATAGGTTATTTTTCTCCATCCTTATGCTCATGGATGCACTATTCTTAAGCATATTACATTTTCTTAAAAGCGTTGATGCCAATCAGAATATAATCTACAAATATCAAACACACTAATAAGATGAAAATACATTGCTGGAATGGAATCTGGGAACCCTTGGATTTTAATCGATCTTCCTCCACAATTTTCTGATATATAATGCAAAAGAGCACTCCAAAGATGATACAAATAATCAGCAGGGAAATCTCCACCAGTAATAAGGTAAGTTGGGTGTGTAGGCGAAATGCAGTGCGATAAAATATGAGGGAAATTTCCCACAAGGCTAATGCGAAAGTAATGCAATTCCATTTCTGGTTGACAACCTGTTGTATCTGCATCTCCAGTTGCAGGGCGCTCTCAATGTCGCTTTGAGAATTGATTGCGGGTAAAGGAGGTCGGTCCATGAGGTTTTCCTATGAGCACAAACGAAAATAGCTTCAAAAACAATAAAGATTGATTCGAATTCCCAGCTCTATTGTATTGTGGTCGAGTGCGATGCCTTCTTATGATGGAAAAAGGGCAAAAGCATTTATTCATTCACGTATCTTTACTTTGAAGATTCGGAGGACTTTCATAGCATTTACGGACTTTGTATTCGGATGTTTCCACGAATCAATAAATGCACCAGAAAAATCAGATACTTTGTGGGTCCCACTACAGGCATTTTCCTCGAGGTGGGTCCCTTCTGAACATGACGCAAGGACTTTTGTTCCAAAGTTAGCTTATGCAATGGTGTGACTTGTTTGTAGAAAACCATTCTACTTAAATATCATATGGTTCAATGGTCAAACAATCAATAGTAATTTTACATTTCTTCCATACAAAAAAGTGATAAATAATCCCCTGCCAAAATTGACCTTTAACTTAAAGTGTATGATATTTAAAAACCACTACAAAAAACACCATAACAAAAACTCTTTTAATAATTTAATTTTTTTTTTGAGACATTATATTACTTCCAATTATAGTTTGAAGAGTATATACGGTCCTTGAAGGGTAAGGCATGGGTGTAACATTGCTTTTTTTTCAATATTAAAAAAAAAAAATGTTATAAACTCTTTTATTATTTTGGCTAGTAGCCACTGCTCAAGTTTTTTAGGAGATATTTATGGAGTTAGTGACTCCATGAATATTTTATTTTTTTTGCTTATCTTAAGCAGTTGTCTTACTTTGTAGTTTTTACTATATAAAAAAAAAAAAATTATCTTAAGAAAAATTAAAAAAAACTCTACAAGGATAACATGAATCCAAATCACTAGGCGCTGTCCAACCATCTCACATCAGCAATTTGCAGATGACACGATGTTGTTTGGAGAGGCTAAGGTAAGAGAGGCAAGAATCTTCAAGCAAATCTTGGGAAAATACTCTATTGCTTCTGGTCAGAAGGTTAGTAGAGAAAAATCAAAGGTTTTCTTTTTCTTCACTGATCCAAGGTTGGAGAATCAGATTATCAAAGTGTTGGACTTCAAGAAAGGCACACTTCCAAGCAAATACTTGGGGTTACCCTTAGCCAATGGTCTTCAATTAGGTAAATTATGGGATTCCCTAATCTCAAAGATAAAAAAGAAATTGGCCTCATGGAAAGGTCAGTGGCTTTCTAGGGCCGAAAGATCTTTAATGCTAAAGGCAGTGATAGTTGCTATCCCTGTATACATGATGTCATGCCTCCCTCTCCTAGCTAGTGCATGCCAAAGAATCAATCAGAGAATGAGGAAGTTCTTATGGCAAGGTGAGTCGGAGCAAAAGAAATTTCCCTTTATTAACTGGGAAAAAATATGTAAATAAAAGATGGTAGAGGGTGTGGGTCTGAGAAATCTGGCTCTCCAGAATAAGGCTCTAGGAGCAAAACTGGTTTGGAACATTTACACAAACCCGAATCTCAAATGGGTTAAAATAGTGAAGGCCAAATATTTAGATGAAGGGGACTTGAGCATTTTTTCAACCAGAACCCTCCCAATAGGTTCTAAAAATTTGGAACTTCATGAAAAATTGCAGAGATCTAATTGCAGATCATTTGACTTGGGATATTAGAGATGGGAGCCAAGCTTTGTTTTGGGAAGACTCATGGGGAGGGTTTCCTAAATTGGCAAATAGAATCAAGCTAAATGCAATCAAAGTCAGGACCAAACAAGTGTGGGGTGACAAGGTAAGGGACTATCTTCAGATTTCTTTGATTAATGGAGGCTTTAAGGGGCAATGGAAGGATGTGAGAACATTATGCTTCTCCAACATGGAAGCAGGAGTCTTTGAAGCAGCCATTAGTAACAGGTCTATCTTCATCAGAGAAGGCGTATATATCTTAAGGTGGAATGGCTCTAAAATGGGAGTATACAAAGCAAAAGAAGGATACAAAATTTTGGTGCAACATTCAGAGGTAGCATCTTCTCTCCCACTCAACTTATGTTGGAACAACAAATGTGTTCTCAAAGCAGGGATTTTCACTTGGGCAATGCTGCAAAATAGAATCTTAACAACAAACAAGTTTTTAAACATGGGATACTGCAGTCCCTCAAGATGTGTTATGTGCAAACATAAAGAGGCATCAAGAAATCACTTATTCTTGCAATGTCCTTTCACATACAGATGTTGAACCTGGCTTTGTGCCAAATTGAACTTGAATACTGCCCTGCCTCATGACATTCTAAGCCTCTTCAAGGCTTGGCCACTTCTAATAGATCAACATTATTCTCAATCTTGTGGCTAATTTCTCCTCCCTTTTGGTTTGGGAGATTTGGAAAGAAAGAAATCGAGGACTATTTAAAGAAAAAGAAATGCCCTAATCTCCTTGCTCAATAGAGTGGAAGTTGTGATAATAGATGTTGTTAATATCAAACTTGGTGAGCAAAGCCAAAAGAACTTGAACTTCACAGAGTGGGATGCAGTCATGAGGAAAAATTGGCATAGGCTGAAGGTACCCTCATTTGTAGGGAAGGAGGAAATAAATCACAAGTAGATAAAAGTCAAGTTGTTTGGCTACCTCCAGAACCAGGTTGGTTTAAAATGAACTTTAATGGGGGCTGCTAGAGGCAACCCTGACATTTATGGGGTTGGCTGCCTTATTCGAGACTAGAAAGGAAGAGTGTTGGGAAGATTGGCTAAGTCCCTCCATGAAGGAACAAATAATGCAATAGAGATGCAATCCTTGATCCTAGGTTTGGACATGTGCATCGAACTCAATTTAAAGAAGGTAATCATAGAAGGGGATTCAGATCTGATCATAAATGCTTTGAGAGTAGGGAAAATGGTGAACTGGCAGTTGGACGCAATGTTAGAGACAACAATCCTTCGCCTCAAAGAGTTAGAGCTTTACAGAGTTAACCATACTTACCGTGAAGGTAATTTGGAAGCAGATTCTTTAGCCAATAGAGGGGCCGATGGGTTGGAAATAAAGAAACTTGATACTTCAATTTGTTTGGAGAATTTGGAGGTAGAGTTCTAAGCAAACAGAGGATCCATTAGGTTTGAACTAAGGGAATTTGAATATGCAATATGATTGGTGAGATAGGTTTCTCAGAATCTAGTGGGTTTGATCTGACAAGATCTTCTGTAGTAAGAGAAAGGCAAATCCACGCAAGCATAATAGATTGAGTCTCTTTCTAACCAGCTACGAGCCACATCAAGA
Organism: Cunninghamia lanceolata; assembly: GCA_027924645.1. NCBI lineage: Eukaryota > Viridiplantae > Streptophyta > Pinopsida > Cupressales > Cupressaceae > Cunninghamia > Cunninghamia lanceolata. The sequence goes on from BSBN01001965.1 coordinate 23,200,298, forward strand.
ACTTCGTGGTTGCTCCTAGGACCCGAGCTCACATTGCTAGCTCATCATGGAAGTACGGTGACATTTCTAAGCGTCTCCATCTATAATGATAATTCTGTAAGGGTCATAGGCAAGATTTATTAGATTGGATCTCGCAAGAGTGATGACAAGATTGGGAAGACACCTCACATGCTGGAAAGTCATTTGAAAGAGTGAAGGAGTTTTTTTGTCAGGTCTATCATTCCTCAAACACGAGCAAGAAAGGAAATTTTTATTCATTAGATTCTACAATATTTGCCAGATATAGCTTGAACAACTGGAACCAAGAGTTAAGTGCTTGGATGACTTCACACGAATCATACTAACTAAGAAGTTAGAGACAACCAAGCAATAAGTACTACATAAAGGCTAGTAGTTCTTCTACGAAGTTTATAAATCTATAAGTTTGTGAGAGCTGGAAAATGGTAGAATCTTCCAAGTTGTTTTCTACATGTCGGTAGAGAGTCTAGTCATGTGGTGGAATAGACATGCCTATCTGCTTAACTAGCAAGGTAAGACAAATGGATTTCTTGGGTAAGGTCACAGATCAGTGTCTCAGGAGGGTCCTATTGTAGAATGACACCTTTATGGTAGTAGCCACCAAACTCATTTTGGGTAGGGCTTTTATTGAGGGAGGGGAGTGATATAGAGTAGATTTAGATATTGCCTCCCAGTTTGTTGCTTCCTTCCTGGATTTGAACATCTCTAAGGTAGAAATTAACACCATGATGCACAACATGTTCAAGGTAGAGTTGCTTGGAGGGCTCGAGGAGGTGTTGGAGATAGTAGTTTATGGTGCATGAATGTCGAGGTTGCGATATCTAGGGAGAATCAATATGCAAGGGGAGATTTTGAACTACTTCCATTTCCTGCTAGATTTAAGGGGAGGCGACATGCTCATTCATTGGGATAGGGCTCACAAAGGTTGTGAGTTCTTGAAGAAAATGTTGTAGCTGATTGCGGTGGAGGACTTTGCCTGGGTGGTAGAGTTCAAGAATTATCTTTAGGATCAAGGAGAAATATAATATGGTAAATAGATCACTGTATTTTGTTTTTTGTTCGTAGTATAAATAGTGGTTGCTACCTGGGTTAGGGTGTATGTATGAAAAAGTTTATAGGGGTGTGGGACAGTAGTCTCTTTATAGTAAAGCATAATTCTGTTATAGCTAGCCCTGCATGGCAATTTTGTTAGCTATTTGCAGACCCTGTGAGGTCATTTTGAATAGCCCCTAGGAAGAATGGTGTAGGGCTTTCAGTCTGATTACTATGATAGCAGATACAAACCAAAGGAAATTTTCCTGAGAGGCAAAAACAAAGTTGTAAAGTTCTTTTTGATATAATATAATACAAACTCTCTTACATAGCAAAAAAAAAAAGAAAATAAAAAAAGAGGAGGGAAGCAAAAATATGTAGCCACATGTCATATTTTCATTATGCAGTGGCTGCTTATTTCCAGCCCCCCTTTTTTTCCACAGCTTATCTGCAATTCCTAAATAGTAGATGCTCCACAAAAATAGGGAAAGATTCTATATTATCCTTTCCCATAATTGTAAATTTCCATGGGGCCACTCCAACTGCTTAATTTTAAGTAGAAA